>OY728119.1:1859750543-1862630543 GCA_963277665.1 Viscum album
GTCCGGGGCCAACAGAGTCATTCTTACTGACTTAGCTAATTCAATTCTTTCTAATGTTTTATAATGATAATGAAATGCCTGCCTTTCTACAAAGATCTGAAAGAAAGTAGGAATATTGGCTTGGTCCATCCCTTCGTGGAGCACAAACAAGATCTATAAGAAAATAGATGAATTCAAGGGCGACGAGACCAAGGAGATGCTTCAAAGCCCCAAATTCTTAGTCATTCGCTCCCAAAATAGGGTACTTCCCCGCCCCTCCTTCCCCATTATTACTTCTTCAATGACTTCTTCTTCTGTGCGGTCTGCCCCCGTCTTCTTAAGGAGGTATTTCTCCATTGGTTTATTGCGGAGATAGGTTATGCAATTATGACTTATTCAAGAGGTCCCCCTTCCCTACTGGAGAGATAACTCCCATTTTTTTGTAGAGAATCCTTGTGAACAAGCAAGGGGTCAGCTAGCTCTTCTCAGCTTACCCCTTGCCTTTTCAACTCTTTTAAGGTGATCCCGGGCGGTTGATAAATCACTCTCCTTTCCTTAGTTAAGGAGTGACTCACATGATTCAAAGGTGAATCACATAAGCTAGAAAGAATCTTCCTAATGCTCCCATGTCCGAATCCGTACTTCTCTAGCTGCTGCAGTAGCGAGCACGTATCGAAGGCTCTCATTTACCATTTAGCTCAATAGATGCGAAGACCCACATTCCCGCTTCTTCGCCCCCCTCATCCTAAGCTAAGACAAGGGGGCCTCGCCCTCTTGACTTGATAGATAAATAATACTACAACCGATAGTGGATCACCTTTTTCTTAAATAAGCAAGATAAGTTAGATCCTCAAATAGAGGCCCCCCATGTCCGTCGGGGCGGCAACAACCCGTGGCAAGTATACCAGGACATAACGAGAGAAATATCTCTCTCCCTCACTTTATTGATGGGACATTTTGATCCCCTTTGACTCTCACCCCCGTTAGTCATGAAGGCCCACTGAAGCTGAAACTTGTTCTTTTTCACGTAGAACATCGCGCCACCATACGCACATGGTATATAAGATAAATAGTAGGACCAACTAAGAGTTAGTAGCATAAACAAAGATGGATTTGTGAATGAGAAATACAAGTCCCCTATACGAATAGGAATCAATGGGAGAATGTAAAATTGCTCAAGGGGGCCGGGGATCATCTTGGGGCAGGGGGTAACATTAGGTGGATGGATGGAAGGGGCTGTCCCATGGGTGGAGGAGCTGACTCTTTCCGAATCAGCTAGAGGAGGATGAGGATGCAATGTACTCACCTTGCTCCCCCTCAAAGTAGATTCGAATTCCATCAGACAGCCAAGTGATTTGTTATGTTCAATAATAACATCATGCGTAGCCATGTTTTTCTTCCAGGGCTCCACTAGATGCTTATCAAGTCGCCAAAAAAAGAAAAGGATAAAGATAATAAAAAAATAGCATTTGCACATTGTTCAATCGTTGACGTTTCTGCTCCGCCCAAGATCTCAATTGTGATCCACCTCTCCCGCCCCCTCCCATGTGCCTGAACACCCAAGAAAAACCTCCAGGATGTGTAATAGTGTACCAAGCTTTTATATGTGTGAATAAGGGCCATCGATTATGGTGTTCAGAGTGGATATGTTGGCCATTCCCAAGACCCTGCTAGTCCATTCCCTGCGCACTACCCCTACTCCGAGCTCGCTTTCCACCCTCCCCTCGAATTGTAGTACTTTGTCTTAAAGGTCTCACTCAGATGATGCATTTGACAATGCCATATGACCGCAGTGGAATAGTGCATTCGAACCCCACTCTCCGCACTCGACCCATTTCCATCTCTGTATCATAGCTATCATGCCCAACACATCCCACTACTTGCTACTACGGTACGTGACGCCAAGAAAACCCAGGCTGGACCACTGGAAGGATGCCGATAGTTTAGACTATTAGAGTAGAGTACTGACGTCGTGACTAGCTAGACACTATTAGAAGAGTACTGATGGACTTGAAGGTGGAAAACCATCCCCCGTTGTGAAATAACAGTAAAGACTCTATACTTGGCAACACATATCCATGATCATACAACCACCATGCACAACCTCCCATTCAATCACAATGATTTTCCAATGCCCCACTCAATGACTCCACTATCTATATTATACCGAGCCACGACCAATATACCTTGATCTGCGTATCACCGTAGGGCGGCTTGGGCAGTCAACCGGAACTATTGGAGTAGTGTACTGACTATTAGAGTAGAGTACTGATCGGAATCGATGGATATTTGGAGCATCATTGAAACGCACGGCCGATTGTCGCCTATCGACCGGTCAAAGTTCCGGTGCACTGCTAATGTGTATAGCATCACTCGGGTCGAATCCTCGGCGATGGTACTTTGTAATAGTCGATTGTTTTTAGTTGATTGTATTTTGATTGGGGGGGTTTGTTTGCGGAGATTAATTGAAATGTTTAATGAATGATGTTTAATTTAACAAGTTGATAAAGATTGGGGTGAGTTCATCATTAGGTTAGTTAATCTTGTGATATCCTTGAGCTTTTCTTTATATTGCATTTAAATTAACACCCATGTCACAAGATGATGTTGATTAGAATTCCTAAGTGTTAAGGATTTAATCCAAGCCTTAAATTAACTTAGGGTTCTAATCTTGATCAAATATTGTTTATGGTAGTGTATTAATGGTTCCAATAATCCATTTAAACCACATGTTAAACAAATCAAGTCATTAATCCATGACATGCTAAGTCCAACACACACAATGTTAATTCAACGAATACTCATCGAGAAAAAGCTCTCAATCGCTTAACATACCTAAATTAAAACTCACCCCAATGAGAAATTTACTCAGCCATTATGATGTTTATTAATCTGGTAATATATGTTTATGGTGATGAATTATAAAGAGAAGAAAAATAAAGGGACAAGATAAGAGTAGTGTGCCGAACACACACACGAAATATTTTGAGAATCAAAAATGGAATTTCGATTGAATGAGGAAGCAAGAAAAGGTACTATAATTTAAAATGATTAAACTATTTTAATACCATGAATATTATACTACAGAAGGTTGAGGATTATAAGAGATATTGAAGAAGAAACTTTCATTAAAACAGAATTACAAAATAAAGGACTTACAAAATTACAAAAATGAAGAACACAAAAGTAAGTGAAAACAAAGAGAGGAGAAAAGGTCTCTCAAGTAAAAACTTGAGTATGGAAGGACCTCCCAATACTTTGGCAAGGCTTTGGTCGTGCCAATATGATATCCTCTCTTCTGAAATGCCAACCCCTCTCAAGGAGAGAAGGAGAGAGTATTTATAGCCCAAGGAGTGGACTGTTTGCATTCCCAATCTGTCCCTCCACTTGCATCGACAATTTGGAAATACAGACAGCCGAATCTTCAAATATCTCCTTCTTCAAAGTTGTATAAACTAATGTTATCTGACTACTCTCAAAATTTGGAGTCATTTGGACGTAAGGATAAAAAGTTATGGCCGGTTGAATAAACAAACTTAAACTGTCCATTTCAATCCAGTCTTTTTGAAGTCTATAATGTGAAAGGGTTTTTTAATATTAAGATGCATTCAAATCCGAATGGTTTCTTCAATAAAGTAGACCACCTACATCTCCTCTTGCACACTGAAAAATCTCAGCTCGCTTGGATGATTACATCAGGAGATATGTCATGAATACTATACTGATTTTCATTCTCGGCCAGAATGGTGGGCTGGACTTCAAAGATTTATTTGGGCCCCTTGTACTTGTATGTGGGCCATGAAATTTTTATCCACGATTAAATGTAGGGTCCCCCAAATTATTGTGGAGAGTTAAGGTTTTTGGACTTCTTTATTGAGCCCAGTAAATAAATCTTCAAGGCTGGTCCAGTTTGTTCACAGATTCTTTGGTCTTGTTTGTGAGGACCATATGACCCTTCAAATGGCAGAATTGGATCACGGTGCTTTCTAATGAAATGTTGTATATTGAAAGGAGAATCCTAAAAAACAAGAACCACACAATTTGGATCATTATAGTGATAGTTATTTTTAAAACATTAAACTGACTCAATTTGACTACTTCTAAAAATTCTCAAATATTATACTTAATATTAAAACATTAATATTTCACACAAATTATGCACATTTCATATAAAATAAGTAAAGGGGGAATATAATAAGTCATGAAAATATTAATAACATCAACACCCCCACACTTAGATTTGCGCGTGTCCTCATGTGCAACAAATATAAAAACATGACAAAATCATTTTCACTCACCAACAAATATTAAAATTTTGTTTTCTCCAATCAGGGGAGGTTTAGAATATTTCACTCATCCATATTGAATTCCATCACAAATTTGGTTCAAAATAATGCATCAGAAACAATTCATTTTTTCATGTTCAAGGTTTGAATTGGAAAATGTAGGCACTCAAAACTTACTCCTCTCAAGATGATAAAAATGTATTTTAGGAGGTTCACTCATTCACCAACAAAAAGTGAAAATCAAGAGTTTGTAAGAGCTCTCAGCTTCCATTCCCAAATCTAATGTGTAAAATAATAAAGAGGTATTTTAAGGGGTTTTTCAGTGGCTATGGGACGGTAGGTATATAATGTCCAAAGGAAAAGAGGGGTTAAAAACACCAACATGGAAAAATCAATGCACATTTTTTTTTGAAATTTGATTTGAAAGGAAATAGAAACACATATTTACAAGGGCATGAATATGTGATGAATGAAAAGTGAGGGAGATAGAAAATGGAATAGGTTGAGATGATGGAATATGTACAACATGGAAGACTTCCAATAATGACACAATACAAGATGATTCAAGTGTTCTTTTTTTTTCTCTTTTTTCTCTTTTTTTTCGAAAGTTGTGCTTGAAACAAGTCTCACAGTCATCTCCCAACCCATGTTTGATCTTCTCATGGAACTAATTTTAGTAGTTATAACACGATCAAAGGTTGATGATGAATGATTTTTGACCCACCCAAGACACAACCCATTCCATTTTTTTATTTTTATTTTTTTTTCATTTTTTTTAATATAATTTTTTTTTCATTTTTTTTGAACACTTTTCAATGACTTTTGTACAAATGACAATTACACATATATACCCAAAAGCTCACAGAATTACAACCTCTCCCCCACACTGGAATGTATGCTTTCCCTCAAGCATATGATGACACATTGGAAATCAATGAAAGTACGCCCAAAAATGAAGTCCATTCCCCCCACACTTAAATTTCAATAAACTGTACAATGAAAATCCATGAAGATGTTGGGTGGGAAAAGGTATTAGGAATGTAATGTGGCTATCAAAAGAAAGGTTTTCATAGGCTCAAAGGGTCTTTCAAAAGTAGGATCAATGTAAGGGTAACGGGAGGCTATTTGGCTATTCTGATTCTCATGTGGCTTAGAAAATGCCTCTATCATATTAATGCACACAAAAGATGGAAATTCAGCTCGAAGGTCCACAAAATCAAGACTCACAATCAGTGGTGAAGACACACAATGAAAAATATGGCAATAGATGACCTTGGCATGAAGGCTAATGTTATTCCTCACGGTAGGGGAGAATCTTTTTCCACCAAAAATTGTTCATTCAAAATGTTTGTTATTGACACAAAATTGTTTACCAAATTTTGAGATAAAAATTCAATATATTTTAGTTTAAAACAAGCCTTTTGACTCCCCAAAAATGGTTGGACAGAATTTCAATATTGGATGATGAGTAATTATGACACCCCTTTTTTTAATTTTCATTTTTTTAATGAATTTTTTTTTTTAATTTTTTTTTTATTTTTAAAGACACATCCACACAAAAGAGAAAATAGAAAAAAGGTTGTGGAAGAATGTTGTAAAAAAAATGAGAGGGAGAGAGGAAGAAGAGGAAATAGAGAGAAGAAGAGAGGGAAGAGAGATTGAGGAGAGAGAGAGTTAAAGGGAAAGAGGTGCCCCCTTGTTTGGATTTGGCGGGTCTCCATCCAGTGGTGGTTCTATTGAAGTGGATGGGGTTTCGATGGAAGTCGACGTGGTTCCTGGATTGTGAGACCTCTCATGGTGATGCTTTAACCGATGTCCGTTAACTGTGAATGTTCTTTTTGAAGAAGGGTCTTCGACTTGCACTGCACCAAATGGGTAAACATTAGTAATAATAAAAGGTCCATCCCAACGAGAATTCAGCTTACCTGGGTGAAGTCGAAATCGAGAATTGAAGAGCATTACCTTTTCACCTTCATGAAATACCTTTCGAAGAATGTTCTTGTCATGGAGTGACTTTGCCTTTTCTTTGTAGCGAATGGAGTTCTCATACGAATCGAGTCGAAGCTCCTCCAATTCAGTCAACTGCAACAATATTTCTTCACCAGATTTTTCACAATCAAAATTACAAGTTTTCACAGCCCAAAATGACTTATGTTAGATTTCAACTGGTAAATGACAGGCTTTACCAAAAACTAGCCTAAATGGAGACATCCCAATGGGTGTCTTATAGGCTGTTCGATAGGCCCAAAGTGCTTCACCAAGTCTATCGGGCCAATCTTTTCTTGTGGGCTTAACAATTCTTTCAAGCACTCTTTTCACTTCTCTGTTAGAAAGTTCAGCCATTCCATTTGTTTGAGGGTGATATGCAGTGGATGTTTTATGTACAACCCCATTCTTTTTCAAAAGTGACTCCATGGTTCTATTACAGAAATGAGTTCCTAAGTCACTTATCAAAGCACGTGGTGTTCCGAATCGATGGAAGATATGGGTTTTTAGGAACTCACTCACAGTTTGAGCATCATCTTTCCTAGTGGGTTTGGCCTCGACCCACCTAGAAACATAATCGACCGCAAGAAGAATGTATGAGAATCCATTGGAAGGGGGAAATGGCCCCATGAAATCGATGCCCCAAACATCGAAAAGCTCACAGAAGATTAATGGATTTTGAGGCATTTCGTTTCTTTTGGAAATTTTACCAAACGTTTGGCAAGTGGGACATGATTGAAAGAACTTGTGTGAGTCCTTGGAGAGTGAAGGCCAAAAGAATCCAGAATCTAGGACCTTACGAGAAGTCCTTTGTGGTCCAAAGTGGCCACCTCCAGGCATTGAGTGGCAGAATTCCAAGATGGAGGATTGTTTAGTTCCATCAACACATCTCCTAATTACCATGTCAGCCCCGGTTTTCCAAAGTTTATTATCTTCCCAAAAATAATGCTTTGAATCACTTTTCATATTTTCTTTTTGTTCTTTTGAAAAATATTCAGGGAAAACACCGGAAACCAAGTAATTGACAATTGGGGCATACCATGGTAACTTTGGAGTGAGAGAGGAGAGGTGTTCAGTTGGAAATTCAGGATCAATTATTTCAGAATGAGAAGAATTAGAAATTCTACTCCGGTGGTCAGCCACAAGGTTTTCTTTTCCAGTTTTATCTTTTATCACAAGGTCAAACTCTTAGAGCATTAAAATACATCTTATTAGCCTTGGTTTGGAATCACTTTTCTTAAGTAAGAACTTTAATGCTGAGTGGTCCGTGAAGATGATGATTTTGGCACCTAAGAGATTTGGCCGGAATTTATCCAAGGCAAAAACCACAGCTAAAAGTTCTTTTTCAGTCACAGTGTAGTGTGATTGAGTTTCATCCAATGTTTTTGAGGCATAAAAGATGACATGAGGAATGTTTTCTCTTCTTTGACCAAGAAAAGCCCCAATGGCCCTATCAGAAGCATCACACATCAATTCAAATGGTAAGGACCAATCTGGGGGTTGGATTATTGGAGCAGATGTGAGATAAGATTTGAGTTCAATAAAGGCTCTCTTGCAAGCCTCATCAAAATTGAATGTGACATCATTTTGAAGTAAACGAGTGAGTGGGAGGGAAATCTTGCTGAAGTTCTGAATGAATCGCCGATAGAAACCGACATGACCAAGGAAGGACCGAATGTCTCGAACTGATTTGGGTTCAGGAAGTGATTGGATCACCTCAATTTTGGCTGGATCAACTTGGATACCCTCTTGAGAAATTATGTGCCCTAGAACAATCCCATTTGAAACCATGAAGTGACATTTTTCAAAATTCAGCACAAGGTTGCACTTGACACACTTTTGAAGGACCAAAGAGAGTGAATGTAAGCAAGATTCAAATGACTCGCCATAAATGGTAAAGTCATCCATGAAGACCTCCATGCAATTCTCAATGAATTCAGAAAAGATACTCATCATACACCGCTGGAATGTTGCAGGAGCATTACAAAGGCCAAAAGGCATTCGCCTATAGGCATAGGTTCCAAAGGGGCAAGTGAATGTGGTCTTTTCTTGGTCTTGAGGTGCGATTGGAATTTTGAAGTAGCCGGTGTAACCATCAAGAAAGCAATAGTGTGACTTTCCGGCCAATATCTCAAGCATTTGGTCAAGGAAAGGAAGTGGGTAGTGATCTTTTCGTGTTTCAGCATTCAATTTGCGATAATCGATGTACACATGCCATTTGTTTTTCACTCGAGTTGTGACCACTTCTCCATGTTCATTTGTGACAACTGTTATCCCTCCCTTCTAAGGAACGACTTGAATTGGACTAAACCATTCACTATCAGAAATTGGGTAGATAATACCAGCTTGAAGAAGCTTGGTAATCTCTTCCCTAACTACCTCAAGTATGAGTGGATTGAGTCTTCTTTGAGGTTTCCTAATTGGTTTGGATGATTCCTCTAGATGGATGTGATGCATGAAAAGGGCAGGGTTGATTCCTGGAATATCCTCTAGGGTCCAACCTAAGGCATTTTTGTTTTCCTCTAACACTTGAATAAGTTGGGACTCCTCAGTTTCAGAAAGTGAAGCATAGATAATGACAGGGTAGGAGGGATCATGGAAAAGGAATGCATACTTGAGGTGTGAAGGAAGTGGTTTTAGATCAGTTTCAGCCTTTATTTGAGAGCTAGACATGTTAGGAGCAGGAGAAGGGATTCCAGATGGGTTTGGATCATTTTCCTCAACACTTTCCAAGGTGGAGCAGTAGAGATCAGAGTTGATGTGGGATTTAAGAGAGTTTTCAAGTTCCTCTAGATTGATGGAGTCTATGAATGAGAGGACCACATCAACTTCACCATTTATGACTTTGTTAATCATGGTGCAGATTTCACAAGATCCTTTATCATTAGAACATGAAGAACATGGTGGATTGGGGTTCGATTGAATCTTAGAAGTGTCCACAAAAGCATGGATTGAGAATGAAGAGTGATCCTTAGATGGGTATCACATGGCTTGGAAAATGTTGAACTTGACCAGTTGGTCACCGAATTCCATGGATAAGATGCCTGAATGGACATCAATCTTGGTTCTCGCAGTCATGAGGAATGGTCTTCCTAGAATTAGGGGAGATCGAGAAGAGGTCGTCTCACCTTCCATGTCAAGGACATAGAAATCAGCTGGGAAGATAAGATTATTGACCCGAACAAGAACATCCTCAATTATCCCCTCTGGACTGGTAGTGCTTCGATTGGCTAATTGAATGACAACACCCGTTGGGTGTAAGGGACCTAGACCAAGGTTGGAGAAAATGGATTTGGGCATGACATTTATTGAGGCTCCAAGGTCTATGAGTGCATCATCAAAGTTGGAACTCCCTATTTAACATGGAACCGTGAAGGTACCTGGATCTTTGCACTTCATGGGAATGGACTGTTGGGTTGAAACATTTTCAATGTTCCTAAGTTGCCTCTTATGGGTGCACAATTTCTTAAGAAACTTGGCATACTTAGGGATTTGTTTGATGGAATCTAAGAGGGGGATGTTCACTTCAACACGTCTAAACATGTCAAGCATTTCGGGATCGGGTTCAAAGGACTTCTTAGGCTTGAAGATGGCTTGAGGAAAAGGAATTGGGTTCCTTAGAGGAATGGAAGGAGGTGAAGGAGTGGATTCAAGTTCCTTTTCCATCTTTTTGTTCTTTTCATTTTCTAGATCAACATCGAAAGGGGAGGTAGAGCAATCAGCATGGGGCATTGCAATTTGCTTTCCCGATCTAAGTGCAATTTCACTTACATTACCCTTAGGGTTGGGTAATGGTTGAGCTGGGAGTTGGGATGAATTGGATGGTTGTTTCTAGCTAAGGTGGTATGCAAGTTGACCTATTTGGGTTTCAATGTTCTTGAGGCTAGAACGGGTGAAGGAAGAAAGATCCTCTACAACATTTTCCCATGGTTGTTTAGAAGAAGAGGCTTGTCCCAAATTGGGTTGGACTTGATTTTGGTTCTTGGGAAAGAGATTGTATTGGGTGGGGAATTGGGAAGGCTCGTTAGGATAGTGGAATCCAGGAGGAGGATTGTTCCTTTGGGGTTGAGGAACAAAAGGATAAGGTTGATGGATGTTACCACCACTTTGACCATATTGGAACTGGTTTGGATTTTGATGAGGGAACTGAGGAGGATGAGAAATGGGATTACCATACCTCAGAGGTGCGTTAAAGGTAGAAGAGAAGGGCTCAGAGTGGGGTTGGTTAAAGTTTCTAACAAACTGACCTGATTGTTGAGGGTTGAAGTTTCACTGAGAATATGCCGCATTGAGCTCCATTGGACTAGATGAATCAGATTGATCATCTTGAAGTTGTGGACATGTGTCAGTTAGATGAGTTGGTGAGTTGCAGATTCCACAGTTCTTGACAGGCCTAGTGAAAAGGGATTGTTGAGGAGAGGAGTTTGGGGCTTTGGAAGCCACAGCCAGTTGACGCACAAGACCTGTAAGTTCACTCATCCACTCAGTCATTTTGTTGGGCTCTATGGATTGATTCTCTTGGGCTTGTTTCACTTGAGCATGTGCTCGAGTATGGAATTACTGCGTGTTTGCAGCCATGTTGCTTATGAGTTCTCGTGCAGCTGCAGAAGTTTTGTCAACAAGAGCACCGCCACTTGCGGCATCAATGAGAGTTCGCTCCATAGCCAATAACCCCTCATAGAAGTATTGGATCAGGAGTTGGTCAGGGATTTGATGGTGTGGACAAGTTTCCACAAGATTTTTGAACCTCTCCCAATACTCATGGAGTGATTCATTAGGGAATTGACGGATTCCGCTTATTTCCTTTCGGATAGAAGCTATTCAGGAAGCGGGAAAGAACTTCTCAAGGAAAAGTATCTTCATGTCAACCCATGAGTTTATGGAACCAGGTGGGAGGTAGTAGAGCCAAGACTTGGAAGAATCCGCTAGGGAAAAGGGGAAAGCTCTAAGCTTGATTTGTTCTTCCGAAACCCCTTGAGGCTTCAAGGTAGAGCATACTACTTGGAACTCTTTAAGGTGAAGATGTGGATCCTCACCGGCTAGCCCGTGAAAATGAGGTAGAAGATGAATCAAACCCGATTTGAGTTCGAAGTCAGCTTCAATGTTTGGATATTAAATACCAAGAGGTTGGTAATTCATATCAGGGGCAGCGAGTTCTTTTAGGGTTTGTTCCCTAGGATTGGCCATTTCAATTTCAACTGGTTGGATGAGGATTGGTTTTTGAATTATTTGAGTATCTCTTATGTTCCTCCTAAGTTGGCGAAGTGTTCGCTCAATTTCAGGGTCAAACAAATCCGAGGGATTGTTTGGAAGGCTACGGGGCATTCAGAGATATTTTGGAAGAAAGAGGAAGACGGTTTTTTCTTTGTATTTTTTCAGTTTATGATTTTTATGAGAAGACGGGTTTTTCTTTGTGTTTTTTTTTTCAATTTTTTTTTAAAATTTGTTTTTTTTGTGTTTTCTTGACAATAACCAGAAACTAATGACTACTTAAAGCACCATCCCCGGAAACGGCGCCATTTGAAACACACGGCCGATTGTCGCCTATCGACCGGTCAAAGTTCCAGTGCTCTGCTAATGTGTATAGCAGCACTCGGGTCGAATCCTTGGCGATGGTACTTTGTAATAGTCGATTGTTTTTAGTTGATTGTATTTTGATTGGGGGGGTTTGTTTGCAGAGCTTAATTGAAATTTTTAATGAATGATGTTTAATTTAACAAGTTGATAAAGATTGGGGTGAGTTCATCATTAGGTTAGTTAAGCTTGTGATATCCTTGAGCTTTGCTTTATATTGCATTTAAATTAACACCCATGTCACAAGATGATGTTGATTAGAATTCCTAAGTGTTAAGGCTTTAATCCAAGCCTTAAATTAACTTAGGGTTCTAATCTTGATCAAATATTGTTTATGGTAGTGTATTAATGGTTCCAATAATCCATGTAAACCACACGTTAAACAAATCAAGTCATTAATCCATGACATGCTAAGTCCAACATACACAATGTTAATTCAACGAATACTCATCGAGAAAAAGCTCTCAATCGCTTAACATACCTAAATTAAAACTCACCCCAATAATAAATTTACTCAGCCATTATGATGTTTATTAATCTGGTAATATATGTTTATGGTGATGAATTATAAAGAGAAGAAAAAGAAAGAGACAAGATAAGAGTAGTGTGCCGAACACACACACGAAATATTTTGAGAATCAAAAATGGAATTTCGATTGAATGAGGAAGCAAGATAAGGTACTGTAATTTAAAATGATTAAACTATTTTAAGACAATGAATATTATACTAAAGAAGTTGGAGGATAATAAGAGATATTGAAGAAGAAACTTTCATTAAAACAGAATTATAAAATAAAGGACTTACAAAATTACAAAAATGAAGAACACAAAAGTAAGTGAAAACAAAGAGGGGAGGAAAGGTATCTCAAGTAAAAACTTGAGTATGGAAGGTCCTCCCAAGCCTTTGGAAAGGCTTTGGTCGTGCCAATATGATATCCTCTCTTCTGAAATGCCAACCCCTCTCAAGAAGAGAAGGAGAGAGTATTTATAGCCCAAGGAGTGGATTGTTTGCATTCCCAATCTGTCCCTCCACTTGCATTGCCAATTTGGCAATACCGACAGCCGAATCTTCAAATATCTCCTTCTTCAAAGTTGTAGAAAATAATTTTGGCCGACTACTCTCAAAAGTTGGAGTCATTTGGACGTAAGGATAAAAAGTTATGGCTGGTTGAATAAACAAACTTAAACTGTCCATTTCAATCCAGTCTGTTTGAAGTCCATAATGTGAAAGGGTTTTTGAATATTAATATGCCTTCAAATCCGAATGGTTTCTTCAACAACGTCGTCCGCCTACATCTCCTCTTTCACACTGAAAAATCTCAGCTCGCTTGGATGATTACATCAGGAGATATGTCATGAATACTATACTGATTTTCATTCTCGTCCAGAATGGTGGGCTGGACTTCAATGATTTATTTGGGCCCCTTGTACTTGGATTTGGGCCATGAAATTTTTATCCAAGATGACATGTAGTGTCCCCCGAATTATGGTGGAGAGTTAAGGTTTTTGGACTTCTGTATTGATCCCAGTAAATAAATCTTCAAGGCTGGTCCAGTTTGTTTACAGATTCTTTGGTCTTATTTGTGAGGACCATATGACCCTTTAAATGGTAGAATTGGATCATGGTGCCTTCTAATGAAATGTTGTATGTTGAAATGAGAATCCTAAAAAACAAGAAACACACAATTTGGATCAGTATAGTGATAGTTATTATTAAAACATTAAACTGACTCAATTTGACTACTTCTAAAAATGCTCAAATATTATACTTAATATTAAAACATTAACATTTCACACAAATTATGCAGATTTCATATAAAATAAGTAAAGGGGGAATATAATAAGTCATGAAAATATTAATAACATCAATCATTCAAGTAGATACAGATTAAGATAGTAAAAAAATGAGCTTGTAAGATCGCTACCCTGAGTTCCAACCCAGTTAACGCTAGCACCACCAACAGAGTTCCCGGATCACCAATCAAATAACATCAATCTTGAATTAGGAGAATCGTCCACGCGAAACCAGTCAAGATCTTGACTGAACTATGCCCGACCATCAGATTGGAAAATAAACGGATGCCCGAGCTCAATTCGTGAAAACAATGAGGGATGAGCTCGAGTAGTACGAGTACCGGTGCTAACGTCAGGGGCACTCCTTCAGGTAAGTATACGCTTAAAAAATGCAGCCCATATCTCTCAAATCCCAATAGCGTGATGCCATTGAACATCGAAAATGACAGCGACCACGTACAGAGCAGGTGACTACTGACAGTTAAGCTAAACGGAACCAGACCTAGGGAATTATGAAATAACGAGGAAGTAAAAGTGACCGAGATGCGAGGGGAAAAGCGTTGTTGCACATTGATGCTCCTACCTCCTATATTATCGTTGACTGGAGAGGGAACGAAATCATAAATTAGCTCTGAAAACAATTGCACCGCATTAGGTACTGAGGTTCCCCCCTTTCGAGTGACTAAAAAAAGAACCAGTACAACTGCCGAAAGCGATAGCAGCAAAAACAGGGTTGGATTTGTGAATGAGAGATACACATTTCCGAAACTCAAAGGAATTGAAGAGTGAATGGAAAATTACTCCAATGGGCTGAGAACGATCCCTGGATATCCCGACATTGAGGTAAGCCCGATTGTCTGATTGATTCTGTTGCCAAAAAAGAATCAATTTCTTTCACTAAATTGGTTGTATTTGGTCCTCTAAAGGCTCTTCCTCCGAGGGAAATAGGTCCCAGTAGCAAGAGATCTTCATCAGCCTTATCATTCTCTTTGATCTTTCCTGAAGGATACCTACTTCTTGGATGTTAGATGTAGGATACGTGCAATTGGCTTGAAACTACCAGCGCCTTGTTGTTAACTTTAGTGTTATAGCATGATAGGCTAGATTAGAATGTCTTATATCTGGTATCCTGTCAATGAGATTTTTCTGTGATTACTCACCCTAGGAGAGATTAGAACCTATAAGATTGGCTTCTAGGCCAAGAGCGTATGATAGAGAGAGATAAGAATCGGATATATCGGTTTCTGCTGCCTTTACATTATTTAAGGTGGTCTTGTAATTCTATATTATCAGATGATTTTTGTGATTAAATATAATATAGACCTACTAATAAATAGCTCTGTAGGGGTAATCTATTAGAATAGTAATAATCAACACAGAGAGGTGGGTGGGATCACGATCGAGAATCGAAGAATATTCGAGTTAGAGTTCAACCCACTTGATATTAATAGAGCAAAAGCAGTAGAGAAAATGCTGTCAGGGTTCTTCTTTGTTTCTCTCACTCTGGGATTTATGGATTGTAGAGCATTCGATAATTGAGTGTTTGGGTATCAGACCTTTTGGATCATATTTCCACATTTCTATTTCTTTTTTTAACTTCTTGTTCGAGTTTTTCCTATCTACCAGTTTGAGTCTGGTATTATGCCAACATTTAAATGGGAAATAGTCTCCCATGTATTCTCATCGTATGAAGAAATATTATCATGTGATAATATGATAAGTAAAGAATTATCTAAGTCTTATAGCTTTGAAGGGAAGCAAGAGTAGAAAAAGGATGGAAGATAGAAAGATGGATAAAGGGAAGAGGGGAAAGAAGTATTTTCCCATATGTGATAACTGTGGAAAGAATCACCTTGGTAAATGCTTGAAGGGAATGGGAGTTTGTTATAAGTGTGGAGAAAAAAAGACACCAAGTACGTGATTGTAAGGGTAAGAAAAATGTTTCAAATGTACAATTCTTCATCTACAAGGATTTGGGACACTGCGTGAAGAAATTTCCAAATCATCAGAGTATACCCCAAATACTGCTATTGGATAATAATCAAGTTATGATACTACCGAAGATGAAGAGGAATGATTAGATTTATTATGTTGTTATTAAAGTATCCTGTCATTTGAGTATTATATTAATGATGTACATGTTATATGAATTATGGAGTATAAAAGGACTGTACTGCAGTACTATTTCATTAAGGACTTGAGATTGTGTGGAACAAAGAAAAGTGAATCAATAACAGGTTAATTTTTTGGAAAATATATGGTTGAGAGAAAGATAAACCATAATATGGTTTTGATAATGAGGTATTTATTTTGGAATAATATATGATTGATTTGGATAAATTATTTTGGATATTCTTGACTACCTTGAAACTGATTAATGATTTGTATATTACATCATTGTTGGAGTTTAAAACATTTTTGGATAGAAGGAGTATATCTGGTATTCTATAAGGAATAAGGGAGAATGAATTTAATCAATAAGGTTTTATGGTAATTCATGGTGTTATAGTGTTTTAAAAGAATACATGATGAAGGTATTCTCATGTTATTACATGGAAAAAAGGAACTTCATTGTGTTTACCTTCTTTGTAAATTTTGGACTGTGAGTTTGGACAGAAGTATTTTGGATAAGTATAAAGGTTGGAATGGATTAAGTTTAATATAGGATACTATTATTAAGTTCAAATCATTTCTTAAGATTATTTTTGGATTGTTATAAAAAGGACAACCTAGAGGTCGGGTGACTACCTGTCGCGTCCAGCATGGCCGTGAGACTTGAACCTGCAACTGAAGGGAGACAAGGGTGGATCACCTACCACAAGAATACGTGATGTACTAGTTTGTATAATGTAGTTTTTTAAATATTATATCAAATGAATTATAAATTCATTATTTTTGGAACCCTATAAGATTAGGATAAATAGAATATTTTTTAATTCTATTATCTTTTGGAGTGAAATATGAGTTTGTGGTGGGAATTAGTTGAAGGATGAAACTCTACTTGTCAAGTATATTTTTTCCTCTTATTCTATGAGTAAATTAATTCTTAAACATTAGGGAAGAGATCTTAAAACCAAAAATGTGTTATCCTAATACCTTATGTTTTGTTGAACCAACAATATTTTAAATCAGCATAGATTGATGGCTTTGAGGCCCTCAATTTTACACTTGTTTGTGATTGATGACCTCCATCACTCCCTATAAATATTTACGTTTTCCCCAAATTATGTGTCTCCAATTTCCACCAATGTTATCCTAATTGAGATCTTAATTTTTTTGTGACTTTTTCATTCCCTTTCCCTCTTATTAAGACTAAATTTTATTAACCCAATTTCTGATGTGGGTTTTACAAAAGGATACTTTTCTATTTTTAACCTTTTATTTTAGAAGAACAATTTAAAATTGTGAGGACAAAATTTATTTATTGAGGGGAGAATGTAACACTCCAATATTTCATAGTACGTTGTCTCGTTAAAGTAATTCAAAAGCTTGCGCTACACGAAACACCGAGTTCTAGTGCACCACAACTTACAAAACTCACCGTTAAAAAAGCAGTTATGAATATTATTTACTACATTTTGAATCTTATATACTATATATAATTTTAACATCCACATTTTGTGTTTATTATACATAATATAAGAACAAAATCATTTTTTCAGATAAAAGAAGTATTTTTCAAAAAATGCAATTTTACCGCCTTTTAATGGAGAACCCTTTTTAAAACCAGTATTTGACACTTTTATATATTAAATTTAATAAAATTAAATTCTTCTTTAGAATTGTGACATAAAAATTTAGTTTGGATAAATTTTTGGTACTTTTCTGAAAACTTTCATATTTTGACGAATAGTGAAAAATACTATGTTTTAATTGAAAACAATTTTTTATAAGAAATAATCTATAGTGTTAAATTATAAATTTGAAAGGTTTTGAAGTATAATTATATTATATTTTTATCATTTAATACAATTTAGGTCATTATAAGTAATTTTACATTTAAATTTGACATAAAAACATGTCAATCTTTTGATAATTTTTACTTTTTAAAAACCCACTTTTTGGTTTTGACAACGGGAATTAATTTTAAATTAATAAATGAAACTTAATTGTTTTTAATTTTTTAAAATAGACTTCATTTTTTAATTCTGAATATCAAAATTATCTTAGGGTGAATTTTTGGTATTTTTCTGAAAACATTCAATTTTTTAATGAATATTGATAAACACTGCGTTATTATTTAAAACCGACTTTTTATTTAAATAAATATTTATTTTATTTAAATTTATTTTAAGTAAAAATAGATATATAATACATATATAAGTTCAATGTAATTAATTAGAGTCATTTTATAATAAAATTAGATGTATAAAATTTTATTGAACTTTTTAACAACTTTTACCCACCTTCTAGGCACGTTAGCAAATTTGCATAAAACATAATTTTACCACTTATATGAGTTGAATTTAAAAAATATGAGAGACATGGTTGACCTAAATAAGTAAAATGTGATTCAATGAGTTGAAAATAATTTTTGTTGATTAGTATCTTTTGACTTTTATTTACCACGGTTAAAAGTAAATAAGGTAATTAAAGGTAAAAATGATATCATAATTACCCTAAAACATGTCCAAATTCTATTGGATAAGTATAATTAGACAAAAAACCTTAGGAATAAAATATGATCCTCTTTGGTCCACTTGGATTAGATTATGACATTTATTATTATTTTATTGAAAGAAGAGTTAAAAGAGTTAAATTCAAAGTTTAAAAACTAAACCATTTTTAATATAGGGTTACACACAATATAAATTTGACTATAAATTTTCATTAGAAAGATAAAAATATTTCATACATAATGGTATTTTAGTTATAATTTTTAGACATTAAATAATTTAATTTTTTTATGACACAATGATGATGCAGTAATTACCTTATTAATGAAATATTAGAATAATTGATATTATAAATATCCAAATAAATGTAAATTGAGACTTATGATGAATTAAACTAATTTTATAGGTTAATATGACCTGTTAGGGATGGTTAAATAAATTTTATTCGAATATATAAAGTTTTTATGTCTTTCAGAAAAATAAAATTCTAAATAGTGTCAAAATTTACATAATTGTGTTTTTAAAACAAATACTATATTATTAATTGATATAATTTTCCTAAAAATATAAGGTTTGTACAAAGAACTTATATAATGTAATATATATTAATAATGAACTAAATGTGGTTCTCTAGGCTTGTTATTGTATGTTTATTAACCATATAATATAAAAATACCAAGAGACATGGTAAATGTGAAACTATTTAACTAAGAGTTAAATCTAAAAGATAAGGTTAACATGATGATCTAAACCTGTCTAAAACCTATTGGTTGAGCGTTTTTAGACCCATAACCACATTATCCTATAAATAATTCATTTTGGATCCATTATAAACTAGAAATGATTTTATTATAAAATAATATTTTAAACTCTTCCTAAAGTGACCCTCACCTCTCTTATAAAAGGGCACTTCCTCTTCTCTTAATTTAACACCTAAAAATCCATTTGGATCAGCCAAAACCTGCCCAAATATCCTACCAAATTCCCTCAAATCAACCGAGAGTCCTTACTTTGATCATAAATCCAACCTAAGGATCCCTTTGATCAAATCGAAAGGAAGAACCTGATGAAGAGGTAAATATTTCATCACCTATTTCAAGTTCTTTTCTTCTTCCACTTCCTCTTTCTTTGTTGTTTCCATTATAAAATAATAACTCCAGTATCTTATATATACTGTGACTTTATTATAAAAATTGTACAACCATATTCATTATTCTATCCGTCATATGAAAGACAAAGTCACCATACGTGTGTACGTACGGCTTACCGTCTCCACGTCGTGGTGTAGTTTGTTATTCAAATACATCATTATTTGGATGGGTATAATGATGAGTATAAATGATGTAAATAATAAATATAAAATGATAATGATTCAGTATATATGATATACCATCCAATTACATATGATTTCACCATCAATATAATGATATTGTCGCTCATGCGTACGTACGGGTTACCGTCTCCACAGCGTGATGAGATTCATTCCCATGTTCACCATTCAACGATGATTATAAAAATATATACTATTAGTAAGTATGTAATATATGAAATAATAATGCTACTGAAGATATATATATATATATATATGTATGTATGTATGTATGTATGTATGTACTTACAAATATCTTATTCACTTACTACCGTTCAATACAATATGAAAACAGAAACAGTGTTTATGCGTACTTACGGCCTACCATCTCCATAAACGGTGCCTTCCATTTCATATATCTATCTATTATAAATATTTATATTCTAAATATATGTTATATATAAATCAATGTTTATATTCTGGAAGTATTTAAATTGTTATCTAAATGATACGATCAAGAATAACAAGCTAAAACACGTATGATAAATAAAGGGATTATTACCCAAAATGTTAATTTAACCTAGAAATAATTATTAAATGGATAGTATAAAGTCATAAATGAATCATGTATGATATAATAAATATTAATATGGTTCTGGTATAATTTAATAACATACTATGGTAATTATACAGGAGGTTAAATGTACCCTCAACAAAAGGAAATTGCAAGCTAAGGGTTAATTTCACAATCTCATTATTATCTGAGGTTGTTTTTATGTAAGTATCTACTGGGACATATTTATTATCCATCTCCATTTTCATAAAATAGTTTTCAAATGTATTTTTTAAGGTACTCTTTTAATAAAACATCATTTTAAATGTTTTAATGATTTATTCTTCTAAACCTTTCTCATTAATGTCCGTGTTTTTAAAATGGTTTTAAGGATTTATTTATATGGAAATGAATGTTTTAAAATGTTAATTACTTTCAAAAGTTTCAAATTAGTATGGGACACTTTGATTCAAAACTATCTTTTAAATGACTTCCTTTATAAATTATGTGACTTTTAAATGATTTCATGAAAAAATGATATTTCGTTCAAAGATTTTTACTGATCATTTTCAACTATGTCAACATCCTTTACGGGATATTATTCTTGATCAAGGTTGATTTATAATAAAAATATTCCATTTTGGGTTGAGGTTTTTGTGATATTTTTGACTTTGGATGTGTTATTTTTATACCATTCATGGTTTATGGATAAAGTATTGACATTTCATATGCTAGTTTTAATAAGAATGTTTATGTTATGTTTAAACCTTTTCATATGAGGAATGAATTAGACTTAGTAAGTGACTGGTGGAGCCCGCTATAGTTCCTCGATGCATCGGTAGGTATCATGAGACCAACTAGTGTCTTGTCATAAGGCCTTGACAAAATCTTATTTGTAGTCTCGGCACAAGGCCTTGACTATGTGGTTATGAAGTCTGGCATTATGAATTCCATCATTATGAAAGTGGTTATTGATATTGCATGTGATTATTCGACTAGTAGAATATACATGTGAATAATTAAATGTCTTTATTTGATCTTATCTTTTCCATATTATGATGAAGTTTAAGTTTAAAAGGCTTTTGTTTTAGTCTTATAAATTTCCATAAATTTTTATGCATATTTATGAAAGTTTCAATTATATTTTTATCTTTACTGAGAATCTGAGCTCACTCATTTCTATGTTTTATTTTTCCTAGGATGTGAAGAAGTATTTAATGCTTGACCTGTAGGGATAGGATAAGGATATAAGTGTGTTAAAAAGGGTAAAAAATGTTGTTGATGTTTTTCATTTTATAATGTAATGTAATGTTCATGTATGTAATCTATTTTCCAAGACTGATAAACTGACCAGTCATTCGGGACTTGATTCCCTGTGATCATGCCAATGTTATGTAATAATGCACCGACTCTTGATAACTGGGGTCAGGGCATTACAGTTGGTATCAGAGTAAGTTCAGTACAAACCTTGGAAACTATATTTAGATAAACTCTGATTAGAGCATGTTACCCTAAGATAGAATTTTAGGATTAGTATAGAAGAACTTCCTAAAATTTTGGTAATGTACAGATTTTGTGAAATTTCCAAGCAATACATCACTCTCTGGATATGAGCAGATAGAGGCGGCTCTATCACAGATGTACATAGTAGTGAAAACTTTGACAAGGAGTTTCGACCTTGACCCAGGGTATCTTGGTACACGACAATGGGCCTTGCTGCACTCTTAGTTATGACACTCCCAGGGGATATGCTTAGGATAAATCAAATTTACTTTACAAGACATTATGAAGGATTTAGGATTAAATACTTCCTCAAAGAAAACATTTTATGAATATAGATTATATTCATAATATTTTAAATTTACATTAGGTATGTTAAATGTTTGGAATTATGCATTGCGAGTCATTAACTAACCTAGTGTATGCCATTGTTTAGAAATGGTGCCCAGTATAAGGAATGAGAATTCCAACAATACGCATAATCGTAAGATTAAGAAGGATCATATCTTTCAAAGTATTATGCCAACATTTAAAAGGGAAATAATATCCCCCGTATTCTAATCATATGAAGAAATATTATCATGTGATAATAAGATAAGTAAAAAATTATCTGAGTCCTTTGGCTTTGAAGGGAAGCAAGAGAAGAAAATGATGGAAGACAGAAAGATGGATAAAGGGAAGAGGGTAAAGAAGGATTTTACCATATGTAATAACTATGGAAAGAATCACCATGGTAAATGCTGGAAGGGAATGAGAGTTTGTTATATGTTTGGAGAAAAAGGACACTAAGTACGTGGTTGAAAGGGTAAGAAAAAGGTTTCAAATGTTCAATGCTTCATCTCCAAGGAGTTGGGAAATAATATGAAGCAATATCCAAATCATCAGAGTATACCCCAAATGCTTCTATTGGATAATAATCAAGTTATGATACTACTGAAGATGAAGAGGAATGATTAGATGTATTATGTTGTTATTAAAGTATTGTGTCATTTGAGTATTGTATTAATGATGCACATGTTATAATAATTATATAGTATAAAAGTATTGTACTACAGTACTATTTCATTAAGGACTTGAGATTGTGTGGAACCAAGAAAAGTGACTCAATAGCAGGTTGATTTTTTGGAAAATATATGGTTGAGAGGAAGATAAACCAAAATATGATTCTGATACTAAGGTAGTGATTTTGGAATAATATATTATTGGTTTAGATAAATTATATTGGATATTCTTTACTACCTTGAAATGTATTAATGATTTGTATATTCCATCATTGTTGGAGTTTACAACATTTTTGGATAGAAGGAGTACATCCAGTATTCTATAAAGAATAAGGGAGAATAATGTAATCAATAAGTTTTTATGGTAATTAAGGGTGTGATAGTGTTTTAAAAGAATAAATGATGAAGGTATTCGTATGTTATTACATGGAAAAAAGGATCTTCATTGTGTTTACCTTCCTTCTAAATTTTGGACTGTGAGTTTGGACAGAAGTATTTTGGATAAGTCTAAAGGTTGGAATGGATTAAGTTTGACGTTGGATACTATTATTAAGGTTAAATAATTTCTTAATATTATTTTTGGATTGTTATACAAAGGACAACACAGAGGTCGGGCGACAACCCGTCGCGTCCGGCAAGGTCGTGAGACTTGAACCCAAAATCAAAGGGTGACAAGGGTGGATCACCTACCACTAACATACATGATGTCCTGGTTTGTACAATGTAGTTTTTTTAAATAGTATGAAAAATGAATTACAAATTCATTATTTTTGGAATCCTATATGATTAGGATAATAGAATATTTTTGAATTATATTATCTTTTGGTGTGAAATATGAGTTTGTGGTAGGAATTAGTTGAAGGATGAAGCTCTACTTGTCAAGTATATTTTTTTCTTCTTATTCTATGAATAAATTAATTCTTAAAATTTAGGGAATGGATATTAAAACCAAAAATTTTTTATCTTAATACCTTATATTTTGTTAAACCAACTATATTTTAAATCATCATAGATTGATGGCTTTAAGGCCCTCAATTATACACTTGTTTGTGATTGATGACCTCAATCACTCCCTATAAATATTTATGTTTTCCCTCAAATTATGTGTCTCTAATTTCCACCAATTTTCTCCTAATTGAGATCATAATTTGGTGGTGACTTTTTTATTCCCTTTCCCTCTTATTAAGACTAAATTTTATTAACCTAATTTCCAATGTGGGTTTTCCAAAAAGGTATTTTTCTATTTTTAACCTTTTATTTTTTACGAACAATTTAAAATTGTGAGGACACAATTTATTGAATTAGGGGAGAATTTAACACCCCAAGATTTCATAGTATGTTTTCTCATTAAAGTAATTCAATAGCTTGTGCTACACGCAACACCGAGTTCTAGCGCACCACAACTTACCCAACTATCCTTTCAAAAAGCGGTTATGAATAGTATTAACTGCATTTTGAATCTTATACATTCTATATAATTTTAACATCTATATTATGTGTTTATTAGACATAATATAAGAACAAATTAATTTTTTCAGATAAAAGAAGTATTTTTCAAAAAATGAAATTTTACCGCCTTTTAATGGAGAACCCTTTTTAAAACCAATATTCGACACTCTTGTATATTCAATTTAATGAAATTAAATTCTTCTTTAGAAGAAAGACATAAAAATTGAGTTTGGATAAATTTTTTGTACTTTTTTGATAACTTTCATATTTTGACAAATAGTGAAAAATTCTATGTTTTAATTGAAAATAGCTTTTTTAATAAAAATAATTTATAGAGTTAAATTATAAATTTGAAAGGTTTTAAAGTATAATTAGATTATATTTTTATCATTTAATACAATTTATGTCATTAAAAGTAATTTCACATTTAAATTTGACACAAACACATGTTAATCTTTTGATAGTTTTTACTTTCTAAAAACCCGCTTTTTGGTTTTGACAACAGAAATTAATTTTAAATTAATAAATGAAACTTATATGTATTTAATTTGGTAAAATAGAAATCATTTTTGAATTTTTAATATCAAAATTATCTTAGGGTGAATTTTTGGTATTTTTCTGAAAACATTCATTTTTTGATGAATAGTGAAAAATAGTGCGTTATTATTTAAAATCAACTTTTTATTTAAATAATTATTTGTTTTATTTAAATTTATTTTAGGCCAAAATAGGTATATAATACCTATATAACTTCAATTTAATTAATTTGGGTCATTTTATAATAAAATTAGATGTATAAAATTTTATTGAACTTTTTAACCTCTTTTACCCACCTTCTAAGCACGTTAGCAAATTTGCATAAAACTTAATTTTACCACTTCTGGGAGTTGAATTTCAAAAATACAGGAGACGCGGTTGACATCAGTAAGTAAAATGTGATTCAATAAGATGAAAATAATTTTTGGTGATTAGTAACTTTTGACTTTTATTTACCACTCTTAAAAGTAAATAAGGTAATTAAAGGTAAAAATGATATCATAATTACGCTAAAAAATATCCTAATTCTATTGGATAAGTATAATTCTACCAAAAAAACCTTAGGAATAAAATATGATCCTCTTTGTTCCACTTGTATTAGATTAGGACATCTATTATTATTTTATTTAAAGAAGAGTTAAAAGAGATAAATTCAAAGTTTAAAAACTAAACCATTTTTAATATAGGGTTACACACAATATAAATTCGACTATAAATATTCATTATAAAGATAATGGTATTTTATTTATAGTTTTTAGACATTAAATAATTTAATTTATTTATGACACAATGATGATGTACTAATTACCTTATTAAGGAAATATAAGAATAATTGATATTTTAAATATCCAAATAAATATAAATTGAGACTTATGATGAATTACAATAATTTTCTAGGTTAATATGACATGTTAGGGTTGTTTAAATAAATTTTATTCAAAGTGATAAAGTTTTTATGGATTTCAAAAAAATTAAATACCAAATAGTGTCAAAATTGACATAATTGAGTTTTTAAAACAAATACTATATTATTAATTGATATAATATTCCTAAAAATATAAGGTTCGGCCAAAGAACTTAGATAAGGTTATATATATTAATAATGAACCACATGGGGTTCTCTTGGCTTGTTATATTAAGATTATTAACCATATAATATAAAAATACCAAGAGACATGGAAAATGTCAAACTATTTAACTAAGAGTTGAATAAAAAAGATAAGGTTAATATGATGACCTAAACCTATCTAAAACCTATTTTTTGAGAGGTTTTCGACCCATACCCACCTTATATAAGAAATAATTTATTTTGAATCCATTAGAAACCGAAAATGGTTTTATTATAAAATAATATTTCAAACTTTTCCTAAATTGACCCTCACAACTCTTATAAAAGGGCACTTCCCCTTCTCTTAATTTCACACCTCTAAAGCCATTTGGACCGACCAAAACCTGAACAAATATCCTCAAAACTTCCCTCACATAAAACTAGAGTCCTTACTTTTATCATAAATCCAACCTAAGGAGCCCTTTGATCAAATCAAAAGGAAGAACCCGAAGAAGAGGTAAATATTTCATCACCTCTTTTAAGTTCATTTCTTCTTCCATTTCCTCTTTATTTGTTGTTTCCATTATAAAATAATAACTCCAGTATCTTCTATATACTGTGATTTTATTATAAAAATGTTACAACCATATTCATTATTCTATCTATCATTTGAATGACAAAGTCACCATACGTGTGTACGTACGGCTTACCGTCTCCACGTTGTGGTGTTGTTTGTTATTCAAACACTTCATTATTTGGATGGGTATAATAATGAGTATAACTGATACAAACAACAAATATAACATTATTATGATTCTTTATATATGATATAACATCCAATTACATACTATTTCACCATCAATATAATGATATTGTTCCTTGCGCGTACGTACGGATTACCGTCTCCACGACGCGATGAGATTCATTCCCACGTTCAACATTCAACAATGATTATAAAAATATATATTATTTATAAGTATATAATATATGACATAATAATTCTACTAGAGATGTGTGTGTGTGTGTGTACTTACATATATCTTATTCACTTACTTCCGTTCAATACAATATGAAAACAGAAACAACGTGTATGCATACTTATGGCCTACCATCTCCATAAACAGTGCCTTCCATTTCATATATCAATCTATTATAAATATTTATATTCTAAATATATGTGATATATAAATAAAGATTTATATTCTGGATGTATTTAAATCATGATCTAAATGATACGATCAAGAATAAAAAGTTAAAACACGAACGATAAAGAAAGCGATTATTACCCAAAATGTTAATTTAACATGGAAATAATTATTAAATGTATATTATAAAGTCATAAATGAATCATGTATGATATAATAAATATGAATATGGTTCTGGTATAATTTAATAACATACTATGGTCACTATACAGGAGGTTAAATATACCCTCGACCAAAGGAAAGTGCAAGGTTAGGGTTAATTTCAAAATCTCATTATTATCCAAGGTTATTTTTACATAAGTATCTACTGGGAAATATTTATTATCCATGTACATGTTTCATAAAATAGTTTTCAAATGGATTTTTTTAAGTTACTCTTTTAATAAAACATCATTTTAAATGTTTTAAAGATTTATTCTTCTAAACCTTTCTCATTAATGTCCATGTTTTTAAAATGGTTTTAAGGATTTATTTATATGGAATTGAATGTTTTAAAATGTTAATTCCTTTCAAAATTTTCAAAGTCGTGCGGGACAATTTGATTCAAAACTATCTTTTAAATGACTTCCATTATAAATTATGTGACTTTTAAATGATTTCATGAAGAAGGGATATTTCTTTCAAAGATTTTTACTGGTCATTTTCATCTATGTCAACATCCTTTATGGGATATTATTCTTGATAAAGGTTTATTTATTATACCAATCTTCCATATTGTATTTAAGGTTTTGTGATATGTTTGACTATGGATGTGTTATTTTTATACCATTCATAGTTTATTGATAAAGTATTGACAGTTCATATTCTATTTTTAATACAAATTTTTATGTTATGTTTAAACCTTTTCATATGAGGAATGAATTAGACTTATTAAGTGATGGGTGGAGCCCACTATAGCTCCTCGATGCATTGGTAGGTCTCATGATACAAATAGTGTCTTGGCACAAGTCCTTGACAAAATATTATTTGTAGTCTTGGCACAATGCCTTGACTATGTGGTTATGAAGTCTGAAATTATGCATTCCATCATTATGAAAGTGGTTATTGATATTGCATGTGATTATTCGACTAGTAGAATACCCATGTGAATAAGTAAATGTAATTATTTGATCTTATATTTTCCATATTATTCTTAAGTTTAATATTAAAAGGATTTTGTTTTAGTCTTCTACATTGTCGTAAATTTTTATGCTTACTTATTAAAGTTTCTACTATATCTTTATCCTTACTGAGAATCTAATCTCACCCCTTTCTATGTTTTATTTTTCCCAGGATGTGAAGAATTATTTTATGGTTGACCTGCTGGGATAGGCTAAGGATATAAGTGTG
The DNA here is from genome assembly GCA_963277665.1 of Viscum album. NCBI lineage: Eukaryota > Viridiplantae > Streptophyta > Magnoliopsida > Santalales > Viscaceae > Viscum > Viscum album. Next base: position 1,859,778,710 of record OY728119.1, read on the forward strand.
TTCCAAAGGGGACAAAATTTTGTTGATCTTTTTATTTTATAATGTAATGTAACATTCATGTATGTAATCTATTTTCCAAGATTTCTAAACTGATCAGTCCTTCGGGACATGATTCGTTGTGATCATGCCAATGTTATCTAATAATGCACCGACTCTGGGTAACTGGGACTAGGGTGTTACAAGAAACCATGGGACGTAAATAAAAAATAACTTTGAAATTTTTTTGTCCAATATTCTTTATAAGAACTTATGTATTTAGAAATAAAAATTTATATATATCTCCCCCTAAGTTTATAACTCATCTGAATGAAATAGTGAATATGACTAACTCACACTTAGGATAAGAACTTCCCTAAGGATCATAGTATATTATTTAGAAGTTTTTGTCCCTCTTTATTTAGGAATCTCCCACTTACTTTAGAATTATCTCCTTTTATTTAAATTTATCTCCATTTGTGATTTTCAAAAAGGAATAGGGAAAAGTATTGAGATACCTGCAAAGGGTTAGAGAAACATTTTATATGAAACAAAAAATAAATAAATACCTTGATCATCTAAAAATAAATGAATGAACATTCGACTAAAAGAATTGGAATAAATTCAATCAAATTGAATATAGTTGAATAAGTCTTTCACTGATATTTTAATAAACTAAAACAATACAAAAAGAGCTCAAACATAACTTCATTTCCATGAGATTTAACATGATTGTTTTTAAAATTTTGAATCCTTTTCTATCTTCCTTCAGTTTTTCAAGAAACTCATGTGGGGTACAAGACTTTTCATCTTGATTTGAAAATAGTTTTTCCTGAGTATGGATCAATTAATCTTATGATTATATTTTCTATTCCTGGGTATAAATTTTCTCTTCCTAAATTTGAAACTTGTCTTCTTGGGCCTTATTAATATTTTCTAGAACTTCAATTTTGTTATTTAGCAAAACATTTTTATTTTTAAATTTAACTATTTCATATTTTTAATTCTTGATCCTTGGGGCCTCTGATTGAATATAATTTATCTTCCCATTTATTTATTTACTTCACTGGACTGGGTATCTTCTAAGGTAATGAAATTTTGAAAAAACCTTACTTTTCTAATAGTATCACTGATTAACTTGTTGAAAGCAACTGAGACTTCATTAATAAGTTTCATTATATATTCAATTGTTTCTTCATGATATTTGATATTCACATGTAATTATGGTACCACTTTACAAATTTATTGCATTATTTGGTATGTTCTTGATAACTGTCTTCAAAAACTTTAAAATTGGCTTCAATATTCATCAATATATCCTCTAAAATTCTGATTAAATTTGATTTTTTCTTTTTGTTTTCAAAAACAAAATCTTTTTTTGCATCAATCCTTAGAAAATAAGGAATAGTCTTTTCCATTATTTTTAAATCTTAAACAATATACTGAAATTCTTTTATTGATATTATATTATCTGAGTTAGTATCTTACATGAAATCAGGAATCTCTTCATAATGTGTTCTAAAAATCATATCTTTGAAAGTATGTTTTTTATTTTCATTGGACTTAGTCTCTTCATCTATATCAAAATGGAAAATGAAATTACCATATTTGGTTCTCTAAGAAACTTTTTTTGAGTACAGAACACCTATAGATGGTAATTTGCAAGTGGTTTCTTATGAATGTCTTAGGTTTATTCTATCATAATGATATTTTTAACTTTGAATAGATTCCTTATTATTCCCTTATTCCTCTTCTTCTTTCTCTTCTTCTTGCTCTTTTTTACATTTCTTTCTTCTTTTTCACCAATGTACTGATATATTTGTCTCATTTAACTATATTGATTTTCATCTAAATATTTTTATTGACTAACTTTTGATGGAACCAATTTTTCACCAAAAATTTTATTTTCTTTTATATTATCTTGGTTAGAGGGAATAATCATACCCACTTCAGTAAATTTTCTGATTACGATTCCATCACATGATTTTCAATAATTTTCATCAATGTATCAATGTCAAAGACATATAAATTTATATTTTTCATATTTATTTTCTTCTACTCTTCTTTAAAATATTCTTCACTAAGAATATTTTTGGCTAAGGTCTCAGCAAGATCAAGACCTAATTGAGGGTCTCCTTATTTCTTTTAATCTTTCCCTCTTCTCAATTCGGTAGAAACTTCTTCATCATAGAGTTTTTTCTTTTAAATATTAGGAGAAATGATCTTATAATTCTTTTACTTTTATAAAATAGTCAGTACAGATTCTTTTGAGACTTTCTAACTACCTTAAAAAACTTCCTTTTAAGGATCGGCTTCAGCATCTTTCACAAACTTTTTTGATTCTATATCAAACTGAAATTTCAACCTCTAGATTGTATCATCACTAATAAGAGTAATTTTTATTTTCTTCGATACCAACATGATTGAAATATTATATAATTTTAAAATCTTAGTTAAAAACTTATTTAATATTCCTGGAAACATTATCATCTAAGATTTGATGGCTTTGGATGTTAGGTTGTTGGTGGTTAGAAAGATATAACCCATTAAGTTCAACATTCTCATATTGAGAAAATAATCAAGAATAAAGGTATATGAAACCTTTAGGGTTTCTCTATCACCATTTATTAGAACCAAAAACCCTTACATCCATAGGGTAGTAAGATGATCATCTAAAGAGAGATGAGTGGCTTTTCTTTTATCCACATGAACTTCAAAAAGTGATTCCTTAGCTCTTTTCTTATTGAAAGATCCTTTATCTTTTGGTAACTTGTGATAGGGACAAAAAGCGTCACCTTATGAGGGTACTCCAAGTAAATCAGCATCTTATTTAATAGACATGATAAAATATTTTACATACTTATAAAAAGATATCTTTAAATACATATCAACTTTAAAAGAACTATAAATATCTCTAACTTCATCAACATGAATAAGATCTTGATCTGTCCCAATTTCTTCTAGACATACTGATTCTTATCCTTGAAATTCAATAACCATTTTAAATAAAGAATCAAAATTCTCATAAAAATATTTCTTAACTAACCATTCTTTGGAGATGCTCATAATTGAGAAACCTTTAGGAGGCATTTATTTGGTAGAAGATGTGGTGGCTTCTTACATGAGTAAGAAAAACTTTTCTAAGTAGGAAAACATATGAACTAACCTACTTTAAGTGAGGTAGAACTTCATAGAAAAATATGTGAAAGGTGATGTGGGATAGGGTCAGGGGTCCCCTTTATATGGAAGATTATAGAGATAGTTCATATTCTATGATTCAAATTAGATCAAATTGACCCAATGGCTGAAAAAAATAAACTATTAAGGTTTTATTAAAATAAAAACTTATCATATTCAACATGAATCTGATAAAGTTTTTTTAAAAAAATACTAACAATTATAATAGAATTTAAATTGTGTCAGGTATAATAAATTGTACGTTTCTAAGTTTCAAGATAGATCTATTGGTTTCAATACATAGTTATTCTTAAAAAAATGTGAGTATGAAAAATTTTGAGTATGAAAAATTTTAGTTACAAAAAATTTGAATATTAAAATTTTTGAATATGAAAATTTTTTAATATAAAAATTTATTAACAAAAAAAATTTCTAAGAATTAACGATTTTTAAAAAAACAAACACATGTACTCCCCCTTTGTAAATGAGTATCTTAATGTAAGGAGATGCTTTAAATAATAAGCATATATAAATGATTACTTGATGTTGATCATTCCTATAATCTATTTTATATAATCAAATCTATCATAAGGTAATGGTTTTGTAAAAATATCATCAAGTTGTTCTTGTGTTATATTAAATTTTAAAATGATATCTCCTTTTTTTAGCCCTAAGAAAGTGATGCCTAATGTCTATATTTTTTTCAAAAGAGTGATGTGTATGGTTTTTACTAAGGGAAATGGAACTTTTGTTATCAAAAATTATTTGAGTTTTGGTAAAAATCATGCCATAGTCAGTGAGTGTGTATTGCATCCACAACACCTGAATACAACAACTTCCAGCTACTACATATTCAACTTTGGAAGTGGAAAGTGATACCGAGTGTTATTTCTTATAGGACTAATAAACTAATGAATATCCTAAGAAATGAAATGCTTCATATATGCTTTTTATATCCATTATACAACCAACAAAGTCAGCAACCTAAAATCTTTTTAATTCAAAATCATTTCCAGAAGAGTAGATATGTCTTAAATCCATGGTTCCCTTTAAATAACAAAAAATTCATTTAACTTCTTTTAAATGGGATTCCTTTGAATTACCTTGATATATTATACATAAGAGAATAGAAAACATTAAGTCTAGATGACTATCTATTATGTATACTAGACTTACTATCATACCTCTAAATGTTTTTTGATAAAGCGGTTTCCCAGCATTATCAATATCAAGTTTATTTTAGGTACTGATTGGAGTAAAAATACTTTTATTATTTTCATATCTATAATTTTTAAGAATATATTTGATATACTTATGTTGCAATATATAAGTACCATATGGTTTTTGAGAAATTTTAAAACCAAGAAAAAATGCTAACTCACCAATCATACTCATTCTAAACTCATATTTCATAGGATCTGCAAAGGAACATGTTAAAGATTTTTGAGTTTATCCGAATATAATATCCTCAAAAAAAAAAAAAATTAAACAGTCTTAAATTTTTTTAACTTTATTTATAAAATGAGTTGATCAGTAATTCTATTAACATAATTGTTTTGTAACAAAAATCTGTTTAATCTATCATAATATGCTCTAGGGGCTTGTTTAAGGCCATATAAATAATTGGTAAGTTTATAAACATATTTAGGATTTTTTTTATCTTCAAAACCAGGGGTTGTTCAACAAAAAATTCCTCTTGAACATATCTATTAAGGAAATGAAAATTCACATCCATTTGAAAATGTTTGAAATTAAAGAATGCTATAAAGGCAAATAGAATACGAATAGATTCAAGTCTGGCTACTAGGGCATATGTTTCTTCATAATCTATTCCCTCTTGTTGATTATAACCTTTAGAAACAATTATTTCTTTATTTATTATAATTATTCCATTTTCATCACATTTGTTTATGAAAACCCATTTTACTCCAATTACTGAAGTTTCTTTAGGTCTTTTAACCAAGGTCCAGACTTTGTTCCTTTAGAATTCAATTATTTCATCTCGCATAGACTTAATCCAATCTTCATCACATAAAGCCTCATCAAGATTTTTAGGTTCAAATTATGAAAGTAAAGTAAAATTTTCTACTTCATTTCTCAAAGAAATTATAGTCCTTACTAGTTTATTCGAATCACCAATGATACTATCACTCGGATGATTCATAAGAAACAAATGAATTGGGATTTGTAAAACCTTTTCATCAACATAAGATAGAAAGTATTCTGGAGTGAATACTTCAAAAAATATTTTTTAAGTATTTTCATTATTAGAATAATCTTCTATCAATGGTTGAAAATCAGTTTTGGAAAACACATCTGAGGATATTTATTGGGGTTTTTTAAAAGGACATGTTTCATAAAATTTAACATATAGTATTTCTTCAAGATTACAAGAATTTTTGTTAAAAACTATATATTCCTTAGAAGTAGTGGAATATCCTAAGTATATTTCCTCGTTATATTTTAGTGTGAACTTGTGTAAATTGTCTTTTGTATTAAAGATGAATAATTTTCATCCAAATACTCTGAAGTATGAAACTTTTCAATTTTATCTTGTCCATAATTCATAATGAGTTTTATTTATAGTATAGAAATCAGTACTAATAGCTTTAGCACAAAAATGTTTAGCAATTGAGTATTTACTCAACATAGTTCTTGTTATTTCTTGATGAATATAATTTTTTCTTTCAAAAAAATCATTTTTTGAGTTCTAAGAGATGAAAAGTTATTATTAATTCCTTTTTTACAAAAAAAAAGCATTAAAATTAAAATTTAAAAATTATCAACCATGATCACTATAAATAGTTATCAAGGGACAGTTTTTCTCATTTTTTAATTTGGCTAAAAAAGCTTTAAAAAATAAAAGGATTTATATTTCTTTACTATAAAATAAACCCATGTATATCTAGTGTAATCATCAACTAAAACAAATACATAGTAATTCCTTCTAATAATTCAAGTTTGTGTGGGATTGAATAAATCCATGTTCATTATCTCTAAAGAATTATTAGTTAAGACTTCACTAATAGATTTAAATCTTGTCTTATGTTTCTTACCATATTAACAAAGGTCATATACTTTTTAAGAATCACATATAAGATCCGGTAGATACTTAAAAAGACTTTTATTAATTAATTTACATTTGTTTGTAAGGTTACACTATCCTAAAATTCTATTCCATAACCAAGATTGATCTTCCATTTCACTAAGACATGGTAATTTTTTGGATCCTAAGGTCTTCTAAGTGAAGTGTATAAATATTTTCATGTGGATGGGCAGAAATAATGAATCCATCCTTGGAGTTGTGTAATGAATATTTATCATTCCTAAAATTCACAAGGTAACCTTCATCACATTAATATATAGTAGTTATATAAATATTCATATATTAGTATTTTAAATAAAATGGATATTAGTTATTATTTAGATAAATCTAGTATATTTTATATGTAAATATGTTTAATTATTTATCTAAAAAAATTAATTTTTAGGTGTGAATATATAAAAAATATGTACATATAGTTATATATTTGATTATAAATAGAAATGCATTATAAAAAACGATAAAATTTCAAAGACATAATATCAATATGAATGTAATACCTTGGAATAAATTCAGTACCCTCCAAAAAAATCCAATAATACCCCCTTAAACAAGGCTGAAAATCCACAAAATGTTAAAAAATATCGGTGCCCTAACTAAAAACTCATTTTTGGAGGCCTTATGGGCCTCTTTTGGCCTCTAAAAATGCTTGACTGTGGTACCTCCGGGTCATAACGATGTAGAGCTCGTCGCAGGCTTCGATTTGATATGTGGTAGAGCTCAAACAGACACCCGGATCAAAAGTTATGGCCGTTTGATGTTTGAGTTGCGTTTTCAACATATTTTGGATATTTTTTTAATTTTTTTTAATTTTTTGTTCTTAAAATTGTTATTAAATGACTATTACTCCATAATAATTGTCAAATTATTAATTAAAAATATTTTTTTAATTTTTTAAGAATCCATTTTCACTAAATATTATATATATTAGGTATATTAAGTGTAAATGTACATTTATACTTATCTAAAATATATTTAAAAATTATATATTATATTTATATCGATATAACTATATAACTATATTTATATATTAATACATTTTTTAATTTTTTTTGAAGTCGACCCTTTATCAGTGCTTTTAAAAAAAGCGCTAATAAAGGCCCCCCTATCAGCGCTACTAAACAAGAACTGATAAAGGGGGTCTCTTTATCAGCGCTAAAAAAAGCACTGATAAAGGGGGGCCTTTATCAGCGCTAAAAAAAGTGCTGATAAAGGGGTACTTTTATCAGCTCTTTTTAGCGCTGATAAAGCCCCCCCCCTTTATCAGCGCTTTTTCGTTAGCGCTGATAAAGGGGTGGTGCTGGCCTTGCCCAGTTTTGTGGTAGTGAGCTTTCCTGGTTTCAGAAATGTTATTAAATAATTTTTTTGGAATCCACATTTGTTTTGAAAATGTGCTTTGTGAAATCCAAAGGATTGAACTTTATTTAAAGAAGTTTTTTTATTCCAGGGACATCCAACTTGACATTTAGTACAAAAGGTGGAATTTTTTGGAACAAAATAATTATTACTAAAAACGGTTTTGAATGAGAGTAACCCATTCCAGAACTAATACCATGAGGAAGGACTTGTTGATACATCTTATTAAATTTTTCTTTCCAGAATTAAAATTTGATATTAGTTTCTTTAAAGAAAAAATTTCCAACTTTAGTTTGATAACTAAATTCTTATGCTCAAAATTTTTAGTTTTAGAAGTGAGTTTTGTTTCTAAATTTTTTTTCTCAAAAATGAATTTTTCAAAATCTTTAAAAAACCTATCCTTCCCAAAATTATAATTTTCATGTTTTTTGTTAATATAAAAAATTTAAAAATATTTTTTATAAATATATTTATCAAAAAAATGAATCTAGTATTTTCATTCCCAAGTTTCTTACTAACTTTTCAATTTTCATTTTCATGTAATTTAGAAAATATAGATAATTCAGCATAAGAAGGTAAATTATTATCTTATGTTGAGGAAGTTTCTTCATTAGAATAAATATAATTTTTCTCATCAGGATAGTTTTCATTTAAATATATATTTATTAAATAATCAAAAGTGTTTACCTTAGAAATAAGACTTTGATTTTCAAAAGGTATTCTAGCAATGAGACCAATATTCCTCTGTACGGAATTTTCATTCTCTGAATAATCATCAGAAGAATATCCTCCACTACAACTCCAAGAATAATTAATATTCAAGACTTTCTTCCATTTTTCTTGTAATACTTTTTCTTATTTCTATCCTAATGAATTTCCTTTCTATATTTCCCTTTGAGTTTTGGAAAATTGGGTATTATGTTTATATCTCTTTTACATTCATAACATGTAACTTCAGAATCTTTATTGTTATTACTTTACTTTTTATGTTTATTATAATGATACTGAAAATAAGTTTTACTAATAATCTTGTTTATTATTCAAGAAATATTGTTGAACTATTATCATAATTTTTAGAATCACTTGAATCTGATTGAGTAATAACCTTTTTCATTGTTTATTTAACAACCTTCTCATGAGACTAATATTACATTAGATTTTAAGAAGTAAAAACAAATCCACCATTCTTTAACTTTTCTTTCTCATCATCTCTTTTTATCCTACCCTCATACTGTAAAAGAGTTCCAAATAAATCATCAAGTTCAAGATTTGTAATCTTCCTAGATTCATCAACTATTGTTCTCCTTGAATCCTATTAATTGGGCATGATACCAATAATATTTTCAAAAATAATTTCATCCTATAATACATTTTCACCCATATCTTATAAAATATTAACAATTTTCCTACTCCTTTGTTGTAACTTAACTACAGGTTCGCCATAAGGAAATTCAAATGCGTGATAATCAGCTCTTAGCATAGCTCTTATATTCTCAAAAACTTTAGAAGTTTCAAAATGAGTAATCTCTAATTTCTTCCAAATATTTTTAGCTACTTAAAAATATTAAATCCGACTATATATGATTCTAGTCACTGATCATAATAAAGTATTCCTTACCTTGTAATTTAGTTGATATTCTAGCTTTTTCTGATTAGAAAAGGTTACAATTTCTTTTTCATGAATTTTTTATTCACCTGTCAGCATAACAAAATTATCAACTCCTTTATTCATCACATAAGTATTCAATATATCCCTCTAGTATTCATAATCATTACCATCAAATATTGGGGGTCTTGTTGGATTGATATTGTCCATAGATCCGACATTTAGACCTGCCATATTTTAAAAATTAATACAAACAAAATCTTTTCCACAATATACATTAGTGTAACAAAATATTTATAAACAAAAATTTTATAAAAAAATGATTCTAACTTGAAAAAGTAAATATAAGATAAAATTGACAATTTATATAAGCAGTGGAAACCTTCTCGGATACCAATTTTTTGATCTAAATGTATATATAGATAGCCAAATACAAGAGGGGGTGAATTTTAAGTTTAAAAAATATCATTTTTAATCTTAAAAGTTGATTTTTTAATATAATTAAATAAGTCATACTCACAAAACCACTTACATGTTTAAATAGAAATCAGAAAGGCCCTTAGGTATGATGATAAAGATATCATAATCAGGTTTATTATGAAATGATTATTAAGTCACAAGTCACCAAATAGAAGATTCTATCTTAAATCATATAGAATCATAATCAGAGTAAGCGATTTCATTGTAATCATAGAAATAATATTTACAGAGTAATAAAAAATTATAGTAATCAAAGAAATTATTATAAACATAATAAAAATAGGAAAATGAATATATAAAAGAATTCACTTCCAATTATAATTGTAATAGAAATAAAAAACTTGTAACAAAATAAGTAAATGAATAATGAATTCTTTTAACCCAAATATAAAGGTATCTAATAACCTAGTATAAAGGTCCCTTAATTTATACTTTCAAGAAAGTATGTCTTACCCACACTAGGGTTTCCCTCAATATGAAAATTGGTATGTCATGCTATCCTAACAATCCCTCGATCAAGAAGGTGATTGAATCCTCTATCTTCCTAGTCTCAAAATCCTTCGATTAATAAGCTAATCAAATCCTCCATATTTCTAACCTTAGAATCCCTCAATCAAGAAGGTGATCGACTCCTCTATCTTCCTAGCCTCTGAATCCATCGATCGTAATCCCAACAATCAGAATCATACAAAGAAAAAATAACTCTATGATTACAAGTACAAGGAACAAGTAGTTAACTTGTGTAAAATTTAGAGCTCTCACACATAGTAGTAAAATCAGAAGATATCTTTCATAGTGTCTCCATAAACTCATCATTCTTATGTCTCAAAATGATTAAATGACCACGTATTTAAAGGCATGCCTCCAACAGTCATCTTGATCTCCAATAGTCATATTTTTCTGAGATTTTCGGGAGGACCTAGACACTTGTAACTTCAATGGTCATATAATAACTGAATGTATGACAATGTTTTGATTTAAAATTTTTCCTTACATTACAATTAGGATTAATGGATATGAAAAATAAATTGAAATGAGTCTGATGATAATCATTACGAGTGACAGTATGATTTATATTGATATCATTTTTAATCTGATTATGAAAATCTTGTTAGTACGAAAGAATAAACTTATTTATTGATAATTTATTTTCAAATGATGTGTATGATATAAATCATATCCAAGATTAGTATGATAATCCTGGAAGTTTTCATTACCATAAATTTTTATGAGTATGATATTGATCATATGTATACTCATTACTAATATCATAATGATGAAATATAAATTTATTTTTGTAATTAAAAAATAATTAATGTAAGTACGGTAAAATGTTATATTTTTTCTATAAAATCATTTTTAAAATACTTTAGACTTGAAATTATTTGAAATAAGTATTTAATAAAGAGTTTGTTATTTTTTAAAAAATTTATGGAAATGTCAAAAAGAGACTTTTGACTCAACATGACTATGATCAAAGAGTTAATTATTCCATAATTTGAAGAATCTTAATCAATAAATGATTATCATTTTTATGTATTAAATACAATTTATAAAAATCCATTAAATATGTGCATGAAAACAAATTGTACCACTACTTGGAGGCAGTAGTCCACACGTACGCATGAATGACATTTTTATTTTTCAATGGAAGGGAATGTAAGATAAAAGATGATATATTATATTTAAATAATAAAATTTATGTCTTGAAAATCATATATATTAATTAAATCCATCATAATAACTATACTAGTGAATTTTTTATTAAAAACAAAACACAACACTTTGTGGAGGTGTTAATCCACACGTATGCACAAGCAATGTTTCCATTTCCCATGGAATAGAAAAGGATATAAAGAACGATTATATCATAATAATAATAATAAGATTTTACTATATTGAAGACACTTATGTTATTATTTCATTATGTTTAAAGAATTTTTAATGATTTTATAAGAATAAATAAACATGGAATAGGTCGGTTTGTACTTATACCTTCTCCTCAGACAACCTCTTTGGATTATAACTTGAGCCTTCTATATTTGTTATTTTTTTAAGACCTAAACCTCTAAGACATGGTTATGGATTTAGGAGAGATAATTTAAGAGGTATTGGAAGAAATAGAGTTGTAAAAATGTGTGAGGAGTGGAGGATAAGAGCTTCTCTTTTATAAGTTAGGGGAGGTTCCCCAATGGAATTACTTAAAAACATTAAAATATTATAAATTATTTTTCCTATTAAAAGGGATAAAAATTAACATAGTTAAAATATAGGATTATGATGAGTAAAAATTCTCTCATCCAAAAAAATGGATAATTTTAGGTTATTTGTTTACCCTTGAATCTTAGTTTTAACCCTCTGTTAACCCTTTTGATGATTACTATGATATCAAAGTATTTTACACTTTAGGAACCAAGAAAATTACTATAAAAGGAAAAGTGACCCAAAATTGGATAATTGTTGATATTTTATACTATATCCCATTCACTTATCCTAATATTACATTTTTATGAAATTTAAATAATTAAATAAAATATTATTTAACATAATATACCATTAAAGTCATGTTGGGACCATTCACATAGTTTTACTTTAATGAAATAAATATAGTAATGGAAATAAAATAAAATAAATTAAAATATCACTAATATATTATATTTATCTAATAAATTTTTGGAACATAATAATTCATCCAAATTTCATTAATTTTATTCTTTTAAAAAATCATTTACATGATTTTTCTATTACTTGAACAGGCATTATGCTAGCATTGCATAAGAACTAAATTTAATTATTCAATCACTAAAAATTTATAACAAATACCATAATAAAAAAATTCATTCATATTTCAAATATAAATTTATAACTGAACAAAACATATTTTTATCCTAATGAAAAAATATTTGAGAATGTAAAACAAAGCTGGTGACATTTTGTTTTTATTGTTTTCTTAAAATCAAATTATGGTAATTATAAAAGGAAAGTGAAAATAAATTGAATTTTTTTAAAATGGATAGTTATGGTTAAAAAATAATTATAAAATAAAATTGAGACAAGTTTTAGGGTTATTTTTAAGCCTTATCTCATAGGTTCAACCCTCTTTTACCCGTCCTACCATTACTAAAGTGAAAAATATTTACCATAGTTATGATTCATAATGACCCAAAAGGGTACCAATTTAAAAAAAATTTATATCCCGATTCTAAATTTGGAATACACTTTCAAAGATTTAATTTCTAGAATTGGATGAAATTAATTTATGATAAAAATTCATTACACAACTTAGTACAGTTTTTAAAAGAAAAAAATTATTTTAACCCTAAAATAAACTTATACCAAAATCAAGTATCATGTTGATTACGATGTAATTAAATAGATTTTTTATAAATAATGGAGACTTATTTTAATTTAATAAAAAATTAAATGTATAATAGTAGTTTTCAATAACTCCATTTAATGAAAATAATTGATTGTTTCACAAAAATCAGTTTTTTCAATATTCACTCAAAAAATAATCTTATCAGAACAATCCTAAAAATTCATCATAATTCCATTATGACAAGATGATTTCAAAAATTATTCCAATTTTTTAAAATAAAATTTCTAAATTAAGTAAATTTTAATTTTAATATTCACCCACAAAATGAAATTAAAACCATTTTTAAATAAAATTTATTTCTAAATCATAAAATAAATTTATTCTCATTTATTGCCTGAAAACCACAATTATATAAATGTTAATTTGTTAAAATGGTATACAATATAATTATTTCTATATAATCATTTATCAATAGTGATAAATTTAATCTATTTAGATAAGAATACATTGCGCACATAAAAATAGTTTTACAAAAAATATATCTTTTACCTTCAAAGGATTTTATCTTCGTTTATAATAAATGTGTGTTTGATTATTAATTTAATAAAAGAAAATGTTTCTAAACATACTACATAATATATTTATTCATATTCATACCAAACAAACTGATATCTAAGTAATAAAATACATAATTAAATAATAATATTTTTATAGTACATCATCATTCGTTCAAGATCAGTGTTTCATATACCACATGCTATCGAACATAGTATTATTTAAATAAAATAAATTCTAAAATATTGGGGTGTTATAATGAATATTTTTCATTAATATTTATTTGAAACACCTATCATAAAATATTTTATAATATATAATTTATTTTCTTAATATAATATAGTGGTTGACCAGAGTTATCTCCCTTTAGAATCTTTTACAATCATACACTCACTATTACTAATTCACTTATTGTATTTTTTAGGTATTTATATTTTATTGAATAATATTAAATATGGTTTTGGAGATTTTGGTATGTATAATAGAAACATAAACATTCAGATGAAGATAGACTGAACATTACAAGAAATAAAGTTCTTGGTCCCAGGTTCGATTACTCAGGTTCATTCATTATCCATTATCATTGTTCAAATTCTATTTAATAGTTTATCCCACCATACATGAACTATTGCCCGTGTGAAGTTTAAAATTCATAATATTCCTATTTGTAACTCTAAATATCACCTCCTCTAGTTTTCAATAATGATGAAACACCTTAACCAAGAGTGTGACGCCTTTCAAGACCCAACTGCACCATATGCCTTTTCAACCCTGGAACACACTCAACTCCACTGTATAAATAATTTTTTCCAAGATAAGTGAGTTAGTTAATGTTTAATAAAGAATAAAATGATTTTTAAATTCTATCCAAATAGTGATTGATGAAAATCACACTAATCATAAGTATATTCTTCTTCCACACCAAAAATAGAATAAAAACATAAAGAATTGAAAAGTATGGATTTGAGAACACCAAGAAAGCATCCCCCAAGGCCAAGACTCGTGTTAGTTACTCATGAACAAGAGTATAAGATATCAACGTAGAGATAGAGATAGATAGATATTAAGGATTTTAATAACACACAAATTTAAAATATATCTATGTTATTACATAAAACTAATTAAAATTGTAATAGAAAACTAAAGAAGACATTTTGGAAAGATTTCATAGTAAAGAGGTTGATCTCACCTCATTCAATCATGGTTTTTGTATTTATAAACAATTAATACACCATGTTCCACCTTTTAAATTGTCCAAGTATTCCAATAATGCCATGGTAAAACATTCTTAATTCATTTTTGAAGATCTTAGAGAATCTTAAATTCTCACTACCCCTAAATTTAAAATTCCCATACAATGTGTCAAATTATAATGTGATATTTTCCTCTCCATAGTGTTTAATGTTCACATACATAAATAAAATTTGACTTCTCCAATATATAGTGTTCTTTTCATCATGGAAATTATTCCTTATACATGTATTTACATTTTTGAAAATTTAATCATGCATATATGGGATTGCACCGCATGCATGGATCCATTTAAAATCTTCATGTGCTCCTTGTGACATGGAACTAATACAAGGACATTGTGTGAACCAAACCTTTCCTTATAGAAGCATTATGACATACCTCCTATTATAATCTATGGATATGCATTCATAAAGAGTTGTATTAATGTGTGATCATTTAGATTTTATCCATAATATTTTTTAGGATTGACCTCATCTCAATTATGTATGGATTATGAATGTCCCTTCAGTTATGCAGATCATCCAACAACACTCAATATTAGCAGCACCCACCATGATAAAATCAAATGAACCAGTTTCATAATTTTAGAAAAACCCAATTATGTAATGAACATGGAAACCCTTAATTTCAATTATCAGTGGAAACATAAGATTTAATTCATAGAACTATGGAAAATTATAAATTTATCCAAACTTATCAACATTGTAATGAAGAAATCATTTCTTAGAAAAAACATCAAACATTGTATATGCACTACTCCTAATAAGTATGAATAATTATTTTGGGAATATTGAATCCTAATATTCATCATGTATAGACCTTCACAGGGATAAAATTCAAGTATACAACTGTTCTTAATTTTATTTATGACTACGATCGGTTTAGTAATTCTCATAAAAACTAAGAATCCATGATTTCATGCACCTTAATCTTTCAAAGTCAAAGGCTCGAGTGGTGTTATCCCTTATTCGCATCGATCTTAAAACATGATTCAGTAACATGCTTTAATTTCACTTAATCTAATTTTTCGTTTTGACATATTATTTGAACTTTATTTCATCTAGTGGAATACGCATTCAATTGAACTCATCCTCAACCACCAGTGATCATCCCTTTTTCCATTATTCTTCCAAAGATCTGAATTGGAATTACCATATTCTTATCTAAGGGGATCCTTAGCCTCATCTTGAATGGAATCAAGCATAGTGACTTCATCTTCATTTCACCATTTGAAATAAGTGAATCATATATTTTTAATCTTTGAAGGATGTTCTTGGGAATTCAAATAACCCATAGGCATAGATCCACTTCATGGAAGGCATGGAATGGATGTACATTGAGTGAGTAAAAAACGATGATAATTTTTATCCCTCGTGATCATATCACTCATAGTCGATGGTATGGTCTCTCCACCATGGTAGACGGATCATGATCAAAGTATCACAGATGAAAGGTAGGGGCACATATGTAATCTCATAGTAAAAAAAATCATAGTTTTAGGATCCCAATGTAGATTCTAAATTATGGACTCATAGATAAAAACACATTGTCTCATTACCATGGTCTCTAACTCATGATCACAAGTGAAATGTCACATTCCCATGGTTACATAATCTTTGACACATGTGAAAATTCAAATTCCTTTGGTTACTGGTGCATGGTCACATTCTACTACCAAAATTCCATTCTTGCTCTGCTGACATCACAATTTAACTTATACATAATTTTGAATTTATTTACAATTAATTTAAATAATATAATTTTGGAATTATAATCCACTTTTTTAGCCTAAAATATTCCTTCAACATTTTCAAAATGAATCTATTGAAGATTAAAGAACAATTAAAATTCTAATTTTATCATTTGAATTTACATACAAACTCAAAAAAAAATTAAACATATTGAAACCATGATTTTATATGATTTATAACTAAGATCCAAATTACTATATGTAACAAAAATGTATGTATTTACCAAAATTTAGAATATTTTTAGGGTTATTTTTAATGATAAACTTCACAAATGATTAAAATGTTCATACTTCGTTACACCCAAACATAGAGTCTTTCTTATAGCCAAGAATATATCTCAACATGTTTCATAAAGGAACCTCACCCTACCAATATTAAACTTTAGAGTTCAAAAAAACAAATGGTTGGTAATGAGAAACAAATTTTAAATTATTAGAAAAGGAGGATCCTCCAACTCTATATTTTCCAAGGGACCAAAACCAATCATGTATTTTACATTCCCTATTTCTAAATAACAATTTTCATTCTTACTTCCACTTATATTTCTCAATTCATCATTAATTCTCATGAAACTTTCAATCTACCTCTATTTTAATTCCATTCAATCATCCCTCTTGGTAATAAATGTTACTAGAGTTGTGATAATACCTCAAAAACACGTCACTTACAATATTTATTCAAGGAATAGTCCACCTCCTCTATATAAATATAAATTTCATAGTTAATCATGAGGTCTTGCATCAAGGATCAAATGAATATGAGGCTTTAGGATGGTAGGAAATGATGTAAAAAATATAATTCTCAATAATGTGGTTTTCACATAAGTATATTTCATGATATCAAAAGTAAATTATAATGAATATATCCTCTATAAATGGACATGTAATCTCCTCACTCCCAAAAAAAATAAAGTAGGCTAATGATATGACATTTAACCATGATGAATGATTCATCCTCTTGTTTTTTTCCTTATATTTTTTTTTTATTTTTTCATTTTAATATATTCAAGACTTTCACTCAAGATGAATATCACATAAACCCCAAAACCTCATATAATCTTTAGATTATCAGTATATTAATGGTTATTTTCTACCTTCTAAAGGCACTACCTTTCTCTCTCTATGTCTATTTTTTCTATTTTTTTTATTTTTTTCTTCATCCTTTTTTTAAAAGGGGTGAGCAATAATATGCAGTGAATGATAGGTCATGTACTCTCCCCAAATACATTTATAATCCATCACATATCCTCCTTATTATAGAGCATCCCATTTCTGGTATAAACAATCTTTCCCTCATACTTATCCTAATGAATATAATGAAACTATATCAAGAGTAAGGGTATGATGGAAATAATTATCTTGTAATATAGGACTTTCACAATCTAGATAATTCAAGAATTTTAAGTGTTATAAAATTTTCAATTCAAATTAATCTACAAGGATAAATGGATAAACAATAAAATTAATCAATCATTTGAAAATTGAATTTTTGAATTATTTTCTTTGATAATATTCCTAGAATGTTCTAAAAGAAAAAAAGATTGTGTCTCTTAAGAAATATGATATAGAAAGAGTGGGAAAATTCATTTATAATTTTTCTTTGGAATAGGAAACCTTTAATAGTGGTTCTATCACTCATGGAAATTAAAACAAAAAAAAAATCCAAAAAAATCCAAAATATCAAAACATGACAAATCTAAGAATAATTTCATCTATATAAACCAAACATTTACACTAAATCATGAATTGTAAAAGTAAACCCCTAATGGGTTCGTTTACTAATTCATTCCTCATTATAAACATCAAATCTTATCAATAATGAAATTTAAAGCATGATATTATGAGTATCCTATATAATAATTTATCTCATAGATCATAATATTATCAAGAGTTCTAAGGTAGGATATGAAATTTACCTTTTAAGATCAAGACATATTTTTAAAAAATTAGGAACTTGGAAGTTAATGAATTTAAAATTGAAGTCCCCTTACCACATGAAGTGCATTCCTTTACTAATACTATAGTTTCTTCTATGATACATTATGTTACCTTGTTCATTCATCATCATTGTTTCTAAAGAAAACTGCTTTCACCTAGAAGTTGATTGCATGGTGCTGAAATGTTATTAAATAATTCTTTTTGGAATCCAAATTTGTTTTGAAAATGTGCTTTGTGAAATCCAAAGGATTGAACTTTATTTAAAGAAATTTTTTTATTCCAGGGACCTCCAACTTGACATTTAGTACAAAAGGTGGAATTTTTTGGAACAAAATAATTATTACTAAAAACGGTTTTGAATGAGAGTAACCCATTCCAGAACTAATACCGTGAGGAAGGAATTGTTGATACATCTTATTAAATTTTTCTTTCCAGAATTAAAATTTGATATTAGTTTCTTTAAAGAAAAAATTTCCCACTTTAGTTTGATAACTAAATTCTTATGCTCAAAATTTTTAGTTTTAGAAGTGAGTTTTGTTTCTAATTTTTTTTCTCAAAAATGAAATTTTCAAAATCTTTAATAAACCTATCCTTCCCAAAATTATATTTTTCAGGTTTTTTGTTAATATAATAAATTCAAAAATATTTTTTATAAATATATTTATCAAAAAAATTATTCTAGTATTTTCATTCCCAAGTTTCTTACTAAATTTTCAATTTTCATTTTCAAGTAATTTAGAAAATATAGATAATTCAGCATAAGAAGGTAAATTATTATCTTATGTTGAGGAAGTTTCTTCATTAGAATAAATATAATTTTTCTCATCAGGATATTTTTCATTTAAATATATATTTATTAAATAATCAAAAGTGTTTACCTTAGAAATAAGACTTTGATTTTCAAAAGGTATTCTAGCAATGAGACCAATATTCCTCTGTCCGGAATTTTCATTCTCTGAATAATCATCAGAAGAATATCCTCCACTACAACTCCAAGAATAATTAATATTCAAGAATTTCTTCCATTTTTCTTGTAATACCTTTTCGGATTTCTATCCTAATGAATTTTCTTTCTATCTTTCCTTTTGAGTTTTGGAAAATTGGGTATTATGTTTATATCTCTTTTACATTCATAACATGTAACTTCAGAATCTTTATTGTTATTACTTTACTTTTTATGTTTATTATAATGATACTGAAAATAATTTTTTCTAATAATCTTGTTTATTATTCAAGAAATATTGTTGAACTATTATCATAATTTTTAGAATCACTTGAATCTGATTGAGTAATAACCTTTTTCATTGTTTATTTAACAACCTTCTCATGAGACTAATATTACATTGGATTTTAAGAAGTAAAAACAAATCCACCATTCTTTAACTTTTCTTTCTCATCATCTCTTTTTATCCTACCCTCATACTGTAAAAGAGTTCCAAATAAATCATCAAGTTTAAGATTTGTAATCTTCCTAGATTCATCAACTATTGTTCTCCTTGAATCCTATTAATTGGGCATGATACCAATAATATTTTCAAAAATAATTTCATCCTATAATACATTTTCACCCATATATTATAAAATATTAACAATTTTCCTAAGCCTTTGTTGTACCTTAACTACAGGTTCGCCATAAGAAAATTCAATTGCGTGATAATCAGCTCTTAGCATAGCTCTTATATTCTCAAAAACTTTAGAAGTTTTAAAATGAGTAATCTCTAACTTATTCCAAATATTTTTAGCTACTTAAAAAAATTAAATCCGACTATATATGATTCTAGTCACTGAACATAATAAAGTATTCCTTACCTTGTAATAAAGTTGATATTCTATCTTTTTCTGATTAGAAAAAGTTCCGATTTCTTTTTCATGAATTTTTTATTCACCTGTCAGCATAACAAAATTATCAACTCCTTTATTCATCACATAAGTATTCAATATATCCCTCTAGTATTCATAATCATTACCATCAAATATTGGGGGTCTTTTTGGATTGATATTGTCTATAGATCCGACATTTAGACCTGCTATATTTTAAAAATTGATACAAACAAAATCTTTTCCACAATATACATTAGTGTAACAAAATATTTATAAAAAAATATTTTATAAAAAAAATGATTCTAACTTGAAAAAGTAAATATAAGATAAAATTGAAAATTTATATAAGCAGTGGAAACCTTCTCGGATACCAATTTTTTGATCGAAATGTATATATAGATAGCTAAATACAAGAGGGGGTGAATTTTAAGTTTAAAAAATTTCATTTTTAATCTTAAAAGATGCTTTTTTAATATAATTAAATAAGTCATACTCACAAAACCACTTACATGTTTAAATAGAAATCAGACTGGCCCTTAGGTCTGATGATAAAGATATCATAATCAGGTTTATTATGAAATTATTATTAAGTCACAAGTCACCAAATAGATGATTCTATCTTAAATCATATAGAATCATAATCAGAGTAAGAGATTTCATTGTAATCATAGAAATAATATTTACAGAGTAATAAAAAAGTATTGTAATCAAAGAAATTATGATAAACATAATAAAAATAGGAAAATGAATATATAAAAGAATTCACTTCCAATTATAATTGTAATAGAAATAAAAAACATGTAATAACATAAGTAAATGAATAATGAATTCTTTTAACCAAAATATAAAGGTATCTAATAACCTAGTATAAAGGTCCCTTAATTTATACTTTCAAGAAAGTATGTCTTACCCACACCAGGGTTTCCCTCAATATGAAAATTGGTATGTCATGCTATACTAACAAACCCTCGATCAAGAAGGTGATTGAATCCTCTATCTTCCTAGTCTCAAAATCCCTCAATCAATAAGTTAATCAAATCCTCTATATTTCTAACCTTAGAATCCCTCAATCAAGAAGGTGATCGGCTCCTCTATCTTCCTAGCCTCGGAATCCATCGATCGTAATCACAACAATCAGAATCATACAAAGAAAAAATAACTCTATGATTACAAGTACAAGGAACAAGTAGTTAACTTGTGTAAACTTTAGAGATCTCACACATAGTATTAAAATCAGAAGATATCTTTCACAGTGTCTCTATAAACTCATCATTCTTATGTCTCAAAATGATTAAATGACCATGTATTTAAAGGCATGCCTCCAACAGTCATCTTGATCTCCAATAGTCATATTTTTCTGAGATTTTCAGGAGGACCTAGACACTTGTAACTTCAATGGTCATATAATAACTGAATGTATGACAATGTTTTGATTTAAAATATTTCCTTACATTACAATTAGGTTTAATGGATATGAAAAATAAATTGAAATGAGTCTGATGATAATCATTACGAGTGATAGTGTGATTTATATTGATATCATTTTTAATATGATTATGAAAATCTTGTTAGTATGAAAGAATAGACTTATTTATTGATAATTTATTTTCAAATGATGTGTACGATATAAATCATATCCAAGATTAGTATGATAATCCTGGAAGTTTTCATTACTATAATTTTTTATGAGTATGATATTGATTATATGTATACTCATTACTAATATCATAATGATGAAATATAAAAATATATTTGTAATTAAAAAAGAATTAATGTAAGTACTGTAAAATGTTATATTTTTTTCTATAAAATCATTTTTAAAATACTTTAGACTTGAAATTATTTGAAATAATTATTTAAGAAAGAGTTTGTGAATTTTTAAAAAATTTATGGAAATGTCAAAAAGAGACTTTTGACTCAACATGACTATGATCAAAGAGTTAATTATTCCATAATTTGAAGAATCTTAATCAATAAATGATTATCATTTTTATGTATTAAATACAATTTATAAAAATCCGTTAAATATGTGCATGAAAACAAATTGTACCACTACTTGGAGGTAGTAGTCCACACATACGCATGAATGACATTTTTATTTTTCAATGGAAGGGAATGTAAGATAAAAGATGATATATTATATTTAAATAATAAAATTTATGTCTTGAAAATCATATATATTAATTAAATCCATCATAATAACTATACTAGTGAATTTTTTATTAAAAACAAAACACAACACTTTGTGGAGGTGTTAATCCACACGTATGCACAAGCAATGTTTCCATTTCCCATAGAATAGAAAAGGATATAAAGAACGATTATATGATAATAATAATAAGATTTTACTATATTGAAGGCACTTATGTTATTATTTCATCATGTTTAAAGAATTTTTAAAGATTTTATAAGAATAAATAAACATGAAATAGGTCAGTTTGTACTTATACCTTCTCCTCAGACAACCTCTTTGGATTATAACTTGAGCCTTCTATATTTGTTATTTTTTTAAGACCTAAACCTCTAAGACATGGTTATGGATTTAGGAGAGATAATTTAAGAGGTATTGGAAGAAATAGAGTTGTAAAAATGTGTGAGGAGTGGAGGATAAGAGCTTCTCTTTTATAAGTTAGGGGAGGTTCCCCCATGTAATTACTTAAAAACATTAAAATATTATAAATTAATTTTCCTATTAAAAGGGATAAAAATTAACATAGTTAAAATATAGGATTCTGATGAGTAAGAATTCTCTCATCCAAAAAAATGGATAATTTTAGGTTATTTTTTACCCTTGAATCTTAGTTTTAACCCTCTGTTAACCCTTTTGATGATTACTATGATATCAAAGTATTTTACACTTTAGGAACCAAGAAAATTACTATAAATTGAAAAGTGACCCAAAATTGGATAATTGTTGACATTTTATACTATATCCCATTCACTAATCCTAATATTACATTTTTATGAAATTTAAATAATTAAATAAAATATTATTTAACATAATATACCATTAAAGTCATGTTGGGACCATTCACATAGTTTTACTTTAATGAAATAAATATAGTAATGGAAATAAAATAAAATAAATTAAAATATCACTAATATATTATATTTATCTAATAAATTTTTGGAACATAATAATTCATCCAAATTTCATTAATTTTATTATTTTAAAAAATCATTTACATGATTTTTCTATTACTTGAACAGGCATTATGCTAGCATTTCATAAGAACTAAATTTAATTATTCAATCACTAAAAATTTATAACAAATACCATAGTAAAAAAATTCATTCATATTTCAAATATAAATTTATAAATGAACAAAACATATTTTTATCCTAATGAAAAAATATTTGAGAATGTAAAACAAAGCTGGTGACATTTTGTTTTTATTGTTTTCTTAAAATCAAATTATGGTAATTATAAAAGGAAAGTGAAAATAAATTGAATTTTTTTAAAATGGATAGTTATGGTTAAAAAATAATTATAAAATAAAATTGAGACAAGTTTTTGGGTTATTTTTAAGCCTTATCTCATAGGTTCAACCCTCTTTTACCCGTCATACCATTACTAAAGTGAAAAATATTTACCATAGTTATGATTCATAATGAACCAAAAGGGTACCAATTTAAAAAATTTGTATATCCTGATTCTAAATTTGGAATACACTTTCAAAGATTTAATTTCTAGAATTGGATGAAATTAATTTATGATAAAAATTCATTACACAACTTAATACAGTTTTTAAAAGAAAAAAATTCTTTTAACCCTAAAATAAACATATACCAAAATCAAGTATCATGTTGATTACGATGTAATTAATTAGATTTTTTATAAATAATGGATACTTATTTTAATTTAATAAAAAATTAAATGTATAATAGTAGTTTTCAATAACTCCATTTAATGAAAATAATTGATTGTTTCACAAAAATCAGTTTTTTCAATATTCACTTAAAAAATAATCTTATCAGAACAATCCTAAAAATTCATCATAATTCCATTATGACATGATGATTTCAAAAATTATTCCAATTTTTTAAAATAAAATTTCTAAAATAAGTAAATTTTAATTTTAATATTCACGCACAAAATGAAATTAAAACCATTTTTAAATAAAATTTATTTCTAAATCATAAAATAAATTTATTCTCATTTATTGCCTGAAAACCACAATTAAATAAATGTTAATTTGTTAAAATGGTATACAATATAATTATTTCTATATAATCATTTATCAATAGTGATAAATTTAATCTATTTAGATAAGAATACATTGCGCACATAAAAATAGTTTTACAAAAAATATATCTTTTACCTTCAAAGGATTTTATCTTCCTTTATAATAAATGTGTGTTTGATTATTAATTTAATAAAAGAAAATATTTCTAAACATACTTCATAATATATTTATTCATATTCATACCAAACAAACTGATATCTAAGTAATAAAATACATAATTAAATAATAATATTTTTATAGTACATCATCATTCGTTCAAGATCAGTGTTTCATATACCACATGCTATCGAACATAGTATTATTTAAATAAAATAAATTCTAAAATATTGGGGTGTTATAATGAATATTTTTCATGGATATTTATTTGAAACACCTATCATAATATATTTTATAATATATAATTTATTTTCCTAATATAATATAGTGGTTGACCAGAGTTATCTCCCTTTAGAATCTTTTACAATCATACACTCAATATTCCTAATTCACTTATTGTATTTTTTAGGTATTTATATTTTATTGAATAATATTAAATATGGTTTTGGAGATTTTGGTATGTATAATAGAAACATAAACATTCAGATGAAGATAGACTGAACATTACAAGAAATAAATTTCTTGGTCCCAGGTTCGATTACTCAGGTTCATTCATTATCCATTATCATTGTTCAAATTCTATTTAATAGTTCACCCCACCATACATGAACAATTGCTCGTGTGAAGTTTAAAATTCCTAATATTCCTATTTGTAACTCCAAATATCACCTCCTCTAGTTTTCAATAATGATGAAACACCTTAACCAAGAGTG
The DNA here is from genome assembly GCA_963277665.1 of Viscum album. Taxonomy (NCBI): domain Eukaryota; kingdom Viridiplantae; phylum Streptophyta; class Magnoliopsida; order Santalales; family Viscaceae; genus Viscum; species Viscum album. Next base: position 1,859,804,101 of record OY728119.1, read on the forward strand.
TGACGCCTTTCAAGACCCAACTGCACCATATGCCTTTTCAACCCTAGAACACACTCAACTCCACTGTATAAAGACTTTTTTCCAAGATAAGTGAGTTAGTTAATGTTTAATAAGGAATAGAATTATTTTTAAATTCTATCCAAATAGTGATTGATGAAAATCACACTAATCATAAGTATATTTTTCTTCCTCACCAAAAATAGAATAAAAACATAAAGAATTGAAAAGTATGGATTTGGGAACACCAAGAAAGCATCCCCCAAGGCCAAGACTTGTGTTAGTTACTCATGAACATGAGTATAAGATATCAACGTAGAGATAGAGATAGATAGATATTAAGGATTTTAATAACACACAAATTTAAAATATATCTATGTTATTACATAAAACTAAGTAAAATTGTAATAGAAAACTAAAGAAGACATTTTGGAAAGATTTCATAGTAAAGTGGTTGATCTCACCTCATTCAATCATGGTTTTTGTATTTATAAACAATTAATACACCATGTTCCACCTTTTAAATTGTCCAAGTATTCCAATAATTCCATCTTAAAACATGCTTAATTCATTTTTGAAGATCTTAGAGAATATTAAATTCTCACTACCCCTAAATTTAAAATTCCCATACAATGTGTCAAATTATAATGTGATATTTTCCTCTCCATAGTGTTTAATATTCACATACATAAAGAAAATTTGAATTCTCCAATATATAGTGTTCTTTTCATCATGGAAATTATTACTTATACATGTATTTACATTTTTGAAAATTTAATCATGCATATATGGGATTGCCCCGCATGCATGGATCCATTTCAAATCTTCATGTGCTCCTTGTGACATGGAACTAATACAAGGACATTGTGTGAACCAAACCTTTCCTTATAGTAGCATTATGACATACCTCCTATTATAATCTATGGATATGCATTCATAAAGAGTTGTATTAATGTGTGATCATTTGGATTTTATCCATAATATTTTTTAGGATTGACCTCATCTCAATTATGTATGGATTAAGAATGTCCCTTAAGTTATGCAGATCATCCAAAAACACTCAATATTAGCAGAACCCACCATGATAAAATCAAATGAACCAGTTTCATACATTTAGAAAAACCCAATTATGTAATGAACATGGAAACCCTTAATTTCAATTATCAGTGGAAACATAAGATTTAATTCATAGAACTATGGGAAATTATAAATTTATCCAAACTTATCAACATTGTATTGAAGAAATCATTTATTAGAAAAAACATCAAACATTGTATATGCACTACTCCTAATAAGTATGACCAATTATTTGGGGAATATTGAATCCTAATATTCATCATGTATAGACCTTCACAGGGATAAAATTCAAGTATACAACTATTCTTAATTTGATTTATGACTACGATCGGTTTAATAATTCTCATAAAAACAAAGAATCCATGATTTCATGCACCTTAATCTTTCAAAGTCAAAGGCTCGAGTGGTGTTATCCCTTATTCACATCGATCTTAAAACATGATTCAGTAACATGCTTTAATTTCACTTAATCTAATTTTTCGTTTTGACATATTATTTGAACTTTATTTCATCTAGTGGAATACGCATTCAATTGAACTCATCCTCAACCACCAGTGATCATCCCTTTTTCCATTCTTCTTCCAAAGATCTGAATCGGAATTACCATATTCTTCTCTAAGGGGATCCTTAGCCTCATCTTGAATGGCATCAAGCATAGTGAATTCATCTTCATTTCACCATTTGAAATAAGTGAATCATATATTTTTAATCTTTGAAGGATATTCTTGGGAATTCAGATAACCCATAGGCATAGATCCACTACATGGAAGGCATGGAATGGATGTACATTGAGTGAGTAAAAAATGATGAGAATTTTTATCCCTCGTGATCATATCACTCATAGTTGATGGTATGGTCTCTCCACCATGGTAGAAGGATCATGATCAAAGTATCACAGATGAAAGGTAGGGGCACATATGTAATCTCATAGTAAAAAAATCATAGTTTTAGGATCCCAATGTAGATTCTAAATTATGGATTCATAGATAAAAACACATTGTCTCATTACCATGGTCTCTAACTCATGATCACAAGTGAAATGTCACATTCCCATGGTTACATAATCTTTGACACATGTGAAAATTCAAATTCCATTGGTTACTGGTGCATGGTCACATTCTACTACCAAAATTCCACTCTTTCTCAGCTGACATCACAATTTAACTTATACATAATTTTGAATTTATTTACAATTAATTTAAATAATATAATTTTGGAATTATAATCCACTTTTTTAGCCTAAAATATTCCATCAACATTTTCAAAATGAATCTATTGAAGATTAAAGAACAATTAAAATTCTAATTTTATCATTTGAATTTACATACAAACTCAAAAAAAATTAAACATATTGAAACCATGATTTTATATGATTTATAACTAAGATCCAAATTACTATATGTAACAAAAATGTATGTATTTACCAAAATGTAGAATATTTTTAGGGTTATTTTTAATGATAAACTTCACAAATGATTAAAATGTTCATACTTCGTTACAACCACACATAGAGTCTTTCTTATAGCCAAGAATATATCTCAACATGTTTCATAAAGGAACCTCACCCTACCAATATTAAACTTTAGAGTTCAAAAAAACAAATGGTTGGTAATGAGAAACAAATTTTAAATTATCAGAAAAGGAGGATCCTCCAACTCTATATTTTCCAAGGGACCAAAACCAATCATGTATTTTACATTCCCTATTTCTAAATAACAATTTTCATTCTTACTTCCACTTATATTTCTCAATTCATCATTAATTCTCATGAAACTTTCAATCTACCTTTATTTTAATTCCATTCAATCATCCCTCATGGTAATAAATGTTACTAGAGTTGTGATCATACCTCAAAAACATGTCACTTACAATATTCATTCATGGAATAGTCCACCTCCTCTATATAAATATAAATTTCATAGTTAATCATGAGGTCTTGCATAAAGGATCAAATGAATATGAGGCTTTAGGTTGGTAGGAAATGATGTAAAAAATACAATTCTCAATAATTTGGTTTTCACATAAGTATATTTCATGATATCAAAAGTAAATTATAATGAATATATCCTCTATAAATGGACATGTAATCTCCTCACTCCCAAAAAAAATAAAGTAGGCTAATGATATGACATTTAACCATGATGAATGATTCATCCTCCTGTTTTTTTCCTTATATATTTTTTTATTTTTTCATTTTAATATATTCAAGACTTTCACTCAAGATGAATATCACATAAACCCCAAAACCTCATATAATCTTTAGATTATCAATATATTAATGGTTATTTTCTACCTTCTAAAGGCACTACCTTTCTCTCTCTATGTCTAGTTTTTCTATTTTTTTTATTTTTTTCTTCATCCTTTTTTTAAAAGGGGTGAACAATAATATGCAGTGAATGATAGGTCATGTCCTCTACCCAAATACATTTATAATCCATCACATATCCTCCTTATTATAGAGCATCCCATTTCTGGTATAAACAATCTTTCCCTCATACTTATCCTAATGAATATAATGAAACTATATCAAGAGTAAGGGTAGGATGGAAATAATTATCTTGTAATATAGGACTTCCACTATCAAGATAATTCATGAATTTTAAGTGTTATAAAATTTTCAATTCAAAGTATTCTACAAGGTTAAATGGATAAACAATAAAATTAATCAATCATTTGAAAATTTAATTTTTTAATTATTTTCTTTGATAATATTCCTAGAATGTTCTAAAAGAAAAAAAGCTTGCGTCTCTTAAGAAATATGATATAGAAAGAGTGGGGAAATTCATTTATAATCTTTCTTTGGAATATGAAACATTTAATAGTGGTTCTATCACTCATGGAAATTAAAACAACAAAAAAATCGAAAAAAAATTCAAAATATCAAAACATGACAAATCTAAGAATAATTTCATCTATATAAACCAAACATTTACACTAAATCATGAATTGTAAAAGTAAACCCCTAATGGGTTCCTTTACTAATTCATTCCTCATTATAAACATCAAATCTTATCAATAATGAAATTTAAAGCATGATATTATGAGTATCCTATATAATAATTTATCTCATAGATCATAATATTAGCAAGAGTTCTAAGGTAGGATATGAAATTTACCTTTTAAGATCAAGACATATTTTAAAAAAATTGGGAACTCGGAAGTTAATGAATTTAAAATTGAAGTCCCCTTACCACATGAAGTGCATTCCTTTACTAATACTATAGTTTTTTCTATGATACATTATGTTACCTTGTTCATTCATCATCATTGTTTCTAAAGAAAACTGCTTTCACCTAGAAGTTGATTTCATGGGGCTGAATTTTTTGCAATCACTGACATCGGGTACAACATCTTTGAATGGTCTCTAACAGGTTTCATTCATAGAGCCGAAAACACCCAATGGATCTTATATCTATGATGAATCATGGACCTACATTCCAAAGGTAGGTTTTCATTAGGTAACATGTTCAATTTCACTTAAGAACTCATGATGGTTGAGTTTAGGGGAAGTCGGGCTCATCATACCCTTTTTGGGGTAATTATTTCCTATTTCATGACTCTCTTATAAATTTAAGATATATTCTTGAATACTTTGTTCATTCCCAAGTATATATACATGAATTACCCTATGTTAATGATCAAACATGAATACGCATGGGTTCAGAACGATCTGTATGTATCTGAGGTTCTCCATCGATGGAGGGATCTGTTTGTATCTGAGCTTCTCCATCAATGGTACATTTTTATGGATAGATAATAAATTCTTTTCCCATTTATTAGGAAGATTACAGTTTTCATATATGTGGTGAGGTTACCTATATTTTTCTATAATAGAGGGAGATAAAAGTTGTTTTGATTTTAGGATCGAACCCTTAAGATAGGATTTCTATGTATCCTCATGAGGGAATCAGAACCTGTGTAGTTCGGTGCCACTTAACAGGACTCTTCACCTTTTAAGGTTATGTGTTGAGGACTAAACCATGTAGTTTAACAGCACGTGGAAAGAAATTTTAGGGGGAATTTTCCTAGTCAAATATTTGTGTGGGACTTACATTGAGGTTTTTTGAGGGACCTGGATGATATGGGGTCTCCGAGGTGGATAGGGCCCTACCGAGAATGTAGATCATAGAATAATAGGGTGAATTTGGATACTGGGTTTGGGCCTCAGGGAGGATTCCTATGTATCCCAATTATTTGGGAATCAAATCCAATGTATTTTGGTATGGTTAGGGCTTTCACCTATAGAGGTGGATCATTTAAGGGGATATGATTGAATTGGGGCTTACACTCAGGGGATTCCAATGTGGTTAGCGCTTACGGATGTAAGATTCCCATTTGAATAGAGGTCGGGGCTTATGCATAGAAGTTGCCCATGTGGTTGGGACTTACGCATTGAAGCTTCCCATTTAATGTTTTAGGATCATGTGGATGTCATGATCACCACTAAACTCTAATCCCACATGATTCATGCTTAGTGTGATAAATAAGAGGAAGTAGTAGATATGAAGATCACACTACCTACCTTTTCCACCATTGGATGAGGTTCTAAAGCCCAAAGGGAGAGGGAGAGGTATTTGAGTGTGCCTGTATCCCCATTTATTTTTTTCACTAGTATATTCATATATGGGTATCTATCTAGTAATATCCCAGGGTTGAGGTAAATATGAGCAAGATTGTCGCCTCCTATAGGAAAGGATAAGGGCTTACTTCGGGGGGTGTCCTAAGATTGGTTCTGGGGGTAGAATTTCATTCCCTATAAAAGGGAAAGGGAATTTTGATCCTTACCCTCAGTACTTGGAATGGGGAGGTTTGTGTGAGTACCTCATGGTCAGAACCCTCATTACTATGGGAAAGTACACCTGAACAAATTCTGAGGGTCCACCTTGTTGCGAAGATTATAGATGTTACTCTACTTACCATGGATATACATACATGAGAGAAAAAACTGATTTGTATGACGTTATGATCATACATGTCAGTTATCTTTAGAAGAGTCCTTGTCCTGATGTCAGTAGACTGGTTTATAGAGGGGCCAATATGGGGCCTAATGACATGATGAAAGAGAGTGATAAGAGGTGGAGAGTAGATTTCCCTAGGACACCCCATTCTGCCTAGCAGGTTCTTAGGAAGAATGGGTTTCCCTAAATGTGGCATGTTTCTACATAGGTGAGGGTATTATCCACATAGAATGTTGATATGTGTGTGAGGGTACTATCCATGTATCATGGTGCTACATGAACAAGGGTTCTTCACATGTAGCGTGTTTCTGTGTGGAGCTGATTTAATCCCGCAGTGTTTGGCTACATGAGGAAGGGTTCCTGCCACATAGAGTTTTGTTATTCGGGGTGCTGGGCTAAAAAGGGGGCATCCATTTTTGCCTTGTGGAAGTCTATCTTCCTAAAATGTTTTAAGTTTTCATATGGACAGATGATTTTTATTTCATCCTTACTACTATGTGGTGGATTTTTACCTATTGGGAATCTACGGATCTCTCCCAGTTCATCTCGGAGGCCCCTCTTTTTGTGTATTCTCATCACTCATCTCCTTTAGCTCTCTTTGGTTCAGTTTCCCTTTTAATACCCCTTAGAGTCCTTTTATAAAATAATAGAGGGACCAAATATCAGAATGGTTGTTCATCCATGGTGGGTCACATGGATTCCTTTTCAAGAGCCTGGGGAGGATTCCCCAGATCATGAATGAGTTTGTTAGTAGGTACCAGTCATTCGCAGGGGAGAAAATCACCGCCCATCCTCAAAAATAATTTTTATTCATCTGTGGGGCTAATGGTACAGCCTCATTCCACAAACTATTTCTTTTTCGGTGGATGTTCATTCACAAGGGCATAAATCACATTCCGGCCCTGCAAATGAATGTGGTATCATTTGCAGGCATTAGAGGTACCACCTCCTCCCATGAACTATTTTGTTTGCAGGTTCCTTGCAAAGCAGTGGAACACCATAGGGAGAGGCGGTCCGTGAAATAATTTTTACTTCATGGGATCGACCCGTCCTTTTTAGATCACCCCTTTCAAACATTTTTCCTCAAACCATTCTTTGTATTTATTCTTTTAATTTTCCAAATTTATGGAACTTTTTTCTTCTCATATGTGGAAATTTTAGGACTAAACAAATTCCCCCCATCGGTATGGGTTCTAATCGAGATGAAGAGGATTCTATTCTGATATAGAAAGTGGTCATATTTTAAATTGGTTTTCGGTATGCAAGTGGACCCAGGATAGGGGACCATTCCCATAAATAGGTGTCTAACTTATATTTCCTTTTCTAATTATCTTAGTGAACAAAGTTCTCTTAAGACTCTTCTTATCTTCTGTTGCTTCTATGAACCATCTCTCCTTTTCGGATTCCCTTTCTGTGAACTGAAAGCCTTCACCCACGAACGGTAATTCTAACTCTCCTAAGTAGAGAATGGACTATTCAAAGAATGACCACCCCATGGATTTCATTCCTAGATAGTAAACTATTCATTGGAAAATGGATCATTTTTGGATATTTTGTGGAAAATCACTCTGTGAGCTTGCACTCCAGAAACTGATGGTATGTGGCCTTCATCGGGGGTTCCAAAAGGCACACAATTCTTTAAGATATCTACACATTTCATTTCCATTCTTCCCCGAATGGATCTCACATATTTATGATGATCCATTATAGGAAAAAAATGGATTTTTCTTCCACATTGACAATTATTTCCTAGATAAGAGCTGACATGGCTAAGAATGTTGAAGATAATCTTTGATATCAAATCATCCCTTAGGATGGTATCCTAAAGAACCATCTTTCACTAGAGATTCTGACCAACCCATTTTCTAGCTGATTATAATTTTATAACTTTGGACTTTAAGATGATGCTCCCCTTCCCCTAGTTGACCAGAGTCTTCCATCCTCTTGATTGGAGATGTCCTGGGATCATGCCCAATTGAACATCTCTTCTATAGTGTATATCATTTCATATTAAAATATAAATAAAGTATTTGTTCTGAATGGTTCTATATGGACTCAAAGTAATCCACATGGTCATAGCACTTTATTTTAATCATCCATTCAAGATTATTCATCCATATTCAATCTCTCATGAGGAAATCCCAATTAAGGGTGGAGCTCTAAGTGAGAATTGTGGTTTAGAATAAGTTTCTCAGATGAATGGGCCTGGGAATTCTGGGTGAACCAAAATTTCATTGAATCCCATGAAAAACTAGAGGTTGTAGTCTTATATCAAGAAATATTAATCTCATAGTTCTTAGTTTACTCACTAACAAAGATATTTCCTGAATTGATCAGTTGATAGTGTTTGAGTACAAATACTTTCCATATCATACACGGTTAAGTCATGGTAAGATTATGGGATGTCTTCTAGATAGGGGGAATCCCCATTATTGGTAATGTGTTTGAATAATTCCTTCTTACATCCAATACATGGGAAAACACTAAGAAAGTATCACCTTATCAAGGGACCCGCTGACCGCAGTAGAGGAATTTCTTGGTCAGATCCTCCATGACTGCTCACTCATTCCACTCATTAATTAGACATAGTTTTTTAAAAGTTAGTGGTCTAAGTCTGAAACTTCTCTATAGAAGTACTCATGCAACCCAATAATCATGAGGCATTCAAGTTTTATACATTTATACTTTTAAAGAAGGTAAATATACCATGTGGGGCTACATATTTCATTAAGAAATGTCTCCTAACTTTAGGTTGGCGAGTTTCTCGGCTATATTGCTGAGTGGATGGCTCTTCGCATCCAGTGATTCCTACAACAGTTTCAGTGTTTCCACCCTCATGATGGTGGCTAAACTGAATAAGGGAAACCTTGTTAAGCTATCTATATCCACTATTTCTCGTATCTATGAGTTATTGTGCCATATGACAGAAGTTTGGCCTCCACATCGACTCTGTGGGTCGTTCCAATTATTATATGGTTGGATGGAAGAACATTGTCGATGTTATGAATATCAGTATACCACAAAAATCCTTCATTCTACCTTTTTTCCTACACTAGTTAACATTACTTTCATTCACCCAAAATCCCTAGGTATTGATGGTCATGTTGATCTGTTGAGTGAATTCTCCCACTTTACATTAATCCCTTACCCCGTACCTTTGGGAACAGTGGTTGATAATGGTTAAGGGACTTTGGAGGAGTCCTACTATATCTTATCTATGTTATTTATAACTTTGGATGCATGGATAAATAGGGTAACTATCTATGAATCATATACTCCCTATATATTTTCATGATAATTCAGATATATGCAATGATTTTCCTCTTTTCCCCTTCCCCAGAGAAGAAGGATGGCGGCGCACTCCCCTGGGTTTCTCTCTCACTTGATGCCTCTTCTAGGTTTTCCCCTGTAACCAGATTGGATCCTTGGCATTGGGTCCTCTCTTCTTCATAGTTCTCAGCGATGGCGTGCTCTGGATGCACTCTTCGGCCGCAAGGCAGTGGTGGCTTTCGGTCTTCGGCGACATCGACTTCCCCGAGCATCTTTGCTCTGGATTTCGAACTTCGATGAGGCTTTTCTCCGTTGTTGGCGCGTCCGAGCTCCGATGGCTATGGTGGGTGTGAGGTATTCAGATCGGTCAAATATGGGATGTGATGAAGTCGACGGCTGCCAGCAGCCGCGAATCAGGGTCGTTTTTTCAGATCTGGGGTTTCTGCGGATGGGTCAACGAGGTCAAGGGAATCAATGGCAGAGATGGTTTTTTCAGAGATATAGGTTCTGGACTCCTCGAAGAATGGTCGTCTACCCGTATTTGTTGCTTTGGTGTCCAGTTTCTCCTTAGAAGGTGTTTAATTTCTGTGGTTACATGGTTTTTCTGCTATTATGGATTGTTCTGATTGTGGTTTGGTTTGTTGGTTGGGCTTTTCGTATGGTTAGGATTGAGTCTCCAACAAATATGGTTTTGGATTTATCATTTTATTTGATGTTTTTGTGGAAATTGGTGTGTACCGGTGTGAGAGAGTTGTTTTTTGTCACTGCTGGTTTACAAGTTGTTGTCTACGAGTGTGGTGTTGGTGGCTCTGTTTTGCTGGTGGTGGATCTCCTTGGTGAGGAGGTACTGGAAGTTGCTGATTCTGGTGTTTTTGTGCGGCTGACATTTGAGCTGCTTGGCAAGAAGAAGAAGGATGATGGTAACATTGTTGTGGGATGTTTTCATCTTGGATGGGATGTGAAGAAGCTGACGATCTTGTGTTTGGTGCTAATGGTTGGGTGCTACTGTTGGTGGATCTCTTTGGTGAGGATATCTTTGATGCTGGATGTTTTGAGATCAGATGCCATTTTTTGTCTAAAATTTCTGTATCACAAGTTTCGTTGTTTTGTGGATGTGGCTGGACTGGGCGAGAACCAGTTCCGGTGTTGGTTCGTGAATTTCATGTGATGGATGTTGTGGTTTAGTTTAGGAACTGACTGGTTTGTAGTTATCGCTTATTGGAATCTGATCTGTTGGGAGCTAGTTAATATTTGCTGGAGACTTTACTGTCGGGTGATGGTTGATTCATGGATGAGGAATAATATTGTAACTACTGCTTGTATGATTGGTGGTGAGTTGGGTGCCTACGATGTGAAGGTATTGAATGTTGGGAAGCGTGATACAGGTATTGGTTATTTCTTGGTTGGGGGATTGGAGCTGTTGAATACTGGAGTTGGATGAGAAGGTACTTAAGATACTGCTGTGTTTTGGTCTTTTGTGTCCTTTTCTTTCTTTGTTTTCCTTTTGGGGATTGTTTTTTGGGTATGGGTCGATTGACCCTGCCCCTCCCCGGTCTGCAGTGTCCTGATTTTCTTAATAAATTTTGGGGGAGCCAGGAATAGCCTGGTTCCCACATTTGCCTTGATCATTCCCCATATTTGGTAGTCTCACCCATTCATCCTTAGATAATTATTGATGATGATGATGTTCTAATATTCTAGAAAGACCATATCTTTTCCTTATGTGTAAAATCCCATTAATCTATCAAAAGAATACACCTGAATGTTTATGGAATAATATCCCAAGGGGATATTTTGGAAGTTTATCTAAAAGGTACATAAAACACTATCCTCTCCAAATTCATTTCTAGATATAGATTCAACATCAATTTCAAAGGTAGAACACCTTGTGTATCGATGATATAAGCACCTCAAGGGTGAGTCATCCACTAACTCCCCCCTTACTGAAGGTTGTTCAGGTACAATGTTTTCAATGGGAACTTTCGGCAGCTCTGGTGATGCCAATCCCAATTGAGCAGTTTTGAGAACTCCACCAACTGATGATGGGCCTATCAATCAGGTTCCTAAAGATGCGAATGAGTAGGAGTTGGAATATTTTCTCTCTTTGGAGTTGTTTTTTAATAATAACCTATCTTTTGTTTTTTCACTTCTTGATTACATACTTGTGGTAGTGAGTGACCTAGATTAGGATCCTAGAGTTTCGAATCAACGGTAGGCTGTGAAAAGATGGGCCAGGCACTAAATTTGTACTATTTCCATGGATACCCCTTAAAAGAAATGTATAACAGGTCAGATATCCTTCACCAACCATTCCTTGGCCTAGGCTCAGGTGGTTTTTATTACCAAGACCTGCATATCCTTATTCACCATATCATAATTTACCAAGAAGATCTGGTTTCTTGTAAAGGTGACCTTATATAGTTTAACACTTTCCATATTCTAATGGATGTCCTATGAGATCTTAGCACTAATCTACATCACTTGATTTATGAATAATAAATATCATATAATCAAGTAGTTTCACAGACCAGGGAGCTATGGGAATGTGAGGCTCATATAGCAAGGTTAAAGACATAACTCTCATCAACGAGTTCCAGTTTTTAATCCATCAATCAAAAGGTTTGAGACCTGAAGGCCATCATTAGAAAGATACTCCCAAATTCTAAAATTTAGTCTTAATAAAGTAAAACTTTTTAATATACTCTTGATGGATTACTTTAGGAGATAGTCAATTTGATAACTGAAGAAATTTAAGCCTCATTGTAACCATTTTGGTTATTCCTTGCTCTTATTTTATTTTTACTTTTTGTGCAAGGGAGAGACTATAGGATGTGGATACTCATTTATTCTGATTTAATAAAGTGGAAATTTTTTATTCTCAAATTATTTTCCTTTATATTTTCCTTCAACACCAATCAATCACAATTTTCAATGTGTTTTGAAAGATAATTTTCTCAGATGAATTTGAATTGATTATCACTGGATATCAATTTCTATCTCAATCTGGGATGACCTAATTGTCATTATTATGTAATGCCATAATTTTTTCCTAACTTAAGGGACTGGTTGAGCATATTTTTGACTATTTCTAGGGTTACATGGAAAACCCTATAAACTTTTTGTCTTTTTTATTATCACCCTAATTTTTTCCTAAGCCATCTATGGTGTGGGATTAGCAAGCATAACATGGATTTTCCTTAGGCCTCCCTTTGCGTATTTTGACCTAATAGTTTTTATTCCTTATTTAATTTTTGACTGATCGATTTTTTATTAAACCCAACAGAGCATTGGTTTAGATAACTAGTACTCAACTTTTACCCAGGGTTCCCTTTTCATGTTTTCCACTTAGCGAGTGTTGTGTCACTTTTTGTGGGTAGTTTAGATTCTTACCAGTAGGACTAATGAAACTGATGTTTTAGGTTGAACAGATTTAAACATGAATTATGGGGTGAGGGGGAAATAGGGATTAATGGATGATAATTTCCAAATATTTTTTAGACATGAATGAGGAATTTTTCATAACCCTAATTTTTTTATTCTGAATCTGACTCATGATATGGGGAAACTACATAAAGAGTAACCACGAGAATGGTTTCCAAAATTATGTTTCTGAGGCATAAAGATGTAGGAAAGGCCTCATGTGGGGACATATTTTCCTTTAGTTGATAGGCCTTTTTGTGGGTAACATATGAAGAGACAACTGGGGAATATTTTGTATAGTCAAAAATAGGTTTCCATGGGACATTGGCCCTCCATTTCTGATGGATAGTTAATTTTATGAAAATTCATATTTCTCAAGACCACAATGAGTGTCTTGTTAATGGAATTATGTTTGAAAATTAAAAGGGAATATGTATCGACACTGGACATGAATAAGAAACCACTCCTATATGAATTTGGCTTGTGTAAAGGAGGGATGGATCATGGTATAGTTTAAAATTATGAAAATAATACATAGACCATGCATTTTAATATCTCATGGGATGGAAATTAAAGGGATACATTTTAAGGTCTTTTAGCTTTGATTGAGGGATAAAATATTTTCCATTTCCACTATAATTTTTTTAAGAATGTTCTATCATCTTCAGATATGAATGTGGGAGGTTCTAAACTATAATCTGGGAGTTTTTAAATCTAAGAAGTGATGTAGAACGTAAAAATAATTAGGGAATATGGAGATAAGAAAATCCTCTCCTGAATATGAATTTTCCTTTAGATGATAGGAATTTTTTGTGGGAAAATTATGTACATACAACTAGGGCATATTGTGTGTGGTCAAAAAAAGGTTTCCTTAGGACACTGACCCTCTATTTCTGATGGATGGGGGTTTATGGGGATTCAAACCTTCCCATACATAGATTTTGGTTTGTGAAAGGAGGGTTCTGGAACATGAAAGGGGCATTTCATGTTCAAATTTCCTAGTAATTAGTAGAAACATTTTCCTTACATATGCCTGACCCATACATAGAAATATTTTTTTTATATGGATGGGTCTGATATGTGAGGCCTGAACGTCACTACATATCTCTTCAGAATGGGAATCAAGCTACACATAGTTCTATAAAGGTTTTCTCATGTAGGTCTAACCTATATATAGGGAAGGGGGGATTTCTTTGAATACAATCTCACAAATGGGTCGAGGCTCATATTGGACTATCCTATGAAAATCTATACCATGCATAGGTGGGTGGGGGAAATTTTTTCATTTTTTTGTTGTGTCTAGGAACTTCTAGTATAGGTATGTCTCATACACAGGAAAAGGGGAGACATTTTTACCTCATGAATAGACATAGTATTGATGATCGAAGTGTCAAAATGTATCTTATGATAACACAAATAAAGTCATAAATAGTTCTTATAAGGTTTCCCCATGCATTGATTTAACTCTTATGTCGAGAAAAGGGAATTTTTTTACTTTAGTTGGGGTTGGACCTAGGATTGGATATTAAAGTGTCAATATGTATTCTATGATGGTAAGAATCAATCCACACGTAGCTCTAGTCATCATAAAGTATAGTTTCATGTGACTAGGACATGAGTCATGTAGTTAAATGTCATACAACCAGGACATCATGGGGTCTTGTAGTTTTAAGTCATGCGATTAGGACAATATTTCATGAAAATGATGAGTAATAGGAGGGTTATTGAGCTGGGACATTCTAACATGCCTTGTACATGAGTAGGAAATAAAGTTTAAACCATGATTATAGGTATTACCTGGTATTAGGACTTATATGGGGTGAAAACACCATTGGGGATTATGAAGAAAGAATAGGCCTCTCCTGGGATGATTTTTCTTCATTTTTGTGGGAAACTTATGTAGAGACAACTAAGGAATATTTTATATAGTCAAACAAAGGTGTCCTAAGGACACTTAACCTTCATTTACAATGCTCGGGGAGGCTTATAAAGATATGAAATTGCTCGTGGCACAAAGTATGGTGAATTGAAGGATTGTGCTTGAGTATATAAGAATTCATACCAGATTAGCCATGGAGTGTGAAATTCCCTACATAGATCTGACTCATATGTAGGGGGTCATTTCTGTTTCCTTAATAGATCCCTTTATGAGGAACCTATCTTTAGATATCCTACATAGATCTTTGTTTGTATACAGGATATGGGAAAATTTTCCTTTTTTATCACATGGTCAGGACTAGGACACATGCCCTAGGTGTCACTATGTATCTCATCAAAATGGGAATCAAGTCACATGTATTTATTTAGGTACCATGTATTTTAACATCTTAAGGTGAGGACGTTAGGTCATCTGATTTTAATAAAGATGGATTTCATGGATATGTATAGTTTTACATCATGTAGTGAGGACATTTCCCTTGTAGTTTAATATCATGTGGTAAGAATTTTTTTTGTTCCTTTTATGGTCTTGCTACTAGGACCATGAGAAACCTAGTGTGGATTGATACATCTTGGTCATGTGAGAAATACATTTTCGAAACATTTACTCCCACGTGAGCTATGCTTGGTGTGAGAAACATGGGGTGGAAAGGGTATATTCTTCCACATAGAGGAAACATAATGAAATATAGGAGAATTTTTAATTTTTGGTGGCTTGACCAATATGAAGGATCTGAGCATCACTGCGTATCTCATAAACATGAGAATCAAGCCACATATAGTTCTTAAAAAACTCCCTTTGTAGATCGGACCCATATACAGGGAGGAAATTTTTATCCTTAATTGTGGATTGACCCAAGATTAGAGATATGGGAATAACTACATATCCTATGATGATAGGAATCAATCCACACATAGTTCTAAATGGTAACTCTCTATGAAATTATGCTCTATATTCATAGGGGTTATTTCTTCCATTGATTGTTTGATTGTTGTGACTGAACCCGGTATTAGTGATCTGTCCATCACTATGTATCCTTTGTGGGTAAGAATCAAGCCACATGTTGTAATGGGACCCCATGCAACTTAACGTCATGTGGTGAGGATGAGGGTGACCCAATGTGAAGGAAGTGGAATGTTGTGGCTTGTCCTAGAATTAGAGATCTGGGTGTCACTATGTATCTTGCAAGGGTAGGAATCAAGCCACATGTAGTTATAAGCATGCTTCACTGCACGGATCTGACTCATGTATAGGTAGGGGTGCTTTAATTTAATGTACCAATAAATAGTACCTACTTTGGAGTCCCCTACATTGACCTAATTTGAATGAAGGGGAGGGTATATTTCTTTTATTTCATAGATAGGACCAGGACATGAGGTATAGGAATCACTATGTATCCCATAGAATAATAATCAAAACACATGTAGTTCTTAATGAAAGTCTCTCTACATTGGTCTGGCCCACACACAATGAGGGGAAATTTCTTTTATTTTATGGCTGGGCATCATACATTAGGTCTGGGTGTCACTATATATCCCATAGAATGAGAATCAAGTCACTTGTAGCTCAGGATGAACCATGCAGTTTAATGTCTTGCAGTAAAGATAGGGGTCATTTGATGTGAAAGAAGTATCATCGCGGCTACGCCCATGAATATAAATCTAGATGTCACTAAGTATCCTGCAATATGATGATTCAATTCATGCATAGTTCTTGATAGAAATCTCCCTGTGTAGTCCTAGTTCATACATAGGGAGGTGGGATTATTTTACTTTCAGGGTGGTTGGACTATGATGTAAAATCTAGGTGTTGGTATGTATCATGCGATGATAGGAATCAAGTAATATGTAGTTCTCAAATATGGAATGGTGTATTTCTGATCTCAGGGAAAATGTCCTCCCAAGTGAAAAAATTATGGTGGTTTAAATTTTAACATCATATTGGAAGGAAACTAGTTCCATGAAATTTATTGTCTTGCAATATGTATGGGGTATCATACAGTTCAAAATCATGTTGTTAGGATGGTTGTGTCTTGATTTTATGGGAAGTATGGTTTTTTTACTAGTAAGAAACATAATACCAAAGTGAAAAGAGGCCTTGATCTTAAAGGTTGGTGAGAAAATCATCTTATGAATTGAGGTAAATTTGTGGTTGGTCCTAACACAAGTGGTTTGGGAATCACTACATATCTTGTGATGACATGAATCAAGCCATGTGTAGTTCTGTATTAGAATTTTCTACATAGGTCTAACCTCTATAAAGAGTGGGACATTTTTCTATTTTGTGTGGCTAGGACTAGGACATGATTTCTGGGTTCCACAACATATCATGTGATGACAAGAATCAACATGTACGTCATTCTTGAGAAAGAGACTCCATACGCATCGAATGAACTCTCAGATGGGGAAAGGGTCATTTTCTCTTTCTCTCACACATATACAACTCATGTGTGGTGAATCATCGATTTAAATGGTGATTCTTGTGCAATTTAACATAGCATGGTGAGAAAAATAAATCATCCCTCAATCATTGGGAGGAATCCCATGTTCATATCATGGGTTGGGAATCATCTCTTATATGTTTAAGAGGTTTCCCGAACATACTCAGGATAGTATTGTAGTTTAACGTTATGCATTGAGGATGTTAAATCCAAGTTTAAGGTCATGGAGTTTAGATCAAGGGATAATCACTCCAAAAATATGATATGTGTAATTTGGTGGAATAAAAAACCAATGTGAATGAGGGTAAGGGAGGCCCACATACCTCTTACTCATTCCAGAGGAGGATTTCATATAGTTTTAATTCATGATTTTTAGACTTTGGTTTCTAGTTTAAGGTCATTTATTTTGGACTGAATGAAGGAGGTTTCCCAAAATGGGTATACTTGGGGTGGAAGAGTAACAAAACCCATCATGAATGAGGACCTAGGATGCCTGCTTCCATACCAAACTTTCCTAAGAAGGCTCACACAATGTTTTAATATTGTATGCCCAAAACGTAGACATGTAGTTTAATGTATTATGACAAAGTCAGTGATGGGTGTGCGAGGATGATGTACCCAGAAGTTTAATGTCACGCAATAAGGATGTTATACCATTCAGTTTAACATCATGCAATCAGGATGATGTGTCATGTGATCAAATGAAATACTTCTTTCGGAAACTTATATTGGTGGGATCCATGGTGAGTTTTCCATCGATTGAAATTAGTTAATATACTCCATTTTAGTTAACCTTATGTATGGAATATGGTACCTCCAATTTTGGTTCCAATTTCATAGGATTCTTTTTGGGTATCATCAGAGTCATGAGGACTAACACCATCTCTTCTTTTAGGAAAGATAAGAGGCAAACCTTTTTGTTAAAGGATTGCATGATATGGTTTTGATTGACTTCCAAATGATGCAAGGTATGTAATATTTTCTCATCCAGAAACTAAAATTTATCTATTCATTTCTGGGATTGCTCATCCATGGATAATTTCTCATAGATGGCAATACAGAGTGATGAAAATTGAATTTCTATGGGTAGGACTTCATCTATCTCATATACTATGGAGTATGGGGTCGCTTGTGTGGAAGTGTGGGTCGTGGTCCGATAATCCCAAAAGGCATGTAGGATCTTGTCCAACCATATATTTTTATACTTATATACCATCTTCTGGAGTATATTTGACCCAGTCTTATTGAAGGCCTATATCTATTTGTTAGCCACTGCATGGTAGTGGGGTGAATAGTTGAGCTTGATGTCATACTTCTGATATAGCTTCACCAATTTAGCAGAATAGAAATTGGTTCTATTATCCATTAGTATGGTATGAGGGACACCAAATATAGTGATGATTTTTGCTTTTATGAAACTAATAATGTTCCATTCTCCAAATTCTTTGAGGGGTATAGCTTCGTCCCATTTTGAGATGAAGTGGTTGTAGAAATAATGTACTTGAAATACTTGGCCATAGTGAGTGGATATGGTCAGACAATGCCTATTCCCCATATGTAATATGGTTAGGAGTAATTTTCTGTGTAAAGAAACTTTGGGTCTTTGTGAATTAAGTTGTTGTGAACCTAGTAGGAATGAAACTTATTATTTAATTGGGTGTAGTCCTCTGTTATAGTTGGCTAATAGTACCCAAGCCTTCAAATTTGGTAGAAAAACATGAGTCCTAAATGGTGTGCACCAAATGTTCTAGCATTCACTTCATTCATGATAATAATGGTCTCTTCTCCATCAATTCACCTGATAAGGACCCCATAAAGGATCAATTTATAGAGGAACTTTTGCGTATTTTCACCATCATATAGAACAAATTTAATTTCTTGTTTTCAGATTTTATCTCTACCAGATCTGTCCAGTGGAAGCTCTCCCTTTTAATGGTAGTTAGTAATGAGTGTCATCCAGATAGTGGTAGGACTATATGATTCAAGGATGGTGCTAATATCATTGATCTCTTTCATGTTGTCTTAAAAAAATGGTGATACCATTTGGTGGTGCACAATGTTGATGATTATTTCATCCCTCTTTGGGTCATCTAAAGCTATCTCCGCATTTTCCAATGCATCAACCTGTGCATTCTTTGAATGTGGTATGTGAGTCAATGTTAGATCCTAATTTAATTCCCCTAGAAGTCCCTAGATGTGGTTTAGTAGGGGGATTATCTCTTCCTTTTTGATAGTGTAATATTTTTTAACCTTCTTAATGACTAGTTATGAATAACCATTTATCTTCTAGTGGTTGACTTTCAACTAAAGTGTCAACTCCATCCCTATAATGAGTGATTTATATTCTTATTTATTATTTGTAAACCCATCCATAAATAGTAAGTATTAAGGTAGGACTACCTTTTCTAGAGATATGATCACGACTCCAAGCCCTATGTTTTTTATCTTGGATTCCTCTATCCTCTTTACTATCGGACTTCTAAATTCACCTCAAAATACATTTCATATATCTACAAGACCTCTTGAATAGATAAAGCCTTTTTATTGGGTAGTTTGGTGTCCAATGAAGTCATTTATGTTGAGGGTTTCTCTTCTAGGAAGTCTCTTAATTTCTAGACTTTGACCATCTTCTGATACTTGAACTAAATGTCAAACTACTATAAGATGACATTCCACCATGACAAAATTCTATTCAATATCGGATGGATGAGAATGTATTTGAGTGGGTTTTTGTGAGAGAAACAATGGACCTCGTGATGTTGTAGGTAGTGCCTCATCATATGGACTGAAAATATTATCTCTAGATATCTCTTCTCGATATCATATTAATGAGTCTCAGCATCGATCATGGTTTGAATGAGATAATAAAGGCTTATTCACTATCATCATCACACTTTTGTGTGAGGAAGGCACACAATGACCACTCTAAGGATGTCACATATAGAATACAATTCCTTCATTAGATAGGAGGCATTAGCACTAGTGGGATCAAGAGATATTTCTTGATATTGTTGAATGATTCCTAGAAATAATCAGTCCACTGATATGTAACCTCCTTTTTCATCAACCTGGTGAAGGGTAAGAATTTTCCAATAAGGTTTTCTATGAAATTTTGGATGTAGGATAATTTTCCTTGAATTATTGTCAACTTTGTGAGGTTATGATAAGAGGACATGACAAAGGTATCCTTTTTCTTCTTGGGGTCGATCTTGATTCCATGATGGAGTATGATGAAGATGATAAATTTACCAAAGGTAGCACCGAAAGAACCATTTAAGGGGTTCATTTTCAGGCTATATTGTTGCAATTTGTTGAATATGGTTTCAAGGTCCACCAGGTGGTTTGAGTGCTATTGAGATTTAACCACCAGGACATCAACATAGAATTTAACTAACATTCCTAGGAAGGGTTTAAAGTTGCGATGCATGGAAAGATGGTATGTAGTATTGGAATTCTTCAAGAAAAAGGGAATTATCTAATAGAAAATACTCCATGTGGATCCCTAAAGGTGGTGACTTCTTAATATTTCTGGTCCATTCAGATCTGATTGTATCCTGAATTAGCCATCCATGAAGGAGAGGTCTTGATATCTGGATGTTACAATGATTAGTAATTCTGTGATCATTACTGGTAAATCATCCTTCAAGTAGTACTGGTTGAGATTTTTGAAGTTGATACAGAATATATTTTTCCTAATATTTTTCTTGATGGGGACTATATTGACTATCCAATTAGAATATTAGACCTCCTGAGTGAAGTCGTATTTAATGATCTTTTCAACTTCAGCCTCAATTTTGGTAGCATGTGTTGGGTTCATCCTTATGGATTTCTATTTATAGCCCCAGTGATCCTCTAGTAGGCCTAGGTGGTGAGTGTACACTTTGGGATAGAGGCCTGGTATTTTTGTGTAATTCTAGGAAAATGCATCCTCATGTTGCCTCAATATGGAGGTATATACCTTCTATTATTCAGAATACAAGGTTGTACTAATCAAGTTGGGTGGTGGATCTTCTTTTGTGCCCATATATATTTATCTGATCACATCAATGGTGGTAGAGATGCTCTCCTAAAATGTTATAGGGGAATCCCTAAGGTCCACCTCATCTTCTTCTTCCCCTTCTTCATCTTCTTACTTTTTTCCATAGGGGGGTAAAGTAGTAGTATAAGTTCTTCAGATTTGGGGGATGAGTTGATACCTTGGTATTCTGAAGATGAAGTTACTTTAACTGACCTGAATAACAAAGTAGGATTTTATTGAAACTCTATAGAGGATAGAGGGATGGATAAGGAGTTCTCTCATACTCTTTGGGTGATGATACAAACTCTTTTACCTTATTTGGTGAGGCAGGGATTTCTTAGAGCTCTGAGGATGGAATGAATGCATTTTCATTTGAGCTTTCACCATTTTCTGTGGATCCATTAATCTCTTCAATACTATTGAACTCGGTGGGAATGACTGAAGTCAGGAAGACTGCTAAATACATGTCTAAATCTGGAATCATATACCCAACCTGATTGATAGGTAACATGTATTCTTTTTCAATATGTTTAAAGGGATTGGTCAAGATCATTTGTAGACTATTCAGGGTGGTGACCCAAGAAACACCATCAATCAGGGGCTATTTTCCTTTCCCTTAATAGAATCCTGCATCGGTATATTGTGCTTCGTAGGATTCATATAGCACCTTCTCAGCATTCAATATCCTAATTTTTATATTAATGAAGTATTTGATGAATTTATGGTATGATAAATGGATGGATGCATGTTGATACAATAATAGATTTCCTAGAAAGACATTTAAGGCCATGTTCGGCTGAACCACTATAAATTCTGAGTCGACTATGAGGTATTTGAACTGATCCTTGAGATTGATTTGGACCAATGACTTCCATTCACTTTTTTCATCTACTTTAAGTGTTATAGTGGAAGGTACTAGGTAATCCTCATTAAAACCCATCCTATGAAGTGTTTTTACTTTAATGTGGTTAACTCCATAGCCATTTTTAAAGAATTATTTTCAGATATCAACACCATTTATCCTTATGGACACATATAAGGGTCTTATGTGTCCCTGTATAATGGAATATTAATCTTGATATATTAAGAAGATAACTACATGGAATTTTGAAGGATCATTCTTTGTTCGATATACCTCAGTAGGGGTACCCTCATCTCCAAAATCTTAAGGGCTGAGTAAAGCCTCTATGAGTGCTTCCCTGAGGTCTTTTAACAAACTGAGGGAATCCAAAATCTATAGCCTGGTCGGTACCATGGATAACTATTTCAGGATGTCATGCATATATTCTAAAGGTTGAACCCTCCATCTATGGGTATTATCTTTCATAGGTTATTTAGGGGGTGAGTATTTGATGTGGATGGGTCGGCCATTGAGATGGGATTTAAAGGCATAATTATCCTCAGTGGGTTGGGTCGGGCAGGTCTGTCTGCCCACTGAAGGTGATCTGACACTTGTTCCTATTCCGATTGATATTTCAAAATTCATGAGGATTTTCTTTTTCCTAAAAAACATGCTGAAGGGATCTTCCTCAAGTTTCCTCAACATTGACAGTCCAATAAGGGGTGTGGATGGAAGTCTAGCTTCTGTCATGGCTGCACATTCCCCGGTGTCCTTGACTCAAAAGGCATCTTCCTTGGGTTCTCTAATCAGATATGGAAAACTTAGTTTCATATTCATACTCATCATCAGATAAGGTATCCATTTAGTGAATAACATTAATGAAACCAAAGATCAACTCCTCGTATGATGAAAAATTTGTATGAATGATCGTCTCTTGTGGTTGTATTTGGTGAGGTGGTTCCCGTTGTTTCAAATTTGTGGGAATAAAATCTGATAGGGTTAAGCTTGACTTTTTACTTGATTTAATTTCATCCTCCTACACTTCCCCCTTTCCTTTCCTATCTGACAACTTTTTGAAAGGCTATCCCTTATAGATTTGTGGTGCTGATGACGTTGGTTGTGTTTTAGTGGAAGCAGTTGGGGGAATAGTTGGTAGTTTCAACTATGCCTAGAGAATTCCATGAGTTCAGTTGATTTTCTTCCAATTCATCCAACTATAAAACTTTTTCACCCTTTTTCTAACAAATACTTATCAGTCGCCTCCTTCCTTAGGGGTAGTGTGAGAAACATATGCCACTTATGATGGTGGCCTTACCAACTTTACTTACTTGGAATATAATAGTTTCTGAAGGAGGTCATTGAAGATGAAGCACTCCAAAATGGTGTGTCCTAGTATCTGGTGAAAGGTAAAATAATGTGTCCGGTCATTGAGACCTACCAGTTTGGGCCACTTTGACTCTAGAAAGTGGATCAAATCATTTTCCTTGGTGGCTATAAAATATCCATGAACATGATCATCTCAGAATGAGTAGACTTTATTCCTTCTCTTCTCAAATTGATTCATATTTGGTCCCCTTCTATAATAGTATCGAGGTGGGGGTTACTATTGAAATCCAGGGGGTGAGGCATGGTATGGTGCAGGCTTCAGATCTTGGGAAGTCGTGGGGTCTGTATTATGTGTGATGAATGCCACCTCCGTCTTTCCTACTCTTTTCCCCTATACTGGTGGATTTGTCTGAGACATGACCTTAGTACATTATATTAAGTCTTCCATTTTTTGGTCAATGGAGGAGAAATCCAAAAATCCAATTTTATATTTCACTAGGATGAGTAGAATTCAAAACTCATCGTGAAGGTTATCAATTCATAGATCAATCATATATTCCTAGGGAAGTGGTCAGTTCAGTGAGTAGGTCAGACCTTTCCATCTAAAAATGAAATCTGAGGCACTCTCTTTTTCTCGATTTGTTCATTTCGTGGGGTCACTAATTGTTGTCTTTTTTATTATTGAACTGAACTAAAATAGAAATTTCTAAATTATATCTTCCCATCCAGTTATCAACTGAGTTGGAAAACTAGTATAACTTACGAAAGCTTGAACTTGTAAGGTTTACATGAAGAATCTAAGTTTAAATGCTTATTGCTTCTTTGGAGGTCCCATCATGGGATCATGATGGAATGAATCATGAATTATATGTTGTTTTTAGTCACTCGATCCATTGAATATCAGAAATGTAGGACTCCTGATGTTTAGGGGTGGTGGGGTGTTGCTCACCCAATCATGGAAACTCTTTCATTTCAACTACACTGGTGCATTCCGCTCCTCTATGACTTCCAATAAAGATGCCAATGTTTCAATGGTGTTGATAAGACTTTCATGAGTGTTCTATTGAACCTGATATTGGACTGCTCCAGCAATTAGTAGGATCTGGTGTGCCAGTTCAGCCATTATTTGAGGCTGACACCTGGCTAAGGACATATTTTGGGAATTTTAATAACCTACTCTAGTTTTCACTTTAATGGAGGGAAATATTGATATCCATCCATAAATGGGTCCAGGTACCCTGATGTTCTAGGCTCCATGTTAGGAGGAACTGTAATCCCTACTTTCGTTGTCGGGATAAATCCTTATGGATGAGGTACATCTACTATAAGTGTATATTGAGGTTCTTCCCAGGGGAATATTTAATAGGAATGATACCTCAAAGAAACTCAAAATTTAGTTAACTCAACTATTTCATTTATTTCTCCAACCAAGTGAATCATTATTCAAGCCTAGGTAACTCGTTCTCATCGAGAGGAGGATGTGGGTTGTATACGACCTTGTTTTTATTATTATCTTTGGTAGAGATTCTTTGAGGAGGTGGTATGGGATTGATCATGGGAAGACCCAAATTTAGGGTGATTCTCTAGTTTTGGGTATGCACACCTTTATTTTCAATGTGGATTATATTTCATATGAAACCATCCTCTCCTTATTCTTCCACATTTTTGTCATTTTTGGGTGTTTTTTTCATGATTGACATCCATAAAGTTCAACGATGCATAATTCATTGTGGACATTGTATCATCTACTCAATGATAGGAGGGTTGTTTTCATCCTTTTCTAGACCTCTCCCTTCCTTTTTGGGATCCCCTTTGAGCTTATTAGTTAAGGGTGAATCATAGGGAACCTTTATGCATTTTGGTTTTATGCCTACCTTCTAGGGAAATGGGTTGTGAGATGGGAAGAATAGGGTGACCTTACTATAAATCATCCTCCCAAAATGGGAAATTATGGATTTTTGTTTAGGGGTGGTTAATGTAAAATTCCCCCAGTCCTATAGGCTGGGGTTGCTCCCATTATCTTGTTACCATTTCTCATTCTAGACTTGTTGGTCTTAAGGAGGAATTTTTTGTTAAAGTTTCCCCCAAACCTGTGGGCTGGGTATAATCCCATATTATGGAGGTTGCTCCTATTTTCGCTACTCTCTTGATCTCACGTATCCCTGTTTGAGCATGATCTATAAATAATGTTAGGTGGACAGGTTAACTATTTATTTTGGAAGATATTAGCAATGTTTGATGATTGGATTCCCTTAAGAGAGAAGCCTACTAAATGTTCTAAATTTCCTAGTTTATGAGTTTTTTATGGCTTGATCTCGTCGAGCCTACCACTTTTGAGACTTACTCAAGGCCATTTCTTATTGATCATGATGCCTTTCCTAAACATGTGTTTTTATTGATAGCTGCCTTGGAATAATGACATTATAGGATTTCATTTTTAGTGGGTTATATTGAATGGGGAATGAGGTGAATTGTAAAGATCCATGTTCCTCCCATCCCTGAATATGAACACAAGGTGGGACATCGATATTTATATGATGTAACTTATGCATCTCATCAAGGCATGCCGATTGAAGATCATTATGTCGCTTCTCTGGTTGTGGTCACTGCGTAGATGGAAGGGCTTCAAAATTGATTTGATGATGAATCTCTCCCACTATTTTTACATGGTCATCATACCTATCTTAAGGCAAGAATTTTTCTTTTTGGTGGTATATAGTTTTCTAGAGATTCCGACAGATTTCATTTATGCATTCTTCTGACAATGCCTATAGAATTTCAAATTGAGAAGTAGTTGAGGGACAAAACGTGATGGGTATATCATCCCTGTCCAATTTTATCCTCACAAGAAACATGTCCTTCTATTAATCTATGAGAGAATATTCTACTTTATTTTCCTAACATGAGTGATTCTGGACTGTTTTTTTTCAAGTACGGGGTTGGTAGGGGTCTCAATGGTATGGGAATAGTCTAGGGGTGGCTCGAAGGATGAGATTTGTCTCAGTATGTCTCCTAGTTGAGAAAGTATGTCTCTTGCTATTGATACAATCTCTAACATGTTTGTCCCAATCATTCCAAGTTCCTCAGAATATGAGGGTTTTCTTGTATTTGAATTAGAAAGGGGAGGACCTTCCTTCCAACATGAAATGTTACTACAGAGAGGACCATTGCAGTGGGTGTTATCATGGATAGAACTACCATCATAGCTTGATGCCTGACTACAGGTATAATTTATATTATGTATACCATAAGAAGAACCTTCATTGAAGATTACATCAAGTGTAGGTCCTTGTTACTAAAATAAGATGTCACTGTGGGGAGGACTTCAAAGAGAATGCTATCATGGTGAGGACTGCCATCATAGCTATATGTAAGGCTATAGGGAGAATTTCTATAGTGTATACCCTAGGGTAGACCTTCAAGGAGGATGATAGAAAGGGGAGGACATTCTTACTATTTTATATTCTGGATATGAGGAGGGATACCATGATACTCATCAAGAGACAGGCTCTCATGATTGATCATCTTATGCCCATGAAAGAAGTATTCATGGTATGTGATCTCATGAGGACCTCTAGAACTTATGGTAACAATACTGTGGGGAGTACCTTCACAACTATTACTTCCAATTTCATAATTTTTTAGTTGATCATAAGGATAGTGGGACACCATTGAAAGATGTTTGATGGACACAAGAACACTAGATTCTCGCATAGTAGTTTCATGAGTTTGATCTTCATTTTTAAGTTTCCTTTGATGTGATTTATTTATAATAACTCCCTTGTAGGAAAATGGGGACTCATTATATAGGTGGATTCCTTTATATATAGCTTCATTTTCGATTGTCTCCCATGGTACTTCTGGGATGTGCCGATAAGCCCCTCGAATTCTAGCAGGGATGTATGTCTAGTCTGGAGCAACCACCAAAGTGTACTGGTGTCCCCCAGTTGTAACAAGTATTTGTGCTTAATCTTGGTGTCCATTTATCACGGAATATTACTGTTGAACCTCCTATACGAGAGCATTGATTCATGTATACTACTAAGTGACCACCATAATGTGTGGATGAGT
Organism: Viscum album; assembly: GCA_963277665.1. Taxonomy (NCBI): domain Eukaryota; kingdom Viridiplantae; phylum Streptophyta; class Magnoliopsida; order Santalales; family Viscaceae; genus Viscum; species Viscum album. The sequence goes on from OY728119.1 coordinate 1,859,831,458, forward strand.
CACCCCACTTGGTAATGTGGGGTTGTGGACCTGAAGTTTTTCTATTTTTGCCGACATGAATACTTATTCACAAGTCTGTAGGATATGGTCATAAAGTGAGGTCTGGTCCTCCATCATTATTAAGATGTGTTAAGATAATTCCTTGGAAGGAATAGGAATATATCCCCATTTCAGTGTTAGAGTAGAAATATGTTCCGACTTCAGTCCTCGATCTCTTACTATTATGTACTAATAGTTCTCCAGTGCGAGGGTAGAGGTTTGAGTCTACCCCAAATTTAAAACTGTGATACACCAACAACATTCACCAATTTTCCGCATATTTTACTAATATCCTTGATATGAACAATCATTAATTTTCCTCTTCTCATTCGTTACCATCATATTTGACTGATGGCCTTGATATGCATCTATAGAAATTTTCATCTGCCTTTAATTTTTCATCCTATTTGACAAGTGGGATTCATATTTGCGGTAATGGATTTTCATATGCTCCTTTTTTATCATCTTATTTTTCCCAATGAGCTTCAATTACAGTAGAAGGAATATATATCTCCTTATAATTTGATTTTGTATTTTCATGGAAGGTTTAATATTCATGAGCAGGGATTTTAATCTACTCCTTTTCCATCACATTTGACTAACATGATCGATGTACATTGGAAAGGATATGTGTCTGCCTATAATTTTATGACCTATTTTATTTTAGGGCTTAGCGAGAAGTATTGGGAATTTTCACATGTCCATAATTTTTCATCATATTTGATTGGCGAGCTTCGTAAGAGGAAGTAGGAATATACATTTACCTATAGTGTGTTCTTGTATGTACATAGAGAGATTATAATAAAGAAATATGAATTATGGAATGTTCCTAATTGTTTGAATGTCACCCTTTACAAGCCAACCTATGGACCTAGGTTTTTTGATTTCATCTGGGGCCCATGGAGTGGTTTCCTCAGCATGGTGAGGATATTGGGACACACAGTGCTTGCAGTGATGATTTCTGGCTGGGGCATTTAGGTGGGACCCCTGTGTTATTGGGATGAATTCATAATCTTCCCCGTGTTAAGGGAGGAACTCATTATCATATTATGAGGATAGGATCTCGAAACAATTGGATATACCTAGTGGAGCTATCTGGTTCTGGACCACCAACCATCGTCGGGTGGATGGTTGGTGGGGCTTCATGGACTAGAGGGCCTGTCTAGATTCCTCCAAGGCAAGAAGAGTACCATTCCAGTGGTACTCCCTAACCAATTCATTTGAAACCCAACTTTAATGACATTTTTTTGGAAATGGTATCCTCAGTTTGGTGGACGACCCAGCCTGTGTAGTGGTTGATGTATATATCGATGAAAACTGGTGAGAAGCCATTGGATTAAAGAGAGTTCTTAAGGGTGCCTACAATATACATGACATATACAGAGAAAAAAACCTTATAAAGGTATCATATCATATCCACATGTGTAATTGATGGTCTTTTATGGACCTCTCCCATTTTGGATGTGAAAGGGGGTTGGCATGGGGTATCACCACCACCTTGGTTATGGATTCACTTTGGGCTCACCATTTTTTTGATAAAAAACACTTGTGCCCGGTGATTGATTTCTGGGGGTTGAATTGCATTCAATCACAAATATCGGGTATAATGTCTTTAAATAGTATCTAATGGGTTTGCTTCATGGAGCTTGAAACATTCAACTGCTCTTATATCCATGATGACTCATGAACCTACTTTCCAAAGGATGGTGTTCATTGGGTAACTTGGACAATGAAACTTAATAACTAACATTTGTCAAGAGGATGGGAAGTTGGGATCATCATAGCCTTTTGGGGGGAATTATTTCGTACTTTGACTCTCTTATAGATTAAATATTTGTTCATGAATCCTTTATTTATTCCCAAATATGTATATATGGATTACCCTGGGGTAATGATCAATCATGAATTCACATGGGTTCATAACCATCTATATCTATCTAAGGTTATCAATTAATGGAGGGATATATATATCCAAGTTTTTCCATCAATGGTTCCCTTTTATGGAATGATAAGTGATCCCTTGGTTGTTTATTAGGGCAATGGTAGTTTTAAGACATGTGGTGAGTCGCTCTAGATTTTATTGTCATCCGGGGAGAAAAAAAAATTTGATGTCAATATCGAACCCATAAGATGGTATTCTTACATATCCTTATGAGAGGAATAATAACCCACATAGTTTAGTGTCACTTAATAGGATACATCTTCTTTTAAGGTCATGTGACGAGGAGAAAACCATGTGGTTTAACGTCATGCGAAAAGGACGTCTAGGCGGAAGGTTTCCAATCAAATCTTGGTGTGGGACTTATGTCTAGGTAGACCAAGGGACCTGAAAGAGATATGGTCTCCTAATTGGATAGGTCCCTACCTTGAATATGGCCCAAAAAACATTAGGGTGAATTTTGGTGCTAGGTTTGGACCTCGGGGAGGCTTTCTACGTATCCTAGTTATTTAGGAATCAAAGCCCACATAGTTCAGTAAGTTTGGGGCTTGAACCTTTAGAGGAGGCTCATTTGAGGGGACATGATTAGATTGGGGCTTATACTTAGGGGATACCAATTTGGTTGGGTCTTTTGCATGGAAGCTTCCCATTTGAATAGAGGTTTGGACTTATGCATGGAAACTGCCCATGTGGTTGGGGATTATGTATGGAAGATTCCTATTTGGTGGTTTGGGATTGTGTGGATGTCATGATCACTACTAACCTCCAAGACCACACGATTCATACTCAGTTTTAGAAATGAGAGGAATAAGAAGATCTGAATATCAAATATCCCACCATATACACTGGTGGATGAGGTGTTGAAGCCCAAAGGGAGAGGGACAGGGTTTTGAGTGCACCTATCTCCCACTTAATTTTAGACACTAGGATAGTCACATATGGGTATCTATTTAGCTATGTCCCAGGGATGAGGTGAAGAGGAGAAAAATTGTAACCTCGTGTAGGAAATGATAAGGACTTACTCAAGGAGGGATGCCCTAAAATTGGTTCTAGGGGTAGGGTCTCATTCCATATCAAAAGGAAAGGAAAGTGTGATCCTTACCCTCACCGCCCAACATGGGGAGGTTCATGTGAATAATATAAGGTCAAAACCCTCATTATCAAGGTAATGTTGACCTAAAATAAATCTTAGGGTCCCCCTTCTTTCAGATATTACACATGTGGATCCGCTTACAATGGTTATATAGACTTTAAAGGACACACTAATGTGCCCGATGGTTTGAGCATACATGTCAGGAGGCTTTGGAAGAGTATTTGGCCTGATGTTGATGGACTCATTTCTGGAGGGGCTGATATGGGGCCTGATGACATTATGGAAGAGATAGATAGGAAGTGGAGAGTTGAACACCCTAGGAAACCCCATTCTGTGTAGTAGGTTCTTAGGCAGAATGGGGTTCCCTCTTTGTTTCATGTTTCTATGTGAGTGAGGATACCGTCTGCATAGCATGGTGCTACACAGTTGAGGGTATCATCTTCATATCATGATGCTATGAGGACTAGGGGTTAGCAATCATAGTGTGTTTCCACAGGGGTTCATGTTAATCCTATGTAGTGTTTGGCTATTTGGGGAATGTTTCTACCCACATAGTGTTTTTCTATATGGGGTTATGGGATGTAAATGGGGCATCCATTTGTTCATTATGGAAGGGTATCTTCTTAAAAAAATTAATTTCATGAATGAACAGATGATTTTTATTTCCTCCTTACTACTATGCAGTGGATTTTTACCTACTGGGAATCAACAGATATCTCTCAATTCATCTCATAGGCTCTATTTTTTGTGTATCCCGATCACTCATCTCCTTCAACTCTATTTGGTTTGGTCTCTCTTTCATCCCCCCATAGGATATTTTTATAGAAGAATGGAGGGACCAGATATCACCATGGTCAGTTGTATATAGTAGGTTGTGGGGATTTTTTTTGGCAACCCATGAAGGATGCCTCAACCCATGAATGACTTAGTCGGCAGGGAGTGGTCCTTCGTGGTGGAGGAAATCACTACCCAGCCCTACAAAAAACTTTTGTTCATCTGTGGGGTCGGCGGTACCACCTCACCCTACATAGTATTTCATTCATGGGGGATAGTCGTTCAAGAGGGAGGAAATCACCATCCAGACCCGCAAATGAATGTGGTTTCATTCTTGGGAACCATTTGTATTGTCTCCTCTAGAAAACTATTTTGTTCGTAAGTACTTCACAAAGCAGAGAAACTCTATACAGAATGGCGATCCGTGAAGTGATTTATACTTCACAGTATCGAATTGTCCTTCATGGATCACCCCTTTTGACAATTTTTTATCAAACACTTATTTGGATTGCTTATTATCCTTTTCCAAACTGATGGAATTTTCTTCCTCTTGTATGCAGACATTTCAAGACCCAACAATCCTGTACATACAAAATAAAAAAATATTCAAAGAACAGGGTCCAAATCTTTAAATCTCAAAAATATAGGTGATTTGAAAACTATATTCTAATATATTCCTAAAATAATGTGCTATAAAGAAATTAAAAGGAAAGGGAAGAAGGATAAATCTTGATTTTAACCCCCAAGTGGATATTTTTAGAGTTGGTTTCCTAGAACCAACTTCTATATACATTATGATTATATGTATTCATTTTTTTGAATATTAATAAACCTCTTATAGCAACATGATTATTATTTTTCATGACAGAGTATGTGATATTGTCCTAAGAGTAACAGTTTAACTAAAAGATCATAACAATTCCCCACTATTATATGAACCTAGATGTTCAATGAAAATATTCTTACATATATGTTCTATAGATGGATAATATCATTTAATGGGACACACGTGATATAGGCTATCACTGGTGGAGACTCGTAGGATATTAAGGCACTTTCTCATGGTGTACACTCTTGGTAATTTCCAGTGCATCAGATTATGAGAATAGGAACCTCTAGCAGGAAATCTGCATTTATATATGATATTGGATATTCATGCTTGTTGACATGTGTATTAATCCTTTGAAGTTAATATTATATTGGATATTATTAGTCATGTACTTTGATATATTTATGAAAATTATGATCACATATTTTCACAATGAAGTAGGATATGTTGGGTGTTCATTGAGTGATATTTTATTAATGAATAATGTGGGAGATGATTTTTACCTTCCATTATTTAATGGAATTTGATATCTCATGCCCTTTGATCGAATGAAATAGCCAAAAATAAATACATGTCCATGGTGCTATGTGTGCTTGTTCATATCCATAATGTCAAAGGAAGATACATCAAGCACATAGGTTGATGACACCATCATGCAATATAATTGATTATAGATATCATGATAAATGTATTATATTAAAGAGTAAGCATTTAGATGAGTTTGTATAACATTATGACATTATCTTCTTTATATATGGGTTTCGTAGCGTGTTTCTAGATGATAACCTTAGAATTTTAGAAGCTCTGCCTAATTCCACTAATAAAGAGACATATAGGTACTTTCCCTAAGTGTATCCAAAACCTCAGTTAAATATTTGATATTATTTATTATTTAACATGTTGAATAAATATTATTTTGGTACATTTTTTAATAATTATTCTTGTTTTCTTGATCACATATATTTAGTCACTAGTTATTCGAATGAATATTTGTGAGAAACAGATTTAATAAATATTTATTTTTAATTTAGTGAATATAATATTTATTTATTTATTAGATAATAATGCAGTGATATTTATTTAATAAGTAAATAGTCCTTTTTTAAATTCTGATAAATATTGTGGAGGAATGGTGGACTGAGTTTAAATGTCTGGTGAGAAATAATATTTAATTAATTCAATGGTTTCTTCATGTTAAGAAATAATATTATTATGATTATAGACATGGGATTCTATGGGTATTAAGTAAATAAAATTTTTGCATGTGTAATTATTATTTTCTAACACTATAACTATTTAAACTCAATTATATTATTTCTAATCCTATCGATATCCATTGTATTGGTTGTGAAAAATTACTCTAGTGAATTATAAAAATTCATAGAGGTCCCCTCTCTAAGAACACTCTCAATAACACAGAGTGACCCACCTCTATCACCCCTCTTTATTCAATGTTGACCAATGAGAACCCTTCATGGAATATATTCTCATAGTGATCCAAGACAAAAAAAAGTGAGTATCAAGTTCTTCCATACTAGCACATGGAGATTATTATGGTGATTCTTAGAGGATCCTGGTACACATGTAGATCATCTCAATATGGAATATATACTTAATTCTTTGACATAAAAAAATATGACATTGAGTTGTTTTCATAACATCAATAAAGAAAGAATTCATCCCAAGGTAATTCTTTAAATTCTTAAACTAACTATAAATCATTATGTAATGATCCAGCATTTGGTTTAAATGTTCTCAGGTCGATTACTCTTTGATTCAATTTTGTTAGTCATGAAATTATTCATCATGTATATCTTGGATTAATAATCAATTATGACAAAAATTTTGGGTTGGGAATTCCCCAGTGGTTTTCCACTGAACCCAGAACCTTTCAAGTTATATTAAAGGGATCACATACAAAATTATAATTATTTAAAAATCATTGATTAATTTATGAATTTTATATTATTTTTTCAATTAGTATTTAATTATTTTTAAAATAAACATTTTGTTTTATTTTAAAAAAATGTATTGGTTTAAAACTAACGTTTTTTAATAAGAATGTTTTTATTTTTCAGGGTCAGACAAAGTCTATCGGAATGAGGTTTTGTAAGAAATTTTAATGTTGTTGAATTTTCTAATACAAACATAAAGGGGTAAAAGTTTTTATCTTTTATAAAAGTGTTTTTTGGACATAGTTTTCCATATATAAAAGATCGGACTAATAAGAACTAAACTCAGAATGACTGAAGAGTAGAACCACTCATAGGATTCATCAGAAAGATGAAGTAGTTGAATGGATATAGCATTGGTCTCAGATCCATCAGCATAAAGTTTAGATTCAATGGAATATGTGTTTTTTATAAAGTGTAAAGTTTCAGAGTGAAAAAATATGATGATTCTTTGCTAATCATGAAGTTTTCTTAAATCATGAATAAGTTATGATACAAGTTGGAGTTGGTGGAAGATATAATAATATGATAAAAATTATTCTAGATACAGCACATTAGTGTGAGGAACACAAGACATAGAAGGATATAGATTATCGGTATGAGAATCATCTGTGTGACAATATCAAAATACTGGTAGAATGGTCTTTCTAGGTGAAGAATTTATAATGATTCTGAATAGTTTTGAAAGAAGATAGTGACGTCAGGAGTTAGAATGTTTCCATACTTTCTTTCCTAAGTTATATGATTCTTTACCGGTCTTTAAGTTCTAATATATAATGAAAACTCTCATGATAAAATATTTTTATTAAATGAAGGAATCTTAAAGATTTTATTAGTTCTAAAGTTAAATATAATGTTTGTATAAAATATAGAAGTATCGAGTACATACGTTTTCATATTTCTGAATGAGTTATAAATAATGAAGTTTATATGATTTTATGTGAAGTCTTCATAGGATACAGAACATCATAATGAGAATTCCATATTTATTATTTCATCATCATGAAGAAATGTGAGAATATGAAGAAGCTGGTTTTCAATTAGAACTAATAAATAAAAAATACAGATCATAATATCTAGAAGAATCTGAGGTAGAAATTGTTGGTTGCTGAAAAAAAAAATATAATTAGAGAAATAAAATAAAGTGTTATAGTTACTAATCCATCGAAATCAGTGTGTCATCAAGTAAATCATATTTACTCTAATAAGAAAATTCAATCATAGTGATTCTGATAAGGAAATTCAATGAGATTGAAACTGATGAGGAAAGTCGATTCGAAATAAGCTGTAATAGTTTCACCATAATAAGCTAGGAAAGTTCCATTAGACTGATGATGAGGAAAGAAGGAAGATCATATCCAAGAAAGAATATATAATCAGATTCACCTAATCATACTGGAGAAAATCAGGGAAGTCCAAAAAGTATGAATATGAAAAATACTCAAGAAGATTCCAGAATACTTATGAAGAGTTTAAGTGGTCAAATGTGAAATTCAATTATGCATAAATCTCGGAGTTTTTGAATTTGAGGTAGAGGGAAATTTTTTCAATTTTCCCATATTTTCCATTATAGGTTTCCTATAAATAGTTTCTTGGTATTTTCATACTTTGTAACTTTTCATGTAATAAAAAAAGGTGAAGCTCTAAATAATTTGAGTAAAAGTTAATTTCAAATAGAGATCTCATTAGAATATCAGACATATGTTGTTTTTTACCATACTTAGAAACATAATTCTGGGAAGATCGTATTGAGTCGATCAGACTAAGGAAGATAAAATTGAGTTTTCTAGAAGAGTTTGAGAAGCGTAGATTGAGAATGTTAAGATCATATTGTGTCCATCATACTGAGTTAATCAAACTGGGTTCATCAGACTAAAGTTTATCGGATTCAGGTTCATCAAACCCAATAAATTTTTCAGATCAAATTGAACAAAGTATTTTTTACTTTTTTTAGCTCAGTTTTTTTATAATAAAACGTTGTAAACTGACTGGTGTGAGTATAATAATTCTTATTGGGATATAAAATGTGTTTAATGGGATTTAGTATAAGTTGTATTAATTTCTTCATACTAGATAATTTCAATAAACCCACAAGAATGGCTATGGAAAGGATGTAGGTTCTCACACTGAGTCTAAACCCCGTAAAACTCATGTGATTTACTTTCTTTCCTAATTTTTTAACATCATTATTTACTAAAATATGATAATTATTTTAAAATTAATAGGTTGTAGGGGTTACGTTTTAAAAACTATTGAAACTTATAAATAGTGAACAATAGATTCAGCCCCCCACTCTAAGTTGTTATTTTATCCTTTGGAACTACAATTGGTATCATAGGGAACGTTTCCTTATTGAATCCTTATCATGGATAATATCAATTCTATCAATAGTATATTAATTCCTACATTTCATGGAAAAAATTATTATTGATGGAAAAATAGGATGATTGTTTATCTTCTATCTCCTAGCTTAGAAGTTTTTTATGATCTTGTAATTGGGTTTCTACCTATTGAGAAGGATTCCCCAATGAATTTTATTGATAAGAGAAATATCAAAGTTTATGGAAAAGATATAAATTTTATCCTTATATCCTTATCAAAAAAATGTGTATATATAGGTGATGGGTCTCAAAACTTCAAAGAGAATGTAGGACTAGCTAGAAATTATTTTCGAAGGGAATACTAAAGGGAAGAAATAAAAGCTAAAAATATAGTATAGTTTTTATGAATACATTAGAATGAGAGATGAAGAAACTATTAATGAATACTACAATGGAGTGAATGAAATTTTTTGTAACATCATATGATTTAGAGATGTCCTGGAATATTCAAATATTGTGAATAAACTTATGAGAAAAATTCCAAACATGTTTGATTCCAAAATTTATTCTTTATAAGATAAGGATTATTTATCTCCTGATGAATTGAATAAATTTATTCTTGCTTATGAAATGAGTAAATATACAATGTTCAAAAGGAAAATTAAATATGAAATGGATTTTTATTCCATGAGAAAAATGAAAATACAACATGTTGAAGATATTTATAGTTGTTACTCCGATGATAAAGAGGGTTATGAGTTGAATGAAAAAATAAAGTCTCTTATATCTAAGATCTATTGAAGAGGAAGAGGAATGTATGGAGGTAAAATTCCTTATAAATGTTTCGAGTCTGGTGGAATGGACACTTTTCTATGATTTTACCATGATGAATTTTGGTTTGTATCAAGATGATTCTGATGAAAACCCTCAATGGAAGAAGTGGAACAAATTTTCTAAAGAAGAAAATTCATAAAAGAAATATGAAAAGAAGTTTTCTAGGAAAAATAAAAGTATGTTGAGTAAGAAAGATGAACTGGAATCAACTGATAACAATTCTTTGAAAGATTAAAGTTTATAAAAATTTAGAACCTCTATTGAAAAATTTGAGAAAAAAAATATTACTCGGATAGTGAAGAAGGCGGTGAAGAATCATATAGAGAGTTTCAACTCAGAATAGAAATTGTTGAATGTTGTTAGAAAAACAAGAATGTCCAGAAATAAATCATAGTAATAATGAAATATTGGTAAAGAATTTTCTGATGGAAGGAAATATGTCATCAAATAGGATGAAGAATACATCCAAGATATATTAAGTTACAAAAACAGAATTGTTGAACATGGAAAAATGGCTGAAGGTCTCAGTAAGAAGTTAGAATCTAAAGAAGAATAAATTAAAAAGTTTCAATAAAACAATCTTGAGTCTAAAAGTACCATGAGTAAGATTAATGAATACTTCAAAAAATATTTATAAGTAAAATATGATACATCTAAAGTTGGTGAGAAGGCTCAAAACAAGAATTATGTGAAAACATCATTCACAAAAAAAAAATTCATCTGATTCTTCTACAATTTTATGTTTGAGGAAAGTTTTTTTAGGAAATCTTGGGTAGATAAAGTATGTGAGAAATTTGTAACAACTATAAAAGTTGAAAACTCACTTAGAAGGAAAGATGGTTTGTGTCCCAAGTATGATAGATCAAAAATAAGTTATCAACCTCAATAAAGTTTCTACAGATAAAGATCTTTCTTCAATAGAAAATCAAGATTTTTTTTCTATTGTTGGTGTTTTGGAATCTCTGGAAAGAGAGCTTATAATTATTGTCATAACTTTTCACTTCTCAGAAGAATGATTGAACAGAGAGAAAGAAATGGTTGAAGAAGGATGAGTTACTTTTCTAACCCAAAGGTAGTTAGAAAATGAAAATTTTAAGATGCTAGAAACTTTCCAACAAAAAATCAATTTTAATGTCTAGAAGATGTTTTTGGAAGATGTGATCAGACTGGTCATCATACCAAAATATTTATGAAACTCCTTTAAGAACATGTTTCTTATGGTAGAAAATAAATTGAATCTAGAAATAAGAGAATTGGGGAAATATATTTTCTTTTCGAGGCATCATTGAAAGCAAGTAAAAGGAAAAAACATTGATACTTGATAGTGGTTGTTCTTTAGATATAACAGGTGATATAAAAATCTTGAAAAATGTTGAAATTCATGATGGAGGAGCAGTTACCTATATTAATGATAGTTTCTTAAAAATCATAGAAATCAGAACAACTGAGATTGAATAAGAAAAGTTGAAATCTAAGGAATTTTTATTTTTCGATGGGCTAAAACATAACTTAATTAGTGTAAGTTAACATTATAATTATGGAAATAATTTATCTTTAGAAAATATTCTTATGTTATCAAAAGTGTGAAATATAAAAAAGTTATTATAAAAGGAGAAAGAACCATTGGGAATCTATTCAAAATATAAGAGTTTAATAACTCATGTTACTTGAGTGTTGAAGATGAAAATAAGTTGAAGCACCGTAGAGTTGGCCACATTGGGCATAAAAAAATGAAAAAACTTTATAAATTGTATGGTGTTCACTATTTTCCATAATTTAAAAGAATATATGAATATGTTTGTGTTACTTGTAAAAAGGGTAATATGACTAAAAAAATTCATAAAAGATTTGAGATTCAATCTACCATACCTCTTGAACTTATTCATTCTGATTTATGTGGTCCAATGAGACATCAATCAAAAAATGATATTTATACCTTATCACTTTTATTGATGATTTCACTTGAATGATAAATATCATGTTTATGAAACATAATTTAGAGGTTGTGGAAATATTGCAGTTTTTCATAAAAGAATGTGAGAATGAATTGGGGTTTTATATAAAGAAGTTGAGAAAAGATTATGGTATTTAATTCACAAGTAATAATTTTGAAAATTATCTAAGAAATAATGGTATTAATCATCAATATAGTACTCCCTATACTCCACAAAAAATAGAGTAGCATAAATAAATAATATAAGTTTGGTGGTAATGGGAAGAAGTATGTTAGAAGAATAAAATCTTTCAATGTTCTATTGGAAGGAAGCTATTAGTATTGTTTTACATGTTTAAAAAAAATCTTGTTTACACCAAAAACCAACATGAATTTTTATGAAATGTGGTATAAAAAACATTCATTTAAGTACTTCAAAGTTTTTGGAATTTCATGTTTACTTAAAATAAAAAAAATCTAAATTTGGGAAAGTTTGACGAGAAATATAAGGAAGGAACTTTTATGGATTATTCACCCAATGTTAGAAGTTACAAATGTTGGGAAAAAAGTATACAAAAGTTGGTGGAATCATATTATCTGAAAGTAATTGAAAATAATAAATTCTTAAAAAATAGATAATACTAAGGAGGAAAAACTAAATATTTACAATGATAGTGAATGTAAGTCAAAACATCAACATCATTACTAAGATTCAAGAGAATCATGTGATGAGGAAAGTTTGACTAGAAGAAAAACTTTGAAATTTCCTACCTCAAAAAAACATGTCCAGTCCAAAAACATAATTGGAAATCAAAAGGACCCAATTTATATCAGAATAATGTGGAGATTAGAATATCAGACTTCTCTTATCTCAAAAGTTGAACCAATATCAGTTTCAGAAGCTATTAAATATAAATAATGGGAGGATGAAATGAATAAAGAGTTGGATCAGATTGAGAAAAATTAAACATGAGAAAATTTTCCATGTCCAGAAAATAAAAATTTCATCAGAAAAAATTGGTTTCATATAAAAAAAATTAAATGAGCATAGAAAAGATTCAAGAAATAAAGAAATGCTTGTTTTTAAAGGCTATGCATAGGTGAAAGGTGTTGATTTTGAAGAAACATTATGCCTAGTTATATTATTATTAACTATTGGAATGATTCTATCAGTGGTCACATATCAGAATTAAAAAGTTTATCAAATGGATGTAAAGTTATCCTTCTTTAATGGTGATATTTAGGAAGAATATTAAATTAAAAAACCTTGTGGTTTCCAACTTGATAATTATGAATAAATCTTTTGTAGATTGAATAAATAATTTTACGGGTTGAAACAATCCCCAAGTGCCTAGTATTACAAACCTTATAGTTGTTTGATAATGTGGAATTTTTATAAAGTAAATGTTTATTATAACTTGTATATGAAATAAGTTAACACCAGTACAATAATTATTATTGTGTATATGAATGATATAATTTTTTCTTGTGAGGAATAAAAGGTTTATAAATATTTTTTGAGGAAATGAAGAAGAATTTTGAAATGTAAATATTCGAAGAATTAAATTTCTTCCTTGGATTATAAATTCAAAAAAAGAAAAATAAATTTCCTTATCATAATAAAATTATTCCAAGGAATTGTTAAAAGAGTTTGGGATGGAAAAATATAAATAATTTTCTACTCATATATATGTGAGTAAAAAGTTAAGAAAATATGAGTATGGAAAAAGTGTGAATTAGAAAGAATTTCATAAGCTGATAGGAATCCTACTTTACCCTAAATTCTCAAGACCTGATATTTTTTTCACTATGGTTTTATGTGCCAAGTTTCAAAGTAATATGAAAGAATAAAATATATTGGAAACAAATAGAATTTTGAGATATGTCAAAGGAAAAATTTCACATGTATTGTTATACAAAATAAATCATGAGATGAAGTTTAATGGTTATATTGATTCTAATTGGGCTAGAGATTGTAATGATAGAAAATCAACCTCAGGAGGAACATTTTTTTGGGAGAATGTTGTGTGAGTTGGAATAGTAAGAAAAAAATTCAGTAACTTTAAGAATAAAATAATTAGAATATGTTGTAGCTACTCATGATTATTCCCAAATGTTGTGGATGAATGTTTAGCTGGAAGACTTGAAAGTGAATGTTTCTAAACCATTGAAGATACTTTTTGATAATTAGAGTTCAATTGATCTTTCTAAAAATCATATCCAGAATTCAAGATCAAAACACATTGATATAAATTTTCACTTTATAAAATAGTTAGAGATGTTATGTGGGAATATATCTCAAAAAAGAATAAAATTGTTGATATCTTCACAAAATCTATTCTGAAAGATAGATTTATGGAATTGAGGCTGCAACTTATTATTCAACCTCCTCCCATGACTTCATAAAGATCATAAGAAATTCCTACACCATTATTTGGACTATGTTGACAAAGGGGAGAAAAAGAAACAGCTTTTTAATTGGTAAAAAGTTTTTACTTATCATTAATTTATGAATCTGAAATTTTCGTTATCAAATAATGGGGTAGATAACAATAAAGGGGGTGAAAAAAAGTAGGAAAATTTAAAATTGAGGGGGATTATATCTTTACATGGATGAAAAATTTGATTATCACCAAGGAATGGAATTCCTTCAAAACATTGCTTTATCTAATAGTGTGGTGTTAGGAAACCCTCTTTTGAGAAATGATTTGTTTTGGTAAAAGTCTAAAAACTTGATTTCATTAAACAAGTTGAGTTGTGAAATTTTTATGAGAGTTGAAAAACTTATTCACAAGTGTTGTCAACAAATCCAAAGATGGTTATTGAATAAACTTTGTGATTTTTTTACAAAGTTTTTTATTTATTAAAAAATAATTTTTTTTATAATAATATTTTTGTTTGTCATGATTAGACAAAGTCTATCATAATGATATTTTCTAAGAAAGTTGAATGTTTCGGAATTTTCGAACCCAAACATAAAGGGGGAGAAAAGTTTTTATATTTGAGAAAAGTGTTTCTAGAGATAGGTTTCAAGAAATAGAATATCAAACTGAGAAGCACCAGAATCATAAGGACTAAAGATCAGCACCGGTCATAGGAGCCATCAAAAATATGAATTGGTCGGTCATATGTAGCATCAATCTCAAATCCATCAGCATGATGATCAGATTTATCAAACATGGTGTTTGTTAGAAATTCTGAAGTTGTAGAGTGAAAAAAATATGATGACACTTTTCTGATCACAAAGTTATCATAAGTCATGAAGAATTTATGATACAAGATAGAGTTGTTGGAAGAGAGGATAATACAATGTGAAGTATTCTGGATGATACTCATCAGTGTAAGGAACACTGGACATAGAAAGATGCAGATCATCAGTATGAGAATCATCGATGTGACAATATTAGAATGTTGGGAGAATGATATTTCTAATTGGATAAGTTGTAATGTTGGTAAATATATTTGAAAGAAGATTTTGAATTCAGGAGTTAGAAATTTTTCATACTTTCTAACCTAATTTAAATGATGATTTACCAATATTAAAGTTCATAAATATCGTGAAAACTCTCATGATAAAATATTTTGATGAAATTGAGGGATATTAATGATTGTGTCGATTCCAGATATCAAGAAAAGTTTTTATCGGATCCAGAAGTATCATACATAGAAGATTTCAGAAGTTTGGATGAGTTATAACTAATGAAGTCTAAAGGATTTCAAAGTTTCTAGGTTAAGTCTTCATCAGATAAAGGACCTATTAATGATAATTACATCATTATGAGTTCATTATTTTGATGAAATGTGAGAAGATAAAGATTTTGGTTTTCATTCGGAACTGATAAATCAAATATACAGATCATTGGATCTAGAAGAATCAGAGGCAAAAAATATTGTTTACTGAATGTTTTTTCATAATCAGAGAAAGAAAAGACAGTTCCACGAGCATTATCCCATCAGAATTGGTGTTCCATCAAGTCAATCAGACTAACTCTGATAAGTAAATTTAATGATATTAACTCTGATGAGGAATTTCAATTGATAATAAGTTGGAATAGTTTCAATGTAGTGAGATGAGAAAGTTATTTCTTACTAAAGTTGAGGCAGGATGGAAGATCAAAAAGTCAAGAAAGAAGATATAATCATATTCACCTAATTAGACTGAATAAAATCAAGGAAGTCCAAAAATTATGATTATGGAAAAGACTCAAGAAGATTAAATAGGATTTTTGAAGATTTGATGTGGTCAAACTTGATATTAAATTATGCATAAATCTCATAGTTTTTAAATTTGAGTTAGCGTGGAAAGTTTTCATATTTCCCACATTTTCCATTCCAGGTTGCTAATAAATAGTTTCTCAGTACATTCTTACTTTGTAAATTTTTACATAATTAGAAAAGGTGGAGTGCTGAAGAATTTGAGTAAAAGTTACTTCTAGATAGATATCTTATTAGAAGATCATACATCTTTTTTTTTGTTTACCGAAACGAGAAACATAGTTTTGGGAAGACTGTATTGATTTAATATGACTGAGGAAGATCAAAATGAGTTTTTTTATCATATTTTGAGATGTAAAAATTGAGAAAGGTAATATCATAGTGATTCAGTCATACTGAATCAATCAGTCTCAGTTTATCATAATGAAGTTAATTGGATTCAGGTTCATCAGACCCGAGAACTTTTTTGGAGAAAACTAAAAAAAATATTTTTACTTTTGTTTTGGATCAATTGTTTTATAAGAAGGCTTTCTAAACCTAAGGGAGTTATTATAATATTTCATCTCAGGAGGTAGAAGGTGTATAATGGGAGTTGGAAAATTTTTTATTCACTTCTTTATAATAGTGAATTTATATAGAACCATTATAGTGGTTATGGAAAGGATGTAAGTTCTCACACTGAGGTCGAATATTGAAAATATCATGTGATTTACTTTCTTTCCTACTTTTTTATGCATGATTATTTACTAAAATTGATAACGATATAAACTTTAATAGGTTGTAGGGGTTATGTTTTAAAAATTACTGAAACTTATAAAAAGTGTACAATTGATTCAACCCCCCCTCTCTCAATTAGTTTTTATTAAATACTTTGGAACTTAATTATTTAATATGAATAATTAAATCGTCTCTTGTCCCTCTCCATTCTTGAAAATATAATAAAAAATGGATTAATTTTAAATTATGAAAATTTGAAAAAAAAATAATCTAGATGTGCCAAGGATTCCAACCGGTTAAAATAAGAGTACATTTCATATATCCTATAGGTACACATCATGTACCTATTGTAATGAGAAAAAAAATTATAAATTAAATTCCCTTTTTGAATGAATAAATTCAATATTGAGTAATTTATTTTTAGAAAATACATGCAATATATTACATTTTTTTTCTTAGTCTGTTATAAAATATATCCATAATTTGTCTTTTGAACTTAAAATATTGTTAAGCATCATAACTTTTTCTCATATATCCTTTCTAAAATTACCATTAATTTTAATATATATTAAGGGTTATAAAAAAATATAATTGATATATAAGGAAGAAGAGATGGCCTTGAATAGTGGGATCATTCCATATGAATCCTATTTATCGGATCTTCTAAGGGAGATGGATTCATGTGGATTTTACCTTAACTAAGAACAATATAAGATTAAATAACTAAAATATAATTGAAGCTATATTAGGGATAATTTCAAGCATATAGTGTTCACCTCCCAAACCATGTTTATCGAACCACCCCAAGAAATTGCTACCAACACACACCTAACCCATAGGGCATATGCTGGGGTAATAAGGAGTTATGTATCTAGACCCTAGTAGTATGAATTTGTATATTTAATTTTTTTTAATAAAATAATTATTATATTGATACTTTTTCATTATTACTTTTTATATTTATATTATATGAGTTGGTGAAAATTATATTTTTGATACAAAGAAACCAAAATTTTAGTTTTGGGATATATATATATATATAGATTCAATTAAAACACTCATTCTGATAAATCTAAGAGTTTTGAAATAAATTGAATTTTCATGAAATAGTTTTATTAAATAATATATATTGAAATTTAAATGATAATATAATTTAATTACATCCCACATAATATTTATAAGGGTTAGAAAGTTATTTGTATCTTAAAAACTAGTATATTTAAATAAATAATATTTTTTTAAGTGTAAATAGTTATATTTAGGAAATTATTTTTTAAAATAAATATCATTTTTTAAATAAATATGTCAAAATTATAAAATGGTTATTTTTCATAATTTTTTGGCGATAGTTGATTTTTTGGGTAAAAAATAAAAATGGTATAAATATTTTATATGTATTATGACATTATAATAGCCCAAAACTGATGTGATAAATACTATAAAAGGAATTCCTGACAATAAACATATTTTCACTGTAAAAATATGTTTTGAAGTTATTTTATTAGATTTACAAACCTATAATGAATCATCCAAAACCAATATTATATTTTATGGTTTTAAAAACAATTCTTTGAGATCATAACTGACTTCCACATCATGGATGATATTATTTTAATGAGTTCGGTTATTAACCTAATAAAATATTAGAATCCAATCCCATTTAGAAGAAACCATTGGAAAAAATCATGGGAATGTTTTTGGTTTTAATTATTTTATCACTTAGATTCTAAAACCTAAGTTTATAAATTGATAAATAATTATTCTCCATTATTCAATAAATACCCAACCAGACTCCCATTACCTTCACTCAAAACTAATTAATCAAAAATTTCATCCACTTATGCCTATCTAAATCCATTCAAAGGTCTTCCCAATATTTTATAATCACCCTCTCAATGTAATTAAATCACTTCATTTTCCTCTTAATTCAAGTAATTACTTTGAATCAATCATTTTGAATCTCAATTAAACATGTTATCATGTGCTTATAAATATCCCTTTACACTCCAATTTATGTTCTAATAATGAGAGTTTATTTATATCTCATTATTATATAATTTACTTAATTTGTTATAATGTAGAAGTAAGGGATTTTCTTCCTTTGCCTTTTTATTCAAGTACTTTCATTGTATTAATCCTTTTTATTTAGAATTATTCATGTTATTATGTGTTTTTACATATACTCATACTATCCTTATGATTCCGAAGTAATGATAGACCACCTTTTACTCTCATTATAACCTTTCATGAACTATTATGTACACCTATTAAACTGCAGAAATTATCCTATGGTTTTCCATTCAAAACATGTATATTGTGAATATCAATCCCCATTTCCACTCAAGGTTTTTTACCTTCTTTTAAAAATCCTTAATTTATTAGGTACTTACATTTATATAACCAACACTCCATAATCATGGGAATAAAAGTAATGAAATACATTCTTATCTTGTATGATCTATATGGAAAAAAATATAAACATGATATGAATATGATGGGTCGGATCAGAATTATATATCCCTCCAATGCATTGGTTAATCTTTTTATCTCATGAGATACCATGTATGGTTCATGGGAAATTATTCTAAGAAAACTATTTTATGATTTCATAGTGTTTATCCTTGACTTATTCCTATGAATTTATTTTTTTGGTGGTAGAAACATTCATATGATTCATTGATGTTATCATCTAATGTCATGCTTCATAGTTTATGATTATTTTTCTCACCTTTTATTTTATCATGTTATACCTCTAAATTCAAATTTACTTATTTACATTATACTATTATCTGATCATTCCCAAACTAGGTTTGATATATCATGCCTTTCTTATGTACATCCCCAGTTTATCCTGTGAATTTTTAGAAGATTAATGGAATTTAAGGGCATGTTATGGAGTTTTATATACTTTTTATCCTTATTTCAATTTATTGTGTTATGTATCTAAATACCCAAAGAAACTATGAATCTCAATATTTTGTTATTTTTTAATGTAATAAATCATGAAATAAAGTGTACAAAATTTATGAGTTTTCATAATTGGTATCAGTGAAAGGTTTACTTATTTTTGGGGATTAGGATTATAAAATCCTATAGAAATCCTTATAGATAATACTAATCATAGGAAAAACATCCCTAAATTCTTTTAAAGTATATAATTCTTGGTTTCCAATCAAATACATCCCTATTAGGATACTAGGAATTGGATTTGGATATGGAACATATGTATGTAGGGATAATAACTCTATAAGATATTTTTGGCTATTAACATAATCTATACTTCATTCATGATAAAGATTCATAACACTACACACCTAGATGGAAACTCTATATGTATATTCACTGGTTAATGAGGTTTTTTTTATAAACCATTTGGAAGGGAACAAAAATAACTAAGAAATTTAATGTTAAGAAATAGGAAGTGGGTAACATAGATTAAAACCTAGATATACATAGGTTAAAGAATACATTTCATTTATGGGTTATCTCTTTTATGTTTATAGTTTCCCTTTTTATATGATTAATAGTTTGAAAATTCTCAACCCTAATTCTATTTAGGATGAAGTAAATTATTAGAGATTGAATAACATAGTGAAAGGTGAGTTTATATCCATTCATGAAGTTAAAATGTTTTATATTATAATTTTTATGAACATTCTTTCATATCTTGAATTTTTTATATAAATATTCTAAAACCAGCTCAAAACATGGAAGTTGAGTTATCGATGAAAACAAAAATTGGGATAATTATTACATCCGAAGAATATAACTTCTCCCCTATCAATATTTTTGTGCTGAATTTTCCATTAAACCTTATGATACTCCCTTTAGTGGAATTTGATGTAATTTTTGGTGTGGGTTGGATTTCCTTTTATAGAGGTAACATAAATTTCTGATTGAAGAAAATTTCACTTTGTATCTTGAGTCACCCTCTAATTCTATAAAAGTATATAGACAAGGATTAATATCCTTTGGAATAATCATCTTAGCGATGGATATTATTTCCTTATGTTCAAGAGTATCTATCTCAAATGATTGAGACAATGGAAAACATCTTCCTTGGTGAAATTCCCACTGTAAAATAATATGTTAATGTGTTTCCTAAATAATTTCCAAGTATTCCTCCAAGTAGATATATTGAATTATCAATCAAAATTATACCCAGAGATTTTCTAATATAAAATATTCCATATATAATCTCCACTATTAAAATTGAAGATCTGATGAAGAAACTACAAGAGAATCTATATAAAGGGTTTATACATCCAAGTGTTTCACTATGGGTTTCATTGGTCATTTTCTTCATGAAGAAGTATGGTAAAATATTTCACTATATTTATTATTGTGAGATCAAAAAGATCATGATAAAGATAAAGTATCTTATACCATGTATTGATGACTTTATTGATCAGCTACATGGAACTCAGTACTTCTCTAAGGTGGATATTTAGTTAAGATATTTTAATATAAAGGTAAAGAATGATGATATCTCTAAGAATGCTTTTTGTAAATAGTACGGATACCGTGAGTTAATAGTTATTCCATTAGGACTAAATGATATTCCATATATATTCACGGACTTAATGAATATCATCATTATAGATTACCTTGATAAATTTATTGTAGTATTTATAAAAAATATTATTATTTACTCCAAAATTAAGGAAGGACATGAGAATAATTTTAATATTGTACTAAAAAATATGTAAAATAAAAATTTATATTTAAATTATAGTAAATGATAGTTTTGGATTGAACATGTAACATTATTGTGGTATGTTATCACTTGAAAATGGATAATTTTATATCATTCAAAAATATAGGCAATTAAAAGATGTCCAAGACTGACATATGTGTTGGAGATCCATAGATTCCTTGGATTATATATGTACTATTTTTAATTTGTGATAAATATATGATTATTTACAATCTCAATAAGTAGGAAAACTTGTAAGGGAGTGAATTTTTTATGGACTGATGAATTTGAGGAGAGCTTTGAAGAGTTAAAGAAGAGGTTAATCACTACACATTTTCTCACATTACCCAACAGAGTGAAAATATTTGTGACCTGTAATGATGCATCCTAATAAGGATTGGGTTGTGTACTCATAAAAATGACAAAGTGATATCATATACATCCATCCAATTAAAGATCCATGAGTATAACTACCTGATTCATAATTATTAATTTGTTGCGGTGAACTTTATATTGATGATTAGGAACAATTATCTCAATTGTGATAAGTGTGAAATATATATATATCATACAATAATAAATTATATATTCATGCAGAACAGTATTTTCCAATGAAGGTAGTTATATATGATAATGGATTATTATTGTTCAATCCATTACCATTCTTGGAAGGCAAAAAAAGTGGTAGATGCTCTGAGTAGAGATACTCCCATGACCTTATATATGATGTGGATTGGAATGGATCCAATCTTATGGAACATTCAAAGGATGAAAATGGGAATCATAAAACGAAATTTAACATAACTTTATCAAATAAATTCTCAACCATCCATTCTTGAGAGGATCATAGAGGCCTAAAAAGATGATAAGAAGCTACAGAGAATAGTAGTGAATATTCTAGAGTATAACTTTGAAAAATATGGAGTTATAAGTTTTGGAACATGTATATGTGTCCTATAAAAAATAGAACTGGAGATGGAACTTCTGTATTATGTGAAAAAATCATCCTTCTCCATTAATCTAGGAATAACTAAGATGTATAGATATCTGAATAAAATATTCTAGTGTTATAAAATGACGTGATATATTACTGAATTTTTATCTCAATGCTTAGTATTCCAACAAGTCAAGGATGAAAAAAATATATATAAGGGTATGATTCACCCATTTCCCATACACATTTTGAAATGGGAAAAAATAACCATGTATTTCATCATAGGACTACAAAGGACATATAAAGACTATAACACCATTTGGGTGGTAGTAAATCACCTTACCTAGTCAGCACATTTCATTATTATCAAGTAAAATTTATATCTTGACCATATCTCTATGATATATATAATAAAAGTGGTAATACTAAATGGATTTGAACTCCCCGTTATATCTAATCGAGATCTAACATTTAACTAGAGGTTCAGAAGAAGCCTTCTGCAAGCATTTGAAATTGAGTTGATATTTCATATTGTTTATCACCTTCTAATGGATGGAAAATCAAAAATAACCATTTAAACTCTAGAGGATATGTTGAGATCTTGTTCAATGAACTTCAAAATATATTGTGATCAACACCTTCCTCTATTGGATTCCTTATATTATAATAGTTTCCATTATAGAATTCAAATGGAACCTTGTGAGGTTGTATATGGGAAGATGTGTTAGACTCCAAATTGCTTGGTTGAGGTTATAGATAGGAAGATTATGGGACCTGATCATATGTAAGAGAGGATAGAGAAGTTTCAAACCATTCAATTTTATTTTAAATCCATAAAAAAAACTTGATAGAAAAAATATGTACACAATATTCGATGAGAAATAGAGTTTGAGATCATAGATTAGGTGTCCATTTTTATGTCACCGTGGAAGAAAGTCATGAGGTTTGGGGAAAGGAAAATATTATTCCCAGATACCTCATCCCTTTTGAGATCCCTGATCTCAATATATATTTGGCCTATATAAAAGTACACTCACATAACATATATGAAGTACATGATGTGCCCCATCGATCCCTTTTAATTAAGTGCATACCAAACACCTCATATGTACTAAATTCAGAGATGGCTCCTTTAGAGAATCATATTTCAAACAAGGATTAGTCAATTAAGATCATAGATCATGGAGAAAATTTTCTATAAAAAAATAAAAATCAATTAATTTATGTCCTGTGGAGGAACTATAATTTTGAGAAAAAACATGGGAACTAGAATAGGTAATGAAATAAAAGTATCCTCATATTTTTTAGTGTATGAAATGAAATTTTTAGGGTAAATTTTATGAAGGGTGAAGAGTTAAATTACCCAAACTTTTGTAAATTAAATTTTCTTATTGAGTGAATAAATCCCTTATTAAGTAATGTATTTATAGAGAACACATCCACTATATTTCATTTGAAATTTAAGACTGTTATAAAATATAGACATAATTTTTATGCCGAACTTAAAAGACTATTAATCATCATAAATTTTGTTAATATAACCATTCTATATTTACTATTAATATTACTATATATTTAGGGTTATAGTAAAATCTTATTTACACATAAGGAGAATTTATGGTCTTAACCAATAGGATCATACCCTATAAATCCCATTTATTAGAGACTTAATGGGATATAGAATAATTGGAATTTTTCCTTGACTAAGACCAAGATAATATTCAATAACCAAAACAAGAGTGAAATAATTTATGGGAGAAGTTAAATCTTATGGATATCACTACCCATACAATTTTTATTTAACCACACTAAGAAATTACTCATGTCACAAACCATTCCATTAGGGCATACACTGGTGTAATAAGGGGTTATGTATATGTACCCTAGTTGTGTGAATTTATATATTTCATTTTTTAAATAAAATAATTTTTATCATGATACCTTTTCCTTATTACTTTTAATATATATGTGTGTGTGATTATATATGATTTGATGAAAATTATATTATGATATGAAGAAACCAAAATTATATTTTTGGGAAATATATATATTCTCAATTAAAAAAATCTTTTTGATAAATCCAAGAGTTTTAAAATAAATTTTATTTTCATGAAATAGTTTTTATTAAATAATAGTAATTTAAATATATGTGATAATATAATTTAATAAATTCCCATGTGATTTTTACTACGGTTAGAAAATTGTTTTTATAAAAAAAACTAGTATTTTTCAATAAATAAGGTTTTTATTTAAAAGTATAAATTCCTATATTTAGGGGGGGGGGAAGTTGGTAACATAAATATAATTATTTAAATCAGCATGTCAAAACTATCCTGTAGTGATTATTTTTTAATTTTCGGGGACAATCGGATTTTTAGATAAAAAATATGTATGGTATAATTATACAGTATGTATTATGAAATCATTATAGCCCATAATTAATATAATAAATACTATAAAATTTACCCATAACCAAAAATAGATATCACCTTTAAAATAATTTTCTTTTAAAGTTATTTTATTGATTTTACAAACCTATAATGAATCTTCCAAAATATATATTGTATTTTGAGGTTTTAAAAATAAATCCTTGAGAACTTGACTCACATCCACATCATGAATGGTATTATTTTATGGAGTTTACTTAATAAACTTTTAAACTATTAAAAACCACTACTCTTTGGTATAAATCATGGTAAACCCCATGGGAAGGTTTTTGGTTTTTGATTATGTTATCACTTAGAGTTTAAAACATATGTTTAAAAATTAATAAAGAATTCCCGTCTCTTTTGAATTAAATACCCAATCAACCTCCCATTCCACTTCACTAAAAACTAATTGATAATTAATTTCCTCTCCCTATATATCTTTAAATCCCTCCCAATTTGTTCCCAATATCTTAATAATAATTCTCCCAAACCTTTAGAAGCACCCTCTCAAGGAATGGGAATCACTTCCATTTCCTATTCATTCAAGTACTTCCTTTGTATCAAGAATTTTGAATATCAATTGATCATGTTTTATTTTTTTTATAAATACCCCTTTAAAATAAAATTTATTTTCTAAAAATGATATATTACTTATCATCACTCATTATAACCTTTACCTAAGTTGTTACTTTACTAAAGGGACTCTCTTCCTCTTCCTTCTTATTCAAGTACACTCTTTGTATTAAGACTTTCTATTTCCACTTGTTCATGTTGTAATGTGTTTTTATTAATACTTTTAATGTACTTATGATTCCTAAGTAATTAGGGACCACCTTTAACACTCATTAAAACCTTACATGATCCTTTATATATATTCTTTATGCTAACAAAATTATCCCATTGATTTTCCATGCCAATAATTTGTATTATAAATATCCATCCCAATTTCTACTCAAGGGTATTCACTTTTTCTATACCTATACTTAATTTACTGGGGACTTCTATGTATATAACCCACACTACTTAATCATGTGATTAAAAGTTATGAAATATGTCCTTATGTTTCATGATCTATGTGTTATAAAAATTAATGTACATGATATGAATATAATGGGAGGGCCTAGAATTATATAGCCATCAAATTTATTGGGTAATTCTTTATCTAATGAGATACAAAGTATGATACATTTTTAGTTATCCTAAAAACACTATTTTATGATGTCTCAATAGTTATCCTTGACTTATTCTTATGATTTCATGTTTTATATTGTTGTATCATTCCTTTGATTCTATGATGTTATTAGCTTATTTTATTCTTATAACTTCATGATTATGATATTCACCATAAATTTCATTTTTTATTCCTCTTGACTCACATTTAATTCTTTAAATTATTCTATTCTTTGATTATTCCCTTACTAGGCTTTATAGCTCACCCTTTTCTTATGTACCTCCCAAGGTTATCCCATGCAGTTTTGGAATATCAATAGAGTGTAAGGGAATTTTATGGAGTTTTAAATAATTTCAGGGTATCCCAATTTCATGTTAATGTGTTGTGTATCTAATTATCCAAAGACAATAGGCCTCTTGATATTTTGAGAGTTTTTTATGTAATAAATCATGAAATAAAGTGTGTAAAATATATGGGTTGTCATACTTGTGTTCAATGCACTAATATTTATCACAAATTAATTCTAAGATTATGTATTTATTTCATGAGTTTTGTATTTAATACTTTTTTTATCGGTTCATCCTGGAACACAATTATCTAGACTACACAATGTGTAACTTGTATACATGATGTGTAGTCCATTAGTCAACGATGAGT
This sequence comes from Viscum album, assembly GCA_963277665.1. Lineage (NCBI taxonomy): Eukaryota > Viridiplantae > Streptophyta > Magnoliopsida > Santalales > Viscaceae > Viscum > Viscum album. Next base: position 1,859,857,991 of record OY728119.1, read on the forward strand.
TGTGTATTTTTATATGGAACATGTGATAGATAACTATATAACTCAGACACCATATGATTTTTAACTCTTATACTATTGTATACTCCATTAATGTTCATGGTAGGAAAACATTACAATTCCCTAGGATTGTGTCATGGATATAGGATAAAGTTTTATACATGATGTGTAACAATCTAGTACACACTGTGTATATTACCTATTTATATGGAATTTAAAATTAATTTATTATAATATTTAAACCTTATCAGTATGTGTTTCATGTTTTATTCATTTGAATATTACATGCCATTTTATGGGTTTTATATATATTAAATTTTTTATTAAATTATGTGTAATATCCATAACTACATATCATGTATAAGTCATAATACAATGATTTATCTATGTGTATTGAAATATAATATACTAGATAAATAACATGTGTATTGTGTGTAATTAATTTTATAATACACACCATGAAATTATGTGATAAGATGTGTATTCTATATAACGTTTGTGTAAATAGTATACAAATATCATACATGTCAGGTACTTCGGATAGGTACTCATCATGTTTCATTGAAGGTACATGTTTTTAAAATAGTTAATTTTAAATAAATTTATATAATTTTATTAAATTTTTGTTGGATTAGAATCTTTGGAATGTTTTTATGAGTCTTGAGATAAAAGAATTGATTAATTAAAGATAATAATTAATTTTTTTGAGTGCGTTTTCTCTTAAATAGGAAGAATTTGGATTGAATGTTATTTTATTAAATGTGTAATTTTTTTCATGTATATGGATGATCAATACAATATACTAGACCTTTATATATGATTGTTTGGATTTTAATTTATTATTATTAAATTAAATTAATGGTTTTCACTTTATCCTTAATCTGATTATGTAAGGGACTGTGTTTTAACAGTTTCATTTTACGTAAACCCCATTAACCAATACTTTGGTTCCCATCACTTGAGTTTGAGTAAAATCTTATATAATGGATGGAGATCCCAGAAGAGTGGATTATGTTTATGTTTAGAGCTGGGTTAAAACCAATCCAAGAGATGCAAGGGAGGATAGGTGGAAATTTGCAACACAAATCAAGTTCTGTATCAAGATGTTTTTCCCCTAGGTCAATAGTTATTTTATTATATTCTAGATAAACTAATTATTAGGAAAATTTCATGATCATACAACTCTTATTATTTTATTTCTATCAAGTTTCATGGTTAATTTCATTATGAATGTTTTTGTCATCATCACATGAACTAATGAATTAAAAAGCATTGAATATAGAACTAAAATTAATTAAATAACGTTTAAACTTTATCTAAGACATGTTTAGTCACTTATGTAAATCCAAATAATATTAACAATCTTGTAATAAAGATAACATGTGATATTTAGACATAAGGATTAAAATCCGTCAACTATATATATTAAGCAGGTATAGCCTTTCATTATAAGTAAGAATCAAACCATAGTTTATAGAGCTTGATCAATCACCATTGGGGTTCTTTTAATTATTGAAGAATTTATATCTTAAATTTTTGGTAAACCTAACCTAGTTCACATTAAGGGTTGATCACCTATGCAAGACTTAGTGAAACTAGTAGGAAAAGTGTTGAGAAAATCTAAATTCATGATTTTAGGATTGGGGATTCCACTGAAAAGATCAAGGAGTTGTGAGATAAAATAGTTGGAAAGTAATAACTACTTATATAACTTCAAATAGATTTACAGACCTCCAAATGAGTTATGAGAATAGTAATATGGATATTTTCCCTTAAAATATCAAGAAATATGATATTTTTAAACTAATGGTGAGGGATATTAGGTTTTGATAAAAAATGGTAGATTAATAAATTTAATATTTATCATCTAATATCATATGATAAGGTATTAAAAAGAGGTAATAACAAAAGGAATATTTCAGAACTTCTTACTCTCATTCTCCAATTTAACAAGGAAATGAGCAAAAAAAACACCACACTCCTTATAGTGAACAAGATAAGGAAGAAAAATGACAAGGGTCTAAAGAATCATTAAAACTATAAATCTCCCAAAAACCAAACTTTTAATAATATAAATATCCAATATAAGGATAAGGAAAAAGATGCAGTATGTTTTTAATGTGATGATCTAGGCCAGTAGAATAAGAACTACACATAAAACAAAGGGGAATCTAAAGGTTCATTCTTTATCAAGTGTAATATTTCTATACCTGCAATTTGGGTATTAGATACAATGTATGGTGTTCACATCTATATCCAAATATAGGAAAGATGTATATTTTGAATGATTGACATAGGTGAGGTGGATCTTCAAGAATATAATAAAGAGATACTTTCTACCTTTGATATAAGATATTGCCACCTTATATTTCAAACAAGAATGGTTTTTGTTTTAATGAACTATTATTTTGTGAAAAATATTTACTAAGGACTTAATATATGTTTATTTCCTTGAAATGTATGGATATATTCTCAAATTTGGAAATAAATAATGTTTATTTTAAAAAATATTATTGTATAGAATAACTAAATAATTATCTTCATGTATTAAATTATGGAAACAATGTATTAAAAATAGATAATGAATCTTTTTCATGTGACTCAAATTACAATTAGTTTTGCCATAACTGCCTTGGTTATATAAAAAAGAAAGGTCTTACAAAGATCTATCAATATGGTTATTTAGTCTCTTTTGATATAAGGACACTTGAAAGATTAAATTATTGTTTTCAAGGTAAAATTACCAAACCTCAATTTGATGAATATGGTGAAAGGGACATGGAGCTTCTAGGATTTGTACACACTGAGGTGTGTGAACCATTTCTAGTAGAATATAGATGTGGATACTCTTGATTCATAACTTTTACTATTTAAATGAGTAGATTTTGTTATGTCTACTTAATGAGGTATAATTCTAATGCCTTTTAAAAAATAAAATAATTCAAGAATGAAATTGAGAATCAACATGGTAAGAAGATAAAGAAGAATTAATCTGATTGAGGTAGTGAATATCTTAACCAATTTTTTATAAAATTTCTATGAGAGTTTGTAATTATAACTCAACTCACTCCCCCATATACAGTATAGTGGAATAGTGTCAATAAAAGGAGAAAACATAACCTATTTGACAAGGTAAGTGTTGGACTCCTAATGTTTTAATCATATTTTAATGATCACAAATCCTATACATTCTGTAAATCTTGTTATTCCTGTTTAATCTATCTAAAATCATGTGTACAGATGATTTGTTTCTTCATGCTTTAAATAATTATTGTAATCTATTTTGTTTATAATGAAATTATCTTATGAATGATTAAGTTTAATTCATTCTATGAATATCACTGTTTTAAGTCAGTGTGTAGAGATTTGGATAAGTCTGAGACACCGTGATCATCCAAACACTGTGACCATCCAGACACCATGACCATCCAGACATCGTGACCATCCAGACACCGTGACCATCCAGACACCGTGACCATCTAGACACCGTGACCATCCAAATAACTTGATTATCCAGACACTGTAACCAGACTTCATGATCCTAACACCACATCTGTGCTACCATTTCACGATCTCTATACACCTATTCCATCATAGTTGTCTCACCGCTCAAAGACAAAGAAGAAAATACCATTTCAAGGAGACACCTTTCATGGAGACACCATTTACAGATAGACCATGACACCTTTTCTTAATCTATTTTTTTGTTTTTCAATTTAATTTCTAATGGTCGTATTTGAAGTTTTTAAATACACTCACATAATAAATGTTTCATTATAGACATGTCACCTAATAGTATGAGGTATGAGGTGCAGAATACATGCATCCTATTGGCTCCAACACATGAATTATAAGAATAAAAATAACAGTGTGGACAGAAGAAAAGTGTGTGAAAAGAGATAATAGTGTAATAGAAAAAAAAGTGTGTGTGTGATAACGAAGAAGAACCAATTCATGCAACACGACACTGCTGAAGAACACATGAAGTATACTCGAATACTAGAGTTTAGAACATTTCTACATTATCAACTTTACGATACTCTGTTTTCAGCAAAAGGACTCGATTTATGCATCTACTTCATCCCAGAAGTCCAGAGGTACATACACTAACACTCAAAGCACTTATAACATTATCTCATCATTTATGCTCTATTGTGTATTATTTTTATCTTTTGAGTAGTGTGTGTGTGTCTGTATAAAAACACACACTATCTCCTGTATCAAACTAAAGGATACAAGATATCCTTTTTCTTACATCTTTTTACACTTGTTTATTCCCACAGAAAAGTGTGGAAGAGGTCCCTGTGTGACCTGTTAGTTCATACCCATGAAGAACAGTGGAAGAGGTCATGTGACCTGGATAGTCTTGTGTACTATTGGTAACCCTGATCTAGGGTTTTGATCAAGTTTATTTATATAAACTGCTTAGTGGCAGGTGATCACCAAGTGGAGTGGATTAGGTCTCATCTTGATACTAAACCACTTGTTTTATATCTGTTGTGTTGTTTATTTTAGTTTTCTATGTTTTAATGTTTAATTCATAAGTCACTAAACTGAATTTGATAGTTACTCTTGGAAAAAATTTATAATTGTTTTTCCTTATTAGAATAGATTCAAAAGTAATGTTAATAACTGATATTAATATTACTTAAAATTAATCAATATTCTGAGAAGTTATTAAAAAATTCAAACTTTTATAATCGTATTATTTTGATTAACTGATATGTATTTAAATTTATTGGGTAACCTTTTTAAGAATACCTTTTTAAACAAAATTTTTTATAGATACTCAACTCACCCCCCCTCTTGAGTACTCTACTTCGACCAAAATTTGGTATCAAAGGATTGTTTTTTTAAGATTCTGTTTTTGACCCTATTCAACTGTGATTGTAGTTGTACTTTAAAGATCTATAAATTTATGTTAATTCTAAATTTATAGCTCTTTTAAAGTATTTTTTTTATTAGGGATAATGTATTGGAAGGTGCTGCAAAAAACAGACCACCATTCTTTAATAGAGCCAACTATGCTCAATGGAAAATTAAAATTAAAATTCATTTAGAAAGTATGAGATCTAAAATCTAGTCTTTAATTATATATGAATAAAAGATTCTTGATACTGATATAATCACTTGGGATGAACCTACCAAAACTTCCTAAAATAAAAATTACAAAGCTATGAAAGCTTTATACTGCTCTTTTGGAGATGAGGAATTTAATAGGATCTCTACATGTAAAACTGCCCATGAAATTTCGGATACCTTTTCTGTTTCACATGAAGGAACTTCTAGTGTGAAAGAAAGAAGACTCAATAATATTACTATTAAATATGATAACTTTAAAATGAAACGTGATGAGCCTATTTCTGACATGTATCTTAGGTTCAACGAAATTGTCAACACAATTATTTCTCTTGGAAGAGAAGTCACTTCCAAAGAACAAATCATGAGGATTCTCATATGTCTACCTAAAAAATAGAGAGCAACCTCTGTCTCTATTATAGAGTCATGTGACATCAGCAATCTATCTGTAAAATAACTCATTAGAAAAATGATGATGTATGAAGAGGAGATGAAATTCAACAAGGAAGAGGAGGATAAACCCAAAAGAAAATCTGTTGCGTTTAATAACACCACCTCTAAACACAAAGAGAAAGGGAAATTGGAAGTTTCTATAGAAAGTTCTAGCAGTTAAAAATCATCACCTAAAAGGGATTAGGATATGGATTAATTATCTAGAAGGTTTAAGAGATTTTACAAGAATAAGAACATTTCCAGAAATCCTAACTTTAATGGAAGATATGATCAAAAAGAAAGTTGGAAGAAAGATTAAAAAAGAAGTGACAAGTCTGATGAGATTGTCTGCTATGAATGTAAGAAAAAGGGACATACCAAGCCTGACTGTCCCAATATCAAGTACAAAAATTAATATTAGGACAAATATAGAAAGTATAAAAAGGAAATGAAAGCAACATGGAGTTATTATGAGGATAGTTCAAGTAACTTAGAATCTTCACATGATGAACAGGCTAACAAATCCAATAGGTATTTTATGAAAAACACATCTAAGGTAACACTAGAATCTCCTGTACACAATTCCTATTATTTTGGGGATGAGAGTGACTCTGAAAATATGTCTAATAAAGAAATTTTTGAGTACTGTAATATGATTGAAGAGACATTAAATGAACTAAAAGATAAATAAAAGTCTTTAAATAAATAGTACGCTCTTACCTCAACTTTTAAAACTAAAATCACTATAGAAAGGGAGAAAAATGATCAATTACTCAAAGAGAACAATGAACTAAAACTATCTAATGAGCAGTTGAAAAGGGATCTTGAAAGGTTTACTAATGGTAAAGATACCATGGTACAAATTCTAGGTAAACATATTGCTCCTAAATATACTATTGTCATTGGATATTAACTTGGTAAAAGAAATTTTGGAAGAACTAATTTTGTTTCTAAGTCTAGGACATACAGCTTTACTCCCAGTTCTAGAAAACATTCATCTAGTTCATGTTATGATACACTCTCTACTGTTTCAAGATTTTCTGGACCAAATAGAGTTTATTTTTAAAATAATTCCCATAATGCTTATAGGAAACCTATAAGGCAGATATGGGTTCCTAAGGCACTAGTCACTAATATTACTGGACCAAAATAGGTATGGGTACCAAAATCTATTTTTATTTGACTATTTTGTAGGAAAGTTTCTTAAAGAGTTCCTGTAAAAGCTTATGGTACATGGATAGTGGGTGTTCAAGAAACATAACAGGATACTATTCATGCTTCAAGAACTTAATAAAAATTGATGGATGACATGTCACCTTTGGTGAAAATGCAAAAGGAAATATTATTGGACTTGGACAAATCGGTAACTCTAACTCAGTTTTGATTTCCAAAGTACTTTTTGTTGACGAATTGAAATATAATCTTGTTAGTATTTCCCAACTATGTGATGATGGATTTCATGTCAAATTTGAAAATGATTCTTGCAATGTTTTTAATTCTAAAAATGAATTATTGTTTTCTACATTAAGAAATGAAAATGTATATTCTATTAACGTACATTATTTAGCTTCTCAAAATGTTTCATGTTTAAGTGTGTTTCACAAGGATTCTTGGCTTTGTCATAAGAGACTAGGACACTATAACACTCGCTCCCTTAGAAAGTTAACTAGAAAAAAAATAGTCAAAGACCTACCCAAATTTGAGTTTCCAAATGATAAAGTGTGCGATCCTTGTCAAAAGGGAAAGCAACACAAAATTTCCTTCAAAAAAAAAATAAGTGTTAACTTCTCAACCTCTCAAATTGGTTCACATGGATTTTTTTGGATCATCTAGATTTTCTAGCTTAAATGGGAAGAACTATGTTTATGTTTTTATAGATGACTTTTCTAGATATACATGGACTTTCTTTTTGGCTCACAAAAGTGAAGACTGTTATCATTTTACCAAATATTCCAAAACTGTAGAAAATATTAGTGGACATAAAATTAAATACTTAAGAAGTGATCATGGTCGTGAGTTTGAAAATCAAGAGTTTGAATCCTTTTGCTCAAAAAATGTCTATAGTCATAATTTTTATGTCCCTAGAACACCTCAACAGAATGGAGTTGTAGAACGAATAAATAGAACCCTGCAAGAGATTGCTAGAACCATGCTTAATGAATATGACTTACCTATTTATTTTTGGGATGAAGCTATAAATATAGCATGTTATATTATCAGTAGAGTATTGATTCGACCTATTCTTAAAATAACTCTATATTAGTTGTGGAACAATAGAAAACCCAAAGTTTGCTACTTCAAATTATTTCTTTGAAAAGTCTATATCCTTAATACTAAGGAAAATCTTAAAAAATTTGCATCTAATATTAATGAAGGAATATTCTTAGGATATTAAATTTATAGTAAATCTTATAGAGTGTTTAATAAAATAACTAAATGTGTGGAAGAATCTGTCCATGTCAAATTTGATGAAACAGATCCACATGAGCCTAAGACCACTCTAGAGAACCTGGAGTATGATGTATCAAATCTGGACATTAATTTAAAATCCTCTAATCATCCTATAAAGGAATATATGAAAACTTCCAGTTCTGGAAATTCTTTAGATTCAGGTCACAATGAACCTGACCCTGTTGAAGAATTTCAAATCACAGGTCCTTATTTTTCTAGAGCTGTTAGAACTCTTAAGAACCATCCTTTATATTCTGTTTTAGGAGACTTAAACAAGTAAACTCAAACTAGAGCTTCTCATAGAAATCAGGTTGAACATCAAGTCTTCTTGTCACAACATGAACCTAAAAACATTAATGATTCCATGAAAAATGAATTTTGGGTGATGGATATGCAAGAAGAACTTAATCATTTTGAAAGGAACACCGTTTGGAAACTTATTGACAGACCCAAATACACATTCACCACAGGCACTAAATGGTTGTTTAGAAATAAGGTAGATGAAGCTGAAAATATAGTTACAAACAATTCTATATTGGTTACACAAGGTTATAGTCAAGAAGAAGGAATTGACTATGAAGAGACCTTTATAGCAGTAGCTATACTTGAAGTCATCAGAATTCTACTTGATTATGCTGCACATCTGAATTTAAAAATATATCAAATGGATGTTAAAAGTGAATTTATAAATGGGTATATAGATGATGTTGTCTTTGTTGAGAAGCCCATTGGTTTTACAAACCCTAATTTTCTAAACCATATTTTTAAATTATCAAAAGCTTTATACAGTTTAAAATAAGCTCCAAGAGCTTGGTATGATAGATTAAGTACTTTTCTTATTTCCAAAGGTTTTACAAAAGGAATAGTCGATACTACCCTTTTAATAAAACGAATTTCCAATGATGTTATAGTAGTTAAAATCAATGTAGATGATATTATATTTGGAGCTTCCAAAAATTCTTTATGTATTGAATTTTCTAAAATGATGCAAAACGAATTTGAAATGAGTTTAATGGGTGAACTCAAATTCTTTCTTGGATTTTAAATCTTTCAAAATAATGATGGTATTATTTTAAATGAATGAAAATATACTAGAGATATTGTTGAGACCCGAAGCTTGACGTACATTGACATTACATTACATTTGCGGAATACTTAGTACATAACAAAAACACACACACAAGGATCGTAATAGATTAGTGTCTTTGGAAACTCGGAACGTAATCTTCTAATCGTGGTGAAAGATCTTCAACATCTCCTATAAATATCTTCCTTTTTTTACCTAAAACCTGTCTTTATATCCTGGGGAAAAGAAAACATAAAAGGGTGAGCTCAAATGCTCAGTAAGGGTAAACAAAAGAAATATCAATCACATCGTATTCATAAGAACATAACATTTTGGAAATCTTAACCTGCAAAAGAGAGCATAATTTCATAACATGGGATAAATCATGGCAGTGAAATGTAATCATAATAATCATAACTTAAAACATGAAACTTTGTGGCATTCACACATAATCATAGAGAATCATTTCTTGTTAGTCAAGACTCATTTCCAATACTATATTAGTGGACAAAGTCCCTTTCTGAATCGAGTAACCCTCGTTTCAGTCCTGTTTTACTGAACCGGTATAACCTACCGTTCCAGCCCTGTCTATTTCATGAGATATAAAATCTTTACCCAATGCATTGGAGGGAGATATAGGTCCCACCCATCTCATAATGATACCATTATTATGTGTTCCACAAAGTCATAAATCATACATCATTGCATAACCCATGTAATAAAAATGGGATTCTTAAACAACATGACATCATAAAACAATTAATATAAGATAAAGGAATTCATAAAAATATTTCCATAATAACATAATCAAATCCATGTAATAATAGGGATAGAAACAGAACCCTTTATTATCTTAGATGGAAAATAATTTTGATAAAACACTTGAAATCCATTCTTGAGGAAAATATCCTTTCTACTTCAAAAACATTTTCCTTTCTTAACATGTCTTACAATTTAAAACTAAAAGAAGTTGATTAAAAATAAACTTGAAAACTTGTAAAGTATGCTTCTTGGAAATAATGTTTTAAAAATCCATTCATGTCATATAAGTTAAAAAAACATTCTTCTCGTACTTTTGTCGGAAAAGTAAAAAAAAATACCTCGTACAAAAAACGACAAAAGATTCCTTTCATATCTTTTACTAAAAACTCACCGAAGGGTAAAATAGGTTTTAAACAATTTTAGGTGAATGGAAATAATATTAAATATTGAGGAAACATGGATGTGGATGATAAAATACACCCCAGTAAATTTCAAAGTATAAACAATCTCGGATAAAAATGAGATTGTGATATTTCCCTTACCTTAGGTCCGACTTGCTTTGTAAGTGTCCGAACCTCCTGTATAATGATTTAAATCATGTTATTGACTTATTACAGAATCATATTCATTTTTATTATATCATATATGGTCCACTTATGAATTTATATTACCCGTTCTTTTGTAAATTCATGTTAAAGTAGCGTTTTGGGTAAAATCGTCTCATTTCTCGTTCGTGTTTTTAACTTGTAATTATTCATATGATTACGTAGATCATGATTAATTAATTCCAGAATATAAAACATGATTTATATATATATATTCAGAATATACATATTTAATAAATCAGTAAATGGAAAGAAATACACCGTTCATGGAGACGGTAGTCCGTACGTACGCATGAACGCTGTTTTCGTTTCCTTATTGAATTGAATGGAATTAAGTAGATGACACACATATAAATATAAATAATTCCAGTATCATTATTAGGTCATATATTTAATTATTACTTATTATGTATACTTTATAATCATTCATGAATGGTTAATCATTGAGAATGAATCTCATCGCGTCGTGGAGACGGTAGTCCGTACGTACACATGAGTGATGATATCGTTCCCATGGTCGTGGAATTGTGTTGAAGTGTATGTATACTATTTCAGTATCAATATCACTTTATAATAATCATATATAGTTACTCATTACACCTTTATACCCATCCAATTAAGGTGGTGGCGGAAAATAGATTACACCACGGCGTGGAGACGGTATTCCGTACGTACGCACGCGCGGTGATTTCCTTTTTCCGTAGGATGGATAGAAGGTTAATTAGAGTTGTTTAATATTTATAATAACATATCAGTATATAAGAAATACTGATGTTATTACTTTATCATGAAACAACTAAAGAATAAGAAGTTGAAGAAGAAAGAAATTGAAAAAGATCGGTAATGGATATTACCTCTTTTTGACGCGCCTTCACTTATCCTCCACTTAAAGAACTAAGGATGGTCTTTGAAGAAGACCAGGACCTCTAGGATGATACTAGGGAAGTAGATAAGAGATTTTGGCAGGGGTTGGCCGAGCTTGAGTGCTCAAATTGGTGTGAGGAGAAGGGGGAGGAGGTGCCCTTTTATAAGGGAGGAGAGGGGCACCTTAGGAATATCTCAAAATATTATTTTATATTAAAGTCAAAATCGGTTTATAATGGTTCCAAAGGGTCTTATTTCAAAGCTAAAGTGGGGATGGGTCTAAATCCTATCAACCAATAGGATTTAGACAAGTTTAGGTTATTATTTTAACCTTATCAATTAGATTTAACTTTAAGTTAAATAATTTAACTTTTACCGTGTCTTTTTTGTTTTCTTACACTATATGGTTAATACACTTACTATAACATGCCAGACGAACCCCAAATTGTTTATTATTAATATATATATCCTTATCTAAGTCATTTGGCTGAACCTTATATTTTTAGGAATAAAATAACAATTAATAATATAATATTTGATTTAAAAACTATTTTGTGTCAATTTTGACACTATTTGATATATGATTTTTGAGAAAGTCATAACAGAATTATATGTTCGAACCAAGTTTATTAAATAGACACTAATATATCATAGTAACCTAGAAAATTAGTGTAATTAATAAAAAGCCTTAAATTAAATTTATTTTGGTATTTATAATATCAATTATGTCAATATTTCACTAATAAGATAATTACTACATCATCTTTGTGTCATAAATAAATTAACTTATTTGATGTCTAAAAATTACAAATAAAATACCATTATGTAGGAAATCTTTTTATCTTTCTAATGAATATTTACAATCGAATTTATCTTATGTATAACCCTATATTAAAAATGTTTTAGTAAATAAACTTTGATTTTAACTCTTTTAACTCTTCTTTGAATTAAATAATAATAAATGTCTTAATCTAATCCAAGTGGGCATAAATGATAATATTTTACACTTAAGGTTGTTTTTGGTCGAGATACACTTGTCCAATAGGATTAGGACATGTGTTAGGGTAATATTAATATCATTGTTACCCTTAATTACCCTATTTACTTTTAACCGTGGTAAATAAAAGTAAAAAGTTACTATTCACCAAAAATTATTTTCATATCATTGAACCACATTTTACTTACTGAAATCAACCGTGTCTCTTGGATTTTTGAAATTCCATTCATAGAAGCGGTAAAATTAAGTTTTATGAAATATTCAGTTTTTTAACTACCACTTAGTAGTTTCACTATTCATAAAAAATTGATGTTTTTCAGAACAATGCCAAAATTTCATCCTAAGCTATATTTCATATTCCGAATTTAAAAATGAAGTCTATTTTACCAAATTAATAACATAGAAGTTGCATTAATTAATTTTATAATTAAATCCCGCTGTTAAAATAAATAGCGTGTTTTTAAGAAACAATATCTATCAAAAGATTGACACTTGTTTATGTCGGGTTTAAATGTGAAATTACATCCAATGAACAACATTGTATTAAATTGTAAAAATATATTCTAAATATAATTTAAAACCACTCAAATTAATAATTTATCACTATTAATTATTTTGATTAAAAAAGTTGTTTTTAATTATAATTTAGTAATTTTCACTATTCATCAGAATATGAAAGTTATCCGAAAAGTACCAAAATTTCACCTTAGGCTAAATTCGATACTCCGAATCCAAAAATGAAGTCCATTATGAGAGATAAAATTTCTAAAATTTAAAAAGTGGTTATTACTATTCATAACGGCTAGTTTTAATAATATTTTAATAGCATATCGTTGTTTCGTGAAACTCAGTATTGCGTACTACACATGCTATGGAGGAAGGTTGTGATTGCGTGTAATGCAAGGCAAGTCAAAGATGCGTGTTGTGCAAGCTCCTTTTGGTGTAGCATACAACACAAGACATTAATAAAATTAAAAAGAATATTTTTCATAAAATCTCGGGCTGTTACATTCTACCCCCCTTAAAATGAATTTCGCCCTCAAAATTCGTCGGGGTTATAAATGGTTTACTATTCGAAAGTTTATTTAATAGAAACCCACATCGTAAAAAGGAATATCAAAACCATTCTTTAAAAACAAAAGTATGAAACATAATGGTTACCCAAATAAACTAATCACTGGGTTTCCACATAGGTGAAAATATGGATATGGAAGAGAAATCTAACCATCATGTTCTGATGGAGAGTGGTAGAGAACATGGCTATGGAAAATCCAGTAATCACAAAGCCATAAATTTGTGACGATCTAAGGTACCATCTGATTCATCAGATATAAGATCACTAGGACAACATTTTCTGTTTTCAAGATCGTTTCCCTAAAGTTAAAGAATTTGAATTAGAATAAATACTTACTTTATGTTGGTACAACCTCACTGTTGTTCGTGCCTTTAACAATTTCCACTTCATCTCTTAAATAAATGAAGTCGAATTTGTTATTCGTGAAGTGTTAGCAGATCATGTGATAGAATGACGGGTCATTCCATCTGTCTCAAAAGGTTAGCAAAATTTATATACCTAAGTCGATCTATAGTGAGATTAATCATATATGGTTCCTAAAATGGACTTATACTTTATATATCATACTGCTTAATATAATAAAACTAGTTTCTACTAAACAGGGACTTCCTGTAGGCCAGTGGTAGGCGATAAAGGCCAGTCGCACTTCGGTTGTGGGTTCGATTTCCACAGCCTTGTCTGACGCGATGGGCTGTCGCCCGTCCTGCATGTTGTCCTTTTTCTAAAACTATATTACTATAACATCCCATCAATAATATCGAGAGAACTTCTATCCTTAAACAATACTAACTTATGTCCAACATAACCATTCCAATCTTTAGGCTTATCCATAATACTGCAGTCCACTCTCACAACATAGTGAAAACGATTACCAGAGATTTAACACCATCGTCGATCCCCATATATCATAAGATATGTTTTGTTGGTCACATTACAAACATTCAAAGTCCTTAATCATGTATTCTCTTGAAAACCTTAGTGAAAACATGAATGCAGTTAAAATTTAACACTTTCCACATACCAAAATCCTCAAAATTCTATATACTCAAACAATGATATCACTTAGTCCTTATATCAATCATGAGCTCATGAATACTGTTAAACATTTCATTTTCTCGTTTTCCCTTTATTATGCGCATATCATCTTATTTACAAAAATATCTCAATCACTTTGAATACCACATTAGACCAATACATAAATATTCCAATACTTTATGATACAACATTATTTTGGAATCCCATTACATAAACACTTAATCATTCCACCACATCGTTATCATATTCAACATCGCCAATGGTGATCGCATGTGACTTCCCTTTTTCTTTTGCCTTAAGAGGTTGCTCATGTCGATCATCACTAACCCTTGGATTAGGGAATTTATTAGCATAATGCCCCATTTCCTTGCACCTGAAGCATTGAAGTGTTGGTGGTGCGTTCTCTGTAGTGTTTGCTTTATTCACATCATTAGAATCCATTTTTCCATTACTTTGACACTCAGCTACTCGATGACCTTCTTTTCCACACTTAAAACATTTTCTAGTCCCTTTAATACAATCTCCACCATGCTTCTTTCCACACTTTGTGCATAAGGAAACATTCATCTTCTTTTCACCATTATTTTGAGATTTCTCCTTGAACTCCATCTTTCGTTTCTTTTCAAAACCATAAGATGGATATGTAATACCAACTTCCATTTCTACCTTGATAGCACAACGCACAATTTCTTCATAGCTACTGAAGTCTCTTATAGTTAATGCCCTTCGAAGACTTGGTTTTAAGACACTGAAAAATCTATCAACTTTACTTTTAGGTTGGATGATAATACCAGAAGCGTACCTTGCAAGTCTTGTAAAATTTGCTTCGTATATACCAACAGATTCATCATCCTTCTGCTTCAGCTAAAGAAACTCCTTTTCCATCTTTGTTCGAAGAATACGAGGGAAGTACTTACTGAAAAACAAGTTCTTGAACTCGTCCCATTCCATGGACTCAATTTCATCTCTTTGCCTCGTATTCTTGATAAGATTCCACCATTGATCAGCTTCACCTTCCAAATGATATACTGCTAAGATGACTTTATCATGCTCAGAATATTGAAGAACTGAAAATATCTTTTCAGTGGTACTGATCCATTATTCAGCAACAAGTGGATCAGAAGACCCACTGAAAGAAGGTGGACGTTGCCTCATGAAGGACTCAATAGAATATTGTTCCCTTCTCTGTTCATTTGGAAGTCCAGAATGATTCATAGCTTGTGTAAGTATAGCAATAAGATTTTGCACTCCATCTCCTATAACATTTGTTTGTTCAGGAGGACAATCATTGCATTGTCCATTGAATTGATCAACACGGTTCCTTCGGGTTCCAGCCATAGTCTAAAACCCAAAAAGAATAGTGTGAGAGGCAAAAATAATGCTAGGGAAAATAACATAATAAAGGGGGAGTACCTTCAATATCTAACATCTTAGGTTTAATTCTATGATCATTAGCGTAATTCAAGTACTATAACCTATACGTATACTTAACCTTAGGGACATCCCTAGACATACCGTAGAAATATCTCTAGGGATCTCACTAACGTTTTCGCATCCTAGTTTCCAAAGGTTGACTAAACCTTTCCTCTGATACCAACTGTAGAGACCCGAAGCTTGACGTACATTGACATTACATTACATTTTCGGAATACTTAGTACATAACAAAAACACACACACAAGGATCGTAATAGTTTAGTGTCTTTGGAAACTCGGAACGTAATCTTCTAATCGTGGTGAAAGATCTTCAACATCTCCTATAAAGATCTTCCTTTTTTTTCCTAAAACCTGTCTTTATATCCCGGGGAAAAGAAAACATAAAAGTGTGAGCTCAAATGCTCAGTAAGGGTAAACAAAAGAAATATCAATCACATCGTATTCATAAGAACATAACATTTTGGAAATCTTAACCTGCCAAAGAGAGCATAATTTCATAACATGGGATAAATCATGGCAGCGAAATGTAATCACAATAATCATAACTTAAAACATGAAACTTTGTGGCATTCACACATAATCATAGAGAATCATTTCTTGTTAGTCAAGACTCATTGCCAAGACTATCTTAGTGGACAAAGTCCCTTTCTGAATCGAGTAACCCTCGTTTCAGTCCTGTTTCACTGAACCGGTATAACCTACCATTCCAGCCCTGTCTATCTCATGAGATATAAAATATTTACCCAATGCATTGGAGGGTGATATAGGTCCCACCCATCTCATAATGATACCATTCTTATGTGTTCCACAAAGTCATAAATCATACATCATTTCATAACCCATGTAATAAAAATGGGATTCTTAAACAACATGACATCATAAAACAATTCATATAAGATAAAGGAATTCATAAAAATATTTCCATCACAACATAATCAAATCCATGTAATAATAGGGATAGAAACAGAACCCTTTATTATCTTAGATGGAAAATAATTTTGATAAAACACTTGAAATCCATTCTTGAGGAAAATATCCTTTCTACTTCAAAAACATTTTCCTTTCTTAACATGTCTTACAATTTAAAACTAAAAGAAGTTGATTAAAAATAAACTTGAAAACTTGTAAAGGATGCTTCTTGGAAATAATGTTTTAAAAATCCATTCATGTCATATAAGTTAAAAAAAACATTCTTCTCGTACTTTTGTCGGAAAAGTCAAAAAAAATACCTCGTACGAAAAATGACAAAAGATTCCTTTCATATCTTTTACTAAAAACTCACCGAAGGGTAAAATAGGTTTTAAACAATTTTAGGTGAATGTAAATAATATTACATATTGAGGAAACATGGATGTGGATGATAAAATACACCCCAGTAAATTTCAAAGTATAAACAATCTCGGATAAAAATGAGATTGTGATATTTCCCTTACCTTAGGTCCGACTTGCTTTGTAAGTGTCCGAACCTCCTGTATAATGATTTAAATCATGTTATTGACTTATTAAAGAATCATATTCATTTTTATTATATCATATATGGTCCACTTATGACTTTATATTACCCGTTCTTTTGTAAATTCATGTTAAAGTAGCGTTTTGGGTAAAATCGTCTCATTTGTCGTTCGTGTTTTTAACTTGTAATTATTCATATGATTACTTAGATCATGATTACTTAATTCCAGAATATAAAACATGATTTATATATATATATTCAGAATATACATATATAATAAATCAGTAAATGGAAATAAATACACCGTTCATGGAGACGGTAGTCCGTACGTACGCATGAACGCTGTTTTCGTTTCCTTATTGAATTGAATGGAATTAAGTAGATGACATACATATAAATATAAATAATTACAGTATCATTATTAGGTCATATATTTCATTAGTACTTATTATGTATACTTTATAATCATTCATGAATGGTTAATCATTGAGAATGAATCTCATCGCGTCGTGGAGACGGTAGTCCGTACGTACGCATGAGCGATGATATCGTTCCCATGGTCGTGGAATTGTGTTTAAGTGTATGTATACTATTTCAGTATCAATATAACTTTATAATAATCATATATAGTTACTCATTACACCTTTATACCCATCCAATTAAGGTGGTGGTGGAAAATAGATTACACCACGGCGTGGAGACGGTATTCCGTACGTACGCACGCGCGGTGATTTCCTTTTTCCGTAGGATGGATAGAAGGTTAATTAGAGTTGTTTCATATTTATAATAACATATAAGTATATAAGAAAATACTGATCTTATTACTTTATCATGAAACAACTAAATAAGAAGAAGTTGAAGAAGAAAGAAATTTAAAAAGATCGGTAATGGATATTACCTCTTTTTGACGCGCCTTCACTTATCCTCCACTTAAAGATCTAAGGATGGTCTTTGAAGAATACCATGACCTCTAGGATGATACTAGGGAAGTAGAGAAGAGATTTTGGCAGGGTTTGGCCGAGCTTGAGAGCTCAAATTGGTGTGAGGAGAAGGGGGAGGAGGTGCCCTTTTATAAGGGAGGAGAGGGGCACCTTAGGAATATCTCAAAATATTATTTTATATTAAAGTCAAAATCGGTTTATAATGGTTCAAAAGGGTCTTATTTCGAAGATAAAGTGAGGATTGGTCGAAATCCTATCAACCAATAGGATTTAGACAAGTTTAGTTTATTATTTTAACCTTATCAATTAGATTTAACTTTAAGTTAAATAATTTAACTTTTACCGTGTCTTTTTGTTTTCATACACTATATGGTTAATACACTTACTATAACATGCCAAACGAACCCCAAATTGTTTATTATTAATATATATATCCTTATCTAAGTCATGTGTCCGAACCTTATATTTTTAGGAATAAAATAACAATTAATAATATAATATTTGATTTAAAAACTATTTTGTGTCAATTTTGACACTATTTGATATATGATTTTTGTGAAAGTCATAACAGAATTATATGTTCGAACCAAGTTTATTAAATAAACACTAATATATCATAGTAACCTATAAAATTAGTGTAATTCATAAAAAGTCTTAAATTACATTTATTTTGGTATTTATAATATCAATTATGTCAATATTTCATTAATAAGATAATTACTACATCATCTTTGTGTCATAAATAAATTAACTTATTTGATGTCTAAAAATTAAAAATAAAATACCATTATGTATGAAACCTTTTTATCTTTCTAATGAATATTTACAATCGAATTTATCTTATGTATAACCCTATATTAAAAATGTTTTAGTAAATAATCTTTGATTTTAACTCTTTTAACTCTTCTTTGAATTAAATAATAATAAATGTCTTAATCTAATCCAAGTGGGCCTAAATGATAATATTTTACACTTAAGGTTGTTTGTGGTCGAGATAAACTTGTCCAATAGGATTAGGACATGTGTTAGGGTAATATTAATATCATTGTTACCCTTAATTACTCTATTTACTTTTAACCGTGATAAATAAAAGTAAAAAGTTACTATTCACCAAAAATTATTTTCATCTCATTGAACCACATTTTACTTACTTAAATCAACCGTGTCTCTCGGATTTTTGAAATTCCATTCACAAAAGTGGTAAAATTAAGTTTTATGAAAAATTCAGTTTTTTTAACTACCACTTAGTAGTTTCACTATTCATCAAAAATTGATGTTTTTCAGAACAATGCCAAAATTTCATCCTAAGATATATTTCATATTCCGAATCCAAAAATGAAGTCTATTTTACCAAATTCATAACATAGAAGTTGCATTAATTAATTTTATAATTAAATCCCGCTGTTAAAACAAATAGCGTGTTTTTAAGAAACAATATCTATCAAAAGATTGACACTTGTTTATGTCGGGTTTAAATGTGAAATTACATCCAATGAACAACATTGTATTAAATTGTAAAAATATATTCTAAATATAATTTAAAACCACTCAAATTAATAATTTATCACTATTAATTTTTTTGATTAAAAAAGTTTTTTTTTAATTATAATTTAGTAATTTTTACTATTCATCAGAATATGAAAGTTATCCGAAAAGTACCAAAATTTCACCTTAGGCTAAATTCGATACTCCGAATCCAAAAATGAAGTCCATTTTGAGAGATAAAATTTCTAAAATTTAAAAAGTGGTTATTACTATTCATAACGGCTAGTTTTAATAATATTTTAATAACATATCGTTGTTTTGTGAAACTCAGTATTGCGTACTACACATGCTATGGAGGAAGGTTGTGATTGTGTGTAATGCAAGGCAAGTAAAAGATGCGTGTTGTGCAAGCTCCTTTTTGTGTAGCGTACAACACAAGACATTAATAAAATTAAAAAGAATATTTTTCATAAAATCTCGGGCTGTTACAGATATTCTAAAACATTTTGTATTGGATAGCACTAAAAGTTATGACACTCCAATGAGTACTACTTGTAAGTTAGATCTTCATGAAGATGGAAAATGTGTTGATAAAACCACTTATAGAGGAATGATTGGAAGCTTAATCTACTTAACTGCTAGTCAACCCAACATTATATTTAGTGTGTGTATGTGTGCTCAGTTTCAATAAAATCCTAAGGAATCTCATTTAAATTTTGTTAAGAGAATTTTCAAATACCTCAAACATACACCCAATCTAGGATTATTCTATCCCAGAGGACAATCATTTGAGTTAGTGAGTTATTCTGATGTCGACTTCAGTGGTTGTAAGTTAGATAGAAAATCACTCTGGAACATGTCACTTTTTAGGCAAGTCACTAGTATCATGGTGTAGTAAGAAACAAAACTCTGTTGCATTATCTACTGCAGAAGCTGAATACATAGCTGGTGTCATTTGTTGTTCACAAATTTTTTGGATGAAACAAACATTACTAGATTATGGATATCAATTCAAGTATGTACCTATAAATTCTGACAATAGAAGTGCTATTAACATCTCAAAAAATATTTTTTCACACTCTAGGACAAAACATATTGATATAAGACATCACTTTTTTGAGATATCATTATCAAAAAGGTGACATCACTTTGGAATTTATTGGAACTGAATATCAGCTTGCTGATATATTCACCAAACCATTAAATTCTGAAAGAATAGATTATATCATACATGAATTGGGAATGATAAATCTTAATTAGTAAGTATATTATTTCATAGTTTAAGGTTTTATAAGTAACGGTCTTAAGATTACTGTTTAACTCTAACAGTTCTATAGTTTTATTGTATTAAGAGTTTATGTTTCATGTTTACGGTCTCACAGTTACTATTTATTGGTTACTGTCTGGCACTTACTATCTCAAACAATACGGTCGCACAGTTTAGAAATCACACTATTACGGTCTCACTGTGAATGCTTGTTACGGTCTCACTGTGAAAGTTGATTATGGTCTCACCATAAATATGCTTTACTGTTTTATTTATACATTATAACCTATATTGTGGTAATTCATTGTTTTATTATTTTTTACTTTCCCACGCTTTTGATCCTGCGATGCTTGATATCCCTAAATGATAAAATAAAAGAAGTTTCACTCATTCTTCACTCAAGATCTCTTCTCTCAAATTGTAACCCCTATTTCAACCCTTCCATATATCGTATCCTTCGATGAATGCCCAGGATGAAACGCCTATCTTTGTCAAATCCTGAAAAGTGCAGTTCAAAGAAGAAGTTAAAAATCATGCCAAAGTTAGCACCTGAGGGTCCTCTAAATCTGAATCTGGTGAACAGAATAGTGGTGCCTAAAAAGGAGATATCCCCTAAGTGGATTATCTCAAGTAATTCTTTGGTATTGAATGTTCTCAGAGAAAAAGGATGGATAGATTGGTTCACAAAGGAGGATAGGCCTATTTACCAGAATCTAGTTGCGCAGTTTTATCAGTATGTTCAATTCTATTTTGATTCATAAGTTGTTTATATTGAGTGAAGTTGGATCAATGGCCAGATTTGTACCTTTTCTTCAAGGTTATGGGATGCATGTCTTAGGATACCTCATGAGGGTATTTGTGAGGACTACTAGAGAGGTCCTCTACCTCTAAGTGAGTTCTTTGTTTTGGAAGAAGCATTGAGAAGTTTAACAGGAAATTAAACTAAAAGGAGAGCCAAAACTGTCGAGCTAGATGGTGAAACCAGACTTCTATTTAAGTTTGTTCAGAATTTGATTAGCCCTAGAAAAGGTTATTTTTCTATACTCAAGTATCAGGATGTATTTTTAATACATCTCATGAAAAATTGGCATAAGATCAACCTATGCAAGTATGATATACATCATATGTGTGAGTTGATCAAAACAACCTCCAAGTCAACCTCCCTATTCTATTCAAGGCTTATCTCAGTTATGCTTCATGTAAAAGTATTGGTTGGACTAGACGAAGAATCCATTAAGGACTATGAGTTCTGTCTTTTTAAAGTTACAATAAAGAGAATGAAAATAAGTTAGAATCAATGGAGAAAAGCATGGGTAGAAGATAATGAGAGGGTGTATGAAAAGTTTCATTTGGTCGAACACCCTTCAATACCTAAGGATATTTCTAATCCTGGTTTGGAGAGAGATGAACTTGTTGAGTATTATGATGAAAAAGAAGAAGAAGAGGATGTTGTACCTTTAAGAGAAACTATTCTGGTTGAGGAAGATAGTGAATCTTCTCCTCAAGTCTTATTTGAGAAGGAAATTCCTGTTCCTGAAGAAGTTGTTGATATGGAAGAAAAACTTGCTTCCAAAGAATAATATGTTGCTAAGGTAAGTGAAAAGGATGTTGTAGAAGATAATATAGAAGAAGATCTTTCTATTGTACAAGAAACTGCTCTTGAGGAACACCCAGAGGAACAAGATGTTACTGAAGTTATTCCATCTGCTGAAGAGAGAATGGATCAAGCCTTTCAATTGTCTAGAAAGGAAATGGTTGAGGAAATTAGGGATGAAATCATGGAAATGGATCAAGGATCTAAATCTACCAGTATTGATAAATATGCACCTGTTGAGGTGGAGAATCCCCCAAACTAGAATCTGTTGAATTCCCTAATCTGATTGATCCAAGATCAGTGGATACATAGAATAAATTCCCCTATTATTTTGATGTGACTAATTCCCAGGAAGTCTCAGTTAAAGGAATTGATCTGTCTACTATGTTTAATTTGAAACTAGCATCTTCTCCTGAAGCTATCTCTACTAAGGAACCTTATCCTGTCTTAGCTTCTATTCCTGAACCTTCACAGGAACCTCCAAACTTGGTGAATAAGGATGATCTAAAAGAATTTGAAGTTACCCTATTGGATGGAGTTGAAAAACTCATGAATACCCAACTGGCTCCTAAAACCAATTTAAGTGAGAGAGATACTACCCTGTTGTTGGAAAAGGTCATATGGAAAATTCAACCCAAGATGCTTCATGATATTCAAGAAGTCAGAGTCAAGAACAAACAGCTCAGTGATGAAGTAAAAACTCTCAGAGGTATGGTTGAAAATATGAAAGGTGTGATAAACTCAAGACTAGAACATTTTTCTTATCCTATTGAGGATATTGTTAGTCAGGCCCCATGGGAAGTAGCCTCACTGATTCAACCTAATCAAACTTCCTTAGATGAAAAGGTAGCGGAAAGAAACAAATAGATTGTTCAAGAGATGTGTGAGATTGTTATTGGTCTTAACAAGTTAACTGATGGGTATAAGGGTTGTCTCGAGAAAGTTCTAAATCAACTGAAATCCCTTACCTCATCTATCACTGCTTCTCGTACTTCTGGAAATTCATCTCAACCTTCTTTAGACAGTGATTTTATTATAACAGTTTTCAAATAAGAACTTCAATTTGTGCTTAGTAGTCTTGACAAGGAATCTCTATATGAAGTTATCAAGAATAGTGACAGAGTTCTTGATTTGGTGAGAATTCATTCCAATATTTCCAATGATTCTTAGAAAGAAATTTCTAAGAAGGTGTATTTCTAATTCAATCAGATATTCTCTAAGAATGACATGACCAACCACTTCAAGTACCTTGTAGAGAATCTAAGGATTCATCCTATCACTCAAGCTTTCAAAATTCAAGACCAAAAGCTCAAAGATTTCACTCCTTTGTTGGATAAGTTTATGGAGAACAAGGATGACTTTGAGAAATCCATGCAGTATAGTGGTGAGGTCATTACTGACTTCATCAAGCTTTTGAGGCCTTATCTTCATGTACAGAGTACTGTAATTGTCGCTCCTACAGCTGCACCCCTGAGATCTGGTTTTCCTACCTTCTCATCCTTTTTCCTTGCCTCTACCTATATGTTTGTCTCTTAGGCTCTGAGTCAGATCAGGCCTGTTATCCTTGATCAATAGTATCCTCAGTCTTCCACTACACCTACCTTGGCCCCTTCTATTTTTGAAGGTCTCCCTTTACCTTCTCTATCCACTTTTTCACTCCCGTCCTCCACTTCTACCTCTGCTCATATGGATTCTTCTTCTGATGCTACTTCCAAGGGAAAAGAGAAGACAAGCCAGTGCTGAAGAACAGTGACTACTATCTTTTGATAGAGATGTTTTCTGTATTCTTGTTACTTACTATTTGTAATGACACTTTTTTATCCATATAATTCATTGTGAAATTTTATTGTCTATTTCTTATTTACTCTTTTCGATAATCCCAATAGGGGGAGAAATATGTATTCTATATACACACTATAGAAGAGGAACATTCACTACAAACAGATATCTCGCTCATATGATTTGTGATCATTAAAAAGGGGGAGATTGTTGGACTCCTCATGTGTTAATCATGTTTTAATGATCAGAAATCCTATACATTCTTTAAAGATTTTGAATCCTATTTAATCTTTCTAAAATCATGTGTATAGATGATTAGTTTCTTTATGCCTTAAATAATTATTGTAAAGTATTTGGTTTATAATGAAATTATCTTATAAATGATCAAGTTTAATTCATTCTATGAATATCATTGTTTAAGTATGTGTACAAAGATTTGGATAAGTCTGAGACACCATGACCATCCAGACGTCATGACCATCCAGACACCGTGACCATCCAGACACTGTGACCATCCATACACTGTGACCATCCAGACACTGTGACAATCTAGACACCATAACCATCCAGACACCCTGACCATCCAGACACCCTGACCATCCAGACACCCTGACCATCCAGACCCCATGACCATCTAGACACCGTGACCATCCAAACACCATGACCATCCAGACACTGTGACCATCCAAACACTGTGACCATCAAGGAACCATAACTAGACATAGTGATCCTAACACTGCATCAATGATACTGATTCCTTATCTCTATACAACTATGCCATCATAACGGGCTCACCGCTCAAATACAAAGAAGGAAACACCACTTAAATGAGACACTTTTTCATGGAGACACTGTTTAAAGACAGACTGTGAAGTCGTTTCTTAATATGTTTTGTCATTTTTCAATTTAATTTCTAAATATCATATTTGAAGTTTTTAAATACACTGAAATAATAAATGTTTCTTTATAGACATTTCACCTGATTGTACGAAGTATGTGGTGAAGAATACATGCATCATGTTGGCTCCAACACATGCATTCTAAGAATAAAAATAATAGTATGGATAAAATAAAAGTGTGTGACAAGCGACAATAGTGGAACAAAAAAATAAGTGTGTGTGAGATAATGAAGAAGAACGAACATTCATGAATGAAGAACCAATTCATGAAACCCTACACTGCTGAAGAATACATGAAGCATACTCAAATCCTAGATTCAATAACATTTCTACATTATCAACTCCATGAATAACACGATCTAGATCTAGCTGACTTACGATACTCTGTTTTTAGCGAGAGGACTCTATTTCTGCATCTGCTTCATCCCAGAAGTCCAGAGCTGCATATACTAACATTTAAATCACTTTTAACCTTATCTCGTTATTTCTGCTCTATTGTGTATTATTTTTATCTTTTGATTAGTGTGTGTGTCTATATAAAAACATACACTCTCTCCCACATAAAACTGAAGGATACAAGATATCCTTTCTCTAACACCTTTTTACATTTGTGTATTCCCACCGATAAGTGTGGAAGAGTTCCTTGTGTGACCTGTTAGTTCATACCCATGAAGAACTGTAGAAGAGGTCGTGTGACATGGACAGTCTTGTGTACTGTTGGTAACCCTGATCCAGGGTGTGGATAAAGTTTATTTATATAAACTGCTTAGTGGTAGGTGATCACCAAGTGGAGTGGATTAGGTCTTGGCTTGAGACTGAACCACTTGTTTTATATCTTTTGTGTTGTTTATTTTAGTTTTATTTGTTTTAATATTTAATTTAGAAATAACCAAACTTACTTTGATAGTTAATCATGGAAAGAAGTTATAATTGTTTTTGCCTTATTAGAATATCTTCAAAAGTAATGTTAATAACTGATATTAAGATTACTAAGAATTAATCAATTTTTGAGATGTTATTCAAATAGTCAAACTTTCATAACCATATTACTTTGATTAACCGGGTTGTATTTAAATTTATTGGGGAACCTTTTTAAGAATACATTTCTAAATAGAAATTTTTATAGATACTTAATTCACCCCCTCTTGAGTACTATACTCCGACCAACAGTAAGTTCGATGATGAGCGAAACATATCTTCCATTATCCTTTTGCTGATATGCATTACATGTTGTAGCATAAATTATAAACAAAGTACTAACTAAGGAGGGAAAAAATCATATAAGTTATTATATAGAATGAAATATGTGTTGTCACACACTTTTGTTTATGGATGTGAGGCATATTTGTTAAGTTCATATCAGGAAAAAAACTACCACCCTGAGGAAAAAATTATATCTTTATGAGGTATCACAAGTAAACATGGGGAAATTATCTATAAAATCCATCAGATAAGAAAGTGATTGTTGCATGAAAAGTCCTATTTCATGAGTTGGATAACATATTTATGAAGGATAGTGGTAGAAAGATTAACTTTGATGAGGTTGACATACATGATACACAAGGGTTGGTATAAGAAAAGATTCAATATGTCACCATGTAAGAAGTTGTTTCTAATGTTCAAGTAATGTATTGAAGTACTATATTGGTAAGAGAACTATAAACATATGGTTTTCTAGTCACCAAATATGGTTACTCATTATAGATTGAAGATAATGAATCTTTATTCTACAAAAAATTAGTAGATATATCAGAAGTATAAATATGGAAAGCATCCATGAATTTTGATATTGGTTCCATGTGTAGATACTAAGTTTGGGTTCTGATCAATCTTATTAGTAATGTAAAGTTGGTTTGGTGTAAATGGGTGTTCAAAAGAAAACTATACATGGATAGTAAATAAAATACCTATAAGGCATGACTAGTGGATAAATGGTTTAAATCGAGTTAAGACATTTACTATGATGAAACCATTTCTCTGATTTCTAAATTTAATTACAATATAATTCTACTTGTTATATAATTCTACCACATTTATGAAATTTGGAATATTGATGTTTATAGCACCCTTGGTTTCATGTAATTAACCTTTTAATTATTCTTTTTAAGGAATAAAAGCTTTGGGTGATGTTTGGTGGGGGGGGGGTATGGAAACATTTTGGAATGATTTTGTGGATTTTCTAAAGGTACATGATTAGTAGAAACTCTGAAAATCCTATAACAAATCATGCACAATAGGACATAGGGCTCTAGGTTGGCGCACGATTAAGGAGAACAGTTTGGCCAAACTATGTGTCCACCCGGTAAAAATTATGAAAAGTGAGACAGTGGTCTTTTTTATGTTTTTCACATGGTTTTTCTAGCCATGTGGGCCAACCATGTGAGGTCCCCGTTGAGGGAGAGGCTGGTGCATGGTTTAAAAACAAGATCCAAAAATTGTGGATCTAGGTTGGGATTGTGTTTTGACCCCTCATTTTTCCCCAAAATAGCCTTAAAAATATATTTTCTCCTCCCAAAGGTATTGTAGGATTCTCTCATCGATCCATAGGTGATCTGAAGGCTTCTCTTGGTGCGTTGAAGATGGATTCTAGCGATAAGTCATCGTTTATAGTGGGTTTCCTTGGTTTTCCTTAGATCTACTACCCCCACTCTCTTAGTTTCTTATATTTATGACCGTTGTGGATAGATATAAGTTATTTGATTCCAAATATGAATATTTTTGGATTTTTTGATGTTATGGGAAGAGATCTAAGGTGGGTTTTTGGAGTTTCGACCCGGTTTTACGGATTTTTTTCATGTTTTTTACTGTTTTCACCAAATCTATGAGGTATGTGGCTTCACTCTCGACTCTTATATTTAGAATAAGAATTCTTAATTTCAAATTTATTTTTTTATTGAAATTGATTGCTAATATTTTTTTTGAATTTCTTGTTCGAAACTCTATTTTGTGACAGTTTATAGAATTGTGGAAATTGGGTATTTTTATGGAAAGTGAAATTGGAAACTTGATTTTAAAATAATTAATTTAAAATTATTGTTTGGTTTTGTTGCATGAAAAATGATTTCAATAAAAAAAATTATTGAAATGGTTTGTTTAAATGGTTTTAAATAAAATAATGGTTTTATTTAAATGGTTCATTTGAAAGGTTTTCAGTAAAATAATAGTTTTATTGAAATGGTTGTTTTGGCATTGGTTTTTAGCATAATGTTTGTGGGTTCATGTGAATTCAGGATGGATAATGGTAAAAAGTATCCCCATCATTAGTGGGATGGATAAGGGTTAAGGATCTCCACCCATCAATTGGTTAATTAAGTAACAGCTTAGTGAGAGGATGAATCACCACTCGCAAGTATAGGGAGGTACATGTTGCATGCATGGTTGGATATGTGATATGTGAAATGGAATTAGTTATTCCAAAATGGAACTTTTAAAATGGTTCTAAAGTATTATTTGGTTTTTTCCTTGGAATAATGTATTTTTTGTAAAAATGTTTGACATTGTTTTATATTCTGATATAAATTGATTTTAGAAATTTATTTATATAATTTATTTTATATAAATGTTCTAACATGTTCTATCCTAGTTTTGTGAGTAAGAAGGTCATTTGGGGAAATCGTGTTGAGTTTCATTACTCACCCCTATTTTAGAACTTTGGTGCTTTTGTAGATATTATTTATAGGGACAAAGGAAAAGGTAAAGTATCACACATTTATAATGGTTCTTAGTGATAAATGGTCCATTTGTGGAGTTGAAGCGTGGATCATGTTAGATCTTTAGAGTTATGTGGTTGTATTTGAGTTTTTTGGTTTTTGATTCTTCCTCTATGTACTTGGATGTTTTGTAGTATTCCATTGTGGCGCTATTTGTAGTTGGTTTTGATATAAATGATTTTTCTTGAGTTTTCATTCATTGATATCATGCATCATGTATTGGTTTATTTGGTTATAGAATGTTTGGTTGGATGTTTTATTTCCAAAAGGAAAATCATCCCCCAACTATTTAGGTAGCCCTTGGAATTTATTTCCAACCATTGGAATCTTGGGGATGTCGCTTAAGGCCAATTAATATCCTTTCGTCTTCTAAATACAATGAGAAGAAAAGGGGTGTTATAATTTCAAAATAATTATCCTTAATGGGAACCATTATAAATATGTCTATATGTAATGAACCAAAATTTTATCAATGTAATTTCCCTTCTTTTAATTATGTTATATAGTTTAAAGCACGTACATAAAATAGTGAAACCAATAAACCATTGATCTCAAAAATGCATAATGATACATTAGTTAAAAAATAAACCAATAAGAATTCCAAATATTATAGAGTAATAATAAATAGAAAATAATATAATAATAATATGAAATTTTTTATTTTCTGGATTCACTCGAATGACCACACTCACAAACAAAGTTGTAGAAATAATACATCATGTTAGAAATAAAATATTCATTTTGAAGATGAAATTATATATATCATTGAGAGAAATATAAATTAATGAAGATTGAAAAAAATAAGAGGTATTTATAGTAATTAGGGAACCCATATAACCATTACAAATATGATGTAACACCATAAGATTTTATAGTATGCCCCTTTTAAAATTTAACTTCTTCGATAGCTTACCAGCTTAAAAAATGATTTAAAGATTATTATTTAATTATTATTGTTATCTCTTAGTTATTGGGAATGGCAGGAATAAATTAGATTAATTAAATTATGAAAATAAATATTACACATGTTTATAAGATTAACTCATCGGTTACCAATTAATTAAAAATGAAAACCAATTGAATATAAAGGATGTATTTTTATAAAAACATTTTTATGCCCATAATGACATTTTATACTAAAAAATTAAATTAGTCATTATTAGTTAAATATAATAATTAAATTTATATATTATATATTCAATAAAATATTTTTACATTCATCCAAAACATTTTTAGAGGTATAAGATAAGAATAAATCTAATTTTACACATAAAATGCTATATTTTTCTAAACATATTTTACCTCCTTTTAGTGGAGAACTTGTTTGAATATAAATTTAGACACTTTTATAAATTATATTTTACAAAATAGACATTATTCTAGAAATATTAATATCAAAATTTTCTTTGGTTAAATTTTGGGTACTTTTTCTGATATGTTTCATTTTTGATGAATAGTAATATGACCATTGGAATAACAATATAACCTTTAGAAATAGTAATATGGACATTATAACAATAACCTAACCTAAAAATTTATAAATATTATTTATGAATCTTATAAATGGTAATATGACATAATTATATCATAGTATAAGTAAATAAATGTTTTAGAAATTATTAATTAAGTGTGGATAATTTTATAAAACATAAATGTTTCTTTTCAACATAATAATTTAGATAATAATTTAAAAAAAATTAGTTTAATAAAATATAATCATAAATTAATAATTTTATGTATTATTATTATAATATAATTTTATGAGGCCTTAGTTAATTTTTCAAAGTGTCATAAAATCAGTTATAATTTTTAAATTGGCATTTTTCGAAAAATTGATGACTTTATTTAAAAATTAAATTTATCAAATTTAGAAAAATATTTTCATAAAAAAGATTTATTTTTGAATTATAAACATTGAAAAATGTTTAGGGTGATTTTTTTTTATTTTTCTAAAATAGTTGAATTTTTATGAATAGTGAAATACAACAATTTACGGTATATGTACATTATAAGTAAAATACACTATTAATTGAGTTGTGGATGATGTAAGAACCATTGGTTTGAACTCACATTCACTAGTTACTATAATTATTCACAATAATCAAAACTATTCATTATCATGAGTCAAAAATAATAAACAAATGAATAAAATATTCAAAAAAACACCTCTCTCCTCCACTATAAATACCACCCCTTGTTACCCCTTCTCCTCACACCTTTGAAGATTTTAGACTAATCAAATTTTTGAACAATACACTTAAAAATCCCCTATATATTATCTATAATCCGTTTTTCTCAACAAAAGACCAAAACCAATCCCCTTATGGAGGTTCTCAACGAGGAGAATTCAAGAGGTAAAAATCATTTTTTTTCTTTTCTTTTATTTTCAATTTATTTTATTTTCTTATCTTTCCCTAACCACCCCTATCCAAAAATACAAGATAAATACAATATAATTTATATAATTTAATTATATCATGTTAATGTAAGATCCATCATCAAACTCCTTTCTCTCTCTCTCTCTCTTTTATTCTATAAATGAAAACACCACCCGTGATGTGTCAATTTACCGATATCATGGATGATGCATTTTCATTTTCCATTAACACCTTCTAGGTTGGTCATAAAACCATTTTTATGTTTAAAAAATATAATATATTTATTATATCCAGTTTAATGTTCTTGAACCATTACATAAACATGATGTTTACTAATAAGATAAAACTAGTTCGTGATAATCAAAAAACTACCAAAAATAATCTAAATGATTATCACTAACATATTATATAATGATTCATCCGCACCCCAAATAAAAAAATGACTTCTATAACCGTTTAATATTTCTAAAGTGCATTAGTAACATATTATTTCAATTATGGAGTATTATTTCCAATTTATATGATCTTCCATATATTTGTAAAAGTAAACTGATAATGAAAACCAAGGAAATGAATGATCCTAAACAACAAAATTTAATCTTATAACTCTTCAAAAGGCCATAAATGAACTTAATAAAACTATAATAAATCAAATAAATGTTTAATAGGTTTTTATTTAATTTATTAATGAATCTAATTTTATTATCTAGGATGTTAAGTACAAGTGTAGAACACTTTCAGACATATGGTAAGGGTTTTCTTCCCGAAACTTCATTTTCATCCGGGTTATGATTTATTACACTATACACTAATTTAATTATTAATTATTTTTATATAATTATTCTAAATTATGTGTATACATTCCAAAATTTTTTATCTTGATCATTTCATCTTTATTTTATGGTAATTACATGTTTCAAATGGTCCTTTTCTCAATTATTCCTGATATGCAAGCCCGATTAAAAGGAACATATTAATTTATTATCTATTTCCAAGTACCATCCATAATCATTTTTTAAGATGCCAATATTTTTCCAAAATCACTAATTTTTTCATGAAAATTTATATTTGTTCATTTCTGGTTTTATAATAAAAATAATGATAAATACAAATGTATTTTCCTAAAGAACTATTATTTGCAATGTAAAAAAATGGTATTTCTATCAAGAATTCCTCAATGATTTTATTAGAGTATTTTCATCTATTTCAACCGATTTTTTAAATATTATTATATATTGAGATTTATATATTATCTTTATCATGTACCACATTTTATTAAATGGTTTATAATTAGTTTTAATGTGGATGTTCTATCTTGATTCCATTCACCATACTACTCAGAATGACTAGTTATTATGTTTAAAGTTTATAGAAAGTTATTTACATTACATATGTATATGTTTTTTTATATTTAGTCTCATTAATATGAGCAATTAATTGTACTTAGTAAGTGATTTGTGGGTCCCTCTACAGCCTCTTAATTCATCAATAGTTCTCATGAGACAAAATAGATATCGACTTGGCTGAGGCCTTGCCCATTTTCAGATATGGTTTTGGTCAAGACCTAAATCATTTTTAAATGACTTGGATGAGGCCTTGATGGTATTTTTCAGATGTCTATAATATGTATTCCCTCATAACTATATTATTAATTGATTATCCATGTTAATATTTGACTAGTATAATATCCAAGGTTAAGTTTCTATCTCATGTGATTATTTATATGGAATTATTTATTCAACTTGTATCCTTGCCATATCATGTTCAAAATTATATTCTAATGTCATGTGTTTTTATTCATTCATTATTCCTTATTTTTCAGTTTAGATTTCACTATATTACTTACCCTTAATGATCATCTTATCTCTCCCTTTTCTTATATTTTATTTTTCCCCAAGATGTAAAGATATATATTATGAATGAATTGAAGGGATAATATAGGATTTATGGATATTGAAAATGAAGTTTCTATATTGTATTTCATTTCGATTTGTAATGTAATACTTATTTTTGTATCTGGTTTTCCAAAACTAATAAACTATTCGGTCCTTCGGTATGTGACTTCCTTTTTTATTATACCAATGTAATTAAGGCACTGACTTTAGGAAATTGGGGTTGGGGTCTTTACAATTGATGTTAAGATGTGTATTATTAATGAATTATATGGATAATCTAGGATTTATGGATGTTGAAAATGAGATTTTTATTTTGTATTTCATTTCATGTTTTAATGTAAAACTTATGTTTGTATATGGTTTTCCAAAACTACTAAACTATTTGGTCCTTTGGGATGTGACTTCCTTGTTTATTATACCAATGTAATTAAGTAAGTCACCAACTCTGGGAATATGGGTTTTGGGTCTTTATAGTTGGTATCAGAGGAATTTTAGTTTAAACCTTGGAAACTATTTTTATAAAACAAAGATTGGGGAACATAACACTAAGATAGACTTTGAGGATAAGTATAGAAGAAAATTATATAATTTTGGTAAGGTAGAGATTATTTGGTTCTTCCAAGAAATACATCCCTCTATGGATACTACAAGTGGATGTGGTTCTGTAAAGGATGTATCTAGGGGAAGAAACTCCGACAAGGTGTCCCAAGCCTGACTCGGGGTAACCTGGTACCCAAAAACAGGCCTTACTACTAACCTGGTATAACACTCTCAGGGTATATGTTTAGGATTCTTCACATTTTCTTTATAAACCGTAATAAATGATTTAAAAGTAAATATTTACCCAAGGAAACCATGTTTATGATTATAAGAATAGTTGCACATAAATTATTCAATTTATGTTAAGTATTTCACTAGTTTTGGGATTATATATTATGTTTAACAATTTTATCATCTAATCTAGTGTGTGAAATTATTTAGTTATGGATCCTAGTGGAAGGAATTGGAACCACATGAATTCACATAATCCAAAGAGTAAAAATGATCATTTCTTCGATGATTTTAGGCTAATATTTCTATGGAAACTAGTATCTCAAACATTATGATCATATGAGGAGATAAAATCACGTTCTAACAATAAGGAGAAAGATTTTTTGATGTATTATGGCTTTTTAGGGATGTATGAGAACATGAGTAAAACTAGGAAAAGTTTGGATAAAGGAAAGAAGAGAAAGAAGTATTTTCCCACATGTGATAATTGTGGGAGGAAGCACCATGGTACTTTCTTAGGAGGAATGAGAGTTTTCTACAAGTTATGAGATAAATACCACTATTCTAGTTATTTCAAGGGTAAGAAAAAATTCTAATTTAAAATAATTCAACTTCAAGGAGATGGGGCACTATGAAAATGAATTTCCCAAACATCAAGGGAATATAGCTCAAAAGGAGAAAAGGGATCATGGACAAGCTTATGATACTACCTCATATGAAGAGGATTGATTAATATGATTTTGTTTGGAATAAATAATTATGTTATTTGAGTATTTTATAAATAATAATTTGGTTATAAGAATCATGATATATATAAGCATTGTACTTTAGTACTTTTTCATTTAGGATTTGAAAGCGTGTGTTGAATGGTACTAAGAAAAGTGATTTAGTGGAAAGTTGATATATTGGAAACACGTGAATTTGGAAATATAATACTAAATATTTTTTTGATGTTGAGATAATAATAAATAGATGGTTATGGGATAGTATTGGTGACCAGGAATTTGGTTAGTGATTTGATGCTTTACATTATCTTTACTATGATTATTAGATTTTTGGATTTAAGTAATATATTGTAAAACCATAGAATTTTAATCTTGGAAGCATGAATGTTTTATAAAGTTATAAAGGTGATCAAGGTAATAATATATTTCTTATGTGGTATTAAGAGATACTTTATTTGGGGAATACTATGTTAAGTTGATTTTGGAAATTTAGTGACCTTCCTTCAAAATTTTGGTCATTGAATGTGGGCAGACATGTTTTAGATGAGTATTAAGATTAACTACTTATGGAATAGATAAAGTTAAAATTTGGAAAAAAATTCATTGATAACATGTGCTAACATTATAGGTTTAGTAAACTTTTTAAGGGTATAAGTAATGACTTAAGGACCATATGATTCATCAAAAGTGCTTCATGTGTGAAAAAATCATCTTCAATATTCATTTCCAGGTGTAAGGCATATTGTGAAAATATATCAAAGAATAAAAAAAGGATGAGATTATACTTATGACATTTAAAATAATCAAGTAATTTTACTTTCTCAGGTGCTTATATGGATAATAAAATAATCCCACAACTCTAGGAAAAATATTTTTGAAATAAAAAAGTTATTTGTGTACTTTTCTTTCCGAGAAATCAGTGGACTTTTAACTCATCTCAAGATTTATAGTTTTTTATGGTTAAATTTATAATGAACATGTTCTCTATCACTCTCCATTAGAAATTAATTGTCATATTATTCATCCATGTACATAATTTCACTTCAGACAAATGTTATCCTATTCAAATTCCTAGTTTTGTGGTGATCCATACATTTCCCTTTCCTTATTATTAAGAGTATATTTTATTAACCCTGTTTCTGATGTGGGTTTCCCAAAAGAATTCTAGTATCAACCTATGATTATTTAGATAATTTTCAAATTTTAAGGATGAAATTTATTTAAGGATGGGAGAATGTAAGACTCCATGATTTTACAATATGCCTCTTTTTAAATTTAACTTCTTTGATAGCTTACCAACTTGAAAAATTATTTAAATATTATTATTTAATTATTATAGTTGTCTCCTAGATATTAGGAATTTAGTAATGAATGATATTAAATAAATTATGAAAATCTATATTATATATGTTTATAAAATTAATTCATTGGTTACCAATTAATTAGAAATGGAATCCAATTGAATATAAAGGATGAATTTTTATAAAAACAATTTTTATGGCCACAATAACATTCTATATTAATAAATTTAATTAATCACTATTATTTAAATACATTAATTAAATTTATATATTATATTTTCAATCAAATATTTTCATATTCATCTAAAACATTTTTAGAGGCATAAGATAAGAATAAATCCAATTTTACACATAAAAAAGCTATATTTTTCTAAACATGGTTTTACCACCTTTTAGTGGTGAACTTGTTTTAAATATAAATTATTTACACTTTTATAAATTATAATTTACAAAATAGACATTATTTTTAAAATTTTAATATCAAAATTTACTTTGGTTAAATTTTTGGTATTTTTTTGATATGTTTCATTTTTGATGAATAGTAATGTGACCATTGGAATAAAAATATGAATTTTTGAAATATTTTTTATGAACATTATAACAATAACCTCACCTATGAATGTATAAATATAATTTATTTATCTTATAAATTTCAATATGATATAATTATATCATAGTATAAGTAAATAAATGTTTTAGAAATTATTACTTAAGTGTTGATATTTTTGTAAAACATAAATGTTTGTTTTCAATTTTAGAATTAATATAATGATTTAAAAGAAAATTTATTTTCATAAAATAGAATCATAAATTAATAATTTTTTTATTATAATTATAAGGTAATTTTATGGGATGATATTTAATTTTTCAAAGTGTCATAAAATCAGTTATAATTTTAAAATTGTTATTTTTCGAAATAATAATGATTTTATTTAGAAATTAAAATTGTCATATTTAGAAAATTATTTTAATAAAATGAAGTTCATTTTTGAATTCTACATGTTGAAAAATGGTTAGGTTGAATTTTCTATATTTTTCTAAAATAGTTGAATTTTTTTGAATAGTGAAATACTGTAGTTTACGGTATATATACATTATAAGTAAAATACACTATTCCTTGAGTCATGGAAAATTTAAGAACCATTGGTTTGAAATAACATGAACTTTTTTACTATAATTAGTCATAATAATCAAAACTATTCATAGTCTTGAGCCAAAATAATAAACAAATGAATAAAATATTCAAAAAACACCCTTCTCCTTCACTATAAATACCACCCCTCATCACCCCTTCTCCTCACACATTCCTATTGGAGTTGGTTCCCTACAACCAAATTTTTTGTAATTTATGATAAACATATATCCATTGTATTTATATTAATAAACTCTTTATCACATCATGATTATTCTTCTACGTAACATTGCATGTGATAATGTCCCAAGAGTTGTTATCGCACTAAAAGGTCATAGCAGTTCCTCACTATGATAAAACCCAGAAGTTCTAAGAAACTATTCTTAGATATATTTTATATATATGGATAATATCATTTTATGGACACAAATGATATAGGATATCAGAGGTGGATACTCATAGGACTTTGAGACACCTTCTCATAGGGTATTCCATGGGTGATATCCAGTAAGATATTATGAGAACGAGACCCGATGGTAGAAAATCAACATTTATAAGTATCATTGGATGTTACTATATGTGGATGTGTGTATTGTTCTTTATAATTTAATATTATTATTAATGGGTATTATGACATGTGCACGTAGATGTATTGGTGAACACCATGATGACATATGTTCGCGGTGAGGTAGGATATGTTGGGTGCATCACGAGTAATACTACATTAACGAATAATGAAAGTATTTTCCCATCTATTCTATAATAGAAGATTATATCTCAGGACCTTTGAAGAAAATGATATTTCCTAAATAAATCCATGGTTTTGGTGTTCTATAAGCAAGTTCAATTTTTGGGAAGTCAATGAATGAGAAATCGAGAACATGGGTTAATGGCACTTGCATGAAACCCACTTGATTAGAGATATCAAGACAAAGGGGTTATATTACATGGTAAGTGTTCATATGAGGTGAAATTTTGTTGCGCCATTTACTTCTTTCTCTATGGGTGCCTTGGTATGTTTCTAGGCAGCAACCTTGGAGTTTAAGCAGGTTTGCCAAATTCCACTAAGAAAGAGGCCTATAGGGTCACACATTAACTGTATTCATCATCTCAGTTGAATAATATATATTATTTATTATTTAAAAATTAAAATAAATATTATTCTGAGTTGTTGTTTAATAATTATTCATAGATACCTGATTGTAATTATTTCGACACTAGTTATTCAAGAAAATATATTATGGGTGGAATAACTAATAAATCTTTATTTTCTATTTAGTGAATATAATATTTATATATTTATTAGCGAATAATTTATTGATATTTATTTAATAAATAAATAGTCATTATTCAAGGTTCAATAAATATGTTGTAGGATTGGATGACCAAGTTAATGGTCCAGTGAGAAATAATAATATTAAATATTATTTGATAAAATAATATTTAATTATAACTCACAAGATAAGAACATGTGAGGAAATAATAATGTTACTGTTATTATTTTACATGGGGGTTTTGTTAGGATTAATAAAATAATTAAGGAACTTGTGAAAATTATTTATTATTACCCTAGTAAATAAAATACCCGGTTATATTATTCTCTTATTATCCAAGCTCTAGCCAAGTGACGTATATTGGTTGTGCACAAGAAATTGGAGAAAATGTCTCAAGTATAGGGAGTTCATCCCTATCCAAGAAAGATCTTAAGAAGAAGAGAGATTTGCCTCCACCGGATCAAGGAGAATGCTTTGGAAGCAGTTCTCAAGGTGTTTGAAGGCAAACATCGCAAGCACAAGGATCTTCCATGATAGTACTCGGAGACTCCTTTGGTGACATCCAGAGATATGTGAAACACGCGTGGATCACCACTAGAGTAGATCTACCCTTGATCTCTACAACACAACGAAGGCGCACTGCAGATCTATGGTCGAACACATCAACAAAGAAAGATTCATCTTGGAGGTAATTCTTTGATTTAATTAAATTAATTATATACAAAATATGTTGATCCAATCTCTTGGTTCCAAGGGAAATTATTATTTGTCTAAATACTTGACTCAATTCTGTGGATACTGGAGTTCATCATCATATTGATCCCGGATTGATCATCGATTATGGAAAAAATCAAAGTTGGGCACCAGCCCTCCCATGCTTCTGTTACGCACGGAACCTACAAGTTGTATCAAAGGGGGAATATTATTGTTTATAATTATTTAAATAATATTTTAATGATTTATGCTTTAATAATTTAGTTTTTCAATTCAATTTTAATCATTCCCTTTTTAATCTAAATTATGAGATCTATTCTTCCTCTATCGTTTCTCGTAGATCTAACAAAAATGATTAATTTTATGATTAAAATAAAATCAAGGAACTCATCCGGAGGTGCCAATGATCCTAGTCATACAGCACCAGACTATACACCATGTAATCATAATTACACATCATGTAGTATTGTTCAACGCATAAAGATTTGTTCGGTAATCAATTTGAGATCCTGTATTAATTAGGCATTAACGACACCATTAATGACCTTTAATCCATACACGGATTGTCCGGATAGTGACCGTGTAATGCAGAGTCTACACAGCATGTGTCCCACTAGACACATCGTGTACTCCAAATATTTATGAAGTACACCTCACACGCCATTTCCCCAGGCATGTACTTCGGATGGATGGTGAGGAGGGTACACACTATGTAGTCGGATCTACACGCCATTTACTTTTTCTAGATTACACAGATTTAAAATTTATTATTTTATTATGTAACCCTTGAGACATGTACCTTCGTGTGGGCGTAAAGCTAGGACACAACATGTGATAGGTGTTTGATATATATATATATATATGTGTGTGTGTGTGTGATTAATTGACATATTCATAATGTTCAAATATCTACACATCATGTATGAGCTATATTATAATTATAATTCTATATGCATGCTATATGTCACAGATAATAAAGTGTATACAAGTATAATACATGTTGGGTAGTTTTGGATGGGTATTCACTGGGTTTCCCCCATGGTACAAGTTATGTACAAGGTTAATTTTAAATGAATTCAATTTTGTTTAAAATTATAATGGATGAGAATCTCAAGTAAATTAATAAAAGGATTAAGATAAAAGGATTGATTAATTAAAGAAAATAATTAATTGATTCAATTGTGATTTATCTTAAATAATAACAATTAAATAATTGAATGCTAGTTTTATTAAATGTGTAGTTCAATTCATTCATGTGTATGATCATGATCTAGACTAGACCGTTGTATGCGATTGGTTTCCTTTTAATTTAATATTAAATTAAATTATTAGCATGTGTGCCTTCTCTCCTCATTAATATATAGGATTTGTGTACCCATGGTTTCTTTTATTTAAATCCCATTTTACCCCTCACCTATCTATGAGTAAAATAATATTTAATTAATGGAGCTATCAAGTTAGTGGAGGTGGTTCAAGTAAGGATCCTAGGTGAAACTAGTCCAAGGAGATATAGGGGTGGATAGGTGGAAAGCTATAAAAATGAACCTAATTGGTTCCAGGTATTTCTCCCCCAGGTCAGAAGTTAGTTTATCAACTGCTAGATAAACTAACCATTAGAACAAGCTCATGATCATACCCTTTATTTTATTTTTGTCAGTTGTATGGTTATTCATTATGGATGTTTTGTCACGATCACATAATTAATGAATTAACAAGCATGCAAGATGGAACTAAAATAAACTATATTATGTGTAAATATTATCTAATACATTTTTAATCACTTAAGATTATCCCACTAAATATTAACAAGCTTGTTAAAAGATAGTAAATGGAAATTTAGGCATAAATGATAAAATCCCTTAAAAATATTAAGTCGGTATAGCCTTCTATTACTTCATATAGAATTGAACCATAGTTCAAAGTGATTGACCAGCCAAATTTGGGGTGATTTAAATTACCAGGGAATTATAATATGAGGTTTTGGGGTTTAATTGAATTAGTTTACATCAAGGGTTGACTTCCAAAGAATTACATGGTGTAACTGGGAGGAAAAGGTTGAGGAAATCCAAAATTAATAATTTTAGGATTGGGGAGTCCACTCAATGGATCATGGAATTACAAGATGATGCAGTTGGTATTTATAATTCCTACTTAAATCCTTTCAAATTGCTTAACCAACCAAGGTTGGGGTAATTTGAAGTGAAATATTGATCCTTGACACTAGAATGTCCAAGAAATAGGATATTATAAAGCCAATGGTGAGAGATATTGGGTTTTGATAAAATAGTGGGAGACTAATGAATATTTATTTATTTGTCTTAATTTTATGAGATAAAGAACTAAAACTATGTTCATCTCATTTATATAAATGGAATAAAAAATGAAATCAAATATATCATTATGATCCAAACTCAAGAAGGAAATCCTTCTCACCATCACTAATTTCTAGGAGTGGAAAAGGTGCCTTCGGTTCATCCTTCACCATGGAAGGAAACTATATGTGATGGAAGAACCTTTACGAGTTGCACCTGTAAATGAGGAAAGTGGTGAGGAGCTCTCTATGTATGAGAAACATCTGAATGATTCTACAGATATCCAGTTCCTCATGTTTTCATCCATGACCAATGAGCTCTTGAAAAAACTTGAGGAAATGGATACTTATAAAATGATGTCTCACCTTCAGGATCTCTATCAAGATAAGGAGAGATAATAGAGTTATGAGATCTCCAACACTTTGTTCACCACTAATCTTTGTGAGTCTGTTCCAGCTGGGCCACATGTAGTTAAGCTTATTAGCTATATTGAGCATATATACATCTTATGGATTAAATTCC
Organism: Viscum album; assembly: GCA_963277665.1. Classification (NCBI taxonomy): domain Eukaryota; kingdom Viridiplantae; phylum Streptophyta; class Magnoliopsida; order Santalales; family Viscaceae; genus Viscum; species Viscum album. The sequence goes on from OY728119.1 coordinate 1,859,899,941, forward strand.
CAGATGAGTTGCGTACATATATCATACTATCATCACTTCCCAATACATTCTCCAGTTTTATTTTGAATTATAATATGAGAAATAATGAAAAGGTTATATAGAAACTAATTACTTTAATTCTCCAAGTGGATAAGGACATGGGGAGTGAAAAACCCACAGACCTTACGGTGAATAGTAAGAGGAATGACAAGGAAAAGGGGCCTAAGACTTATAAATAGTTTAAATCCCCTGAGCATCATTTGACCAAGAAGAAGAAGATCTAAAGGTAGGGCAATGAAAAGGATGTAGTATGCTTTGCATGTGAAAAGTTAGACTACTAGAAGAGTAAGTGAACCTAGAGGCAAGGGGAAACCAAAGGTGCATTCGTTATCAAGTGAAATCTATCCATTTCTACACACTAGGTATTAGATATAGCTTGTGGTGCTTATATCTATATAAAAATTTAGGAACCAAGTAGATTATGGAATATTTCCAATGGAGAGGTGGATCTGTGAGCTACCAATGGTGTGAGGCTAACTGCTCTTGCCATTGGTGACTACCTCCTCATGTATGATCCCGGCCTTTTATTGAGTCATCTTGGGAACGTTTTCAGGAAATTTTTGAATATTTTACATACCTTTAACTTGGAATAGTGTCTTGGGGTGTGTTTGGGTGAATCTCTAAGGAAAACTAATGGATAGTGGGTTGTGCACGGTTTGCGCACAGTTTGACAAACCACCAACCATGCGGACCTCTCTGTCCAAGTTGGCACACGGTTTGCCTAACCGTGCGTGTGGGTTTATAATTTCCATAATCCTTTTTAAAACCTCATCAACCCCTAGTACATCCATATTTTTTTACCTTGTATTGGTATTGAAAAATTATAGGTGCTTCCAAAGCCTCCTGAATATATTCTAAGGCAATCTGAACATCGTTCCTCGAGATTGAAAGCTCGCATTGAAGATCCTCACTCCTCCCGATAAGTGGATTTCATCCCATTGTTTCTCCTGTTCTTTCCTCTATCATTCCATGATATTTTCATAGAGGATCTTCACCATTTACATATATCTAAACCTATGATTTGAGATCTAGATCTAGAATTTTGGATCTAGATCTAGTTTTACAAGATCTTGATGCCTTTGATCTTAAATTTTGGTTTTAGGGATTTAGATTCAAATCTTGATTGACGATGTTATGCCATGCGGATTATAGGGATTTTCGTTGGGCTAACTTCCGTCAATAAACTAAGGTAGGTGGTCTAAATAAAACTCCCATATTCATGATTTATGATATGTGTATGAGTTTATGAATTTTCCAGATTCCCTTGATAATTGAATTCTTAAATTGGAGTAATTAGGAATATGGTTTTGACTTGTGATTTTCCTTGGTGATTAATTGATAATTGATCATGGAACAAATTAAGGGGGTTTCCCAAATTGAAATTTGTTTTTGAGATTGATTTTGGGTTGAGATATTGTCTTGAGATATTGATTTTGAAAAAAGATAATTAATTGGGAGAATTAGTTATATGTCGTGATATTGATCAAAGATAATTAATTGTGAGAATTAATTATGGAATGTTGAGATTTGAAATGGATAATTAATTGTGAATAATTAATTATGGAATGAGAATGGAATTGATTTATTGATGAATTAATTAATTAATTAATGGTTTATGTGCTTAGTTAATTGTTTAATTAACTAATGGCCTTTGAAATGTTTAACTAATCATTAGATTATTAAATGAATAATTTGGAAAATTATTATGATTTAAAGAATGATTAAATGTATGAGATTTTTTGGTTCTAGGAATGGAATCCTAGACCGATTAGAAGTTTGGACTTGGACATGGCGTTCCTCCCCAATAGTTATCCAAGCTTGAGATTATGGGGTGCTAGGCATGATGACCTACACTGAATGAGAATTGGAGTGCTAGGAAAGATGACCTACACTCAATGAGATTTGTGGTGCTAGGCATGAAAACCTACACTAAATGATTAATGGTAATAATGAATGATGACTCAACTAAGAATTGGGGTGTTAGGCTTGACAACCTACACCAAATGATTAATGATAATGAATGATGATTCAAATGGGAAACATGAATTGAATTGGACTAATGTAATGATTAAAGATTAAATTAAAATGTGATAAATGTTTAAATTATTCATTGTATTTATTGATTTATAAAATTGCATGCACTAACTTTTGACTGGACTAGTTTTAGAAACCGTTGGTGGTGGCCTATAGAGTTGTACTCACACCCAATTTGGGCTGCCTGATTGGAACCCGATAAGAATTTATTGTTTTAGGAATGGATAAGGGAAAGACCCTATGATAGGTTTCTTTTGGGATTGGAGCATGGGAGAGGGAATTGGATATGGTTTGGGACCCACTTGGGAGTTGTTGTGTCTTTATTTTCAGTTGCATTGTAGACACTTGGAACTTTCATTGTCATAGCATGTTTTACCTTTTAGTTGAGTGTTGTATTTTCAGGTTTTGACTATCATATGTCATGGTATTGTTCTGGTTATTTATATTCTTCCGTACCTGGTTATTTTTATTTTCTTCTACTGGTGTGTTATTCTGATAATAGAGGGTATAGTCTCCCCAATAATGACTTACCAGACCCTCACTGCTAGTCGACACCCTCTAGTGTATAGGGAGGTGCGCTTTAGGGCATGTGGCTAACTAGCTCGGGGCACCGTTTAGTGGCTCCATGGTCGGGACATCAGACCTCACATTGCTAATAGAAATGGTTTTGGTTTTACATGGATATTATTATGTACCTAACATTACTAAAAACATAATTTATGTATCAAGTTTGGATATTTTTATTTTATAAGGACAACATATTTTATGTTATAGGGCATTTAAATAACGTTCTGTATGTTTTAAATTATGAAAACCAAGTGCTAGAAATTGATAAAGTATCAAGTTTACATGACTCATATAACATCCAGTTGTGGCATCACCATCTCAGTCATATAAATGAGAAGTTTTTGACAAAGCTTTTTCAAGATGGTTATTTAGACTCTTATGAGATAAAACCACTTGATATATGTCATGCTTGTTTACAAGGGAAAATAACCAAACCTCCATTTGGTGGATAGGGTGAAAGGGAAATAGAGCATATGGGATTGGTACACACTGATGTGTGTGGACCATTTCTAGTAGAATCTAGAGGTGGATATTCTTACTTCATAACTTTTACTGATGACTTGAGTATATATGTATATATTTACTTGATGAGGTATAAGTCTGAGTCCTTTAATAATTTCAAATAATTCAATGAATGAAGTAGAGAATAATCTTGGTAAGAATATAAAGAAGATTCAATCATATCTAAGTAGAGAATATCTTAACCAAGAGTTCATCAACTTTCTGTGGGAGTTTGGGATTCTATCTCAACTCACTCCACCTTTACCTTCTTATCGGTGACAACAGAAGAAGCCCAACCCAACGGGCAACATCCTCCTTTTTTGCCTTGGGAGTAGCTCATGCCTCAAAAAGAGCTGCTTGATCATGTTCTAAAAGCAATGCCCTGCTACTCTAGTAGGAGGTTGGATATATCCACAACTAATTGTGTCATATCAAAAAGAGGTTGCCCTCGACGTTTTGGATTTCTTCCGCCTGCAATGTTCGAAGGAATGTTAACTGGTGAGGAATTCTTAAAGGATTTAAATCCTGTTAAATCCCCTCGTAAGACCGACTTTCACTCTGATGTGAGAGCAAGGGAAACTACCAGCTTTTATTCTAGGTACCACCAAATCAACTCCAAGCGAGTGGGAACAAAAAGCCCATATGCATTCTTCAGAGCTCAAGCTGTCACTCGAGCAACACTCCTTGATGATCCCATCACTACAACACGGGGTTCGGTATACACGAAAATGGTAGCGAACCTCATGGAAAATGAGACGGTTCAGGAATGGCTAGTTCAATGAATTGGCCGAGTTGGTTTGATGGAACGATTGACGATGGGAATCGTGTAGCTATCGACGCATCAGAATCGCCATAAGTGGATAGTGATCCGGTGAGAGAGTTATTTGGTGCTTTTGACAGGTCCCATATGTAGTTCAACTAGTTTGAAAGCTCTCGAATCATATTTTGGGCTCTAGGGAATTATTTCATCTACTCAGCCTTCAGCAGTAGAAATGGGGAACCATATCTGAATGTGAATGGCTGCGGTGGAAACAAAACAACAGATTTTCTGTGATTGCAAAATAAAATCTGAAAGCATGGGAAACCGACCGGAAAAGATGAGCCACAGTTGTTGCTCCCAGATTGAGTACTTGCGGGAAAGGAGAAGCGGTAGCAGCTGGTAAACAAGAAGAAGGCAAAGACTACCAGGGCTTGTACACCTATAGTCAAGCGATAGCTCCAGGGATGGAAAAAGGTCATAGCTTCTACGGAGGAAATAAGTCATCATGATTTCTACCGTATTGGGAGTCTGAGCTCAAGTACCCAAATGATAATTGTTTTGTTCCCTAAGCGTTGAAGTTATTTCGATTCTGTAAGCATGCCCGACGAGCCGTCTTTGATTCCGCCCTTTTTGGAGTTGCTTATCCATCCCTATAGTGATTGGTTGGGAGATTTTTCAAGTATTCGTGTTGGCACCAATGAGCCGTACTTTTTTTCTATTTCATTTTTTCAAATGGTGGTGTGATCTACTTAAACGAGTGACACCGACCGAAGGAACGGGGCAAGATATCTAGGATCTCAAGTCATGTGAAGTGTGATCTAACAGCAGGGAAGGTCCCATTCTTAGAATGGAAGGGAAGTGATCATGTATGGTTATGGTGCTAGATTGAACAAGATTTAGCTTTCATCATCATATATAGAACGAGAATAAAGCTTCTGGTATTATATGTTCGGTTGGTCACTGTGGGCGGGTGAGACCTAGCAGCTTGGCGCAAAAGTGCTGTAGCGACTATGTTGGGAACTAGACTTTGTCTTGCAGACTGACTTCAATAGTATAGATATTTCCCACTGTCTGTGTCGATACCAGAAACTACGACTGAAACCTAGACTACTAATGAAGGGTAAGTGATTGCCTACTTTCTATGTCCGAAGACGCTTACTGCACTCCTTCTTCTGTCAAGGCAGGCAGGCGGTTATCATGATGTAGTCAAGGAGGTAGGCTTTGAGCCAACAATAAAGCTAGTAAAGACAGCTCTATCGCGAGTGAGTAGCCTTTTCCAAAGAAGCGCTAAGAGTTGACTTCTTTCTTGCCTTGTCAAAGTTAGGGGATGTCAGGAGTGAGGGAGTAAAATGGAAGTTTCATAGTGAGAAGTCTAAGGGTAAAAGATCCCTAGTTTGATAGCTTCAGTTAGTTGTTTAAAAGCTATGTTTTGAGTATGAGTTCCTCTTTTGACACAATAATAAGCAGTTCAGTTACCGTGTCCAGTATCGATAATGTAGTCTACAGATGCGGGCACAGAGTCGGCTTAGTAACAGATTCATTCAAAGAGGTGAGTTACCCGTCATCGATTGAAAGATTCAGTTTAGTGAGAATAGCTCTAGTCTGAGAGCTTAAGCTATGAGTTGAAAAGTTCAGTATGGGCTCCTCTTTTCTTTAACCGCAATAGGGTTCAAGCCTAGCGCGAAGAAAACAGAGAAGAAGCAGGAGCCGATCAGTCCACCTTAGTGCTAATTGCCATAAAAGAAGCAGTCAACGGTAGCCGACACTGGTTTAGTTACCATAGCGCTAGTATTTTTGCAGACTCAAGGTGACTTCTAACCATGAGTTCCTCAGAGCACACAATAAATAGTGCTGTTGGTGACTCTGGTTTCGGGTGAATCTCAATAGTATGATAGCGTATTTCAGGTAGTTACAAGTGAGATAGATGTGTAACTCACCTCTAAAACTAAGCCAAGGCCCGCCGATTGAAGGGAGGTAACCGGTTTGCGAGGTTTCTTGAAAGGTCCTGAGACTTAAACAACTTTCTCAGATACTCTTTTATGCTCCTTCCTCTCCTTTCCAGTCGAGCTATTGAATTCCTCAGTCATCTAATCCTTTCCCTCTTTCACTGCAGCTTCAGGTCGACAAAAGCAAAAGGAGGAAGGCAGTAACTCCAGGACTTCACTTGACAAAAGAAAAGTCTGAGATGGCTACGGCTTTCGGACTAGGCAAGGAGAAGAGAATCGAAGAGCTTTCTGACGAGGAAAGAGACTAGAGGAGAAATCTTCGTTGCTTCCTCAAGCGGGGTCTTAATGGAAGAGCTTTACTTACATACTAGGAAAGGATAATGGTCCCTTCGCCTCCTTTTGCTCCTACATCTTCATGGCTTACCGCTTCTTTTTCTAAGAAGAAAGGCTTTTAGCTTCTTAGATTCACAAACCATATGTTCTCTCTCCTGCTCTCAAACTGAAGAAAGAAGGCAGACTGGTAAGAGGGACGACCTTATATAATTATTAGATCCTCTATATGGCTGATCTTCATATTGGTAGTTATCCTACTATCTATTGCTATGCATCAGTCAAATACCTGAGGCTTGCTCCCTTTTTTCCTACTTCTTATCGGATTGAAGACTTGCTTTTAAAGCAAAGGCCTAAAGGAGTCCTAAACCCGACCTACTTATAAAGGGGCCTTCCCTCTCGTTTTCGGTCTTCGAGTTTTCTTCCTTCCGGATTCGGGCCTTGATTTTCTTTGGTAGTGTAATAATTGGCTTTACCCTTCTTTCGAGTTTTAAGAAAGTTGCGTGAAGGACTTCTTCTTCTCTGCCCTCTCCTCTCCCCAGGGCAGAAGGAATGCAATCACTTACGGTTAGATGAAGAAATGGGCAATCTCTGAGCTTAACTTACTTAAGTGCGTCTAGGGTCAGGCGGTACTTAAGGGAATCTAACTCTTCAAGGACTCTTAACTCCCATTCCCTCTTAAGACAGAAAGAAAGATCGGGTTGGGGACACTGGTATACTGTACTAATATGAGTCAAGAAAGGAAGCGAGCTCGACTATCGACTATTAAGGAAAGGAAAGCTGCTAGCTTAGCTCACGCAAAGGTGAGGGTCCTTAAGGAGCACCCTAATTGAAATCGAATAAGGTAAGGAGAGAGGACAAGGGGGCTTACGTGAAGCGTGAGGAAGCTTGGATCATGAATGATTCGAAGGAGAGCACAGAAATAGAAGTGCTTTTATCGATCGGCTTGATTGAACAGCTGGCTTGATTGAGTACCGTCACTACAATACAATAGCTTTCTTGAGCTTGAGTAGACCGTTCGCTTTAGGGAAAAAGAGCTCTTAGGGATTGAATCTCTTTTATCCCCTAACATAGTAATGTGAGCTTGATCAAAATCCTTTCCTCCTTTATATTAGTAAGGCCTTTACTGGAATACTATGCTTGCTGCTTATGGCTCACGATCCCTTACCTCAGCCCTTTCCAGTATCCTTGCTCTCAATGTCCGAGATTCCCCCTATTTGAGTTTGAGTAAGGTGTTCTATCATAAAGCGATAGGGTAGGGTTCCTTATTGAAAACTAAATTCAAGCAAAATAAAGGGTTAGATCTAGTACAGATGTTGAAGAAAGCCTTACTTTAATCCTTTCAAAAAAACTAGATGAGGGTTGGGTGGAACAGCCTTTATTCAAGAAGTTCCTTGCCAATCGAAGACCTTTTAGAATGGAAGCTGCCTGGTTCCCGAGGAAAGGATTTCTCCTCATACTTTTTTTCGGAAAAGTCAAAAAGTACCTCATATGGTAAACAAAAGAAAGATTCCTTCCATACGATGTGGTAAAAGTAAGAAAAGGGTAAAAATGTCTTAAACATACATGGAAGGAAGGTAAAAAATTTATGAAAACATTTTGAGAGCATATGGACATGATTAATAAACATAACCCCCAGTAAATACTTACGTATAAGCAATCTCGGAAAAAAATGAGATTTGAAAAATTATCCCTTACCTTAGGTCCGATATGCTTCGTACATTTCCAAAACTCCTGTATAATGATTTAAATAATTTCATTGAATTATTACAGAATCATATTCATTGTTATGATATCATATATGGTTCACTTATGACTTTATAGTACCTGTTCTTTTGTAAATTTCATGTCAAAGCAGCATTTTGGGTAAAACGTTTTATTTATCGTACGTGTTTGGACTTGTTGTTCTTGATATTATTACTACTTATATCATGATTTAATTACTTCTAGAATTTAAATCATGATATATATATCATATATTCAGTATACATAATTATATATGATATATAGATAAATGAAATGAAATACACTGTTCATGGAGACGGTAGGCCGTACGTATGCATGAACGCTGTTTTCATTTCCTTACTGAATGAAATTAAGTAGATGACATACATATATATACACATAAATCCAGTATCATTATTATGTCATATATTTCATGATTAATTATTATATATACTTTATAATCATTCATGAATGGTTAATATGGAGAATGAATCTCATCGTGTCGTGGAGACGGTAGTCCGTACGTACACACGAGCGATGATATCATTCCCATGATCGTTGAATTTCATTGAAGTGTATGTAAAATATTTCATAATCAATATCACTTTGAAATAATCATATATAGTTATTTATTTACACCATTATACCCATCCAAGTAAGGTGGTGGTCGAAAACAGATTACACCACGGCGTTGAGACGGTATTCCGTATGTACGCACGCGCGGTGATTTTGTTTTCCGTAGGATGGATAGATGGTGAAATAGGGTTGTTTCATTCTTATAATAACATATCAGTATATGAGTGATAATTATGTTATTACTTCATAATGAAACAACTAAATAATAATAAGTAGAAGAAGAAATAATGTTGAAAGAATCGGTAACGGATATTACCTCTTCTTTCGACACGCCTTTTTGAAACCTCCTCTTAGGGAACTAAGATTGGTCATTGAAGAAGACCCAAACCTCTAGGATGTTTCTATAGAAGTGTAGAAGAGAAATTGTCAGGGTTTTGCCGAGCTTGAATGCTCATAGTGGTGTGAGGAAGAGAGGGAGGAGGTTCCCTTTTATAAGGGAGTAGAGGGGCACCTTTGGAATAACTAAAAATATTATTTTATTATAAAGTCATATTCGGTTTTTAATAGCTCAAAATTGAGTTATTTCAAAGATAAGGTGGGTATGGGTCGAAATACTCTCATAAAATAGAATTTAGACAAGTTTAGATTTCTATTTTAACCTTATCATTTAGATTTAACTTTAAGTTAAATAGTTTTTCTTTTACGGTGTCTTCTTTCTTTCTTACACTATAAGGTTAATAAACTTACTATAACAAGCCAAAAGAACCCCGAGATGTTTATTATTAATATATATATCCTTATCTATGTCATTTGGCCGAACCTTATATTTTTATTAATGAAATAACAATTAATAATATAATATTTGTTTTAAAAACTATTTTATGTCAATTTTGACACTATTTGGTAATTGATTTTTGTGAAAATCATAAGAGAATGATTATTTCGAAAAAAGTTAACTAAACCAATAATAACATGTCATACTAACCTATTAAATTAATGTAATTCATAAAAAGTCTCAAATTACATTTATTTGGGTATTTATAACATCAATTATGTCAATATTTCATTAATAAGATAATTGCTGCATCATCATTGTGTCATAAATAAATTAAATTATTTAATTTATAAAAATTATAAATAAAACAAAATTATATAGGAAATATTTTTATATTTTTAATTAATATTTATTGTTGAATTTATCTTATGTATAACCCTATATTAAAAATGATTTAGTTATTAAACTTTGATTTTAACTATTTTAAACCTTCTTTAAATAAATTAATAATAAATGTCCTAATCTACTCCAAGTGGGCCTAAATGGTCATATTTTATTCCTAAGGTTGTTTTTGTTCGAATTACACTTATCCAGTAGAATTAAGACATGTGTTAGGGTAATAATAATATCATTTTTATCCTTAATTACCCTATTTACTTTTAACCGTGGTAAAGAAAAGTAAAACGTTACTATTCAACTAAAATTATTTTCATCTCATTGAACCACATTTTAATCCTTGATATTAACCATGTCTCTTATATTTTCAAAATTCCACTCACAGAAGTGGTAAAATTATGTTTTATGTGAATTTCCAAATTCTCCTAGGAGGTGGGTAAAAGACGGTGAAAAGTTCAATAAAATTTTTATATATCTAAAATTATTAAAAAATGACTCCAATGACTTAAATTGAACTTATATAGGTATTATGTATCAATTTTGACCTAAAATAAATTTAAATAAAATAAATAATTATTTAAATAAAAAGTCGGTTTTTGAATAGTAACCTAGTGTTTTCACTATTTATCAAAAATTGAAAGTCTTCAGAAAAATACCAAAAATTCACCCTAGGATAATTTTGATATTCTGAATCCAAAAATGAAGTCCATTTTTAAAGATAAAATTTATAAAATTCCAAAAAGTGGGTATTACTATTCATAACGGCTAGTTCATAGTAATATTATAATAATATATCGTTTAGTGAAACTCAGTATTGCTTACTAAACACGCTATCGAAGAAGGTCTTGATTACGTGTAATGGAAGCCAAGTGAGGGATGTGTGTAGTACGAACTCCTTTTGGTGTAGAGTACAACACAAGAAATCAATGAAATTAAAAAGAAAATTTTTCCTAAATCTCGGGGTGTTACATTCTACCCCCCTTAAAATGAATTTCGCCCTCGAAATTCGTCAAGGTTATAAATGGTTTACTACTCGAAAGTTTCTTTAATAGAAACCCACATAGTAAAAAGGAATACCAAAACTTGGCTTTAAAAACTAATGTATGAAATGTAACCGTTACCCAAATTAACTAATCACTGGGTTTCCACATAGGAGAACATAGGTGAAAATATGGATATGGAAGAGAAATCTAACCGTCATGTTCTGATGGAGAGTGGTAGAGAACATGGCTATGAAAAAGAAAAAAATCACAAAGCCATATATTTGTGATGATCTAGGGTACCATCTGATTTATCGAATATAATGGTACTAGGACAACATTTTTGGTTTTCAAGATCATTTCCCTAAAGTTGAAGAATTTGAATTATAATAGATACTTACTTTATTTTGGTATAATATCACCGTTGTTCGTGCCTTGAACAATTTTAACTTCATATCTTTAAGAAATGAAGTTGAATTTGTCTTTCGCAAAGTTTTAGCAGATCACGTGATAGAATGATAGGTCATTCCATCTATCTCAAATATAAGTTAGCAAAAGTTATATACATAATTCCATGTATGGTGAGATTAATCATATATGGTTCCAAAATGGAATTATACTTCATCTATCATCCTGTATAATAAAATAAAACTAGTTTCTACTAACCATGGACTTCCTGTAGGCCAGTGGTAGGAAATAAAGGCCTGTCTCACTTCGGTTGTGGGTTCGATTCCCACAGCCTTGTCCGACGTGACGGGTTGTCGCTCGTTCTGCAGGTTGTCCTTTTTTTTTCTAAAAATACAATACTAACTTATGTCCAACATAATCCATTCCAATATTTAGGATTATCCATAATATTGCAGCCCATTCTCATATTATAGTGAAAACGATTACCAAAGAATTCATATAACAATCATCTTAATACCATCGTTGATCCCCATATATCATAAGATATGTCTTGTTGGTCACATTCCAAACATTCGAAGGCCTTAATCATGTATTCTCTTGAAAAATGAATACCCATTGAATCTTAGTGAAAACATGAGTGCTGTCAAAAGTTAACTCTTTCCACATATCAAAACCCCAAAATTCTATATACTCAAACCATGATATAACTAATTCCTTATATCAGTCATGAGCTCATGAATACTGTCAAACATTTCATTTTCTCCTTATCCCTTCATTATGTGCATATCATCTTCTTTCCAAAAATATTTCAATCACTTTCCATGGTTACCGGTACCATAAAATTATTGAAAACCACAATAGACCAACACATAAATATTCCAATATTCCATGATACTATATACAACATTATTTTGGAATCCCATTACATAAACACTTAATCATTCCACCACATCGTTGTCATATTCAACATCACCAATAGTGATCACATGTGACTTCGCTTTGTCCTTTTCCTTATGTGGTTTCTCATGTCGATCATCATTAACCCTTGGATTAGGGCACTGATTAGCATAATGCCCCATTTCATTGCACTTGAATCATTGAAGTGTTGGTGGTGCGTTCTCTGTAGTCTTTTTTTTATTCACATCATTAGCAACCCTTTTTCCATTATTTCGACACTCATCTGCTCGATGAACTTATTTTCCACACTTACAACATTTTCTAGTCCCTTTAAGACAATCTCCACCATGCTTTTTTCCACACTTTGAGCATAAGGAAACATTCATCTTCTTTTCAACATTATTCTGAGATTTCTTCTTGAACTCCATCTTTTGTTTCTTGTCAAAACCATGAGATGGATATGTAACACCAACTTCCATTTATAACTTGATAGCACAATGCACAATTTCTTTATAGCTACTGAAGTCTCTTATAACTAATTCCCTTTGAAGATTTGGTTTTAAGTCACCGAAGAATCGATCAACTTTACTTTCAGGTTGGATGATAAAGCCAGATGCATACCTTTCAAGCCTTGTAAAATTCGCTTCGTATATACCAATAGATTCATCATCCTTTTTCTTTAGTTCAAGAAATTACTTCTTCATATTTGTTTGAAGAATACGAGGGAATTACTTATTGAAAAATAAGTTCTTGAACTCGTCCCTTTCCATGGACTCAATTTCATCTCTTGGACTCGTATTCTTGATAAGATTCCACCATTGATTAACTTCACCTTCCAAACGATATACTGCTAAGATAACATTATCATGTTCAGAACATTGAAGAAGTGAAAATATCTTTTCAGTGGTACTGATCCATTGTTCAACAACAAGTGGACCAGAATACCCACTGAAAGAAGGTAGACGTTGCCTCATGAAAGAATCAACAGAATATTGTTCCCTTCTCTTCTCATTTGGAAGTCCAAAATGATTCATAGCTTGTGTAAGTATAGAAATAAGATTTTTCACCCTATCTCCCATAACATTTGTTTGTTCAGGAGGAAAATAATTTCATTTTCCATTACATTGATGAACATGGTTCCTTAGGGTTCCAGCCATTGTCTAAAACCCAAAAAGAATAGTGTGAGAGGCAAAAATCATGCTAGGGAAAACAACATAATAAAGGGGGATTACCTTAAATATATAACATCTTAGGTTTAATTCTAAGATCGTTACTATAATTCTAGGACTATAACCTATATTTATACTTAACATTAGGGACATCCCTAGACATACCTTAGAAATATCTCTAGGGATCTCACTAAAGTTCTTGCATCCTAGTTTCCAAAGGTTGACTAAACCATTCCTATAATACCAACTATAGAGACCCAAATCTTGACGTACATGGACATTACATTACTTTTCCGGAATACTTAATACATAACAAAAACAGACACCAAAGGACCGTAATAGTTTAATGCCTTTGGAAACTGGGAACATAATCTTCTAATCTTGGTGAAAGATCTTCAACATCTCCCATAAATATCTTCCCCTTTTTTTCTTACAAAAAACCTTTCTTTATATCCCGTGGAAAAGAAAACATAAAAGGGGTGAGATCAAATGCCCAGTAAGGGTAAACATAGAGAACATAAAATAATCTATAAACATTTGAATGCAAAAACTTGAACATAAATTCTAAACATCAAAATATTGAGAAAATACATGAATCTTGGAAGTACGTAAGGCATATATCATTAGGGAACATCAATCATGATAAAATAGCTTGGGAATAAAACATGTAATTGTGGTAACCATTCAACACATGTCATGATTTCCATAGTAGCCAAGGCATTTCTGCCAATACCATCTTAGTGGACAAAGTCCCTTTCTGAATCGAGTTCACTCCTCGTTTTAGTCCTGTAACACTGAACCGGATTAACTTACCATTCCAGCCATGTCTATATCATGATATATAAATATTTACCCAATGCATTGGAGGGAGATATTGGTCCCACCCATCTCATAATGAAATCATTCTTACTTGAGCCACAAAATAAACATATGTAACCCAATAAATAAAATGGGTTTCATAAACATCATCCCGTCATCACATAATCCATATAAAAGAAATGGATATCATTTCATAATAAGAAAAGTGAAACCATGTAAATAATAGAGACATGATATTTGAAACATACACATATGAAATAATGTCATTTTAGATGAAAAATGGTTTTGATAAAACACTTGAAATGAATTCTTGAGGAAAATATCCTTCTTCAAAATCATTATATTTTCACAAAAATGTTATGAAATTTTAAAAGAAAAGGATTTTGTTGAAAAGAGTCATGAAATATTTTGGAGGAAGCTTCATAAAAATAAGTCTTTATAAAACCATAAAAATCCATTCACACCGTATAAGTTAAAAATAACATTATCCTCGTACTTTTTTTTCGGAAAAGTCAAAAAGTACCTCGTATGGTAAACAAAAGAAAGATTCCTTCCATACGATGTGGTAAAAGTAAGAAAAGGGTAAAAATGTCTTAAACATACATTTAAGGAAGGTAAAAATTTTATGAAAACATTTTGAGAGCATATGGACATGGGTAATAAACATAACCCCCAGTAAATACTTACGTATAAGCAATCTCGGATAAAAATGAGATTTGCAAAATTATCCCTTACCATAGGTCCGATATGCTTTGTACGTTTCTGAACCTCCTGTATAATGATTTAAATAATGTCATTGACTTATTACAGAATCATATTCGTTGTTATGATATCATATATGGTTCACTTATGACTTTATATTACCCGTTCTTTTGTAAATTTCATGTCAAAGCAACGTTTTGGGTAAAACGTTTTATTTATCATACATCTTTGGACTTGTTGTTCTTGATATTATTAATACTTATATAATGATTTAATTACTTCCAGAATTTAAATCATGATATATATATCATATATTCAGTATACATAAATATATATAATATATAGATAAATGAACTGAAATACACCGTTCATGGAGACAGTAGGTCGTACGTACGCATGAACGCTGTTTTCCTTTCCTTATTGAATAAAATTAAGTAGATGACATACATATATATACAAATAAATCTAGTATAATTATTATGTCATATATTTCATGATTAATTATTATATATACTTTATAATCATTCATGAATGGTTAACATGGAGAATGAATCTCATCGCGTCGTGGAGACGGTAGTCCGTACGTACGCATGAGCGAAGATATCATTCCCATGATCGTGGAATTGCCTTGAAGTGTATGTATAATATTTCATAATCAATATCACTTTGAAATAATCATATATAATTTTTTATTTACACCATTATACCCATCCAAGTAAGGTGGTGGTCGAAAACAGATTACACCATGGCGTGGAGATGGTATTCCGTACGTACGCACGCGCGGTGATTTCATTTTCCGTAGGATGGATAGATGGTGAAATAGGGATGTTTCATTATTATATTAAAATATTAGTATATGAGTTATACTGATGTTATTACTTCATAATTAAACAACTAAAGAAGAAGAAGTAGAAGAAGAAATAAATTTGAAAGAATCGGTAACGGATATTACCTCTTCTTTCGACACGCCTTATTGAAACCTCCTCTTAGGGCACTACGATTGGTCTTCGAAGAAGACCAGAACCTCTAAGATGTTTCTAGGGAAGTGAAGAAGATAAATTGGCCAGGGTTTTCTGAGCTTGAAGGCTCAAAGTGGTGTGAGGAAGAGAGGGAGGAGGTTCCCTTTTATAAGGGAGGAGAGGGGCACCATTGGAATAACTAAAAATATTATTTTATTATAAAGTCATATTCGGTTTTTAATAGCTCCAAATTGTGTTATTTTGAAGCTAAGGTGGGGATGTGTCGAAATAATCTCATCAAATAGAATTTATAAATGTTTAGGTTTCTATTTTAACCTTATCATTTAGATTTAACTTTAAGTTAAATAATTTTTCTTTTACCATGTCTTCTTGTTTTCTTACACTATAAGGTTAATAAACTTACTATTACAAGAAAAACGAACCCCAAGATGTTTAGTATTAATATGTATAACCTTATATAAGTCATTTTTCCTAACTTTAGATTTTTAGGAATAAAATAACAATTAATAATATAATATTTGTTTGAAAAACAATTTTATGTCAATTTTGACACTATTTGGTAATTGATTTTTGTGAAAATAATTAGAGAATTATTAGTTCTCAAAAAGTTAACTAAATAAATAATAACATGTGATATTAACCTATAAAACTAATGGAATTCATAAAAAGTCTAAAATTACACTTATTTGTAAATTTATAACATCAATTATGCCAATATTTCATTAATAAGATAATTACTACATCATCATTGTGTCATAAATAAATTACATTATTTAATGTCTAAAAATTATAAATAAAAAACTATTATATAGCAAATATTTTTATCTTTGTAATGAATATTTATAGTCGAATTTATCATATGTATAACCCTATATTAAAAATTATTTAGTTATTAAACATTGATTTTAACTATTTTAACCCTTCATTAAATAAATTAATAATAAATGTCCTAATCTAATCCAAGTGGGCCTAAATGGTCATATTTTATTCCTAAGGTTATTTTTGGTCGAATTACACTTATCCAATAGAATTAGGACATGTGTTAGGGTAATAATAATATCATTTTTACCCTTCATTACCCTATTTACTTTTAACTGTGGTAAAAAAGTAAAAAGTTACTATTCAACAAAAATTATTTTCATCTCATTGAACCAGATTTTAGTCCTTGATATTAACCGTGTCTCTCGTATTTTTGAAATTCCACTCACAGAAGCGGTAAAATTAAGTTTTATGTGAATTTGAAAATTCTCCTAGGAGGTGGGTAAAAGATGGTGAAAAGATCAATAAAATTTTTATATATCTAAAATTATTATAAAATGACTCCAATGACTTAAATTGAACTTATATAGGTATTATGTATCAATTTTTACCTAAAATAAATTTAAAAAAAATAAATAATTATTTAAATTAAAAGTCGGTTTTTGAATAGTAACCTAGTGTTTTCACTATTCATCAGAAATTGAAAGTTTTCAGAAAAATACCAGAAATTCACCCTAGGCTAATTTTGATATTCTGAATCCAAAAATGAAGTCCATTTTGAAAGATAAAATTTATAAAATTTCAAAAAGTGGGTATTACTATTTATAACGGCTAGTTCATAGTAATATTATAATAATATATCGTTTAATGAAACTCGGTATTGCATACTACACACGCTATCGAAGAAGGTCTTGATTGCATGTAATGCAAGCCAATTCAGGGATGCATGTAGTGCAAACTCCTTTTGGTGTAGTGTACAACACAAGACATCAATGAAATTAAAAATAATATTTTTCATAAAATCTTGGGGTGTTACAGAACCCTCTCATGTTCACCGCTCAATATCAGGTAGTAGTCTTTCTTGAATTGGTCGGGTGTGACATGTGTTGGGAATGGTCACCCTAAGGCTCTCAGTTTCCTTTTGTTTTTTATGGGCATGGAATAGAGTGGTATTAACTACTGGCTTGGTGAATTTTAGGGGAAATAAAGTGTCTGTGGTGGGGAGAATTTTCACACCCCAACTGGTCTAATTAATTTATTTTAATGGCCTTAAATAATTTGTGTTGATTTGGGGTCGAATCCTGAACCAAATATTTGAGTTATGTCAAAAAGTGTATTTTTTGGGTTGACATCGTGGGATGAATGGGTGGAGCGCACTTGGGAAACCTCACGCAACATTGCCCAGAAAATTGTATGACCTGTATTCTTTCCAAAAAATTTAAAATAAGAATTAAAATGGGTAATTTCTTGTAATTAAAACGAATTTTAACTATTATTTTTATTATGAAGAATTTAATTGATTTTATTTTAGGAGAAAAAATAAATAATAATAATAATAATAATTATTATGCTACTTCTTATCATTATTAGTATTATTTATACTGCTTATAATGTGTTAAAAAATGGAAATAAAATACAAACCCTAATTTCCCCCTCTCTTTAATCTCCCCCTCTCCCTTCTTCTCTTGTATGGAATGAGCGACCCCCTACTCCTCCTACTCTACATCCCCTCTTCCTGTATGTATCTCCCCCAGACATGAGCCCTCCTCTTGATCGACCTCTCTTCTTCCTACGAGAAGGCCCCCAGATGCACCCTCGCCTCCAGCCATTGGAAACATGACCATCGCCAGCCAGAACCTCACCCAGCCATTGATCTTTCGACCAACTCCTATCCAGTTTTCTCGTGTCATCCCGAACTCCAACACTCTAGCCCTCCATCCAGGATCCCACCTCCAGCTAGCAACACATCCCTTGTGCACCCTCCTTCTACTCAATCCCCCTGCACTCCCTGATATCGACAACCCGAACACCCCGATGCGTGACCGTCCAAACTGAACCCCTACCCGCACCCTTCTCCAGTGCGACCAAGGTTCCCCTCATTGGTGGAAATTGTCTCTAGGTATAATCATATTTTGAATCTTTTGGTGTTTTTCTTCATGTTATCTGAATTGTAAAAATTCGGGTTGTGTTCGCACATCATTCATGGTGTCTAGGGTATGTAATTGGTTTGCGAAGCAATGCTCTTGTATTCTTTGAGGTTATGTCACATTCTCATGTGTTGAGGTAGGTGTTTTCAAGCCATTTATTCTGATTTCAATCCATATCAGACTTGTTTTATTTCAATTACTTTTTTTAATATATTTCACACCTTAATTATGCATTTAACTAGTGTTGGGTAGTATATTATTGTTGGTGAAATTTGTTTGAATTGTTTTTTAAATCATGATTGTGTGAAATGGGGTTTGTTTTGGTTATAAATCATTTTGGTATCATTTGTTTGTGTTTTATGACTTCTGCATTTGCTTTATGTGAGTCCTTGGTACATTTGGTCATGCGTTGGTCTTTGTCACCTTAATTTTGGGTATCTTTTGTTGTTATAGTGAATTTTTGGTCAACGAAAGATGGCGCACACACATATACTTAATTTAGGTATATATATAATTTATATGTCCTCCATGTACGTATTCCCTCATAGTGTGGGGAATACTTGTATTGGATTATGGATATATGTATATATATATAGGTATGTTCATGAAAGTACAGGCCAGTTACGAGTGGTCGCCACCTATTTCATCAAGTGCCAAAGTGTTTTGCATGACCCGGTTCCTCTTTGAGGTATGAATTTCCAATATTTACTTTTCGAAATGATTTATCGACACTTCCATGTTTTCAATTTATACATAAAGGGTAATTTCACGTCAATTATATTTATGGTTTGATGCAATTAGTGTTTTTTATTTATTAGAATTTACTAAAAATAAGTTTTTCTAGGGGACTGTGTGAATTCCCCAAGTTAAGATTCTTAGGATGTTTATTTTGAATGTTGTTGTCCTTCAAAGTGGGATTGGGGGTTTCCACTAAATTTTTTGGTATGTTTATAAAATTATTTATAAATATTTGGTTCATTTAGAAAATTGATTATAATTTTTTTAGTCTTTTTTTAAACTTGTTTATAAATTGTTTTGTTTTTTCTGAAGTACTTTTATGGGACTATTTTGGAGTAAGTTTGGAAAGAACAAAGCCCGTTTGTCTCTTGGTGTAGGTTTTGGTGAATGTTTTATTAAGGTACCATTTGGATTTAAAAATTTAAAAGTTGTATTGGTAAGATTTTTTGGGTAAATGTATTTAGACTTGTCGACTCAAAGGCCCATTTGGAACTTTCAATTCAAAGGTGATGTTTGAGTAATGCTTTGGGAGACTTTGGACTTAAAGGCTGATTTGGATCTTCTAACTAATGGGTGATGTTGTGTTAACATTTAGAATGGTTTTATTTTTGAAGTTATGTGTTCTTGGTCAGAGTTTTAAATTTTTTATAAAATGGTTTCAATATGGACATGACGTGATGGCCTGGTTGGTACTTTGTTTAATAATAAATGACTAAAAATGTATATGGGATGCTCTTGTCTAGGGTAACTTTTTATGGG
The DNA here is from genome assembly GCA_963277665.1 of Viscum album. Classification (NCBI taxonomy): domain Eukaryota; kingdom Viridiplantae; phylum Streptophyta; class Magnoliopsida; order Santalales; family Viscaceae; genus Viscum; species Viscum album. The sequence continues at coordinate 1,859,919,948 of OY728119.1, forward strand.
TGAATGCATAAGAAGTGTCTGTGTTTGGGGTAGGCAAGTGTGGTGATGACATGGTAAGGTGAGTCTTGAATGTGAGAGCCTCTTACATACACAGTATAATTATTATAACTACCATGGGTTCCTGGGTGTCTTTTAGTTTGTCGAGTGATGGTTTCTTATCAACCCTGATTAGATGGGTTAGTACCCAATGGTAGGTATAGAGGCCAGATGGGGGGTGACGCTTGTTTCTTTTTGCACGAGTGTAGCCAGTTGGTTATAGAGTTAGGAGCTTCACTATATGCCGACTGGTGGTTACGAACTGAGTACGTCCAAGGGTCTTCTAGGGATGTTTAGGATCACCCATGGTTACATAATTATTTACACTGCCTATTTTATTCCATCATTCTAGTTTATTTTCATCTTGCTATGTTTACCTATTTTATTTTAACACATCTTTGCTAGCTCTTATCATGGGTTTTACTTATAAATATAAAATAGTTTTTGGAAACGATATATAGAGTATGTTGGATTATTAAATGGTAAAAGCATGTTCTTATTTTGAAAATTGTAAGACCCTATTTTTCTACTTATATTTTCAAACTTGTGTTGATGGATTATTTCAGGAAAGGAGGCATTGTATTTAGTGGTTTATCTTTTGGTTTTCTACTGAGAATTTCGGTGATCATTCCTATCTTATCTTTGCACTTTAAGGTTTTATTTTTGAATCACTTGTGCAATGAGCATAGTACTTTGTTGGGTGGTGACCTAGAAGGGGACATGGAGATATGTTGAGCTGTACAGTTTTATTCTTTTTTTCTTTCATTGCTTGTACTTATTTATTTCCATTTAGTTTGTTTATTTATTTATTTTTATTATATTTTTTGGGAAAAATAATTCCCTACTATTCTAATTTTATTCTCATCATTATTTTCTAGCCCGTGGGGATCAAGAATGCCCCTCGGTCCATGGTATAGACCGGACCAGGTAACCGGTATAGGGTAGACTGAGGTTGGTTCATGACAATATTTCATGATTGGTTTTAAAATTATAATTTATTTTTAAAAATGATAAATTTTTCATGATTATTATTCTGGATATTTTGAACTAATGATCTCTTATACCAATAGTTAACCTACCGTAGTCATTTTGACACATAAGCCAAATATCATTGAAACATCCAACATAAAATTAATTGATTATTTCATTTAATATGGAATGGTAATAAGTGAAATAAAAGGAATAATAAACTTGGAATATTCCATTAATAAACTAAATAATTAATATAAGTTTATTATTTAGGAAGCTAAAGAATAAATGTGATGAATTGAACATTGGGTAAATGAATTTATCTCAATTTCCATTCATTAAGGAATCTTTCAATGTTATGCACATATTTTTTTTATGAGGTGTATATACATACATTTGGACATGTTATGTCATGAATTTATCAATTATAATATTATTTCAAATTTTGTTTAATTTAATTATTTCATGGGGATTATGATTCAAATACATCCATAGTGATAAGGGACATTTATTTAAACAAAATATATTCTAGTGTTTTCTATATAACTCTATTTTCTCCCACATATATGTTTTTAAAATTATTTTAATATGGACAAGATAGTTTTATAAAGAAAATTTATATCATTATTTCAATACTTTTGGAAAAAAGTAATATTTTTATGGAATGTTTGACTTTCTTTACGAACGATAAAAGAAATTTTCTTTTTTTACATATACAGTGATAATGAATTTCCCACTGTCATAACTATTATTTGAATCTTTTATTCCTTTAAAAAATTTATTTTTTTCATCAAAGAAACCCCCTCCTCCATTTTATAGTTATTTTTTCTGGAAAATGTTTTTTAAAGAAATGGGTATTCTAATGTTGAAGTAGTTTTTAAAATAAAATGGTATTTTGATATCCAAAAGTGATTTTGAAACAAGTTTGAATGAGTTTTAAAAAAAATATAATGAAAAAGTTAAAATATAAAATGTTTTATTCATGATATTATCATTAGAAATCATTTACAAAGGGTTCAGCCCCATTATAGCTCATGGGTGAGCCTGATATAGCTTACACGATGGATTCACCTAGATAACACTCTAATGTATTAGTTAATGATTATGTTCTACATAGATCTATATTGAAAGTTAGATATATAGTTATTCCAATTTTAAAGGGTTCAATAAGGTCTTGTTAATGGTTCTATGAGACGATTTAACAAGGAACCTACGTGATTTTCTATGTTTTCTAATGATTTTAATGAAAATCCTTTTATTTCCAAAGGAAAGATAATGATATTTTTAATTTAAAAATGATGACCTTTTAGGGAAAAAGGTATGTTTTTAAGAAAATGGCTTTCAAGGGTTATCATGTATTTCACTATAATAATAGACATCTTATTTTTATTTCCAATACAGAGCATTTTAAGTTCATACTACATTTTTAAAATGTTTTTTCATAGCATTCAAGGATGGTTAAAGGAAAGGAAGAATTCAAGTTGAAAGTAATGAATATTTTTCCTGAAAATAAATCACGATTTATTTTAAAAGTTTTATATTATGTTAAAAATGGATACTAATTGAAAGTATTCACATTTTAACTTATAGTTTTTTGTATATATGAGTTAGGAAATAATTCTCTAAAAATATAAACCTGAAAAAATCCTCAAATGTAAGAGAATAAATTCATGACTTAAAAAATCAGGATTATGTAATATTTATTGTCTAGTCCTTATAGTTGTTATCAGAGGATAGTTTAGATAAATTTAGAAATTAGGATAATTTAAATAGAATTCCCCAATTTTTTAAATTCAATTCTAATTTGAAATGATATATCATTTTAATATTACCATGTTCCTTTGTCTAAACTATGTCTATTAGGATGGTTTTTCACTGAGGAAATAAAGAATATTTAGTGGGAAGGCAATGAGAGTAAAATATCCTCCCAAATCTGTAATGCAAGATGGTTGGAATTGGAAAAGAACAATTTTTTATAGTGATGTCTCAGTTGAAACAAGATTTAAATAGACGTGGTATCCTTACTAGGGAGGAACCTAATATACCATGAAGGAACATATATATAGTTAATTATCTCATGAGACACCATACCCCATATTTATGTCCATAATATGACCATGTGGTATAAAAGATATGGATCTATTATTTATAGAAGATATTTGAAGTTATGGGATGTTTTTAACATCACAAGATAATTCCTTAAGTTTATTATTTTGATGGTGATGATGATCAGTGGTGGTCTTTGGATAATAATACCAGAGAGAAATATGATACTAGTTCCATGGAATTAGAAAATTTTTAGGATCTTTTTCTTTGAGCTATATTTCCCTAAAATTGTTCGACTCTAGATGGGAAAAAAATTCCACGAATTAAGGAAAAAATATGATGCTTTTGTGTCCATGTAAAAAGAAAAATTTTAAAAACTATCTAGGTACATATCAATTTTTTTGGGTCATTTATTGAAAAATTAATATATTTTAATTAGGATTGAAACCAAGTATACAATGAGATTTGGCTAAACTAGAATTTAAAATCTATGAGAAAGTTTTTTGTTGTACTGAAAAAATTCAGATACAGTTTTTGGACACTTATGTGTCTCATGATGATGAAAGTAAGAAGGACTTGATATGGTATGAAATGGGTAAACAAAAATCAAATAAATATAGAGTTAAGAAAATAAATTTTCCATATTGTGGTTTGTTTAGTAAAAATAACCCTAGAGAATGTCTTATGAAACTAGAGAAGTGTTATTGATGTGGACAGTTTGGTCATATGGCCTGTGATTTCAGGGAAAAGAATAATGAAGAATCCAAGAATGAGCTAACCTGTATCCATCCAATGGTGACATGTTTTAATTGAAATTATTTGGTTCATTATGCTAACATATTCCTAAAGTTAGTAATTAAAGATATAAATCATCAAGATCAGAAGGAAAAGGTTGTGGAAAAATCTTTTGGTATTACTACGGTTGATGTTAGTCCATCAGATAAAATAGTGAAAGATATGTTACATTATTAGAATTATACCAATACATTGTGTGACTTTGTATCTTCACATTCATTAATTTCTAGAAAATGTTAATGTAAATTGTGAATATCACTTAATGAAAGTAAGTTATAACTTTTGGTAAAAAACTTCAATCTGAAGTATTAAAGAAACCTGATTTATCAGAATTTTCCTATTATCATTAGTGGTATGTTCTTACCTATAAATCTTATTGAACTTCCCATAGTGGATTTTTATATTATGTTTTGGTATGTATTGGTTTCAATTTATCATTATAATATAGATTATAGATCTAGTAATGTTTTATTCAATGATTTCCTAACTTTGGTATCATATCAAGAAGCCGAGAAATAAATAATAGATGTAAGTGAAAGTTACCTAGATCATATTGTTAAAAATAAAGAAACTATTAAAATTAGTGATGTGAAAATATTAAATGAATACATGGATATATTTCTCAATGAATTTAAAATTTTTATTCTAGATTGGGATGTGGAGTTTACTATTTAATTAGTGCCTAATGCTAAGCTAATTTTAGACCCCCTTATCGAATGGATAAAGTATAACTTTTTATAATTTAAAAATAAAATTACATGAGTTTAAAAATAAAGGTTTCATTAAACATAAAAATTGACCATGTGGAGTTTCTTTTTTTTTGTTAAAAATAAATATGGATCAGTGAGACTTTACATTGACTATAGATATTTGAATAATGTCACTATTAAGAAAAAGTATACTTTTCCTCATATTGATGATTTTTTTGATTAGATCCAGGGAGCTTAGTATTTTTTTGAAGGTTGATATGGGGTTTAGGTACCTTACGATAAATTAAAATGAGGATTACATTAAAAATACTATATTTTAAACTAGATATGGGCACTATGAGTTTATAGTTATTCCTTTTGTGTTTTCTAGTGTACATTCTTTATTTATTGACCTCATGAATAGATTTTTATATGAGATCTTAGATATGTTTGTGGATATATTTATTGAATTTTTTTGGTATATTATAAAAGTAAATAGGAACATTAAAGATACATAAGTATTTTTTTTTCAAAATATAATAGAAAATAAACTATATGGTAAATTTAGTAAGTGTGAATTTTGGTTACAGTAAATTTCTTTCCTCGTTTATATTATTTCTAAATATTTTATAACTTTTGACCCTACTAAAAAAGTTTTTGAATATTGTTAAATTACAACAAATATAATGTTGATTCATAGTTTTCTTGGATTAGTAGTATACTACTAATGGTTTGTTGAAAAAAAAATTCTTTTTTGTCTAGACCACTAACTATGTTAACATAGAAATTAGTAAAATTCAAATAGAAAAAATATTTTGATGATTCTTTTCAATATCTAAAAAAAGATTGGTGAATGAACTAGTTTTTTTCCTACCTTCCATAAATGGATAATTTTCATCTATATTAATTATTTGTTGAATATACTTGGTTATGTCCCGATGAATAATGATCAAGTAATTACTTATACTTTACTTTAGTTGAAACCTCATGTGTTAAATTACCCTACACATGATTTGAAAATTTCTATTGTATTTTTTTTCTTACAAATTTGGAAGCTTCATTTTTATGTCGAAATGTTTTAAATACATAATGATCAATAAATTATGATGAATATATCCATTCATAAATAATTGATTATGTGATAGAGAAGATGGATGGTACTAATCAAGAAATACGATTGCATGATTCATTACTATCTTAGAAAATAAAACAAAGTGGGAGATTCTTTGAGTTAAAAAAAATAATTCTAAATTAACCATTCTATGTTTGGAATGTGACCCTTTAGTCAATGATTAATAAATTTTGGCTGAGAAGTTGTGGATGTAGTGTCATCCTCTATTTCTTATGGTTTTAGTGTAGTATATGGTGTCAGAAAGATTTAAAAAAACTCAAAAGAAGGATCATACATTCTAGGAAATGGTAGATTCCATTAAGCAGGGTAATTTTCATAATTTTAATATTGATGGATAAGGAGTTTTATGATATGGGAAAATATTATTCATTCCTTTTGATTCATATTTGAAGAAAGTATTATTGAGTGAAGCTCATAGTTATCAATTTTTCATTAATTTGGGAAACTCTAAGATTTAAAGAGACCTTCAAGAGTATTATTGGTGGGATGGAATGGAATGAGATATTTATGACATTACTATGAGATGTTTGAATTCATATAAATCTAACGAAAAATGAAAATTACTAAAGGGAGTTATTTAACCTTTTACAACACCATATAGGAAATGGTAAAATATATCCATGGATTTTGTGGTGGTATTACCAAATAATTCTTGAGGTTATAATACAATTTGGGTAATTATTGATTAGTTAACTAAATAATCACATTTATTTTCCATTTGAGATACTATGTCTATAGATCATCTTTCTAAATTATATCTAAAAGAGATAATCAAGTTAGATGGTGTACCTATTTGCATTGTATCTTACCATGATCACAGGTTCACAATAATTTTTTGGAAAGGGATTTTTATGTTATTTGGTACTAAATTAAATATTCGAATAGATTTTTATCCTCAATTTGATGGATAGTCTGAGTGAATAATCCTGAAATTTGAAGATATGCTTCATTATTATTCAATGGATTACCAAGTAAGTTGGGATCATTATATTTATTTGGAAGAATTTTCTTACAACAATCATATACATTATGGTACACATATAGATCCATTTGACGAATTATATGGATAGAGGCATCAATACTAGATTTTAGGGATGAATTTAGAGAAAGGAAGTTGATTGAACTAGTGTTAGTAGAATAAATGGTGGAGAAGGTTTATTTGATTCAGTAACATATGAGGATGGCCCAAAGTAGGTAGTAAATTTATAAAAATAACTAAAGGAAATATATTTATTTCGAGATTGGTTATCATATCTCTGTCAAAGTATCTCTATTGAAAAATGCTATGAATATTGGTAAAAATTGAATGAAAATTCTATATTTTATTGGATCATATAAAATCCTAGGTAAATTTGGATCAGTTCCCTACAGAGTGGATTCACCCTCAAGTTTTTCCTAGGTATATAACGGTTTTCATGTCTTGTTGTTAAAGAAATATATTCTTTAACCATATCATGTTTGAGACTATAATTAATTAAATTTAAAGATAAGATCTATTATAAGGAAAAAAATATTCAGATATTTGATCTAAGAGATCATGTTTTATATAATAGGGTGATTCACTAGGTTAATGTCATATAGAAAAACTATATGGTTGAAGTGGTAACAATAGAATCTAAAAATGATACCAGAGAAAGATATCCCCTCTTGTTTAATAAGTGAATAAAATTAGTTGGATAAAATTTAAAAAATGGTGATAATAGTATAAAATCCTTTGTAATGATAGAATAAATCACTTTCATATTTATTAATAAAATTATATACATCATAAAAATATTAATTAATTTTTTAAATCAAAAAATTGTTTTAATTAAACTCTATTTTAATATAAGGTTTTATGGAGAACATTAAATTATAATTAAATAATTTTAATTTCAAAAAATTAATTTTACTTTTTAAATAATCATCTCAAAATTAACTTAGGGTTAAAATATCAAAATTTTCAAAAAATATTGATTTTTCAAAGAGTAGTGAAAATAACAATTTTAAAAAAATGTCATTTCTTATCAAAAAATTAATTAATTTAGAAGTAATATTATGTTTTAAATATTATTTAAAGTAACATTAGTATTATTTATTTATATTTATTCTACTTAATAACTTTCTAATTAACTTTATATTTTATTTTAGCATAATTTTGTTTTTGGTTTAAAAAAGAGATTTTTCTGAATACTGTTTCAAAGTGTATAACGATTCTCCATTTTAATTAATTAAAATAATACATAATGAGTAATATTATAAATTAAATATATATATTATATAAAAATAAATATTAATTTATAATTATTCAATGATTATTATTAGTCATATAATTAATATAAAAGCATCTTTTACTCGTAAAATACACTTCTTAAAAACCTGCTTTTTTATCGCAGTTATAGATTTTGTTTTAAATATAAATTTTTACAAATATGTTAATTAAATTTGATAAAAGGGATTCTATATTTTTAATTATAATTATTTATATTATCTAATGAGTTTAACTTAATTTTTGACCACAATGAATAGTGAAAATAGTAAAAATTAATTACCGTGGTTAAGGTAAAAACTATTTATCTAGGGTTAGACTAAAAATATAATGATTAAAGTGATATTATAACTTATATAAAATAAATTTTATTTAAATAATTATACCTTATTATTTATAAGACTCTTTATTGTTCCATTTAGGAGCCTTGTTGTATGTAAAAAACGTGGGTACACCTTTTTATTTTAAAAAATACCAACTGTGCCACTCACGCCACTTATAAATGGTCACCACCTTTCTATAATGATCATTGAAAAATGAAAACATTACTCATGTGTACACATACGACCTACCGTCTCCAAGATCGCAATGTATTTCATTTTTTATAAATATATTTCATGATTGATTTTAAAAGAATAATTGATTTATAAATATGATAAATATTTCATTATTATTATTCTATTTATGTTTAAATAATGACCACTAATGCTAATATTCATCCTATCGAAGTCATTTGGACACATACACCAAATATCATCAAAACATCTAATATAAACACAATTGATTACGTAATTGTATATGACATGGTATTGAAAGAAATAAAAGGAATAATAAAATTGAAAATATTTAATAATAAATTAAAAAACAAACAAAATTTTATTATTGAGTAAGATAAATAATGAGCGCGATGAATGAAACTAAAGATAAGGGACTTTGTCTCAATTTCCTTTCATTAGGGAATATTTAGATGTTATAAACATATATTCTATTATTATGTCTATATAATTGTTTTTATAAAATTTATATTATGAATTTATCTATTCTTATGGTATTTAATGTTTTATTTAATTTTATTTTTTCATGGGTATTTTTATTCAAATATTTCCAATGTGAAAAAGAGATTTTCTTTAAAATAATTCTCTTTTAATATTTTCCTTCTAACTCTCCTTTTCTTCCATGTCTATGTTTTTGAAATGATTTTATTACACACATGAAAGTTTTATAAATAAAATTTATGTATTTATTTCAATTTTTTTTTTGAAAAATGAATCTTTGTATGGAATGTTTGAATTGATTTACAAACATGAAAAGGAATTTTCTATTTTAATGAATATGGTCACAAAAACTTTCCCACCATCATAACCATGATTCAAAGAATATATTCATTTAAGAGCTTTCATGTTTTCTTAAAATAAATACCCTCCTCCCTTTTTATAGATATTTTGGTATTGAAAATGGAATTTTAAAAGAAAATATTATTTTGGTATTGAAAATGGGTTTTAAAAGAAAAATGGTATTTTGATATATGGAAGTGATTTTTATATGAGTTTAAAAGAGCTTTTTGAAATATTTTATGATTAAAATATGGAAGTATAAAATTTTTTATTCGTGATTTGGTTACTAGAAATGGTTTATAAAGGGTTGAACCCCGTTATATCTCATGCGTGAGCTGGATATATCTTATATGATATGTGTACCCAGACTGTGATTCAATGCATTGGGTTATGATTATGTTCTCTAGATAATTTTACTAGAAATTTTCCATATTGTTATTCTTATTTTTAAGGGTTTTTTAATGGTTCTATGATATGATGTCCCAAGGCACCTATATGAATTTTTTATGTTTCCTAATGAGTTTTGATGGAAATTATTTGATTTCAAATGTCAAGATAATGATATTTTTAAAGTAAAAATGATTCATTTTCTTGGAAAAATGTCATGTTTTTAAGAAAGGGATTTCATGGGTTTTCATATTTTTCATCGGAATAACAGAATTCAAATTTATATGTTTATTAAAAATATTGTTTGCCAAACCTACTTTTTTAAAATCTTTTTCAGAGCTTTTAAGGATTGGTAAAGGAAACAAAGATTTCAATTTGAATGTTTTGAATATTTTTTATTAAAAGAAATCATATTTTTTTTAAAAGTTTTATATTATGGGTAAAATGGATACTAATCAGAAGTGTAAAATTTTTAATTTATGGGTTTTTATATATGAGTTATAACCTAATTTTTTAATAATATAAACCTGAAAAGATCCTCAATATAAGATAATGTATTACAGATATAAATCTAAAGACTATGTAATTTTTAAGAATAGGTTCTTTTTTTGACCCTTGAGGATGAGGAAGGTGCATCATATCTCTAGTTGATAGTTTTTACCCCTCTTACTCTTTAGTGAGTTAGGAAGGAACAACATGGGTATATTGATTGTGTTGTCTTACATGACTAGATATCCACTGGACATGTTCTTGTTGGATTTCTGAAGTTGGGGATTATATCATCCATTCGAGGAGGAATGATGATATCGGTCATGCTACTGGAATAGGTATTAGGGGGTTGATTTACCTTAGAAATATATTTATAGAGATGAGGATATACCACGATCCCTTGACATTTGATTTTGTGGCCAAGGATGTTGTATCTTGATGACAAGTTTACTACTTGATGTATCACCTATGAGTAGTTAAAGGGAAAGGTGCCTAGATTAAAGTGGAAATTGGATGGTATCTTTATAGTATTCTTGTTGTATCTTCCATGATTAGCGAGAGTCCACGATTATATCAGAGTGATCCTAGACCAAATAAATAAGATGTACCACTTATTAATCATACAAGAGAAGGGATTAGTAGAAAGTTTGGGATGAATGTGCATAAAGTATATAGTACAACTTCATGTAATTCCCTTGATGATCATTTTAGACTATGATTCTCAATTCATGTCATGATTAGGGAGAATAAATATGAGTAATTATGACACAGTTTTGGTTGAGAAAGGATTTTATACCCTTGGTGGTTATCTAGGTAAAGTGTACCATTTAGATTTTGGAGAACATTATTAAAAATTGAAAGTTAGTTTATTTCCATATATAGGAGGATCATATAACATCAATGGATTTTTAATATCATAGAAGGCACCATGCTACCATCAGTGTAACTCCATTTGAGACTGTGTATAAGAGACCCTATAGGTCACCACTGTACTTGTCAGAGCCTGTTAGAGGAAGTTCTCATGGGACTAGGGTTGGTTCGAGCAATGGTTGTAAAGGGTTTAGCTGATCCAGAGGCAAAGTAAGGCTACCCAATAATGTTAGGAGTTCATTTTGAACCAAGGAAAGTGGCCATTGGAATTAGATGAGTAAATTGTGTGTTCAAACAGATATCCCCTCTTTGAGGATAGAGGGGATTTGGCCACGATGTCAAGATATATTTGAGTATTTTAGGCCCCTATATAAGTATTGTGTTTGTTTAGTAAGTTGAAATAATTATTGACCCTGTGACTACTATTATACTGAGCACTCAATGTCTTCCACATGACATATCCAAGGATATATATGTATGAATCATTGCACGTTGTTGAATAATATGAATTGGAAGTTGATGATGAGAATACCTTTTTGAGGATTTTTAGGGGCCAAGTGGAATATTATAACTGCTATAAGAGAACCCTACACGAGAAACTGTATCTCATGTGTGCAGGAAACCTAGTGGAGAGATCGGTATCCTCACCCGTGAGTAGGTTTTGTCTTTTTGGATATTAATAATGGAAGGTGAGGAAAATTTAATGAAACTATTTTTTTACTCATATGACTTTTTAATAATTTAAGGAATATTTTTTAAGTTAGATATGGATTCAACACCAGATTTTGGGGCCCTGAGAGTCTCGGTATTGATATAATAAAAATATTAAATATATTATATCACCCACATGTAATTTTTCTGAAATAATGGAATAACTCCTAAATGGCAACTTGGAGTTGGAATATAAGACCACTTTAGAATCTAAAACTTGAGGTTTACTACAAGAAAAATATAAAATTGGTTTGTATAGGGAGTTTAGTTAGAGTTGAATATTGGAAGTTATATTAAGTAATTAAATAATTAATTTATTTAATTTACTTAATTGAAAAAAACCTATTCCTCTATATAAATAAACTGTTTTAGAAACTCTCTATGTTTATCGATATAACCATGGGATCATAAATAAGAGAGATTTATTTCATTAGTGGATCGAGATTGAGGATCGATGATAAAAAGATAAAAGTGAATCAAGTAACAGATGGTGAACACATCAGGATATTCATATTCATTACTATTGGACATGTTACTCACCAATGATAAATTCAAAAAAACATAGGGTTTCTTATGTGGATTTATCCCCATTTTTTATCCCTAGTCAAAAAAAATCAAATATCTTAACAATTTGATTTACTGGTCGGTCATGATTTACATGTTCGAGTTTATCATCCTTGGTTTAGAATGGATGATATTTATTATTTTATTATTGGTTATTAAATCATCATTCTATTGGAAATAAATCAAGGTCTACCCAAAAAAATTACAACGTTTGTTCCTCAATTGTGTTTTGTACTTTACCCCATACCTTCAGTATGCGTTCATCATCAGAATTCCATTTTTCCTGAAGATTGTTAAATACCCCTTGAAAGATCATTGCACAATAATTAATTGGATCAATGGATCATCACTATGGGGTAGATTTTTTAATTGAAAACATGATCAAGGTGAGACATCAACTTTGGGAAATCAGGGTTTAGATTGGAGATCTGTGATTCACGGTTTGGCATGTGGTGGTGGCATAGTGGGAAGGTTGGTATTTCATGAGTAAAGGATATGGTCATAATTCATAAATTAGTGGTGAATAGGGTTTAGTCAACCTAGATCCATGATTTTGGGTAAGAATTGAAGTAGAACTAGTGATGAAAGAGGCATGAGTAGAACCACATAATGAATAAGGGATTATGGGAAAATCCTGTCTATACGGAATGTAGTTTAGAAACACACATTGTGTAGTCCACTCATTATGGTAGATAGGGTTTCCACATCAAGATAAATACCACATGCTATTCTATAGATCCACATGACATTTTTTCCTCAGTCGTCCAGCTCAGTGTGTACTAGGAGAACATGCCTAGGAATCCATATGGTGTTACACATTGGGTGTGAAATAACACACCCCTTTTAACCCTTTGTGGATGGATTGGTGTGTATAGGGAGTATATTCCTAGGATATCATATAAACACACATTCTATGTATAGTGGGGAACATGTTTTGTACTTTGTAAGGTACACATTTATACTCATCCCCTACGTATTGTGTGATGTAAAATATACCCCATGTACTTTGAAAAAGTAGTCGGACACGACCAGTGTACATGGGCATGCCCTGAGTACACATGCATGGGATAAAGTACATGGGTTAGACTAGGTGGCATGCTGAGTGCCAGACTAAAATCTACATGCCATGTACCCCTATGGGAAATGTTGTGTATTTAGAAAAAATGCAAGTCATTTGAGAACAAGACACATGTAGTGTCAGGATTAGTGAGATACATTGTGTACCCCTATGGGACACATAGTGTAGATCCTAAGGTGGGATCTTCTATCATATATCCTTCACCAGGTGGGGTTTGAGGTATCCTTATGACCAACATATTTGGTCTTACGATTCACTACATAATAGGTTATTTAAGATGGGGTTTGCGATGTCTCCCATGATCCGAGGGTGTGATCCTTAATATGTGTATTGATATACTTGGAGTTTCAATGAGTACTGATGTGTTTGTTTTTAACACACTTTACCACATCATTTATTTTAATTAACAATTTTTTTATTAAAATAAATTTTTTTTAATAATTACCAGTTATTGTCTTTTTTTTTGTATTTTATTGTTAAAATAGTGTTTTATTGTCAAATATTTCTTTTTTATTATCTCTTTTAGTCATTTTGAATAATTTTAAAATTGATTAATTATTTATATTTTCATTTTCATTTTTTATTCTTGTTCTTCTGTTCAAATTTTAGTTTTTCATTTAATTTATTTTAATTAATTAATTTATTATTTTTATTTTTTCGACTAACTTACAATCATTTTATTGAATGATATTATTTAATTTTAATTTATGTTAAAATATTATTTTAATTGTTTCGGTGATAAAATAATTTACTTCAATTTTAAATATTTTAATTTAATCTATGAATTAAAAATTTTAATTTTATTTTAATTTGTATTTAATAGAAATTATTTTTAATGTCTTAAATTTAAATCGATAAACCATTTAATTCTATTTTTTTTGTAATTAATTAATTTTTCTATATAAAATTTTTATATTAATTTTATTTTTGTGTTTAATTTATTAATTTCATTATTTTTTTATTTATATTTCACTCAAATTATTATTTCTTTATTTTTTATTTATTTTTAAATTATTTTCTTTATTTTTTTTATTCTACCTTGTTTTTATTTCTTCCACCACCACCCCCTACTTCTGCTAGCCTGACACTACCAGGACACCTATCTCCATATAGGGTATTCACCGCCAGATTTTGTGCCATTGTATCATCCCTAACCACCTCATGCCTTCCCCACCATTCACCGAATCTAATGGTAGAACCCTGCTACCATTTTCCAACCTTTAGTGGTCGCACCATCTATTACCACTAGACCCTCTTCAACTGTCACCCATGCCTCTGCCAGCCAAACTCAATAAGAAAATAGTCTGCCACCCTATCTGACACTGCCAGAACTATTGTTGTTGCATTATCTACTACAAAAATAGATCACATTCATGCCACAACCACATACTCCCACCACTGGCCTCTCACCAATGGTAGCAGGGTAGCCAAACCAGATCATATCACGAGTATCACACCCAAATCCCTTGTCTTGATTCCACAAAAATCGATCCTCAAATTGAGACTGAAGAAGATAATGCAAGAAGATGAAACTCCAAATTTCTAGATCATAAGACCAAAAAACCAGAAGAAGAAAAAAATCGAAACGCAAAAATCAATAAAACTGAACTAGATATGCACCTCATACTTCTTAATTAAGCCATTTTTAGACATCCAATCCAAAATTCAATAGTAGAAGATGAATCCACTACCCTCTAGGAAGAAGAATCAAGCTTGAACTGAACATGTCCAGATTTGGAAGTCAAACTAGAGGGGAAACCCACACTGACCAGTTGGGACCCCAAAGCACACTGCACCGACCTTACTCCTGAGCACTAGTATTAGGGTTGATAAGAAAGATGTCTTCATTAGTTCATTTAATGTTGCAACCATTACACACCTTTAGAGGAGTAGAGCCTTGCTGATCTGCTACTCACCATATTTGACGAAGCTCACCACTGTGAGGAAGGACCCACAATTGAAAATAAGACTACACTACCCTCACTTGAAGAATATGGAAACAACATCGAGCCACTAACTATCTAAAGTTACAACTATATACTTGAGGAACCAAACTCCATACCTCTTGAAGCTACCACCCCTACCCCTCTTCCCGAGCAAACTTACCGCACTTCTTTTCTCTTTTCATTTTCAATTATATATGTAAAATAATATATGATAATAATAATATATATAATAATAAATATAATAAATATAATAACAATATCAATCTATAAAATTATAATATATATATATATATATTTAGTACACTTATATTCTAACAATTATAATAAATATATATGAATAGATTTTTGTTTTTTTAATTATATATTTATTTATAATAATAATAATAATAATTATTTTAATATATATATATAATAATAATAATAATAAGTGTATATATATATATTTATAGAAGTATTATTTTGCTGTTTGTAAATATTTATATATTTTTTATGTAAGGATATTAATATATGTATGTATATGTAAAAAGTTACATTTTAAAGAACTTTATAACACCTTCTTTCTATAAGTTTTCTGGAAGGGAAAGCTTCGTAATCGTGGTATATGATCATAGGTGTAGAGATCTTGGGAAAATTAATGGGGAAGAGGGGTAATTATAAGAGGTTGGGTGAAATCACTATGAATCCTCTCAGAGCTAGGGGAAATATTCTCAAAGAGCACCAAGTGGATTATTGTTGCTACATGTTAGTTTGTTTTTATCACTATATTTCTGTTAGTTTTTCAAATAATAGGAGGTATCCACCTCTATTTTCTAAATCCTCAAACATGGGAACCATCTTAGAGATATATACGAGAACCCCTATCTTCTTGTTCCACTTTGACTGTTTTCCTTTATATTTTTTTTCTATAAATATCATGGTGCTATTTTTTTTTAAAATCAATTGAATTTTTTGTAAGTTTATTTCTACTTTCTTTGTTTTTTGAACTATAATATTCAGTAATATCTAACTAATTTTCTAGTCCACATTCAATAATTTAATCTTGATACATCCTACAGATTAACACTTCATAACGATCAACACCTCTTCATCACTCTGAGGAGACTGTGAAGGTGAATTGGGGTGTGCGAGATAACATTCTTTCATTGGATCATTTTTCCTCTCTTTAAAACATGATATTTTACTTTTTTCTCTTAACATTATCGATTGATTTGTTAAGTGAGGTTGTGTGATTTTTTATCCTTTGTCGATCACTTTAGTTAGGATGAAATTCTTGGATGAAGTGATTTGATTTGGATATTTGTTCACTTTGGGAGAATTATCATGCTTTCGAATTGATTCTAAGAACGAATTATAATTTTTTTTGGTGAGGGAGTTGTGTGTATCAAACCATTGACCATGCACTAATTGATAATGATATTTGTTGATTTATTAATTTAATAGATCTTTTATAATGAGTTGAGGGTGGATCGACCTGGGTCTGAACTTTATTCTTGATAAATTTATTTTCATTCATTTTTATTTTATTCCTCTCTTTCTTTGTTATAATTTTTTTCTTCCATTTAATAAAACCCATTGTGTGTCTAATAATTTTTTTCTACTTTCATTTTATGATTTCAATATATAAGAAAAATTGAAAAATATTTTTAGAAATAATAGTAGAGCATTCGAAACTGCTTCCTTGAGAGATAACTAGAGGTTATCCATTGTGCTATATCTTTGGTTTTATAAATATATCATTTATCATCCTCACAACAAGGATGACATAAAATTTTGGCATTTTTTCTAGGGAGGAAACATTTTCCTTAGTGGGTTTTTTCATTTTTTTCTTTAAAAAAAAATAAAAAAACCTAAAAACTAAAAAATAACTACACCACCGCATCTCTAAGAGGACTTTGTTGGATTTTTTGATAATAGAATTAGGGAATAGTTCCACATTTTAAATCCAGATTATTTTTAATAACATATTAAATAATTTAATTAAGAGTTTTTACCATAAATTTTCTAATCCTTAGTTAAGTAACAAAATGAGTTTTATCACCTTTTCCCTAATTTCTATGTATAAGAATAAGAGTTATCTATTTTGAAATTGAATTACCCCTAGATTCATGGTCGAGATGAAAGATCCAAATTAGGAATACATTTTAAAAGGATATATGGATATAGAATATGAATATTTTTAAGTTGCTAGAAAACTGTTTAATGATCATTATTTCCCTGATTTTTATATTATATATTTTTGACTGAATTGACTTGTCAAATTATTTTTCAATGATTCAATAAGTGAAGAAAGAAAAAGACATCCCCTCCTTTTTCATGAGAGATACAGAAAATAATGTGATTCATTTTTAAGAGAGTCTGGAGGAGGTTGACTACCTAACTCCTTCTCCAATGAACACTATTTAATCAGGAAGAAGATCAAAGCACACTGTTCAAGGGAGTTGAAAATTTCATGGAAGAATTTGTATTTTTATTTGAATTTGATTCAATTAAATATGATTTAAATTTTTTTGATCCCATTAAAGATATTTAGGATTCATTTAACTTTAGTGATTTTATAGAGAGTCAAGATGAACTACAGGCTGAAACTTCTGAGGAATTGTTGTAACTTCCAGTCTTTGTTGGAAATTATAGTTGGGATGATAATACTGGAGAGGAGTTTCTAAACATGTTGATATGATGGAAAGAGGGTGTTGAAATGTTTTTTTTGTAAAATATGGAAATTTTCATAGATTTGACCAAAAGAGAAGTCTAAACCTAGAGCTAAAGTTCAACAGCTTGTGCACCCCCAACCTCAAGCTGAAGAAGGAAATCAGTACCCCTACATCTTATTTTCCCCTCCAGTACTGTAAAAAATTGTACTCCGCTACTAAGGAGATGTACTTGAATGATGATTCAAAAGGGGTACTCTAAAATTGTAAAGTATATGATGCTATAATTAATAGACCATGGAAGTTCTTGAATAAGAAACCACAACCACCATCAGATTGGGGGTGAATCACCGGTTGTCCAGCTATGGAAAATCAAAATACAGAACCCCTTGGGGGGGTATCCCAAGAGTATCCTTTAGTTTATTTTTTTAGTTTCTTTATTCTTGTATTTAATTTTTTTGGTTTTTTAGTAGGTTAATAATCCAGAAGTAATTCCAAATGGCAGGTAGCCAAGGCCAAAGGGACAAACTTACTGAAGTTTTCATGATCAAAACTCTCTAACTAACTTGGGTTGTGTTTCAATTTGACTATAAATTATGAATAATAATGTTATTTTTTTAATATATAGAAACTAAAAATAAGAATCCATTGATCTTACAAAATTAAAATAAAGTAAGGGCACATATGGATGAATAAAAAAAAATTACACATATATAAGAAGCTTATACACTCATAGATGTACTATTTTTAATTTTGAAAATTTTAAATATGTACATTCATATTTCATTCCTATAGGAAATAAGTGTGGAGGAATACCCCTAGTCATCTTATGTCAAAATTTTGAGTCAATTTCATGACTGGGTGTTTAGCTTGTTAAAGTCTATAGTGTTGAAAAATTAAGCAAACTTCCTGCCAAAATCTGGATGGCACAACCACAATTTATTTTAATTCATAATTTAGTTTTATGTTGTTGTACAATATTTGTGTTCATTATAAAATTTTAAATACATTGAAAAATATTTTTAATGTTTACAAAAATAAATTTCATTAAATTTTCAATAAAAACCATTTTTTGTGTTTGATATTATGATGGTGATCGGTTGGGGTACATTGTATATAATTTTTTTTATTTTTTTATGTGGTAAGAATAATTTTAATCATTCTTATAACCCTTCAAAATTATTTAACTACATAATTTCCCATATATTTGGAACTATAATAAATCCCACCTTAGGACTCAATAATGGGGACACTGAATAGTTTTAGGTGTGTGTGTAGGGGGTCTTTCTGTACTAAGTTGTGATTTAAATTATTGACAAATCAAATTCACCCTAAATATTTTGTAAAAAAATAGACAGTTTTTTTAAAATTCTTTCACATACTAAGGGTTATTAGGATTAAATATACACCTAAATTATATACATTCAAATAGAGAATAACATTCTGGTTGTTGAGGGTTTCACTGAATATGAAATTGTTGGGGATATATGATTTTTGAGTGGCGTTAGATACTTTTTTTTGGATTTTCTATTTAGGATCTATGAAAGAGAGTGAAATAGGATATATATTTGTGGAATTATGATCACAACTTTAGGGAACTAGAAATTTGAACTCAAACCTATGTGACTCCCCTTTCAAAAAGTAACCACTTTACGGAGACAACAAAAATTAATACTTATAAATCCTTTGAAACTGGAGTAAAATGGGTAAATGGGATTCGACGTTGAAAATATGAAACTCTAGGTACTATATTTGTCTGTGTAAGCCCTATGTACATTTCAAATAAGTGTCTTGGAACATTTATTTTCACAAGATACATTGTTGGGTAAAATTCAAAAATTTAACAAAATTAATTTTAAAAAAATAAAGTGCCTTGTTATAAAAATGAGTTCATTAAGGTGGGGGTAATTGTGAACTTAGATAAAGAAGGGGCCAATTTACTTATAATAATATCATTTGATTTGTATCAATGAAGTGATAAAAAATAATTGAACTTTGTTTTTTTGGAAATTAAGAGAAAGTTAAAACTGAAGGTGTCTTTTTATAAGATTTTATTTCCACTAATATCTAACCTTTCATCATTATTAGATTTGAAAAATGAACTATAATTGAAGTAGGATAGTAGGTGGCTTCATATAAAAGGCATGAAATCTACAATAGTAAATGAATATGTGTTCCCTTGATTTACAATGTGTACCAGAATTAAAGTTGAATCTTCTGTGTATATTTCTTTTGAAAATCCTAACCCACCTTTGGATCTTTTCCTCTGTTTTTAAAAATATAGACATGCTCATTTTGAACTACCTATTAAAATTCATATTTTATGTTTTAAAAAGACGAAAATCATGGAATTGTTTAAGGAAAAACAAATTTTTAAGTGCATGGGAGTTTGATGTGCCTGATTTTTATCAAAAATTTCCACATCATTTATTTTAATTAATTTTATTTTTATTATTTAAATAATGTAATAGGTTCAATAATGACCATTTTTTGTCTTTTTTGAATTATATTGTTAGAACAACATTTTTTGTCAATGTTTTATTTTCATTTTTTAGTAATTCTGAATTATTTTAAAATTTATTATTAATTTTTTAGTTATGATTTTATATTCTTGTGTTTTTGTTAAAATATTAGTGTTTCTATTTTATTTCTTTTAATTCATTCATTTATTATTTTCATTTTTTTTCTGTATCACTTATAATAGTTTTTATTAAATGATATTATTTAATATTAATTTGAGTTAACAGATTATTTTAATTGTTTCTATAAAAAAAATATTTACTTCAGTTTCCATTATTTGTTTTTAATTTTTGAATTAAAAATTTTATTTTCATTTTTATTTCAATGAAATAATTTTAAATTTTTAAAATTTAAATTGATTAAATCTTTCATTCATTCTTTTTTTTTGTAACTAATGAATTTTTTTGTATTAATTTTTTTCATGATTTGATTTTTGTATTCAGTTTATAAATTTCCTTGGTGTTTGTTAATTTACAATTAAATCCAATTATTATTGCTTTAATTTTATATCTTTTAAAATATTTTTTTATTTATATTTCTTTTACTTATTTTGATATCTTCCACCACCTCCCCCACTTCCGCTAGCCTGCCACCACTAGAATACCTACCACCATATAATATATCCACCACCGAAGCTACTAACATTACATCATCCACCGCTACCTTATGTTGTCGCCACCCTTCACCCAAGACAATGGTAGCACCCTGATCCCATTGGCCAACTTCCAGTGGTAGAACCATCTGTTACTGTTAGAACCACTTCTACTGCCCATGCCTTCGCCAGCCAAACTCAATGGTTTCACCATGCCACACCCCTTTTTGAGTTTTTTAAATAATTTTTTTTAAAAAAATATTTTTTTAAAAGATTAAGTTAATTTTTTTTAAAATACGCCACAAAGGTGGCATCTGTTATGCCGCCTTTGGGTCTCTGGTGAAAGGCGACATTTCCAATGCTGCCTTTCCCCTATAACCCCAAAAAATTATTTTTATTTTTTTGTTTTCATTATATATATATATATAAACAAAACAAAATAAAACAAAATAAAAATAAAATTTTTAGCTGAATTTATCTTCTCTTTAAAATCTAGAAGTACATCAATTACAACAGTCTAGATTCTGATAGAAGCTATTAACCCGGGCTCATTTTTATAAGTGGCCTTGCCCTGTAAATCATTCTGCATTTCTCATGTGGGATTATGGTTCCCCCTTTCCTATTCAGAACATTCTGCATTTCTGATATGAGATCTTATTTCATGTATGAGACTTTCAAAGGCTATAAAATATAAACTATAAGAACAATATAAATGAAACTTAGGACATGTATTAAAAATATAAGAAATAGTTGAAAGAAAAAATAATTACTTAAAAACTTTTGATGGAAAAAAATTTATAAGGTTTAAAATACATCTACTTGAAACTTAAAAATGTTTCAAGTATGTGACTTTGAAAGCCTATAAAATAGAGAATATAAGACCAACATAAATAAAACTTAAAACATGAATTAAACATATAACAAATAGTTGAAAATAAAAATAATTTAGTAAACAATGTTGATAGAAAATAATTTATAAGTTTTCAAAGACACCTACTTGAAACTTAAAAATGTTTCAAGTACGTCACTTTGAAAGTCTATAAAACATAAGCTAGAAGACAAACATTAATGAAATTTAAAACATGGATTAAACATATAACAAATAGTTAAAAATAAAAAAAAATCATAAACAAATATAGATGAAAAATAATTTATAAGCTTTCAAAGCCACCTACTTGAAACTTAAAAATGTTTCAAGTATGTTCCTTTGAAAGCTTATAAAAAATAAATTATAAAACCAATATAAATGAAACTTAAAACATTGATTAAATATATAATAAATTATTTAATTAGTAAATTAGTAATTATTAATTACAAATTTATAATTACTAATTATAATGAATAATGAATAATTAATAGTTATAATTAATACTTATAATGAATAATTATAATGAATAATAATATTGAATAATTAAAATGAATAATTATAATGAATAATTATATTACTATTTAACTAATTAATTATTATATAATAATTGTTAATAATTACTAATTAATAATGATAATGAATAAATATATTACTAATTAACTAATTAAATATTATATAATTAATAATTATATTACCAATTAACTAATTAATTGTTATATAATAATTTTTATTAAAAACTAATTATTAATTATAATGAATAATTATAATTTTTAATTATATTACTAATTAACTAATTATAAAATGGGCCTCATCTCTATCTTTCTCCAAAAATTAAATAATTAACTAGTATATATTTAATAATTATATTACTAATTAACTAATTAGTTATTATATAATTAATGATTAATAATTACTAATTAACTAATTATAAATTATATAATTAATAATCATATCACTAATTAACCAATTAATTATTATATAATTAATAATTATATTACTTAGAAACTAATTAATTATTAAATAATTAATAATTATATTAATAATTAACTAATTATATTATTAATTAACTAATTATATGACTAATTAAGTAATTAGTTATTATATAATTAATTATTAATAATTAGTAATTAAATAACTAATTATTATACAATTAATAGTTATATAATTAATAATTATATTAGTAATTAATAATTATATTAGTAATTAATAATTAATAATTATAATGAATAATTATAATGAATAATTATAATGAATAATTATAAATAATTATTATAAAGAATAATTATATTACTAAATAAATAATTAATTATTTTATAATAATTTTTAATAATTTCTAATTAATAATTATAATGAATAAATATATTAATAATCAACTAATTAACTATTATATAATTAATAATTTTATTACCAATTAACTAATTAATTATTATATAATAATTTTAAATAAATAGTAATTAATAATTATAAAGAATAATTATAATTTATAATTATATTATTAATTAACTAATTATAAGAAGGGCGTTGGCTCTATATTTCTCAGAAAATTAACAAATTAACTATTATATAATTAATAATTATATTACTAATTAACTAATTACTTACTATGTAATTAATTATTAATAATTATTAATTAACTAAATACAAATTATATAATTAATAATTATATTTATAAGTAACTAATTAATTAGTATATAATTAATAATTTTATTAATAAGTAACTAATTAATTATCAAATAATTAATAATTATATGACTAATTAACTAATTAAATTACTAATTAACTATTTAATTATTATATAATTAATTATTAATAATTACTATTTAACTAAATAATTATTATACAATAAATAGTTTTATAATTAATAATTATATTAATAATTAAATAATTAATAAATAATAATTAATAATTATAATTAGTAATTATAAAAAATAATTATAATTAGTAATTATAAAGAATAATTATAATTAGTAATTATAATGAATAATTATAATTAATATTTATAACGAGTATTTATAATTTATAATTATATTAATAATTAACTAATTAACTAATTAACTATTATAAAATTAATAATTATTTTACCAATTAACTAATTAATTATTATATAATAATTTTAAATAATTACTAATTATTAATTATAATGAACAAATATAAATCATAATTATATTACTAATTAACTAATTAACTATTATATACTGAATAATTATATTACTAATTAATTGGTTAATTATTATATAATTAATTATTAATGATTTTTAATTAACTAATCAATTATTATATAATTAATTATCAATAATATTAATTTAATAATTTAATAATTTATTATATGTTTAATCCAAGTCTTAAACATAAATTATATGGGTCTTATAGTTTATATTTTAGTCTTTCAAAGCCATATACTTGAATCATTTTAATAATTCAAGTATATGGTTTTGAAAGGTTATAAATTATTTTTCATGAACATTTTTTATGAAATTATTTTTATTTTTAACTATTTTTTATATTTTTAATCCTTGTTTTATGTTTCATTTATATTGGTCTTATAGTTTATATTTTGCAGGCTTTCAAAGTCACGTGCTTGAAACATTTTTATGTTTCATGTAGGTGTATTTGAAAACGTATAAATTATTTTCCATCAATATTTTTTTACGAAATTATTTTTATTTTCAACTATTTTTTATGTTTTTAATACATGTATTAAGTTTCATTTTTATTGGTCTTGTGGTTTATATTTTATAGCCTTTCAAAGTCACAAACTTGAAACATTTTTAAGTTTCAAGCAGGAGGTTTTGAATGCTTATAAATTATTTTTTATCATCCTTTTTATGATTTTTTTTTGTTTTCAAGTATTTTTTATATGTTTAATCCATGTTTTAAGTTTCATTTATACTGGTATTATAGTTTATATTTTGTAGTCTTTCAAAGTCATGTACTTGAAATATAATCCCACTTTGTAAATTCAGAATGTTTTGCACAGTAAAGGTAGAACCAGAATCCCGCATCGAAAATGCAGAATGATTTTTAGGGTAAGACCTTTTATAAAAGGGTGCTCTGGGTGAGAGCTTCTGTCAGAATCTAGTGTTGTAATGGCAGTACTGCTGGATTTTAAATTTTAGATAAATTCTGCTGAAAATTTTATTTTTATATTTATTTTTTTTGTTTATATATATATATATTTAAATAAAGTAGAACAAAATAAAAATAATATTTTTTAAAAAATATTTTTTTTTATTTTATGGGAAGGACCAAAGGCGGCATCGTGGATGCCGACTTTGTGGTGTACTTGTTTTTAAAAATTTAACCCAACATGTTTTAGAAAATTATTTTAAAAAAACATATAAAAAAATACCCCTTCTTCCACTACCAGATCTGCTGCCATTACATCATCCACTGCTAGAAATAGAGCACATCCATGCCACTACTACACACTACCACTATCGGCCTCTTGCAAATGACAATAGCATAGTCGAATCAGACCTTATCACCAATAGTACATCCAAAGTCTTCATCTTGAATCCACCGCCACTAGACCTCAAACTGAGACCAAGGTAGATACCACAAGAATATGAAACTCAAAATTTTAAATAAGAAGACCAAAAACCAAAAAAAGAACAAAAATGAAACCCCAAAATCAATGAAACTGAACAATATTTTCTTCTCTTTCTTCTGAGTTGAAGCACCATTGTACATCCTAGTCGGTCTCGTCGATTGAATATGGATCCACTACCCTCGATGAAGAAGAAATCGAGCATGCACCAGAAAAAAATGTATCTGGAAGACAAACCAGAAGTTGAACTTGCACCAACTAGATGAGATCCCAAACCACACTGTACAGGCCTAATTGTTTAGCACCATAGTGGATCATGATGTACCAGAGGTCGTCACTACTCCGTTGAAGGTTGCGACCATCGCACACCATTTGAAGAGATGATCCTCACCGATCTGCTGCCCAATAGAACTGAAGAAGCCATCCACCACAATGGAGAACCTTAGCCACCAAATAAGACCGCACTACCCTTGATTAAATAAGATTACACCGACAGTGATCAACCAGCCATCCAAATCCACCACTGCATGTACGAGGCGTCGAACCCCTACCTCTCAAAGGTAGCACTCCCTACCCATCTTCTTGAGTGAACCGACACCCTTCTTTTGTCTTTTTTTTTGAATTATATATGTAAAATAATAAATGATAATATATATATTTATATAATAAATATAATAAATATAGTAAATAATATCAATCTATCTAATTATAATAATAATAACTATATACATTTAGTATACTTATATACTAAAAATTATAATAAATATATAAGCATAGGTTTATGGTTTTTTAATTATATATGTATTTATAATAATAATAACAACAATAAATTAATATATATATATATATATTTATATATTATTAATAATAAGTGTATAGATATAAATATATATATATGAGTATTTTTTTTTGTTTTTAAATATTTGTATATTTATTTATGTAATTATATTAATATATATATATATATAATAATTATTTTATAAATAGTTGTATGATGCCTTCTTTTTTAATGTTTTCGGGAAGGGCATGCTTGGTGATCATAGTCGGTACTCATAGGTGAAGAGATTGAGGGAAAATATGAGGGGATGTAGGATCATTGTAAGAGGTTGGTTGTACTCACATCAAATTCTCTCAGAGCTGGCGATGAGCATCTCCAAGCATGCCATGTGGATTGATGTTATTTCCTTTGAGTTTGTTTTTTCACCACATTTTTGTTTGTTTTTAGAATAATAGGAGGGATCCTCCTCTATTTTTTGACCCCTAGATATAGGAATCATCTCATACCTTGAGATAGGAACCCCACTCTTATTCTTCCACTTTGATTGTTTTCATTTTTTACTATTTTTTGTCAATATAATTATGTTATTTCTGTTTTAAATTCAATTGCAATGTTTGAATTTTTATTTCTACTTTGTTTTTTATCTTTAATATCCAATAATAGAGAATTGATTTATGAGTCTTGATTCCGGAAGTAAATTTCAATGCATCCTAGAGATACTCACTTCATGATGATCGTCACGTCTTCCTCACTCTGACTAGAACGTGAAGGTGAATTAGGGTGTGTGAGATCACATTCTTCTAATGTATTGGTTTGTTTATCTTTTCCCCTTGACCATTTTCCTATTATTCTCTTAACTAGGCCTATCATGGGGTTATGTGAGGTTGTGTGATTTTTGATATTTCGATTATCACTTCAGTCAGGACAAAATTATATGATAGAGGGGTTTGATTTGGATATTTCTTCACTTTGGGAGAGTGATCATGCTTTAGAAGTGGTTCTGAAAATGAATTTCCAATGTTTTGGGTGAGAGATGTATTCATATTGAGCCATAGACTATAAACTAAGTGATAATGATATTTTTTGATTTATTTCTTCGGTAGATCCATGATAGGAATTTTAGAGTCGATTGACATGATTTTGGACCTTTTCTTTCTATTTTTTTCATTCCTCATGATTTTATTTCTCTGTTTCTTTATCATTCAATTTTCCTTCTATTTCATAACCCAAATTGTGTTTGTCATCAATATTTTTTCCTTCTTTCACTTGATGTTTTCAATATATATAAAAACACAAAATGATATTCAGAAATACTACAAGATAATTTGGCACTGCTTCATTTATAGTGACCCTGAGATTAGCCACCATGTTATATATTTGGTTTCATAAATTTATCTTTGAATGTAATTGTGACAAGGATGAAATCAAGTACATCTCTAGTGAAGCTTGATGAGATAAACCTATTATACAAGCTCCATCATTGATAGCAAGGCTCATGGAGTATGATCTCCCAAACGAGTGTTACCATGAAGTCTTGAGAAGATTCATGTGGCTAGAAGTATTGTTGAGACCTCTTTGAGACTTAATATTATCATGAATATATCTATGTTTTTTACTATAGTTGCATCTAATGTCTCAATTTACATACCTTTTTGATGAAAAAATGAATACTCTCTTGATTCTTTATATTTGGTTATTTTGGTGCATCCTACTGGGTATTGATATACACACCCCTACATGGTCTATACCTGCACATGTCGTGTATTATGTAGACAAAAGACCTTTTAATGGATTCCTTGGAGGAATATAAGTATGAAAATTATAGTTTTGGGATAGAAAGTCCATTGTTTTACTAGGTGTTACATTGAAAATATTCTCCTCCTATATAACAAGTTATACTACTTTCCCAGTTTTTAGTGGATGTGTATTTGGACATTATGCTTTCCTGTACATTTTTCGTACTCTGATGTTGGAATTAGATGCGTACATTAATTTTTGTACCACAAGTATTTTATCTTTCAACATGGTTATAGGTGGATTGTATATGTGTTTGTGCATACAAGTACATTAGGTTATGCCCTCACATGTGTGTGATATGCTTTCTCTGTGATGGTCTCCAACCCTTGGCCTATTGGAGGTGGTTTTGGGGTGTCACATGTGGCTTGTCCACAGTTAGGAGGGCTTTTGTGTGTGGGTTCATGAAATTTTGTATATTAAAGTTTCATTTTAATCAGTTATAAAAACATTAGACACTAGATTTATAAGTTAAAAAAATTAAAATGCAAAATTTTCCCTTAACATCATATTTTATTACATAAAAGGTTTTCTAAGTTTCTTGGTCATTCTTAAATAATGTTAAATTCATATAACTTACATGTTTTTTAAACCCTATTTTTGTACTACAAACCATCATTTTTATAAAAAACTCAAAAATTCATATTAAGACAATTTTGATTTGAGGAATTCAAAAATGAATATTATTATTTTTTATTTAAACAATCAAAATTTATAAATTCAGTTTTTAATAAAATAATTAAATATAATAAAAAATATTTTATTGGAAAATGAAAATTTCAAATATTAACTGTTTTTATTATTAATTAATAGCATTTACAACTAAATTTTTTTTAACCAATTATTAATATAAAACTTAATTTATTATTAATCATATGTTTCTTGAAATAGAAATGTGTATCGTATAAAAGGTAATTTTTTAATAAAATACTTTTATAAACAAAAAAGTTCTTATTATCTATTTTAAATAAAATAATTGAGTTTCAA
This sequence comes from Viscum album, assembly GCA_963277665.1. Lineage (NCBI taxonomy): Eukaryota > Viridiplantae > Streptophyta > Magnoliopsida > Santalales > Viscaceae > Viscum > Viscum album. The sequence continues at coordinate 1,859,948,976 of OY728119.1, forward strand.
TAATATTATAAGTAACCTTTATTTTCTATGGACATATAATTCATAAAGTGATTACTAATTTTCATCCCCTCTAATTCAGTGGCTAGGTTTTAATGGCCATACTTAAATATTCATATTTTAACTAAATATATCATGGTTGTGTTTATGTTTAGTATTTCATGTGGAGAAAGAAATAAGATGCATTGAATTATTTAAAGGTAATCATATAATAGAATTTCTAGGTTCTACACCCCCTAAATAAATTTAATCCTTGTGTTTTGATCTATAAAATTAAATTAATTTATATACTGAACTCTTACTTAACCATACACCACTAGATGATGATTGGTTTATTTCGGATGTGAAATAAGATATATATATATATATGAAAAATCATTATATTTTATTTAAGAAGAGATCGAACCTATTAATAATTTCAAATATAATTCAACTAAATTATATATATCTTGATCCATAATGAATATATTCCCACCAGACCTAAAAATAATTTATATTATAATCATAACACTAGGGATTGTTATTTATGACTCAACATTTATTAGTTGGTGAAATATTTCATGGTATATGATACAATACAATCAAGAGTAAAATATCACTATTTGAATCATTTGTAGTAGTTTCATAGACTTTTACAAGTTCACATAGTCATTATGAACTATCTCCCTTGTTGGTCCTTTGATTTGGACATTGAGTTACATAATGCCCAACTTTCTTGTAATTAAAGTGGCAAATTTTTTTTTTATAGATTCACCCTTTCCCTTAAACTTGTGAGTATGATGAACTCCATCACTTTATCATTCATGAGACTCCATATTTCTCTCTTATTTTGTTTTTTGGGACTTCGAATATGTTAACATTATTAATCATATCTCTTAATAGTTGGTTTGGAATAATCGCAATATTTCTCATCCAAACTCACATTGTGTTAAATTATTTTTTAAAGTAATCTCTTTATTGTTCCTTGCACCCATGGTTACTTCTTGTTCTATACATTACTAAAAACAAAAGGGTTAACATGATTAGAGATACATTATCAATATGGGGGAATTATCATAGTCAATATTGTAAAATGGGTTCAACCTTTAAACCTTTTATTGTTATCATGATGTTATCTAGTAATTCCTTTAGCTCAGCCTACACCAATCTTAGTTTAACCTATATCATTCTCGGTTTATCCTAGGTAACTATAATTTGGGTTCTATCATAATTATTAACCAAACCATCAAAATAGTGATCCAAAATTACCATGAGCTTTCTTAAAATATACTAAACCCAAAAACCATTGAAATATATGCTGTCAAAATCAAACTTGTCCTTCCAAAACCAACATTAATCATTATAAAAATCATATACCAAAGTATGAATATACCATAATCATATACCCTCAATAACATACCATTCCCAAAAACAATTTGAATCTCAAAGGATTTAAACCATATCACAATTATATATTCTTCCAAAAATTAACTCTATATTTAACCCTAAAATGAACTACTGGAATTCTTGTTAATTGTGACGGACTATTTGCGATGGGATCCCATCGCAAATAGGCTTTAGCGACGGGGTTCCATCACAAATAGCTTGTTGCAGAAAACGCTGTCGCAAATACAATTATTTGCGACTGGCCCATCACAAAAACATTTATTTGTGATGGGAATCATGCCCATCGCAAATAAACTTCCGATTATTTATATTATATATTCATAAACGTTTTCTGTGACGGTCCCATTACAACAAATTTTTTGCGACGGGTAAGTAATCCTGTTGCAAATATGTATTTAAAAAAATTTAGTTAGGCTATTTGCGACGGGGTCCCGTCGCAAAAGGCCCCGCCACAAATAATAAATTAATTTTAAAAAAATAAAATTTAATAATATTATGATTAATGAAAAAATAATAATATTATTATTAAAACAATAAAAAAATAAAAAATATTAAAATTCTCAATATTCACAAAAAAATATAAAAAAATAAAAAAATATTAAAAATTAAATTATATAATATTTTCACCAATATAAAAGAAAGAAAATATAAATAATCCATATTACAATTTTAATTCAAATGATTGTAATATAAAAAATCACTGGGGGGGGGGGTCGTTTGGAGGAGGTGGAGGAGCTGGTGGAGGAAACTCTATCCCTTACAATTTTAATTCAAATGTTTGTAACATAAAAAAATCACTATGGGGGGGTCATTTGGAGGATGTGGAGGAGATGAAAGAACTAGTGGAGGAAACTCTATCCCTAAACTACGAGTCAGACAGCGCATGTACTGTGATGACCCAGACTCTCTTGGTCATTTCATTTGCCAACAAAAAATCTAGATCCTAAAGGGGTAGCGTCTCGGCGCGACCGATCGGTGAGACTGATCGGCGCGACCGATCGTTGCGACAGATCGGTGAGACCAATCGGCGCGACCGATCAATGAGACCGATCAGCGTCACCCGGCTTTGTCGGGGTTTTTCCAGTGACGTGCGCAATTGAGTTTTAAACCCTTCTTTGACCCCCTTTAAGCTTGTTTTAATTCCCGGTAGTGCCCATAAATTTTATAATTAAATATTAAATAAATTAACCTGGTGTGTGCGTCGGTTTAAACCATCGACCCCTTAAATAACGTGTGGGGCCGTGTGGTCAACCCACGACCCCCGCTCCTTACGCTGTTTGGCGTTCTTATCTAAACTGTTCGCGACTGTTATAAACTAAGGGTTAGCTATGGTTTCTTCTTTTCTCGATCACCCTGTGCTAAGAGTACTTTTCGTTTAGATGAGCCGCATCGCTATGCGTGAAGTTCCGCGCCCAGCCTAAGCGTTGATAGACGAGGCGATTTTCGTTCAGGCGAACCGCATCGCTATCCGTGAAGTTCCGCCCCCGGCCTTAGCGTCGATTGTTGATCAACAAGTAGGGAATTTATTTGTCTCTCTCTTTTGTGTATCATGTGGGGTGGGCGTGCTTTTGGTTCTGTAGAATTGGATAAACCAGACCTAAGTAAAGATAATGAAATGGTTTCTATGAAGAAAGACGGGGGGCTATGATCATTGATGTTGTTTTATGTTATAATCATATTTCTGAATTGTGCGGGATTACACCTACTAAAAATCATGGCCATTGGTGGCCTTTCTATGTGCACTAATGAACCCCCAGGGATGTTTGAAATTTCTTGTTTGTGGTTGTGAACTCCTGCTGTAAAAAGGGAAACTGGTTAATCATGTACACCTGGCTAAACGAATTGAAAGCACCAGGATCAACCCTTCTGTGATAACCCCCAGTTAAAGCACACGAAATTGTAATCATGGAGTGTGTTAAATCTTATAAATCTGAAAAAACCCTGCATGGACCTGCTTTGTGTTGGTGGTAGTGGTTTGGTTGTTTTCTTTTATGGGCCGATTGCTGGAGATGTGGGAGGGGATGGGATCCCCAGTTGATATGGATTCTGTGGTTGTGAGTTTTAAGACCGGATGGTTACCTTGTTTATATCACGAATTGGGGTGGGATCCTCTGTTGATGTGAAACCATTTTGGGGGTCACAGGGTAGTGTCTCGAGGGCTTCTTTGGTTCTAGTACTTCGAGGGATCTTACTTATCCCGCTGTTGTTGTAACATTACAAGAGAATCAGGTGTGAATGTTTAAATTGATGTTTGGCTGGATTCTTTCTTTGGTTATGCTTATAGTGTTAGTTTCCCAAGTAGGTGCATGAACTTATTTTAAACATTATTACTGAACATGAAATAAAGAAAGGGACAAACGAGTTTTGTTGGCGAGAGTCGTGACTCGGAATTGAGTGTTGTTGTGATCTATAGGCTGTGCTATTATGATCTATAGGTTGTCTGAAGGAAAACCTAACCTTGGGTGAGTTCTTGTTACCTATGTATATACTTGTAGTTTTGTGTTTCTTATTCGCGCCCTACCCATGTTGATCACTTAGTGCCAAACACCCCCCATTTCATGGGGGAGGGTGTTTTTCCCAACACTATTCTTAGTGGCTTGTTATTAGCTCCTTTTCTACTCCCTTTCCCAGATAGCCCAAGTACCTTCGGGCATGATGTGATGGCATGAGGTCCATTATTAGCCCAAGAATCTTTGGGCGGGGTAGTGTGGTGGTTATGGCCCAGGTGTGTGCGGGCAGGTGGTTTCCCAAGTACCTTTGCGATGAGGCCCAGGTGTCTTCGGGCGTGGCAGTGGATCTTCTAGCCCATGTGTCTTTGGTCGTGGTGGTGGTTGTTCTGGCCTAGGTGTTTGCAGGCGTGGTTACATGTGACAGTTGTGGCCCAGGTGTTTGCGGGCGGGTGTGGCAGTGGGACTACGGTGAGAATGGCGGGATTGCTTCTATGTGTAGAATGTCTCAATAACCAGTGGGAAAGTGGAGCGGGGTACCCAAACATCGATGTGATCTTATATATATTACTTGGTTTGTGTTACTTGGTGATTGTAGCAGGTGAGTGGGATGGGTGAACTCCTTCATAGTAATGGTTGTCTGCTTCTCACGGGACTTTAGTACGTTCCCCCACTTGTGCACGAGAGTCTTTGTCTTTCCCTACTGAGTGTACTTGTATGCTCACCCTACGTATATAAAACTACATTCAGGTTTCCAGGAGGACTTCCGGGATCGTGCTGGACCGTACTAGCTCGGATTTTTGGGGCAGTCGCAGTTGTTGTTTTCTTTCTTTGGTACTTACCCTTGTAGTAACTTTTGTACCCTGTGTCTTTTACTTTTGGAACATGCATGTGGGAATGGTTTACTTTTGGCATTACTTTTCTTTTAATCTTGGTGATGTTGGGTTTCATCATCTTATATCCCGATCTTATAAAACAAAAAGGGTAATGCCTTCCACTTGTGTGTAATTTCCGTACCCTTGGTTCTAGTCGCCACTCCGGGACCTATAGAAGGCGGGTTTCAGGGGTCATTATCTCTCCTTGAACTTAAAGAAGGAAGGGCTTGGCAACCTGCTGACCCTTCCCTCCTTTTGGTGAAGTAGGGTCGTGACAGAATGGTATCAGAGGTGCGGTTGAGAGATAGGATGGATTCTGGAGTGAGGCACAGTGAGGATTGCATGGGATGGTAAGGTAACAGTGTTGGGTGACCTTGGTGCGTGAATTAGGCCAGGGAAGACCAGCTAGGACACGAGATTTTAGGGCCCCTCGTGATCAGATGCAAGGACTCTGGACCTACTGAACGACCAAGTGAGGCCACGCTGAATGCAGGGTAGAGACCCTAGGAAAGGTACATGCATCATAATGACTTGTGTTCTCATGTTTCTGGGATGTCTTGGGAATTAAGAATAAATGAAAAGTTTATTAAATTTTAAGAACAATATTCTGCACTACATGGGCTTAGGCATTCCTTGTTTACCTTGCAGCTATGGCACCTGGAAGGCGACCACGTGTGGTACAGGTGATCGAGGCCCCAAAGACTACTTTGGCCGATCGACAGAGAGATGATCAAGAGGAAGAGGATGACCAGTGGCAGAAGACTCTTCGGGCCTTCCAGTGATAGACCCTCAAGAAATACGAGGGCAACACCTCTGACATGAAGACGAAAGGCTGGCTAGAGGAGCTAGAGATAGCCTTTGGCCTGATTCGGGCTCCGACCGAGTACTGGGTTCCTCTGGCCGTCAGCCAAATGTGGGGAGCGGAGCGTCAGTGGTGGAAGCTTTACCTGGGGGAGAGGAGAGAGGCTAAGGTGCCATGGGCTAATTTCGAGAAGGAGTTTTGGGCGGAATTCATCTCTTCGACGATGAAGGCGGAAAAGAGACTGGAGCTAATCTCCCTCCAACAAGGGAGTATGTCAGTGAGGGAGCTAGGAATCAAGTTCAAAGACCTCCTATGTTTTTCGCCGGACCTCTTTCCCGACGAGGAGTCTCGGGAAAGACGTCTAGAGGGGGCGCTCCGACCCTCCCTCCAGTAAGTTGTTACCCCCTTTACCTTGCTGACGTACTTGGAGGTCCAGAAGAGGGCCGAAGTGGTGGAGAGGATGAACGCTCTAGAAGGTGTGTCACGAGAGGGGATCCATCTAGGACCATCGAAGGGGAAGGCCGTCAGAACCAGGCCTTTAGCGTCAGGACCCTCTAGGTTCCGACCCGCAGAGAGCAGGCCGCAACAGTTTCAATTTAGATCCCCCGGTCCTCGCCCTTTTCCTTATGGTCCAGGACCACGATGCTTTGTCTATGGGAGCCATGGACATCTCCGGAGTCAGTGCCCTGACTGGGTATAGTACAGAGGTGGGAGACAACCCCAGCACCCGCCCCGGAAGCAGCTTCCAGCTAGGCCTTTCCAGCAGCAGCAACAGGGACAGCGAGCTCCCGCTCCTCTGAGGGCAGACGTAGGAGGATGGGGCCGGCCTCGGGACGCTCCTCAGGGACCTCGACCAGGGCGTGGTCAGGGAGGTGGCCGACATCTGAGGGGCAGAGGAGCCGGGCATGGACAGCTACATGCCGCGGAGGCAACAGTTCCAGCAGGGCTGGAAGTTGTTCGAGGTACGATTAGTTTGTTTAGCACTCTTGCTTATGCCTTGTTCGATACCGGAGCTTCACACTCCTTTGTTGCACCCAGTCTACCCCGTTCCTTGGGCCTAGATTCCAAGAGACTTCTAGTTCCCCTGGTGTTGAGCACACTAGTCAGAGGTCAGACCGACTTGTTGTTTGTTTTTTGGGGGTGCAGACTGATGATAGGGCCACATCAATCGGTTAGGGATCTTCTTCTGCTACAGATACAACCATACGATGTCATCCTAGGCATCGACTAACTATTTTCTGTGTGTACCTTCATCGACTGTTTCTGAGGAAGGGTTATGTTCTCGGACTTGGGCAGCCGGCGTGTTACCTTCACCAGTGAGCGGAGCAGTCAAAAGGGTAGCAGGCGAGAGGAACCCCTCCTCTCCTTGTTGACCGAGCTATCAGTGGAATTAGTAGATTATAAGATGGTAGAAGTGCCAGAGGTTGTCCATGAATTTATGGATGTCTTTCTTGATGAGGTAACGACTCTACCCCCTCGACGAGATATCGAGTTCGGGATAGACCTACATCCCAACACTCGTCTGATCTCGATGGCTCCTTACCAGATGGCACCTTCAGAGCTACGGGAGTTGCGGATCCAGATTGATGATCTAATGAATAGGGGTTATGTTTGGCCGAGTGCATCACCGTGGGGTGCTCCAGTCTTGTTTGCAAAGAAGGAAGATGGTGGTCTCAGGTTGTGCATAGACTACAGGAGGATGAATCAGGTGACGATCAAGAATCTCTACCCTCTTTCGAGGATAGACGATCTTTTCGACCAGCTGAAAGGGGCGGGATGGTTCTCGAAGATCGACCTGCGTTCTGGGTACCACCAGCTGAGATTGACGGAGGGGGACATCCCGAAGACGGTGTTCAGGTGCAGATATGGACACTTCGAGTTCGTAGTCATGCCCTTCGGTGTTACGAATGCCTCGACTGTGTTCATGGGGCTTATGAACTCCATCTTACGGGAGTACCTAGATCAGTTCATAGTTGTGTTCATCGATGACATCCTATTCTACTCAAGATACGAGGAGGTCCATGTAGAGCACCTGAGGACGGTTCTGGAGGTCCTTCGACATCATCATCTCTATGGGAATTTTTCAAAACACAAGTTCTGGACACGAGAAGTGCACTTCCTCGGGAACGTGGTGTTCGAGCAGGGGGTAGCGGTGGACCCATCAAAGGTTGAGGCAGTTGTTTCTTGGGCAGCACCCAAAAATGTGGCAGAGGTCCATAGTTTCCTCGGGCTGGCGGGTTACTATCGGAGGTTCGTACCCAACTTCTCCCGAGTTGCAGCCCCTTTGACATCCCTGACCAAGAAAGACCAGGTTTTCGTGTGGAGTGAGCAGTGCGAGTCAGCCTTTAGCTATCAGAAGGGGAAGTTGGTCAGTGCCCCAGTGCTAAGATTTCCAGAAGAAGGGGTGGTGTATGAGGTGTTCTGTGATTCTTCAGGACAGGGCCTGGGATGTGTGTTGATGCAGCAACAAGGGGTGATCTCTTTTGGGTCCAGGCAGTTACGCCCTCATGAGCATAATTACGCCACCCATGACCTAGAGCTTGTACCAGTCGTTTTTGCACTAAAGATATGGCGGAACTTCCTCATCGGAGAACGCTTTGTGGTCTTCACATATCACAAAAGCTTGTGGTATATCTTATCCCAGTGGGACCTAAACTTGCGACATCGGAGAAGGGTGGAGTTCCTCCAGGATTACGACTTCGAGATCTCTTATACTGAGGGAAAGGGCAATGTAGTGGCCGATTTTTTGAGCAGGAGGACATATAAGGATGCGGTCCGAGAGTCGGCGGAAGCCTGGATGGTTATGGAGGAGTTGGATGCCATACACCTTGATGCGAGGACGGATGGTGGTAGAGGTTTCCTATATCAGATGGCAGTGCAGTCGTCTCTGTTGCACCAAGTGGAGGAGTCTCAGTGGGGAGACACAGAGTGAAAAGTGATGCGTGACCGATTTGACCAGGGAAATGCTCCGGAAGGAAGGACATAGGATGGTTAGAACCAGATTCTTTTCCAGGTAAGGTTTTTTGTTCCAGGAGTGATGCACGACAAGGTTTTCAGTGAGTTCCACAACTCACCCCTGGTTGTACACCCTGGAGTTTCCAAGATGTACCAGGGACTGAAGAGACAGTTTTGGTGGCCCGAAGTGGAGCAAGCAGTGGCAGAGTTTGTGGCCAAGTGCTTAGTGTGTCAGCAAGTTAAGGTTGAACACCAAGTTCCAGGCAGCCTACTGTAGTCTCTAGATGTCCCCGAGTGGAAGTGGGATGAAATCTTGATGGATTTCTTCATGGGACTTCCCAAGGTCCAAGGGGCATATGACGCCATCTGGGTGGTAGTGGACCGGTTGACGAAATCATCCCACTTTCTGGCAATCAGGGAGTCGAGTACTATGGACGCCTTGGCACAAAAGTACGTGGATGAGGTGGTGCGGTTGCATGGAGTTCCGAGGTCTATAGTCTCAGATAGGGATGCACGGTTTACCTTGCGAGTCTGAAAAGGATTGCAGAATGATTTTGGCACATAGTTACGCCTTAGTACTGCTTTCCAACCCTAGACAGATGGACAAACAGAGCGCACCATCCAGACCTTGGAGGATATGCTGCGGGCATGTGTTCTAGACTCAGGAGGATCATGGGTGCGACACTTTCCCCTGGTAGAGTTCACCTATAATAATATCTATCACTCTACCATCGTTATGGCCCAGTTTGAAGCCTTGTATGAGAGGCCATGTCGTTCACCTGTGTGTTGGGCTGGAGTAGGAGAAGTAGGCATCATTGGCCCGGAGGTGGTGCAGAGCACGAAAAAGAGGTTCAGCTCATACAGGAAAGGATGAAGGCGGCCCAGGACCGGCATAAGTCGTATGCCGATACCAGGAGGAGGCCCTTGGAATTTGAGGATGGAGACCACGTGTTCTTAAGGGTTTCCCCTTAGTGAAGACAACGGAGGTTCGACAAGGGGAGTATGCTTTCTCCAAGGATCATCGGGCCCTTCGAAGTGTTACGGCGGGTCAGCGAAGTGGCCTATCAACTAGCGTTACCACCACCGCTACTAAAGATACATGACGTCTTCCACGTGTCCCAGCTCCGTCGGTATTTGCACGACGATTCAAACATCCTCGGTTGGGGAGATCTAGACATCGAGGATGACGTGACTTTTGTGGAGAGACCAGTGATGATCGATGATCAAATATAAAAGGTGCTTCATGGGCGAACCATTCCCTTGGTTCGTGTATTGTGGAGACATGTTAGGCTTGAGGAGAGTACGTGGGAGAGGGAAGCACAGATTCGTGCCCAGTACCCAGTGTTGTTTTGAGTTTTTTTCTGTTGTTATAGATGTTGTGGTAGGACGTTTTACCTTGTTGGCTATGAAATTTTAGTTTTATTATTTTTTCCTTTGAATGTGTGTGAAAAGTCCTGGCTATGAGGGAGGAGAGAACCCGACCCCTAATCAAGATGCATTAAGGTGGATGCGATTAAACCCGTGCGGGCGAGTCAATGCCACCCAAAGTGGATAATATGTTGACATGGGGAAGAAGACTCCCCAACCCCCACATGCCTGGGCAGCTTGACATGATATTTTTCTTGGTTTGTGACAGGAAGGTGTTCTTAGTTAACAATGAGGTTCACTATTGAGAGGTATCTTTCGAGGTGGTTGTTCGGACCCGCTCTTTCCTTCTGGGTTGTTTAAATTCTTGAGGGCGAGAATAGTTTGAGAGTTATCTGATGTGATGACCCAGACTCTCTTGGTCCTTTCCTTTGCAAAAAAATCTGGATCCTAAAGGGGTAGCGCTAGGCGTGACGGATCGGCGCGAACGATTGGTGAGACTGATCGGCGTGACCAATCGGCGCGACCGGTCGGTGAGACCAATCGGCATGACCGATCGGCGCGACCGATCAGCATGACCGATCGGCGTCACCCAGCTTTGTTGGGGTTTTCCAGTGATGTGGACAATTGAGTTTTAAACCCTTCTTTGACCCCCTTTAAGATTTTTTTAAAGCCCGGTAGCACCCATAAATGTTATAATTAAATATTTAATAAATTAGCCTGGTGTGTGCATCAGTTTAAACCACCGATACCTTTAATAACGTGTGGGGCCGCATGGTCAACCCACGACCCCCGCTCCTTACGCGGTTTGGCGTTCTTATCTCAACCGTCCACAAATGTTATAAACTAAGGGTTAGTTGTGGTTTCTTCTTTTCTCGATCACCTTGTGCTAAGAGTACTTCTCATTCAGAAGAGCCGCATCGCTATGTGTGAAGTTCCACGCCCGGCCTAAGCATTGATATACGAGGTGATTTTCATTCAGGCGAACCGCATCGCTATCCGTGAAGTTCCTCCCCTGGCCTCAATCGTTGATCAACAAGTAGGGAATTTCTTCGTCTCTCTCTTTTGTGTATCATGTGGGGTGGGCGTGCTTTTGGTTCTGTAGAATTGGATAAACCAGACCTAAATAAAGATAATGAACTGGGTTCTATGAAGAAATATGGGAGGCTGTGATCATTGATGCTGTTTTATGTTATAATCATCTTTCTGAATTGTGTGGGCTTACGCCTACTGAAAATCATGGTCGTTGGTGGTCTTTCTTTGTGCACTAATGAACCCCTGGGGATGTTTTAAATGGCTTTTTGTGGTTGTGAAATCCGGCTGTAAAAAGGGAAATTGGTTAATCACGTACACCTGGCTAAACGGATTGAAAGCAGTAGGCTCAACCCTTCTGTGATAACCCCAGGTTAAAGCACACAAAATTGAAATCATTGAGTGTGTTAAATCTTATAAATCTAAAAAAACCGGCATGGCCCTACTTTGTGTTGGTGGTAGTGGTTTGTTTGTTTTCTTTTATGGGCCGATTGCTGGAGATGTAATAGGGGATGGGATCCCTCTTGATATGGATTCTGTTGTTGTGAGTTTTAAGACTGGATGGTTACCTTGTTTATATCACGAATTGGGGAGGGATCCTCTATTGATGAGAAAACATTTTGGGGGGCACGAGGTAATGTCTCGAGGGATTCTTTGGTTCTAGTACTTCGAGGGATCTCACTTATCCCCTTGTTGTTGTAATATTACAAGAGAACCGGGTGTGAATGTTTAAATTGACATTTGGCTGGATTCTTTCCTTGGTTATGCTTATGGTGTTAGTTGCCCAAGTAGGTGCATGAACTGATTTTAAACATTATTACTGAACATGAAAACAAGAAAGGGATAAATGAGTTTTGTTGGTGAGAGTCGTGACTCGGACTTGAGTGTTGTTGTGATCTGTATGCTGTGTTATTGTGAACTGTAGGCTCTCTGAAGGAAAACCTAACCATGGGTGAGTTCTTGTTACCTATGTATATACTTGTAGTTTTGTGTTTATTATTCGCGCCCCACCCATGATGAGCACTTAGTGCCGAACACCCCCATTTCATGGGGGAGGGTGTTTTTCCCAACACTATTCTTAGTGGCTGGTTATTAGCTCCTTTTCTGCTCCCTTTCCCGGATAGCCCAAGTACCTTCAGGAAGGCTGTGATGGCCTGAGGTCCATTATTAGCCCAAGAATCTTCGGGCGGGGTAGTGTGGTGGTTATGGCCCAGGTGTGTGCGGGCAGGTGGTTTCCTAAGTACCTTTGGGATGAGGCCCAGGTGTCTTCGGGCGTGGAAGTGGATCTTCTAGCCCAGGTGTCTTCAAGCGTGGTGGTGGTTGTTCTGGCCTAGGTGTTTACAGGCGTGGTTACATGTGACAGTTGTGGCCCAGGTGTTTGTGGGAGGGATTCGATAGTGGGACAGCATGCGGTTGTGGCCCAGGTGTGTGCGGGAGGGTGTGGCAGTGGGACTGCGGTGAGAATGGAGGGATTGGTTCGATGCGTAGGATGTCTCAATAACCAGTGGGAATGTGGCGCGGGGTACCCAAACATTGATGTGCTCTTATATATATTACTTGGTCTGCATTACTTTGTGAGTGTAGCCGGTGAGGTGGATGGGTAAACTCCTTCATAGTAATGGTTGTCTGTTTCTCACGGGACTTTAGTACATTCCCTCACTTTTGCACGAGAGTCTTTGGTTTTCCCTATTGAGTGTACTTGTATGCTCACCCTACGTATATAAAACTACTTTCAGGTTTCCAGGAGGACTTCGGGGATCACGCTGGAGCGTACTAGCTTGGATTTTTTGGGCATTCGTAGTTTCTATTTTTTTTCTTTGGTACTTACCCTTGTAGTCACTTTTGTACCCTATGGATTTTACTTTTGGAACATGCATGTGGGAATGGTTTACTTTTGGATTTAATTTTCTTTTACTCTTGGTGTTGTTGGGTTTCGTCATCTTATCTCCCGATCCTATAAAACAAAAGGGTAATTCCTTCCACTTATGTGTAATTTCTATACCCTTGGTGCTAGTCTCCACTCCGGGACCTATAGAAGGCAGGTTTCGGGGGGGGGGGGGTCATTATCTCTCCTTCAACACAAAGAAGGAAGGTCTTGGCAACCTGCTGACCCTTCCCTCCTTTTGATAAAGGCGGGTCATGACATTTACTCCATCTACTTCTAATGCTGCTGCTGCCATCGATGAATCTGCTCCTCGTAATACTGCTCCTACTGCTGGTGTCGCCGACACATCTCTTCTTGCTACTTTTGCAAAGTCTCTATATGCTCATCCTGAGCTCGCAACTACTCCTGATACTGTGAAGCAGCCGATGATGCCTCTCGACGATCTCCTCTTGAGCTGGACGCCGACATCACATCAGTACCATAATAAATACCAGGAGTCAAATGACAGCCGATGTCAACTACTCTTCCCTTCTCAAAGCCATACTAAGTCACCTGCATCCATGTTGCCTCATCGAAATGGTGAGCACTGGTCTTCTCTGCCGTCTCGTCCTGACCCTCAGCCTGTGTCTAAGAGGTCGCAGCCTCATATGACTCATTCAATTCCAATTTACTAATTATTCCTAATTATTTCTAATTGTTACTAATTATTACTAATTATTACTAATTATTACTAATTATTACTAATTATTACTAATTATTCCTAATTTTTCCAATTTTTTCTTAATTTTTCCTAATTATTCCTAATTATTACTAATTATTACTAATTATTACTAATTATTACTAATTATTACTAATTATTACTAATTATTACTAATTATTCCAAATTATTCTTAATTATTCCTAATTGTTACTAATTATTTTAAATTATTCCTAATTATTCCTGATTATTCCTAATTATTCATAATTATACATAATTATTCCTAATTATTCTTAATTATTACTAATTATTCCTAATTATTCCTAATTATTCCTAATTATTCCTAATTATTCCTAATTATTCCTAATTATTCCTAATTATTCCTAATTATTACTAATTTTTCCTAATTTTTCCTAATTATTACTAATTATTACTAATTATTACTAATTATTCCTATTTTTTTTTTCTAATTATAGCTAATTTTTTCTAATTATTCATAATTATTCATAATTATTCCTTATTATTCCTAATTATTCCTAATTATTCATAATTATTTCTTAATTATTCCTAATTATTCCTAATTATTACTAATTATTCCAAACTATTCCTAATTATTCCTAATCATTCCTAATTATTCCTAATTATTCCTAATTATTCCTAATTATTCCTAATTATTCCTAATTATTCCTAATTATTCCTAATTATTCCAAATTATTCCAAATTATTCCAAATTATTCCAAATTATTCCAAATTATTCCAAATTATTCCAAATTATTCCCAATTATTCCTAATTATTCTTAATTATTCATAATTATTCCTAATTATTCTTAATTATTCCCAATTATTCCTAGTTATTCATAATTATTCCTAATTATTCCCAATTATTTGTAATTATTCATAATTATTCCAAATTATCTTTAATTATTACTAATTATTCCTAATTATTACTAATTATTCCTAAGTTTTACTAATTATAGCTATGTTTTACTAACTATAGCTAATTTTTACTAATTATAGCTAATTTTTACTAATTATATCTAATATTTACTAATTATATCTAATTTTTACTATTTATTCCTAATTTTTACTACTTATTCGTAATTATAACTATTTATTCCTAATTATAACTATTTATTGCTAATTATTCCTATTCATTGCTAATTATTCCTAACTATTTGTAATTATAGATATTTATTACGATTTATAGCTATTTATTTCTATTTATTTCTAATTATTCCTAATTATTACTAATTATATCTAATTATTACTAATTATATATAATTATTACTAATTATATCTAATTATTACTAATAATTACCAATTATATCTAATTATTAGTAATTATTACTAATTATATCTAATTATTACTAATTATATCTAATTATTACTAATTATATCTAACTATTTCTAATTATATCTAATTATTTCTAATTATATCTAATTATTACTAATTATATATAATTATTACTAATTATATCTAATTATTACTAATTATATCTAATTATTACTAATTATATCTAATTATTACTAATTATATCTAAATATATCTAATTATTACTAATTATTCCTAATTATAACTATTTATTGCTAATTATATCTATTTATTCCTAATTATATCTAATTAATATTAATCATAACTAATTATTTATAATTATTACTAACAATATCAATTTCTTAGTAAAACTAAATATAATTAAAAATCAATTGAAATCTAATTAAATTAGAACTCATAAACAACAATTAAAATTAACATAAAAAAATAAATAAAATATAAAAAATATATAAATACCATAAACTTTGATATTCTGAAGATATAGACGCCCTCTGATTGCTCTTGTATAAAAAAATCAACAAAAAAGAAATTTCTCTTTGAAACTAAAGAATGAAGAAAGAGAGAGAGCAAGATCTGAATGATTTGGGAAAAAACGGATGGGGGTATATATAGGTTAGATTAGTTGCGACAAGATTATTAGCGACAGGATAGCTGTTGCAAATAGTGGTATTTGCGATGGGCTCCATCGCAAATACCCTCACCCGCATTAATTACTGTCGGCAGTTAAAAGGTTATTTGCGATAAGACACGTTGCAAATAGTTCCTGTCAACAGTCTTTTTGCGACGGGATGACATCCAGCCGCGAAAAGTTATTGACCGCCGTCGGGTATTTGCGACGGGTCCCGTCGCAAATAACCCTGCGCGGTTTGGCGCACAAGCCGCGCGGTTTGGCGCGCAACCCGCACGGTTTGGCGTGCAAGCCGCCCCATACTTTTTGCGACGGGAGACACCTCCCCGAGTCCTTGAAGGCCTTCGGGCCACCGATTTGGTCCCCGAGTCCTTGAAGGCCTTCGGGCCACCCAGGCCTTCGGGTGAGTAAGGCCTTCCGGCCACCTCAAGGCCTTTGGGCCACCTTAAGTGCTGATGAAAACCAGATGACCTACGAGGAATAACCTCTACAAGGAGGATGAGAAAGGAGCTTTCACCACAACAGAAGCTAAACAGATTGAAAGAATGAGAGGGTATTGCACCTGCCATCGAGATAAGCCTATGCATGCACGAGAATGCCTTTCGAACAACCATGTGAAGGTGGAGAGATGATTTCAAGATGAAGATGCCGGGGAGGAGCAGTTCCTTGTAGTTAGTCTGGGCTATATGTAAGTATTGAAGCCTATGGGAAAATGAATTCCTCTAAGGCCTACGGGCCATGTAATACTTACGCCTACGGGCCTTGTAAGGGTTCCACCTCAGCCCTTGAAAGGTGGATTATCAAAAATAAACAAAAAATGAAGGCCTTTGGGCCATTGGAGGTAACATTAAAGTACATAAATGATACTAATATAATATTATTAGTGTTTCAAAAAAACGTTTAATCAATATAATTTAGAATCAAACTAAGTAGTTGATAATACGCATACTAGGGACTTGAATTTTCCTTGGAAGTCGCTTTGAATTTTAAAGGATTATTCTAACCATGAGTTTCTTGGGGATTATATTCATCGTATATGAATATATAGGGAGTAACATTAATTTTTTAATGATAAATTCATATAAAAGGTGTGTGTTGTAGTGGTGAATATTTTAAACTTTTATAAGTGAAGGAAATGGTAGTTTTTGGGAGTAACCTGTATATTTTCAATAATGTAGGGTTACTACTCAAGTGTTAATGGTCATAAAATAGAGATAATAGGAGATTAAAAGGATTATTGGTTTTGATTCATCTCATTTTCTTTTTTTAGACAATATGTAGTGTTTTATAACTTTTTGTTTTAACGTTTTATCTTTTACCCTAATTTACGTTTACCATGGAAATAAATTTATAACCATAGTAATTAAATTTAATGAAAAATATTAAGATTCAAAATGTTTAATTAATTTTATACTTACGATTAAAAAATTTGATAATAGTTTATAAAATATAATTTTAAAATGTATAAAAATTTAATTTTATAATAAACACACATAATAGTGTGAATACAATTTTTCGAAAAATAATGTTTTAAAATTTTAAATAAATAAATAAATAAATATATATATAATAAAATATTAATATGGTTACTGATTTTAATTTCATAAATTGATTTATTATGAATTTAGTAAATGTTATAATGTTTCAAGTTCAAGTTGAAACCTAACCCAACCTTTAAAATAATTGATTAAAAAATAGCTTTTATCTTAAAGTAACATTTTAATTAGTCATAAAAGCATTGCACATAGGATTTATATGTTAAAGAAATATTCTCAAATGACTATTTTTATTCCTTATATTCATATTTTATTACTTAAAATGGTTTTCTACACATATAGGTTATTCATAAATAATGATAAATAATAAAAAGTAAATGTTTCATGAAAACCGTATTTCTAGACTAAAACCATAAATTTAAAAAAAATCAAAAATTAATACTAAATAAATTTTGATATTAGTAATTAAAAAAGTAACTGAAGTTTTATTATTTTCAAATTAAAAAATTAAAAAATTTATTTTTTCAATAAAATCAAATAATGTAATGAAAACCGTTTATGTTGGAAAATGAAATTTCCAAAAAATAACTACTATTATTCTTATTTGATATCATTTAATAACAAAATTTTTGTTAAAAATTTATCAATATCAAACATAGATCATCATTAATCATATGTTTCTTAAAATTAAAAATTTTTATTCCATAATTTTTTTAGAAAAATACTTCTCTAAATAGTAAATAATCTTAGCAGTCATTTTTGGTTAACTAATTGAATTTCATTCATATTAAATGTAACCATTATTTTTTATATACATATAATTCATAAATATATTATTCCATTTCATTACCTAAAATTAAATGGTTATTTATAATGTCCATACTTGAATAGTTTTATTTTTTCTAACTATATTAAGGTTTTGGTTAACTTCAATGTTACGTGTGGAGCAAGCTATCAAACATGTTTTATTATTTAAAGGTAATCAAATATTATAATTTCAGGGTTTTACAAAATTAATGGGTTTATTTTTAATATCAAATATGGCTTCCATTACTCTAAAATTTATTAGATCTCTATATAGGGAGAGTCAATCCATTCCCAAAACACATCAAATTCAACTAGAGGGAGAATAACATGATTTGCTGTAAGCGCATTCCCACAAAATTTTATCAAAGAGGAGATATATAATAATGTTCTAATCATCATTCCATTAAGAGTTTTCACTAATAATTTAACATCTAATAATAATTTTTTTGATAAGATATCCAATAAAAATTCATTAGATATAGTATAATTGGTATAGAAAAATTTAAAAAAGACATTTTTAATTATAGAGTGAATAATAATTGTACCTTTCACCACATTATTTTTTTGACTCACTTTAGTTGTTGGGATCACATGACATTTCAAATTATCTCTTATATTAAGAGATTTTTGACATTGATTTTTTTCATTAACCCTCATATTTGGGAATTATTTTTCATAATAAACATACTTCTTCTTAAGGAAAAATTTGATTGTGTGTGGTAAATTCAGTTGATATCACTCCATATTAATTTCATTGGATTGAATGTTTAAATCTATTCATTATTCACTTTCTCAATTTTATTATTTTAGACACATAAATCATTTGAAAATTACACTATGAATATTTCCACAATGTTTTTTTCTATACTTATGACATATATGAAGATTCATTTTCTTCACCTATGTTCTTTATTATTACAATTTCTATGAAAATTCATCATTCTATTCAAATAAATAATATAAAAATAATGAAAATATCCAATCACCATTTTTACCATAAGATAACATCAATTAATTTTTACATACCAACTAATGTCCCTTATGGCTATCACGTTTTGAAGAGTTGATTCTAAACCATAAGAAAATGAATCAATTTTGAAATTAGTGTCAATTATAAACCCTATATCATACATCACAAGTCATATAATATTTTCCTCATAGGTACCAATATATTCATCAACCATCTACTAAATATTAAGGAACTCCCATTGTATTTTCATGTGAAAAGTTTAGTGAAAGAACTTACTGAAAAATACCCACTTAAACTGAAACCAATACATGGAGTTCATTTCTTACCCTTTCCTCATATTCATAATAAGATTCCATAATTGGTCTACATAATATAGTAAATTATACACCATGATGAAAACCATTTAGTGATCTAATAATTAGAGAATGGAAAATATCTTTTAAGTGGTGTTGATGAATTACTTGAAAACTAGTGGGTTAAAGGAAGAAAAAGGTAGATATTACTAAAAGAAATAATAAATATCATATTAGTACCTCCATTTTTCATTTGGAAGGACAATATAATTCTTTAATTTATAGAGTATCATGTTAATAAAAAATATATTCTCCATTCTATCTCTGGTGTCATTTATTTTCTGAAGGGTACAAACATTACATTTTCCACCACATTGATTATTAACACGATTCCTCCCAAATCAATCCATTTTTAAAAACCAAACACATAGTGTAAGAATCAAGATATAATAATCTGATTTACCAATCATAAAATCTGGGAAATAATTATTGAGATGTCTTAAATTAGGGCACCTTCTTATCAAAATATACCACTTTTAGGTTCACTCTATGTAACATTCAATTTATCATAGGAGATCATAAGTTATATAAACATATTTTTGATAACCTAATCTCCAAAAAAACTAAACTCTTACCTGATACCAACGGAGGTTAATTGATGATAACATAAAAAAATATTATTTCATTTTATATGAATATTCATTATATTCTACTACAATATATTTCTTAGAAGAAAAAAGATTTAGTGTCCTCGAAGACTATATACATAATTATTTCATTTCATGAAATATATTCAACATAAACCAAAAAGTTATTCTATAATAATACGCTTCTTAAATATATCATACTTAAATAAATTCTTTTAAACCTAGGGAAAATGAAGTTATAAGAAAGGGTGATCTCAGATGTTCATTAAGGGGAAACATGGTAGATATGAATTGATGGTAATATTCATTCATAATATAAGAATAAGGGTATGAGTGCAGGATCTTAACCTATATAGTTCTTACCCATCCAATCATAGATCATAAATCATGATTCATGTAATAAAGCTTTATAATTTGAAAATATATGAGTCAAAAGAGTGAGGAATCAACATTGACCATTCACAAGTCATGATAGCATATGATAAGTATAAAAACATGTCACGAGAATTGTGGCATAATAATAAATGTATAAAATCATTTCATTATTAAAATTTCACATATAATAATATAATAATGGACATTTTCCCATAGTTTATTGGGTTTACTCCATATTCCATCATTTCCCTAGTCAGTATTTACTCTTAATATAATCATACTAGACAAAGTCCCATTCCAAATAAGGTTCACTCCCTATTATAGTCTATTTTATCTTAGGAGATATCATTAATTACCCAATGCATTGGATGGATTTAACAGAACCACATATCACATTATTTAATACAAACATATGTGTTCCATAACATTGTAAAAACATTTATCATTTCATAACCCATTTAAAAGAAATAGATTTCATAAATATTTCATCATAACCTATCTTACTCGATGGAATGTAACAGGTTTCATGGAATAAACCATAAAACATTATCATCCAAAGCCATATGGGGAAATAAAATGGATGGTATAATAAAAGAATATACTTAATAAGGTATTTATATTGAAATAGGTAAAAAATACATTTAAAATACAATTTAACTATTCTTTGAAAGTATAAAAAAACAACATTTTCTTATGATATCATTTTAAATAAAAAATTCCCTGAATATTGAGAAAAAAATTTCTTTGAAAATAATGAATGAAAATTTTAAAGTATGTATTAAAGTAAAAAAAATTCCTAAAATATATAAAATCATTTTTTTCTACAACAGATAAAAAATTACTTTAACACTTTTAGTAAAACATCAAAAAAGTACATCTATTGGAAAAGGAAAAGAATATCCCTTTTAAAATTATGAAAAGAAATCTATATACGGTTGAAAATGATATTAAATAACCATTCTTTAAATTTAAATAACACTCTTGAAATAATTTTAAATAATATCTACATGGATGAAAGAGTAATCTGACTAATGTAGAAATAATGTCGACTTTTTTACCAAAAATATTTTTTAAACATTTTAATACCACAAAGTAGAGAATGGAATGAAAAAATGAATAATAAAAAAAATTTAAAAAATTAAATTAAATTAAATGGGTTTTAAGTGAATAATATAATATAATTCCAATAATTTATATTTGAGAATAAAAAATCCTATTTAAAAATGAAATTGAAACCTAATCATCCTGAAGTCTCATCTTTTTAGTGCACATTAAAACCTTATGTATAATAAATATTTATTTATTTTTCATTAAATTATAGAACCATATTCATACAAAACGAACTATTTATAATTTCATCATCATTTTAGATTATCATTTTCTTTACAATTCTTTATTAAAAAGAACATTTTGTTAAGACATATTTTTTATGCATACCTTGATTCGATAGTTCCTATCCCTACATATTTGACAAGGATTATTCATCTCCGAAATGTCAATAATTTAAAATTTATCAAATTTATTAATTGTATATTATATTATAACCAATCATATAATGTACTCATGAAAAATTAATTACATCACATTATTGCGATGGTTGTTCATACGTACAAATGAGTAATGTTTTCATTTTCTAATGAATATAAAGTAATGAAATATAAAAAAATATATCTTTATAAAATTATAATAATATAATAAACATCATATATATTAATTAAATCCATACATATGAAGATATCTATATGGGGACATGAAAAACAAATCACATATCTATATGGAGGTGGAAGCCCACACATATGCACAAACAATGTTATCATATCTCATAGGATGTAATGAAGGTAGAAAATATATATTAAATTAAAATAAAAAACTTAGTTATAGTATATATTCTAATTTATTCATTTTGAGATGGTTATATATGATTTTTAGGTGTTTAAGGAAGAAATAATTTCAGAATAGATTGGTAAAGACAATTACCACTTCTTTTAGAAAACACCTATGTATTACACATTAATCCTTGAAAGGTTTTTATTTTTAAAATAAAAAAACCCTATGATGTGGGGAATGAAGTTATGAATGTATTTGGATATGTATGATTTTCCCTTTTATAATTGAGATAGGATTCACTCTTAAAAATTCTTAAAACATTAAAATATATTAATATCAAATTAATGTTAAAGTGATTCCAAAGAAACTTAAATTCAAA
The DNA here is from genome assembly GCA_963277665.1 of Viscum album. NCBI lineage: Eukaryota > Viridiplantae > Streptophyta > Magnoliopsida > Santalales > Viscaceae > Viscum > Viscum album. Next base: position 1,859,971,172 of record OY728119.1, read on the forward strand.
TATAAGATAATTTTTCGTCAAAATAAGCTTAAAAAATAATATTAATACAAGATTCAGGGTTCTTTTAACCCTCATATCTTTAGTTTAACTCCTCATTAACCTTTTCTATCCTTTACCGTAATAATGAATTTTTATCCTAGTTATAATTCATTAGAGATAAAAATAAAAAAACAATTTTCCAAATTTAGAAATGATTATTTCAAACATGGAAACCATTTTATCAAATTTATTTCCTATATAGTAAAAAATAAATTTTAAAATAAGTGAAAAACATAATGAAAATTGGTTTTTGAAAAATTATGTTTTTAGCATTACACTAAATTTCTTCACATTTCATGCCTAGTAAAAATAATTAAATGAATGTTAATATACAAGATAGAATATATTATCATAAAATTTGATTAAAATCATACATGAATGGTGTTTAATTTAATTTATTAATGTAGAAATACATTGCACAAATAAAATAGTTTTTTATAAGAACAACTCTTTTTAAAATTCAAATTATTTTATTTTCATTTTGATAGAATTGAAAAAATGATTTAATTATATTCATGTGAATTTTTTTGTGTGTTTAATAATAAGAATTAATTTTTAACTAAAAAATATTTGAAAAAAATATCATAAAAATTATTTTACGATAGTTTTTAGGAATAATACTAATTACTAAGTGAATTATAAATTATTTTCAATAATTTTATATCATACAGTGTGCTTCATTTTATAATTTATAAGAATTACACACATAATTTTAAGGTTTTATGATTCATTATAAATAAAATGAATTTATTTATTAGAGATAAATTTATTCTAAAATATCAGAGAGTTTTATTGTTTCATTGAGTGGAAATGTTGTTATTTAATGGATATTTAATTTAAGAAGTTTATCAGACTCTAATGAACAATTTTTATCTCATTTAAAAATAATTTTTATTTATACATACCTTAATATAAAAAATAATAGAATATATTTTTTATGGAATAATTTTTTTATAGGTTGAAGAAGAAAAGAATAATAAATCTCAGTTAAAAAAAGTATCACACACTTTGAATTTCCTCTCATAAAATCCACCTTAAGTCTAATTATAATGGTTTTTGGTGAGATAGAAACTCATTAAATATGATAATAGTGTTATAGAGGTATGTTTATATAATTTCAGAAAGCTATGAAACATATTGAGTGAGGGTAAGCAGGGTGATAAATGGTGTTATTTATAAGTGGTGGAGAGGGGTGTTTTTTTAATAAAATAGAAAATAATTCATTTTTTGGCTCAAGACTACCAGTAGTGATGTTTATTGTGATAGTATAAATAATTGGTTAATGTGATTTTTAGATAATGGTTCCTTACATCATCCCATATACAATTAAACTAGTATTTAAAATATAATTTAGAATATCACATTTCACCATATTTCACTATTTAGAGAAGTTAAATTTCTTCAAAAAAATAACCAAACATCACCTTAAGATAAATCCATTATGTTGATTAAAAAAATTAAATTCATTTGATCAAAATAATTACCTAAATATTATAAAATTAATTTTAAAATACAAATATTATTTTTTAAAAAATAATTTTTTATGATATAATAAAATTTATAACACATATAAAAATAAATTCAAAATTAATAAAATTATTTTTTATTTATATACAAATAATGAATGTTGTTTAGACACATTTCATAAAAATAAATCCTTTTTTCAAATAATATAAATTTATCATAAAAATTAATATTTATAAAAATAAAATAGATGTGTTTTCCAAAAATATAACTACTTTTTCTTTATATCAAATATTTGTTTCACATATTTAATTTAATTTACATTAATTGAATTATGATATAAATTAATTTTATTTTAACTTATGATACCCAAGAATTATTTTACTATTCTAAAGGTCTATATACTATTCAAATGATCATATTTCTCATGGTCATATAGATTTTTTGCATCTTATAAATACATCTTATTTTCATCATCAATCATTCACTTAAACTTCTCCCAAGGTTATATTATTTTTATTCATTAATGGTTATTACATTAATAGTTTTTTTTATTTTTTACGATATTTCTCACGAGTGTGGTTATTATAGGATGCCAGGATATTCTAAATATTCATATTCTAATTATTTTATATCTCTTTTTTTTTGTTTTACAATTGTATTACTAATAATTTCATTTAATATATTTAACCTTTAAATTTAATATTTAAATTATCATAATAAATATTTTTTTGTTTTTATTTGATGGTGCTTGAGATTTATAATATACTACATTTATGAATAGAACATATGCATATATTTAGTGGATAAATTTCACACACACACACACACATACTGGTTATTACAAGTGGGGTAATTAAAAAATAATCTCTTTATTATACTACTTGTGAGATGTGGGAAAAAATTGTAATATATTTAGTGAAAGTCATTGAAAGAAAAGGTGATTGAGACATCACCATTAAATAATGATGAATAATATCTTATGTAAAAGGGAATTAAGGGGAGGGGTAATATGAATAAGGCACTTGATAAGAAGGAAACACCCATTTATGTATGTGTTATATATTTTATTGATAAATTTGATTCTAATACACTTTTAAAAGACATAGGTAAATCTAGATATTTAGATTCAGTAAAGGGTTGACAGAAATTCTTTGGAAGAAGTGTTCATGATGTCTTTTATATAATATTGATAATTTACATGCAATAACCATGACATGATCATAGAACTATATAAAAAATTAGATCAACTATAAATCATCTATAAGGAGTACTATTCATTCATAGAATATTTTTTATAGAGATTAGAATAGTGAGGAATGTGTAGATGGAAATGAATGAATACAATATGAAAATAAGGGAATAGTTGAAGGCTAAAAGTGATATAATTGGGGAGAATTCCCATGATTTTGGAAGGAAATATTCATAGATATAGAACTAAATGTGAGCATTATGACTCCAAAATCAAAACCTGAAGAGTAGAAAAAATCAAGAAAATAGTTTAACAGAATATTACATGACTTGTGAAACACCACTATATTTTGTGAATTTTTTATTCGTCGAATGAATTAATTTTAATTAATTTATTTCATTTCACTAAGTCAAATATTCCTTTCACATGGAACTGACTTGGCATGCACTACATGCAACATCGACTTGGCATGCGTTATAGGAAACACTGAGTTTCTACGAAACATCATTTTATTGTTATAATTATTTAAATGAGATAATTATAACCTATACATTAAAATTAGTAATATGAATAATAATTAATACTTTTAATATATTATTTATAATAGTTTAACATAAATAAAATACATTGATACTGAAATATATAATATTTGGTAAAGTCCTTATATGTTTTAAAATAATATTTTCTTAAAGAAACTCCTTTTTATATCCTTTTGTGAAAAATAATAAAATTAATTTTAGACACTAATAGAGATTAAATTTGATAAAATTTACTTCATTTTTGAATTCAGAATTCTGAAATCATCTTATGTTAAATTTTTGGGATTTTTTTGAGTAACTTCCATTTTAGGTGAACAATAAAAATTACTACGATTTAGTTAAAAACAATTTTTTCATTTAAATATTGATTAGTGTTAATTTATATTTTAAATTTGTTTTTAAAGTAAAAATATATAAATTATGAATATATTAATCCAATTTAGTTAATTGGAGTCAATTTTATATTTAAATAAGATATAGAAACTTTTTGAACTTTCTAATGTTTTATACTTAAAAAATATGATTTCTCGCCACGTCTGTGGGATTAGCGTTAAACTTATTTTTAGCACTTTTGTGATTTGAGTTTTTAAAAAAATAATGATTTTAATGATTATGATATTTTTTATAACAATGTATACTAAAATTTTGACCAAAAATACTAGTGAAAGTGATTAAAATTAGTCATAGTTATTAAGGTAAGATTAAGCTTAATTAAGGACTAAACCTTAATATTAAGGACCAAAATGACATGGGAATTTGTAAAAAATCCATTGGTTTGGAATAATTATACCATATCCCATCCTTATTAGAATTTAATAGGTCATTTGGATATTATTGAATGGATTTTCCTTATATAAAAGGTTATGTAAGGAAAAAGACAAAAAGGGAACTTACTTTACCTTTAGCATTTATAAAACTTTGAGATATGTAAATAAAGAATATTTTAAGTTAGAGATATAATTTTTAAATATAAATGGGTTATTATTATCATAATAATATATCTATCATTTTTATATATGATTTATTTACTTAAAATGATTACAAAATGACAACGTCATGATTATTTAGTTAACAATTAACTAAAACAAATGATACTATAAATGTTAAAAGATATGTGAATTGATTGAATTATTACCTTTAATTATTTTCTAAAAATTATTATATAATTTTACATATATTTAATGATAATTAATTTAAATTCTGATATTATTTTGATATTTTAAAATTAAAGTTTAATAAATAATTTTAAAATTGACATTATTGTAATTTTACAATAAATGATACGTTATTAAATGATTTAAAATTAATAAAAATACCATATTATTCCAAGTGGTTTTAAAGGGTTAAAAAATATTAAATATGGTATATTAATGGACCAATTTATCTTTTATAATTAACATATTGATCCATATAATGTAAAAACATTGATAGCACGGTCGGGGTTTAAGAAGTGTTTTGTACGTCACATGCACTTGTTTTAAAAATTAATTTCCAAAACACATGATATTTGAATTTTTTAAATTAATTATCTGATTTTTAATTCCGTTTATATATATTATATAATATATCTCACTTTATTTTAGTCTTAATGGTTAATTTACTTAGGTTTGAAAACTAGAAACTTTAATAGAAACCAAAATAATGAAATTGGGGAATCTTAGAAGTTAAGAAACAAAATTATTAAAATGAACACATTTTTGTGTGGTTTAGATTTTGTAGGAACATAATTTCAAATTAATCAATTATTTTTCCATTTTATAGGCACATTAGGTAAAGGATACCTCTAATTATTGAATACCTTCTGGTATTTACAAGATCACCAATCCCCATCCACTATAAAAAGGCAAGCACTCTACCCATTGATAACACCTTTCAAGCCACATTAGTTCCTCCAAACACTGCTAAAATAGTCTCCAAACATCCTTAAATTACTTATAGAATATACTATTTTTCCATAAAGCTTTCTATGGAATCCCTTCAGTGAAAACCAGAAGGGTTTACCCGATTAAGAGGTAATACAGCCTCCCCCAAAGTCCTTCCTTTTATTTATTTATCCCCTCCATAAAATCTTATTATTCTACGATTTTATAATTAAAATAGTATCCTAAGTATACTAGTATTTTTTAGTGATAAGGGTTCTATCTAAACTTACACGTACTTCCATTAATGGGTAATGAACATACAGGTTATGTGTACGGTGAACTACCACCCCATGAAACGATGATTGTTCATTTTTCCTTTACCGCCACGCATGGTAGAAAATATGATGAAAAATATGTTTATATATGTTATATATTATATTTATTATTTATTTAATATTATTTAATCCTTTTAAAACACATATATTTATACTTTCCATTTGGTGTCAATACGATAATTTTGTTTTAGGAAGTGTGGACTACCACCCCCTCAAAACGATGTTTTTCATTCACACACTACATGGGAAGTATTAAGGATTTGTTTAGTGAAAATATATGACATAACAATTCTACTATATTAATAATATATATACATATATTTCATTTACTCTATTCCTTTCAATACTAAAATAAAATAGAATCCACATTCATGCGTACGTACGACCTAATGTCTACATGAATGGTGTATGCCATTTCATAATTATATATTCTATAGATTATTATTATAAAAATATATAGAATATAAATTATATTTATATCATGGTTTAAATTATGGAAATCATGATATATGTATAATGTCCAAAGATATAACAAATTATGACACAAGAGAAAAACAAAGCAAATATTTCCCGATGTGAAACCCTAACATAAAATTGTTAACAAGCGGGTAATATAAAACCATATATGGTATTATATATAATAATATTATTCAATAAAATATTTATAATAAAAATACATTCATTATATAGTAATATTTTTCTATTATAAAGAGAGTCATGACATAAGGTAAGAGAATTTCATCTCACCTTTCATTTCAGATAGATACATGATTTATTCACCAGCATTCTTTTTGTGTGGTGGGTATACTGAAAATTTATGTTTTATATTATTAATATAATTAAAATTATGGTTATTTACATATAAATGTTATGAAATTTCATTTAATGGGGTTTCTGTTTCAAAATTTTCCAAATTGGTAAAATAGTTTTGCCTCAATTTTTCTTTATTGGGATTCAAGTCTTGTTATGCACCTAAATTATTTTTCGAGTTGTATGTACTAACAAAATACATGTTATATAATGAATCCCATTATTTTTATGAAATTTTTAGTTTCATATAATTTTCATTTCATAAATTGAGAGTATGATCCTATGTTACCAAGTGAAAGGAGTTTATTGAAAAAATCTCATTGCTTTTTGAGATTGTTAATGATTATGATTATTGGATGAAATTTGATGATCCATATCTCAAGAACACTCATGATTTTAATTATAATATTTTTATTAAATAGATATACTTTTATTAGTACTATTTTCCACAAATTTTTACATAAGATAATTAATAAAATGTTTTTTGTAAAATTTTATTGTATTTCTCTCTTTAATCAGAAATCTATTTTATTTAAAAAACCATGTTTTCAAAAATGTTTTAAAATGATTCTTGAATATATTTTTCAAGGAAAAAGGATCATAAAAATGTTTTATTGTTTTATAATCTTACATTATATTTTTTCAAATATATTTAAAAAAACAAATTCAAAAGGTTTTGTGTTTTAAAAATCATTTTTGAATAAGAAAGGATATTTTACTCAAGAAATGTTTTTAAAATATCTTTCAAAATTATTTCCCATATAATATAAAATCTGTTGGTGTTACTCATTCCTTTTTGGGGATATTATTAAATGTTTCTATTCCTATTCTTTATCTGAATGGATTATATTTTTAGTGAATGATGTTTATAAATCCCATTTCTCTTTCACGGGTTATATTATTTTAAAACCTACTTCTTTTCACGTGTTGTGTTTATGATGAAATGATTATGAAACCTTTATTTTTCAAAATTTTATGATATAATAACATATTTATAATACCCATTTTATTTCACGAGTTATGATATGATTTTTTATGATTTTTTGGAACATGTATATATGATTTCAGTATGAGATGGGTGAGACATATATCTTCTTCCAATGAATTAGGTAATGATTTATATCTTCTGAGATAGACATGGATGGAATGAGAAATGATCTTTGTTATGTATTACATGTCTTTAATGAGAAATAAAATCAGTTGAGTATTATAGGTTTGGAATGAGGAGTGAAATCAGTTTAGTAATACATGGTTGGAATGGGGTGTGAAATTGGTTTAGTAAAGACTTTGTTCACTAAGATGGCCTCCGCAGCAATACCTTGAATACTATGAAAATAATTATATATTCTTCTGTTTCTACCATAATTCTATGTTTTATTCCTATTTCATTATTTCATTTTTTATGTTCTTTATTTATTTATGTTTTTTGTCTCATGAAATTATAAGATTTATTCCATGATTAATGTTTAAAATCTTTGATAGGTAGGGCATGATCTTCTATTTTAATTATCATGTTCTCATACCCTTATGATCATGATTATGATTATGTATCTCCCTTTTTAACACTTATTGAGCATCCAAGCTCACCTGCTTTTATGTTTCCTTCCCCCAGGTTATAAAGATATTTATTATATTCGATGTGTCTAAAAAGGGTGCTAACAAAGAAGAACATAGTGGGAGATGATGTGGCTCATTTATGTACCAATTTTTATGTTTCCATATTTCCAAAGGCACTAGAATAATACAGTTATTGGGATTTTGTTTGTTTAATGTTTTAATTATACCACAAAATTTATATAATTCTGACGTATGAAAATCAAGGGTTTCTACAATAGGACACAAATTTTCAAGGTTACATATAAGAAGATCAATGACCACAAATCAGTGTTTAAATCCTCAATTTTAATTATGGAGATCTCTTATAAATTTTTTTAAATAATTAAAGAATGAAAAGTTCATAATATGGAATTATTGAGTGAATATAAAATTATTTTTTATATAGGGTGTATGTAACCCAATTGTTTTTTTTGTAATAATGTGGTACAATTGTGGAATCATGGGACACACTATGATTATGCATCTATAATTTCGAGGGCTTAATTGGGGATGAAAATATGTAATTACATTTCAAAAGTTGAATTATTACATTAGGTATTATTTTCATATTATATTTTTTTTATATACTAAACATTTGAATATTGATAAGTATTATAGTATATAAAATAATTTAAATTTATAGAAGGAAACTGAACTTATTATTTTAATGGGGATAAAAATATTAATATAATAATGATTAGTTAAAATAAAAAAATAGATCCATGATGTTGAAATAATGTGAAAGTAGTGTGAAATGGAGGGTAGATAAAAACTAATTATTTCTTTTTTAAATTGTATTTAATGAGAATAAAGAATAAAAATATGATATATGATAAGGAATGAAGTTTTAACTAATGAAAAAATGGATCAATTCTTTAAAAAAGAATAACCAAATAAAAAAAAGTCTCAAATGGATCTAATATGTATCAAAGAGAAGATGAATGAAACACAATTAAATGGTCTCATAAATTTTACTATAAGTAAGGAAGTCCAATGAATTTTTTTCCTATGGTAGAAGAATCATGATAAAGGATGTGGTGATGAAGAATACCAGGAACAAGTATTCACATGTGTGATTAGTAATATAATGGAGGTGAATTCCAATACAAATAAGATAGATGATTCTTGAGAAAATATTTGTACTGATGTATGCATAAGATATAATAAATAATGTGCCACTAAGAAATGTTGGAAGTGAGTTGAAAGAAAATTTTTCGTTCACCCAAACAAACCACATCATTCAAAATGAGGATATTTGGGAAATACCCCTCTACTCATGTAATTTATTATTTATAACCATTTATGAATTGATGTAAGATTAATGGGGAGATATGATCCATGGGATATATATGTTAAACAAATAAATGGAACATGTGGTTCTCTATAAAGAACCAACATAATCAAGGCCTAATCTGAATCATTGTGTGGTGTAAGGTGGACACTATTGATATCAAAAGCTAAATCAAGAATTTTATATGGAGTTGGAGAAGTACAAGTGATTTCAATCATCATATAGAACTCAATTTATATGAATTCCCTATCAGATTATTCAATTATATCAAGACAGTTAGGATGAGAGACAAGTGATATCAGGCCATATCTAGTAGTATCTAATGCTAAATAAAAGAGAAAACATCTTGGTTGAGGAATCATTAACAATTAATGGAATATTTATTGAATGATTTATTATAATTACCATGTGATATCATTTGTTATTTTAGGATATAAAAATATACCAAAATGTGATATGTTGGATATATATCAACTATATAATTGTTTTGAAGTGTAGAAGAATTTTAAGGGAGATTTTGTTGATGATTCAAAGGATACATTCCTTATATGGGTGAAGATAAATACACTTTAAAGAAATAAATATCATGTATTAAAATAAATATCAATTTGTTAGAAATGTGTTATTATTCATAAACATTGTGTAAATGTATATTTACTCTTTATTAATTTTATATGTGATTGGGTTCCCAAAACAAATTCTTAAGGATATCTAATTTATTAAGCTGTAAGAATTAATGTTAGTAAGTTAGTTCATTAGACAATATTGAAGTTATTGATTTAAAATCATGTTTTATACAACATTTTTTGAGTTAATATGTATTTAATCGACCTCTTTGGACCATGAACTAGGTCATCTAACCACATGGGTCTCTTATAATACCTTGGTTACCTTCACAGTACACCAATTGCTATTACCCATAGGGGTCACTTATCTAGATAATGACTGTCCAAAAAGGCTAACATATGTTCATTTATTATTATTTTTCATCACTCACACACACTCTAAGAAACTTCAAAGGTGGTCACTCATATTGACACTAATCAAGGACAAGCTTGAATAACTATAGAGTTTTAATTGGGTAGGATCCCAAAAGGAGAGGTACATATTTTTAACAAGTGTAGTTATATTTAGTCTTTTAAGTCTCACTTTTCCAAGGGTGCTAGGTTCTCCCCCTTTAAAACACAACAACCCTGTTGAGGAATATAAAACTCAAACCCAAGTAATTTCTCTACACTTATGGCTGGGTATTATCTATGATACCATTTATCATGACCCGACCTCCCCATGCTATGAAACTAGTCATATGACACTATCAATGACCTTTAATACCTTGGTTTATTTCCCAAAACACAACATGTTTTTACCCAATGGGGTCACTTATCATACTAATGATTTACCCAAAATTCTAACACATTTTCTTTCACTATGATTTTTCCTCTCTCATGCACCCCCTAGGAAACTTCTTAGGAAGTGACCAATCTTGATACTACTCCCAAAAAAGCACACATAATTGTGGAGATATAATTAGGTAGGATCTCAAAAAGAATGGTTCCCCATGTTGACTTTGGTAGTAAAATTTAGTCATTTAAGTCTCAATTTTCCTAGGCTGTTGTAGGTATTGTGTTTCAAAATTAGATATATTATAATATCATAAATCCAAAATTAAACTTCATCATATAATTCAATTCTTAATCAACCAACATAGTAATACATAATAATTATCAACCCATTAAAAAACATATAATATATTTTATCAACATATTACATATTATTAGTTAATACAATTCATTTTCAGAAAACATATCAGGCTTCAATATATTCTAATTTTATTAAAAATAATATATTCTAATTTTTATGTATATACGAAATAAACATAGAACAATTTTTTATATTTAAATCCTGGACACTTGTTCTTAGTAATATTACCACACCATTAAATTTCATTAGAATATCTCATTTCAAAATATATATTTTAAAAGAAAGTGGTATAGAAAAAAATCTTTAATTTTCCTTTAAAAAAAATAATTCAAATGATTCATAGTATTTAATAAATAAATAAAATCATGTGAAATATGATTTCAATCTATATCTAATTTCTATTTTTTAAAAATAATTATTTTATGTCAATTTTTTTTAATGACATCAAATTTTTAATTCCATTGCATCCCCAACCTCAGTATCCCAAAGCTGGTGCTTTATATTATTAAATTAGCGTAGACATAGTGGGTCAAATCCCTAAGGAACAATTAGTTTAGTAGTTTTATAAAACGAAATACATACATGATAGCCATTTTACTTTAAAAAAAATAAAATATAACAATATAAAATGATTAATATCCTTGGAACTCATTCAAATGATTCATATCCATAACTCAGGGAAAGGAAAAAAAATAACCATGATCTCAAATTCTCAGTAAGGGTTATGTACAATGGAATATATCATGAGTTATTAAGCATAATAAATATTTAAAGGTAAATAACTGAACACACATACTGATTAAATAACTGGATAATTCATAATCAATATGGTAAGTTAAAATAACTTATCACACATGCCATTTAAATAACTCGATAAGGAAAAATAAATATGGCAAGGTAAATAATTGGAAACAAATGATATTTAATCAATAAAATGAGAATGAAATGCATCAAGAGATAACATGATTGTGAAAATATCATAGATGATAATAATTAAATTATAAATGAAGGAAATAATGAATAATCTGATATTATTTTTACTAGGAACATGATACCTTTTACATCAAGGCATTTCACAAGAAGGTTTAAAACATACTGAGTAAAAACTCATTTGATTTGGCCAATTGATTCATCTCATGGGATTTTTGATGCATCGATGATATTTCTATAAATAGTCCAGAACCCATTTCATTTAATTAAAAATCATTCATAATATATCAAATAATCGATTTAATTCATAAAAAATGTGTATTATGATCAAATATACATATTGATTAAAGGGTATGGATTTATAAATATTACCCTAACTAATCACATAATGTTTAAAGTAAAAATGTTTGTAAAAAATGGTATAAAGTTTAGGTAATAAACATATCCATAATTCTAGAGTATGTATAATTAATGGAAATTTAATTTCCAATGAAAAATGATTAAAATAAGGTGATTGCTTAAAGAGAAAGTTAACAATCACCAAATAAAGTGAGATTGCATAATAACTTTCAGTACTTGATAAATTTCAATTCAAACCCCCTTAAATGAAATAATTCAACTATAAACTTAATATTTCATGAATAATGAATTATTAATGATATTACATGTCATAGGGGAAGTATATAAACCATAAAAAAGAACCTAGGATCATAACATTACAATATGTCTCAATCAAATGAAATTGAGATTAAATCCATCACCTCATGCTTCATTTTGATTTAATGTGATTTTAAATTAGATATAGTGGTTTTAAAAATGCCATTAACTTAAAAAAACCATATAAATATTTATAATATCATATTCCATACATTTTAAAACATCTTATCACCCTTTTGTTAATAATATTTCTTTTTTTCATTATATTAGGTGTTAATTTCCTTGTTTTTTATTAATTATTTGTCATGAACGTTCAAGTTATTAGACATATTATATATTTATATAATATAAAAAATAATAATAATGAAATAATTATATTATTTTGACATCAATTATACTTTTAAAACTGATCATGAAATATGGTTATGAAAAATGAAGTACTTTACGATCACTAGAAGAATTGGTTGTACGTACACATGTGTAATGTTTCCATTTTTCAAAGATCAGTATGGAAGGAAGGTAAGTAAAATATAATATTTCCATATAGATAATAATATAATATATAATATATAATATAACTATATATATCATCCATGTGGTGTGGTTATGAAAAGAGAGTCACATCGCTTTTTGAAGGCGGTAGTCCACACATACACGAACTATGTTATCATCTTTAAGTGAGTGGAAAGGTTAGAAAGAAAATGATATATATTATGTTTCATTTTTTTAAATATTTCATTAATATCGTAATTATTCCATTTATATCACATATAATGATTAAATTTAACCTTATTACCTTCCATTTGAAGCATTAGTGAAAGATGAATCACACCTCTTCGCGAGGAGGTATTCTGCTGTACACACAACACACAATATCTTATCACCTATGGAATGGAAGATAAATTGATATATATGATTTAATGACTAATTATATATAAATATTTTATAAATATCATATATAAAGTTTATATCCATCATCATACCCAACTGTGAAAGGTGGCATTATAAGAGTAAATAACATCACTTTGCGAGGCAGTAATCCACCGTACACCCGAACCATGATTTTGTAATCCATTTGATAGAAGAGTAAACGGTTTTAGTTCATGAAATATTTATAAAAAAATAAAATTATATGTAATATACTTGGGGTTATAATATAAGGATTATTTAACAATTTTTACGGATGTTGAGAAGGAAATAATATAAAGATGCTCATTGAAGAACATTACCCATTCTTTGGGAATCCTCCTTAGGATTGCACTAAAACCTTCCTAGGTTGGATTTATACACAAAATATGGCCTCTAAAAATAGACTAGAGACATTATGAATTTATTTTATAAGGTATTTTCTAAACCAAATAGGTTTTAAGGTCTAAAGAAGGGAATAAAGTGGTGGCCTTTTATAAGTGGGGGAGAGGACACACTTGGTATTTTTGAAATGAATAGAGTGATCTTCTATTTTTATATGTAAAAAGGTTAAAGATAAGATATTATTGATATTTATAGGTTTAATGGTCTAAATATTTCCATATAATAGTTTTTATAAAATTTTATAGGTTATTTTTACCCTTATATGTTTTAGTTTAACCCTCGATAAACCCATTTTACATTAACCAAGGTAATTAATTTTGGTTGTATTCCATATTTATTTTTTTTTCAAAAATTAAGTAGACTTATTTGAAATTATAAATTAATATTATTTCAAATATGGAACCCATTTCTATAAATTAAATTCATAGGATTGGAAAATTTTAATTTAAAATTAATCTCACAGGCTTGACGAGAAAGTGAGTTTTTAAAGAGAAAATGTCCAAATGTTTACAAAGTTTTTTTATAAAAATTAAATATAAAAATTATTCCAATGAACTAAATTGGATTAACTGATATAAAATTTAACTAATTTTATTTTAAAATTAATTCAAAATATAATTAAACATTATAAATTATTTAAACGAAAAGGAAGTTTTCAAATAAAATTTAGTATTCTTAACTATTCATTAAAAATAAAAATTTTATAAGAAATCCAAAAAATTAAACCTAAGATACTTTTGATTTGATAATTTAAAAAATGATGTGTATTTTTTCAAATAAATCTTTTTAAAATTAATGAAAACTAATTTTAAATTTTGTATCATGTTTTTCTTAAACTCGATATCATGTGCATCACAAGTTATTAGCAAAATTAAATTTATTCAAAAATAAAATTATTAAAAAGTATTGGGGTGTTACATTCTACCATCCTTAAAAAATTTAATCCAATAAATTTCATGGATATTTTATTATAAATAGATTAGGGTAGTTCTTCTTTAGAAGACCCTCTGGTTCCTACAATTCTTCCTCCATTTTGGGATTTCTACAAAGTACCTTTACCGGATGAGTCATTCAATTACTCAATACTTTATCTCTAGAATCTATAATCTGAATATGTTCTTCATAGTATGATAGATTATGTTCCAAATCTATTTTATCATAGGTGATCTCATGCATTGGGTTTGGAATTTACTTCCTTAACAATGATATATAGAACATATTGTGTACTTTTGAGTGATTTGGTGGCATTTCCAAATGATAAGAAACAAATCCAATTATTTCAAGGATATAAAAGGGTTTGATGTTCAAGGGACTCATTTTACCTTTCTTGACAAAAAATATAATTCCCTTCCATGGATATACTTTCAATAAAATAAGATCTCACTCTAGGAATTACAAATCTTTCTCAAATTATTGACATAAACCTTTTTCCTATTTTGAGCTTCTTTAATATGGTCCTGAATATTCTTTAGTTTTTTCATTGTCTCTTCAATAATTTATGAGAATAAAAGTTTTCTTTCACCTTAATCCCAACAAATTGGAGTGTGAAATATCTTTCCGTACAATTCTTCATATGACTCCATTTGAATACCTTAATGGAAACAATTATTATAGGAAAATCAGACCAAATGAATGTAATGATCCCACATACCTTGAATATTAATTGAGCATGACCTCAACATGTATTCCATTGTTTTAATAGTCCTTTTTTACTTTCCATCAGTTTTAGGTTGGTAGACCATGCTCAAATAAAGTTCAGTATCGAGATCCTTTAGAAAACCATTTCATAATTTGGATTAAAACTGATGATTTGGATAAAAAACTATTGATAGAGGTGAGACGTGAAGTCTCTAACTTCCTTAGTATAGAGACTTGGGAGTCTAACTTGATGTAAATCTTCTCTAATCGCAAGGAAATATTCATTTTCAGTTAGGCGGTCAATGATAAATCATATTGAATCATTATTTTTAGGAGTATTTTGTAGTCCTCTGAAAAAGTACATAATAATTTCAACCCATTTCCACACAAGAATAAGAAGAGGTTCCATGAATCCTCTAAGATGTTGTCTCCTAACTTTAACTTATTGAGAGACCAAAACTCTAGACACCTATTAATAAATTTACTGCTTCATGTTATCCCACCAAAAAGGTTACCTCAAATCCCTATACAACTTTGTGATACTAGGGTGTATAAATAAATTTTATCTATGAGTGTTATCCAACAATTCCATTTTTATCTCAAGTATAGATGGAACACATAATATATTTTTATATTTCAGAACACAATCTTCATAGAAAAAGTCGGATAATTTCAAATCAATAAAATATTTAATTTTCTTTGGAAAGTTATCATCATCATATTGAGAACTTTTTATCTTTTATAATCAATATAGTTTTACAATAATTTGAAAAATTAGTTATGTATCCCATTCATTATTGATTCCAATATCCATATTTACTTGATCCATGAAAATTTTATCCCTATCAATCTTGATTTTGACTAGATCACCATGATTATTCCTACTTAATGAATCCAAAACCTTATTTTCCTTAATAGGTTGTAAATGTAATGATTAATAAAAACATGTGAGTAAATATAGACACCACCATTGCCTCATAATGATATCTTTCTAGGAAAAGATATAATTTTGGATTTTATTATATATATATATCTCACATCTTTCACCACAGAGATAATGTATCCAATATTCAATGAAATGGTTACAACTGCTAACTCAAGATCATGGGTTGGATAATTCTGCCCACGAGTCTTCAAATTTCTTGATTTATATAAAATAACTTTATAATTTACATAAGGACACGAACAATTCCCTTATTTAATGAATCAATAAATTTATAAAACCCATAACTTCAAGATGGTATATTTGAAAGAATATTATTGACCAATATATTCTCTAGTTTATCAAAACATTCTTCACATTCCTTTATCCAAACAAAATTAAACCCTTTACATGTAATATTGGTTAACGGGTTAGAAAATCGGTAAAAATTAAAAACAATTCATGGATAATATCCTCCCAAACCAATGAAACTATGTACATAAATTATGTTTGATTGTATAGGTCATTATATGACTTCCTTTTCCCTTTCAAGATCAACAGAGATTCCATCCTTAGAGACAAAATATCTATGTAAAGGAACTTCTTGAAGCTAAAAATCACACTTACTAAATTTCTTACATAACTATTTACTTTTAATAGTTCATGAATGATACTCAAGTGATTCTAATAGTCCTCATAGATTTTAGAATACACCAAAATATCATTAATGAATATGACAAAAAATCATTAGGATATTCATTGAATACTATATTCATTTGATCCATGAAAACAGAGGATGATTTATTCAATCCAAATGGCATCACTGTAAAATATTAATGTATATATATCATTAAATTTTTTTTATTGAGAATGTGTTCCTTATTTACTTAAATTTGATGATACCTAGAATGAATTTAAATATTTTAAAAATATTGTGTGCCATGAATTTAATATAATAATTCATAAATATGTGACATAAGATACATTTTCTTTATTCTAATAGAAATGATCTCCCTATAATTAATGCATAGCCACATGGAATCATATTTATTCTTAATAAAGTGAATTAGGGTCCCCATGGTTAAACACTATGTAAAATAAATCCTTTATCACCCAAATCCCCTAGTTGTTTCTTCAAATAAACTAACTAAATTGGGAGTATTTTATATTGGTCTTGAATCATGAATTAAATAAATGGAGAACTCAACTTCATGCTATGGTGGATTTCCAGGAAATTCCTATGTAAATACATCATTATATTCCTAAAAAATAGGTAAATCCTAAATTTGTAGGTTGCCTTCTCCATACCTTAACTGTCTCTACTCATCATCCCCAAAAATATCATTTAGTAGAGCTATTAGGGGTGGATCTAGATATAAATTAGATGATGAAGTATCTACTCTAAAGAAAAAGAATTTTATATCTTCCTCACAAATCATATTTTCCTTCTTATTGCAATATGTTTTCTATCATATTATAAAATCCATTACTTACCAATGATTATATCAAATTCAACCATATGTATGATAGAAATATCAGAATATAAATCATGTTTGTGTGTCATAATAGAGACTTGACGACACATCCTTATTGCAATGAGACTTCCCTTGGGAGTTTTGAATAATAACTACCTTCTTAAATTAAAATAAAAATATCTATTTTTTTGGAAAAATGTGTAGGTAAGAAATATTTTGAAGATCCAGAATCAAATAAAGAATTTTCAAAATTTTTATATAGGATTAACGTACATGACACCACATTATTGGGTACCTCCACCTCAGTTGCATTGATCACATAATATTGGGCTTTTCCCTTGGCCTCTTCTATGGTAGATTCCCTTGACCCTTGGGGAATTAATTTTCATAGCCCCCTATATCATGGTAGTTGAAACATTGAATAACATTATTATCATTCTTCCAATTGCATTCTTCAACCTAATAAACCTTTTCTCTACACTTAACTCTAATTCCCTTAAGGATTTTTCTAGGGTGATTATTTCTACAATTCTAACATGATGGAATTTACTTCATCTTTTACTTCTTCTTTGATTCATTACATTTTTCTTGATATACAGATTACCTATTATAATATTGATTTACCTTGAATATGTATGCTCTAGATGATTAATTTTCCATTTTGATGGAACATAAAACTATTTCATCATATGACAAAAAATGTATGGGAGACCAGCTCCCTTTGTATACTTAGATTAATCCCTTCAAATAAGTGGTCAATAATTCACTCTATGTTCTAAATTTAATCTACAGCATACCAGGATAACCTTATAAAGTTGGGATCATACACAGAAAAATAGTTTTCTTTATTTTTTGTTAATCTAATTGGATTTCTATTCATTTCAATTTGATTCTTATGACGAAAATATTTATCAAAGAATGTATTCATAAAAGTCTTCCATTTTAGGAGTTTTATTTCCTTTACCTCCATAGTATTTTGGGTCAATGACCACTATTATCTAATATAAGATTTGATAAAATATACTCCATGTGTAACCTTTTCATTTTCACTACATCCCAACACCATAAACATATTCTGCAGAGACATAATATATTTTTTAGATAACACTGGACTAGTATTCCACCAAATGTTGGGGGATTATATCGCATAAAGCAATCCAACATAGGAGAGTATAACTGTGGAATAAGTTTCTTTATTTAGGAAAGGTTATTTTTTATAACTTTATTAAGATTCCATAATATATCTATAATTTTCTTAGTTCCAATACCAGCTATATTGGATTCCTCATTTGGGAAATATCTACATTGGCCACAAGTATTTATACCCTTATTCTATCTAGAAGCTATTTTTAAACAATGGTGTATATTAGATTATCTAAAAAATTATGACCTCTAAATCATGTTGTATAATTGTAAGTATTATGTCACACATAATAAAACATATTTTTTTTTTCATTTTTAATCTTATAATTAAAAACATGGTTTCTTTGAATATGTTTTTGTTTTTAATCCTTCACAATGGTATGAAATTAAAATGTTAATTATCCTAACAATGTCCCCTAGAGTGTCAAAACAGGTAAATATTATGGTATATTATCTTTCAATAAGTGAATATTGGGTCCAGTCCAATGAAACCTTTTCATAGTTTTTACCCCTTGCAAACTCTATTCCAAAACCAAATCCACATGTATTATCCATATAGGGAAGTATTACTCAAAAACCCACATAATCTCTTCCTTACCAAAACATTATATTGTTCTTATATACTATCCTAAAATCCTAATCATAGGGTTATATTAAATAATCTATGTTTTACTAAATATATTTCCAAGTTTTCTAATAAACTACCTATAATACCAACTGTAACAACCCTGAACCTAGTAGCTCGAAGATGGTGGCTTTATTTATTACATTTTTATACATACAATGGGTCGAATCCCAAAGGAATGATTGGTTTAGTTGTTTTTGGAAAACTAGATATATACATGATACCTATTTTAGATTGGAAAACAAAAATAAAACATTAAAAAAGAAAATGATCAGCATCCTTTAAACTCATTTAATGGATTCATCTTTGTAACCTGGGAAAAGGAAAAAAAATAAGGTTGAGGTCAAATGCTCAATAAGGGTTAAGTACAATATAACATATCATGAATCATTAAGAATAATAAATATGGAGAGGTAAATAATTAAATAGAAATTACACTTAAATAATTGGATAAGTAATAATCAATATATAAAGGCAAACAACTGAACATACCTTCCACTTAAATAACTGGACAAGTAATAATCAATATGAAAAGTTAAATAACTAAAAACACATTCCAATTAATCAATAAACTGAATATGAAATGCATATAGATATAAAATCATTGTGAAAATATCATGGATAATAATAAATAACTTATTAATTAAGAAAATTATTAATTATTATACATCATGTTTCCTAGGCACATGATACCTTTACTGTCAAGATCTTTCACAAGATTGTTTAAAACCCACTGGGTAAAACCCCAACTAATTTGGCCAACATATTCATCTCATGAGACTACTAATGAATCAAGTAGATTTATATAAATTATTGATAACAAATGTAATTAATTTTCCAAATAATTACATATATATTGAATAATTTCTTGAATTAATAAATACTATATGTTATCATAAAATATCCGTATTAAGTAAAGGGTACACATTTATCAATATTTCCCCAGTTAATCACATAACTATAAAAGTAAACACTATATGTAAAAATTATATATTGTTTCATAAATAATAATATACATCATGTTAGAGTATGTATATTTAAGGAAAATTTAATTTCCAATTAAAATGATTACAAGAAAGTGATTATTTTAAAAGAAAGTTAACAATTAGAAAAGAAAGTGAGATTGCACAATAACTTTTACGACTTATTAAATTTCAATTAAAATCCCTTTAAGTGAAATAGTTAAAATTGAAACTTAAAATACCATGATTAATAAATTATTCATGATAATATATGTAAAAGGGGTAGTATATACACTATATAAATGAAACTAGGTGCATAACATTATAATATGCCTCTATTAAGAAATCCATTACCTTATGCTTCCTTTTGGTAGAACATGTTTTAAAATCTTGTATAGTGGTTTTAAAATTTTAATTAACTTACATATAAACCATAAAAATCTTTATAATATCATATATAATCATTTTTTATCATCATATCATTCTTCCATTAATAATCTTTCATCATTTTCATTATTTTGGGTGTTCAGTGCCTTTTTTATTCATTTGTTCTTTGTTAATAACGCTATGGTTCTGGAACATATTACATAGTTATATCATATCTAGAATAATATTAATGATATAATTATCATATTTTTTCATCAATTATAATTTTAAAATTGACAATGAAATATGGTTACAAAAAATGATGTACGGTATTATCATGGAGAAGGTAGGCTATATTTACGGATGAGTAATGTTTCCATTATCCAATGATCATCATGGGAAGAAGGTAAGTAATATATAATCTTTTCATAATTATTATAATATCATATATATCATATTATATACTTATATATATTATCCATGTGGTGTGAGGATGAAAATAATGTTACATCACGTCGTGAAGGTGACAGTCCACACATATATGAATAATGTTATCATGTTTAAGTGAGTGGAAAGTTAAGAAAGAAAATGATAGATATTATCTTAAAAAAATGATAAGTATATCATTAATATCATAATTATCACAGTTATATCACATATATTTTTTCAACTGATACCTTATTACCTTTGATGTGAACCATTAGTGAAATATGAATCACATCGCTTCACGAGGCGGCAGTCCACCATACACACAAGCAACATTATTTTATATCTTATGGAATAGAAGGCAGAAATATATAAATGATATAATTAATAAATTGGTATAAATATGTTATAAATATTATATATATACTTTATATCCATCATCTTGACCAATCATGAAAGGTGTTAATTGAAGAACGAATGACATCGGTTCCTGGGGCGATAATTCCTCACACACAAGAATGATGATTTCGTGACCCATTTGATAGAAGTGCAGATAGTTTTAGATAATGAAATTATTATTAAAAAATTCCAATAAATGTAATATATTTAATTTATTATATCAGAATTAATTAATAATATTTTAATGATGTGGAGAAGGAAATAAAACAAAGACTCTCGTTGAAGAACATTACCTCTTCTTCAGGTATCCTCCTTAGGTTTGCTCTAATGCTTTACCAGGTTGGATTTTTTTCCCAAAATAAGGCTTATAGGATGAGTTGAGGGAATTTTTAAATTTATTTTTTTAGGTATTTTCCAAAAAAAATAGGTTAGAAGGTGTGAAGACGGGAGGAGAGGGGGTGACATTTTATAAGTAGGGGAGAGGACACACTTGGTATTTTTTAAAAGAAGTGACTGCTCCCATGTTTTTCATATGTCACAAGGGTATAAAATGGTCCAATAACAAACATAATTGGTTTAGTGGTCCAAATATGGCCATAAAATAGTTTTTTACGAGCTTCTAGGTTATTTTGAACATTATCATTTTAGTTTAACCCCTGATAAACCCCTTTTTACCTTCACCATGGTAATTCATTTTTATAGCATTCACTATTCTATTTGGTCAAAAATTATGTTGAACTTAATATATTTTATAAATTATGATGGTTAAGTAATTTTTTAAAGAGAAAATGTCTAAATGTTTACAATGTTTTTATATCAAAAGTCAATATGAAATTTTTTCCAATGGCCTTAATTAGATTAATTGATATAAAATTGAACTAATTTTATTTTAAAACTAATTTAAAATATAATATAACATTATAAATTATTTAAAAAGAAAGTTACTTATGAATTAAAATTTTATATTACTCACTTTTCATCAACAAATAAAACTTTTCAGAAAAATCCCAATAATTCACCGTAAGAAAATTTTCATATTGTTGCTTGAAAAATGAATTTTATTTTTCCAAAAAAAATACATTTTTTAAAATTAATTTAAATTTTTATCATGTTTTGTTTAATCTTGGTGTTGCGTGCATCCCAGACTATTAAAAAAGTTAAATTTACTCTAAAATAAATATATTATAAAGTATTTGAGTGTTACAAATTCGAATTCATTAAAAATGTTTAAACATGAAAAATCATATAAAATCTTATTTTAAAATAAATATTTTCACATTTGGATTCTCCATTAATCATTTCAATTCCCAAACATAATAATCCCTAACTAAATCTCATGCTTTCAATACAAAATTACTAACTTAATAATAATAAATTATAGTTTCATTAAAAAAATTTTATATCATGTAAATCCACTTTTTAGATGTTCTAAAAATCTTATAAACAAGTAAAAAATATATAAAAATAATAAATAATTAAAATTAAAAAAATATCATTATTATATTAGAAATATATATTGTATTAAACACTTATATAAATCAAATATTTTATCTTTACTGATATATATATATAAATATCATTCAAAATCATAATTATTATTCAATAATTTTTCCACTGCAATTAAAATAATTATTCACCAATTATATAAAAATGAAAACTTTATTTCCATGTGAAATTTTACTCACAAACCCCTTCAATATAGTTTATGGAACACAAAATTATATTGACCCATTTATGGATTCTAAACCTTTTAAACCAAAAATAAATAGTAATAAAAAAATTATATTAAATCAGCACTAATAAATATTATCTTCATCAATAATAATATTTATCCACATTATAATTATCTCAAATACATGTGAAAAATCATATTTTCTTTATTCAAATTATATATAATGTATATTTTCATGTGGAAGAAATAAAATTTACCAAATCAATACATATAATTAATTTCTATTTTGATGAATTCCATATTTAAACCATTTATCTTAGTTAATGACGAGTTCACATATGTTACCCTCATTATCGATAGAAAATAATTAAATTAAACTCAAAAGGAAGTTTTAATTCAGCTGTATATTGATAGATAAATAATCTATACTTGAAAATAATGTAAAATATGTTCTATGAAAAAATAGATATTCAACTAAAATAGAATAGATACATTTGATAGTCAAGTAGAAAAAACCACATCACATTTAAAATAAATCATTTCCTTGATATTCTAATTACAATCATGAAATCAATGTAATTAGAGGGTAAAATTTTTATGAGAATTTGAAAAAAATCTTCAGGAAAGCCTATAAATATTAGAGAGAGATTGGGGGGATTTATTCATGGTTTTATATTCATTATATCTTTATTTATTATATTTAATCATTAAATCATGGACTAGAAATAATAAAATTCAAACTTTTAAAAATGGGTTTTGTAAATACCTGTGAAATCCTAAAAGTGACCCACTAGACTCTCATTAGGTCACTATGTTCCTAGTGGACCACCACTAGACTTTTAGTGTCCATCCAAAGAATATATTACATATGAGATATCCCAAGACCTGCACTCCTGAATTTTGTGTAAAAAATATAAATCTTTATATACTGTCATTGATACCAACTATAGGGAACCAATTTTTTAATAGATTTGGGGGAATCCCCACCCATTAATTTATTGAATTAAGTGAATCCCTACTATTATTTCGGGCATAAGAATCCTACTAATTGTACTTTAGAGGAATAATGGCCATTAAACCCCAATATATTTTTCTTATAGGCCTAGGCCTGTAGGTCCAATTGTTGTCCAAAGGACCCATCCCATTCCTGCCAGTGGCCCACATCCTTCGACCACATCCCCCCAGCTTCTGTCGCCACCATCTCACCAATATCCACCCATGTTTGTTCACACCCATAGTCATTTTTACTCCATCATGATCTAGGCCACTTGTATATACTAATGTCATCTAGACACAATGGCATCAGTATGCTGCTCTATCAACCAGTTAGTGATGCTTCCATCCATCAACCTGATGCTTAGTTTTACTACTGATCCCATTGCTAGCCGTCACAGTGCCCAAGACTTTTTTTGATTTAATGTTTTTTTATAATGAAAGAAAATCTTTTACTGAACCAAAATCTTGTCTCTATCATCAAATCTTCATTTTCCTATTATACTAACAACTTCTTATTTAAAAATTAGTCTTCAAAATCTCCCATATAATTCTGGAAATATGATACCATTATGGACATATCTCACATAATATCTCTCTTCATAACATTATGAAATGGAAATATAATATGGGTGAGCTCAAAATCTTAGTGAGGGTAAGGATAATAATTTTCATTCTAAGATCATAAGTGAGCATATGATGATCATATGGGTATTATATCATGATTTTAACTTATAAAACACACCCAATTGGTTATAGGCCGTAGATATTGATTCATGGAATAATAATTTGTCGTAAAAAAATATAAGTCATAAGAGTATAGAATAATAAATTAGTAATGAACCATGAGATAACATGATAGAAAAAAACATAAGTTTTATCATAAAATTTTATCGTAAAAATATCTATATAAATTATAGGTAAAGGCTTATTACTATGAAATTAATCACATAATAGGCTTGGAAAAACATCATTTGTACCTTATTTGGGCTTTGGATGATCACCCATATACCCTCTTGGGCCTTGATTAATCTCCTATGATCCCACTTGGTGTTGGGAAAACCTCATATATACCATTTTCATGAGAAAACTTGGGAATACCCTTGGCACTGAGAAAAAACCTAGTGTAATATTTTAAGCACATGGGTGATAAACCACTACCCAAAGTGTTAAAGGGATATAATAGACACACACATCACATTATAATAATCCTTTTATAACATCCCAACCCAAACCACTTGGCATAAACCGGAATAGAACATGACCTCAAGTGAACCTCCCCATATTCTATAGGTTGATGATTAACATCGAAGGTCTCAAGGGGAACCATGGGGTGATTATACCCTCAATCAAAGGTCACATAAGAAATAATAACCAGTATAATAAATAAAACAATTAATCTGAGCAAGTGAGGAAACTGTAAAATAGACTACATTACATAATAACATAACAAAAAATAAAGATATATAAGTATAGGACAAGAAAATAAATAAAACAATCAGCAAAGTTTTTCTCAAACTCTATCTTGAAACATCTGCAACCTCCAGTTTCACCTTCTCAACTATCCACCATAGGGCCCCATCCCTTAATCAGATTCCCTATAAAATCTATAAGTGCATAGAAATTCTCAATTAGGGTTTGAATAAAAGACTCAATAGGCCACCACCAAAGCATCATTAGATATTGTGATCAAGTATAAAAAGTTTATTACATAATAATAATAAAATGTAAAACTATGTAAACATACAATCAAAACTAAACAGACGTTCACTAACCAAACCATCAAAGAACAACTGGTTGTACCTGATTCAACTCATTTTCCTAAAATATATTAATGCTCATTGATACATTACAAACATAGGATCTATCCACACACTACTCAATATTCACGGAAACCCTAGGCCTCTGAATCAGCCCACACTAGGCAATCATACCACACTGCTTTCTCTTAGGTCAGGTTACATAAAACATCATGACACAATATTATATCATGGGTATAATCACTCAAGACCATCATTACCCCATCTAGGCCACACTAGGCCATCATGCCCCACTATTTCCACTTGAGTCTGATCACATTTGATCATCATGACCCAAAGTCATGCCACACTAGGACATCATTTCACATCATCTATCTCGACCTCATTAAGTCCCATCTAACATCTAACATGCTACCCCTATAGGGATACCAAGCCACAACATTTCCACCAATTACATTGGTACCATCCATAGAACAACAACATAGTATATACCAATCTAAAATATCATAAGGAAATAGTGGTATCATGTCAAGGAATCATAAGGAAACAACATTATCATATCAAGGAATCATAATGAAATAATGGTATCAAATCTATATGTAGAATAAAGATCATTACACAAAAGTATGTGATCATAATAAAACCTGGAAACAAGCTACTCTAGTACCACTCATGGAATAAAAATCATATCAGGTCTCACAGGATACACACTGACATGAAAACACAATCATGCATGGTAATCGGTTATGCCAAAATAGTAATTATAACATAATAACATGTGTAAAAAACATCCCAAAAGGTATGTAACTTCGTGCCTCAATGTTTTCAACATCAACGATAAGAATAAACCACTAAGTGTGTTTTGAAAGGTGTAGTTGAAACCTCAACAGTCAAGGACACATCCTCATGATCCTTATTATCATAATCATTGACATGTCAATGCTCGAGGTTCATCAAGGGTTCCTAGAACCAAAACATAATATTTCATTTCAAAATTAAATAAAATATCACATGCATTGAAGCTTTCTATATCCTCAATAATTTTAGAATTATCATTTAGGTCAACACATGCATTAGCAATATTCTATTCAAGAATAATTATATACCAACATTTAGTAACTTATATCCATAAATAAATCCATAATAGATACAATATTCCTTATAATTGTTCTTTAAAAAAACCATTTAATTATCCTTCAAAAAAGAATAATTAAGCTATGAATTGTTTTCATAAATTATCCTTTAATAATTTTTCTATAAGTTATCCTTTGTTAATATGATATAATTATATTATGAAAATCCTTATAATTATCCTTTGATAATTTATTATAGATTATCCTTTTAGAATGAAAAAAATGGATTTAATTAAATATAGATAAAAAACATTACGACTTTTAAAAATAAATTTTGGTCTTAGATTATGCTCATCAACATGAACCCAACGACACCAAAGTTGCACTAATTTGATCTGTATCACATGAGATATTGAAGAGATAATTTTAATTATAATAATAATAAAATAAAATAAAATAAAATAAAATAAAATAAAATAGAAATAATATAAGATATATAGGATGGGAGAGAGAGGGGCATGAGGTGAGGAGTGATGCATGAGATACTAATATACACTTCACACCCCTTCTTCCCTTTTATATTTTTTTGTTATTCTTTCCATTAATTCTTAATTAAATTGTTATTATTTTTTATTCCTTCCCTTATTAAATACTAGGAACTGACCTACTAAAACCCATGAGTTTTTTTATTTCTCCTTCTAAATACATTTAATGCACCATTATTAAATATGTAAATTAAAATCCATCTATATACACATCATATATATAAACACCCAAACATATTTATTTATATAACCCATATATACATGTTATTTTTATATATATAAATCTTTATATAAATTCTCACATGTGTATATATATATATACATTTATCCCATATGTATACACACACATTTTATTTTTTCACACACAAATACTATTTTCCAAAATTTAATAATAATAATAATAACAATAAAAATTATTTTTATTAATAATATAATTAATTTTCTCTCATCATTTCCACCATTAAAAGTTCTAATATAACATATATTAAATACCAATAATAGTTAATACATTCTTATTAACCATTCAATTTCATTTATTTAGGAAAATTAATAATATCACCGTTATTACTTCGATCACAAATAATTATTAAAAACATTTCCACCATAACAAAATTATTAATTTCGCATATTAAATTTTCATCATTTTTATATGGTATAAATAATAATAATAATAATAATTTGATTATTATTATTATTCCCAAAAAATATTCCTCACACAATTGTAATTACCCTTATACATGATGTTACTAAATGCTAATGTTTATGTCACATCTATGATATAACCCATATTTTAGCATAATGATTGTCTCATATTTCCTATAAAAGATAATGATCAGGTGATATTAATTATTTTTAGAAAAATAGATCTTTTTAATATAATATATTTAACCTTGAGTGAGATCTAACTAAACACCTGATGTATACAAAGTTTATGTCGATCATATGGTTAAAATATCGTTTTATATTTAACTGAAGTCTCATATTTCCAATCAAAGATACCATTTAGGAGATATTCCATTATTTCAGAAAAAATGTGTGCACCTAATATAATATATTTAATATTTTTATTATATTAATAATAAAGATCTACATGAGTTGTAATCTCATGTCAACTCATCACCTAACTCTAAATATATTTTATAGAATTTTCCAAATTATTAATAAGTATTTTCCCCAATGTGAAGCCACTTCAAAATAAATCATTTATAAGGTGATTTTATTGAAAATTTTCATTTTTCTAAGGGTAACTCCATTAAATTATTTACAAATAGGATTTTATTATCATTAAAATTTTTGGATGTTACCCAATTCATATATATTCCACAATAACATAAGAGTATCTATCATTCATCATAGTTTAATTAACATGTGACTGAAAAATAGGATTCATGAAACATAATGAAAACAACCTCATCATAATACATCAATGGAAAGTAATTGGATGATATCATAAGATAATATCCCCTATAAATCATAAAAATACATAAAAATATGTTTAAATTGATGAAAAATAATTTTATATAAGCACTAAAAATTTTCATTGAAAATAAGGATAAAACATTATTTTCTTTTCATACATTTCAAATAATAAAAATTACTTAAAAAATGGAAATAATATTTTATTTTAAAAAAAAATAAATCTTGTAAATTAATATTAATAATTAATAAAATTCATGATGTCATCAAAATATAGTCGAGTTGTAAATGTTAAAAAACATTTTTTTCTTACCATTGTAAAAAAGTCAAAAGCATGCTATAAGGAAAATGATTGAAAATGTTTCTTTTAATAATTTTTAATGAAAGTTAAATGTAGTAGAGAAATAAAATTAATAATCATTTAAATTATTATAAAACCATTCATAAAATCATTTTGAAGATAACTGATATGGATAAAAAAATATTCCTGACCAAAAATGGAAATAAGGTTATATTTTTTTAAAAAAATATTCTTTTATTAATTTTATATACCAAGAAAGGGAAAATAGAAATAATAATTTGAAAACATTAAAATAAACATAGTAGAATAAAATATATAGGGTATAATAGGAAATAATATAAAATCTACTATAATTTAAATCAAAATATAAATAGTTTTGATAAAAAGTGATATTCTTACAAAAACCCATACAACTTTGGTAACCTTTAATGAAAAAACTCCTAAAAGAGAGAAACATATATGAATATTTAATTACCCATAATTTTAAATATATGTACAATAAATTACTTAAATTGGTTTCATATACACCACATAGAATCAAACAATTAGTTAATATGGATATGTCTCAAAGAAAGAAAAGCGAGATGAAAAAAACATAAGAAGATTCTTAACAATTGAAATATGAATCCAACAATGAAATGATCCTATTGAATAAATGTGAATAAAAATTAAAAAAATTAAATACAACATAAAATATCATATTTTATTACACACATAATCCTAGCATACCAAATCTAATGATCAAGTGATATAACCTAATGAAAATAAATTGAATAAGAAATCCAATGACCTCAATCTTCCACTTGGTCAGACACATTTTAACCTCATTTATAATAAATTTAGACTTATTATAAATCCAAAATAGAGAGATATTAATAATTATATTAATATATATAATCACCTTATAATTTATTATTACCCATTTAATAGTAACAGTTTGTTAAAGTAGATATATTTTTATTAACTACTCAGTTTTTGACGCATATTTTGATTCAATGTATAGAGTACATAATCCTTGGTAAAGGTCTAATAGAAAAAATAATATTAAATAATATTTAAATAATTTTTTTAAATGGAAATATATTTTCATAATATCTTTATGGAACTTTTGTTAACGGTTCACATGGAACTCTTGAAAAATCATTTTTTTTGAAGATTAATGAATTTAACTAAGGAATTAAATTCATAGGTAAATATACATATGAATATTAACACTCCTAAACTATAAAAACTTATTAAATAAATAATAGATAAATAATTTTACCAGCACTAAAATTCCTTAATCATTCATGAAATAAACATTATAAGATTGTTCTTTAGGTGGTAAAACAAACCAAAATAAAAACATGTTATAACTATTGAATTAGTAAGACCATGAATTTTTATAAGGATAATATATCTTTTAAATTAGCTTAAAATTTTTATAAATATAATATTTATTCAATATATAAAAATTCATATGGATTCATGTAAAGAGGTGGGGAAAATGAATTATATCACTTCATAGAAGAGGTAGTCTGCACGTACAGACATGTGAAGATTTCATATTTCAATGCTTTGAAGAAAATAATGGTAAGAAATAATTTATTATTATAGAATCATAAATAAATAATATACATTATTTATTTTATTTAAATAAATATATATAACTATATATGATATATGGTTTAAAATATGAAAAATATCATTGTATGGAGGTCATGGTCTCCACAAATGCATGAGAAAAGATTACAATTTCCATTAAATGGATGGGAGATAGTAAATAATTGTTACATGAACATAAAAATATTTTATTATAGTAAATATAATTATTTAAATATGTTATAATTCATATAGAATATTTTAATGATTTTTAAAATAGGGAGACTTGAAAAAGGTTGGTAAGAATAAATACCTCTTCCTAGGGTAATCTCATTTGAAAAACACATTAAGGCTTTCTGGATGGGTATTTTGGGAAGATAAGAACATATATAATAGGTATTTGTAGTTTTGAATGTAATTGGGAAGTTTATTATTGATTTAATGTTCTTAAAATGTCGTGGAGAAGGGATAGGAGGAGTTTCTCTTTTATAAGTGAGGGGAGTATCACTTTTTTAAATACAAAGTATTTTAAAATATAAAAAATATATTTCTCATGGAAAGTGGTTCAAATTTAGTCAAACTTTAAATATTGGATATTTTATTTTATAAATAAACTAAAAAAAGTATAATTTTGTTTACAAATATTTTTATCTTTATCTCTTATTTTATCCCCCATTAATCCTTTTAACCCTTACTATATAAACAAACTTTCTTACTATGTTAACTATTAATTATGGCTCAAAATTTATTGAAATATATTAAAAAAAATTAATTTAATTTTCCCAAATATGGAATCAATTTTAAAATATTTATGTTTTATAAGTGGTTAAAATAACTTTTATTATATGTTCTCAAAATGCAACGAATACACGTTTTAAAAAAAATCATTATTAACTAAAATATTTATTTTACCAAAAATAAATTATAATGTTGATTGAAATGGAACTAATGGTATTATGTTCAATAAAATTAGTATTATATGAATTTAAAATCAAACTAACACTTAAAAGAATAATTTTAATACATGAATAAAAATGAAGAGTCAAAATTATTTTATATTTAAATAAAAACATTATATAGATTTCCTAAATTTCCAACGTAGATTTATAAGTTAAAAATTATACTTATTAATTCATTATATTAATTATATATATATATATATATTTGGTCTATATAAAATTATTCATAAACATTTAAGTCATTTTTATATCATGATAATTTTATAAAATGACGGAAATCGGAAAATATGAATTTTTTAATATTCATTTAGAAATAAACTATTATATAAAAATCCCAAAAAAATCACCTTAAGGTAATATTGAGATGATAAATTGAAAAATGAAATTTTTTATTTAAATTTAAAATTTTAAAATCTAGAAATTCATCTTCCAAACAAAACTTATATACTATATATAACAAAATTCGAAACGAAACATTAATGTTTAGTTTCTAATAATTAAATTAACATTATTCATTGTTTATTAGTCCTTCATAGAATCACATTAATTTATTTTACTAATAATTTTGGTAATTTTATCAATAAATTTTAATTATATAATTTTTCTAAAAGTATAAAATTTAACAAAAATTCATAATTCAGTAAAATAGTACAAACCAATCTCTTTAGAGTTAATCTTATTTTCTTATATGAATTTGACATAATTTTAAAATGGAATTTTTTTAGTTATATAATATTACCTTCCATTTTGTATATTATTAAAGAGTTATTCACCTAGGTTTAGTGTTTCAGGCTTTAAAAGTCATCAAAAAAGTCAAATTTATAAAATTGAAAATATTCTAAAATCTTAGGTTGTTAAATTGTACCCTCCTAAAATATATTACAGCCTCAAATTTTTATTTAATAGTTATTAATTAAAGTATATAAGGTTATACCTAAGGTATTAAATACCCAAGATGAGATATAAATCTTATATTCTTTAATAATACTAGGGAACTCATATTTTCCCCTTATAATAAACATGTCCCTAATATTATGTTTATTCCCAACCATTTGAGCTAAACACCACTCATAAAGAGGTTTTAGGACATATATAATGGAATTAATCTCCAATGATAATTCATAGTCATAATTAAATAAAAAATGATGATATGAAATGTGACTTCCCTACCTCAAAAATTTATACTGACTCTTTGTGGAGAGATATATTCCCAGCCAATACATCACATCAAATTTTACTAAAGGGAGAATAATAATATTTTAAGGAAGTTGACTCACAAAAACTTATACTATAAATAGGTTATAGTCATGTGATTAAATAATCATATAACTAGGAATTATAAGGTATAATTATCTAAATAATTATTGGTGCAATGATTTTATACCCTTTGAAAATATTTCAGATATAATGGAGCTTTTATATCAAGAATTATATAGTGAATTTATAGTTCCTCAGTAGATTACAGGTATACTATACACTAATTCATTTCCATGAACCACTTTAGAGGTTTTGATTTCATAAACTTCCACTATATTCCTAGGATATTGTTGGTTGAAGACATTAATTATCACCACTAACCTTTAGATTGGTACACTTGCTAGAAAAATGTTAATACTCCTTAAAATTGAAGCATTAGAGTGTGGTTGACACCTTAGGGAAAAAAATTCATTTATAAATTTCATTAGTTATCCTCATAATATCTTCTTGGAATTCATGTTATCTATGACCTTCTTTTCTATAATATAAACATTGGACAGCATCATAAAAACCATTTCTTCCATTAATTTTCCCACATTTTCAACATATAATATGGAAATATTTCTTTCCCATATAGGTGGTATAATTAGAACTTCTATGGAGATACATTTTTCTATTTTTTTAGGGTTCGTTTGGTTCAATATTTATATCATAAATCAAGATACCTGGTTGGGCATAATAAAAATAGTTTTTATTTCAACTCCAGTAACCCCCCAAAAAATATGTATAGAAATTTCCATTTTTAATTCACTTGGATGTCATAAGTGGTAATATGGATAATAAAAAATTCCGTCAACTTATACTTTATTTTGAAGACAATATTTTTATAATATTACATTTTAGATAAATATATATCTTTTGGTACAGAAATTATATAAATATATTTCATTACTTAAAATGCATTTTCAAAAGAAAATAGTTTTTTATTGTGTTATAAGAGATTATATCATAAAAATTATCACTTATATAATTTGAATAAATTTTATTTTATTTTAATTTTTAGATTCATAATGTGAAAATTAGTTTAGTATTTTGTTTGAAATTCATTGGAAAAATTGATTTTTAGATGAAAACATAGAAGTTTTTTCCAAAAGGGTGACTTTTATCATTATATAAGAGA
Source organism: Viscum album (assembly GCA_963277665.1). Classification (NCBI taxonomy): domain Eukaryota; kingdom Viridiplantae; phylum Streptophyta; class Magnoliopsida; order Santalales; family Viscaceae; genus Viscum; species Viscum album. The sequence continues at coordinate 1,860,005,532 of OY728119.1, forward strand.
GACATGGAATATTATTAGTCATATATGTATTTGGGTAATAATTATATTTATTTTAAGTATATTTTAATTTTTTAATTCATTTTATAAGCCTTATATAATAAAATAAATGTTTTAATTATAATAAAAAAACTATTTTTGATATTTTAATTTAATTTAACATTAGTTTGCTAAAATTTTGTTCAGAATTTATTTTAAATTAAAATTAAAATTAATTTTTTTTATAATAAACCAATCTATATCCTAGAAATAAAAAACATTGATAATATTATCTCACACAAAATTGTTTTAGCTAAAACCAATCTTTTCCTATGGTATGGTTTTTTCCACTTCAAGTGCAATAATAATAAAATTAATTTCTCTAAATATTAAATATTTTAATTTATAAAATTATTTTAATATTTAAGATCATATTTTTTTGAAATATTAAATAAGTTAAATTCTAATTTTCTCAATTAAAATTAGTTTCCAAAGGTGAAAGTAGAGTTACTTGAGGATTGATAAATTAGTATAAAAGTGGGTTAAAAAATTAAAATTGGTTAAACATATTGAAAACAAGTGTGTTATCATATGGAGGGAGTATCTAATATAAAACATTAAAAAAACTATTACTGTATATTTTTATAGCCTTCAGTCATGATAAAGGGAGTGTTATTATTTAGAAATATTGAGTTTTTTTACAAAAATTCTATTTTAGTCACTTATAAAAGGGGAAAACATACTCACCATTTCTCCACCCAATACAAATACTTTTATGACTAAACTATACCCTATTCTCTTCTCAACACCCTCCCCATTATTTTGTGTCCTTTCTCTAACAAAAAATTCAATCTAAGGAGTCTTATGAAGTTACCCAAGGGAGAATATCCATGGGAAAGGTAATAAATTCAAACCAAATTTTCTAATTTATTTTATTATTATAAACCCCTCAATTACCCAAAAACCATGAAGGTATAATAAAACCATAATTATTACTATTCTGGAATTTTATTATACTAAAATAATATCCATTTTATACTTTCCTTCAAAATCATTGAGAAAAAAAATGTGTGTGTGCAGACTACCGCATCCGATGACATGTATTGTTTTATATGAACACCTGACATAGATGTCATTAAAAATGTATTTAGTATTTATAAATTATATTTTTTTACACTAAATATATTCTATAATGAAAACATAATACAACTATATGTGATAATAATAATAAATGGTTATAGAAACTTTAACTACCATGAATGGACTTTTTAGGAAACCATTATAAATTTTCTCTTTTTTGTGATAACATTTGAAACAGTATATGTGTTTATCTAATGGAATAATAAATTACCTAAAACTTGAAATTTATATATATTGTGAAGTTAATTTACAATACCATTGACCATATTCAACTACCCAAAAGTGTTATGATGAAATTAACCAAAGAACCTCGAGTAACCAATATTACCAAAAACTATATAAAAAATAAATAAAACAATATAATTAATGGACCATATAAAATTTTAATATATAAAAATAAGGTTCTTGGGTATATATTTAATAAAATTGGTTTAATTATTTGGGAATTAGTGTTCAATTACATATCTTTTTTAGGCATGAGGTAATGGATATTTTGTACCTCCTTCACGACTTTCTAGTTACACATTTATTTATTTTTTATCTATTTTTATAAAATTTTATTCTCAAAAAATTCTTATATTTATATTTATATTTATCTTACATATTTACCAAGTTAAATATAAATTATATTTTTATGATAATTTATGTTTTAATTCGATTCAAAATTTTAACATTAAGTTAAACCGATTTATGGGAACTTTCCTAGTTCTCATCTCATGTCAAGAATCACCACCATAATTTTTTTAAACCATGAATACATTCTAAAAACCCTTATTATTTTATGTATTACCATTTTGGATCATTTATATATTTATATAATAAATATTATATTTTATTATTAAAAATATCCATTATTTATTTCATAAAACTCCACCCAAGTGGTTTCTTTTTATTCTTTCCACTCTAGATAATTTTCATGAATTTTCAACACTATAACTACATGTACATAAAAAATTTATATTGTTTTTAATTATGAAAGTTTAAAATGATTTAATTACTTATTATCTTGGGAATACGTACGATTTATCCTTCATTCATGTAATAAAAAATAATTATGCTTCCCATTTATTTGTCATGGGTTTGATCATCCTTATGATTTATGTATGACTTTTTCTTCATATGGAACACATATATATGATTTTTATTATGTGTTGGGTGGTCCTAGAATTATATATACCTCTAATGAATTTGGTAAAGATTTATATCCCATGAGATTTTATTTATGTGATTAATGAGTGAACCTAATCCACTATGGTACTTTTACCATTATGTTTAGGGGAAATGGGAGTAAATATAATACACCATGGGATTTTCCCACATTATAGTGATGGTATTGGGAGATACCATGACTTCTGTTTATTATTTCATATCTTATGCTATTGGAAAATATTCCACAATTCCATTTCCTTATTCTTTCATTACAATATGTCATGTTTTCAAGCATAGAATCGTTCTCTTTATGATATAATGTTATGCCACTTCAATCTCATGTTATGTTTTATTACTAGGATTATTCTATTAATAGGATTTCAAGCCCACCCTTTTACTTATCTATTTTTCCATAGCACATACTATGAATTTTTATAAGTTCAATGGGAGTTAGGATCATAATATGTTGTTTTAAATAATAAAATTGTTTTTACATTTATGTTGATGTATTTATGTATCTAGTCTTACAAAGACATTAGAACTTTAGATACTTGGATTGTATTGTTGGGAAAGTATGTTACAAATAATGAAATAAAATAAGATTAAGTATTGGGATAACCGTTGAAAAAGTATAAGTATTTTATGAATGGAATAATAAATTAAATAATCCTCCATAATTATAAATATAATGGAGTTATTTTACATCACACTTGACATCTATGAATTTTTCAAAACATTATATTGTGTGTGTAAACACCACTTCCTCAACGAAAAATTTTTTAATTTTCCATCACCACCTTAAATGGTATGTTCAAAACGTATAATTAATTAACGAATATTATATTTTTCACACTAATAATATTCTGGGAGAATAATTTTGGGTTTTTAAATTTTTTTATTAAAAAGAAATTGTTTGAGAAACTTTGGACCCCTTAAATGGTCTTAACATGGGGGATTTGTTAACATAGATCAATTTTGGGATAACCTATGAGAAAATATATGAATTTTACTAATGAAATAATTAATTACATAAACATACATAATTTTGGAGACCATATGTTTATTTTATAACACTTTTGGGAAAAGTCAACCAAACAAATGTGATATGAAGAAATTAACCAAACAACCCCAAGTAACTGTCATCGGAAAAAAATAAATTAATAATAAATTAAAAAAGATAATAGGTTTAGATTATAAAATTAAATATTTATGAATAAGTCTGTTGGGTATATACATAATGAACATAATTTAATTATCCAGGATGTTTAGTACATGTGAAAATTTCTTTTTGAAAAAATATAAGGGTTTTATTTCAATCAACCTTCATTGATGCATAATTTTATAAAATACCCCAATAATCATTTTAAGATGTAACAAGTACCCTCATGAATTATTATATCACAAAATTATTATTTAAAATGGAAACATAACTTTTTGGGTATAAATTCTATATTTTATGTTCATGTTCTTTTCTTAAATTCTCATACCTCCAAATATTTTTTTTTTGTATTTTATAAATACAAATTTTGAGGGTATGTGTGAACCCTAACTTAAGAAAAATCTACAAAATCTAACCAATGAAAAATACAAAATAAAAGCCAACCCAGTGAGAAAAAAATTAAAACTAATAATTAAAACACTTCCCGCCAATTGAAAAACAATTTTGAAATTAAAAATCACCATTAATAGCTCATCACCCACCATGTACCCATCGACCGAAGCAATAAATCGGGTGAGCATTAATATGTCTAAAATCAAACCAATATTTTAGTTGAACAAAACACCAATAAATTCCCAGGCTTCCATAACACAATATCAGATCATCCTCAAGCTCTACCCCGAGACACACCATCACTATGTCGACATCAAAAAATTGCTGATGAGAACCCACAAAAATATTACCTCTAACACCACTAAAGAAACCTATAACAGATTCCCCAAAAACCTTTACAGTAAGAAATATACAATAAAAATGATAATGGGGACCCAAAGGGGGAGGATAAGATGTCGATAGTGCCTCCTAGAAAACCATGGGATGCTTGATCAACACCTCCCTTAACAACCATGAAGACCATCATGATAGACCGACTAGGAAGGGATATTTAGACTAGGATATCAAACTAGATATGAGGAAAAAATCCCTAAATAATGAGACCTACCATGGTAAGGAATTAAACCCTAGATTCAGGTCCACCTCCAAGAAAATAAACTAAATGATGAAAAAACAATAGTCTCACCTCCTAGTAAACCAATGAAATTAGTACACAAGGGTATCATCATCATCATCATAAAAAAATAACTAAAACAATATCATAGACAATAACACCTTCCCTCTAGATAAAACCCACACCAAAATGCATTGATGCCACAAGCACTACCAGAAAAAACCAAAAACTACCACATGTACCTTTTTTCTATACTATTAGTGGGGTATAACAAAAAGAGTTTGATAGAAAGATGAGAGGATGTGTGAATGAGCCTAGAACTGCAAACAATTTAGTGGAAAAACACTAATAGAATCTAGGAATCAAGATAAAATGCACCAAGGAAATCCCTGACCTAAAAAATCCTAAACCTCCAGAACACCATCTTGTGAAACCAAATTTGGGTTTATAATGATGTTTCTGGGTGATAAGATAAAAGGTAAAAATATCCAAAACCCTCAAAACAACAAGAAAATCTAGAACTGCTAGCAAAATGAAAAGGGTAACCAAAAAAATTAAGATGAGAAAATGAACACAAAAAACTATGACCCCAAGAGGAAGTAAGGAGGACTGAGAGGAGCATGATAGGAAAAACCACTCACCATAAGAGGAAAGTACAAAATAAGAGGATGGCAGTGCTGGGGAGGATCCCTTTCCTAAGGAGAGAGCGACCAGGTGAGTATTGAACCACTACATTATCATATATATATGCTTATTTTATACTCACTTTTGATATCTAATTATCATCTATTATGCTTTCCATTTCTTAGATTTTGAGCATATTTTTTTATTATGTTTCCATTCCCTATGTTTTGAAGATAATTATAATCTATGAAAATTCAATAAGGGGGTCTAGAATATTTCAATTATAAAAAATATACACTTTTACTATAGAATAAGTTTCATATTTAAATCATCCTCAAATGCACTAAACCTTATATCCTTGGGTTTGTGATATTTTAATATAATATCTGTTTTCTAAATTATGGAGATGATCTGAAAATTAGTGTATTTTTTTATTGGTACACTATATTTGAAATTAGATAAAGCTCTAATTAATTGGGGATATTAGGATAATAAAATCTTAGTGAAAACCCTAGGGGTAACCCTAAGGGATAATCCTAACTATGGGGGAACATCCTAAAATTTTCACAATGTAGATATTTTAAGGTCTTCCTTAAAATTAAATCCTTTTCTAGATACAATAATGTGAATATAGGATCTAAATTCATTGAATATGAGGGTAATAACCTTCAAGATAGAGTGTTGGGTATCAACTCAACCATGACATGGTGCATGAAAAAGATTATTAACTACACACCTTACTAGACACTCCTAGGGAATATGATTTGGTTAATTTACATTCTATTTATAATCTTTTATGAAGTATTGAAAAACATTTTTTATGTAAACTAATACAATTAGAGAAAATAATAGGAAATGGCCATGGATAATATATATTTAAACTTAGTGATTCGTAGATTAAATTCTACACATCTTGTATTACTTATTCTAAGTTTAGTGTTTAACTTTTATATATGTATTATTAAAATTATTCAAATACCTAACAATCATTTATTTTAGAAAAGGGTGGGACAGAGGAGTAATAATGTTTACACCATGTTGAATGAGAAATGTGATGATAACCCAAATGAAATGCCTAATTTGATAGGGGAAGGAGATGAGAACCTCATGTTAGTACTAGCATAACAGACTCATGTTATGAATAATAACTTTAATCACAATGAACTCCCTCTTATAGTTAAAGTTATATTAGATTCTTTTATGAATTAGATACCTCAGAATTTCAGAGGATATTTTGATCCCATTATCTCTAAATTATTGATTAACACAATTGAGAATATATTCTATATCCTTCAATGCTTTGAGCAAGAGAAGTTCATTCCAATTTTTTACTACCTTGAGGGAGAATCTGATCAGTGGTGGACACTAGTCAAGAATATAAATCCTATGTAAGACTTATAAACTATGGAGTATAAATATTTCATGAGTTTATTTATCAGTAAATATTTCCTACAAAATATATATCTTAAAATGAAGAGGAATTTATTTTCACTCAATAACAAAGAGTATAAAGGGGTTGTTTTGCAATCAAAAAATTTGTGGATGAATTAATTAGATCTTATGAGGTGAAATATACAATGCATGAATGATATGCCTATGGATTTTACATTAACAATGAATGTATTATTGACCACTTCTTTAGCGGGATAAATCTGAGAATACAAAGGGATTTGGAAATTTGAAACTTTGGATGTTATGAAGAAGTTTTCTAACATTACCCCAAAGAAGATATGGAAATTGGTGATTCTTAATAGTCTATTAGGATTGAATATATAAAGTGGATAATTATTTTTAACTCTAGCGGTCACCAGATAAAACACCTCAAAATAAGAAAGTCCAACACCCCAGATGTGAAAAGAGTGGAAAGAATCACCATGGAAACATTATCATGGGGACCAAGAAATGGTTACTATGTGGAAGAGAGAGATATCAAGAAAACAAATTTATAAGTGATAATAATATAGTCACTAATGTGATTAGTGTAAAAAAATTCAAGATCATTCCTTATCCTATTTTACAATGTTTCTATTATATGGAATGTGAACACTATACAAACCAATGCACTAATTCAATGGTTTTAAAAGATAACCAATGAAAATAACCTCCAATAAAAAAGTGAAAATGTGGGATTATGCCATTTATATTATAGAAGAAGATTAAGACAAAGATTTCGTGAATGGTATTATAGTTATTTATTCAATAATAGTTAATATATTATTTGATTATGGTTCTATGCACTCTTTCATATCATGCAAGATTAGTTTAACTATTCAAACACAACTGAAAAACATAGTAGTTATGTTATTATTTAAACTTATAATGGAAAGATTATTTCATATCATGTACATAAATCTCCTCTGATCAATATCAGTGGAATTAATCTCCAAAACAAACCTGTCATAACCCATTTTTTGTAATTTGATGTTATATTGGGAATAGACTGGTTAACTATTTAAATCCCATATCAACTATCGGAATAATGAAATCACCTTATATATCCCGAATTACCCTCTAATTATATACATGAGTAAGGAAGAGGATGAATCACATTTAGAATCTTTTTATGAAGCATGAATATTTATACCTTTTGAGAAAGTATTTCTAGCTCAAATAATTAAAACAACCGAGAAGACTACTCTTGAATAAATGTCTATTTTAATGGATTATATTGATGTATTACATGAATAATTATATGGACTTCCTCATGATCAAGAGTTTGATTTCTCAATTGATCATATACCTAGAACATTGGCAATATCCAAGACTTCTTATAAAATGGACACTATTAAACTAGTTGAACTGAAGAAGAATTTACAAGAAAATATCAACACGGGTTTCATACTCCAAAGTGATTCACTATGGGGTTCCCCAATTCTATTTTTTAGGAATAAGGATAGGTTGATGTGTATATTTATTGATTATCATGAACATAATATTATCATGATAAAGAATAAGTATCCCCTACCATGGATTGATGACTTGTTTGATCTATTATGTTGATCTTGATACTTCCCTAAAGTGAACCTTTGATCGAGATAAAATCATTTAATTGTGAAGAAATATGATATTTCTTATAATAACTTTCATACAGTGTACAAGAAATATGTGTTTATAGTCATGAAATTTGGACTTGTGAATTATTTTGTAGCCTTCATGGACATATTGAATAGAGTCTTTAAAGATTATCTTGATAAATTTGTGGTAGTATTTATAAGAGATATTTTTTATATACTTTAAAAGAGAGGTAAAACATGAGGATCATTTGAGTATTATTATATATAAGTTAAATAAAGTGATGTTATATGAAAAGTACAAAAAATGTGAGTTTTGGATAGAGAAAGTATCATTCTTTGATCATGTTATCACATGTAATGAGATATTTATAGACCTTACGAAGACTAAGGTGATTGAGAAATGGCCCAGAACATCATTTGTAATGTATATCTAATGTTTCCTTAGATTAGCTATGAACTATTGATGTCATGTGAGAAATTTGTTAGGATTTTTGAACTCTCTAACCAAGAAAACTAAAAATGGATTAAATTATGTATTGAAAGGTGAATGTGAAGAGAGTTTCAAGCAGATGAAAAAGAGGGGAACCATTGTACCTTTACTCACACTAACCATAAGTGTGAAATGATTTATGATTTACTATGATGCCTCAAATAAGGTTTTAGGTTGTGTTTTCATACAAAATGATAATGTGACAGCATATGCCTCAAGACATTTCAAGGTGCATGATAAACATTATCTGACACATGATCTAGAGTTGGTTGTGGTAATATTTTTGTGGAACATATAGATGAATTATCTCTATGGATATAATTTTGATATATATAAATATATATGAACCGTAATATCCAAGAATATATATTCACATAGAAGGGGATAAATATGAACCAACTAAGATGATTATAGATGATCCTAGATTATAACATTTCAATACACTATCAAGTGGGGAAGGGAAATAATGTGGTAGACTCTCTATGTTGAAAATATCCTAAAAACATATCTAAGATAATAATTAAAAAGGATTCGATATTATTGGGAATTAAAATTATTTACATGTGAATCACGAATAAAGGAAAAATAAAATACCTTTCTCAAATGGTTTCTCATCTACCAAAAACTAAGATGATTAAAAATATCAATTGGATGAAGTGGAGATATAGATGAAAGTTGATTTGATGAAGAAGACAAAAACTTTGAGTTCAAGGTTTTTTATAATGGAGTTGTGATATTTGGGAAATGAAATTTTATTTTGATAGTGCTAGAGATAAATTTTTCGGCAACCAAGTGATGCTTAGAACTCAACATTATCCATCCACCTAGGAAATAAAAAGATGTTTAAAGATATCAATGATCACTATGGGTGGGAAAATATATATAATGATTTTAAGTAATACACATCAAGGTTCTTGTTCTGTTAGTATGTGAATGTTTAGGTGGAAAATACAAAGGAACTATGCAATCAGTTCCCATAACTATATAGAAATTGGAAAACATCACTATGGATTTTTTTCATGGGTCTTACAAAGACATCAAAAGGGTACAATGAAATATGGGTTGTGTTGAATAGTAATAAAATAAATTCTCACTTTATTTATATTTTGGTAGAATTATCACTTGATCAAATTGCATAGATATATATTAGTGAAGTGCAAAGGGTCCATGGAACACAATTATTGATTAAATATGGTCAAGATCCAAGGTGTTTCTTAATATTCTAGAAGATTATTCAACATTCCTTAAACACAAAGTTGAAATTTAGTATAGAATATCACCCCCAAAATGATGTCCAATCTGAACGGACTATACATAAACTTGAGGATATGTTGAGAGGTTTATCTATGAACTTCTATGGAGGATTGCACCAACATATTACATTGTTCAAGTTCTCTTACACCAATAGTTCCCACTCATACATTCAGATGGCCCCATATGAATCCTTATAATGGAAGAGTTATAGAACACCTATGTGTTGGGATGAAGTCATGGAATAAATGTTTCTACAACCATAGATGGTCAAATAAATGGTATAAAAGGTCATGACTTTTCAGTAACACATGAGAATGACTCAAACTAGATATAGGAGTTTTATTAATAACTTTCTATGAGACGTAGAGTTTAAGATTAGTGATTTTTTTCCTTTATATATCTCAATGGAAGAGCACCCTGAGGTTTGGGAATAAACGAAAGCTATGTCCAAGACACATTGGCCCCTTTGAGATTCTTGATCACATCAGAGGGATGGTATACAGACTAGATATTCCACAAAAAATATACAAACAAAACGATGTGTTCCATGTATCCCTTTTTAAGAAGTAAATACCATATCCCTTACATATAATAAATCCAAATGGGGTATAGTTGGAGGATGATATATCGTACAAGGATAAGTTGATGAAGATCTTAGACCGTATTGTGACAACCCATCCCCCGGGGTCCGTGCCATGACTACCCTAAGCCCACATCCCAAAGGCTAAGGGCTAGAGACTTGTGCCAAAGGTAATAAACTGTAAGTGGGAGGCATTTTCAGTGTACTTGTACACATGCACACTCACAAACCCAAACCATAAAGCTGAAAGGGAAAATATGTATGCCACTAAGATGACTACTAAGAGTATAAAGTACAAGTTGAAAGTAAGGGGCCAAAATACAAGTCCAATAAAGAAAAGATAAAAATAGAAAAGTACAAAGTCCTATAAAAGGCCCTTCTACATAAAACCCTACCTGAAGGGTTGGTGAAGAGTAGTTTTAGGAATTTGTGAGAGTATGCCTCGCCTATCTAATATCAATGGGTACAGTCTGGTCCTGGACTACAAAGGACTCCATAAAAGCGTTGATCGTCTTCACAAGACATGTCCTATGTGGGCAAATCCTGTGTATGGGATAGTAACAAAATACTCAGTAGGAACCCCAATACACAAAGAAAACCCAAAAAGGAAAAACACACACAAATCAAAGGATAAATCACATAGGTACAACCTAAAGCATAGATATAAATTTCATTAGTCATAACGATGAACATTTTTTACTACTAAGGGACACATCCTTGATAAGTCACTGAGGTATTTTGTTTGATTGAGGTACGCTCATCTACCTGGCCGTTGAGATTAGCTTGACTACTTGTTTACCATGCCACTGTGGTCCGCTCGTCTATTCGTATACTGATCCATTGCGGTCTGCACCGCTACTTTTCTGTCAGGCCACTGAGGTTTTGATGACTACTTAACATCTAGGAAATTGAGGTCCTCACAACTACTCATCAGACTGGCCACAGAGTTCTGAAAAGAAAATCATCTGTCAGTCCAATTAGGTCCACTCGGCTACTCATCTCTCGAGCCAATGAGGTCAGCACAAATACTCGTCTTTCAGTCCACTAAGGTCTACTTGGCTACTCATATTATTCTGGGAGAATCTACTCCTCAAGTAATAATTCATAAATCAACCTCCATGTAAAATCACTTGGAGTATATAAAAAGTAACACTCCATTGTGAGAACTCCAACACCGCAAACGGTTCATCCATTGGATGTATGGTTTGTGTGTGATGACCATTTTATTGGAAAGGGGCTGGTTGGGCCCGGGTCTAGTCCAACCTGATTTGACTAACTGACCTGGCTCACTGGACCTATCCAGAACCAACTAGGCCATGGGTCTTGCCCACTGGGTGGCCTGCCTCCCCTACCTGACCTGTTAGGTCATGGGTTAGCCTGCTCTAGGTGAGACGTGGTAGTGGGACGCGTCTCCCAAAAACCCCACGAATCGTCACGGGGTCTACCACCATCATGGTCTAGCTGAACCATGGCCCTCCAGCCGCATCCACATGTGCCACTATCACCGGACATTGTCGGTGGCCGAGTCCACCGCCCGCGGCTTCTGCCGCGGGTTCCCTTCTTTCCACCGCCACAACCCTTCTTCATTGCCTCCTTCGCCTAACATGGTTCCCCAGTGGTACCATGATCCCTCACTTCCGTGGCCCACTGGCCACGACCTCATCCGCTGTGGAACACCACTGAAACACACCACTTTTCGCATGTTTCCGCTACCGCATACCACTGCGACCTCTACTACCAGCCTTCGAGCTAGCGTCCCCTTGTCTCTGTGACCTCCTGTCGCTGTATCCGTCTGCAACCCCTACGATTTGCTGCCATTTTGTGCTCATTGGGTTTTTTCGGTGATAGAGATCAGAGAAACAAAGAACCCGGGGCAGGATTACAAAAACACCCAAGATGGAAGGATTGGGCCGTGTTCATGTTGGATTTGATCCATCCATGTAAGAATTTAAGGGCGGCTAAACAAAGATTTAAATCAAATCACAGGTTCAATATGGATCCCTTTTCCTGATGCTTTTTCCCAAAATCAAACCCATCTCGAAAAAACAAATGACCCACATATCAACCTATTATTAGGTTGATTTACCTTAGTTGTTTAGGAAGAAAGAAAGGTGATATCCAATTCACAAAGGGAAAACCCCTACCAGAAGTTGCATCATTCATTGGTGATGATCGGTGTCACTGTGGTCATCATTCCATGATCCGTCATTAGTGACCATTCATTGATCATTGTTCGCTAACGACAAAGATCTAATGGTTCAAAGTGATTCTTCAATGTTCCAATGATCGACACTTCATCAATCCATTAAAGATAGAATACACATTTCTGTTATGTTGTGTTGTTGCCTCGTTACACTATTTGATTTATGAAACAAAATTTTAATTACACCCTAGTGGAAATGACAATATGTTTCAATGATTTATAAATTCAAATAAAATAAACTTTAAACATTATTTTATCTTAATTAAGAAAAATATTTGATTTTATTTTTCTTAAGAAGTCCAAAAATTAACTTTTTCCCTCAACCCATGATGGTCGAGGTTAAGTTCTTACATAGGTAAGTTCACTGTTCTAGATGCAATAGTTCCCTCATATTTTAAATCCAGACATCTTTTTAGAGGTTTCCAAAATTTTATATGAGTTCTATCTTAAATAAACTTAATAAAAGTTCAAACAATTGTTCAGGATCACCAGGCCCCCGAATCAAGTGTCGCCTAAGCACCTGGCCTTGAAATAATCCCATATATTTGAAAACAATTCATGGAATTCATGGACATTAAATTACCCCACAATTATGAATTTACGTCCTTGTAAGCCAAAACAAAGGCTAAAAAATAGATAGGGGGTACTGAGCATGGATTTGAGCCTCCTTCTCCCAAGTTCTCTCCTAGAGATTCCCGATTACCATCAAACACACTCAGAGGAATCGATTACCCATGAAGGACCAAATCTAAATGATCCTTAATCTCTATTGAGGACTCCACAAATGTTACCCCATCATCAATGTTGAACTTTCCCCAGTCAATGACGTGCGAGGGATCATGCATGTACCTCCTCAGCTACGATACATAGAAGACATTATTAAAATGATGCATCTGTGGGGGGAGAGCTAGGTAGTATTCCACCTCTCTAACTCTACTCAAAATCTGAAAAGGGCTGATGAATCTTGAAGACAACTTGCCACCTCATCCAAAACTCCGCAATCCTTACCGAGGTTAGACCCGAAAGAACACATGGTCTCCCTCCTTAAACTCCAAGGGCCTCCATATCCTATCTCCATAAGATTTTTTCTAGATCTTTTCAGTCCTCATATTCTCTTGGATGAAGCGAACCTTCTCGGTGGTAGCTAATACCAACTCTATACCCATGAGTGTTGACTCCACTGGATCTGTCCAGCATAATAGTGATCTACATGGTCACCTGTAACGTTACTTGAATGATGAAATACTAATGGTAGAGTGGTAGCTTTTTTTTATGTGAACTCCACCAGTGGTAGGTGGTCCTCACAAATATGACCGAAGTCCACGATTCAAGAATGAAGCATATGATCTAAAACCTGGACGGTCCCCTCCATATTACCATTTGTCTAGGGGTGGAAACCCATGCTCAAACGAAGATGGGTCCCAACCACCTCTTGCAATTCCTTCCACAACTGGGATGTAAAGTGTGTGTCTCTATCCAAGACTATCATTGAAGGTACTCCATCGAGTAGAACTATCTCCTATATGTAGAGGCATCCCAAGCCATCTACTGAACCCTAGTCCCAGATGGGTAGGAATTGGGCTAACTTAGTGAGTCAGTCAATGATCGCCTAGATGGTATCGTGCCCCATGGATGTTCAGGGTAAACCTGCCACAAAGTCTATAGAGATATCATCCCACTTCCACTCTAGCACCTCAAGTGGCTGAGTGAAGCTTTCTGGAACCTGATGCTTAACATTCACTTTCTGATAAGTGAGGCACCTAGAAATGAACTCTACCACTGCCTTCTTCATCCTCGGCCACCAGTACTATCGTCCGAGATCCTGGTACATCTATTTCAATCTTGGATGTACCACCCAAGGGGGTGTGTTGAACTCCCTCAAAACCTCCTCACATGACGCTACTGGTACAATAGTGCACCCTCTAAAAAGGATGGCATGCAACCCACCTATCAAAAATCCATCAGGATCTTGTCTGGAGGATAAATGATAACATCATGCCTCATATTCAACATCCACAATTTGTGCCTCTTGAACACACTGTAAGAGTGAGGGAGTGACAACCATCGACTGAAGAAAATCTGATTCATCATCATTCACAAAGGATATCTACATCATGGATAACTGATCTGATGCCTCACTCAACAACTACAAACATGACCTCCTACTTAGAGCATCCACCACCATGTTCCCCTTACGAAGAGTATATACTATATCTAATTTATAGTCCTAGGGGAACTCTTTTCACCACTGATGCCTCAAGGTCAGGTTGTTCTAGGAGAATATATTCCTGAGACTTTGGTTATTGGAGTAGACGGTAAGCCGCTCATTCATCATGTAGCGTTGTTACATAATCAAAGAAAATACCACTTATTTTATCTCTAGGTCATGAGTCGCATAGTTATGCTCATGATTCCACTACTATCAGGAACCGTAGGTGATCACTACTTGCCCCTGGAAAAGGAAACAACCCAATACAGTCCCTGATGCATCACATAAAACTACAAACCCAACACCCTCCTCTGGTAGTCTCAAGAGGGGGGCACCCATCAGTCTCTGCCTCAGCTCCTAGAAACACTACTGGCATATCTCTGACAACACAAAGGGTAGTCCCTTCAATGTAAAATTGGATAAGGGTGGGGCTACCCTAGACACTTCAGTCACAAATATCTGGTAGTATCCATCTAAACCAAAGAAGCCTCACACCACATTCATCCCATGGGTGGATCCATATCAAGAATCACATCTATCTTTACTAGATCCACAACAACTACAACCTCCGATATAACATGTCCTAGAAAGTGGACTTCCAAAATACAGAACAAACACTTCAAGATATTCCCATAAAGTTTGTGCTCTTGGAGTTTATGTAGGACTATCCATAGGTGTTTTGTGTGATCCTACCCAGACACCATGCACACTAGGATGTCATCAATGAATACCACGATGAAACGGTCAAGGTAGGCTGGAAGATTCTGTTTATGAGTCCCCTGAACACTGTTGGGGCATGGGTCATGCTGAAAAGCCTAACTAAGAACTCATAGTGTCTATACCAATATCTAAAGGCTATCTTCGGTGCATCATAATCCTATAAATGAAGGTAATGATAACCTCATCAGAGATCTATCTTCGAGAACTATCTCTCTCACTTTAGATGATCAAATAAGTCATCAATCCTTGGTAGTGGATAATTTTTATTCATGGTCACCATGTTTAGGCATTGGAAGTCCACACACAACCTCAAAATCTAGTTTTCCTTCATGTAAAACATTACTTGGGATGCCTAGAGTGAAACTCTAGGCCTCACAAAGCCCTTCTCCTACAAGTCATTGAGTTGCACCCTCAAATCATGAAGCACCACAGGGGCCATATGATATGTTGGTGTGGATATCAGTGTCATCCCAGGGTATATATCAATGAAAAATTCTACCTCTCTATGATTAGGTAATTTCGAAACATCTTATGGGAAGGTGTATTTTTATTCTTCCATCCCAACAGGAATGTGAGGACTCTTCTCGTCCACCACACCGAGGGTGAGGCTATCCAATTTTTGAGTGATCAGTTGCACCCTCCTCTGAGAAAGTCTATCCTGCACTGCAAATTCTCCCTTCTTTCTAGTGAAAGAAAACCTAGTCCTATCCCCGTAGACACCCCACACTTTGCATCTAAAGCCATCGATCTGAGAATGAACTTTGGGTAGGCATTCCATACCAAGGATGACATCATAAGGCCTTGACACCTCTTCTAAGAGATCCCAACCAATGATTTCCCATCATAATGTAGTCTCACACTTCTAGAACCAGTGTTTAATCATCAAATCTCTACCCATAAGAGTCTCCAATCATAAGGGTCGAGATAAGGTTCCACCAGAATCTTTGATCCCCAAACAAGGTTTATGGAATAGAAAGAGTGACAAGAACCTGTGTTTATAAGAAATTAAGATAAGGTGGAGAAGACATAAATATTACCTCAAGTTATCCTTGGAGAACTGTGGTTGTAGGCCCTTATCGCTTGTAGATGACCTCTGCCTTGTCCACTAGCTCCCAGAGCCCATGGTGGGCTACATGGGGGTGGTGTTGGGAGAAACCCGAACATACGCCCACCACCTTCCTCTCTACCCGCTTCCCTACCACGTTCAAAACCCTACATACCACCTCACTCGAACCTTTACATATTCCTTGGTGGTCCCTCAATCGTATTCTAGTTATCTGTGTGGAAAGTTGGGAAATCATGATCCATGTACCCCTACCCACCTCATGAGCAGCACATCCTTCCCCTATGATGACTCCCTCTACCCTGTGGGTCTAATTTCACTAATCCTACATCGTGAGGTCTCCCCCCGAAACTCCTAGCCCACATTGGCCCTTGTTCCTACTTCCTGATACCCACAGATGAAGTCTCCTCCACTGAGGGTCTATTAGTAGCTCCTGTTAGTAGTGCCTTCTCTGATAGGAAGCTCCCCATGAGTAGGGCTTGCTTTGGAGCCCCAACCTAAGTAGGGATGCTAAGCGATACTGTGTAAACCCTGATCATCTGGCATAGTCCCTGATCAAAATCTCGAGCCCTGAAGAATGGGTCTTGTACCATTTCCATGGAGTAGCAAGAATGATCAGTTAATCTCACTGAGTACTCCACCAATATCATGTCACCCGACTATATGTGTAGTAGTTCCCGTATGTGCACTAAGAATAGCGTCACTAGAGAGAACTCCTCTCTGAAAAGGTTCACAATTTATTCCTAGGTGAGGGTCACCTCGTTGTGCATATGGATCCTCAAAATCCACCTTCTCTCTGCTGATCCCTGAAGAAGGCTTGCAGCTAAGACCTCCATCTGGTCGATAGGTGTCCTCACTAGTCATAATAATCGCGTAACAACCCCAATCCAAACCTCCGCCACCTGAGGGTCAGTCTCACCCTTGAACCTAGGAGGTCTCTATCTTTGGAACTCATATAAGGAACTGAGCCTACGTGAGTCCTCTACTGGTAGAGGCCGTAGAAACTATTTACCAATGGGTGGTAGCAAAACTGGTGCACCTCCTAATGGGGTCATCTCTAGTACCATTCCCTGTATCGATGCCTCATCATTAGGCATACCATCCTCGTGGTCGTGCACTGGATTCTTCACTGGCTATCTGTGTGGAGGCATTCTAAAGTAGACGAGGATAAACCATGGTCAATAGGTTATACCTAGTGATGTAACTCAAGGACATGAGGAAACACTCAAAATCCTATATGATGCATGAAAACATTGGTTTCATGTAACAAGTCGAAAAACATAATTCAGGGTCTTGATGTATGGATACGCCGGATGATGCACCAACACTGGACTCCATGACTCTGAAAGTTGACCTCAAAACATTAAACACTATTTTATCAAAATAAAACCGTAGACTCTCAGCATTTAAGGTAGAACCGACCACCCTCTGATACCAATTTATAATGACCCGTCCCCTGGGGCCCATGCCGCGACTACCCCAAGACTACCTCCCAAAGGCCAGGGGATGGCGACTAGAGACAAAGGAAATATCATTCAATTGGGAGGAATTTTATGAGTACCTGTACACATGTACAGTCACAACCCCAACCCACAAAGATGAAATGGAAAACATGTATTCCACTAAGACAACCACTGAGAGTATAAAGTACAAGCTGAAAATAAGGGGCTAGAATACAAGCCCAACCGAGACAAGATGAAAATAGGAAAGTAAAAAGGACTTTAAAAAGTCCATAAAAAACAATATCCTAAGGGTAGGTGAAGAGTAACTACATGAAGCTGTGGGACTATGCCTTGCCCGTATAATCTCACTGGGTGCCATCTAGTCCTAGACCACCAAGGTCCCCATCAAATCGTCGATCATCTTCACAAGACACATCACATACGGGAGAATCCCATGTAGGGTATAGGAACACAATACTCAGTAGGGACGTCAAACCAAAAAGAAAAACAAAAAAGGAAACACACACACAAAGCAAAGTATAGATCACATAAGTACAACCTACAATATAGAAACCATGTTCATCAGTTGTAAAGATGAATATTTTGTACTGCTAGGGGACTCATCACTGATGATTCGCTAAGGTATTTTGGTCTAATGAGGTCCATTAGTCTACCGATACACTGAGGTATTCTCAGATACTCCACTTCCAGGACATTAAGGTTCGCTCAGCTATTCGTATGTTAGGCCACTGAACTTCACATTGCTACTCATCTGTCTGGTCACTGAGGTCCACATTGGTACTCATCTACCAATCCAATAAGGTCTAAATTGCTAGTCATATGTTGGGACACTAAGGTTCTCAGGAATACTCATTTGTCGATCCACATAGGCCCTCTAGGCTACTCCTCTATCGGGACACTGAGGTCCGCATGACTACTCATCTATCGGGCCACTGAGGTCCCCTCAACTACTCATCTGATTCTGGGAGAATCTACTCCTCAAATCATAATTCATAACTCTAAATCCATGTAAACTCACTTTTATTATATCAAAATGAACAATCTATCGTGATGGTTCCAACACCACAAATTGTTTGTCAATCAGACATACGATTTATGAGTTTTGACCGTTTTATTGAAAAGGGGAAAGTTTGGTCTAGGTCCGTTCTGACCTGGTCAGACCGACCCAAACCAGCCTATTGGGCCATGGGTCTAGCCCACATCCTCTTACCTAGACCACTATAAGTGTGTATACCTATTTCAACTGAGACATGATGACAAGCTGTATCTCTCGAACTACCCACAGGTCACCGTGGGGTCTAACACAACCGTAGTCCAGCTAGACTGTGGCCCTCCAGTCGTGTTCACATGCACCATCATTGTTGGCTATTTCTGGTGGCCCGCTCCAGTGCCCGCAAGTTATGACATGGCTGCCATTCTTACCGCCATGGCACGCTGCCTCCGCACTGTCATGGCCCACTGTCTGCGACCTCCTTTGTTACGGCACGCCACCGACATGCACTGCCTTCTGTATATGGCCGCTACTGCATGCCATCATTGACTTCACTGCTGGACTTCGAGCTGGCGACCCTATGTTCCCACGACCTCTTGCCACAGTATCCACCTACTTCCCCAACTATCCATCATTTTGTTGTAATCATTGAGTTGTTACGGTGATAGAGATCATAGAAACAGTGAACGTGGGGGGGGGGATTACATGAACACCCAAGATTGAAAGATCATGCCTTGTTCATGTCGACCTTGATCCGTCCACGTAAGAATTTAAGGGTGGCTAAATGAAAATTTTAAATCAAATCATAAGTTCAACATGGATCCATTTTTCCGACGTTTTATCCAAGAATCAAGCCCATCCTGGAAGAAAAAATGACCATAGGATCAACCTGTTAGTGGGTTGATCCACATTCATGGTTTATGAAGAATGAACTAGGAAATCCAATACAAAAATAGTAAACCCCTACATGAAGATTGATCATTCGTTGGTGATGATTGGTGTCACTGTTCTCGCCATTTCATTATCCATCATTGGTGGCCGTTCAATGATCACTTTTTTCCAACACCAAAGCTCCAAGGGTTCAGAGTGATTATCCAATGTGCAATAATCGGTGCTTGGTCAATCCATTAACTATAGAAAACACATTTATGTTGCATTGCATTGTAGTTTTGTTACACCGTTTCATTTATGAAATAAAATTTTGGTTACTCTTGGGTTGCAATGCCATTATGTTGAAATTATTTTTCAAATTTAAATAAAATAAACTTTAAGGATTATTTTATTTTCCTTAAGAAAAATATATTTTTTATTTTTCTTAAAAATTCAAAAAACTAACTTTTTCCCTCGACTCTCGTTGGTCGAGGTTAAGTCGTTACATAGGCAAGGACTCTATTCCAGATGCAACCGTGCCATCAGATTTTTAATTTGTGTACTAGTTTAGAAGATTCCAAAACCTCTTATGAGTGATATCTTAAATAAAATTAATAAAAGTTTAAGAAATTGT
Source organism: Viscum album (assembly GCA_963277665.1). Taxonomy (NCBI): domain Eukaryota; kingdom Viridiplantae; phylum Streptophyta; class Magnoliopsida; order Santalales; family Viscaceae; genus Viscum; species Viscum album. The sequence continues at coordinate 1,860,026,077 of OY728119.1, forward strand.
TTCGGGATCACCGGGCGTCATAATCAAGTGTCATCTAATCACCTAGTCTTGAAATAATTTCATATATTGGAAAAATGTCATGTAATTTTGGGACATTAAAACCATAGAAAAAGTTATATACAACAAGACAACTCACTTGGTTATGATACTTTATAGAAATCATAAGTACAAAGAGATGACATGGGAAGAAGAATATATAATGAAATTAAATTAAACACATTTATTTAACATAGTGAATGGAATGAAATTTCAAAGGAAAAATTTCCTAAGGGGAAGAACATAACGACCCAAAAATTATATATAAGAATTTCTCTTTATTATATATATGTGTGTTGTATTAGGTAATATTTATAATTAAAATATAAATCACTATATCTCTAATTTTAAACATAATATATTTATAATATTACCTATGTGTTAAAAATATAACTTATTGTACATAAATAATATAGATATATTTACTTCTTTAAAATGCATTTTAATTTTTTTATATTTCCTCTTAGGATCTTGTATATAAATATAATTTATATCACTTAAATAAGTTTAATATAATACATTTACATTAATTTTTGGATTCATCTTATTAAAATGAGATTTGTGTTAATTTTTGTAATTTTTATAAAAATTCAACTTTGAGATGAAAGAATACAGTTTATTCAAAAAATAGTGACCTTTATCATTTTATAAGAGAGACTTATAATTTGATTAATCAAATATGTATTTATGAAAAAATATTATTCATTTTAATTATATTATTTTTAATTTACTGTATCTATTCTTAAAATTATAAAAAATTAATATTTTAATTTTAACAAAATACTATTTTTTGGTTTTTCAATCCAATTAAACATTAGTTTAGTAAAATTAGGATTTGAATTTCTTTGAAAGAAATATAAATTTTAATTGTTTTATAGTAATTAAATTTATTTCTTGAAAAATAAAAACATTGATAATCTTATCACACACTTAGAATTTACACTTAAAATGAACTTTTTATAAAAAAAGTTTTTATATTCCAGGTGTGATAATACTAAAATTAGTTTGACTAAATCTGATAATGTTTTAAAAATTATTTACATGTTTTAAATTATCATGTTAAAACTAATAAGTATTTTTTTAATTTTTTTTCTATTAAGATTTAATTCCTTGGTTGATGTGGAGTTACTACGGTAATGGTAAATTAGGGAAAATGTAGTTTAACATAGTGAATGTGGTTAAAAAATATAGAAAATATTTGTATTATTGGATGGAAGATGTAGGTTTAGCATTATATATTTACACATTCTATTATTGGATATTTATAGAGAATTTATCATTGAATAATAGAGTGACATTATTGAGAAATAGTAAGTTTTTTTTATAGAAGTACCCTTTTATTCACATATAAAAGGCCACCTCCTCCCCATTTCTCTACAGATTAAAAAGTATTTTATAAAAAACTAATCCCCATTATCTTCTCAACTCCCTCCCCATAGCATTGAATCTTTAATCTCACTAAAATCCAAGCTAAGGAGACACAGGGAGTTACCCATGAGAGAATATCGAAGGGAAAAGTAATACTTTCAACCCAACATTTCTATTTTCTTTTATTCTTTTACACCCATAAAGTCACCTATATCCATGATGTAATGATAAAAATATAAGTTTTACTATGATGAAATATTATTATACTAATAAAATATCCATTTTATTACTTTCCTCAAAAATAATTGAGAAAAATTAAAATGTTCTCATGTATGTGTGCGGAGTATTGCCTTCATGAATGACATGTTTTGTTTTCCATGTCCACCAAACATGGATAAATTTAAAAATTTATTTACTACATAAAAATAAAAAATTTCACTATTAATATTCTATAATGGTAATATATTACAACATATAAGTAAAAAAATTTAAAAAATTATAGTAACTTTAACATCTTTAAATAGAATTTCTTAATTTGGATATTTTTTGGTATAAAAATGAAATGTATATAATTATTTTAAAAATTGAATAATATAGGATATAAACCTATAAAATTATGTAGATCATAGTTTTATTTTACAACAACTTTTACCATGTTCATAAAACCAAATGTTTTGTAAAAAATTAACCCAACATCCCTATGTAACCAATGTAAGTCGAAACTATATTAAAAATAAATAGCAATATATGATAAATTAACCATATGAAATTACATAACAATGAATAATGTTATTCAGTATATATTAAATAGAATTAATTTATTTATTAAATAAGTTTATTCATGATGTATAGTGCTTTGAAAATGAGGTAAGGTTTCTTCTATAAGTTCTTCATGACATGTCTGTTACACATTCTCGTTCTTTTTATAGCCTATTATGAAATCTTATTCTCACGAGATTATCATATAAGTATATATTTTACATGAATATATACCTAGTTAAATACCCACTTCATCTCTAGGGTTAAACATGTATTTAGTTCCCTTAAAAATTCTAATTTTTAGGTAAACTTGATTTAAGGGATGTTTCCTACTTCTTTCCTCATTTCAAGAATCACCACCATAATTTTTTTGAAGGGTGAATATATTCGTAAAACTTAATTATTTTATATATAACCATATTAGTTCAATTTTGGATTTATGGAAAAAAATATTCTCTTAACTAATTTAAATTATAACTTAGTGATTTCATAAAACTCCACCCAAGTGGTTCATTGTTTCCTCCTCCAGACCAAACTCATGAATTTTCTAAACTAGAATACCACGATCAACAAAAATGTATAATTTTAAATTAATAATGTTTAAAATTATTTAATTTTTTCTTCTCTTGGTAATAATTATGATATATCCTTTGGTTTCTATGTAAACTATAATTATGGGTCTTATTCCATATCATGGGTTCGATCATGCTTATGATTTATATATAGTTTCTTTTCTTCATGTGGAACACATGTATATGATTTTTATTATGTAATGGGTGGGACCTGAATTATTTTTTCCTTCATTTCATTGGGTAAATATTTATATCTGAGGATATGTTCTGTATGTAGTTTGGGAGTGAACCAAATCCACCATTAGACTATTTCCACCGTGTTTAAGGGAACGAGGAGTGATCCGTCCCACTATAGGAATTTATATACTCTATAATGATGGTATTGAGAGTTACCATTGACTTATGTTTATGATGTCATGTATTATGTTTTATCAAAATATTCTATGATTACATGATCTTATTATTTCATTTCATTATTTTATTTCTTCATACTTATGATCTTTCTCTTTATGATATAATGCTATGCCTCTTGACCCTCATGTTATGTTTTATTATGATGTGTATTCCCTAGCTGGAATTTATAGATCACCATTTTCATTCAATTTTTCCCTAGGTTATCCTATACAGTTTTATAAGATCTATGGTGTTTGGATCCAAATATGGAGTTTTAGTTAAAGATGTTATTTTTATATTTAAGATGAATTATTTATGTATCTAGTATTATAAAGACAATAGACCTATATATCATTTAAATATATTGTTAATAAAGTATTTTATAAATCATTAAATTAAGTTTGATTAGGTATTAGGTCTCTATATCTCCCATGTAATTTTGTTTCTTATGATTAAAATCATTACATTTTCCATTACATTCATTTTTAATGCAATTTACACTTATTCCATATATAAAATAAAAAAATATCAGGGTGAGCATCAAGAAAAAACCAAATTTAATAATCATATCATAAGAAAAATAAATCCTATGATATATTACCCTAAAAATATTTTATTTCAACACATGACACATTCAAGTTAATTATGAACCTATAACTATCTCTGTCATTTTAGCTCATATTTCTATAAAGTTTATCCTATAGTCTTCAAAAATAACTTACTCAAAATTATCTTGATCTTTATTACCATATTCATAACCTAAAAAAATCAAATAAACCTGTACTCATAAAATTCAACTTAACCCTATCACTAAACAACATTGATCTCATAACAATCAATATATATCATTATGACATGAATACCTATAAAATATATTGATATTTTACAAAAAATAACCTAAACTTCCTATACCCAAATAATTTTCAATTCCCAAGGTCATCTATAATGCTCAAAAAATATTTCCATATTAATTAACCCTTTTTACTAATTAAATATAATTACCTTAACATCAAAGGATTCATTGAAAAAAAAGTTCATCAATAATTTTCACAAAATATATTTAAAAACATATTCAAATTATTCCTAAATAACCTTCACATTGAATCACATGTAAAATACAAGGGTTAAAAATAACTTAGTGATTTATCAAAACCTTAGAATCAGCTCATATAATATCATTAATCACCTTAATATCCTATCACATAAAACCTAAAAAGGGAATATATGCCTTTAGAAATATGGTCAACCTTAAATTGATCTTTCTATAATGGTATCCCAAAGTCTTAAATTATATTCATCTTATAACATTCTAACCGATAAACATATTTATACCCTACTCTAATACAAAATGAGATAGATTGAGACTCGAACTCCTTAATCTAATTTCATAAACAAAAATCATTACATATTAACATTAATAGAAACTATAAATACATAATTTATACATCTATAATTACTTTATTGAATAAAAATATTTAGTCACTTACATAACTAAGACAATTTTAGGTTTATAGTTATAATTAATTAAGAAAAACCATTTATGCAATAAAACCCATTTCATTCTCATAAAATGGAAATTTTTCCTATTATGTCAAGAACATATTATTTGAAAATAATTCTTTAACATCTCCCAAAAAATTATTGTCACATGATACACTTTTAGACATCTCTTACATAATATCTTTCTTCATAACCAGAGGAAATAGAAACATAGGAAGGGTGAGCTCAAATTATTATTAAAGATAAACATTTGAATTGTCAATAAAAGAACATAAATGAATACATATTTGAAAACATGTTCATAACATAGGAAAACATAACAAATAAGTCATAGACCATAAATAAAGACTCATGTTATAGGGAATTTTTATAAAAAATATATCTATTATAAGAGTGTGGAATCATCCATAATCAATCATGATCCAGAAGATCATATCATAGGAATAATATATAAGGTTGGGGCATAAAAGGGTAACATAAACATAACCATAAAATTCATATGTTAGGGATTCTCACCATGAAATTCATTATATAATATTATTTGGTTAAAAACCAGTTTACCTTCATTAAGATTGGGATAATTACCCATGTGACCTATTTGAATTTGGTTAAGCACCTCTACAACCTCATGATATTTTAAAAATAACCAATGTTCCATATTGGGAATCGGAAAACTTATCACATATACTATGAATTGGGAAATCCTCTCATGTAAAATCTTACTTGGGAGAACCTCCTATATACCCTTTTTAGCTCATGAGATATAAAATAATAACCAATTAATTACAGGGTTATATAAAACTCACCCCTAAAATAATAAGAATTTTTTTAATATATTCCACAACAATATAACAACATTCATCATTCCTATATATATTAACTAACCATATAGAATCAAAGAAGTTTGATTAAACAACATTAAAACATAATAATTATTTTTAATAAAGTGGTGCCTTTCAAAAAGACCAAATCACAATTTATTATAAAAAAATCTTACATGAGTTGAAAATATGGGATCATATTACAATCTTTCACATTAAGGGGGATTAAATCATTAGGGAGATCATCTAGAAAAGTAATATCATGACTTACTCCTTTTTTGGTGAGGCCATCGACAACTATATTTTCTTCAATACAGATACAAGTGGTAATATGGTTGATATCCTGGAGAGAACGGGGAAAATCCATCAAATCTGTAGTAATCGACCAAGCTTGATGAATCAAACCATTAAAAATCTCTTTCACTATGGTATTTGAATCACTTTAAATCCATATATTGTTCCAACCCTAGTGCTTAGAGAAAGAAATAGCCTGGATCACACTCATAATTTCATCCTCAAAAGATGATGCAATACCATAACTTCTAAATAAGCACCTGAGGATCTGACTAAGATGATTCCTGAAGATGGCGCCACATCCTGTGGGGCCTGGATTGCCTTTAGAAGCAAAGTCCACATTAACTTTAATCCAGCTAGAAAACTGTGGTTTCCAAAAAAATTCAAAAGTGTGCTGTAGCTTGTGAAAAAATCCATCAACCCATAGACAATATAGAATCATGAAGTCTTTCACTTTATTATAATAGTATCCCTTATAAATCTAAGTAGTTTCACAAATATCAATGGGGATCTTCATCCGACCAGCATTAATGTTGGGTTATCAATTATTTGGAAAAATTTCATTTCTATTACACCATAAGATCATATACCTATTGATACATAGAAATCATTAAATAATTTTGAAATAGATGAAAATTACTTTTATAAATTCATTAAATATATTCTCTAAGAATAAATAGAAAATATCCTTTTAATTTAGTAACATTTTAAAACTAGAAATTTCAATAAAATGGGGATAATATTTTCTTTAAAAAAACCAAGGAAAATTGAAATATAATATTGATAAGGAATAATGGAAATTATGGTTGGAAAATATGGTTGAGAATTAAATATTAAAAAATCATTCATTTTATAATAAAAAAAAGAAAAAAGTTGACCATAATAAAAAACTTTTAATTTTTTTAATAATTTGAAATTAATTTACATAGTAGATGAAAATACCATTATAAATAATTTTGAATTTTATAAAATCTTTTGTGAAATAGTTTTTAGGAATATTTATGTGGATCAAAAAGATTATTTACCAAAAATTTGAAACAAAGTAGGATTTTTGTAAAAACATTCATCCAATTTTATGAGTAATAAAATGGTGAAATAGATTGAATAGATAAAAAATAAATAAATAAAAAGAGGAGAATAAAATATTTTTCATTCAACAGGTAAATAAAATAAAATTTTCCATAATGGAAATAAAAACACAATATATCCCAATAAAAAGTAATATTTTATCAAAAAGACATATATATTTAGTGACCATTAAATGAAAACCTAAAGAAAGAGAGACCCATAGACAGATTCAAAAAAAACTATAATAATGGTGAGAATAATTATAATTAAAATAATGGGCATTATATACACTACACAATATAAAATAAGTGGTTGATTTTGTATATTTCTCAATGAAAAAAGAAAGATGGGAAACCCTTATAATTATTCGTAATACTTAAATTAGGAACACATAAATGAAATGAATATTTTGAAAGAAAATTAAATAATTATAAAACAATTTTAAATACAAAATAAAAAATAATTTTTCATAAAACACGTAATCTAGGATTATCATAGTCAATGGAGAAGTGATATAACCTAGTGAAAAGAAATATTATTAAAAATCCTCTAGCTTCACACACAATATTTGTAAAACACATTCTAGACACCTCTATAATAAATTTATATATATTATAAATATATAAAATAACCACATTAAAACTTGTATTAAAATATATCATACCTTTAAAATTTCTTACTACCGACATAATGTTAATAGTATGTCAAAATCAATATTTTTCTGTTAACTATTCAGTCATCCACACATGTTCGGATTGGACAATTCTACTCATTGCACCTTTATTATGGTTTCATCATCTCTATAATGTTAATAAATATGTAAATAATTACTTTAACACCATTTTTTAGTTTTTAATTAATTTTTTGAACTTATTCTAGCTTTACGCTTGGAACAATAAATAATTCCTTTTTCTGGGATTATTGAATATAAAAAAGAATTGTAATTATAAGTAAATATATTTTTTAATATTTACACTAAATAATTATTAAAAACTATAAAATTAATAATTATTATATGATTTTACCTTTACTAAACATTCCTTATTCATTCATGATATAAACATTTTAATAATTTTCATTTAGGTTATAAAACAGAAAAAAATAAAAACATGTTATAACAATAGAATGAGTAAGGAAATGTTACTCTATAATGATATTATCACCATTATATTATAATAATAATGAAATAAATATAATATTTATTTATTATATAATATATTATAATTATCCATGTAAGATAATGATGGAAAATGAAGTACATCACTTTCTTGGGGTGACAATTTACACATACACATGGGAGATGTTTCCATTTTTATATGGCTGGAATGAGGAAAATATAAAAAATAATTTATGCTTGAAAATAATAAATATATAATATATATTCATCAAATACTTATGTATAATAATCTATGGGATATTTTATTGATGAATGAAATAAATACTTCATAGAGGTTGTAATTTGCACACAAGCATGAGTGAAGTTTAGATTTTCAATTAGATGGAAAAGAGATATAAAACGGGTGTATCATTAAAATAATAAAAATTATTATATTAATAATACTTATTAAATTGTGTTAATATGTTTATAATATATTTAAGGCGGTTTAAGAATACATAACCTTGAAAAAGGCCCGAAAACATTTTTATTCTTCCTTGGAAAACCTCTTTTGAAAAGCACCTTTAGGCTTCCTGGATGGTACTTTTTGGTATACCTAAACTTCCAAGGAATGTAAAGGAGATTTTCTAAGACAATTAGTTATTTATTTATCAAGATAATATGTTCAAGTTGTTTGAATAAGTGATAACAGGATGCTTTCTTTTATTAGTAAATGGATCAGTACCCATGTAAATATTTTGAATATTAAAATATAATAAAGTTTTGACACATAAAATGTGGAACCAATGTAATCCCATTTAGAATATAGAATAATTTATGTTCCAAAAATACTCAAAATATAAAATTTAGACAATATTTATAAATATTTAAAGCCTTATCTTTTAATTTACCCTCATTAACCATTTTAACCCTTAATGTGGTAACAAACATTGTACTATTGTAACAATTCATTATGAATAAAACATTAAATGAAAAATATTAAATAATTTGAATATTGGGATCCAAAATTTGGATTAAATTTAAATGAATAAATTTATTTAAGTGATAAATTTTTTTTTTAATATGAATCTGTAAAATGAAAAGATGAATATTTTTAGAAAAAAAAATACTTTTTTAGAATAAAAATTATTTTACACCAAAATATAGTATGATGTTCATTAAAATGGAATTAATTAGATTAAGTATTATTAAATAAGGATTATTTAACTCTGAAGAAAAAAAAATAAAATGGATAGGAACCTTTTGAATTATTGATCAAAATAGATGAACCAAAAATAGTTTTCAATTGAATAAAAACATTATTTAGATATCATAAATGTCAAACATAGATTTAGAATTTCAATATTATATTTTTATTTAAATTAAATTACATATAAATATTTATATTTTTTCTATTGAAACTTTTTTATAAACTTCCAATTTATTCTCATACCATGATAATGTTATATAATTATAATATATGTAAAATCAGTATTTTCCACTCTTTACCCAAAAATGATCTTTTTTAGGAAAATTCAAACAACCCACCTTAAGATAATTTAGACAAGATTATTTAAAAAATAATTTAATTTCTTCACATGAAATTCTTGGAATTTATAAATTTATCTTTCAAATAAATCTTATGAATTATATAATAAATACAATGGGTTTTTAAAATATACATTTTTGTTTAGTCATGAATAATAATATTGACATTCCATATAATTTATTAATCATACTATGAATGATGTGAATCTATTTAAATTTTATTTATTATACTTTTATCAATACATTTAATTAATTTCATTATCTCAAAAGAAGTATATTTAATAAAAATACATAATTCAACAAAAAAGTTCAAAAGAGTTTCTTCAAATTCAATTATATTTTCTTAATTAAATTTATCCCCATTTTACAAAGTCATTTCATGTAAATATATAATAATATGTTACATTTTTATAGTTTTAATTCATTACTCAATTGTGTTAGGTGTTTCATGTATTATAAGATAAAAACCATATAAAATTTATTAATAGAAAAATAATCTAAAATCTCAGAATGTTACAACCTCTATCTAAACAGCTATTATTATACTCCATCTAAGGGTATTAGGATCAACCTAGAGTGTTTCATGGCTTCATGTTGGTCTCCCCATTTTATATAGGGTTTTAACCAATTATAATATGTAATTCGAGGGATATGGGATACTATGCCCTTTATATCGTACCAATTAAATAAATAAAATTATAAATATCATAAAAAAATATAATAAATAATGTGAAATAGTAGTTATATTCAAGAAATAGAAATAAAATCACATGGAATGAAAAAATAAGCTCCCTGAAAATGAATATCATTAGATAAAACAACGATACCAATCAATGGTAGACCATGTATATGGGAATAGAAAAATAAAAGATTATATGAGGATTTTCTGATAAAGTTTCCTAGAATATGTTCTAGTAGAACATTAATCACAAATACCTACTATAAAATCTCATTCAAATAATTTTGGTGCTTTTTGTCACATACGAGCCTGGGTACCTTGGTAACCCGATAACCAAGCCAGTCCTGACATAACCTGAAGGGCATTCCCGATCCCCACATGTCAACGACTACAAGCTGGCATCATACAATATATATGTGGGAATGATTTTTCCATAAGAATGCAGAAGAGAAAGATAAAATATAGTATTCATATCAATAAGAAAACTCCACATAGAGTAAAGGTACCAGAATACAATGAGGCATAGAATAAAAAGTACTAAAACCCAAAGTACTAAACAAGAAAACTGCCCCAATGTCTATAAGGACACAACTCACTAAGTCCAATGCTCAACAGCTGGATCCACCTTCAAGAGATACCTTCCCTTTTCTCAAGCATGGAAGATTAAATTCCACAAACACTCGAAGGAAAAAATAGGCTGTGAGCCTAATACAATTAGGATACCACCAATGATTTCCTAACAGATGCCAAATATAGATTATCCAAAGTGAAGATTTCAATTTTTTAGAACTAATAGGTTTGGAAACATAAAAGAACATTTAAAAAAACATGTTAAATAGTTTCAAAATGGTGGAAAATACATTCAAAGACAAAAATTTACTTTACAAGAGATGGAATATTTAAAAACAATGGCTTAAGTAAAACATTTATATAAATCAGTTTATATAAATTCAGTAGGCATGTAAAGAAATTACATCAAACATTAGAATATATTTATATCTCAAATATAAATAAACAAGCGAGCAACATGGTCATCTGCTAAAAGGTATGGTAGTATTAACCTGCTATAGGATTCCACACTCTCTATGGGAACTCATCAAAATGTGTATACACATATCCCTATGAAACTAGTCAAAGGAGACTTGTCACCAAACCATCGGTGATGTGACCCACTGCATGTCTGTTTTATAACATTGTAATAGTATAGAGTGTATCCAAATAACTCACTAAATACTTAAGGCTTTAATGCACTCTAACATGATGGGAGAACTTTTTGAAGACTACTTAAAATACAATCAATCCCATTATCCCATTTCATTAATTAAAATTTATTTCCATTTGAAACCAAAATAAGTTTTATTCAAAAACATGATTTTTCATAAGATAAAACCATTGGGTTTCTATCAAATTATTTTAAGCCATTCACAAGTTTTAAATTCATTCAACACAAAATTCTATACTTTTCAAAATTCATTTCTAAAATTAAATTCAACAAATTAATTGAAAATATTTCCATCAAATCCACAATTTAAATTTAACAATTTAAATTAGACAATTTTCCACTAACCCACCATAATAAATGGAATTGGGGGTTTTCCAAATTTCCATTCCAAAACAATTTCAAATCCTCCAATTTATTTGAATTTGTATTTTTAATACCAATTGAATGAAATATAATTAAATTGAATTTTAATCAATTATTGAAATAAATCAATCAATATAATGGTAATAAATTTTTTAAGTCAGGATAGAACCACCTACATCTTCCATGAGTAATGACACTCGCAACGATACTCATCAACAAGAATGAAGGTGAAGGAGTCCTTGAATCACAAACTATAAGAAATATCTAACACCATGAGACATATATCCATCAATCCATAAATGATCCATCAAAAACCCAAGAGAGGATAAAGAGAGGAACTCAGAGAAGGAGAGAGAATAACTACCTGTAAATCATGCTACAAGATAAATGATGATAGAAAGTCGTTTGGTTCGATATCGAAGGAGGGGAACCACCGGAAATTGTCTAGGAAGTGTCTAGGGTCAAGATAAATGAAGGTCCAGTTAAAGTAATGAAGAAAAATAGCTGATCATGTATTTTAAAATTGGATAAAGATCAGGTCATTAAGTGCACCACTAGGCCATGAAGTGTAGTCCATGCTGGATAAGGTATGCCAAAGACCCATCAACACAAGTAAAAATATGATATTTAGCCCATACATGATGTTGAATTCTGATATATGGTGTGTAACACCTCATGACATGACCTCCCCATTCACAACCTGAAACCAACACCAAGTACACGACCTATACTTCAGGTACACGAAGTATACCTATTCTTCATTATACAGTAAACCCAAAAAAATCACATAAAAGGATATAAAAAAATGGGACATAGAAAAGATGGAAACTTACCCGTTCAAGGTAACGGGATGTTACAACCTCCCCACTATAAAAAATTTCGGCCCCCAGAAAGCATATAAAGAATCTTCCATACAAAAAATATGATACCACTACCATCACATCTATGTCTTGAATTCCCATGTCACATGAATATTAGTACAATGCTTCCATAGCACACAAACCAAAGGTATCATCCTCCCACAAAGTACCTTTGTCTCATAATCAACTATCATATTTGGTCACTCAGTCAGAGATTAATTATTCTCGATCTCAAGATCACTCCAACTCAAAACGTGAGATGGATTAGATAGATACTTTCTCAGTTGTGATACATGGAACATGTTATGTATCCACATCAGATGTGTTGGACGTTCTAAATAGTATGCAACCTACCCCACCTACTCAACAACCACAAAATGTCCCACAAAGTGAGGAGTAATCTTTTATTGCTTCTCAAGCCGTTGACAACCCAACCAGGGTGAAAATTTCATGAACACTAGCTCATGAATATAAAACCTTGAAGGTCTATGACATCAATCAACATAAGACTTATATCAGATTTATGCTGTCAACATCCTCTAAAAAATAAACTAGATCCTTTTTGTAATCTCCTGCACCATGTTTGGTCCAATCAAAGAACATTCACTGACCTCCGTCCAACACAATGAAGATTTACAAGGCCGACCATAAAAGGACTCAAAATGTTCAATTCTGATCACGGACCAGTAACTGTTGTTGTAATAAAACTCAAACATCCCTAAGTGACAATCCCAAGCCCCACCAAAGTTGAAAACACAGGAACGAAGCATATCATATGGAATATGTATAACACTTTCTATCTGGACATCCAACTATGGATGGTAGGCTGTGCTCAAACAAGCCCAAGGTCCCAGTTCATCTTAAAGGCATATCTAAAAGTGAGAAGTGAACCGAGGATCACTATCCGATACTATAGAATATGCAACTCCATGCAAGAGAAAAATATATTTCATATAGAGATTACCTAACTCCTCAACATTGTCAGTATCAAAAATGGGTATAAAGTGAGATGACTTGGTCATCCTATCAATCCAAACCCATATTGCATTCTTCTTTCTTTGGGAATGAGGAAACCCAATAAAAAAGTCCATAGAGATATCATCCCACTTCCAAGTAGCGACTAGAAGTGGTTGGAGCAAGATCGAAGGTTTCTGGTGCTCAGATTTCACCTGTTGTCATGTATAGCAATGAGAGACAAACTCAAAAATATCACATCTCATACCTAGCCACTAGAACTACCACCTCATGTCATAGAACATTTTTTTGGTCCCTAGGTGGAAATCCCACTTAGAATTATGGAAATCCCACATCACTTACTTTCTTTCCATTAACGGCACAACAAAGTGGTTCTGATAGCATAGAACACCCCCTTTGGAGAACGTACAATGGGAAACTGTCTCCCAGCCATAAAGTAATTCCCTAATGGTACAAAATTCATCATCATGTTCTTTATCTTGAAGAATCATCTTGAGAAGGTTAGATGTCAAATGCACACTTTCTAAAGAAATGACAGCCCCTTCCACCTAAACTCTAATATGAAACTGTGAAAAAAGAGCCATCAAATTCCACTCCTCTGAAGATTAATTCACGAAAAGAGTTGGAAAATTCATTCTCAGAGAATTAGAAATAAAATTCCATTTCCCCAGGGTATAGGCAATGTCAATGTCAAAATACTATAGACACTCCACCCAACGCCTCTGCCGAATATTCAAATATTTTTGGGAGAAGATATGTGACGCCTTAGGATTTATGAACTTGGCTAAGTGAACAATGTTATGTTTTTAAATTATGTCTCTGGTTTTATATGGTGTGTTTTTGGTACTGATAAAGAATTTGAAACTAAATAGATGAAAAACAAGGGGAATAAAAAGAATTGGGATACATTAAAATGTTACATTGCAACAAGACCCAAACTAATTGAAAATACCACATATAAGACCTAACATAGCCATGAAAAGGCTACTAAGAATCATAATTCGAGTAATTGGATTGTATTCGTCTTCTGGGTCCATCAGTGTGAAAAATATAATAGCCAGAACCACATCACACGTACTCAGCACCAATGGTATGAGGAGAGCCATCCACCTAGGTTCAAGTGTTTTGAATTTGTGAAAAAACCCTGCACCCCTGTTTTTATAATGGTCCATTAAGAAATTATGACCGTTATATATATAACCATTGGGTTTTCAAAATAACCTTTGGGTTTTCGTTCATAAAGTTTAACTTTATATAAAAACTTGGTTTTTAATGCTCTTATAATCTTATGATATTTCAAATATTATAATATATCTAAGATGTTATTCAAAAAAAATTATAGTTTAAAAATGAAAAGAATATTCTTGAAAATAAATCTATTTGTTATTACAAAATCCCGATGGATACCTATATGGTTGAAAACTTAGTATTTTAAAATGTTTTGAAAGTTATGTTTAAAGGGTACCCATGATAATATATCTTATTGGATCTCTAAGACTATGTATTTGATTTGGGGAAACCAATTGGTCTTTTAAAAATAATTTAATGGATCAAATAATAGAGTATATTATAAATTGGATATTTTTTTAGGATTATTTATAAAGTTATGGTATGTTAATTATGAAATATATATATATATATATATGTATCTTTTTAAAAGGGGTATATGAAAATGTAAAGTATTCTACATAGCCTATAATGGGATTTTAGATTTGAAAATTTTAAAACTGTTCATTTCATTGTATAAATATTCAATTTTTACCAATATTCATTCTTCACACTATATTTAAACTAAGTATACTTATACTAATTATTTAGTATATATAAATAATTTTTTAATAAAAATTTATGTTGGGACTCGGCCAAGCCGAGGGCATCCTCTAGGGACAAGCCCTCAAGGCCGAGACCGAGCCCCAGGGACCCGAGGTACCAACCATCGGGATCCCCGAGCAGTGTAGAGGTGTCAACCAGGTCCGAGCCCGAGCATAGCTTCGTCCAATAGCACGCATGCCCGTGTATAAGGTCCACGACACGCGTTGAGTAGGGTTGGGCCAAGTCCCACATGGGCCCCTTGTATAAGGCCCCGGTGTGCGTGTGTGTTTGTGTTATTTCTATAAAGACAACACACTCTGTATTATAAACCACGCCTCCTCTTCAGTTCGTTTCGATGTGGGACACATTCCACGCATTCTGAGCCGTTAGATCGACTTATTCTTCAATCACGTCTGTCTGTTTTTTGTGACCGTCCTATCTCTCCTGAGATCTAATCGCAGCCCTGAATCCCTTTTAAACCGATAAACCCAATTCCTGTGCTTCTTACAACCGCCTAATCTCTCTGATTTTAATCCGGGCCCTCTGTTTCTTTTCTGTGTCGACCTCTCCAGTGTCTTCTTCCTCATGTCGGGGTCCTGTGCAAGTAGGCCTACACCCGAGGACGCCTCGACATCTCCTTTTTCACTGCTCCTCTTGACCCCTGCACACCCACCTCCTAGGCCACTGTTTCTTCATCTTCCCTATTCCAGCCAACCCTTTGGCCAAGTCACCTAGATGCATTGAAGCCCTACTTAAACCCCTCCTTCCTTATGAAACCTGACGACTTCTCCTCCTCCTTCCCTCCTCCCGAACTCTCCAGCAAAGCCAACGAGCTCCCTTTTGATCCGAGCATCCACCTTAATCACGGTAAGTGTGCTTGCATGATTTTTGGAGAACCCCACACCTGGTATATATAGTTTATATATGTATATATACCTAATACAAACCCCTCAGTTTGTATTGTTTTCAAAAAGGGGTTGCCATCATGTTTTCAGTAGGGTACAGGTAAGGATGTTTTATGTTTTACTCTCATTCAGAAATACTACTCTTCTATGTTTTAGTATATACGGTTTATATATATATATATGTATAATGAAAACCATCCAGTTTTAAAATGGTTTCATGGGTGTTTTCCTAAAATTTACTAGAAATATGTCAAGTGCAAGGGATTATCATTATTTGTTTTAAAACCAACGCTTTAAAATATAGTTCATATATACGGGTTATATATATATATATATATATATTCTTTATATATATAAGTTATATTTTATTTTTAGTTGGATCGACCTATGTGGGACAGGTCGTTTGGGTGTTTAGTTTTGATTGTTTTCCTTTGGTTTTATTTCACAAAACCTATACATATATAAATATTCGAAATATACAGTTTTTTATATGAATATAAATATATTCAGAACCCATACCTAATATATTTTCGGATTTCCAATAGGATCCAGTATGTTATACTAGGCATTATATATTTTTGAGGGTCGTTTGAAACTATTTTTACCATGAAAACCCCCCTCTGTAAACTTTGTATATATATATCTATTTACTCACATACATGTTGTCCAATAAGAATCAAATTCATTATTTTTTTAAAGGATGGATGTCAATCTTTATGTAAATTCTTATTTTATGTGAACCATGCTTTATAAAATAAGTTCATTTGACATTACCCATGACGTGTTTTATGATTAAGTGTGTATTTTGGATTGATTAAAATATGTTAGAGGATTTATGAATTTTGGGACCGTGTTACCATGTTGTGTCCATTTAATATCTTATTATGCAATGAACCTTCTTTGGTGAAAGCCATTAGTTAATCAAGCTATGGTTTAATGACCTGTTTATCACCATAACTAATGTCAAGTGTTTTTTTAAAAAGCATTTCATTTCCATGAAATAATAATTTTTAAAAGATTCATCATTTATTATATCATTATTTTATATTCTTTAATAATTAACTTTTGTGAAAACAATGTTTACTAAAATATGTATGCCTTTGATTAGTTATTGACATATTTTGCAATGTTAACAGTCGTCATGTATTAGCAACATGGGTAATGATTAATTATTTATTTATTTTATTATTGTACATAATGCAAGCCTATGATATGTCACGATAATGAACTAAGAAATTGGATTACCCAAAGTGGTATGGGACACCTTGGGTAATATGAAAATGAATGAGTTATTCAAGGTGGTATGGGACATCTTGAATATACAAACCCTTTAAGTAAAGTATGAACGATGTGTCTCACATGATAATAATGAAAAATTTTAAGGGTACACCCTGATAGTGCTCCAATGCATTGGGTAAAGACTTAATCTCTATAGATGACAAGTTTAATGACGCCTTGGGGATGGACCTTGGAAATGGTTTCTAAAATGAAACCTTGGGGATGGACCTTGGTGATACGAAAATGATTGTCTAAGTTAAATGTTGATGCCAAATAATTCAAGTTATGTTACAAGTTATTTTCAAGATATTATGAACATTATTTCACGACCATTGAATTTATGTTTTCATAAAGTTCTTATTTCACTAGTATAAGTTTGGAGCATGATTTGTGTTTATCACTTAGTAAAATAAGTAACTAGCTTATGAAAATTTAAGTTGTTTCCTTTATGCGCAACTCTGATTATTCATTACTCCTAACTGTTTAATTTTATGCTTATGTAATCACATGTCGTACTTGTTTATGATGACCATTATTACTCCTTTAGAAATGTCAAAATTGTTTCATATATTTCTTGAAAATCTTGATTGAGCATTTTGATGTTATGTGTTACAGTTTTCCTTAAGAGAATGTTCCATGAATAATTTTAAACGAATGTTTTCAAAAGTTACAATATATATATATATATATATATATATATATATATATATATTGAAAACCCCTTACTAAGTATTTCAATGCTCACCCTATGTTTTGATTTAAAATTTTCAGGTATCTGCTTTTAAAAGATGAATCATTTCAGAAGTTTCCGGTTTTCCAGAACCCAAACTGCACACGACCCTCTGTATGGAACATGATGTGTAGTTATCAGTGCATGTTTTATTTAAAATCAACACATCATGTTCAGAAGGCATCAGATCCCGGGTTTTCGGAGTCAGGGACTTCACAGTTGGTATCATAGGGAGGTTTAGGTAACTCTGGAAAGCCAAAAAATGAATATATATATATATATATATATACTTCATTTTACTAAAAATGAGTTTTCTTAAATTTCAGATGAAAAATGAAGGTACTAATCTTTTTTCTCTCCCCACTGAGGCCCTAGAGACCATTGTGTCTTTAGCTATCCATGAGGATTTTCTAAACTATGAAAATATATTCATGACATGAAAACACCTTTACGACGTATCCAACTCACCATGAGTTCTTCAGTTACACTGGGGGGTAGGAATGGATTACCTCCTTATGATGATGACCTAGTTTCCCTCCTATGTTCGTCGGGGAAGGTACCATGAGGGAGTTTTATGGGTGTTTACGGCAGGTGAGGACTTTGGTATTATGACCCTCGACGCTTTTCAAGAGGCTGATGCTGCCGGTGACCTCCGAGCAGCCTACCTCTGTCAAATCATGAACTTCGGCTTCTGGGGCGTGTTGTTGAACTTCAGAATATTAGAAGATGAATCCACCCGACTTTCTTGTAGACACCAAGTGTATTCGGACGTCTCCCAACTTGATACCCCTCATGCCAGTCTCCGGAGACGTCACAGGTTCCCCCATTAGTTTAACCCTAAATGCTCAGTCTGTGTTTGGTTTGAGGAGATAGGGATTTTTTCCTCTTTATGTAGAGTTCATGTAGTAAATCATTAGGGGAAACTCAAGCACTGGCATGCAATAATAAACTTTTGTTTACTGATATGTTGCCTTTCCCTTTCCTTCTTAGCTTTGTTTATACCTTTGAATGGTTTTCAAGTGATTGAACTCCCATATTAAACTTTCAGATGGAAGGACAAACCCACCTGTTATCCCTTCCCACGGAGATCCTGAAAATCATTGCAACCAAAACTTGTGAGGACAATTATGACCCCTTTTCAAATTTTTGAAAAATGTGCAAGCAGTGGTTTGAGGTGACAAATTGTCTGGAGATTCTCCGCACCTGCCAGGGGAATGCCTCCATCTACTACCACATAGGCTCAGCATAACTGGTCGGGCGTGAACGATGAGGAAGTTACCACGAAGGGATCTTCCTATGTTTCACCCTAGGCCGTAACTACACGGCCAGGGTAAAATTTCAAGAGGGTTCTTTAGAAGGAAACATTTATGTGACATATATGTACCAACTCCTCAGTGTTAGCCTGTATAACCACATATATGACTTGGATATTCTCGACAGAGACATAATTCAGTGAGTACTCTGTACGTTGGTCCACATGGACATTTATAAACTTTATACGGTTCGAGCCTCCCTCTGGAAGCCTGAATGTCTAGTACATGAGTTCAACCCCTCCTGCCCTAAGTGTATCTGGGTTAGGGAACTGGAGGAGTTGAGCATCACTACGGGGATTCCGCTAAATGCACCTGTTGACCCTCTACATTGGTGGAGATGGTGAGAATATCATAGAACCCTTGTGGCTTGGTGAAATAAATTGCGAGGATGAAATTCTGTTAAGAGGGGAATAATGTGATGCCCCAGGATTTATGAACCTGGCTAAGTGAACAATGTTATGTTTTATAATGTTGTCTCTTGTTTTATATGGTGTGTTTTTGGTACTGATAACGAATTTGAAACTAAATAGATGAAACACAAGGGGAATAAAGAGAACTGGGATACATTAAAATGTTACATTGCAACAAAGACCCAAACTAATTGAAAATACCATGTACAAGACCTAACATAGCCACGAAAAGGATACTAAGAATCACAACCCAAGTAATTGGATAGTATTCGTCTTCTAGGTCCATCAGTGTGAAAAATATAATATCCAGAACCACGTCACACGTACTCAGCACCAATGGTATGAGGAGAGACATCCACCTAGGGTCAAGTGTTTTGAATTTGTGAAAAAACCATACACCCATGTTTTTATAATGGTCCTTTAAGAAATTATGACCATTATATATATAACCGTTGTGTTTTCAAAATAACCTCTGGGTTTTTGTTGATAATGTTTATCTTTATATAAAAACTTGGTTTTTAATTCTCTTATAATCTTATGATATTTCAAATATTATAATATGTTTAATATGTTTTTAAAAAAAATCATAGTTTAAAAATTAAAAGAATAGTCTTGAAAATAAATCTATTTTTTTTACAAAATCCTGATGGATACCTATATGGTTGAAAACATAGTATTTTAAAATGTTATGAAAGTTATGTTTAAAGGGTACGTGTTATAATATATCTTATTGGATCTCTAAAACTATGTATTTGAATTGGGGAAAACTATTGGTCTTTTAAAAAGAATTTTATGTATCAAATAATAGAGTATATTATAAATTGGATATTTTTTTTAGGATTATTTATAAAGGTATGGTATGTTAATTATGAAATATATATATATATATATATATATATATATATTTGTATCTTTTAAAAAGTGTTATATGAAAATGTAAAGTATTCTACATAGCCTAGAATGGGATTTTAGATTTGAAAATTTTAAAACTGTTTATTTCCTTACATAAAAATTCAATTTTTACCAATATTCATATTCCAAACTATATTGAAACTAAGTATACTTATACCATTTATTTTGTATATCTAAATAATTTTTTAATAAAAACTTATATTGGGACCCGGTCAAGCCGAGGGAAACCCTTAGGGACAAGCCCTCAAGGCCGGGACCAAGCCCCAGGGACCCGAGGTACCGACCATCAGGATCCCCAAGCGGTGTAGAGGTATCAACCTAGTACGAGCCCGAGCATAGCTTCATCCAGTCGCAGTGGTCCCGTGTATAAGGCCCATAGTGCACGTTGAGTAGATTTTAGCCAAGGCCCACATGGGGCCTGTGTATAAGACCTCAGTGTGTGTGTGTGTTTGTGTTATTGCTCTGAAGGCAGTGCACCCTGTATTATAAACCACACCTCCTCTTCAGTTCGTTTCGATATGGGATGTATTCCGTGCATTCTGAGCCGTTCGATCGACTTCTACTTCAATTGCGTCCATCCTTTTTTTGTGACCATCCGATCTCTCTTGAGATCTAATCGCGACCCACGATCCCTTTAATACTGATCAACCCATTTCTGGTGCTTCCTCCAGCCGTCCGATCTCTCTGATTTTAATCCAGGCCTTCTATTTCTTTTCTGCGTTGACCTCTCCAGCATCTTCTTCCTCACGTCAGGGTCCCGCACCAGTAGGACTGCACCTGAGGATGCCTTGGCTTCTCATTTTTCACTGCTCCTCTTGATCCCCTCCACACCCCCTCCTAGGACGCTATTTCTTCATCATCCCCACGCCGGCCTACCCTTTGGCTGAGTCACCTAGTTACACCGAAGCCCTACTTAAACCCCTCCTACCTCATGAAACCAGGTGGCTTCCCCTCCTCATTTCCTCCTTCCGAACTCTCCAAAAAATCCAACGATCTCCCTTTCAGTCTAAGCATCCTCCTTCATCACGGTAAGGGTGCTTGCATGATTTTTGGAGAAACCTACACCTGGTATATACAATTTATATATGTATATATACCTAATATAAACCCCTCGGTTTGTATTTTTTTCAAAAAGGGGTTTCCATCGTGTTTTCAGTAGGGTAGAAGTAAGGATGTTTTATGTTTTACTCTCATTCAGAAATACTACTCTTCTATTTTTTAGTATATATGGTTTATATATATATATATATAAATATGTATAATGGAAACCATCCAGTTTTAAAATGGTTTCAGGGGTGTTTTCCTAAAATTTACTAGAAATATTACATGTGAAAGGGATTATCATTCTTTGTTTTAAAACCAACAATTTAAAATATAGTTCATATATATGGGTTATCTATATATATATATATTCTTTATATATATAGGTTATATTTTCTTTTTAGTTGGATCGACCTATGTGGGACAGGACGTTTGTGTGTTTAGTTTTGATTGTTTTCCTTTTGTTTTATTTCACAAAACCTATACATATAAAAATATTCAAAATATACAGTTTTTTATATGTATATAAATATATTCAGAACCCAAACCCAAGCTATTTTTGGATTTCCAATAGGATCCAGTATGGTATACTAGGAATTATATATTTTTGAGGGTTGTTTGAAACTATTTTTACCATGAAAACCCCCCTCTGTAAACTTTGTACATATTTATCTATGTACTCACATACATGTAGTCCAATACGAATCAAATTCATGATTTTTTTTAAAGGATGGATGTCAATCTTTAAGTAAATTCTTATTTTATGCGAACCATGATTTATAAAAGAAGTTTATTTGACATTACCCATGACGTGTTTTACGATTAAGTGTGTATTTTGGCTTGATTAAAATATGTTAGAGGATTTAAGAATTTTGGGACCGTGTTACCATGTTGTGTCCATTTATTATCTTAATATGCAATGAACCTGCTTTGGTGAAAGTCATTAGTTAATCAAGCTATGGTTTAATGACCTGTTTATCACCATAACTAATGGCAAGTGTTTTTTTAAAAAAACATTTCATTTCCATGAAATAATAATTTTTAAAATATTCATCATTTATTATATCATTATTTTATATGCTTTAATAATTAACTTGTGTGCAAAGAATGTTTACTAAACTATGTATTCCTTTGATTAGTTTTTGACATATTTTGCAATGTTAACTGTCCTCACTTATTAGAAACATGTGTAATCATTCATTATTTATTTTGTTTATTATTGTACATAATGCATGCCTATGATATGTCATGATAATGAACTATGAAATTGGATTACCCAAAGTGGTATGGGACACCTTGGGTAATGTGAAAATGAATGAGTTATTCAAGGTGGTATGGGACATCTTGAATATACAAACCGTTTAAGTAAAGTATGAACGATGTGGCTCACATGATAATAAAAGAAAATTTTAAGGGTGTGCCCTGATAGTGCTCTAATGCATTGGGTAAAGACTTAATCTCAAGAGATGACGAGTTTAATGACGACTTGGCGATGGAACTTGATAATGGTTTTTAAAATGACACCTTGGGGATGGACCTTGGTGATACAGAAATAATTTTCTAAGTTAAATGTTGATGCCACATAATTCAAGTTATGTTACATGTTCTTTTCAAGATAATATGACCATTCTTTCAAGACCATTTCCAGTATGTTTTCATAAAGTTCTTATTTCACTAGTATAAGTTTAGAGCATGATTTGGGTTTATCACTTAGTGAAATAAGTAACTATCTTATGAAAGTTTATGTTATTTACTTTATGCGCAAATCTGATTATGCATTACTCTGAACTATTTAATTTTATGCTCAAGTAATCACATGTCGTACTTGTTTATGATGACCATTATTACTCCTTTAGAAATGTCATAATTGTTTCATATGTTTCTTGAAAATCTTGATTGAGCATTTTGATGTTATGTGTTACAGTTTTCCTTAAGATAATGTTCCACGATTAATATTAAACGAATGTTTTCAACAGTTAAATTGTTTTTATATATATATTTTTAAAAACCCTTACTATGTATTTCAATGCTCACCCTATGTTTTGATTTAAAATTTTCAAGTTTCAGCTTTTAAAAGATGAATTCTTTCAGAAGTTGCCAGTTTTCCAGAACACGAACCGCACACGATCCTCTGTATGGAACATGATATGTATTTATCAGTGCATGTTTTATTTAAAAACAACACATCATGTTCAGAAGGTACCGGCTCCTGGGTTTCAGGAGTTGGGGACTTCACAAGATATAACTTAGGCTTTTGTGGTCTGAATACATCATAAAACATTCACCAAAAAGGAAGTGCTACCAAATTTTAAGCACATGCATAACAGTTGAAAGTTCAAGATCATGGGTAGGATAATTCTTCTCATGTGACCTAATATGACGAGATGCATATACTAATACATGATCACCCTGCATAAGAATTCACCCCAAGACAAAATCTGATGCATCAAAAAAGACCACATAGCACTGACTGACTTCTGGAATAGTCAACACCGGTGTATTAGCCAATAGAAATTTCAACTCGACCAAAGAAATTTGACATTTATCATCCTAAAAAAACTTCACCCCCTTCCGAGTCAGAGCATTCATTAGAGAAGCCATCTTCAAGAAGTCCTTCATAAAACCACAATAATATCCAACTAAGCCAAAGAAGCTCTAGATCTCAAAGAAATTTTGTGGTTGATTTCAAGTTATAATAACCTTCACCTTATTAGGACCAACTGATACACCCTTTTCAGACACCATGTGTCCCAATAATATTACTTCCTGAATCCAGAAATCACACTTTGAAATATTTTCATAAAGGCAGTGATTTTTAAAAAATATAGAACTATTCTCATATGTTTCAAATCATCCTCCTCAGACTTGTAGTAAACAAGAATTTCATCCACAAAGACTACCAAAAAGCTATCGAGATACTCATGGAAAATATTTTTCATTAAATCTATGAAAACTGTAAGAGAATTTTTCTGGCCAAAGGGAATAACAATGTACTCAATGTACCCATACCTGCTCAAAAAGGAAATCTTCTAAATGTCATATTTTTTTATCCTCAACTGATGGTAACCAGATTGAATTTGATTCTTTTAAAACCAGTTAGACCCTTTTATCTGATCAAACAGATCCTCAATCTATGGAAATGGGTATTTTTTTCATCGTAACTCTATTGAGCTTTCGATAATCAACACATAGGTGAAGAGAACCATCAGGCTTTGTAGAAAATAGAACTAGCACTACCTAAGTAGAAAAACTTTGATGAATAAATTCTTTCTAAAAAAGATCATCCAATTGAGACTTCAACTCTTTTAGCTAAGCGGGTTCCATACAGTATGAGTGGATAGAGACCGGTTGTGCACCAAACATTAATTCAATAGAAAACTCAACCACTCTCATCGATGAAAGACTAGAGAAATACGAATAGAAGAAATCAGAAAACTCAGTGACAACTGTAGGAATATGACCACCCATTTAATCTCTCTCTAGATCAAAAGAAAACACTTATATCACTTTCCCCAACTATGGATAACAAGGTCTAGATCTGTTTGACCTTGGGACCCATTCTCCTTGAAAAAAATAGGCACACGACTAGGTGTAATAAAGTAGAAATATTAAGGATAACAATAAATTCTGGATTTTTGGCAATGAGCCAATTCATCCTGAATATAACGTCAAGAGATTTCATATCATTAACCAAAAAACTCTAAGCTAGCTTGACATTTGATAGAGAGAAGACACATACAGGACTACAGAGACCCTTCTCTCTCATTGTACCAAGGAGTGTAGTAATATCCATTGGACAAGATAGTTTCTCCATAAGAAGATCAAGAATGTTAACAATACAATTTTAAATAAATGATTGAGATGCATCCATATCAAAAAGAGCAGTCACAAATGACAAAGCAATGGTAATGGTACCTCTCACAGTCGTTGGACTCATGTCTTCTTCCTTTGGAGAATCTTCCATTGTGTGAATAAGATTTTTTTAGATGCCTATGGATGGAACCCTTTTATCATTAAATAATTTTATTTCACTGCAGTTTTAGGAGGAGCTGATGATTCTGTCCTACTATGTAGAGTAGGGAAGTGATGGAAAAACCTCTGCAAGTTCCCTAAACATCCATAGAAGCTACAGTTCTTGGGTCCTTTAGTGAAAACCCTCCTAGAATTTCCTAGATTTCCACACTGATAGCAAGTCAACGTACTTCCTCCTAGATATGAAGGAGGACTGTAATGACTCAATAGTCGAGAAATGGAATGAGAATCATCATGATTTTGTTTTCTTGTGAAGAAAAGAACACTACCATTGGGAGAAAAAGGAAATCCTGTCAACCTTGATGTTCCATCCAAGTCCATGTCAACCATCATCTTCATATCCATCATATCATAATTAGTGGAAAAATTACGCAAGAAAACCTGAGAATGGATTTCTAATCAATGTCCCAAATCGAACCATTGATCCTTCATCCTCTCATTAGATATAATCTCAGAAGAAAACTGCACCATATAAAAAAAAAGTGGTTTGAATACTTAGTCGCGGTTTTTTTGGCCTCCTCAAGCTTAAAAATTTCCACATAGTTAGCCAAAACCATTGACTCTAGACAGAATCGATTGGTGAAAATAATCTTTAAGTCTTTCCACTGTAAGTCCTCATGTTTCCCTTCCATCACCATCATGTCCCACCATCTCCTGCTCAGTCCCTCTAGCATGAAGGTGGCACACTTCACCCTGATAACTTTCGGTGTCTACAAGAACTCAAACAGATGTTCTTTTTTTTCAATCATTCCTCAACATGTTGAGGATCAGTGGATCCTTTGAAGACTGGTATATTCAAGAGAAGTAACTCCAGAGAATGATTCTGAAGAACATCCTCCAGAGGATTCACAGCTAGGTCCAGAGTGGTAAAAGGATGTGGTGCATGTCCCAGAGCTTGATAGTGCACACAATCCCCCCGAGAAGATTAAGATTGACAATAGGATTTTCTTGTTGAGGTTCAGTAGTATCCTTTTCCTGAATCTGAATTTGCACATCTTCTTAGAGTCATGATGCTACACAACATCATCAGATAAAATGAAGACATTAAATTAACACCCAAACTATGTAGAAAGATAAAAAAATATTCTCAACATAAGGTACAAACAAGATTTAGATTTCTCTCTATCCAAATATCAATATAGAAAAGACTAGAACTAATCCACAAGACATCTTTCCCTTACCACCAATGAAAACTTATGGATCATTACAATGAGAGGTGGTCTGACACTAAATTGCATCTACCTCCTATGTCCTGACAAGATTTTAAAAAATGCAGATGATCTTCAAGAAAAAGGAAGATCAATAGCCTCCTCTGATACCAATTTGTCACAAACCAGACCAAGTACCCTAGAAACATGATAACCGAGATAGTCCTGACCAAACCCAAAGGGATTTCATGATCCCTATGGGTCAAAAACTAGTACCTGGAATCATAAAACATACAAGTGGGAATTATTTTTCTACAATAATGCAGAAGCGAATGATAAAAGTCATCATGCATATCAATAAGAAAACTCCATATGTAGTAAAGGTACCAAAGTAAAATGAGGAATAAAAACCAAATTACTACAGCCCAAATTACTAAACAAGAAAATACCCCCAAGGTCCCTAAGCACACAATTCACCAAGTCCAAAGCTCAACAACTGGATCCACCTCTTAGAGATCCCTTCCCTTTGCTTGAGCCAGGAAGATGAAATTCTACAAACACCTGAAGGAAAAATTAGTGTGTGTGACTAAACCCAGAAGGATACCACTAAGGATTCCATAAAAGATTCCAAATATAGATTATCCAAATGAAAACATTCAATTTTCATAACCCACAGGTTTGGAAACTTTTAAGCACATTTAAACAAAACATGCTAAAATGTTTCAAAATAATGTTAAATACATTCAAAGCACAAGTTTTACTTTACAAGAGATAGAATATTTCTAAAAACATGGCTTAACCAAAGCATTTATATAAATCATTTTATATAAATTTAGTAGTTATGTAAATAAATTCAATCAAACATTGGCATATATTTATATCTCAAATATAAATAAACAAGTGAGCGACATGGTTATCTGCGAAAAGATACAATATTATTAACTAGATATATGATTCCACACTCTGTATGTGAACTCAGAAAAATGTGTATGCACATGCCCCTATGACACTGGCCAACGGATACTCATCATTAACCCATTGGGGATGTGAACCATTTCATGTATGTTTTAGAACATTGTATTAATGTAGAGTGTATCCAAATAACTCACTAACTATCTAAGGATTTCATGTGCTCTTACATGATGGGATAACTATTTTATGATTTATTAAAATATGATCAATCCCATTCTCCCATTTCTTAAATGATTTTTTTTCCATTTCAAACCAAAACAGGTTTTATTCAAAAACACTCATTTTTCATAAGATAAAACCAATGGGTTTCTATCAAATCATTTTAATCCATTTCCAAGTTAGAAATTAATTCAAAAAAAATTCCATCCTTTTCAAAATTAATTTTTACAATTAAATTCAACAATTCAATTGAATATATTCCCATAAAATTCACAACATAAATTCAACAATCTAAATTAGACAATTTTCCACAAACCCACCACAATTCAATTGAATTAGGGTTTTTCCAAATTTCCATGCCAAAACCATTTCAAATCCTATAATTTAGTGGAATTGGGTTTTTATCAACGAAATTGAAAGCAAGATTAAGTAATTGAACTTAAATCAACAATTGAAATAAATCAACCAGCACGATGGTAATAAATTTGTCATATTGGGATAGAACAACCTTCCTCTTCCCTGAAGAACGACACTTGAAATGACACCCGTCAGTGAGAACAAAGGTGAAGGAGTCCTTGAAACACAAACTATAACCAATATACAACCCCAAGAGACATAGATCCATCAATACATATATGATCCATCAAAAACTCATGAGAGGAGAAAGATAGGAACTAGGAGAGAAAGATAGAACACCTACCCAGAAATTGTGCCACAAGAGAAACTAAGATACCTAGCCGTTTGGTTCAATATGGGAGGAGGGGAACCTCTGAAAATTACCTAGGTAGTGTCTAGGGTTAAGAAAAATGAAGATCCAGTGGAAGGAATGGAAAAAAATATCCAATCGTTCATTTTAAAACTAGACGCAGACTGGGTCACAACATGTGCCCCTAGGTCACGAACCGTAGTCCATGATGGATAAGTTACACCAAAAACACATCACATAGGGTTAAATATCCAATATTTATCCCCTACACGATGTGTACATCAAGTATTAGGCATGTAAAAACTCACAAAATGACCTCCCCATTCAAGAATTGACACCAACACCAAGTACAAAGAGTGTACTTTAGGTACACGGTGTGTACCTGTTCTGCAGTGTACAGAAAACCCATTCAAATAACATAAAAGGATTTTTTTAAAAAGGGGACTTTAAAAAGGGGGAATCATACCCATCCAGGGTAACATGATGTTATAATTTCTCTATCCCTATATCCTTAATAGTAAAATATATACACCCACTAAGGTTTATGTGTTGGGTTTGAGTACCAAAACTAGAATGACCCCATGAATGAAGCCTTAACATAAATACGAAAATATATATGAGCAACTGTATGAAAACAATAAAATAAAAAATTACGAACAATAATTCAAGCTATTTTATTATGTGCTAACTAGGATACCAAAAACCCAAACCATGCTTGATTCATCCAATACTTGTGGAAGTAAAAACCTATTTTCTAGAAAAGTAAAATAACCATATTTATAATGTGGAGTTGAAGACAATGGATATTGTAACAAATATGACCTCATGAAGGGGAACCAATACTGAAATGGGTATAAAACCTTAATCCTATGAGATAAAAATGATTCTTATGATTGTAAAAGAACCAACATCTTGAAAAACAACTAATATTATAGAGGGTGTAATAAATATAACATCTTAGAAAGAATCAACAAAGCCTACAATCCAACTAAGACATATCGGACTGGAAATTAATTTTTTTTAAAGATCAGATAAACCCCCATTTCAGAGAAAAGGGGGAAACTTCCATGAAATCAAAGACATAAACAAGACAAAAAGGCCCTAATAGTCCAAATGTTCTAGAACAAACAACCCACACTACATGAGAAAATTCCCTCCCAGCATAAAAAACTATAAAACCCAACTTCAATCTTCTATCGCTATTTAGCTAGTTGTCCCAAGAAAAATTGCACGGGCCTGGTACCGATGTTCATATCCATTCCCTCTCAAACATCTAATTCTGGATAGAAGAGGTATAGTGGGAACTCTTTTCCTAAAACCACATCTAGAGTATCCCCATTTAGAAGATCTGATTGCAGAATCCTTGAACCACAAAACACTGAGGCCAAAAAAAAAAACAATGTAACAAGAAATTCCTACCATAAAGAAAAACCATACACAAAATGAGAACCAAAAAATATTCACAACATCAAACCTTAACTGCCTTTGTAGTCTTCATGCACATTAAAACCAATTTTCACCATAATTCCAGAATCCATCATGAGAAGCAAATACAAAAACAATAAACACAAATCCCCAAAATCGAATCCCAAACAACAACACATCCATTTTTTCAAAAAAAAAAGATCATGAATCAACAAACCATCAATGAATAGATGACCTTTCAAATCAGAGAATTCCAGAAGAATACCTCACTGTAAACCAAACACAGACCCCATCATCACCTTCAAAGCTGCACACGAAGACCAGATCCCCCCAACACACCCACAACCAACAATAAAAACAACAATGACTCCATACCACCACATTTAAAACTCGAACCCTAGATCAACACAACATAGCCATGGAAACCCTATCTAACTAAAAGGATAGGGCAATAAGAGTCCATAACGATGAGGTTTTCCAAGAAGGATGATCCCTCACGTCACCACCACTGAATGAGACTTCACGTCGTGAATGCGCCGATCCGAAGAGACAAAGAGATAACCATAGCTTGCCTAAGACATAGGAGATGAAGCCAAAGGTGGGGTGAGCCCTTGTTTCATGAATCCCCTTACCAGATAATCTTTATTTATGGAGTAGTATGGAATATCTTTTTTCTAAATATAGGGTACTACTAAACTAAGTCTATTCCTCAAAATGAAGTTAATTCTTCTTAATATCCAGATAAGACCCCAATTTGTGAGGACTACATGTAGTCCATCCATCAATGGAATGATATCGGATACTAGTCAACCAATAAAAAGTTATTGGAGGTCTTGTTTAACTATTATGCCATAACCATTCTTAATTATAATATAAGTTAGATATTTTATATATTTTTATTCCTTTCACATGAATAAGATTACAACCTATACAAAAATATTTAATAAAATAACATTCTAAAACCATTCCAATGTATTTTCTCTTCAATGAGTGAATATTAAAACAAGACCAACAACCCATTTGAATACCCTCTCATCCCTAACATACTAGTTCTAGACACATTAGGAAACTCTAACCCATCTTCAAAGGGACATTCCTACCTTATAATGTTTAACCAGGTACATTAGAAAATGTATTAGATGCAATATACATAAATGTACAACCCACATGCATGGAATTTAATATATGCCCATATTAATGAAGGGTAATATTTAGGATAACTAACCTCAGTCCTTGAAGAGTAATAATTCCAAAGGATGTTACCAATTTGAGTTTATTACATATAAATATGAATATCTAACCCCTCAACTTCCTCTATTTAGTTTTTTATATGGAGTAGGATTGGCCATAAGTGGATATATAAAATTAGATAATATAAATAATTAAAAATTTCAAGGGAGGAAGACCATAAACAATAACACATAATTTTATGTAAAAATAATGATTTAGGTTCTTAGATTATGAGAGATATTAAGCGGGAGGTAATTATGTGATTCTAGATTGTTATGAGGAAGTGGAACAACAAAAATAGAGGGTAAATGTTACATTACTAAAAAGTAATAAAAATAAATGGGGGGGGGGGGTTGGTTTTCCCATTGATAAATAGGTGGAGTTCCACCGAATATCCAGTGAAAAATTGGTTTCATAGTGGTCCCTTGTTAGGAGTCCTCTGGGAGTATAGGCTTAAGACACTACCTATCCCCTAGAGATCATGGTAGGATTATTATGTTTTCCACTAGTTTAAAATGGTTCTTTTCCCCTTTGGTATATTATTTTCACACCCAACATACAATATCTTAAATAAAAATAAAAATAATTTAATATAAAATTGCTAAATTAAAATAAATTTTTTTTTCTAAAAATTGTTATAGAATTTTAATATTTTCCCTCATGGTATTAATTTACTTGATAATTATCTATTCACCTCCTCCAAAAATAATCATGGACACTAAAATCTTAAATATAACTTCTATTTGCATGTTTCCTTGGAATGTGTATTTGTTATTACTACACATAAAATACAAGAACCATCTTTCTATAATGAACCATATCACTTTTATCCATAATTGTTAGTGATAACTCATTAAATGATGCATCCACATCTAATTCGACATTATAAAAAACCATCCCTTGGCATCCTATCATGATACCCAAATCAGACTGACATAAGACCTAAATTGCATTCCAAATCACCATTGGCTAAAATAGTTCAAAGGAATCAATATTTACTTTTCATAAATAATTTTACCCATTTGAACATATAACCAATGTATGTGATTATAAAAGGAAATAATGTATGATATTTTTAAACAATGAAGATACCATACATGTTAAATAAAAACTACTAAAAACAAATAACATCCAAAAAAGATATAATATAAATAATAAATCATAAAAAAAATAATGAAATACATAATCACCAATAATTACAAAAACCTGAACTCAAATATAATCAATATTAAAGAAATCAATAAATGGAGAGAAAAAGATAATTAAAGGGGATCATAATGAAAATTTGTTGAATAAATAAAAATATAAAAAAATCCTAATCAAAATAAATAAAAAAAATAAAAAAAAATTCCCTTTATCATTTGATAAGAAAACCAACTGCACTTTTACCCTCCACTAATATATTAAAAATATAATAATAATCCAATATATCAAAATACATCCAAAAAACATATCTATATAAGTTTAAATAAAATATAAAAATACAAATAAATATATATGGGGTGAGCGAGAAGCCCAATAAGATACCACCAATACACATTAAAAATCATTTAAAAGAATAAACCATAACATTATAGTTTGTAATATATATATATATATATATAAAGTACTTAATTTATTTTATGAAATATAATATCATTGAGATAATTTAACATATAATTTTAATTGAAAACCAATGTCTTTGAAGCAAGATTCATCCAAAGAAAACAATTTATAAAGAAATACATGTATCATTTTTAATGATAATAGATTTATATAGATTATAAAATAAAAGTAAATTAAAATTAATTTTTTACAATTATATATTTATTTCTATATGTAATAAATCATTTTTGATAATTTAAAAGAATGCCTCTTAAACTTCTTCAAAAAAATAAAATTAAAAAAACATGAATATTTTAAAATTGTTTTGTTAGCATGTTAGTTTAGAATATTACAATATAATTACAAAAGAATAAGAAGATTCCATAAACATAAAAATCAATAAAATATTAAAAATCATATGATATTAAGAAATTTTATAGTTAGAAAATTTAAAATATATCAGGTTTGGAACCATTTACTAGTACATATTGTGTTCGTAAAGGTATGCACCACCATCATTCCATAACTAACTTTTTTAAAAGAAAAATACACTAATATAATCAAAATATTTGAATATGGGATACTATATACAATAGAATCATTAACTAGTGTTTTAATTATAGAATTCTATCATTGTTATCAAGTCATCATATGATGTTTTTAAATGGTGTGAGAGAAAACTAATCAATATAACATTTAAGAATCACATTAAAAAATCTCAAATCACACCTAGGAATATCCTTCAAAGTAGTATCTTCATTCAAATTGACATACAATTATCATAAATATATAAAACATAATATAATTAGATATTACAAATAAATAAAATCAAGATTCACAATTTTAAGGGTTAAAAATATCAATTGAAATACATTTTGTTATATTCTAAATGGTCCTTTACTCTATTTGTACATAAATAAAAATATTATGTCATCTATTTGTAAAAGAGAATAAATTATCCTATAAAAAATAAGTTTTCATCATTAAAATATGCACTAAATATTTAAGAAAATATATTTTAAGAAATGTTTACATAAATATAGATTTTAAATTATTATATGAAAAACTATTGTAATGTCTCTAAAGGTCCACATTTAACATCTTGTCACCTTTATCAGGTATGTTTCCCCTTTTCCTATGTTCCCTTCTAGTTTTAAGAATTTTTATGTTATTTTTTGGGTTTAATACAGAATAAATAATAGGTACAGGCCGTGTAACTTAATTATATGTTGTATACTTGGTGATGGTTGCATATCATGAACTGGGAGATCACATCGGGAATGAGAAGATAATTTCGTGAGCAGGTACACATCATGTACCTGAGGTACACATCCTTTAATAGTCAAATAGAGGATTTTTATCCCAAGTTGAATGGTTTTTTTGGCATAATCTATCAGGCATGGACTACATGTCATGACCATGGGTTACACATCGTGACCTAGCCTGCGCCCAGGTTAAATTCACAAATTTAACTTTTTTGATCATCTATTTCATTCCATATCTCTTGGATCTCAGACCAGAGCTCTCCCTATGTTAATTAAAGAGGTCTCTCACTTTCTGGATTGATCTGATCTGCATTGGATCATTGTTTGGTTTGTGGTGCGTCTCACCGGATATGTTGTGAGATATTGTCTCAATGGTCGTTCCTTGGCTAGTTGTATGTGCGACCTGAACTTTTAGGTAGGTGTTTATGTATCTATCCTATGGTAATTAACCTTCTTGTTTTTCTTTCAAAATTGCATAATAAATTGATTTATGAAATTTTCATGATTGCCATGCGTGTTGAAAAATGATTTTCAATGAAAATAGTTTTCCATGGATTTTGATAATTGGATTGGGAAATGATGTTTAAAGTTATCAAATCATTGAAATTTGTTTTTGAAAAAGAGCACATGGGTTACCTTGGGTAATTAGGTGGAAGGTTTAGTTTGAGGTATTGTTCAATTATTTTTATTATCAATGAGGTTAGTCTTGGGGCTTTCTTCTATTTCATAGGACCGTTGTTCTAGGGGGCCGATATTGACAATTTGGGGGGGGGGGGTTTACTCATGGGGTTTTCCTCTGATTCTTATGTCGGTTGATCTATGATCAGTTTTGAGTAAATGATTATTTTGATACGAGTAGTCTACTGCCTAGAACTGTAGTATTCATTGGTTTTGTGATACCTATTCTTCTGTTTTGTATTGCTTGGTTTTCTGAGTTTTCCATAATATGCATGTTTATGCTTGTGGAAAATGATATGGAAAATGTGATTTGAAACTAATATTTCTGCTTTTGTTCCGATTTATGGGAAAGGGAATGTTTACCATGTTTTCTAAAATACTGTTTTATTTCTTATCATGCCATGTTTTATTTTGAAAATGACCATACATGATTTTTTATATAGAGACATGTTACGAAACACCTAGGTAGGATCCTACTGATCTGGTTACCTCAAACCCAATTCAATTCATTGGTGGTGTGTAGACCTTTGTTTTTCTTCCGGTTCAGGGAAAGTCAGGGGGCCGCAGTGAGGTGGTGAGGTTCATGTCAGCTGGGATGGGTAGTTGGTGCTGAGATGGTTAGAGTTCATCCATGCATCATTAGATTAGTTGTTTGGTTTTTGAGTCCCTTACAGTAGGGCTTGTCTTTTGGAGTTTCTAGTGACTATTTTAGTTATTCTATTTTTTCTATTTTCCATACACTTATGAAATATATACTTATTAGTCTTCCACTATTCCTTTCTTTCTCTATATATGTATTCCATGTGGTTGTTCAAGTTAGACGTAATCGTTCCCTCATTTTTTTTTCATTTGATGCTTGGGTGCTTGTCGCCAACCCATATGGATAGGGAACTCCCTTTGGGTATGTGACTGATTGGGTTGGGTACTAGGTTTGAGGGAAGATCGGGTCAGATCGTAACAATTTGGTATCAGAGGAGGTATATCCTCAAGAATCTTTTTCTTGAGATTTCTTTAGAATAGAGATAGGATTGTCAGGACTTGAGAGGTATGTTGCAATAATTTCCTTGCTAGTTCTTGTTGTAACGAGACTCAAGTTACCATGGGATATCAGGATATGTGTCTCTAATGTTGGTTTTTTCTTTTAAAAAATCAGTTTTATGCTAATATTTTTTCTAGTTTGAAATAAGATTTGTTCAGTGTCTAATCATTCTTATTTTTCGGTATGCTGCAGTATGCCTCCGAGACATCTTCCACAGGTTCCTTGGGAATGTGAAACTGATTCCCCTCAAGGAAATACTCCTATGTATCATAATCTCATCAAGACTATCGTACGGGAAGTCCATGCTATCAATCAATATGTTCCATAAGTTTAGAATGTAGTGGATAAGGTACATCCATGAGATGGAGGGGAAAGAGATCAATCACTAGAGTTCTTGTGCGAGAAGCAACCATCCTTTTAAGGGATGATTGAACCTAAAGACGTGGAGAATTGGATGGATAGGATCAATAAAATATTCAAATTTTTGGATACACCTTAGAATATTAGGGAAAAGTGTGAAGCATTCAGGCTCAAGGGTTATGTCTAGCGTTGGTAGGGATCTATGGTCTAGGAAGACATACATGTGGTCTTGGATTGGAAGGGTTTCAAAATCCAGATCTTTCAGCAGTTTGGTCCAAAGACATTGATGTTAGAAAAATCTCATGGGTTCTTATCATTGTATTAGGGAGATCATTTGGTGTCATCCTACACCAACCAGTTTGATGTGTCTTTCCATTTTTCTCTAGACATGGTAAGGAATGACTAGCTGATGGTGAAAAAGTACCTGCATGATTTGTGACTGAATATTAGGTCATAGGTTTTAATATTGAATATTTTTACCTATGAGTAGATTTTGGATAGTGAAATGATGACATAGATGAATATGGAAGGTAAGGTTGACTTTACCACCTCTTATATTCTAATTGGTGATAGCTTCAGTGGCGTAGATGAGAAGAAGAGGAAGTGGCAGGAATGCCGTAAGAGTGGTGGATGTGGGTCTCATCTATGATCCTTCTCTACACCATCTATTGGTGCTGGCAGTGTTCTTATGACTTGCTACCAGTTCATCAAGGGGGGTCACACCAGGCGTTCTTGTCCTATGTCCACGAAGGCATATAATAGTTGAGGACGTGCTGCTTATCTACAACATTTCTGGTAGGCTATGAATACACTTAGTTATAGTCATGATTTTTCAACAACAAAGGATAATATGGTTCATTCAGAAGCTTCAAAGACTATAGGGATCTAGCCATAGGTCTTAGTAGTGAATCATTTACATGAAATATAGGAGTATCCAATGGAATTTAAGGCAGTCCCAGTTATAGTGAGTTGCACGATCCTTGTTGCAGCTATAGTAGCTACTACTTTGTTTGATACTAGTTCCTCCCACTCATTTATATCTGCATGTTTTTTTGATATTCTTAAACTTACAATGTAACATTTTACCTTTATAATGGATTTAGTGACACATCTTGTAAAGATTAAAGAGTAGGGGTTCTGGTGTCCTTGTTCATTCACGATAGCTGACACGGAGTTTGTCTGGGATTTTCTCATTCTTGATCTGGATCTATTTGACGTCATCATCAGTATGGATTGGATTTTCTATCAATGAGCTAAGTTTGATTTTCATCATCAGTGTGTTTCTTTTCATACTGCCAATGGGAGACCTCATGTGTTTCTAGGAGAGTGGGACCCGAGGTCATGTCGTGCAGGACCGTCCCACCCAGAGCTCAGGAGTTTGTTGGTTGCTGTTGCATTTGAGCCCGATGAAGTTTCATATGTAGTTTATCTTCCTATTATGATCCAATACTTTCTTTATGTTTTCCCAAATGACTTATTCGGTCTCCCTCTATAGAGACAGGTAGAGTGTACGATTGACCTGGTGCCAGGTATACAACTGATATCGATGCCTTCTTACCATATGACACCAGAAGGGCTAAAATAACTCATGATTCAATTGGATGACCTATTAGATAACGGTTTTTTTCAACCTAGTGTTTCTCCTCGGGCATCCCATGTGCTCTTTTCCAAGAATGAAAATGTTTCACTTCGGTTATGTGTGGACTATAAGAAGTTAAACTGGGTAACAATTAAGAACTAATATCCTTTTCCTCATGTAGATGATTTGTTTAATTAGTTGAAGGGAGAAATGTTGTTTTCAAAGATTGATCTTTGGTCAGTTTATCATAAAATCATAGTCCAAGAGTCTGATATACCAAAGACGGCCCTCAGGAATGGGTATGGAAATTATCAATATCTTGTGAGGCCTTTCAGGCTGACTAATGCTCCTACAGTTTTTATGGCCTTGATGAATATGATATTCCACCAATATCATTACACTTTTGTGGAAGTGTTCATGGATGATATTATGGTTTATTCAAAGTCATAGTGTGATCATGAGAACCATATGATTTTGGTTTTGGAGATTATGAGATATCACTATATGTATGGAAATATTTCAAAATTCAGTTTCTGGGTTTGAGAAGTGAAATTATTGGGGCACAAAATTTCTGAGCATGGATTATCAGTTGACTGAGAGTAGTTGATATTTTTTTCCTGGAAGGAACCACAAAATGTGTTTGAGATACGATGATTCCTTGGTCTTGTAGGATACTACTAATGGTTCATTAAGGATTTCTATAAGTTAACATCTCCTTTGTCTACTCTTACCAAGAATGGAGTGAAATTATCACGGGAAGAAATGTGTTAATCTTCCACTAATGAACTGAAATGATTTCAGACATTTGCACTTGTTCGGATCTTACTTGAGCCTAATAAGGGGTACATGGTATTCTGTGATGCATCAGGTGTTGGTTTTGGATGTGTGCTCATACAGGATTATAATGTGGTATCTTATGGATCTCATCAGCTCTGACTACATGAGAATATCAACCCAACTCATGATTTAGAGATTTTTACAATGATTCATGCACTTAAATGTTGGAGGAACTCTCTATTTGGGGAGAAGTTTACAGTTTTCTCTAATCAAAAGATCCTAAGATATATATTTTCCCAAAAGGACTTGAATATTAGATATAGATGATGGGTAGAATACCTTCAAAAGTTTGACATTGACAACACCTAAACTTTGGGGAAATGGAATTTAGTTGAAGATTATTTAATAAAAAATGAACCATAAGAGGCTGTTCTGGAATCAAAGGAAGAGTGTAATCATCTAGGGATTTTTGATCAGTTTTACTTGGATGCTTCAGAGTATGTTTCATGGATGGTTCAAACCATTTTTCGTTTTTTATCATCTCTCATAGAGTCTATCATTAAAATTCATCAACAAAATAATGATTTTTAGAAGATTTGGGAAAACCATTATGGTGGGGAGATAGATCTTGATTGGCCTCTTTCTTCAGATGGAATAATTTACTTCGGAAAGTAAGTTATCATACCAGCATCTGTGAGCAGTTATGTTTTGTTTGACTGTCCTATCCCTTAATTTATTGTTCATCTAGGGACTACAAAGATGTATTATGATATTATAATACGGTTTTGATGGCCGGGTATGAAATGTGACATTGTAGAATATGTGTACAATTATTACACCTTCCAATAGATAAAGGTAGAGAACTTGAAGCCCTCTGGTTGTCTTCAGCCTCTACCAGTTTCAGTTTGGAAGATGGAAACCCTAAGGGAAAAATTCTATCTAGGTGGTTTTTTATCAGTTTACAAGCTCTGATCACTTAATTCTGATCAAATACACCACTAAATATGAAAATTTGGGTAAGCTATAGGTGAAAGAGATTGTGAGGTTACATGGGATTCATTCTCATATTATTTTAGGTAGGGATCCCAGGATTACCTCAAGGTTCTAGAGGAGTATTCAAGAGGAAACAGGGACTCAGTTCAAGTTGATAACAACTTACCATCCACAGACAGTTGGCCATATGGAGTGTGAAATTCATATCCTAGAGGATAAGCTTTGTGCATGTATCTTGGATTTTGATGGATCGTGGGACAACCATCTGGGACTGATTGAGTTTGTTTACAACAGAAATTATCATTCAAAGACCAGAATGGACCCCTTAAAAATGATCTATGGTTTCCCATGCCGATCAACTATTTGTTGGGCAGAGGTGGACGAAGTATCTTTGGTTGGACCAAGTCCGATTTAGGATACATCAATAAAGATGCAGTAAGTGTGATGACATCCAGTTATAGGCCAGAGTCGAAAGAAATCATATACATATTGACGAAATCATCCTTTGGAGTTTTCTATTGGTGACTAGGTTTTCTTGAATGTTTCTCCTTGGTTGGGTCACCGTCGACTTGGAAAATAGGGAATGTTGGATCTGAGATATGTTTGACCGTTTGAGATCATTGAATGACTTGGGAAAGTTGCTTATCGATTTGCACTACCATTTCAGTTAAAAACATTCATGCTGATTTCCATATATCTCATCTCATGAATTATCACCCTGATCCCACTCACATTCTAATTTGGGAAGAAATTAAGTTAGAGACAAACGCTTTTGTTGTAGAGAAACCAGTTGAGATCATTAAATCTGAGATGAAATTCTTGCATGGGAATTCAATTCCATTGGTCAAAGTTTAATGGAAACAAGGATCAGATTATCATGAGAATTGGGAGTGTGAGTCATTGATGAGTGAGTAGTGGCCACATCTATTTCAAGAGGTTACATCTTCCTGATGAATTTCTAGGGACAGAATGTTTTTATGGTGGGGAGTTTGTAACATCTCATTAACTTGATTGGCTATGTTTCCCATTTTTCTAAGTTCCCTTCTAGTTTCAAAAATCCTTTATCTGATTTTTTTGGTTTTACTATAGAATGCAGAATAGGTACAGGTCATGTAACTAAAGTACACGTTGTGTACTTGGTGCTGGTTGCATATCATGGACTAGGAGTTCACGTCGTGAATGAAGAAATCATGATGTGAGCTGGAACATGTAATTTTCTTAAGTTACATATTGTGTATGGGTTATATATATGAATTTTAACCAGAGGAGAAGTGGTTTTTGGTGTAACTTATCCATAATGGACTACAGGTCGTGACCAAGGGGTACACATTGTGACCCAGTATGCACCTAGTGTAAATTCATGAATTTAGAAGTTTCACTCATAAATTTCTTTTATATCTCTTGGTTATTGGACTAGATCTCTCCATATTTGATTTTTAGAGGTATCTCACCTTCCAGATAGATCCGATCAGCATTGGATCATCATTTCATTTGCATTGAATCTCACCAGATCTATTGTGAGATCTTCACTTGATGGTCGTTCCTTGGCTGGTTGTGGTGCAAAAACCATTCGTTCATAGGGTACATGGACTTTCTTTTATCCTCCAACCCATTTTCTTCTAATTTTAATCAATACATTGAGGTGAGGGTTTGATTCTAGGGCCTTCATTGATAGTGTTGTTTTGGGTCATTATTTTTGGATTCTGTTGTGGGAGTGTGCAACCCAAACAATGAGGTTGGTGATTCTGTATCTATCCTGTGATAATGAACCCTCTTATTTTTCCTTGAAAATTTCTTAATAAATTGATTTATGAAATTGGCATGATTTTCATGTGTGATGAAAATTGGTTTTCAGTGAAAATAGTTTTCCTTGGATTTTGATAAATTTATTGTGAAATGGTTTTGAAGGTTATAGAAGCATTGATTTTTTTTTGTGAAAAAGAGCACATGGGTTACCTTTGGTACTAAGGTGGAAGGTTTAGCTTGATTCCATAATCCATTTGTGTTATTATCAAGGAGGTTCTTCTTGGGTATTTCCTCTATTTCCTTGGGCCATTTTTCTAGGGGGCTATATTGACATTGGGGGGGGGGGGGTTACCCATGGGGTATTCCTCTGCTTCCTAGGCCTTTTTTCTAGGATCAGTTTTGTTTACATGATTATTTTGGTATGAGTAGTTTTCATCCTAGACCTATAGTATTCCTTGGTGTCGTGATACCCATGATTCTGTTTTTTATTACGTGGATTTTTGATTTATCCTTGATATGCATGCTTATGCTTGTGGAAAATTATTTGGAAAATGTTCTTTGAATTAGATATTCCTGCTTTTCTTTAGAACTGTGTAAAAGGGAATGTTTACCACATTTTCTATAAAAATACTTTATTTATTATCATTCCTTGTTTTATTTTAAATATTAGAATACATGATTTGTTATATAGATACTTTTTATAGAACACCAAAGTGGGATCCTACTAAGCTGGTTAGCTCACACCCTACGCATTACTTCAGTGGTGCTTAGACCTTTGTTTTTCTTTTAGTGTAGGGAAAGGCAAGGTGACGTAGTGAGTTGGTGAGGTTTATGTCATTTGGTATGGGTAGATAGTGATGAGATGGTTGGAGTTCATACATGCCATAATTGGAGTATTTTTTTGGTTTTTGAGTCCCTTGCAGTTGGACTTCTCTTTTGGAGTTTCTAGCTACTATTTCAGCTGTTCTGTTTCTTCTATTTTCCTTACAGTTATGGAATATATATGTGTTAGTCTTCCTCTATTCATTTATTTCTATATATATGTAAGTTATGTGGTTGTTTATTTTGGGAAAATATTTCCCTCAATATTTTTTTTTGTGTTTGATGCTCGGGTTCTTGTCACCAACCTGTACGGATCGACAACACCCTTCGAGTATGTGACATATCAGGTCGGGTGTCAGGTTTGAGGTAAACTTAGGTTGGTTTGTTTCACCACATATTTTAAAGATATTAAATTCATAAAGAACTTAAATTTTAGTCTTGTATAATGGTATAATCTATAAAATGGGACTCATATAAGAATTTGTAGGGTTTTATCATCTTGATAAGATTTTTTTGTACATGGATCAAGGCTTGAGATGTGAATCGAGTGTATGGGTGAGTTCTAGGGTGGTGTTAGGCTGGCCTTGTTGAAGACTTCAGTTGAATTTTTCCAGTCATACCATGAGGAGTGTGCAATGTTTGTGAGTGTTAGGAACTAATCCACACATGAAGGAGGCCATTCCCAAGAGTAATAGCCTAGACCGGGTGAAGAATTTCATGGAAAGAATCATAGGGGTCATGCCATTATAGTGTTAGGTAGGTGGATGTCCCCACTTACTTGGGTGGCCATTTTGTGGCATAAAGGGGTCCATACCATGGTTGTTTTAGGATAAAGGAAATATATTGACCTTGAGGAGATCTATCCATAACTCATAGGGGACTATTTTGAGGCTAAGTTTGGAAAATAGTCTTCATGGAGAGTCCTTCATGATCAAACCATAACCAAGTTTCAAAAATTTTTTAACATGGGAAATAGATCATTTTCTGGTCATCCACCCCTAGGTTTTAGGTTTATTAATGGTTATGGTAGGACCATTTTTTCTCATTTTCCCCCCTCTCCTACCTCAATTGAAGTACCTTTTGTGAGGGGTGATTTAATATATTTTTACATTGTGATTATAGGTGAGTTAATCCCTCATTTAATTGTTTATCCCTTAACATTGATTGAATATGATTTTGAATGATATCAACATAGGAACATGGAGTTGATTCAACTAGATCATAGTGGAATTCGAAGAGGATTATGTTAATTTTATGTGTGGTGGATTGGGGATTTCCTTAGATGATGATCACATTCCATTACTCATCATTTATTTTGAGTTAAATCACATGATGAATTTTTCTATTTTATTTTATAAAATTTTTGAAATTTAATTTT
The DNA here is from genome assembly GCA_963277665.1 of Viscum album. NCBI lineage: Eukaryota > Viridiplantae > Streptophyta > Magnoliopsida > Santalales > Viscaceae > Viscum > Viscum album. Next base: position 1,860,069,925 of record OY728119.1, read on the forward strand.
GACAAGGTGTTGTTTTAAAGGGCCTTTTCCATGAATAGTTCTAGGGGTATTCCCTAGACCATCTGATTATGGATGGATGTGGTTTTTGTAAAACAAGACATATTGGGGAGTTTTAGGAAATTATTCCTTTGTGAAAATAATTAATTAACTAATTATTTTTATTTTTATTAATTAATCAAGATGATGTTCATAATAAAGGAGCTCAGGAGATGATGGGAGGATTAAAAGTCCATAGGTGGTGGTGGTTAGACATTCTTAAAGGGAATAATTTTGAAAAAGGTATATGGTCCCTGGAAATATTCCTAAGTATTATACATCATGTTTTTGTGTGTGTGATATATGGTCTCACCAAAGATGAGACATTGAAATTAAATATAACTGAATTTTAAAAATAATTCCATGAAATAAAAAATGTGACAAGGGCTATAATGGAACATTGAACACCAGTTTGATGCCACGGCCAGTGATGTTCAAGTAAGAAATTATAAATGGGTTTTATGTGGTACATGGACCCCATGGGAGAGTAAATTCAATGAAATTAACAATTAAAATGGACCTAAAAATAGTATGGATATGACCTTAATTTATTTAGATATTGTTATCTAGAGATGTAATAGAAATTGGAATCACACAGCAATAATGTCTCCAAGGGGCACAAATTTTAGTTGGGATAAAAAAGATATGAGGTATGAAATGGATCCAAGATGGTATATGTATGGTCACGATAATATTCTATATCTAAATACACTCATGTAAGAGGATTTTTCCTAGTGTTGATGGGTGATAAAGTCATGCATCTCATGTACGATTTGGATCACCCTATTAAGGATAGAGTGAACCCCTAGAAATTGTCATTTGTGGGATAAGTTCTCTATGAATAGATAATGTGTGATGAGTTGGGGGGGGGGTTCCATTAGACAATATTTTTGAGAAATATATTATGGGTGATGAGGCATTTTACATAATGAGGGTCATGGTAATTTTTGATGTAGTAGTCATATGGTTGGAAAGGAAATTTTTAGAAGTTTCCAAGAGATTCTCCATTATGAGTGGGACCAAGTTTTACATGTAGTATTTTGGGGATGATTTTTACTTATCCCATGAGTCTTGGTTCAAAGAGGGGCCAATTAATTGAGAACACACTATATGTTATTAGATACCACTTAATTCAAGTGAGTAGTGGTTGAGATGAGATTGAAAGACCCTAGTGGATTACAAAGTGGGAGAGTTGATAATGTTCATGGGTTCAATGTGATGAAGTTCTATAAAAAGTAAAATATTGAGGAGTTATCCTACGAGGCTAGGTATATGTTAAGATATAATTTAATGTCATAGATAGGACTCATGTAATAAGTCTCCGTTATGTTCTTTAGTGGAAATCATATGGAATGTATACCAATTTTGGGTAAGTTTCGATCCCTTATTATATGATAAAATTCTATTTGGATAGATTATTTCAATATATTTAGGATGATATACGTTTATATTTGGGGTTTGGGTATTACTATGAGACACTTAGTGATATCATATATTTTTATAGGAATGGAGTGGGTATGGGACAACATTTCCTAGTGATATAATATGTTTTTCCTAATGGAGAGACAATGTTACCTCAAATTTATAGATAATGTGATATTTGTTTTAAAGGGTGTGAGAATTCCCTTGAGTTACTTACAAATTCTGATCATAGGCCATGGAAAAACCAAATTTATATGTTTTTTATAGTGCATCAAGGGGATGAATAGTGTATTCTCACTTGAATAGGTTTAATTTATGTTTACATAATTAATATAATTCAACTAAACTATTTGTAATTTTGGTTTTTATTACTTCCTTAAAAAATTAAAATTGATTTTTGGTTTATGGAAAAATTATATAATGTGTAAAAGTTAAACTATACCAATGTGAAATGAAACACAAAATGAAGAAAGAACATGGCCTTTTTTGGGCTTGGATCCAAGATCCTTACATTATTCATGCTAGTTGATTAAATTTAGTCTGATAATTTGGTTATAAAAGATCACTCTTGAATTAATATTAATTTATTTAGTAGTTATGAAATATTAAAATCTAAAGAAAACTCAATTCCACGTCCTCCTATAATCAAGGTTGACGAAACTCCTCAATTAAGAGTGTGGATAATTCCAGTACTTGACTCCATCATATATTATTTCATCCTTTAAATGGATCCAGACCATTGTGTGAAGATATTATGTTTAATAGAAGGAATAGAAAAGTTTAAAAAATAATAGAAATGGGTTCAAGATCCGTGTCATGGTGGAAAATCACCACACCAATACACATATCCTTTACTCACCAAAAACATGAATAAAACATTTAAAATTAAATAATAGAATTTGGGAACCATAGTCACCCTCGAGGAAAAGAATTAGGTCAGCCTCCCATTCTCAGGAGTAAGAGGTTACAATGGTGAGAATAAGGAGAAGAAGAGAAAATAAAATATAAATACGAATGATGAAAGAGAGAATGATAGATAGAGGTAGATAATGAATGAAAATAAAATAAAATATAAAAGAAAAGATAATAGAATAATGGATAGAATGTTAAAATAATAATTAGAAGAAGAATAAAAAGAAAATTAGAAAACAAAAGAAGAATAAGAATATGATGATGAGACAATGAAATAAATAACAGGTGAATAACATTGAATGAAATGAATGTATGAGTTATAATTAAAAATAATAAAAGAAAATTACATAATAATAATAAAATAAAATAAAAATAAAGTAAATAAAGAGGAAAAAATGGGGCAACATTCATCTGGCCAGCCCCCACCCCCCTGTGGTGTGAAAAACCCCTTAGGTAGTGGAAAATGACACCTTTTATAGACACACAAAAACCTTTCGGTGGAGGCCTCCTCATCATTGGTTGAATATTTTAATATATTAATAAGTTGGGTTATCTTTTGAATTTTTATAATATTTGAAATATTGTGAGACCCACATATTTTATTTTCGGAAACACCTAAAGGATTCAGGTGTTCAAAAACATACTACGTGAGTAAGAAATCACGACTATTTAGTGGTGTTCAAACCCTTTCATGGCCATGCAAGGTAGAATGTGAATAGTGCTGAAGGTTGTGGTGAGTAGAAGTGGTTTCACATGGAAGGTGCATTAGTGGTCTTCCTACAATCCTATATCCTTCACAACAGACAGAGGTAGCTTTAAAATGTGCTTCGTGGGGGGTTTTTAGACTGAAGAAGATGATATCTGGTTATTAGGGGTGGTATAAGTGGTGGTTGAGATCCGAACAGATATTATAGGTGTTAGAGATAAAAATATCTAGTGATAGAAGAAATAGTAGGCATCAGCGAATTGTGGAGGAGTGGGGGAAGGTTGCTGGTTAAATTTCCAAGATATGGTGCATGAGCGAGACACAAGATGAAATTGTTTCTGTTAAATGATAAAAAATAGTATTTGAAACTTGTCCCAGATTTTATTTATAGTTTTTTGAGGAACTTGTATATAAGAAATTTTGTGATGAAACTTCCTTAGAATCCCATACTGGGGTGGTCTCGTAGATACCCATGTACACACAATATGGGGTGAGCTGCACTGCTTAGTCTGTGTGGACTTAGGCCCAACCCATGCACATGGTTCCTCATAAGGGATATGCACCCTCTCTATCTCAATATGACTATTACATAGGACCAACATTGTCATATGTCCCCTTTCAATGTCTGACTATGTGATTTGGTGCTTGATTGGTTGAGGTCCATCCATCTTGGTCCACATTTTTTAGTAGAAATACATTTGAAAATACTATGTAAATCCTAAAAATTTTCTTAATTAAAATAAAACATTAAAACCTACATTAAAATATATTTTAAAATAAAATTATTAATTCAATTGTAATTTCCATTAATTTAAGTAAACAACAATTACTTGGGTATTTTTATTAAAAATATTTGAAAAATAAAAAAAATGTTCAAAATTATGCATGATATTTTGAGTGTTCTAAATACCCCCAAATTTAAAATATCATTTTCATAAATAATATAATCTCAATATTTCAAATTAAAGGACACAAATTCTACCTATAATAAATTTTCAAAGAAATAATATAAAACAATTATCAATCTTAACTTAAACATTCAAAAATCTACTTAAAATATTAATTTAATTTCTCAATTATTAAAGAAATAGTCAACTAAATTATTTTACTTTTACTATTGAAAATGATTAAACTTATAATTTCATTAATTCAATATCCTCAAATTATTATTATTAAACTTATAAACTCAAGATCTTCCTCACATTTGAATCTTTTACCTTATCACTCATGATATAATTCATGTACTCTTTTTCTCATGTCGCGAGAACATGATCCTTCTCCATAAGTTTATAATGGAACAACATTCTCCACATTATAAAGACAAAATGAACATGAAATCATGAGGTATTTGAAATTAAGGTTCTAATGAATCTGATTCATAATGTTTATAGGGATTGATGTTTAAATGTAAAGCTCAAAGAGGATGTCAATCTCTAAAGTATTAATCTGACTAAAAATTATTTTTTATTAATAAAGACACTTTTGAGGTAAAAGTGAAAAACCATAAGTTTCAAAAAACACCAAACAGCGACAAACATAAGATCGGAAACAACCTCATCCAAGCATAAGAAGCGACTGCTAACTCCAAAGAAGGACCACTCGGAGATCCCATGCAAGCATGGTCCCTCCTGATGGCAAGCCATCCCACTGTATCCACCACATCCCAAATGTCCTGCAGAGGAAGAAGCAGCATGCTCTAGCCCATCTGAGCCAAACTAACCCTTCAACATTCCTCACACAACAAGATTGGTAACTCAACAAAGCATAAGTTAGGAAATAAGTAAAATAGAGTCATTGAAAACCAGTTGAATTCTACAAGAGTCAGTGTCTCAAAAAATCCTCCAGGATAAATTACATTCCTGGAGAAGAGGATCCCCCCTTATCTTTTCTTCAAAGGAAGAAGTCAGTTTATTCCAGACCTGCATATACTCCTCAATTCCGATCAACCCCTAATTGAAGCCTCCAACCAGGATCGTGTCCTGTTTATCAACCCAAATATATTGTTCATCATTAAGCTCCACTTCAAGATTCCTACCCATCATCTTGGATGCATCCTCTTCTGAGGCATTGAGGAATAACACCTGCTCTGGCACCACATCACCCGAACCTAAAACCAAATCCAAGGAAGGACCAAGTAGTCCAAGAGACTTTAGACTGATCTCCTTGTCTAGCTTCTCAACCAAAAGTTTCTTTGTAGACCGGGTCTTCATAGGAGGAGGTAAGGAGGAGTAATCCTTCCTACCCCTCCTCCCTCTCGTCCTCCTGATACCCCTCGAACCGGATTCAGCTTCTGAGAAACTTCTACAGACCACGTCACGTTCAGATTCCCCTCCACTATCTTCACACGCTTCCTCATCCAGGGCAGCTGATTCAGTTCTGGGTTCCTCCTCGGCCAGCCTCTCGTACCTGTTTCTCAAGACTACTGGATTCCGGGCTGGAGAAATAACCTCTGGCAGAAAGGCAGACCCCAACCCCCCTGCATCTCCAAGGTTGGTCTGGGCCTGAACCTCCAAAACATTCCCTATCATTTGGCTAGGGGCGGTACCCAGATCAGGTCCTTCCCCACTGGTCCCTTCCTCCCCCAAGACACAATCTTCCCCAACTCGTGATCCCTCCAGAAAAACCGGTAGATCAAAACCCCTTCCCTTATACTGGGGCTAGGGATTCTGATCCTCCCAGCCCCTGAATGGAACACATATGGCCTCAATTATGGTAGTATCACTTATAGGCAGGGAGGGCCGCTCCAAAGACCCAACCTCAAGACCCCGAACCTCATTCCCCATTCTACTAGATTCCTGGGAAACACCCAAATCCTTCTTGGGACCTTCTACAACTACCTCCACCTGAGGTTTCGAAACGTTCAATGTCTCTTTCAACATTGTACCTGCAGAACCCGCCCTCCCTGAGTCAGTATAAACCATTGTCGACGCATTAGAAGTAATGGAAAACTCCACCCCATTTTGGCAAGGAGACCCCTGGTCCTGGACACCCCGAAGTGCCTCAATATGTTCATTGGTATCCGGAGGCACCTCTTGTGACCTCAGTGTGTGCGCAACAGGCTCAGAGCCATTTCCAGGACCGGATCCATTGCCCTTGACCTGACCAGAGTCACCCTTTCTCACTGAAGAAGTACCATCCACAACCGCCGAAGTCCTTTTGTGGAACTCATCAACACGGTGGCCCTGTCTATGGCAGAAGGCATAGAACAAGGACCAGGATTCATAGAAGATGATTTGCACATACATGTATTTCCCTTCGATCACAACCCATACCTTGTGTGGTGGAGGATGGGATAGCTCCATTTCAATACATATTTTCGCAACAATTGGGTGCACCATGGAATCCGTCTTCCAATCCACACAGAGGAAACGACCTATAGAATTACCTATTGATCAGAGGAGCGCTGGATTCTAAAAGGGAAGCGGTAACCCTGGAAGTTGAATCCAGATTTCCGACGATGAAGAGTCACGATTCATGTTCAAATAAAATGTCCATCGATGTAAAAAGAAAGTAAAACCTCTCACGGATCTGCTTGTACGAGACCAGGCCAGTGCCAGGTCGTCTTCATCTGTGAGACAAACAAGAATTTGACGCGGTCCAAGCAGTCCGACAACCGCACGACGACCTAAACCCCATTACTGATTCACGTACCTCTCGAACATCTCAACTGGAGGTCTGCGACGAGTGAACTTTGCGACCAGGGCTGTGGAAAGAAGTGACGAAGCTTCAGAAAATTCTTTGGACGAAACCGGGACAACTGGATGTCCGTTGCAGATTCCAGGTACCCTTGGAGAGACGTTGATGCTAGGGAGGAGAGGGCTTCTCTTGGGTATTACATCTCGAGAAGGAAGATCCTGCCCCTCCCCCCGAAGGGGAGGGGCCGTCGCCACTGCCATGAAGCTAGGGCATCGCTGTCGAAGCTAGGGCATCACCGTCGGTTCCTTATGTGTCAGTTCTTAATATCTCTAAAGTATTAATCATTATATAAAAAGTAAATGTTTAATGAAATTCTCTCCTTGAAAATAAAACCTCCCAATTCCCAAGCTCAAAGTATGTTCATGAATTATTAAATAAAAATCAATAATGTTATCCTTATTGATTGTTTTCTATAATTTTATACCTCTTTAAAACATTTTCAAATTTTTCTCTAATTTTTAAAAATATATGGTTGAAATGAACCAAAAATCCACCACCTAACCACATATATTAAAAAAATAATTATAGTAATATATATTTTTGATTCTTAAAATACAAAATTGAATCCTACAAATATATATTTTTATATTTCATTTATTTTTTCTTTTTCATTTGTTTTCAAGAAGGAAAAACAATAAAAGTTTAATGAATCAAAAACATTTCTCAACACCCACAATTAGCACCACCACATTTTTCCCTTATTATTTATTTCAAAAATTTTCTCCTCATTTACCTTAAGCCACACTTAAATTCTAAAATATCATGCAAAATACCAAGAGAAGGGTAGAAATGGATAAAACTAGCTTGAAATATGGATCATTCCTGACATGGTCATTCATGGTTTCAATGGGATAAATAAGGATAAATGTAAAAGTTAGTATCAAGGATAGGTATTATAAAAATATTCCTCAATTATTTTAAATATGTTTTTCCATATTCATAGATTCAAAAAATTTCAATGAAACATATAGTAGGTGGCTTGTATCATGATCACTAAATAAATAAGATCATGATTTAATATGAAATATTTTTTAGAAATACTCTTTGGAAGGGAAATATTATATTATAAATTCACTTATATAATGACTAATAATAACAAATAAATTCACATTAATTTCATATATTCTAATAACGTAAAATTATAGGGAAATTTCACTTACAATAATCAACTAATTCCCTCAAATCACGAGTCATCGTTTTATTATTCATGCTTCTCTATAATAATTTAATTCTCTATCTTACTCATTGAATATTATTATAACTAGAATCTAAAACATCGAATCACTAGATTCCTATGAAACTCATTTCTCCAAGATAATTAAACTAAATAAAATATTCATGTATGGATATGAAATATTTATTTTAAATCTCAAAATAGGTTGTTTAGAAAAAAATGTAGGGAGTTTAAAAGATAATAACAAAAGTGAAATACATTCTGAAATTAATATTTCTATAATCTTTTCCCAATATTTTGGGGATACATTGTTCCATCATGGACCTACAATAGTAAATTAACTAATTAAGCACAAGGTTCATGTCATTAAAGCTCAAAATGATAGTGGGAGTGGGATTCTTGAAAAAACAATATGAAATTGAAAAATAAATTCATAGAAAGATAATAGAAATATAAATCTTAGTATGATCCCCATTGTGGGACTATCATTTTACTACCTCTAGAGGGAAGTGTTGGCTATTATCCATATCATGATGGTGGGTGGGTCTTCTTTGATTTGAACTGCCACATGTGGATTTTACCATCATGTACTTATTTACTGTCAGTTTAGAATGATCCATGGATAGAGTATACCAGATCCACACCCATATTAAATAAGTATAGATTGCATGGAGGGGTAGGATGAAGTATGGATTATCATCTTCCTTGGTTGATATTTTTATAACCTCTTTTTTCATGTAGAGTTATTTCTCAATATGGGCTGCATGAATTGTAATTTCAGAAGGAATGTTAGAATGTTTTTTTTGTTTAGACAGAATTTAAACATGAAGAATGAAAAGTAGAATTATCCATTTAAAATTTGTAAATCTCTATCCTATATTCCTCAGGCTCTATAACTAGGATTTATTCTTAGGCTTCCTAAAATGAATTTTTATCAAAATTAGGGAACACCATGTTTTCCTAAATATTTTAATGTGTTTTTTATTCACCTTCCTCTAAGGAAATTAAAGTATTGATTGAACCTAAATATTTTTTAAAAATAACGACTGATACTAAAATTAATTTGAGTAAAATCTAATGAAATAGATTTTTAATAAAGATCAACTCATTGTATTGGGTTTAGTTCAATCTATTATTTAGTGGTAAGTTCCTATTGAGGTTATATCTTAGTGGATTAAGGAAGGAAGTCGGGATGCTCCATATGCTTCTGCATTTATTCTGTAAAACTAGGAAATCCCAATGGTACTTCATCCTTGGTCTCTGGTTTAGGTTCATCTTTATCCATATACTAATGAGTTATTTACTCCATTTGGCTTCTCACTAAATTAATATTTTATTCACTCTTTTGAAACCAATCATTTAAGTTATTGTTAACATATTATTGTTCTTGTTATACCAATGAGTATTTATTTAATTATTTAAAGAAGTAATCACTTGAAAACATCATGGTAAAATAGGTTTTTATGGTTTTTTGAACTCCTCATGTGTTAATCATGTTTTAATGATCAAAAATCATATAAATTCTATAAAGACTGTTAATCTTATTTAATCTGTCTCAAATCATGTGTACAGATGGTTGGTTTTTGTATGCTTTAAATAAACTTTTATAAGATCTCAAGTGCTATGTTTGATTATTGTAAGATATTTTTAATTTGTGTTATAATAGATTTACTTGATAAATTATTAAGTATAATTTATTTAATGAATATCATTATTTAATTATATATACATATATTTGGATAAGTCTGAGAAACTGTGAGTCTACCACCCATTATGTTTTTTTGGGCAAAGGAACCAGACACCGTAACAAGACACTGTGACCTAGACACCATGACCAGACACCATGACCTAGACACCGTGAACCAGATACCATGACCCAAACACCATGACAAGACATCGTGACCAGACACTGAGAATCAGACACTGTGACTAGACACTGCATTTGTGCTAACGATTCCTGATATCTATACAACTATGTCATCATAACTATCTCACCACTCAATGGAAAAGAAGGATAAACCATTTAATGAAGAAAATATTTCCATGTGACACTATTTCCAAACATACTGTGACACCATTCTTTAATCTGTTTTGTCATTTTCAATTTAATTTCTAATTATCATATTTGAGTCTTTTAAATGCACTGACATAATTAATTTTTTTTAGACATGACACGTGAAAGTACAAGGTACGAGGTGTAGAATACATGCATCGTGTTGGCTCTAACACATGCACCTAATGAATAAAAAGGGAAGTGTGTCCCAGAAACAAGAGAGAACACAATAATTAAGAAGCATGAGCAGTCTTGAGAAAAGAACCGACACATAAAACTCAATACATAAGAAGAACACAAGAAGCATTCTAGAATCCAAAATTCGGGATACCATAGATCAGAGTCAAGAACATCTTTGCAATACCAACTCCATGAAGAACAGAAGTCATATCTAATTGGAAACCAGAGCATCAAACCTACAATATTCTATTTCCCTCAAGAGGACCTGATTCTTATATTTTCTTCACCCTAGAAGTCAAGAGTTGCATAGACTAACACCTAGAGAACTTCTAACATTATCTCATCATTTTTTCTCTATTGTGTATTGTTTTTAGCTTTCGATTAGTGTGTGTGTATCTATATAAAAACACACACTTTCACCTACATTAAACTAGAGGATACAAGATATCCTTCCTCTCACATGTTTTTAAACTTGTTTATTCCAACAGATAAGTGTGGAAGAGGTCCCTATATAACCTGTTAGTTTATACCCATGAAAAACTGTTGAAGAGGTATTGTGACCGGGACAGTCATGTGCACTGTTGTTTACCCTGATCTAGGGTGTGGATCAAGGATATTAATATAAATTTCTTGGTAGAAGGTTATCACTAAGTGGAGTGGATTATGTCACGGCTTGAGACTGAACCAATTGTTTTATATCCATTGTTTTGATTAATTTAGTTTTCTATGTTTTACTGTAACTTTGATAATTAATCTTGGAAATAAGTTTTAATTGTATTGCCTTAGTATAATCACTTCAAAAGTAATATTAATAACTGATATTAAAATTACTAAAAAATAATCAATATTCTGAGAAGTTATTTAAACAGTTATGCTTTCAAAACTGTATTAATTTGATTAACTTGGATGTATTTATTTTATTGGGGAACATTTTAAGAATACTTTTGAAATAGAAATTTTTAAAGATACTCAATTCACCCCCCCCTCTTGAGTACTCTACTCCGACCAACATTTTGTATCTGAGGTTGTTTGTTATTATTGTTAAGACTATGTTTTTGACCCTATTCAACTATAATTTCAGTTGTACTTTAAAGATTTATAAATATTTGTTACTTATAAATTTCTATCTCTTTCAAAGTATTTCTTTACTATGGATAATAGACTAGAAGTTTCTTCAACAAACAGAGCACCATTCCTTAATGGAACCAATTATGCCCAACATAAAATTAAAATGAAAATTAATTTAGAAAGTATGGGTTTTGAAATTTGGTATTCAATTATAGATGAGTATAAGATTCCTTCTACTAATAGAATCACTTGGGATGACTCAATCAATAATCCCTACAATAACAATTTCAAATCCATGAATGCTTTGTATTTCTATTTAAGAGATGAGGAATTTTATATTATTTCTGCATGTAAAACTACCCATGGAATTTGGGATACTTTGTATGTTTCACAAGAAGGAAATTATAGTTTGAAAGAAATTAGACTTATTACTTATACTATTAAATATGATAACTTTAAAATGAAACCCGATGAGCCTATTTCTGACATGTATCTCAGGTTCAACGAAATTTTCAACACAATGATTTCTTTTGGAAGAGAAGTCACTGCCAAAGAACAAATTATGAGGATTCTAAAATGCCTACCTGGAAGATGGAGAGGAACCTCTATCTCTATTAAAAAGTCATGTGACATCATCAAGTTACCTGTAAATGAACTGATTGGGAAAGTAACGATGTATGAAGTGGAGTTTAAAGTCAAAAAGGAAGAAGAGGATGAACCCAAAAGAAACTATGTTGCATTTAATACCACCAACTCTAAACAAAAATAGAAAGGGAAATTGGAAGTCTCTGAAGAAATATACTACAGTTAATAATCATCAACTGAAAGTGATGAGGAGATGGATCAATTTTCCATAAGGTTTATGATATTTTCCAAGAAGAAGAAATTTTTTAGAAATCCTTGCTTCACGGGAAGATATGATCAAAAAGGAAGATGGAAGAAATATTATAAAAGAAGTGACAAGTATGATCAGATAATATGCTATGAATGTAAGCAAAGGGGACATATAAAGGCTGATTGTCCCAAGATCAAGTAAAAAAAGAAATATGAGTACAAATATAGAAAGTATAAAAAGACAATGAAAGAAACATGTAGTGCTTATGAAGAGAGTTCAAGTGACTTAGAATCTTCACATTATGAATAGGCTAACAAAGACAATATGTGTTTTATACACAATTCCTATTATTTGGGAGATGAGAGTGACTCTGAAAATATGTATAATGATGAAATTGTTGTGTACTATAATATGCTTGAAGAGACATGTAATGAAGTAAAAGATAAACACAAATATTTAAAGAAACAACATGCTCTTACCTCAACTGCAAAAATTGAACTTACTGTAGAAAGGGAGAAAAATGATAAATTACTCAAATAAAACAATGAACTGAATCTATCTAATGAGAAATTGAAAAAGGATATTGAAAGGTTTACTAATGGTAAAGATACAGTACAAATGATAGGTAAACAGATTTCTCTTAAATATACTACTAGTATTGGCTATCAACCTGGTAAAATAAATTTTGGTTGAACTAATTTTGTTTCTAAGTCTAGGACATACAGAATTACTCCTAGTTCTGGAAAACATTCAGCTATTTCAAGTTATGATACACTCTCTACTGTTTCAAGATTTTCAGGACCAAATAGTGTTTATTTTCAAATACTTTATATAATTATTATAGGAAACATACGAGGAATATGTTGGTTCCTAAATCACTAGTCACTAATATTACTGGACCCAAACAAATATGGGTACCAAAATCTATTTTTATTTTACTATTTTGTAGGCAAGATGCATACAGATATCCTTTAAAAGTTTATGGTACTTGGACAGTTGGTGTTCAAGACACATGACAAGAGACTATTCATGATTCATGAATTTAATAAAAATTGATGGTGGACATGTCACATTTGGTGACAATTCCAAAGGAATGATCATTGGCCTTGGCCAAATCGGAAACTCCCACTCAGTTTTAATTTCCAAAGTAATTTTTTTGATGTATTGAAATATAATCTTCTTAGTATTTCACAACTATGTGATGATTGATTTCATGTTAAATTTGAAAATGATTCTTTCACTTTTTTCAATTCTAAAACTGAATTAGTATTTTCTACATTATGAAATGAAAATGTATACTCTGTTCACATAGATTCCTTTGTTTCTAAAAATTCATAATTTTTAATGTAACACACCGACCCTAGTTACCCAGAGTCAGTGCATTATTTTAATACATTGGAATGATTACAAGAAATCATGTCTCGAAGGAACAAACGGTTTAGCAGTGTTGGAAGATAGATTACATACATGAATGTTACGTTACACTTTATAAAAAAAACAACATAAATAATCCTTTACTAACACCATTATTCTCTTGGCTTAACCCTGCATATCAATCAAATTACACTTCTTGGAATCTTGGGAAAAATAATACATATAAAGGGGTGAGATCAGATACTCAGTAAGGATAATAATATAGCGGAAACATTCATAAATAAGAATAAACATTTAAGGCAGTGTATAGCTAAAACAAAAGCCATTTAAACTTGAACTTCAGCATAATATGGAAAAAATAAAATCCAATAATTCCATTTAATTATTCACATGGATATTCTACTAGTCGAATAATCACATGAAATATCAATAACAACTTTCATAATGATGGAATTCATAATGATAGACTATCATAACCACATAATCAAGGCCTCGTGCCAAGACTACAAATAAGATTTTGTCAAGGCCTTGTGCCAAGACACTAGTTTGTCTCATGAGACCTACCGATTCATCAAGGAGCTATAGCGGGCTCCACCCGTCACTTAATAAGTCCAATGAATTCATTATATGAAAAGGATGAAACATAATATGAACATTAGTATTAAAACTAGCATACAAAATGTCAATATTTTAACCAACAAACCATGAATGGTATAAAAATAGCACATCCACAGTCAAACATAACACATTCAATACAATATGGAAGATTGTATTATAATAGATCAACCTCAATAGAGAATAATGAATGATATTGACATAGATGAAAATAATCATCAAAAATATATGAGAAAAATATCCCCTTTTATTTGAAAACATTTAAAAGTAACACAATTTGTCAGGAAGCCATTTAAAAATAAATTTTTGAATCAAAGTGTCCCATACAACTTTGAAACTTTTAAAAGGAATTTTAATTTTAAAACTTTAATTTCCATAGAAATAAATTCTTAAAACCATTTTTAAAACATGGACCTTAATGAGAAAGATTTATAATAATAAATCTTTAAAAAAATTTAAAATGATATTTTAGTTAGAGTTTTTAACCAAAAGATAGACACTTGAAAACAAATAATCGAGGTAATAAAAACATTATAATATCATGAGAATAAAGTTATTCCTGATATACTATGTTAAAGTACATTATATACACCATATTTAGTGATTTGGAGTATAACAACAAAGAAGTCTCAGTGTAACGTAGATTGAGATGAAATCTCTCATAAAGACTGTATCCTTTGGTTAAGGATAAATCAACAACATAATAATGTGTGACAAATATATATAAAAACATTATGATTGGATATCTAGTGTAAAACAATCAAAGGAAATTCACACATATTCTTGTAAAAACAACACCAATGAATTAGATGTTTAACTCAAAAAAATGGAGATTGAGTTAAAATTACTCGTATCAAGTTCATATCGATGACTTGAGAATTTATCAATGAATAGATTATGTGTATCAAAAGTATATCCACAGAAATGGTAGTGGAAATTATGACCTAAGAAAATCAATAGTGATTCCAAACATAATCTTGGAGTTAAATAATCAATGAAGTATGCGTAAAACCGAATTAGTAGAAATTGAAATTTCAAATTCCCTTATTGATATGGTAACTTAAGAAACCTATAACCATGAAATAAGGATCATAAAATGATGATGTAAAATTTAAATTATATTACACAATGCATTCAATCATGGGTAGTACACAAACCACATGCAATAAATAAGTGGGGAACAACGGAAATCACAATGGATTAAAAGTGAGATAAGAAACCCCATACTTTGTACATTTTCCTTGGTTGAGGGTAGGTTAACCTTCTTTATAATGGTGAAATAATTGTTATTGAATTATAAAAGAATCATATATATTAATATGATATCATATATGATATTTTAACATTGATTTGTTGATAATATCTTAGTATTATCGTTATTTCGGGTGTTAATGGATTCATTTTCCATTATAATCTTTGTTATGTGAGCCAAATTTGTTATGGATGGGATATTTATTATTCATATCCAGAATTATATCATGTCTCTAAACATTATTTTTAATCATCAAATGAAATTTAGTCATGAATGGATATGATGGGGAATGAATCTCACCGCGTTCGTGGAGACGGTAATCCGTACGTACGCACGAGCGACAATATCATTATTTTGATATTAAAATAATATATAATTGGAAGGTATATCATATATACAGAATCGTTATCATGTAATATTTATTATTTACATTAATTACAAATCATTATTATACCCATCCAAATAATAATATATTGAATAACAATTACACCACGGCGTGGAGACGGTAGGCCGTACGTACGCACGTATGGTGACATGTCATTCAAAGTATGGATAGAATACTGAATATGGTTGTACCATATTTATAATAACATCACAATATATAGAAGATACTGGAGTTATTATTTTAGAATGGAAATAACAAAGAAATAAGAAGTGGAAGAAGAAAGGAACTTGAAAGAGGGTGGTGAAATCACTACCTCTTCCTCGGGTTCTTCCTTTTGATTT
Source organism: Viscum album (assembly GCA_963277665.1). Lineage (NCBI taxonomy): Eukaryota > Viridiplantae > Streptophyta > Magnoliopsida > Santalales > Viscaceae > Viscum > Viscum album. The sequence goes on from OY728119.1 coordinate 1,860,085,974, forward strand.
GATCAAAAGGGCTCCTTAAGTTGGATTTATGACCAAAGTATGGAATCTAGGATGCATTTAGGGAAGTTTAGAGAATATTTGGGCAGGTTTTGGCCGAACCAAAAGGCTTTGAGGGTATGAATTCGAGAGAAGGGGGAGTGCCCTTTTATAAGAGGGGCGAGGGGCACCTTAGGAAAAGATAGAAATATTATTTTATAATAAATTCATACTCGGTTTATAAAGGTTAAAAAGTAGATTATTTAAATTAAAAGGTTTTTATATGTCAAACAAAACTCAACCAATAGGTTTTAGACAGATTTGGGTCACTTTATTAACCTTATCTTTTAATTTTTAACTCTTAGTTAATTAGTTTGACATTAACCATGTCACTTTGTATTTCTATATTATATGGTTAAAAAAATTACTATAAACTTCAAAGTGACCTAAAAGTGGTCCAATAATAATATACCTATCATTATATAAGTCCTCGGGATGAACCTTACATTTTTAGGAATATAATATCAATTAATAATATAATATTTGTTTTAAATACTCATTTATGTCAATTTTGACACTATTCAATAATTGGTTTTTGTAAAAAATTTAAAAACTTTATTAATTCAAACCAAATTCATTTAAGCAATAATAAAATGTCATATTAACCAATAAAATTCTTGTATGTCATCAAAAGTTTCAAATTATATTTATTTTTACATTTATAAAACCAATTATTTGATACTTTCATTAATAAGGAAGATAGTGCATCATTATTGTGTCATAAATATATTTAATTATTCCATGTATAAAAATTATAAATAAAATACCATTATGTAGTAAATATTTTTAAAGATCTAATGAATATTTATAGTCAAAAATATAACTTATATAACCCTATTTAAAAATTGTTTTTCTAAAAGATATATGTTTATATAATTTTTGTATTTTCTTTAGCTTAATTAATATAAAGTGTCATTATCACTTACATGTGGATCCATGGGGTCCCAAAATCGACCCAAAGAAGACCATGGTCGGACATGTATCGTAAAATAGGGTTAGGACTCGTTTTAGGATAATTTAATATTATTTTTTACCCTTTTTTACCAGATTTACCATTTAACCATGGTAAAAAAAATATTTACATAAGTAATTATTCAAAATGTCTAAAAATAAGAGTTAACTATTTACAAAATTTATACATCCTGATTCCAAATATGGAATCCATTTTTCCAAATTCAAAACACAGAAGTGGCAGAAATTAATTTAAAATTAATTCCCGTTGTCAAAACAAAGAGCGTGTTTTTGAGAAATAATAACTATCAAAAGATTGACACTTGTTTATGTCCAGTTTAAATGTAAAATTACGTCCAATAACCAAAATTGTATTAAGTGATAAAAATATATTATAAATATACTTTAAAACCTCTAAAATTCATAATTCATCACTATTAATTATTTCGATTAAAAAAGTTGTTTTTAATTAAAATTTAGTAATTTTCACTATTCATCAAAATATGAAAGTTATCAGAAAAGTACCAAAAATTCACCCTAAGCTAATTTCGATATTTCAAATCCAAAAATGAAGACCATTTTTAAATATAAAATATATAAAATTTCAAAAATTGTGTATTACTATTCATAGCGGCTAGTTTGATTTCCTGTGGTTTGTGTTAGAACTCGAAGTTTCATACAACATACGCTACTGTATTATTCAGAGAGAATCATATTGTGGAAGCTTGGGGTGTTACATTCTGCCCTCCTTCAATAAATTTTGTCCTCAAAATTTTTAAAATTGGGTTTGGAAATTTAATGGAAAGTCCCATATCAGAAAAAGAGTCAATAAAACTATCACATTAAAAGAAAGAAAGAGAAGTACAAAGGTCACCCGAGATAACCTATACTTGGATTCCATGTAGAAAAACATGGATATGGATGATAAACTAAGTTTCAAGTTTTTATGGATAGGGATATAAAACATGATTAGGAGAAAGTTAACAATAATAAAACCACAAACTTGTGATTGGAAAAAACTGTCATTAGTTTCCCAGTAGGAAACGTAAATGGACAACTTTTTTATTTTTCATTTTTAAGTGACAATACATAAAGACGAGAAATCCAATTCTGATATTGACTAAGAACATAAAGAGATATACTTACTTTTTATGTAATGTTTGATTCTTTAATAAATTTCTACTACTAATTCATTTTTAAATGATGAGTATTACAGAAGATTTGGTCACACTAGAAGAGATAGAATAAACTTCTTATAGAATCACATGATTCACGAAGAATAAACTATATATTTACCTTCTATTTGGAGACTAATCAAAACCAAAATGGTTAGTATAAGATCTAATGATCCCCCAAAAGTTTATTCCATTAGATAAATAAACACTAATATTAGCTTCTAAAATTAAACCAACAATACCCCAAAGTTAAATAAATATCATTCAATAAACAATTGTCCTTCAAATCCTAAAATAAAATCCAAAATAATATTGAAACCCAAAACATGGAAGAATTTGGTTATGTAGTCTTCCATGTTAAATGGTATCTCCAAATGACATCAACTACTCTTAAAGTCACATACTTTAAAGTAATTAACCTAATCACATATTCTCTATTATAGGTTAATCATTTCCATAAATAACCCAAATCACTATAAATCAACAATAAAAACATAGATAAAATTCCACCATTACTCCTCAAATTAAATCCCATAGTATTTTATTTTCCTTGGGCATATAGTGTTCCCAACAAAGCGAACATCTTCCAAAATAACGTTTATCACATAATCACCAAATCATTTTCCTATACTAAGGGTATTCATTTGATAAGACATAAGATCCCAAATCAACTTATTAATGATTAATAAAATCATTTAACTAAAAATAGTAGTCACACTAACCAGGGACTTCATGTAGTCCAGTGGTGGGCGATAAATCCCAATCGCACTTTGGTTGTGGGTTCGATTCCCACATATTTGTCCAACGCGACGGGTTGTCACACAGTCTGTGTGTTGTCCTTTTTCAAAAAAAAAACAATATTTTATAACATTACCAAAATGTGATAAATTACTTAAAATAACAATAACATAATTTAACCACAAATGTTATCCCATACCTTTTATTTTCATCCTAGAATATAATAACTTGTAATTTCCTCAAACACAAAGATCGTATAAAACCAAATGGTTATTTATAACTATATCCACATGTGAAAGGACAAATCTTCCTCAAATATCATTCTCACATGGAAAACTGCAGGGTTACAAATACAAGAGAAAATTATTTCAAAGTAATCCCTTCAACAAGGAGCACTAATACTTATAAACATTTCTCTAACCATTTATTTCCACATATCTTATTATTTGATCATGAAAGTATCCTATAGAATAGGGAATTCACTCGGGTAATGGCCATGTCCCCTTCATTTATGGCAAATGACTGTAAATGTATTCTTGGGACCATTTTTATTTTCTTCCATAGTACTCTTCATTTTTCCTCGGCAATTCTTCACTTTATGTCCTTCCTTCCAGATAGTAAATAATTTATTTGTTCTGTTGAGACACTTTCCTAGGTGTCTCCTTCCACATTTCCTGCATGATGGAAAATTAGGATTCTTTTCTCCCTGGTCGCCACTGTTGGAACTCTTATCATTCATCACCCTTCTCTTCTTTGTTGAGTCTGGTAATTGGTTAATATATATATTATTGATCATATTTTTGGAAAATTTATTTGGCATGAAGATGATATCTTTTATGCATATCAATAGTTCATTGTTTTGCTCATTGAAACCACCATTCCAACCTTGTACATCATTCTCAAAGTCACTATGACTTCTTTGGAATCCATCCATTGACTAAAACCAGAAAGCATTGTGTGAGTAACAGTAGTCATAAAATCATTTAGAGAATATCATGTCACCATATTCTCAATTTGAAACACATTAGGATTAACCAAGGTCATTTACTCTCATCTTATATATAATACTTAAAATCAGGTTGTAAAGAAAATGTAAATTATCCTAAGCATATCCCCCGGGAGTGTCGTAACCAAGAGTGTAGCAAGGCCCATTGTCGTGCACCAGTTCCTGTTCGAGTTTAGCTCAAAGCGGTGTTTATGGGTTTTACCCCTAGGTACATCTATACCAGAGCCGCCTCTACCTGCTCATATCCAGACAGGGATGTATTGCTGGTAAAAATCACAAAATCTATACAATAACAAAATTATAGGAAGTTCTTTTATACTAATCCTCAAATTCTTTGTTAGGTATATGTGATCTAATCAGAGTTTATCTAAATCTAGCTTCCAAGGTTTTTACTAAACTTCCTCTGATACAAACTGTAACACCCCGACCCTAGTTACCCAGAGTCAGTGAATTATTTTAATACATTGGCATGATTACAAGGAATCATGTCCCAAAGAAACGAACGGTTTAGCAGTGTTGGAAGATAGATTACATACATGAATGTTACGTTACTCTTTATAACATAAAAAACAACATAAATAATCCTTTATGAACACCATTATTCCCTTGGATTAACCCTACATATCAATCACATTACACTTCTTATAATCTTTGGAAAAATAAAACATAGAAAGGGGTGAGCTCAGATGCTCAGTAATGATAACAATATAGCAGAAATTTTCATAAATAAGCATAAACATTTAAGGCAATGTATAAATAAAATAAAATCCTTTTAAACTGGAACTTCAGCATAATATGGAAAAAATAAAATGAAATAATACCATTTCATTATTCACATGGATATTCTACTAGTGTAATAATCACATGCAATATCAATAAACACTTTCATAATGATGGAATGCATAATGCCAGACTATCATAACCACATAGGCAAGGCCTCATGCCAAGACTACAAATAAGATTTTGTCAAGGCCTTGTGCGAAGAAACTATTTTGTCTCATGAGACCTACCGATGCATCAAGGAGCTATAGCACGCTCCACCCATCACTTACTAAGTCCAATGCATTCCTTATATGAAAAGGTTGAAACATAATCTGAACATTCGTATTAAAACTAGCATACGAAATGTCAATATTTTAACCACAAACCATGAATAGTATAAAATTAGCACATCCACAGTCAAACATAATTCATTAAATACAATATGGAAGATTGTATTATAATAGATCAACCCCAATAGAGGCTAATGAATTATATTGACATAGATGAAAATAATCATCAAAACTATATGAGAGAAATATCCCCTTTAACTTGAAAACATTAAAAAGTCACACTATTTGTTTGGAATCCATTTAAAAATAAATTTTTTAATCAAAGTGTCCCATACCACTTTGATACTTTTTAAAGGAATTTTAATTTTAAAACTTTAATTTCCATATAAATAAATTATTAAAACCATTTTTAAAACATGGAAATTATTGAGAAAGATTTAGAATAATAAATCTTTAAAACATTTTAAAATGATATTTTAGTTAGAGTTCCTAACAAAAAGAGAGACACTTGAATACAAATAATTGAGGTAATAAATTTTTATAATATCATGAGAATAAAGGTATTCATGATATACTATGTCAAAGTACATTATATACCCCATATGTAGTGATTTGGTGTATAACAACAAAGGAGTCTCAATGGAACGTAGATTGAGATGAAATCTCTCATAAAGACCATATCCTTAGGTTAAGGATAAATCAACGACATAATCATGTGTGAAAAATATAAATAAACACAATATTATTGGATATTCAGTGTAAAACAATCAAAGGATATTCACACATATTCTTGTAAAAACAACACCAATGAATTAGATGTTTAACTCAAAAAAATGGAGATTGTGTTAAAATTACTCTTATCAAGTTCAAATCGATGACTTGAGAATTTATCAATGAAGTGATTATGTGTATCAAAAGAATATCCATATAAAGGGGAGTGGAACTTATGACATAAGAAAATTAATAGTGATTCCAAACATAATCTTGGAGTTAAATAATCAATAAAGTATGTGTAAAGATGAATTAGTGGAAATTGAAATTTCAAATTCCCTTATCGATTTGGTAACTTACGAAACATATACCCATGAAAGATAGAGCATAAAATGATGATGTAAATATCCATAAATTAAATTATATTACACAATGAATACAATCATGGGCAGTACACACACCACATGCAATAAATAAGTGGTGAACAATGGAAATCTCACGGGATTAAAAATGAGATAAGAAACCCCTTACTTTGTACGTTTTCCTTGGTTGAGGGTAGGTTATCCACATTTATAATGGTGAAATAATTTTTACTCAATTATAAAATAATCATATACATTAATATGATATCATATACGATCTTTTAACATTGATTTGTTGATAATAACTTAGTATTATCATCATTTTAGGTGTTAAGGGATTCATTTTCCTTTATATTATTTGTTATGTGAGCGATATTTGTTGTGGATGGGATATTTCTTATTCATATCCAGAATTATATCATGTATATAAACATTATTTTTAATCATAAAATGAAATTTAGTCTTGAATGGATATGATGGGGAATGAATCTCATCGCGTTCATGGAGACGGTAATCCGTACGTACGCACGAGCGAAAATATCATTATTCTGATATTAAAATAATATATAAGTGCATGTTATATCATATATAAAGAATAATTATCATGTTAAATTTATTATTTAAATTAATTAAAAATCATTATTATACCCATCCAAATAATAATATATTGAATAACAATTACACCATGACGTGGAGACGGTAGGCCGTACGTACGCACATATGGTGACATGTCATTCAAAGGATGGATAGAATAATGAATATGGTTGTACAATATTTATAATAACATCACAGTATATAGAAGATACTGTAGTTATAATTTTGGAATGGAAATAACAAATAAATAAGAAGTGGAAGAAGCATGGAACTTGAAAGAGGGTGGTGAAATCACTACCTCTTCTTCGGGTTCTTCATTTTGATTTGATCAAAAGGGCTCCTTAAGTTGGCTTTCTGACCAAAGGAGGGCCTATATGATTAATTGAGGGAAGTTGAGAGAATATTTGGTTAGGGTTTGAATGAACCAAAAGGCTTTGAGGGTATGAAATTGAGAGAAGGGGGAGTGCCCTTTTATAAGAGGGGCGAGTGGCATCTTAGGAAAAGATAGAAATATTATTTTATAATAAATTTATATTAGGTTTATAATGGATCAAAAGTTGATTATTTAAATTATGAGGTGGTGATAGGTCGCGAAAAACACAACCAATAGGTTTTATATAGGTTTGGGTCACTTTATTAACCTTATCGTTTAGTTTTTACTCTTATTTAATTAGTTTGAAATTAACCATGTCACTTTGTATTTTTATATTATATGGTTAAAAAAATTACTATAAACTTCCAAGTGACCTACAAGTGGTACATTAATAATACACCTATTATTATATAAGTCCTTTGGCTGAACCTTATATTTTTATGAATAGAATATCAATTAATAATATAATATTTGTTTTAAAAACTCATGTATATCATTTTTGACACTATTCAATAATTGATTTTTGTTAAAGTATTACTAACTTTATTAATTAGAACCAAATTCATTTAAGAAATAATAACATGTCATATTAACCAATATAAGTCGTGTATTTCATCAAAAATTTCAAATTATATTTATTTTAACATATATAATACCAATTATTAGATTCATTCATTAATAAAGACGATACTGCATCATTATTGTGTCATAAATATATTTTATTATTAAATTTCTAAAAATTATAAATAAAATACAGTTATATAGGAAATCATTTTATCTCTCTAATGAATATTTATAGTCCAAAATATAACATATATAAACATATGTAAAAATTGTTTTTCTAAAATATATATGCTTATGTCATTTTTGTATTTACTTTAACTTAATTAATATAAAGTGTCATTATCACTTACAAGTGGATCCATGGGGTCCCAAAATAGACCCAAAGATTCCCATGGTTGGACTTGTATCAACCAATAGGGTTAGGACTCGTTTTAGGGTAATTTAATATTATTATAATATTATTTTTTACCCTTATTTACCTGATTTACCCTTTAACCATGGTAAATAAAACATTTACCGAATTAATTATTCAAAATTTCTACAAATAAGAGTTACCTATTTACACAATTTAGACATCCTGATTCCAAATATGGAATCCATTTTTCCAAATTAAAAACACAGAAGTGGCAGAAATTAATTTAAAATTAATTCCCGTTGTCAAACCAAAAAGCATGTTTTTAAGAAATAATAACTATCAAAAGATTGACACTTATTTATGTCCAGTTTAAATGTAAAATTACGTCCAATAACCAAAATTGTATTAAGTGGTAAAACTATATTCTAAATATACTTTAAAACCACTAAAATTCATAATTTATCACTATTAACTATTTCTATTAAAAAGTTGTTTTTAATTAAAATTTAGTAATTTTCTCTATTCATCAAAATATGAAAGTTATCATAAAAGTACCGAAAATTCACCCTAAGATAATTTAGATATTCCAAATCCAAAAATGAAGTCCATTTTGAAATATATAATATATAAAATTTCAAAAAGTGGGTATTACTATTCATGACAGCTAGTTTGATTGCTTGTGGTTTTTGTTAGAACTCGAAGTTGCGTACAACCCATGCTACTTTATTATTCAAAGAGAAGCGTACTGCGGAATCTTGGGGTGTTATATTTAAATATACTTCACAAAGAGTCTTGGATTTGGCATATAATACTTGGACACTGTAATATTCACTCCCTCATAAAGTTAACTAAAAAAAATATTCATCAAAGACCTACCCAAACTTGAGTTTCCAAATGATAGATTGTGTAATCCTTATCAAAAGGGAAAGAAACACAAAATTTCCTTCAAACCAAAGATAGAAGTATCAAATTATCAACCTCTCTAATTTGTTCACATGGATTTTTTGGGAAAATCTAGATTTTCTAGTTTAAATGCGAAGAACTATGTTTATGTTCTTGTAGATGAATTCTCTTGATATACATGTAATTTATTTTTGGCTCACAAAAGTGATGCCTGCTCTCCTTTTTTCAAATATTCCCAAACCGTAGAAACACTTAGTGGACTTATAATTAAATCCTTAAGAAGTGATCATGGTCATGATTTTGAAAATCATGAATTTGAATCCTTTTTCTCACAAAATCTCTATAGTCATAATTTATCTTCCCCTAGAACACCTCAACAGAATGGAGTTGTAGAAAGAATAAATAGAACCTTGCAAGAGATTTCTAGAACCATTCTTAGTTAATATGAAATACATATTTATCTTAGTACTAAAGCTGTAAATATATCATGCTATATTACCAATAGAGTATTGATTAGACCCATTCTTAAAAGAACTCCATATGAGTTATGGACCAATAGATAACCCAAAGTTAGATACCTCAAAGTATTTGGATGAAAATTCTATATCCTTACCACTAAGTACAATCTTGAAAAATTTTCATCCAAGAGTGATGAAGGAATATTTCTAGGATATTCAATCTCTATTAAAGTCTATAGAGTGTTTAACAAAATAACTAAATGTGTGGAAGAATTTTTCCATGTCAAATTTGATGAAACAGATCCACCTAAGCCTAAGACCTCTCCAGAGAACTTGGAAGATGATGTATCAAATCTAGACATTAATTTAAAATCCTCTAACCATCCTGTAATGGAATCTGTGAAAACTTCCTGTTCAAGAAATTCTTTAGATTCAAGTCATAATGAACCCGAACCTATAAAAGAACATGAAATAAATAGTCCTTCTTTTTCTAGAGTGGTTAGAACTCTTGTGAACCATCCTTTGATGCTGTTGTAGGAGATTTAGATAAAGTAACTCACACTAGAGATTCTCTTAGAAACCAGGTTGAACATTAAGTCTTCTTGTCACAACTTGAACCTAAAAATATTAATGATGCTATCAATGATGAATTTTGGGTGACGTTTATGCAGGAAGAGCATAATCCGTTTGAAAGGAACAAAGTTTGGAATCTTGTTGACATACCTAAATACCCATTTACGATAGGAACTAAGTGGTTGTTTAGAAATAAAGTAGATGAAGATGGTAACAAAGTTATAAAAAACGCTAGATTGGTTGCACAAGGCTATAGTCAAGAAGATGGAATTGCTTATGAAGAGACATTTGCACCTGTATCTAGAATTGAAGTCATCATAATTCTACTTGATTATGTTGAACATATGAATTTCAGACTATATCAAATGGATGTTAAGAGTGTATTCCAAAATAGTTATATAGACGAGGATGTCTTTGTTGAGAAACCCCATAGTTTTACAAATCCTCATTTTCCAAATCATATTTTTAAATCATCAAAATCTTTATATGGTTTAAAACAAGCTCCAAGAGCATGGAATGATAGATTAAGTACTTTTCTTATTTCCAAAGGTCTTAAAAAAGGAATAGATGATCCTACCATTTTCATAAAATGAATTTCCAATTATGTTTTAGTACTTCAAATTTATTTAGTTGAAATTATCTTTATATCTTTAAGAAATTATTTATGTATTAAATTTTCTAAAATGATGCAAAATGAATTTTAAGTGAGTTTAATGGGTGAACTAAATTTTTTTCTTGGATTTAAAATATTTCAAAATAATGATTTTATTATTTTAAATCAAAGAAAATATATTATAGATCTTATAAAATGTTTTGGGTTGGATTGCACTAAAAGTAGTGACACTCCAATGAGTAATACATGTAAGTTGGATCTTGTGGAAGATGGAAAATACGTTGATCAAACCACTTATAGAAGAATATTTTAAAGCTTACTCTACTTTACTACTAGATGACCTAACATTATGTTTAGTTTATGTATGTGTGCTCTTTTTCATGCGAACCCTAGGGAATCTCATTTAAATGATGTTGAGAGAATTTTCAAATGCCTCAATCATACACCCAATCTATGACTGTTCTATCCTAGAGGACAATCATTTGAGTTAGTTAGTTATTTTTATGTTGACTTTAGTGGTTGTAAGTTACATAGAAAAAGAACCTCTGGAACATGTCACTTTTTAGGAACGTAACTAGTATCACGGTGTAGTAAGAAACAAAACTTTGTTGCTTTATCTACTACCGAAGCTAAATACATATCTTCTGGTAGTTGTTATACACAAATTTTGTGGATGAAACACACATTACTATATAATGGATATCAGTTTAGGAATGTACATATAAATTGTGACAATACAGGTGCTATTAACATCTCCAAAAATCCAATTTCACACTCTAGGATAAAACATATTGATGTAAGACTCCCCTTTTTGAGAGATCATTATCAAAAAGGTGATATCACTTAGGAATTCATTGGAACTGAATATCATATTGCTGATATATTCACTAAACCATTAAAATTTTAAAGAATAGATTATAGGATACATGAGTTATGAATGATAAATCATAATTAGTAAGTTTATTATTTCACAGTTTACAGTTTCACAAGTCACGGTCTTAAGATTACAGTCTAACTCTAACAGTTTTACAGTTTTACTATCATAAAAATTTGTTGTTTCATGATTACGGTCTCATAGTTACTATCTATCAGTTACTGTCTGGCACTTACTATCTCAAACAATATGGTCACATAGTTTATAAATCACACAGTTACAGTCTCACCATAAAATTCTGTCACGATCTCACCGTAAACACGCCTTACTGTTTTATTTACACATTATATCCCCTATCACAGTAATTAATTATTTTATTCTTTTACTTTACCATGCTTTTGATTTTGAATCCCTAGAAATCCCTAAATGATAAAAACGAAATAAGTTTCACTCCTTTATCACTTGATCATTCTTCTCTCAAACTGTAAGACCTCTATCAATATTTCTCTCTCAAACCTTTGTTGAGTCCCCAGAATGAAATGTCCATCCTCATCAAACCCTAAGAATCACATATGAAATAAGAAGATGAAAATAACACTGAAGTTAGTACCTAGAGGTCCATTGAATCTGAACCTGGTAGACAAAATAGTGGTAACTAAAAAGGAAATTTTCCCCAAGTGGATGCTGTCAAGTAGGTCAATATTATTGAAAGTACTAAAAGTGAAAGCATTGTAGGATTGGTTCACAAAGGAGGATCGGACAATATACCCAAATCTAGTTGCACAATTTTATTAGTTTGTTCAATTATCTTTTGATACAAAAGATGGTTTGGTTCTGAGAAGCTGGATAAATGGGAAAAGATGTACTTTTTCTTCAAGGTTATATGCCTCATGCCTAAGGATGCCTCATGAGGGTATTTTTTTGGACTACTAGAGAGGTCCTTCATGACCAAGTGAGATCTTTGCGTTGGAAGAAGCCTTGAGAAGTTTAACGGGGAATGTAGTAAAGAGAAGTTTCATAACTATTAAGCTACAAAGGGAAACCCGAATTTTGTTTAAATTTTTTCAGAATCTAATCAACCACCGAAAAGGTGATTTTTCTACACTCAAGTATCATGATGTATTTTTGATACATCTTATGAACAATGGACACAAGATCAACCTATGAATGTTTGTTATACTCCATATGTGTGATTTGATCAAGACAACCTCAAAGTCAACATCCCTGTTCTACTAACGGTTAATCTCAGCTATGCTTCATGAAAAAGGGTAAGTTGGACTAGATGAAAAAGTCATTAAGGACTATGAATTTTTTATTTCAAAATATTCAATCAATAGAATAAAAATTAGTTAGAATCCATGGAGAAAATCATGGGTGGATGATAATGAGAGAATCTATGAAAATTTCAACCCAGTTGAGCACTCTACAAGACCTAAGGACATTCCTTATCCTAGTTTGGAACCATATGAAATATTTGACTATTCTGAAGAAGAAGAAGAAGAAGATTTTGTTTTACCTACATGGAAAATGATCATAGATAAGGAATATAGTGAACATTCTCCTCAAGTATTAATTAAGATAGAAGTACCTATCCCTGAAGAGATTGTTGATCTGGAAGAATAAACTACCTCTAAGGAAGAATATGTTGTTGTCAAAAGAGAAAGGGTTGTTCTGGAAGAACATTCAGAAGAAGATCTTTCTCTTGAGAAAGAAGCTTCTCTTGAGGAACACCTTGAGGAACAAGCTATTCCTGAGGTTATCCCATCTTCTAAATAGATAATGGGTCAAGACTTTCAATTAGATAGAAAGGAAATTGGTGAGGCTATTGGGGATGAAATTTAGAATTAAATCAAGGATTTAAATAAATTAGTCTTGAGAAAGATGTGCATGTTGAGAGGGAGCAGTACCCGAATCTAGAAAGTGTTGAAATGAAAAATCCTGTTGATTCATGATCTGTGGATAAATGTTATAAATTTCCTAGATATTTTGATGTGAATGATTTCCAAGAATCCTCAATTAAAGGTATATATCTTTATACTGTGTTTCAATAGAAACCAGTATCTTATCATGATGTTATAGATGCAAAGGAACCTGAGCCTGTCTCAGATCCTATCCATGAACCTTCACAAGAACCTTCCTCCTTAGTGAGTAAGGATGATTTGAAATCATTTAGGGCTACACTATTGGCTAGGGTCGAAAGGATCATAAATACCCAACCTGATCCTGTGAAAAACATGAGTGAAAGAGATAATGTCCTATTGTTAGAGAAGACTATTTAGCATATTTAGCCAGATATTCTTCATGAAATTCAAGAGGTCGTAGTTGAGAACAAACAACTAAGTTATAAATTAAAGTCTTTGAGAGGTATGGTTGATGAAATATAGAGAGTGATGAACTCAATACCAGAACCTGTTGCTCTTCCTGTTGAGGATGTTAGTGGTCAGATTCCATAGGAAGTAGCCTCCTTGATTCAACCTATCCAAACTTACTTAGCCGACAAGGTTGTTGAAAGAAACAAGAAAATAATTCAAGAGATGCATGAGCTTGTTATTGGTCTTAAAAAAGTTGACTTATTAGCTTAAGGGATGTCTCCAAAAAGTTTTGAATCAACTGAAGTCTCTTACTTTAGCTGTTATAGTTTCTAGTGCCTCGGAACAATCATCTCAACCTTCCTTGGATAGTGATCTACACAGAACATTTGTTAAATTAGTACTTCAATCTGTGCCTAGGGGACTTGATAAAGAGTCTCTATCTGTAGTTGTCAAGAACAGTGACAAAGTTCTTGATTTGGTGAGAATTCATTTGAAGATTTCCAATGATGGTCAAGAGGAAATTACTAATATGGTGGAATTCTACTTCAATATGATCTTCTCTAAGCATGATATGAAAAACCATTTCAAGTACCTTGTAGAGAATCTAAACATCCCTCCTCTCACTCATGCTTTCAAAACTCAGGTTCAAAAGCTTATGGATTTCACTCCCTTGGTGGACCAGTTCATGGAGAATAAGGATAACATTGAGAAAGTGATGCAATATGGTGGTGAGATCATTGTAGACTTCATAAAACTATTGAATCCTTATCTTCGTGTCTAGAGAACTACTATTTTGGCTCCTGCAACTATACCCTTGATAACTAGTTTTTCTACCTTCTCATCCTATACCCTTGCCTCAACTTCTATGTCTGTCTCTCAGGCTTTTAGTCAGATCAGACCTGTTATCCTTGACGAACAATTGCCTTGGTCTTCCACTACACCTACCTTTCCCCCCTCTTTTTGAAGGACTTCCTTTACAATCTCTATTAGTTGGTTAACTTCCCTCTTCCAATTTTACTTCTTCTCCTCTGGCTTCTCCTAATTTTTCTACCAAGGGAAAAGAGAAGAGATCCAGTGATGAAGAAAAATGGACAGTTTTGATAGGGATTATTTCTGTATTTTTGTTTCTTACTATTTGTAATGAAACGTTTTTATCCATCTAATTAATTGTGACCTATTCTTACCTATTCCCTTATTTACTTTTGTACTCGTTTTGATAATCCCAAAAGGTGGAGAGACATGCACACTAAGTGAGAGACAAATTCACTAAGATTTTATATCTAAATCACATGATTTGTGATCATAAAAAAGGGGATATTTTTTAAATCCTCAAGTGTTAATCATGTTTTAATGACAAAAAATCCTATACATTTTGTAAATATTGTTAATCCTATTTAATCTGACTCAAATCATCTGTACAGATGGTTCGTTTCTTTATGCTTTAAATAAACGTATCCAAGATCTCAAGTGCTATGTTTGATTATTGTAAACTATTTTATATTTGTGTTATAATGTATTTCCTTGATAAATGATTAAGTCTAATCCATTCTATGAATATCACTCTTTAATTATGTATATATATATTTGGATAAATCTAAGAAACCATGAGTCTTCCACTGGTTATGTTTTTCTGGAAATGGACCGAGACATCGTGACAAGACATCCTGACCCAGACACCTTGACCAGACACTGTGACCCAAACACCTTGACCAGACACCGTGAACGAGCGACCATGAACCATACACCGTGACAAGACACCGTGAACCATACACCATGACTAGACACCAAGAACCAGACACCAAGAACCAGCCACTGTGACTAGACACTGCATTTGTGCTACAGGTTCCTGATCTCTATACAGATATGCCATCATACCTATCTCAACTCTCAAAGGAAAAGAAGGAGACATTGTTTCATGAAGACACTATTTCCAAGTGACACCATTTCTAGACAAATTGTGACACCGTTCTTTAATCTATTTTGTTGTTTTCAATTTAATTTTTAAAGGCCATATTTGAGTCTTTTAAATGCACTGACATAATTAATATTTCTTCATAGACATGTCACCTGATAGTATGACATACGAGGTGCAGAATACATGCATCCTGTCGGATCCAACAAATGCAATCTAAAACAAAAAGGGAAGCATGGCCCATAGACAAGAGAGAACTCAATAACGAAGAATCATGATCATTCTTGAGAAAAGAACTAAAACATGAAACTAAATACATCTGAAGAACACAAAAATCATTCTTGAATCCAAAAAGTTGGGATGTCATATATTAGAGTCAAGAACATCATTGAAATACCAACTCCACAAAGAATAAAAGCCAGATCTAACTAGTAACTAGATCATCAGACCTGTGATACTCTATTTCTTGCAAGAGGACCTGATTCTTACATTTTGTTCATCCTATAAATACAGGGCTTCTTAGACTAACACTCATAACACTTCTAACATTATCTCGTCATTTTTTCTCTGTTGTTTATTTTTATATCTTTTGAGAAACATGTGTGTGCCTATATAAAAACCCACATTGTCTCCTGCATTAAACTGGAGGATACAAGATATCCCCCCTCTAACATTTATTTACACTTGTTTATTCAAAAAAATAAGTGTGGAAGAGGTCCATGTGTGACCTGTTAGATTATACCCACGACGAACTGTGGAAGAGGTTGTGTGACCTGGACAGTCTTGTGCACTATTGTTCACCCAGATATAGGGTGTGAATCAAGGTTATCAATATAAATTTCTTGGTGGTAGGTGATCACTAAGTGGTGTGGATTAGGTATTGGCTTGAGACTGAACAACTTGTTTTATATCCATTTTGTTGATTAATTTAGTTTTCTCTATTTTACTATATAATTTAGATATCCCTAAATTTATTTTGATAGTTAATCTTGGAAAAAAGTTATAATTGTATTTAATTATTAGAATAACATCAAAAGTAATATTAATTACTAATATTAAAATTAATTGGAATTAATCATTCTTCTGAGAAGTTATTCAAATAGTCAATCTTTTGTAACCGTATTACTTTGATTAATTGGGCTGTATTTATTTTATTGGGGAACCTTTTAGAATACTTTTCAAACATAAATTTTTATAGATACTCAATTCATCCCCCCTCTTGAGTACTCTACTCCGACCAACATGTTTTTTAAAGTAATGAAAAATATATTACTTATGAAAAATAACAACTAAATAAATATTGATTATATCACAGGTAGTAGTCCCAGTTTTGATGAACATTTATCGTAGGGAGTGGTAAAATAAAATTTCTATTTTCCTCTAGTGTATTATAGTGGCTGACCAGGGTCATCTCAATTAAGGAACTTCATAGTTTTTTTACTTACTTTATCTAATTCACCCAAACAATTTATTTTTACTGTTTTGATTACTTTCATAAATCAATGAAATTGGGCTTTTGTTTATGGAAAACTTAAATGAATTGTAAAACTAAAACAATTCTAACACGTAATACAAAATAGAATGAAAATATAACTTGGACATTTTGGATTTGGATCCGAGGTACATACATTATTCATAGTGGTTGACTATATTTGGTCTGAAAATTAATTTGTGAAATCTATATATTTAATTAATATTATTTAATTTAGTAGTTTTGAAATATGAAATTAAAAATAAAAACCAATTCCACCTCCTCCTATAATTAAGGTTGATGATAAAACTCAATTGAGAGTGTGGAAACTTCTAGGACTCAGCTCCATCATATGCAGTTTCATAATTTAAATAGACCAACTCCTTCATATGAAGAGATTAACTTCATTAGATGGAAGAGATAAGTTTTAAACAAGAGAATAAAAATGGGTTGAAGATCCATGTCACGGTGTATAACATCTACACCGTACACATATCTATTAATCACTAGAAACAAAAAACAAGAAATTTAAAATTGAAGAACATAATTTAAGACACCTGATCCTCCCGTGAGACCATGTTTCAGTTCAGACTCCCATTATTGGGAGTAAGAGGTCATGATGCTGAGAATGATAAGAAGAGTATAAATGAAAATAAAAAATAAGAATTGTGAGAGAGAATGTAAGAGAGAGAGAGAGATAATAAAAATTAAATAAAAGATAAAATAAAAGAGAATAGAATAATGTATGGAATGTTAGAAGAATATGAATACAAATAAAATTAAAATGAAAAAATAGAAGTATAAGAAGATGATGAGATAGTGGAAGAAATTATGGGTGGATCAATTTGAAAAAAAAAGAATTCAAGAGATAATTTAAAAGAATAAAATAAAATTACATAATAACAATAAACTAAAATAGAAATAAAAGAAATGAAGAGGAATAGTGGTAGCATCATTCAACTGATCAACCCTCCTCCCCACGGTGTAAAAGAAACACACTTTGGAAGTGGATGACACCTGATTTTATAGGAAAAAAACACTTCGGTGATGGCCTCCTCCTCCTTAGTAAATATTTCCATATCTTCAAAATTCATATTATCTTTTCAATGTGTATAATAATTAAAATGTTATGAAACCTTCATATTTTATTTTTGGAACCACCAGAATAATTTGAGTTTTTAAACACTTTGTTTATGAATAATCAGTCGAGGACAATCATTGGTGGTCAAACCCTTTCATATCCATGAAAGATAGTGTTGAAACAATGCTAAATGTAGTGGTAAGAACTAATGGCTTTTCATTGTTGGAATGAAAACTGGCATCCTTAAATCCCCCGACCTTCATAGTGGATGGAGGGGGATATGAAATGTGATTTATGGGGGAAGTAGAGCAGTGATCTTGGCACCGAGCTTCCATCTAGAAGAGATGGTGTTCTCCGATGATAGTAGTGGTGCCAGGAATTGAAAAACTATAGAGTAGTAGCAGATCAGTGGATCGTGAAATATCTGAGGTAGGTTTCATGAGAGATACATGGTATAACACCATTTCAGATAAACGATGAACAATAATTTTGGAAAGTTTTCCAAAATTGGTTTTGTGTTTTTTGAGGAGCTGTTATTTTAGAAATATCATAATATAACCGACTCAGAATCCAACACTGGGGTGGTCTCTCAGATTCACATGCACAAACAAGATGGTCTGATCCACATCACTCGATCCATGAGGTCTTTGTCCCAACCCATGAACACAGTTTCTCTCAAAGGTCATTCACCCTTTCCGGCTCACGTTTTCCATCCCAAAGGACCACCATGGTCAGTTGGCCCTCTTTAAGGGCTAGCTATGTGACTTCTTTCTTGGTTTCTTTGGGGCTAGCCTTCTTGGTCCCTATTTTTAACTAAAATACTTTTAAAAATACTATGTAAATCCTAAAAATTTAATTAACTAAAATAAAACACTAAAAAAACATTTTAATCTATTTTAAACTCAAGTTATCATTCAATTTGAATTTACCTTTATTTAAATAAATTAAGAATTTCTTGATTATTTCTATAAAAATTCAGTGAAAAAATAAGAAATCTTTGAAATTATGCATGATATTTTGAGTGTGTCAAATATCCCCACACTTAAACTATTCTTTTCCTCAAGCATCAAATATCAACATTGAATGTCAGAGGGAACCAATTCTACCAATATTTAAATTTCAAAGTAATAAAATAAAATCATTTTCAATGGTAAATCAAACATTCAAAAATCTGGATAAAATATCCATTTAATTTACCATGTTTTAATGAAACAATCAACTCAAGTATTTTACTTTTTCCCATTGGAAATGGTAGAACTTATTCTTTCATTAATTCATGTTCCTAAAATTATTATTATTATACATTCAAAGTCATGGTATACCACACTTTTGAGTATTCTCTCCCATCACTCATAATATAATCCAAGTATATTTATTCTCATATCGTGAGAATATACACCATATCCATAAGATTTTAAAGGAACTACTTTACTCACATTGTAAAGAAAAAAGTCACATAAAATCAGGACGGCTTTACAATCAAGGTTCTAATTAATTTGATACTTAAGTTTGGTATGAATTGATACATATAATTAAATCTCAAAGAGGAGTTTAATCTCAAAAGTTTTAAGCATTACATTAAAAATAAAATCTCAATGAAATTATCCCTTTAAAAATAACAACTCTCAATTTTTAAGCTCAAATTAAATTCATGTATAATGAATACATTATGAATCATCTACTCATATTGATTGATTCATCAACTTTTATATCCTTATTTTAATAATTTTTCATATTTATTGTATTTTGTATAAATATATACTTTGAATGAACCTCACATCCACCACCTAAACAAATATGATTAAAATAATCTATCTAGTAATGGTGAATTTCAGATTCTCCAAAGTCACAACCCATTCTTATATATATATTCATTTATTTTTTCCCTTTAATCTTTTTCTAGGAAGGGAAAACAATAAAATTTAAACGAATCTATAAAAATTCTCAACACCCATAATTATCACCCCCATTTTTTCTTTACAATTTATTTCACCCCTTTCACAATTATTACCCTTACCCCCAAACTTAAACATTAAAATATATTGAAAAGTAATAAAAGTAGGGTAGAAATTGATAAAAATAGATTAAAACATGCCTTATTCATAACAAGTTCATTGATGATCTTTATGGGATAGAAAAGAATAAATATAAAAGGTGGTATCAAAGATATGACCTAACATAAGATACCTAAAATAATTTTAAATGTGTTTTTTCATAATCATAGATTCAACAAGTTCAAATGAATGTTTTAGAAAGTGTAATGTACGAAGATCACCCATAAAATAAACTCAAGAATAAATAGAAAGTATTTAGTCTAGAAATCCTCTTGTGAACAGACATATGATATAGGAAAATAAATTATGGCATGACTAATAATAAAAAATAAATTCACATGAATTTCAGAAATTCAATGCATCAAAAATAATATCAAAATTTCATTTATAAGAATCAACCAGTTCCCACAAATATTGAGTCCTCATTTTAATACCCATACTTCACTATAACAATTAAATTATCTAACTTAATCATTAAATATTATTATCATTTAAATATAAAACATGGAATCACAAGATTTATAAGAAACTAATTTATCCTAGATTAGTCAAGTAATGAAAATACTCAAGCATGGGAGTAAAATGTTTAGTTTAAAGATCAAAACATGTAGTTTATAAAAAATGTAGGGAGTTAATAAGATAAACATAAAATTGAAAATTTCTTTTGAATTTAATAATTTTGTAATATTACTTCACTATTTGTGGGATCCCTTATGCAATCATAGACCTAAAAAGTAAATAAATCAATTAAGCACAGGGATCATGTCATTAAATATATAAATGGTAGAGGGAGTATGTTGCATGATCAACTAATTCTAAGAATAATATTGAAATATAAATAATTAGAAAGAAAATAAAAAGATAAATCTTGATATGATCCCCCAAGTGGGACCTGAATTTTTTATTCCTTTGGAGGGAAGTACCTACTTTTATCCATATTCAGATATTGGGTGGATCTTTACTACAAAAAATCCAGTTAGTGACATTTTTTGTCATTATAGATATTTATAAATGTCTCTAATTTATTTATTGAAATTTACGAAAAACATTTCGAAATGAGGTGTTAGAAAGTTATCAATTTTTATAAATGCCTCTATTTAGCGATGCATCATTTTCAATTTTTTTTAGAAAAATCAATAAATAAATGTCACTAAATTAGTGGGGTTTATAAACGTCTCTATTTAGAGATATCTCATTTAGTGATGTTTCGAGAAAATGTTGCTATTTTTTTTTGAAATTTATAATTTGAAGATAGGAAATTTTAATTTTTTTTTGAAATCTATAATTTTAATTTTATCAAATTTTATTTATAATTTAAAATATTTTTTTTTGAAATTTATAATTTTTTAATATAACTCTTTACACCATGTACGTACGTACACTCCTTCCCCAACACCCCCACACCCCCACACCCCTCATTCTGTTCAGTGAAACCCCTACCCTAGTACCCCTCACACCCCCACACCCTGTACTATCCCGTATATCCAAATCCCCCATGCCTCACCTCACATCACCCAGATCCCATGTAATCCCTTGCACTGATACCCCTTCACACACTATACGTATAAATACCCCTTCCCCAATTCCCATCATACACTCCCACTCCCTATGTTTCATCCCACGACACCCCTGCCCCAGTACCCCTCACATCCCCCCACACTCTATACTATCCCACATATCCCAGTCCCCCCGTGCCTCACCTCACGTCACACTAGTCCCATGTACACCCCTACCCTAGTACCCCTCACACCCATACACCCCGTACACCCCAGTCTCATGCCTCACCTCACACCTCCCCTAATCCCTCACCCCACCCCACACCCCATACTATCCTGTACATACTAATCCCATATGACTCACCTCACACATCCTTGGTCCCATACCCATACCCCTCACATCCCCCACTCCCTATATAGTTTTTTATATCCTAGACCCCCATTACTCACCACAATTCACCCCAATCCCGTGTACACCCCTACCCCAGTACCCCTCACACCCCTACACCCTATACTGTCCAATACATCCCAGTCCCCTACACCACACCTCACACAACTCTGATCTCATACCTACCCATGCTGCTTCGTAATCTATCCTCACACCTCACCTGGCTCCACATCCTTGGATAAAACACCTGCATGAGCGTTTGATCTATCGAACTCCAATATCACAACAAATCAATGGACTAACTCACCCATTATAATTTTAGTCATATAATTGTATTATGTTATATTTATATCTATATATAAATAGTTTTTAGTATTTAAAAAAATAATATTATATTTCTTATATACATATATTGTATATATATGTATGTTTATATTATATTATATATATGTTTATATTTTACATATCTGTTTACATATATGTTTATATTTTATATTTTTATATATTTTTTATTTTTTTATTTATATGATTATTTATTTATGTATATTATATATATATATTATATCTTCATATATATATATATATATTTGTGTGTGTGTGTAAATGCACACACACACACATATAGACACACACACAAACATAGAATTAGTCATATTTTAAAATGGTGTTAACAATAGTCACATTTTCTAAAAAACATCACTCAATTTAAAATATTTAATTGTAATATGTTATATTTATATAGATATATATATACACTTTTAAATATTCAATATTTAATATTATATATATATTTTTATATATAAATATTCATATCAAAATATATATCTGTTTATAGATGTACTTTATATTTTATATTTTATGTTTATATATATTTATATAAGTTTATATTTTATATTATATATATGTTTATATATATATGGTAATATTATATATATATATATATATTATATGTTTATATTGACATGTGAGTGTGTGTGTAGATATACATATATATATATATATGTAGGTATACATATATATAATTAGCTACATTTTAAAACACATGAAAAAATGTTACTAAAATAGCTACGTTTTCTTAAAAATATGGCTAAATTTAAATTACATATATGTTTATATATATATATATATATCTATGTGTGTGTGTGAATATATATATAAATATATATATTTTTATTTACATATATGTGTCTGGGTTTATATATATTAATATATGTGTGTGTGTGTTTATATGTTTATATTTTATGTTTGTATTTATATATAATTTCTTATTATACACTACAGTAGATATAACCTTTATAAGCACTAGAAAAGGCCTTTTACAGTGCTAAAAAAAGCACTGTTAACCTAAGTGAAGATAAAGGGGGTCTCTTTTATTAGCGCTAAAAAAGCATTGGTAAAGTCCCCTTTTAACAGCACTGATAAAAGTTTAAAAAATTTAAAAAAAATTATTTTTTTGCAAATTGGAGTGGGGTTTTAACAACTCTTGACCCCCTCCAACAACATTATGAAGCACCCTTTCCCACCCCCGTACGCCCCTACCATCCCAACACACCCCTACCCATTAACAACGCTAACAAAACCCTTCACCACCAAGCGCGCCCCTGCCTCTCCTAGGATTCAAACTCAAGACCTCCCACAATACGTCTGGACCCATTACCACTCATCTATACTGCTTTGTTGTCCATTTAATGTTATATCTATTTATATATATATATATATATTTATTTAGTTATATTTATTTATATATTAAAATATATTTATATTAACATATATATATATATTTATTAAAATATATATTTAGTTATATTAATATATATATATTTATTTATTTATTTATTCGTATATTAATATATATATATATACATGTATAGTTATATTTATATATATTTATATCTATATATTTATTAGTATATTAATATATATTTATATCTATCTATTTGTATATTTTTGGTTATATTTTTTATCCTTTTATTTATCCTTATATTAAAATATATTAGTTGTTAATACAGACACACACAAATACAAACACAAACATTATATAGGTATATAAATATTCATATATATTTTTATTTTAAATAAAATAGATATTAGTATTTTATTTAGATAAATATTATATATTGACAAATATATTATATATATATATATATTAAAATATATATTTAGTTATATTAATATATATATCTATATATAGTTATTCATATATTAATATATATATATATATATACAAGTATAGTTATATTTATATATTTATATATCAATATAATTATTCGTATATTAATATATATTTATATCTATCTTTTTATATATATTTAGTTATATTTCTTTATCCGTATATTTATTCGTATATTATTATATATATATCAACTGTTAATACAGACACACACACACATTATATAGGTATATAAATACTCATATATATTTGTATTTTAAATAAAATAGATATTAGTTTTTTTATTTAGATAAAGCTTGTATGTTGAGAAATAAATTTTATGTTAACATATATATATTTATATTAACATATATATATATATATATATATATTTATATGAACATATATATTTAGTTATATTAATATATATATATATACATGTTTAGTTATATTTATATACTTATATATCTATATTTTTATTCCTATATTAGAATATATTAATATATATATATTTATATATATATTTTATATTTTTTTATTCGTATATTTATTCGTATATTAATATGTACCAGTTGGTAATACAGACATAGAAAAATACACACACACACACACACACATTATATAGGATATAAAAATTAATATATTTGTATTTTAAATAAAATGGATATTAGTACTTTATTTAGAAAAATCTTATATAATGAGAAATATATTTTATATTAACACATATATATGTATATCAACATATATATATTTATATTAACATACTAATATATATATATATTTATATTAAAATAAATATTTAGGTATATTAATATATACATATATTCATATATTAATATATATATAATATATATATATATATTCATATATTAATATATATAATATATATATATATATACATGTATAGTTATTTTTATATATTAATGTATTTATATTTCTGTATATTTTTTTCATGTATTAATATATAGTTATATGTATATATTTATACTTATCTTAAACATATATAAAAAAATATATTATATTTATATCAATATAAATAGATAAATATATTTATATTTTATTTTTAATGATGCATAATGGTTTTAAATATACCCTTTATAAGCACTAGGGAAAAAATGATGATAAAGACCACCCTTTATTAGCAATATTAAAAAAGCACTTATAAATGGGTCCCTTTTAACAACGCTAAAAAAGAGTAGATAAAGTGGTACTTTTAAGAGCTTTTTATTTTTCACTGTTAAAAGTCCCCTTTATCCACGTTTTTTTTAACACTGATAAAGGTGCCTCTTTATCAGCACCTTCTTCTTGGCACTGATAAAAAGAAGTGCTTCCCTTGCCCCATTTTGTGGTGGTGATATTTTACTATATTATATATATATATTTATATTTTATGTCTACATATATATGTTTGTATTTTATATTATATATATATGTGTGTGTGTGTTTGTGTACACATATATATAATTAGCCACATTCTTAAATTTATGTAAAAATTTCATTAAAATTTCCACATTTTTCTAAAAATGTGAGTAAATTTTAAAAAATGTGTGTTTATAAATATATATATTATATATCTATATATATATATGTTCATATATTATATCAATATGTTTATATATTTATTTATATATATAAATGTCTATATGTGTGTGTGTAAATATATGTGTATGTATATATATATATATAAATATAAATATAATTATATATATATATATATATATAATTAGACATAGTTTAAAACATCAATAAAAATGTCACTAAAACAATAACATTTTCATAAAAATGAAACTAAAAAAATATGTGTGTGTTTTTATATATAAATATATGTATATATATTTATATATTTATATATATGTGTGTGTGTTTATATATATATGTGTGTGTGTGTGTCTCTGTTTATATATAATAATATATATATATATCTAAATATATATTTACATCGATGTAAGAAAATGAGTTATATAAATATATATATTTTTAGTGATGTTTCCGGAAAGGCAATGTTAATTTAATAATGTTTCTTAAAAAACATGGCTAAATTAGCTATGTCTCTTAAAAGTGTCCCTACTTTAGTGACATTTTTCTGAAAACATCGCAAACATAACAATGTTTTTTAAGAAATATTGATAATTTCATGAGGATTTTCAGTAAAATATATATACATACTAAAGCAAGCTTTTTTCTGCTTCCGTGTCACCTTCATATCTCTCCACGACAACCCAATTCGGCCAGCTTTCCTCCAAAACCAAAAAAAACACCTCCAAACATTCCAACCCCAATCGAGATTTACCACCACTGCTTCTCACTACCCTCCTCGAATCCCCTCACCGATTCTGGTCTCCGAACTCTAGGGTTCCGCATCCCTCCCCGATTCCCCTCTCCCGCTCCCCTCCCTCAATTCCTTCTCCTGTCGCGAGTCCACCTCCGGTTGATCCACCTTCAACTCCTCCGCCATCGTCTCCACCGCATACACCTTCTCCCCAACTGGTGAATCTGGATTCAGCTCCTCCACCTATTCGTTCTCCCCAACCGGTGATTCCTCCTTCGGATCTTCCACATCTGAGTCCTCTACTACACCTAGGGTGCCCACGCCCTCGACCATCCAGCCGAGAGTCCGCCTCCTGGTAATTTGACTTTCATCCAACATACTCCTCCACGCCCTCCCTGCTATTTCAGTTTACTCATATTCTTTGATTGTGCTCTTATATTTCATATTTTACTTTTTCTGCATGTCAATAACATTTATATTTGATGATTTGAATTTCGTCCAGATTATAAGTGGGTTTCGTAAAGAAATGGAGCCATAATTTCTGTTGCATCCTAATTTTTTTTGTCCTGATCCGATTCATTGAACATTTTATGGACACAGAAGGGGTTTTCTTCACTCTATATCCCATTCCTATGCCGACCCACTGATTTGTAGTATCAGGGTGTTTCTACTATTTTTATAATTGAGGAAACATACTGCAGGATTTTTTCTTCTTGATTTACTTCTTGCAGGAGGACATATCTTTCATACGAGTCATCACCAAGAGAATTCAAGGAAAATACTAAATCCACTACCGTCCCGATTTACCTACAGTGCTCCGCCATCTGTAAAACCCTCGACAACCACCTTCTTCATCCGACGGTTCGTTCCTAACCTGCATTTTCATTGCATTTGGCATCTTCCATATAATACAATTTCAAAATTTTCCATCCAAATCTCGACATCGTCTCTCCTTGTAGACATCTTCTTCTCGCCTGCAAAATTTTCCATTATCGCGCCTGAAATATTCCAATTCACAAGATTTTATTTATCAAGTATTATGGATTCATCACCGACAAAATCCAATAAAAAGATACTTCTTGGAAATCAACACCCAACACTTCTTTGCAACACACCAACTGCATCTCTACAGAAACCCACAAACTAGGGATTCAGAACCTTCTGCAGTCGGTGCTGGAACTCTTGGGTCTCAATAATATCTTTCTTTTTTACCAGGAAGCAGCTATAAGCTTCTGAAACAGGTATGTCTGCATACTCTACTATCATACCTATAGATTTAGTTAATGTTCACATTATTTACACATTCACATAGACTACTGCAATTACATAATACTATATCCTAATTCAATAATGACAGTTTTACCTATCTTCACCGTTTAAGTAACTATCATATGTACCGTTTGGACAAACAACCCTCAATATGTGACTACATCCACATTTTATGGCACAGTTGTGTTTAGAATATATATTTTCTATCATCTGATCACAATGTTCCATTTTCCTATTTTTATGGTTCTGTTCTATTCCTTTATAATCAAATAAAAAATATACACTATAAAAACTTGCACTCCCCGTCGAGATTCAAAGATGCATGTCTACAAAGAAGACTACTATGACAACAACGAAAATCAGGTTCTATTCTTTTTACCCATCATTATAGATAGTGTTTTGTTATTTACCAACCAACAACTTCTAAGTTTTTGTTAATTTCAATGGCACATGCAGATTGTCTACTGAAAACATTGATGCTAGTAAACCTATAACACCAACAACAAGCATGAAAAGATGTGTCTTGTTGCCTCTTACACCAACAACCAGTAATTGTCAGTTCAATTTACTAATTCCATTATGGTTTTTTAGTTAACATATTTCAAATGAATGTATCATACCGCTTTCCTATAATATATTGCATCCTGACAAAATATATTCCAACATTACTGTGAATATTACAATAAAACTAACTGTGAGACAATGTTTTACAGCCGAAGTTGTCACACCATCTAATAACACAATACTACGTCGATGCATTCCATTCCAACTTATATGAAACAACGATAATTTGGGTTTACTCTCTATAGTTTAAATACATTGATTTCATATTGAAAAATACGTAATCATAGGTTGCTAAACCATTTCATCTTCTTGTTTCACAGTCCCTCATAACTGTTCGGATCTTTCAACATTATATGATGGATCTAAGGAAAAAAGAAATGACCAAATACCATGATATAGCAAAGTATTTCATTCTGTTAGAATGTTTTCAATGAACTTTGTTTCAATAAATGGACAATATGTTGCATTTATATTAAGCCTATTCATTTGTCATTATTACTCTTACAAGGTACGAATACAAATGGATGTACTATTACAGAGCCATCTGATGCCTCCTCATCACTATAAATATAAATCAGTTGACTATATGATTTACTCCCTACCAGTGCAATATTGAACTATACACATGTGCCTTCAATAATGAACAGTACTACTTCTACTAATATCTGAAACCACTTTCCTTTATCAACCACATCCATTTACTATTGTATACCATTACATGTTTTTCATATCTATCTATTTATATATTTACAATATATACATTTAGTAACAAAGTAATGAATAATGTCACTATAACGACACAACCATGTAGGTACTACACATCATACCAATGAATAACAAACGAATAATCAGACGATCAGAGAAACTACTGCATCAACAAGCTATGACATGGAAACTGTTATAAACTATGGAGGTATGTCAAATTTGACATTATATTTTCAACTAAAATCTGTTTTGTTGAATGTTCTCTATTATTAATTACACATTAACAACGAATCACTACAAGTTGATTGTTGAAAAAATATCATTTCACGTAAAAAGTCCTGAATAAAGAGGATATTTACATTAACGTAATACCCATTTTATAAAATTTAATAACATTGTAAACAATGGGGTTATTCTAATGATGGGTGCATGCAGGTACAACACATCCGCCCGAGGAACTGGAAGCGATGAATGAATGAACCACAGAAACTACTCCTTCAACAAACACAGAAAGAGGTTATGCTATTAACTTTAGATGTCTATCGTACTTTACGACAGATTTTCAACAGAAAAAATATTTCATTTTATGATTTGTATTTTTATTTTGACATTAATAATGACTAACTTCATCCCGTATGTTGCAGATACGTCATTGCAACTTCAAAGTCCGGAACAAACAGGTTATTTACATTTAAGTTGTACTCAAATTACTACCATGTATTTGTATACGTTATAATTAAAAAACTATTTCCATCCCCTTTATTTTCAACTATACTTACATTTTTCTCCTAGAGAATATTCAGATTGTGGAGACCCTACTAACGTTTGTGAGTACTACGGTTCAACCTTTTGGTATGAAGAGAGGAGTGAAAGATATAGCCACCGACATATCCCACTATTTTCATTATGTTGCTTCCTGGAAAAAATTACATTTCAATAGTTGTCTGAATGTCCAGAATACCTTCGATCGTTACTTTTCAATTCAACCTCCATTATTTCAAAAACATTCTATGACCACATGCACATTTACAATTCACTGTTTGCATTCACATCATTGGGCGGAAAATTAGACAAATTTGTGAAATGTGGAGGGTCTCCAAATATTTTTAGATTAAATGGACAGAACTACCGTCGTATTGGAAGTTCATGTCCTCCTGATGAACAACCACCAAAGTTTGCTCAGCTATATGTATATGACACAGAAAATGAGGCTCACAACAGACTGCGGGCCATCAAGTGACTACTACATTAAGTGGTAAGATTTCAATTTTTGGTCTTCTGGTTTTAACTACTTAACTATTTCATATGCAGATTTCAGGACAAGACTGAAAACACTGTTATAAATTTAAGTGTTGTTCAGAAATTACAGGAAATGATCCATGAAATTAATGCTTTATCACGACAATTCAGAACTACTTGGTATGTTATCGAATGTACTGTAACTACAAATTTAAAGCTAAGACTACTTAGAAGATGAGGAAGTGATGCACAAACATACAACTTACCAACTACATCTGAGATCATAATGCTGATTTTTGGTGACAATGAAGATCTAAATC
The DNA here is from genome assembly GCA_963277665.1 of Viscum album. Lineage (NCBI taxonomy): Eukaryota > Viridiplantae > Streptophyta > Magnoliopsida > Santalales > Viscaceae > Viscum > Viscum album. The sequence goes on from OY728119.1 coordinate 1,860,116,541, forward strand.
ATGATAGAGATATCGTTATTCAAGGAAAAAGTGGAGAATTTCAGCGCATAGATTAGCTTCACCCACTTTACCTACCTCTAAAATATCTATTGGTTTTCACAGGAGGAGAGGATGGATATGTCGATAACATATTCCATCGTGCAACCATCTTCAGTCAAAGTGAAAAACTAAGAAAAGTTACCATGAGATAATATTTCTCCTTTCACCTTCAGTTCCGTTACAATGATTCATCATGTCTAATTTATTCATGGAGGCTTCTAAAACAGTTTATTATGGATGCATATACGATGTTTGAGTCTCAAAGAAAATATTTTATTTTCTTTAATCAAAAGCGTTTGAGGTAATAACTTTACAATGGTTTGCAGGATGCTTTCCTTAGAGGTGATCGAGATGGGTCTTTATGTGGGAAGTGTATCATTTTACCTTTCTCATTTACGGGCGGTCCGAGATATATGATTCAAAATTACCAAGATGCAATGTCGATTGGTAATTGGGAGGGGTATCCAGATCTTTTTTTTAATATTTACATATAATCCAATGTGTCCTGAAGTTTCGAGATTTGTTAAGGAAAAAAATATGCGCCCAACAAACTGTCCTCATATACTTTCAAGAATATTTAATTTTAATTTGGAGAAACTAATGAAATATTTACGCGAAGGTTGTTTTTTTGGAATGTCTTGAGCAGGTACGAAGCTTCTTCACTAATGAAACCAACTATTTTATTTTTTTTCTTTTAACAACATATTACACATTTCTTCTACATGATTTCTCATATATCCTTTTTCTTCCAATGTAGTTGTTCAAACTTTGGAGTTTCAGAAAAGAGGACTACCGCACATGCACATTCTACTATTTCTTATCTATGAAGACAAAGTTTTCACTCCAACAGACAATAACAAAATTGTTATGGCTGAAATTCCAAATAAAGGTACCTTTCCAAAACTTCATGAAGCAGTAGCAAACTTTTATGATCCATGGGACTTGTGGTGATGCAAATCGTCGCTCACCTTGTATGCGGAATGGAAAATGCTCAAAATATTATCCAATTTTTTTTGAGCATACAACAATGAATGATGATGGTTATGTTGTCTATCAGAGAAGGAATTATGGATGTACAGTTGTCAATATTGGATTATCATTAGACAATCGTTTTGTTGTGCCATACAATCCAGTTCTTCTTCTAAAATATAAAGCTCATCTGAATATTGAAATTTGCAATCAATCATCCTCTATCAAGTGCCTTTTAAAATATATAATCAAACGTCATGATTCTATCACCACAACACTTTATGAAAACAACAACCATCTATCTAATAAAAGAATTGATGAGATCAAAATTTACTACGACTGCCAATACATATCACCCTGTGAAGCTTCCTAGAGGATATTTTCTAACGATATCCATTTCAAATATCCTTCTGTTGATAGAATGTAGTTTCATTTACCTGGACAGAACAACGTGACGTATGCAGACTATGACAATATTGAAGACATATTAAATAGTAGCACTAGTTCTAATACCATGTTCACCTCTTGGTTTGAAGCAAATTTGTTGTACCCAGTGGGATGAACTATAACATATGCAGAATCCCCAACAAGACTTCTCTACCTGTATCATGAAGAAAATGCTACCCGCACAAACAGGGATTCAGTATTAGCAGATTGTACTATGTGCCACCGTCTTCTAGAGAACTATATTATTTACAGATTCTACTTACAAAGTTTATATGTGCGACTTCATATGATTCTATTAGAATAGTGAACAACATTACTCATAGTACATTCAGACAAACCTGTTCAACAATTGGACTGTTGGCTGATGATAATGCGTTCATTCAAGCACTAAAAGTTGTTTTCCAATGGGGGATGGGACACTCCTTGTGAAGACTCTTTGCCAGAATGTTTTTCTCAAATACCATTTCCTGAACTGACGTTGTTTGTCTTGAAACTTGGAAGATTATAACTGAAGATATTGTATATTCCCAACAACAACTCCTGCAAATACAAGATACAAACAACTTACCATCTTTTTCAATAAAAATATATGATATTAAATTGGTCTCTAAAACTATTTCCCTATCATGTAGACCTGACAATGACGGATCATCAAAAACAAATGTTAGGTTTGATTGAAATAGACAACATTGTGCGCAGTAATGGTAAGTCCCTGCATTGTTATCCTTCAATGCCCATTCTTGATTATTCGTTAGCTGCTCAACTGAATCGATTAATTGCAAAAGAGATCAATTACAATAGGGAAGAACTTCATACTGAGTACTCATCATTGCAGAATATGCTTACCATTGAACAAAAACATGTTATTGGGAGAATTATGTCTGTGTTATGTTCTGATGTTGGGGGATTTTTTTCGTGCATGGATTTGGGGGGATGGGTAAGACTTATATCTGGAGAGTCTTAACATGTTTACAAAGGTTAGAAGGTAAAATTGTACTTGCAGTTGCTTCCAGTGGAATAACATCTTTACTCCTTCCAGGTGGGAGGACATCCCATTCTAAATTTAATATTCCCATATCTAAAAATGATCACTCATTCTGCAATACTCAGCAAGGGAGTGATATTGCAGAACTACTACAGTCAATAAAATTGATTATCTGTGATGAGGATCCAATGGTTCATAAAAAATGTTTCAAATATCTTGATCGTACATTAAGAGATAAACATTCAGTGAAGAATGAAAATTACTCTAATTTAACATTCGGCGTTCTAACGGTTGTCCTTGGTGGATATTTCAGACAAATTCTTCCAGCTATCCCAACTGGTGACAAAAATGAAATTGTATTTGAAAGCATAAGTTCATCATATCTATGGAAACATTTTCAGGTTTTAACGTTGACCAAAAACATGAGATTGGAATCTACAGATTCAAATGATGGTTTCGATGAGGTGCAACAATTTTATAAGTGGATTTTGGATATTGTTGAGGGATGCGTTGCTGAGCTCAACAATGAGGATGGCTATATTCAAATCCCATCAACATACCTCCTAAGAACAAATAAAACACCTCTGAAAGCAGCTGTTGATTTTTCATACCTAGATTTCACTTTAACTATGGATATATTTAATATCTACAAGGTCGTGCTATATTAGGACGAACTCTTGACATTTTTCAGGAAGTCAATGACTACATGTAAAATATAACTTCATCAGGAGGAAAATATTAATTCAGTTCTGATTCTATATGCAATGCCATTTTTGATACTGATCAGCCTGAAAACATATATACAACAGACGTTTTAAATGATATCAATGTCTCTAGACTTCCTACACACAAAATTACTTTGAAGGTCAGCGTACCAATTAGGTTTCTTAGAAATGTAGATCAATCATTGGGGTTATGCAATGGTACTCATCTTATTATTACACACTTGGGTGACCATGTAATCGGAGCTGAAATTTTAACTAGTAGTCATTCTGGTTATCTTTAATTCATCACAAGAATTAATATGAAACATAATGATGACAGATGGCCTTTCAAACTACAAAGAAGACAATATCCATTGATTGTTTCTTATGCAATGACTATTAATAAGAGTCAACATAAATCTCTGTCTTTAGTGTTTCTATATCTACGCAAGCCTATATTTTTTCATGGACAACTTTATGGTGCCGTATCTAGAGTAACTCCGCCAAGGGGTTTGAAAATTGTTCTTGATGATAGAGATAATCCAACATCTGACTGTATGCAAAACATTGTGTATAAAGAAATTTTTGATAGCCTTTCTTAGGTATATATTCATTAAATATATATTCATTTCCATTCTCTTATCAATTACATATACATATAATCTGATTACTTATATTGCTGCTTACTATGTAATATCTGTAGACTAATTGAAATCATACCGAAACAAAAACATGTCACGAAGAACGTGTCTTTTGAATGAGATTACTATTGATGCTGATGAAACGTTAAAGACACAAGTTTGTGTGTTGAATATGTGGTGTAATTCATCACCCAAATCTGATGTTTCTTCTATCGATCTGATTTTCTATGATGCTCAAGTGGGTTTATCCTCTCCATAAATTAGATTTTCTGTACTGTTTTCATACTGCTAATACTTTGTACTTCTATTGCAGGACATTATTTCGTGTAACTGATATATGTCATGTGATTTTAAAGGTTTTCTTTGTAAATAAATTGTGCAGGAGACCTAAATTCAGTGCAAAATTACTAACCTCCATCTAATCAGCAAGTACAAACCACTATTACAAGAAGCCCTGTGCTACATTATACAAAACATCGAAATTGCTCCTAATCAAGGGAGCTACTTGGGGACAAGACATTCTTGCCTAATTGTTTTTTCAACAACAACATATTTTCGACCTACCGATGCCCAACTGCCACTGTTCAGCTTTGAGTTCACTTCTTTTGCTGACATTATTAATAAAGTCGTTTCAGAACAACATTTAATAGGTAAATTTCATTACAACTCTATATGTCGTAATAGCTAAAATTTTCAAATGAAAATTTACAACATGTTTTCAATAAATATAGTCCAGAAATACAAAAATGACATGGTATACTATTTAGTTTTCTCAATTGCTATGTTATTCACACACTGATCCGGGGGATACCCTTCTCATAAAAAATATTAGTTTGATAGTAGTTTTACCAATTATAGAGATTATTGGACATCTGTGAAAATAATATCCTATACACTCTATCGGTACTTCCAACCAAAAGATTCTAATTGTTTTAGAGTATGATAAGTATGCATCATTGAATCCTCACAACAATTACCATAGGATATTGCTATTACCAACACAAGATTTATGATTTGTTGAAGAGGCTTACGACTAAACTGTATCTTGTGGGGTATTTTTGCCAACATAATGTTTGAGTACTTGGAAAACACCAAAGACTCATCTAAAATAATGATCTTGGAAATGGTCAGGGCAAAACAACTAAGCTGTAATAAATCTAACTACAAATTATGAAATCTTCCATACTGTAAACTATAATGTTCTGTAGGTCAATTCAAAATAGGCTTATGAGTTTAAGCATGATCAAACTTATTGGATTACATTACTTTAATTTTTAATATATACTACCCAACATATACTATATGAAAACTAAAGATATCCAACATCTATTTTTTTGAACAGTTAAATTTTGATAATGGAAACATAAATGTTTAATGTTGCACCAGGTAATGTGTTCCAATATTCTATTAGGCCTTACTGAAAAATACAAATTCCTAAAAGCAGTAATGCCTAACTACAAATTAAAGTACTGTTTATCAATAATATTCTTCTCTTGAAAATGTTCCACACATTGACCATTTTGCTTAAAACAATACAATTCTAAATCTTCTTATGATCTTGAACATGTTCCTGCATCTGTTATTATCACCACTTTAATAAATTCTTCAAAAATACTATTGAACTTGGACATCCCAGTAGTCCAGAACATCAGAAGTAGGTAAATTTCGGAATTTATTATTTCTCCAGCAATCGTATATACAAATACCAACAACATGATTGAGAACTGCTTAAAATGTTCTCTTCAATGATTCATTTTTTTCCTTTAATAGATCTGGGGTCATCCGTCATTCGCAGTTTCTAAGTCCCCCATCAACAAATTCAAAAAGTTTAGTTACAACATTGCCTTATTGGAATAACAAAAAAACTATTTCTGATGTAAAAAAAACTACTGGAGGTAAGGTCATATTCCTGTTTTATTTATTCCACTATGATGTCTACAACACAATTTCATGTAAGACCTACTTTCATGAACATATATTCATATTAACATTCATAATGAAACTGAAAAGATGTTTGATTTCTGCTACAATAGTTAAAATTCAAAGAACTTATAAATGGTATTTTGAATCATGCAACTATTTTATGAAAAAGTTCAATCTATGGATAGAAATATCTGGTACCGGATTGTATAAAACAACCACGATGTACTACTCTAAGGTAGTCATTTAATGTGTTACTTAATTGATAAATATTACTTGCAGATAAGTTTACTATACGAATTAAATTTTACTAATATGACCTCATGAATTATAACAACTATAAATTCAACAGGTTTTGAGTTCAACTTCTGGTGAGAGATGAAATTGACTCGATGTCTGTCATTCTCTTTGACAAGCACATCATGCAATTTGTAAGTAAAACAACTTCTCAGTTGAGAGATACTATGATACAAGTAATATTCTTGAACTACTATTTCTTCATTGTGTATTTGATGTTATTTTTTAACCCACACATCTGTTTCATTATATAATAGGACGAGGATGAGTTTGGTTTCCCCCCAGATCTAAACTTTTTCAAAACAAAAAAAATCGTGTGGGCACTAGATGTAACAAATTACAACATTCAGAATAAGAAATGGTCTGAACACTTACACATGTCTCTTCATCAGTGATAATGAAGATAATATCAGCACCTATCATCAAAGTTTTGCAGACAGTCAGGTAAATAGAGTAATTACTCCCCAATTATTTAGTTCCAACTCTTACGAATTTCTAATTACAACATTATCAGTAATTTTCTTACGATGTATTATTTTATTCTTCCTTATTTAGAATTCCTTTTATTTGAAAACCAATCACCATATACCTATGTTATTCATTTCACCCATATGGTTTCGGAACATCAACGTGCTGGATATTCCGTAGTCAGCTGCAATAGTGGTGCTGGATTCGATACAACAAGTACAACTATATCTTTATCTCAGGTATAGGTGCTCTATCTTCAGTTATTATTACTATCAGTGTGTACGTTTTGTAAACAATACTTCTTTTTTCCTTCATGTTTTTTTTTCAATTCATTATAAATTCATTACATTTTTGTTTTTGATATGCCAAAATCTTAAATATTTTATTGTTGCTTCATTGTTGTGTCTTATAACCGTGGACTATTACTCCTTCATTAAAATTAAATCTTCATGTAGAAAAACCTACTGACTAACTTCGATGCTGAAGATGTAGTCGAACGCAATGACTCACAGTCTATAGACTTTGCGCCAACTGATTCCAATGAACTACATCACCATATAATGGAGAATAGAAACAAAAAGATGAAATACTATACTGACTGTATGCCATGCATTTCCAAGGTAATGGAGTCCTGTTGGAAAATCATTTAGTTTCAAATGTCAATTTTCATATTTGAAAATATACACATACTATGTAATGTCTCTTCATTGTGAATCGGTTGTGTTCTGGATGGAGGTATGAATTAAGGACCTTGCTATGATAGTTTCTTTTTATTTGAAACAAATATCTGATGTTTAGTAAAGTCTGTATTGTTTTATTAACTTACTTACTTCCAAAAGCCTAGCTCTATAATGTAGCAGATTGTTTACGGTCTTCAGCTTACTTTGTTTCTTAACTACATAACATTATCAAATGACAAATTCTTTTTTCCTGCTATAAAACAATAGATTATTATGAATATAACATTCATGTTTGGGCTGAAAATCATCATACAGTTACATTTACTAATGTTAACTATTCTTTAATCATACTAATATGTTTTTCTTAATAACACTAAAGTAGAATTACCTATTTCAGGGATCAATATAACTGTCTACAAACTAGGTGAACTGCTGCTGCTCTGCATCGACAGATAATGGTTGTACTAGGAGGCCATTTAATTTTGCAAATTCATATTACATTACTTTGACCTAAACTATAGTTTTCCTACTTTTTCACTTCAAATATGTGATTCTAAAAAATGGATCTAGTACTCTGTTTTAGCAATTGACTTAGTTTTCAATTTGACAAGTGACTTTTTTTCAGATCATCGTGAAATTTTTTTATATGTGGTCATTGGATATCTGTAGCGCACAACACACTTTATTCCTATACTATTATTTTTCTCCATTTCCATTTCCTCCCCACTCAACATAGTTGGATTTATGTTACTTATTTTGCTTATACTTCCATTGTAATCTTCGTCAAGGTTAATTAGATTTTCCCCTATATATTTTCATACCTATAACAAATGCAGTCATCTCTAATATATCGCACCAGATAGACCATTTTATTCAAATGATCTGAACTGAGACAAGGTACATTATTCATCAAACTCTGAATTAATCATGTTTATTCCATTTTCTTGGGTTCTTTTTTATCATTTTTCTGAAATGTAAAATTTTCCCAGACACATAACACCATAAAGACCAAGAAATGTCAAGTACATAAGGCTTCACCAATCAGCACTAGCTAGGATGCATGTACTGACCTCCAGGAATCTGCATCCTACGATATACTACTCAACTGAGGTCTCTCCTAAGTTAGTATGGCTTCAAATTTACATCCAGCTTTGAGCAGTGGTGTGTGGTTTTCCTTCATAACTGTAATTACATTTCATTAAAGCTGGGTATAAATTCTGATACTTCAACATTGAATATGTCAGATACTCAGGTATTACAATTACCTTATATACTAGCTGGAAATTATTTTACCAGTCTTATGTTTGGTTTTATATTCTTTAAACAATGTAACAATTTGAATTTTTTTCTCTACATATAGCATTCCATGTCTCAATATAACTTAATAACAATTTTTTTCAGTATTCTCAATGTTTCTAACTTCTATTTTATAAAATAAATCACTATTATTACAGTAATTCTATAATTGTAGTCACCGAATACCTTTCAATGTGATTTATCTTGCAATTATATCTTTTCTTATGTACATAGTTTGTCTAAAAAAATTTATAAATTTTTTCATACCTCTTGTATCTTTTATAACCATTTTGGTTATTATCACCTGCATCTATTTTTACGGTTTCTCCAAATTTTATAACTGGAATCTATTCTCACGTGCACCTATTATAACACTTTCTCTAGATTGTGTCACCTTCATCTATTATCTTATCACCTGAATCTACTATAATTTTTTCTCAAAATTTTATTTTAACACCTGCATCTATTACAATACTTTTACTTTTTTAAATGAGACTCCTACACCATCAATTATCTGAATAAAACTTCAGACATGGATGTCAATATGTTTTGATCTCTTTGAATAACTAACTTTTGGGGGGAATATTCATCCTAGAAAAATAACCATATATATTTTTATGCATTTATATTTCCTTTGAATTGTTTATCTATAAACAATTCATCATCCTTGTAGTCTGAATTATTCATATGTTAACAAGTCGTAATCCCTATAGTATAAATATTTAAATTTATTTTCATCATTATGATCTTCAGTGAACACATCATCAACTCTATTTGAGAACTAATTATCAGTATTTTAATTTTTAAATTTCATTATTCCTTTAACAACATGGTTTGAAATAATGCTGATCAAGACATAACAGGAAATTAAGGCAATTTCCGAGTTATAGATCCATGGGTTTGATTGGAATCTTGGACTATATTGAAGTTTCCAGCATGATGACACTGCCTTTCTGTGATCATTTAGTGCATTGTATCACATTTTTATTGATTATTTTTATGATTTTAGAAAGTAAAAAAATGGTACAGTAGAGGGAATAAATCTTCATTGTAGTGGGTTTGACAATTTAAAAAACCTTACAGTGAGGTGTTGGGTGAAATGTTCTACTGCATATTTGATAATCGAAAAGGGAACTGTAGTGGTTATATCTTAATATAAGTTATAAGTGGAAGATTTTCTATGAAATTGAATGCTTCTACTAATAATTTCTTGTGTTGTAGTATAGTCCATATAATTTTGAATCATAATAAGTGGTTCAAAAGATAATTTTCTTAAAAATATAGAGTTTAAATTATTTTCATCATTTTCTTTCAGATGATTTTGTTTTCTGGATGAAATCATCATTCTTTTTGAAATGTATTCCATAGAAAATTAGATCTTAACATTTTTGGACAGTAAACCATTCATGAATTAAATGTTATATTCATAATCCCTCTTCCCTTTTGTATATGCGTCCTCCAAGTCACTGGCTAGTGCCGCCTCTTACACATATTCCCCCCTCTAATATAGTTCATATTCCACTATCATTTACTCCATTTACATATTTCACAACTACACATGCCCTATTTCTAACATTGCATATATTTCCCCTATATTGATCCACTACATTCAATGGTTTATTTTGTACAGTGATGGTATACTTATGTTTTCCTTAGGTATTATCATATATTCTCCAATATGTTTTCAATATTATCCTACATATTCTTCAATATTTTTTTATTATTTTCTTATGTTTTAAATTATATATATTATATCTGATTACAGTTCAATATTAAGTATCACCATTTTTTTTCAATATATGCAATATTTATGTTCATTAATATTGCAATATAGTTTTGTCTTCTTGAAAGTAAGCATTGAACGTATTGTTGTGCGAATGCATGGGAAAGTACTAGTTCTCTAAATTAGTGATATGGTTTAGGACAAAGTTACTTAATTATTGACATTTTTTTGAAACATCATTAAATTAGTGATGTTTTTCAGGAAACATCACTAAATTTGTGACATTTTTCATGAAACATTGCTAAATTAGCAACATTTTAAGGAAACATCACTAAATTAGTAAAACTTCAATAAAAAAGTGCTAAATTATAGTTTTTTTGTAGTACTAATTGGATTTTAACTATCACATGTAACTTTTCACAACATTTACTTCTTCTTTGTTGATGAGTAATGGTCAATGGATAGAGTATATCTGATATATCCCCTTCAAAATTAAGTATAAATTGCATGGGGGGTGTATGATAAAGTATGTAGCATCTGCAATTCATTTTCTGATATAATAAGAGTATTATTGATGATTTATTTATCCTTCCTATACTCATTAAATAATATCATAAAATTTTCATCATACCTACTTCTATATTCTTTATCTATGATTTTAGCTTCCAATTCCCTAAAAAAAGCTTCCCAAAACACATTTATTACAGTATTATTAGATGTACCATACTCTTTTCTATGAATGATAAATCTATACCCTCTATATATAATAAGTGCTAACCTAGAACATAACATAGTAGTACAAGAACAAAACAAGGAATGGCCAAATATGAAAATTAAAAACAACCCGGAATGATACTCAAATCATATTGAAAAAATTTAAAAGAAATAATGTTTAAAGAAATATCAAGTCCCTATGTTGGTTTTTGTTCAATATGTTCTTCTATGGTAAGTGACTTTTAAAGATGGATCTTAGTGGATGGAGGCAGGTAGTCGAGCTACTCCACCTTATATTTGATGCATTCATTAAAATTAAGAAATTCTAATGGTTCTTCCTTCTTTTTATAATTTTTAAGTCCATATTTCTCTAGATTCTCATGAGTTATTTTCTCAATTTGGTTTCTCAAAAAATGATCTTTTCATCAATACATTGAAACTAATAATTTAAATTAGCATTAACAACTTTATATTCTTGTTTCACAAGTGAGTAATTATTCTATTATTTAAAGAATTAATTGTTTGAAAACATCATGGAAAACTATTTTTTATTATTTTTAAATAAATGAAAACTATCTACTATGTGAAAAATAAAAATAAAATAAACACTAATTTAATCCCTTGAAATGAAACTGATTTTGACATACGTTTATTGTGGGGTGGGAAAAAAAGAAAATTTCTATGTTTTTTCTAGTGAAACATAGTGATTGACTTGGGTTGTCTTACTTGAGGAAATTCACAGTTTGTTTATATACATAATCTAATCCACATAAACTATGTCATTTTTCTCTTTTTATTACTTTCTTAAAACAATGGAATAGAGTTTTGGAATATGGAAAATGGAAATTAAGGGTTGAACTAAAACTACACTAACATGAAATTTAATTAATAATGAAGAAATAACTTGACCTTTTTAGGTTTGGATTCAGGTTTCTTAAATTATTTATGATGGTTGATTTAATTTAGTATGATAATTCAATTGTGAAATCTCAGTCTTGAATTACTATTATTTTTTTTAATAGTTGTGAAATATTTTATGCCAATGAAAACTCAATTATAACTACTAAAATATTAAAGTTTTATGAAACACCTTTAATCAAAAGTGTCACACATTGTAGGACCTAGCTCAATCATATGCAATTTCTTCCTTTGAAAAGATCTAATCTATCACATGAAGAGTTTATTTTCAATGGATGCAAGGGACGAGTTTTTAAAAAAGAATAGAAATGGGTTCAAGATCTATGCCATGGTGTAAAATTTCCACAATTGAACACATCTATCATACTCACCACAAATGTATAAAACATTTAAAATTGAAGAATAAAATTCAGGACACCCAATCCTCCCCTGAGTCTAAGCCTCTAGTCAGTCTCCTATTATCATGAGTAAGAGGTCACAGTGGTTAGAATGAGGAGAAAAAAACAAAAGAAAATAAAATAGAAGAATCACGAGAGATAATAGGAGAGAGAGAATAAAAATAAAATAAAATATAAAATAAAATAGAATAAAATAATGGACATAATGTTAGATTAAGAAGAAGAAGAATAAAAATAATATTAGAAGTTAAAAGAAGAAAATGATGAGACAGTGGAAGAAATAATGGGTTAATCACTTAAAAAAATAAATTCATGATTTATACATAAAATTAATAAAATAAAACTACATAAGAATTATATAATAAAATAAAAATATAATAAAGGAATAAGAACAAAGGTATAAACATTCGGTCGAGTATCCCTTCTCCCCATGGTGTGAAAAGAACCCCTTTAGTAGTTGTTGAGGCCTCCTTTTATAGGCACACAAAAAATATTTGGTGGTGACATCCTCTTCCTTGGTCAATGGTTTCCATATATTTAAATGTCTGATTATCATTTTAATGTGTATAATCTGTCAAATTCCTTGAGATCCATGTAATTTATTTTGGGAAACACCCAAAGGATTTGGGTTTTAAAAAACATGTTGCTTAAATATGTATTTTTAGCTAATCAGTGGTAGCCAAACCCTTTCTTTTCCATGAAAGGAAGTAGGGCAACGATGTTTAAGGTAGTGGTAGTAAGTATTGGCTTCACATTATAGGTGTGGATGAAGTCTCCTCCAATACTTTTACCTTCACAGATAATGGATGTAGCTTCTAAATGTGGTTCATGGGGTTCATATAGGGTGAAGAAGATGATATATAGTGATTAGAGGTGGCAGTAGTGGAGGTTGAATACACCACCAAGATTTTGGGTGGTAGAGATGGAAATATTTAGTGATAGTAGTGGTAGTATACAATGAAAAATGATAGATAAATAGTGGACTGTTGGCTGAGGAAATATCTGAGGTGGGGTGACTGAGCAAGACATGGGACAACACTATTTTAGTTAAATGAAGAACAATAATATATGAGATTTTTTTCAACAAATATTTGCGGTTTTTAGGCACTAGAATATAATAATTCTCATGATACAACTAGATTATATTCCTACACTATGGTGGGGGTTTTTTATACATACACACAAGATGGTTCAAGTCACACTGCTCTATCCACACAGGCATAGGACAAACCCATGCACATGGTTCCTCTCACGAGATATGTATCAGCATCGACTCAAGATGGCCTTCCCACGTGACCATCATTATTAGTTGGAACTATTTATGTGATGAATCTCTGACTTGGTTCTTGGATGGTTGAGGTCTATTCAATTTGTTACCTATTATTTACATAAAATAAATTTGGAAATACTAAAAAAATCCTCAAAATGTACTTAATTAAAATATATCATAAAAAAATACATTTAAATCCATTTTAAACTCAATGTAATCTTTCAATTGGAATTTCCCTTAATTTAAATAAACAATTAATTACATGGGTATTTCCATTAAAAACATTACAAAATTTAAAAAATAATAGAAAATTTTCAAAATTATGCGTGATATTTTGAGTGTTTTTGTTTCCTAATTAGATAACCTAAGAATCCAAGTGGGGTGCATGCACACACCTAATTAACTAGATTATATATGATAAAAGCTTCCAGAAATGATGTGATTTCACATGTATTATTCTTAATGATATAAGGTATCTATTTCTAGGCAGAGAGAGGGTATATCCTTGAGTTTACCAATGACAAGATATTTTTTTCTAGGGAATAGATGGATATACCCCCAAGTTCCTAATGATATGAGAATCCTAATTTTTAGGAATGATATATTAATTCTCATGTGTGGGTTATTTTCTTAGAGACATCAGATACTTTTAAAACTAGGGATAGTCAATCCTCTTTGTCACCATAAAACCTAATGATCAATGTTTGTTATTTTGTTGTGCCAAAATTTGTTATATATTTATGATAATCATATGAAATTTGAAAAAATACCTTATTTTGTATTTTGGGGGAACCATTTTTGGTTCCCTACCGAGTTTTAATCACACTCTAATCAGGTGATAATGGAACTATGGTACCTAATAAAACCTCTCGATCATAGTTTCATGTAGGTATGAGGATCATTTTAATAAGATCAAATTGGTGTATATCGAATGGTTAATAGTGATGGGAAATGATGAGGCTTTGGGGTGGTAGTAGCACCTCATTATATATTTTTTTTATTTTTCATACATGATCAGTGAAATTTGAAATCAGTTTGGATATATGATTGTATGCTTTAGTATAACATTTTTAAAGAATGATTATTTTTATTGGATTCTTAAAACTCATAATATTTAATTACTGTTTGGTTATTTCCACTGTTTTTACACTAATATATGGGTATAGATTTCCAATTGTAACATTTTAGACCATTATCACAAGTCAAAATCCTCTATCACATGGGGAGACACACCTAATGTTACATTACACCTATATTATGGACACTAGTGAGAGATATTATACCATAGGAATGATACAAAGTTATTTCAGAGTGCCTTTTTTTATTTTACATAGAGTTTGGGGAATTGTAGACAAGGAATAGGTGTATGTCATATCTTACGATGGTCCTTAAACTGGTGCATCATAAATGAATTTTTATGTGATTTTCAGGTTATAATGGAAATATGATTGTGTTTCTTGGTTTATTTGGTTATTATTGAGATATTAATCATGTAGGATGTGTGGGTATGATATTGATTTACAGTTTTGAATCTTGGCCCATTGGAATGAGGCATTTATACATGCATCATTTTTTCACATAAGATTCACATGAAATTTTTGTTGTTATGTGTGATTAATATGAAAAAATCTAGAGGGTTCATATTTTTAAAGTTTCAATAATAACTTATAATTTTTCCCATATAACATGTTTATGGAATTCTAATCATCCTAACCATAGTATTTATTGTAATGAAATTTCATGAGGAACTTATAGTGATATGATAGATGATGATGGATATAAAATACCTACATATAAAAGATATATATAGGTCATTTATGTGTTAGTACATTTATTTTATGCCTTATTTATGGACCCTTTTTCCATGATAAAGATATTTTTTTGGTTACTTATAGGGTCAATAACAACCTATGTGGTGTTTTCACATATATATTCTTAGTTTATTTATACGTAACCATCCCATGGGTATATGGATTTAATTGATATGAATTGAAAATTATAATGTAATTATATACACCCGGATGTGACTAGGCCCTCTAGAAGGTGGTTAGGTATGTGGACTCTCAATTAAGATGGGTTTCTAAGAGTCAATGGTAAACTCAACATGGGATTCCTAATACGTATTTATGGGAACAAATGAGTGTGTGTATTGGAAAGTGATTTTACTTATGATATTTGGGATGGGAGAATAGATCTTTACCCATGAGATGTGATGTATGTGGGTACCCAAGAGTGGGGTTATCCAAACTCATAAGTTCCCTTTGAGATGAGAGGCAATGGTAGATTTATTGTATTTTATATTTATACATTATAAGTGTTATTAGATATATGGTGTTTTTGTAGGTTCCTTCAGTACCATGAATGTGAGTGAATAGGAAAATCAAGTTTTATAATTTGTATGACATGAATTAGAGGAATGTTAATTAGTTTTATTAGGATTTTTGGCCTTGGATTGATGATATGACACTCATGGGAGCATGATTTGGGTTGTGTGATTTGGTAGTATAAGGGAGTACACCTATTGGTATAGGATGAGACTGATTTGTAATGTGTAAAGACACATAAAAAATGTTTATTATAGGATTTATAATCCTTAAGAGTATAGAGTGATGGCTAGTGTAGCTTCAATGTAAAATTATTAATGCATGGGGGAAAGTGAACTTAGTGTTATGAATTGTTCCATTGACTAATGGATTAGTCAATGACCAAGTTCTAGTCAAGGATTGATGGACAAGTTGAGATTATTGGGGTGTTGGTTTCTTAAGTTTTAGTTAAAAATTTGAAATGTCCCATCAATGCTAAGATGGTGAAATATTTGAATATTAAGGTATCTTGTTAAAGTATATTATATCTTGTGTTCTGATAGGGGTTGATCGAATAGTTGAGCATGGATGAGGAGGAGTGGTGTGTATGTGATAGTGGTTTGTATTTGGATTTAAACATGTGGAATTATGTAGGGGAATCCATATAGTGAAAATTTTACCATTATTAATTGGAGGGTGTAACCCTCATCATTGATGAAATTTTAGAAGATTTAATGGTTGAAATTATTAGTGTGATGGAAATGGGAAACAATTAATGCTTTGTTAGGCACTCTAGTATGAGTGGGATTTCCATGTATGAACATAAAATATAGAAATAAATGGAGAATCATATGTAAATATTGGGTATTTTTTATATCAATTAATTATAAGGATACACTTATGGTAGAGACTGTCTTATTTTTCATGGTATTATGTTTCTCATGTTCATAGGGTCATGGATGCAAGGAGACCAGTTAGTGGATAGTTGAGACGAATTTGGGATATCAGTGAGAAGGTGGATCCAATTTTAGCTTCTACATTGATGAATTATATATTTTTTATTTTGATGTGGTCTTGGAAATAATCTATTTTCGGGCATGGTTATTGGGATGTATTTGATATAAACCAATATTATGTCAGATGAAAGGTGTGTTTGTCTTTATTATGAGGATGTGATTGATTTTTTCTTGTTTTAGGATCTAATGAAGGAATAATGTTGAGTGTGAGGTTTAGACATTAGTGTGGGTATTTGGACTATCTCATGATGAATTCAGGTACTAAGGCATTATAATCATCTCATGAGATGATGTGAAAGTGTTTGTGGAAAAATATGTTACTGAAGGGTCAACCTGAGAAGGAATGACTCTTTTTTGTGAGAGATTGTGTTAGGTGTGGTTGAAACCACATTGAGTGTGTTACATGACAATTTAAATTGTGTTTTTGTTGGTGATTCAAATAATGGGTAGCAGTATAACACAAAATATGCCTTTATGAGGGGATCCATAAAGTTGGGAGCACCATAAGCTCATGGATTAACCAACCGAAGATACTTTATAGTATCAAAATAGACTATTGTGGATAATATCTATCTTGGTATTGGAAATGATGAAATATAGGTAGAAACACTTTTAGAAAATAGTGTGCCTCTATAATTGGAGTTTCATATTAGAATCACATTAGGTATTACTAGATTAAATGTGGTGATATGAAATTAATTTGAGGACTAAGATCAGTCTAGATTAATGGATAAAAAACACTTAAATTTTTATTGGATGAGAAGTGTTATAGTTGGGAGTCTTTTAAAGAACAAAATCTTTAAAAAAAATTATATTTAGATATAATTTGAATTTTATTGATCGGAAACGGATCATTTTGATAATTTAGTATCAAATAATAATTATAAGGGTTGGATAATAGTGGGAAGTTGTTTTTGGAAAGTGATCAAGTACTGAGAGGTACTTAATGTGTGTGGGTGATTATTATTGTCTTGTTGTGGTGGTTATTTTGATTATTTTAGTTATCGGTTGTTGGTCATGACAATACCACTAGTAGAAAGAGGTGTGTCACGGCTAGGAGCACTTGGTGTGTCACCAATGAAGAGGGATAATGTTCATTATATGCATTTATTTTTCTAAGGTAGTTGTGTTATTCTACAACCATTAGGGATCTCACCATGAGGGAGTAAGGTCAAGGGATATGCCCCCTACTTATGGGGTGTCCATGCCACAATCCAAAGGGGACACACAATTATTATTTCAAGTAAAGGGGGGAGCCATATATCTAGGGTCATAGGGTTTCACATCATCATATATAGGTGAAATAGTTCCATGAAGTGATCCTCATATTATTATTGCAATTGAGTAGTGGCCCTATTTTTTAACCGGGGTAGAAAATTAATTTATCTGTCATCTACCTTTGGTATTTTTCTTGAGTGAGGGTTATAATAGTTCAATTTAAGATATTTCCTCCTAAAATTCCTAGGATTTAATTCCCTTCTAGAGGGGTGATTTCATGTATTTTTTATATCAATTCTTAGTGATTTCATGCCCCATTTATTTCATTCTCAACACACTCATTTCATTTTATTTTGGTTCATTTTATCCTTGGTATTTTTCACTAATTCCACCCATTAATGGTGTAATAGGGAAAGGATGATGATGATTTTTCATGTTCTAGTTAAGGAATGACTTGTAAGGATGATTTTATGTTGTTTCTGACCATTTCATTAGAGTTATGTCACCTAGTAAAGTTTATTACAATTTTTGATAGAATTTTTTGTGGAATAAAATATTGATAGGATGCCAATTGATATAGATTTTTCTTGTTATTACCTAATTGTTCCAAGTGTAGTTTTTTTTGGATTCTCTATGATGAGATTTATTGGTGAGTATTTATGAAATTGTTAATTTTTTAATTAAATTTAACATCTAATTATAATTTTTATAGTTAATTAATTTTGATGTTGTTCCATGAGATAAGAGATCTACTGATGATGTGAGGTATAAATGTACTTAGGAAGTGGTGGTAGGGATAGATTAATGGGAATAATTTCAAATGAGGTAAGTGATACATGATCATCTCTCTATTATTTATGCATCATGATTATGTGTATGTGAAATGTTGTCTTAAAACTGATGACTGTTTTAGATTATATATAAACAGAAATTTTTATAAAATATCCATGAAATAAATAATGTTTCAACGGATAATATTCACCCTCGAACACCAGTTTGAATCCCCAACCCTTGATGGAAAAAAATGTTATAAATGGGTGTTCTATGACACATGGACCCTAGATATTATTAAATTTAATGAAATAAGGGAACATTATGGATCTGAATATATGTTTTGTATGGGCCTCCTATGTTCAGAGTAGGTTATCAAGAGCTGTTATAGAAAATGGATTCATCAATGAAAATATCACCATGAGAAGAAGATATTTGTCAATTTATAATAGGATTTGGGTATGTGTCAGATAAGGGATGATATGTGTATGGACTAGATGGGGTTCTAGAGCATATTAGGTAGAAATTGGAAGATTAAGACAAGTCTTGATGGGTGAGAAGGAAATATATCTGAAATGTGAGATGAGAATGCTGAAGAGTTCATCATGATGATCTCTGTGACCAAGAAGGTATTGGTGGAATCATCCTACAAGTATTTCCTGATAATAATACTTTATTTAAGGTATAATCTAGATTGTGATTGATGAGTCTAGGTTTTGTGCTTGAGAAGTCATCCTAGGGAGAATATGTCATGTTTATGTGAATAGAAAACCTATGCGATGTTATGGGAGGATATAAGGAGAGAGTATTACACATAGAAACGTGAGGATATATCTTTATTAACGGGGTTTGGATACTACCTTATGTTACATAATGATGTGAGACTTATTTCTGGGAAGGGAATATTTATACCTTGAATTTTTGGTTGAAATGAAATGTGTTTATTTATGAGAAGATGGTGTTACATCATGCTTCTAGAAAATGTTATATATTATTACATGTGGGGTGAGGGAACACCCATGAGTTACCTGATGATATGAGATATGTTTCCAAGAGGGGTGTGAGTGCACCCCTAATTTATTTAATGATATTACATATGATTCTAGATATGGTGCAGGTATACCCAAGAGTTAGCTGATGATAAGAGATATGATATTTCGGGTGGGGGTGAGTATAACCTTATGTCTCTTGATGATTCATGATATATATTTCTATGAAGGGAGATATTACACCCAAAAAATTCATTTTAACACAACATATGCTGATTTAGTGGGGAAGGATATTCCCCCATGTAACTAATTTTATGAGATTCCCAATCGGGGTAGGTCAGGTCTGCACCCAATGGGTAATCTTTTCACTAAGAGACATCTAAAACTAGCTAAAAAGGTTTATTCAACCTCAGGTGTCATTTTAAAACTTAAAGATAAATTATGGTTATTTTATTTTTCTTCTATATTTTTTATATTGGAAATATCACATGTGTGTTTAATATATTACTTTTAATATTAGGGATATTGATAGTTGTGTCCTACTAAGTTTTTCTCACACCCTGATTGAGAGTCCCAAACAAATTTTTACCTGAATAGATGTCGTGATAAGAGGATTACATTTGGAAGAATATCAATGTTTCATGATCTAGTTAGATTAGTTCAATGGGTACCTAGATAAATAGTTTGAGATTTAATTCATGGAAGACATCGCTAAAAATGTGCAAGAACACATGGTTATATTCTAAAAAGAGACATTAGAGTAAATATATTGAAAAATATTAGAATCTCAAAAATTATGAAACCCTAAAAAAAATCTATTGTAAAACCATAAGTTATTGAAAAAATGAGAGAGAAATAACTGGAGAAAACAAGAAGATAAGTAAAGATGGGTAATGATTTATTGATACATACATTGAGGAATCAATACTAGTTTATGAAAAATTGTCAAATGGAGGCATGAAAATGAGAGATGGATGATTGGGGAAGATTCATAGAGGGCTTGTGAAAATGGGAAAATGAAATAGGAATAATTATCATTTTAAAATGATATATATGTACTTATATATTTATTTTTTAGGTTAATTAATGGTTTGTATGCACAAATAAAAAATCATTGCATCAACTATTTTGGGGCTACTAGTAGTGTTTTTATAATGAAATATAGTGTTTAGAGGATGTATTTAAAAATAAATTCATAAACTATTCCTGAATATATGGTTTGTATGTATTGTTGAAAAACCATGCATAAACATTTCATATGCTACTAGGAACATTTTTTCATCATGCTGGGTTTAGATTCACTACTACAGAAACTATGCATAAATTTTGTATCGAAGAATTTTTTTAATAAGTTAGAAATTTCACATAAAATACTATGAAAACGCCTAATAGAGTAAATAAATGATATTACAATGTATTTGGGACACCAAGCATGTAATAATTGTCCCTAACTTATCACATTCTAAATTAATTAAGTACAATAAACGTCCCTTGAATGGAATATAATTTATGATACAAAAGAAAAATTTCATATACTTGAAATTTCAAAACAACATATAAGTATTTTAGTCACATTAAGGTTTATTCACAAGTGAGGATGTACCAATATTTTATTTCTTCCCATAATCATTGTAAAATTAAAAATCTACAGACTAATCCTTATTCATAAAATCTATGTACCACTCATATAATTAAATAGATAAATGAAATTTCATTGACAGTGTAAAATTATAAAAAAAATAAAACTCACAAATATATAATACTATAATAATTTTGACCATATTTTTCATTCATAATTATCTAAAATAATTCCCAATATAATTCAGTGGGAATATTTCACATTTCTTGATTTGATAACACATATTTAGTGTAGGAACCAAAGTCATTGATTGTTTTATTTAAGTAATGGTATGTTATTGTCATGGATTTTGATTTGTGGATTGGATTTCATTTACAAATTTGAATTACATATGGTTTTGAAGTTTCTTCAAAAAACAAGGAAGTTCTTGATGTGGTTTCTTCTAATCTAGATAGATTTATAGAACTATTGATTCTATAATGAAATGGTAAGAGGCTACATCAGATTATTTTGCAGTTTTATAAAAATAAACTCATAATTTGTAAAATTATTCAAGATTATTAATAGAACATGTATAATTAAATGAATGCAACCGAGGATATATTATTTCACAGAGAAGGTAATGAAAAATAAATATTTTTTGTGTATGAAAAACCTAAAAAATATATTGGATGCATAAAAATAAAACCGAAGAACTGGAAATTGTGTTGAACTAGGAATCTAATAACCACACTATAATGGTAGCTAAGATATATTAATATTAATGTTAATTTATATATTGTGGGATGAATCTATGACAAAATTTAATGATAGGAGAAATATGTAAAGTTATGGAATATAATGGATTACTGGATCAGAAAGAAATGATAATATCACATCATAATATGTTTAATACATAGAATGAATACATTATAAAATAGTGGTTACAACATGATGAGGTTGTTTTCCGAAGAATACATGAAATATTTAAGAATTTGGAAAATAGTACCTTATTTTATAATATGACGGATCTTGATAACGAAGACACATAAAATTAATAGAATTGATATCATATGATGTAGTTTTACATGGAGTATTATATAAGATTCCCTAATATTTTATTGAATTGGTTGTTGATTAGGGATCATTACAAGATGTAGAATAGAAAAATCCAAAAAAGAAGACGTGTGACGAAGCATTCCATAAGTATGAATGTCATGCTATAATTTATTAGGTTCTAGGATGTTTTCGATGTTTGGATTATTCATAATTCAATGGGATCATGGTTGAGATTTGTGAATTAACTATTGATTAATTAGTTATTTAAATATACAATCATTGGGTGAAAGTGTCCAATTCCTGAAATAGATTTCATATGATATCTTCCCTTCAAATTTAAGATATTAAATAAAAAAAGGATAGAGGAAATCATTTCCAAATATAGAGAATTTAGTGAAGGGAAACTACTATGATGAAATTCAAGGAATAACAATATTAGAAGAATTAATAAGAAAATTATATAAGGACACTTTAAAATATTGTGTTTTTAATTTTTAATGATTCATGGTATGTGATAATCATGACACATATTTTTATACACATTATCTAAAAGAAGGGAATGGAGAGATATGATGAGGGAGTGACCCTCAAATCAACACTTAATCCCTCCCAAGAATTCATATCATGTATAGTGAGTATTTTAATCTTCTAATTTTTTAATATACCTTCATAATATGGTCCTTAAATTAACCATTTATTTTGAACCCTGTTAAATATACATGTTTTTTTATTTGTTTTCAACCATTGGATATTCAATTTGACTGGGTATTGATAGGTTTGAATTGTTCATGAAAAAACAAGAACAATATACTTTTTAAGATGAGAAGAATGGAATCCTGAATTCCACTATTCATATAGGTTCAATCTATTTTATTACATACATAAGGTTCAATATTTATGAATATAACTTTTAAGGGATGCTGTTTTGGATAATGTGGATAATAAAAAAAATAGTTCCTTTGTTTGATAGATGAAATTATAAAATCTATTATCTCTATAGATTGAGTTATCCTTATCTATAATCTATGATATTAAGGCCAATGATATTAAAACGGAATCCATGATAATAAGTATATAAGAAAATTCAAAATATTTATGGAAAATCGAAAAATTCCCTCTCTAGAGATCGGTCGATTAGAATCTTGAAGAAGATGATGAGTTTCACTTTAATGAAAGGTATTTCGGAAAAATTATTACACATTTTTAAAGGTGATAAACAAGTAATGAAGGATAAAAGTACAATTAATGTATATAAAATTTTATGATTTGAAGATGATCCTTAATGAGGATATTGAAAACTTCCTTAACCTTCCAATTAAAATTGTGGGAGGAATCAATAGACTTGGTTATGACATGAAAGATGTTGAAATTATGCAATAAATTAATTGAAATTTACTACCATTTTATAAATCCATGTTCATGTCTCTTAAGGATCAAGATCTCATAGAATTATCTCTGAATTATCTTTATATAAGGCTGTTGTCTTACAAATTACATGTGAAATCTTTAGAACTTATGGATAATTATAAAATGAAATTTCATTAAAATACATGGGGATCCATGACTAACGTAATATTGTAAATGAATAAGAAGATACCAATAAAGTTTTTTTATCGCTTGTTGAAGAAAAAACAGGAGAAGAAAGTAGAGTTTTGAATAAAAAATATTTCTTATCTACTTTAATTATAGAATAGTTAGCTGTTTCAATATGTTATGTCAAAGGAAGACTAAAAATGGATAATATGATTATGCTCCACAAATACATCAAAGATAAATCCTCCTGATATGAAACATTAAATAAAAACATCTAACAGAAAAAAGGTTCTATTAGATAAATTTATTGATCAAAGAATAATAAGATAATGAATTCTTCATTGATTATCATGAGGTAATATTTATTTAAAATATTAAAAATTTTAAAATTTAAATGTTAGAGTAATTAAAATATTAAATTATGGAGAAAAAATAACTTGATGGAATTGTTAATTTAAAAGATGAACATGAAAGCTATTTTTAAGAGTTTAATCTACAATGAATGAAGAATAGAAACTTTTTGGGTAGTAAAGGGTGTGATCATATTATTTCAGTAAACTCAATGCTGAAATCATATTTTTAGAAAATATTGGGTAAATATATAATATTTCCTAGGTTTTTCTAATGAAATTATTGGCTAGAAGGAAAAAATTTAAAAAAAATATAAAATGATTTTACGCCATAATTTATCTATCAAATAAATAATTAAAAAGTTTGAATCCCTTTTATAAGAAGTTTTATCCTTGTAAAATATCATTGATTCTTAATTAAATATATATGGTGAAACAAAAAGCTTAAATTTAGAAATTTATATTATAAATAATTGATATAAAGAGTAGGTTGTTGAATGAGTGTAGTTGATAAAATCGTAAGTTATAATAGTATCCTAAAAAATGTTAAATAATTATCTTAATTATTAAGGAGATACATACATGATTGGAATTGGTATTAAAAATGAAAACATAAAGAAATATTTGTTTATAACTCTTAATTACTAAGACATGATTAGAAACCATGAAGGTAGTCAAAGTGTAAGAAGGTTGTTTTTCACTTAAGTTTAAATATTTTAAATTTGGATATAATTATTTATTTTGGGCCTCATATTGTTTCATAGTGAGTTAGTGAAGGTATCTGTGGTGTTTGTGGCTTTTTTCAAAGCCTAGAACCCAACTTTTTGAGAGAAAATTCCATATCTCATGGTTAGAATAAACCATTCGAGGCAGGACACATGATTATATTAAATTGTATGAGGTTGGATAGTGGGATGGAATAGGGTGAAATGTTTTTATTAACCATGTTATATGGGCCACATGGTAGTGAAAAATGTTTTAGGGAAATTATAGAGGCATTTCCCATGATTGTCCCATAGTTTCTCTAATTGTGTTACCTAACAACGTGTATACGCCTTCTTACTAAATAGAGATAATAACTTGGGATCATGCTGATAGGTGTAATGAAATGACACAGTGTAACATGATTCCCATGAATTACAATATTTGAACATGGAGAATAAAAAACAATATGGTGCCTGTAACACCCCGAGCTTCCACGATACGCTTCTCATTCAATAATACAATAGCTTGCATTGTACGCAAGTTCGAGTTCTAACACACCGCAACTAATCAATGTAGCCGTTATGAATAGTAATAACCACCTTTTAAATTTATAGAAATTTTATATTTCAAAATGGACTTCATTTTTGTATTCCTAATATTGAAATTAGCCTATGTTGAATTTTTTGTAATTTTCTGAGAACTTCAAAATTTTTATGAATAGTGAAAAATACTTAAAACAACTTTTTTAATCAAAATAATTCATAGTGATAAATTATAATATTGAGTAGTTTTAGAGTATAATTAGAATATATTTTTACCGTTTTATCCAATGGTGGTCATTAGAATTAATTTAACATTGAAATTGGACATAAACAATTGCCAATCTTTTGATATAAATTGTTTCTTAAAAACACGCTATTTGTTGTGACAGTGGGAATTAATTATAAAATTAATTAATGCAACTAATATGTTTGGAATTTTGTAAAATAGACATCATTTTTGAATTCGTAATATCAATTATAGCTTAGGGTGAAATTTTGGCCTTATTCTGAAAAACTTCAATTTTTGATGAATAGTGAAACCACTAAGTGGTTGTTAAATAACTGATTTTTTCGTTTAAATGAAATATTACCACTTCTGTGATTTGATTTTCAAAAATCTGACATTCATGGTTGTCATTAAGAAGTAAAATGTGGTACAATAAGATTAAAATAATTTTTTGGTGAATAGTAACTTTTAAGTTCTTAATCGCGATTAGAGGTAATTAGTGTAGTTTAAGGTACAAATAATGTTTTTATAATATGAGATGAGCATGAAACTTGTCCTACTCCTATTGGATGAGTCATGGCCGACCAAGACAACCCATGGGTCAACTTGGGGACCCCATGGAGCCACTTTAGTTGGAAAATGACATTAATATATATTTATTTAATGTTAAAGTTAAATTGACACAAACATGAGTTATTTTACTAAAACAATTTTTAAGTGGGGTTACACAAGTCCAAATTTTGATTATAAATATTCATTAGAACTCTAAAAATATTTCCTACATCATAGTATTTTTTTTATAATTTTTAGACATTAAATAAATTAAATTATTTATGACATCATGATGATGCAGTGATGACCTCATTATTTAACGATTTAAATAAAATGAGAAGATAATGAAAAATCCAAGTCTTACACTTGTCCAAAGCCAATTGGATGAGGAGATTGCGAACCCTTATCACCTTATCCTCGAATTATATAAGTGTGGGACCTTTATAATCCGAAAAGCATTGTGAAATAATGTAACATTTCAATCTTTCCAAAAGAGCCCCTCCTCTCCACTTATAAAAGGCCCCCACCTCTCCCACCTTATTCACACCATCAAGCCATTTGGCTTGGCCAACCTCTGCCCAAATACTCTCCCAACATCCCTCTCTTACTCCTAGAATCCTCACTTTGGGCAGAACGCTTCCCAAGGAAGCCTTTGGCTCAAATCAAAAAGCGTTACCCGATTTTGAGGTAATGTCTTTTCTAATGTTGTTTTGTTTTATTTTTCTTCTCCAACCCCCTAAACTCTTTTCATTCCATTCATTTGTAACAACACCAGTACCTACAATATACTATGATGTTGTTATGATAAGGATTTGGTTTACACTTACACACACCTTCGTCTAATGGTTAAAGAACATACGGTTTCTGTGGATGGAGAATTTCTGCCTCACGAAACGATGATTGTTCAACACTCATATAACACCTTCAAAGGTGGCCATTAAGATGTCACTATTTTTATATATGATTTATAATTTGTTTATGTTTTACTTATGCTTCTGTATTTCTCATTTATGTCATACTTTATGATTTCCATTATGGGTAAAACGCGATAATTTCATTTTAGGAAGTGCGGACTACCGCCCCCTCAAAGTGATTTGAATCGTTAATGCCATATTTGGGATGTATAAAGGATGGAGTAAATGGTATTATACACTATATTATACTGGAATTATATTATACATTTATATCATTATGATTTAGTTCCATTAAATATGAAATTGAAATGAAAGTAGCGTTCATGCGTACGTACGGCTTACCGTCTCCATGAACGGTGCATTTCATTTCTTACCTCTAAATGTTACGTAATATTATAAATGAATGTATATACTGGATATATAAGATATATATGACATCTAAATCATGAATATAATTCTGGATATAATGGATATTTCCCCACATAAACAACTTGTAATTATAAGAAGCTTATTGTTGACTCAAGTACCAAAGATCGACAAAACGACCGTTATTAACTTAAATAATTACATAATGTTCATATCATTGTAATAAGTGATATAATAAGGATAATGAAGTTGAAAATGGTTCTTAATAAGGTATATATTAACTCTAGTTTATTATTCAGGAGGTTAAAGAACGGTTGAGTCAAGTCGGACACAAGGTAAGGGAAATTCTTAACCCAATTTCTGTTCTTTGGGTTAATCTCCTACTTTCAAATTATGTCATGATATTGTTATGTATTATCTTGTATTTTTACTATATTTATGTGTACTTATAGTTAATACACATAATAGATCTATTTTATTTATAAATGATCTTTGTAAGGGAACTTCTTAACCCAACTTCCATTCTTTGGGTTAATCTCCTACTTTCCGATTATGTCATGATATTACTATGTATTATTCTGTATTTTTACTTTCTTTATGTGTACCTATAGTGAATACACATAATAGATCTATTTTATTCTAAAAATGATCTTTTTAAGGACTTCGTCTCAATCACCATCCATTGAGACATATTTTGTTTTATACACAAATTTCTTTTATACGGTGTATAAACCCCTTTGACTTTTACGTTTATTCAAAAGGAATCTTTTTTTTATACGAAGCGTTTTGATAAACGACAAAAGGGAATGTTTTTCTTTCTGTACTTATGCGGTGACAACGACTTCTCCGCCGCCGTGACCATTATTTGAGTTTCGGCTTCCTCTATAAGCCATCATTTTTTTAATGAAAAATAAATACAAAGTTTTAACTTTCTTTTATTTTGGTATTGAAAATGGTTTTGAAATCTTTTTTATTATATCAATGTGTTGTATTGATATCTTGTGATTGAAATGTGGAAATTTTATGTTTCCTTTATGCATGTTTTATGTGATACGATTATGTTATGTTTTATGTTATGTTTAAACCTATTCATATGAGGAATGTATTGGACTTAATATGTGACGGGTGGAGCCCGCTATAGCTCCTCGATGCATCGGTAGGTCTCATGAGACAACTAGACGTGGAATTGGCCGAGGCCCTTTCCCAATTTGATTTATGGTTTTGGTCGAGGCCTTAATCATTTTAGACGTCTTGGCCGAGGCCTTGACAAAGTGTTTCAGAATGTCCAGCATTATACATTCCCTCATTATGAAAGTGGTTATTGATATTGCATGTGATTATTCGACCAGTAGAATATCCATGTGAAGAAGTAAATGGCATTATCTCATTTTACTTTTGCCATATTATGTTGATGTTCAAGTTTAAAAGGCTTTTGTTTTAGTTATACATTGCCTTAAATGTTTATGTTTATTTATTAAAGCTTCCGCAATATTGTTATCCTTACTGAGCATCTGAGCTCACCCCTTTCAATGTTTTAATATTTTCCAGGATGCGAAGAAGTATTTTATGAATGACCTGCATGGATAGTCAGAAGAGGATATGAGTGTGGACTATAGAGACTTTGTTATTGTAGTTTGTTTAATATTGATGTAATGAAAGACTTATGAATGTATCTAGTGTTTCCAAGGCTACTAAACTAATCGGTCTTTCGAGACATGATCTTTTATGATCATGCCAATGTTACGAAGTAATGCACCGGCTCTGGGTAGCTGGGGTCGGGGCGTTACAGTTGGTATCAGAGGCAGTTTAGTACTAACCTTGGAAGCTAGATTTAGATAAACTCTGATTAGAGCACATAGAACTAAGATGAACTTTGAGGATTAGTATATAAGAACTTCCTAGAATTTTGGTATTGTAGAAATGTTGTGAGTTTTCCGAGCAATACATCCCTGTCTGGATACGAGCAGGTAGAGGCGGCTCTGGCACAGATGTACCTAGGGGTAAAACCCGAAAACACTGCTTTGAGCTAGACTCGAACGGGAACTGGTGCATGACAACGGGCCTTACTGCACTCTTGGTTACGACACTCCCGGGGGATATGCTTAGGATAATTCTCATTTTATTTACAAACCACTATGAAGGGTTATGAGTACATACTTCCTCAAAGAAAACGTTTCTTTTTATGATTATGGATTATATCCATAAAGAGTTCAATTTATGTAAGGTGTTTAACAAGTATGGAATTATGTATTTTGATTCATAAACTAATCTAGTTTATGCCATTGTTTAGAAATGGTGCCTAGTAGAAGGAATGGAAACCGTATCATTGCACGAACTCCGTGTAGGGATTGCCCTCCTCATCAAGATAATTATTGTGGATCTGGAGATACAACTGGTGCTGATCAACTTATTACCATACTTGGACAACTCACTCAGGTTATGAATAATAACCTTACTCGTATGGAGCACCCTGATCCGCAACGTGGAGGATCAATGTTAGACCGCTTCATGAGGCAACAACCACCAACCTTCAATGGGAGTACAAATCCTATAGTAGCTGAGCAATGGATAAATTCCTTAGAGAAAATATTCCATGCCTTGGGGAGTAGTGAAAGGGAGAAGGTTGTCATGGCAGTTTACCGCCTCACTGGAGATGCCGATCAGTGGTGGTCGCTGATTCAAAACACAAAGGAAGATGATGACGTATCGAATATGGAATGGAGGGAGTTCAAAGATCTTTTCTTAGAAAAATACTTTCCTCGTGACCATCGAGCAGATATGGAAAGGCAATTTCTGAGTCTGAGGCAGAAGGAGGATGAGAATGTCGCAAAGTATGAGGCTAACTTTACAAGGTTAGCGAGGCATGCTGCTGATTATATACGTAACCCAAGGAGTAAGATTGATCGTTTCTTTGATGGGTTAAAACCATTTCTCCGTCGAGCTTTGGTATCACAATCCTTCTCATCATACGAAGATATTGTCTCGTGTGCTATCAAGGCAGAAAAGGAATTATCTAAGTCTTATGACAACAATGTAAAGCAAGAGAAGAAGAGAACGGTGGAACAAGAGACAGATAAAGGGAAAAAGGTAAAGAAGGATTTTCCATTATGTGATAATTGTGGGAAGAATCACCCTGGTACTTGCCTAAAAGGAATGGGAGTTTGTTATAAATGTGGAGAAAAGGGTCACCAGGATCGTGATTGCAAGGGAAAGAAAGAGGCTGTCAAAGTTGAATGCTACAATTGTAGAGAAATGGGTCATTATGCAAATGAATGTCCTAAGCGTCAGGGAAACTTACCTCAGAAAAGGCCAAGGGATCAAGGACAATCTTATGCTGTTACTACAGTTGAAGCAGAATAACTAATGTATTGGTGCTTTTGGACTCAAGGATTATATTCTGGTTATAAGAATAATGTAATATATATATATGGATTGTACTACAGTACTTTTTGATTTCAGTAAGGTTTTAATATGATTAAGGTAATCATATTTTTAGTATGTGACAATAAGAGAAACTTTTCTTTGTTTGGGGAATCTGATGTTACAATTGATTTTGGAATTTAGAGACCTTTTAGAGAAAGTCTGGATGAAGGTATTTTGGATAACTACAATGGTTGGAGTGGATTAAGTTGATCTTCAGATAGTATTGTTTAAGGTTAAAAAAATTTATGAAGATTATTTTTGGAATATTTTGATACTATAGTTTTAGGAAAAGGACAACCTGCAGGGTGGGGAATAACCTGTCGCGTCGGACAAAGCTGCAGGAATCGAACCCACAACCATAGTGCAACAATCCTTTATTTCCTACCACTAGCCTACAGGAAGTCCCTGGTTATTAAAAAATAGTTTTACTAATCTAAATGGTATGTGTTAACATTTTGAACATTATACAATTAGGATAAATAGAATATTTTTGAGTTCTGTTACTATTTGGAGTAAAAGTTGGGTTTGTGGTAAAAATTTATTAACGAATGAAAGTATACATAACAAGTATGTATATTCCCTTACGTTCTTAGTAAATCTCATAAATAAATTCCTCAACATTATAAAAGGTAACTTAAAACAAAAATGTTGTCGGTTAACTTTTCCAACTGGGGATTCAATGACCGTTTAACCAATCACAAGTTTGTGATTTTCTTATGGTTAAACTTTCTCCTAATCCTGTTTTCTATAACTCTCCATCAGACCTTGATGGTTTGTTTTTCTTCCATATCCATATTTTCATAGAATCCTAGAATGGGATATATCGGGTGACCTTTGCACTTATCCTGCTTTCTTTTAATGTTATATATTTATTAACCTTATTTCCGATGTGGGTTATCCTCAAAGGTATTTTCTCTTTTCAACCTTTTATTTTCCAAGAAAAATTTCAAATTGCGAGGACGCAATTTATTGAAGGAGGGGAGAATGTAACACCCCGAGCTTCCACGATACGCTTCTCATTCAATAATACAATAGCTTGCATTGTACGCAAGTTCGAGTTCTAACACACCGCAACTAATCAAAGTAGCCGTTATGAATAGTAATAACCACCTTTTAAATTTATAGAAATTTTATATTTCAAAATGGACTTCATTTTTGTATTCCTAATATTGAAATTAGCCTATGTTGAATTTTTTGTAATTTTCTGAGAACTTCAAAATTTTTATGAATAGTGAAAAATACTTAAAACAAATTTTTTAATCAAAATAATTCATAGTGATAAATTATACTACTGAGTGGTTTTAGAGTATAATTAGAATATATTTTTACCATTTTATCCAATGGTGGTCATTAGAATTAATTTAACATTGAAATTGGACATAAACAATTGCCAATCTTTTGATATAAATTGTTTCTTAAAAACACGCTATTTGTTGTGACAGCGGGAATTAATTATAAAATTAATTAATGCAACTAATATTTTTGGAATTTTGTAAAATAGACATCATTTTTGAATTCGTAATATCAATTATAGCTTAGGGTGAAATTTTGGCCTTATTCTGAAAAACTTCAATTTTTGATGAATAGTGAAACCACTAAGTGGTTGTTAAATAACTGATTTTTTCGTTTAAATGAAATATTACCACTTCTGTGATTTGATTTTCAAAAATCCGACATTCATGGTTGTCATTAAGAAGTAAAATGTGGTTCAATAAGATTAAAATAATTTTTTGGTGAATAGTAACTTTTAAGTTCTTAATCGCGATTAGAGGTAATTAGTGTAGTTTAAGGTACAAATAATGTTTTTATAATATGAGATGAGCATGACACTTGTCCTACTCCTATTGGATGAGTCATGGCCGACCAAGAAAACCCATGGGTCAACTTGGGGACCCCATGGAGCCACTTTAGTTGGAAAATGACATTAATATATATTTATTTAATGTTAAAGTTAAATTGACACAAACATGAGTTATTTTACTAAAACAAATTTTAAGTGGGGTTACACAAGTCCAAATTTTGATTATAAATATTCATTAGAACGATAAAAAGATTTCCTACATCATAGTATTTTTTTTATAATTTTTAGACATTAAATAAATTAAATTATTTATGACATCATGATGATGCAGGGATGACCTCATTATTTAACGATTTAAATAAAATGAGAAGATAATGCAAAATCCAAGGCTTAAACTTGTCCAAAGCCAATTGGATGAGGAGATTTCGAACCCTTATCACCTTAGCCTCGAATTATATAAGTGTGGGACCTTTAGAATCCGAAAAGCATTGTGAAATAATGTAACATTTCAATCTTTCCAAAAGAGCCCCTCCTCTCCACTTATAAAAGGCCCCCACCTCTCCCACCTTATTCACACCTTCAAGACATTTGGCTCGGCCAACCTCTGCCCAAATACTCTCCCAACATCCCTCTCTTACTCCTAGAATCCTCACTTTGGGCAGAACTCTTCCCAAGGAAGCCTTTGGCTCAAATCAAAAAGCGTTACCCGATTTTGAGGTAATGTCTTTTCTAATGTTGTTTTGTTTTATTTTTCTTCTCCAACCCCCTAAACTCTTTTCATTCCATTCTTTTGTAACAACACCAGTACCTACAATATACTAGGATGTTGTTATGATAAGGATTTGGTTTACACTTACACACACCTTCGTCTAATGGTTAAAGAACAAATGGTTTCTGTGGATGGCGAATTTCTGCCTCACGAAACGATGATTGTTCAACACTCATATAACACCTTCAAAGGTGGCCATTAAGATGTCACTATTTTTATATATGATTTATAATTTGTTTATGTTTTACTTATGCTTCTGTATTTCTCATTTATGTCATACTTTATGATTTCCATTATGGGTAAAACGCGATAATTTCATTTTAGGAAGTGCGGACTACCGCCCCCTCAATGTGATTTGAATCGTTAATGCCATATGTGGGATGTATAAAGGATGGAGTAAATGGTATTATACACTATATTATACTGGAATTATATTATACATTTATATCATTATGATTTAGTTCCATTAAATATGAAATTGAAATGAAAGTAGCGTTCATGCGTACGTACGGCTTACCGTCTCCATGAACGGTGCATTTCATTTCTTACCTCTAAATGTTACGTAATATTATAAATGAATGTATATACTAGATATATAAGATATATATGACATCTAAATCATGAATATAATTCTGGATATAATGGATATTTCACCACATAAACAACTTGTAATTATAAGAAGCTTATTGTTGACTCAAGTACCAAAGATCGACAAAACGACCGTTATTAACTTAAATAATTACATAATGTTCATATCATTGTAATAAGTGATATAATAAGGATAATGAAGTTGAAAATGGTTCTTAATAAGGTATATATTAACTCTAGTTTATTATTCAGGAGGTTAAAGAACGGTTGAGTCAAGTCGGACACAAGGTAAGGGAAATTCTTAACCCAATTTCTGTTCTTTGGGTTAATATCCTACTTTCAAATTATGTCATGATATTGTTATGTATTATCTTGTATTTTTACTATATTTATGTGTACTTATAGTTAATACACATAATAGATCTATTTTATTTATAAATGATCTTTTTAAGGGAACTTCTTAACCCAACTTCCATTCTTTGGGTTAATCTCCTACTTTCCGATTATGTCATGATATTATTATGTATTATTCTGTATTTTTACTTTCTTTATGTGTACCTATAGTGAATACACATAATAGATCTATTTTATTCTAAAAATGATCTTTTTAAGGACTTCGTCTCAATCACCATCCATTGAGACATATTTTGTTTTATACACAAATTTCTTTTATACGGTGTATAAACCCCTTTGACTTTTATGTTTATTCAAAAGGAATCATTTTTTTATACGAAGCGTTTTGATAAACGACAAAAGGGAATGTTTTTCTTTCTGTACTTATGCGGTGACAACGACTTCTCCGCCGCCGTGACCATTATTTGAGTTTCGGTTTCCTCTACAAGCCATCATTTTTTTAATGAAAAATAAATACAAAGTTTTAACTTTCTTTTATTTTGGTATTGAAAATGGTTTTGAAATCTTTTTTATTATATCAATGTGTTGTATTGATATCTTGTGATTGAAATGTGGAAATTTTATGTTTCCTTTATGCATGTTTTATGTGATACGATTATGTTATGGTTTATGTTATGTTTAAACCTATTCATATGAGGAATGTATTGGACTTAATATGTGACGGGTGGAGCCCGCTATAGCTCCTCGATGCATCGGTAGGTCTCATGAGACAACTAGACGTGGAATTGGCCGAGGCCCTTTCCCAATTTGATTTATGGTTTTGGCCGAGGCCTTAATCATTTTAGACGTCTTGGCCGAGGCCTTGACAAATTGTTTCAGAATGTCCGACATTATACATTACCTCATTATGAAAGTGGTTATTGATATTGCATGTGATTATTCGACCAGTAGAATATCCATGTGAAGAAGTAAATGGCATTATCTCATTTTACTTTTGCCATATTATGTTGATGTTCAAGTTTAAAAGGCTTTTGTTTTAGTTATACATTGCCTTAAATGTTTATATTTATTTATGAAAGCTTCCGCAATATTGTTATCCTTACTGAGCATCTGAGCTCACCCCTTTCAATGTTTTAATATTTTCCAGGATGCGAAGAAGTATTCTATGAATGACCTGCATGGATAGTCAGAAGAGGATATGAGTGTGGACTATGGAGACTTTGTTATTGTAGTTTGTTTAATATTGATGTAATGAAAGAATTATGAATGTATCTAGTGTTTCCAAGGCTACTAAACTAATCGGTCTTTCGAGACTTGATCTTTTATGATCATGCCAATGTTACGAAGTAATGCACCGGCTCTGGGTAGCTGGGGTCGGGGCGTTACAGTGCCTACTGATGACAACATAAAAAATTGGCATATCATTAGTCTTTAGGTTCTCGTGTTACAAAGATAATAGGGAAGAAATATTTAATCACCTATTATTTGAAGTAGATTGGGCGTGCACAATTTGGATCTCTTTTGGGGGATTTACAAACATATGTTCTTAGGAATTTATGGGTGTTTCTTTCTTGGGCAGGTAATTTCATAGTGTATAAGACATGGGTCCTAAAAGGGTGGCTAAGGTAATGGTGCTGAACACTGGATGTTGGTGCATCTGGAAATAAAGAAGCAAGGCCCGCTATGAGGAGTATCCTACTACAGGGAATACTCTTATCATCAGCACAAGGAGCTTGATCATTGACATGGTTATACTGTTCATGAAATGGCGTGATGCCACACTCTTAGACCATTTCAAATGAGTAGTCCCCCACTCAATCCATGTACATAGGTTCCCAGGGACACTAGGTCTATTGTTTTCCTCCCCTCATGGGCCTCAGGTTGACCATGGACGGATCTTGTAACTCAGGAAATATAAAGGGAGGTCAGGTAGTGCATGATCACATGGGTTCAATTATTATGGATTTCACTACTCACTTTAGCTGTGGTCATTCTCTATAGGTAGAGGCTAAGGCTATTCTCATTGGAATAATCTTATGAAATCAATGGAAAATTGATATTTTAAAAGTGGAAATAGACTCCATAATATTATATGATTCCCCACATGAAGAAGGTACTAAACCATGGTTGATTTACTATATTATTAGAAAATGTAAAAGCCTCATAAACAACAATATCCGTTTACTCCACAGTTGGAAAGAAGGAAACAAGGATGTAGACTATCTTATATCCATGGAATTCTAAGGCGATGGAGTCCTTTTTTTTTCAAAACAAGAACATATTGAGGTCTAAGGGGGAAAACCTCATAAGAGGTTATTCCCTCAGCCTTTACTATTTCAGTCCCCCATAACCCTTTCCATATTTTTTATTTCTTGTAATTCACTTTTTTTTATGAATAAATCGAATAATTATTGAGGTGATGTTCTAAATGAAACCCACCTTTGGTTTTGTTCTCTAGTAGTCAACAGCCCCTGAAATACATATTTTGAAGCTAAAAACCCAAAAACTCTTGTATTTCTGCTCCCTCTCCCATCCAATGTATGAATTGACTACCATTCATCTCATTTGATCTTCACCGATTTGTTATTGATTCCTTTTTAATCATACCTTATTCTTCTTCCTATGTATGACACTATTTAGATGCAGGCTCATATTCCCTATTTTCAAGAAATTGATTTGTTCTTCAGTTCTAATCCAATATAGCCCTATTTAGAGGTTGATACTGGACAATTAGAATCTTATGATTCTAAGGTATGTGGTCTATAACTCAACCCTCAATTACCGTTGTTTTATAAATTATCATGTCATCGCACCGATTTCATCGAGCATTATCTCTTTAATTTATATGTTTTTCTCGTAGTCATTAGAACCATATTCTAAGAATCTTGAATTATATGTAATTATTTTTTAGTGGTTACATCCACAACATTAGCCACCCAATGTAGGATGTTTTACCATAATTGGGTTTTTAGTGTTTTGAGACCTTTGATACAATGTTCGAGTGTTCTTGAGCTTGACCATGCTAATAGTAAGCCTTAATATATTAAATTATTTTTGAATTGTTAAATTTATAGTACCATGGTTTCCTAAAACTTGACCCGCCTAAGGTAAGTGCTTCACTTGATATATGAATAGTAGATTGAAATGGAAATTATATCTTATATATATGACTTGGCCTTGTTAAATGTAAATGAATGCTTTGTTTCATGTCAGTAGCACCCCCTGACAGTTATGATGTAAGGTAGAGAAGTTAAACATCATAAAAGACTTTGAAATAAATGTTTTGACTATGAATTAAACGTGAAATGACATTAATGGTTGTATTACCCTTACTATTTTTACACTAATGAAAGGAAAGTCTTGAACATTCTTAAATTATTAATTGCTAAAACCATCAATTTTCATAATTACTATATATTCTAAATTATTAAATGAATTTAATGTAAGGTTTCTAATAGGATGTGGACCTTGAAATATCTATAGGGGTGGATTGACTCAGGGTAGCTTTTGGATTCTTGAGGGAATTCCTTGTCCCCATGAGGACGCCATTCTGATTTAAGGATTCTAGTAGCCTTGGTTGAGAACCACCTTGGAACCCGATCCTCATCTATCAGTGGATTCCTGGTATGACACCATAGGATCCCAACTTTAATATTATATGATGCCCTAGATATAATCATTGGATCAAGCATGAATTCTATAGACAAGAAGTTCCCTAGTTATATCCTTGATCCTAGCCATATCTTTTCCTATTTTACCATGGAATTATTCCATGGACTCAGTTAGATTTCACTATTATGGAATGACTTGGATTATGCTCTTTGAATTCCACGCTTAGCCATTATTTAGGCTGTAATTACTATTGAGTGGGTGACTCTAGAGGTGTAAGTTTCCTTAGTTATTACCTTTTAACCCCTTTATAAATAATATCATCAGGTTAACTTGATATATTTGGGAACCTTCACTATTACTATCACGAGTAGATGTTAATGTGGGATATGCCTCACATGACTTAAAAAAATAAAATGAAACTTAATTTATTGATGAACTGATTACATGTTCAAAAACAATCCAATGGATGAAGTAGGTACTTGGGTATTTACATTGTTGTATTACTTTACTTTTATAAATACATGATTTCACACTATTTCAATTTATTTTACACAGAGAAAATATTATAGACATCGTTGGTGGTAGCCGACTGAGATTTATCTCACACCCTATCTGGGCCACCCTTGGTTCTTGGGTAGACTATATGTATGTCGGTGTTGAAAAAGGGATACGAGCTACTTTAGACACTTGATTGTTTTATGTTTTAGAATAGAGCTGGTAGAAGATGACCAAGTTAGAGTTCATGATGCTGGGGATAGATTTTATATTCATTTTAAAAAAAAATTATAGTATTATTTTATGCTACTTTATATCCATGTTTTCTATCTTTCTAGTGACATGACATATATCATCATCAGTTGTTGTATATTTATATGAGTTATTCCATTTTTTTCAGTTATTGTTGATCTTTTCTCTTTATGATGTTCCATATACTATCTGTTATTTCTTCCACTACTTATTTACAAATTCTTATATGTTATCCACTATGATACACTTTGGTAATGAGGGAATATTCTCCCCAAGGGCACAACCTAGGTCCTCACTACTAGTCAGCAACCTCTGACATTTGGAAAGATTTGCTTGAGGCCATGTGGCCAACCAAGCTTGGGGAACCATCAGTGTAATTTCGGTTCAGGATGTCACAATGTGGTATGAAAGACTCATTTATTTCTTTACATTTTGGAGGCAATATTTAGGAGACTAAGAATGCTTAGAACGTGGTCATAAGTCATGCTTGGGCATCACAAACCCATGTTCGGGGAAAATTTCTAGTTTCCAAAATTATAATTACTAATATGATTTTTCCTATTACATGTGATATAATTTCACCATTAGGAGATATACATGTTGTTTTGGGGTTATTATTAATATTTCGATTGATAATTTCATTTCATCCTTGGCTAGATGATACATGGGCAAGGATAATTGTTACATGCATCATCATAATCACCTGTAATTCACATTCCATGCATATTGACATGCCATTTATGTGTATTTAAATCCTTTAATTTTTTGATATGCCTCTGATTATTGAATAATGCGTTGATATTTTTCTTATATTTGTTCTTCTTCAGATGTGATTGAGTGATTTCCAATTTAAATTCATGAGGTGTATGGTTCCTCATGGGTTAGAATGAATAATTTTCTGAATCAAGCCAGTAATTGAAAATAAAGTGGGTATATTTTCAGGGATAAGGTTTATGGGACCTGATTCACTAGAAATTTCTATCAATTTTAAATGAACATTACTAAATGATTATGACTTCTATAATGTAATTGTTTTATGTACTTATCCCACCATATCTTGTTTATGAAATTTATAGGAGTGAACATGGTAATTAAATTAATATTAAATGAAATGGTTTCTAGTAAATGATGAGGAAATGTATTGTTGACCCATCATCAACTGAAACCCTTATAACTAATACTTTATCACTTACTAATGCCTGGACTTCTGAGTAGGTATTTTTTGTAGTATACCATGGGTAGTGAGCCCTTCCATATGTTCAACTTCTGTTAGTGTTGATGTCATTCTTCTTAAAATTTGTTTGAGGCATGCTCTTGGATTTTTTAGACCAATTCCACTATGACGTCCTCGTGTCATGTGACTGAAGGGTGGTGATGAACATGTTCTTGACATGGTGGGCCTTGAGCTTCCCATCTTACCTCCTAGAGTGCCACATGAGGCACCTCCTGTAGTACCTAATCTGGGTAGTAACGCTTTTGTCCATGATAGTTTCCTACATCTCATGTAGTCCATGAATGGTGATCCATGGCCTGAAACTACGATGGATGATCTGATGCTGGAGTTCCAACAATAGAAACATCCAACCTTCTCAGGGGATGGTGGTCCACATGTTGTTGAATCTTGGCTGGATGCCACCTTTTCTATCTTTGATCATATGAGGATTCCTTCATAGTGGAGGGTCAATATTTCTACATACATGTCGTGCGACTCAGTTGAGAGCTGTTGGGATGTAATTACCCAGGTAGGTCGCCATCAGGGCTTTGTATAGGCTAACTCCTAGATTACCTTCTATGATCAGTCATTTTTCAGACACTGAGAACTAACAAATCCAGAGAGTTCATGCATCCCGAGCAGGGTTCTATGTTAATTATGGAATATTTAGCATGTTTCACTGAGTTATAGTTCTTTTCACCACTTATACCTAGTCATGAGATTACACATACTTGAATCTTTTAGGATGGAATAGTGTATTCTATCTAGACTCTGGTTAACATATTTCACCTACCTACAATCTCTGAAATTATCAATCAGGATCTTATTAGTAAGAGCATTGTAAGGTAAAATGGTTGTACCAGGCATAAAGGATTAGTGTCGCGGTCAGCCAATAGTTCTTCCAGTGGAAGGAAATGATCCCTTGATGTTTCTATTATGGGAAGTGGCTACCATAGTACCCTTTATGGTAGCTCTATTGCGTGTTACTTGTGTGGACAATAGGGGATCCAAAATGTTGATTGTGATAGAGACCCTCTGAAGTGTCGGTCTTGTGGCAATATGGGGATCATGTAGAGACTCTTTCAGGCCATTCCATTAGTTTCTATTGGAAGAAGATCCTCACCGACTCCACCTTCCTGGGAAGGTTATTATAGGACACATCTGGTAGGGAGTTGGAGTATCATTTGTAGTATTGGCCAAGGAGGTGGTCGTGGTAATGGAAGCCAGAATCTTGATCACCAATAGCACCAATAGAGTATTTTCGATTATGGTAGTCTAGCTATTTCATAGGGCTATGGATCTTGTCAATTTCAGGCAATATAACTGATACCCAAGGATCATGCTGCATGAACATCTACAGTATGATGTACTATTCTAGTAGACTCCACTATAGCATCTTATTTATTTGATACAGGCGATTCACACTCATTCATCTCTCCATTTGTCATGTAAATTATTGGTCTTAAAATAAAATATTACAATGGGGTAATGGTGATTGATACACCATTGGGGGTATGGTTAGAGGTAATATGACAATTTAGGGATTTTCCCCTAGAGGTAGGAAGATACCCCTTATTGTGAGACCTCTTTGTTCTCAAGATGAAGGGATTTAATTTAATTTTTAGGATGGATTGGTTGGTTCTGTATCACACCTTTGTAGATTTATATCATTGAAGTGCATGGTTTAAGTCACCATATATAAATAGTTATCCTCATAAGGGTGAGTGGGAAGTCTAGGATAGTAGAGCTAGACTAGAGAAACATGGGATGGGTATATTGTCTACCAAGATTTCCAATCTCTTCATGGAGGAACATAATTTATATTAGGTAGAACTCCCTCCAGTAGTAGATCATATTATGGACATCTTTCCAGATGATATTTCTAGTTTAACTTCTAAGAGAGTGGCACAGTTTATGATCAATTTTGTTCCAGGAGTAGATCCAGTGTCCATTCCACCATACATGATGGAACCTACAAAACAGCATGAACTCAAGTGGTAGTTAGAGGACTTTGAGGCCAAAGGCTTTATATGGACCAATACTTCCTATTAGGGTTCACCCATGATTTTTTGCGAAGATGGTGCATGGGAACCTACATCCATGCATTGATTATA
Organism: Viscum album; assembly: GCA_963277665.1. Classification (NCBI taxonomy): domain Eukaryota; kingdom Viridiplantae; phylum Streptophyta; class Magnoliopsida; order Santalales; family Viscaceae; genus Viscum; species Viscum album. The sequence continues at coordinate 1,860,158,733 of OY728119.1, forward strand.
TATAATTGAACTAACTCGTGGTTAATAACAAATATACACTACCTTGAATAAATGATATCTTTGACCAGATTTGAAGAGATATGGCCTTCTCTAAGATTGAATCGAGATAAAGTTATCATGAGGTTCGAGTCATGATATTAGACATACCTCATACTACTTTATGTTTTATGTATGGTCTATATGAGTACCTTTTAATGAATTTTTGTCTTACAAATGTGCCATCTATTTTCATGGATCAGAAGAATAGTGTGTTCCACCCATATTTGGATTCATTTATAATATTATCCATGGACAACATCTTGGTGTACTCTCACACTCGTAGCAACCATGATACACACCTTAAGATAATTTTGATTAAACTAATAGAAAATCATATTTATACCAAGATTGATAAGTGAAAATAATTTATTGACAAAATTTAACTTCCTGGTTCATATTATCTTGGAACCAGGAGTCTCTATCAACCTGGAGAAGGTGAGTGTTGTAGTCTCATGAGAGCATCCCCAAAACGATTTTTATATATACAGTTTCTTAGGACTGACAAAATATTACATGGATTTTATAAAGGAATTCTCACACCATTTTTCACCTCTTACTAGTCTTACAAATAAGAGTTTCAACTTCCTATGGTCCTAAAAATTCAATAAATCCTTTTAGGAGCTAAAATGGAGGATTTTCTCAATACCTATTATGATTCTTTCAAAACTAGGAAATTATTATACCATATTATATGATGAATGAGTAATTTACCTAGGATTTGTTTTGATATAAGAAGATAGATTCATTTCATATGGATCTTGGTAGTTGAGGCACTAGGAGATACATTACCTGACCCACAACCTTGAGCTGGAAATAGTTTCCCATGCCTTACACTGCTGGAGACACTATCAATTGGGTGAGTGACTTGTGGGGTACATGGACCATAAGATCCTCAAATATATCATTATATAGTGTAACCTGAATCTCAAAAAAAATATTGGTATAATATCTTCATTTAATTGATTTTGAGTTTTCCTAAATGTCTATAAAAGGAAATGTCGTAGCTGATGCACTGAATCAGAAATCCCAGGAACAAGATGTATGGACAACCAGTGATGATTGGAAATTTATGGATATCTTTACTGAACTGGATATGGAGTCTCATGAAAATCATGAGAATTTATATCTCTCAACCTTGATAGTTACAAATTCCTTCCTTAAGAAGGTGAAGATCAGAAAACTTCTAGATTCTAAGGGTTTGGTTCTCTGGGACAGTATTTCAGGAGATGACCCTCCTTCATATTTGTCTGTAGATAGAGATGACATATTGTGTATACATGTATGTGTCTAGGTTTATACATATTTGAGAGTGGAGTTGATGTGAGAGTCTCATGCATCTCAGTGGGCAATTCATACAACAATCTATAAATTGTATCAGGATATACGATGCCAGTATTGGGGGTATGAGATGAAATATCATATAGAAATATTTATCACTATGTGTTCCACATGTCTATAGCTGATGGTGGAGCAATAAGGAACTTAATTCTTGTTAAATCCTCTTCAAGTCCTATAAGTGAAATGGGAAGATGTTACCATGGATTTTATTGTCATCTTACTTAGGTTGCCTAGAGGATGAGACGTTGTATGGGTAAATTTTGACCAACTGATGAAGTTTTCCAACTTCATTTTTATCTAGGATACATTCTTTGTTAATGATCTAGGAAGACTATATGTCTGTGAGATCATATAACTAAATAATTTCCCACATAATATTATTTTAGATAGGGATTCTCGCTTCACACCATGGTTCTATAAGGGTTGGTCTAAATCTATGCGTACATAGGTTTTTCTGAGCACATCTTTTCTCCATCAAACTAATGGAGAGTTAGAACAGATGATACAAGTTCTAGAGTACGTGTTCTGAGCAAGTGTCCATGATTTTGGTAGTTTTTGTGAGAAGCATGTACCTCTCATCAAGTTGACCTAAAATAACAGCTTTTAGGAGACATTTCATATGTATCCTTTTGACTCCTTGTACGGTAGACCATGTCGTTCACTCCTGTACTAGCTTGAGGCAGGTGAAGAAGGCCTACACAGTCCTAATATCATGTTGGAGGCATTGAAGTAGATTAATATGATCAATAATAGTATGTCTACAGGTCATTATATATCGAAATTGTATTCTGATCGCCACCAAAGACCTCTGGAGTATGAGGTTGGGGGTCGTGTTTTCCTATGGGTATTTTCCAGCCTTGGGTATAAATAGATACAGAGGTAAGGGAATCTATCACCGCACTTTTTTAGATGGGTAGTCTATCAGTTGGTACAACCTAAGAGGAACCATGACATGCATGATGTCTTCTACATTTCACAGCTTCACTATTATCATGTAGACCTGTCTCATACTTTTGATCTCAAGGATTTTGAGATGGATGTTAAGGATTATTTTGAGGAGTATACTATATGAATCATCAATCAGATAATGAATACCCTCTGAGTCCAGTTTTTCCTTCTAGTACGGGTGCTATAATAGCATGACCATGTACAAGATGAGACTTGGGAGTGAGAGGCTAATGTACATGCCCACTGGATAGATTTCTTTCTCAGATAATGTTTTTCTACCCTTGGAAGGTGAACTCAGGGATGAGTTTCTTTACGGGGGGACGATATTCGAACCTAGTTTTTCACTCAGGAATGGATCCTTTAAATTCTACTCTATTTCTTTATTTTGGAACTCATATCGATGCCTAGTGAGTTAGTGATGGTCTCAGGGGTTTCTAGGGCTTGTTTGGATCCCAGAACCCGACTTTTTGGGAGAAAATGGCCTATCATGGGGTTAAAATAAAACATTGAAGGTAGGACATATGGTTATATTAAACCGTATGAGGATGAATAATAGGATGGTACGTGGGGCCCAATTTTTCCTAACTATGCGAGATGGGCCGCACGACCTTGTGAAATGTTGCTGACAAATTGTAGCGGAATTTTTCATAGTTGTGACAAAGTTTCTCTAATAGTGTGGCCTTCCGATGTGTATTCCCCTTCATACAGCTTCTCATGCATGATTTGTGCCTGGTTTTCCTAAATCATGTGTCAAAACTATGTGAAGGGTAATTTCTAGGTAAAACTAGGGGTTTTCCATTACGTTATGTTTTAAATGAAACCAACCTTAGTTTTTTTTCTCCAGTGTGCAAAAACTCGTAATATACATCTTTTGAAGCCAAAAAACCATATATTATAGTATCTGAGATCGATCGTTCAATTGGAGTCCAAATCAACCACTGTTTGTCTCATTGGATCTTCACTGGTAAGTTATCGATTTATTTTTAATGTAACATCATTCTTCTTCCAATATATGATGCTATTTAGATGCAGTATCATATTCCTTATTTTCTTGGCAGTGATTCATTCTTTAGATCAACCCCAAGATAGGATGAATTAGTGGTATATACTAGATGAGGAGAGTCATACGAGCCTAAGTTAGGTGGTTTATAACCCACCTATCAATTTATGTCATTTTATAAATTTCCATGCTATTGCACTGATTTTAATCGGGCGTTGTCTTATGAATTTATGTTTCTTGCTTGTAGTTGTTAATACCGTATTCTATGACTATTACCTTACATGTAATTATTTTTTTGTGGTTACATCCACAATTCCATCCATCCCATGAAGGATATTTTACCATAATTGGGATTTAGTTTTTGGAAACCTTAACCCACTATTCGGGTGTGCTTGATCTTGACTATGCTAATGGTATGACTTCTCATATTAATTGAATATTGAATTGTTAAATGGCTAATACCATGGTTTATAAACACATGACCTACCAAAAGCAAGTGATTAACGTGATAAATGATTATTAAATGGAAATGTAAAGTATATCTTATATATATTACTTGGACTTGTTCAATGTAAACAAATGCATGGTTGTATGTTCATAGAACCCCTTGAATATTCTGATGGAAGGTAGTAGAGTGAACCATGATAAATTATTATGAAATAAATGTGTTGAATATTACTTAAATGAGAAATAAAATTAATGGTTTCATGCCTCTTTTCCTTGTCACAATAATGAAAGGTAAGGATTGAACCTTCTTACTTTATTAAATGGTATGACCATCAATTGGAATAATTACTACATGTCCTAAAATTTTAAAATAATTTAATGTACGGGTTGTAATTGAATGTGGACCTTGATATATCTATAGGGGTGGTTTAACTTGGGTTATCTTTTGGATTCCCAAGGGAATGATTTGAGAACTCATGGACACCAATCTGATTTAAGGATGTCGATTTCTTTAGTTGAGACCCAACTTGGAAGCTATTACTCATATATTAGTGGATTCCTTGTATGACACCGTAGGACCCCTCCATCCCTATTACATAATTCCACGGATACACTATTTGGATCTAGCATGGTTTTTATGAACATGAGGTTCCTTGGTAACATCCTTAGGCCTAGACATATATTATCCCATTTAACCTTGGATGTATTCCTTAGACTCGATTAAAGTACACAATTATGGAATTCCTTGGATGATTCTCATTGGATTACACTCCTACCCTTTAGCGAGGCTAAAATTAATACAGAGTTTGTGACCCTTGAGGCCTAGGATTCCTTGGTTATTAACTTGGAACCACTTTATAATTAATATCACTGTGATTCCTTGATATATCTCAGAACCCTTACTATTACTATCATGAGGTGATGTCACTACTGTATATGACTCACTCGACTTGAATACATAAACTAAAACTTAATTAATCAATGAACTGATTACATGTTTAGACACTAGTTGGGGACTAAAGAAGGTACTTGTGTATTTACATTACAAAACTAAACTACTTTTATATATGCATGCTTTATCACTATTTCAATTTATTTTACAGAGAGGATTTTATAGACACCGTTGGTGGTGGCCTACTGAGAATTATCTCACACCCTATATGGGGCATCATTGGTACCTGAGAAGACTCTACGTATGTCGGTTTTGACAAAGGGAAACGAGTTGCTTCAGAAACATGATCATTTGCTGTTTTATGATAAATTTGGTAGTATATAACTGAGACGGAGATCGGGAATCTTGGGATATATTTTTTATTAATTTTTTTTTCTTTTGTATAGAAGTCTTTAATGCTACTTTGTATCCATTTTTTCCAACATTCTAATGAAATAACATATATCATCATTAGTTTTTGTATGTTTATATCAGTTATTCTAGTTTTTTCTGTTATTATTTATACTATCTCATCCTGTTGTTCCATATACTTATATTTCATCCACTACTTATTTACCTATTCTTATATGTTATCTGCCATGATATAATCTTGTAATAAGGGCATAGTCTCCCAACAGATGAACTGTAATCCCTCACTACTAGTAGACATCCTCTAGTGTTCAGGGACATGCGTTTGAGTCCATGTGGACAAACAGGATCGAGGAAACTTTTGGGGAATCCGGGTTTAGGATGTCACATAATGGTTGGATATTTTAGGAGATGAAGAAATGATAAAATCCTTCCATTGATAATGCTTCAATTTTATGGCTACCCTAGAGACAAAAATGGATTATTTAACAAATGAAGAAATATACATGAGTGGTAAACCACTTTGGAGTTAAAAATGAAGGATTTTAACATATGATCACCCAAAATATAAAATTATTTATATGAATATTTATATTATTTATCTAAAATTACACAAAAAAATATATAAATTATAGGAAATGAAGGAATCTTGATCCCTCATATTGAAATAAATATAGTATGGATACTATGTAATAAAATTAAATACCCTAAAAAATAATTTATCTTCATTTGATGAAGTGGAGAATGATCTCACATATTAGAATAATGAAAAGGAAAATGAAATCCCTATGTCTTGACTAAACTATGAATTTTGTTGAAGCAAAATAGGGAAAATGAGAATAATTTCTTGGAATTTGTTTATGATAAAAAACAAATTTCACATGGATTCTTCATATTTAGTGATTATAGAACATGATTGAAAATAGAAATCATTTGAATAATGTGAATAATCATGTTGATTATTAAGATGGAATCTTCAATGATTGAGTATTAAAACAAAGGGGGTGCATGAAACCAAGGATAGAAGAGGATTTTCATATAAGGTTTATGAATCTATGGATTATGACATATTCTCTTTAGTGTTAGAAAAATGTGTCACTCAGGTTTAGAATTGTGTTTTGTTTAGAATAGTTTTTGTATTAGAGGAGCACATGTGATTTTGTTTTGAAATTATTGATGAAAAATTACAAATTATAGATAGTGGAAATAAAGAAAACACTTCTCTCCTCACAGTATAAGTAAAAACAAAAAATGGCATCAAAATCATGTGCATATTAATACTCAAATCTAGGATAATGTTTCAAAATTTATGGTTATTTTAGATATTTATTATTAATAAAATATCAATATAAGACTTGTGATGCTTGATTAAGTTGAATGGCGGTTAAAAATATATACATAATATAAAAGAAAATTTATATAAATCTTTTAGATCTAATTAATAGTAATGTGTATAGTCTAATGATGTTTATCAGAATTCATAATGTGAAAAAATATGTCTTGTATATTTATGATTATATTAGAATGGGTTATATCATGTTCATTTAGGAAAAAATGGAAGTGATTAAATGATTTAGGGATTTATTTAAGAGATCCAAAGATGAATCTAGAAGAACAATTAGGATCCACTGATCAAACAAGGATACAAAGTACACCTCGCATGTTGTAGAAAGAAAATTTGGGTATTATTGAAATAATAATTAAGTCACATCAGTTTAAACAATGAAATAAAATATTGTTACGGAATGGTAGAATATAATGATAAACAAATCATAAAAGGAATTTCTTAGGAAAAGTGGAATTTCTAAAAAATATTGGATTGAATATTTGACGGTTTCATTAAGAAAACAAATCAATCTTTTTTGATCCCCTAAGATAATAAGACACCATATGAAATATCAAATATAAAAAAAAATTAAATAACTACAAGGTGTTTATAATTATATATTATATCTATAAAAAATAATAAATTCAAGTAAAATATAGGGATTGTATGGATTAATGCCTATCACTAGGATTCTCATTCAATAGTAAAGCATATAATTACTTTAGAATAACGATGAACAATATTTTAGAATGAAATGATTTAAAAGTGGTAGAAGAAAAAGGTGGAAAAATATGAAGTTAAAGATCTATGAGAATATTTTTAAGAATAGGTATAAGTAGAAAGTAAATATGTTATCATAAATAATTTAACACTTGAAGAATACCTGGAAAAAGAATTGGTAGATGAAGAAATTATTGAAGAGCATTTATTATTCAACCAATGGAGGAATTGGGGAGTTGAGATCGATGATTCAAACATAATTGGTGACAAAAATAAGGAAACACAGATCTAGAGGATGAGAAATGTAGTGTACACTAAAATATTTTCTTAAATAGATCCATACTCATTTGAAGAAATTGAAAAAGATGATTCATTATTCTAGTATGTAATTGAAGTGTTGGATCAAATAAAATAAAATAATACATGATAGTTTTTGAATTTTTCAGTGGATAATAATGTAATTGGAATCATGTAGGTAATAAATAAAAAATTTAATGATTTGGAAAAGGTGACACAATGTGAGGAATTATGTGTATAAAAATTCTATAAAAAATCCAAATGATTTGGTGTGGATGATACATTATCATCACTGAAAAGACACGAGTAAATTAAACTATTCATTGTCATGATAATAAAAAATAAATTTTCGAATCTATAAAATGGAAGTTTAGACAACATTATTAAACAGATTTATCATAGTTTAGGTTTATATCAAATAAGAAGTGTATTTTCTAGTTTTTGATAATTAATTGATGGTTTTTAGGTTGAAAAACGATATGTGTGGATATTAAGAAATTCCTCAGGCTTGGTATTCTCATTTTGATGAATTCTTAAAGAAATGATAATTTAAATGTGATACAATTATTTGAAATATTTATGTGAAATAAACTAAGGAAAATAAAGTTATGGTTCAAATATATATTGATGAAATCATATTTAAAATAGATCATGATGATGTTGGTAGATGAATATATGTTGTTGATGAGTTTGTGGAAGATATTTTAATTATTTAAGAACTCACATATTTATTTTAGTTGAAATTAATTCAAAAGAGGAGATACACAATAGTTTCTCAAGAAACATATGTGAGGAAACTATTGAATATTTATAAATTTCATGATAGAATACTTGTTTTCACATCGATTATTGTTGGAACTAATCATGGAAAACCTAAAGAAGGAAGGGATGCTGATTCCACTCTATACCATAGAATGATTTAATTTTATTTTAATTTTATATAAAATAGAATAGATGTCAATTATTATATGTACTTGGGTTCATCATTAAAAAGTAATAAATAATAGTAATAGTTGGGGGCTATTAAATTGATCATTAATTGCATTCAAGGAACACTTGACTATGGATTAGTGACCTATATTGGGAATGATAAAGGGATATATGAATACAATGATATAAACAAGGTTTTAATCGTTTTTTTATAGAAAATACATTAGTACATGACCCTTGTTTATTGAAATTAAATGCATTGTATATCTTAATAAGAAGAAATAAATAAGTTTTTTAAATAAAGATAAAAAGTGTACATTTCAGTTTTAAAATCATGTACTCAACTAATGTGGATGAATATATAACAGGAGGACCTTTGGGAAAATATAAAGAATCCCATGGTATTCTATTATTTCAAAAAAGTGTGATCAACCTAATGAAAAATTTCGTGATTCATTGATGAATGAAAAATAATGGAATGGAATACCATTTTATTAAGGATAAATTGGATAAGGGAATCATCATGAAAAAGAATATAGTTACCAATCAATAAGTGGTGGACATTTTCACCATCTTCTTGACAATAATTTGAGAATCATTGGTTGAATATTTTTGTCTAACCATCTCAATCAACTAAGGGAGGTTTAGAACCCCAGACCCTCATGTTTACTATTGTCTATCATGATTAATTATGATTTTAAATTCATTAATTTTTTAGTAATTATTGAGGGAGAATTAGTTTTAATATGAACGTGATTGAGGAAATATACTTTTAAGGGAATCATTACCATTGAGGGTGAGAATTTAGTATTAGGATAAGTTGAAATATGATCCACGGGGTTGATTCATGATGGGAGTATGTGATTAAATTTCGAGGGTTACATTTAAAAACATTCCCAATGATTGAAATGTCAATTAGTGACTATTTAACTATAGAATACATCCCATATTAAACCCTTCTCTTTTATCTGATAATATTTTTAACCACATTGGAACACTATAATCCATCCCATAAGGGTCATTGACACATTATATTGTCTACTTAAGAACACTTGAACATTAAGAGGAGGCATCACACACACCCATATAACCCATACACATGGAAATTCACTTATGCCCACATATATTAAGCGGAATGTTTAGAACCACTTACCTCAATCCTTATGGAGTACATTCACTAAATGATTTCATGTCATTTGAGTTTAATAAATAGGAATATAAATATCTATTTTTTTTATAATTTAGTAATTTAAAATCTATTAGAGAAAAATAGAGTGAGAAAATAATGATTGGGGTTTGAGGAGGATTAGTTATACCAATGGGCAATATAGTGCATGGAAACAGTTGAAATTGAAATAAAATTTAAAAAATAGGGGATTTGATAATCAAAGATCCAATAGATTGAAGGGGAAGTGTATGGAAGACCTAATAGGAGGGAATAGAATAGATAATAACATAGAGAGGGAAAAATTACTAAAATTATCTCTACTAAGATGTTGCGATTGAGTTTACGACCCAAAAACCCAGTTGGGTCCCATAATAAATTTAGTGTGCCACATATTTCTCAATTTTGCCACATCAAAAGTTTATTGGGGGTCCTTTCTTAAGATCCCTACCTCTCCCACTGAGATATAGGTATGAGTCATGTGATTTCCACTAGTTTATGTTGGTTAACATTAATTATAATTTTTTATTATAATACCTATAAAATATCATCATTAATAAAAAACTCATTGATACATATGTAATGGATGAATTTAAGTTAAAACATGTTTCAAGATTAGTGGATATTTACAACCAGACTCCTAATCATACCGAACATTCTCCAAGTATTATGGTTTTTTAAACTCTAGTTCATTTATAAGTCTAAATTTGACAAAATACTTATCCCATTCATTTTCTAACATAATAATTTATCCAATGTATAATAAAATCATTTCAAATAATAACAAAAAATTAATTTCATGCATAATCAATAAATATTATTTCATATTAACTATCCACTATATGGTTTATCATCACAAAGAAGATTAAATGAGTATAAATAGGGAAAATAAATTTCATTAAAAACCATATATTCACATCCAATTCCCAAAATAATGAAAAATTAATTTCATTGAAAACCAAAAATATCCCACCAAATTTTCGTCATCTCAATTTACTACTTCAATCTTTATAAAGTAAACACCAAATTGACAACCCACATGAGGATACCAAACATATATATATTAGTGTCAAAATAAATATTCTAATGTATCCAGTACACCACATAAAACCCTTTTTTGTTGAATGTATTTTATAAATGGTCCTATCCCCAAATAATACATGAAAAAAAAGATAATCCTATGGTTATAAAAAAATTGAAAATATCATTTCACATTCAAATCAATGAATAAAAATAATATTTCATGAAATCAATTTCATAATTGATAAAATCCTAAAATTAAAAATAACACATACAAATCAATAATAATTTACTCAATTACAAAACCCCCAAAATAGAATATTTGAAACACAACTCACAAGTTAAATTTTAAATAATCAGTCTAAAGAAAACCATATACATTTTCTAAATCTTAGTATATACCAAAACATTGTAATTGTTTTTACCTAATCATTCTCAATTACCCATGAATTCAAAAAGAAAAAATATATTGTCCAAATACTAATTCCCCATAATACACTAAACTGGAAAACAAATTAAGAATACCAAACCAAAATGGTTATTTCTCAATTGAAATATTTAGTAACATTAAATAATAATTTATTATCATTTTTATTGAATAAAGTTATTTAATATTAAAAAATAGATTTTTTTAAAAGTATCGACCCACCAATAATAAAAAATCAATATCAATATATAAAACAACTATAAAAAATATTGCACTCAATATGAAATATCACTAGCATATGTATACATTCATAAAAACACTAATTTTATTCCATAATCCTCTATAAATACAATTAAAATTTAACATGATAAGAAAAAACATAACTTATTTAATCCACTAATTAAAAAAACAGAACATTATTATAATATTAGTCATTATTTTGGTTGCAGTATTCTCAACACAAGAATAAATATAAGTTAACAATGTACTCAATACTTATTTATGATTTTTTATATCAAACGTATAAGTCCTGCCTAGGATTAATTCCTTGAGTGGTAGGTAAATCAATGTATGTTTAATTAAATTATTCCCATTATAGATGTTTTTTCTATATTAGTTGGAATATAACTATTCTCTTCCCTAAACATAAAATTAATGAAATCAAATGTCATGAGATTTTTTTACTTGGTTCTCCCCCAGTATGTTATATCAAAGGAGCATGTACTAGTGATATTCGTATATAAAATAATTATGAATTTTTCACTCTATATCGAATATTCTATATAGATTAATTATCTCTCTCAATTTACAATAACTATTAATATGAAATTCACATTTCTATATCTAATAAAATAATGACTCATTGTTAATAAAGTGAACATGTTTTCTGTGAAAAATTAAAAAATAATAATATCACCAATATTGAAATATAAATATTCTTCAGATTTATTATCCTAATTTTAATCTTCTTATCCATAATTTAATTTGACAAGATATATGAATGATAGAAAAATATACACTATAACTTTATCAAATCTCTCTCTACTGCTCTATAATTTAGCTCTTAGTTTTTATTATTTTATTTGAGATATCATTAAAGAAAATTTATCCACTTTGTAAAATTTTATTAATTTATATGACCTATCTATGTTATTTATAGTCTCGATTGGAATAACACTTATCTTCCCCCATATTTGATATTCAAATATATATACATGGCCCTAGTAATATTTCCAAATAACATTAAGAAACCATTAATTTATAAGTAATTTTAATTCATAAAAATATGTTAAATTAGAAATCATTACATTATAAACATAATAATAAAATTATAATTATAAAAATTACAGATCTATTTTAAAATCACATCCTAATCCATATATAATTTCTAAATATTATGATTTTTTCGAAGATAAAATTTACTTCATAAATTAATCCAATAGAGAATGAACAGAATAAAATATTATTTATTGATAAACTCTATGAAATTGAATTTTGGTGTGAAAATCAAACTATAATGAACATAAATGTAGTCAATTTTTGAGAAAATTATTCATAATAAACTCATGAAGTTACATTTCAATATTCTTATTTCATTTCATTTCCATAAAAAATCATCAATATTATAATAAAAACATTCCCCAAATAATAATAAAAAATTAATTAACCCAAATATGATATATTGTATTATATTAATAATAGTAAAATCACTTTTATATTATGGTGTGATTTTTTTCTATAGAAAACCAATTTATCATACTCCAGACTTTATATAACAATAAAACAATTCCCAATAATATCTTATGTTTTTAATGAATTCCAGTCAGCTTTCTCAATATGTACATTTAGAAAATAATAACTTTTAATTTTTATAATAATAACCCCCTTTGATTTTATTGACAATGATCCTCAATTAAAACCATATTATTAAATCTTATAATTCACATAGTAGTCATCTATTAAAATATAATCATTTCCTTAATCATGTGTTAAATGGATGAGAAATATTTTTCTCTAATTCCACATGAGTTACACATAACATGATAAATAAGAGTTAAATGAAAGGTTTACTATTGAAATAATCCATATCCAATAACCCTCCCCCCCCAAAAAAAGGTATTTTAGTGTTTTATAATGAATTTATAGGTTATGTAATGGTTTGGGTTGGTTATGGGATGTTCTCGATTGTTTTAAAAAGTTTTGGAGGGATTTTGGGGGGACCATTGTAAATGGAAATTGTGTAAAACTCATATGTAATCATGTGGGGTTGAACTAGAGTTTCTGTGAATGTGAATTTTTTTTAACTGGTTTATAAAAACCATTAAATGACCATCAATCCATGATAAATTTTCATGTTGGCCCAATCGACAAAGTTTTTACGCAATTTTCCAAACCATGCCGCAAAATAATGTATATAATTAAAGTTATCCTAAAAGAAAATTTTAAACATTATTTCTGTTTCAAAACCCCCACTTTTACTATTTCAAATTGATATCAAAATAATGATTTGTACTTGGGGAGATTTTAGTGTTTTCATTCACTATAGAATGTAATATATTGGAATATAGGCGTGTGTGTCTCATTAATCAAAGATACATCTTTTATCCCCCACCTATATACTATTAATTTATTAGAAGGAACCCTTAAATGAGTTTTTCATGCTTGGATCATTAGTTTAGGGTGTTTTTGATTGATATTTCAGGGAGATTCATTATAGGAATGTAGTAAGATCCCAAATCATTATCGTCATTGTACTATTCATCAAGATAAGCATGTTGGAGGTTGGTAGATTTTCTCCCACTGTACTCCATCCAAGAACTAAAATGTTTTTGATTTATAAATGTTTAATTATTTATTTTTTATGTAAAATCATTTTTAAAATTTGTTTGAAGAAATCTCTCATTCTTGTTGGTTATAAAAATATGGATTATAAAAGATTCCCCAAATGTGTTTCATAAAATTCGGACATGATCATTTTAGTTTAAATAATAATTTTGGTGTTTAAACATGGAATGGGTAAGAGAGGTATTTTTTAATGATTCATATATTAGGGCCTTCTTTTTTGTACATAAGTGTCGAACTAAATTAATAGTACACTGGATTACACCACTAAGTGTTGATGTTCATGGGTCGCGAGAGACGGGGTTTTCAAGAGAGTTTTGACTGTTCAATGGATATGTTTGACATATTATGCATTTGGATGGGGAACATGACCTCTATATGGGATATTTTTGTTCCTTTCAAGGGGAATGTATCCATGAAATGGAGAGTGGGAATATGGGGTGACTTCCTTCACTACTTATGTATATATATTTTATTAAAAAATTCTTATACTTATCACTTATATATATATATATATATATTATGTTCACTAACTTTTTATTATTCTAGTATTGTGGGTGGGATGTCCTATTTGGTTGTATAATCACCCACAAGCATATGAATCTTGGTTTTTATGAAGATGTAGTTCATCTGTATACATAAAAGTGAATGACCATTAATTTCTATAACAAAATAAAATCATTTTATGGTCAATGTCAATGAGAGATGGATCTTAGATATGGTCAAGGGGTGGTCCTTGGGTGTGGTTCCACTTTGTAACCTTACAGTCTTTTATAATATTTTGGGATTTATAGACTTAAGTTGTGTATTATTGTCTTATAGGACTTTGAACATTGCCTTGTTTTGTTCTTTGAAGTTTTGTCAGTATTATATCATCAGGAATATTTTTTTTATGTCAATGTGGTTCATCAAATTAAGTTGTGGTGTGTATGATGGAAAGTCCTCCTCTAATAATTGTGCATGATATTAGAATTTACTATCAGCATTTTACATTTCAGTGAAGCACCTAGAGCTATTAAAGTTTTATTCCTACCTAAGAGTATCCATTTGGACTAGTCCAATAGTTGGGATGGTAGTCTTGTAGATAAGAAGTGTCGAGAATTGAATTTTAGAGTATAGAAATGTGCTTCAAATATCTTTTTATTAAACTTAATGTTACTAGGGTAGTCTGAGTACAAAGATGTTTTAAATGACTGTTATGTGTATTTTCATCTCATCATCACAAGTTTAGATAATTAGAGTTATATATTAAGAAATAGTATAAATATTTCACCTATGACTTCATCATTCAGATGATATTTTATAATCTTTCCTGTTATAATTTAGTAGAGGGTAAATATATATGATTGAAGTATTATATTATGATTAATTGGTGGGTTTTCTACTATTATAAGTCAATGAAATTGATTATAAGACTTATAAATCAGTAAGAATATACCTCTAAGAATGCGGTTTCACCCAAAGCATAGATAAATTAGTAGATTATTAATAGCATT
The DNA here is from genome assembly GCA_963277665.1 of Viscum album. Classification (NCBI taxonomy): domain Eukaryota; kingdom Viridiplantae; phylum Streptophyta; class Magnoliopsida; order Santalales; family Viscaceae; genus Viscum; species Viscum album. The sequence continues at coordinate 1,860,174,028 of OY728119.1, forward strand.
ATGGAAGTGTTCCATGTAGTTTAAAAATGATATCAGCTCGAGGATCCCTAGTAATCTGATCACTTGCTAGAATTTAGAACGTAGAACCCACAACTCATTTTTAGTGACTCATGAACTAAACAAGTGGATGGAGGGATTTTAATAATGCATGAAAATTTTTAATTTTCAAGGATCTATTGATAAAATTAAATTGAAACATGTAGTGAATTTTCTAGAGAATTTATCATGCCAATTAGAGGACCTATCTATCCAAGCTAAGGTTGATTATTTCTATACTTTGGAGAGATTTGATGAATTGTTTAAAAAACCATTCTTCCCAAATTACTTCAATGTATCAAGAATAATATATTTAATTTACCTAAAGTAAGGAAACATCTTGGATATAGAATAAAGCTCTCAGTTGACATACCATTCTTGATTTCCACTAGGTTTGGAGGATACTAAATCTATGTAGGTGTTCTTTTTTATTTTAGGTTTACAATAATATATTTTCTCTAGAATAGTGATTTTAATCATTTATAATTACATGAACCTAGTGAACAAGGATATGGAAGGAAAAAAAGGCATTTCTAATAATTTTAATAGACCAAAAACCTTTATAAATCCATACATTGGTAGAAACCCTAGTTCTTGAAATTTCATATAGTAGGATAGATACTCTTAAGGTTGCAAGGAACTATAAAACCAATCCACTAGATTCTATTATTCCCCTACATCATAGTAACAAGTTGGATTAATTATGATGTGGTCGGTTGAAACACATATAGAAGGAATGTGTTGAACTTATTTTTGTATGTCAAAATTATGGAAGACTATTACATGTAAGAAGTCAGTATAAAAATCCCCCATATTCAACTTATGGAAATGGTTATAAACTAACTCAAGCAACTCATAGAAAACTAGGATGATCTTTTCAGAGAAATTTTCATATTCAAAATTGTGTTAGAAAAAGTGATTCTGATATACCCCAACATCCTAGAAAAAACTATCTTAGCATGGATGCATGTATCATTAGAGTTAGGTATCATTCAGGATAAGAATATTAATAAATTTGTGGATATGATAAAATCATTCTAAATGAATAACCAGGACCCTGAATTGTGAGAGTTAATTTTCTTATTGACTCAACCCTAGTGCACATTTTTTTCACACTCATACTCCCAAATCGTTTATTAATTTTTATGTATTAAATCAATCTTACTTACATATGAAATTTATGAATCCCATTAAGAGTGTCAATAGACCTCTCAGGAAATAGGGGTGTAGAGTATTTAGGTATTTCACATGTTTCATTATCATGGAATAAATATAGTTTTTTATTGGATTTTAATAACCTAGAAATAAAAATCAATGATTTAATCATAGGGATGGACATTTTGGTATCATTCAAAGATCATATTGTTTATTAATCTCTATGAATCACTTTTACATCCCCAAAAAAAGTTGTTCATGTATTTATAAGGTATAGGGACTTGAATTATAGTAGAGTAGAGACTTTAGTGATAATGATTTGAACCTTCATTTATTATATATAAATGAAACGTATGGTTACTATTGACATATCCATGAATAATGATTTTCATATCATTTTAGACTAATCCCATGATAACTATATAAAAATTTCTATGGACTATCACCTAAAACGAAAGTTGAATTTTCACTCAAACTACTCCAATGAATGAGTCATATTTCGCTTTAAACATATATAATGGTACCAATATAATTATAGTAATTGAAAAACAAATTGGAAGAATTGGAATGCATGGGATTTATAAGACCAACTACATCACCTTGAGCTAGTTCAGTTTTATTTTTAATCAAAACATATGGCACTCTTTGAGTTTAAATCAATTATAAAAAATTAAATAAAATTAAGATAATGAATCTTTATCATATTCCTCAAATTTATGATTTTTATGATAAATTTAAGGGACCCGTATGGTTTTCAAAAGTTTATCTATGATTAGGGTGCCAACAATTCTGAGTAAGGAAGAATGAATTCCCTTAGAAAACTATTAAAGACCATTACGACCACTATGAAAACTTAGTAAATTCTTTTAGTCTTATTAATTCATTAGACTTATTCATTGAATTGATGAATCATATCATTGATTGGTATATTGAAATATTTTTTCATATTTATTAATGGAATATTTGTGTAATATATCACTATAAATGATCATGAAATGCACTTGGAACTTTTAAATAGTATATTAATAGACCACTATATAAATGAGAAACTCTTAAACTATCACTTATAGATAGAGGAAGTTTATTTCATTGGGACTATATTTTTAAAAAAGGAATATTGATTGATCTTGAGAAGAATGATGTCAACCATTCTATCAAATATCCTAAGACGTCTTTAAAATATAAATCATTTTGGGATTTTTGGGTTATTATCATTTCTTTATCTTTGATTTCTCAAGATTCTCTACTCCTATGAAAACATTTACAAGGAAGGGTATTCCATTTTATAGGATTAGTGATTATAATGAATAATTTTTATTAACTTCTGATTTAGATTACTTCAGTACCTATCCTTATAATGCTATAACTAGGATAGTTCTACATTTTGAATTATTATACAATTCAATCTAGAATAGTTTCTGCCCATATTCAAGGAGATCATGTCATAATTTATGGAAAATGAAAATTGATGGATCATGAAATGGGATATCTAAAGAATGATCTATAATTAGTAGTTATGGTATATACATTAAAAACATGACATCGCTATCTAATTGGTTAAAATGAACACATTATTTAAGAATCATAATTTCATGAAACACATCTTTCTACAAAGGGATTTAAACCTAAGGAAATGATGTGGGTTTGAAAACCTCTAATTTTTTTACTTTGACTTGGTTTACATTCAAAGGAAATGTAATTTTTTGGATAATGAATTGATTAATAATTTTTATAATCAAGTAGTTATATAATCTTGGTACTAATTGAAATGAATTAGGGTAATTAATAACATTAAAATGGATTGTAAAAGGAAGAATTATGTTTTTGATTCCTTTATAATGACTCATATTCCTAATTTGGTTGAACTGTTCATGGAATCCCAATGGATAAACACTTAAAACATACAAATTTCTTTAGACCATAAAGGCGGGAAGGCCATGATGGAATGGATAAAAGATTAAAATTTAGTTTGATGATTTCAAGATCATATTATTGTTCATCCATATTTCTTTGAATAAATCCATTAATATTATCACCATTCAATATGGGATATTCACCCAGGTAGTCAAAAACATTATTAGGAATGTAAATCCATTTTTTGTGCCTGGGTATGAATTAGAAGGTGCTTGATTACATTTTGAAATGTATCACCTTTAAATAGGTAAAAGGTGAACATTATCTTCCAATTAGAAAGATACAATCATTTACTATAAATTTATGAAATGGAAACAAATTGTTATGGAATTTTTCAGTAGGCTACTGAGAATGATTTTAAAGAATTATCCCATTTGGGTGATTATGTATTGAATCACAAAGTGAGTACACATTAATATAATCTAGGAGACTAATAAAGTAGATAAATTAGCATAACTCTATATCTAGGATGTGGTGAGATGACATAAGGTATGAATTTATACTATAATAAACCAATAATCTATATTTACCTCATGGTTTTGGTAGTATTTTTAATAATACCTTATAACCTAGTAAACTATAATATTGGAATACCATCATCTAAATAATCTTCAGTTAGATATAATAATTAATCCACTGGAAAAAATTATCAGAGCATATGTGATGGATATTAGAGATCTAGGGGAATATGATTTTCATTTGGTGGAGTTATTTTATGACAATAGTTAGCATGAAATGATACACATGGATCTATTTGAAGAATTGTATGATCATCTATGCCAATTTACACATTATGGGGTAGTGAGTAGTGAAACATCATTGGTTGGACCAATCCTTCAATGTGAAGCTATTAATAGAATTTAGTTTTTTCGAAAAATAATGAAAATGGATCAAAGGAAATAAAATTATTATAAAAATCATTATAATCACCATTTAAATTTTTAAGTGGGATATCTTGTATTATTTCATGTTTCTTTAAAGTTGGGACAACCACATTTGGGTATGAAAGGGAAATTACATCGTTAATACATTGTACCATTTTCAATTTTTAGCATATTGGCATATTTTATTATTGTATATCTCCATAACCAAGATTCATCTCTGTTCGTAATTTTTTTTTCAATTCATTAAATTTAATATTTAACAGCCTAACCCTTCCCTTGTTAATCATTTATTCCTTGTTACATTGAAGACTGAGGTAACATTTATTCACACCAAAATTCATATTCATGATAGGTAAGATATGATATTTCATGGGACATGTATATCTTGGGTGTGAGTGTTATGGAAACATGGTAATATTTAGAAGGATGATTTATAATAAGAAAATATTATTCTATAGTAAGGGCCATAGCTTTCCCAAGACAATTCCACCCTCTAGATTTCCTAGGATTGAAATAAAAAAATTAAGAGCAATGTAACAATCCAAATTTTAGGTATGTTACTATTTTATAATGTATTTTTAATTTATAAAATTGTTTAAGATAGTTAATGAATGTTCAACAGGGTTTTATAATGTTATATATGGATATATTAGGGTGAAAGGGTTGTTCAGGGTCTATGTAAACCATGTGGAACTCATAGGTAATAGTGTAACACCCCGCCCCTAATTCACTGGAATGAGAAGTATGTGAGGGTTACTTGGCCTTAAGAGATGTTACTAAGGCACCAAAGGCTAGTAATAAATGCCGAGGGCATCAAGGAACAGTGGGGAATGATTTTTCCTTTAGGAGATAACCCAACTCAACCAACCAACAACTAAATATGGATGCACTGTCAAACCCAACCATGTGATACTAACAATGCCATCACATACCCCAAAACAATTCAACTAGACATGTCCACAAATTATCAGAGTACAAAGTGGAAACTCAACAACAAAACACTACGAGACATGACACCATCATAGATCCACACCAAGATCCACCTCCAAGCTCCACCAAAACATCACAAGCATCACCATGAACCACTAGCAATGAGATGCCTTACCTTTACCTGTATCCTGGTACACGACATCTGCAAAGACACCAAAGTGCCAAAGTAGGGGGTGAGTACAACTACTCAATAGTTTTTCCCCAAATGACTTCCCTACACATGCCACTAGGATAAAATCGTTAGCACATTTATATAAAACCGTTTATATATGATAATCACAAGTGAATCCATTACCATAAGCCAAACACACCTGTACCAATCCATTTCACCCAAACTAAGTAAACCCAGGGAAAGCCAAAAAATCATTCCATAAGCCAAACATGCCACACAAAGAATCCCAACAAACTATGCCATGCAAGGAATCTAATTCAACCATTTCAAATTTCCACAACAAATTCCATCTTTGCAGAGAAACACACAACAAAGAAACCATAACGGTGGGACTTCCCACCCAACTCGTTCACCCCATCTTCAGCTAGCAGGACTCCCCTCCCACTACCTGACAACATAAAACGGCGGTACTTCCCACCTATCCCATTCACCTTTTATAGTGATACTTCCTTCCCAATTCCACACAACCAACACAAGCCATAACCAAGCATGTAACCCACCAAGGCCACACCAATACACAATTCACCATTTCCATTACATGTCAATCCGCTTCAATAAATCAAACCTTTATTGAAAACACCCTTCAATAATTTTTCATACCAACCAACATTTCAATAAAACAACCCTTTTTATTGGAAACCATTTTCTCAAACCATCTTAATCAGACCAACAAAACAACTCATTTTAAAATACCATTTCAAAATCACATCTAGAGCATTTCGCCACAACCCCTATTTTCCAACAATCCCCAAACCATCCCCAAAGGGATTTCTATCCAATTTCTCACATCAACTAAGCAATTAATTTTAAGCAACAAAAATTAATTGCAACTAAAACCACTTGTTCTAACCAAGTGGAGTCGAGAGAGAATCCACCTTCCTTTAGGGTTCCGGCGAAATCGACCCACAAGACATTAATCTTCAAAACTGATGAACACACGACCAAAACCTCTCTAGATCCCCTTCTCTAACACCCATAAGACTTAAAATTAGCATCCAAGGCAACCACAACCCTAGATCTACCCACAACAGGTGTATATCTAGAAAACTGAGAGAGACAGATATGTAGATCTAGAGGAAAAAACAAATAACCCAAGATGAGAGACATACCTAGGAGAAACCACCTTCAATCCACCATGAAACCTCTTCAAAACACTTCCAAAACAAGTGGGAGATCACCTTCATCCACTGAGAACCCAAAATTCCGAGTGAGGCTCGAGTGGGAGAGGGTTTGGAGAGGAATGAGGAAATCCTGAGAGAACTCGGGTTTTAAAACCCTATTTTAAGTGGCCGAATGGTTAGCCAACACATTTTGACAAACCGTGTGCTAACCATGTGCATGCTACTACCTCGAGATGAGGGGTCTACATAGTTTCCTCACACGGTTTGGAAAACTGTGCATAAGCCGTGCAAAGCCTACTGTCTCCCCTTGCTTGGTTTCCTGGAGAACCCGCACATTTTCCCCTAACCGTTCTCAAACCGTGCTCCCTATGCAAAGCCTCCAAAATCATTAAAAACAATTCCAAACTCTCCCAACCTCTTCTCAACTCACCCCATGCACGTTTAACACATAAAGAAGCATAAGAAGGCTACATACCACAAACCAGGGGTGATACATTCTCCCCACCATTGGACTTTCCATCCTTGGAAAGTAGTGAACCCAGCTTTTGCAGAAAGAGCTTGGGCCATTTATCGAACATCTCTTTCTCCCGCTCCCAAGTCTCCTCTTGGATCTGGCCATGCTGCCACAAAATCCAAACTAGACCAATTCTTTTACCCCACAAGACTTTCTCTTTCCTGTCCACAACCCACACCGGCACATGCACCAACGAAGCATCTAGATCTAGCTCAACATAATCCCATCGAATAACATGGGCCGGATCCAACTGATACTTTTTCAACTGTGACACATGAAACACATTGTGTGCCGCACAAAACCCAGGTGGAAAATCCAAATGATAAGCCACCTCACCAACCTGCTCAAGAATCTCAAAAGGTCCAATATACCTCAGAGATAACTTTACCGGCTTCCCAAACCGACGATGTCCCAACCTAGGAGTGATCCTCAAGAAAACATGATCACTCACCTCGACCGCCAATGGCTATCGACGATGATCCACATACGATTTATGATGAATCTGAGCCATCTCCATTCTCTTCCTAATTAACCTGATCTTATCCGTAGTCTCCTAGACAACGCTTGGTCCATCTATCGAGGACTCACCCGTTTCCACCCAGCATAGTGGAGAACGACACGACCCCCCATACAACGCTTTAAATGGAGTCATATGTATGGATGCCTGATAATTGTTATTGTATGAGAACTCAACAAATGAAAAGTGATCCTCCCACGAGCCACAGAAATCCATGACAGAAGCCCACAAAATATCCTCCAAAGTTTGTATCATCCTCTCGGAATAATGATTCGTCTGAGGGTGATATGAGGTACTCATGATCAACTAACTTCCAAGGGATTTCTATAAGGATTTCCAGAAAAAAGATGTAAAGCTCGGATCTCTATGGGATACAATCAAAACTGGAACACCATGCCTATTTACCACCTCCCAAATATTGATTTTGGATAGATCCTCCATCGTATGAGATTCACTAATCGGGATGAAATGGGCCGAATTCGTTAGTCGATCCACTACCACCCAAATGGCATCATGATTTCTGACCATTCATGGGAGACCAATGACAAAATCCATCGCTATTTGATCCCACATCCAAACAGGGATTGGTAAAGTCTTCAACATCCCCGCTGGCCTCTGGTGCTCTACCTTGACCTGCAGGCAAGTCAAGCATCTTGAAACAAACTCATCCACACTTCTTTTTATACCATCCCACCAGAACTGTGGTTTCAATGCTTTATACATTTTCTAAATTCCAGGATGAACATCCCACTTGGAAGGATGATACGCCCAGAGAAGATCCTCCTGACAAGGAACTGGTATAACCATCCGATTCCAAAAACACAAAATGAATCTTCATTCAGTTTCCAACCCTCAATGGTCTCCCCACCATTGAGTTTCGACCTCATGGTCACACTCTCAGATCCAGATATATGCACCTCTTTAAATAGTGCAACCAATTCAGGAATCAACAAGACCAGGAAGAACACCACTCTATCGCCCTAGTCCTCACCTTCCAACCGCATGTCCGCTATAACCGACATCAACTGCCACTGGTCCGATACATGTTTCACCACCTAAACATATGATTTTTTGATTAATGCATCCACCACTGAATTTCCCTTACCCGATGTTTACATCAAGTAAAAATCAAACATCTGGAGATATTTCATCCATCTCCTTTGCCTCAAGTTCAAATCCCTTTGTGAGAAAATGTGCTTCAAGATATTATGATCTGTATATACAGTGAATTTCTCACCAAAGAGATAATGGCGCCACACTTTCAAAGCATATACCACTTCTTCCAATTCAAAATTATGAGTTGGGTGGTTCTTCTCATGCACATTAAACTATCGTGATCCATAAGCAACCACATTATTCCCTTGCATGAGAACGCACCCCAATCCTGATCTCGATGCATCACAATACACCATGTACCCTTTTCTTGGTTCTGGAAAAACTAATATTGGTGCTGATGTAAGGCGACCCTTTATCTTTTTGAAACACTATTTTCACTGTTCATTCCACTAGAATGGAACATTATTTCTTGTCAAAGCTATCATCGGTGATTCCAAATGTGAAAAATCACGAACAAAGCGCCGATAATACCTAGCCAGACTGAGGAAACTCCATAACTCAAACACATTATTTGGCAGTTTCCATGAGATAACAACCTCTATCTTTTCGGATCCACTGAAACACCCCTTTCAGAAATCACATGGACAAGAAAACAAACTTCCTGTATCAAAAAGTTACACTTTGACAATTTGGAATACAACCGATGATCCCTCAGGATCTCCAACAATGTCGCCAAGTGCTACTCATGCTCTACCCTTTTCTTTGAATACACCAAAATATCATCTACAAACACGACCACAAATGAATCCAGATATCTATGAAATATCTGATTCATCAATTCCATAAATACAATAGGTGCATTCGTTAGACCAAAGGGCATAAACTCATACTCACAATGAGCATATCTACTTTTGAAAGCTGTTTTAGGGATATCGTCCTTCCTCACCTGCAATTGATGATATCCCGACCTCAGATCGATCTTGGAGAACCACTGGGCTCCCCTCAACTGGTCAAAAAAATAATCAATTCATGGAAGTGGATATCTTTTCTTTATCATAACTTGGTTAAGTCGATGATAATAAACACAAAGAATCAAAGTTCCATCTACCTTTTTCACAAACAACACCGACTCTACCCACAGAGACGTTCGAGGCTGAATAAACCCATTGTTGTCTAACTCCTCCAACCTGACATTCAATTCCCGCAATTCAGTAGGTGAGATCCAGTAAGATAGAAGTGAGATAGGATTAGTCCCCGGAAGGATATCAATCCAAAACTCCACTTCTCTTATGGATGGTAACCCAGATAATTGTTTGGAAAAAATATCCATGAACTGATCCACCACTACCAGAAGAACACTCTGCTCAAAACCCTCTATCGATTCCAATGACAACACCACCAACTGATACGATAACCTTACCACTGCTAGTGCCAACAAACCCATTTCACCTTTCCTTTCATGCCTCTCTCCTCTAAAGATACATCTAATTCCATCGTGTGTCGTAAAATCCACTGTCCATGCATTACAGTTGATGTGGGCCTTAAACACCACCAGAAAATCCATTCCCAGGATTACATCATACCCATCCATCTCAATCACTATGAAATTTCACATTAGCTCAACCTAACCCACAACAACACAACATGCTCTAAACAAGAAGCCTAGAAACCCTCTTCGACCCAGAGGAGTTTGATGTTTCAAAACCGAAGGCATCATTTCTACCCTTAAACCTAGCAACTCAACCACACGTGCATAAATAGAGTTCCCACCATGGGAATAAGTATCCCTCCTCTGCTTGAACCCAGCGTTAGAGTTCCCACTATTCCCCATGGGTACCACCATTCTTCCTCCGCCCTGAGCTCCCAACAAGTCCTGCTCAGCCACAAATTCTCGATTCACCATCTCTATGTAATCAACAACACACCCCACTACTATTTTTGAATGGATCTCTTGCCTTAACCCCAATTTGAAGATCCATGCCTTCAAAGACGTGATACCCTCCACCTCGGGTTCTAACCGCAATAATCTCATAAACTTAACTGCACATTCCATCACAAACATATGTTCTTGATTCAGACTAAAGAAACAAGTTGTGTGCTAAATTCTAAACGTATGTGGGTAGAATAGTTTATTAAACAATTCCTCAAAGCCTTCCCACGTCATACCCTGGTCCGTTCCCACTTGGACTACCAACTCCCACCACTGAAGAGAAATATCCTCTAGCTTATATGTTGCTAGACTTACTTTCATCTCTACTAGAATCCCCAAGAATATGAAAATTCTATTGATTCTGGACAGCCACGCATCTTCCCTTTCTGAGTCTGAATCACCCCTAAAGACGGGTGGATCCTTCTTCTGAAACTGAGCCACATAATCAATATGCTTTGTCTCTTCTTCTCTATCCAAACTTCCCATAGCCTAGAAATCTTGCACTATGCTCTAGACTAACTAATGGTTCACCTGGGGATCAGGTGCAACCAAGTTCTAATCGGCCACTTTCAGTTGGTCTCTACGACGCCTACCCAGTTCCATTTCTATAAACAGAAAAACAAACAACCATGGGTCTCACTTTCGTAGAAATCAAGAATTCCCATTTCACATCGCACTACACAACACTATCACAATGATGCTTTATAATTTTCGACATTTTCCATGTTTCACCATTTTTGAAAATAAAATCATTTTCAAAATACCAAATTTATTCACCTTAAAAATTCACACATTTGAAAATCCATTTCTCAATTCATCCCATTAATCATTATGCATAATAATATATGTATCCTAGAGGGAATTAATTTCTACCATATATTCCATGCACATCTCATTGTCTACACCCACGACAATGAGAATCCAATTCTTATAAGTGTCTCTAAAACACTCATGTACTCAACTTCCTGGTAACTTGAAGTTCATAATAAAAGGGTTAGCTACATCCTTTTAGGATGTACATTCCAAGTTCCGACATTCCTATGCCTTGCTACCATCCCAACTCAAGAAATATACCACAACTAATGTAAAATCCAAATCCGAGAATCAACTCCAAAAGACTGAACAAGCTGATGCCACTTGTAACACCCCACCCTTAACTCATTATCTTGAGAAGGCGGTGAGGGTTACTTGGCCTTAAGTGACGTTCCCAAGGCACCAAAGGCTAGAAATAAATGTCAAGGGCTTCAAAGAACAGTGGGGAACGATTTTCCCTTTAAGAGATAACCCAACTCAACCAACCAACAACTAAATATGCAAGCACCATAAAATCCAACCATTTGATACTAAAAATTCCATCACATACACCAAAACTATTCAACTAGACATTTCCACAAATCATTAGAGTACAAAGAGGAAACTCAACCACAAAACACCATGAGCCATGACACAATCATAGCACCACACCAATCTAAAGCTCCAAGCTCCACCAAAACATCACAAGAATCACCACGAACCACTAGCAATGAGATGCGTTACCTTTACCTATATCTTGGTATACAATATGTGCAAAGACCCCAAAGTGCCAAAGAAGAGGGTGAGTACAACTACTCAGTAGGTTTCCCCAAATGACTTCCCTACACACGCCACTAGGATAAAACCGTTAGAAAATTTATATAAAAGAGAATATATAAAATAATCAAAAGAGCATCCATTACCATAATCCAAACACACTCTTACCAAGCCATTTCACCCAAACCAAGTAAACCCAGGGAAAGCCAAACAATCATGGCATGAGTCAAACATGCCACAAAAAGAATCCCAATCAACCATGCCATGCAAGAAATCCAATTCAACCATTTCACATTTCCACAAAAAATTCCATTTATGAAAAGAAACACACACAAAAGCAACCATAATGATGGGACTTCCTGCCCAACTCGTTCACCTCATCTTCAGCTAGCAGGACTTGCCACCCACTACCTGACAACCCAAAACGGTGAGACTTCCTGCCCATACCATTCACCATTTATAGTGAGACTTCCCACCCACTTCCACACAACCAACAAAATCCATAACCCGGCATGTAACCCACCAAGGCCACAATAATATGCAATTCATCATTTCTATTACATGTCAATCTGCTTCAATAAATCAAACATTTATTGAAAACACCCTTTAATAATTTTCCATACCAAACCACATTTCGATAAAACAACCCTTTTTGTTAAAAACCATTTTCTATAATCATCTTAATGAAACCAACAAAACAACTCATTTTAAAATCCCATTTTTAGATCACATCAAGATCATTTCACCAAAATCCCTTTTTCCCAAAAATACCCAAACCATCCCCAAAGGAATTTCATCCAATTTCCACATCAATAACATAATTAATTATAAGAAACAAAAATTAATTACAACCAAAACCACTAGTTCTTACCAAGTGGAGTCGAGAGAGAATCTACTTACCTTTAGGGTTCTGGTGAAATCGACCCACAAGCCATTTCTCTTCAAAACCAGAGAACATAGCACCAAAACCTCTCTAGATCCCCTTACCTAACATCCACAAGCCTTAAAATTAGCATCTTAGGGAACCAAAACCCTATATATACACACAAATGGTGTTGATCTAGAAAATAGAGAGAGAGGGAGATTTAGATCTAGAGGAAAACACAAAGAACCCAAGAGGAGATACTTACTCAGGAGAAACCACCTTCAATCAACCAAGAAAACTCTTCAAAATGCTTCGAAAACGAGTGGGAGAACACCTTAAACCTATGAGAACACAAAATCCCGAGTGAGGCTCGAGTGGGAGAGGGTTTGGAGAGGAATGAGGCAAGCCAGAGAGAACTCAGGTTTTAAAACTCTATTTTTATGTGGCTGCATGGTTAGCCTGCACAGTTTGAAAAACCATGCGCTAACTGCCCGCATTCTACTGCCTTGAGAGGAGGGGTCCACAAAGTTGCCTCGCACGGTTTGGAAAACCATTCGTAGGCCATGCGAAGCCTACTGTCTCTCCCGACATAGTTTCCTGGAGAACTGCATGGTTTCCCCTAATCGTGATCAAACCGTGCTCCCTATATAAAGCCTCCAAACTCATTCAAAACCCTTCCAAACTCTCCCAACCTCTTCTCAACTCATCCCATGCACTTTAAACTCATAAAGAAGCATAAAAAATGCTAAATACCTCAAACTGAGGGTTATATAGATGGTATAAGAGTGTAAGGGGATGTTTGGTCATGTTCGTTGTTGGAACATGATATATACAAACCATACAATAATCGTACAGTGTTAAATTTTTTTTGGGAAGTACCAATTACCATGGTTAGTGCATAGTTTTCCAAACCATGTATAAAAACCATTCACATTCTTATATGGTCTGTAAAATTGTATTTTAAACCTAATTTCTCTATTAAAACACTAATTTATGCCTATATTGGTCGAGATCTTGATACTCCAGTGTACTTTAAATGATTATGGTGATTCTTATCACTCTAAAAATCAATATAACTGAATCCTAGAGTAGTTTTCCTTGGAATAAAATGTATGGTTCCTATTTATCCTTCTCTTCCCACCACTTATTGTTTTTTCTTATAAATAACCTTAGATCAGAGATTAGATGTTTGGTTATTTGATTAAGGGTTTGTTTTATTAATAATATCTTTAGGGGTCCACTATAAGAAGTATATTAGTTTCTAAATTTATGAGCTCGTGGTATGATTATTTGAGAAGAGCATGTTTTAGGTAAGTGGATTCTCTCTCACTCTACTCCAATCTAAAACTAGATGTATTTTATTTCTAAAAATTTAATTCTCAATTTATTGGAGAAAAATCCTTTGTGAACCTATTGGAGTAATATCTCATTATTGTTTGTTTTGAGAATAAGGGTTAAGTTTGATCCCATGACATGTTTGATAAAATTCATAAATGATGGATTGTTTTTAAAGAATAATATGGGTGTGTAAACCTATCATGGGTATGGGTGGTTTGTGTTCAAGATGCATAAAGTAGGGAATTATTAGTTTGGACTTGGTTGTCTTACTAAACTTGTAACATCCAAGGTAAATAAAGAAATATGATATTTTAGTTATTATTAATATTTGTGAATTAAATATTAATTATAAATTAAATTGTATTCTCTGTTCGATGGAATACCTGATAGACAACAATTGGTTTCTTTGAAATCTTACATTGCACACAATGTTGTGTTATACTGAAAAATAATAATATAATTTTATTATTTTAAATCGTAGTTAACTCATAGCCATTATAATGGAGGGAATGAACATAACTAACTAAAATATTATTATACTTGTTTTTCAAAATGTTTTTACATTTATCCAATAAATGTTAGATTCTTAAAATGTGAATGAATCTAATTTTAAGTATAAACACTTTAATATTCTTTAAAAAGACGATTTACCGCCTTTTAATGGAGAAAAATTTTCAAATAACGTTTTTGTAACTTTTATATGTTATATTTGAGAAAATAATAATATTATTTAGAATCGGGACATAAAAATTCACTTTGGGTAAATTTTTGGTATCTTTCTGAATAAATTCATTTTTAATGCATAGTGAAAAATAGTGTATTTTAATTCAAAACTACTTTTTTATCTAATTTATTTATATGATTGGATTATATTTTTAATTGGTTTTAATGTGTAATTAGATTATATATTTACAATTTTATACAATGTTGTTCATTGGATGTAATTTCACTTTGAAATTCGACATAAACAAGTGTCAATCTTTTGATAGTTATTATTTCTTAAAAACATTATTTTTATTTTTAAAATGAATATTAATTTTAAATTATTTTTTTCCACTTCTATGTTTTGAATTTAGAAAAACGGATTCCATATTTGTAATCAAGAGGTTCAAACTGTGTAATTAGGTAACTTTTATTTTTATACATTATTAATATTACTTCAGTAAATATTTTATTTACCATAGTTAAAGGGTAAATCTTGTAAATAAGGGTAAACAAATATTATTATAATAATATTAAATTACCATAACAAGAGTCCTAATCATATTGGTTGATACATGGCCGACAATGGGCATCCTTGGGTCTATTTTGGTACCCCATGGAGCCACTGAAGAGTGATAATGACACTTTATATTAATTAATTTAAAGTAAAGACAAAAATGACATAAACATATATCTTTTAATAAATCAATTCATACATGGGGTTTTGTAAGTTATATTTTCGACTATAAATATTCATATGAAAGATAAAAATATTTCCTACATCAAGGTATTTTTTTAAAAAATTATATACCTCACATAAATAAAATTTTTAATGACACAATAATGATGCAGTGTTTACCTCATTAATGAATAATTTAAATATATAAGATTATAATGATCAAAAAAATATCCAAAACCTGTCCAATAATTATTGAAAGATTTTATTTCGAACAATAGTCATATTATCTTATATTATAATAAGTTTTGGACCTTTAGAGAAAGAAAATAATTATATAATAAAATAAAATTTTTAAACTTTCCAAAAGAGACCCTCCTCCCCCTTAGAAAAATACCTCATCTCTAAGCCATTAATCACACCTATAAAACCCATTGGATATTACAAACTCTTCCTTATTAAGCTCCGTAAATTCCTCTGTTATTCCTAGAAGCATCACCTTAGGCATAAGGTACTTCAATAAATCCTGTTGGTTTAAAGCAAAGGGAGTTACCCAAATTAAAGGTAACATCTTCTCTTAAATTTTCTTATTTTATTTTACTTATCTAACCCCTAAACTATTTTTAGGCATTTATTTTATAACAAAAATTTTAAAAACAATATACGTGGTCGTTTTTATGATAAGTATTCGAACTACACTTACACACACCACTATATAATGGGTAAAGAACATACTGTTTCGGTGGACAGCGAACTACTTACTCACGGAACGATGATTGTTCAATTTTATCCTACCACCTATTATGGTGGCCATTTAAGTGGAAATGTATTTATATGTGATATATATTATATTTATATTTTCTCTATACTTATGTATTTTTTAATTTATATCATACCTTTATGGTTTCCATAATGGGTAAATGCGATAATTTCATTTTAGGAAGTGTGGACTACCACCCCCTCAAAGTGATATAACTCGTTCATGCCATACATGGGACATATAAAGGATGGAGTTATTGAAATTATATATTATATTATACTTAAATTATAATATACCTATTTATCATTATGTTTTAATTCTATTAAATATGAAATATAAATGAAATTAGCGTTCATGCATATGTACGACTTACCATCTCTATGAACGGTGAATTTCATTTTTTACCTCAAAATGTTATGTAATATTATATATAATTATATATACTAGATATATATGATATATATGATATCTAAATCATGAATATCATTTTGTAGAAAATGTAATTTTGACCACATGAACAACATGTAATTATAAGAAGTTCATTTTTGACTCAAGTACCAAATATCGACAAAATGACCATTACTAACTTAAATAATTACATAATGTTTATAACATGGTAATAATAAATATAAAAGGAATAATAAACATTAAAGAGGTTCTTAAGCAAGTAGAAATTAACTTTAGTTTATTATTCAGGAGATTAAAGATCGAACTGGTCATGTCGGACACGAGGTAAAGGAATTCGTCTTAATCTCCATTCATTGAGGTATATTTTGATTTATACATGACTTTCTTTTATATGGTGTATAAAAACCTTTGAATTTTCATTTCATTCAAAAGAAATTTTTTCTATGAGTTGTTTTACTAAATTGCAAAAAAAAAATTCTTTTTAATGTAAGTGGTGACAACCACCTTTTCTGTCACCGTGAGTTTTATTTGATCCTTATCTTCCTTAAAAAGCTGTAATGTTTTAAAAGGGAAAATAAATACCATATACCCATTTACATATTTTGGTATTGAAAATGATTTTGATAACAGATTTTTATGTCATTATATTTAAATGATATATTGTGATTGAAATATGGAATTATTATCTTTCCTTTATGATTTTTTATGTGTTATAAATATGTTATGGTTCTTGGGAATTGTATACATATACGGGTCGTTCCATGATAAAACTAGGGTGGGTTTTCCCAATATAGCTCTCTAATGCATTGGGTGATGTGATGGAGGTAAACTGTAAGAACCCGGATCTTCGTTTCAGGTATGTTTTTCCTTTTCTGGATGTTTTTGAGAAAAAGATGAAAATCTAAAAAATTTCAAAGTACACGTCGTGTACTTCGATGTCGCGCAAGGTCGTGTGCTGGTCATGTCTGGGACACACACACATGATTTGTAGGGGAGAAGTCGAGGCTGCTTAAGGAAGAGTACGAAAAAGCTTAGTACACACCGTGTGCTCTAGAAGTACACGCATTGTAATTTCTTTTTTTTCATTAAATGTACAGGGGTCGTACCTAATCGATAGAATCATCTTCTTCTCAAGGGTATTCAACTGAGAGCGTCTTGTAAGGCCGCAAACATCCTCCGATCCCCCGAGCCTCTGTCTGTTTTCCAAATAGACCACCATAAAT
This sequence comes from Viscum album, assembly GCA_963277665.1. Taxonomy (NCBI): domain Eukaryota; kingdom Viridiplantae; phylum Streptophyta; class Magnoliopsida; order Santalales; family Viscaceae; genus Viscum; species Viscum album. Next base: position 1,860,191,858 of record OY728119.1, read on the forward strand.
TACATTGGAACCGCAGTGTTGAGCTCCTCCTTCTTCTTGAGTTTCATTCCATGATTTTCCCTCTTTCTCAAGATATCATGGGTTGAATGTTTTGTGAGTTTTCATAGATCTATGACGTTATAAGGAGAATCAAGACTCGTGGTTCAAGTATATTGATCTCCTAGAATCAAGGTAGGTGGTTTGTGCCTTACCTTTCGAAGTATTTGAGTTTTATGTGCAAGTTTAACCAATACCTGTGAACTGGGTATTGCTTGTTTACGTTTGGCCCATGTGGTTATGCTTGTGTAGAGGTAATTTGATCATGTATGAGGATAATTGTTATGCTTGGATGTTTTTCCCATGACTTGTTCTATTTACAACCTTTAGGTCTTGTTAGGCTTTGTATGTTATACCTGTTTTCCATGCCTTGTGACCGTAGGACGGAATGATATTCTTGACATACTTGTTATTATGTAGACTGGTTAGCCAAGTAGCTCTATAGGTGTACTTTGACTTTATAGCATTATTATGCACTGGCTGCATGGGACCATGAGAACCTGGTGCTATAGACTATAAGGGATAGACCGACTGAGCTTCCCAGAGAGTCTTGGACATTATAGACTATAGGGGATAGACCGAGTGAGTTTCCTAGAGAGTCTTGGACATTATAGACTACATGGGATAGACCGAGTGAGCTTCCTAGAGAGTCTTGGATATTATAGACTACATGAGGGTATACCGAGTGAGATTCCTTAGAGGGTCTTTACTTTTTTGAATTTCCATAAACCATTACAGGCTAGAGGAGGAATTGACCGAGCGAGCTTCCTCATAGAGTCTGTGATAGACCTAAGACTATAGGAGTATTGACCGAGTGTGTTTCCTCAGAGAGTTTCTAGACCTTGGGGCTATAAGAGGGTTAGACTGCATGATCTTCCACAGAGAGTACCTGACTACCCAAGACTATAAGGGTAATTGACCAAGCGATCTTCCCCAAAGAGTCTTATAATTTTGTATGACCAAACCAGAGGGGTTAGGATGAGTGCACTTCCCAGAGGGTTGTTGGTACTTCTTGGATAGGACCAGAGGGGTTGGCAGCGAGTACCTCCCAGAGGGGTTCTTGTTGTGGTTAGCTGTTTGCTTCACTACTTCTTGTTGTTCTATGGATTGATTACTATTTGATATCATCCTATTATTGCTTACTGATTACTGCCTACTGTTTACTGTTACTGTTCACTGCTTACTGTACTATTACCTGCCATATGCTCACTGACTGTTAGGAACAGATCTTCGGGTGGTTACCTACTGGGATTTAGTCTCACACCCTGTTTGGTCCATGATTTTGGTCCAAAATAGACTATGTTGTTGCAGGTATAGACAAGGGAAAGAGACATTTGACTTCGGGTAATTGATTTCTTTGGAGCAGGAGAGCATGAGACCAATCTTAGGCTTGCGATGCTACAGAGCTGTTTATCTTTTATTTTGTACATTTTTTGGTACTGTTTGTATTCCCAGAATTGTGACTTGTTTGGATGATTTCCTAGATATGTATCATGCATCATTTCATATATACATATGTTCTCAAGTGGTTTGTTGTTTTAGTATTCCGCTGTTTATTGTTGTTGGATATTTACTGCTTCCAATATTGCATGTTTTGTTTACTTCCATCATGTACTCTGCCAATGAGGGAATAGTTTACCCACTATCACACCCATGTCCCTCACTGCTAGTCGGCAGCCTCTGGCATTTTGGGAAATGCGCTTGAGGCCATGTGACCAACCGGGTATGGGGAAACTCTCGGTGGCTTCCAGAACTGTGACATTACAAAGTGGTATCAGAGGGATTATTTTCTCTTGATTTACTGTTTGGAGCCTTTAGCCAAGGATATGATAGATTCGGTACTTGGTAATAAGCTATGCCCGAGAGTAGCTAACCCATGTACATGGAAAATCCAATCTACCTCGTTTATTGCAGTTTTATGGTTTTGAGATTTTACAGTTGATATGATTTCACCTAGAGTGATTCACATTCCTTGTGTTGTTGTTGTTGTGCTATTACGGTTCTATTTCTGTCAGAACCCGATGAGATGAGGGTATTCCATCTCATGCATCATATAAGAACATGTTAAAAATCACATTCCATGCATTCTTTCCATGCCATCTAGGGTGCATTAGCAATTTCATGTTGTTGTGATAGACGTTGTGTAGATTATGCATGTTTTTGTGATAGATGCTTTGATAGAATCCCAGTAGTTTGATAGAGAAATTGTTTGTATTGTAAATTTCTTAAATGAATGCCAAATGTTTTGTTCTTGAGGTGTTATGGGCCCTCGTGAATCGGAACTTGATGGATCGTTGACTTGTTTCTAATGTATATGACTTGTATAAGATTTCAAGATTTGATTTTCAGGGAGTATGGGCCCCCACGGATCGAAATTTGGAACCTCCATGTTGTTTTTCAGTGTTTTCTAGGCTTCAGTGCAGTTTTTGAGATAATGCCCAGAAAAACACAGAATACACGGTGTGTACTTTATGACTACACGCCGTGTAGTTTTAAACTGTGTCACTGACTGGGTGAGCAGAAACACGGGGTTGTGAAAAGTCTTCAAGAACACACCATGTATGGTAGGTACACACCGTGTAGTATTGAGCCGTGTACTTGGCCGTGTCACTAACAACACGGGTTGGGGAAGCTCATGTAGTACACGCCGTGCTTGGTACGAACACACCGTGTAACCTTTTTCTAGGTACTCGGCCATGTCACGAACAACACAGGTCAGTGTTATCATATATTATACATGTTGTGTTTGTTCTGAACACGTAGTGTAAGGGTCAGATTTGTAGTCGACCGTGTGACTAAAAACACGGGTCGCCAAAACCTTGTCTAGTACATGCCGTGTCCTTAGTGAACATGCTGTGTAATCTAGGGTTAAGAGGACCATGTGAGTTAGCCATGTAAAGAGACTCGGGCAGGGGAATGGAGTTGAAGTAAACGCCATGTGTGGGGAAAACACGTCGTGTAGTCTGGGGTGTTACACGACCAGCGGTGGAAAAGTACACGCCCATGTGAATGGATTTAAGGAACACGGTGTGTAGTTTTTATACATGCCATGTAGTCATGTTTGGTAAAACTTGAGTGTTTCTTTCTCCTGTTACCGTTATGTATTCTTGTGTTCTTTGTCCTTTATAATCCTGATCTAAGGTGTGCTTTTTATCTTTCAGAGCTATTCCTCCGAGACGTCCTATGGTTGTACATCAGCTGCCAGATGGTGATTAGACAACGGATATGGCCGATCATGGACCTACGGCAGATCCTCCTACTGTGCCAGCCTTGGCACCAGCAGTTATACCCGTTGTAGGTTCCAATGCGCAGTTCAGGGAGGACATCCTGAGGATGATGCAGACGTTTCAAGGAGCGCCACCTCCTGCCCCGTCGATGGCTGAGTTGACACGGGTTTTCCAGCAACAACATCCTTCTACTTTCTCAGGGGATAGAGGACCCTAGGCTGCAGAGTCGTGGCTAGAGACCACGCTGATGATCTTTGAGAATCTGGAGATAACTCCAGAGAAAAGGGTAAATCTTGCAACTTATATACACCGAGACACCGTCAAGAGGTGGTGGGAGGTGATCTCACAGTCAGGGAAACAATAGAGTATGAATTGGGATGAGTTTCAGCGCATCTTCTACGATTAATTCTACCCAGATACATTGAGGGATGATCGAGCCCGAGAGTTTATGAGTCTCGTGCAGGGTACTCTTTCTGTTATGGAGTACTCGTCTCGTTTTACCGAGCTGCAGCGCTTCACGCCGATTGCAGCAGGCGATGAGTTGTTCCTTGCTAGGAAGATTGAGGATATTATAAGGTAGGAGATCCATTCCTAGGTGAATATCTTCAGGTTGACTTTGATATCCTCTATCTTCAACCAGGCGTTGATCACTGAGTGCAATCTAAGAGATTCTGGAGCAGTGGGCCAGAGTGGTTCGACATCCAGAGTCGGTGTTCCTCCTACTGATAGCAGGAAGCTCCGCATAGAGTCTACTCAAGGATATCAGAATATGTGGGATGTATCTTCGGGCAGCCAGGTTGTATGCTACCAGTGTGGTAGGAGTGGGCATACTAGGCCTCAGTGCCAAAGAGACCCAATGGAGTGCAGATCTTGCGGCAAGATGGTCCATCTTCAACATTTTTGTCAGATCGTCTCACCAATTACTGGTAGAAGGGTTTTTTCTATGACCCAAAATTCAGGGAATGTATCTCCAGTTTCTCACCAGTCTGGGAACTAGAGTTCTTACTAATTTTTGGGAGAGGGGGAGGTTGCGGCCATAGTGGTCATTCACCAGGTTACCAGGGAAAACAGAGTGGATCGGCTCAGAGTGGTCAGCCAGGGGCGCAGGGCTGCGGTACAAGACAAACTTTCATCTTGGAGTAGACCTATCAGGAGCAGGATCACGGCCCTTCCACAGTTCTATGTACGATCTTTGTATCCTCCGTTTTATCTTCATCCCTTTTCGATACTGGTGCTTCACATAGTTATATCTTTGGTTCTATTGTGGAGGGCCTTGGTCTCTATATCTTTTCGTCTATCGACATGTTGATTCTTGATACACCATTGGGTACATCTAGCGTACATCAGTGCAGAGAGTGCCCTCTTGAGTTTTCAGGGTGTCACTTCTTATGGGAACACTATGTCATAGAGATGGCATGATATGACGTCATTCTTAGTATGGAATGGTTAGTTCCCTTCTGGCATTCGTTGATTGTTATCACCACAGGGTGAGTTTCATATCACTAGAGGGTGGATATTTTCTTCATAGAGGCGAGTGGGATGTCCAAGTGGGTAGATCTGAACCAGAGCATCATGGGCTTGGAGGAGTTATAGCCCATATTTCCTATCTTTGTCTGGATGACCAGGGGACTTCGCAGTTAGACTTTCTTCCAGTGGTGGATCATTTTAGGTATGTCTTTCTAGAGGAATTTTGAGGTTTACCTTCAGAGTGTGAGGTAGAATTCTTGATTGATCTCGTGCCAGGAGTGACACCAGTGTCCATTACTCCTTATAGCATGTCTACACCTGAGTTGCATGAGCTCAAGAAGCAGTTGGAGGAGTTTCAGGCAAATGGTTTATCCAACCCAGTAATTCTCCTTGGGATTCGCCTGTTCTATTTGCGAAGAAGGAAGACAACACCCTTAGGCTTTGCGTGGATTATCAGAAGCTGAACCAGTTGACGGTCAAGAACAGATATCCCTTGTCGAGGATCGATGACCTCTTTGATCATCTTTGAGGAGCCCGGGTGTTCTCGAAGATCTATTTGAGGTCCAATTATCATTAGTTTCATGTTAGACCATCAGATATACCTCTTACAGCCTTCTAGAGCAGGTATGGTCTATACGAGTATACGATCATGCTATTCGGTCTCACGAATGCGCCAGCAGCTTTTATGGCACTGATAAACCGAGTGTTCCATCTATACTTGGATTCCTTCATGGTGGTTTTTTTGGACGAAATCTTAGTGTTCTCTCACACTCAACACGACCATGCTACCCATCTTGAGATCATTCTGAGTACACTAAGATAGTATTAGTTATATGCTAAGATCTCAAAATGCCACTTTTGGATGGATCAAATTCACTTCTTGGGTCACGTTATCTCAGAGACATTAGTATCAATAGACGTAGAGAAAGTGAGAGCTATAGTTTCTTGGGAGAAGCAGAAGAATGTCTTTTAGGTGTGGAGTTTTCTAGGGCCGGCTGGATACTACAGGCATTTCATACAGGAATTTTCATGCCTTTCAGCACCACTGACAGGTCTAACCAAGAAAGGTGTCAAGTTATTATGGTCAGATTCATGTGAGTTAGCCTTTCAGGAGCTGAAAGGAAGGTTGATTTCATCACTGATACTAGTCTTTCTAGAGCCGAGAAAGAGCTATACAGTCTACTATGATGCTTTAGGTGTCAGATTGGTAGTTGTGCTTATGCAGGGAGATGGAGTCATTGTGTACGGGTCTCAGCAGTTGAGCCCATATGAGAGAAACTACCCAACACATGATCTGGATTTGGCAGCTATTGTTCATGCCTTACGCTATTGGAGACATTACCTTATAGGATAGCACTTTGTGGTTTTCACCGACCACAAGAGTCTCAAGTACATCTTCACTCAACATGATCTCAATCTGAGACAGCATTGGTGGGTCGAGTATCTTCAGTCCTACAACCTTGAGCTTGCCTATACGTCGGGAAATGGAAATGCAGTGGATGATGCGTTGAGCAGGAGAACTCATATTCTGGTTGTTCAGGAGGCCAGCAGTGAGTGGAAGCTTATGGCTCTGTTCTCTGAGATGCATTTGGAGGTGCACAACAAAAAGGGACAGACTTTTCTATCTTTTGTAGTTGTTACCTCTACCCTTCTTGATTGGGTACAGATGTGGAAACTATCAGACTCAGAAGGCCTAGTCATACGGGAGAGTGTTTCAGGAGAGGACCCTCTTCCGGGATGGACAGTGGGCAAGGATGCGATATTGCGTTTCAAGGGATGCATATGGGCGCCAGTAGACATATGCGAGGAACTGATGCAGGATTTTCATTTTTCAGTTTGGGCAGTTCGTCCTGGAGTCACCAAGATGTATAGTGATCTACACCACCAGTACTGGAGACCAGGTACGGAGAGAGATGTTTCTAGGTTCTTCATGAGATGTTATACCTTTCAGCAGGTGAAAGTGGAGCATCAGCGACCAGCAGGTCTTTTACAGCAGTTACCCATTCCCGAGTGGAACTAGAACGATGTCGCGATGGAATTCATGACCAAGATACCGAGGTCACCTTGAGGGAGTGATACTATTTGGGTTGTCGTCGACAGGCTTACGAAGGTTTCCCACTTCTTGCCGATCAAGGATACCTTCAGTGTTGAAGAGATTAGGTGGTTGTACATATGAGAAGTTGTACGTCTGCATGGAGTTCTACACTCCATTGTTTCAGAAAGGGATGTGTGTTTTACTTCTTGGTTCTAGAAGGGGCTTCATAAATCTTTGGGTAAATAGGTATTTTTGATTAAAACAAACCATCCCCAGACAGATGGCCAGTCCGAGCGTACGATCCATGTGCTTGAGGATATTCTCAGAGCTTTCATTCTAGACTTTGGAGGTTCTTGGGATAAGCATATTTCTCTTGTGGAGTTTTCCTATTTCAATAGTTTTTAGGTGACTATTCAGATGGCACCTTATGGGGATATTTACAGTAGGCCATTCCAATCACCTTTATGCTGGCTGGAGGTAGGAGAGGAAGCTTTGCTGGGACCTCGTCTTGTTCAGGAGACCTCAGAGGAAATAGAGTTGATTCGGAAGAGGATTACTACAGCATAGTCTCAACAAAAGTCTTACGCTCATCAGCGGAGACGACCTCTGGTGTTCGAGGTCGGGGATCAGGTTTTCATACATGTCACACCAAAGTTGGGAAACAAGAGGATTCAGAGATAGGGTAAGATTTCACCACGGTACATCGGGTTATTTGAGGTGTTGGAGAGAGTTGGGCCGGTTGCCTATCGGTTATAGTTACCTCAGAGGTACCAGGCTATGCTTGATGTATTCCACATCTCTCAGCTCTGACATTACTTTTCAGACCCGTCTCATGTCTTTCAACCTGAGGAGGTTGAGCTCGAAGCGGATTCATCGTTTGAAGACCATCCTATCCGGATTTTCGATCGCAGTACGAAGGTTCTTCGTGGCCAGCCTATTCCTCTGGTATGGGTGCTATGGCAGCACAGGCGAGTACAGGATGAGACCTAGGAGAGGGAGGCCGATGTACGATCGCAGTGGCCAGATCTGTTCAGGGCTTCTTCTTTTATGCCTCGTTAGGGAAATTCGGGGATGAATTTATTTAAGGGGGGAAGTTTTTAAGAACCCGGATCTTCGTTTCACGTATGTTTTTCCTTTTCCGGCCATTTTTGAGAAAAAACAGAAAATATAGAAATTTTCAAAGTACACGCCATGTACTTTATAAGTACACACTGCGTACTTTGTCCCATGAAAAGCCTTGTGCTGGCTGTGTTCGGGCCACACACACGGTGTGTAGGGGCGATGCGAAGGCCGCCTAAAGCGGATTAAGGAAAATCCTAGTACATGCCTTGTACTCCAGAAGTACACGCCGTGTACTTTCTTTTTTTCATTAAATGGACCAGGGTCGCGCCTAATCAATATAATCGTCTTTTTCTCATGGTTCTTTGACCGAGAGCATCCCATACAACTGTGAACATCCTCTGAGCCCCCGGGCCTCCATCTGTTTTCCAATGTGACCACAGTCGATTGCATTGGAACTGCAGTGGTGAGCTCCTTCTTCTTCTTGAGTTTCATTCCATGGTTTTCTCTCTTTCTCAAGATATCGTGGGCTGAACATTTTGTGCGTTTTCATAGATCTACGACATTCTAAGAAGAATCAAGTCTCGTGGTCCAAGTATATTGATCTCCTAGCATCAAAGTAGGTGGTTTGTGCCTTACCTTTCGAAGTCTTTGAGTTTTATGGGAAAATTCCACCAATACACGTGAACGGGGTATTGCGTGTTTACCGTTTTTCCCCTGTGGTTTTCCTGCCTGGCTTGTAAACTTGTGTAGAATTAATTTGACCATTTATGAGGATAATTGTTGTGCTTGGATGTCTTGCACATTCCTTGTTCTGTTTACGACCTTTAGGTCTTGTTAGCCTTTGGCCGTTATACCTGTTTTCCATGCCTTGTGACCATAGGATGGAATGATATTCATGACATGCTTGTTATTTTGTAGACTTGTTAGCCAAGTAGCTCTATAGGTGTACTATAGCCTTATAGCATTATTATTATGCACTGGCTGGCACGGGACTATGAGAACCTGGTGCTATAGACTATAATGGATAGACTGAGGGAGCTTCCCAAAGAGTCTTGGACATTATAGACTATAGGGGATAGACCGAGTGAGCTTCCCAGAGAGTCTTGGACTATATAGATTACATGGGTTAGACCGAGTGAGCTTCCTAGAGAGTCTTTGATATTATAGACAACAGGAGGGTAGACCGAGTGAGCTTCCACAGAGAGTCTATACTTGTTTGAATTTCCTTAAACCACTCCAGACTACAGGAGGAATTGAACGAGCGAGCTTCCTCATATAGTATGTGATAGACCTAAGACTATAGGAGGATTGACCGAGTGAGCTTACTCAGAGAGTTTCTAGACCTTGGGGATATAAGAGGGTTAGACCATGTGATATTCCTCAGAGAGTCCCTGACTACCCTAGACTATAGGGGGAATTGAACGAGCGAGCTTCCGCAGAGAGTATTATAATTTCATATGACCAAACTAGAGGGGTTAGGTTGAGTGCACTTCCCAGAGGGTTGTTTTTACTTCTGGGATTGGACCAGAGGGGTTGGATGCGAGTACTTCCCAGAGGGGTTCCTATTGTGGTTAGCTGTTTTCTTCACTACTGCTTGTTGTTTTGTGGATTGATTACTATTGAATATCATCCTGTTACTGCATATTGATTACTGCCTACTGTTACTGTTACTGTTTACTGCTTACTGTACTATTACCTACCATATGCTCACTGACTGTTAGGCACAGATTTTCGGGTGGTTTCCTACATGGATTTAGTCTCACACCCTATTTGGGCCATGCTTTTGGTCACAAATAGACTATATTGTTGTAGGTATAGACAAGGGAATGCACCCTTCGACTTCAGGTACTTGATTTCTTTAGATCAGTAGAGCATGGGACCATGCTTAGGTTGGCGATGCTGTAGAGCTATTTATCTTCTCTTTTGTACTTGTTTTGGTACTGCTTGTATGGAATGCATTGTGACCAGTTTGGCTGCTTTCCTAGATATGTATCATGCATCATTTCATATATACATATGTGCTCCAGTTTTTTGTTGTTTTAGTCTTCCACTGTTTATTGTTGTTGGATATTTACTGCTTCCGCTATTGCATGTTTTGTTTACTTCTGCTGTGTACTCTGCCAATGAGGGAATAGTTTATCCACTATCACACCTAAGGCCCTTGCTGCTAGTCAGTAGCCTTTAGAATTTGGGGAAATGAACTTGAGGCCATGTGACCAACCGGGTACGTGGCGCCTCTGGGTGGCTTCCAGAACCGGGACGTTACATAAACGTGAATGTTTCTCCTAATAGATTTTGGGAATATACTGTGATGGTTATTCCAAATGTAACTCCATACATAGATGTGAAAGTTACAACGAAAGTATTTTATGGATGCTAGAAGTTACCTTTATGATTTGTGAATACTATGTGTTATTCATAAATCTTATGATTTTCTAAGGTATGTTAAAAGGCTTATATTTTGATGAACTAATTTTTTCTTTCTTTATTTTATTACCCTTACTGAGATTTTTATGCTCATACCATGTTTTGAAATGTTTTTGACATGACTTAAAGATGAATAGGGTCAAGGATGAGATCAAAGAAAATTCATGGTGTCTAAAATATTGAAATAGACATGACGCAGTTTTTCAAGAGTTTTTATTTTATAGAAAAAATTGAAACTGGGTATAAGTGTCTACTTTGTAATTTTTGAGATGTAATTTAATATTTATGGACTAATTATCAAAAACTATAAACTTGACAAGATCCTAAATGTGAATTATCCATTTAATTCAATATTATGTAATGTTTTATGGTTTGGTCCTTATAGTTGGTATTGGAGGTCTGTTTATATAACATTTGGAGTTAGGATATTGTTTAATTAATATCCATAAATTAATTTATGTTAATATTGAAATGATATTTCATTTATAGATTACCATGTTTCTTCACCTAAGATATTTCCATGTTTAGAATGGTTTTCTGCAAAGGATACATGGTAGAAATGATGTGACAACATCTCGAGGAAGAGAACCTTCCAAATCAGCAACCTAAGATGGTCAGAATCAGAACTGAAAAATTTGTTGCAGTGATGGCACATTTGACTCTATTAAGTCAATAAGGTTTTCCTTATGAATTTTTCCATTCCTTTTTGTTTTGAAAATCACAAACACCCTATACTTAAAAAAATCTATATTTTACTTATATAAGGAAAATTTCATTCTCAAAGAAATTTACCCCTACCATGTTTTCATAGTTCATATCAATATTTTTATTAAGTATAAAAATCATATTTCATATCAAAAACCTCGAAATCATATAATACTTAGATATGAAGCATTTAGTTTTAGGATCCGAATTCTGGATATGAGCTGTAATGAAGTTCCACTCTGAATTCTGGAAATGAACTATAATGAAGTTCCACTCTGAATTCTAGATTTGAACTGTAATGAAGTTCCACTCCAAATTCTGGATTTGAACTATAATGAAGTTCCAATCTAAATTCTGAATATGAACTGTAATGAAGTTCCACTCCGAATTCTAGATATGAACTGTAATGAAGTTCCACTCTGAATTCTGGATATGAACTGTAATGAAGTTCCAATCTGAATTCTGAATATGAACTGTAATGAAGTTCCACTCTGAATTCTGGATATAAACTACAATGAAGCTCCACTCCGAATTCTGGATAGTAACTCTAATGAAGTTCCACTCCGAATTATGGATATGAACTCTCATGAAGATCCATTCTGAATTATGGATACAAACTCTCATGTAGTTCGACTCTGAATTCTGATTACAAACTTATCTAAGTTCTGACTCCAATATCTCTGGATTCAAACTTCGAACTCTTATGAGTTCTGACTCCTAATTCCCATGAACTCTAACTCCGAACTTTGTATGTTTTGGTTCTGAATTTAGATGAAACCAGACTCCGGATTTCTACAGAATTCCGGTTTCGAATTCCTACAAAACAGAATCCGAATATCATTTTATTATAGACTCCGAATTCCATTTTGGTTAGACTCAGAAATTTTATTTGCTTACATTCTGAACATTAGTTTTACTTATTCTTACACTTGTTTCATTACAAAACAATGTCGTGCATTCAGTTTTTGACTAACTGTTGGTTGAGTGACACATATACAAGTCCCTCTAAAATTCAAGGAGAAATATGACCGTTGGAGGATGGAGCCGACTGTTGGAGCTTCACCTATAAATAGGAGATCATTTAAAAATCTCCATATAGAACTTTGACCCAATTTTGAAACCTGTGATTACATGCTGTTGAAGTGACTTCTAGAGAGAGAGGCTCTTATCAACTCTCAAGATTCATGCAGAAAGTTTTGAACAGCTTTTTCAAACTTTTCCTTGTGCAGACTTTCATAGTGCAAATCTGATTGTTGATTATTACAATCGAGGGATTCCGTAGATAGGAAGACGGAGGTTCCAACACCTTGAATTTGTAGGCTTCCTTGCTGAGGAAGACAGAGATTCCAACTACCTTGAAGTTGAGGGCTTGCGGGGATATCCAGACAGAGACTCCGATATTCATATTGAGGGCTTACCCAGGTGTGGGTAAGACAGACTTTCTTGAAAGTATAAATCAAGGGACCTTTATCCAAGGTTGTTGGATACCATTCTCTTTGTGTTAAAAGATTTTTATCTTATTACTTGTTTTAGTTACAAGTTTTTCCGCTGTATTTTTTATTGTAAGGAAAGTATATCCTTCTTATATTTCCTTACACTTGTACTCTGATTCAGTTAGATTCTATAAGCTTTAAGGTAGAATCTCTTTTTGTAATCTTTGGTTAAGTTTCTTTTCTTGGATCCATATTTCTGGAACCGTTTTTTCGGAATCACTTTCTAGATTTAAGCATGTGTATAGAAAAAGAAGTTTGTAAGTTCATACATTTTCCCAACATTTCAATTGGTGTTAGTGGTGTTGTGAATTTTCTTAGTTTAACTTTTTTAAACTTACATCTTCCCTTGTTTAAGGAAAATTTTATAGTGTAAAATTCACCCCCTATTGTATATTGAGAATCTACATCGTTATTTCGATCCTATAATTGGTATCCGAGGAGGTCTCTGAAATAATTATACTCACATATAAGTTTTTCTTGCTCAGTTTGTCTTTGTTCTATATTTTTCATTTTTTTGGAATATTCTCCTTGAATATGAACTTTTGTTATTAACTAGTTTTTGTGTAGAAAGTTTTTTTAAGATGGAAGGAATGAATGTTGGTTCCACGGAAAACTTAAATCCTATAAGACCACCAATTTTTTATGGTAATGACAATGAGTATTGGAGAGACCGAATGAAGAAATTCGTGATCAATACTGGTGTAGAAAATTTTGTTATGATTACTGGAGGTTATAAAATTTCTTACAAGGAAGTAAGTGCTTTTACCAATCAAGAAAAGCATGAATACCAACTAAAATATAAGGTACACATTAATTTACTTTCTTCAATGACTAGGAACATATATAGCCAAATTTCTTCTTGTGAAGTAGCTAACTGTATATGGAAGAAACTTGAAGTTACTCATTTTGGTACATCCAATGTGGTTGAGACTAGAAGAGCCATGATAAGAGCTGAGTATCATGATTTTAACTTTCCTTATAGAGAACCCATTTGTAAGGCGCAACAAAGGTTTATGACTATCGTGAATAGCTTCCAATATATGTTATTAAGCTCTTATTTACAAGATCATTGATATTATTCCAAATGAGTGGGAATCAAAGAGAACTTCTATTGATGAGAACATGAAGGTTACTCAAATTTCCTTAGATGAGCTATTTGGAACTCTTCTTCAACATGAGACTATAATGAAAAGAGATGATGACAACATCAAAAAGAATAATGGGAATGATACTGTTGCTTTTATTACAACATCAAATCACATGAAAGCTAAGACTCCTAAGAGATTAACTAGATACAAATATAAGAAGGTTGTTATCCAATATGAATCTAGTGAGAGTGAAGTCTCAGAGAATGAGTTAGAAAATCTTGCTTGAAGGATTAACAAGACAGCTGGACAAATAAATTTCCAATCCAAGTATAAGAAGAAGGAAATGAATGATAAGAAAGATACAGAAGTTACATGTTATTCATGCAAGAGAGCTAGACACATAAGACCTGATTTCCCTATGCTCAAAATAAAATAAAGAAAAGAGATGCATTCTGAAAGGAATAGGAAGAAGTATTTCAAGTCCAAAACAAATAATGTTCTGAAAGCTAATGACACCTAGAGTTCCAGTGGTGGTGACTCTTCAGATGAATATTAGGATTATAAATCTTCTTAATAGAAGAATATTGGTCTTATAGCCAGGCTACCTATTGGTAATCATTACTTTATGGCTAAGGTACACAATGCTGAATCATTGACCAATATTTCTTTGAATGATAATGATAGTAATTATTATTACTCTTCTGATGAAGAATCCTCTTCTGATGAAGAAAATACTTTACCTACCTGTGAAGAAGTTTCTAGGATTGCTGAACTTCTTGAGATTGAGAATTCAAAACTCAATAAAAAACATGATAAGGAAAACTCTAGGAATATTATTCTTACCAAGGAAATATCAGATCTTTCTAAAGATCTTGATAAGAAAAATGCCGATTTTATAAGTGTTTCAAAAAGTCTTGAGGAAGTAAGTTATGAGAAGAACAAACTTTCAAAAGATCTAGAAAAAGTAATTTCTAAGAAAAGCGTTTTTGAGCCTAGATCTAGTTCCAAATATAATGATTTTGAAGATAAAAACGTGGTTATAAAACTCAAGTTCGAAATATTCTCCTTAAATAAGTGTTTGTCGAACTTTACCTTAGGTAAAGAAAATTTTGATAAGATGTATTCACAAATACAACCTTTAAGAAACAAATCTATATTTGGTTATACCCATGAAAAACCAACTTTTAGTAACAATTATTTTGTTCATCAAAGTGCCCCATTTTGTACCAAGTGTAAGTGTGGTGGTCACTAGGCAAATAATTGTTCTTTAAACAAAACCCAATATTAAGGTTTTCATAAGGCATATTTTTTTAAGAAGATGTGGGTGCCCAAAATTTTGTTATCTGAAAATCTCGGATCCAAACAAGTTTGGATTCCGAAAGTCTAATTATTTTCTTATTTTCAGGATGATAAAGGAAGTACCAACAGAAATACATGGTACATGGATAGTGGATGTTCCCGTCATATGACTGGTAACAAAAACTATTTTGAAAATATTATGAAGAAGAAAGGAGATATTATTCTTCAGTTTATCGGAACGCAAGATCAACTTGCTGAAATTTTCAAAAAATCTTTACCTTCTGATAGATTTGAATACATTAAACAGAAGTTAGGAATGATAACCATATGGTAATATTCTTCCATTAACTTTTTGTTGAAATAATCTCCTTACAGTAATAAACTTTTCCTCAAAGGGGAGTACATATGTTTGTTACCTTTTCAAAAAAATTCACAAGGAGCTTTTCCAAAAATTTCATAATGAGATTTTCAAAATTTTTCATAATGAGCTTTTCAAATCATTCATAATGAAATTTTCATACTGAAACTTTCATAATGAAATTTTCATACTCAAACATTGATAGTGAAATTTTTGCACTGGAATTTTCATAATAAAATTTTCGTACTGAGAATTTTCATAATGAAATTTTCGTAATGAAATTTTCGTATTGGAACTTTCATAATGAAAAATTCGTACTGGAAATTTCGTAATGAAATTGTCATACTGGAATATTTGTAATGAAATTTTCATACTGAGAATTTTCATAATGAGAATTTTCTTAATGAAATTTTCGTTCTGAGAATTTTCGTAATGAGAATTTTCGTAATGAAATTTTCGTAATGAGAATTTTGGTAATGAGAATTTTCATAATGGGAATTTTCGTACTCATACATTTCATACTGGAGTTTTGGTATTAAAATATTTTTCAATAAAATTTTTTGTAGTAAGTTTTTCATAGTGAGTTTTTCATAGTAAGTTTTTCATAGTCAAATTTTCTTCAAGAAGAATATCACCTATTAGGAATAAAATTTTAGGCCAATCTGAAAGGTATGACTTCCCTACTTAAGTTTTCTTAATCGTTTTTAGTTTCTGGTAGTTTCTTTTTCTTATACAATTTATTGTATTTGTTTCTTCTTAATTCCGAAAGTTTTTTAAAACATCAAAAGATCAGATTCAAGATTTCCTTGCGGGTATGATTTCAACCGTCAGATCAGACCAGAGAAATTATCAACCGTTAGATTGTTTTTGGAAGTTTAAAGGTCACCTACATCGCCTATATAAAGGGGACCCCCATAGTTTTCCCACATCGATCTCCAAGCTCTCACGTCTTGAAGCTCTGCCTCTGATCTTAAAGCTCGTTCCGAATCTTTCTGTGCTCCTCCATTCCAAATGTCTGTAGAAGAAACCTCCCAAGATATGTCTACCATGAATCCAATTTCAAAATGGAAAGTGTACAGAGAACGTTTAGTCCATTCGATCTTTTACAAGTATGATTCCATCATCTCTAAGAATATCAAGCTGAATGGATGGGAAGATGTATGTATATCTAATCCTGGGTATCAAGATGTGGTCTATCCAGAGTTACTTTTAGAATCCTATGAATTAGAAAGATTTTATGAAGAAGAGGGAAGAGAAAAGTTTTCATTCATGTCTTATTGGAAGACTTACAAACTTACTTAAACCAATGCAGCATGTTTGGTGGGGTTGGCATATAATAGAGAGGCTGAATTCTGCTCACATAATCTTTCGGATGTTCCGGGCAGTTTTGTTAAGGTGTAGGCCTTGGAGTGTCTTGGGTTTGATGATTTAAAGATAGCCAAGATTTTACACCTTTCCTCTAATAATCAGATCCTTCAGTTATGGGTACAAGGTTTCTTGGTTCCGAGAAATGGTGACAAAGATACCATGAAGAAAAGTGATATGTATTTCTTAGACTACTTGGTGAATCTATGAAAAATCAATCTGTTGAGGCATGTTCTTGTGACAATCAAGAACATAATGGAAGGAAATTTGGGAATTCAAATCATTATGTTCCCTTCCTTACTATAAAAAATGATAGTTCGGTGTCTGGATTCTTTCAAGATTGCATGTAAGTCTAAGGCTCAGAATTGCAAGGTTATGCTTTTTAGTGATGATACCTTAAAGAGGATGATTATGGCCTATTCCAATGAAATTGGAGAGTTCTATAATTTTCCAGAGGAAGGGGCTGAATCCCATCTTGAAATCCTGGAGAAGGCTGAGCCAGTGAAGAAGGTTGCTAAGAAGAGAAAAATGAAAGAAGTGGTGGCTGATGATAAGAACCCCAAAGCTAAGGAAACCCAATCCGCACCTCCCAAGATGAAAAAAATATTATCCATATGATGCGGTTGCTAAATTAAGGGAAGAAAAGTAGAAGAGGAAAGAATGGGATCCACAGTTAGGATTGGACCCTGTTGAGGCTAAGGCCTTAAGAAAAAAAAGCTGTGGATGAGTTAGAAAAACAAGACAAAGAGAAAAAGATGAAGAAGAAGTTGTCTGAAGCCGAAGTTGTACAATCTTTGTTGAGAGATACAGAAGTATCTTCTGAGAAAATTTCAGTTTCGGAATCTTTTGATGTTCAACCATTACCAGAGACCCCCAGGAAGAAGTACTTCACTCCGGAAAAGTCCAAAGGGAAAGAGGTTGTTAAAGAAGTAGAGAAAGCAGCAGGTGAAGAAGAAGTGGAAGAAATTGTTGAAGAAATTGAAGAAGAATAGGAATTAGTAGATGAAGAAGAAGTATAATAAGGAGGTGGTGATCTTGATGACCTTATTAAAAAAGTGGATGATTATCAAGATAAGGAAATCCTAATAGAAAAAGTACCACTCCGAACTTCTAAGGCCGAGACCTCAAAGCCTATCACTCAGGGAAAGGGAGATGGAAAAGATAGTAAAAAAGATGATGTCAAGGAAGAAGAGGAAGAGAATGAGTTTCCTGAGGAATAAATCTTTGAAATGAATTTTCTTGAAGAAGGAATAGAGAAGGAGAAACCAGATGAAGATAAGATTGTTCAACAATATTAATGTGAAGAAGAATCTCTATATGAGGCAGTTCCGAAAGTTGATATGGGGAAGAAAGTGCTTATGGACACCCCAACTAAAGATTTCATAAGAAAAAAGGAGGTTGGTGGTTCTTCTAGAAGTAAGTTGGTGCAGATTGAAGAAGAAAAATATCCAACCAAAGTGTATGGTTTGGAATCGTCAGCACTGGGCCATGATTTTGTTGTCGAGTCTTTGAAAATGTTGGTGGAAACTATTCTGATCGTTCCCACTATAGACTCCAGATGCCAGATGCTTCAACATAGTATGAATCAGAAGTCAGAATATTTATCCATGGCGATGGATAAGTGTGTTAATATTGAAGAAAAGCATATAAATTTCCTTATCAATTATGATGTGCACAAGAAATATTACAGCAAAATCACTCTGTGGTCAAAGAAAGATGATGATGATTTGGTTGAGTATGATCGTTTTTATAATGATGTGCAAAATGCTTTTGATACTGAGGATGGAAAAATCAAGAATCTTCAGGAAAAGGTGACCTTAGAGAAAAATTCTCAGATTCATCAGGTCAGAGATCTGAATTAGAAGTTTAACTCGGTTGCTCAGAAATGGAAAGGGGAAAGAGATTTCCGGATTGAGTTTAAAGAGAAGTTAGGAAAACAAGATAAGTTACTAATGTTGCAAGAAGATACCATAAAGGCTCAGGAAAAGATCCTGAAAGCTCAACAAGAAAGGATCACAGCTTTGGAGAAGCCAGCTGATGAGGATCAGAAAGATTTGAAGAAGCTGAAAACCCTCTTGAAGAAGCTGATCCGAAAAGAAAAGGAAGAAAAATAGACTTAATCCGATCTTTTGTTAAATTTAATTTTCCTTGTAAATAATTCTTTCAACTCTAATGAAATCTCTGGTTGTTTATATCTGGTATTATTATGTACTAATGTTTCAGGTACTTTACTTTATCCATTCCCACAATTCTTTTTGAAAATCACAAAGGGGGAGAAAGAAAAAGAACTACACCTAAGGGGGAGAATGAATATTTCTAAATTAAAGAACTATCCTTAAGTAAGGGGGAGTTAGCATTACGATTCTTTCATTCTAATGAAAATCCCATTCCAGAAATTCAGAATACAATCCTTAGAGTTCCAAAGCCTAAGGGGGAGTCAGTTGTATAGACCATCATCTATGAAAAAAGGGAGATAAGTTTTAATTTCAAAGTATAAATATGTTTTCCCAAATTCTTTTATATTCATTTTCGTAAGGTTGTTTGTGCTTTCCAAAAAGGGATAGATTGTTAAGTCAATAAGTTTTTCCTTATGAGTTTTCCATTCCTTCTACTTTTGAAAATCAAAAACATCCTATACATAAGAAAATCTATATTTTACTTATATAAGGAAAGTTTCCTTCTCAATGGAATTTACCCCTAACATGTTTTCATTGTTCATATCAATATTTTTCTTATGTATAAAAATCATATTTCATATCAAAAACCTCAGAATCATATAATACTTAGATATAAATAATTATGTTTTAGGATCCGAATTATGGATATGAACTGTAATGAAGTTCCACTATGAATTCTGGATATGAACTGTAATGAAGTTCGACTCCGAACTGGATATGAACTGTATTGAAGTTCCACTCCGAATTATGGATATGAACTGTAATGAAGATCCACTCCGAATTTTGAATATGAACTGTAATGAAGTTCCACTCCAAATTCTGGATATGAACTATAATGAAGTTCCACTCCGAATTCTTGATATGAAATGTAATGAAGTTCTACTCCGAATTCTGAATATGAACTGTAATGAAGTTACACTCCGATTTCTGGATATGAACTGTAATGAAGTTCCACTCCGAATTCTTGATACAAACTCTAATGAAGTCCCACTATGAATTCTGGATATGAACTCTCATGAAGTTCCATTCCGAATTATGGATACGAACTCTCATGTAGTTTGACTCCGAATTCTGATTACGAACTTATCTAAGTACTGCCTCCAAGATCTCTGAATTCAGACTTTGAATTCCCATGAACTCTGACTTCGAACTTTGTAAGTTCTTGTTCCGGATTCTGATGAAACCAGACTCTGGATTTCTACAGAATTCAGGTTTTGAATTCCTATAAAATAGAATTCGAATATCCTTTTATTATAGACTCCGAATTCCATTTTGGTTACTCTGAAATTTTATTTGCTTACATTACGAACTTTAGTTTTACTTATGCTTACACTTGTTTCATTACACAAATATGTCGTGCTTTCAGTTATTGACTAACCGTTGGTTGAGTGACACGTATACAGGTCCCTCCGAAATTCAAGGAGAAATATGACCCTTGGAGGAGGGAGCCGACCATTGGAGCTTCACCTATGAAAAAGAGCTCATTTGAAAAGCTCCATACAGAACTTTGACAAAATTTTGATACCCGTGCTTACATGCTATTGAAGTGATTTCTAGAGAGAGTGTCTCTTATCAACTCTCAAGCTTCGTGCAGAAAGTTTTTAACATCTTATTCAAACTTTTCCTTGTGCAGACTGTCATAGTGCAACTCTGATTGTTTCTAATTATAATCAAGGGCTTCGGGGGATAGGAAGATAGGGGTTCCAACACCTTGAAGTTGTGGGCTTCCTTTCTGAGGAATACAAAGGTTTCAACTACCTTGAAGTTGAGGGCTTACGTGGATAGCATGACAGAGACTCTGATCTTCGCATCGAGGGCTTACCCGGGTGTGGGTAAGATAAACTTTCTTGAAATTATAAATCAAGGTACCTTTATCCAAGTTTTTTGGATACCCTTCTCTTTGGGATAAAAGATTTATATCTTATTACTTGTTTTAGTTACAAGTTTTTCCACTGAATTTTGTATTGTATGGAAAGTTTATCCTTCTTATATTTCCTAACACTTGTACTCTAATTCAGTTATATTCTATACACTTTAAGGTAGAATCTCTTTTTGTAAACTTTGGTTAAGTTTCATTTTCCAGATCCATATTTCCGGAACCGGTTTTTCGGAATCACTTTCCAGATTTAAGCAAGTTTATAGAACTAGAAGATGGTAACTTCAAACTTTGTCCCAATATTTCAATTTGTGTTAGAGGTGTTGTGAATTTTCTTAGTTTAACTTTCTTAAACTTATATCTTTCCTTGTTTAATGAAATTTTTAAAGTTTACAATTCACCCCCCCTCTTGTATATTGAGAATCTACATCGTTATTTCGATCCTACAGACTCAGGCTATAAATGGTGGTGGTATCCATGCACGAGATCATCCAAATAAACCACAGAGGAACATGTCAGTAGTCGACCATTTCATGAGGCAACATCCCCCATCATTCAGAGGATCATCTGGAACTGTGCTAGAGGAAGGGTGGATTAAAGCACTGGAGAAGATTTTTGATGTCATGGGGTGTTCAGAACATAAAAATGTTAGTCTCGTTGTTTACCATTTTAAAGGTGAAGCTGATCAGCGTTGGTCGATGTTGAATAATATCAATGATAGTGAGGAGATTGATGCTCTTGATTGGAATGAATTCAAAGGTTTGATTCTTGAAAAATATTTTCCTAAGGAGATTCATCTTATGATGGAAAAACAATTCTTGTAATTGGGGTAGGAGGATGACTCAGTGAATGCTTATGAAGCAAAATTCACTCGAATGGAAAGGTATGCTCCAAATTTCAAATGAGAACTTGATTGTAAAATCAATCATTTTTACTCAGAATTAAATCCAAAGTGTCAAAGGGATTTAGCTACTTGTGAGTTCAAAAGTTATAAAAAATATGTTTGATGTGCGGAGAAGGTGGAAATAGTGTTTTCCAATGATAAGGTGTTCTTAGAAAAACAACAGATTAAGAGGTCGAGGTTGTAGACAAAAGGGAAGAAGTCTTCAAAAAAGTATGATTGTATGAAATGTAAGTTTATAGTTTGTGAGAATTGTGGTAGAAAGCTTGTTGGGGTATGTATTTTGAATTCTGGAAAGTGCTACCTATGTGTTAATCTGGGACATATGGCTCGTAATTGCACTAAAAAAGATCATGTTAATGGTAAGAAAAAAACTGATTTAGTGTTAGTAAAATATTTTAAGTTCAATGAAATGTGTCAGTATGCAAATGAGTGTCCAATGAAGAACTCAACTTAGGAAAAGTAGCCAGACTATAAGAAAAAAGGGGTGGTGAAATCCTTTGTAACTACTTCAGCAGATGTTGGGCCATCAAATGAAGTAGTATCAGGTACACTATTAGTTTGTTCAGATTATTCCAATGTGTTTTTTGATTTTGGGTCTATATATTCATTAATTTCTGATATGTTTATGAGTAAATTGGGAATTCCATCTCAAGATATGAATCTTGAAATTATGGTAAAAACATGAGGGGAAATGTTGAGTCAAAAAAATTATAAGAACCTTATTTTCCTAGTGTGCGGAAAGAATCTACTTGCAAACCTTATTATTTTTCCTCTAGTAGAGTTTGATGTTATTTTGGGTATAGATTGGATTTCTGTTTATCATGATAAGATTGAATGCAGAGCTAAAGAGATTTTTTTAGAAAGATTCTATGTTTGTGTACAATAATGAACCCTTACTTTTGATAACATATCAGGAAGCTAATAAACTAGTAAAAGATTGAAATGAATGTTACCTTGCACATATTGTTGAAATCAAAGGAACTATTCAGATTAATGATGTGCCATTGGTAAATGAATACCTTGATATTTTTCCAATTGAGTTTCCTGGTATTATACCTGATCGAGAAGTTGAATTTACAGTTGACTTAGTTCTTGAGGCTATGCCAATTTCAAAACCCCCTTATCGAATGGCTCAAATTAAACTTTTAGAGTTAAAGAATAAATTGTAGGAGTTACTAGATAAAGGTTTCATTCGACCTAGCACATCATCATGGGGGTCTCCTATCTTGTTTGTTAAAAAGGAAGAGGGTTCAATGATACCATGCATTGATTATAGAGAATTGAAAAACATAACTGTTAAGAAAAACTATCTTTTTCCTCATATTGATAATTTGTTTGATCATCTCTAGGGAGCATAGTATTTTTAAAAGATTGATTTGAGGTCGGGGTACCATCAGTTGAAATTAATGGAAGTAGACATTATGAAGACTGTGTTTCATACTAGATATGGCCATTATGAATTTTTAGTAACTTCTTTTGGGTTAACCAATGCACCTGCTGTATTAATGGATCTTATGAATAGAATTTTATGTCAGTTCTTGGTTAAGTTTGTGGCTGTGTTCATTGATGATATTTTGGTTTATTCAAAATGTAAAGAGAACCATGAAAGTCATTGAAGGGTTTTCTTGAAATCCTTAAAAGAAAAGAAAATATATGGGAAATTTAGAAAGTGTGAGTTTTGGTTACAAAAAATTTCATTCCTTGGTCAAATTGTTTCAAAAAAAGGCATAACTATAGATCCTGCTAAAGAAAAGTTGTTGAAGAATGTACAAGACCAAAAAATATAACCGAGATCCGTAGTTTTCTTATTTTATAAGGTTATTACTGAAGGTTTGTTGACAATTTTTCATTGTTATCTATTCCACTAACTATGTCAACTCGAAAAGGTGTTAAGTTCATTTGGACAAAACAATATGATTATTGTTTTTTGGAATTGAAAGGAAGATTGGTGAGTGCTCCTATTTTGGAACTGCCTTCTAGAAATGGTGAGTTTTTTATCAACAGTGATGCTTCGTTGAAAGGACTTAGGTGTGTTCTTATGTTGAATGATATGGTAACTTCTTATGCTTCACATCAGTTAAAACGTCACAAGTTAAATTACCCTACACATAATTTAGAATTAGCTACTGCTGTTTTTTACATTAAAATGTTTGAGGCATCATTTGTTTGAAGTAAAGTGTGAAATATATACTAATCAAAAAAGTTTGAAGTATATATTCACTCAGAAAGAATTTAACATGTGATAGAGGAGATGGATAGAATTAATCAAGGATTATGATTGCATGATTCATTACCATCCCCAAAAAGAAAATAAAGTGGATAATTCTTTGATTCAAAAAAAGTAATGCTACATTAATCTTGTTTCATTTGGAATAAGATCATTTGATTAAAGTTTTGATAATCTTTGGAATAAAAGTTTTTACTGTAGGAAATACCTCTGTTTTGTTTTAGGTGCAGTGAAATCATCCCTAAGAGATAGAATAAAGCAATAATAGAAGGAATATAGTGAGTTGAAGAAAAAGGTAGAGTTGGATCAGAAGAGTAAGTTACTTGAATTTAACATTAATAAATATTGTGATTTTAGGTTTTGGAAGTGGTGTCGAACTTCAGCTTTTTGGGATGAAGTATTTGAAAGAAAGTTGATGGGACTAGATTTGGTAGAAGAGATGTAAGAAAATTTTTAATTGATACAGAATCACATGAGAATAGATCAGAGCAGGTAGAAAAGTTATGTAGATAACCAGAGGAAGGATCTTTCTTTCAAGGTAGTTGATCTTGTCTTCCTTAAAGTTTCTCCAGGGAAAAGTGTGACGTGTTTAGGAAAGAAGGGAAAGATGAGTCTGAGGATCTTTGTACTCGATGAAATATTAGATAAAGTTAGATTAGTCGAATATAGAGTAGAATTACCTCCAAGTTTATCCCAGGTACAAAACGTTTTGAACGTTTCAATGTTGAGAAATTATATTCTGGATCCATCTCATGTTTTGAGTCTAGAGGTTGTTCAGTTGGAAGAAAATCTCTCTTATGAGGAAAAACATGTCCAGATTCTTGACCAAAGAGAGCAACTGTTGTGGAATAAGGTAATTTATTAGGTAATGGTTTTGTGGAAAAACAATATGGTTTAAGAGGAAATGTGGGAATCTGAAAATGATATGAGGGATAAATTCCTCCACTTATTTTATAAGTGAATAAAATTGCGAGGACACAATTTCCAAAATGGGGGAAGGATGTAACATCCCAGGTAAATAAAAAAATATGATATTTTTATACTTATTAATATTTATTAATTAAATATTAATTATATATTATAGGGGATGCTCTGTTTGATGGTGTACCTGATACAAAACAATGAGTTTCTATGAAATCTTACGTTGCACACAACGTTGAGTTATACTAAATAATAATAATATATTATTGTTATTTTAAATGTTAGTTGATGCATATCCATTGTATTGGTGGGAATGAACAGAACAAACTAAAATATGATTCTACAAGTTTGTTAAATATTTTTACATTTATCCAATAAAATTTATAGGCTTGAAATGTGAATGAATCTAATTTTAATCATAAACACTCTAATATTCTTTAAATGATTGATTTACAACCTTTTGATGGAGAACCATTTTTAAATAATGTTTTTCTAACATTTATATACTATATTTGACAAAATAATATTTATATTTAGAATCTAGACATCAAAATTTACTTTGGGTAAATTTTTGGTATTTTTCTAATAAAATTCATTTTTAACGAATAGTGAAAAATACTGAATTTTAATTTAAAACTGCCTTTTAATCTTATTTATTTATTTGGTTATATTATCTTTTTAATTATTTTTAAAATTTAATTAGATTATATTTTTATCATTTAATCCAATTTTTGTCATTATAAGTAATTTCACTTTGAAATTGAACATAAACATGTGTCAATATTTTGATAGTTATTAATTTTTAAAAACACACTTTTTGTTTTGACAATGTTAATTATTTTTAAATAAATTTATACCACTTATGTATTTTGAATTTTGAAAAATGGATTCCATATTTACAATTAGGAGTTCCAAATTGTGTAAATAGGTAACATTTATTTTTATACATTATGAATATTTACTTCAGGAAATATTTTATTTACCATGGTTAAATGGTTAATCTGGTAAATAATGGTAAAAAATATTATTATAATATTATTAAATTACCCTAACATGTTTCTTAATCCTATTGGTTGATACATGTCCGAAACTACCCATCCTTGGGTCGATTTTGGGACCCCATGGATCAACATAGGAGTGATAATTACACTTTATATTAATTAATTTAAATTAAAGGCAAAAATGACATAAACATATATGTTTTAATAAATGAATTATTACATAGGATTATATAAGTTTTCTATTCCACTGTAAACATTAATTTAAAATCTAAAATTATTTTCTATATCATAGTAATTTTTTATAATTTTTAGACATCAAATAAATATAATTATTTATGACACAATAACGGTGCATTGTTTTCCTCATTAATGAATGATTTAAATAAATAAGATTATAAAGATTAAAACAATATCTGAAACCTATACAATTATTATTGGGTGATTTTATTTCAAAAAAAAGTCAGCTTATCTTTGACTTTAATATGTTTTGGATCTTTAGAAACCGAAAATAATTATAGAATAAAATAAAATTTTCATACATTCTTAAAGATCCCATCTTCCCCCTTATAAAAATACCTCACATCTAACCCATTACTCAGACATCTCAAGCCCCTTGTATCATATAAAATCTACTAAATTAAGGTCCCTACATCCCTATCTTACACCTATAATCCTAACCTTTGACATAAGTCACTTCAAGAAATCCTTTTGGTTCAAACCAAAAGGAGTTACCTGAATTAAAGGTAATATCTTCTATTAAATTCTTTTCATTTATTTTAATTCTCTAACCCATAAACTCTTTTTATTTATTTATTTTATAAAAAAATGTATACTCAATATACTAGGTTGTTTTTATGATATTTATTAGAACTACACTTACACACAAATTCATCTAATGGGTAAAGAACATACTGTTTCTGTGGACGACGAACTACTACATCACGAAATGATGATTGGTCAATTTTCTCCTACCACCTATTATGGTGGATATTAAGTTAGAAATGTATTTATATGTGATATATATTATATTTATATTGTCTCTAACATTATTATTATTTTATTTATATCAAACCTTTATGTTTTTCATAATGGGTAAACACGATAATTTCATTAGAAGAAGTGCGGACTACCGCCCCCTCAAAGTGATATTCCTCGTTCATGACATATGTGGGAAATATAAAGGATGGAGTTAATGAAATTTTATATTATATTATATTGTAATTATAATATACCTATGTATAATTAAGTTTTTATTCCATTAAATATGAAATAAAAATGAAAGTAGCATTCTTGCATACGTACGGCTTACGATCTCCATGAACAGTGTATTTTGTTTCTTACCTCCAAATGTTATGAAATATATTAAATACATATATATACTGGATATATATGATATATATGATATCTAAATAATTAATATAATTCTAGAAATAATGGAATTTTGGACACGACGAACAACTTGTAATTATAAGAAGATTATTTTTGAATCAATTACTAAAAATCGACAAAATGACCATTATTAACTTAAATGATTACATAGTGTTTATAACATGATAATAAGTGATATAAATGGAAAAATAAACATGAAAAGGGTTCTTAATAAAGTATAAATTAACTATTGTTTATTATTCAGTAGATTAAAGAACGAACAGGTCAAGTCAGACACAAGGTATGTGACTTCATCTTAATCTCTTTTAATTGAGGTATATTTTGAATTATACATGACTTTATTTTATACGATGTATAAAAACCTTTGAATTTTCATTTCATTCAAAAGGAATATTTTTCTACGAGGATTTTTACTAAATGACAAAAAAAGAATGTTTCTTTTTAATGTAAGTGGTGACAACCACCTTTTCCACTGCTGCGAGTATTATTTGATAATTAGCTTCCTTAACAAGACATAATGTTTTTAAAAGGAAAATAAATAACATATACCCCTTTACATATTTTGGTATTGAAAATGTTTTTGACAATATATTTGTTATGTCAATATATTTAAATGATATATTGTGATTGAAATGTGGAAATGTTATATTTCCTTTGTGTTTGTTTTATATGTTATCAATAT
This sequence comes from Viscum album, assembly GCA_963277665.1. NCBI lineage: Eukaryota > Viridiplantae > Streptophyta > Magnoliopsida > Santalales > Viscaceae > Viscum > Viscum album. Next base: position 1,860,219,597 of record OY728119.1, read on the forward strand.
GTTATGGTTCTTGGAAATTATTTATGTATACGAGTGGTTAGATGATAAACCTAGGGAGAGTGAGCCCGAGATAGCTCTCCAATGTATTGGGTAACAAGACATTGGTAAATGTGAATGTTTCTCCTAATAGATTTAGGGAATATACTATGATGGTTTTTCAAAATGTAACTACCTACGTAGCTGTGAGAGCTACAACATAAGTATGTTATGGATACCACAAGTTACATTTATGATTTCTAATTACTATGTGTTATTCATAAATCTTATGATATCATGAGGTATACTAAAAAAATTATGTGTTTATGGACTAATGTTTTCTTTATTTATTTTATAACCCTTACAGAGATTTTTAGGCTCATCCCATGTTTGGAAATGTTTTTCACGGGACATAAAGATGAATAGGGTCAAGGATGAGATCAAGGAAAAGTCATGCTGTCTAAAACATAGAACTAGATATGAATCTTTTTTTAAGATTTTTTATTTGATGATAAAATGGAAACTATATAGAAGTGTCTATTTTGTAATTTTTGAGCTGTAATGTAAGAGTTAGGGAACAATTATTTAAAACTCTAAACCCAAATATATCTTTAATTTGAATTGTCCATTTAATTCTAGAATATGTAATGTTTTAAGGCTGGGTCTTTATAAAACTGGGGGAATCGTGAAGTGATTTTTCAAGTGAAAACATGGGTCATAATGAATTTTTTACACTCATTATTTTGCAATATTAAGGGGAAATATTTGGTAGATTACTCATTTTAGAGAGGAATGTGACATCATGATAGGATGTTTTGTTTATTTTTATGGGCGTGTTTATCTATGGATAGGGGTACTATGGTGTGAGTGAATTTCACTAATTCTGCATGTATATTTTGTTTACACATTCTTGTACATATATTTTGTTATATATATATATATAATTGGAGATAATTTTTTTAATGGAACATGTAGGATGTATTAATAGGTTCTACTTATGTGTTTTATACTCATCCCTACATATAAATATCTGAGCATATAAAGATATCCCTCATTATAATGCATGAAAGGAAAAAATCTAAAATTTCTCTTGTATAAAATCATAATGTTTTGGTCAAGGTCAAAGGGATGTAAAGCATTAAGTGGTTGATGGCTAGAGCTTGGGGTGGTGGCACCTTAGAACCTTAATGTATTTTATGTGCTTTAGAGTTTTATATAATTATATGGTGTATTTTTTTCTTTTTCATGTATGATCATTATATTATTTTGTTCTTTGAAGTATTTTTAGTTTCATGTCATGCATAACATTTATTTTATGTCATTATTTTTCATTTATTTCAAGTTATTTTTTATATGTGTGTAAATAATTCTCCAATAATTATTTATAACCTTGTCATTTTTTCTAGTCTTTCATATCTGGTGGATGCACCAAAGGTTAGTGACATTTTGGCCCAACCTAAGATAATGGGTTTGTGCAATGATGTTACAAAACCACATTATCCTATTCACTTTATTATACCCAGACATTTAATTATTCATATTCACATTATCATTATAATAAAACATTTCATTATTCGCCACATTTCATCCCAATCCTCTAAAAATATCCATCTTCTTAGAAAAAACGCCTTTGATGGTAAAATAATTGAAAATTTCTCCTTCCAGAAACTTGATTAACCACTCCCACTTTCTCATATAACGTAATGTTAAATTCTTCAGTGATGTTGTTTGGAATAAACAACTCATATAATGTATATTTAATAGAAAATATACCTTTCTAGTAAATACATGTTAATATTAACACAGCAATGAAATTTTTTCAATGAGTGATATTACTTGTTAGAGATTAGAATATAAAAATATTTTATGATAGCAGGGGTCCATTATCCAAGACATAATTTAGATGGATATGGAAAAACAATAAATTTTAACTGATTCTTCTCAAAACATACCTAGGAAACTAACTTCATTATGATATCTATAATTTAATATATGGTAGAAAAGTAAAATAACATTTCCATCCCTTGTTCAACATTCTTTTTGGTAAAGTGACACTTTGTTTGAATATTATTCATCATTGAATGACGTACTTGATTTTCTCTTGAATTTATAGAAATCTTTTTGACATATTTAATTTAAAAAATTGAATTACCTTATCACCAATGTTTCTAAACATTTTTCTCATTCATAAGATATTTTTACAAGGTCTGATAATATCAATTTATTTTACTTATACAACACTCTATGATATGAAAATTTTCATTATGATATTCTAGAATGTTGAGAAGTATTTAAGATAAAATGAAATAACTATTGTTGAAATTTTATAATCCTCCAAACTTTTTTAACTTGATATTTAATTGAGTATGTATTAGATATTTTTTTTAGTTTTTAAGTCTAGAAAACTCCCAAAGGATAAAATTGTAATTTAATAATAGTAGACAACCTATGAAAAATTACCAAAAAGTTTTATTTTGTTTTTATTATGGGTTTTACCCTATAGAATAATTGATGTGGAAAGGGTGTTTTGTGTATAAAAATAAATAATATAAAAATATTATGTTATTTATAGTTTGTGTGTATGCATTTTCAACTAAATATTTATATCTAATAAATGAGGGATAGGGTGTGAAAACCAATGTCGTAATTAAGGTTGGGGAATGGGTCATTATCTAGGAATGAAATAATCATTGTTCACATCAAGTTACAAAAGTGTAACTTCCCAAACATTTAAAAAGAACACTATGTTCGATAGCGTAGACAACCCACAACACTGAGTTCAAATGTACCATGATATAATATTGAAATATTATTATTTAAACATGATTGATATAACATAATTGTTAAATTGGAAGCTATTAATAGGATTAAAAATATTATTAAATATATATAATATTACTAATCAATATAAAAGTATTAATAAATTGCTAGGGAATAAGTAAGTCTTTTTTTAATAAAGACATTTAAAAAAATGTTTTCTTAAAAAATGATTTTTATTGTTTTTTTTGATAAAATATTATAATAATTTTATGGATTAATTTTAAATTTAATTTTATAAAATTAAAATAATTCTTGAAATTATTATATCAAAATAACATAAGGTGTAATTTTTGGATTAGTCTATTTTTTTATTTTTTTACTAGATAGTAAAAATTTACAATTTTTGAAATACTGTCATTTCTTTTCATTAAATAAATATATTTAAAATTCCAATTATATTTTATATTTTTTATAAAAATGACATATGAACTATTTTATTTCTAATAATATAATCAATTTCTTTTTAATATTTTATCGTCATGATTTGGCACAATTGTTTTATACAGAAAAACATGGTCTTTTACAAACCATTTATAGGTGTATAATGTTTATCCATTTTATTTAATTAAAATAAAACCTATTGAAGAAAGTTTTAAATGATTTTAAAATATTATATATATATATATATTTATATGAACTTAAATTCATATAATGACGATTTTCTGTCATGAAGTTAATATAAGATCATTTTTTCCTTGAAAAATTCTTTTTTTTGAAAATCTTTTTTCGACACATTTTGCAAGTTTAATTTTAGATTTTTTTCTTTAACATCTGTGATTTTAATTTTATTTATTTTATTTCATATTTTTAATGATAATATTTTATTTTATTTAATAATTTGACCTTAATTTTGGTCATAATGTGTTGTAAAAATAGAAAAATAACCAGTTACCATAGTAAATGAACTAAAATGGTGAAAGTGAGTAACTGTAGAGGTAAATGGAATAAAATGTTTAAAACATGTTTATATTTTAATTATGGTTGTGTTTATAGAACATATAACCCCCAAAATACATTATTTATTAATTTTTGAGGATTTTGGATTCAGACTGACTTACCATTATTGAATAGTTATTGGTATTCACAAAAAATGTAACTCCCTCTCACTTAAAAAGGGAACCACCTCTCCTCACCATTAAACACTTTAATGTGCTTTTATTTATTGAAATACCTACCCAAATCCCTTCAATAATTACCACCTAAAATATTATATTCTTTTATTTGATCAGAAATCTAATCTAGAGAGGAATTAGGTATAATCATAAAAAGGTGATCCAAAGAAGTGGTGTCGTTCTTAACTGAGAATATTTGTTTTATTTATTCTTCCACCTCCATAAAATATTACCCAATCATGATGATATTACAAAATAATTTTTTACCTTATAATGATATTTTATTTTGTTAATAGAATAAACTATGTCCATCTCCTCTTCCATCAAATGGAAAATGAAACCATCATGCGTTTATACGATGAAGTACTACCTCGTGAACTAATGTAATTTTTTTAGCATCATCAATTCTAATGATTTTCCATGATGTTGGATTTAATATTAATATATTATTTTCATTTCATTATAATGATTCTAGAAAATTAACATATCATATACCTTCTTAACTTATCATACATTGAAAAATAATAATGTCATTCGAGTGTAAGATAAACTACCACCTCACGAAGCAATATGAGTCATTTTATATTACGGAATCAAATGGATGGTATATATAAGTTTATTTTATGAAATAATAGGATATTTATGATATATTTATAATTTTATAAATATCAAATAACACTTACCCTCTTTCCATCATTACTATTGAAAAATGAATGTGTTACTCATGTTCATGTATGGCCTACTGTCTCTATGATTACAATGTAGTTCATTATTCATGATCATCTTTCATGTTTGGTTTTAAAAATGTAATTTATTTTTTAAATTATCATCAAGTCGTTATTTTTGTTATAGAGATGAATTAAAAATTAACACTTTTACCATGGTCAACACACCGATTCCATTTTAAAAATATGAACTAGGCATCCCCAAAATACCAAATATGGACGTAACTAAATAAGTAATTAAATAAGTTATTAAAATAAATGAAGTAAATTAAGTAAACTAATTATGTATAATGTACTAAACCAATAAAATATTTCTTAAGAAAAAAAAATTGATATAAGTTTATCATATATGATATAAATGACATATATGATAATTTTGGACTCAAGGTAAGAGTTTTCATCTAAAAACTTAATTCTTTGAGACCCATGTTCTTTTATGCACATCATTTCAATCATATGATTTATTCACTACCCCTCAGAAATGTTATATCATGAATATCATGATATTTATGGTATTTAATGTTTTATTTGAAGTTATTTATTTCATGGGTATTATGATTCAATAGTTACCAAAGCGGTAAGAATTTATACATCAATATGATTTTAATCGGGATTGTATATGATTGAATTTCAATTAAAGGAAATTATTTTATCATTATTTAAATAAACCCATTTTAGTTTCTCATCCTATTATTATTCAATAAAACTTCAAGTTATAGTACCAAATTCTTCTCTTTAGTACTTAAAATGATTGAGAAAATGTTTTTAGGAAAAGATAACTATGTTTATCTCTTCAATTGAAAATCATTTTTCATCAATATCCATGTTTTCTTAAAGTGTTTTGAATAATTATTTTATCATTTAAAAAACAATTTATTAAATATATTTTTACACATGTTTTACTTTTTACCAAGATTTTTTTCAGGGAATATTTTTGTTTTTTCCTGAATGAGGTACTTTTTAACATTTTCTCTAAAGTGTAAAAATAATTTTTTTACATATATTAAATGTAAATAATTACGCTACATTATAAAAACACAATTATTTAAAAATGACGCTATAATTTCCCTAGGTTATTTTTAAATAAAAAGTTTTCTATAATATTTTGGAAATTTTTTGATTTTGATTAATTGATTAAAAATTAAAAAGGGTATTTTCCTCAATAAATATTCAATTTAATTTTTTAAATACTATTTAATCAATGAAAAAAAACTTTGAAGTTATGGATTTATTCTAGATTTTATATATATGTCTCTACCATATTTACCAATATTATTTTCCATTAATTTTATAGGGAAATACATGCCATATTTTCTCCTCTCAAATGGCTTCATTATGAAATTTCCTTTGATTATGATATGAGTCAAGAATACGAAACCCATTTTCATTACATGGTTAATTCTTATGTTTATTCTTTGTGATTGATTTACATTTAATGAATCACATAATGATGAAAATGTTATGATGGATGTGCCCAAATGTCACTCCAATTAATTTGGTAATGCTTTTGTCTCATGAGGAGTCATGTTTGGGATTATAGAGTAAACCTTATCCATTATCAAACTTTTTCCATCATGTGATATTATTTAGGAAGTTATCCTTGAATCACGTTTATGTTATTCTATATGTTTCTTCCACATTTCCTATGATTTAATGATCTTATGATACCATGTTATTTATGTTATGATTCCATGTGATTACTCTTGAGCATTCTCTTTTATGACATCATTTTATGCGTTTGACTCACAAGTTATGCTTCCTTTTCATATTGATTCCATTATGGGGAGTTTTATATCAACCCTTTTGTCTATGTAATCCAAAGGTTATCCCATACATTATTTGGGGCTCTAAAGGATTTGGAGCTCCATATGGATACTAAAATATACTACTGAAAATTGGTATATTTGCAACGAGGCATTTACGATGGAGTCCTATCGCAAATGCCCCATTATAGAAAAGGGAGTCACAATTATATTCCTTGAGGTTTTTTTTAAAAAAACCTATTGTGACGGCCAATCGCAAATACTATTTACAATGGGGAGTTGCCTCGTCTCAAATAATATTCCTGAGTTTTTTTAAAACCCTGTTGCGAAGGACCATCATAAAAAGTATGTTCGACTAGCCCGTTTCAAATAGCATAAAATATAAAATAAAAATATAAAATTCAATAAAATAATGAAAATATCAATAATATTAATATAATAATAATAATATTATTATTAATATTAATATTAATAATAATAACAATAATAAAATAATATTAATATCAATGAAATAATAATATAATATTAGTAAAATAAAAAACAAAAATAAATAAAAATAAACTACTATTAATATTAATATATTCATAATAATTATAATAAAATAGTAATATAACAATAAATATAAAAATATAAATATTAATGAAACAATAATAATAATAATAGAAAAATAATAAAAAAATATAAAATAATAAAAACTTCAATATTCGTAAAAATAAAAAAATAAAAAAATAAAAAATAATAAAAAATTAAAATATGTAATAAAAATTAAATATATAAAAAAATTAAATATTTGCAACAATATAAAAAATTAACTATATAGAAATGTAAATAGTTAATATTTCAAAATCAAATTACATTCAAATGTTTTTTCATAAAAAAAATACATCATTTAGGGGGAGAGTCTTCTATAGAAGATAGAGGAGATGGTGGAGAAAACATCATCCCTAGACCATGAGTCAAACGTCTTATGTACTCCATCGTCTTCTCATGTTGATGCTACTTCCATTGACACATCTGCTCCTACTACGGCAGTTGCTATCATTAGAGGTCTTCATGCTGCTGTTGTTGATGTCGTCAGAGCTCTTCAGACTCACTATGCATACTCTCTATAAGCTCACCCTGAGCTCGCAGATGCTATTGATACTTTGTAGCAGATTATGATGACTTACCACGAGATCCTCTTGATATGGATTCCAATATCGCAATAGTACCATAATAACTTCCAACATCAATCGAGTGCCGATAACTACAACTCATCCTTTCTCAATGGCTTATTGGGTCATCTGTGTCCATGATGCCCCATCAAATCTGGTTGCACTGGTTTTATCATCAGTCTCGACATGACTCTCAGTCTTCTACTTATACATCATAGCCCCATATTGATATTTCAATTGAAATTGAAAATTAAAATTGTTAAAATATTATTAATAAATATTTTTAAAACTCAAAAAAAATTATACTAACCACAATTTGACCCTGACGATCACCACTAATCTTTCTAGTGGTAGGATCATTGTACATCCTCCCATGAATAAAGAAATTTGTAATATTAGGCTGTTTGAGTTCCTATATGAATATAAAATAAATATTTTACATGTAAAGTTATCTAAATTAATTATAAAAATGTACTTACCATATGTTCCCTATGCATACTGAATATACGATTACCAGCTCGATGTGTTATCTCCTATCTCCCTGGTTTTTTCGACCTATTGATGATATTATTTGAAAATGACCACCAATACAGTGAGAACATAATCCCTCCCAATATAAAACTAAATGTAATCTTGTTGGTGGCCATAACAAGAATGAACAAACTCTCTGACTCTTACTTTCTTTATTATTTTCCTCCAAAAATTATGCAAAAAATGACAACAACGCTCTCTCATACAACCCTCCCAAGGTCGCCAAAATAGAGTCATTCATGATCTCATCCATGGGAAACCATAAATCCAATAAATAATTAATAATACCAAGTTATTAACTAATAAGTTTCAAAATAAATATTATTTATTTACATATCAGTGGATGATCAAATATGTGGTGCAAAACATCTATGGGAATCTGATTACATGTAACCGATGCCTCATAAAAATAATTTCTCAATATAGCACTCCCATATCCAATAACTTTATGAATAATGGTGTGATAAAAAAGAAAAAACAATTAAAAAATTATTATATAAATAAATTAACAAAAATAACCAGGTAAACATACCTCTACTTGCATGGATCGAAGATAAGATGTGAATGTCGCTCGATGTAGCACCCCAAACACTTCATGGTATGATTCTCTTAAATAAATTCTTGTTATATCCTCTATTTAATGAATCATTGATCCTATATGGAACAAAACATAGTTTCCTATAGGAGATATCCACAACCTAGCAATTAAACATAATGTTTCCAACTCTGTGATTTGAATTTTAAAAATATGAAATACACGATTGTGTTCAAGATGATATTTAGAGTCTGATAGAATTAACTTAATTTTTGGTTAATAGTAACCTACCCTTATGAATAGTAACCTAACATTATGAATATGAACTTACCCTTATGAATAGTAATATAAATTTTATGAATGGTATCTATACCCTTGAGTGTATAAGTGAATTTAGGCACCTTAAAAATGAAGATGAATATTTTAAGTGTTTATATTTTTTGATTAAATAATGATTTTAATTAAATATTTAATTAATCACATTATGAAAATTATTTTTGAAAAATTAACTTCATTTTTTTATTGTACACGTTGAAAAATGGTTTGGTTGAATTTTTGGGTTTTTTCTGAAAAACTTACATTTTTGATGAATAGTAAAATGCGATAATTTACGATAAATACTAAATAAATAATTTATTGAGTCATTGATGATGATATGCTGATGTAATCCCAATTGGTTCTAATTTACATGCATATATTACTGTTCTTGGTCATGGAATACTCACAATTGGTTGTCTTGAGAGGAAATAATAAATTAATGATTATAATATTAAGAAAACTCTTCTCTCCCCCACTATCAGACCCCCCATCACTCCCTCTTCTATTTAGTCCTATCAAGACATGTGCCTTGCCAATATTCTGACAAAATCTCTCCCTAAGATCCTTATCCACGTCCAAAAGCTCCTAGAATCTTCAAAATATCAAAACCTATCCCCTTAAGAGGTTATCAAAGGAGAAAGTCTCAAGAGGTAAACTCCTCTTTCCAATTCCTTCATTTATTTTAAGTTATTTTCTTTTTTGTTTCCTTCCTAACCTCCCTTCACCCGAATAGTATGATAAATCTAGTAACATACATGTACTGGAATGTTTTTATTCTAATGGGATATTCCATTATCTTCTCTCCTTTCCCCACCCTTTATTTGGATGAAATGAAAGCACCGTTTGAGATGTACTAATTTAGCGCATTCAAGGACAACAATTTGTCAATTTCTATTATAATCATTAATTCTAGTCATGAAACCATTTGTGTTATGGTTGAAACAGATTATTATATATGTAATATATCATATTTTTAGTTCTGTAATCCCTTTGTACAAATGGTATTATGTTATAGAGCAAAATATGTTCATTGTAATCAAACCAACCGTTTAACCAAAAGGGTTGTCACAAAGGTTATATATATGTAATAATTCGACCTCAATATAAGTAACCAAATTAAATTTAAAACCATGTAATCTCCTGGAAGTTCACTAATTTCATATAACTTCATTTCTGGACAACCACTTCCATCTTTCATATTTATCCGAACATGAATATAATTGAACCGATCTTTTAAAAACAAGTAATCAAACGAGCTCGAACAATGAAATTAAAAATTATGACTAATAAAAAAGGCCTTAAATGAACTAAAAGGATTATAATAAATCATTTACATATATTAGAGTTTCTGGAATTATGAATTAATAAGCCTAATTTTTTTTTTCAGGCCTTTAATAACAAGTTAAGAACACCTTCAAACATAAGGTAAAGGATCCTCTCTCTCACTTTTGTTCAAGAATCTCCCCTATGTTGTGCACTTTTATTTTAAATTCCTAATGATGGTTTCTGTTTTAGAACATGACCCATACTACCCGTGTGACATATAAATAATGGAATACCTTTTTACCTCTCATTAATCCCCTGCAATAACACTTGTTACCATGCCGAAATGTTTGTAAGGGGTTTCTCATCTCACATTCATTTCTGTGAGATTTTCATTATTCACCACTTATTTCTTGCATGTGGTATATGTGTATTGTAATTTGATATATAATAACATTATTCTCTTTATATTCATGTTATTAAATGATTCATTTGAGGGTTGTTAAGTTATGGTCATATGATTTGACCGATTACATCGTGGTAAGAGATTTTGTCTCCACTACTATTTTGTTGTGACTAACTTCGTATTGTGCACCTAATAATCCTTATGTGATGTACATACTTACCATTTTAGATCAATTTTTATTTGAAAATTATATTTATGTTAAATATCAATAATCTCATATCATGGATATGTTTTTTTCTAAACCGTATACCATTTTACAAACAGTGTTTATTTGGAAAGTTATTTTAATTTTGGAAATATTCATGAATCCGTATAATCTACTCTAAACGGACATTGAAAAGGCATATTAATATTGTATTGAATCAATGTATAAAGAATTATTTGGACATGCAGTGGTGGATGGGGCCTGTTATAGCCCTGCGATGCATCGGTAGGTCTCATGAGACAAATCAGTTTGGCAACACACCCTTCAAGTTTGTTTCCAAAAATCAGACAGGTTTCTACCCATAGAACTGAATCATTTTAATGGTATTATGGTTTTATGTGATAGAAAAATGATGTCCAATTAATAATACTTCTCTTTATTCATTATCAGTTATTTCTATCCATGAGGTTTTCACTATGAAAAAATATATGGATGTAGTTTCATTCTCAGTTTATTAATGGCATGAGTTTTTCATTTACTCACCATGCCATATTTATTATGTCAGGTTTACTATGATTTACTTATTTTTTTATTCATGATTCCTCTATTTTCAACCCTTAATGGGTGTTTGAGATCACCCCTTTCACATTTTACCCTCAACAGGTGATGAAGAGAAGGTCATTTGTTGAGTTCATGTGGTTGCAGTTTTTAGTTTTGTTATGTATTGTATTTTGTAACATTTTTCAATGTAATATGTGTTTCATTTATGTATATATTTTATTCAAGACTACTAAACTGATCGTTCATTCTGTATTTTTCATTCCTTCTAACCATTCCAATATTACAAGTAATGAACCGACTCTAGTCTAGAGGGGTCTTGGTGTTACAGTTGGTATCAGAGGAAGTTTAGTAGAAAACATGGAAACCAGAGTAGAAAATATATAATAGGGAACAAAGACCTAAGGTAATATTTGAGGATAAATGTACAATAACGTCTTGGTATTTTGGTAAGGAATAGATTATGTGGATCTTTTAAGCAATACGTCGCTGTCTGGATACGATCAAGTAAAGGTGGCTCTGGCACATATGCATCTAGGGGTAAAACCCGAAAACACTGCTTTGTGCTAGACTTGAATGGGAATTGTTGCATGACAATAGGCCACACTACACTCTTGGTTACGAAACTCCAAGGGGATATGATTAGGATAAATCACTTTTTCTTTAAAAGATGTTATGAAGGTGTTTAATGTAAATTTTTCTCCAAAGAAACCATGTTTATAAGATTAGATATGCATAGAATTTCAATCTATGTTGAGTGATTTTCTATTTGAGATTCATAAACTAATCTAGTATATCCCATTATTTAGAAATGGCATCTAAATTAAGAAGGGGAATCAATACTCATGGGTCATGTAGGGATCTCCCTACTGAGAAAGTCAACACAGTCAATGTTGGACAAGATCAGATCATAACCATATTGGGACAACATACATAGGTTGTAACAAATAACCATTCCACACTTGTGTTGTATTGTTTCATGTGGAAGAAGCCCCCATCTTTTAGTGGGACTACTAACCTAGGGTTTGTTGAGTAATAGATCAAGTCCCTTGAAAATATATTAATGGAATTAAGATGCAATGAAAATGAAAAGGCAGTACTGGAATTATATTCTCTCAAGGGAGACACTGATCAATGGTGGTCCTTGATTTAGGATACCGTGGAGGAAGAAGAAATAGAAGATATAGAATAGAGGACTTTTAAGGAAATATTATTCTAAAACTATTTCCCTCGTGAGTAATGAACTAAAAGGAAGAGGAAATTCCTTAGCTTAAAACAAAGGGATGAAGATAGTGTTGCAGAGTATGAGGCTACTTTCACAATGCTAGTCAAGTATGCTATATATTATATATGTGACTCGGCAAACAAGATTGATCATTTCATTAAAGGTATTAAGCCAAGTCTTCAAAGGGAACTGGTTTCTCAATCATTTTCATCATATGATGAAATTGTATCAAGTGCCATCAAAATAGAGAAGGAATTTTCTAGATGAAATCTTTTCAAAGGAAACCAAGATAAGAATCGGTACTCTGATAACAAAAGAAAATGATAAGCTCAAAATAATAGAAATAGAACAAAGTGATTCCCATTATGTGAGAACTGTGGAAATAATCATCTTGGGAAATGCTTGAAAGGCATGGGAGTCTGCTATAACAGCGGAGAAAAGGTTCATCGATATGATGAATGCAATGGAAAGATACAATTCAATGATATTCAATGCTACAATTGTAGAGATATGGGACACTATGAAAATGATCATCCTAATCTCCAATGAAACACTCCTTAGAAAAATCCAAGAGAAAAAGTGAGATCCTATGTGATTACAACCACGGGGGTTGAAATTTCTAATGACGTGGTGGTAGGTACTTTAATTGTTTCCTCAAACTTAGCCAACACATTATTTTATTCTGGATCATCAGATTCATTTTTATCATCCCATTTTTCCAATAGAATTATATATATCCAATTTGATTTAATAACGGAGTTGTAATTCAAAACATTCAAGGGATGTATCATTACAACAAAGGCTTGTCGACTAGTCCCCCTCCAAACACCAAAATGTGCTTTAGCTGCTAAACTTATTATCAGACCAATGACTGAAGTTTATATAATTCTTAGTATATATTGGCAGAAAAATTATGATTCAAAGATTTATTGTAAGAAGAAGGAAGTTACAATCTTTGAAAATGGTGTAGAATCCCTTGTCTTTAGGGCATAAACATTGCCACCAGATTCTTACCTAGAACCACCCCCATTAGCTCTATTGAATGAAATACATGGAGAGGAAGATAAACCAATATCTATAGGCTAGGAATGAAATATTCATATTAAATATGTGCACATAGTGCGAGAGTACATTGATGTATTTCCAGAGGATTTACCTGGACATCCTCCAGAGTGGGAAGTAGAGTTCTCTATTGATTTAATTCCTGATGCAAGACCTATATCAAAGATTCCCTATAGATTTTCCACTGTGGAATTAATAGAGCTAAAGAAACAACTATAGGATTTGAGGGAAAAAGTATTTATTCTACCTAGTATTTCTCTATAGGGAACCACTATCCTCTTTGTCAATAAGAAAGATGGATCCATGAGGCTTTTCATTGATTATAGGAAAATCAATGCAACTACAATAAAGAATAAGTATCATATGCCCTGGATTAATGATTTATTTGACCAACGTCATGAAGCTCAATAATTTTTTAAGATTTACCTTTGATCCAAATATCATCAGTTGCATGTGAGGAAGGAAGATATTTCTAAGACAGAATTTTAGACTAGGTATGGGCATTACGAGTTTACAGGGATGCATTTTGGACTGACAAATGCACCCTCTATTTTCATGGATTCAATGAATAGAGTTTTCAAGGAATATATTGATAAATTTATTGGGGTATTCATAGATGATATCCTCGTATAATAAAAAAGATATGAAGACCTTAATAATCTCTTGCGGGTTATTCTGAGAACTCTTAGAAGAAATAAATTATATGGGAAGTTTAGAAAGTGAGAATTCTAGCTTCAATCTGTTTATTTTCAAGGCCATATTGTCTCTAAGAATGGAATCCAAGTTGATCCTGCAAAAAAAGGAAATCCTAGAATGGCCCACGCCAACAAACATTACTGAGGTACACATTCTTATTGTCTTAACATGTTACTATCCATGTTTTGTTTAGAATTTTGCCCAACTGGCTAACCCGCTAACCAAGATCACATGTAAAGGAGTTAAGTTTGTGTGGAAACAATATTGTACAGAATTCTTTGAATAATTTAAAAGAAGATAGGTCAATTCTCTAATTTTGACTCTTCCATCTGGAAGTGATGGATTTGTAATATACAGCGATCCATCAATGAATGGACTGGGTTGCGTCCTTAAGAAAAATGATAAAGTTATTGATTATGCATCAAGACAGTTAAAGACTCATGAGAAAAACTATCTGACTCATGATATTGAGTTAGCATCTGTAATCTTTGCTCTAAAAATATGAAGGCATTATCTCTATGGAGAGAGATGCGGGATTTATATAGACCACAAGAGTTTGAAATACATTTTCACATAAAAAGAACTCAACATGAGGCAAAGGTTATGGTTTGAGTTACTCAAATATTATGATTGTTCAATACAATACCACCCGAGAAAGGAGAATAAGGTGGCAGATGCATTGAGCAGGAATTTGGGAAAATAATCCTGTCAAGGATGGGAGATTGGATGAATTCATCTATGAAGAAGGAGTTATGAAATTTGGGAAGAGGGTATGTGTTCAATTAGTAACTGAGCTAAAAAGGGAACTATTAGATGATGATCATAGCTCAAATTTCTCTATATACCCAGGTAGCACCAAGATGTATAAAGATATGAAGGAATATTTTTGGTGAGATAATATGAAGCAGGAAATTGCTGACTATGTGTCAAGATATCTAGTTGGTCAACAAGTGAAGGCAGAGAGACAACATCCCAAAGGAGTGATGCAACCTCTACCTATTCTTATGTGGAAGTGGAATAACATTACAATGTATTTTTTCACCAGACTACCAAGGACACGTAGAAAGAATAATGCAATATGGGTAACTGTGGAACGTCTCACAAAATCAGCACATTTCCTTACTATGAGAGAAGATTTTCCACTTGAGTGCTTGGAAAGGATTTATATTAATGAAGTTATAAGACTTCATCGTGCACCTCTATAGATTGTATCCAATCGAGATCCCCATTTTACATCAAAATTTTGGAAAAGTCTCCAGAAAGCTTTGAATACTGAGCTACGTATGAGTACTGCTAATCACCCACAAACTGATGGATAGTACGAAAGGATTATTCAAACTTTAGAAGACATGATTAGGTCATTCTATCTTTAATTCCAAGGTATGTGGGATCAATACTTGCCTTTGGTGGAATTTTCCTACAACAATAGTTTCCATTCTAATATTCAAATGGCTCCATATGAATCATCATATGGAAAGAGATGTCGAACTCCAACTTATTGGGAAGAAGTTAGCGAGAGGAAAATTATTGTCCCGGAACTTATTAAAGAGACCACAAAAAGGTGAAAAAAATACAAGCCCATATTAAAGCATCCCAAAGTAGGCAGAAGATTTATGTTGACAATCGGAGAAAGGACATGGAATTCCAAGTGGGAGATCATGTATTTCTGAAATTATCTCCATGAAAGGGTGTCTTAAGGTTCGGTAAGAAAAGGAAACTAAGCCCCAAGTACATCAAAACATTTAGAATCCTAGAAAGAATCAGAGAAGTATCTTACCATTTACCAATGCTACCAAATCTCTCCAAAGCCCATGATGTGTTTCGTGTGTCATTGTTGAAGAAATAAATGTCAGACCCAACGCATGTACTCACCTATGATGAAATTGAACTGGAACCAAATTTTTCATACTTTGAAAAGCCTATTGTGATTCTTGAAACAAGGGAGAAGGTATTGAGAAACCATAAAAATCATCTTGTAAAGGTTCTTTGGAGAAACCAGAATATGGAGGAAGCAACATGGGAACCTGAGGATGTTATGAAAAATAATCACCCACATCTTTTTGGTGGGTTTCATACATAAAATTTCGAGGACGGAATTTCTGAAGGAGGGAACAATGTAGCACATCAAACACTTCATGGTATGTTTCTCTTAAATAAATTCTATTTATAGCCTATATTTCATGAATCACTGATCCTATATGGAAAAAACATGGTTACTTATAGGAGATATCCATAACCTAGCAATTAAACTTAAAATTTCCAACTCTGCGATTGGAATTTTAAAAATCTAACATGCATAGTTGGGTTGAAGAAGATATTTAGAGTCTGATAGGATTAACATAATTTTCAGTGAATAGTATCCTACCCTTATGAATAGTAATCTACCCTTATGAATAGTAATATGACTATTATGAATGGTATCCATACTATTGAGTGTATTAGTGAATTTAGGCACCTTAAAAAAGAAGATAATTTTTTTTAAGTGTTTATATTTTTCGATTAAATAATGATTTCAATTAAATATTTATTTAATAATATTTAGAAAATTATTTTTGAAAAATGAACTTCAATTTTGGATTATACACATCGAAAAATGGTTAGGGTGATTCTTTGGTATTTTTCTAAAATACTTAAAATTTTGATGAATAGTAAAATGCGATAATTTACGATAAATACTAAATAAGGAATTTATTGAGTCATTGATGGTGATATGCTGATGTAATCCCAACTGGTTTGAATTCACATGCATATATTACTGTTCCTGGTCATGGAATACTCACTATTGGTTGTCTTTTGAGGAAATAATAAATTATAGATTATAATATTAAGAAAACTCCTCTCTCCCCCACTATAAAACCCCCCCTTCACTCCCTCTTCTCTTCACTCCTCTCACGCCTTGTGACATGCCAATATTCTGAAACAAAATATCTCCACAAGATCCTCCCTCACATACCACAACTCCTAGCCTCTTCAAAATACCAAAACCTCTCCCCTTAAGAGGTTCTCAACGGAGAAAGTCTCAAGAGGTAAACTCCTCTTTGAAATTCCTTCATTTCTTTTAAGTTCTTTTCTTTTTGTTTCTTTCCTCACCACCCTTCAACCCAATAGTATGATAAATATAGTAACATACATGTACTGTAATGTTTTTATTCTAATGGGATATTTCATTATCTTTTCTCTTTTCCCCACCCTTTATTTGGAAGAAATGAAAGTACCATTTGAGATGTGCTAATTTAGCACATTCAAGGACAACGATTTATCAATTTGTATTATAATCATTAGTTGTTATCATGAAATCATTTGTGTTATGGTTGAAACATATTATTATATATGTAATATATCCTATTTTTGGTTCTTTAATCATTCTCTACAAATGGTATTAAGTTATAAAGCAAAACATGTTCATTGTAATTAAACCCACCGTTTAACCAAAACGGTTGTCAATAAGGTTATATATATATCTAATAATCCGGAATCTCTCTAAGTAAAAAAAATAAATTTAAAACCATTTATTCTCCTAGAAGTTCACTAATGGGATATAGCTTCATTTCAGGTTGATCACCTCCATATTTCATATTTATCCGAACTTGAATACAAGTGAACCGATATTTTAAGAACAAGTAATCAAAAGAGCCCGAACAATGAAATTGAACATTTTTATTAATCAAAAAGGGATTGAATGAACTTAAAAGGGTTATAATAAATCATTTAAATATATTATAGGTTTGGTAATTATGAATTAATAAGCCTAATTTTTTTATTTCGGTCTTTAATAACAGGTCAGGAACACCTTCAAGCATAAGGTAAGGGATCCTCTCTCTCACTTTTCTTCAAGAATCTCCTCTATGTTGTTCCATTTTATTTTTAATTTGTAATTATGGATTATGTTTTTTCTCCTCCACAATACTACCCTTGTGACATATAAGTGATATAATACCCCTTAACCTCTCATTAATCCCTCACAATAACACTCGTTACCATGCCGAATTGTTTGTAAGGGGTTTCTCATCTCACTTTCATTTCTGTGAAATTTTCAGTTTTCACCACTTATTTCTTGTATGTGGTATATATGTAAAGATATTTGATATATAATAACATTATTCTATTTATCTTCATGTTATTCAATGATATATTTGAGGGTTACTAAGTTCTTTACATTTGATTCTATAGATTACACTATGGTAAGAGACTTTGTCTCAACTACTATTTTGTTGTGACTAACTTTGTATTGTGCACCTAATAATACATATGTGGTGTACAGACTTCCCATTTGAGATCACTTTTCATTTGAAAATTATATTTATATTATATATCCATAATCTCATTTCATGGATATGTTTTTTGTCTAAACCGTATACAATTTTACATACGGTGTTTATTTGAAATGTCATTTTAATTATGGAAATCTTGATGAATCCATATACTCTACTCTATACGGATATTGAAAAGGCATATTTCTCTTGTATTGAATAAATTTATAAAGAATTATTTGGACATGCATGGTGGGTGGGGCCCGCTATAGCCCCTCGATGCATCGGTAGGTCTCATGAGACAAATCAGTTTGGCGACAAACCCTTTGAATTTGTTTTCAAAAATCAGACGAGTTTCTACCCATAGAACTAAACCATTTTAACAGTATTATGGTTTTAATGTACCAGATACATGATATCAAATTAATAAGAATTCCCATTATTCATTATCATTTATTACTATCCATGAGGTTTTCACTATGAAAAAATCTATGGATGCAGTTTCATTCTCAGTTTATTAATGGTGCGAGTTTTTCATTTATTCACAATGCCATATTGATTATGTCAGATTTACTATAATTCATTTATTATTGTATTCATGTTTCCGCTATTTTCAACCCTTACTGAGAATTTTATCTCACCCCTTTCATTGTTTAACCTCAACAGGTGATGAAGAGAAGGTCATTTATTGAGTTCATGTGGTTGGAGTTTTTAGTTTTGTTATGTATTGTATTTTGTAACTTTTTTCAATTTAATTTGTGTTTTGTCTATGTATCTAGTTTCTTCTAGACTAATAAACTTATCATTCCGTCAGGATTTTTCATTCCTTCTAACCATTACAATATCAAAAGTAATGCACCAGCTCTAGTCTAGAGGGGTTGGTGTGTTACACTCGAGAATAAGGCCAGGAATCATCAATTGTGCAAGACCATGCCCCTCCTAGTCCTCCCTAAACCACCAAAAATCTGAGGGTCAGATGATCCAACATCCATCTATTTATCAATTAGATCAACATCATGAAACTGGAGAAAAATATCCTTGTCCATCTGAAACACAAAATGACTGTTATTACAAAACAATTGAAAAAAACTATAATATATAGATATATTTTATATATTATTATAACCATCATTTAACTATGACAATCATCATCTTCATCCTCATCTTAATATTCAATGGTTTGAATGTCTCCATATTCCTCCTCAACATCATCATTTTCTATACGAGTTTTAGTTTCATCTTCTCTTATCATTGCAAATTCATTTGTAGCATATTTAACATCATCGTCACAATGAAAACTGAATTATAGGATGTCATCATCAATATTCATGTATCTTCATGAAAAAGATGGATTTTGAGTAGTCTATTGAAAAATTTCAATTCCTTTCACTTCAACAGAACCACATTCACTTTGTGTAAATTTATTTTCCTAAGATTTCTTATTTATTATACTTTATCAATCACCCAACTCTCTTGAATTAGAACAATAATTTTCATAATAAAAATGATATTCTTGATGTTCCAATAAAAATGGTTTATTTACTATAAGAATACTTTTATATTTAATATCAATTATGCCATGAATTTAATGGGTACATCCGTCAGAATTATAATGGAACTCTATATTTTTCGTCATGTAGAAAATGAAATATCAAATATTCTATTGAGTAAAATAAAGATGACTTGATTTTTTTTATGTTTATAAAAAATTAAAAAAACATCTTCGTGCAGTCTTCTTAGTGCATCATAGTCTATTGTCTCCGCATAAATATATTGGAAAAAATATGATATGTCTATTTTTGCATCCCAAATCATAAAATTCAACAAACCTCTTAATCCAATTAGTAGAAATATTTCCATAATAACATGAAATTCATGTATTTTTAATCTAGTAATATGACCATTTTTAGCACATCTTCCTAAATTGGAAGCATAACCACATGGGAGTCTCATGTATGTAATCCACTAACAAAATAATAATTGATTTTCTTTGGAAAGTGTATAAACTTATTATGGATTCATTAACTTCTATGATCTAACATTTTTAAAAAGATCAAGTTCTGGTCTCCTTCAAATTTGGGAAAGTTCTAATCATTACTTTACATTATCATTGGTCTTACCTAGTGTGTCCAAAAATGTATGAAATAAATTATCAAAAACTTTCTTCTCAATATGAATGAAATCCAACATGTGATGAACCAAAAAATTAGACCAATATGGAAGATCCTAAAAAATCCTCCATTTTATCCAATTATGTTCTTTCCCAAAGCCATCATTTTTCTGTTGGTTTATTGTTAATCCAAATGTGATGGGCGGTAATAAAGAGACAATTGATTTTAACTCTGTAACTGAGATAATTTTTGGAGGTCCATCTCTTTCAATTGTTCCTTTTCTAAAATGTTAATTTTTCCTCTGAACATGTGATAGACCAACAAATAAGACCAATAGAGAAGATCCTATAAACTCCTCCATTTTATCCAATTGTGTTCTTTCCCAAATCCTTTAGTTTTCTGTTGGTTTATTGTTGGTACAAATGTGATGATATATAATGAAGGGATAATTGATTTTAACTCTATACTTAAGATACTTTTTAGTGATCTATCTCTTCTAATTGTTCATGTTCTAAAATGATATTTGTTCCTCTGAAAAAGATGATCAGATGGAAGGAATATTCAATGATAGTAAATAAACCTGGTTTTTTCCATTGAAAATCATAAATATTTGTTTTCTATCATACTGTATGGACATGATTTTATACTATGTGTACTCTTTCTAGGTAACATGACATATGCTGGGAAGTCATTAATTGTCCACATCAATGAACCATTCAGTGGGAAATTTTGTTTCTTATTAATATTATATGTAA
The DNA here is from genome assembly GCA_963277665.1 of Viscum album. Classification (NCBI taxonomy): domain Eukaryota; kingdom Viridiplantae; phylum Streptophyta; class Magnoliopsida; order Santalales; family Viscaceae; genus Viscum; species Viscum album. The sequence goes on from OY728119.1 coordinate 1,860,241,062, forward strand.
TGAAACCATTAATACACAATGAATTTAACTCATCAATCAATGGTTTCAAATAAATATAAATATTCTTTTTCGTATGTACTCGAATTAATAAGGTCAAAAAGATAAATGGATCCTTCATCAACATCCATGGAGGTAAATTTTACAGGTTTATAAAGATATAACAACATGAATACTAACTACAGTGAGAAAAAAATGGACAAAAACCATTAGTAGAAATCTCCAATCACGTGTTTTGGGCTTCTAAAGAAAAAGACAGATGCATATTGTCAAAATGATTTCATGAATCTCTATTAGAGGGATGATTTAATCTTATTGGTTGAAATGTTGGTTTTATGTCAGGTCATCAATGCTGCTATGTTCTGAGACATAAATAAAAGTATCAATCTAGGTGTAAGAGGGAAATATCTCAATTGTTTTACAGTAATCAATCTTGACTACCCTAGTTGAGCCTCTTTGTTCCATGATTTTCCATATGTGGGACAACTATCCAATGACCCATTTTCACCATAATATAATATGCAATCATTTGAAAGTATAAGAATATTATGATAACCATGTCCCAGATTACAAACCAGCCTCTTTCCCTCATAGAAATTTGTAGGCAACATATTTCCTTCATGTAATAGTTTTTTAACCAAATAGGATATCTAATCAAAATAGCTATTTGATATTCCATTATCTGATTTAATAGCCATAAATTTTACAACCGCTTGATATTTTCTTATCTTACAACTAGGATATAAGGAATCTTCAATAGATATCAATTACTCATAATATTGAGATGGTTCCAACCCAACAGTTAAATCAATATCATCCAAGGTTTATGTTTATTGAAAATACAGACCTTCCACATGATTTACTAATTTTTTAAACCGTGATGGATCCAAAACCAAATTATTAGTATCTTCTCTCGAACTTTGTCGACCATTTTGATACTAAAAAACATAATCTGGTTGAAAAACAAAACACAATAGATGACTCCCAACATTGTTAAATGTGTTAAACGTTCTTAGTGCACATTTTTTACAAGGAAAATTAATTAACAATTCTAAAACAAATTCTGGTTTTGATGATGCAAATGATTAGGGAGCTTCAACACCCATACTATATACATGATTTAAACTAGAAATGTTTGGATTAATACACTAATAAATCTATGAACGGTCATCTAATAATGACTATTTTCTGACATCCTTGTTCTATATTTCTCTAAAAAATATAAAATAATTAGTTTTTTTAATAATGTGATATAAGTATAACACTATATAAAAAATAGAAGAAAATAAAATTTAATTTTATAGATATTTATAATAATTTATATTATTTCATAGTTATTTATAGTATTTTTTTAAATTTATACTAATCTACACTAATTTATAATAATTTATACTAATTTCCACTAATCAACTATATATACTAATCCTGGCTCTCCTACTGCCAAGTGTCAAACAACCATGCTTCCACATCATTTTCTCTTTACATGTCATTTTCCTTATCTCCACGTCACCCTTTCCCACAATGCACCGCTTCCTTCCTCCTTATCCCTGTCCTTCTCTCACTGAGTTATTCCGCGTCATGACCTAATCTCCCCTAACACTCTCGCCTCTGTCATCCTGGATTTCACAGTCAATCCATACTTAGTCAACCTCCATCAACGACATCCACCATCTACTGATATCTACTCTACCCTCCTCCATTTCCCTTTTCATTATCACCATCGGGATTGAGTTCTTCGAGACCTAGGGTTCCCAAAAAATCCTGATGCCGAGGTCATCCTCCTCCCAGTTTCCCAATAGTCTATTGAAATCCTACTTCATCTTCTTTCTTATCATGGTGTCACCATTCCTCAACATCGGGTTCATTATCACACTCATATTTTTGTCACAGCTGCTCTGGCTCATGACCTTTCATCCAACTATTGCTTCAACTTCGACCACCTACACCTCCTCTGCATGCCACCATTTTTAGGTTACATGTGAGGATGGATTCCTTCATCCTTGCTTCAAACTACTACTAATTATTCAACCTCCTAATTCTCATAAATCTACGAATGTTTTCCCATTAGCGGTGAACATCGACTCTAACCTGCTCACCTCCAAGTGTTCGTTCAGATTCGACCACCAACACATAATCATTTTGCCACCGCATTCAGGTTACCACAGAAAAAATACTCCTTTATCCTCACCTCCCATTATTGCTAAATCCCTGAACCCCATTACGATCACCAAAACAATCTTCAATGATCTTACAGATCCATAAAAAGGTACATTCTCCTAACATTGTGAATTAATCTTGTCAATTCCTAGATACATTTTCCATTATGTTTTAGATTTTATAATTTGGGTTTTATTTTTCACTCTCAAATAATATTACAATACATATTCTACACTACTTCACTATTCATACCCTGTGATTCTTCTACTCTTCCAATATATAATCATTTATAATTTTTTCTAGGGTGGATATTGATTTCTTTCTCCCAGATGAGATCATCCTGTAGTTTAGATATGCCTAAATTAATTCATTCAATAGGCAATTTTTTCACTTTTTTTGGTGAATAGTACATGTAGGTATCATTTATGTTTTTCTAAATGACTCTGATTACATTCATAGTGGACTTACTATCTATTCCACTTTAATTTTTTTCCTTTCACTCTATTGATACCTAATTTCCCTAAAGTTGTAGGATTCTACCACTAATTTGTTTTTGAAAATGAGATATAAAAAAGGATCATGTCATTGATACTCTTAATTTTTTTTAAATTTATATTGTTTTATGATCTTAAATTTTTGTACATATTAATGGTTATAAACTAGTGATTCATCTATAATTTCATGTGGAAACCTCCTATACATTACATCCTATCAATGATCTTTCCCATATTCACCAATGTTGTTCATGTGTCGACCTCCTCCACATAACCTCACAAATGTTTATATATTGTTAGGTTTAGAATTTTTTGACTAAAAATTAGTAAATATTATTATTCTAGAAAAATCTTTATTCTATTCATGTAGTGTCATCATAACTTTATTTATCACTTGACTTATTGTACTAAAGAATCCCATACATTTCTTATTTTATAATGTTTTTCTATCTGAAAATAGATAGTATTTTATTGTACAGGTGATGAGAATACTAAGGTCAGGTTTCTATGCATTTCATAAAGTTTCATTTCTCTTGATTTAACTATGTTTCATATGTGTTTTTTAGTGATAAAAATACTAGATATTGTAAAAAATATTACTATTATCATTTGATTTGTTGAACATCCGACTTAGAAACATATTGTTTCACTCAATCATAGGTTCAACTAGGGCCTACATCTCTATGGGTTCTCCTAGGTAGATGTTTCAATGGAAACATCATAGTATAAAGGGATGTACCAAGCTTATAATGATCTCGTCAGAGAAGGTTTATGGTTATCTCTTCCTTTATGTTTTTTTATTTTACTTTATGGTTTATTGATAGTGAAATATATATGTGTTTTTGCCTCATTTTGTTCATTTATATACACATGCTAAAAGCTAAAATGTAAGAGCACCAACCCAGAGATTTTCCTATTAAAATGATCAATTTTTCTTGAGGCTAGATTTGGAATGATTTCACTTTACAATAATGATAAATTTCTTCATGGTTGTACGGATAAAAACTTATTTTACTACATTTATTTTGCTCCTCATGTGTGCTCTTTTTCAATTATTATCACACATGTATTGCAATCTTCTAGTGAACTAGCTACACATCTAATGATACATGTCCATATGAAAGTGTATCAGTCCTTTCACTCACTTTGAAATTGTTGATGGTTTGAAGAGCGAAATTTTTCCCTATAATTATACCTATAACACTATCCCAATTTTTTGTTGAGTTTGAGGAATCATTTATTTCTCTCTGTTTTCATTTGTGGATTTCAATATTTTATTCTACTTCAAAAAAATATCTAATGTGTTTATCACCAGCCCAGAGCTATAATGTAAGACCACTAGCCTAGCACTTTTATTATTAAAATGATCAATTTTTCTCTAGACTGGATTTGGCATTATTTTACATTACAATAATGATAAATTACTTCATTATTATACAGATAGGAACTTATTTTCCTACATTTTTGGATAGGAAATGTCTCTACATGACTCATGGTAATTCCATACACAACTATACAGTTTTCAGTATTAAAAAATATCAAGGAAATTATGGTTGTATCCTCCATAGGTGTGTTATTTTTCAAAACTTATCACACATGTATTGAAATCATATGGTGAAATAGCTACACATATAATGATACATTTCTATATGAAATTGTATCAGTCCTTTCACTCACTTTGAAATAGTTTATGGTTTGAATAGTGAAATTTTTTCCTGTAATTGTACCTATAACACGAGCCCAATTTGTGGTTGGGTTTGAGGAATCATTGATTTCTCTCTGTTTTCATTTGTGGATTTCAATTTTTTATTCTACCTCAAAAAAATGTATATAATGTGTTGAGGCAAAAAATGCATTAATGTAGCATTAGCAGGATGTATCATGACCATTCAGCCATACCCATTTGATCTTATTAGGACCATATTAGCTACACAGGGTGAGCCTAAGGTACATAATTTATTCAATTTGGATATGATGTTTTTTTCCTGCTCTAACTTGATATGAAACAAACATGATATAATCTCCACATCCAGGTGTACCAAAATGAACAGTCTTCATTTTTTGATATAACAAGAACCAATGGCATCTTGGGCCTATATGTCGGGGTGCCTCCTACCCTAGGGGAGATCATTCCATATTCTAGCATACAATTTGGTACCTATGATACATTCATGCCCTTGTACCTGGTTCGTTTCTTATTGTCATCATTCGTGTAATAAGTTGGAATTATTAAGATGAATCATGTTGGGTGACGCGTGAAAGGACGTAGCTTGCAACATATGGAATCTAGTGGTGTCTCAACTGATTCCATACATACATTTTTACAGATTTCTTATATCTAATTGTTTTCAAATTATAAATTGAATATTTCATATACTTAATTGATTCCAGATTTCATATAACTGTGTTTTTTCTTATACAATTATTTTTCAGATTGATTGCACATATGTATTTTCATATTTTATATTACAGATTGTTTTGTTGATTTTAGATTAGTAGATTTCATGTTCAGTAAGTTCTGTTATATCATAAATAAAGAAAATGAATCAATGGAGCATTAACAGGATGTTTCATGACCATTTAGTCATACCCAATTGATCTTATTAGGACCATATTAGCTACACAGGGTGAGAATAATGTACATAATTTATTCAATGGGATGTGATGTTTTTTTCTTGCTTGAACATGATATGAAACAAACATGATAGAATCTCCACATCAAGGTGTACCCAAACATGTTGTCTTCATTTGTAGATATAACAAGAACCAGTGGCATCCTGGGCCTGTATGTTGGGATGTCTCCTACCCTTATGAAGATCACACTATATTCTAGCATAGAATTTGGTACCTATGATACATTCAAGCTCTTGTCCCTGTTTAGTTTGTTGGAAAATTTCTTATACATAATTGTTTTTAAATTTTAAATTGAATATTGAAAATACTATATTGATTCCATATTTCTTATACATATTTGTTTTTTATACGTAATTGTTTTCAGAATGATTACACATATGTATTTGTATATTGCATATTACAGATTGTTTGTTGATTTCAGATTAGTAGATTTCTTGTTCAGTTAGTGCTATTATAACATAAATGGAGAAAATTAATCAATTGATCATTAGAAGGATGTGTCATGACCATTTGGTCAAACCCAATTGAACTTATTAGGACCATATTAGCTACATAGGGTGAGCCTAAGGTTCATCATTTATTCATAGGGATATGATTTTTTTTCTTTCTTGAACATGATATGAAACAAACATGACATAATATTCACATCCAGGTGTACCCAAACATGTAGTCTTCATTTATAGATATAACAAGAACCAGTGGAATCTTGAGCCTATATGTTGGGGTGCCTCCTACCCTTGTGGAGAACATACCATATTCTAGAATACAATTTGGTACCTATGATACATTCAAGATCTTATCCCGGGTTTGTTTATTATCATCTTCATTTGTGTAATAAGCTGGAATAACTATGATGAATCATGTTGGGTGACACGTGAACGGCCATATCTTACAACATATGGAATATAGCAATGTCTCAACTTATTCCATACATAAATTTTTGCATATTGATTATACATAATTGTTTTCTCATTACAAATTGAATATTTCATATACTTAATTGATTCCTGATTTCATATACATATGTGTTTTCTTATACCTAATTATTTTCAGATTGCTTACACATGGTTATTTGCATATTTTATATTGGATATTATTTTCTGATTGCAGATTAGTATATTTCATGTTTAGTTAGTGCTGTTATAACATAAATCTTTAGTTTCTATATATTATAATTTTTTTTATATTGAAAAAGAAAAATTATTCTATATTTTGTTTCAATATACAATATTTGATAGGTTCTCAAAAATATATTTTTTTATTTCATTCTCTACGAAAAAAAGTTGAATAGGTATTCATATTTCTATTATCATTGTTTTATTCTAAAAATAACATTGAAATCATTGGAATTTCCATTTTTATGAAGGATGATGAAGAAATTGAGTTGAACAAAACTTGTTGAACTAATGTTGGGATTGTAAAAACAAGCATACATGTTTTTGTCCACTGTAAATTCAGATTTCCTATACATAACTCTATGATTTTTTCTTTTTCAATTTCATAATATTTCTATTTCAATTGATTCTTGTTGACTTCTGCTTGGGTTTTACTAGTTTGTTCTTTTTGTTGATGCTATTTCAAGTGTACATGGTTTGTGGGAGGTTTTTTGGAAAAAAACTACACTGGTTTGTTATTCTCATCCCAATTTTTATTTTCTACAAAATGAACTACTACTACATGTTTTGGGTCCATTTAAATGGATTTGTTCAATTTTTTTCCGATTTTATCTATGTTTATAAGAGTTTGATAAACAACTTTGGACAACAACATGCAACCCAATGGGCTAACTCAACCATATTTATAGGGGTTTATCACACCATGAGAGAAGAAATTTTAATAGGTAGGATGGATTGCATATTTTTATTTCTGTATATGTTGAATAAAATGTCAATTACAGGCAGTTTTAACGCCACTAACTGTGTTCCAAATCATTTTAGAAATGTCACATTTTTTGAGAATTGGATCATTTCAATCAATTATATTTCAGTACATCCGTTTGTTTTACAATAAATGGTCTTCTATAGTTTTTCCTTCACATATTTACATTATGTAGGTTGAATCAGTGACTTGAATTCACCACCATCAACATGAAGAAATATTTCTTCGCTACTGCGGCATGGTATGACATTTGCATCATTGCAATACTTTCACTCGTATTCATCATTAATAGCAAAGTGACTTGTGACAATTTATTTTTTACTAGAAACTTGCTAATAGAATGTAATTGAAATGAATAATTCATTTTAATAAAATGTATTGAACCTTTTGAAATATGAAGAACTTTTCTTTTATCTTCAATACTAGTCATGCATTAAGGCAGGGCTGAAATTGTTTTTATTGAAAGGGTTTCATAACATGATTATATTGATAGAAATGTTTCCAATTTACTGGACGTATAATAAACATTAAGAGAATGAATGTTTTCACTTAAACTTCTTTCTTCAGACATGGGGAATGATAGAAGAAGAGATCCTTACTTGGCATGACCCTCTCCATCCCATCATTCCAACTCTCCATGTATCCATATATGCTTTTCCCAAAACCCGATCTACTATTAACAGTTGATTTAATCTGTGTCTGTTCAATGAACTCCACTATACTGTAACCAGTGATTCACTTATGTGATTCCAAGGGTGTGGAAGTGCATGGCTTAATTCTTTTCGAAATCAAAGGTGTCTTGGCGATCCAATGTTTTTTTCCAATAGAATACCTAAGCTTCCCCCTCAAAATTTTTGTACATGATATTGAACTAGAATGCATCTCCACCAGAACACCTAAAATTACCCTTCTAAAGGTACCTACAATTTTTTGTTCTTTAGTACCATTGAATATGCATCCAATTTTTACTTTCCAAATAACACTTTCAGGAAGTGGAAAAATACTTCCCACTGTGAAAAATTCACTACTCCATCATTCCTATAGCCTCATAGATCGAGCAGGGTATGTGATAAAGGCCCTTATACTATCTAATATGTTAATATCTAATATTTTATTTTCATGGACCAGATTTTATATTATTTCTCATTACAAGGGATCAATTAATGTTTTCAAATAACCAGGGATTGCCATAATAACTATGGAAATTGTTCTGATAAGCCTCTATATGGTTGGTATGGAGCGATTCGGAGGCAATGACAGAGGTCACAATATCAATAATTGAATTGTTTATTTCTTATCATCTATACAAAGGATTAAGAGAAGCCAAAATATTTCATTTACGGAATAGTTGCAGATTAATATTGGGAAATTATTCTACTTGCTGGAAAATGTTTCTATATCTAAACATCACAACATCTCTATTTGTGGACAGCAATTTTTCATTATGTATTATAATAATTCCTTAGAATATCTCATATTTTTTATTATAACAACTCTTCTTTAAGTAAATTCTCTTTAACTATGTGTTTTATAGTATGCAATATTGTTTTGTTAAATGCAATTTTTATTGAAGATTACTGTGTGTTTGCATAACCATTTCCATGTTTCTTATGCGTAAGTGCTTCCATATTGCTTATGATCACCATTTTAGGTTGATATGGATAGTTTGATATTTAGCATTAGTATGTACTAAAACTCTTGGATCATTACCTCTTAATATGGCCAAGGTAATCTTCAAAAACCATGAGTTTCAATATGATAAGAGATTAGTTTTGATTATGTATTTCTTTTAAATAAGTGTTTCCATATTTTTTATGGAAAACTATTTCTAGATTTATTATGTTCTCCATAATAGGATGATATGAATAGTTTCATATGCAATATTAGTATCTATAGGTAAACATGTTGGTTGATTTTTAGGTGTTGAAACTCCTATATCATTAACTCTTATTCCACAAAAATAGCTCAAAAATAAAAATCTAGGTAAAACTACAACTCTGTTTCGGATGATTTTGTAGGTGTTGAAACTCCTCTCGGTCAGCCATTTTACTAGCCTATAATCAGTAGAAGGTAGAAACTAGGTGATGGTTTGGAAATCTGTCGTGGAATCCCAATTAAATTTCCATTACTCTAGATATGACAATTGATTTTAAATGAATTATTAAAATAATATTTTTCATGGTAACATTTTCAACATTCTTAGTGCACATATCTGACTCTTTTTCCTTTTTTCAAGGATGTTATGCAGCTGATGGATATGCTTTGGAATTTTTTATATGATTTTGATTATGCATGGATGTTCTAGAATAGCGGTAGTGAGTTCTGTACAATGTCTGTGTTCCCCCTTAATCGGACAACTAAATACTCTACATTAATTTCTTGATATGGAATTTGCATTAGGTACTAAAATCGTGACTATATAATTGAAGTCTCATGTTTAGAGAATTTTTACTCATGGCCACTATATAGGATCATTCATAATGAATTTTGTAGTATGTTAGAATTTTTGAAATTGATGCATTTTCATTGTTTGTTTTATAAAAACATGTTTCATGATAAGAGAAATATGAGGTGGAAAACATGTGTTTTTACAGTAATAGTTTAGTAGTGAAAAGTTTTCAACTAATTTATATTCTACCAATATGTAGTTTCATCTGAATTGTTTCTTAATATCTAATTTTCTATAACAACATTTATATTTATATGTGTTGATTTCATTTTTATTTCACTTATATAATCCTTTTTTAATTTTAGTATCCCTATAATAATAAGTTCTACTTTAAAATCTGCTATTTTTTAACTTTTATTTTTTAATATTAGCTTTTTAACTATGATAATTATTATTATTGAATATCTTATCATATGATTACAGATATGGAACACACACCTTCAAACAATAATGACATCTTCATGAAGATTAGGCTGCAAAGAGTAATATTTCTATCAAGAGGTATGTATATTATTATTTTTAATTTTGTATCATGTTCTTGTTTTCATGATATATAATCTGTTTAATTGATCACCCACATTACAGGTTTATCTATTACCTCAACCACATTACCTTCTTATTATCAATAACAAACTTCCACTTCAAATGAGTTGTCTACAGTAATCCTATATATTGATGTCAAACCTCTAGGGAGCTCGAGTTCTGTCTTTTTTAAGAGTTTGTATCAGAGGTACAATATCCCTCTTCTTCAAACATGGTAATGTATACTCATTGAAAATATTTTTTAATGTATTCCATTAGTTCTATTATAATATATCAATTATAGACATTATCTATGCATGTTATGGTGTCAAGAATGCTGTAATACTCCCAATGTATATATTCTAGGCCTGAAATATCATAACAGACTATTTCCTATTTTCCAAGTCAGAGATGGTGTCAGCCATCTAAACTGGAGAATTCATAATGCAGAGAAGGTGACTATACCTATTATAATCAACTGTTGTCCCTTGATATCCAAGAATGAAACGTATTTTATCTTCTATTGAGATGCATCATCAGCTTTTAAATGTATAATGTGGTGGTTCTATACCACTTAAAACACTTCAAGAGGCCCCTAATTTCTGGAAAACTGATGGGTAGTAGAGGTATGATTATAAAAATTATGTTTTTGAGGGGTCAATCAAATTGATCAATGACTATAACCTTAGTGGATCAGTGGATTTGTTTGTTCCTCTAGCAGATTCATCAGTCTTATTTTTTATTTCGGTGTGATTTAATGCCACCATCACATTTACAGATTTTATGTTTTTTGATGTGCTTCCCCTGAAGGGAAGACCTCCACCAAGTTATGTTAGGATGTAGTTGTTCATTGAATGGATATTGTGTGTAGAATATATAGTACATACTTAAATAAATAGACTACCATTAATAGTTCTATTTTCTCACCATATGCATTATTTCTTTATGCCCTAATTTATTCACTCGTTATTCAACATTATTATATCTTCTCAAATTTTATAAATATTTTCCTATTATTAAATAAAAAACTAGTAATTTAATATGTCTTGTAATAGCACGGGTAAGTAATAGTTATTAGTAATTTTAGCTAATTTATGCTAATTATCACTAATTACAGGCGGCACAATTTCCAACAAATTGGCGGAATCCCTTTTTCCCAACGAATCATCCCCTTCCAACTTTCTTCGACTAAAATCACTAAAAAAATCTACTCTGACATACGAATATCCAATTTAGTATGCACGAGAATGGAAAGCTGGGAGGCCTCGCCACTATTCTATGTGTTCTCATGCATATAAAAATGGAAATCCACACATCAGAGTAGATTATTTATAGTGGTTTTAGTGGGAAAAAGTTTTAAGGAGATGATCCATAGGGAAAAAGAGTTGCCGCTAATCTGGTAGAAATTATGCCAATTTATTACAAAATAATACTATACTAGAAATTATTCCAATTTATTACTAATTAATTTAATTATTCTAATTATTTCCAATTATTCTCATCATTGCTAACTATTCTAATTATTGCTAATTATTGAAATTATTACCAATTATTGCTAAATATTTCTACTTATTTCTATTTATTCATATTTATTAATTTTTGTTACTATTTATTTCTATTTATTACTAATTATTACTAATTATTACTAATTAATACTAATTATTGATAATTATTACTAATTATTTCAAATTATTCCTAATTATTACTAATTATTACTATGTATTACTATTTATAACTATTTACTACTATTTACTACACATTATTACTATTTAGTACTATTTATTACTAATTATTAATAATTATTACTAATTATTAATAATTATTACAAATTATTACTATATATAAATATATATTACTGATTATTACTGATTATTTATAATTACAACTAATTATTACAAATTATTAATATTATTACTTCTTATTACTAATTACTACTAATCAGTACTAATTATTACTAATTATTAATAATTATTACTAATTATTACTGATTAATACTAATTACTACTAATTATTACTAGTTATTATTAATTATTACTAATTATTAGTAATTATTTGTAATTATTACTAATTTTTAGTGATTATTACAAATTATTATTATTAATTATTTTTTAGCACTATTTTTACTATTTAATACTATTTAACACTATTTAACACTATTTATTAATATCTATTACTATTGAATACTATTTATTACTATTTAAAACTTAGTATTTCTAATTATTACTAATTATTAGTAATTGTTAGTAATTATAACTATTTATTACTATTTATTACTTATTATTACTAATTATTACTAATTATTACATATTATTACTAATTATTACTGTTTATTACTAATTATTACTAATTATTACAATTTATTACAATTTATTACTAATTATTACTAATTTTTACTAATTTTTACTATTTCCTACTAATTATTTGTATTTATTACTATTTATACTAATTATTACTAATTATTACTAGATATTACTAATTATTACATATTATTACAAATTGTTACTAATTATTGACAATTATTACTAATTATTGACAATTATTACTAATTATTACTAATTAATAATATTTATTACTAATTAATACTAATTTTTACTAATTAACACTAATTATTACTAATTAATACTAATTATTACTAATTAATACTAATTATTTATAATTAATACTAATTATTCATTTTTATTGCTAATTAATCATATTTATTATTATTTATTACTAATTATTACCAATTATTACTAAATATTTCTAATTATTACTAATAACTACTAATTATTCCTAATTATTCCTAATTAACCATATTTATTACTAATTGTTACTAATTATTACTAATTATTACTAATTATTAATATTTATTACTATTTATTTATAATTACTCAAAATTAGTACAAATTATTACTAATTATTTATATTGATTACTAATTATAAAAAATTATTCACATATATTCATAATTATTCCTATTTATTCGTAATTATTTCTAATGATTCCTAATTATTCTTAAATATTTTTAATTATTTCAAATAATTACCAATTATTTCTAATTATTACTAATTATTACTAATTATTAATATTTATTACTAGTTATTACTAATTATTAATATTTAATACTAATTATTACTAATTATGACTAATTATTACTAATTATGACTAATTATTACTAATCGTAACAATTTATTACTAATTACTGCTAATTATAACTTATTCCATCTAATTATTACTAATTGTTACCAAATTCTAATAGTTATCGCTAATTGGTACTAATTATTTTAAATAATCACTAATTATTACTAATTATTATTATTTATTACTATTTATAAATATTAATTTCAATATAATAATTACTGCTTATTTTTTCTAATTATCGCTAATTGTTACAAAATATGATTAATTGTTAATAATTATTAAAAAAATCTAGTTAATACTAATGGCTATTAATTAATAATAATTAATATATCAACTATTAATTAATATTAATTAATACAAATTACAAGTAATTATTTTTAAAAAAAAATTATCCAAAAAAACATCTTATTCTAATTTTATTTAATTGCAACTAATTAACAATAATTATAACAAAAATAAAATAAAATGAATTAACTAAAAAATAAAAGAAAAAGATAAATACCTTAAAATTGAATCTTTCGTAGGATGTATGGCTTGAATATTGATCTGAGGTAGAATCTTAAACAACGATTGAATTTGAGAGGGAAAATGGATGTAGAGAGGGAGAGGGGAAGAGAGATGATTAAAAAGAGAAACAATCAGATTGAGGTATATATAGGTTAGATTATTTGGGATAGAAGTATTTGTGATGGTAGGTCTGTCACAAATACTAACCCCCCTATTAATTAGGGGTGGCGGTTAAAAAATATTTATGACGGGTCCTGTCGAAAATACCCACTCGCCGACATAGTATTTGCGACACGAGTAAACTTCAATCGCAAATATTAAAAAACACTGATGGGTATAAAAAACCCGTTGCAAATACCCTTCCCGAGGTTTGGAGCACAACCCATACCCAACCTTTTTCGATGGGGACCCAATTCCTTTTGCAAATAGCCCATCACAAATATCTCGTTTTCCCGTAGTGATAAATAGTTTTTATTTGAGTCTCTCATTGATTTATTACAAAGCTAGCCTTCCAAAGACATTAGGCCTCATGATCATTGGGTTGTAATTAATGAGTTTTATGTTAAAAATATTATTGTAATATGTGTAAGTGTTTTGGGATGATATAGTTGGTATCAAAACAAGGTATATATATTTTTCGGTATTAAGACTTGCATAATTTAGTGATAACTGATGCACGCCTATCATAGGGCGTGTCTAAAGAAAATTTATTCTTTTAATGCAACAAAGTGGCTGACCAGGGTCATCTCACATGAGGAGTGTCAAAGTTAGTTCATTCACTAATTCTAATTCACATAATCTAGTTGTTTTGGTAGTTTTTTTTCTTTATAAAAACAATTCAATTTTTGAGTTTTTCGAAAATATGAAATTTAAATGCAATACCGAAATAAACTATCCAAAATGTAGATGGATATAGAGTACAAATTAGAAAGAAAGGTTTTGTTCCTAGTTTCGATAATGTGGGTTCCATAATTATTTATATTTTATTTAAATTCAATTTGATAATTTGTTTAATGAAACCTCATTAACGAATTATTTTCCATTGATTTATTGAGTGTGTTAGTTTCGCATGTCTTTGGCACACCAAACCACGCGTCCTCCAATAGTGAATTAGGATTATACGTCAAACAAAAACAAAATTATGAAAAGACATGGCTCCACTATATGTCATTTCATCCTTTAAGGCAACCAAAATCCACCGTATGAAGGTTTTTCCCAAGAGAAGATGTGAAAATTAATGAATCAAAGAAAAGAAATGGAATTTGAAATATTCCCATGGTGGACGACTGCCACACTTGTGCAATACTCTCGCATCCACCACAAATAGAATAAATAAATATTCAATTGAAGTGAAATATAAAAAGAACACCATGACCCCCCCAGGGCCAAGCCTCAGTTTAGTCACATTCCATTTAAAAGTGAAAAGTGACCACGATGGAAAGATAGAAGAGAGAGAAATATATTAGAGTTGGATGAGAAATAGGGTTGGAAAAAGAAATGAGAAACAATTTAATAAAATAGATGAATATGTTACATGGGAAATCAAAACTAAAATAAATGAAAAGAAAATAAAAATCCCAAAGAATGACTATTGTCTATGCTTCCCTCTCCAATCGATTGGATGTGGTGGGATGTATTTGAATTCTTTGGGAAGGAGGATCTCTCCTCCTTTTATTGTCCAGAATTTCCCTTTGAATGTTAGCACATGTTATCCACATTAAATGGTCGATTAACATGATGAGTCCTTCATGAAAGGTGTTCTTAAATTTCTTGCTCATCTCTCTTCAAAATTTAAGAATAAATTTCCATGTGTAGAGACAATTATGTTCATTTTACTCTTAGAATTTATTCTTCCCAGACAGGCTCCCCATATTTCATATCTCCAGTTTCCCATGGATTAATGGCCATGAAAACGGCCTATTCATGCATGGACACATTCAATAAAGTTGTTAACCAATGTATTATACGTATACCCACCAAATTTTAGAGTATTTAGTTTGTCCAATCATGAGATACTAGCCAAATATAAAACATATCCAAATATGTAAACAATTTCAATGCCTTAATTCTGAACTGGTTTTGAGCATCGAAATGGTGGATTAATCTTTAGGTCAGAAGGAAATAAATCCCATGATGTATATAATTTTTAAAAGAAATAATTTTATGATTTAGATCATTATCAAAAATGTTATGGCCAAAATACAGAAATAATCAAAAATAAAAAAAATGAAAATTAGGCAATTTTTCCGATTATAATCAAAATAAAACTAAAATCATAAAATTTTACAGTTTCCCATAAAATCACACTTTTATGGGATTAAAAACATTTGAAATTCAATTTAAAATTATTAAAAATATTAGTTCTTTCAGTCTTCCCACACTTAAACCATGTCTGTTCTCAATCATAAAACCACAATATTGAAAATTAGAGGGCACCAATGTTACCAAAATTCAAATATCAAACCAATAAAAAAATCAATGTCAAATAAAGTTTTCATAAATCCACAAAAAATATTAATTTAATTTCTCAATTTTCAAAGAAATAATCAATTAATGTATTTTAATTTTCCCTTTTCAAAAATTTTAGAAGTTATCTGTCATGACCAGTCCCCCGGGGCCCCTTCCGTAACTACCCCAAGCCTGCTTTCCATAGGCCAGGGGTTGGCGACTAGAACAAGAAATGCATATCTCTAAAACATGAAGGAATTTCTTTTAAACATGTACAAACAAACAGACTAGGTACACACCAAAAGTAAACCACGTAATAAAACAGTTGAAGTAAAGGTGTGTACTAAATGTAAAGGGGCCGGAATACAAGCACAACTGAAAGATACAATTCAATAAAAAAATAGAAAATAACTCCTGAGAATGTCCACCATGGATCCTACCTGAATGGTAGGTACATATCATCTCCACAGATCTCCATATCAACTGTCACCACCATCCACCGTCAGGTCCTAGATCATCGAGTCTCAATCAAGGCAGCACATTGTCTGCATAAGACACAACAAGGTGCGGGCGAATCCCATGTAGGGTTGAGTATAACAATACCCAGTAGGGACCCTGAGAACCCCAAAGGTCTTTCAGAATTCCACAAAGAAAAACAAAAAAGCATGATATCAATCATAAATCATTAAGAAAAAGACTTAGCTCAATCCAAGTATACCTTAATTATATAAGTACAAATGATTAACCATAAGGTGAGATCATCTTATTTTGTTAAGAGGAACTACTACTGAGCCACACATGATCGATATGAACTAACTCCCACTGACCCATATAGGAACCATCCTACCCATGATCGATAGGTACTAACCCCTACAGACTCACAAAGGATCAATAGATACTAACCTCCACTGACAAACACATGATCGATACCTACTAATCCCCACTGACCCACACAGGATCTGTTGCCACTAACCCACATAGGACCGCTGAGCACTGAACCACATATGATCTGACCCACACAAGATTGGTTCTGATCCACATAGGAACATGAGGTGCTGATCCACATAGGATTTCTTGGTGCTGATCCACATAGGATCGCTATACAAATGACAGCCAGCCAAAGGATTATCCACACCCACTACGCTTAAGTTCCATAATATTTTCTCCTCATGATATCAGTCATTCCTCAACATCCATGAAGAATTAACCCAATGATTCTTCATGTCATAAGGGTTCCAACGCAACAGACGGCGCGTCAATTGGACGCCTAGTCTGTCAGTTATAGGCATTTTAGAGCCGAGGGCCCGGTTAGATTCTGGTACGATCCAACCTGGCTGTATTACCACTTTCTCCAAAACATAGGTGGAGTATCTCAAAAGTACTATCTTTTTCCAAGGATTCCAGCACCGCAGATGGTTCATCAAACGGACGTCTGGTTTGAGAGAGATTACCTTCTAAGCATAAGTGGGTCGATATGTGTCGGGGTTTGGTCTGACCCAGCCAAATTGAACCGGTTTTGGCAGACCCTGCCCGGCATGCCCCGGCTGGGCATGGCCGCGGCGGCTCAGCCCATCGGCTGGCGTGACCCACGCGAGGGTCACATAGTCCACCTACCGAATGGCTCAAAGAGCCATTTGGATCTTAGTTGGCGGTGCCAGGTGGTACTACCTGGTAGTCCGCTGGACCCACAGGGAGTGGGTCCTATCCCTTTGTCACGACATCAAAGTCACTGCCTACCTCACTGCAGTGCATGGTGTTGTGCCGCCTCTCACCTCCACGGCTGGCCGAGAATCGGCCGCCTATTCACTTTCTGTGGCGCTGCCCCCCTTCTGTGGCCGTCGAGTGCCGACAGCCACCTTCATTGCCGGTGCTAGTCACCAGTGCCACCCAGCCGGATCTTCCACGAGCCACCGAGTGAGTTTCGATGGTATGTTTATCCTTCCGCTCGCGCCTATGGGCCTTTGGGGATGCCGCCACCACTGCGTGGCTCCCGGATACAAGGTCCTGTGGAATTTATAAATTCATCCCTCGAAGAATGTCACTAGAATGAAGCGGCAGAATGTATCGGCCTTGTTCATTTGGCCCACACCCTCCACATTTTCATCTTAACAAGTGGTATAAATTTAATTCATTAAAGATAAACATAAATAATAAACACCATACCTTGGGAATCATTGGTGACTGTTGTGGATGGCGGTGCTTCCACGTTCGAGGGTATTGCGGACAAAGGATAAGGTTTGCGTGCATTGTCGTTCATCAACATTAGACCTCCAGTTTGATTCTTCCACACCGTCATAAAATCCTCTGTTCTTCATTGGAAGAAGGCTCACTAATTCTTTGTTAGAGCTCACCCCAAAATTCCTCCCAAATCTCCATTAGTCGACATTTTAATAAAACAAAGAAAGAGTTAAGGAATTAATTCATCATTCAATTAAGGGCCCATTAATTGGTAAAATAAATAATTCCCATTAATTGAATGTGGTGTGGTTACAAAATTGATTAGTCAACACATTAAATGTCTTGACAACCCAGTGGTCCCGCCACTACCACTCAACTGTTGGAGAAGAATAAAACAACAATTTCATGTTATTTTATTATTCTTCAAAATGTCTGAAAACTAACTTTTTCTCTGAACCTACTGCAATAAAAGTGAAGTATCCCTTAAGAAAACCCTAGAACTGCAGATTCAATAGTGTTCTTGGATTCCAATTCCGAGCACTGATCCAAAAGTTATAAAGTGCTTCACGTACGTTTACTGAACTTACCATTAAAAAAAGTTCCAAATTATGTTCTGGGCACACCGTGCCTCATAATCAAGCGCCGTTAATTTTCGCAGACTCGTAATGATCCCAAATAATTAAAAACAATTATATTGAATTTCTATGTATTTACATTCTCCCCACCTTGAGGGTTTTCTTCCACAAAAACTACAACAAAACAAGGGGAATAAATGGGGGTACTGAGTACACATCTGATCCTCCTCATCCAATGTGCTCTCATAGATATTTTCTATGCTGCCAACATACTCACACCAGAGGAATCAACCGCCCCAGAAGGAACCACTCATGTCGATCCTCAATCTCCACTAAGAACTCTGCAATCGTCACCCCATAATCAATGTCCACCTTTCCCCAATCGATAATGTGTGATTTATCATGAACATACCTCCTCAACTGTGACACATGGAAAACATTATGCACTTGGTGCATCTATGGGGGAAGAGCTTGATGGTATGCCACCTCGGGTACTCTGATCAGGATTTGGAATAGTCCGATGAACCTTGGAGATTACATTCCGCCCATCCAAACCATCACAATCCTTGGCGGGGTGAGAACTGTAGGAAGACATGATCTCCCTCCTCAAACAGTAAGGTTATCTGTCTCTTATCGGCATAAGACTTCTACTAGTTCTGTACAGTCTTCATCCTCTCCGGGATAATCTTCACCTTCTCCGTGGTAGCCTATAACAACTCTGTACCCATAAGTACTGAATCCTATGGGTCTTTCTAGAATAGAGTTGATCTGTAAGGTCACCTGTACATGGACTCAAATGGAGCTATACCAATGCTGGTGTGATAACTGTTGTTGTATGCGAACTCCACCAGTGGTAGGTGGTCCTCCCAACTGCGACCAAAATCGAGGAAACAAGCTCAAAGCTTGTCCTCGAGTGTCCGTATAGTCTTCTCTGTCTGAAAATATATCTATGGATGGAAGGTGGTGCTCAAGTGAAGCTGCGTCCCGAACGCCTCCTGCAATCCCTTCCAAAAGCTGGATATAAAAAATGAGTTTTGATTTGAGACGATCATCGATGTCACTCCATGAATTGATACAATCTCCTACACGTAGAGGTTTCCAAATCCGTCTACTGATCCCTATTCTCTTATGGGTAGGATGTGGGACGACATGGTGAGTCGGTCAATGATAACCTAGATGGATTTGTTTTCCCTGTACATACATGTTATCGTTGTCATGTAGTCGATAGAGATACCATCCCACTTCTACTCCAGTACCTCAAGTGGCTGAGCTAAGATTTCTAGTACTTAATGCTCGACCTTCACTTGGTGACCAGTAGGACATTGAGTTACAAACTCTGCCACTATTTTCTTCATCTCTGGCCACCAGTACTGATGCAGGAGGTCTTGGTACATCTTTTCCACTATAGGATGGACCGCTAAAGGGGATGTATGAAACTACCTCAACACCACTTCCCGAATCATTACTGGTACCATAGTGCATCCTCTGGAGAGGATGAAGAGCTCCCCAAGTTCATAAAATCTACCTGGAGCCTCTCTTGAGGATATATAAGCACATCAGGCCTTGCAGTCTATGTCCCCAAGATGTGCCTCCCTGAATCGCTGATGGAGTGGGGGAGTAACTATCATAGACTGGAGGTAATATACTTCATCACTATCCACGAAGGATAACTGCAACACGGCAAGCTTCTCTGTCCCCTCACTCATCAATTGTATCCTAGACCTCTTGATAAGTGTGTCTGCTACTACGGTCCCCTTCCTAGAAGTGAAGACTATCTCAAATTCATAGTCATGGTGGAACTCCAAACATCGTCACTATCTCAAGATGAGGTCCTTATGTGAGAATATATACCTGAGACTATTGTGATCATAGTAAACAGTAAATTGTTCACCTATCAGGTAGTGCCGCCACATCTTCAGTGCAAAGACCACTTCTGCTTACTCTTGGTCATGGGTAGCATAGTTCTTATCATGTTTTATCAAATAATGTGAGTCATAGGTGATCACCACTCGCTCCTGCATCAAGACACAACCCAGTCCGGTCCCTGATGTGTCATCATAGACTACACACCCAACATCACCATCGGGCAGCCTCAAGATGGGAGCACTCTTCAATCTCTGCCTGAGCTCCTGGAATCTCTGTTGGCCCTTCTCCGTCTACATGAAAGGCTTACCCTTCTTTTTCAAAGCAGAAAAAGGTGCCACTACCCTAGAGAAGTCCTGTAAAAATATTCGGTAGTACCCAACAAATTCCAGGAAACTCTGCACCTCAATCACACTCCGAGGGGGCTCCCAAGCCAAGACTACCTCTATCTTTACTATATCCATAACAACTACAGCCTCTGAGATAACGTGCCCCAGGAAGTGGACTTCCCATACCCAAAATTGTCACTTCAAGAGCATTCCATAAATATGGTGGTCTCTGGGTGTATCTAGAACTATATGTAGGTGCGTGGAATACTCCTCCTCCAACACTGAGTATATCAAGATGCTGTCAATGAAGACCACCACAAAGAGATCGAGGAAAGGCTAGAAGATCCAGTTCATGAGCCCCATGATCACTTTTGGAGCATTGGTCACACTGAAGGGCATCAACAATAACTCATAATGGCCATACCCACTTCTGAAGGCCATCTTCAGTACATCCTCATCCCATACCATGAGCTGGTGATAGCCTGATCTGAGGTTTATCTTTGAAAACCATCAAGCTCCCCTTAGCTGGTTGAAAAGATAATCAATCATCAGGAGTGGATACGTTTTCTTCACGGTCACCTAGTTCAGTTGCCTATAGTCCACAAATATCCTCTAACTCCCATATAACTTCTTGGAAAACAAAATCGGGGATACCCATGGAGAAACACTGGGCCATATGAACCCCTTATTTGGCATGTCCTCCAACTATACCTACAACTCACTAAGCTCTACGAGATCCATCCGATATACTGGTGTAGATATCAATGTCGTCCTGGGGTATATGTTGATGTAGAAGTCTACCTCTCTATGATGAGGTAGTCCCGATACATCACCAGGAAAGACATCAACATACTGGTCCACCACTCTAAGATAACATAGACTCCTCACGCCAACTGATATGAGGGTAAGACTAGCCAACTAATAAGTGATCGACTACACCCTCCGCCGAGTAAGTCCATCCTATGCTGCAAAGGTTCCATTCTCACTGGTGAAGGAAAACCAACTCCCGTTCACGCTGACACACCAAACTTTGCACCTAAAATCGTAAATCTAAGCATGGACGGTGGATAGCCATTCCATAACCATGATGACGTCATAAGGCCTTGACGCTCCTACAAGGAGATCCCATCCAAATCTATCTCCTCATAGAGTAGGATCACACTACCGACTCTTGTGTGTAATCATCGAATCCTCTCCCATATGAGTCTTCAATCGTAAGGATCGGTCCAATGGATCTACTAGAATCTCGGAGATCCAAACGAGTTCCATGGAAATAAAATAGTGACTAGAACTTGTGTCTATAAGAACTAAAACTAGGGTATAATAGACCCAGTTCATACCTATAATAATCTCTGAAGTACTGTGGTCATAGGCTTATGCCACCGGAAGCAGATCTCACCCATGTCCACCTACTAACTATGGTCGGGGTGGACCACCTAGGGGTGATGGTGGTAGAATATCAAACCGTCATCCACCACTTGTTGTACGACCTACTCCTCTAACATGTGTGATTCCCTATATAACTCCTCACTAAAATCTCCACCTCTTCCTCGGCGGTCCCTCGACCGTCTATTGATCGTTGGTATGGCGGGTCAGGCAGTCACGAGCCATGTGGCCCTGCCCGCCGTACATGAACCATAGTCTTCTCCTCTACTATCCTGCTCCACGTCGTGAGCTCTTTACCTATAACCCTACATCTTGGGGTCATCCTTTGAAAGGTCTGGCCCTCTTGTACCTATGCATCATCTGCCTATTTCATGCTGTAGATGACTCGACTACCTGTCATCTGGTGCTGGCTCTCACTATCAGTGCCTGCTCAACTAAGAATCTCTCCACCTATAAGGCTCGATGGAGAACTGCAGTGTGCGTCAGGATATTGAGATATATCATCAACACTATGATCTCCCATCATAGACCCTGCTCAAAGATATGGGCCATGAAGAAATGGTCTCGTACCATATCGGTGGAGTAGCGTGAGAGGTCATTGAATATCACTGAGTGTTGGGCCACTGATAGGCTACCCTGCTGTATGTGTAATAGCTCATGGATACACATTGAGTGTAAAGTTTCTGGTATTAAGTCTGCCCTGAAGAGGGTATCAAAGTCCAACCATGAGAGTGTCTCCTCCTCATGCGTCTAGAGTGTCAGACTCCAACATCTCCCTTATATGCCCTGGAACAGGCTAGCAGTTAGGAACACCATCTGATCTAAAGGCGTCTCAACTAAGCGAAACACCCATGCCACAACTTCCAGCCGGTTTTCAACTTCTTGGGGATCTGTCTCATCTTGAATCATCAGAGGCCACTATCTCTGGAAATCATGCAATGTTCTCAATCAGCGTAAACATTCCGCTAATTGGGCTTGTGGAAACTTCTAGCCTCCGAGTGGTGGTGCTGCTAGTACACCACCTGAAGGTTCCAACACAGTAAGAGGGCACTACCCCAAAGCCTCGTCGCTCAGTTGGCCAGCATCATGTAATATCTCTAGAATTCTGGCCAGCTATTTAAGTGGCAACATCCTAGAAATAAATCATTGTGCCACAGTCAATAAGTTATACCATGGGAGCTGACTCTAATGAGATTAAAAGTGTCACATTTTCAAAACACACACAATCAATTTTTTCATGCACTAAGTCAGAAATCATAATTCAGGGTCCTTGTGTATGGATACGTCAGCCGCCGCACCAACACTGGACTCCACGAACTGAAAAACACACTCAAAACACTTAGCACTATTGCTCCATTAGAAAGATTAGAGTCTTAGTTATTTGGTAGAACTGAATCCTCTAATACAACTTTGTCATGACCTATCCCCTAGGGACCATGTCGTGACTACCCCAAGCCCACCTTCTATAGGCTATAGGTTGGTGACTAGCACCGGAAAGGCATATCCCAAAAACGGGAAGGCATTGCCTTTAAACCATTACAAACATACAGACTAGGTACACAAAAAAAGTAAACCACATAATAAAACAAATTAAGTAAAAGTGTATACTGAATATAAAGGGTCCAAAATACAAGCCCAACTGAAAGATACAATACAACAGAAAAATAGAAAATGGCTCCTAATATCGTCTGCCAAGGATACTACCTGAAGGGTAGATACAGAGCCTCTCCACAACTCTCGATGTGAATGGTCACTGCCATCCACTATAAGGTCCTAGATCCCCCAGTCTCAGTCAATGCTTCCCATCATCAGCACAAGAAAAAACAAGGTATGGGCAAAGACTGTGCATGGGTGTGTATAACAATACCTAGTAGGGATCCCGAGATCCCCGAAGGTTTCTGATAATTCTACAAAGGAAAACCACAAAGCAAGATCTCAATCAAAAATCACAAAGAAAATGACTCAACTCAAGCCATGTATAAAATAAGTACAAAAGTAAAAATGATTAGCTGTAAGTTGAGATCATTTTATTATGTTAAGAGTCATTGTTGATGACCCACACAAGATCGATAGGTACTAATCCCCACTGACCCACACACGATCTGACCTGCCCAGGATCGATAGGTACTAACACCCGCTGACCTACACATGATCGATAGGTACTAACCCCCGCCGACCCACACAAGATCGATATGTACTAACTCCCACTGACCCACAAATGATCTGACCCACACATGATCTGTATGTGTTGACCGACATGGGATCCTTAAGCACTGACCCACATAGGATCTGACCCACACAGGATCAGTATGCGCTGACCCACACAGAATCGCTGAGCGTTGACCCACATAGGATCACTGAGCACTGACGCACATAGGATCAATGTTGATCCACACAAGATCTCTAGGGGTTGATCCACAATGGATCACTTAGTGTTGATCCACACAGGATCACTAGGTGCTGATCCACACATGATCACTATTCAAATGACTTCCAACCACATGATTCTCCGCACCTGGTGCACTTGAGTATCATAGTATTTGCTCCTCAAAATTTCAGTCATGCCTCAACTACCACGAATTCCCATGAATAAGTAACCCACTGATACGTCATGTCATAAGGTTTCTAACTCAATAGATGGCGCATCAATCAGACACCCAGTCTATGAGTTATAAGCATTTTAGTATCAAGGCCCCGATTTGATTCAAGTATGATCCATCCTAGATGTATTCTAACTTTCTCCAAATCTTAGGTGGATTATATCAAATGGACTGTCTTGTTCCAAGGAATATAGCACCATAGATTATTCATCAAATGGATGTCTGGTATACGAGATTTGACCCTCTAAATGTAATTGGAGAGAAATGGGTCCGGGTCCGGTCCGACCTGACATTGGCCAACCCAAACCAGTTTGGGTCAACCTGAACCAGTTCATGTCGACCCCAACCAGTACAGGTCCAACCCAGCCTGACCCAGTCCGACCCGACCTGGGCTGGGCAGGTTGGGCTGTGCCGTAATGGGCTTGGCCTGCAGGGCCGCAGACAGGCCCGCCCCGGCTGGGCATGGCTGCGGTGGCTCAGCCCGCCAGCTGGCATGAACCGTGCGAGGGGTGTGCGATTTGAATAAAAAATGGATCAATGATCTGTTCGACACTTAATTGGTGACACCAGGTGGCACTGCCTAGCTGTCTGGGGGTCCCCTCCCTTTGCCAAGGCTTCGAAACGATCACCTGCCTCCCCACGAAGCGCGATGACGCACCGCCTCCCGCCTCCAAGGCCAGATGAGAGTTGGCCACCTGTCTCTCTACCGAGTAGCTTTTCCCCCCTTACAAGGCTAATGAGTGTCAGCTGCCGCCTTTGTAGTCGGCGCTGGTCGTCAGTGCCACTGTGTCGGTGCCGCGACAGCGGATCTTCTGTGGGCCACCAGATGAGCTTTAGTGGTCCCTTTTCCCTTCCACTCGTGCCTATTGGTCTCCTGGGATGCCTTTGTTGCTACGTAGATCCTGTATTCAAGGTTTTGTCGAATTTGAAAATTCATCCCCCAAAGAACGCAACCAGAATGAAGCCGTGGAGGGTTCGAGCCTTGTTTGTTTGGCCCGAGACCTCCACGTTAGCATCTTAACCAGTGGTAGAAATTTAATTCATAAAAGATAAATTTAAATAATAAACACCCTGCCTTGAGAATCATTGGTGATTACGGCACATGGTGGTGCTTCCACGTTCGAGGGTATTTCATATGAAGGAGAAGTATCACATTCATTGTCGTTCCTTGACCGCCGACCTCTAGATCGATTCCTAAATGAAGTTATCAAATTTTCTATTCTTCATTAGAAGAATGTTCATCAGTGCTTCATCGGATCTCACCACTAAATTCCTACCAAATTTCACTTTCCCTAGTTTTAATAAAACCATTAAAGAGTTAAGGAATTAATTCATCATTCAATTAAGGGCCCATTAAATGGTGAAATTAATGAGTCATATTAATTGAAAGTGGTGTGATTACACAATAGATGTGTCAATCCATTAAATGTCTTGACAACCCATAGGTACCGCCACTATTTATCAACAGTTGGATAAAAATAAAATAAAAATTTCATGTTATTTTATTATTCTTTAAAATGTATAAAAACTAACCTTTTCTCTTGACCTACTGCGGTTGATGTGAAGCCTCCATTAAGAAAATCCTAGTGCTTCAGATTAAACGATGTCCTCAGATTTCAATTCCAAGCATCAATCCAAAAGTTAGAAATTTTCTCCCGTACCTTTACTGAACGTAAACTAAAAAAATTTCAAAATTCCATTCCGGGAACACCAGGCCTCAGAAGCAAGCGACATATATTTTTGTAGACACATAATAATACCAAATAATTAAAAATACATTATATGAAAATTATTAGTCTTTACATTATCATTTCATTCATTAAAGCTCTTGTTGTAGGGCGTAGAAAAAGAAAATTATTTTTCTAATGCAGCATAGTGGCTGACTAGGGTCATCTAACTTTAAAGATCTTATGAATTTGTTCACTCACTTAATCTAATTAACCAAAAATACTTTTTTTGTTGTTTTTATTTCATCTTTTAATGTAATGGAATTTAAATGAAATAAAATATATAACGAACATGCAATGACAAAATGTAATTAGTGATAAAAGAATATGGCCTTTATGGTATGGTTTGTGGGTTCCATCATTCTCTTTATTAGTGTTTAAATTTAGTTTGAGAATTCAATTATGAGATCTCATTCTTGAATTATTATTCTTTTACTTATTGGTATGAAACCTTGAATCCATTTAGAAATATTAATTCCACATCCTCTTATAATCAAGGTTAATGTTACACCTCGACTGAGAGTGTGACATCTTCTAAAATATGCCCCCATCGTATGCAATTTCTTCTACTTAATAGATCAACTCCATTGTATAAAGATCTATTATACATTATAATGGAGTGAAAAGATTTAATAAAACAATAAAAATGATTTGGATTTTAGTTTCATAGTGGACGATCGCCACACCTATTCACTGTTACTCTTACTCATGACAAACTGAAAAAACATAAGAATTAAGCGCAGAATCAATGGAATTTACACTTACCTCTCTCGTACCAGTCCTATGGTTAGCCCCTCATTTTTAGAGTAAGAGGTCATGGGGGCCGAAGAAGAAGAAAAGAGGAGAATAAAATAAAAATAATGAGGATGAGGAAAGAAGAAGAAGAAAGACACACACATGTAATCACAAAATAAAAATAGAAGAGGAATAAGAAAAGGAGAAAATAAAGGTGAAGAAAATTGAGAATAATAAGAAGGTAGTATGGAAGAAGAAGAAAAAAATAAAAACCTTGCATAAATAAGATTTTATTTAAAATAAACTAAATTAAAATATAATTGAAAATTAATCTAATGTAATTGGAATAAAAATAAAAACAAAAGATGAAAAGAAATGGGTGCAATAGCTTCCCCTCCAGAATCTATATCCGTAAAGTTGTATCATGTTTGGAACACCATTTGTTCGAATCACTGATCACATAGGGATTCACTATTAAATTCCACCCTTACACCGCTGTTTTATACTAGTTTTTTTAATGAATATTCCAAATATAATAATAAATTTCAGTTAATGTTTTTTTCAATGAATTAATGTTTATAACTATTAAAAAAGGAAATTATCCTTGTTCTGTTATTTTCATTGAAGGTGGAGGTGATTTGGAGGTCGGGAGATCATCCAGAAGAAAAATGTTCGAAACTGCATGACATCCCATGGAAATCTATCCACTATTTTGAGCAGTATGAGAATTACATTCATCCAAATGGGATGAAAATTTTATTTCATCCCCAAAACATCATGGGATACAACTATTATCAAATAATAGAAACCCAATTTGGCCATCTGGTGGCCCATCCGAACCATTCTGTCCAAGGGAGAGAATCTGACTGAATTCAAAAGTTTGTTTCGGTCTTTTGACCATATCTCCCAATACAGTTCTCTAATGGAATTAATATTTGATATGGAGATATTCAATAGTTCCTCCAACAGTTTTACTCTTTTGTTAATGTCATGATATGGATTTAAAATATTCTAAAATCAAGACACAATTGGTATCTCAAAAACCGGGTGCTCAAAACCACGTTCCATTTTGGCTATAAAAATGCACCATGGGAACCTCATTTGTAAGTTCTTCCAAGAATAAAATCTATGCCAATTTGGAATCCTAGATGAGTATCCTCCTCATCCTAGAGGTTCTGGAGGCCCCTATCCTCATAGGGGGATCATGAATGAAGAAGGTGTTCCATATGAGCTTCCTTCTCCTCCCGATGTCAAGCTAAGTGGTGGGTGATCATTGCGAGGGATCTATACACTTGATGAGGGAGTTCCGGAACATAATTTTATACTGGTTTGGTGCATATTGTGGTTTTATATTTTCATTCATATGTATCTAAACTTGTTTTGATTCATTGAATTGAAATAATTATTATTTCATAACCGATTCGTGTGCGATTTTAAGTGTGTGTCTTGTATTGTTTTGATGGGACAACATAAGAACCATTTTGTTTCCCAAACATTTGAGATTTCAAGGATCCTTTAAAAAACATAAAGAATTATAAGGGTCTTGAACTTGAATACATGATTGTTATGTCTAGATTTAGTTATAATCACATCATTTTAAGAGGCTTGTGGCTACCCAAGATCTTGGTTAACCCTCAACCAAAGGATTAGACTAAAACCTAATTATCAATTAATAATGAGGAACTCTTAAAGTGTTGTAGTGACTTAGCAATGATCACTTATTTATCTAATATTTTTCATAATTTACTTGGTATTTTATCTTTATATCTCTTTAAATTAAGTTACTTTCTAGAAACTGTTTTCACAAACACCCCCACTTTGGTTATTATAATTATAAATACACCCTAAAAAACAATGAATTATCATTGAGAGATGAACTAGGGTCTTCCCTAAACTAAAAAATACTCTTTAAATCACTATAAATTTGACACGCCGTGATATCACGTTCAAATTTTGGCACTGTTTTCGGGGAGTGCTTTGGTTTTTAGTGCTTGTTATTTATAAGATTTTTGTAAATTTTGTGAATATTTATTTGTTTTAAAATATACCTTTACCTATATTTTTGTGTTATATTTTATTTCATGTGTAGGTTTTGTGCATGATGCATTATAATCCATGATATTTACCACCTTGTGAACCCAAACTAGAGTGGATCTTATGTCAGCGACCCCGAGATGTACAAGAGAACCCTTTAATAGAGGACACACAAGACAACAACACTCTTCTTGATCCTCCATCTTCTTCTTCTGGAACCAACATTAAAACTGAAATAAAATTATATATCAAGGCTGAAAAAATAGAAAACTAATATTACTAACCTCACATGATATCTATTACCAAACCACATACATTGAATTATAAGGTGATGCACCAAATTTGGAACTAAAATCTGGTTTAATTCATCTATTACCAAGATTCAAAGGACTTCATAGAGAGGATCCACATGAGAATTTAAAAGAATTTCACACTGTTTTTTCAACATTAAAACCTACTAATGTGGATGAGGAACAAGTAAAGATTAGAGAATTCCCCTTTTCTTTAGATGATACTTCAAAAGACTGGCTTTATTATGTTAATTTCCCAATAAGAGGATGGACAGACATGAAATGAATTTTTCTTGAAAAATATTTCCCAACCTCTCAAATTGTAATAATAAAGAAGGAAATATGTGGTATAATACAATCTCAAGGGAAAAACATCATGAATATTGGTAATGATTTAAAATATTATGTTTAATTTGTCCACACCACCAAATATGTGATGAAATTTTAATACATTATTTTTATGAAGGTTTAATTGTAATTGATAATAACATGATTGATGCTACTTTAGGTGGTGCACTAGTAGAAAAGACCCTAATTGCTGGAAGAAATCTGATTGGGAATATGATGAAAAATAGTCCACAATTCGGTACAAGATCCAGCATACCCATTAGAGCTGTCCATGAGGTGAAAAGTTCTAAATTTGAGAAGAAGGCGGAAACAAAGTTTGAAGAGGTATGTACCCTTTTACGATAACCTGCTTTCTCCCAAGGGAAATCTCAATCTCCTCCTCCCCTCCATTGTGGAATCTGCTCTTCTGACACCCATTATTCTGACAAATTCCACTAATTGAGAGAGAATTCTAAGAGTTGTGAGGAAATATTCCTAGGATGCCCCTATAACCAACCCTTTAGGAAAGAACCATACTATCCATCCAACTCTAGGTGGAATGAAAACATGCTTATATTCATTGTGGGTATTCAAACAACCCTCGTCCACCATGGAACCAACATGGGAAGAGTATCCACCCACCACCATTACCAATAAATCCTCAACCACCCTAGAGTCCTTTCCAACTTCTCCTCCCAAACCCGAGCCTAGACTAGAAGATTTGATGAAACAAATGGCTTCCAATAATCTCCAAATGTAAAAAACCACCCAAGAAGCCATACAAGACCTAAAAACCTAATTAGGACAACTATCTAACTCAGTGGGTGAAATTGAAAGTCACGGGTCGGGTAAACTACCATCTCAAACAGTATTCAACCCTAGCGATAAAATAATTGTTTGTACCATTTCCCTTAGGAGTGTAAAATAGATGAATCATCCATTAGAGTCATGCCCTCTTGATTAAGCCTCCATCCTAACTATTAAAAATGTTCCAAATGTTGAAAATCCTTGTCTTGAGAAATTCCCATCCAAAGGAAAGTGTGTGTATTTTGATGAGTCACCATGCCCAACCATTTCTCTTCCATTTCCCCAAAGGGCCACCCAATCTAGAAAACAAAATGAAATTTAACTTGATAAAGATATTTCAGAAACATTAAAAAAAGTTCAGGTTAACATCCCCTAGATTGATTCTATGAAGAAAGTTCCATTATAAACCATGTTTCTAATGGAGATGTGTACACACCGAAGGTGACTTTTAGGTGATTAAAATGTGATCTTGGGGAGGAATGTTTTAGCATTTATAGAGCCATCACTTCCCACCTAGTTCAATGATCATGGAACATTCTCAATTCCGTAAACCATATGAGAGTATTCTTTTTCAAATGATATTCTTGATTTAGGTTCTTCTATAAATGTGATGCATCACTCCATTTACTATAAATTTTAGGTTGGGGAATTGAATCCCACTGGAATAGTTGTTCAACTGGCTAACCAGAGTACCGCACACCCCTATGGTGTGTTAGAGGATGTTCTTGTGAGGGTTCCAAATTTAATTTTTCCTATTGATTTTTATGTTCTTAAAATGGAAGAAGATAGGATGAATAGACATTCAATGATTATATTGGGGATACCATTATTGAATACCATAAAAACCATAATTAATTTCCACATTGGTACATGATCTATAGAGTTTGGTGGTGAAATTTTCCACTTTAATATCCTTGATGCCATAAAGCACCCCTCAGAAGAACATTCCACTGTCTCAGTTAATTATCTAGATGTACTCACTCCCCATGAAAAAACCTAACTTCATTCCCGTGAACCCCTTTTTGAGTTTTCTTCATTTATAGAAATTATAAAAAATTGAATCAAGAATTGATTCTTGTAGTGGTCTAGAAAAGTTTCATGCGTGTTTATTGATTGTTTATTTTTTAAACACTTAGGATACAATGACCATCGATGGTACTTCTAAACATGTAAAATATCATTCCTCATATAAGGATGATACCATTCAGAAGTTATATTAGATCAATGACCTCTCACTTTCATACACACTCCCATCAATCCAAAATACACCTAAATTGGAACTGAAACAACTGCCTCAAGATTCAAAGTATTAATATCTTGAGAATGGAAACTAGTTGGTCGACATCATTGCTTGTTCACTCCCTCCTGAGCATGAATTATAACTGTTTGATCATTTTAGGGAGTATAATAAATCTTTGGGATGGACACTTTCTGAGATTCCTAGTAATTACCATCAATTTTCTAACATCATATTTTATGAAATGATGAGGCTAAACCAGTGAGGAATGCACAATGTTGACTGAACACAAACCTCCTAGAAGTTGTGAAAAAGGAGGTAATAGAATTATTGGCTGCTAGATTTATTTACCTATTATCTAACAGCCAATGGGTTAGTCCCATTCAAGTAGTTCCTAAAAAAGATGTCCTTAAAGTAATCAAAAATTAAAACAATGAATTGGTTCCAACTCATGTGCAGAATAGTTGGCGTGTCTGTATAGACTATTGCCGACTTAACCAAAACACAAGGAAGGACCATTTCCTTTTTCCATTCATTGACCAAATTCTAGAGAGGATAGCGGGTAAGTCCCACTATTGTTTCCATGAGGGGTATTATAGATACTTTCAGATATATATTTCCCCCGAGGAACAGGAAAAGACAACCTTCACTTGCCCCTTTGGCACATTCTCATATAGGACGATTTTATTTGGTCTGTGCAATGCTCTAGGTACTTTCCAATGATGCATGGTTAGTATTTTTCTGATTACCAGGAGAATTTCATGGATGTATTCATGGATGTTTTCACGTTTTAGGGATCCACTTTTGATAAATGCTTATGTAGTCATGGTTTAGTCCTTTGTTGCTGTATTTAAAATAATCTGGTTTTAAATTATGAGAAATTCCATTTCATAGTGCGACATGGTATATTTTTGGGGCATGCCATTTCTGGGGATGGAATCCATGTAGATAAATCCAATGTGGATGTAATTTTTTCCTTGCCATTCCCCAAAAATGTATGGGATGTGCGGTCTTTCCTAGGACATGTTGGATCTTACATTCATTTAATTCATGACTTTAGTAAAATTAAACTCCCCCTTAGGATTACTCGAAAAAAGGATTTTTTTTGATAAAGAATGTGAATAATCTTTTAATAAGTTAAAATTGAGTCTCACTTCACCCCTAGTAATCCAAACACCACAGTGATATTTACCATTTGATCTTTGGTGTGATGCATCTAACTATGTAGTTAGGGATGTTTTATCACAAAGGGTTGACCGAGATCCACATGTAATAGCCGATGCCTCATGTACATTGGACCCTGACCATGAAAAATAAACCTCAACTAAAAAATAATTCCTTTCTATTGTGTTTGACTTGGAAAAATTCAGGTCATACCTTTTGGGGTCCAAATTCATTGTGTTCTCAGACCATGCAGCCCTTTGGTATCTCCTTACGAAACCGGAAGCCAAACCACGTCTCAATTTATGGATGATCATCCTTCAAGAATTTAATCTAGAAATTAGAGACCGAATAGGAGAGAGAATGTGGTGGCTGACCATATCAGTAGGATTCCCCCATCCTAGGACATTGAATAATCCCCCTGTATTCCTATAATTGATATCTTTCTTGATGATCAATTGTACCGAGTGAAAGATGTTATTTATTGGTATGATGAAGTTGTAAATTATTGGTAGCTTCTTGAATTCCTTTTAATATCAATAAAAACTAAGACAGTATTATAAAACATGTGTCTCATTGGTACATTTTGGATTCCCCAACCTCTAGGGAATATGTAGTGATCATTTCCTTAGGCGTTGTGTTCTTGATAGCGTGTTTTAGTCTGTCCTTAGATTTTGTCACACTCATGCTTGTGGGGGCCACTTTGGTCCCCAGTGGACTGCTTTCAAGGTCCTTGATTCCAGTCCCTTTTTGGCCAAAACTTTTTTAGAATGCCCATGATTTTTTCAAATATTGTCCTCGTTGGAAAAGAATGGGTAATGTCTCTAAAATAAATGCAATTCCACAACAACTGTTTCTCTTTCATGACATTTTTTATGATTGGGGCATTGACTTTAGGGGTCCATTTCCTCATTCCTTTGGCAACTTGTACATTCTTCTGGTGATCGATTATGTTTCAAAATGGGTAGAGGCCCGAGCCAAAAGGATATATGACTCCAAAATAGTTGTAGAATTTTTGGGAACTTTGATCTTTTGTAGGTTTGGATTACATAGGTTTATCATTAGTGACTAAGGTTCTCATTTCTACAACCGAATAATTCAATCACTTTTTCATCGGTATGGGGTCGGTCAAAGAGTGTCTATGGTATATCACCCATAGACCAATGGACAAGACGAAGTGTCAAATAGAGAGGTAAAAAATATTCTTCAAAAATTGGTTCAACCCAATAAAAATGATTGGAGTCTTCGACTTGATGATTCATTATGGGCCTACCATACTGATTTCAAAACTCCCATTGGAATGTCACCCTATCAGATTGTGTTTAGAACGAGTTGTCACCTGCCTATTGAGAATGAGAACCATGCCTACTTGTAATGACCCAACCCCAGTTACCCAGAGTCAGTGCATTATTTTAATACATTGGCATGATTAAAAAGAATCAAGTCCCATAGGACCGATCAGTTTAGTAGTCTTGGAAAATAGATTACATACATTAACTTTACATTACAGTTTCAAACATACAACATAGAAAAATAATACTTTGATAATTCAATTTTCCCTTGGCTTAACCCTACATCTCAAACACAAAACACTTCTTGGGATCCTGGGAAAATAAAACATAAGAAAGGGGTGAGATCAGATGATCAGTAAGGGTAAATAATTTCGTGGAATCTATAAACATTTAATTATAGATGTATAATAAAAACAACAAACTTTTTAAACTTAATCTTGAACATAATATGGAACAAATGAATCAAACATCACCATATAAACAAGTACATGTATATTCTACTAGTCAAATAATCACATGTATTAACTAATTTCATAATGAGGGAATGCCTAACGCCGAAAATCATTACCACATAGTCAAGGCCTTGTGCCAAGACTACAAATAAAATTTTTGTCAAGGCCTTGTGCCAAGACCCTAGTTTGTCTCATGAGACCTACATATGAATCAAGGAGCTATAGAGGGCTCCACCCGTCACTTACTAAGTCCACTACATTCCACATATGAAGATGTTGAAACATAACATAAACATTCGTATTAAAACTAGCATACGAAATGTCATTACATTAACCATAAACCATGAATGGTATAAAAATAGAACATCCACAGTCAAACATATCATAACTCATTATATAAAACATGGAAATTTGTATTATAATAAATCAACGTCAATGAAAAATAACATCCAGTAAAGGATGCTAACATAGTTGAAAATGATGAGTAAAACTTTTTGACAGAAATATCCTTTTTGTAACATCATTTATAAGTCACACATTTATAATGGAAATGATATAAAAGATATTTTTGAATCAAAGTGTCCCAGACCACTTTGAAACGTTTGAAAATAATTTTCATTTTAAAACATTCATGTCCATATGAATAAATCCTTAAAATCATTGTGAAAACATGGACATTAATTAAAAAGATTTAGAAAGATAAATCTTTAAAACATTTAAAATTATGATCTTGAAAAAGTGAACTTTTCAAAAATCCTTAAAATATTCATTTTGGAATCATTTTTATGAAAAATGGACATGGATGATAAAAACAACCCGGTAAATACTTACACATAAACAATCTCAGATAATAACGAAATTTAGGAATTAACCATTACCTTACACTTTCCTTCAGATGAGGGTATGATTAACCTCCTATATGAAGATCATAGTATGTTATTAAATTATACTATAACCATATTAATATTTATGATATCATACATGATTCATTTATGACTTTATACTACCCATTTAATAATAATTTCCATGTTAAATTAACATTTCGGGTAATAATCGCTTTCTTTATCGTACGTGTTTTAACTTGTTACTCTTGATTGTATAAATTAGACCAAGATTTAAATGACTCCAGAATATAAAACATGATTTATATATCATATATATTTAGAATAAAGATATTTATAATAGAAATATATATGAAATGAAAAACACCGTCTATGGAGACGGTAGTCCGTACGTACGCATAAACGCTGTTTCTGTTTTCATATCGTATTGAACGGAACTAAGTGAATAAGATATATGTAAGTATATATATATATATCTAAATCTACAGTAGCATTATTATGTCATAAATTACATACTTATTAGTAATATATATTTTTATAATCGTCAATGAATGGTGATCGAGGAAATGAATCTCATCACGTCGCGGATATGGTAATCTGTACGTACACACGAGTGACAATATCATTTTCTTAAAGGCGTGGAATTGGATGATATATTAATTTTACAGATATATTATAATGTTATTTTCATTATTTATATACATATTAATCATTATTATATCCATCCAAATAACATAGTGTTGAATAAAAAATTACACCACGACATGGAGACGGTAAGCTGTACGTACGCACGCATGGTGACATTATCATTCATAAGATGGATTGAATAATGAATATAGTTGTTAAATATTAATAATAAAATCACAGTATATAGAAGATAATTGAGTTATAATTTTAGAATGGAAACAAAAAATAAATATTAAGTGGAAGAATAAGAGAACTTGAAAGAGGGTGGTGAAATCATTATCTCTTCTTGGGGTTCTTCCTTTTGATTTGATCAAAAGAGATACTTATATAAGATTTCTGATTAAATTAAGGCCTCTAAGATGAAGGGAGGAAAGTTGGGAGGATATTTGGGCATGGTTTGGGGGAGTCGAATGGCTTTGGAGGTGTGAAATTAAGAGAAGATGAAGTTCCCTTTTACAGGAGGGGTGAGGGTCATTTTAGGAAAAGATTAAAGTATTAATTAATTATACAATCATATTTGGTTTATAATGGATCCAAATGAATTTATTTCAATCCTTAGGTGGTTATGGGTCGAAATAATCTTAACCAATAGATTTTTGATAAGTCTAGGTTACCAGTTTAACCTTATCTTTTAGATTTAACTCTTAGTTAAATATTCAACTTTTACCGTGTCTTCTTGTATTCTTACACTATATGGTTAATAAACTTACTCTAAACTTCCAAGAGAACATAAATTGGTTCATTAATGACATATATAATTTTACTTAATCCCTTTGGAATAACCTTACATTTTTAGGAATATTATATCAACCAATAATATAGTATTTTTTTGAAATATTAATTTATGTCAATTTTGACACTATTTGGTATTTTGTTTTTTTTTAAGTCATAAAAACATTATTACTTCGAAAAAGATACATTTAATCATCCCTAAAATGTCATATTCACCTATAAAATTCGTGGATTTCACAAAAACGATGAAATTATATTTATTTTAATATTTATAATACCATTTATTTGATTCTTTTATTAATAAGGTAATTACTCCATCATCATTGTGTCATTAATAAATTTAATTATTTAATCTCTAAAAATTATAAATAAAATACCATGATTTATTAAATATTTTTATATTTCTAATGAATATTTATAGTCTAATTTATCTTATGTATAACTCTATATTAAAAATTGTTTAGTTACTAGACTTTGATTTTAACTCTTTAAACTCTTCTTTAAATTAAATGATAATAAATGTCTTAATCTAATCCAAGTGGACCTAAAGGGTCATATTTTATTCCTAAGATTTTTTTTGGTCGAATTAAACTTATCCAATAGAATTATGACATGAGTTTGGGTAATAATAATATCAATTTTACCCTTAATTACCCTATTTACTTTTAACCGTGGTAAATAAAAGTAAAAAGTAAATATTCACCAAAAGTTATTTTTATCTTATTGAACCACATTTTACTCCTTGATATTAACCGTGTCTCTCATATTTTCAAAATTCAACTCATAGAAGCTGTAAAATTATGTTTTTTGTGAATTTACAAATTCTCCTAGGATGTGGGTAAAAGACGGTGAAAAGTTCAATAAAATTTTATATACCTAATATTATTATAAACTGACTCCAATGAATTACATTGAATTTATATATATATTATGTATATATTTTTACCTAAAATAAATTTAAATAAAATAATTAATTATTTAAATAAAAAGTTTGTTTTAAACAATAACCTGCTGTTTTTCACTATTGATCAATAATTGAAGGTTTTCAGAAAAATAAAAACAATTCACCCTAAGATAATTTTCATATTCCGAATTATAAAATGAAGTCTATTTCACCAAATTCAGAACATATATGTTTCATTTATTAATTTAAAATTAGATCCCGTTGTCAAAACCAAAAGGCATATTTATAAAAAACAATAACTATCAAAAGATTGACACTTGTTTATGTCCAATTTCAAAGTGAAATTACTTATAATGAACAGAATTGGATTAAATGGTAAAAATATAATCTATTTATACTTCCAAAACATTAAAATTTATAA
This sequence comes from Viscum album, assembly GCA_963277665.1. Taxonomy (NCBI): domain Eukaryota; kingdom Viridiplantae; phylum Streptophyta; class Magnoliopsida; order Santalales; family Viscaceae; genus Viscum; species Viscum album. The sequence goes on from OY728119.1 coordinate 1,860,279,845, forward strand.
TTTAACACTATATATTATTTCAATTAAAAAAGTTGTATTTAATTAAAATTTTGTATTTTTCACTATTCACCAAAATATGAAAGTTATGAGAAAAATACCAAAAATTTATCAAAACGAAAGTTTTATCTCCTGATTCTAAAGAAGAAGTTTATTTTGTCAAATTCAATATATAAATGTGTGAAATATTGTATTCAAAAAGGGTTCTCCCTCAAAAGGCGGTAAAATATTATTTTCTGAAAAATACTTCTTTTATCTAAAAAATTGAATTTCCTCTTAAATTATGTATAAGAAACTCATAATATGGATTCTAAAATTATAAGGATGATATAAAGTTCAAAATTCAGTAAATAATATTCATAACAGCTTTTGAATGGCTAGTTTGGTAAGTCGTGGTGCGCTTGAACTCAGTGATGCGTGTCGTGCAAGTTATTGAATTACTTTGAAAAAAATAACGTACTATGAAATCTTGGGGTGTTGCACTATTGGGCCAACAAATAATAATATTCTAGTCTTTTTAGATAAGGTGCTCAAAATAAGTTGTAGATTCATGAGTTGTAGGAAATTAGAATAGATGTATATGAAAACTCCAAGATTTATAAGAAGTACACCAAGGATACCCACTACTGTCTCATCCCTCATCGTCAGTTCCAAGTTGAGCAGAAGGTCCTTCTTTATAATGCAAGGATGATGATTCATCCTATTAAGCTTCTTTTTCACTGGTTTGGCCCATACACTATAATTAATGTATCTCCATTTTGTGTTTCTCATGTTAAAAACTATGAAACCATGCAAACCTTCACTGTCAATGGGTAGTGGCTGAAACACTTCAATGAAGCCCTTCTAGAGTTCTTGAAGGAGGAACTCCATGTTCAAGAAGAAACATACCAGTGAAACACACTATGTTTTTCCTTCCTTCTCACATACTCAATTATTATATTGAGTAAACTACACATTCTATGTGGGGGGTGGGGTGGATACATTCCTGGGTTTATTAGGATTTTCATTGTATTTCTTCTTTCTTATCTTGTTCTCCTTGTTTATAGTATTTTAAATTTTCCATATCTTTCTGAGTTCATTAGTATTTTTATTTTCATTCTTATTTCTTCTCTTTTTCGTCTTCTTTATATTATTTTTACTTCCCCCCCCCTACGGTCACCAAATCATGGAACTTACTAAAAATGCAGGTTGAAATTTTGGATTCCATTTAACATTTTATGACAAACCTATCTCTATTATGGATTGAATGTTTGTATGAATCTATCATCATGGAGTGATTTTTAGTGGATTGGTTTTCTTTCAATGATATAAATGGTTATATCACTGTGAAACCTTTGAGATGATTGATGCCCCTTGTGTGAGTAGATTTTGAGAAAACTATGTAACTAATATTTCCACACATGTTTTCACCAAACCATAAAGTGTGAATATTTATTACTTAATAGAAGGTAAATATATGTTAGGTTGATATTTTTCATTTTCAAATGATATTTCCATACATTTTTTCCTTATCCCGTCTGTTTCATTACTCTACCAAATTGACATATGCTTATGTACTTAATGTCTATATGTTATACACCCTCAATTAAAAAAATGTGTTTTGTCTTGGGAAGGTAAAAAATCACTCCTCCTCATCCTTTGATCTTGTTATAACTATTACAATTAGTGTTGTGAGGAGATAAAACAAGATTTGAGAGATGAGTGTTAGATTTGTTCCAAATGAAACTTCTAAAAAAACATGAATAATAGATGAGGAGATTGAAAAAAAATGTTAAACATATGGGGATATCTAGGTCAGGATTTTATGGTTTGAATTCTTGGAATGCATAAGTGAGTGGGTCTTGAAATATAATTATAATGGATGTAGGGCAGGTTCAGTGAAAAAAATCATTTAGAGCGAATCAATGTTAAAATAACCTATATTTATTGGATAGAAAGTGGAAAGAATATCATGGAATAGTTTTAAAACACACCCATGGAGAGTTAGTGTAATGGTCGAATTTTTAATTCCTTTCTCAATTTGGTGTCATGAACCTATTTGAATATCATTGGGATATGATTTATGATACTTCCTTTTCCATTTTCTCAAGGAATAACTCCTTGGTGTGGTTCATATATTGATCACATTAATTTAATGAATTAAAATTTCTTCAAATGTTAAATCTTCATGATATCGAGAATATAAGCATGGATCATATTTTGTGAATATGTGACTTTTCCCAAGAGTGAAAATGATTAGGTCTGAGGGTGTGATCGCATAGCGATTCACTATTCAATTCCACCTTTATACCACTGTTTTAAACTAGTTTTTTAATGAATATTCCGAATACAATAATAAACTTATCTTATGTTTTATTCAATGAATTTATGCTTATCACAATTAAAAAGGGAAATTATACTTGTTTTTATAATTTCATTGAAGGTGGAGGTGTTTTGGAGGAATGGAGATCATCCAGAAGAAAAATGGTCCAAAATGCATGGAATCCCATGGACCTCAATCTATTGTTTTGAGAAGTAAACGAATTCCATTCATCCAAAAGGGTTGAAGCTTTGTGGTCCTCTCCAAAAAGTCATGGGATATACTCTTATCAAGAAACCTAAACCCAATTCGGAAATCTTGTGGCCCATCCGAACCATTCTGTCCATGGGACAGAATCTTCCCAAATTGAAAAGTTTGTTTTAGTCTTTTGACCATATATCCCAATCCATTTGTGTAATGGAATCCAAATTCGACAAGGAGATAGTCAAGATTCTGGCCAACAACTCTTCTATTTTGGTAAATCTGTGATATGAATTTGTACTGTTACAAAGCCTAGACAAAATTGGTATCTCAAAAATAGGTTTCTCAAAACCACGTCCATTTTGGCTATAAAAAGGCACCATGGGTACCTCATTTTTAAGTTTAGCCAAGAATAAAAGGTCTTCCATTTTGGATACCTAGTGGAGTCTACTCCTCATCATAGAATTTATTGAGTCCCCTATCCTCACAGGGGGATCAAGAATGAAGATGGAGTTCCACCTGAGCTTCCTCCTCCTCCCGATATCGAGATAAGCAGTGGGTGATCATTATGAGGGATCTACACACTTGAAGAGGGAGTTTTGGTATATAATTCTCTACTAGTTTGGTGTATATTGTTTTTTCAATTTTTATTTCATATGTATCTTAACTTTTATATATGAATTGAATTGAAACACTTTATATTTGACAACCGATTGTTGTAATATTTTGAGTGTGTGTCTTGTGTTGTTCTGATTGGAAAACATAAGAACCCTATTCCTTCACAAACATTTGAGATTTCAATGTTCCTTCATAAACCATAAATCATTCTAAGGGGTTAAAAATTTAATAAATGATTGTTATGTCATGATTTAGTTTTAATCTCATCATTTTTAGAGGCTTGTGGGTACCCAAGATATTGGTTAACCCTCAACCAAAGGATTACACTAAAACCTAATAATCAATTAAGAATAAGGAACTCTTCATGTTCTGTAGTAACTTCTAAATGATCACTTATTTATTGCATATTTTTCATAATCCCCTTGGTGTTTCATCTTTATAACTCTTTAAATAAAGTTACTTTCTTGAAACTTTTTTCACAACCACGCCCTTTTTATTCTTCTTATTAAAAATAGACACTCTAAACCTATCAAATCTCCTGGAGAGATAAAATAGGGTCTTCCCTAGACTACAAAATATTCTTTAAATCACTACCAATTTGATGTGTCCTGACAACATGTTCAATCACCCCAATGTCCCTACATGTATGATTATCTAAATTTAATTTACTATCATCCCCCCAAATTTCAAATTAATTAGACCTGTCTAGAGGAAGTTATGGAATTTTTAATGAGTATGAATTTTTACAGAAGAGAGTTCAAGGAATTATCCTTCAATTATATCATTCAATTTCCACCTTATAATTCAAAAAATCTTTGAAATCTATTTGAGAAATGAAACTATGAGTCCTAGTTCAATTCCAGGTGTAATGAACTCAGTTGACGTTGTGTATCCCGAGTTATTCTTATGTTCCAAAGGTTGGGTCCATGTTGTGTGCTCATAAGGTTTTCTAAATTCATGGATTTATTAGGACCTTATATGTTCAAATAATCTTCTCAACCAGAATAATATGTTGATGAAAATGAATTAAGAATCCAAAAAAATAGTCATATTAATTGGATATATATTTTAAATTTTATGATCAAAACACTAAAGTTACAGAAAAATATTTAATTTCCAAAAATAAATAAATTTTCACATTTTACCCCAAAACACACAATAAATCCAAAATTGTTGTAATTAAGATAAAAATGATAAATTGGTAAGGTTTAAATAATTTAAATTCATATCTAAAATGATGAAAATATTAACTATATCAATAAACCTATAGAAAATTATAATGATAAGTCTATGTATAGGAAAATATCATGGAATTTTGGTAATGTTTAGAGAGAGTGGATTGCAAGATTTTATAGCCCTGTATAGATTTTACAAGTGGACATGGATCTGGAAAAGTTTTACATATGAAAAAATATCTAAAAAAGAGATTATTGGGATATGACTTGATCACCACATGTTTCCCAACAATGGGCCTTTCTACACACCCGGATTAACACTATGGAGGGATATGTTGTAAAAATTCATGAACTCTTTACAAACCATTATAAAGGACTTGAATGAATTGTAAGGTAAGGAACCCAAATATGAGATGTTACCACGGATAACCTAGATTTAAACCTAAATACTCATAAGTTAGTCTATACTTATCATTTATAAGTTATTAATTATAGATTTATATGTTTAGATTTGATATGTTAATGTATTATAATTTTATATATTTTAATATTTTTAGATAAGGGTGGGAAATATGAGAAAGCATTCCAATAACCAATGTGGGGGGAAATGTAATGATTTCCATTATGAGATGCCTAAACTATTGCGAACTGATTTTAAAAGTATTTTTATCATTACAAATTCTCCTTCTCAATTTATGATTAACTATTAGAAGATATTTTAATTCCAAAACACATAAAATAATATAACGAAGGATTATTGTGGAAGTTCAAGTGTTATAGATGATATGGAAAAGAGGATTAAATTTTGTACGTGTCAAAAATGTGGGAATAGAGACCATGGAAATTACCTAAAAGAACTATAAGACACTATTTGTGTAGAAAATAAGGTTAAAAAGTAGATTATATTTAAGAAAATAGAAGAGTTTGGATAATAAGAAACAGAGAAACAATCCTCAGTCTAAGGTACCACTAATAGTTCAATTTCTTAGATATGTGGAACATGGTCATTATCTTAGTCAATACCATAATCCAAGAATTCATTCCAATAGTTTTATATTATTACAATCATTAAAGTAGAATTATTTATGTATTTAGGTGTTGGAACTCTAGAATCATGTTTTTGAATTATACTTTTCAATGGTATTTGGGTTATAAGAATCATGAAACTTATAGGGTTTTATCATCGGCACTTTGATGGGGGAGGCATGTGTGTTTCAACCCCATGTACCCCCTTACCTTCGTTCCCCCTTTCCCTCCCTATCCTTTATTAGGTGTTTCTGTTGATCCCGACGATGTTGGTCCTCTGTTGAAGCCCCTAGCCACTCTAACCCTACTATGACCTCAAATTCCACTATGCCTCTCTGTGTTGGACATAGAGAGATGGATTCATAGTGTTTTTGGGAAATATTGTTCAACAGTCAGTAGCTTTCTAGGAACTCCTATGTTGGATCAGTCTTGTCTTTGAGCTGTGTTGACTTCCTTCTTTGATGACATTATAGTTTTCTTTATTCGAGGTTGCAATAACATCATCTTTGGTTTGGTTTCTGATTTTTGGATTTCTTCCCCATGTGTTTAGTGAATGTGTGCTCTCTCATTTGAGGATGTGGATTGATGTTTTGTATGTTGATTGTGATCGATCATAAATTTTGATTTTGGTTCTTTATTCTGATGGTTCGATGTGGTTTCGGATTTGTCCCCTTCTGAGGCCATCTTCTTCTCAACCCTGCTCTGGCATCCTGGTCCTAAGCTTCTTTCCTTGTAGGTCCGGTGTATAGGTCTTCAAGAAGGTTTTGGGAGGTGCAGTTTGAGTGGTTGTTTTTCTTCGAGAGGGAGAATGGACCATCGATGCATGTTTTTATGTTTTTGAGGTTTTGTTATGATGGGTTTTTGGAGGTTTTTTTGGAGTTATCTATGCCGATTTTTTGATACGATCAACAGCTTCGGTGGTGATGGTTGATGATAATGAAGCCAATGTTCCCGTCGGCGATGCAGTGACTTTGGTGGCGATGGATATGGTGGTGATCTTCAGAGTGAACGTAGGATATGTGATGATTCAATAGGTGATAATGATGGCGAAACTGTGATTTTGAAATGTTATCCTCAATAAATGTTTTCTCTAGTGGCAGACTGATTTGTGGGAGATGTCTCTCATGCAACGATTCCCTCTATGTTGAATCATTTCAATTTGTGAATCTATGGCCTATTTAATTTTTTATATATGTCCCTATGTGTGGTGTTTTTTTTTTGGTAATTTAAGGTTCCCACATTATCCTTAAATAGGTTTTTCTAAAATTTAAAAAATTATTTGGAGTGATATTATATAATATGTTCTTGATGGAGAGGTAATTATACTAAATTAAAATTAATTGATATTGGGGAAAATATTGATCTAGATAGAAAAACATAGAGGTCAAAAAAATTTATTTGATGAATATTTATATTTGTTAATATGTTCATAATTTTCATGAGAATTTTATAATATCACTGTGAATTATGAATATTACTAAAACATCTTTCTATAGTTTTAGATGAAGGAAAACCAACAAGTCAGCCGACAACCTATGACATCTAGAAAGGCTGTGGGACGTGAACCCATATCCAAAGGGTAACATAGATGAAATTAGTTACACTATCCTATGTGATGTACTAGTTAGTATTATATTATTTTTATTTTAATTATTTTACATATAAATATTTATTTTTATTTTTAGAAACAAATTTTAGGATCTAAACTTTTTTATTTTTTAATATTTTGAGGTAATTAATAGTTTTTTTGAAAAAATTTCATTACATTGATGTATATTTAATTTTTAGTTATAATATGTGATTTCACATTATGTATTATTTGGGAAGAACACAATTAAATCCCATAATGTTGAAATTATTTTGGAAATAGGGTTATTTAGTTATGGAATGATTTATAATAAACCTTAGATTTGGAGATTAATAAGAAGGTGTATTTATTTTAGGAAATATCATACCTTATGATAACCATTTATATTTTTTGTTAATGTCTAAATACAAGAGGAATATATTGACATCATTTTTAGGAATCATGTGATCCGCTATAAGTTAATTTTAGTGCATCATGAATAAAAAAATCATCTTGAATACTCATCGTTTGGAGAAACAAAATGATATTGTGGTAAAAAAATGATTAAAGGATGATATTATACATTTAAACTATATATATTTCTTTATATTATTATTCAAAATGGTAAAATTATCGCTGAACATTAGGAAAAGGGTCTTGAAATAAAAATGTTATTCATTTGATTATAAATTGATGGTCTCTTTTCTCTTCAAAAAAAGGGTATAAAATTTTCACCAATATGGATATTATTTAAAAATACATGTTCTCACTCCCCTAAAATGTTATCCTTATGATTCATCCTAGTTTTGTGTTATTTTAGTTGACGTTTGTATTTACCTTTATCTCTTTTTATGTGGATGTTCTATTAACCATTTTTTGATGTGGGTTTTCCACAAAGAGATTTTAAAATTTCGAACCCTTAATTACTAATAACAAGTTCAAATTGTTAGGATGTAGTTTATTTAAGTGTGTTATAATGTAACAAACCCATAATTTGAAAAACACTTGTTTTGATAGCATATACAACACACAATACTTAGTTTAAATAATCCAACGTATACTACTAAAATATTATTATTTAAATATAACTGATATAACCTAGATTATAAATTAGAATGTATGAATATGATTAAAGAATTTGTGAAAAAATAATGTTACAAATCAATATAAATTTATCAATAAATTCTTAGTAAATAAGTTCTTAGATTTTCAATAAAGTATTAAAAAAAAGTTTTCTTCAAAAATGATTTTTATTACTTTTTGTGAGAAAATAATATAATAAATTTATCGAAATTTTAGAATGTTTATTTTATAAAAGGAAAATAATTTTTAAAATTATTATATCTAATTTATCTTAGGTTGAAATTATTTATTTTTCTAAAATGTTTTATTTTTCAATAAATATTGAAAATTACAGATTTTTCAAATGCAATCATTTATTTTCATTAAATTAAGTAATTTTAAAAGTTCTATTAAAATTTTTATTTGGTACTAATGTGATATATAAAATATTTTATTCATAATAATCTAATTAATTTCTTTTGAATCATCAATTTTAATGGTTTCACAGAAGTTTATTTTTATGCTTAAAAAACAACAGTGTCTACGAATTGTTTTAAGTGCATAATATTTATCCATATTAATTAATTTAAATGTCCAAAATTAAGGAAATATTTAAATGAAATTAATATATAATTATTATATTTATATGAACTAAAATTAATATAATTATTATTTCTAGTCATTGAGTTAATATAAGATAATGTATTACTTGAAAAATATATTTATTGAGAAATCATTTTTAACACATTTTGTGGTCTAATTTTATAATTAAAAATAAATATTATTCAATTTAAATTTTTTAAATTGTATTAATTTTTTAGAATTAATATAATTATTATTATCTAATAATTGTATCTTAATATTTGTCAAAATGAATCAAAAAAATAGTAACAAACTAGTTACCGTGTTGAAAAACTAAAATGCTAAAAGTGAATAAACTTAGTGGTACATGTGATAACATGTTTAAAACCTATTTAGTTTTTAATTTTAGAGAATTTTCTTGACCTAATAACCAATAAATCCCATTATTTATCATTTTTTGGGGCTCATTTATTGATAGTGACTTCCCATTATTTAATTGTTTTGGGTATTTACAAAAATACCGCTCCCTCCCACTTATAAATGGGAACCTCCTCTCCTCTCATTTAAAAAATTTCAAAGAAATTTTTTCCTTCCAATACATATCAAAATAAATTCTTTAATTACCTACCTATGTACTATAGGATTTTTTTTATAAAAAAATCATTATAGGGAGGCTTTAGGTGTAATCATAAACACGTGGTCCGAAGAAGTGGAATCATTCTTACCTGAGCATCTTTGTTTGTTTTCTTCCTCCACCTCCTTAAAATATTAATTAATCATTATGATGTAATAAAGTCATTATATATGCAGTAATGATTTGTTATTTTGTAAACGGAATAACTTACATCTATACCGTCTTCCATTAACTGGGAAATGAAACCATTGTTTTTGTGTACAACGGACTACCACCTTGTGAACTAATGTAATATGTTTTTCATCATCACCACTCATAGATTTTCAAGATTATGTATTTAGTGTTTATATATGATAATAATTACATATAAATAATTAATTAAAATTAATATATCACATACCTTCTTACCTTACAATCATTTGAAAAATGGTATTGTCATTTGTGTGTAAGGCATACTACCGCCTCGTGAAGCGATGTAATTAATTAATTATTTTCCTCATCACATGGATGATATATATAAGTGTATTTAAAAATAAAATATTTTATTTATGACATAATTTCTATTATTTAATAATAAAATTTCACTTACCTTTCTTCTAACACGGTTATTGAAAAGTGGAATCTTCACTCATGTGTATGTATGACCAACCATCTCCATGAATGTAACATAGCCCATTTTTCAAAACCATTTTCAAGTTCAACATTAGAAATATAATTTATTTATAAAAAATATATTTACTTCATTTTTGTTATTCTGTACATTATGGAATAATTGACCCTTTGACCATGATCAACACACCAATACCATTTTTAAATTATGAACCGAGCATCCTGAAAACAACCAATGTGGACATGATTGAATAAGTAATTAAATATGTAATCAAAATAAATGAAGTAAATAGTTTAAGTATATGGGAAAAGAATTAAAAAAAATTTAAGAAAAAAAATACTTCATATAATTTTATCATACTAGAGATATGTACATACACGACAAGTCTAAACTAAGGGTAAGAGTTTTCATATCAAAATGTCCTTCTTTGAGAAACATGTTCTTTTATAAACCTAATTGCTTTCATATTATGTATAAACTACCCCTTTGATTTTTTCTATAAATAATATCTTGATATTCATGGTATATAATATTTGATTATATTTTATTTATTTCATGGAGGTTATGAATCAAATGTTACCAAAGGAGTAAGAATTAATACTTCAATCTTATTATAATTAGGGTTGTTTATACTTGAATTTACATTAAAGGAAATTCTTTGATCACAGTGTTAATAAAACAATTTAAATTTATTTTCCTATTGTTATCCTTTAAAATTTCATGTAATATTACCTTTTCACTCTATTTTATACTTAAAATGAAAGAGATTTTTTAAGAAAAGGTTACTTTATTTCTCTATTCAGTAAAAAATCATTTTTCTTCCATATCAAAATTTTTTAAAAATACATTCAATGATGATTTTATGATTATAAAAATAATTTATTATATACATTTTTACACATATTTTACTCTTTATAAAATAGTTTTAAGGGAATGTTTTAATCATTTTCTGAATGAGGTACTTCTTAACCATATTACAAAAGTGTGAGAGGAATATTTTTTAAATTTATACGTCATGTAAAGAATTACCTTCCTTCATGAACACTCAAATATAATAATATACCTTTATAAGATCCCAATGTTATTTTTAAATAAATTTATTTCTATAATATTTTTTAATATTTTATATTTCAAATAATTGATTTCAAAATTAAAAAGGTATTTTCCTCATGAAATACTCTGTATAATATTTTAAATACAGATCATAAATCGAAACAGCTTTTTAGATTATGGATTGATTCTTTAATATGTATATCCAGCTATATCTTATACACCTATCTTATTCTCTATTAATTTAATGGTTTAATACACACCTTATATTCATCTCTCAAATTCATTCATAATGAAATTTCCTTTGATTATGATATGAGACAAGATTTTGAATTTCATTTTATTTCAGTTGAAAATACTTATGTTTATTCCTAATGATTGATTTCCATTTTGTGGCACAAATAATAATTAAAATTTTATAATGGGTGGGCCCATATAGTGATCCAATTGATTGGGTAAATCATTAGTCTCATGAGCTATAATGTATTGGATTAGGAATTAAACCAAATCAATTATGGGAATTTGTTTGACATCCTAACCTAGGTGCCACACACAGATTCCTCGATTCAGTTGGTCACATGATCTCAAGTGTTCATCCCCATACACTAGAAGCTATTGACTAGTGGTGAGGATCTAATATCAATCATGGGGAGACTATACCCTCTTTGTTTGATTAATACATAGACATAAAATAAATAAACAAATACCAAATGATATTATATAACCAAAAAAATACCAGAATAACAAGATGACCAAAATAGAAAAATAAAATATCAAAACTAAAAAATATATATTCCATGCCAAATCTTGTGTCAAGTGTTAATATGAAAACCCAAAAATAAATAAAGGCACTAACTACTCTCAAGTGGGTCCTAGACCATGTTTGGTCTGCAATCTATTCTCCATCGTGACTCATCCATCTAACACATGGACTTTTCTTTTATCATGTCCCAAAAAGATTATATCTATTTAGGTACCAGTCAGGTATCCTAATTAGGGTGTGATTATAACAGAGTAGACCACCAATTATTTTTCTAAAATAAAATTCTGTCCAAAATTGTATACAGATTTATAAAGAAAAAATAAAAGAAATAAAGTAAAGAGTTTAAACTTATTCAATTACTATTTATTTAACCACACAACACCTGAATTCCCGAGGACACATGAACTCTCAATACCTGCATTGACCTATGCTAGAGTCCGAACTATCCTCTAGGGATATAAAATCTCATAATTACATTTTTACGATTCTTTATCTCAATTAACATATGAATTTCATTATTACCATTCTTTGTCTCAATTCACATTAAAATTCTATTTTTACCATTCATCATTTCTTTTCACATATGAATGTCATAGTTAGCATTCATCATTTAAATTCAAATATAAATGTCATCATTTCCATTAATAATTTCAATTCATATATAAATTCCATTTTTACAATTCACATTTCAAATCACATATGAATTTCATTATTACCATTCATCATTTCAAATCACATAAGAATTACTTTTTTACCATTTATCATTCCAAGTAACATATATCAAAATTTCACACTAACTAATTCACCAATTAATTAATCAAGTTCAAATATTTCATATTCACATAAGTTTATTAATTAATTCAAAAACTAAGTAATTACATCAATTCCATTAATCTATTCGACAATTAATTAATCACATCATCCATATTAATTAATTCAACAATTAATTAATCATCTCATCCAATTTCATAACAACAAAAATCTCCAATAATTAATTCATCAATTAATTATTCTAATTAAATAATCTCTATATAAAAATAATTAACTCATTAATTAATTATTCAATTTAATTAATCTCAATATCAACATAATAAATCGAATAAATAATTATTTCAAATCAATCAATTCATAATCCCAACCATTCCCATTAATTAATTCAACCATTAATAAATCAAGTTCAACAATCTCAATAACTCAATAATCAATTCAACAATTAATTATTTCAATTCACAATACCAACCATTCCCATCAATTAATTCAATAATTAATTAATATAATTAAATAATCTCAATAAGTCTATAATTAATTCAATAGTAAATTATTTCAATTCATAATCCCAATATTCCCAACTTCACAATTACCTCAACCAATTAATTAACCAAATAATTTAATCGTATATAAGAAAATAAATTGCTGATAATACAACAAAAATTATTCAATTACATACACATAATAGATATAAATACTTTGGGATTTTAATTTTGGAACACCTACCTCAATTTATTGACAAGTGATTTCCCAATAGAAATCCTCAATTTGAGGTGGATCAATCAAGAACATAGTGAGGAAAATGATCTAGATCTGAAAACCTAATTCAGGATCAAAAAATAAATATCCCACAATTCTATATATAGATCCAACAATCCAAGATCTAGATCCCACAAAATATAGGATTACTTCCCTTTGGAATGTGGGGGAGAGACATTAGAGAAGAAGGAAACCACTCGGGAAAAGATACTCTTACCAAAAGGGGTGAAAACATTTAATCATCCTATAATTCACCATGAAAATAGGCCAAGAGGGATTTGAATCTATTTAGGATCCACCAAAATTGATAAATAGTTTTCAGGGTCTAGCTAGGGAAGAATAGAGGTCAAAATAGAGGTTTAGGAAAATTTAAAACAAATTTTTGAGCTAATTCAAAACCCGCACATAGTTTTCTAGGAAGAGTTACATAGTTTTCCAAACCGTATTAGTTAACCATACACCTCTTTTAGGGGATTTCATGGCTTCTTCTTTTAGGTAATATGGTTTGAAAAACCATGCCCCAACCATGAAAAACCTTTATGTCCAGGGTTGAATAGTTTTCTGGATCAGGATGCACCATTAGAGAAAACCATGCACCAACCATGCACTACCCTCTTTCATCATTTTCTCTAATATTTTCATCCAAACTTATCCCATTTAAAAAATAAAATGAAAATTAATCAATATAAAGAAAAATAATACATGTAAATGAGACCGATACATCTCTAGAAAAGGTCGGGATCTTACAGTCTCCCCACGTTATAACACTTCGTCCCCGAGCTATACTCCCAGACATATCTAAGATTATGAGTCAAAAATATTGGTCCATTGATCCCTCATATATGTTTATATACACCATGTTTTCTTCTTTTACATGACCATGTTACCATAATACACAAACTAACAACACAATCTTTCCCTGCAACACTTTCTCACTATGATCCAACACACATATTAGGTGATCCAAAAAAGATTCACCCATCTCAAGATCAAAATCATCCACATAGATCGCATGAGAAGGATCAGGGTGATTCCACTGATGTTGTGACACGTGGAAAACATCATTTATATCACTGAATCTCTATGGAAGAGCCAATCGGTACGCCACCAGACTGATTCCGTCTATAACCTCAAACAGTGCAACAAACCTAGGTGCCGAATTTCCCTTTCTCCATATCCTATGGTGAAACAATATAGGAGAAACCATAATGAATACATGATCACCCTATGTAAACTCGAGGGGTCATCAATTTCTGGAATCATATGACTTCAGTCTACTTTGTGCTATAACCATTCTATTCCATATTAACTGAACCTGCTTTGATGTCTCCTACATGAGACTCGGTCCCAAAAACCTCTAACTCACCTGCCTCCATCCCGCATAGAGGTGATCTATATGGTCTACCATAAATATCCTTGTATGAAAACATCTTTATAGTTTCCTAATAACTGTTGTAAACATCAAACTCCACCAAAGTCAGGTTATTTTCCCAAGACCCACCAAATAAAGAACACATTTTCATAGTATATCCTCAAGAAAATATATACTACACTATGATTTACCATCTATGTCTGGGTGGAATGTTTTACTCAATAAGACCTATATACCAAGAACCTTCTACAAGACTTTCAAGAAGTGCTATGTAAAACTCATGTCATGGTCTGAAATAATAGTCTATGACACCCAGTATAGAAGGGTTATCTCCTGAACATACAATTATCCTAACTGGTCTACTGAGAAAATATCTCATATAGCAATGAAATTCATAACCTTTTTCAAATGTTTTGCAATCACCCAAATAGAAACATTATTCTGAGGTGTCCTCAGGGGACCCACCATAATGTCCATGGTCATTTCATCCCACTTCCATTTTGGAACATGAAATGGCTGTAGTAAACCACTAGGTTGTTGATCCTTATCCATCACCTACTGAAAATTGTATAATTGTGTCATGAACCCTACTATCCCCTTTTAACTTTCCTGACAATGAAAATTTTCATTGTAGGTCATAGTATGTTTTGGTCCCACCTAGATTTACTTCCCACTTTGAGGCATGAAACTCATGCATCCCCTCCTCACACATACTTCTAATCACAACTACTCGATTCCTGACATAAATGATCTCATCAGTATATATGGTCTAATTAGAAGGTGAATCCCCACATTCAAGGCTTTCCCTCAAGGTTAAACAGTATGAATCCTCATAATATCTATCCCTGATCCATATCAAAAGTGTAGACTCCACTAAAACTGAAACCAGAGACTTTCTCTCCTAACTCTGTAGAACCACAATGTGAATATCCAATAGTATGGTCATCGTATTATACTCAGATCTAGAATCCTAAACCACCTATGTATGAGTTTTCCTACTTAATTCATTAGAAACATTGTTTCCCTTTTTGGTCGTATATGCTAGCTCAAAATTGAATGACAGCATATTCTAAACCAACATATACTATCAAAGATTCAAATCTTACCGAAAAAATATGGTCTTAAAGATATTGTGATATTTATAAACATTAAAATATTTTCCCAACAGATAATGCATTTAACACTTTAAATCATAAACCACTACAACCAACTCGAAGTCATGCATTGGGTAGTTATTTTTCACGAGTCTTCAACTGATGAGATCTATTTGCCTCAACTCGATCTCCCTACACCAACCCGACTCCCTGAACTATCCCAGAAGCATCACAATACATTGTATACTCCTCAACTATCTTAGGTTGGATCAAGATTGGTTCTGACATCAACCACTTCTTCAGCTACAAGAAGGAATTATCACATGATTCCAACCACTCAAACATTACCCCTTTATTTGTTAATCCTAAAAGTGGTTCTTCTAAACTAGAAGCCTATAGAATGAACCTCCAATATTATCCAACTAACCATATAAATCTATTGATATTGAACACGTCCTTGGGATACTCCCAATATTAAACAGCCTAAACCCTCTAGGCCTACTACACACCTTACTATGAGATTATTTGACCCAAGAAGTTTACCATATCATTCCAAAACTAACACTTAGATATATTGGAGTATAGTCGATGCTCACTCAGTGTACTCAGGACAATGTCAAGATATTGGGCATGATCATCATGAGTCTTGGATTACACCATGATTTTATCCATAAAACCCATAAAAAATGATCTAGGTATGAATAAAATATTCTGTTAATCAAGGCCATAAACACTATTGGTGCATTCATAAACACAAACAGCATTACGACAAACTGATAAATTCCGTACCTGCATCTAAAAGCAGTCCCCTGTATATCAAAAGTTAAAACTATCAATTGTTGATACCTTGATCTCAAGTCATCCTTAGAGAAAACACAAGAACCTCTCAACTAGTAAAAAAGATAATCAATGTGTGGAAGAGGATATTGATTCTTCACTTTCACTTGGTTTAACATCTATAATCAACCTAAAAGTGTAGAGTCTTGTAATCCTTCTTGAAAAAAATACAAGATAACCCCTAGGATACAAACTTATATAGATAAATCCCTTATCCATTAACTCCTCTAGATGAGTATTTAAATCTATAAGCTCTGTTGGTCCATTATATATGGTGGAATAGAAACTGGCTCAGCCCCCAGTAGGGGCTCAATAGTAAACTCCATGTCTCTCTTAGGTGGAATCCTTAGAAAATCTTCAAGAAATTCGACCTGAAACCTATCCAATACAAGTGTAAATAAAAGATTATTTATATATCCATAATCTAGAAACAAACTTGAAACCTGGGTGGTAAACTACCCCAGTTATGGTGAACTTTCCCTACACAGAATGCCTTTATATCCCACTCTCTGTAGTGAATATATTTGTAACCCTTTGGATATGTTAAAGTTTCTCTACTATGATAACAGACTATGTGGGATCGGTATGACACTAACCATTCCATACCCATAATTAGGTCAAATATTGAAATGTCAATGATATAAATATCCCACATGAAGAGATACTCTCCAACCTTGAGAGAACACCCCTTGCATACGAAAATGTCTCTTAAATGAATTCCAAGTGGTTTGTCTATCATTAGAATCCTAGACAAGAACATCAATGCTAAGCTCAAACCATTCACAAGTTTTGAAGAAATTAAATAATGATAGAAAAATATCAAATAAGGCACTAGATAATGTTGAAGATAAAGAAATAGTACATCTCACTATTGAAAGTCCAATATTTATATCCACTATTGTATCCTAAACATCATGTAACTGTATCACCCCTATTCTATGTGATGCAGTCTGAGTCCCCTGAGAAGCACTACTCTACTGATATGGAAACTCTTGAATAGAAGAACCTTGTCTACTTCCTCTAATACCCTGGTCTGTCTAGATCCTCTATCACTACCCTTCTATCATGGGTTTCTACAGAACTTCTGCAGATGTCCCATACTACCTCAATATCGGAACTCATCTAGTGGTTGGGTACATTTTCTACATTAGTGTCCCTACCTACCACATTGGTGACATATAACCTTAGTATGGTTCTATGTGACTTACCCTTCCCCCTAGAAACTCTTCCTTCTATCCCCATAGCTGTCACTCCTATTGTAACACTTCCTTATCTCGGAAGTCATACCTCCTGATCGTCCAACAGAAACAATTTTTCTTACACATGAATACTCCTTTAGGTTCCAATCATCTATGAGAGATCGATCCAGTACCTCAATAAAATTATTTAACTAAAACAAGTTAACCTAGTACTTAATGTCACATTTATGTCTGTCCTATAAATGCCTCATCCTATATATCTCATCCCCTCATAACACTATACGAAAAGGATGAAATTAAATAAAGAGTATAACATAGATCATCACATGCATAATCTTCTCTTCCGACCTCATGAACTCAACTTCTCTCTCCTACCTCAGTATCTCTAGAAAAAAGTGTTCCAGGAACTTTTATAAGAAGTCCTTCAACAACATACAAAAATCCTATCCAGTACAAGTCTAAACATCCCACTAGAACTTCAATGATCCTCATTGAATATAGGTATCCAACTTTACCTTCTTCTTAGTAAGAGTCTCCAAATGGTCACATGTTTTCTGGATAGAATCAATCCAAAAATATGCTTCCTTAGGTCCACCCTCTCTAGTAAAAGTCGCAGGGTGTTCTAAAAAAATCCCATGTATGGTAAAACATACTCTTTACAACCCACTCGAAGTATCTCTTCATAAACATCATAAAGGGAGATATTTTCTCTCAAGACTTCTCTCCTGCTTCATCAACTAGCAATATCAGTACCTTAGGTTCCACTACTGGTGGAGCATCTCCAGCCATATCCTCCTTTCATTCTCTCAACAAGCGTCATTGTAGAGGCATATCTATACAATTAAATGAACAAATCTCAAAACACATAACATAACATTAAAAAATTTCACCAGAGGGTTTTCACATTAAGACATAACAACTGATTCCCCTTTTCCTGCCACACGGTCAAAACTGAGGTGTTATCACTACCCTTAACCACCATACATCTAGGTCATGGTGAACAAAGGGTAACTCATTATCATATTAAAGTTTATCATTAGACACCCACTATTATCATATTTCATCATTTTTCAATTATTAATTTGATATTAGGGACATTTTCAGTTTAATTTCACAAGTACAGAAAAATAGTTCAATCTCAAAAACATACCCAAAAACCATTTTCTAGTGTGCACCAAAAGGGATGCATATCACAATGTATTCCTG
Source organism: Viscum album (assembly GCA_963277665.1). Classification (NCBI taxonomy): domain Eukaryota; kingdom Viridiplantae; phylum Streptophyta; class Magnoliopsida; order Santalales; family Viscaceae; genus Viscum; species Viscum album. The sequence goes on from OY728119.1 coordinate 1,860,298,664, forward strand.
AGTTCCTAGAATGATTTGTTCAATTTTTTTCCCGTAATAATACATGAGTCCAATCTTAAAAAATCTCTGAAGAAACAATCACATCACACAACATGTGCTTCACCCAAGGTGAAAAAATATTCAACTATTTCTTAAGACATTAATAACAGTAATACCACCACATGTACTTGGATTCTCCCTCATACATGGGTTATCCACTCCCATTCATGAGATCATAACCAAGGACGAACTATTCCTATACTCATTTCTACCATTCCAAAATATTTAGACAAAATAAAAGAAAATAAAACTAGGCCCTGATACCACTTTGTGATGTGTCGACCTGAGTGCCACACAACGGTGCCCCAAGCCGATTGGTCAAATGACCTCAAGAAAGCCTCCCTGTACTCCATAGGCTTCTGATTAATAGTGATGGTCTAATTTCAACCATGGGGAGACTATAACCTTTTTTTTGATAGGAATACAACATTTGAAAATAAATAAAATATAATAAAATGATATTAACATAACTAGAAAAATACTAGAATCACAAAATAACCAAAATAGAAAAATATGATATCATAACGAAACCGTAGATATGAAAATCCAAATTACATTTCATGTTACAATATGAAAAACCCAAATATAAATAAAGATATTGATGAATCCCTAGTGGGTTCTGAACCATGTTCAGTTCCCTCATCTATGCTCCATCCTGACTTAGTAAACTAACACATGGCATTTTCCCTTATTTTATCCTGAAACCATGAAATCTATTTGGGTACCGATTAGAAAGATAAGATACGGTGTGATTAAAACTCAATAGGCCACCACCAATGAAATCTAAAGCAATACCCTGTCAAATAGTGTATATAGTTTTATAAAAATAAATAAAATAAATAATGAAATCTATTTACACTTATTTAATTACTCTTTATTTATCTATATAACACCTAGGTTCCCAAGGACTCCCAAACTCTCAATACGCTCTTTGGACTATGCCATAGTCTGAACTATCTCTGAGGGAATCATATAGCCAAATTACATTATTTCTATTCTTCACCTCAATTCACATATAAATTCAAGTAATACAATTCATCTTCTAAATTCATATATGAATTACATTGTCTCCATTAATAATTTCAATTCACATATTAATATCATTATTACCATTCAACATTTCAATTCACATATGAATTTAATTGTTACCATTCACCATTTCAATCCACATATGAATTCCATTTTTACCATTCATCATTTCAAATCACTTATGAATTCCATTTTTACGACTCATCATTTCAAATCACTTATGAATTCTACTGTTACCATTCCTCATTTCAAGTTACATACATCACAATACTACATTAATTAGTTATCCAATTAATTAATAAAATTTAACAATTTCATATTCACATCATATCATTAATTAATTAATCAATTAATTTTTCACATCAAGTCCATTAATTAATTCAAAAATTAATTAATCACCTCAAAAATATTAATTAATTCAAAAATTAATCAGTTAACTCAACCAATTTCATAATCAAAACAATCTACAATAATGAATTCAACAATTAATTAGTCTAATTAAAAAATATTAATATAATATTAATTAATTCAACAATAATTTATTCAATTTAATTAATCAAAATATCACTATAATTAATTAATTTTTTTTATTTCAAATCAATTAATTAATAATTCAGACCATTCCCATTAATTAATTTAATAATTAATTTATCAAGTTAAACAATCTCAATAAATTCACAATTCATTCTATAATTAAATATTTCTATTCATAATCCCAACCAATCCCATTAATTATTTGAAAAATAAATTAATCATGTTCAACAATCTCAATAACTCAATAATTAATTCAATAATTAATTATTTCAATTCATAATACCACTTTTAATAATTTCATAATTCCCTCAATTAATTAATTCACCAAATTAAATAATTCTGTTAAAGAAACTCAATTTATAATAAACTAATAATAATTATTAAACTAAATACATTTATTTAAAATCAAGACTGTAGGATTTGAATTTTAGACCACCTCTCTAAATTTTCTGATGAGAAATTTCCCAACAAAAATCCTCTATTTGAAGTTGATCAATCATGAATTTGGAGAGGAACATGATCTAGATCTGAAACCCTAATTCATGATCAAACAATAAAGATACCACTATCCAAGATCTATATCCCACAAAAAGTAGGATAACATCACTATAAATGATGAGGGATTGAATTGAGAGAAGAAGGACACCATAAGGGATAAGATCCTCTTACCAAGAGGGGTTCATATCTTCCCTCCGCCCTTTGATTCACCAAAAACAGATGTCAAGATGTATTAGAATCCATCCAAGATCCTCCGAAATCGTGAAAGAGAAGTTAGGGTAGAGCTGGGGCCAAATAGGGGTTAAATGGGGTTTGGGAAATTTTTAAAAAAGAAATTCAGGCTAATTCAAAGTCCATGAATGGTTTCCAAGGTAGAGGCACATAATTTTCCTATCTGTGTGCCTTAATCATGATCCTATTTTAGAGGGTTCATGATTTATCATTTTAGGGTAAAAGGATCAATAAACTATGAATCAATCATGGAAACCATCTCTACCCTAGGTTTTATAGTTTGTTGGGTTAGGGCACACAGTTATGGAAAAATGTGCGCCAACCGTGCACTATCCTCTTTCTTCCATTTTTCTCAATTTTTTACGCAATCACACCCCATTAAAAACTCAAATGGAAAATAATAAACACAACGAAAAATGGTACCTATAAACGAGATTGAGATATCCCCAAAAAGGTTGGGATCTTATATTTTTCCACCTTATAATATTGTATAAGCAACAATCCTTGACTCTTGTTTATGTCATGTTATCTGTTGTTGCCAAAATTCATATGATTTCATGATCTTATGATTAAATGTTATTTATGTTAAACTATAATTTTATTACTCTTCAGCCATATATTTTATGATAAAATGTTATACTATTGAATCACAGGTTATTCTTCCGTATTATGTTTATTCAATTACTAGGAATTTTATCTCCACCCTTTTTAGGTATTCCCCAGGTTATCCCAATTAGATTAAGGAGTTCTAAAGGATTTAGGAGATCATTCTGGAGAATAAAATAAAGAAAATTTATTTTAGTCTCATTTTGATGTATTATAAACCCAGTCTTCTAAATACACTAGGCTTCATGATCTTTAGGTAGTAATTAATTGATGTTGATGTTAAAAATATCATATTCATAAGTGTAAGAGGCTTGGTCCAATATAGAATTGGTTCACTATCATGGGAGTAATAGATATATAAATATTAAATGATTCAAATTAAATGATTTACTACCTTAACAGAAAACATTATCTATAAATTATATCATAAAATAATCTATTGGTTTATCTAAAAAATTGTATATATTAATAGTAGAGCCTTATAGATGTCCTTTGGTTAAGGTGCTTTCTAGCAAGGGAGAGGGAATCAAAGGACTAACCATGAACGTGTCAGATATCTCCCATATCATCAATGTAAATGACATAATATTATTTTCCCTACTAAATGATCTTATATTAAGGTAAGGAACTTATTATATATATATTTATCTTTGTTATTGATTGTAGTGTAAACGTGGATTGAGTTTCCATAAATTGAAACAATATTCACGTATTGAATGACCCTTTGAACATATGATTTTGGATGAAATTATTATTTGGGGATAATAAATTTTTAAACTAGAAATTACTTCGTTTATATATATATATATATATATATTCCTCGAAAATGGGGTGATTGGTTCCCCTCACTTTTTTGGTTTCATTAATTTTCTATCATCATTCATTGTGTACACATATATTATTGGTTTATTATTCAAATAATTCCATAGAATAATTTTGTTATGTGATTTTCTTTAAAGGGTCCATGAATAGATGTTATTTGTTTGACATTAAGAAATCATATCATGGTAGTGGAATCATGAGATAGAATTGGTTGGATGGTGATGGACTTTGTGATAAGGTTTTATGGTAGATAGTAGTGTAATCTAGAGAGTTCAAATAGGGGGTTGTTTAACAAGATAGGTTGGTACAGTGGTTATTGGGTATTGAATAAGTGTTTTTAAAGGATAAGAAAAGATATAATGTTGTATCAATGCATTAAATAATTAAAAAATATTACTTATGATATAGAAAAATAAAATATAGGATTACACATGGGGGTGGTGTGAGTTCCCCTTGTTTTTTATGACCGGATTCATGGAATGAAATAAAACAAGGGAATTAAATGGAAAAATCAAAAGAGAACTTCTAAATGAGAAATATCATAGAGTAAAGGGGAGGTGGAACTTTCTTGTTTCATATAAGGGAGAGGGGATAACCTCATTCCAGCACTAGAGAGTGTGAGTAACAATGACGATCTCTAAAAAATAAATTATATATTAATTTTTTATAATTTACTGATATAAATTTTGTTATTGTTATTATTTTTATTAACATTGTTTTGATTTAAATTTACTCCCAAAAGTTCAGTTGAAAATCTACCTATGATATTGTAATCATGAAATTATGATGGGGTTTTTTGATCCAATACATGTTACATAATTTTTACTCACAGAACCAGCCCCAAGTCTCATCAAATTATACATCTCATCAAAGATATGAAAAAATTTCTATCTTTCATCTAATATATATATTTTATCTGGAATCCATTTTGGGAAAATAAATAGTCTATCTTGAAAATTTTCAAAATATATTGGAATAGTGAGATATATATGGATACAGGTGCTCATTTTTGAGGAAAAAATATTTAAAAATATGTTCAATGATTGTTGGAACGACAACGGGTTTCAAGTGTGTTCATCGACCATTTATGGTACTTGGATTTGAGCATGTGAGAAGTGTGTCCTGGCTGTTTTTTCCCATTGATAATGATGGTGACTCTAGCAGAAAGAATATATATATGGAACACTGATAAAGGGATCATGATTGAATACACAATACTAAAAAGGGATGTTTCGGATTTTGGGTGTTCTTGCTAAATGGAAAAACTCACTAATAATACTGTTATGTTTGGGTGAAGTTTCCTCTCACCATCCCAAGTTAGGGTTGGTCATTCCTCCCATGGGTATGATGTGTGGGACAATCTTCTTATATATTAGATAGAGACAGTTATCCCCACTACTATTATGGTGTACGTGATCTCCTATTTGTGGAGTTAGTATACTCCTTGTCCAAAGAACTCGAGTAGGGCATGGGATCCTCCACTACATTAAAGGTATAAAGAGATTACACTGGTTGGATGTTTTGGTTTATATTAAATCATTCAATATATATATACTATATGTGAATTCCCTTCCTTGAATGATGATAATGATTTATGGATGAGTGAGCACCCATTTATTACAGCTCTGTGATTATTAAAAATCTGAGCAGCATCCACTTCAATGAGTCTTGAGATTCATTATAACCCAAGGGGGTTTCCTTGTGATTTTATGTTGTAGTTGGAAATCAAAAGAATTATTTTTGGTCTATTAAGAATTATAGTATTAATATGAGGTAGCTTTGAGTAGTGTATATATGATGATGAAGACTTCTCTAGGGCCTTAATACTTCCAGTGCTGATCATATTTGGATTATTTTTCATGGAAACATTTTTGGTTACTCTTTAGTACCTAGAACTATGATATGATATTTTTATTTGTTTTTTCTTTATAATTTTTAGTGTGTTCTAGTGAGTATGTTTATACACATACTTTAATTGTCCTTGTTCCATAACATGTTCTATTTGTATAGACAGTTCATTGGTTTAGAGATAGTCTGGGTGGTATAGAGTGGGCATGGATTATTTAGAGCTTACACTTCAGGATGCTTGGAAAAAAGTTTTGAAGCATGGTTGTATTTTTGGTGGAATTGACTACTACAATAAAGTGGTCTATGAAATATAACAACATAGAGCAGTCCCTCAACACTTTTTTCTAGAGGATTTTTAGATGTACAATTTCCCTTTTTTTCACTATATTTTTAGAATGTGCTCTTATTTCCTCTCATGTGTATTATGTATAGTTATGTTGATCAGTTATATATCCTACTGGTGGTTTGGTCATATCAGCCCCGATCAGATTAAAGGTGATATTGGGGTGTGATAATTGGCTTAATATTGGAAAGGTGGGCCCCTTTTGTTCATGTCATGACACGGATGGTACCCCAGTGGGTTGGGTCGTGTCATATTAGCGTCAAATAGGGTTCTTCCTAGGGATAATGTTTGAAGTTAGTAGTTTCAGGGGGACTTTTTTAGAATTAAGGAAATGATGTTCAGGGGATATTTTGGTTTTTTATTAGATAAGGGATACTAATAAAGTTGTGTTGGTCGATTTATCCTTTTTTCTATACTCTAACAACCTATAAGTTGACCCATAACTCAAATTCATTATTTTAATGTACAAAAAAGTTGTTACATGCATCATATAGTATTCAGTTGGGGTCCTTCATGTCACCCCTATATTGAATCATCCATGTAATGACCCGGACCTCTCCGGTCCATTCCTTTGTGAAAGTGTGCTGGTAATGGTGTTCCAGGAAGTCAAGGCGACTTGAGGGTGTGTTTGGGTGGACTTTTAATGAAATCTAAAGGGTAGTGGCCTTCGCACGGGAGGCGCACAGTTTGTCAAATCGTCCGACCAAACCATGGGAGGTTGCTGTTGGAGGAAGTAAACATCGCACAGGAGGCGCACAGTTTTCCTAAACGGTGCGGCCAAACCGTGTGGGGTTTGTTGTCGAGGCAGAAGCTAACGCACGGTTAGCGCACGGTTTGTTAAACCATGGAGACTAACCATGCGAGCACTTAAAGTTAGATCCTAAAATTTAGGATCTTGACTGTTTAGCCTCTATCTTTCTCGTTTAAGACCCTAATCGTCCATAACTCAGGATTACCATTCCTAGGAGATAGGAGAATCTCTCCCAAGTGTTTTTAGGCTATCCGGAGGCTTCTCTTCACAAATCAAAGCCGTTTCTTGAGGTAATAGATCCTTTTTGTTTGGTTTCGTAGATATACCTATATTTACTCCCCTTTTCCCACGAGATCATAGATCTACACCCGTTATGGGTAGATATAAGTGTTTGGATGTCGTTTGTGATGAGTTTTGGTCTTGGTTGTGTTAGGAGAAGAGATCTAGGGAGGATCATTGGTGAATTGGCCCGGTCTTCTTGGGCGTTCTTGAACCGTTGTGGGTTTCCTCGAAAACCATTGAGGTAGGGGATTCATGGCTTCTCTAATTGTTTATGTGCAATCGTAGAGTTATCATGATTTAGCCCTTTGGATCACAATGAAATTGACCTAATTAAATAATTGAACCGGATTAAAAGAATTGGTTTGATCTCTTGTTGTTGCTTTGTACTGTGATAACGGTTTGCCTCTTGATTTGCTAGATAGTGTGATATTTATGCCTTGCTTGTTAGCAAGTATTTCTTGATGAAATTGATAAAGAACGTAAAGCCAGAAATAAATTGATAATTAATTGTCAAAATATAAAGAGGCATGAAAAAGAATCTGGTTCTTATTGTAATTTGATGTTGATCAAATTGGCATAGTTAGCATGCTTAATCTTTGTGATAGCTTACTGTTTTGGTTCATGATGTTGGGACCAACGAATTGATTTTGTTAATTCAAGATGGATTAAAGAACATGATTGATTAAATCCCCTAAAGGGTTTTGAGTTACCCTCTTGTTGTGAAATAGGGCTAAGAGACCAATTAATGTGATGTTGTTTTCCTGCTGCTTGTGCTGTGTTGTGACCCTGGAGGGGTGTTGTGATATCTTGTACTGTGATGTGACCCTGGTATGGATGTGTTTGTTGGATGCTTGGTGACTTTGATTGAATTCTTATATCCTTTACTTTCCCCACTACTCAAGGCAGCTGGTCTTGCTTACCCTTCTTCCGAAATGGGCGAAGACACGCGAGGTATTCCACATGATTTACGTGTTTATCTTATCTAGGGAGAATGGATCTACGCTCTTGCTATTGGCGGAAAACACTCGATGGGTTGTATATCTACTCCCCATGTTGAGCCCCTTGTGTTTAGTATCATAGGTTCCTTTTCTAGAATGCCTGGGAATATGGGAAAGTAATTTCTGTAATTAATGATTGATTAAATGTTGATAATCCATGGGGATGGAGATGCTAGAATTGAAAGGTGATGTTGAATATTTAAAGGAACAATTGATTTTGAATGTGATGCCAATGAAGTTTAATGTGGTTGTGTTCATGGTTAATTAATTTTCAAATAATTAATTAACATAAAGTGGAACTGATGAAAATGGGAATGAAGTAACCTAATGAAATTCTTTAATTGGTCGTGTGCTTATAGGACACCTAGTCTTAGAAATAGTAGCCTGGAGTCCAAGAGATGTTAGATGCAGTTGAGACTAAGACCAGGTTATGCCCATAGTGTGGTTGTGAGTTATATATATTCTGTACTTTTTGTGTTTCTATACGGTACTCCACCCTGTCTGTAAGGGAAACTGACACCCCGGGGATTCTGAGCCCTGGGGGTGTTTTCCCCAACATTCTGATGGTAGGTTGAATGGATAACTACCCCCTTTATTCCCACTCTCTTCTCTTGGTAGATACTAGTTCCATTGGTACAACGGTTAGTTTTCCCCATGCATGTGTGAAGAGGGCTGTAATGGCTTGTGGTTATTTCAACACATATATTCTGGATATAGTATCCTATGGACTACTATAGGTGTAAAGTGTATAGGTTGTGATGGCTTGAGGATCCTTACTCGGCGTATGGGATGGAATGGCTTGAAGTATAATACCCGACATATGATACACATTATGAGGGTTGTGGTGGCACCCAGAAACTACCTGGTCACTTTTGGTTGTGAGGATGGTGTGGTGTTTGGACCAGGTGTCTGCGGTCAAGCCTTTGTGGAGCACATGGTGTAGATTGTGGGGCTTAACCCTAGTGTATACATGCATGCCTTTGGAGAGAGATGCATTGGATGTATGTCGTTGGGGAAAATCAGCAAACCAGTGGAGAAGTAGTAGTGGGGTACCCTTAACATTCTTTTCTATATGATATATTCTTGTATGCGTTACTTGGTGAGAGTAGCCATAGTGATGTTGGGAACATAGTATGCCTGTTTTGGCGACGATTTAGTTTCACTGTAGTTCACTGTGCTTTAGATTGATTTCTTTACCTTTGCATGAGAGGCTTCAGGGAGGATCCTACTGAGTATACTACTCACCCTACGTATATATAAACTGTTTTTCAGGTCACTTGGATCAGGTTGGAGATCAAGCTGGTTACGAGTAGCTTATGGTTGGAGGAGCTGTTCGGGTTTGCGGTCGCTGCCGTTTTACTTTCTTTTGGGTACTTGTAGTTTTCCCTTTCAGTTGTAGTAATTTTGCATGGAATTTCATATATGTACATGGGTTTCTTTTATATTTCAGTTATAAGTTTGATTTGGTTGGTTTCTATCTTATCTCTCTCTTCCGCATGTGTTCTCTTAGAGGGTAATGCCTCCCATTTGTGTGTTTATTATACCCTCGGTGCTAGTCGCCAACCCAGGGCCTACTAGAGGCGGGACTTAGGGGTCATTATCTCTCTTCTCACATTGTCGGCCCAGGAGGGGTACACTTTGTGGGGAAGGGGTTGTGACAGAGTGGTATAAAAGGCGCTGGTTGAGGGATAATAAGGAGGTTGGAGTTAGGCACATGTGAGGATGCATGGTTTGATAGAGAAACTATGTCATTCATGTTTAGAAAGTGCAGTAAACACTAGAAATCGGCTGAGACATAGGTGTTTAGGCCCCCCTATGATCTGATGTTTGGACCGTTACGTTTACAATGGCTACTAAACGAGGTGATACTAGTTGAAGGGTAGAGACCAAGGAAAGGATCATGCATCATTCTTCTTTGTGCCTGTGTGTGAATGGGTTGACCTTGGGATTAGATAACCTAAAATGAATAAAAGAAAATAATTAATTAATTAATGATGATTCTTCCATATTCCAGGCTTAGGAGATCTAAGTGTTTATTATTTTGTAGGTATGGCTCCAGGTCGACGTCCTCGTCAGGTTTTCACAGAAGATGTCCAGAAAGCTGTTCCCACAGGTCACCATAGGGTAGAGGTTGACGACGACAACACTTGGAGGAGGAAACTCTGAGAGTTTCAGCACCAGAGTCTGCAAAAGAAAGAGGGATTCGTTTCAGATGCAGTCATGGAGGACTGGTTGGAGGAGGTCGAGATAGGCTTCAGTTCAATCCGTGCTCGGAAGGAGCATTGGGTGTCATTAGCTGTGACGATGCTACGTGGAGCACTGAGTAAATGGTAGTTGTTGTTCCACGGGGTTCGTGAGGAGTCAACAATCTCATGGGAGGAGTTCTAAGATAAGTTTAGAGTCGAGTTCCTTTCCTCGACTGTGAAGGCTTCCAGTCGCCAGGAGCTCCTTACCCTCCTACAGAGGAGCTCCAGTGTTCGAGAGTTTGGGATCCATTTCAGGAACCTTTTATGATATGCTTCAGACCTGTTACCAGATGAGGAGGCCAGGGTGAGGCATTTCGAGGAGGCTTTGCATCCAGAGATCCAGCGCTAGGTCACCCCATTTATGCTAAAGACATATCTCGAGGTGTTGGAGAGGGAAGAGGTTGTTGATAGGACTTTGGACAGGACCAGATCATCATGATAGGGGAATCAGCATGATTCCTCCCAAAGTAGAGCTGCGATCTGGGGTTCCAAGTTTTCAGGGCAGAAGAGTTTCCATTCAGCCGGGGGTAGGTCCCATCCCTTCACATCTCATTTCTCCAGAGGCAGCAACTCTCAGGCCTATGCCAAGGGATCATGCTCTTATTTTTCTTGTGGTGGTCGTGGTCATCAGTAGTAGGAGTGCGTAACCTTTTAGAGATGTCATCGTGCACTAGACACTATGCTCCAGGTTCCTCCGTTGAGGCAGTTTCCGCCGAGGCAGCAGCAGCCAGTTGCACCAGCTTTAGATCACTAGAGGGGATATGGGGCAGGAAGATGACAACTCCATGATGCTCCCCGTCCTCAGAGAGCAGAGCGTGGCCATGGTGGTGGTCATCATCAGGGTCAGAGAGGTCATGTAGGAGGTCGTGGTCAGCTTCATCCTCTAGCGTTTCCAGCACCAGACGAGCCAGATGTCGTTCGAGGTACCCTTTGCTTGTTTTCTAACTTGGTGTATGCCTTATTTGATTCAAGACCAACACACTACTTCATATCACCTACCCTTTTCCATGCTTTGGGATGTGAGGTAGAGAGGCTTCGAGTGCCCTTGGCGTTGATTATGCCAGTTGGAGTTTGAGCTGACTTGTTTGAAGTATGTAGAGACATTGATCTAGTGTTGGGGAAACACCGCTCATGGGGGGAATTACTATGTTTATGAATACAACCATATGATGTCATCCTCGGTATGGATTGGTTTTATTCAGTGCAGGATATTGTGGATTTCTTCAGGAATAAGTCCATCTTCATCAGTGCGGATAGAGAGCATTTGGTGTTTGTTGGTGAGTGAGATCCTTGGATGGGTCATAGCCGCGTTCCATCCTTACCGTCCATGGTGGCTGAGATGATGCTGAGTTCTTTAGAGGTTCAGGAGTTGGCGTTTCCTAGGGTTGTATAAGAGTACCCTGATGTCTTTCCAGAAGAGGTTGTAGCATTACCCCCTCGATGAGAGATTATATTTGGGATCAAGCTACAACCATGAGTGTCTCTTATCTCTATGTCTCCGTATAGGATGGACTCTTCTGAGTTACGAGAGCTACGTTTATAGCTTGATGGTCTGTTGCAGCGCGGTTTGGTTCCTCCAAGTGTGTCCCTATGTGGTGCACCAGTTCTGTTCATGAAGAAGGTCGATGGCAGTTTGCGGTTGTGTGTCGATTATCGTCGCTTAAACAAAGTGAAAATAATGAACCGCTATCCTCTTCGATGGATTGATGATTTATTTGATCAACTAAAGGGTGAAAGTTGGTTATCAATGATTGAATTACAGTCACAATATCATCAGACGCATGTGAAGGATGAAGATATTCTGAAGACTTCTTTCCATTGTTGTCATGGGAATTATGAGTTCGGTGTAATGCTATTCGACGTAACAAATGCTCCAGCTGTGTTCATGGGTTTGATGAATGGCGTGTTCCAAGAGTTCCTGGACAAGTTTTTGGTAGTTTTGATCGACGAAATCCTTGTGTACTCCACATCTAAAGAGGAGAATGAAAAACATTTGCGAGCGGTTTTGGGAGTTCTTCGCCAACACCAGCTGTTCGGGAAGTTGTGGAAGTGTGAGTTTTGGGATCGAGAATTCCGTTTCATGGGAAATGGTGTTTCCTAACATGGAGTAGATGTGGATAAATCGAAGATAGAAGTATTGGTTTCTTGGGAAACCCCCAAGATAGTGTCAGAGGTGCGATGTTTCCTTGGTCTCGCAGGCTACTACAGGAGGTTCATAGCCAATTTCTCACGGGTTGAGACTCCTCTGGTAGCTTTGACCAGGAAAGATAATGATTTCATATGGACTGATCAGTGACAGTTATCTTTCGAGTATCTAAAAGAGAAGTTAGTAAGTGATCCAGTCCTTTGTCTTCCAGCTGAGGGAGTTCAGTTTGATGTTTTCTGTGATGCATCACGTCTGGGGTTAGGCTATGTTCTCATGCAGTAGAGGATAGTTGTTTCTTATGGGTGTCGGCAGTTACGTCCCGATGAATGTAACTATTCCACCCATGATCTTGAGTTTGTATCTATGGTGTTTTCTATGAAGTTGTGGAGAAATTACCTCATTGGTGAGCGCTTTGTGGTATTCATTGATCGTAAGAGTTTGGGGTACGTTTTCTCCCACCATGACTTGAACTTACGAAAGTGTCAGTGGATGGACTTATTACAGGAATACGACTTCGAAATATCGTATACACCTAGAAAGGGGAATGTTTTAGCTAACACACTGAGCCGAAAGTCACGTAATGATGTTGTGTCTGAATCCGGTGATTCCTGGAGAGTAATGGAAGAACTGTCAGCATTAAATATTGATATGGGAGAAGTTGGGGGTAGAGGCTGTCTTTTTCAGATGATGGTACAATCATCCCTAGGGTAGAATGTAGAAGAGTCCCAGTTGGGGGATCTTAAGGTGGAGGTCTGGAGAGACCAAGTCGTTTGTGGTGAGGGCCCTGATGGTTAGTCTAAGGATGAACAACACAGAGTGTTGTATCATGGATGGTTTTTTGTTCCCTTGGAGATGCACGAGACAGTTCTTAGAGAGTTCCATAGTTCGTCCTTAGCGGTACATCCTGGCATGACAAAGATGTACCGATCCTTGAGGAGTCAGTTTTGGTGGCCTGGGATAAAGTGTGCAGTTTCGGAGTTTGTGTCTAGATGTTTAGTCTGCCATAAGGTGAAGGCCGAACACCGTGTTCCTCGTGGTATTCTCCAGCCATTAGAGATTCCTCAGTGGAAGTGGGAGGACATCTCAATGGACTTTGTTATAGGTTTTCCTCGGGCTCCGGGAGGATGTGATGCTATTTGGGTGGAAGTGGATTGTTTAACGAAATCATCCCACTTTATATCAATCAAGGAGTCAAGCTCAGTGTAAGTTTTTTCGAGGTAGTATCTAGAGGAGGTGGTGAGACTTCATGGAGTCCCATGGATGATCATTACTGATCGAGATCCTCGTTTTACCGCCAGGGTGTGAAGAGTTCTCCCACATGATTTCGGTTCTGAGTTATGCATTATCACTGCTTTTCATCCTTAAACGGATGGTCAGATGGAGCAAACCATCTAGACTATTGAAGACATGTTTCACTCTTGGGTTCTTGATTTTGGAGGTTCATGGATGAGACACTTACCGTTGGCGGAGTTTTCCTACAATAATAGTTTCCACTCCACCATCGGTATGGAGCCGTTTGAACTCTTGTATGGTCGGCCTTTCCGTTCTCTGCTGTGCTGGAATGGGGTTGGAGAGTCAGTAATTCTTAGATCGGAACTAGTGCAGAATACAACAGAGATTGTTCAGGTGATTCCTGAGAGGATGAAGGCAGCGCAAGATCATCAGAAATCATATGCTGATCAAAGGAGGTGACCCTTAGCATTTAATGTTGGGGATCATGTGTTTCTGAAGGTGACTCCCCATTGTGGGTAGCGAAGGTTTGGTCATGGGAGTAAGCTTTCTCCCCACATTTTTGGGCCTTTCGAGGTGTTAGCTCGTGTTGGAGCTGTGGCGTATCGAGTAGCACTTCCCCCTCAAATGAGTCGGATAATTGATGTTTTCCATGTATCACAACTACGTCGTTATCTTCATGAAGACTCTCACACAATCAATTGGGGAGATATCGATATTGATGATGATGCTACCTTTGAGGAGAAACCTGTGGAGATCCAAGACTGGAAGGAGAAGGTGTTTCATGGACGTTCCATCCCCTTAGTTCGTGTCTTGTGGCGACACAGTGGCATGGAGGAGAGTACTTGGGAACATGAGTCATAGATACGATCTTAGTACCCAGAGTTGTTTGATGTTTAACTCTTTTCATGTATCATTGTAGCTGATGAGGTTGTGAATCATTCATGTTTATGATATGGCTCCCTTTGTTGTTTTGGTGGCTTTCACTATTTTGAGAGGTATCTCGGTGGGTGGTTTTTCAGAACCTGTTTCATTTTACCTTTAGGTGGGTTTTGGATTATTGAGGATGAGAATGTTTTGAGAGGTATCTGATGTAATGGCCCGAACCTCTCTGGTCCATTACTTTGTGAAAGTGTGGTGGTAATGGTTTTCTGGGAAGTCAAGGTGGCTTGAGGGTGCGTTTGGGTGGACTTTTAAGGAAATCTAAAGGGTAATGGACTTCGCACGGGAGGCGCACAGTTTGACTAAACCGTGCAGCCAAACCATGCGAGGTTTTTTGTCGAGGCAGAAACTAACGCACGGTTAGCGCACAGTTTGTTAAACAGTGTGGGCTAACCATTTGGGCACTTTAAGTTAGAACCTAAAATCTAGGATGTTGACTGTTTAGCCTCTATCTTGCTCGTTTAAGCCCCTAATCAGCCATAACTTGGGATTACCTTTCCTGGGATATAGGAGGACCTCTCCCAAGTATTTTTTAGGTGATCCAGAGGCTTCTTTCCACAAATCGAAGACGGTTTCTTGAGGTAAGTGATCCTTTTTGTTTGGTTTCTTAGATCTACATAGATCTACTCCTCCTTTTCTCTCGAGATCATAGATATACGCCCGTTATGGGTAGATCTAAGTGTGTGGATGTCGTTTGTGATGATTTCTGGTTTTGTTTGTGTAAGGAGAAGCGATCTAGGGAGGATCCTTGGTGAATCAGCCTGGTCTTCTTTGGCATTCTTAAACCGTTGTGGGTTTCCTCGAAAACCTTTAAGGTAGGGGATTCATGGATTCTATAATTGTTTATGTGCAATCATAGAGTTATCATGATTTAGCCCTTTGGATCACAATGATATTGACCTAATCAAATACTTGACCGGATTAAAAGAATTGGTTTGATCGCTTGTTGTTGATTTGTACCGTGATAACGGTCCGCCTCTTGATTTTCTAGATAGTATGATATCTATACCTTTCTTGTTAGCATGTTTTTCATGACGAAATTGATAAATAACGTAAATCTAGAAATAAATTGATAATTAATTGGCTAAATATAAAGAGGCATGAAAAAGAATCTGGTTCTTATTGTAATTTCATGTTGATCAAATTGGCATAGTGAGCATGCTTAATATTTGTGATAGCTTACTGTTTTGGTTCATGATGTGGGGACCAACAAATTAATTTTTTTAATTCAAGATGGATTAAATAACATGATGATTAAATCCCCTGAAGGGTTCTGAGTTACCCTCTTGATGTGAAATAGGGCTAAGAGCCCAATTGGTGTGATGTTATTTTCCTGCTTCTTATGCTATGTTGTGACCCCGGAGGGGTGTTGTGATATCTTGTGCTATAATGTGACCCCGGGATGGATGTGTTTGTTAGATTCTTGATGACTTTGATTGAATGTTTATCTCCTTTACTTTCCCCACTGCTCAAGGAAGATGGTCTTGCTTACCCTTCTTCCGAAAGGGGCGAAGACGTGCAGGGTATGCCATTTGCTTTCCGTGATTAGCCTCTCTAGGTAGAATGAGTCTACGCTCTTGCTATAGGCGGCAAGGACTCGATGGGTAGTATATCTACTCATCGTGTTGATCCCCTTGTGTTTATTAGCATAGGTTACATTTTTAGAATTCCTGGGAATATTGGAAAGTAATTTCTGTAATGAAATATTGATTAAATGGTGATAATCCACGAGGATGGAGATGCTAGAATTTAAAGGTGATGTGTAATATTTAAAGGAATAGTTGATTTTGAATGTGATGCCAATGATGTTTAATGTGGTTGTGTTCATTGTTAATTAATGTCCAAAGAATTAATTAACGTAAAGTGGAACTGATGAAAAAGGGAATGAAGTAGCCTAATGAAGTTTTTTAATTTGTTGTGTGCTTATAGGATACCTTGTCTTAGAAATAGAAATATGGAGTCCGGGAGACGTTAGCTGTAGTTGTGACTAAGAGAAGGTTTTTCCCTTAGTGTGGTTGTGAGTTATATATATTCTTTACTTTTTGTGTTTCTATATGATACTCCACCCTGTCAGTAAGGGCAACTAGCACCTTGAGGATTCTGAGCCCTGGGGGGTGGGGTGTTTCCCCCAACATTCTAATGGGATGTTGAATGGGTGACTACCCCCTTTAGCCCCACTCTCTTCTCATGGAAGATACTAGTGCCATTGGCAGAACAGTTAGTTTTCCCCACATATGTGTGCAGAGGGCTGTATTGGCTTGTGGTTATTTCCACACATATATTCAGGATATAGTATCTTATGGACTACTACAGGTGTAATGTGTATAGGCTGTGATGGCTTGTGGATCCTTACTCGGTGTATGGGCTGTAATAGCTTGAGGTATAATACCCGACGTATGATACACGTTATGCGGGTTGTGGTGGATCCCGAGAACTACATGGTCACTTTTGTTTGTGAGGATGGTGTGGTTTTTGGCCCAGGTGTCTGCAGGAAAACCTTTGTGGTGCACGTGGTGCAGATTGTGGAGCTTAGCCCAAGTGTATACGGGTAAGCCTTTGGAGAGATATGCACAGGACGCATGTCTTTGGGGCAAAGCGGAAAACCAGTGGGGAAGTAGTAGTGGGGTACCCTCGACATTCTTTTCTATATGATATATTCTTGTATTCATTACTTGGTGAGAGTATCCATGGTGAGGTTGGGAACATAGTATACCTATTTAGGTGACGAGTTAGTTTCACTATAGTTAACTATGATTTAGCATGCTTTCTTTACCTTTTCATGAGAGGCTACAGGGAGGATCCTACTGAGAATACTATTATACTCACCCTATATATATTAACTATTTTCAGTTCACTTGGAGCAGGTTGGAGATCCTGCTGGTTACTATTAGCTTGTGGTTGGAGGAACTGTTCGGGCTTGCGGTCGCTACTGTTTTAATTTCTTTTGTGTACTTGTAGTTTTCCCTTTCAGTTGTAGTAATTTTTCATGGAATTTTATTTATGTACATGTGTTTATTTTATATTTCAGTTCTGAGTTGGAGTTGGTTGGTGTCTATCTTATCTCTATCTTCTGCATGTGTTCTCTTAGAGGGTAATGCTTCCCATTTGTGTGTTTATTATACCCTCGGTGCTAGTCGCCATCCCGGGGCCTACTGGAGGCGGGACTCAGGGGTCATTATCTCTCTTATCAAATTACCGGCCCAGGAGGGGTACACATTGTGGGGAGGGGATCATGATAATCTAGATACACTCAAATCATTCTAGGTTCACCTTATAAAATAAACTACTATACCTATTTATAGACATATTATATGCAATGTGGGGTAGTGAAAAACCCATTCCTATAGTTGGTCCAGGCACTGCTAGTTAGTGTGATGAGCCTTTTTTTAGGATTGATTGAGGGACTCGCTTTCCTAGTGATATTTGGTAGTTTCTTTTTCCCTATTGTTATTGGTGTAGATATGTATTTTAGAGTTGAATGTTTTCCCGGATAAGTTAGATTTGATTTCCCATATATTGAATATTATGTGGTTGTTCGATGAAAAATGCATCAGGAGTTTTCAAGGTGAGCCCAATCCTTGCATGATAAAGGTTTGGATGGAGTTTTCAGATCAATATTCTGTCTAGTTTAGGCTTTAATAGACCATATATTTATTCATGTATTGATCTCCCAAAATATCATTATGATCCACTAAGTGATATAGTCTCTTTTATTTATCTCATGATGAGACTACTCTACAATGGAAGGAGATTAAACTATCTATGGGAAACCGTTTTATTAGCAGATGATGATCCCACCATATGGTGACATGAACATGTCTATGTACATAACAAGGATAATTACCTATAACAAAGTTTCTTAGGCTTGTTTTGTTATATTTTCACCCTTGTTATATGAGAAAGATATATATTTTTACCAAAATTCAATCCAAGTAGTGCAGAGGATGAGCCTATTTGATTAAGGTTTTTGATGGGACTAGAAAATCCCTTTTTGTACATATCACTAAATATTGAGAAGTTGTTTGAGGATATCGAGTGGTTTGAGATCAGTTAGAGTTAGATGATGCATCGATCTACTTACAAGAACACCACCATAGGATATTACTTTAGGCGTGGGATGTTAGAAGTTGGAATATTTTTGTGGGATGTGCATTATATGGTTATGGTTATGAATTAACTACTATATATTAGAGTAGAATTCATGTCCATTCTTCAAAAAACCTCACACTATTCAACAATGGAACCAACTAATTACCTTTCACTATAGGATTTAGTTTTGGATATTATTTTAGAAACCCTTGATAGACCTTGGTTGGTTTGAGGGTTCTCTCTAGTGGTGAAAATCATTCACTCACTCCATCAGGTGAGGTGAGTCCATCCATATTTGAGAAAGGGGCCTATTCAATGAAATTAATTTTCATAATGATTATGTGCAACTAAAGAAGGATTGGTTATCCTTTGATGGTTACATGAGGTAAATAGAGTCTAATATGATGAATTGGGACCATTCATCATTATTTGTAAATTCCCCCAATGATGGTGGGAGTGTAGGTTCATCCCATTGATAATAAATATCCACCCCCCGAGTCAGTGGTTTGCATGGAGTGGTGAGATATTTCTATGGATGAGAAATCACTTTATATGAGTATGTAAAAATTAAACGATGTTGTTGAAGGGTATTCCATAGTTGAAACTTCTCAAATGGTTGAGGTGTGAATTATTTTTCGTATATAGGGTGATATTTGCATGACATGGAGTGGTATGATCAACCCCTTGAAGAAGTGTTCTGCTAGATATAAAAATTCGTTACTTTTATTAATTTTAGGAGGATCTAATTAGATGTTTGATGATTTTTCCATGTACTTATTGTGAGAGTATCGATTTTTTGGAAAATTTTCATGGTTTAGGATATGGAAACATGAGGTAATTTTGAATTTGTGATGTTGAACCCATGACTATTGATGATATTTTAGTATAACAATAGTGGTTTGTATTTCAATGTTTCTAGTGGAATAATAAGTGTCTACATAGTAGATGACTAAATTAAGTATCTTTTCTTTGGAAAATTTTATTTTCTATTTAGTGGGATAAAATTGTAACCTTCGTTCAAAGGTGGTGGCCCCAAGATCTTACCTTGGGTGATAAATTCTTTTAGTGATGATAGAAACTAACTAGATAAGTGGGATCCTATGGTTCACGTATGGAGGACCTAATTGGTTTTCTAGTATGTGGTGCTCTTAATGAAAACTTCCCCTAGTAAAATGGGATTCTTCCTTTGGTGTTTTTTAAAATATAATGAAAGATAATTTAAATTGTAGACCTTATTGTGGATAATTTGGTAGAATGATGTGGATGTATCCATCTAATAGAAACTCTTAATATGAAGTGGAGGATGTTGTTTTTCCTAATAGGATACAATTTTTAGTCACTATGGTAGGTTTTATCTTGGTGTATAGAGCCAAAATAAAAGGTCCATCATATAGGTTATGATATTTTTTGGGATGTGGTGGATTTTACCACCAAATAAGATGTGTTGTGTCTTTTCATGATTGAATGTGGTTTGTTTTATGCCTATGGTGCGTTTAAGTATATTTATCAAAATATAAATGATATCAAAAACTAGTTTATCATTGATAGTGGGTGTAAAATTGTATGAGGTTTTAATGTGGTTTTCGTTTTATGAAGTTGTTCATGTTATGGTTTGTGAAGAAGTATTGTGTTTCACTTGTGCCACAACTTAGTGACGGTGGTGTTAGCTACCTCAAAGGGAGTAGATGATGGAAAAATTGACATGAATCTAATAATTCATGCGGCTTATAAACACTTATGGTATTATTGAGTGTTATTTAATACACTAATTATTGATATGTTTCTTGGAGGGGTTTCTATCGTATGATAGGCATCTGATATACTCCTTAAATCATAGAAGGGAGATGCTCCCACCAGTGGTAACCTTGTTGATGGACCATTTTTTTGGGATTGGTTTTGATCAATCATGGATTATTTTCATCACAAGTAGTAAATTATCCTTATATGATATAATTTTATTATGTTGATTCATAGAAAGACTAGTTCATAGATGATTCAATTTTTCACTTTACACTTGCTTTGAGATTGACTGAACTAGTATCTTCATGATTAATATAGGTTGTACCATTATTGGTAGGTGTGTGCTAAGTTCTCTTAGAGTTGGGACCCTTGAATAAAAATTATGTTTCTTATAATGACCAAATATATTACAATATGTTGTCTTTAAATGAAATATTACATTGGATAACCATTTTTACATGCAACACTACATAAAAATAAATCGATGAGTTATTTTATTTAGATATAATTATTACCATTAAAATATATCCAGATAAATATTTTTTATGAATAATAGTAACTAAATTATGAAATATATGTATATCTAAATAAATATAAATGTCATTTTATACAAATTTTCGTAGATTATTTTGTGCTTAAAAATATATTTTATTTAAAATTTATTGTTATACGCTGTATATTTTATTAAATGAAAATATTTATCGTTTTTTAAATGATGATGTCAATAAAATATAATATATATAGATTAATTCTAGTTTTATTATGGGTTTATATAAAATAAGAATAATAATAATTATAATTTTAAAAATTAATTTTCATAAAAAATTGTTTCTATTATATTTTATGATTTTATTTAATGGTTAAAATACAAAATTTTTTAAACTGAATTTAAAAATTGAAATCATTATAGATTCATCATTTATGTTTTATTGTATGATATATTTCCTTAATTTTTTCCAAAAATATTGATTTTTAAATGAATAGTGAAAAATTCTGTTTTTACCAAAACCATGATTTTTATGATACTATTAGTATATAAATATGAATAGGAAATTTATAAAAAATATTTATGTAAAAATTATGTGTTTTATAATATATATTTTTAATTTAAAAATATTTAATTAAAAAAACTACTTTAGAACATATTTCACACTTTTCCCTAAAACAGTTTTTAATACATTATACGTTTCTTACATTAAAAAATTGGTATCTAATTTGAATTTTATTATGGTCCATTTTAATTTAAGGGAGAAAAAAAATAAAAATTAAGTAAAAAAATATATTTTTAGCTAAAATATAATAAGTAAAAATTGGTTTAACCAAAGGGGTAAAAGGTCTATCATATGAAAACTATGTCTCTTATTGATTTGTGAAGGTTTATATTGTACAAATATTATCTCCACTATATTATTTTTCATTTTAGAGTCTTCTTATCATATAAAACATGTGATATCTTTATAATATGTTGTAATATAAACAAAAATTATATTATTACCATTTATAAAAGGGATCTTTAGCTTCCCATCTTGGAAGCCACTAGTTGGTGCCCCAATATGGTTGGCCACATGACCTCAAGCACACATCCCCATACATAAGAGGTTTTTGAAAAATAGTATTGGAATAGGGTGTGTTTGTGGGGAGACTATGACCAGTTGATTAGAGTGTAGTACAATGATAATCAATAATGGAAAAGATTAGAAGTAGTGATAAATAACCAGCAATGGAATAATAAATCATCCAGATAAATAAATAGGTAGAAACTAAATAAATATCATAAAAAATTTTATGATCATGTCTTATTGCTATAGAAAATGGTTAGTATATGGGATACATTGGTACCCGAATGTTCCATCATTATAAATAAAGATAAAATACCAAAATCTACCTCCCCTAGCATCATGGGAATAGGCTCAGTTCTCTACTCCCATAATCCATCCTAGTGCTAAGAATAAAACATCAAATGTTGGGTGCTTCCATTAGTCTATACCTTCAGTCATGAAGTATATTTGGGTACCATGGGTGGCCTAAACAGGGTGTGAGATATACTATATAGGCCACCATCAATGGTGTCTAAATCTATTTAGTCCATGCATATAAAATTCCTTGTTTTTATGTAATGCTAAAAGTGAGGCAATAAATAAACAAACCACAACAAACCATGTTCTTCATGGGATACTCAATTGAAACTACCTACTTTAGTCTAAGATGGATTCCTCTGGACTAATTTTAACCTATGAAGATACATTATGTAATTGAATATACATATATGAATATTTATATATATAGTTACATTAAAATTCTACTAGAATACTTGTATGGAAATCATAACTGGTCCATCATGAATTAAAGTGTAAACAATAGGCCAAACCCAATATTTTTCTTTGTTTTGGATGATTAATCCATAAACATGGTAAATTAGTGTCCAAAATTACTAATAAAAATTAATCATGAGAACAGCTAAGTAAATCCATAAGAGGAACCCAAGTATCACTCTATGAGCACAAAATGTATCCATCACAGTAAGATCCTATCCAAGGAAATCTGTATGTGAAACCAAATTATCACTAACGGTATTTCATAAGGCATAAAACAATAAGACCATCCATAGTATACCACATAGGGTACTAAGTATCACTCATGACATTTCACATTAGCATCCACCCACTGAGACTATACAAGGTATCCACTAGAGAACTGGGTATCACTCATGGGTAAATTACATCATCCACCAGGTGTTCCTGTCAATGGAATTTTGTGCAAGGATCCATTTATAGCTCCTAGAGTATTTTAGAATCTTTTAAAAATTATAATTATAAATTTGGATGACCCCTTCCATGGTTTCCTTAAGTTGGGACTATTATATATTCCTCAACATAATGTAAGGGTATAGACTTAGCTTGAATAAAAACTCATACCATTTAATGAATGTAATAAAATCATTACAAAGAGAATTTTAGACACCTCAAATTGTGGTTTAACTCAATTATAATCACGAGGCTCTTAGTCCTTTAAGGATGCCACACCCCTTAGGGTGGCTCATGTCAAGGTGATCATCCTACGAAGTTGATTCATGGTTTTCTAAAACTACATTAAAAAAGGGGATATCATTCATTTATTTTATTAAACATTCAGGAGCTGTCACCAGAGGTGGCCAACAATTAGCACAATGATGTCTGATAAATACAATGATACTTTAGGTAAAAGAACTACACCACCGACTTTAGGTTTGTATATGAACCCTCCTTCACTATTTTTCCATTAGTTCAAGATACCATGGAATAAATAGGTAAAATGGAAAAAAGCCTTGAAAATATGGAATATTAGATGATACCAAAATAGATCCGAATAAATAAGAATAAATAAATAAAATGAGGAAAATTAGTGATGCTCTTACCAATACAGATCTAAAAAAAATTATGGTTACTAAAATGGATTCTAGACTAGGAAGAACCAAACACACCCATCTTAGGCGCAAATATAGGAGGAGCTCGTGTGTGGCTAAAACTGGACAAAATAAGTGGAATAAAAAACTAGGGGTTCTACACCCATTTTAAAAAATAAGGCCATAAAATATACAAAATGTGAATAATTTTATCATCATGAAATTGTTGAACCCCCCACGAAAAACCAATTAATGTCATGAATGGGGTATTTCCAGACCAATTCATTTCATGAATTGAATTCACATTGTAAATTGTTCAATAATCCAAGATCCATCCCTCAACTACATTCTTCCCAAAAATAGACCAACTAGTCAAAAGGCATGGTTTCTAGGCATAATCCAAAGAGGCAAATTCAATGAGGGTTTGACCAAATTTAAAATAATTTATACCTATTTGGAAATCCTAGAAATTACAATCTACACTTCAGAAAAAAATCAGCCATGAGTTTACCTTATGTGGGTGGTAAGGAATTATTTGAGAAATGTTCTAGCCCATGAGAGCATACATTAGAATCTTTTATACACGGTGATGCTACCATAGAACCCATACCAGTGGAACATAGCTAACTAATAAAGACTTTGGGATCTAACCAATGATATGTATTGGATGCACCTCAAAGAATGAATCTACCTCTAACTCAATATCCTTCAGATTAAATGAATGAGACAGGTTATAGTAATAATGTAAAAGTTGAGATAGAAGAAATATGACATGCATGGATTGGTACCTCTGAGGTAAATCCAACTTATAGGCTATCAGACCGACTCTTTCCATGATCTTGAAAGGCCCAATGTAATGGGAAAAAACATTACCAATATCTAAATCCATCTACAACCCAATCGATGTTAAATTCACTGAAAGAATCAATGTCCCACCTCAAACTCTAGTGGTCAGCAGTTATGTTCTACATAAGACTTCTTGTTTGGCCGAGTTGTATCTATATTCATCTATATAAGTTTCCCCTATTTTACAATCTCTTAAATGAGATAAGGTCCAAGTAGCACTACCTTACTTGCCTCTAACTATCCCATGTTGAATAGAATGACCTACAATAAAGAACCTCATAGGGATCCATCTAAATTATTTCATAAAGATTATTATTTTAGGAAAATAGAAAAAGTGTTAGATGGTTCTCCTTAAAACCTCCAAAATCAAGGATGCATATTTAGAGAATTTCGTTTAACACTCATATCATATGCTTGGATGGAATTTTAGTCTGGAGGTGATATGTTGTAATTAGGTGCACCAAAAAAATAGTTATTTCTGTAACCATTGATTTAAATTTGATGTAAATTGAGTGTCTCAATCAAATAAGATATAATGGGGAACACCAGAAATTATTTTAATCCCACAAATGTAAATCCTCACATGTTCGTGAACTGATATAGTCTATTGGGTAGGTAAGAACTGAGCGAACTTGGTCATCTTGTCAACTATCACCTATACCACATCACTAAAATGAGGGGATATAAGAAATACTATCAAGAAATACACAGTGATAGAATCAAATTTCCACTCAAGAATGGAAAATAGCTACAGAAGTCCCATGGACCCCTAGTGCTCCATCTTCACCTACTGATAGGTGGGACACCTTGTGATAAAACCAATAATCTTCGTCTTTATTACTGGGCACCATAAATTACATCACACATCTTAGTACATCATAGTAAGCCTAGGGTGCACTACCCTAATGGAGGCATGATATTCATGCATAAAATATTCCCTTATGTCTAAAGGAACCCATACTCATCGATGAAAGTACAAGATATCAATATCATCAATAACCCAACCATGTGGTGGGAGCTCACCTCAAATACTCTCCCTTATGAATATAACCTTAGGATCTGAGAGCTTCCACATCCACACGCACTCCAGTAGGGATGATGTCACTACCAAAGCTTCAAAAAGAGGATTCCAAAGATGTTTTTTTACCTTTAGGTTCATATTAGAAAATAGGTCCATTAAATTACACCAATTACTGGCCCGCTGAATGGAAAGTGTCTTATTCTTCTAGCTCAAGGTGTTAGCTATTTCATTTCCATTCTATGGTGTATAAGAGAGCCCAATGTTGAATGAATATAGGTATTATACCCAATGGAAATTCATAATAATAAAATATCCTGGTGAGGAAATGTATGTGATAATTTTGTAACCTATTTAAATTATTACCTACTCCCCCAATAGATAATGTATCAAATAGTGTAAAACATGAACGACAACTGCCAAATCAAGGTCATGCATAGGTTAATTCCGATTATGAGATATCATCTGGTTGGACCTGTACACTACAACTAAATACTCATACATCATAACTACTCTTATACCAAATCTTTAAGTATCACAATAGACTGTATAGATTCTACCTGACATTGGTAGAATTATGAACATTTTTGAATTTATTCATTCTTTAATCTCGTAAAAGGAAGCCTCACAAACTTCATTCCACAAAAATCTAACACCCTTCTTATTCAATCCCATGATATGTGCTTCTATGAATGATAATTCCGAAAAAAAATGCCTGCAATATCCATCCATCCCCAATAAAATACGTATGTCAATGATATTATTGGTCTACTAAAAGGAAACTATGGTGATCACCTTCTTTGGGATAATATACACTATCACCTCTATGATGATGTGACCCAAGAGGTGAACCTTATCAATCCAAAAGTGGAACTTTGTGAGCTTATCATAAGGCTAGTTCTCTCTCACCGTAATCATCATGATATCAAGATGTTTTTCATAGTCGTGTCAAGTGAGACAATACCCCTATATATTATACATGAATACCACCAAAAAAAATCTAGATATGGGTGGAAAACCCTATTAATTATATCTATGAAAACTGTTGGTGTGTTTGAAAAATTGAATGGAATAACCAAATACTCATACCAGTCATATCTATTATGAAAGGGAATACATGGTATTTCTGATTTTCTAACATGCACCTAATGGTATCCCAACCAAAAACCAACAATAGAAAAAATTCGCGTCACTAAAATCTAGTCAAATAGATCATCTATATGTGGAAGTGTATATTGTTTCTAAACAATAAGTTAGTTCAATCAATGATAATAAACAAAAATCTTAAGGGTCCCATCTTCCTTCTAAGAGAATTGGACAAAAAACCCCATGGATAATTACTTGTTCATATAGAACCTTTAGCTTCCAAACCCTCTAGCTATTTATTGAGTTCAGAGAGACCAGTATGTTCCATTATATAAGAAGGAATGGAAACTGGTGCCTCTCATCATACTAGATCAATAGTGAACTCCACCTCCATCACATGAGGTAAACTAGAAAATTTTTCAGGGAATACATCCTTGTTATGATTCACAATAGGAGTTAATTTCATAATCTACATTCCCTAAACACTCATAAAAAAGACTATACACATGGGCTATAACTCTTACAAGATCCCGATGATCTAATCTAGATCAACGTTTTTATATATCTCAATTTCCCATATGAACATAGGTACTACCTTCAGGTGATATAAAAGACACCCTCTGATGATATCAATCAAAATGGTCATGCTGTGGAACTGACCAATCTATCTTGAGAATGACATCGAAGCCTATTATCTTGAGGATAAAAAGATTATAAATGAATATATATCTTCCCACCTCAAGAGGGAAATCCATTCATTGGTTTATACTTTCTAATCATGATCCTAGAGGAGTATCTAAGGTCATAACACCCCAAAGGTTATCTATGTCTTGACCAAGGATCTCTACAATCACAATAGTTAAAAATAATTTTGAAGTGCCTATATGAAATAAGGAAGAAAAATAGTAGAGTCGGGTATAAAAATACTTCTAACAATAGAAGGATATACACTCATCTCCTTTGGAGTAGGATGTACGAAATATATGTAGTCAGATCCATAACCCTACGATGAAACCATGATGAATTGAGTAAGTCCACTCTGATGGACCTGAATATTTGGATCCTTCCTACCTTGACCAAGAGAACCTGCTTAGCCGGATTGGATGACAATATTCTAGATCCCTACCTGATGAGGAGATACTGATCCTCTACATGAAAGCAGTGTTGGTATTAATCCCTTCCCCTAGGAACTAGAGTGAAATTTTGGGTGAAAATTTAAAGGCAATCCATCCATCCATAATCTCGGAACTCAATTGGGTGATTCATACATTGAGGCTTCTTATGGGAAGCACTACAACACCGGTGAAACCCCAACTAGTAGTCAGCGCATGTCATATGACTGACACTTCCATCACAATAATACATGAAGTTGTTTTTCCTTCTAGTAGATAAACCATCCCCCTCTCAAAATGTTAAACCTCCCTCACTCCCACAACCATATTCACTCATGTTGTACTTAGTGATGACGGTCTGGTTCACTATCTCATAAATAGTGGGCAACCAGAAGATGTATATCTTTGATCAAATAGAAAATATAATCACATCCCTAAACCATCTTGAAGTTGTAAACTCTTCACTAATAAGATGTACTGAAAAAATTGAAGCTCAGTAAAATGAGATATATTAATAATCATAGATATAAAACCCTATTGTAGGTGCATAAATTCCCATGTGCGGTCTTCTCTTAGAATCTAAGGGAATGAGAAATCATAGAAGGCTATCTAGAAGTCCACCTAGACCATATCCTGATGAAGATCAACCTGGTTAATGACATACCACCATGTTTTAGTATAATCATGAATCATATATGTTTTGATATTGAAACTCTACTTTAGAATCATCTCTATATGCTCTAAGATTGAAAACAGGACCTCTAGCTGTGATTCTATAGGATGATGACCGCCATCCCCTGAGAAGGTGGTAGGATGTTGTTCATGAAATTCTCATGTCAACTTTTCCATTGTAGTAGAAGGTCATACTACTACCTGTATAGACTGCATGATGTGTATGAATCTTTCTCAGAACATTGCATCGATGACCATATATGAACAGTAGGAGGGGCCTCTAGAGGCACTATATCAGGGAATGAAGGTGGATCTAAGTCCACCATCCCTAGATAATAGGTGTCTCCATCCTACAAATGTATGAATTAAGAATTTTATGGTGGAATAACTCATCAAATTCCAAACACATTACCCATATAATGTCCAATAATAGAGGGGATCATGGATCATAGAATAGGAAAAGTAAATAACCTTCTTTAAAATGAGTCACACTTCTCTTCCTGCTCCAAGATACCGTTATATGTGGTAATGAAATTTTAACATATCAAAAGAGTCACAACCTACATGCCACTACTAATGTAAGGTCAGGTTCAAGGTATCAAATTACATGGAAGAGGTTATGGTATATGAAGTTTTAATATCATGGTTTAAGAGGAAAACACCCTTTAATTTTCAATTGGAATCTCTATTTAGTGGTGACTATTTCATTTGAAAATTTTGATTTATTTAAGTTCATACTCATTTATGTGAATATCGTTATCATAGTCTATTTATATTCATTACAATCCTCATTTTATAAAGGCCCATACTATTTATAAATTGCATTTAGTATGTCATTTAACTATGACCTGAAGCTTACATAGCTAACAAAATATAACAATCCATGCAAAATGATTTGATTAAATGAAGCACCAGTACTAATTTATATATGTACATTATTAAAAAATTACAATTGGAATTCAAGTAATCAAATAAACTAATTTTTTATCCAATTGAACCAATGGTTCATGGATAAAACATGGCATAATTTGATAATTAACTTGTCATCATCAATCTATATGGGAAATAACTATTTATATTGATTTTGAAAGATAAATTGAAACAATTATTTTATAACTCTAAGAAACATTAGTACATTTCCATATATAAAAATCAAGGGACAGAAGACAATCACAGTCAATATGTTTAATACACGAAACAAGATAAACCTATATTTAATGGGATAATTCATGACATGTGAATCCTCAAGTTATTATAATGAGGAATGACATGATTCCTCATTTTCATACAAGGAAAATGAAAACTAATTCCATAAATATAATTTCAACAATAATAACTATAAAAAATATGCACATCACCCAATGGTGAAATTAGTACAACTAGAACAAGCACAAAACATGTAACAGTATCCATCTCGGGTAATTTGCATTTTTCCCTATACATGGATTAGCTTCTCCTAAGAAATAGCTCATTACCAATCCTGATAGGTTCATAGTCTGTTTTCTTATTACCAAATAGTAATACAAAAGGGAAAATTATTCTTTTATAACTTTATAGAATCCCATCCTAGAAGCCACTAATCGACTCCCTGAGCCAGTTAACCACATGACCTCAAGTGCACCTCCCAATAGGCCAGAGGTTTCTGAATACCTGCGAGGGCCTAGGGTGTGTCTATGGGGAGACTATGATCACTTGATCAGAGTGTATCATAGTATTATTAAATAATGGAAAATCATTTTAAATAGTTGTAAATAAACATTAGTGGAATAATAAATCATCCAGATAAAAAACAGGAAGAAACTAAATCAATATTAAATACAAAAGTGATGATCATTTCATGTTTCTATAGAAGAAGGCAAGTATACCGGATGAAAGGGTACATTCATATAAAATCATGCTAAAAAATTTAAAAAATACCAAAAATATTCCCTTACTAGAATTCAGACCATAGGATCATTCATATTCTCCTATACTCCATCCTAGTACTGAGAATCAAACATCAGAAGTTTTTCACTTCCCTTTGTCTATACCTGTAGTCATGAAATCAGTTCGGTTATCATGGGTGGAACAACAAGGTGTGAGATATAATCAGTAGGATACCACCAATGGTGACTAGAAATATCCTACCAATGCAGATAGAATTAGTTTTTTGTATGTTATTAAAAAAGTGAGGTACTAAATAAATAAACCACATCAGACTGGGTTCCTCGTGGGATACCCAACTGAAACTACCTACTTAGGATAAAGTAAGATATCTCCGAACTAAGGCCAAATTGTACAAATATAATATGAAATAGAATATACATATATATATAGTGACATTAATATTTTCTTAGAATACAAGAATGAATAACATAATTGGGTCGTCATAATGTCAATTGTAAACATTGACCGAACCCAATATTGTTCTTTGGATTGGTGGAAACATACTTAAACACAATAAATTTTTATACTCAATTCTTAATAAAACATCATCTTGATCCCATCCAAGGAAATCCGTTAGGATGAACCCAAGAATCAATATAGGATCCCTACCAGTATCTACCACCATAGGAGTCCATCTAAGGTAATCTATATATGGAACCGAAGTATCACTCTTGGTATGGTATAAATCATAACTTGCTAAGACCATCCATGGTATACCACATAGGGGACTAATTATCACTCATAGAATAACACGTTAACATTCAGCCATCAACCCCATTAAAGTTAATCCATTGGGGAACTAGATATTAATCATGGGAAAAGTACATCATCCGCTCGGTGAGGCCATACAAGGTGTTCTATACAAGAATCCATGTATCACTCATGGGTTATTGAGAGTCATTTAAAAATTCTAATTATAAATCGTGAGGATCCCAACCAATCCCTCCTTATAGTAGGACCCTTAGATCACCCATTACTTGATATAAGTGTATGGACTTAGCTATCCAGAAACTCATACTATTTATGTGAAATAGTATAATCATTAAAATGGGAATTTCACACACCTAAAATGGTTGTTTAAATCAATTAAATTCATAAGGCTCTTAGAACATTACGAAATGAAATATCCTCATGTTACACATGTTGAGGTGGTCATCATATGATGTGGATTCATGGTTTTCTAATGCCACATTAAACATGAGGATATCATTGGTTAAATTTATGAAACATTAATTTGGTGTCATTAGAGGAGTCTGGTTTTTGGAAAAAATATTCTTGATAAATACAATGATTCTTTAGGTGAAATAACTATAAGAATTACCTTAGTTTATTATACAACTACACCTCCATTGTTGTCCTTCAAATCATGATAGAATGGAAGAAATCAATAAAATGGAAAAAATCCCTAATAATAGGGCATATTATCTCACACAAAAATAGTGAAAAAGATAGAAGAATAAATGAGTAAAATAAGGGAGAGGAGTCAATATCTTACCAATAAAAAACTAACACAACTAATGTAGATGGAAACAAATTCCAGGTGATGATGAACCAAATCAACCTAGTTTATGCATGGAGAGAAGAGGAGATTATGCACAACTACTACTTGAGAAAAGAAGTGGAATAAGTTAAATTAGTGTTCTAACCTCCTTTTAAAAAGTGTGAAAAATATATTCAAGATTTTAATATTTTTTATGTCATGAAAATATCTGGTTTCCCCCTCTTGGAAAAACTAATACAAGTCGTGAATGTGGTCCATCCAGACGAATTCACATAGTGAATTTAATTTACATCATGAATATAATTCACATTCTGAATTTAATTCAAATCATGAAGAGGTATGGAAAATAGGATCTAAACCACTAATATTTTCTTCCAAAAAAAACTAACAGACCTAAATGAATGTTTTACAGTCTAAGATAAACTCAATGAAGGCATGTCCGATTTTAAAAGAATATGTACCTCTATGAAAAGTGGAGACATTGTAGGGTCTCTTACAACCCCTTCAAGACAACTCCCAAATTTAAAATTACTATTTAAAATATACTATAATTAATTATAATATTATCATATTTATATTCTATTATCTTATTGGATTATTTTTCTTTACTGTCTTCCATTTCAAATAAATCCACTAAGGGAAGCTCAAAATTCTAAATGTAACTACTAAATTTTCACTAACGTTGTATCTTTTTTATATTTCCTTTTTCAAATAAATTTATCCCAATTATAAATTTTTACATCATTACGTTTATTATATTTAATGTTGTAATATTTTTTTAATAAACACTACCCACCTTTCCACTTTTCCATTAAGAAAAACGAAAACGTCATTCATGCGCTTGTGCAGACTACAACCTCCATGAAGTAACATATCACAATTTTCACATACCTTTTTTTTATTTTCTAAATTATCTTAAAATATTATTCATATTCTTAAAAGTTAAAAAAAATATCATTATTATTATTTAATAATTTTATTATTCCAAATGAAACCACATTTTTAACCATACTCATCCATTAATTATGATATGTTCTAGTTTGGGTCTGTCTAAAAACCTACATGAACAATGATATTAAATAATATAATATATTACTATTAGAACATAATTAATGATAATATATGATATAAATACGTAAATTAAGATTTCATTTCAGTTCTAGGAAGTTAACATTGATAATGTTCTGATAATCTAAGATACCAACATATGTTCATTTAAAATCACAGAAAAATGCTCACTATTGATTTGATAATTATGTATAATAAGAAAAAATCCCATATAATACAATTATAACATTATAAATAATTAAATTTAGTACCATTTTTGGTCTTGTAATGATGAACATTGGTAAGTGATTGAACAACAACACCAATATTATGAAAGTAGTTCATAACGATCAAAACTACTCATAACCACTCTTGAAAAGATATAGTAACTAACTAATATAAATGTAGAAAATAATTATATATTATGTTTATAAAGGGTCAGATATATAAATAGGTTTTTAAAATAGGTGATTTATATAGTTATTTTTGTTATATCATATATTAAATCACTTAAGCCGAAGTCATGAATTATGGTTAGGGGTTCTTAGTCTAAAATTTAATTCATTGATACATATTTCATATTGATAAACATGATATATTTGATATGATGTGATCAATAACTAATTAATATATTTTATAATATACATTTAATTCATGTGTCTTTACATTCTCACTAAAAATTTCATTTTCCCAGGACTCATATTTAACCCATTGTGTTTATTTTAGGTGAAACTTATAGCAACCCAGTATTGATATAAAAGGATATTATGTTATTTTAGATGAATATTCAGTACATTAAAAAAATAAATTCCCAATTACTAAAATATTTTAGTGTATTTGGAAACTTGGATACAAAATCTTTTAAAATGGTGAAAGATCCTCAATGTCTCCCATAAACATCTCTACCTTTAGTACTTCTACCTAAAAACATTATTGATAAGTCGAGGAAATGAAACAAGAGAAAATGGTGATCTCAAATACATAGTAAGGGTAAATACGGGATATATGTAATCATAATCACGAGCATAAGTGTATGATAACATGATCATAAAAATAGAAGATCATATCATGCATATCAAAGATCATTTACATGAATCATGGAAATAAGAATGATAGTTAATAAGAAATGGATCATAAGGAACTAAAGAACATAATACACGAGAACATAATATCGAAATAAAACCTGGAATTATGACAGACACATAAGAATATAATAACCCTATGTCATGGTGTCCTACTAAGGCCTTTGTAACAAGTTAGTCTTGGGTTACTCACACATTCACCTATTTCGGGCAGGGGATACCCTCTCGTATACCGTCTTATTTAAGCCTTGGGATATCATACCATGTACCCTCTTGTTTTGGGATTAGGATACCCTCCCGTTTACCCTCTTGTTTCAGGCTTTGGATGTCCTCCCATTTACCCTCTTTCTTTAGACTTGGTATTTCCTCTTGTGTACCCTCTTGTTTTGGTCTTAGGATGTCTCCCGTGTACCCACTTGTTTTGGGCTTGGAATGTCCTTCTATGTACCCTCTTATTTCAGGAATGGTATTTTATTCCCATTACCCTCTTCATTTAGGCATGGGATTTCCTCCTGTGTACCCTTTGAGCTCATTAAAAAATTATCATCACCAAATGAATTGGATGAATCCCTCCCATTTCATAATAACACCATTTATACATGTGCCACAAAATAAACTTTCATCATATCACAACCCATAAAATACAAAGGCTTTATAAATATCAAATCATAGCCCATACAATGAAGTGGGTATCATTAATATTTCATCAAATAAAAAACTATAAAAAAGATAGGTTTCATAATCACTTCATGAATTCGTAACCCATGAAAATAAGCGGGTTTCAAAAGCATATAACTCTTAGAAGAGAAAAAAGTTTCATAAAAATAATGAAATAAAATAATAAACCATTCATATAAATAATATTAATGGAACCTTTAGACCATTTCCTGTAAATTAATGAGTAATATCAACAGATGTCATCTTAGATAGAAAATAATTTTGTAAAATATTTTGAAGTCATTTCTTGAGAAAAATAACCTTTATTGTTTGAAAGGGGTTTTTAATACATAAAACCATTTAAAAATAATTTTATTATAAAAAACATGAAAAATTTAAAAAATACTAGAAATAATTTTGATAAACTTTACCTTGAAAAATTATAAAGAATGAGTGAAAATATTTAAAACATTTTTTAATCATAAAACATTCAAGAAAACAATTTCTCTTTGAAAATAGATTTTAAATATTGTGATGTATTCTTTTAAACATATAAAATATTTTTATAATGCTTTTATATTTAAATTTTTTTTTCATGTATCATTTGAAAATATTTTTGGAAAACATTTCGGAAAACATGGTTTTTGAAATAAAACATATTTCTAAGCGAAGAGATAGATACCATCAAATTTTATTAATTTTTTTATTAATTATATTAAGTACCAAAGAGTGGAAATTTTTTACTAATACATAGATATATCAGGAATAAAAGGTGTATAAGGAAACACATTAACATTCATGAGAGATGGATCAGAATATTTCATCAAGGACACATAATCATTAATAATTTGAAAAATCATTGAGATTGTTTCAATAAACTCTTACCACTTGGTTATATGGGATAATACTTTTAATGTAAGAAAATAAAATTAACTAAAGCTCAGAATATGATTAAAATAATTATATTCATGATATAAAATGTAAAATTGAAATATATACACCTCGAAAAAGAAGTTAGGTGCATTACAAAACATGAGTCTCAAAGAAAGAAAACTGAGACAAATTTTTTTTACCGATTTCGTAACTTTTGAAACTTAACTCCCATGAAAGAAAGATCATAAAATGGATATGTAAATACACCTAAATTTAATTATATAAATATCTGAAGAAAATCTCTGGCCTAACATACACCACACAGATGTAAAGGGTGGTGAACATAACATGTATAATATAGAAATAAAAAGTGAGATGAAATCACCTTACCTTATGTCTTGACTCTCATCGTATGCATTTAAAACACCCGTATAAAAACTATAAATTTATTATAAATAGTTTAAAGAACCATATTATTATATATAATACAATATATGGTTTTTTCATGACCATATATTACCCTCTTGTTAAAAATTCTAAGTTAAGGTTTCACTTCTGGTATTGTTTTCTTTATTATTCACATGTGTCATAATTTTTTGTGTATTTGGTATTTATATTTCATATCATGATATTAAGAATTTAAAACTTGATATAAATATAATTATTATATATTATGTGTGTATTATAATAATATATATAATATATATGTATGAAATGGAAAAGACCGTTCATGGAGACATTAGGTCATATGTACGCATGAACGATACTTTCATTTAATTATCATGTTGAAAGAAAAAAAAAGTAAAATTCATATATTTATATCTATTTAAATATATATAATTATTAAAATATATTTATTATATAAAATATATATCATATATATTCACTAAACCCATATTTAATACATCCATGTAGTGTATGAATGAATCGTATCTCTTTAAGGGGGCGATAGTCCACACTTCCTCAAACAAAATTTTCATATCAAAATAAAATGGAATGTAAAAACGTTATGCATTGTAAAAATGAATATAGAAGATTAAGGACACAATAAATATAATATATGAAATATATAAAAATTTAGTCCATCATAATGGCTTGCATGGTAGTTGGTAATGGAAAAATGAACAATCATCATTTCGTGAGGGAGTAGTTCATCGTACCCTGAAACAACATGTTCGTTATCCATTAGATGGGTGTGTGTGTATGTGTAGATATAAATTATAATAAAAACATCATAGTATATTTATGAGACATATTTTTTTATATAAGAATAAAATAAAGAGAGTTTGAGGTGGTGGAGAACGAAAATAAAAGAAAGGACTTGAGAGAGGAAGTTGCCTCTTAATTGGGTAACTCCTTTTGGTTTGTACCAAAAGGCTTCCTTGGAATTATCAATGAAGAAGGGAGGAATTTTGGGATATTATTTGTGTAGTTCTTGGATGATCCAAGGGTCCTCAGAAGTTTGAGTAATAGGGAGTGGTGGTGGCCTTTTATAGTGAAGGAAAAAAGAATCACGGGGAATTTTTGAAAACAAGTAAGGTGTACACCTGTTCTTACCTAAACAAAGTCATAAAAACCTAAAAAATCACGAATGTAAGGTTTATCTACTAAATATGGCCATAAAATTGGTTTTTATACAATTTTATAGGTTATTTGTTCCCTTAATAGTAATTATTAGTCCCTAATTATGCTTAATTTGACCTTAATCGTTGTGATCAATTTTTGTCCCTTTTACTAATATTTTTTGTCAAAAATTAAGTTTATCAAATTAGAATATAAATATCATACTGATTACAATTTTTTATGTCCCTTTTTTTTAAATTAAATTCATAGAATCAGGAAAATTAAGATTAATTCTAATCCCGTAGATGTGGCGAGAAATTAGGTTTTTAAA
This sequence comes from Viscum album, assembly GCA_963277665.1. Taxonomy (NCBI): domain Eukaryota; kingdom Viridiplantae; phylum Streptophyta; class Magnoliopsida; order Santalales; family Viscaceae; genus Viscum; species Viscum album. Next base: position 1,860,336,134 of record OY728119.1, read on the forward strand.
GTAAAATGTTCAAAAGTTTATTAAGTGTTTATATTAAATTTAAAAATGAAATTGATTATAATGAACAATATTGTTTTAATTTATTTTTAATTTATATATTTTGATCTTAAAATAAATATTAAATATAATTTAACATGAATAATTATTAAAAAAAGGCAATCTTTATCTAAAAACTAGTATTTTTCACTATTAATCATAAAATGATGTTTCTCAAAAAATCCCAAAAATTCAACCTAAGTTAATTTTTGCATTATAAATTAAAAAATAAATTTTATTTCATAATATTTAATTTCATGATTATTCTAAATTTTTTTTAATGAAGATTAGTTCATATCGGAAAATATTATTTTAAAACATATATGGACATTTCTACGAAAATATATTTCATTATCAATATGATTTATTTATATAAAACCATTATAAAAGGTAATTGAAAATATGTTATTAATATTCATATTACTACATTTAATGTCTAGGTTATAATTATCTCAATTAAATAATTTTAAAAACAAAATTATGTTTTGTAGAAACATCGGGGTGTCGTCTTACATACACCAAGTTGTTAATTCTTATAAGACGAAAAAAATTAATTGTTGTGTGAAAAGATTATTTGAAGTTTTTGTTTATATATATATATAACTATTTCCAGTGTCAAAAACAACTAAAAATATTGAAAATATAAATTAATTCAAAAAAAATATTCCACAAAATATAAGGGTGTTACATTCTTCCCCCCTTAAAATTAATTTTAGCCCCAAATTTATTTAGGGTTATCAAAGGTTTAATACTTAAAAATTTGATTCATAGAAACCCACATTGTAAAAATGAATACTAAAACTTTCCTTTAAACAAGAACGTTGGAACCATAATAGTCTCCCAAAGTAACATATTACTAGGTTTCCACATTGGAGAACATAGTTTGGGAGTGGATATTGGACATGGAGGAAAAGAAAAAAAATATTTATAAGGAGTGATTGTGATCATAAATCACAAATAAGTGAATGGTTAATGAAAAGTTTAGGGCCCCGAATTCATAAATCTATGATGATTTATAAGGTCATAGGTTTATCAGAAATTTAGGTAATTGGATAACACATTTTCTTCTGATCATTATCCTAACATTGAGTAATTATTTTGTTGACCATGAATATAAGGAAATATACTTGCTTGTTATATTTCTATAAACAAAATTTCATTCTTTATTTATTATTTTATCAATTTTTAATTCATCCATTACATCATGTAATGGACATCAAGAAATTAACTTTGATGGTTGAGGTGATAAAATACAATTTTAGCATATCTGAAGGCCCATAAAAGAATAAAAAGCATAACTATTTGTCTATAACTATTCAAAAAAAAACATGGTTAATACACTAAAATATATACATAAGAAGTACAACATTTTTTCATCATAAATAATAATTATACATTATCCATGACATCACATAGGCCTGTGGTAGGCATTGAACACTTATCCTCCTTCGATCATGGGTTCAAGACCCATGTCTTTGCTGGACATGATTGGTTATCACCCAAAATACATTAATTCATTTTCTAAAACCACCCAAATATAATTTCCAAAAAATAAATATGATGTACATCCTGGAAATAAGGTTAGTAACTAAATAGCCTTTTAACTAGTTTTTTCAATACGAACTCATTGCATAAACACTTCCTATGAAGTTTAACATATACATCTCATGAAGTTTTAAACTTATAACCCTTAATAAAGATGAAAATTATTAAATTTTGAAAGGGATTCATGAAATAAGCTTAAAATTGATTCCCCTATATATCACAAAGAATATCTTAGTTATCACAATCAAAACATGTGAATAACCTCTTGGTAAATGAACATGAATACTTTTTGAAAAAAAATGAACTTCTTCCAATGATTACTAGATATATTCTTTAAATCTAAGAAGATGTTAAATTCTTCATTGATAAAATATAAACCTTTGTCAATAATTAGTTCTAGGGTAATCCTTACCATCCAATTTACTTATTCACATCTAATATATCATTATCCAATGATTATTATCTCAATTTTAGGCATTAATTAAGGGTTTCCATCCCATAATCAAAATATCAACTTTCTATGAAATCACTTTTATATGTATTCATTACCATTCAACATGTACTTTTCTATCCATAAGTATAACTTATACTGAAAACACTTATATATTTCATGATTAATATAACATAATCTTTGAATTCCAAAACATAAATACTTTATTAATCCAACTTTATTCTTAAACCATTACTCAGGCTTCATAAAATTATTCCATAATACCTATTTCCTATAAAATGAAATATAAATCATTTATTAAGGTTCCTAAACCTCAATATAATCATAATTATTTTTTTAATATAAAAAATAATAGTATAACATCACATATGTTTCGCATATCATTTGCAGTCTCATTATCTTTAGATGTATAACCAATACTCATACCAAATTCTGTATTAGATTCATTAGATTTACCCTTGGGAAATAGATTCACATAATTCCCATTCTTTAAACATATGTAACATTAAATCTTAACAATGTCCGTTATAGTTCTTCCTATTGAATAAAACCAGAAATTATGGTGTGAGAAACACATATCATATAATAAATCCACATAATCATGAAACATTGCTTATAGGATGTCTAAATAATGGCTCATACATCTTTAATATATGAGAAATTAGTTTTATAAAATTTTATTGAAAAAAATTTATATCTAAATCCCTCATGATGGATCATGAATAGTTTGTGAATTTCCAAAGCATATCCCCCGGGAGTGTCAAACATGGTGTGTAACAAGGCCCGTTTTTGTGTACCAGATTGCCCTAATTCAGGCCAGAAACATCTTGTCAGAGTTGTGACCCCTGGGTACATCTATGATAGAGACACATCCATTTGTATATCCCAAAATGGATTTATTTCTAGGAAGCCACTCACTCTATCCTTTATCAAAATTCAAGGACATTTTCATAAACATTAACTCATCCTTATAATTATCTTTAGACACAACCCTATAAATATCTTTAGAAATTTACCTAGGGATCTCCCTAATATTTTCTCATCCTAGTTTCTAATGTTTGACTAAATCTTTCATTTGATACCAACTATAGTGACCTCGTCTTGACATACATGGATATTAGATCATTTTAGATGAATATTCAGTGCATTAAAAAAATGCATCCCCAAGTAAAATAATAGTTATGTTTATTTGGAAACATGATAAAAATATTATATCTAGGTGAAAGATTTTAAAAATATCCCACAAATATCTCCACCTTTAGTATTTCTACCTAAAAACATTATCCATATAATGGGGAAATGAAACATAAAAAATGTGTGAGCTCAACTGATCAGTAAGGATAAATAAGTTAGATATGTAAGCAAAATCATGAGCATAAGGGTATGCAAACATGATCAAGAAAATAAAATATCATACCCTACATATCAAAGATAATATACATGAATCATGGAAATAAGCATGGAAGTTTATAATATACAAATCATAAAAAAATAAATAATATATGCCATGAATGCATAACGTAGGAATAAAACATGGAATTGTGGTAGACACATAAGCATATAATAACCGTATGTCAAGGAGTCCAACCAAGGCCTTTTAGTCTTAGGTTACTAACTAGTTTATGTACTTATGAATTGGGATGGCCTCACGTGTACCCTCTTGTTTTGGGATTGGGACATCCTCCTATGCATCCTCTTATTTTGGTCCTCGGATGACCTCCCATTTAGCCTATTATTTCATTCTTGGGATGTCCTCCCATTTAACCTCTTGGTTTGGGCTTGGTATGTCCTATCGTGTACCATCTTTTCTGGATCTTGGGATTTATCCCATGTACCCACTAATTTCAGTCTTGGGATGTTCTCCCATGTACCCACTTGTTTCCAGCTTGGGATTTCCTCTTGCTTTCCCTCTTATTTCGGGCTTGTGATTTCCACCTATGTAATATTTGATGTCATAAAATATTTATCATTCCCCAATGCATTGGAGAGAGATATAGGTGCCACCCATATCATAATAGAATCATTCATACATGTTCCAAAAAAAATAAAACTTTCATTATATCATTACCCATAAATGACATAGGTTTTATAAACATCAAGTCATAGCTCATGAAATATAGTGGGTATCATTAACATTTAATCAAATCATAAACTATGAAAAGAGATAGGTTTCATAATGAATTTATAAAATCATAACCAATGAAATGAAGGGGGTTCCAAAATCCCACAACTCATGGAATAGAAAAGACATTCATAAATATCATTATATGAAAGCACAAACCATTAATTAAAAGAATATTAATGGAACCTTTATATTATTTCTTATAAAATAATGAGTAACATCAATGGATATAATCTTATATGAAAAATAATTTTGAAGTATATTTTGAAATAATTTATTGAGGAAAATAATCCTTCTAATTTGAAAAAGTATTTTCAATAAATAAAACCATTTGAAAATTAATATCTTAGAAAATAAACTTGAAAACATATGAATGATACTTGAAATAATATTCAAAATTTATTTTCATGAAATCTTATAAATAATTCTTGAAAATATTTAAAACATTTCTTAAATATAAAACATTATTCCAAAGCCTTTTTCTTTTAAAATAGCTTTGAAATATTTTAATGCAATATTTTAAAATAGTAAAAAAAATTCAAAATACTTTTTCATTTAAAATTTCCTTCAAGTATAATTTGAAATCATTTTGGAAACCATTTTTTAAAACCTGGTTTTTGAAATTTAATAGACTTTCGACCAAAGAGAGAGATTCAGTCAAATGTTATTAATTTTATTATTAATCATATTAAGTAACAAAGAGTAGAATAACGGTACTAATACATGGATATATCATGAATAAACATAGGATAATTAAAATCATGAATATTATTAATGTATGGATCATAATATTTTATCAAATACACATAATAATTTACAATCTCGAAAAGTGACGGGAGTGTTTCAATAAACTCTTACGGCATGGTTATATGGTATCATGCACTTCATGTTAGAAAGTAAAATTAACATAAGCATAAAATATAATTAAAATGATGTGATTCTTGACATAACTTGTAAAATTGAAGTATATACAACTTGAAAAGGTGGTTTGGTGCATAACAGAACATGAGTCTCAAAGTAGTCAAATTGAGACATAAAATTTTTACCAATTTGGTAACTTTTTAAACTTAAAACCCAAGAAATAAAGATCATAAAAAGGATATGTAAATACAACTAAAATTAATTATAATAATCATTGAATACAATTATTGGAAGAAAATACCCCACAAAAAAGGAAATGGTGGGGAACATAGCATGTATCTTACAGAAATAAAAATTGAGATGAAATCCACATACCTTGTGTCTTGACTCTCGTTGTACGTGTTAAATCTAGCTGTATAAAAAATAAAAATTTATTATAAATATTTTACATAACTATATTAGTATATATATTACCATATATTGTTTTATTATGACCTTATATTATCAGTGTGTTAACAATTATATGTTAAGGTTTTACTTCATTTAATATTCTTATGTGTCTTAATTTGACCTTAATCGATATGATAAATTTTAATCACTTTCAGTAATATATTTGGTAAAATATTATGTTGAGGTTATTAAAATATAAATATAATACTGATTAAAATGGTGTTTTTTGGTTTTTGAAAATTCAATTAACATAATAGAAAATACTAAGATTAATATTAATCTTACAGACGTGGTGAGAAAGCGGGGTTTTAATGTAAAATGTTTAAAATTCTATTAAGTTTTTATATTCAATTTCAAAGTTAAATTGATTCTAATGACATAAATTGTATTTATATAAGTACAATTTATCTAATGTGACATTAAAAAAAATTAATATATAATTTAACATTAATAATTAGTTTAAAAAAATATAGTTTTAAACAAAAAATTTGTATTTTCCCTATTCATCAAAAAATTAATTTTCCCAAAAAAAACCCAAAAAATCACCCTAAACTAATTCCAAAATTATAAATTAAAATATAGATTTTATTTTATATAATTAAATTTCAAGAATTCTCTGTTTTTTTATTTGTTTCAATGAAGTGTTGTTCATTAGAGAAAATAGTATTTTTAACCATATTAGGACTCTACAAAAAATATATATATTATTATCAATATATTTTATTTATATAGAACCGTTATAAAAATTATTTTAAAAGATTTTATTAATATTCATATTACTAATTTTAAGGGCTAGGTGATAATTTTCTCTATTAAATAATTTTAATAATATGAAATGTTTCGTAGAAACATCAGTGTTGTGTGTATCATACGCCAAGTCAGTGTTGTGTGTTGTGTAAGCCAAGATGTTAATGTGTATAGTGAAACAAATTAGTGTTCTGTGAAAGAAATATTTTACATTGTGTTTTAATATATGTATATATATAAATAAATAATTGTTTCCAATGTCACGTGAAATGAAAAATATCAAAAAGATAAATTAAATCGAAAAAAATATTCCCCAAAATCATTGGGTTTTAAAAAACTAATCATGTCTTTTTTTTTCAGTCCGTAACCACCATGTTTCATATTTTTATTTATTAGATACTTTTCATAATGTCCTTATATATGAAACAATTATAGATTAATTTTATTTTCTACTACTTTGAATTTCATTAAGAAAATTGAATGGGATTTTTGATGTTTTAAATATGAGTCCCTTTAATCAGTGTATATAGAATATATTTTTAATGTTTTGCATGTGAACACATTTTCCACCATTATTTTCATATAATATAAAAATTCCTTAACTATATTTTTTCGTTTATAAAAAATTATAATCCTCAATGGTTTTTTAAATATATATTTTTTATTAAAAATTTTAAATAATTTCGAGGATAATCCTTGTTTCAATGTTTATTTTCATAGTGATTCTAAAAAGTAGAATTGAATTATGGTAGTAGATTTTGACATATTTTATGCTTGGTCAGAGTTATTATTAAAATGATGCCATCTAATAATTTTATATGTATGAGTTAATAATTTTTTTTCTATGAGAGGAGTGATCAATTACTACCTCTTTATTTTATATTAATCCATTATGAATGTACATTAATTTGTTCTAATGAGTTTAATTTTTGAAAACCCTTTTATTGATATTGAACTTATGATATAGAATGACCCCACTCTTGATATCTACTTATGAAGTATTATTCAATAGTTTTATTTTTATACAAGTAATTTCCATCTTTAGAAACATCCTCTAATCATTCCTATAGAATACTCTAATGATACTGTCCATTTTTTCTCTATATGGATTATGCACACATTTTAAACTATCATTTATAATGTTTACTTATTTGGTTAATTATGATTTTATATAATTCTGTATGATTTCCTTATGTGACACACATATAAAATCTGCATGTAATTTATTGAAGGGCGCTCCCTTATAACCCAACAGTTCATCAGGTAAAGGATTATTATATAGAGATGACATGTTTATGATACCTTGGTAGTAATCCATGGTAATATTCTATGACACTTTGGTCATTAGCCTTATTAATATATTTCTATGAAACCATAGTGAGGAAAATCACTGATATTCTTATAAATTCATGTATTATGTTATACTTAATATTTTTTATTTCTATAATCCAATGATATATATTACATTATTATAAAAGTCTCATTTGATGATTAATATCTTATAATACATTTTTTATTAGTTTTGATTTCATTATTATATGTTCCTTCAACTTGTTATATTATCATACCCATATTTTTATCTTATTATCCCTTATGACTTTTGAATATTTTTTATGCTTACCCTTACTAAGAATTTAATCTCACCTTTTCTCTTATTTTAAAATTTACCCAAGTTATGAGGAAGTGAAATACATATGATGTGTCAAGAACAATATCTTGTATGGAGAGTTTTTAGAGATGTTTATGACCGGATATTTATTAATAATTTTCACTTATAGTTGGTAAAATACCAATTTATTTAAAAAGGCGTGGTTTTTACCAGTAAAGCTCAGCCATAGACAAAGTCTCTGACCGTTTATTAAAATAATGGAAAAGTACAGCTAGTAAGCATCATAATCCAAAAAAATCAATTACATATCATAAAATCCATAACCATCTCCATATCCATGATCAAATGATTCATCTGTGGTAGCTAATTAACACTAAGAGATTTCATAATGCTTCAGAGTCTTCACATACGTTCATTAGAGATTTAACTTTTCCAAATACAAAATCTCCTTTGAAGACTGTATACCTTTTCCTTTGTTGATAGAAGACCTTGTAGGCATAAGCTTCATCATAGAAGAATAGTCTTTCCTCTATCTTCTTATGGGTGGAGCGGTTATAACGTCCTCATTCCATACCACATTCTTCTTTCCATGCAGAACAACATCTCTATAAGAGGTTAATATTATTCCACCATCATTCTCCTTCTCACAGTCAGAGATGTCCCCCCCATTTTCCTAGGATAATCAACTCCTAGTAACCATCATTCACTCACTATCCCTACTCAATGTGGCTATTAGTGTCAATTAGTGATAAACATTGTGGTTTTTCCACAAACCCATTACCTTAATGCACCCCTTATGTAATAAAACATCTCCAAAAACAACATCTTAAGAATAAAGGTCAATCTGTAAATTTCCATCTTCACTCCTTGGATGTTCCACCACAGCCTGAGAGGGTCTCCCATGCTTCAGATCCTTTAAGTGCTTTCAAGAGCCCCACCATTGCACCTTCTCAGTCTAGCTTCCACTCTGATTACAATTCTTTTCCAGAAACAGAACCCCATTGTCCTGCAACTCAGCAGCTTCAACAGACACCCGGCCAGGAGACAAAGCAGGGACAACATGACCGTTCACAGGGGAAGCCTGATCCTAACCCAATTCCAAATCTTCTTTCACCAGACCCACAAAACAGTTACAAGTTTCAATACCAACCACCTGATTCTCAGGCTATGTCTTCAACCCAGCTGAGACACTGACCCAACTACGAGCTTTATCCATGGGCCCCTACCTACAAATTCATAACATGATTTCCTAATGCCTCATTGCTTCCAGCGGGTACAACAGCTTGGTTCACGCTGGCAACCCCAACAGATTGAACTTCATGCTTCCCATTAGCCTCTAAACCTCCTAAATGAAGCACCCCAAGATCACATTGAAGTCTTCCAATCACCTAATCCACCCTTGGACTGAAATACTCCTTCACTTCCCTCATTCAGGTGCCATTCACTGCAGTGATGTTAACAGGACAAGGTCCTGTCTACATTCTAGTACCCAGGTCCTACATCCCTTGAGGAGACTTCAAGTCCATCATGGTCGCGACCTGTTGATCTAAATACACCTGTGGAACCTCCCTTCTACCTCTGTAGGCTTCCATCAGATTCGTGACTTTGAGACACTAGGAGAAGTAGTAAATCCATGACTCAAAAACCACAAACTGTTTAAATTTAAACTCCTCACTCATGGCAATGAAGAGCGACATAACCAGCGTCTTAGATAAATCTACTTTAACAAATATTCTTGGTGAAACTGGATGGAAAATGAACCTAGTTCTACTGTCCGACCATAAATATCGTCTTACTAAATTTCCAAGCATACAGATGATGGAATGATTCTGAAATGGAAGTAGTAATTCTGGAAATCTTAAACAGATTTCTATGGTCGAAGAGTCGTGCTTCATATGGTAGTCATAAGACCATCGGAAGAGAAAACATTGGTAACCATCACATGTACATGGGGTAGAGGACTAGGCAAAGATCAACTCTTTCTCCGAATCAAAGTGAACCATTATGTTATTTGAATCAAGAAGACCCACAGTGGCACACTCTTATTGATTCAACAACTCAATGATAAAGTGATCAAATAGATCTGTAGGTGGGCGTCATTGCTTGAAGAGTGCTATCGAAGTCATTCAGCAAGGATGAGCCATCAGTAAACTCTCAAGCCACGACTGAGATCTATGAGATTCCATCATATAACTCAGGAACTTTGGGGGAGATAAAAAATTTCAGGAATGAAGGAATGTAGTCAGGGTTTGAGAATTGGAGAATGTGGTGATTGTCAGAGGGCTGAAAATATCCCTCCTCCACCAAGGAAGGAGGGATCTTCTTAGAGACCATAACCACCTACGACAGTGATCACAATTCCCAAACCATAGTTCACATCTGCGCTTCCGGTTGTCAAAAAAGACATGGTTTTATTTGTTAATATTTTCACCTGATTCTCTAAAACTCTATACCTAAAAGGTATTAATGAGGTATGTAATGAAATATTTTACATAAGTTATGAAATTATGGGATGGTAATATCTAGGTTTTTATAGTTAGAATCATATTAGGGGTTAAATAACATTAGAATTTAAGATATTAGTTAAGGATAATTGAATGGTTAAAAAATTATGTTTTATCATAATTTCATAGGTATAAGTAATCCTTTAGGTTAGTTGATGTATCAATGAATATTTTAGTTATTAAGATTACTGTAATTTATCAAAAACACTAGGGATAAGTATAAGAGATAAGTATTAGTATAATATAACATTCCAATGTTATGGAAAATTAGATATTGTGTGGTTCTACTAGTAGTTAAATCCCTATTTGGATACTAGAAAATGGATGTGGTTGTAGAACAATTACACCAAGGGGAAATTTCACTGAAAAAGGCCTGTCGATTTTCAAATTAGTCTTCATTCCGGTGGATGATGAGTGGGCCTAATATTTCACACATGTCTAGACATGCTTATTGTGATTTACATTGGATAATAACATTATCATTACTAGACTTTGTAAAGTATTTATTTTATTTGGAATATATGTTATAGAATATTATATAATCTAGCCTAAGTAATCATACATTGAACCATTTGTGATTTTGGTTGGACTATAAGTTAATTTTGTGATTTAAAAGCATAATAAATTTTACTCAAATTATAATATAATAGTTTTTTATGGTGTTAATTTTTAATTAGTAATATTAAATACTTTTGGATTCAGTAGTGGTTGTATCTTGAAGAAATCAAGTTAACTATGGTTTCGATGAAAAATATGGAGATTTTCCCAATATGAAACTAAATGAGATAAGAATCAAACCGAGAAACCATGTGGTTATGTTGAAAAATATTTCATGAATCATAATTAACAACATAAAATTTTTAGAAATCTAAAACACACAAAATAAGATAATGATATGATCTCCTAGAAATTCAGATGATGAAAATGATGATGGAAAGAAGATTCGATTTTATTTCATGTGAAAAATGCTAGAAGAGTCATGTGGGAGAATGTATCAAAATAACTAGAAGATGTTTTAACTATTTTAATGCATGAAATAAAGATAAAAGTTTCCAAGGAATGATTAAGCCAGATGTTGACATGATGAAGGGAATATATGTGTTCCATATTCATACCTAATCTGTTAATGTAGACACCACATTTGAAATTATTTCTTGAATTATTCCTATCTTTTTGATACTCATAAATTTTTTACTAGTTATTAAATATTAAATTTTTTAGGGTGAAGTTTATTTAAGGGGAAGAATGTAACAACAAAACATTTTACTTTATATTCTCATTAATTAAATACAATATTGGATATCATGTTTTACATGCAACACCAAAATAAAATGAAACTGTAGTATATTTTATTTTGATGAAAATATTATAGTTAAAGCCTATCCACATAATTAATAGTTATGAATAGCAGAATCCATATTACGAAATATATATAAATAAATTAATATAAATATTATTTTACATAAATTCACACACTTTGTTTTGTGTATACAAATATATTTTATTATATTTTTTTTGAATTTGTTGTAAAATTTTAAAAAAAAGAAGGATATTATTATTAAATTGAAATGTGAATAAAATATAAATTTTATTGGTTAATTCAGATTTTATTAATTTTTTATTGTAAATAAGAATAATAATAGTTAGTATATTAAAAAGTCAATTTCATATGGAACAATTTTTATTATATTTTATGATTTTCATTAAAAGTTAAATCCAAAAATTTTATAACATGAATTTTAAAATTGGTTATAATCTTTAGATTTATCAATATAATATTTGATTATGATAAATTTTGTTCAATTTTTAGAAAAGATTTATTATTAGTTGAACACTAAAAAATATAATTTTTAAAAATATTGTAACTTTTAGGATACTATTAGTATATAAATGTGATTTCTATATTTATAAAAACCATTTATTTAAAAAATAGTTACTTTATAATATGAATTACAAATTTAAAAATATTGATTTTCATATAAAAACCTATTATTGGTATTCTATAACATAAGTTATATTAATATATAAAACTATTTTTTAATACCTTATACATTTATTATTTTAATATTAATTTTTATCACTTTTATAAAGAGACTATAATAAAATGGATTTAAATTTTTAAATTAGATGTTCTATATTATGTAATGAAGAAAATTTTATTTTTATTCATAAAAAATTAATTACTTAGTTAAAAAACTAGTTACTATGATAAAATCCAAAAGGGGTAAAAAGGGTTAACCAAAGGGATAAAAGGAATAAAAAGTTAAAAACATGAATCTGATTGAGTGATTGAGGTTTCACATGGAAAACAATTATCTAAAATTTCTACTTTTTCATTTTGGAGTATTCTTAACATGTGAAACATGTTATCTCATTATTTTATGATGAAAGATTTAAAAAAATGTCACTCTCGCCACTTATAATTGGTGTCTATCACCACACCTTTAAGACCACTCCAAAAATTCAAGTTCCCAATTGAAAATATTCCCTATTTCCTTCCCTTAGAAATTAATTTCACTATCTTTAGATTCTGGACACAATCATCTAGACTAATTCTTCCTTTTCCATGGAATCCTCCAGTGGAAGCTCAAAGTTCTCAAAGTAAGTACTAACTTTACCCTAATGTTGTCTCATTTATATTATTTATTTTTTAAATATATTAAAAATATATTATATTATTAAAAATATTTATATTATATTTAATGTATTTATATTTTGGTAGTAATAATTAACCACCATTACCCTTTTCCATTAAAAAAACTGAAAAATTAATTCATGTCTGTGTAGACTATCACATCCACGAAGTAACATATCTCATTATTCAACTAGTTTTAATATTATTTCTTATGATCTCCTCAAATAGAATTATCCACCTTAAAAATGTCTGATAAATATCGTAATTATTCAATATAAATGATATTATTCCATAATAAATCACTTTAATAACCACAATCAACCAATAATTATGTTATGTACTTGTTTGGGTCGGTATGAACAATAATTTGAACAATATTGTATAATAATATCATTAATGACTCGTATAAATTAATGATATATAATTTATGAGATAAATAATTTAATAACTATTTTAATTTTATTCTTTATTGGTAATATGAATATTAAACTAATTAATTAATATACCAACATCTATTCATTAAAAATCATTAAAATATGCTAAACATTGATTTCATCTATAATGATCATAAAAACCTAACCCATAGAATGAAAAACATAACATTATAAATTTTTATAATTAATATATTCTTGTAATTATTATTATCTATAAATGATGAAATTTTGGAGAATAACCAATAACAACACTTCTATTACAAAACAAAATAAAATTGTTAATGATTACTCACACTCAATATTAAAAATAAATTGTAAATAACTAATATATATAGAGAATTATTATAAATTAAGTTTATAAAATTCTATATAGATGAATATTTTTCTAAAATAGGTGATTAAGATATTTATTATTATTTAATAAGAGATTCATGATATTTAGTTAAAGTCTAGAATCATGGTAAGGGGTTCTTTATCTCGAATTAAATTTATTGAGACATATTTAATATAATTCCCCATGACATAGTTGACATGGTGTGATTAATACCAAATAATTGTATTTTTCCAAATTAATATAATTTATAGGGTTTTACAAGTGGCCTCAAATGTTTATTTCCAACTAACTCATGTTTCGCCTCAAGTGTTTCTTGTTTTTGAAATTTATCCCATCTCTTCTTTTTCAGTCAGGAACCTCCCTCTTCAATGTATGAATCCATTGGTTTCTTTTTTGAATGTCCTTATATGTTCCACAATAATTTATTTAGGTAACATTATAAAAATTTTATATTAATTAAAAAAATATAATCAAAATTTTAATGTTTAATATATGGATCATTTTTATCAAAGTGTGAAAAGAATATTTTTATAATGTTTTTTTGCGGGAACACATATTTCCAATATTTTGTATTTTTCAATGAAACTCTCTCAATAAAAAATAGTTTTTTTAAACATAAATTATATTAATCTATTTTTATAAATGTTTCTTTCTTTAAAAAATATTATTAAATTATCAAGGATATATCTTTTTTTCAAAGTGTTGTTTATAACACTCCTAAAAAGATTCTTTATCAAGCATCAACATCTTTTGGAATATTTTTTTTCTTGATTAAGGATATTAATAAAATGTTATAATCCATTTTTTATATGTAGGGATTATTAAATTTACCTTTCTATCCTATGAGTGATCCATCGCCGCCTTTATCATTTTTAACCATCCACTATGAATAGGCTATATTTACATCCTATTTCTTTCTTTTGAGAATACAATTTTTTTAATATTGAAATTATTATATCAAATAACTCAATTCATCTTATCTTATTATGAGATACCATTAATAGGTGATGTTGTTATATATTTATATTATTTTTATTTCAACATCCTCTAATAATTCCTATAAAATTCCCTAATTATATTTTCCACCATTTTTCTCTCAGTGGATTATTCTCATGTAAAGTATTATCATATAACGTGTTTCCTTATTGGGCTAATTATGATTTGATATAATTATATATGATTTAATTATTTGACACACATTTTGAATGTATATTTAATATTTAAAAGGGTTTTTCATGATATCACTCGAATGCACAAGGTAATAAATTATTTTCTAGAGATAACATTTTTATGATATCTTGGAAGGATTATTTATCAATTTTTATAATATCATAGTGACGAACCTTATTAATATACTTTTACAACACGTTAGTGATGAAAATAAATGATATTATTATTATATAATGTATTATGTTATTGGAACAATATCTTGATGACATGATCATGTATTATTCATTCCCTTATGATAAAATCTTTATTATAAGATTCATGACTTCTTATCCAAGTTCTATTAGTATTATTTATTTATTATTTAATCAAATTACTTGATTATTCTATAATTCCCACATTCTAATATTATGTCTCTTATAACCTCTTTTTTTTACATATGCCTACCCTTTTAGAGCGTCTGATATCATCCCTTTCCTTATAATACAATTTCCCGAGGTTATGAAGAAAAGTAATATCTATATTGATTCAAGAAAATAATGTTATAATGAGAGTTTGTTGGAGATGTTTAAGAATTATTATGGATTAATCAATTTATTTTATTTTATTAAAAATTCATGTTATTTGAAAAAGGAAAGGGTTTTATTAGTTAACTTTTTTTCCAAAATATCTAAAAATATGAACCTAAAATGTACTTTGAGTCTATTTAATGCAATATTTTTTATATTTCATGATATTATTATAGGTTCATGTCTAGGATATCATATGTGTGATGTTGTGGTGGCTCTTTATGGGTATGAATTGTGATATTCATTTCAGTGGATATTTTTTTTTCATTCTTTTCTAGGACGAAAAGTTTTAAGATGGGTAGGATTTTGTTTCTTAATATTAACCCATGTGATACCTAGATCATTAATTATTTTCCTAGTTTTTGGATATAACAATGGATAAAATATTAATTTTAGCTTGTATAAGACATTAAAAAGATATTTAATGGTTCTGTCATCTCTAGATTATAGTTTTTACCATCATACTAAGTTGAAGTGGAAAAGTGAGTGTCCAAGGGCCACATAAGTAATATAATAAAAATATAATATTATCTATAGGCTATGAATTGTTTTTCAATTAAATGTATATATTTAATAAATAATATCTCAAGTGTGAAAATTGATCTTGTGTTTATGTTTTGGACTCACAGTTTACCCATGGTGTCCCATAATATTTGTCAGCTTCGGTCACCATGATGGTGCACAATCATGAGCGGTTTAAAAATGAATATATTAAAAATATTTAGATTAAATTATTCTATCATATTGTCCTAAATATTAATATATAAATTCCACCTTAAGATAATATATTGGGTATATTAAAAAAATCCTAGATATTAGGAGGAGAGAATCATGGTGGGACTTTTTTAAAAGTATTTTCAAGTGAGTGAGAGTGAATCAAAATATCATTCATGAATGAATTGGATATCACCAATTTCACTGATGGTTGTGACCTAAGTGACTTCTTCTCTAATGAATTGTCCTTTATCGAGTAATGGATTTTATTTATTTGGATTTCTAATAGTTCTTAATTATGTTTCATTCATAGAATGAATTTAAATATATTCAATCCCTGTTAAAGTATCACATGGCCCCATTAACATTACATATTGAATGAAATTATGTGTTAGGGATAATTGATGTTAGGTCAAGTGATTACTTCATTGTTTCTTTGATTTTCAATGTTGTAAATGATGTAGGATTGCATGAAGTTATAGTTGTCACTCACTTCTAGGTTTTCGTGGATTTCACACACCATTTAGTGTGTGTTCATCATCGTAATTTGAGTTTTTTTACAATTACTTGACCAATAGAGTAGAACCATTTAATTGCATCATTTATTCAAATGGTTATTGAATCATTCTTGTTCATTTGACAATGATTAATTATAGCATGGGAGTAGAATCATTGGGGAATGATGGATGAATTATGATATTTAGTTTGAGTGCATCATACTATTTAAATAGGGGGCTCTAAATAGGATTTAGTGTTAGCTATTTGATAAGACAAAGTGGTCATGTGGCCATTGGGTGCAGCGTATGCACTGGTCAAGGGAGAGTATTTTTGATTTAAAGGTTTTATTTAATGAAAAAAATTAAATAAATAATAATTATTATAATAAAAAATTAAAATATAATGGGACACAAGGGGGTTTTATGAATTCACCATATTAGATTGAGGCTCAAATATGTGTAATGAAATGAAATAATTTAATTAAATGAGTAAATAAAAAAGAAAAAAAATAATGAGAATTTCAATAAATAGAGGGGGGTGTGGAACAATCACACATTAGATAAGGGTGAGGGGGAACCTCACGTTGTCAAAAAATAGCATGTGTAAGGTAATGTATGTAACACCCTAATACTTTATATAGTTTTCCTTTAGACGTAAAGTATTTGATAGATTGATATACACACAAACCTGAATATAAATAATCCATGACAGAGTATAATATTTTAAACTATCCATTATATTGAACATACTTAATTTTATTAACCACATTATTAAAAAATGAATAATGTTTAATTCATAACAAATTAATAATCAATCTTCAATACAGTCATTTAAGGATTTAAAAAATATGTTTTCCTTAAATGTTATTTTATTACATTTTTTGAAAACATTATGATTAATTTATAAATTTTGGGAAATTATATTCTAGGAAATGAATATTATTTTTTAAATAATCATTTCAATATTACCTTATGGTGAATTTTTGGGGTTTTTCTAAAGGATATTTGTTTTTAAGTGAAGAGTGAAAACACTGATTTTTGTAAAATAACCATTTTTTATTAAATAAGGTAAATTAAAAGTTTCTTAATTTTATTAAATTGATCCTAAAGTAACATAAGTATCATTTAATTATAAATATTATAATTAATTATATAAGAGTTGGTATTATACTTGTTTTTTGTATAATTTTATTTTTAGGTATTAGAACACAGTTTTTAATAAAAAACCATTTTTCCTCATGCATTACTAGTTTTTTTTAATTTAATTAGGAAATTTTTAAAAATAGAATTTTATAATATTGAATCCATAACTTGAATAAAAAGTTTCAAATATTTTGATGATCCCACATTCATTATCATTCATTATTAATAGTAACTTAGCTAAAAATTCAGTACGTTGGTAAAGGTTAAAGTGGATAATGGGGTGTTAAACTAGCTAATTTAATGGGGTGTTAATCATTATATTTCAATCATATACCCTTATAAATTAAAAAATATTCTAATTTAGATCTATATATTTTTATTAAAACATTAATATAATTTATTCTTTTGAAAAATTCAAACTATATCCTTTCCCTCCAATATAAAATGATTCCACCTATCCTCTCTTTCTCACACTTCATTTGCCTTATATATTAGCCAATACCTATCCAAATACCTTATAAATTTCCCTCCCCATGATCTTGAGTACACAGTTTTATGAAAATACCTACCGTTTAAGGATCAAGGTGTAAGACAAAGAATGTTGAACAAAGAAGAGGTATAAGTCTTAACCGAGTTTTCATTTTATTTCATCTTATACCTCCTTAAAATTTATTCAAATGATGAATATATAATACCATAAATATATAAAATATAGTGATATGTTATTATGCCAATATAAAAAATCTTTACTGATATCATTTTCAATCAAATGGGAAATTAAATAATTACTCATGCATAAGTGTGGTCTACTTCCTCCACGTAGTGATAAGATTAATTTTCCATCATAATATTTCATGGTTGGTTATTATGATGGATTTAGTGTTGATATATTTTATTTATTTAATAATTATACATTAGTAATTATAATATCATATCATACATCTTACCTTCCCTTCTACTGTGTAACGATAACGTCTCTCATGCATACATATAGACTACCATCACTATAAAGCGACGTGAATCATTTTTAATTTTTATTATACATAGTTGGTTATTAGGATATATTTAATGAATATAGATAATATTTATGAAATAATAATTATTTAATAAATGCGATTTATTATTTACCTTTCCTTTGTTCCATCTATCATAAAGTGGAAACATCACTCTTGTATAAGTTTGGATTACTGTTTCCAGAGAGTGATGAAATTCAATGTTCATCATAATATGGACAGTAATAAAAGTGTATATAATGATTACATGTCATATTTATGACATAATTAATATTTTAGATATTATGGAACCATGATCAAAGTATAAGGATTGGAACTATTGAATCAAAATATGCATAAAAATGTAATAGTTATAATGAGGAACACTGATTTTAATAAAGAATTGTCAATAAATGGGTGATATGATGTTATAAGTAAATAATATATGGTATTTTATATATAAATATATTTATGGAATATATTTTTAATATATTTATATTTATTATACGGGAGGTATGAACACATATGTATATGAACGAGACTTGTGGTAAGGGTTTATGTTATAATATCATTTATTTTCCAGAATATTTATGCTCTATTTATATTGAGGGAAATTATATAGTTATTATCCATTAAACTCTATAAATATTATTCTACTATGTTTATTCAGTTCCTTTTCCTTCAATGGTACCATTTTCATCACATTGGAACTTAAAATGACTGTAAAATTTTTTTTAAGAAAAGAAACATTATTTACTCTTTGGTTGATAATATATTTCCTCCAAGTACACATTTTAATTTAACTTCTTTAGGAATGTGTATAAAAATATATAGTAAATGATTAAATTCAATTTTAACCAAATTTTAATTTATATAAAAATCATGAAAAATAATATTCTTAGCATTTTCCAAATGAGGTATTTTTACCAAATATGTTAATGAAATCATTATTTTAATGTATACCAAGTGAACTAATATTCACATTGTCATGGATACTATTTCCATTGAATATTACATTACAATATTAATATTTTTTTATAATAAACTATTTTTTATAATATTGCGGGATTTTTAGATTTTACATGATATATTTAAAAATATAAAGGTTATTTTCCTCAAGTATTATTATTATGACCTTTTAAAGGAATTATTAATCTCTGATAAAATCCTCTATTGTTACTTATGCTTAATTGGATATTTGATCCAATGATACCATCTACTTATTTTATTTGGATAGTTTATTAGGCTAAAGTTTCATGGTTGATTCTATAAAACCTAATACTATCTTATGTGTGTACTAAGTTAAGATAAAATATTTATGAAACTCATTTCATTTCCATGAGTTACACTATAATGAAATAATGAATTCTTTTATGGTCTTATAGAATATTTATGGTTTAACTTTATATGATATGTGGGTCCATTATATCCATCAAATGCATTAGGTAAATATTGATAACTCATGATATAACTATATTATGCATGAACCTAATTTCATGTTCACTACATTACGTGTATGCATAATTTCATGTCCATAAGTTTATGCATGGACTTGGTTTCATGTCCACATGATTTTGTGATAGCAAGATTTAATTTTTATTAACATAATTAGTTAACCCAAAACTATTTATACATGTCCAAAATGTTATATTCTAATGTTTTTTAAACATTCATATTGTTATGATATTCAATCAAGGGTCACAATTGATTATTTATGATTACACACTCTTATACCTTTTACCTTTTTTGTGATAAATGATTATGTCATGACTCATGATTAATTTTATTTTATTGATTGGTTTTTTGAGTTTATTAGGTAATTATCTTGTTCTCATTCTTATATTCTTAATTATAATAACTGGTTGATATCTCCTATGGTTACCCTTAATTAGTATCTGAGGTTACCCTTTCTTATATTTCCTTTTTCACCTGGTTATAAAGAATGGTTTTATGTTGGGTATGTCTATAGAAAGTACCATGATAGAATAAAGTTATGGGATATGTGGAGATACATTACGAAATAATATGATTATATATAGTCTCTAAATATAATAAACCTTTATGGTTATATGTAATTTAGAATTATGATATGCATTTAATATTAATCTAAAATGATATATTATTTATATTTGTTATATTCAGGTCACATAAACTAGTATCATAGTAGGGTGCATTTCATTTTCGATATTAGGATTAAAGTTTTTTGTGAAAACCCTAGGGATTAGTCTATGTGTATAATAACATCTGAAAGTTTTGGTAAAGTATAACATTTTTATTTTCCTATAAAATATATCCCTGTCTAGAAAATAGAAATTTGATGCGATTTTGGAATAGATGGGCCAAGGGGTAAAAACATTAAATGGGGTGGATTTGGTATTAACATGATCATCACCGATGAATGATGAGTGGGTCTGAGACTGCACACCTGGATAGACACTCCCATTGGATATGATTTGGTTAATTTGAAATTATTTTTATGAACAATTAAGAATTATATAAATAGTTTATGACCGTGGATGACCTTGGTAAAAAGTATCTTTTCATTCGTTATAAAATGATTTCATAATTTTGGAAATCTAATGTGTGATTTCCATGAATATATTATTATTCACCCTTATTGTTATATATTTATTATTACACTATGTTTTTGGTTTTATTCAAAACCTGGAACTTGAAGGAATCATATTAATAATGAATGTGATGTCCAATGAAATGGCTACACTAATGATAAACCAAATGGCTTGGTTTTTGGGATACAATATCTTGTTACTATGCTCACTCAAGTTACTGAAGACATAGGTGGTAACAAGAACCATTTTTATCTTTTGAATGAACCATAGAGGAACAAATATTCCATTGAGTAATTTATATAACTATGTCCACCCTGTTCATAGGGGTATTCGGATCCACTAGTTATTGAAGAATAGATCAATGTGATGGAAATGATAATTTTAATTATACAGTTCTCTGGCAATGATAAATAATTCTTAGTTTCTTTATCACTTGTATGATGAAGAAGACTAATTGTGGGAACTTATCAAGAATATAACTAATGTGTACGAAATAAACTCCATGGAATGATAGAGTTTCAAGAGGGTATTTGTCAATAAACAATTTTATAAAACTATTCATACTAAAATATGGTTGGACTTTATAAAGTTAATTTAAAAGGATGACAAATCCATTAGTATATATGAATAAAACCTTACATGAATTTTGACATATGATTCTAGTTTTAACATTAACCAAGATAAAAATAATTGTTTATTCTTTTGTATATTGAAAATATGTTTTTGAAAGGAATTAGCCCTATTAGACTTCAAAAGCTATGAATGTTGGAGTTGGTTCCCTAGAACTGAAATTATGAATGCTTGATTACATGCTTTATTAATGAATTTTTCATATCACAACACAATTATTCCTCAACATAGAATTGGAATGTGATAATCTGCAAATAATATATATCACATTTAAAGTTCATAGCAGTACCATGAAATAATTAGAATATTTATGTTCCATGATAGTATTATTGAATATAGTTCTATAACCATATGATATTGTCTTATAGGATATAGAATATTTACGCTATAAGGGGTATGAGTCTCAGAATACATTAAGACACCATATCATTGTGTTCTCTAGTGGTAATCTCTAAGATAGTAGGTTATGAAAAAATAACCATTAATAATAAATCCATATTTCTATGTGTTAAAGGATGTTCATATATTTGGATATATGTATTAATCCTTATAATTTAAGATTATCATTAGTAGATTTTGCGAATCTCATTATTTTATGTATTGATGAAAAAAATAAAAATATATGTTCACAGAAAATTATTATACATTAGGTGCATGAAGAGTGATATATGAATAGTTAATAATGTGTGAAGGGATTATCCCTTCCATCCCTTAACAAAAGTTCATATATAAAGACCATTCATTGGAATGGAACAACATATATAAATCCATGGATATTATATTCAGTATATGAGTTCATTTTTAGAAATTCAAAAAAAGATACATCAAGATTATATATCGATGGCACCATCATGAAATCTTCTTGATTAGAAATATTATGATAAATGGAATATATTGAATTTTAAGCATCTGTAGGAGGTTGGATGTCGTTGTGACATTAAATTATTTTACTATGGGTGACTTTGTGTTTGGCTTGATTCTAACCCTTGACTTAGAAAATTTCTTCATAATTCCTCTAATAAATGGGCCTAGAGGGTCCCACACTAAGTGTATTCACAATCTCAATAAAATCCTTATGTTAAATTGTATAGGTTATAAGGAATAATATTTAATCATCTTTGGTTGATTGACACAATATAATCCCATGTTATTAAAAATAATAATATTGCTGAATAATAATAAGAAATATTTATTTAAAGGTTTGGTAAATATAATATTTATTAAAATTTCAACAAATAATGCATTGATATTTATTTAATAAATAAATATTTATTTTCCAAGGATTGGTAAATATATAGGATGGAATGTAGATCGAGTTTAATGGTCCTGTTGGAAATGGTATAAATAATATCAATTTAATTCATAATGTGTTGTGCATGTCATGTCATTAATAAAAATACTATTATTTTTAATGGACACCAGGTCAACTAAGAATACTAAAGATGGTAAGGGGATTGTGTGTGATTTTCCAACACTAAACCTACCATAATAAATATCTGATTATATCACTTTCCCAAAAAAGACCTCTTATTCCCAAGGGTTAGAGTGATAATTTCAAAATCCCTTGAGAGATATTAAGAGATCTATAGTACTCTTCAACCATCCCCTATCAAGCCAGTGATAGAACATTAAGGGTTATTCCTCCTTCAAGAATAAATCTGTTGTGGTGAACCATAAAAAATGAAAAGGATTAGAATCATAAATGCTAGCACCTGATGATTTTATGGTGATGTTCATCAATTGTGGTGAATGTTTGGATCACCACTATAGGGATTCTGCACTTGGATCCTATAGTGAAAAAATAATTCAACAAGATCAATTCAAATGAATCATCAATGAAGATAGAATTAAAAGTTGGTGTAACTGTATATCTGATCATAAATTAATTATAAATTACATGTGAAGATCATTATCTTTTAGTTAAGAAATTTTATTCTAGTTAAGTAATTTATGGTTATCATTTCACCTAATGTTTTAATCATATGTTCTAATTATTACACAATTTTTTTTTAAAAGTTGAGTTGGTCATACCCTTCAAGGAGCCTCAGCTTCATCTGATACCTACAAGTGGTATTAGAGTGGTAACTTGTTTAATCTATAATTATTTATTATTTATTGATTGTTTTCATGTGTTTTTATTTTCTTTTACATAAATTCATTCATTTAGAAATATAACATCATTTTATCTTCCCTCGTTCTTAAATGATAACATAACAAGTAAAAAATCTATGATTAATTACAATGAATCACTTGTAGAACACCATATGGAGGTGCCAAAGGCTCTTCATAGAAAAAACCAAAGTAAACGGCGTATAGTTCTTGCATACATGATAAATATTTTTTTTCTTTTTTATATCATGATAAACCTAGATAGACACAATGTAGTATGATATGATATCTATCAAAAGTGCACCAGAGTGTATATTCTGATAGGCTAGCACATTTCATGAAGAAGTACACATCGTGTAACCATTGTACACGACATGTAGTATCTATTTCCCCTAAAAGAGAAAAAAGTGTCCCAAGAATGTTTTGAACAATATACATGAAATGAGGAATGATATGCTGTGAAAATATGACCTACACACCATGTATATTGGACAAAATTCCATATACCTAAAGCCTGTTCATAGCCGGGAACACACCTAGTCCTAATGCATGTGATGTGGAAAAGGGGAAAATATAGTATACATAGTGTACTATAATACACACATTTTAGTCTACTATAGACAGTGTGCCTAATTTTTCATAGAGAAAAATTAAATATATAATAAAAAATATTCAAATGTGTTTTGGTCGTCATTTATATTATTTTACACTCTATGTAATAGGATTGATAGTTATATATTAAATAATTGTTGTTGTAAGAATTTTGGTTAAGAATATGAAGTTTCATCCATGAAAACTTGTGTACTTAATTAATTGTAAAGGAAATTGATTTTTTTTGGAAATTATAGTTTATGTTCAGTTAAGGATGCTTGGGTAGAATTAATATAAAAAATAATTAATTTTGATAGGTCATGGAACTTTATCATAATAAAATATTGAATCAATGTAATTGATAACTAAGATTGAAAATGTATACTCATTACATGATTTATGGATGATCACAAGATTATATAGGCCCTTATATGTGATTTGTTTATTGTAATTTATTATTATTAAATTAGAATTGATGACCTGTGTGTCATCTCATCCTCCATAAAATGTAAGGGCTTTTATTCTCATAGTATCTTTTGTGTAAACCCCATTTATCCAATCCATTGGACCCCCACACCTATGTGTGAGTAAGAGATTATGTTAGGACCGAGATCTCAGGAGATAGTAGGTAGTCCAAGTTTAAGAACCAAGGTGAAACCAATAAAGATGGCACAAAGGTGGCAAGGTGTAATACTATAACGTGAACCGACCGACAGATCAAGGTTTTTCCCATAGGATCTAGGGCCAATTTATTATATTCTAGTTAAGCTAACCATTAGATAATCTCATGACCATGTAGCTTATATTTTATTTGTTTCAGTTTCATTGTTAATTATTTATATTAATGGATGATGTGTGACCACCGAATAAATGAATTAAAAGAATTAAAGAAGGAATAAAGTATAAATGTATTATGCATTAATATTTTATCACATATGTTTAATAACTATGGTAAAATACACTTAATATTAAAATGGCACGTGAAATGACAAAATTATTTTTTACAGATAATTAATGAAAATCATTAACTAAAACATTAAGTAAGTGTATTCTTCCACTACTTAAGTTAGATTTGATCTCATAGTTCCAAGTGCTTGACCAACATATGTTGGGGAGCCTTCAATTATTAGGAAATGATTAGAATGAAATTTTAGGTTGAATTAACTTTGATTTCATCAATTTTTGACTGACCAAGTAGGAATTGGTGTAAGTATGAGGAAAATTTTGAGTAAATATTTAGACAATGATTTCAGGATTGGGGAGTCCACTCAGCAAATCAAGGAACCATGAGTTAATGCAGTTATCATGTTATCACTACCCAAAACTATTCAAATAAATTTTCAAACCCAAGTATGGGTTATGAGAAGGTTAATGTGAATTATTGACATAAGAATATCTAATAGACAAGATATTATGAATCTGAGAGTGAGGGAAATTATGTTAAAAACAGTGGGAGATTAAAGGAAATTTATTAAATTTAAATTTACTAAATTTTTTAATTATGAAAGTACTAATTTTATACTGCAAATTTTTAGAAATATTCAATAAATTGGCATAAAAAATACCACTACATTCCATATTAGATAAGGATAAGATTCTCACCAACATGAATTTCTTGGTATGGTATAGTTACTTTCGTTTACACAATGCCATGAAGGAAAATTGTACATGATAGAAACCCCACTTCTTCACTCACTTTCGAAAGAAGATTGTGAGGAATAAGTATCTATTCATTTAACGAATCTGTATGATGTAAGCGATGTCTAATTTTTTGTGTTATCCTCTATTCTCATTGATAATCTAAATGAATATGGGGATATGGATGCTTATTGCACCATTTGTCACATTCAGGGTCTCTATCAAGAGATTGTGAGACCTGAGAGGCTTAAAATATTCAATGAATTATTAACATGCATTCTAGGATAGTCTATTATAGATAGGCCACATGTTTTCAAGATGATTGGATACATTGATCATATATACATCATAGGTTTTAAGACCCCAGATGATATGCCCAAAGATCTTATTTTTCCCTCACTTCCCAAAAAATCTCCTGTTTTTATGAATTATAATAAGATAAGTAGCCATAATTCACTATCATGGGTTCTTACTCTTATTATCTATGTTGATAAAGACAAGGGGTATAAAAAACAAAAAATATTTATGGTAAATAAGAAGTAGAGGAAAATAGAGAAGGGACCACATAGTAATTACTAATTTCATTCTTTAGATCTTAATCCTTCCATGATGAAGAATATCTAGAGGCATGGAAAAGAACCATATGGGGATTTTTTTCATTTGATAAGAAGGGCCACTAGAAGAGGAACTGCATACAGGAAAAGAAGTAAGCAAAAAAATCATGTGAATTCATTATCAAATGTAATATTTCAATATCTATAGGTTGGTTATTAGATACATTATGTGGGTCTCACATATGTATCCAAATATGGGAACCAATTTTGGAATGTTATAAGAGGTGATGTAGATATATGGGCTGTTAATGGAGCATGGAAGATTACTCTAGAAATTGGAGACTACCCTCTTACCATGCTGACATAATTGATTTTGGTTTGGCAGAATTTTTTTATGTAGTTTGTGTTACTAAGAAGATTATTTTCATTTCTTTTTTAGGTATGGATAGATGTATTTTCTGATTTGGAAATAAAGGTTTCAACTTTTAAAATATATCATATATTTTTGTATGTCATAGTTTAATATTGGAATTTATGTAATACTTTACAAAAACCAAACATTGGGAATTGATAATGAAATAAATACACATGACTCATATAACACCAAACTGTGGAATCACTATCCTGGTCATGTAAATGGGAATTATTTAGAAAAACTCTATCAAGATGGTAATTTAGGTTGTTTTGAGCTAAATCCAGCTAAAAGATTTCATGATTGTTTATAAGGAAATAAGACTAAACCTATATTGAGTGGTATATTTTGAAGGCCTAAAAATATTATAGAATTAGTACACACTAATGTTTTTAAACCTTTAAAAGTAGAAGGTATAGGTAGATTCTAAGGATTTATATCTTTTACTTTGACCTGAGTAGGTATGGATATATCTATATGATGAGATATAAGTATGAATCTTTTTATAAGATCAAAGAGTTAAAAAATGAGGTTGAGAATCATACTTCAAATAATATAAAGAAACATTTTTGAAATCAATGTGGTTAATATCATAACCATGAAATTATTTTCTTTATACTGAAGTATGAGATTTTATCTTAAATCAATCCACCTTATGCACCTCAAGTTGAATGTTGTTTGGGAAAGGAGTAACCATAAACTACTGGATACGGTAATCTTGATGAAGATTAAAATGCACCTTTCATTATCATTTTGGGGATATAAATTATAAATGGTATTTTAAAAACTAAACGGTGTTCCAACTAAACTGGAAAATAGTGTTCCCTTCATGTTATGGTTTGAAAGAACATGTTTTTTCACATGTTCATGCATGGGTTTTGAGTAATTTGTTAATTAAAAATCATGAAATAAACTAGAACAATGTGGCATGGTGTGTATATTTATACGTTATCCCAAGGAATAAATGGGATATTATCCAGACAACCCTTCAAAAAACAATGTAATTGTTGTAGGAAAATCCATTTTCTTAAGACGGAACACATCCTTAAGGATAATAGTGGAATAAATATGGAATTAATTGTATTTAATGATCAAGATACAAGAGAGGTGGTATTGGAAAGTATTTTATAGGTCCCTATGGAATAAGTTTCTTCAGAAACAGAAGTATTGCATAGAATCCTTATAGATATAAGAAAATAAGATTGAAATAGTTTTATGGTCACCTATTTTGGTACTCATTATTGGTTGAAAATGATGATCCTTTCTCATACAATGAGGAAATAGAGAGATAAAAAGTTGAATGAGGGAAAGGAACCATGAATTATAACATGGATTCCATACCAAAAAACCATTTTTGGGTTTTGATGAATCTTCCAGTTGATGTAAATATCGTCGAGTGTAAATATGTATTGAAGAGAAAACTAAACAAGGAAGGTAAAGTAAATATATACAGACCATAGATAGTGGCTAAATGGTTTAGATAATTTCAAGTAATTTACTATGATAAAACCTTTTCTCCAATTATTGTGTTTAATTATATAATAATTTATCTTCTTATAATAGCTTACCATGACTATGGGATTTTTAAATTGGATGTCAAAACTACACTCTTTAATGGGAACCATCAGGAGGATATATACATCAACCAACCAGAAGGGTCTGTGACTCTTTGAAACAAAAATAAGTATGCAAGTTTTAGAGATACATTTATAGATTAAAGAAAGCATTCATGTCATAGAATATTCAGTTTGATAAAGTCATAAAATAATTTCGTTTTATTTAGAATGAATGTTATAAAAGTGTTTACCAGAGGATTTGTGGGAGTATGCCTGTTTTAAAAATATTATATTTTAATGATATATTATTAATTAGAAATAGTATTCTAACCATACAAGTGGTTAAGTAATGGGTAGGAAAGTTCTTCTCCATGAAGGACTTAGGTGAAGCAACCTACATTATATGGCTCAAGATCATGTGTGATAGATATAAGAATATAATTAGGATAAGTCATAGTATAAACATTAATAAAATACTGAAGACGTTCATTATGGAACAATCCAAGTTGGGATTGTTTTTATTATCACATGGTATACATCTTTCTAAGAAAATGTTTCCTCAAACACAATAGGAGAGAGAAAGAATGAGTATGAGCACATTCAATTTTGTAATAGGATCTAAAATGTATGCTATGTTATATACAATATTATAGATTATAGATAATGTGATAAAATTATTATATTACTATGTAATCATTCATAGGAGGTTGTGTTTCATTGTGATGTTAAATTCATTATCTAGGGGTTCCTTTGCATGTTGATGTTTTCTAACTTTGGAATTTAGGTGGTTATGTCTATGTCCACTAAGAAAGAGGACTAGAGGGTCATACACTAATTTTATCTATAATCATAGTTATATTATAGTACTGAATTTAAAAGGATAGAATAATAAAATATGGTTTTGGGTTTGGATGATCATAATAATTCAATCCATTGTTACTCAAAAAATTAGATATTTAAATAATAATAATAAATATTTGTTTACAAGGATCAATGAATATAATATTTATTATATTTATCGATGAATAATAAAGTAATATTTATTGATTATGTAATTAGTCATTATTCGAGGCTCGATAAATATCGAGGACAAAAAGTTGACCGAGCTTAATGGTCGAGTTAGAAATGGTATAAATTTATTTAATTCAAATTTTTTTCTACATTTCAAGAAATTAATAATAATTTTATTATTATTATTGGAGATGATGTTAACTAAGAATATTGATGTTGGTAATGGGTTTTTGTGCAATTTTCCAACAATTAACCTTACCATATAAAAATATAATCATATCACCTTTAAAAAATAAACTTGTTTTACATAATGGATAGAGTGGGACTCTATCATGCTATAAAGAAAGATCAAGAGGTATAGAGTGCTCTTATCTCCTCCTATCCTGATCCAATGAGGGAACATCATAATTTCTTTCTCTTTCAGGAGGAATTACACAACGACCAACCATGAACAAAGAAAGCAGTTATGATTGATTGTGATAGAACTCAATGATTCTATAGTGAATTTAAAATATTTTAGTGCATGTATGGATCATTGATAGCGGGATTCTACACTTATATTATACAATGCAATGATGGTTGGACATGATCTAGTCACCTGAAACATAAAAAAAAGAGAATTATAAGTTGAGTTAATTCTATCTATTCTCATAAAATAATTATAAATTTTATGTGAACATCCTTCTATTCTAGTTCTGGTATTTTAATATATTCACGTAATCTATAGTTTTCATTATACGTGATGTTTTGATCATTTTAAAAAACAATTAAATGTAAAATAAGAATAATATTTGAGTTGGTCATACCATACAAGACACTTTTTTTGTGCTTGAATCCTATAGTGAAGAGATTTCCCAATTTGTACTCAAAGTGGATATGGAAACTAGAAAACTTAATTTTAATGGATAGGGTGATATGAAAAAATAATATTGAGTTTTATGGAATCTCCAGTAATATTTCACTTGGAGGGAAGAAAAGTTTTAACCTTATATGTTATAAAAATTTGGGAAGGGGAACTAAAGTAATTTTCTAAAAGGAATGAGAAGATTTTTCAAGTGTTGGTGTCCTGAATATCGATTAGTAGAATGTAAAAGTGAAAACTTCTAATTGTACGATGATCACATCTCATGTTTATACCTCATCCCCGATAGATGTTTCTAAGAATGCACATCCTTAAAATCATGTTATTTTTTTATTGTTGAATTATATACTATTTTTGGAAAGGATATTCTCTCTTAGAATAGAGCCTATATTAATTTTTGGGGAAGGGTAGTTATATTTGATATTTCAAATCAACATATGATCTTCTATCAGTATAAGGATTCACATGAAATTCCAACAAAAATTAAATCCAACTTATTGTTGTTACATACTATTCACAAGGGTTATTTATCTCAAATTGTTGGGGAGAAAATCAATATTGAAAATTTCCATTTTTTCATGAATAATATGATCTATTTCATGATGAAATTCCTAAGATTCCCCCAATTAAAAAGGTTGGGTTTTAAATTGAACTCATACCCATTTCTATTGCTATTTAAAATATAATATATAGAATGGACCTGATTGAGACCTAGTAATTGAAGAAGAAACTACTAAAGAATCTAGATAAGGGATTTATTCATCCCGGTTCTTCACCATGGGTTCCACCTTTTCTATTTTTTTTGATGAATTATGGGTCAATGAGTTTTTTAATTGATTATCAGGAAGATAACGAGATCACTATTAAGAACAAGTATCCTCTACCCTATATTGATGATCTATTTGATAAATTAGAAGGAGGTCAATATTTTCCAATATTGATCATCGATATAGATATCAGAATCGAAGGGTTAATAAAGAGGATATATCCAAGATATTCATTGGGTGATGTATGTTCATTATGAATGTATATTAATTTCATTAGGACTCACCAATGATCATGTCATCATTATCGATGCAATGAATAGAGTCTTTATAGATTACCATGATTAGTGTGTGGTAGTATTTTTATATTATACACTACAAAAACATGAATTTAGTTCCATATTTTAAAAAAATCGCAAAATTTTAATTTAGATTTGTATTTAATGAAGCATTTCAAAAATAAAGCCGTATTTTAGGAAAAATGTCAAAAGAAATATATTTTTATATAACTTATTTTCCCGCATCGATGTAAATTTATATATTATATATATATTAATATATATATAAATTCATACACATATATATAAATATATATGTCTTAATATACATATTTAAATATATAAACACACACACACTGATATATATATATATACCTATATTTACATCTAAAAACACAAATATATTTTAAATTTAGCCATGTTTTAAAGAAATCATAGATATATCAGCAGTAGCTTTACCAGTATCTTAAAACATGGATATATATATATATATATCAATTTATTTATAATTATAATTATATATATGTATACACACTCATATATATTTGTACACACACACACACATATATATATTATAAACATATATATCAATAAAATATAATATATATAATTTAAAATATTCACATATAGATATATAAAAACAATGATTTAAAAAAAAATTAAACATATATGAAAAATATATTCATATATATATATACATAATATAATATAAACATATATAAATATATATAAACATAAAATATAATATATAAAATATAAAATATATATATATATATATATAATATAAATAATAATATATGTATATTAATATATATTCATATAAGTTTGTGTTATATATGTATATATAAACATACAATATTAAATTTTAAGATACTAATATATACATATATAATACAATAATAAAATAAAAACATTTATAGGTGAGTTGGTCTGGCTTTGAGTGAGTGGTCGGAGGTGTGCTCTCTTCAATTCATTTTGGAAGGTGATTTTTCAGCAAACTTTCCCAATTGGTTGTGCTTTGCTGGAAAGGGTGGCATGCTTCCATGTTGATGAGGGGATGGTCTATGTCTTATTTGGGCTTGTAGACGGACACACCGGGGGCTTACATATGGATTTTTAGGGAAACATGTGGGGAGAACCCATGTCTTGTTAGGGGAGTATAGATTCAGGTTTTGGGATTTCCCAAGGCATGTTGGTGGACAAGACATGTGGGGAAGGTGTGGGGAGCTGGGGATGAAACATTGAATGAAATTAAATTCTATGTCCCTTGTAAAACAATTGTTGATAAAAAAATATATTAATTTTGAAAAAAATCACAATTTTTAAAAAAATATTAATTTTTAAAAATAAAATTTATTGATGTTTTTAAAAATTATTGGAAAATGAAGTGTGATTTACGGACATCAGCAATTAACAACACCTTATTTCCTATGTTTTATTGAAACATCGATAAATCACACAACATTTTCTGACACTTTTTAAAAATGTTGAGAGATATTATTTTTTGAAATTAATATTTTTTCCAATATTTTAAAAAATTGTTTTAATTGTTTTTTGAAATTAATTTGTTTTTATCCCTAGATTTTATTTTACAATGGAATGAGAATTTATTTTTTGGAAATGTTTTACCCCATGCTCCTCTTTGATCGATGTTTTTGTGAAACATAAGTAAATGACATACCAATGTTTGTAAATGTCACTAATGAAAAAAAATATAATTAATTTTTGGTTTTTCTCGAAGTGATATTATCATATATTTGATGAGAACATAAGAGCATGAAGGTCATATGGATATTATACTGACGACCCTAAGGAAGAAAAATATATACACCAAATTTACCAAATGTGAATTTTAGCTACATGAAGTCTCATTCAGGGGTCATATAATTTCACATGGGTGTAAATTACTAGATCCTTAAATGATACAAGTTATTGAACAACATCCCATACCAACCACAGTAACTGAGATTTATAGTTTCTTTGCTTTGATAGGATACTACTAATACATATGATAATTTTTTCAGGGCTATCAAATCCACAAAATAGGATGACGTGAAATAGAGTCAAAATATTTTTAGAGAGATGAATGTGAAGAGAATTTTAAGAAAATTAAGAGAAGGTTGGTAAGTATACCTGTGATTACACTACCCTATAATGGGAAGGTTTTTTTATATAATTATGTATTAAATAAGGGGTTGAGATGTATCCTCATATAGAACAATATGGTGATAACGTATTCCTCTTAACAATTGAAAATTCATGATCATAGTGGCATGACTCATTACTTGGGATGCGTAGTAGTAAATGTAACATTGAATATATGGATTAATTTTTTATATGGTGATATGTTTTATATATATATTAGTAATAAAATATTGAACTGTATATTTACATAGAAAGAGATTAATATTTAATTGAGATGATGGTTTGAGTTGATCAGTTATTATGATTTCTCAATACATTACCTCCTTGGAAACGAAAACTAGGTGGATTCACTTTGTTGGAAAGATCACACTAGTTTTTCTATGACGAGGATCAAAAGAGATCAAATATTTATCGATTTGTGGAATATGAATCTTGGAATCATGGGGAAAGGGGATAGATCATATCTTTATAATATGAATTTTCAACCATCCAACCATGATTGTATTAAGAAGAAGAAGAAGAAAAATGTGTAAATATAAATAAATTATTGAAATGTTCCAAATTTCAACCATAATCATGATTAAATGGTGTGGTTTAAGAACCGAGTTTGTGTCCTATTATTACAATACATTATGGATTAATTGGATGAAGCTCATAGTTTATTTTTCTTCATTCATCCCAAAAGTTTGAATAAGTATAGAGATCTAGATGAGTATTTCTAGGGGATAACATAAAAAGAGATATTTTAAAGTATATATCACAATTCAAGGTATTTTAAAAATAATGTCTAAGAGATGGAATTCTATGGATATGTTATAAACATTACCCATACTAAACTAGAAATGGGAAACCCTTACCATAGATTTGTTTACTAGACTCACCGAAAAAACTAAAGGGAATAATGTTATATGGTTTTTAGTCAATCGACTTATCAATTTAGCACATTTTATTACAATATGACAATATTTCACACATTATAAATCATTCCCAAATATAAATTAAGGACGTGGAATGATTTTATAGTGTACTAAATCTGATTATATCTGATCAGGATATAAGGTTTACATAAATTTTATGGAAAAGTATCCAACAACCATTGAATAAAAAGGTAAAATTTCGTACTACATATCATCCTCAGATAGATGGTTAGTCTGAAAGGACAATTTAAACCTTGGAAGATATGATGATCACATGTTCTTTGGATATAAAAAGTTAGTGGGATCTACACATTTCTCTGGTTGATTTTTATTATAGAAATATATTTCACCCAAATATTTATATGGATCATTATGAATACCAATATGGTAGAAAGTGAAGAAATCCATTGTGTAGAGATGAAGTTAGAGAAAAAAAATATATTTGGATCCGATCATGCAATGGAAGCATAAAAAATGGATAGATAGATTCACCATCACATTAAGGAAGATCAGAGTCGATAGAAATGTTATGATAATAATCATTGATAATAACTATAATTCAAAGTTGGTAATAAGTTATTTATACCAATATCACCTTGGTAGAAGGATTTTTTATTTTGAATGAATGGAATTTTGAGCCCATGATATATTATTCCCTTCAGAATTCATAATCATATCAAGACAGTGGATTATCGCATGACCCTTCCAACAAATCAATCTCATGTTCATGACATGATACATGTATCTCTATTGAGGAATTACAAACCTAATACTTTACAAGTTCTGTCCATAGAGGGTGTGACATTGGGTAATGATCTCATTTATGAGAAAAAAATAGTTCATATTTTGGATTTAAGAGGAAAAGTTTGGAAAAATAAGACCACTCACCTGGTAATAGATTTATGGAAAAACATTACATTTGATGAAGCCACATGGGAACTTGATGATGTAATAAGGATGACCTATATTCATAATTTTATATCTGACTAATTGAATTTATATGATTAAAATTATTTTAATGGGGGTAGAATGTGACACCAAAATGTTATATATATATATATATATATATATATATATTCCTTTAATCCTGAAGTATTTGATAGCTTGTTTTACATGCAACATAGAGTATAAATAAATCGTGATATAGTTTACTATAATAAACATTATTCTTGAATGAATGGTATAAATAGAATTACACATATTATTAAAAATATTTATAAAGTTTAATGGATAATAAATAAGCACTCAATCTTTAGTAAAGTCATTTAATGCATCAAAAAATACGTTTTCTTCAAAGATGAGTTTTATTGTATGTTATTCAAGGAAACTTTAATTAATTTCTAAAATTTAAAAAAAATATATTTTAGGATATTAATATAAATTTTAAAATTATGCTTTTAAAATTATCTAATTTTGAATTTCTGGTATCTTTTTGAAATATTTTTTAATTTAATAGTGAAAAATTCCAATTATTATAAAATAATCATTCTCTATTAAATAAAGTATTTTAAAAGGAAAATTATGTTATAAATTTGATAATAATGTTATATGAGTCACATTTTATTCTATATAATATAATTAATTATATAGGATTCATCATTATACTTGATTTTGGTATATCATCATTTTTGGGTTTAAAAAAAATTCTTAAAAAATATTTTTCATTGTATTATACTAATTTTTTTAAAATAAATTCCACCAAATATTGAAATTAAATTTGAATGTCATAATTGTAATTATAATTTTAAAAATTTTTAACGAGGGTGCTTTCATTTTTGGTCATTATAAATTGTAACCTAGGTAAATAATCAACATTATGGTAATTATTAAAATGGATTAAACAATCATTAAACTAAAAATATATGGGTTAAAATTAATTTAAAACATGTTTAAATCATATTTTATTTCAAACTTTTAATCTAACATATTCCCCCCTTTTATATTGTATAATTTGATCCAAATTACTTTAGTAAGACCAAAATATATAATAATATTATGAAAAATTCCAAGTGTGTCCTCTCCCTCCATTATAAAGGGACACAACATCTCTTATCTTCCTCAAACATCATGATCCTTATATATAAGCTAATCCCTACCCTAATAACTTCCTAATAACCCACCCCAGGATCTATTGTTCTAGGTTTGATTGAAATACCAACCATATATGTTTTAAGGTGTAATCCAAAGGAGGTTATCCAAAGAGCAGGTATAACTCAAAATTGAGTGTTTTCATTTTTTATATTCTTATACCTGCTTGAATTAATTATATAAATTATGATATATTAACATTATTATCTCCCAAATACTGAGATGTTATTATATTTATGTCTCTGCCATTATTTATTTCCATTTTCTACAAATGGAAAATAAAAGTATCGATCGTGCCTACGTGTAGATTATTGCCTCCCCACAACGATATGAATTATTTTCCATCTACATCATTCATGGTTGGTTATTATGTTGGATTTATTGTTTATATATTATATTTATGATATAATTATATTTATTTAATTATATGATATTATTTACCTTCTTACCTTCCGATCATTTGTGAAACCATAACGTCTCTCGTGTGTATGTGTGGACTACCACCTCAACAAAGCTATGCGATTCATTTTTCATTTCCAAATTATATGGATTGCAATAAGGATAGATTGAATAAATATATTTTTTATTTATTATATAATAATTATCTTTCTTTTGTTAAATTCATTTAATATTGGAAACATCACCCGTATGTACATATTAATTACAATCTCTATGAAATAACGTAATTCATTATTCAACATAACTTTAAATGAATATTTATAAAATTTAATATAATTTCTATATATTATAATTATGAAATGATATATATTTTGGATATTATTTAACAATTATAAATGTATAAATACTTCAACTTATAAAGAGAAACATGCATAAATAATGGACCTCTTATTTGAACCCCATTTCATTTCCATAGGTTATATTAAGATAATACAATGAATGTTTTTATAATCATGTGGAACATTTATCGTTTAAAGTTATGTGATGTTTGGGACTATTATTTCTTTCAATTTAATTAGGAAAATATATATAACTCATTTGATAAATATGTTTTTATAGAACCTAATATCACGTTGACATCATTATTCGGGTACATGGTTTCATGTTCATAAGTTAATACATGGACTTGGATTCATGTATATATGTTTATATGATACCTAATTAATATACCTTATTATAATTAGTTAAAATATTAATATACAAACATGTTTAAAATGTTATAATCATATATTTTTTTCACATTTCTATCTTTATATATGCTCTCATGGATAACGACTGATTGTTGATGATTTCACAAACATATGATTTTTTTTATTTTTTTATGAAAATTATTTATTTCATGACTCATGATTAATGATTAATAATTAATTATATATAACATTATTATATTATGATCATGATATCACACCCTTATGGTTACTTATGATCATTGATTTTTATCTTCTATGTTTAACCATACAGAGGATCTAGGATCACCATTTCTTATATTTCTATTTTACTCAGGGTATAAAGAAGGGTTTTATATTGCTTATATATAAGGAAAGTAATATGATGGGAGAGAATTTTGGGAGATATTAATATACTTTATAAAATTAGATGTTTATGTATCTATTCTCCAATGAAAATAAACCTTTATGGTTTTGGGGATCTATAATTGAGTGATTTATTGAATATTCATCTAAAATTATTTAATATTTATTTATGTTGTTTATGGTCACCTAAATGGAGTCCCAATATCTATTATATATATATATTATGTTAATAATAATAATAATATTATTATTATTATTATTAACCTTGTTTTAGTTGTAAAATTAGACCCAAACATCAAATTGACAATCCATCCACGGCATCATGATCTAAAAATTAAGAATTGAATTTAAATACCAATATAAAATACATAATTATGACTCATGGAATTTTCCTTATATCCTTTGAAATTATGCATCTCATCCAAGATTCAACAAAAATGTTTACTTTTCACCGGATGTATATTTTTCATCTAGAATCTGTTCTGGGTAATTAAATAACTTATCTTATATATATATATATATATCCACACAGATCAATATAGAATTATCTATTTTACACTATGATGGAGTTTGAATTATGAAAAAAGTATAATTAAATTTCAATCCCATTGGACCGATGATTGGCTTCATGAGTGTCTGTCGATCATTTATGGGACTCAGATTTCGGTTTGTGAGTGTATATTATGTATTTTCCCATGTAGAATATTATGTTGCCTTAAAATTATTTAAAAATATATCACAAATGATAAACCAATCATGATCGACCAATCAAACACTACATTGGTTCATCGTGGATTATGAACCTTCTTGGTTAATGAAAACCCTCTTAGATAATGGGGTTATGTTTGTGAAAAATATTTCCTCACCATATTTATGCTGGGTAATTTATTCCCCGCACTATTACATGATGTCAGAGCCCGTATTTATAGATTTTGAATTTCCTCCATTCAATGAGATCAAATAGAGTTTAAGATCATTAACTATATTTAGTTATTCAACCCTTCACTACTAGGGGAATGTGATCATACCCTAATAAAATAATAGTGTCATATGGGCTCATAGTTTTAGTTTAAGTTTGTGAAAAAAATTTCCTCACCATATTTATGTTGGGTTAGTTATTACCCATAATTTTATATGATGTGGGAGCATTTATTTATGGATTTCGAATTTCCTCCATTCAAAGAGATCAAATAGTGAATAAGATGCCTCACTATATTTATTTATTCACCCCTTCAATACTAGAAGAATGGGATCTTACCCTAATGGAAGAAAAGTGTCATATGGGCTCATGGTTTTATTTTTTGATTATATATTTAGTATATATATACCCGAATAAATGATGATACCTTATCCAATGATCATTCTTCAAGTATGATTATGATCTACTTTGTTGAAATGGTGTGAATGTTAGTGTCTTGAGCTTTATGGATTTCTATAATCCTTGTGATTCCTTCATACCTTGGGGGTTAGATTCAAGATATGAAATTCAAACTATATTTGAAAATATTCTTAATAGTTTATTGAAAATACCATTTCTCATGAAATTTAGCATCTTGGATTAGAGTAGTGATGAACATGATTTCTCAGGTCCCCTTGACTTATAGTGTTGAGCATATTTTGTTTTTTCTTCATTAATACCATTTTAGTTACAATTTGATTTTTTTTAATATATGAGTTTACTTCTTACGTTGTGTTTCCTTTATAGTTTTTGGGATATTCTACTAAGTATGACTATTCTCTCCTAAAAAAAATCCTTGTACCCACACAGGATGTGTTTGTGCAGAGGTGTCATAGGTTTAGATATGGTCTTAGTTGTGTAGGGTTGTGTCACGACCCCCTCCACACAAGGTGTGCCCCTCCTGGGCCGAAAATGTGAGAAGGGAGATAATGACCCCCGAGTCCCGCCTCCAGTAGGCCCCGTGTTGGCTACTAGTACCGACGGTATAATAAACACCCAGATGGGAGGCATTACCATCTAAGAGAACACATGAGAAAGAGAGAGATACTATAGACATCAACGAACTCCACATCATTCTGAAATACAAATGAAAACCCATGTGCACATAGTTAATGTCATGAAAAACCACTACAACTGGAAGAATAAAAATGCAAGTACCCAAAAGAAAGTAAAAACAACAGCAACCACAGACCCGAACAGCTCCTGTAACCCAAAGCTGGTAGAAACTAGCTTGATCTCCAACTTCCTCCAAGTGACCTAAAAAGCAGTTTATATATACATAGGGTGAGTATAACTGTATACTCAGTAGGATCATCCCTGGAACCTCTCATGAAAAAGTAAATGAGGCATGCAAAAACACAGTGAACAACATTTGAAACAAACTCTTCACCACAATAGGTATACAAAGTTTCCAACCTCACCATGTCTACTCTCCCCAAGTAATGCAGAAAAGAGAATATAATATAATAAATATTATTATGGGTACACCGCTACTACTTCCCCACTAGTTTTCCACTTTTCCCCAACGTCACACATCCTAATCATCTCTCTCCAAAAATTATTACTCGAAGACACCTGGTCGAAGCACCACAATATGCACCTCATGAAAAACAACCACCACATCCATGCAAGAAATTATGCAGGTAGTTTACAGGAGCCACCACATATCTTATAACGTTTATCATACGTCGGGTATTATACCTCACGAAATTACAACCCATTCACCGAGTAAGGATTTTCAAGCCATCACAACATATACACATTACACCAATCGTTGTCCATAGAATATTATAACCAGAATATATGTTCGTGAATAACCATAAGACATTACATCCCTCGACACAAATATTCAAGGAAAACTAACCACTGTGCCTACCAACACATGTAACTACCAAGAGAAGAGTGCGGGGCCAAAGGGGGTAGTCATCCATCCATCCTCCCACTGGAATGTTGGGGAAAACACCCCCAGGGCTCAGAATCCCCGTGGTGTAATTTTACCTAACTATCATGGTGGAGTACCATGTAGATACACAAAAATAATATAATATACTATATCTCACAACCACACTACGGGAATAACCTGGTCTTAGACTCAACTGAAGAAAACGTCTCTCGGACTCCCGGTTAGCACTACTAAGAATATGTATCCTATAAGAACACAACCATTTAAAGAGATTTATTGTCATACTTCATTCCCTTTTTATCAGTTACACTTTACTTTAATTAATTATTTAAACATTAATTAACTATTAACAATTCAACATTAAATTTAATTAGCATCACACCTAAAGTCCACTATCCCTTTAAAATTGTAACCTCAAAATTTCTCTCTAGAAAGATCCAAACCCATGGGTTAACATCATTTATTCAATTATTTATTTATAGAATTACATTCCCATATTCCAAGGATTTCTGGAAAAACATTCTATTCAACTAAACACAAGGGGGGATCAACACGGTGAGTTGATAACTACCCGTCGAGTCTTTTCTGCCTATAGAAAGAGCGTAGACCCATCCTCCCTTGAGAATCTAGACACAGAAAGCATGTGGAATACCCCACACATAATCACTCTTTAGGAAGAAGGGTAAGAATGACCAGCTGCCTTGAGAAGTGGGGAATGTAATGCAGATAAACAACTAATAATAATCAGCCAGCATCCAAACATTCAGATCCATATCGTTCCATTATCCATGATGTCCTCCCTGACACCAACAAGCATAAACTAATGCATCTCACCACTCTAGGTGTCAACTTTTACCCAACCAATAGGCCTCCTGTAACAGCCCGAGATTTTATGAAAAATATTATTTTTATTCTACTAATGTCTTGTGTTATACGCTACACCAAAAGAAGCTTGCACAACACGCATCCTTGACTTGCCTTGCATTACACGCAATCGTAACCTTCCTCGATAGCGTGTGTGGTACGTAATCCTGAGTTTCACGAAACAATGATATGCTATTAAAATATTATTAAAACTAGCCGTTATGAATAGTAATAACCACTTTTTAAATTTTAGAAATTTTAACTCTCAAAATGGACTTTATTTTTGGATTCGGAGTATCGAATTTAGCCTAAGGTGAAATTTTGGTACTTTTCGGATAACTTTCATATTCTGATGAATAGTGAAAATTACTAAATTATAATTAAAAACAACTTTTTTAATCGAAATAATTAATAGTGATAAATCATTAATTTGAGTGGTTTTAAAGTATATTTAGAATATATTTTTACAATTTAATACAATGTTGGTCATTGGATGTAATTTCACATTTAAACTAGACATAAACAAGTGTCAATCTTTTGATAGATATTGTTTCTTAAAAATACGCTATTTGTTTTAACAGCGGGATTTAATTATAAAATTAATTAATGCAACTTTTATGTTATGAATTTGGTAAAATAGACTTCATTTTTGAATTCGGAATATGAAATATAGCTTGGGATGAAATTTTGGCATTGTTCTGAAAAACATCAATTTTTGATGAATAGTGAAACTACTAAGTGGTAGGTTAAAAACTGAATTTTGCATAAAACTTAATTTTACCGCTTCTGTGAATGGAATTTCGAAAATCTGAGAGACACGGTTAATATCAAGGACTAAAATGTGGTTCAATGAGATGAAAATAATTTTTTGGTGAATAGTAACTTTTTACTTTTTTACCACGGTTAATAGTAAATAGGGTAACTAAGGGTAAATATGATATTAATATTACCCTAACACATGTCCTAATTCTATTGTACAAGTGTAATTTGACCAAAAACAAACTTAGGAATAAAATATGACCATTTAGGCCCACTTGGATTAGATTAGGACATTTATTATTAATTTATTTAAAGAAGGGTTAAAATAGTTAAAATCAAAGTTTAATAAGTAAATCATTTTTAATATGGGGTTATGCATAAGATAAATTCGACTATAAATATTCATTAGAAAGCTAAAAAGATTTCCTACATGATGGTATTTTATTTGTAATTTTTAGACATCACATAATATAATTTATTTATGACACAAAGATGATGCAGTAATTATCTTATTAATGAAATATTGACATAATTGATAATATAAATACCAAAATAAATGTAATTTAAGACTTTTTATGAATTACACTAATTTTATAGGTTACTATGATATATTAGTGTTGATTTAATCAACTTGGTTAGAACATATAATTCTGTTATGACTTTCACAAAAATCATATATCAAATAGTATCAAAATTGACACAAAATAGTTTTTAAATCAAATATTATATTATTAATTGTTATTTTATTCCTAAAAATCTAAGGTTCGGCCAAATGACTTAGATAAGGATATATTTATTAATAATATACAATTTGGGGTTCGTTTGGCATTTTATAGTAAGTTTATTAACCATATAGTGAAAGAAAACAAAAAGACACGGTAAAAGTTAAATTATTTAACATAGAGTTAAATCTAATTGATAAGGTTAAAATAATACCCTAAACTTGTCTAAATCCTATTGGTTGATAGGCTTTCGAACCATCCCCACTTTAGCTTCGAAATAAGACCCTTTGGAACCATTATAAACCGATTTTGACTTTAATATAAAATAATATTTTGAGATATTCCTAAGGTGCCCCTCTCCTCCCCTATAAAAGGACACCTCCTCCCCCTCCTCCTCACACCAATTTGAGCACTCAAGCTCGGCCAACCCCTGACAATTTCTCCTCTCCACTTCCCTAGCAACATCCTAGAGGTTCTGGTCTTCCTCAAAGACCAATTTTAGTGCCCTAATAGGAGGTCTCAAAGAGGCACTTCAAAGAAGAGGTAATTACCGCTACCAATTCTTTCATCTTTATTTCTTCTTCCACTTCTTCTTCTTAGGTTGTTTGTAGAGACCCTAAGCTTATCGTACATGGACATTACATTACTTTTGCAGAATACTTAGTACATAACAAAAACACACACTAAAGGATCGTAATAGTTTAGTGTCTTTGGAAACTCGGAACGTAATCTTCTAATCGTGGTGAATGTTCTTCAATATCTCCCATAAAGATCTTCCATTTTTTACCTAAAACCTTTCTTTATATCCTGGGGAAAAGAAAACATAAAAGGGTGAGCTCAAATGCTCAGTAAGGGTATACAAAAGAAATAAAAAT
Organism: Viscum album; assembly: GCA_963277665.1. NCBI lineage: Eukaryota > Viridiplantae > Streptophyta > Magnoliopsida > Santalales > Viscaceae > Viscum > Viscum album. The sequence goes on from OY728119.1 coordinate 1,860,380,640, forward strand.
CATATCATATCTTTTTGAAAATCACAACCTGCAAAAGAGATCATAATATCTTAACATGGAACAAATCATAGAAGTGAAAATGAGATCCCCATAATCATAACATAAAACTTGAATCTTTGTGGCATGCACACATAATCATGGAAAATCATTTCTTGTTAGTCATGACTCATTGCCAAGACTATCTTAGTGGACAAAGTCCCTTTCTGAATCGAGTTCACTCCTCGTTTCAGTCCTGTATCACTGAACCGAAATAACCTTCCGTTCCAGCCATGTCTATCTCATGAGATATAAAATCATTACCCAATGCATTGGAGGGAGATATAGGTCCCACCCATCTTATAATGAATCCTTTCTTATGTGTGCCACATAATCATAAAACATGCATCATCGCATAACACATGTAACAAAAATGGGATTCTTGAAACATCATGACATCATAAATCAATTCATATATGATAAAGGAATTCATAAACATAATTCCATCACAACATAGTCAAACCAATGTAAAAATATGGATAGAAACAGAACCCTTTATTATCTTAGATGGAAAATAATTTTGATAAAACACTTGAATTGAATTCTTGAGGAAAATATCCTTTCTTCTTCAAAAACATTTTTCCTTTCATAACATGTCATACAACTTTAAAATAAAAGAAGTTGATTAAAAATAAACTTGAAAACTTGTAATGGAAGCTTCTTTGAAGTAATGTTTTAAAAATCCATTCATGCCGTATAAGTTAAAAAAAACATTCTTCGTACTTTTGTCGGAAAAGTCAAAAAGTACCTCGTACGGAAAAACGACAAAAGATTCCTTTCATATTATTTACTAAAAACTCACCTAAGGGTAAAATTGGATTTAAACTATTTCAAGTGGATGGAAACAATATTACATATTGAGGGAACATGGATGTGGATGATAAAATACACCCCAGTAAATACTTACGAATAAACAATCTCGGATAAAAAATGAGATTGTGATATTTCCCTTACCTTAGGTCCGATTAGCTTTGTACGTGTCCGAAGCTCCTGTATAATGGTTTAAATAATGTTATTGACTTATTCCAGAATCATACATATTGATATGATATCATATATGGTCATATTATTAGTTTCTTGTTAGTAATATTTCATTGTTACTTGTTACTCGGGTCTTTATAACTTTTTGTTCTTATGCGTGTTTTGTCGAATAAATTCTTATTCTTATCTTTAGGTTATAGATAATTCATTTCCAGAATGGTATTAGTGTAGTATATACCATATTCATTCATTCAATTCATTTATATAATCATTATGAAATGAAGATCATGTAGAACGAGTCGCATCACATCGTGGAGACGGTATTCCGTACGTACGCACGAGTGATGATATCGTTCCTATGATCGTGTAGTTGTATTGGAGTATATATATATATATTATTTCAGTATCAATATTACTTAATAATAATCATATATAGTTACTGATTACACCATTATACCCATCCTTGTAAGGTGATGGTGGAAAATAGATTACACCACGGCGTGGAGACGGTATTCCGTACGTACGCACGCGCGGTGATTTCATTTTTCCGTAGGATGGATAGAAGGTGAATTAGGGTTGTTTCATATTTATAATAACATATCAGTATGTAAGTAATACTGATGTTATTACTTTATCATGAAACAACTAAAGAAGAAGAAGTTGAAGAAGAAAGAAATTGAAAAGATCGGTAATGGATATTACCTCTTCTTTGGAACGCCTCTTTGAATCCTCCACTTAAGGAACTAAGATTGGTCTTTGGAGAAGACCAGAACCTCTAGGATTATTCTAGGAAATTGGAGAGGAGAAAATGGCAGGGGTTGGCCGAGCTTGAGTGCTCAAAATTGGTGTGAGGAGGAGGGGGAGGAGGTGCCCTTTTATAAGGGAGGAGAGGGGCACCTTAGGAATTCTAAAAAATATTAATTTATAATAAATCTAACCCCACTTAAAAACCTCCAAAATGACTCATATTCGAAGATTAGATGATATAGGGTTGTAATCTCATCAACCAATCAAATTTATACATGTTTGGATATTATTTTAAACCTTATCAATTATATTTAACTCTAAGTTAAATAATTTAACTTTTACCGTGTCTTTTTGTTTTCTTTCACTATATGGTTAATAAACTTACTATAACATGCCAAACGAACCACAAATTGTTTATTATTAATATATATATCCTTATCTAAGTCATTTGGCCGAACCTTAGATTTTTAGGAATAAAATAACAATTAATAATATAATATTTGATTTAAAAAACTATTTTGTGTCAATTTTGACACTATTTGATATATGATTTTTGTGAAAGTCATAACAGAATTATATGTTCGAACCAAGTTGATTAAATCAACATTAATATATCATAGTAACCTAGAAAATTAGTGGAATTCATAAAAAATCTCAAATTACATTTATTTTGGTGTTTATAACATCAATTATGTCAATATTTCATTAATAAGATAATTACTGCATCATCGTCGTGTCATAAATAAATTAAATTATTTGATGTCTAAAAATTACAAATAAAATACCATCATGTAGGAAATATTTTTAGCTTTCTAATGAATATTTACAATCGAATTTATCTTATGTATAACCCCATATTAAAAATGATTTACTTATTAAACTTTGATTTTAACTTTTTTAACCCTTCTTTAAATAAATTCATAATAAATGTCCTAATCTAATCCAAGTGGGCCTAAATGGTCATATTTTATTCCTAAGATTGTTTTTGGTCGAATTACACTTGTCCAATAGAATTAGGACATGTGTTAGGGTAATATTAATATCATATTTACCCTTAGTTACCCTATTTACTATTAACCGCGGTAAAAAAAAGTAAAAAGTTACTATTCACCAAAAATTATTTTCATCTCATTGAACCACATTTTAGTCCTTGATATTAACCGTGTCTCTCGGAGTTTCGAAATTCCATTCACAGAAGCGGTAAAATTAAGTTTTATGCAAAATTCAGTTTTTAACCTACCACTTAGTGGTTTCACTATTCATCAAAAATTGAAAGTTTTCAGAAAAATGCCAAAATTTCATCCTAAGCTATATTTCATATTCCGAATTCAAAAATGAAGTCTATTTTACCAAATTCATAACATAGAAGTTGAATTAATTAATTTTATAATTAAATCCCGCTATTAAAACAAATAGCGTGTTTTTACGAAACAATATCTATCAAAAGATTGACACTTGTTTATATCAGGTTTAAATGTGAAATTACGTCCAATGACCAACATTGTATTAAATTGTAAAAATATATTCTAAATATACTTTAAAACCACTCAAATTAATAATTTATCACTATTAATTATTTCGATTAAAAAAGTTGTTTTTAATTATAATTTAGTAATTTTCACTATTCATCAGAATATGAAAGTTATCCGAAATGTACCAAAATTTCACCTTAGGCTAAATTCGATACTCCAAATCCAAAAATGAAATCTATTTTGAAAAATAAAATTTACAAAATTTCAAAAAGTGGTTATTACTATTCATAACGGCTAGTTTTAATAGCATATCGCTGTTTAGTGAAACTCGTTATTGCGTACTACACACACTATCGAGGAAGGTTGCGATTGCGTGTAATGCAAGGCAAGTCAAGGATGCGTGTTGTGCAAGCTCCTTTTGGTGTAGCGTACAACACAAGACATTAATAAAATTAAAAAGAATATTTTTCATAAAATCTTGGGCTGTTACATTCTACCCCCCATAAAATGAATTTCGCCCTCGAAATTCGTCGGGGTTATAAATGGTTTTCTTTTCGAAAGTTTCCCACATTGTAAAAAGGAATACCAAAACTTGGCTTTAAAAACTAAAGTATGAAATGTAACGATTACCCAAATAAACTAATTGTTGGGTTTCCACATAGGTAAAAATATGGATATGGAAGAAAAATCTAACCATCATGTTCTGATGGAGAGTGGTAGAGAACATGGCTATGGAAAAGCCAAAAATCACAAATCCATAAATTTGTGATGATATAAGGTACCATCTGATTCCTCAGGTATAAGATCACTAGGACAACATTTTTGGTTTTCAAGATCATTTCCCTAAAGTTGAACATTTGAATTAGAATAAATACTTACTTTATTTTGGTACAATCTCACTGTTGTTCGTGCCTTGAACAATTTCCACTTCATCTCTTAAATAAATGAAGTTGAATTTGTTATTCGTGAAGTGTTAGCAGATAATGTGATAGAATGACGGGTCATTCCATCTGTCTCAAACAAAAGGTTAGCAAAAATTATATGCATAAATCGATCTATAGTGAGATTAATCATATATGGTTCCTAAAATGGACTTATACTTCATATATCATACTGCTTAATATAATAAAACTAGTTTCTACTAAATAGGGACTTCCTGTAGGTCAATGGTAGGCGATAAAGGCCAGTCGCACTTCGGTTGTGGGTTCGATTCCTACAGCCTTGTCCGAAGCGATGGGCTGTCGCCCGTCCTGCAGGTTGTCCTTTTTCTAAAACTATATTACTATAACATCCCATCAATAATATCGAGAAAACTTCGATCCTTAAACAATACTCACTTATGTCCAACATAATCCATTTCAATCTTTAGGCTTATCCATAATACTGCAGTCCACTCTCATAATATAGTGACAACGATTACCAGAGATATCATAAGATATGTTTTGTTGGTCACATTCTAAACATTCAAAGTCCTTAATCATGTATTCTCTTGAATACCTTAGTGAAAACATGAATGCAGTTAAAAGTTAACACTTTCCACATACCAAAATCCTCAAAATTCTATATACTCAATCCATGATATCACTTAGTCCTTATATCAATCATGAGCTCATGAATATTGTTAAACATTTCATTTTCTTATTTTCCCTTCATTATGCGCATATCATCTTATTTCCAAAAATATCTCAATCACTTTGAATACCACATTAAACCAATACATAAATATTCCAATACTCCATGATACAACATTATTTTGGAATCCCATTACATAAACACTTAATCATTCCACCACATCGTTATCATATTCAACATTGCCAATAGTGATCGCATGTGATTTCCCTTTGTCCTTTGCCTTCAGTGGTTGCTCATGTTGATCATCACTAACCCTTGGATTAGGGCAATTATTAGCATAATGCCCCATTTCCTTGCACTTGAAGCATTGAAGTGTTGGCGGTGCGTTCTCTGCAGTGTTTGATTTATTCACATCATTAGAAACCCTTTTTCCATTACTTCGACACTCAGCTGCTCGATGACCTTCTTTTCCACACTTAAAACATTTTCTAGTTCCTTTAAGACAATCTCCACCATGCTTCTTTCCACACTTTGTGCATAAGGAAACATTCATCTTCTTTTCACCATTATTATGAGATTTCTCCTTGAACTCCATCTTTCGTTTCTTGTCAAAACCATGAGATGGATATGTAACACCAACTTCCATTTCTACCTTGATAGCACAACGCACAATTTCTTCATAGCTACTGAAGTCTCTTATAGCTAATGCCCTTCGAAGACTTGGTTTTAAGCCACTGAAAAATCGATCAACTTTACTTTCAGGTTGGATGATAATGCCAGATGCATACCTTGCAAGTCTTGTAAAATTCGCTTCATATATACCAACAGATTCATCATCCTTCTGCTTCAGCTCAATAAACTCCTTTTCCATCTTTGTTCGAAGAATACGAGGGAAGTACTTACTAAAAAACAAGTTCTTGAACTCGTCCCATTCCATGGACTCAATTTCATCTCTTGGCCTCGTATTCTTGATTAGATTCCACCATTGATCAGCTTCACCTTCCAAACGATATACTGCTAAGATGACTTTATCATGTTCAGAACATTGAAGAACTGAAAATATCTTCTCAGTAGTACTGATCCATTGTTCAGCCACAAGTGGATCAGAAGACCCACTGAAAGAAGGTGGACGTTGCCTCATGAAGGACTCAATAGAATATTGTTCCCTTCTCTGCTCATTTGGAAGTCCAGAACGATTCATAGCTTGTGTAAGTATAGCAATAAGATTTTGCACTCCATCTCCCATAACATTTGTTTGTTCAGGAGGGAAATCATTGCATTGTCCATTGCATTGATCAACACGGTTCCTTCGGGTTCCAGCCATCGTCTAAAACCCAAAAAGAATAGTGTGAGAGGCAAAAATCATGCTAGGGAAAACAACATAATAAAGGGGGAGTACCTTCAATATCCAACATCTTAGGTTTAATTATATGATCGTTTGCGTAATTCTATTACTATAACCTATACGTATACTTATCCCTAGGGACATCCCTAGACATACCTTAGAAATATCTCTAGGGATCTCACTAACGTTTTCGCATCCTAGTTTCCAAAGGTTGACTAAACCTTTCCTCTGATACCAACTGTAGAGACCCTAAGCTTATCGTACATGGACATTACATTACTTTTGCGGAATACTTAGTACATAACAAAAACACACACTAAAGGATCGTAATAGTTTAGTGTCTTTGGAAACTCGGAACGTAATCTTCTAATCGTGGTGAATGTTCTTCAATATCTCCCATAAAGATCTTCCATTTTTTACCTAAAACCTTTCTTTATATCCTGGGGAAAAGAAAACATAAAAGGGTGAGCTCAAATGCTCAGTAAGGGTATACAAAAGAAATAAAAATCATATCATATCTTTTTGAAAATCACAACCTGCAAAAGAGATCATAATATCTTAACATGGAACAAATCATAGAAGTGAAAATGAGATCCCCATAATCATAACATAAAACATGAATCTTTGTGGCATGCACACATAATCATGGAAAATCATTTCTTGTTAGTCATGACTCATTGCCAAGACTATCTTAGTGGACAAAGTCCCTTTCTGAATCGAGTTCACTCCTCGTTTCAGTCCTGTATCACTGAACCGAAATAACCTTCCGTTCCAGCCATGTCTATCTCATGAGATATAAAATCATTACCCAATGCATTGGAGGGAGATATAGGTCCCACCCATCTTATAATGAATCCTTTCTTATGTGTGCCACATAATCATAAAACATGCATCATCGCATAACACATGTAACAAAAATGGGATTCTTGAAACATCATGACATCATAAATCAATTCATATATGATAAAGGAATTCATAAACATAATTCCATCACAACATAGTCAAACCAATGTAAAAATATGGATAGAAACAGAACCCTTTATTATCTTAGATGGAAAATAATTTTGATAAAACACTTGAATTGAATTCTTGAGGAAAATATCCTTTCTTCTTCAAAAACATTTTTCCTTTCATAACATGTCATACAACTTTAAAATAAAAGAAGTTGATTAAAAATAAACTTGAAAACTTGTAATGGAAGCTTCTTTGAAGTAATGTTTTAAAAATCCATTCATGCCGTATAAGTTAAAAAAAACATTCTTCGTACTTTTGTCGGAAAAGTCAAAAAGTACCTCGTACGGAAAAACGACAAAAGATTCCTTTCATATTCTTTACTAAAAACTCACCTAAGGGTAAAATTGGATTTAAAATATTTCAAGTGGATGGAAACAATATTACATATTGAGGGAACATGGATGTGGATGATAAAATACACCCCAGTAAATACTTACGAATAAACAATCTCGGATAAAAAATGAGATTGTGATATTTCCCTTACCTTAGGTCTGATTAGCTTTGTACGTGTCCGAAGCTCTTGTATAATGGTTTAAATAATGTTATTGACTTATTCCAGAATCATACATATTGATATGATATCATATATGGTCATATTATTAGTTTCTTGTTAGTAATATTTCATTGTTACTTGTTACTCGGGTCTTTATAACTTTTTGTTCTTATGCGTGTTTTGTCGAATAAATTCTTATTCTTATCTTTAGGTTATAGATAATTCATTTCCAGAATGGTATTAGTGTAGTATATACCATATTCATTCATTCAATTCATTTATATAATCATTATGAAATGAAGATCATGTAGAACGAGTCGCATCACATCGTGGAGACGGTATTCCGTACGTACGCACGAGTGATGATATCGTTCCTATGATCGTGTAGTTGTATTAGAGTATATATATATATATTATTTCAGTATCAATATTACTTAATAATAATCATATATAGTTACTGATTACACCATTATACCCATCCTTGTAAGGTGATGGTGGAAAATAGATTACACCACGGCGTGGAGACGGTATTCCGTACGTACGCACGCGCGGTGATTTCATTTTTCCGTAGGATGGATAGAAGGTGAATTAGGGTTGTTTCATATTTATAATAACATATCAGTATGTAAGTAATACTGATGTTATTACTTTATCATGAAACAACTAAAGAAGAAGAAGTTGAAGAAGAAAGAAATTGAAAAGATCGGTAATGGATATTACCTCTTCTTTGGAACGCCTCTTTGAATCCTCCACTTAAGGAACTAAGATTGGTCTTTGGAGAAGACCAGAACCTCTAGGATTATTCTAGGAAATTGGAGAGGAGAAAATGGCAGGGGTTGGCCGAGCTTGAGTGCTCAAAATTGGTGTGAGGAGGAGGGGGAGGAGGTGCCCTTTTATAAGGGAGGAGAGGGGCACCTTAGGAATTCTTAAAAATATTAATTTATAATAAATCTAACCCCACTTAAAAACCTCCAAAAATGACTCATATTCGAAGATTAGATGATATAGGGTTGTAATCTCATCAACCAATCAAATTTATACATGTTTGGATATTATTTTAAACCTTATCAATTATATTTAACTCTAAGTTAAATAATTTAACTTTTACCGTGTCTTTTTTTTTTCTTTCACTATATGGTTAATAAACTTACTATAACATGCCAAACGAACCACAAATTGTTTATTATTAATATATATATCCTTATCTAAGTCATTTGGCCGAACCTTAGATTTTTAGGAATAAAATAACAATTAATAATATAATATTTGATTTAAAAAACTATTTTGTGTCAATTTTGACACTATTTGATATATGATTTTTGTGAAAGTCATAACAGAATTATATGTTCGAACCAAGTTGATTAAATAAACATTAATATATCATAGTAACCTAGAAAATTAGTGGAATTCATAAAAAATCTCAAATTACATTTATTTTGGTGTTTATAACATCAATTATGTCAATATTTCATTAATAAGATAATTACTGCATCATCGTCGTGTCATAAATAAATTAAATTATTTGATGTCTAAAAATTACAAATAAAATACCATCATGTAGGAAATCTTTTTAGCTTTCTAATGAATATTTACAATCGAATTTATCTTATGTATAACCCCATATTAAAAATGATTTACTTATTAAACTTTGATTTTAACTTTTTTAACCCTTCTTTAAATAAATTCATAATAAATGTCCTAATCTAATCCAAGTGGGCCTAAATGGTCATATTTTATTCCTAAGATTGTTTTTGGTCGAATTACACTTGTCCAATAGAATTAGGACATGTGTTAGGGTAATATTAATATCATATTTACCCTTAGTTACCCTATTTACTATTAACCGCGGTAAAAAAAAGTAAAAAGTTACTATTCACCAAAAATTATTTTCATCTCATTGAACCACATTTTAGTCCTTGATATTAACCGTGTCTCTCGGATTTTCGAAATTCCATTCACAGAAGCGGTAAAATTAAGTTTTATGCAAAATTCAGTTTTTAACCTACCACTTAGTGGTTTCACTATTCATCAAAAATTGAATGTTTTCAGAAAAATGCCAAAATTTCATCCTAAGCTATATTTCATATTCCGAATTCAAAAATGAAGTCTATTTTACCAAATTCATAACATAGAAGTTGAATTAATTAATTTTATAATTAAATCCCGCTATTAAAACAAATAGCGTGTTTTTACGAAACAATATCTATCAAAAGATTGACACTTGTTTATGTCAGGTTTAAATGTGAAATTACGTCCAATGACCAACATTGTATTAAATTGTAAAAATATATTCTAAATATACTTTAAAACCACTCAAATTAATAATTTATCACTATTAATTATTTCGATTAAAAAAGTTGTTTTTAATTATAATTTAGTAATTTTCACTATTCATCAGAATATGAAAGTTATCCGAAATGTACCAAAATTTCACCTTAGGCTAAATTCGATACTCCGAATCCAAAAATGAAATCTATTTTGAAAAATAAAATTTACAAAATTTCAAAAAGTGGTTATTACTATTCATAACGGCTAGTTTTAATAGCATATCGCTGTTTAGTGAAACTCGTTATTGCGTACTACACACACTATCGAGGAAGGTTGCGATTGCGTGTAATGCAAGGCAAGTCAAGGATGCATGTTGTGCAAGCTCCTTTTGGTGTAGCGTACAACACAAGACATTAATAAAATTAAAAAGAATATTTTTCATAAAATCTTGGGCTGTTACATTGTTTCATTATGAAGTAATAACATCAGTATCACTCATATACTGATATGTTATTATAAGTATGAAACATCCCTATTTCACCATCTATCCATCCTACGGAAAAAGAAATCACCGCTCGTGCGTACGTACGGAATACCGTCTCCACGCCATGGTGTAATCTATTTTCCACCACCACCTTACATGGATGGGTATAATGGTGTAAAGAATAACAATACATAGTTATTACAACATCATATTGATTCTGATATATTGTATAATCCACTCCAATTCAATTCTATATTTATAGAAATGATATCATCGCTCGTGCGTACGTACGGAATACCGTCTCCACGACGCGATGAGATTCATTCTCTATGTTAACCATTTAAGAATGATTATAATGTATATATAAGAAATAATAATGAAATATATGACATTATAAAGCTACTGGATTTATGTATATACATACATATGTTTGTCATCTACTTACTTCCATTTCAAGACAATAAGGAATGGAAAACAGCGTTCATGCGTACGTACGGACTACCGTCTCCATGAACGGTGTTTTTCATTTTATTTATCTACCTATTATATATATATATATACTGAATATATATGATATATAAATCATATTTTATATTCTGGAAGTAAGTAAATCATGATATAAGTAATAATGATGTCAAGAACAACAAGTCAAAACACCTACGATAAATGAAACGATTTTACCCAAAACGCTTCTTTAACATGGAATTTACAAAAGAACGGGTAATATAATGTCATAAGTCAACCATATATGATATCATAACAATGAATATGATTCTTTAATAAGTCAATAACATTATTTAAACCATTATACAGGAGCTTCGGACACGAACAAAGCAAATCGGACCTAAGGTAAGGGAAATATCACAATCTCATTTTTATCCGAGATTGTTTATACTTTGGTATTTACTGGGGTGTATTTTATCATCCACATCCATGTTTCCTCAACATGTAATATTTATAAAATAGTTTATATCCAATTTTACCCTTTGGTGAGTTTTTAGTAAAAGATATGAAAGGAATATTTTGTCGTTATTCGTACGAGGTACTTTTTGACTTTTTCGACAAAAGTACGAAGACTGTTTTTAACTTATACGGCACGAACGGATTTTTACGGTTTTATAAATCCTTATTTTCATGAAGCTTCCTCAAAAAGATTTCATGACTATTTTCAATAAAATATATTTCTTTTAAAATTGCATGATTTTTTGTGAAAAGAAATTGATTTTGAAGAAGAAAGGATATTTTCCTCAAGAATTCAATTCAAGTGTTTTATCAAAATTACTTTCCATCTAAGATAATAAAGGGTTCTGTTTCTATCCATATTTTTCCATTGATTTGACTATGTTGTGATGGAATTATTTTTATGAATTCCTTTATCTTATATGAATGGTTTTATGATGTCATGTTGTTTAAGAATCCCATTTTTATTACATGGGTTATGCAATGATGTATGATTTATGATTTTGTGGCACACATAAGAATGGTATCATTATGAGATGGGTGGGACCTATATCTCCCTCCCATGCATTGGGTAAAGATTTTATATCTCATGAGATAGACATGGCTGGAATGGTAGGTTATACCGGTTCAGTGAAACAGGACTGAAACGAGGATTACTCGATTCAGAAAGGGACTTTGTCCACTAAGATAGTCTTGGCAATGAGTCTTGACTAACAAGAAATGATTCTCTATGATTATGTGTGTATGCCACAATGAGTAATGTTTTAAGTTATGATTTAATTTCACTACTATGATTTATCCCATGTTATGAAATTATGCTCTCTTTTGCAGGTTAAGATTTCCAAAAAATGTTATGTTCTTATGAAAATTATGTGATTGATATTTCTTTTGTTTACCCTTACTGAGCATTTGAGCTCACCCTTTTATGTTTTCTTTTCCCCAGGATATAAAGAAAGGTTTTAGGTAAAAAAAAGGAAGTTCTTTATGGGAGATGTTGAAGATCTTTCCCCACGATTAGAAGATTTTATTCCGAGTTTCCAAAGACACTAAACTATTACGATCCTTGTGTGTGTGTTTTTGTTATGTACTAAGTATTCCGCAAATGTAATGTAATGTCCATGTACGTCAAGATACGGGTCTCTACAGTTGGTATCAGAGGAAAGGTTTAGTCAACCTTTGGAAACTATGATGCGAGAACATTAGTGAGATCCCTAGAGATATTTCTAAGGTATGTCTAGGGATGTCTCTAAGGTTAAGTATGCGTATAGGTTATAGTACTAGAATTACGCTAACGATCATAGAATTAAACCTAAGATGTTAGATATTGAAGTTACTCCCCCTTTATTATGATTTTTGCCTCTCACACTATTCTTTTGGGTTTTAGAAAATGGCTGGAAACAAGATGATTCACGATAATAGAGGATATGATGGACAATGGAATGATATTTTTCATAATAAAATGGGATTTGGAAGTCCAAAAATCATTATTATGCCGAATCAGCAATCTCATAATATGATCAATAAAGTAAAATTTGGTAAGTTTCCTGACTCGGCTAATAAGATAAAGATGGAGTTTCATGATGATCATAGAGGAAAGAAAGTTCAATTTCCCCTATGTAAATCATGTGGGAAGAGGCATCAAGGAGAATGTTTCAAAGGAACTGGAAGATGCTTTGGGTGTGGAAAAGAAGGACACAAAGCAAGTAAATGCAAAGGAAAAGGTTCAGTTAACAACATGGATGAGGATAATGGTATTGCTACGACATCAACAATGGTTAAATGTTTTAAATGTGGAATGTACGGGCATTATGCAAACCAATGCCCTAAGGGAAAGTCTCATGAAGATAATCAGTATGGTCGTATGGGAAGTTTTTATGTGGATGATGATGAAGAGACTACAAATGATATGTGAGATGAAAGAATTGTTGAAGCTCGGTCAATGGTTTAAGAATGTAGTAGAATGATTACATGTTTATCATGTGTAATGTTGTATAAGTAATCTCATGGCACTATGGAATAAAGAGACATGTAAGGATTGTTACATTGTTGTCTGATTAATGTTACCAGTATCCATGAAACGTTATTCAGATATTTTTGGAATGTAGATGATATGCGCATAATGAAGGGATAAGGAGAAAATAAAATGTTTGATAGTATTCATGAGCTCATGACTGATATAAGGAGAAGGTTATATCATGGTTTGAGTATATAGAATTTTTGGATTTTGGTATGTTGAAAGAGTTAACTTTTGATAGCATTCATGTTTTCACTAAGGTTTAATGGGTATTCATATTTTTCAAGAGAATACATCATTAAAGTATTCACATGATTGGATTGTGACCAACAAGATATATGGGGGATAAATGATGGTATTCACATGCTTGGTTGGCGACATTTCAAGTAATCATTTTCTTTATACTATGAGCTTGGACCGAAGTATTTTAGATAAGCCTAAAGATTGTAATGGATTATGTTAACCATAAGTTAGTATTGAACTTTTTTTGATATTATTTATGTGATGTTATAGTAATGTAGTTTTAGAAAAAGGACAACCTGCAGGACGGGCGACAACCCATCGCTTCGGACAAGGCTGTGGGAATCGAACCCACAACCGAAGTGTGACTGGCCTTTATCGCCTACCACTGACCTACAGGAAGTCCCTGTTTAGTAGAAAACTAGTTTTATTATATTAAGCAGTATGATATGTGAAGTATAAGTTCATTTTAGGAACCATATATGATTAATCTCACTATAGATCGACTTATGTATATAATTTTTTCTAACCTTTTGTTTGAGACAGATGGAATGACCCGTCATTCTATCACATGATCTGCTAACACTTCACGAATAACAAATTCAACTTCATTTATTTAAGAGATGAAGTGGAAATTGTTCAAGGCATGAACAACAGTGAGATTGTACCAAAATAAAGTAAGTATTTATTGTAATTCAAATTTTCAACTTTAGGGAAATGATCTTGAAAACCAAAAATGTTGTCCTAGTGCCCTTATATCCGATGAATCAGATGGTACCCTAGATCATCACAAATTTATGGCTTCGTGATTGCTAGCTTTTCCATAGCCATGTTCTCTACCACTCTCCATCAGAACATGATGGTTAGATTTCTCTTCCATATCCATATTTTCACCTATGTGGAAACCCAGTGATTAGTTTATTTGGGTAACCGTTACGTTTCATACTTTTGTTTTTTAAAGATAAGTTTGGGTATTCCTTTTTACGATGTGGGTTTCTATCAAAGAAACTTTCAAATAGTAAACCATTTATAACCCCGACGAATTTCGAGGGCGAAATTCATTTTAAGGGGGGTAGAATGTAACAGCCCGAGATTTTATGAAAAATATTCTTTTTATTCTACTAATGTCTTGTGTTATACGCTACACCAAAAGGAGCTTGCACAACACGCATCCTTGACTTGCCTTGCATTACACGCAATCGTAACCTTCCTCGATAGCGTGTGTGGTACGTAATCCTGAGTTTCACGAAACAATGAGATGCTATTAAAATATTATTAAAACTAGCCGTTATGAATAGTAATAAGCACTTTTTAAATTTTAGAAATTTTAACTCTCAAAATGGACTTTATTTTTGGATTCGGAGTATCGAATTTAGCCTAAGGCGAAATTTTGGTACTTTTCGGATAACTTTCATATTCTGATGAATAGTGAAAATTACTAAATTATAATTAAAAACAACTTTTTTAATTGAAATAATTAATAGTGATAAATCATTAATTTGAGTGGTTTTAAAGTATATTTAGAATATATTTTTACAATTTAATACAATGTTTGTCATTGGATGTAATTTCACATTTAAACTAGACATAAACAAGTGTCAATCTTTTGATAGATATTGTTTCTTAAAAACATGCTATTTGTTTTAACAGTGGGATTTAATTATAAAATTAATTAATGCAACTTTTATGTTATGAATTTGGAAAAATAGACTTCATTTTTGAATTCGGAATATGAAATATAGCTTGGGATGAAATTTTGGCATTGTTCTGAAAAACATCAATTTTTGATGAATAGTGAAACTACTAAGTGGTAGGTTAAAAACTGAATTTTGCATAAAACTTAATTTTACCGCTTCTGTGAATGGAATTTCGAAAATCCGAGAGACACGGTTAATATCAAGGACAAAAATGTGGTTCAATGAGATGAAAATAATTTTTTGGTGAATAGTAACTTTTTACTTTTTTTACCACGGTTAATAGTAAATAGGGTAACTAAGGGTAAATATGATATTAATATTACCCTAACACATGTCCTAATTCTATTGTACAAGTGTAATTTGACCAAAAACAAACTTAGGAATAAAATATGACCATTTAGGCCCACTTGGATTAGATTAGGACATTTATTATTAATTTATTTAAAGAAGGGTTAAAATAGTTAAAATCAAAGTTTAATAAGTAAATCATTTTTAATATGGGGTTATGCATAAGATAAATTCGACTATAAATATTCATTAGAAGGCTAAAAAGATTTCCTACATGATGGTATTTTATTTGTAATTTTTAGACATCACATAATATAATTTATTTATGACTCAAAGATGATGCAGTAATTATCTTATTAATGAAATATTGACATAATTGATAATATAAATACCAAAATAAATGTAATTTAAGACTTTTTATGAATTACACTAATTTTATAGGTTACTATGATATATTAGTGTTGATTTAATCAACTTGGTTAGAACATATAATTCTGTTATGACTTTCACAAAAATCATATATCAAATAGTATCAAAATTGACACAAAATAGTTTTTAAATCAAATATTATATTATTAATTGTTATTTTATTCCTAAAAATCTAAGGTTCGGCCAAATGACTTAGATAAGGATATATTTATTAATAATATACAATTTGGGGTTAGTTTGGCATTTTATAGTAAGTTTATTAACCATATAGTGAAAGAAAACAAAAAGACACGGTAAAAGTTAAATTATTTAACTTAGAGTTAAATCTAATTGATAAGGTTAAAATAATACCCTAAACTTGTCTAAATCCTATTGGTTGATAGGCTTTCGAACCATCCCCACTTTAGCTTCGAAATAAGACCCTTTGGAACCATTATAAACCGATTTTGACTTTAATATAAAATAATATTTTGAGATATTCCTAAGGTGCCCCTCTCCTCCCCTATAAAAGGACACCTCCTCCCCCTCCTCCTCACACCAATTTGAGCACTCAAGCTCGGCCAACCCCTGAAAATTTCTCCTCTCCACTTCCCTAGCAACATCCTAGAGGTTCTGGTCTTCCTCAAAGACCAAGTTTAGTGCCCTAAGAGGAGGTCTCAAAGAGGCACTTCAAAGAAGAGGTAATTACCGCTACCAATTCTTTCATCTTTATTTCTTCTTCCACTTCTTCTTCTTAGGTTGTTTCATTATGAAGTAATAACATCAGTATCACTCATATACTGATATGTTATTATAAGTATGAAACATCCCTATTTCACCATCTATTCATCCTACGGAAAAAGAAATCACCGCGCGTGCGTACGTACGGAATACCGTCTCCACGCCGTGGTATAATCTATTTTCCACCACCACCTTACATGGATGGGTATAATGGTGTAAAGAATAACAATACATAGTTATTACAACATCATATTGATTCTGATATATTGTATAATCCACTCCAATTCAATTCTATATTTATAGAAATGATATCATCGCTCGTGCGTACGTACGGAATACCGTCTCCACGACGCGATAAGATTCATTCTCCATGTAAACCATTTAAGAATGATTATAATGTATATTTAAGAAATAATAATGAAATATATGACATTATAAAGCTACTGGATTTATGTATATACAAACATATGTATGTCATCTACTTACTTCCATTTCAAGACAATAAGGAATGGAAAACAGCGTTCATGCGTACGTACGGACTACCGTCTCCATGAACGATGTTTTTCATTTTATTTATCTACCTATTATATATATATATATACTGAATATATATGATATATAAATCATATTTTATATTCTGGAAGTAATTAAATCATGATATAATTAATAATGATGTCAAAAACAACAAGTCAAAACACCTACGATAAATGAAACGATTTTACCCAAAATGCTTCTTTAACATGGAATTTACAAAAGAACGGGTAATATAATGTCATAAGTCAACCATATATGATATCATAACAATGAATATGATTCTGTAATAAGTCAATAACATTATTTAAACCATTATACAGGAGCTTCGGACACGAACAAAGCAAATCGGACCTAAGGTAAGGGAAATATCACAATCTCATTTTTATCCGAGATTGTTTATACTTTGGTATTTACTGGGGTGTATTTTATCATCCACATCCATGTTTCCTCAACATGTAATATTTATAAAATAGTTTATATCCAATTTTACCCTTTGGTGAGTTTTTAGTAAAAGATATGAAAGGAATATTTTTTCGTTATTCGTACGAGGTACTTTTTGACTTTTTCGACAAAAGTACGAAGACTGTTTTTAACTTATACGGCACGAACGGATTTTTACGGTTTTATAAATCCTTATTTTCATGAAGCTTCCTCAAAAAGATTTCATGACTATTTTCAATAAAATATATTTCTTTTAAAATTGCATGATTTTTTGTGAAAAGAAATTGATTTTGAAGAAGAAAGGATATTTTCCTCAAGAATTCAATTCAAGTGTTTTATCAAAATTACTTTCCATCTAAGATAATAAAGGGTTCTGTTTCTATCCATATTTTTCCATTGATTTGACTATGTTGTGATGGAATTATTTTTATGAATTCCTTTATCTTATATGAATGGTTTTATGATGTCATGTTGTTTAAGAATCCCATTTTTATTACATGGGTTATGCAATGATGTATGATTTATGATTTTGTGGCACACATAAGAATGGTATCATTATGAGATGGGTGGGACCTATATCTCCCTCCCATGCATTGGGTAAAGATTTTATATCTCATGAGATAGACATGGCTGGAATGGTAGGTTATACCGGTTCAGTGAAACAGGACTGAAACGAGGATTACTCGATTCAGAAAGGGACTTTGTCCACTAAGATAGTCTTGGCAATGAGTCTTGACTAACAAGAAATGATTCTCTATGATTATGTGTGTATGACACAATGAGTAATGTTTTATGTTATGATTTCATTTCACTACTATGATTTATCCCATGTTATGAAATTATGCTCTCTTTTGCAGGTTAAGATTTCCAAAAAATGTTATGTTCTTATGAAAATTATGTGATTGATATTTCTTTTGTTTACCCTTACTGAGCATTTGAGCTCACCATTTTATGTTTTCTTTTCCCCAGGATATAAAGAAAGGTTTTAGGTAAAAAAAAGGAAGATCTTTATGGGAGATGTTGAAGATCTTTCCCCACGATTAGAAGATTTTATTCCGAGTTTCCAAAGACACTAAACTATTACGATCCTTGTGTGTGTGTTTTTGTTATGTACTAAGTATTCCGCAAATGTAATGTAATTCCATGTACGTCAAGATACGGGTCTCTACACCTCCCTACCCCCACATATCACAACAGCCATCTAGGCTCACATCACAACACAAGCAGCAGGAAAAACAAACATCTTATCAATTGGGCTCTTGACCCTCAATCAAGCAAGAGGGTAACTCATAAACCTACAAGTATTATCTTTTATCAAAAAACCACTTATTTAATCCATATTTTATTAAAATATTTATTATTCATAGGTTCAAACTTTCGAAAACCTAAACAGTAAGCTATCAAAAACAATTAACACATGCTTACTACACCAATTTGATTTACATCAAATTACAACAACATTAATCAGATTCATTCACATGTCTCTTTATCTTAAGCCAAGCAATTACCAGTTATTTCTAGCTTTATGTTCTTTACCAATTTCCATCAAGAACTAAAATCTAAACAAGAACGCTTTGATAACACACTATCTAGAAAAACAAGTGGAAATATCATATGATCGATATGTATTTATTTATTGGGTTCAAATATTTATTATTTCAATTCCATTGGGATCCAGTGGGATAAAACATGCTAACAATGCATTTTCATGCAAAATAAGTGAGAAACAATGAATACCCTATCTCAAACAGTCCTTGAGGTACTTTATATGAGAACGAGCCACACAACGGGTTAAAATCTCCTCCACTATTAAAACGGTATCCACCCAAGGATGAAAAGACACCACCACATCAGCCACCACCCAAAAAATACCATTAGGAACATAGGGTAAAAATTCAATAAAAAGGGAAAGGAGAAAGAAAGAGATGAACCGTAAATAATGAAGATAGATCATACGTTATATCGAAGAGTGATCAATATTGCTTAGTTTTATCAAAACAGAGCAGAACAAATCCTAGGATGAATATTTGGTTGCATAAATCCTACGAGAAGGAATGGGATGTTTGAGAATCTCACACCTAAGAACAAGGAGGAAGAAATAGGGATGAGGATATCTCATCCCTTCAGAAGACTTAATGGAGCAGTGGTTTAAGATATGCTGGGTTTTCCATTAAAAGTGAATCGCATTAAACCATGCAATTTGACCAAGTAAAAACATCTTGAGCCTTAGGAGAAATTAATATTGGAGTTACAACCTTTGAATGAACCTTAGAGTCCTTAAAACAAGGCTTCAAATGCATTTTACTTCCAAGGAAACGTTAAAGGGATGAAACTGTAGGATGTTGGAAACACTATTCACAAACTCAAAATTTGGAAAAGGAAAAACACTATTCATGAACCTCACCATTGGAACCTTATCATTATTGAAACATTATTCATGAACTCAAAATTTGGAAAAAAGGTCACTATTGAAACCTCACCATTCTGGAAACACTGTTCATGAACCTCACCGTTATGGAAACACTGTTTATGAACTCAAAATTTTACAAAGGAAAAAGGTCACCATTGGAATCTCACAGTTCTGGAAACACTATTCATGAACTCAAAATTTGGAAAAGGAAAGAGGTCACCATTGGAACTTCACCGTTGCACTATTCATAAAAGGTTAGTGATGGAACTGTTCACAGAAGGTCACCGATGACACTGTTCAAATAAGGTCACTGATGTCACTGTTCACATAAGGTCACCGTTGCACTGTTCACATAAGGTTACCGATGAAACTGTTCACAGAAGGGCACTGATGATACTGTTCACATAAGGTCACCGATATAACTATTCACATATGGTCACCATTTAACTATTCATAAAAGGTTCTTGATGAAACTATTCACATAAGGTCACCGATGAAAAAATTTATAGAAGTTTACCGATGCACTCTTCAGAATGGTCTACCGTCCGAACTATTCACCGATGGAACTATTCATAGGAATGGAAATTTGGAAAAGTGTTCGGGATAAGTCACCTTGACCTCCTAAAACACCTCATACACTTGATTTTTGCAAAGGAATGGACCCCAGAGGTCTGAACCATTACATCAGATACCTCTCACAATATTTTCATCCTTGATAATTCAAAACCCACCAAAATGGAAAACAAAACAGGGTCCAAACAACCACCCATCAAGATACCTCTCAAATGAGGGAAAGCTATAATAATCAAGAAAAGAAATCCATATTATAAACATGAATGTTCTATAACCACAATGGTTACATCAATACATGAAAAGAGTTAAACATCAAACAACTCATGGTACTGACCATGTCTCTGTGACTCACGTTATCAGGTACTCTCCTCCATGCCACTGTGTCACCACAAGACACGAACCAAGGGGATAGAACGTCAGTGAAAAACCTTCTCTTTGCAGTCTTAGATCTCCACAGGTTTCTCCTCAATGGTTTCATTATCATCAACATCAATATCTCCCATGGTTGTGCCTCACTTCTCCCTACCGAATCTAGGACTAGTGAGATCTAACATGCGTTTTGCTCCTCTGGGTAATTGTGAGTGACATATCACGTTTGCAGCGGCTGCGGTGCTTCTCTGTCTTCATATCTGTGCAACCGAGCCTGTGCAAAGGTGACGGACCCCGATTGGCTTGGGATCCTTCGAAAGGTGGCCCATTTTGTTCAATGGAGGTATGCAGTTTTCATTCTCTTAATGTTGGCGTTGATGTTTTGGTCTCTACCTACTTGAGTTGTGCTTCGGTCTCTACTGCTTGTGGTTGCTGCTGTCAGGTCATTCAGTCTTCATTCTGTGCCTCACCTCCTACTTGATTCTGAATCTTCTACAATGGTTTCACAGCATCCCTTCACCCTTCATTTGATACTTGTTTTTTTCCTCTCCATGATGTATCTGGGATCTCCAATGGGGTTCTAAGTTCTCTTGCTTGACCTTTTTCTGGGGACTTACGGGAGGCGGAGTTTTCCATCTTGCAGCGGACTGGAATTACTTCTCTACCTTCAGATCTAGTTTTAGATCTGGGCACCACTGATGTGGATCTGTCTGCATTTCCTGTGTTGGCATTTCATGCTCTATGTGGTGGTTGTTCTTCGAGCAGCGCCTTCGACGCTCCTCTATGCGGCATGGAATGTTTCTGAGTTGTTTCAGGATCGTTCGAGAGGTGGTTTATGAATTATTAGAGGTAGTGTTTGGATTTTTATTGGGGGTGTCAATTTCTTCATGTTTCCGATATTACTTAGATGATACCTCCTCAGGATGTGCTATTGGTTTCTCTTGATTGGTGATTTTGCTACTACTTTGATGGTTTTGGGATGGGTGTTCTTCCTGTTGTAGACTCTTGATTGACCGTGCTTTTGGAGATTGGTTTCCTCTTCTTTTTTGATGTGTTTTCTGCTACAATGATGGTGGTTTGAAGAGTGATTCATATGAATTTCAGCCTATTTCTCATTGCTCTCAATGGCTCTGGTTACTCTTGAACTACTAATTTATTCTTGAGTTGTTGTTTTCCTTGTTGCATTTGGTGCGGCACAGCTCTTTGCAGGTGTCGCTGGGTGGGCGGCCTCAAATGAGGGATGTGTGTGTTGACATTCATCATCTAGCCATTGGTGCTCATCTTGATGGACTAATGGGTGCCTTGACACAACTTTTGCTCAGTGTTTTTTTGTCTAATCTTGTGTTACATCAGGTGACATTACTTGACTCCTTTTCATGATTTGTCTGGGAGGGAGACTCTTTTGAGAGAAGGTTGTGGTTGTGCCTTTCATCTGGCTCTCCTCTACACTCCTGTGTTAGTTGGAGAGGTTCTCTTACACATTTTACTACCATCACGGTTCAACTTTTTGGCAGAGGGGTTGATGCAACCTTTGGACTGATCTCACTGTTGCACTATCTGGTGAGGGGGGAAATGAGGCTTCTACATGAGCTTTCTGGATGTTGTCTTCCTTTGATCTTACAACCCCATTTGAAATTTTTATTTATTTTTTCCTTTGGAATTTTCCCTTCTCTACAATAGGTTCCCTCTTATGTAGTCATAAAAGAGGTTATTTTGTTTTTTTGTTCAATAAAGTGGGCTTGACCCTCAACCTTTTCATCATGTATCCACTCATCAGTGGGGGAAGTTCTACTCGATACTCCAGAACTCCAACATGAGCAAACTATTACAAAGGCCAAACAAAATGGGGAGAAATCTCAATCCCACGACCAAACCTTCACTGCCCACAATAGGGAGTCACCTTTAGAAACACGTGATCCCCAAAATCGAACTCTATGGGTCTCCTCCTTTGATCCTCATATGATTTCTGACGATCTTGTGCTGTCTTAAACCTCTCAGGAATCACCTGAACCATCTCTATTGTATTCTGCACTAGTTCTGGTCCGAGAATTGCTAACTCTCCAACCCCAGTCCAGCATAATAGAGAATGTCAAGGTCGACCATACAAGGCTTCAAATGGCGCCATAACGACGGGGGAGTGAAAATATTATTGTAAGAAAAATCCACCAAGGATAACTACCTCATCCACGAATCTCCAAAATCCAGGACACAGGAGCATAACATGTCTTCCAGAGTCTGGATGGTTTGCTCAGTTTGACAGTCCATTTGAGGATGAAAAGCAGTGCTAACGTATAGATGAGAACAAAAAGCATGCCGGAGACCTCTCCACACCCTTGAGATAAAATTAGGATCTCGATAATAAATGATCGTCCTTGGGACTCCATGATGTCTCCCCACCTCCTCCAAATACTACCTCGACAAAACTTCCATCGATCTTGACTCCTTGATTTCTATGAAGTGGTCCGATTTTGTTAAACGATACACTACCACCCAAATAGAATCATGTCCTCCCTGATCTTGTGGTAAAATAGAAAAAAGTCCATTGATATGTCCTCCCTCTTCCACTGAGGGACATCTAATAGCCGGAGCAGACCACCAGGAACATAGTGTTTGGTATTCACCTTCTGGCAGACCAAACATTGAGACACAAACTCCACAACTACATGCTTCAGCCCAGGCCACCAAGACTGGCTTCTTAAGGCATGATACATCTTTGTCACGCTGGGATGCACCACCAAAGGAGAACTATGGAACTCTCTGAGAACCGTCTTGCGCATCATAAAAGGAACTAAATGCCTTCCATGATACAATACTCGGTGTTGTTCATCCTCAGAACAACCTTCAGGGGTCTCGCTACAAACAAATCGGTCTCTCCAGGCGTCCACCTCTTGATCCCCCAACTGGGACTCTTCCACCTTCTACACCAGAGATGACTGCACTATCATCTAAAAAAGACAAACTCAACCCGTATCTTCTCCCATATCAAGATGTAATGCTGATTGTTCTTCCATTACTCTCATAGAGTCACCAGATTCATGAACTGCACCACTACGTGACTTCTGACTCAGCACATCAGCTACAACATTCCCCTTACTAGGTGTATACGATATTTCAATGTCGCATTCCTATAGGAACTCCATCCACCAACACTGTTGTAAGTTCAAGTCATGCTGGGAGAATACATACCTCAGGCCCTTATGATTAGTGAAAACCACAAAGTGATCACCAATGAGGTAATGTCTCCACAACATCAGAGGAAACACCACATCTTCCAACTCAAGATCATGGGTGGCATTGTTACATTCACGAGGATACAATTTCTGAGAACCATAAAAAACAATGGATCTCTACTCCATCAGGATAGATCCTAACCCCAGAAAAGAAGCATCACATAAAACATCAAACTAAACTCCCCCTGCCTGAAGACAAAGAACTAGAACACTTACTAACTTCTCTTTTAGATACTCAAAACCTGCTTGACACTGATCAGTCAATATTAACGCCTAATCCTTCAAGGTCAATGTTTTCAGAGGCATGTCAGGTCAAGAGAAATCAGCTATGAACCTCATTTAGTAGCCTGTGAGACCAAGGAAACTTCGCACCTCCGACACAGTCTTAGGGGCTTCCCAAGACAGAACCACTCCTATCATCGATGGATCCATAGATACTCCCTGATGGGAGACCACATATCCCAAGAAACAGACTTCTCAAGCCAAAAAACACACACTATGAAAACATCTCAAATAGATGATGTTGATGAAGAACTCCCAAAACGACGTGTAGATATTGTGCACGCTTTGCTTTAGACATGGAGTACACAAGGATGTTGTTGATGAAAAAAAAACTTGTCTAGGAGCTCATGGAACATAGCATTCATCAATCCCATGAACATAGATGGATCATTTTTCATGCCGATCAGCATTACAATGAACTCATAATGCCAATGATGACAACAGAAAGTAGCCTTTAGGATATCCCCATCCTTCACACAAATCAGATGATATCCTAACCGCAATTCAATGCTTAAGAACCAAATTTCACCCTTCAGTTGATCGAATAAATCAAGAATCCATGGAAGAGGATAGCGATTCTTTATTGTCACTTTGTTGAAACAACAATAATCAACACACAATCGCAAACTTCCATCAGCCTTCTTCAGAACAAAAATGGCGCACCCCATGGTGACACACTTCGCCAAAAAACTGCACAATAACAGACCATAAATATATATACATAGATCTCATAAATCTGAAGGGGCCATCCTATATGGAGACATAGAGATAGGAGATGCTCTCGGTTGTAGCTCGATCCCAAACTCGATCTCTCGTCAAGGGGGTAATGCTACAACCTCTTCTGGAAAGACATCAGGGTACTCTTATATGACCATAGGAAACACCAACTACTAATCCTCTGATGAACTCAACATTATCCCAGACATCATGGATGATAAGGACGGAACACGCCTATGACCCATCCGAGGATCTCGCTCGCCAACAAACACCACTGGCTCTCATTCCGCATCGAAGAAAATTAACTTCTTCCTGAAGCAATCCAAGATATCCTGCACTGAATACAACCAATCCAGACTGAGGATTACATCAAATGGTTTTATTTATAAACATAAAAAATCGCCCAAAGAGCTGTGCAACCCCAACACTAGCTCAGAATATCTACATACTTTAAACAAGTCAGCTCGGCCTCCAACTAGCGTAGTCAATGCCAATTTCACTGGAAGCCTCTACCTTAAGTCCCAAAGCATGGACAAGGGTAAGTGATATGAAGGATTGTGTCACTATTGAATCAAACAAGTCATACACCAAGGTAGAAAACAAGAAAAGGGTACCTCAAACGACATCTGGCTCACTTGGAGCTGGAAACGCTAAATCATGAAGCTGACCATGACCTCTTCTACGACCTCTCTGGCCCTGATGATGACCGCCACCATGGCCG
Source organism: Viscum album (assembly GCA_963277665.1). Classification (NCBI taxonomy): domain Eukaryota; kingdom Viridiplantae; phylum Streptophyta; class Magnoliopsida; order Santalales; family Viscaceae; genus Viscum; species Viscum album. The sequence continues at coordinate 1,860,406,677 of OY728119.1, forward strand.
CGCTCTTCTCTCTGAGGGTGAGGAGTGTCACGAGGTTGTCCTATGCCTTCTCCATCTACCCTCTGCTGATCTAAATCTGGTGTAACCTTCTACTACTACCTCTGTAGGAACTACCTCAGTGGAGGAACCTGGAGCAGAAAACCTGGTGCACAATGACTGATCTGAAATTTCGGGCACTCTCACTGCTGATGACCTCAACCACAACGTGAAAAACATGTGCATGATTCCTTAGCATAGGCATAAGATTATCTACATATGGAGAAACGAGATATGGAGGGCTGGGACCTACCCTCGGCTAAATAGAAACTATTCTACCCTAAAAACCCGGAACCGTAGACCAGAGATCTACTTGGTGAGGAATCATGACCACCCCCCTCTCATGATGATATGGTTCTGGGCAATGTCCTCTTGATGACTTCTTCCCACTCAAGCACCTCAAGATATGTCTTCAGCATAAATGGGGTGACCTGGTGCTGGATCTCGCGATGCAAAGCCTCCACGAAATGCCTTGCCCTTTCCTCCTCATCTGGAAACAGGTCCGAAGCATATCGTAAAAGTTTTGTAAAATGGATTTCGAACTCTCTCCCACTGGAACTCTCAAGTATAAGGGTAATAAGCTCCTGGTGACTGGACGCCTTTGCGATCGACAAAAGAAACTTGACTCTAAACTTGTCTCGGAACTACTCCCATGAGACTGATGACTCCCCGAGATCCCTGGGGAATAAGAACCACCACTGCCTCGCTGCTCCATGCAACATCATCACAACCAAGGAAACCATGTGATCCTTACAAGCATGAATGGAACTGAATCCCATCTCAACCTCTTCCAACCAGTCTTTCGTGACTACATCTCAAATGGTTCCCTCATACTTCTATAGACTCATGTGCGGAAACTCTCACAGTGTCCTCCTCCAAGCGTTGTTGTCGTCAACCTCTATCTGGCAGAAATCTGTTGGCAGAGCCTACTGGACGTCTTCTTTGAGATCTTGATGAGGATGTAGACCTAGTGCCATAACTTCCAAATATCAAATAGTTAGAGCTCCTAAACCTGGAATATGGAAAACTCATAAGTAATTAATTAATTTTTTTTTCTTTTATTCATTTTAGGTTAACCTATCCCATGGTCTACCCATTCAAACATAGGAACAAAGAAGAATGATGCATGATCCTTTCCTAGTTCTCAACCCCACAACTAGTATCAACTCATTTAGTTTCCATTGTAAACATAATGTTCTATACATCATATCATAGGGGGCCCTAAACGCCTATGTCTCATCTGGTCTCCAGTGTTTACATCACTTGCTAAACTTTACTGACATTGTTGTCCAACCAACCCATGAAAACCCACTTGTGCCTAACTCCAAAATCCATCCTATCCCTCAACCTCCGCTTGATACCACTCTATCATGAACCCCTCCCCACAAGGTGTACCCCTCCTGGGCCGACAATGTGAGAAGGGAGATAATGTCCCCCGAGTCCCGCCTCCAGTAGGCCCCGAGTTGGAGACTAGCACTGAGGGTATAGTAAACACATAGATGGGAGACATTACCCTCTAAGAGAACACATGAAAAATATAGAGATATGATAGATCCAAACCTACTCCATCATAGATTGGAAAATAATTGAAAACCAAAGTCCCGATATGTAATGTCATTTAAAACAGCTACAACTAGAAGGGGAAAAATTCAAGTACCCAAAATAAAGTAAAAACCGCAGCAACCACAAGCCGAAATAACTCCTGCAACCCAAGCTAGTAGAAACTAGCTTGATCTTCAAAATGCCCCATGTGACTAGAAAAATAATTTATATATACATAGGGTGAGTATAATAGTATACTCAATAGGATCCTCCCCAACGACTCTCGTGGAAAAGTAAAGTAAGCATGAGAAAGCACAGTGAACAATAAGTGAAACTTGCTCATCACCTAAACAGCTATACTAAATTCCCAGCCTCACCATGGATAATCTCACAAGGTAACACATACAATAGTATATAACATAATAAATATTATCAAGGGTACCCCACTACTATTTCTCCACTAGTTTTCTGCTTTTCCCCAACGTCAAATATCCTAAGCATCTCTCTCCAAAAGGCTTTCCTGCAGACACCTGGGTGAAGCATCATAATAAGAACCTCATGTAACAAAACCACCACTTACATGCAAGAAAGTAACCAGGTAGTTTCTGGGAGCCACCATAGCTCATATAACGTGCATCATATGTCAGGTATTATACCTCAAGCCATTATATCCCATACACTGGGTCAGGATGATCAATCCATCACAGCCTATACATATTACACCTATAGTAGTCCATAGGATACTATATCTAGAATATATGTGGGTGAATAACCACAATCCATTACAGAACTCTACACACATATATGGAGAAAACTAACCATTGTGCCTACCAGCACAAGTAACTACCAAGAGAAGAGAGCAGGGCCAAAGGGGGGTAGTTAGCCATCCATCCTCCCACTAGATTGTTGGGGAAAACACCCCCCAGGGTGTCAGTTTCCCTAACTTACAGGGTGGATTAGCCTATAAAAACACAAATAGTACAGAATACACTATATCTCACAACTACACTATGGGAATAACCTAGTCTTAGACTCAACTACAGCTAACATCTCTCGGAATACCGACTGCCACTTCTAAGACTAAGTATCCTATAAGCACACAAATATTTAAGGAGATTTATTTCATTACTTCATTCACTTTTTATCAGTTCCACTTTACATTAATTAACTCTTTAAACATTAATTAACTATTAACAATTCCACATTAAATTTCATTAGCATCACACCCAAAGTCCACTGTCCCTTTAAAATTGTAACCTCAGAATTTCGTTCCAGCAAGCTCCAACCCTATGGGTTAACATCATTTATAAAATTATTTATTTACAACATTACTTTCCAATAATCCAATCCATTCAATAAAAAACATTATATGCTACTAAATACAAGGAGGCTCAACATGGTGAGTAAATAACTACCCATCGAGTCTTTTCCACCTATAGCAAAAGCGTTGACCCATCCTCACTTGAGAAGCTAAACACAGAAAGCATGTGGAATACCCCACGTATCTCCGCCCCTTTCAGAAGAAGGGAATGAAAGACTAGCTGCCTTGATTAGTGGGAAATGTAAAGAATATAAACAACTAAAAATAATTAGCTAGCATACAAACATTCACATCCAACTCGTTCCATCATCCATAGTGTCCTCCCTGACACCCACATGCATAAACCGATGCATCTCATCAATGTAGGCGTCAACTGCTACCACAATCAATAAGTCTCCCCACCCCCACATATCACAACAACCATCCAGGCTCACATCACAACACAAGCATTAGGAAAATCAAACATCTTATCAATTGGGATCTTGACCCTCAAACAACCAAGAGGGTAACTCATAACCCTACCCCCCCCCCCCCCCCGAATGGCCCGAAGGCCTTATTTTTTATTCTATTATGGATAATACTCCTTTTACGGGTTGAAGGGGAACACATACATGACCCTAGGCCCAAGGCACAAGGCCTGACTGACTCGCAATACATAACCCGAAGGCCTAGAGGCATACCATGCCCAATACATGACTCGTAGTCCCAACCCACTTGAACTGCCCCTCCATAGATTCTGCGTCATTGATCACCTAGCTCCCCACCTTTCATTGTTGATCGACTAGCATTGCCCCGTACAAAACTGCACGGTGCCTGGTCCTGATGGCGTCTTCCATACCCTCTCATTCTTCCAATCCGGTTAGCTCTGCATATTGTGGCTGCTACTCTTGATGCTATGATCCTCTTCTGGGGCCTGTTCTATGTGAACTGGGCCAATCCATCATGGATTAACTGATTTATTAGTCATATCTTCCATATTTTGAGAACCTAAACAGTATGCTATAAAAAATAATTAAACACGCTTACTACACCAATTTGATTAACATCAAATTACAACAACATCAATCAGATTCATTCACTTGCCTATTTATCTTTATCCAATTTATTATCAATTAATTCCAACTTTATGTTCTTTACCAATTTCCATTACGAATGAAAAGATAAAAAAGAAAGCTTTGAAATCACACTATTTAGAAAAACAAGAGGCAATATCATATGATAGATATCAATTTATTTATCGGGTTCAAATATTTATTATGTCAATTTGATTGTAATCCAGTGGGATAAAACATGATAACAAAAAGTTTCATGAAAATGAAGAGAGAAGCAATGAATCCCTTCCCTCAAACAGTCCTTGAGGTTCTTTATACGAGAACGAGCAACACAACGGGTTACCATCTCCTCCCTAGTGACAATTGTATCCACCCGAGGATGCAGAGACACCACCACATCAGCCAAAACCCAGGAAAATCACATTAAGAACATGGGGTAAAAATGAAATAAAAACAGCAAGGAGAATGAAGGACATGAACTGGAAAAATGAAGACAGATCATAGCTTATATCGAAGACTAATAGATATTGCATGGTTGCATCAAAAAAGAGCGGAACAAATCCTAGGAGGAAAATTTGATTGCACAACTACAACAGGAAGGAATGGAATGTTTGAGCGTCTCACTCTTGAGAACAAGGAGGAAGAACAAGGGAGGAAGATATCTCATCTCTTTATAAGATTTAACAGAGTAGTGGTTTAAGAGACACTGGGTTTTCCATTAAATGTGGATCGCATTAAACTACTTAGTTTGACCAATTAAAAACATCGTAAGCCTTTGGAGAAATAAATATAGGAGTTACAGACATTGAATCAACCTTAGAGTCTTTAAAAAAGGCATTAAATTCATTTTACGTCAAAGGAAACGTTAAAGGAGAGAAACTATAGGAAGCTGGAAACACTGTTCATGAACTCAAAATTTGGAAAAGGAAAAACATTATTAATAAACCACACTGTTGGAACTATACAATTCTAGAAACATTATTCATAAACTCAAAATATGGAAAAAGAAAAAGGTCACCATTGGAACCTCACCACTCTGGAAACACTATTTGCGAACCTCACCATTCTGGAAACAATATTCCTGAACCTCACTGTTGGAACCTTACCATTCTGGAACACTGTTAATGAACTAATAATTTGGCAGAGGAAAAAGTTCACCGTTGGAACCTCACTATTCTGGTGACACTTTCATGAACTCAATATATGGAAAAGGAAAGAGGTCACCATTGGAACCTCACCGTTTCACTATTTAAATAAGGTTACCGATGGCACTGTTCATAGAAGGTCATCGATGACACTATTCACAGAAGGTCACCGATGTCACAATTTACATGAGGTGACCGTTTCAATATTCACATAAGGTTACCGATGACACTATTCATAGAAGGTCACCGATGACACTATTCACATAAGGTCACCGATGTCACTGTTCACATAATGTGACCATTTCACTGTTCACATAAGGTTACTGATGACACTATTCACATAAGGTCGCCATTGTTCATAGAAAGTTACCGATGGACAGTTCACAACGGTCTACTGTTGGAACTCTTCACAGATGGAACTGTTCACATGAATGGAAATTTGGCAAAGTGTTGGGGTTAAGTCACCTTGACCTACTAAAACACCTCAAACACCTGATTTTCATAAAATAATAGACCAAAGAGGTATGAGTCATTATAGGTTGGCATGTATTGTTTAGGGTTAATTCCTAGTGATGCTTGGGGACACTTTTTGGAGCATGGTGGTTCATTTTAGTGGGGGTGACTGTGGAGATACAATGGATATTGAGTACATGCCCCATGGAGTATCCCATCTAAGATTTTTTAGAGGATTTTTGAATATATTATTTCCCTTATTTCCACCATATTATTTGAATTTGCTATTATTTAATCATGAATGTATTATGTATAATTTAGTTGATTATTAATGTATAATTCTGGTGTTTTCATCATCTTTTTATTGGATATATATATCTTTTATAGGTTGGAATAATTATAGGCTTACCATATCATGAGATATAAATTCTAAGTGTATTTTACTATTCCTAATCCTTTTGGAGATGAACTTGGGGAGAAACTCTAAATTTACTATCATCCTAGGTAAGGCCTCCATGGATTAGGTTTTGTTAGAGAGTTATTATAGTGGGTATTTCCTTGGTATCATTCTTGATATTAATATTAATTTGAGGACCAGTTTGGGATTTAGGGAAACCTTTTTTTAAAGGAAAAATTTATTGAATTGAGAAAAATAAAGTTGGATTACATGAGTCTAAACGATGAAATCTTATTACAATTTTTTTTCATAAAAAGGAAGAAATTACTTAGGAAAATTATCCCACCATGTAATGCCCTAGTTGACTCCCTTATTAGCAATACCATCAACTACCATATTTGATTCATGAAAAGCATTCATGATAATGTAGTTGGTTCTTGAAATCAGAACAAGACAACTAATCCAGCAAGAAGTAAGTGGTCGAGCAAGATGCACTACACCCTTCTAGATATCTTGGACAATAGTGGTTGAGTCACACTCAATCCAAATATTGGTCCCACCTTTTTTCGTAGAAAATTAGACAGTGTAGATGACCCCCATCATTTCCGCTTCTAGAGATGAGGCTATACTACATCCACCAAAGAAGCATCCATGACAGTCCCCAAGATGATATCTGAAGATAGAACCATATCCCGTAGGTCCTCGATTGGATTTTGAGGCACTATCGACATTCACATTGATCCATCCCAGAGGAGGGGATTTCGATAATACTTCAAAAGGGGATCTATGTGGCCTATAAAGACCATTGATCTAGAGTCGATGTAGAATTTCAATGTCTTCGATGGTGTTGTCATAGTAGGATTTCTGAATGGAGGTAGCATCGCGAATGGCAATGAGAATCCACGCCTTACCTGCATTAAGCTTAAATAGTAATTATTATGAAGAATATTATTTCTATTATAATAGATCTCATCAAAGATCTTAGAAACTGTGGTTAAGAAGAGATTTTTAATTTGCTGAGAAGCTTCAAAAATAACACAATACTGGTGTTGGGAGTTGATGTAATCAAAGAGTAACCATCTTCACCCAAAGATTTCAAAAGTAAAGTTCCAAAGAGATGAATCTGTAGTATAAAAAATAGATGGTTAGTATCTTCTCTATGTTTGTTCCACAGGTGACATTTAGAGTATAGTTGGATCCAAAAAGATTGCAAGAAAATTCAGTAGGGACTTTGTTATGTACAATGCGCCAAACAAGAGTAAGCCTCGAGGGATTAATACATGGTTTGCTAAAGGATTTCAACCAGCATAAGCTAGAGTCCAAATCTATGAAATTGTGATTACAAAAACATTGGAGTCGAGGATACCATTACAAGTGGGTTCCCAGATGAGGAAATCTTCAGAGTTAGAATACTGATAGTTATCAATGACACTTTTGATGGTGTCAGGAATGGGTATGTTATTGGAATTTATAATATCACTTATAGATGAAATATTGTTTTCAGGGAAAGAATTTGGTGGAAGCATGGAAACTAAATGATCACCCATCCAGTTGTTAAACAAAAAATTCAGGGATGAATCAGATCTTACCATCCATCAAGAGTTGTTCATAATGTTGGAATAGGATTTTCTAATGGACGACCATATGGAATAATTGATGTCGTTCAAATATCCAATCTTTAAATTTGCACTGATCATTTTTGAGGAAATAATTATAGTCATATTTTTTTTTATGAAACCTCCAAGAGAGTCTTGATTGATTAGAATTATTAAATAGTTTCTGATTTTTGATGCCAATAGAACCATTTTCTAAAGGTTTACAAGAGGAATCCCTGGGTATGGTCACAAGCTTCCTTCCAAGCGTGCTTCCTGTCCAGAAAATTTTTTAATACCAATGTTAATTTTTTTAAAAGTCCAAAATTCCATTTGTAAACCATAATTGAGTATAACATTTTAAAAAAATATTAGTTTTGATAAAATAGATTCTTCCAGCCATTGAGAGTGATTTACCCTTCCACGAGGAAAGTAGATTTATAATTTGATATACAATGGTAGAAAAGTAGACGGACTTAGGTCTTCCCCAAAATATTGGCATTCCCAGATAGTTGAAAGGGAAAGATCCTTCCATTATTCCTAAATAACTGATGTTATTACCTTTTCTAATAGAAGAAAAAAATTTCCCAAAGAACACAAAATATTTTACCCAGCTTATTGTTTGACAGAAAATTTCTTCATAATGAGACACAGTATTGTTGAGACTTTGGATGCTTCTTTCATCCCCTTGTAATAATAGTATGATGTCATCATCATATAAAAGATGTGTGGGAATATTTAAGTTTCTGGAATCCTGAATATGTTTATTCTTGTTTTGATCCACAAGGCATGTGAGGAGTATGCTTAATTAATATTCCGCAATTTCAAAAAAAATGGCTGAAAGAGGGTCCCCTTATCTTACACCTTTGGTGCATTTAAAGAATCCCTTGAGGGTTCCATTTACAGGGACATAGATGATGGTCGAGATGAATAAATATTTTAGCATACTAATTAATGATTCATTAAAGATGAAAAGTTTTAGGACATTTAAGATGATACTCCATTAAATGCTATAAAAATATTTCCTAATATCACATTTAATTGAAACATTACCAACTCTTGAAGTTTTGTTAAGGATATTGGTACATTCATATGTGATACAGATACATTCTTTAATAGACCTACCTTTTATAAAACCGAATTGATTCCAGGATACAATTCTATTGAATCTGTTATTAAGTCTATTAGTATGAAGTTTTGAAATAATTATATAAAGTTTGTTAATCAAAGAAATAGGATGGAAAAGATGAATCTCAAGGGAATTTTCCACTTTAGGAATTTACGTGTGGAACTTTTTATTTAAACTATACAGGAGAACACCATTAAAAATAAATCTTTTACAATATTGCAAACATCCTTATGAATAATCTCCCATTAGAGCTGGAAAAATCCATTATTGAATCCATCTAGACCCGAGGCACTATCAGACATAAGACTAAATACAATATCTTTAATTTCTTGATCAAGATGGTTTATTAATAGAAAATTATTATCCTCCTCGGTCACTAATGTCGGAATTATTTCAAGAAAGTGATCTTTTTTTGAAATCCGAACCATTGAACAAATTTCAAAAGTAAGCGAGCACATGATTTTCAATAGCTTCTTTAGTGTCAATGAGATTGTTTTCATCTCAAAGAAGAGAAAGATGTCTACAGGCTTTTCTAACTCTTTGAAGATAATTATAGAACTTTGTATTTCTATCACTATCTACAAGCCATTTATATTTGAAAATTTGTTTTTGCATGTTATCCTTAAGTAAAAGCAGAGAGTTGAGCTTAATGGAGGTATCAATTTCACGTTGAGGGCCTAAAATGAAATTAGAGCTAGTGTTGGAGCTTTGGATTTGAATAATCTCCCCCTCAAGAGAGGAGATATCCATGTCAAGTTGCATAGATTTGGATCCACACCAAACTTTATGACGTTGTTTTAGGTACTTTAATTTATGGACATAAGAAAACACATCTTTGTGATGCTTCATGCTTTCCAAAGAATATTTTATGAAGCTAGTACAATCACGATCCACAGACCAAGAAATATTAAATTTTAAGGGAAGATAAGATTTTGTACTTTTGGTTAAAATATTGAAAATAATAGGATGATGGTCTGAGTTAAGTCAGGTTAAGGTGGTGCTTGAAATGGAGTCCCATTTATCAAGAGGAAAAATATTAGTGAAAGATCTATTAGGTTTTCTAGCAACTACCCAATTGTAGTGTCGGATATAAAAAGTGTACTTAGCACCAGTCAGATTATCTTCAATAAGGATACAATCTAAGATGGATGATCTAAATTCTCTTGATGATATATTAGAGTGTGATGGCCCAATTTTTTCACTGGATGTTAGAATCATATTAAAATCCCCAATCATAACCCAAGGCCTATGGATATTGTTATATAAAGAATAATGGTCTTAACAAAGGGCTCTTCATTCTTGGTATTGATTTATAGCATAAATCATAGTGAAAAAGTGTGTAATAGTTCAAGGATAAAATCACATGTAAACATCTATTCAGTAATTTTAAAAGCATTAACAAACTGCAATGAGGAGTGATAGAAAATCCAAAGAGACTCAAAAACATTACCAGTCTTTCACACACCTAAAAATTATAACCATAAGCACAAAGATGCATACATTTTTAGGAAATGTTGATTTTAGGCTCAGTAATAGAAAAAAGTTTTGGTTTATGATTCATAAGAAATATTTTCAAAATAGTATAAGTTTCAGTGTTAGAAATCCACTGACAATTCAAAAATAATAAATTCATTTCAACCTGTGTTTGGTGTTAGAACCTAATTTCTTTGGCCCCACCAAGTCTTTACCCCTATTTCATCTTCTAATATCTTGAGGAATGTTTGGACTGGTTTTCATTCCAAGTTTTCACCTAGAGGATACAACTGTTTCATTAGAAGTTCAATTTTCATTAGTACCTTGACCTTTTTAAAAAACTTTGGAAGTCAAGGATGTCTCCATTGTGATGTCCTTTGAGGGATTTTGGTTTTTGTCCTGTGAGCTAAGCATGCAGTTAGAGGCATTGACCAGGGAAGTGTTTTGAGTATCCACAACCTCTCATTTATCAAAATTAACAACATGAGTTATTTCAGATGTATCGACATTAAAAGGTGTGACCAGTGAGCAGTTTTTTGAAGGCTCAGATAGTTGTTTATCATGAATATTAGGTAAGCAATTAGACACAATAACAGGAGAAGGGATATGGGTGCCCATTACCTTTGGGTTATCGGTACTAGGGGAAAAAGTATTTCCATACCTGAAGTGTACAGTTTTGGTATTGGATCCAACTCTGCCTTTCGATATGGTATCTCAGGTCTTTCAGAGGTAGCACGAGGTGCTAATTCTTTCCTTTGAACCTTGCCAACATCAATAGGATCGGTCATGTCTGTGTTTTCAACATCCAAAGAAAATTTTAATTTTTCATATGCATCTAGAACATGCTTACCAATCTCATCTATGATTTATTTTTCCATATTTTCATTTTCTTCTTCTTCAACCATCTCTGCCTAGCTCGTACATGAGGCCTCACCCAGGAGAGGGGATTTCTTTACGCAGATTCCAATTTTCTTCCTCGGGGCTTCAGGCTTCTCAAAGTCTGTCAACTTGTCTATTTTCTTCTTTTTATCTATTTTCCATTCATCAACCCATGGTTGTTCAAATTATTTTTCATCACTATTAAATTAAATTGGTAGTGTCCAATGATCTTACATAGATCATAAAATGGAGGTTTGCGCACATATTTGATTCGATCATATTTTTTAAACTCATTCACATTAAAGGAAACAACATGTGGTAGCCTTGATTCTAGGTTAAACTCTACCATAACGCGTTCATAAAGAGCATGTTCCACATCTAGAGTCCGATGATCAATCTTTAAAGGTGTACCAATGTAAGAATCTATGTCGTTTATGATCCTGGGATGCCAAAAATACTAGTTGAGCCCATGTAAACACACCCAAACATGAGCCATATAATTAATAACAGTATGGGGGTTGAAAGGAAAATACCATTCTGATAATCTAAGAAAACCAGGATTGATGTTAACATTGCCCAATTTCCAAACCCAATTCAGCTCGTCCTGTGATGTATGTAAGATATGGAAATATCCTCTACCAATAGAGATAATCCCCCAGTTTGTGAATCCCTAGAAATGAGAGATCCTCAGTTTAAGATCCAGAGGAGACCATGGACTATAACCCTTGAGATAAGAAATACGAACCATACTTGAGTACATACACATTTGTGCTTGTTGATGCAGTGCTTTAGGATCATCCTAGACTGAAAAGAATCCATCCTAAAATTTCGTGTAGTATGAAGGCTTCATCGAGTTTGGATTTTGCAGGTCTGATCCCTTGAGTGCTTGATGAATGGAAATCCCTTTGGGCTATCCAACCATCTATGATTGTTCTTTGTGCTCCATGACTCCACATCCTTCAATGGCCTTTTCCCATTTAGGATCAAAAAAACCATGCTACTACTGATTTATGGAATTTTGGGCCCTTCATCATAGGCGTTGAAGGAAAACCCTAAGCATCGCAAGGGAGAAACTGAGAGCTTCAGAGTCAGCATCTCAATCATTTAGGGAAACATTATTAAGGGGTTATTGAGATAAGTTATCAGACGTGGGAGACTGTTATAGGTGTGAAAACTGAAATATCATTATACTAGAACTATAATTACTTATTATTTAACCGATATCTCTCATACATTGTCAATGGGTATAATAAAGTTGGTACATTCATAATATAATGGTTTGTTTTGATCATTCATTTCATATACAAGTCATCCCATCCAGATATTCTCATATCCTAGTAGGTTAACCCAATAGAATAATTTGTTCTACCTGTTAATAGATAGTGTATATTCGAACATGGAATCATGATGATCCCAATTTCATAATTGGGTTACACAACACTTTTTAGTGATCAATGAGGCCTTATTTTATGAGAAACAGTTGAGAGATACAATTTTCTGTTGATCTAAGGGAGTTTCTCTCTATATCACTCATACCCTTGGTGAGGATATTTCTCGTAGACATGGTGATATTCCCTACATAGTTTTCTAAGACAACACATAGACAAGATACACTACATTCATTCAATGGAAAAGGTTTCAAGAGTTTGTGAGGTGAGCTCAATCAATGGGGGATAACGGTTTGACTAGAGTATTGGGATCATGATTTCTTCTAGTTCAAGTTTTAATTTACAATATATTGATTCTTGTTTCATGAAACCTACTTATAATTGTAATCCATTAAAGGATATCATTTTGTTCCAAAATACATGATGTTACTACTTTACCATGGATATAGATTGTTCTTTTTCCTGGAAAGAGTTTTGTCTTTAAATGTTGAGACCAATGTGAGTCAATGTTATCATGTCTGAGTGTGAATCTAGAACCACAAACCATAAGAGTTCAATCCTGGATAAGCTAAGTGTTGGAGTCATTCTATCTATTTATATTTTTTGGAGAGTCAAAAGTAGTTCTCATGTTTTGGATGTGTGCCCTGTGAAATGGTACCTAAGACATAGTTCCTTGAGTGATATTTGGTAATGTTACACCCTTGTTATAGGAGAATTTTATATTTTCACTCAAAGTCAATCAGAGTAGTAATGAGGATTAACTGCTATGAATAAAGCTATTGATGAGACTAGAAACTCCCTTATTTTATCTCTCATTGACTAATGAGTAGAATTTTGTGAAGATTGGGTGGTGTGAGATCAATTGGAGTTTGACGATACATCGGTCCACTTCCATGAACACCACCTTATGCAAGTCTTATAATGTGTGGTGTGCTATCATATGGAATAGAGAGGATAGGGATGGGATATATAGCTATGGTTGGGAATTAACAAGTGAAGATTTTGGTATGATTCATTTGATTTCTTCATAGACCCTCATATTGGTCGACAACCCATTAACTAATCATCCAACACAATGGGATTAGGAATTGGAAATTATAATTTAAACCCAAGTGTTACCCTGGTTAGATAGAGTGTTCTCTCTAGATGTGTTATGAATTCACTAAATCCTTTAGATGATGTGAGTATGTCCTTGTTAGAGAAAGTGGTCTATTCATAGAAAATCATGTTATTATTAAATAGGTTTTGTGGTAACCACCTTAACAAGGATTGTTTATATTTTTTTATTATCATGGGGTGAATAGAGTCTATGATTAAGAGTTGGTACCTTTATTTATTGATGAGAGTGAACCACTCCATAGGGGGATTTCAGGGCCATCCCATTCATAATTTAGATCGACTACTCGACTGGTGGTTATCATGGCTTGGTGCACTATGTGCATGAATTCAATTTTTATTTCAATGAGTCTGAAAAAATGTATGGATGATACAGAAGGGTAACCTATAGTTAAAAATTATAAATATTTCCTAGGATACATCAATTTTTCTTCTAAGGATGGTGTTTTCATGCCAGGGAGTGGGATAATGATCTCTTTATGGAAGCGATATATCAGATAAATCAAATCATTCATTGTAAAAATTTCAAGAGAATCTAGTTAGGAATTTGTGAGATTTTTCCAATACATACCTTGCGAGTATCAATTATGTATAACACTATTATGGTGTGGGATATTTAAACAAAGGGTAAACTTGGTCTTGATGATGTCAAACCCATGGTAGTTGATGAGATTAGAGAAACAGAATAAGGGATTTGTGGTCAGATCTTCAAGTATAGGAATTAGTGTCTGAGTACTGGAGGACTCAATTGAGTAGAATGTTTTAGGGTGGTCTAGTTTTGAGTGGAGTGGGAGATGTTTCTCACCTTCAATCGATGTAGGTCACAACCCTCTCTTACCGTGGGTGAGAAAAACGCAGAGGGATTATGTTGTATGAGTGGACCAGTGGGACTAGATAGTTCTTAGGTGTTGAAGATAAAGGGTTTTCTAGAACGTGGTGAGCACGATGAACACCTCCCATAGTGGAATGTTGTTCAATATATAATAGTTTTTCTATGGATCATGAGGTACGTCAAGAGTAGATAATATCATTTCATACAACTACCATCAACATGGTGAGTTTAGTGGATTGTTTTGGGTGTACTCGTCCCATAGAAACTCTTTCTAGGAAATGGAATATATGGGTTTTCTTAATTAGTTGGGATTTTTAGTCACTATAGGAAGTGTTATCATTGGGCATGGTTCTTATATAGTAGGGTCATCTGAGTGACTAGGAACATTAACTTCAGATTATGGTGGATTGGGCCACCTGATGGGTAGTAGTGTTTCCTTGAGAGATTAAGTAAGGTTTGTGTTGTGCTTATGGTTCTTGCTAATAGCTTTCTTGAAAATGAAATTGATACACAATTTGTGTCACACCTCACATTTTAAATTTATTTTTATTTTACTATTTAATGGCATTGGTTACTTACATCAAGGTTTGGGCAAGGTCCCGATTTAATTTTTTTGACATTTAATGACTTCATTGGGTTTCATACCGGTGCGCTTGAACTGCACATTTGGTGGTAGCCACACTGTCGGCCCAGGTTCCTGTGCAGTTGCCTAATATTTAATTTGAATAAAGATTGATAAAAATAAAATAGGGTAAAGGGTTGCGATGTAATAATAATAATATTATTATTATTTAGACATTATTATTATTATTTCTGAAAGTGTTACCATTATCATTTTTTTATTATAAAAAATGTTATTGATATTTTTAATATTAAATGGTTATTAATATTATTATTTCTTTTAATCTTTTAAAACTACTACTATTATTTAAAAGTATAAAATTATTATTGGAATTATTATTATTTTATTGTTGGTATTATTATTATTGTTATTATTATTTTTGAAATATTATTATTATTATTATTGTATTATTATTATTATTGTAATCTCATTCTAATTATTATTATAATAAAAAAAACAATTAAGGAGGAAACCCTACCCCCTTTCCCTTAACGCTGCACACTGTACCCAGTCCCCTCGGTTTTCTTCCCCACACCCTTTGTGCTTTGGCCACCTATCCTCACCCCTCTGTGCTATGGCCACCCGACCTCTCCATCCACCCTGTGCTGTCTAGACACACACTCACCCTTCTACACCTCCGGCTTGCCACCCCCTCGCCCTTCCGCACCTCCGGCCAGCTGACCCCCAGTGCCAACATCCATCGTTTTTTCTCTAGAGGACGCTCCACCTTACTCCAACACCCCTCCCCTCGTCTCCAGCAATCATCACCCTGGTCGTGCCTCCCTCACTGGTAACCTCTTCCTCTGACAATTCTTCTTTCAAAAATTTTGGTGGTTTTCCATTCATTTTGGAAAAAACCTAATTCATAAGGGTTTTTATTCATTTTTTATCATCTTTTGGGTGTGAAAAGGGACCACAATGATCGGTTCTTCCTTCAACTAATTCAAAATCGCTTTCACACAAATTTGAGGTAATAAGTTTCTTGTGAAATTGTTATTTGATGAAATAATTTTCTTGTTTAATTAATTTCTATGATTTTTAATTAATTTGTTTACTGAGAAATGTGTCAATTTTAAGAATTATTTTACATGCATAATTAATTTTGATTATTCTATGATTAATTAATTTATTACTAACTTGGTTTGTAAAGGAATTTAGTTTTCATTTGATATTTGTAGCATGTTTATGTAAATAAATGTTCTTCTAATAAAATCCCATCTTGCGCTATTTAAGGGCTCTTCATGAATTGTGAAATTTGTTTATTCAATTGTTCAAGTGGTGTGTGTTGTGATTTGATATGTTGTTGGTGAGATTTTAATTCAAAAAGGGGATTTTGAGTTATTTTTAATGTGTAAATCCTTTTCATACCCTTTTAGAATTGTATTATTAAATTTTTACATGGTTTATGAAAACATATCAATGGTGAAAAATATGTTAGGAGATTGTTTTTGTGTGCATATTATTTCAAAATGAAATTGGTTTGGTGTGTATGGTTTAGTAATTTCATAGATTGGATTTTTTTGAAAAATGTTTTGAAAAGGGTTTTATGATTTTAAGAGGGGGTTTTCAGGTTTTATAATTGATATGAAAGGTTGGATTCTGTTTTGAAGCAATCATGGTTAATGTGGAAGTCATTTTAAGGTCTATTTAGATTCTTTGGAGTAACATTGCATGTTGGCATACCCATGGGTTCACTAAGTGCATGCAAGGGTGTGTTTTGAAATGAAGATGGTATTTTTTGAAATGGTGTTCTTTTAAAACCATGGTCTCTTAATTGGTTCTTTGGTTTATAAGTGGTGTTGGTCCCTCTAGGTTAATTAATTAAATCGTTGGTGGCTCCTTGGTGGTGTGAACACACACATACAGAGGTCCTTTTGTGTATGTGTATATATATCTTCCTTGAAAATATTCCCTTATAGAGTGGGGAATATTTACATTAGATTAAGGATATATATATATTTATGAGAATGTATGTGTGTGATGGTGTGGGTGATTTTCATCAAAAGAATCAAGAGACGAAGTATCTTAGCTTGTTCTGTTTTCTTTTGAGGTAGGTCCTCTCTGCCTTTTCTTTTAATTTGAATTCCATGATTTCATAGATTTTTTTTAAAAAGGTGTGTCTACATATTCCTATGGAATTTATATATGTAGATATGTATATGTGTTTAGTGAAATGGATTTCACCTCTTGAATATTTGTTTCCCATTAATTATCATAACTTTATTAAGACTTTTTAGAAATTAATTTTAATTATGAAGGTGTCCTGAGTACTTTAAAATAGTTTTATAAAAGATCTCTAGTTTTGAAGTGTATTTTGGGAAACTAAAAGGATTTGGATAATTGTGTTGTTTAAAACCTGACGGTTTGGAACCTTGAAGCATGGTTTGACAATTCAATGACATGAAGCACTGTTTGCCACTTTTTAATTATGTTTTGATTTTTAACCTAGAATTGGAAATGGCTTTGAAAAATGAATTTTTTTTGCTATATTTTTATGGTATATTGGAATGATGGTATTAAAGGCTTGGTTGTAACCTTGGTTGATATGGAGTGTACATATTTACACACACACACACAAACACACTTGAACAAAAACACACATGTATATATTGGGAAACTCTATAGGAGGGATACCAATTTATGGGTTATAATATAGGGTGTCCCTATTCAGGGAAGGCATGTGCGGTGACAGTGGGTAAGGTCAGTCACACGTGCGAGGGCCTCTAACTTATCGAGAAAGTCGAAGAACCGGCCAAAACCAGTCCCAAGAGAAATTATTAAACATAAAAAAATAATCAGACAATAGAGGTCTTATTACAAAACTGAGAGTACATTTCACCACACATTTCCTCCTCCAGTAGTGATGAGCAATACTCAAGAGCCGTAAAAGACCATGTCATATCCTTCACCAGAATTGCCTTCTTGGACAAAACATCTTCCACCTGATTGGAATCCCTATAGGCATTTGAGATAATCAAATTTAGATGATTTACCTGATTGAGACATTCAATACAGTTTGAGAGTACCCACTAGGGAGCATTCTGCATTCGTGTTTGAAGAGTTTGGAATGCAAGCTGAGAGTCTGATTCAATCCATAGCATGTTCCAATTATAATAGACAACATACCTGATTGCATGAACTATCGCTCATAACTCATCTTTGAAAGAAACACCAATGTGAGTGAATTGATAGATGCATTCTTCCACAAAACTAGGGTATGTGTGGAAAACACCACCACACCCTGAAGGGATTGGTGCACAAGAAGAAGCTCCATCAACATTGACTTTGAGCCATGGACTGATCGGGGGCATCCTACGAATGTACCTGAGCATCTGTGGCTTCCGCGATTTCCCAGAAACACCAAGTAATCGCATAATCTGTAGGTCCGAGACATTGTTTTACATCACACCTTATTGAACCTTTGAGGCATCGTAATCCTCCTGATGAATCTCCATCATTCCTGCCTGAATATGCACCTTGTTTTTTGTAAAAAAAAAACAGGGTTTCGATCAGCCCATATGGCTATAATAACAACCGCAGTAGCCACAATAAGGATGTTGCACACCTATTCATTACAGAAGGCCTCAGACAACCCTTCCAGTAGATCATGTAGAAGGTTTTTGTGAAATTGAATCCCGAACAGAGTCCCAACATAGGCCCACAACTTCCTAGCAAAGACACAATCCACAAATAGGTGTTGGACATCCTCTTTTGTGCACATACATAAAGGACATGCTTATGCAAGATTAAACCCAGACCGCTTAAGCTGATCATGAGTGGGAACCCGATTTTCCAGATTCACTAAATTAGAGAGAAGCGAGAGGGCCTAATGAACAAAGACCTATATTTCATGAGCCAGGTAGGTGATCAGCAAGAACCCCCACAAGCCATTTGATAGTATTCCCTGCTATTAAACTGACCAATCTTGTTATGTTTCCATACCAGTGTATCACAGTCCATAAAATGGTAAGATTTTATTTCCTGCTCCGCCGAAGAGGGGATCATATTTTCACAGAGATTCTTATGAGATAAAAACTCAGCAATGGAAAAGTTTCCAAAATCAGAAGGAATGTCCATGCAATCCTGAAGAGGTCGTTCAATCCATGTCATTCTCCAACTACTAAGATTATAGTCATGATAGACTAGCCACATTGTAACCCCTTGGATTTGCTGTTAGGCCAGGTGGGCTATGCCACTAGTGATGTCGGGTTAGGGAAGCTAGTTTTTTATTGATATAGTGGATTCACCATACACTGATTGGTGGTTCTGAATTGAGTATGTCTAGGGATCGCTTTAAGGATGTTTATGAAATTCCCATGGTTTCATAATTGTATATTCCTACCTTCTTTTTTGGAAATTTTAGTTATATTATCTTATGACACTTTTAATTGTCTTTATTTATAAAGAACCTATTTTGATACTAGATGGATTTTAAAATAATTCATTGTAATTAATTATATGCTGTTGTAATTTATTTATAAAAACAAAATGAAAATGGTATTTTTTTATAAAAGTAAGAGCTCATTACCTATTTGATAAGGAATAAAATACTATACAATCATATATCCTATGTTGAAATTAGCACGAAAGGATTTCATTTTAGAGGTAGAGAATCAGTCATGGTTTATTTTTGCATTCCTAATGAGCATATTATTGCTCACCGCAACTCTATATTTTCATATTCATACTCAATTTTCAGTTTTTGGTTCTGTTAGTGCTAGATCGCTCTTAGAGAAAGATTGGTTCTGAGTTGGGTGGTGACCTAGTAGGTTATGTGGAGGTATGGGTTGTTTATTATTTTTCTCATTTTACTTTTAGTTTTCATTTTATTTTCAGCCTTTTTTTATTTACATGTGTTATATTTGTGGTCTAAATTGTTCCCACATGTTATTTTTGATGCCAAACATTGGTTTCCATCCCAGGGGGATCAGGAACACCCCTTAGGACATGTCACAGATAGGATTGGGTGACAAGTTTAGGGACAACCAGGGATTGGTTCATGACAAAATGGTATCAAATGAGGCCATTGTTTTTTGGGGTTTTTGGTAGATGAAAATTTGGACTATCAGGACTTGGATGGTAGGTACAAGATGGGTGTCATGAACCCTTTCTCATTCCGAAGCTCGAGTTTCTTGGAGTAGTATCGAAATTGAGTCCATATCTTGTTCTAATTTGTTTTAGATTGAGGGTTGAATATGGAGGTGATCTGGTGCCATGTTGTGATTTCTCATGGTGTTGTGACCCATGTGATATCCATGTGCCTGGTTCATGTTCCTATTATTTTTATTACCTACCTAGGGCATGGCTCAATACCATGTCACCAAGTTGGGCATAGATATTAGTCCCTCTCTATGGTAGTTTAGTGTAAGTGAGGTTTTTTCATGTATTTGATTGGTATAAGTGTGTTTTTGAAAATAAAATGGATTTTTGAAAATGATGATGCATTCATTGAAATGGTTTTGGGATTGGTAAAATTGGATTTAAAGGAAAATGTTTTGTCTTGGCAATTTTCTAGTTGTTTGAAATTGGTGAAGAAATGGAATGGATGGATGCATATGTGACTGCTCATGGGATTCCATTTGTATTTATTTTGAATTAAGGGCTCCAACTTTTTTTTATTAAGGTGTTTTTTGAAAGGAATTATTTTGGATGTGTTTATTATTATTTGGGTTTTGAGCTAGCTATTTTTAGATGAAGGATCTTTCAATGATGTTTCTTTTGTTTGATATTGGTTTTGGATCTATGTTTTATATGTTTTTATGAAAATGCCATCTAGAAAGGCCCGTAAGGTTTCTGATTAGTCATGCCTAGTTTTTGGTCCTTCTCAGGAATTGCCTATCCTTCATGGTGGCCGTGGTCATTTAGAGGTAGCACTGTGGATTGAAGAGGTCGAGCGTATTTTAAAGGTATTGGGAACTCCTATAGATGTCAGAGTGCATGTCGTTTTGGGTATGTTTTAAGGTCCAGCTATGAAAAATGGGATTTTCCCCCCACCATCAATGCATTTTGGAATAAAATGTGATGTCTTTTAATCCTTATTCATCTGATGGTTAATACCTGAAGAGGTGAAGACAAAGAAAAGGTATGATCTCATGCGTATTCAATAAGGCCAATGGATGGTGAAGGTATATGTTGACCATTTTAAGGAACTTTTAACCTTTTGTTTGGAGGTAGTGTCATAGGATTTAATGAATAATTCCCTCTTCATCAGGGGACTTCATTGAGAGATCAAGGAGAGAGTCCTCCCTTTAAAATACCTTCATTTTGAGAAGCTGATGGATGTAGAATTCTAAACTAAGTTTGTATCTAAAATTAAGATGGCTGGAAATCCAACATATCCAGTTTCTCATGAATGTTACCCCTCAAAAGAGTAAAGTTTTCTAGAGGGACCTGTTTCTAAAGAGTCCTCTATAGAGGTTTTGGCTTCTTGTTTTTCAGACCATTCAATGGTGGACCATCAGTGCGGATGTTTAGGGAACACAAAGCCATCATACCGCATTCCTCCAAAGACGTGTCATCATTGCGGGTGTCGAGGTCATCTAGAGAAGTTATTTAGGAATAATTTCTAGAAGAAGACACTGGGACCAGATGATTCTAGTGCTTGACTGTGAGGAAGGAAATGATTCATCCATCAGAGCCCTAGCCACATGTCTTGGGGTGAATCTCAAACAGAGTTAGGAGTTGTGGGGGGTGTAAAGCCTTGATCAGGGGTTTGTGTTATGTGATGTTAGTGGAAAATTTCAAGTCTTTTCATTCTTTTTTTTCTACTGTTAATGATTTGACATTGTTGAAAGTTCATTGTTTCAACATAATGTTATTATGGAATCATTCTATTGTAATCCAACAGTTCCATTTATATGATTATGGTTTTTTGAATCATGCCTTTTCTAAAAGTTTATTTGGCCCTTCTGTTTATTGATATTGGTTTATCTATGTTAATTTGGATATATATGTGTCTATGTAATAATTGATTTTTGATTTTATGATCAGGTTCACTGCTCGGGTTATGTGCTACTTAGAGGTTTTCCTATAGTGTTAGGGTTTTTAGTATGGGTCAAGAGTTCCATGTTTCAATGGAGTTATTGTTTCACTTTCCCTATAGAAGTAAGTTTGGATCGGTTTGGAGTTCCCACATTGGCCCCCGTCCTAGGGTGGTATGTTTGGGTGTTAAATATCTGTGAAAATTGTCTTCTTATGGAGGGGAGAACCCTCTCATGTTCTCCAGTTCTCTTGTGTTATGGTTTCATTTGGTTTCAATCGGGTATGGATTCAAGTTCTATCTATTATTTGGATGAGTGACTTTCTAGGGGCAGAAAGTGTCTGTAGTGGGGAGAATTGTCACACCTCGACATTATTTTTTTATTTATTGGGTTTGGTTACTCGCTTCATGGTTCGAGCTGGGTACTGATTTAAATTTTTGGATGTTTAATGACATCAGTGGGTTTCCAACCGGTGTGTGGGCCCAACACGGTTTGTTGTACCCGCATGGTTGGCCAAGGTGCCCATGAAGTTGACTAACATTTAAATTACATAATTTTTGATAAAAAGAAACTAGATTAAAGGGTTTCTCCAAAATGATAATAATAATATTATGAAGATAATAATATTATTATTATTATTGGAAGTGTTATTATTATCATTTTTTATTATTAAAAATGTTATTCATGTTTTTATTATTAAATGGTTATTAATATTCTTATTTATTTTAAATTGTTACTACTACTATTATTATTTAAAAGGATAAAATTATTATTGGAATTATTATTATTTTATTTTTGGTATTATTAGTATTATTTTTATTGTATAATTATTATTATTGTAATAATATTTTATTATTATTATTGTAATAATATTAATATTATTATGATAAGAATAAAAAAAATGAGGGAGGAAACCCTAACCCCCACCCCCCTTAACGCTTTACAAAGACCCCCCGGTTCTCTTCTCCGTGCCCTACCCATTCGGGCAACATAACCTCTCCCCTCCACACTACGACCACATAGACGTTCCCCTCTATGTTATGACCACCCATCATTTCCCTCCACCTTGTGCTGGATAGCCTCACCCCTACCCTTATGCACCCCGTGCTTGATACACCCTCTCTCTTCCACACCTCTAGCCATCTGACCCCCAGCGATGACTTCCACGTGGTTTACTCCTGCGGCAGCTCCGCCCTTCTCCAGTGCCCTTTCCCTTCTATCCTGGGATCGTTGCCCTGAATTTGCCTCCCTTGCCGATAACCTCTTCCTGCAATATTTCTTCTATTAAAATTTTTAGGAGTTTCTTTTTATTTTGAAAAAACCATAATCATAGGGTTTGTTTGTGTTTTTCTATGTTTTGGGGTGTGCGAAGGGACCACAATGCTCTATTATTCCTTCTACTGAAGCGGTGTGGCTTTCACACATATTTTTGGTAGGTGTTTTCATGTGAAAATGTTATTTAATGAAATAACTTTCTTGCTTAATTAATTTAGAATGTTTGTAAATTAATTTGTTTACTACGAATTGTGTTTATTTGATGAATAATTTTACATGTGTATTTAATTTGGAGTGTTCCTTGATTAATTAATTTGGTGAAAAATTTATTTTTAAAAGAATTTAGTTTTCATTTGATATTCAAAACAAGTTTATATAAAACAAATGTGTTTCTGATAGAAACCCATCTACACTGTTTAATGGATTTTCATGAATGGTGCAATTTTTTATTCAACTTTTCAAGTGGTGTGTGTTGAGTTTTGGTATTGTGTTGTTGTGAATTTAATTCACAATGGGGATTTTGCGTGGGTTTTATCATGAAAATCCTTGTGATAACCTTTTGGAATTGTTTTATAAAAATTTTACATGGTTTATTAAATCATATCAATGGTGCGAAATATATTTGGATACTATTTTGGTGTGCGTATTATTCCAAAATGAAATTGGTTTAGCGTATATGGTTTAGTAACATCATAGCATGGATTTTGATGTAAAATGTTTTAAAAAGGGTTTTATGGGTTTATAAAGGGTTTTTCATGTTTTCTAAATGATATGATGGGTTAGATTTGGTTTTGAAGAAACCTGGGTTTAAGCAGAAGTGATTTTAAAGTCTCTTTATAAGCTTTGGTGTTTCATTGCATGTTGGAAAACCCAAGGGTGCACAAAGTGAAAACATGGGCGTGTTTTCAAATAAAAATGGTATTTTTTAATTGGGGTTCTTTTAAAACCTTAGTCTCTAAAATTGGTTTTTGGTTCTTAAGTGGTGTTGGCCCCTCTAGGTTAAATAATTAATGATTTGGTTTCTTCATGGTGGTGGGATCACACACATACAAAAGTACATATGTGTATGTGTATATATATATTCCTTGCATATATTCTGTCATGGTATGGGGAATATTTACATTAGATTAATGGTATATAAATATATATGAGAATGTTTGTGTGTGCTGGGGTGAGGAATTTTGATCAAAATATTCAATAGTCGAAGTATCTTAGCTTCTTCTACATCATTTTGAGGTAGGTCCTCCATGCGAGTTCCTTTAATTTGAATTCCATGTTTGATTGGATTTTTTTTTAAAAGTGTGTTTACATATTCATGCAGAATTTATATATGTAGATATGTATATGTGTTTGGTGAAATTGATTACACCTCTTGGTGATTGGTTTCCCATTAATTTATATAACTTTTCTAAGACTGTTTAAATATTTCTTTTAGTTATGAAGGTGTCCTATGTATTTTAAAATATCTTACTAAAAGTTACCTTGTGGTTAAGTGTTTTTTTAAACTAAAAGGATTTGGATAAATGTGTTATTTACAACCTTACTAGTTTGTCACCTTGAATCATGGTTTGAAAACTCAATGACATGAAGGCCCGTTTGGTACTTTTTAAGTATGTTGTGTCTTTTTAACCTATAATTCGAAATGGATTTGAAAAATGTAGTTGGTTTGGAATATTTTTATGGAATATTGTAATGATGGTATTAGAGGTCTGGTTGGCACCTTGGTTGATATGGCATGTATATGTTTATACCCACACACAAACACACACACACACATATATATATATATATCTAGTGGGAACCTCTATAGATGGGATATCCCTTTATGGGTTATCATATAGGGTGTTTGTGGTTGGGGTAGGCAAGTGTGATGATGACAGGTAAGGTGAGTCACAGGTGCGAGGGCCTCCTACTTACATAAAATTACTATTACCACCATTGGTTCATGGGTGTGTTTTAGAGGGTCGAGTGATGGTTAATGATTAACCCCGATTAGATGTGTTAGTACCCCGTCAATTTTTTTTGTTACTCCAGGAAGGCTTTGCTACTAGTGAGGTCGGGATACGAAAACTAGTTGGTTATTGACTTAGGGGATTCACCACACTCCGACAGGTGGTTCCGAACCAAGAACATTAAAGGATGTTTCTAGGGATATTTAGTAAATACCCACGGTTTCATACTTGTATATTCCTACCTTATTTTATGGAATTTTTTTTATTTTATATCATGACACTTTTACATTTATTTTTTATAAAGAATTTATTTTGGTACTAGTTGGATTTTTAAATTATTCCTTATAATGACTTATATGCATTGGTAATTGATTTCAAAAAATGAAATGAAAATTTTTGGTTTTATTAAATGTAATATATTTCTACCTATTTTATAAAGGAGTGGAGAAATATAATTTCATATTTCCTATGATCAAATTAACAAGAAATCATTTCATTTATGTGGCCAGGAATCAAGTATGGTGTATTTTGGAATTCCTACTGAGCATCTCAGTGCTCACACTTACTATATCTTTTCAAATTCAAGTTCAAATTTCAGTTTCTGGATCAATTAGTGCTGGATAGATCTCAGAGTGTGCTTGGTATTGAGTTGGCTTGTGACCTATTTGGCCCTGTGGAGATATGTGCAGTTTATTCTTTTTCTATTTTTGTTGTAAGTTTTAATTTAATTGTCGTTATTTTTTTATTTAATTGTGTTTTATTTCTGGGACAAATCGTTCACAAATTTTAGTTTTGATGTGCGAAACTAGTTTCCATCCCGGGGGGATCAGGAACACCCCTCGGGACATGTCGCAGACCTGATCAGGTGACTAGTTCAGGGTTGACCTGGGATTGGTTCGTGACAATATTTTTATCTTCAAGAGTGAGTGAGAGTGTGTAGGAGGTCATAATGTGGGGGTGGAGTTGAAAAAAATTGTTTGTGTGATGGTATAAGAGGAATTTATGCATTTCCCCTTTCCCACAAGTTAGTGAAAGGTGTCATTTCCTCATGGGTTGCATATTATAGAAAAACTAACTTGTGTCTGGGCATGCACGCTACTTGGAAACTCTTTGGGTTCCAATAATGGATCTTTTTGAAACACTCTTTATTGTGTTATAGCTTGGAGGGGTTTTCCACTAATGATGACCATCTAAAATCTTCTATAAAGATTGGGAGCAAGATGATCCCACTGATGGTAACATTATTGATGGACCCTTTTTGGGATGTGCATCGATGGATTATGGTTCTGTTTTTTCAATGATGAAATGGCCTTTCATGTGAGATAGGTTTTGATCATTGATCCATGGAATGCTGTTTTTATAGAGGATTCATATATATTTTTAATTCTTTCATCGAGATGGCTAGAACAGTCATATTCATGAGTGAAGGGGAAGTTTCCCACCATTCTAGTTATATACTGATGAAAATTCACGCTATGGTGTGGTGCCTCCACATGAGTATTCCGAGTGATATTCTTTCCATTTAAGCTTCAGTTGTCTTACCTTTAATGAAAGAAAAGTCTTATTTTTTGGAGGTTATATTTACCCTAGTTTTTAAAATGTTAAAATTAGCTTAATTTTGAGTTTTAAAGACTTGAAATCAACCCATGGGTAAAATGATAAATTTATATTTTTAGAAAACCTCAAAAATATTATATAATGGGTCCATTGATTCCTAATTACGGTGGTTACCCTCTCATTGAAGGTACATAAATAATATAATAAAAATATTTTTTTATATACAGTCTGGGCATAGGTTGTTTGGATTAAATGTTTAAATCTACTAAATGTGGGATAAAGTGGAAAATTGAGACAGTAGTTATGTCCAGGATGTGAGGTTTTCCCTAGTTCAAACATAAACTTGGTTCATATTGGGCCATTAAAGGATTCACATTCATGAGCGAGTTAAAGGGGAATAGATTAAATGGTTTAAATTAAATTATTTATTTGTATTAACATAACTATTCATATATACATTACACCTTAATCTAATCTATAGGGTTAGCTACACAACCTTTATGATTGATTGGTGAGACTCACAGTACTACAAAACCCAAAATAAATAGCTCTAATCATTATAAGCACAAGATAAATGTTGCGATAAAGGTAATATTTATTAGTGATAAAAATAATTGTTAAGGAGTTATCTTTATCAATGCATTTTTAAGCGCTTATAAACACCTCCCTTTATCAATAATTTTTTAAGCACTGATAATGACCACCATTTATTAGCACTTTTATTTAATGATGATAAAGGGTTGTCCTACATGGCTTCATCCCACATTAGAATTCTCATTTTTTTGGGTCATGATTTATGAGATTGGGTGTTCCACTATCACAATGTTCTATGGCCACGTGGGATCTTCACCTGTATGCCCTTACACACACATGGCCACATGGTCCAACACCACCAAACGTTGGCACAACTACCCAAAAAGCATAGCCAACACATCTACATGGGGGATTACACATACCCTTTCTCCTTCGGGCCTATACACCACCCAATTTCCCAACCAGCCAAACAACCCCAGCTTTATTAGCACCAATTTTAATATACAATAATAAAAAAATAAACAACATAAATAGTAAAAATACTAAAAAAATAATATTTTTAAAAAATGAAAATTAAAAAATGAATAAATTAGAAAATATATTAAAAAAATTTCTAATGAAATTATTATTTATAAAAATTAATAAATTTAATATGTATAGTAATAAATTTTATATATTAAATATAAATATACAAAATGAATAATATGTAATAATTAAGAAAATAAAATTTAAAAATAGTTAAATTTTAAAAAATATTAAAAAAATAATTAATGATACAATCATTAAAAAATAATCCCAGTATGTGAGTTTGTGGGGGAACTATGAATTAAGTTGTAATAAGATTCCCTCCTTTAGACTTTGTAGTTTTTTTTGTTCAATATATGGTTCCACTTACATAAAGAAAACATTAATTAAAACGAATAAATTTAATATATATAAATATATGTATTATTTATAAATAGTAATAATATTATATATACATATAAATATAGAAAATTAATAAAATTTAATAATTAAAAACATATTAATCTCTTATTAATTTTTAAATATTATTTAAATATATAAATATTTTAATTAAATTTAACTAATTTTAATTACTTCATTTAATATTATTTATTAATTGATGATGGTATGTTTTTGTTTACTATTTTTATAATTTAATGAATTTATATATTTATTCACTTATTTTTTTTTGTAATTTTTTCATTTTTAATGTTTTTATACGTAATTAATCATTAATATATTTAATATAGAAAT
This sequence comes from Viscum album, assembly GCA_963277665.1. Classification (NCBI taxonomy): domain Eukaryota; kingdom Viridiplantae; phylum Streptophyta; class Magnoliopsida; order Santalales; family Viscaceae; genus Viscum; species Viscum album. Next base: position 1,860,435,209 of record OY728119.1, read on the forward strand.
ATATTTATATATATATAACAATGAATATAATATTTCATTAAATATGATTTATATATTACCAAATATGTATGTTTATATTAAATAAGTCATATATTATGTGAAAAATTGTTTTTAATTAAAAATTAATATTAATTAATACTATAGGCTAATTATATTGTGGAATAGAAATTTAATTAAATTTTATTTTTCTTTTCAATTTAACATATATCAAAAGTGTGGTACATTAATTTCACACATACATATATGTAATTAATGAATTTTTATATAGAATGAACACCCATAGAATAGTTCCCTAATTTATATAATTTTTAATATTCTTTTCGGAATTATAATTATTAACTTGATATATTTAATATATATTATGTTTATTACCGATAAATTTTATTCACTTCTTATAATTTTATTTTACATATACAATTTATGAATTATTTATTTTTTTTCAAATTTTTTCATTTTTAATATCATTTATTCATTAATAATCTAATTATCTTCAATTTTTTGGATTTCTTTATTATTTGTTTCATATTTTGGTAATTTTATTTATATTTAATATTTATTTATACTTGTTCATACGTTAACTTTTAATGTTTTTAATATGGTTGTAATTTATATTATTAATATGCATTCAATATTATTTACATATATTGTTATTTAATATTTTTAATAATCTACACAATTAAAAACAATTAATCATTTCTAAATTAATTCTTTCTTGTTGTTATTTATTTCATAATTAGACATTACAAGTTATATAATGTTATTTTTCATTTTAACATATATCAAACTTGTGATATATATATACACAAATTAATTTCAAACACGCATTTACATTACTAATTCAATATTATATAGAAAAAAACAAAATATTTATTTAATTCATTCCAATTGTAATAATAATTTTATAATTTAATTTTGTAATGTAATATATTTTATCAATTTTTCTTAATTATTAACTTTTATTTGAATAAGGGTATTATCAGGGAGTTTGTAAGAAGAGATTCTCTCTTTATTTTTTGACGGTGATTAGGGATTCAACTAGATGGAATCCTCAAATATTCACTCAATGAACAAGATTTTCCTCATGAAGGGACAATTAGACTCCCATAGATCCTTTGGTGTTGTATTTTAATTGTGTAAATATATTCATAAGGAAGCATTGGTGGTCGATGGAAGTGCGGCCAAGCACTTTTTATCTTTCAATAAGGGCTCAACCATGTGTTCCATTCATTGGAAGGGTGTCACAAACCATGATGGAGTGCCATCCAACCCAACACCTAACCCGGCCTGTGGCATGGCCCAAATGGTGTTATCAATCCACATAGGATAGAAATTAGTGACCAGGTATCAAAAATACAATTGGGGATTGTTTTCACCCATTTATATAATCATAAAAAAACTAACAATAACAAGCATCACAATAAATGATAACCACAAGAAAACAAGGTACAACAATTTTCAGATTCAATGTTTTACAACTTTAACAAAAACCAAATGTAATACAATGAAATATGAAAAAAATGATATCCCAAAAACCTCCATGTAATAATAGGGGCATCACACACAAGACACCATCATCAACACCTTCATGAAGTAAAACATTGACAACCTGATCCACCATCACCACTATGATACATCTTTCCTTTACCTGGGTAATAAAAAAAGTCTAGAAACACCCAAAGGTTTATGTAGGGTGTGATCCAAGTCCCAGTAGAATTACATCAAAAATAAATATTCCATGCTATGAAATTAGCAGGAAAACTAACATGCATATTTTTATAAGAACACTTGGAACATTTTCAAGGATCATCTAAAGGAAATATGTTTTCAACAGAACTCTTTTAAGTAATTTTTTTCACTAATAAACTTCATGAAATAAAAATGCACACAAGTTCTACTGTATGTTGATGGTTGGAACCACGTCACATAAGCATCATGTCACAAGTGAGAACTATAGGAAAATCCATAATGGTAACTATCACAAGGGGGACTCTATGAACCTCATACCTCGTTCAAAAAAATCCACCAACTAAACTACCAATAGTTTCCTTATGCATGAAATTCTAGAGGGGAATACTTTCCAAGGTCTAGTGGTCTCCATATCATAAGTCAAAGCCAACAGTGTTCTTGTGAAAGATACATTAGAATGGATCACTTCCTAAGGTCTAGTGTTCTCTAATCATATCCCATGTTTAGTTAGAGTTTTAATCAACAATCCTGTTAAATGAATCTAGGCCTTGACCACTTTTAAATAAACTAGTGTACTAGTTATAGTTCATTCACTTAAATAATCAGGATTAACTTTTTTTCCAAATTCCATTTCACATATCTCATAAATCATTAGTATCACATACATATTTAAGCATCATAAAAACACAAGGAAATCACTACATTAAAATTTTCACATTGATCCAATGACCGAAATCTGCATGGAAACCACTATTTTCCATTTAAAAAAACTTTTCCTTTCACCGAAACACCAAAATCATTTAGAAATACCTCTCACACCACTTAATCAATTTATGAAACCCATTTAGAAACACAAAAAATAAGAACACATGTGGAATCAAACTCTTTTCCCTCGTAAATCCCCTTTCAAATTTATACTCACATCAAAACCATTTTATAACATGCTTCATATCAATTTCAAAATTCAAAGACACATTTAAGTTGAACAAAAAAGAAGTAAACATGCAACAAAACCTGTTTCTCTTGGAAAATATACTTTTAACAAATTCACACCTTTCAATGTCTTTGAAAATAAATTTCACACCTTTCACACAATGTATAAATCATATTAATAAAACTTCACAACGAAGCAGACATTAAACGTGGATAATTTTCTTTAAAAATATCATTTTCATCACATGACCATCATAAGAGTTTTTAAAAACATGATTCTGAACACACAATGAATCCATAGAACACATTTAAATAATAAAAAATGTAATGAAAACTCATCTAATAATTTAAAATCATGCAACCACCTACCTCGTACTAGGAAACTTATGGAAACTAGTGGGAAACCACAACCGTACCACCGTAAGACCCTATAAAGGAATGATTGAACAAAAACCATCACGATTTCTCCCAAAAACACAATATCAAACCTATATTAGGTCAATAAACCTTCGGGAAATAAATAACCCAAAGGGGGTGGGAGAGGAATCTGAAAATAAGGGAAAAAGAATGACAAACAAGACTTACATGTTTATTTTATTAAGAATACACACCAAAACCACCTCCAAATTTGTGTTCCAAGGAAGCAAGGAGGGGAGGAATAGGCACCTCGGCTGGAAATACCATGTTGGAGGAGAAATGGAAGGAATTAGGTTTAATGTATAAGATTATGTAAAGGTAAATTTAAACATTTTATTGACATTGAATGGTCTCACAGTAAGCCTGCAATGTCTTCCAAACTGTGCGACAACCATGAATCTCTCACTACCCAAGATGAACTAGCTAAATGGATAGACTGCTTGGTTTTCCAAAATATGGTCCAACCGTGTGGTCTCCATTTTCCAAAAAGAACATATACTACACAGTTTCCTAGGATAGGGTGTACAATTTCCCCAAACCGTGCTCCAATTGTGCACAAAATTTTGTCAGGCCCAAAATATTTGTTTTTTACCAAAAACTCAAGAGGAAACCCATGGATAAATTCATGAAAAAAATTAACAAAATAATACCTCAAAAAAATAAAGGATGTGCTAATTCTACCCACCATGAAAACTTTCTTCCCTCAGATAGTCTACTGAATGTCTAATTAGAGGAAAAAATGGATACCCCTTCTCAACCAAAGAAATATGCACCCAAGTTTCATGCTCATCACTACCATGCTGTAAATGAAATCAGAAAAATAGAATAGACTTACCACAAATAAAATTCTCCCAGTAATCCCCATCTATACCAGCTGTTCAAGCATAGATATATTAGAAACCAATTTTCACTCTTCCCAATTCAACACATGAGACAAATCTGGGTTATACCTTTTCAGCCAAGAGACAAAAAATAAATCTTCAATTAACATAAACTAAGAAGGAAACCCTAACAAGTATTCCACCTTAACAAATCTCTCAATAATCTAAAATAGTCTGACATATCCCAACATTAACTTACCTTGTTTACCCAAATGACGGGGACCTAAGAAAGGTTCCACTTTCAAAAAAACTTGATTAACCACAGAAAACTAAAAATATCTACACCTCTTATCAGCATAAGATTTATGGGGACCCTAATTTTTCAATAGGAACTCCCTGGTTAGATTGAATTTATCAAAAGTATCATGATCAAGGCTTGTCCCAAAAAATGTTATCTCTCCCAACTCATTTGAACCCAATGGTTTCCGACACGAATGGTCTAAATCACCTCAAAGGGTTCCATTAAATCAATTATTGGTAACTGTAGTTATATGAAACTCAACCAATCCCAAATGGTTATCCCATGAAACACCAAATTACAACACACATGCCCGAAGCATGTTTTCCAAGATCTAATTTTCCCACTCCACCTGGCCATCCATTTTTGAGTGGAATTTCATAATAAACCTACCTTGCAACCCTAATTCATTGTGATGGCTTTCCAAACACTATGAGGTACAATGAGGGTCTATTTTTTAAACAATTTAAAATGGAACACCAAGAAGCCTCACAACCTCCTAATCATAAGACCAACCTAACACATCCATTCTGGACGAATCCTTGATCAGAATGAAATTAGATGATTTGTTTAGAATATCAATCACCATCCAAATGGAATTCCCCCCTCAGGGTTTATGAGGTAATCAAACTATAAGATCCGTGGAGATCTCATACTACTTTTAGGTAAGAATAGGATACATTTGAAGTAATCAAGAGGGCATTTGGTGTTATAATTTTACCTTCTGAAATGTATGTCACCTAAATATGATATCATATATGTCTCACCTCATACATAGAAACCAGAATGTTTGACGCACTTCATAAAACATCTTGTCAGAACTAGGGTGAATGACCCACTAGGACTGGTGGCTATCCGGCATCACTAACATCCTCGATGACAATGGAAACACAAAGAGACCCTTGAGAAAAAATCCCTTAGGATACACTGACCTTTCATGAGGAACCAACCAACCCTTTAGGAATTTCATAAAAACCTGGCACAACTCATCACTCAACTACTCTTGCCGAAACAATTATGGAATGGAAGTTGTCTGCTAAACACTATCCCAGAACACGCCTATACTACAGTCCTTGGTTTCCAGGTGCATCTGAGAAAATATCCCCATCCAGGTTCACTCATCACTGGACTATTTCAATGCTTATACCGATATTTTTATTGTAAAATAATTTTCCGCATCATTCCCCTTGATAGTGGTACAAACTATATCAAAATTAAACCTTTGAATGTACTCAATCCAACTTTGATATCATAAATTCAACTCCTACTGAATGAAAATTTAGGCTATGTTATTATGATCTGAATAAACCAAAAACTTCTCCCCAAAAAGATAATGGCACTGCATATTCATTGAATGTGTTACTACTTATAACACTCATTCATGAGTTGGGTAATTTTTTTCATGTGGAAGGAGTTGTCATGAACCATAATCCACCACACGGTTATCCTGCATTAGCACACTCGCAAAACCAATACCTAAGGCACCGAAATAGACCATATATCCATTTCCAGATTTTGGAAAGATCCAAAAATTGTATGTGGTCAACTAATAATTTATCTCCTCGATTGACGCATGAAAATATGGGCTCCATTCAAACATAACTCATTTCTGGGTAAGAAATTTCATGGATGAAGAAAGTAGAGATAAATCCAGGAAAAAACTTCCTACAATACACTACCAATCCCAAAATTCTTCTATTTTAAAATACTTTATTTGGATGTTCCCATGAAATCATCAAACAAATATTCTCGGGGTCCACAGAAGCCCCTCTCTCTGAGATCAAAATACCTAGAAACCTTACCTAAATAATATATAAGGTTCACATAGAAATATTCCCATAGATACAATGATCTTGAAGGGTGCCCAACACAATTCGAAAATATCACTAATGATCCTCCTCAATCCTAGAATAGACTAGGATGTCATACAAAAATAACCAAATAACAGAATCTAGATACTAGTAGTACACACTATTTATGAGTGCCATAGATACCGTTAGAGAATTTTTTAACCCAATAGGCATAACAAAATACTAAAAATGGTCAAACCCACGTCTAATGGCTATTCTTGGAACACATTCTTCTCTAACTATGAAATGGTGATAACCAGAACACAATTAAATCTTACACAACCACCTAACCACCTTAAACTGAACGAAAAGGCCAAAAATAAAGGAAAATGGGTACATCATGATCATTACCTTGATTAGCTTCTAGTAATTGATGAACAACCTGATAGATCCATCAGCCATTTCATAAACCGAATTGGGGTAGCCCAAGGTGACATGCTGGGGAGAATGAATCATTTGTATTCCTAATTGTCTATCAATACCATTAAGTACATAAAATCAGTGGGGGCTATCTGGTATTTTGGAAGGGATATAAGCTATGTTAATGGAGCCAAATGAATGAATAAACATGCATCCCACTTCAGACGAAAACCAGATAAATCCTCTAAATCCCCTCAGGAACTCATCCACAAAAGGAGGTAATCCACTCTCTAGAGAACCATCATCATCATCCAATGAGAGTGATGAGATATGATAAACAAGGTTTACCAATTCTAGAAGTGGAGGTCCAATACGTCCCGAATGAGGATCCCATTCACCTTGAAAAACATGGGTACTTCCTTCAGGTTCCACAAAACACACTCGACACCTATAACAATCGATGTGATCCTAAAATCATACCTCCCAATCCATACAATGGATAATGTCAAATATGTACATTTACAAAAGAAGAAAAATCCCATTCTAGCTCATACCCCAACATGTTCCGAGCACAAGACAGACACCTAAAACCCTGATCTCGCTTTTTACCAAATAGTGTTACCAACTACATCATGTACAACATAAGATCAAACAAAAGTTTTTAACACATCCCCAATATGGGGAGGAACCAATGAAATTGAGGTAGTAGTATAAAACAGAAAAATAGCTAATGATGATGCAATAATAACGGTACCCCTAACTATCATTGGCCCTACATTCGATTCCACTGGCTCTTATTCCACGAAATGAATTTTCCTCATCTCTCACATAACCTGAGAATGACTGTTGGCCTAAGGCTCTACCATAAAATATATTTTCTTAGAATCTAATCCAAACATTCCCCCATGAACTACAGTCCATGAACCTCTTTCTCTGGATGATTCATAATATGATGTCATCCCTTTGAAAGCTGTAGATCCTACACCACTCTATTATGGGAATGTTGCCTTGAATAATCACTACAAGTTCCCCATAGCTATGCAATAGTGAGAAAATTTGGGTGGACAAGAACATTCATATCATATGTTCCCTTCCATCCCACACTGATGGAATAAAGATGAACTGACAACAAAAGCCACCGAAAAAGGTAGCTGGGAAGGATGGCCAAAACAACAGCCTCCATCTTTCCCTACTCATGCCGCTTCTTATTCTTCTCATATGAACTACCGCTGCCCACTTCTAACACTAAACCAGAGAAAACAAACATGTACTTACAATCAATTTCCACCATCATGTCATGATCAACCACCTCATTATAAGTTTTCAACTTTAACAAGAATAACTGATATTGGATCTCTAGACAAAACCCCATCTTTAATATCTGAGCCTTTATTTTCTCATTGGAAACGATCTCAGGTGCATAATGAACTAACTCTACAATGTGGATAGCATACTCTATCATTTTACAGTCTCCTAGAAAAATATCTAAAAAAATCCGAGACCTGAAAAAAGATAAAATCTTAGGACACTACTACTCATTGAAGATAACATAAAAGTCATTACAACTCATATGATCTTGCTTCTCAGATTGCACCACTGAGTCCCACTACTTATGATTGGGACCTTCCCGTACGAAATAAGCACACCTCACTCTAATTGCCTTAGGAGTATCAAGATAATGAAGCATCTTTTATATCTTCTCAAGCCACTCCTCCACTTATTGGGGTTACGTCCTACCTTAGAATGAATAAGGCTTGTTTTTTAGGAACTTATACGCCTTGTCCCATAGAGGACCTAGTTTGGGTTCTCTAGCCTGAGCAGGACTATATCTCTCTCATTAACCCAAATCATGATAATTCAGGACTAATTCTTCCACTAAACACTGATTAGTGGGTGAGGGAGAACTCTCTACCTCCTCTTCCTATGATTTCATAGTAATTCACCAAGGATAAATCTTACTACAACAAGAAAACATCACATGAAAAAACCATTAATAGCACATCAATGCACATTATGAATATTTTTATCAAAAAAAATAAATTTGAAACACTTCCACAAATCAAAACATAACTAAATCCATTACATTAAGTAGACAAACCAAACCACGACACCCTCACTCTGTGTCCTTATATAGTCTGTAGCCAGTACGTTATGCCGTGTAGAGAATTAAATAAAATTACAAACATCCCATAGTATATCTAGATATATCAGTAGGTTTTTTTGTCCAAACCCCCCACTCACAAGTAGAACCTCAAGCCCCAATAATACTAGGGTTGTTCTGTCAAGATCTTTCCCCAAATAACATGACCCAAAATTTAATGACCAACTCTGATACCATTTTTTCATGAACCATGCTGGAGTGCCATCCAACTTGAAACCTAAACTGGCATGTGGCATGGCTTGAAGGGTGTTCCCCAAACATATGGGCTAGAAACTAGTTCCTAGGTATCCAAAATACACTTCGAGAATGATTTCATCCATTTATATAATCACAGACAACCAACAACAAAAAGATCACAATAACTGATATCAAAACCAAACTAGGTACAATAATTTTAAGATTTAAAGTTTTACCACTTTAACCATGACCAAAATAAATATAATTGAATGGAAAATAAAAAACTATCCCAAAAACCTCCATGAAACAAGATGGGAATCCCCGTTAATCCACCACCATCAGCACCTGCAATAAGTGGAACACTAGAATCCAGATCCACTAATACCATCAAAATATATCTTACCTTTACACGGGTCATACATAAAAAATTCTACATACACCCAAAGGTGTATATAGGGTGTGATCCAATGCCTAGTCGAATGCCGCCCAAAATAAAGATTCCATGATATAACATTTGAAAACAAATTTTCATCCACTTTTTTATAAGAACACTTGAAACATTTTAAAAGAACATATAATTAAAATCATTTTTCAAGAGAACACTTTTAAGGAATTTTTTTTCACAAATAGGATTACTTGAAATAAAAACTCACACAAGGACCACCATATTGTAATGGCTGGAAACACGTAACATAATTATTATGTAATAAGAGAGAACCAAGGGAAAATCCATATGGGTATCTGGGAATAGTGAGACTCGATGATCCTTTTACCTCAATGATCAAAATACTCCAACTAAACTATCAATAGAGTCCTATTTCACCATCCATTAGAGGGGAACACATATCAGGGTCTAGTGGTTTACATATCATAAGACAAAACCAATAGAATTTCCATTCACGAGACACTAGAGTGGATTTCATCCCAATATCTAGTGGTATCTGATCATATCACATGTTTAGTTAGTTTTGAAGTCATTAATCCTACTAGACGAATCAGGGCCTTGACCACTTCAAAATCAACTAGTGTACAAGTTCTTGTTCACCCCCTAGATTCCCAGGATTCCCTTTGTGCTCAAATTCCATTTCACATATTTCATAAATAATATCTTTCACATATTCATGTGAAGAATAATAATCAAATAAGAAAATCACCACCTTCATAGTTTCACATTGATCCAATGATCAAAATCCACATGGAAACCACTATTTTCCAAAAAAACAAAACAACTTTCCATTTCACACGCACACCAAAAACATATGGAAATACATTTCAAACCACTTAAACAATTTATGAAACCCATTTTGAAAGAAAATAATAAGAAAACATGTGGAATCCAACCATTTAATTGTGAAAATGCCATTTCAAATTCATACTCAAATCAAAACCATTTTATAACATGTTGCACACCACTTTCAAAATTAAAAGACACATTTAAGGTGCACGGAAAAGAATCCAACATGCAATAAAACCCATTTATCTTATAAAATCAACATTCAACACATTCGTACCTTTAAATATATTTGAGAACACATTTCACACCTTTAACACATGGAAAAAATATATATTCAAGAAATACCACAATGAAGAACACATGAAACAAGACGAATTTACTTTATAAACCCATTTTAACCACATGTTCATCTCAATACTTTTTAAAAACATGCTTAGCTCCCCAAAAATAATCCACGAAACACATTTAAACAATAAAGAATGAAATAAAAACTAATATAATATTGTAAAATAATGGAACCACCAACCTCACACATGGAAACTTCCAAAAACTAGTTGAAAACCACAATTGCAGCACCACAAGACCCTATAATGGAACGATTGAACAAAAACCATCTTGATTTCACCTAACACATCAATATTGAATTCATATTAGGTCAATAAACCCTCTAGAAATAATGAAACCAATGATGGAGGCAGAGGAACCACAAAAGAAGGACAAAACCATGGAAAATGAGACTTACATATTGATTTCATAAAGAGTACAAACCAAAACAACATCAAAATTAGAGGTCCAAGGAAGGAAGGAAGGGAGGGAGAGGCGCCTAGGCTAGAAATGCTTATTTGGAGGATAAATTGGTGTAATTAATGTTAATTATTAATAAGACAAAAAAGTAAATTTCAACATTTTAATTACCTGGATAGGTCACATGGTTAGCCTAAACATCTTGTAAAACTATATGGAAACCATACCTCCCTCACTATCCAATAGGAATAATACATATGGTTATCATGCATAGTTTTCCAAATCGTGCATAAATGGTGCAGTCACCACTATCCAAAATGAACATTTTTTTTCATGTTTTCATAGGTGAGAGCACACGGTTTCCCCAAACTACATGCAAAACATGCACCACCTAATATCAAGCTCAAAATCTCTACTTTCGCCAACAAAATCAATGGTGAACCCAATGATAAATTCAAGACAGACATTAAAAAAAATAACTCGAAACAAAATCATGGAGGTGAAAAAGGGTAACATATCCCATGTCAAGGACGATCCGGTTGTGGGGTTAGAATGCCTAGAGAATGGTGATCATTCATTTATTACGCAACTTATCTTCCCTAGGGGTTCTATTCCACTGAAGATAAGAGATTTGGTCGAGTGGCTATCAATGATTAAGGGATTTTAAAACCATATGTATGTGTATTTGGCCATGGATTATTTAATATTATCTTAACCTCCATGGAATTTAAGATGTGTGAATGTGGATTTTTATTAACCTATCTTATGTTAGGATTTATTCACATCAGAGAATGGGACAAAAATTTCTGTATGCTTAAAGTTGGTCGATCTTCTATTCAGATATAGGTTAAGGTATATTGTATTAACTAGATTATTTTTCACCCCAAAATACTTTCTGACATTGATTTATCAATTTTTGTTCCAATTAAAATGAATAAATAAATGTAAGTACATTGATTTGATCAATTTTTCTCATTTTTTGGTGAAGTAGATATGAGTGATTCCATAGTTGACCATTTCATTATTTCTTCTGAGGAAGATGAATTTGATTTGAGAATATTAAATGATACTGTTCCAAATTGACTTATAAAATGAAAGGACGTTAGTCGTGATCTTTCAATCTGTAGAAGAACTTCTGTATGTGATTTCTGATCCACCGGTGGACATGAGGTAAAATATTTCTATTCAAAACATAGAAAATGAAATGTCCACTATGATTTTGATTTTTCAGAAAAGCTTAAGACCTATTCTAGAGAACAAGAAGGCTGATGGAATGGTAAGATGATAAAATTTGTCAATATAAATTGTAATGGGTCCATGGATGGCCATGTAAGGAATTTTTCTGGAAGACATGATAAAAATGATATTGGACAAAATGCATTGTGTGTTTTAGATACTGTTAATGAAACATTTGATATACATGGTTTCAGTTCTGATTTTTTCTGAGTAGGATGGTACAGTTCTGAAGCATCACTCTAAATGAAAGAAGATATTATGGTATGAAATCATTGTTAAAAATGAAATTTCACATAAGGCTTAAAAATAGTAAATTCTCTCTATCCCAAAATTTTAATATTAAAATATGATCATAGGCTACACTTGTACAATGCATAAATATTTCAATGCCTGTATTAGAGAATAATGTTAAAAAATGTTGATATGGAACAAATGGAAGTGAATGGAATTTATGATGTGAATCTTCTGGATGATCAAGGAAACAAAATTTCTATCTTGGGCGAGGCTAGTCAAGATTTTTTTGCGTGAACAATTGATTACATCATGAAACCGAAAAGGTAGGAAAAAAATTAAATTCTAATTCCTCTATGTAGTTAAGAAACAAGAAGGTAGAAATGTGTTTCGAGATGATGTTGGACAACCTAGTGCTTTGGAACCTTCACAATAACTAGATGACAATAGTATTCCTCAATCTACCTTACTGGATAAAGAGGTATTCAAAATAGTATCTTATAAAAAGGACATAAATTTTGATGTTAATAGCCAGGATAATGAACCATTAAAAAATGACTCAGGTACATCCATAAATGATTTTTAATAGGAATCATGTCACACTAATGAGTAGTAGGATACAAATGAAAATGTTTTTGGAGTCATTGAGTCACCCATTTAAGGTATAGGCCAACAATATGAGAAAATGATATAGCATCATGCCATAGAAACATAATATTTCAATACTCCTATATTGAGAGATTATGATGAAAATCAGCTAGATAAGGTGGTTCCTCAATATGATGATGAATCAAGTTCAAAAATCACTAATGTCAAAATCCTCATACAAAAAATGAGATCTTGGAGAAGAGGGAATCATCCAAGAAGTTGTGGACTTGGGTACAGATGAAGAATAATTGACTAGAATACCATATAGGAGAAAGAATGTAAGATAGGAATCATAATTAGGTAAAACGTTGGTATAAAACATGGACATCATATCCATAATTGACCAATCATATGTTCACTTTTCTTTCATGTTTTTAATAATGGAGATTCTCCACCACCTTCAAAAAAATAGGTAAATTTTATTTATTTATTTTTAATATCATTTCAGGTAATATTATTTATTTATTTTTAATATTTATCAATATTTTTTTGAATGTAATCATTTTCTAAAATTTATTTAAATATATTTATTTACTATGTTTTGATATTTTCAACATGTATTAATCTTTATATTAATGTATATCCATATTTAATTTTATTAATAATTTTTATAATTAATATAACATATCCATTTTTAATATTTTTAAATTATATTCATTTTTAATTATTCAATTTCATTCAGTTTTAATATTCATGCATGTATGATTATGTATCCATTATTAATGATTTTTAGTAAAAAATTCTCTATTATTTATTAAATGTATGAAACCCACTTTTTTATGGGTAGGGGTCAACCCATTAAATGGATTTTCAGTCTAGGCCTAAAGATCCATGACCGAACAAAAGGCACTGACCCATTTGTCTTAATTTTATAGATCATAAAACATTATGGTCCCATGGTCAGTCCGATGATGGAATTTTTGGCTGCCGGAAGCCTGGTGTCACCATCGTCCCACCATCATCAGATCTCCTTCGGTCATTAGACTTTAATAGGGCACCCCCGATACAACTCTCCACCACGATCCCTAGATCGATTTTTCCAGCTGCCTACCTACATGTCGTCTTCATCACATCCTAGAATCTCCCACTGTACACCTCACTTTAATATATTTTTAATTAAATATATTTATATTAATTTATAATTATATTTATAAATACAAATTTAAAATTCATTACGTAAATTTATTATAATATAAATATTTATTTATAATTATATACATATTTATTTATTTATAATTATATGCATTTAAAAATTTAAATTATATTCATTATATTATTAAATATTTATCATATTGGTTTTTATCAAAACCTTTTTAGTAATGATATAGACAGGTCCTTATCAATACTCTAATATAATGTGATGATAAAAGCTATCTTTTTAAGTGCTAATATTCTATCACCGATAAAACCCTTTCCAAATCTTATAAATTTAGCCTTAACTAAATCCAATTTTCTTGCACCATTTAGTCTCTTGCAGAATTCTAGCTCTTCCACCACTCCCCCTTGACATTTTTAGGAAAATCAATATTCTAAAACTCATAGTTATGTTATTACTTGTACCCATATTGCATCTATTAGTATCTTTACGTTGTCTTAGATATCAATCACCTCCTCTATGCATAACTGACCCAACGACGCATAGCCACCAGAAATATACCATTCTTACAGGTCATTTAGTAGGGATTACACTGGGCGTAAATGAAATGATTTGGGGGGATAGAAATTTATTTCACCTATAGAAATGTTTAATTTTCAATACGGTGTAATTTTTTGTTTTCCTCTACCCATATCATGTTATGAAGCATAAATACGACACAAACTGCACAAAATAAATATAAATATTTTTTATAATCTAATTTTAAAAAAACTCAACACTCAAAATCAATACATTGTGACAGCGTTAGAGGTGAAGGTTTTTGAGTGTCACCAAAACCATATTTTGAGAAGAAAAAAGCCAAAATGAGATATATATGAGGTGATGAAAGGTCTAAAGGTGAAGATATGTACTTTTGATGATATTATTATTCATTTTGGTTTAGTGGATCAGTATACATGAAAGGATCAAAGAGAACAAGTGGTGAAAAAAGGTAAGTATTTAAAGAGAAAAATGACCACACTAGCCTTCAGGATAGCCATTACCATCAATTTCACAACCCATCTCCTAGGGACCATGTCGTAACAACCCCAAGACCGCCTTCCATAGGCCAGGGGCTGGTGACTAGCACTAGAAAGGAATATCCCTCAAACTAGGAAGGCATTGCCTTTATAACTTGTAAACTCACACAACCAAGCACATAAAAAGATACGAGCACAAAGTAAATTGTATAGAAAAAAGGGTGTGTACAGAAACTAAAGGGGGGTAGAATACAAGCCCAACTAGAACGTACTTGTAAAACTGAAAATAGATCATGTGAGCACCCACTAAGAATCCTACCTGAAGGGTAGGTACTACTCTCGTACGGTCATCTCTACAGATCATCTCATCTTATGTCCGCCACCGATCAGCCTCCAGTCCTGGTACCCTCATCCTCAGTCAACATTGTCCATCGTCTACACAAGACACAACAAGGTGCGGGAAAAGCCCATGTAGGGGTGAGTAAAATGATACTTAGTAGGGACCCCAAGACCCCCAAAGGTCTCTCTGTATCCACAAAGGTTAAACCACAGAGCAATACCGAAATCACCAAGAAATAAAACAACAGTCAAACCTACTTAGGTATACGCCCATACATATACCTAAGCTATCAAGTATACACATCTGATTCAAGAGGAAACATGAGGCCGAACTCTTTAGCCAAAAATTACAATTGTTCCACGAAGGAATGAATACCCCAAAGGTAACACCACAAAGGTTTGTACCAAAAAGTTAATGCCACACAAAAGAATATGACAAAGGTATCACCATGAAGGTAAGTACCACAAAGGTACGCCACACAGAAAAATACCACAAAGGTATCACCATGAAGGTAAGTGTCACATAGGTATGCCACACAGAATAATACCACTAATGTATCACCATGAAGGTAAGGACTCAGTTCACACCAGGTATAACCGAAGTATGAAAGTATAGATGATTTCTCATAAGCTAGATCATCTTACTTCACCGAGAAGCTCTGCTATTGACCCAAACAGGATAAAATATGACCCATAGTAGATCTGAAGATAACCAATACATGATATGAAGATGTCCAACACAGGATCGGTATGTGCTGACCAACATAGAATCACTGAGTGCTGACCCACATAGAATCGGTATGCACTAACCTACACAGGATCACCGAGCGCTGACACACAAATGATCTGAAGATTCTTCAAGTATAGCCAGCCAGTGGGTTTTCTCACTAAGCATGCTTGATTCTGGGAGGTACTTCTCGTCAAACCATTGTTCGATACTTAAACTACCACGAAGTCCCATGAGGGAGTATCATGAAGGTCTATCACATAATAAGGGACCCAACACCACTGATAGCGTGTCAATCGGACGCTCGGTCTGTAAGTTATTAGTGTTTCTGTTTTGAGGTCCCGGTTGAATTCGAGTTCGATCCAACCTGGTTGTACTCCAACATTATCCAAAACTCAAGTGGAGTATACAAAAATGGGTTGTCTCAATCCAATGATTCTGGCACCGTAGGCGGTTCATGAAATGGACATCCAGTTTTCAAGAAAAGGCTCTTTAAGTGTTTCTGGGCCCGGGTCTGGTCCGACCCGGTCGGTTCGTCATGGCAGTGCTGGGCCAAGGTCCAGCCCGGCCTGCAAGGGGGTCGCCCAACATGTGAGGGGATGCCTCAAACCGTGATGGGGTATCTCAACCCACGATGGGTGCCCCGGACTGGCCCATGATGGGCAGGCGGCACAGCCTACTGTGGGCAACCCTTTGGGCAGCATGGTCCACCCCGAGCTAGCGCTGAAGGGAAGTGCCCACCCCTTCCATTTAGAACACCATGTGGCAGCGCCATTAGGTGCATCCAAGTCACTCGCGGGACCTGAGCAGGTCCCGTTGATTCATTTCGCCGGACCGGTGCTCTAGATGGCTATCCTCCCAGCAGCGTGACGACACTGATGTCCTCCCACAACTGGTTAGGTGTTAGATGCCCTCCGGGGCACCGCTGTGGCAAATCATCCATGGCTTCCTGCTCAATTGATGGCGTTGATGCGCACTGCCCTACCTCACATGGACTGCTAGTGTGCCGACCAATGTCCTCCCACCGCTGCGGCCGACGGGCCATGGCCTCCTTCGCTACCGACGACACGGATGCCTGCTGCGCCGGTTCTACGTGGTCGGCCGGGTGCTAGCTACCACCTTCCTCCACCATGGCCGACAGGACGCGGTCTCCTTCTATGTCATAGTTGCACCGCCACCATCATCGCGGTCTATGAAGAACACATCAATAATAAAGATATGGAGGTATCGTTTCATGTTTGTTTGTCCCTCACCCTCCACGTTAGACCGATATCATGTGACTTTGAGAAGAATGTTTCGACATAAAACCACAAAGAAAAAACCTAAACACACCCCTACCTTGTTTGTTATTTGGATATGGCATGAGTAAGAGGAAGAATTCGATGAAAGGGACACCGACGTTCGTTGCTCCTGCAACACGTTTCTGATCCAGGCTCGTGCATCGTCCTCATTCTTCATTGGGGGTGGTTCTTCATTGGATGATCTTCTTTGTTGGTGGAACTTCCTTCAAAAGTTTTCAACCATAACTAGTTTCCAACCCAATTCTCTCCACATGAGGTGAGGAGCCAATCTTATTAATATTAAGTATTATTAATTAATCAAATCATGTTGGCATGTCAATGGGGAGGTTCCAAGAGTTACCTTCCTTCAAAAGAGCAATTTTGGTGGTCCCCACCACCATGAACTGAAATGGGATGTTTCAAAATAAATAAATAAAAGTTAAATATTTTATAATATTATTTTTTTAACCCTCCCACGTAAATCTAAAAAACTAACTTCTACCCTCGGCATACTACGGTCGAGGTAATGGTCTGTTTAAGCGAATATCGGCGCTGCAAGTTCAACAGTGTCCAAATATTTCAATTCCCAGCACTGTTTCAAATGTTTCAAAATTCCACTCATGCGTTTACTGAATGTACCTAAAAAGAGTTCAGAAATTCATTTCGGGCACTCTGGGCCTTGGAATCACGCGCCATCAATTTTTGCGGAACCGTAATATTTCCATATAATTAAAATAAATTACAAGAAAAATTATTGGTCTTTACATTGTCCGCACCTAAGGGATTTGTGTCCCCAAAAGCCACAACACAAACTATGGAATCAAGTTGGGGTACTGCGCACGAATCTGAGCCTCATGCTCCCATGTGCTCTCCTGGAGGTTCTCATGCTGCCAACAAATGTGCACCAGAGGTATTGATTATCCATGTATGACTCTCTCCTACTGATCCTCAATCTCTAATGAAACATCTGAAAACGTCTCCCCATCATCTAATTCCAAGTCTCTGTGGTCGATGATGTGAGATGGGTCATGCATGTATCTCCTTAGCTAGGATACAAGGAAAATTTCAGGCACCTGATTCAACAGAGTGGGAAGAGCTAAGCGGTATGCCACCTTGCCAACTCTGTTGAGGACCTGAAAGGGTCCGATGAACCTAGAAGATAAGTTGTCTTTCCTAGCCAAATATCTGCAAACCTCATCGATGTGAGACCCATATAAAGAGATGGTGACCATCCTTGAACTCAAGAGGTCTTCGTCTTCTATGATCTGTGCAGTCTTCATCTGCTCCTGGATGATCTGCACCTTTTATGTGGTATCACATACAATCTCTGGTCCCATGAGTGCTGACTCCCCTAGGTCAGTCTAGCATAGAGGTGATCTGCAAGGTCGAACATACAACTCCTCGAATGGTGCCATACTAATGGTGGTGTGGTAGCTATTTTTGAATGCAAACTCCACCAAGGGCAAGTGACCCTCCCAACTGCAGCCTAAATCAAGGATGCAAGAATGTAACATGTCCACAAGGGTCTGAATGGTCAGCTCTGTCTGACCATCCTTCAAAGGATGGAAGGCAGTGCTTAATCGATGTTGAGTCTTGAATGCCTCCTATAACCCCTTCAATAGCCGAGAAGTAAAACATACATCACAATCGGAGACAATCATAGATGGAACCCCGTTAAGCCACACAATATCCTACACGTAGAGGCCTCTCATGCCCTATACTAGTCCATTCTCTCTGATAGGTAGGAAGTGGGATGCATTGGTGAGTCGTTCAACGATCACCTAGATGGAATCCTACCCCTTGGATGTGTTTCGAAGTCCTATCACAAATTCCACAAAGATTCCATCCCACTTCTACACTGGCACCTCTAGTGGTTGAACTAAGCCCACTGGAACCTGATGCTCTACCTTTACTTTGCTGACAAGTGAGTCACCGAGAGACAAACTCTACTATGTCTTTCTTTATTCTCAGCCACCAGTGCTAATTCTAGAGGTCCTGTAACATCTTCACCCCTCCTGTATGTACCGTTAGAGGAGACGTATGGAACTCCCTCAACACTTTCTCTAGTAGCACCAATTGTACCATAGTACGCCCTATGAAGAGAATGGCATGCTCCTTGCCATCAAAAAATCCATCAGGTGATAGTCCTATGGATATCTGATCACGTCGTGCCTTGCAATCTGTGTCCCCAAGTTGTGACTCTCTTACTTGATAAAGAAGTAGGGGAGTGATTGTTAGAGATTGAAGATAATATACTCCATCTCAATCCACGTATTATATCCATAAAGTGTCTTGTTGCTTCGTCGCCTCACTCAACAACTGTATTCCTGATCTCCTATTGAGTGCATATGCTACTATGTTCCCCTTACCAGAAGTATAGACTATCTCGAAGTCATTGTCCTGGAGAAACTCAAGCCAATGTCATTGTCTTAGGTTCAGGTCCTTATGGGAGAAGATATACCTACGACTCTTGTGATCAGAGTAGACTATAATATGTTTTTCCACCAAGTAATGTTGCCACATCTTCAAATAGAAGACCAATGCTGCTAACTCCAGGTCATGGGTAGCATAGTTCTGCTCATGCTATCTCAGCTATCGAGAACCATACACGATCAATACTCTCTCCTATATTAGGACACATCCAAGCCTGGTCCCTGTTGTGTCGCAGTAGACTACGTACCCAATGCCCTCCTCTGGTAGACTCAATATGGGGAACTCGTAAGTATCTACCTCAGCTCTTGGAAACTTCGTTGGCATCCCTCCAACCACATGAAGGGTTTCACCTTCTTCGTCAATGCTTATAAGGGTTCCACAAATCTGGAAAAGTTAGGCACAAACCTCCTGTAGTAACCGGCCAAACCCATGAAACTCCACACTTCTGTCACAATCTTGGGTGGCTCCCAAGAAAGCAAAGCCTCAATCTCCAATGGATCCACCGAAACTCTAGCCTATGAGATGATGTATCCTAGGAAGTGAAACTCTCAAATCCAGAATTGGCACTTCGAGAGATTACCATAATGCTAGTGCACTAAGAGTGTGTCCAAAACTATCAATAGATGACAGGAATGCTCCTCCTCCGTCACTGAGTATATCAGGA
Source organism: Viscum album (assembly GCA_963277665.1). NCBI lineage: Eukaryota > Viridiplantae > Streptophyta > Magnoliopsida > Santalales > Viscaceae > Viscum > Viscum album. The sequence continues at coordinate 1,860,455,563 of OY728119.1, forward strand.
TGTCATCGATGTAGACAACTACAAAGAGATCAAGGTATGGTGGTAAGATCCTATTCATGAGTCCCATGAACACTGCTGGGGATTTGGTCATGCTGAATGGCATAACCAAGAACACATAATGGACATACCGACATCTGAAGGCTGTCTTCTTCACAGCCTCATCTCATACCCTAAGATAGTGGTAATCTGATCTGAGGTCTACTTTCAAAAACCATCGTTCTCTCTTCAGATGATCAAAAAGATCATCAAACCTCGGGATTGGGAACTTTTTCTTCACATTCACCTTGTTCTGGCGCTGAAAGTCCATACAGAGTCTCAAACTCCCATCTGCCTTCAGGGAGAAAAAAATCTGGGCTGCCCAAGGAGAAAAATTAGGCCTAATGAACCCCTTACTCTCCAAGTCCTCCAACTGAACTCGTAGCTCTCAAAGATTCTTGGGAGAAATATGATATGCTGGTGTAGATATCGGTGTCATCCTGGGGTATATGTAGATATAAAAGTCCACCTCTCTGTGAAAAGGCTAACCCATAACATCATCAGGGAAAACATTAGTGTACTGGTCCACCACTACAGAATAGATTGGACTCTCAACATCAACCTCTACAAGGGCAAGGCTAACTGATGTGTGATCGGCTGCACCCTCCTTTGGGTAAGTCCATCCTATGCTGCAAAGGTTCCCTTATCACCGGTGAAGGAAAACCGGGTCCCATCCTCGCAGACACACCACAATTTTCACCTAATACAGTTGATATGAGCATGGACTGTGGATAACTAGTCCATACCCAAGATGATGTCATAAGGCCTCGATGCCGCTACTAGAAAATCTCATCTGAAGCTCTCGCCTCCTAGAATAAGATCGCACTGCTGGAACTAGTGTGTAATCACCAAATCGTCTCCCATAAAAGTCTCTAACCGTAAGGATCAAGCCAATGACTGCACTGGTATCTCTGTGCTCCAAACGAGTGTCATGGAAATGAAAGAGTGACTAGAACTTGTGTCTATAAGTACTGTAGCTAAGGTGGAGTAGACACAGATCGTACATCGTATCATCTCTGGAGTGCCATGGTGGCAGGCCAGCTACCTGGAGATGAGCTCGTATATGTCCACCTACTCCCTATTGTCTGGGTGGACCTCCTAGAGGTGGTGGTAGTAGAAGATCGTAACGCCACCCACCACATGCTACAAAACCAGCTCCTCTACAAAATCTGCCTCCTGCCTATGGACCTCCTTGATCAAATATTTTCCTCTGCCCAGGCGGTCCTTCGACCGTATGCTAGTCATCTGTACAGCGGGTCAGGAAGTCGTGAGCCATGTGACCCTGCTCGCCACACTGCCTTCTCCTCAGGTATCCTACTCTATCTCGAGAGCCTCACAGAATGGACCTTGTATCCAGTGTCCATCCACCTGTAGGTCTAGACCTCTTGGACCTCTACGTCATTTGTCTACTTCCAGCAGCAGATGACTCCACTACGTGACGTCCGATGGTGGGTCTCGCTGTTGGTGACTGCTCAGCGAGGAAACTCTCCACTAAGAGTTCTCGTTATAACACCTCCACCTATTTCGGGATTCTCATAGAAATAATCAAGGCTCTAATATCTCATTTAAGCCCCTACTCAAAGGTTCGAGCACTTAAGAAAGAGTCTCGCACCATGTCAGTGGAGTAGCGCGAGAGGTCGGTGAAGCTCAATGAATATTGTGCCACAGTCATGATGGGCTGCTGCAAGTGGAGAAGCTTCTGTATATGCACTGAGTTTAAGTTCATTGGGATGAAATCTTCCCTAAAAGGTCTCTCGAAGTCTGCCCAGATGAGAGTGACCTCATCGTGAACCCGGAGCATCATGCTCCACCATCTGCCTGCTACTGCCTAAATAAGACTGACGAAAAGAGTTACAATGAGATCAGCTGGTGTCCCTACAAGTCGAAAAACTCTAACCATAACCCCATGGAAGTCCTTAACTATAGCAACCCTCCTTTTTATCACATAAACATTCATTACATTTTACAAAACCAAGGATCTTTAAGGTTTATTGTCCTGGAAACCAGGAACTTAAAACATGAAAACATAAAACATTCTTCTTAAACACTTGAAAGGAATATTCTTAAGTTCATCCTAGGTTCATTACTACATCTCTTAACCTGGGAACATACATCAAAAGAAAGGGTGAGCAGAAGGCCCAGTAAGGGAAACAAGAGAAACATTTTACATGTGAACATGAGATACTTCAATAAGGTCATGAAAAGAACATTAAGGCATGAGAAAGAAATCATGAGATATATCATAATAAAAATAACATTTTTCATAACTTGAATATTTGGCTACAACATTTAATATTGAAAATCATTTCGTTTCACCAAGGTTCATCCCCAAGGTGTCATTAAAAATTACCAAGGTTATTCACCAAGGTATCAGTCTAAAAGGTCATCTCTAGAGATTAAGTCTTTACCCAATGCATTGGAGCGCTATCTGGGCGCACCCTTTACATGTCTTTATTATCATGTGAGCCACATATATCATTATAAAACATTTCATAATTAACCCATATAGCATAAAATAAATGGGTTTCATTTCATAATCATAACATTTTAAAAACTGCTTTAAAGAAATGATCTTTACGCCACTTTAAAACCCACAGAAAAGGAAGGTGGGTCTCAAGTATGTAATTCACAGAATTTAAAATAGAAAATTTTGGTATATATTTGAATACCCTTTTAGAAGAAAGAGCTTTGAGTATTCACTTAATAATACAAAAGAACTTTAGAAAAAGAGAGAGACATTTTGAGACTGAAATTCTACAGCATAATAGCTATGTTACGAGGTTTTAAGAGACATTAAAAAGGGAGGGCACATGGGTCAAACACTCATAAATGACCCATAAAACAGTATAGGTGAAGAATATAGAGGATTTGAGAACATTATAATGAAATTTTAAAGATATACCATATGAAATTAAGAACATGAAAGGAAGACAAAAATAAGATTCCTATTATGAAAATTCGGTAGCCCAACGACGTCACTTAAACTTCAACAAAAATGAATTGAAGAGATCAAATAGGGTCTCTCATCATACGAACATAAAAGATAAGTATGATAGATATAGATATAACACCCCAACATAATAAAAAAGTAACTTGAAATACTTTACATGAAAGTAGATCATTGAAAAATGAGAAAGGTGAATGAATCCCTTAAAAATTCGACAGCCTAACAGTGTCACATAAACTTCAACCAAAAATGAATTAACAAGATAAAAATAGGGTCTCTAAACATATGAACATAAGGGTTCAGTATGAAATATATAGATATCATTCCCCAACATAATAAAAAGTAACTTTAAATACTTGGCATGAAAATAGATCTTGAAAACGAGAAGGGTGAAAGAATCCCTTAAAAATTCAGCAGCCTAACGACGCCACTTAATACTTAAAAATACAGAATTGAGGAGATAAAATGGGGTCTCTCATGATATGATCATAAAATATTAGTATTATAGATATAGACATCATACCCCAAAATAATAAAAATGAACTTGAAATACTTTAAATGAAAATAGATCTTGAAAAATGAGAAGGGAGAAAGAATCCGTTACAAAAATTTCGGCAGCCTAACAGCGCCACTTAAAACTTCATAAAACGAAGTAATGAGAGAAAGATGGGATATCTCATTATATGAACATGAAAAAGGGAAGTAATAGTAGTATAAAAGTATATCCTTTAAGATAATAACATGGAGTATAAAAGAAATGATATAAAAGAGATTACTTTAAAAGAAAGAGAGAGGTCAGATCCCTTACCTTAAAACGTAACTCTTAAAACTCAAGGAATTGGACCTTGAGGGCTTGGGGGAACCTTGGGAGGACTCCTTGGGAGGTAAGGAGACCATAAATTAGTTTATAATGATTTTGGAGTCCAAAGGATGAGAGAATGGCTTGGTATTTATAGGGAAAGTGAGGGGACAAGGCATTAATGGCCAAGAGACACCTCATAAGTTGGTTTCTCAAAACCATGTGCTCTCCCATGATATTTCCCATGAAGTTAGGCCACATGGGTCCCCCAATACAATAATTAATCAAATTTGGTCGGCCAACCCATAAAATATCTCATGACATCATCATGGCATAGTTATGATGTCATTAAACATACTGAAACCCTAAAACTGTATTTTTACTATTCACTGAAAATTCAATTTTCTCAGAACAATCCCAAAATTTCACCTTAACCAAATATCAATGCTCTGATTTCAAAAATGAAATCCATTTTATAAAAATAATTTTCTAAATATTTTTAATTTATTTTTTAAATAAATACACTATTCACCGCAAAATTCATTTTTTTCAGAAAAAACCCCAAAATTTACCTTAACATAATATCGATGCTCTGAGTTCAAGAATAAAATCCATTTTATAAAAATATTTTTCTAAATATTTTTAATTTAATTTTTAATTAAAAAACTCTATTCACTTGAAAAAACTAATACTTGAATAATAATTTATGAAACCGTTATTTGACCATTTTATTGAATCACATTACTTAATCAAGGTGCCTAGATTATATTAATACATTCTTTAAGTGAGATTTCTAATCCATTTGGTCACATTACTAATCCTAAGAATAAAATCCCTATTCATAATTTACTATTCATCAAAAATTAAGTTGATATTATTAGACTCTAAATTTCGTACTGAACATAATTGTAGAAGACCATTTTTTGAAAATCATTACACATTTTTAATTATTTACGGTTTACATAAACATTTTTTGAAATATCCTTTCTCTAAAATTCACCAAAAATATGCATACTATATTTATCCGGACATTTAAAAAGTCATAAATATCATCATAACAAGAAATCCCAATTTTTATTTAAAAAAAAGGATTACACAAGGCAGTTACGGTCTCCTTGCATGTCCCCTTATCACACCAGCATATGACCTAAGTGTAAGGTGTGCTAAGGTTAGAGAATCCAAGGGAGGCTCGACCAACATCGCACGAGTAGTAATTTCTATCAGTTTGAACTTCTCGCAGTGGCGATCCCGTTCTAGCTTCACACGATGAAGTTCAGCTTGGGTTTGGTCCAGAGCAAAGCCTAGTGGTGCTGCCTCCTTCCCAAGTTCTGTTAGATGGGCTTCGATCGGTCCAAGACAACTGGGTGAGGCCATATAATCTTCTTTCTATATTAATTAACCAAGATTACTTGTATTTAGAGACAATAATCTAAATGTTTAGTTTACATCGGTCATATTGACCAATGGTCATATAATAGTCAAAACCCAACGGTCTCATTTTAATTATACTCATTTTATCAAATGCAACAGTTTTGTTGAGTATCAAAAATAAAATAACACACAAAATTAGGAAACAAGATTTATGCAAAATTCCGGGTCATTACAATCTTCCCCCCTTATGAAATTGCGTCCTCGTAATTTTTAAAAAACTGGGTTTTGAAATTTCATTGAAAGTCCCACATCGGAAAAGGAGTCAGAAAAACTATTACTTTAAAAGAAAGAAAGGGAAGTACAAAGGTCACTTGAGGTAACCAATACTAGGATTCCATGGAGGAAACCATGGATATGTAATAAAAAACAAAGGGTCAAGTTCTAGGGGAGAGTGATAGAAAACATGATTAGGAGAAAGTTAACCATAAGAAAATCCTAAACTTTTGATGTGTGTAAACGGTCGTTGATTACCTAGTAGGAAACGTAAACCAACAACGTTTTTGTTTTACGTTCCTTTTCATAATTTTGAGGAATTCATTTACTACATAGAAAAAAACATAAGAAAATATACCTACCTTCAAGTAGAGTTTCATCCTTTAATAAGTACCTACCAAAACTATTCTTTTCTCCAAATGATGAGAATTCAAAAACACTTGGTCTCATCAAAATCACAAGAATAATCATCTAGAGAATCACATAATCCACAAAAGATTAACTATCTATTTCTTCTATCTTTAAACATTATCCCAAAAACAGAAATGTTAATGTAAAACAACTTTTCAAAAAGATAGAATCCCATAGGAATGGAAACTACTTTTAAATCTTCAAAGTTCCATGGTACTACCCAAAGTTCATCATAGACCATTCCATAAATAACGGTCCTTAAAATTCCTTGAAATAAACCAAACTATGATTGAAACCCAAATACCAGAAGGATTTTATAACATAGTCTTTCAAAATAAACTTCATCATTCATCTCCAAACAACATCAACCAGTCCTAACATCTTATAACAAAAGTAGCTAACCTAAACATATTTTACCCATGATAGGTAAATCATTTCCATAAGTAACCTAAATTACCATATGTTGACCTCAAATTCATCGATTCTTCAAAATATAAGTCAACCTTACTCCTCAATGAAAATACTGTAGTAATCTATTTACCTCAATCATATAGGGTCCCCAAAATAGTGAACGTCTTCCAAAATAATAATCATCTTTCAATCCCCTAATCAACTCTGTCATATTAATATGGAAATCGTCGCATTTCCTATCACATTGGTTTTTGGGACATGTTCTTCCATTTCCCACCACTAACTAAGAAGAGAAAGTATAATTAGGGGCTTAAATACTTATCCAATAATCATGAAAAGGATCATAAAGCATATAAGGATAACTTGTAGAATAAAAGTATACCCTAACTTGTGATCCCTTAGGTTTCAAACTAGTTTATCCATGATCATATATTCTTATGTGAATCTTTATTTTATTTTATCTTTGTTCCTTTAATAATGGTTCATACTAAGCTTATGAATTTACCAAAGCATATCCTCCGGGAGTGTCGTAACCAAGAGTGCAGCAAGGCCCGTTGTCGTGTACCAGTTCCCGTTCGAGTCTAGCTCAAAGCGGTGTTTTTGGGTTTTACCCCTATGTACATCTATGCCAGAGCCACCTCTACCTGCTCGTATCCAGACAGGGATGTATTTGCTTGGGAACCCCTTACTCAATACTCACCAAAATACCAGGAAGATTTCCTATATTTAAACTTTTCTGTAGGGTACTTCCTAGAGTTTTCATATCCTAATTTTCACAAATAACTAAACCATACTTTGATACCAACTATAGCATCCCGCCTTTTTATCACATAAACTTTCATTACATTTTACAAAACCGAGGATCTTTAAGGTTTAGTGTCTTGGAAACCAGGAACTTAAAACATGAAAACATAAAACATTATTCTTAAAAACATGAAAGGCTTCTCCTCATGTTCATCCTAGGCTCATTACTGCATCTCATAACCTGGGGACATACATCAAAAGAATGGGCGAGCAGAAGGCCTAGTAAGGGAAACAAGAGAAACATTTTACATGTGAACTTGAGATACTTCAATAAGGTCATGAAAAGAACTTTAAGGCATAAGAAATAAATCAGGAGATATATCATAATAAAAATAAAATTTCTCATAACTTGAAGATGTGGCTAAAACATTTAATATTGACCATCATTTCGTTTCACCAAGGTCCATCCCCAAGGTTTCATTAAAAATTACCAAGGTTATTCCCCAAGGTATCAGTCTAAAAGGTCATCTCTAGAGATTAAGTCTTTACCCAATGCATTGGAGTGCTATCTGGGAGCACCCTTGACATGTCTTTATTATCATGTGAGCCACATATATCATCATAAAACATTTCATAATTAACCCATATAGAATAAAATAAATGGGTTTCATTTCATAATCATAACATTTTAAAAACTGCTTTAAAGACATGATCTTTACGTCACTTTAAAATCCACAGAAAAGGAAGGTGGGTCTCATGTATGTAAATACCAGAATTTAAAATAGAACATGTTGGTATATATGTAAATACCCCTTTATAAGAAAGAGCTTTGAGTATTCACTTAATAATACAAAATAACTTTAGAAAAATAGAGAGACATTTTGAGATGGAAATTCTGCAGCATAACGGCTATGTTACGAGGTTTTAAAAGACATTAAAAAGGGAGGGGACATGGGTTAAACACTCATAAATGTCCCATAAAATAGTATAGGGGAATAATATAAAGGATTAGAGAACATGATAATGAAATTTTAAAGATATACGATATGAAATGAAGTACATGAAAGGAAGACAAAAATAAGATTCCTCTTATGAAAATCCGGCAGCCCAACGACGTCACTTCAACTTCAACAAAAATGAATTGACAAGATCAAATAGGGTATCTCGTCATATGAACATAAAATATCAGTATGATAGATATAGAGATAATACCCCAACATAATAAAAAATGAACTTGAAATACTTGACATGAAAGTAGATCTTTGAAAAATGAGAAAGGCGAATGAATCCCTTAAAAATTCGGCAGCCTAACGGCATCACATAAAAATTAACCAAAAATGAATTGAAAAGATCAAAATAGGGTCTCTAATAATATGAAAATAAGGGGTAAGTATGAAAGATATAGAGATAATACCCCAATATAATAAAAAAACGTGAAAGACTTGACATGAAAATAGATCTTGAAAACCAGAAGGGTGAAAGAATCCCTTAAAAATTCGGCAGCCTAACGACGCCACTTAAAACTTAAAAATGTTGAATTGAAAAGATAAAATGGGGTCTCTCATCATATGATAATAAAAGATTAGTCTGATAGATATAGATATCATACCCCAACATAATAAAATGGAACTTGAAATACATGAATCTAGATCTTGAAAAATGAGAAGAGAGAAATTTCGGCAACCTAACAGCGCCACTTAAAACTTCATAAAACGAAATAATGAGAGTAAGAGGGGATCTGTCATTATATGAACAGGGAAGGGGAAGTAAGAGGAGTATAAAAGAACATCCTTTGACATAAAAACATGGAGCATTAAAGAAATGACATAAAAGAGATTACTTGAAAAGAAAGAGAGAGGTCGGATCCCTTACCTTAAAACGTAACTCTTAAAACTCAGAGGTTTGGACCTTGAGGGCTTGGGGGCACCTTGGGAGGACTCCTTGGAAGTTAATGAGACCAGAAATTCGTTGAGAATGATTTTTGTGTCCAAAGGATGATATAATGTCTTGATATTTATAGGGAAAGTGAGGGGACAATGCATTAATGGTCAAGGGACACCTCATAAGTGGGTGTCTCAAAACCAAGTGCTCTCCCAAGATATTTTCCAGGAAGTTAGGCCACATGGGGCCCCCAATACAATAATTCATCACCTTTGGTCGGCCAACCCATAAAATATTTCATGACATAATCATGACACAGTTATGATGTCATTAAACATACTGAAACCCTAAAACTGTATTTTTACTCTTCACTGAAAATTCAACTTTCTCAGAAAAATCCCAAAATTTCACCTTAACAAAATATCAATGCTCTGATTTCAAAAATGAAATCCATTTTATAAAAATAATTTTCTAAATATTTTTAATTTATTTTTTATATAAATACACTATTCACTGAAAATTCATTTTTTCAGAAAAAACCCCAGAATTTTACTTAACATAATATCGATGCTCTGAGTTCAAAAATAAAATCCATTTTATAAAAATAATTTTCTAAATATTTTTAATTTAATTATTAATTAAAAAACACTATTCACCTGAAAAAACTAATACTTGAATAATAATTTATGAAACCATTATTTAACAATTTTATTGAATCCCATTACTTAATTAAGGTGCCTAGATTATATTAATAGTTTCATTAAGTGAGATTACTAATCCATTTGGTCACATTACTAATCCTAAGCATTAAATCACTATTCATAATTTACTATTCATCAAAAATTATGTTGATCTTATTAGACTCTAAATTTCGTAATGAACATAATTGTAGAAGACAATTTTTTGAAAATCATTACACATTTTTAATTATTTAAGGTTTACATAAATGTTTTTTGAAATATCCTTTCTCTAAAATTAACCAAAAATATGCATACTATATTTATCCGGACATTTAAAAAGTCATAAAAATCATCATAATAAGAAATCCCAATTTTTATTTAAAACAAAGGATTACACAAGGCAGTTACGGTCTCCATACATTGCCCCTTATCACACCAGCATAGGACCTAAGTGTATGGTGTGCTAAGGTGAGAGAATCTGAGGGAGGCTCGACCAACATCGCACGAGTAGTAATTTCTATCAGTTTGAAATTCTCGCAGAGGCGATCCTGTTATAGCTTCACACTATGAAGTTCAGCTTGGGTTTGGTCCAGAGAAAAGCCCAGTGGTGCTACCTCCTTCCCAAGTTCTGTTAGATGGGCTTCGATCGGTCCAAGACTACTGGGTGAGGCCCTCAAATCTTCTTTCTATATTAATTAACCAAGATTACTTATATTTAGAGACAATAATCGAAACGTTTAGTTTACAGCGGTCATATTGACCAATGGTCATATAACAGTCAAAACCCAACGGTCTCATTTTAATTAGACTCATGTTATCAAATGAAACAGTTTTGTTGAGTATCAAAAATAAAATAACACACAAAATTAAGAAACAAGATTTATTCAAAATTTCAGTTCGTTATATTAGCCACCTTTGGATCCGTCTCTCCCTAGAACCTCGGTGGCCTCTGCACTGAAACTCATTCAGTGCGCTCAAGCGGTGTGCACCCTCTGCTATTGTGGCTGGTGGCATCAGCTGCCCAATGGGTAGTGGTTATGCTGGTACAACACCCGATGGTACAACTTCCGTAAGGTGGCTCGGAACCGTATCCTCGTCGCTCGGTGGGCTGTCATCACATACTCTACCTGGACCCTTGGATGTCTGTCTGCGTGGAGGCATCCTGAAAGAATAGGTTAGCCACGATCAAAAAGTTATACCTGGTGAGTTGACTCAAATATATCACAAAGAAAACTTTTCAAAAATACACACATAATCATTGTTTCAGTGCATTGAGTTTGGAATCAGAAGTCAGGGTACTTGTTGTATAGATACTTCAGCCACCGCACCAACACTGGGTTCGCCAAACTAAAAACCATACTCATCACACATAACACTATTGACACACAGAAAAGATCAGAGTCCTAGCTCTTTAGTAGAACCAAAATCCTCTAATACCAATTTGTCATGAACCGTCCCCCGGGGCCCATGCCGTGACTACCCCAAGCCCATCTTCCATAGGCCAGGGGCTGGCGACTAGAAATGGAAATTCATATATCTAAAACCGAGAAGGCATTGCCTTTATAACCTGTAAACTCGCACAACCAAGATCAAAAAAAGATACGAGCACAAAGTAAATTGTACAGTCAAAAGGGTGTGTACAATAAGTAAGGGGGGATAGAATACAAGCCCCAATGGAAAGTAAAGTAAAAATGAAAACAACTCCTCTAATAGCCCACCATGGATCCTACATGAAGGGTAGATACAGCTCTTTTACAGTCGTCTCTGTGAATCATCTCATCTAATTTCCACCTCCGAGCAGCCTCCAGTATTGGTACCCTCGTCCTTAGTCAACGTTGTCCATCATCTGCACAAGACACAACATGGTGCGGGCGAAGCCCATGCAGAGGTGAGTATAATGATACTCTGTAGGGACCCCAAGAACCCCAAAGGTCTCTCAGAGTCCACAAAAGATAAACCACAGAGAAATACTAAAATCACCAATCACGAAAACAACAGTCAACCCTAATTAAGTATATTCCCATACATATACCAAAGCTATCGAGTATACCCATCTAATTCAAGTGGAAACACAAGGCCCAACTCTTTAGCCAAAAGCACAACTATTCCACGAAGGAAAGATGACCCCGGAGGTAACACCACAAAGGTATGTACCACAAAGGTAACACCACATAGAATAATACCACAAAGGTATCATCATGATGGTACGTACCAGAAAGGTACGCCGCATAGAAGAATACCACTAAGGTATCAGCATGATGGTAAGTACCACAAAGGTACGCCAGATAGAATAATACCAATACGGTATCACCATGAAGGTAAGGACTCAGCTCACACCAGGTATAACATAAGTATGAAAGTATAGATGATTAGTCGTAAGGTAGATCATCTTACTTCGTCTAGAAGATCTGCTGTTGACCCATGTAGGATCGAAGATGACTCACACAGGATCTAAATTTGACCCACACAAGATCTGGAGAAGACCCATATATGATCAGTATGCACTAACCCATATAGGATTGCGGAGCGATGACCCACACAGGATTGGTATGCGCTGACCTACACAGGATCTTCGAGCACTGACCCACATTGGATCTGATGATTCTTTAAGTACAACCAGTCACTAGGTTTCTGCACTAAGCACACTTGATTCCGGTAGGTACTTCTTCTAAAGCCATAGGTCTATGCTTCAAATACCACGAAGGTCCTTCAAGAAGTATCATGAAGGTCTGTCAAATCATAAGGGACCCAACGCAACTGACGGTATATCAATTAGACACCCGACCTGTATGTTATTAGCATTTCAGTTCTAAGGGAACAATTGGATTCAGGTTTGATCCAACCTGGATGTACTCCAACATTATCCAAAAATCAAGTGGAGTATACTAAAAGGGACTGTCTTGATCCAAGGATTCTGATTCCACAGATGGTTCATCAAACGTACATCTGTTTCTTAAGAAAAGGCTCTTTATGTGTTTCTGGGCCTAGGTCCAGTCTGACCTGGTTGGTTCGACCTAGCGGGGCTGGGCTGATTTCTAGCCCGACCAGCGATGGGGCGACCCAACCCGCGATGAGGCGGCCCTGCCCGCAATGGGGCAGCCTGGCCTGTGATGGAGTGGCCCGGCCAGCGATGGGGCGGCCCGGACCGCGATGGGGCGGATGAGCCCGCGATGGGGTGTCTCGACCCGCGATGGGGCTGCCCGGACCGCGATGGGGAGGCTCGGCCCGCGATGGGGAGGCCCAGCCCGTGATGGGTAGGAATCATAGCCTGTGGTTGGTAGGCGGCCCGACCCGTAGTGTGCAACCCGCTAGGCAGTGCAGTCCGCCCGAGCTGGTGCCGAAGGGGAGTGCCCTCCCCCCTTCCATTAGAAACACCAAGCTGCATCACCATTAGGTGCTTCCAAGTCACCCGCGGAAATGGAGCGGGTCCTTTCGATTCGTTACAGCTGGTCGAGTCTCCATCTGGCTCTCCACCCAGCGGCGTGATGGCACTATTGTCCTCTCACGGCTGGTTGGGTGCCAGTCTCCCTCTGGTGCACCACCGCAGCTAAGCAACTTCAGCTTACTGCTCAACCGGCGGCGCCGACGCATGCCGCCCTACCTCACGTGGCCCGTTGGCGTGCCGGCCGCTATCCTTCAACCTCTATGGCCGACGCACCATGGACTTCTTCTCTACCAGGGGTGCGGATGCGTGCCACCCCAGTTCCATGCAGCTGGCCGAGTTTCTGCCACCACCTTCCTCCACCGCGGCTGACGGGTCCTAGTCTCCTTCGGTGATGCAGTTGCGCCACCTCCGTCATCGCGGCCTATGAAGAACATGTCAATAATAATGATATAGAGGGATCAGGTCATGTTTTTTGGCCCACACCCTATGCGTTAGACCGATAGAATGCAGCTTCGAGAAGAAAGTTTCAACATAAAATCATGAAGAACAAACATAAACACACCCCTACATTGTTTTCTCATTGGAGATGGAATGCGGAAGTGGATGAAGTCAATAAAGGGGACCTCAACGTTCATTGCACCCACCACACATTTCCGATCTAGGCTCTTGTATCATCATCTTTCTTCGTTGGGGGTGGTTCTTCATTAGAGGATCTTTTTTGTTGGAGGATCTTCCTTCAAAAGTTCTCCACCACAACTAGTTTCCAACCCAATTCTCTCCACACGAGGTGAGGATCCAATCTTATTAAGATTATGTATAATTAATTAATCAAATAATGTTGGCACATCAATGGGGAGGTTCCATGAGTTACCTTCCATTAAAGGAGGAGTTTGGGTTGTCCCTACCACCATGAATTGAAATGGGAGGTTTCAAACTAAATAAATAAAAGTTAAATATTTTATTTTATTATTTGTTTAACCCTCCCACAAAAATCCGAAAAACAAACTTCTACCCTTGACCTACTGCGGTCGAGGTGAAGGTCTCCTTAAGAGAATATCGGCGTTCCGAGTTCAATGGTGTTCTCAGATTTCAATTCCGAGCACCAGTTCAAAAGTTACAAAATGCCTCTCATGCGTTTACTGAACGTACCTAAAAAATGTTCAGAAATTCATTTCGGGCACTCCAGGCCTCAGAATCACGCGCCGCGAATTTTCACAGACTAATAATATTTCCATATAATTAAAAACAATTACATGGAAAATTATGGGTCTTTATATCCAACCACCTACCTTACCCAAGGTAATCAATTTTTTATTACTCTTTTTATAAATGTTAATCCTTCAACATTTGATAAATTTATATTAATAAAATTCGATAGGATATAGTTATATGTGATTTATATCTATCAAAACCCACACATTTCCTTCTTGCAAGGGATACAATGTATAATATCACATGAGAATGCTACAAAAAATCCTAAAATATCACATCTGAGTGGGGATTAATGTAACTCATGAGTTGACAACTATGCTTCCTATTATGATTAATGATTTTGATGATACAACAGTCAATGATGGTATTATAACTATCATATCATGGCCTTATAATCATATAATGACACATTATGTATGTCCTAAAAAATATTCATTAACTGAAAAGAATTTATTGTCTGATGAATAAAGTATGAAATGATGTATAGTATTACAAAAATATAAAACAATGGGGAATATAAGGTTGGATTAAAGAAATCCATTAAATTGAAAAAGAAAATAAAATGAACTTCGAAAAGTTACTTCCCCATTTGAGTTCCACTCAGGAATATATTAACAATACAAGTTTATGCATACACCACATACAAAGATCAAAATATGTCATAAATTAAATATGATGAATAAATATTTGAAAATTTCATTATAGACATGGTAGGCCTGGTGATTATAAATGATATTATTAGGTTTGAATGGTTGTGATCCACATGTGTGAATACATATATGTGGTATATTTTCATATTCCTTCTATCAAAAAAATGATCTAATACATTCATTATAGTTAATAAATATATATATTTTCTATAGGCATCAATTTTACTATTATATAAATAGAAAACCCTATGAAAAAATCTTTTGACTCATTAATCCCTATATTATTTCAACAGATAAACATTTTATAGAATTTGATGAAATTAAAAAGGGAAAATATGAACTAAACATAGAATTTGAGAGGAAAATATTAGATGAAATGCTCTTTTTAAAACATACAATATAGGGGTAAATGTCTATAATTTTATCATATAAAAAATATTTTACCTGAAATGTTTATTTTTTTTGGATTTCATGCATGGATTTACATCAAGACAACCACATATGATGAAAATTATGAATTTTTAGATAATTTTAATCAATATTTTATAAATAAAATTCAAATAATTTGTTTTCGTTTGTGTTTTAATGTGAATTTTTTTATAATAGGATGATCTCTAAATTTGGGATAAAACATTATATGAGGTCGGTGATAGTACAAAATAATCATATTGATTTTTTTAAATGAAAATAGATCAAGGTATATATATTATGATTTTACAATAAAAAGATATTTAAAAAATTACTTATTTAGATCAATATATATGTAGTTTCCAAAACAAGATAATGACAGTGATTGCTGATATTATGTTGGAAAATTTATGAATGAAATTATTTACCATTAAAACACTTACACCCCAAAATAGGTAATTTACAAAGGTAATTAAAATTTAAATAAAAATAATTCTTAATATTTTTTTGTATATATTTAATATATATTACCCTTATTTCCAAAAATCTATGTACTCCAAAGAATAATTAAATTTATTTAGAGACGAGTGGGTCGAGTACATGGTGTCAGAATTTTTATTGAAATAAAATTTAGGTTATTTCCTATTATATTTGTAATCTAGTATGGGTTTTGATATTATATGTACATTTGATATGTGAATAATTAGTATCAAAATTCTTATATATTATTTTGATGTATTTCTCAAGGGTTAGTGTAATGGAGGGTTACACTTCACAAGTTTTGACATAGTTAGTAACATGTTTAAAGCTTCTTATTCTGGTAATAAATTTCACTTCTAGTATACAATTAGGATAATAGTGACAGGGAAATTGATTAAGAATCTATACATAAATCATCAAAAGGTGACTTCCAACTATTTTTTAGTTAATTTTGTCATAATTTTATCTTTTATTTTAATGTTAAATTAATTATAATTATTATCTATGACATAATTAGTTTTTGACATATCTTTTGGGAAGTCATAAATATAATTTAACTATCTTCAACATGAATGAAATAGAGAACATTTTCCTTTTTGATGGAAGAGGAAACCACATATTTCCTGAAACTTTTTGTGAATCATAATGAAGAATCTAAAAAATATATTATCACAATAATTTTCATCAATTCATTTATTAAAGATACTCTATCATTCAAATATAAGATCTCATATACCAAGGTATATTTCTATATTTGAATGAGAAGTATGGATTATTAAATGATCTATCATGGACATTGTCTTGAAATATATAGGAATCAGCCACACCTTAATCTTTTACACAAAAATCCAATACATTGTGTTCTCAGTATTACTCGAAGCGGCTGTTTTTAGTTTATAATTTAAAATTTAGCTTAAAACACAAACTACATAATCAAAAATGAGAAAAAAATCATATTGTTTTTATACATCAGGACAATGATATAGAAGTCATTTTTGATGTGTAAGAATCAATCAAACCTCAATCTGATACATAATGTGTTTGGTATGACTCAATGTTTTTGTTTCCACATTAAAATTTATATTTGTGTTCAAAAAAGACACGTGGAATTCTGAGTAAACACATTTTTATTTTATTATACTTTGGAATAATGATCCCTATGTCATTAATTATATATAGGAATAAACCACACATCTATCTGATATATTTTGTTCCTGGAATGAAATTAAGTGTTTTTATTAGTTTGAAATTGATATTTTAGTTCAATACTGATTCCAAAAAACTCAAAACTAAGAAAACACATTTACATATATTTTGTACTTTTGAAAAATTATCCATAACACATTTGTAACATGTATAAATATTCCAGACCTCAATCAAATTCCAAGTTATCCCAATATGACTCGAAGTTTTTTCCAGTTTAAAATTAATAATTTTATTCAAAAAATATGGTACATACTAAATAAAATAAAAAACATTCACATTATTTTGATATTTTAGAACAAAGACCCATAAGTTTTTTGTGATGTGTAGGGATAAAATTTATGTAAATCTGACATACGATGTGGCATATATAACATGAAGTGTGTGTTTTCAATATATATATTCTTTTTATGTTTAAAGAACAAGAAAAATTTCCAAAATCAAGAAAATGAGTTACAAGTGATTTCAAACATTAGTAAAATAGTTCATAATTTATTTTTGATTTGTAGAAATCAACCAAACATCAACATGACACGCGATGTGGATGGTATGACTCTAAGTATGCCTTTTAAATATAAAAGATTAATTTTAGTTTAAACTACATATCACATAGAAAAAACTGAGAAAATGAGGTCTGATTTTTTTCAAACTTTAAAAAAATGATCCATATTTCATTTTTGACATATAGGAATCAACCATACATCATTTTCACAGATGATGTGGAGGGTATGTCTCGAAGTTCATGTTTTCAATATAGAAATGTCATTTTAGATTAAAGTGAGTTTCACATAGAAAAACCCAAGAAAATGATCAGATATGTTTTTCAAAATTTAGAAAAACGATCCATAAATCATTTTTTACATTTAGTAAATGATTTTATATCAACAAGACAGATGACGTGATATGTATGTCTCAACGTGTGTTTTTTCAGTTTAAAGTGGATAGTTCAGTTCCAAACACACACCACATACTCAAATCCATGAAAATAAATTCATATTGTTTTAATACTTTAGAAAAATGACTCATGAAAAACTTTTGACATGTATTAATTAATCTCACCTTAATATGAGACATAGTTTTGCCGACATGTGTCGAAGTGTATGCTATTAGTTTTAAAGTTACATTTTAGTTAAAAAACTATGTGACATACTAAAAATGAAGAAAAAAAATTCATACTATATTGATAATTTAGTAAAATAATCCATAATGCATTTTGGGTGTGTAGGAATTGACCTCATGTCAATCAGATGCCTGATGTGGCTGGTATGACTCTAAGTGCTTGTTTTCAATATAGAAGTGCAATTATAGTTTAAAACACATATCACATAGCCAAAACATATCAAATGACATTGGATTGTTTTAAAACATTAACACAACCACATATAATTCATTTTTGATGTGTGGGAATCAAACGTAAATCAATATGACACACGATGTGGTCAGTATGACTCAATGTACAAGTTTTCATTATAAAAGTGTCATTTTAGTTTTAAACATGTCACATATAGAGAACTGATAAAAAGTGTTTGATTGGTTTTTAAAATTTTTGAATAGAACCAATAATTAATTTCTAATGTGTAGGAATAAACTATATTTAAATCTAACATATGATGAGGCAAGTATTACTTGAAGTGCATTTTTTCACTATAAATGTTCCCTTTTAGTTTAAAATGATCGTCACATCAACAAAACTATGAAAATGAGAGCACATTGTCTTCAAAATTTAGGAAAACAATCCATATTTCATTTTTGGTGTGTAGGAATTAAACGGATGTCAATATGACATACAGTGTGGTCAGAATGACTAAAAATTCATGTTTTCAAAATAAAGTGACAATGTAGTTTAAAATTCACATCACATAGGCAAAATCGAGAAAACAAGTCTAAAAAATTATCAAACATTAGGAAAGAGAACAATAATTAATTTGTGACATGTAAGAATCAACCGCACTTCAATCCGAAAAATGACTTGGTTGGTATGACTCGAAGTACATGTTTTTTGATATAAAAGTTTCATTTTGGTTTAAAATGCATATCGCGTAGCCAAAATTGAGGAAACATGATCATATAGTTTTCCAGCATTAATCACTACCACAAATCTCACTTTATCCAGCCATGATTTTTATTAACGCTAAAAATAATGTATAGATAAAATGGTAACCATTATTAACTCTAGATAAAAGTGCTCATAAAGGTATCTTTTATCATTTCTCAAAAAACCACTGATAAAAGTCTACCCTCTATCAACACATTATTTATTGCTAATACAAGTGAATCTTTATTAGCACTTTTTATAGTATTAATAAAAACTATTATTAAAAAATATTTTTAATATATATATATATATATAATTATCATATTTATATTCAAAAATTAATCGTTATTTATATATATTTTTTAAAAATGTACATATATAATTAATAATTATGAAATTTTATAAAATATTTTTTAATAATTCAATCAATTTTATAAAAAAATGTTGTATTGTTAATATGTGATATTTTAATTTATATATGTAAATAAATTTCTATGGTTATATACGTGTATAAATTATGTTGTGTATGTGTATATATAGATTTTGTATGTGTACAGATGTATGTATGTGTATGTATATGTGCACATGTGTATGGAATGTACATATATATAGAACATGTGTATGCATGGAATGTACTAATTTCAAATTGGATGTATATTTTTTTTTCATTTTTGATATAATATTTTGGGAATTTATCCTTTTTTAAAACATATATATATTTACTATGTATTATTCATAATATTTTTTAAATTTATATGATTAGTATTTATTCAATTTTATTTATTAAGTTGTAATAAATTAAAAATTTTTAAATTTTTTATAATTAGGTTATTGAAATGCATTTTTAATATTTCCTTCATTTTTTGTACATGATTAAAATTTATGTAGTTAATCTTAAATAAATTCATTTTTGTATAAAAAATCTACTAAATTCTATTTATTCATTTTTAATATTATTTTATTTAATAATATTTTTTACTTTTTAATATTTATATTTATTGGAATTTAATATTTTTATAATTTTAATTTATACATATATTTATTTAATCTATAAGTAATATGTTTAATATGTTTGTAATTAATATGAATAATATTTATTCATTTTTTATATTACGTTTTAACATTTAAAATAAGCATGAAATTTATATAATCAGTCAATTTAAATGAGTTTATTTAATAATTTAATAATTCAAATAGTTAATTATAAAATTTAAAATATAAATAATTTTATTAAAAAATAATTTATAAAATTATAAATAAATAAATATAAATAATTATACAATTATAACAAATATATCCATTATATTTATAATTTTATATTTTTATATATTAAAAAATATATATATAATTATATAAGTATATAAGTATTTTTATAATTATATTCACATATTTTTAAATATATTTATCTATAATTATAATTATATATATAAATATATAAATAATTATAAAATATGATAAATATTTTTAAATAATTGGCATATTTGTTATATTTATACCTTTTTATTTATAATATATACATAATTATATAAATAAAGAAAGAAATATATATATATATAGTTATATAAACATATTTATAGTTATATAAAAAATATTAATGTTTAATTATAATTATATTAATAAATTCATATTTATAATTCATTTATATAAATAATTATTTTTTTATATTTATATATATTTATATATATATTTATTTATTCATAATGGTATTTATAAATAAATTTTTATAATTCTTTAAAAATATTTACAATTATATAAATAGTTATTTATTATAATATACATTTATTTTCATATAATTATTTACTTAATTTTTTAATTATATTAATTATTTTAATAAAATTATGTCTCTATCACTTATAAAAAAGAGATGATAAAATATATATTTATCACCACTAGAATTTTAACACCGATAAAGATCAATTTTATTAGTTCTTATTATTTTAGCAACGATAAAACTACATTATGTGTGTTTTTTTAAAGGCGATGATAAAACCCTTCTTAATCTTTTAAATAGAAACTTAACAGTGTTCTTTGCGGTTGCGTTGTTCAATATCTCATAGAACCTAATATTTTTCATTGCTCTCTCTCGATTATCTCGGATGAATTGACACCTTTGAATGCCAAGGTATGTGATCACTTGTGATCCATCGCTCCCCCTAAAACATCTTTGTTTGATTTCAATTTTCCCAAATGGTTTGAACAGTGTGTGCGAGTGATCTTATTTGTCCTTGATCTACATTGCTGATTCTCCATCCAATATCCTCTTCCTTGATCCATTGTTGGTTCACCCTCTCCCTCTCCTTCATGTTAATTTCACTCATTGATCCTTATTCCTCACTCAAATTGTATAGAGCTCCTAGTCGTGCACCACAAAACCCCTTCCCTCTTATCATGAAAAGTGGTGAATACAAATGGTAAGCGGGTATAGTTATTGCTATGCACATATGGTAATCCCATCAAACTTCCAAGAATCCATCTTGGTCCCATGGATTAAAATGAATCAATTCTTCCCAGTTTCTTCCAATACCTAGTAGATAAACCCCAATCATTTTAATATCTATTTATTTGTTTGAAGTATTTATTGGAATTATGAAATGAGAATAATTATTTTTTATGATTTATTCTTATTTTTTATTTTCATAACACTTGACAAAAATTATTTCATGATACTTTTGATACTTATACACATACTATTTTTTATATGTGTTATTTTTAGTTTGATTTTTGTTGTTAATAAATATATCCTCTTATGTAATTTATAAGTTTTTATATTTTTTAATAATTTTTTAATATTTTTTTTCATTTTAAATATATATATATATATATATATATATTGGACACCGATGTTTTTACATATTTTACACATGTCATATGGTATGGACACATGGGTTATGAACATCGATTATAGATGAATATCAGTACATGAGATATTGATGGTGCGTACGAGGCTTGCATGTGAAATGAGTGGTGTGTATGTAAAGATCAAGTGAGGATACTGAAGTGAATTTTATGAATTTAATATTACACCATCCATTAAAAATGGAGAATAAGTATTATGACATCAACATATCATAGCTCATCTCACGAGCTTATACTTGGTTAAATGCAGTATAAACTACCATGTACGAAAGAACATGACATTATGATATAACCAGAACCTGGGTGGCATTAATTGCTTACATGCTATCAGAAGATTATGTTACATCAAAACAAAAAACATTTTACATTACCACCAACATTGTACAACTATTTTGATAAAATATATTTCATTTATCTAACACCAATGTAGCTATCAATATAAATCCAACACAACGAGCATTCCAATGCTCGACTATTCCATTGTTTTTGAACTCCAACCTACTATACTACATGATGAGTAATTAACAGTAGTTTTAGTTTTTGATATTTTTCATCATTATCTAACAATTAATGTTTATTGAATTCTTATAGAGGTACTTTATATAGGATAAAAGGATATACAGTTCTTTACCCAGCTGAAGGAGAAAAGTTTTTCTTCATTGTTTGTTAATTAAAGAATTAAATAAATATAAAATAGATATAAATAGATATAAATTATTTTTTATCTTCCAAAATGATGTTTGAATATGTGAAACGAGATGATTGGAATCTATATTAATAAATTCATACATGTGTAAGGAAAAAAGGGTGGTTCCAGAACTCAATTTCTCTATCATGAATTTTGATTTCAACCATTGTTCTTAAAAATATGATTCTGTAAATGGTATTCTCAAAATTTGGTAGTTCTTTTTTTATTTAAATTCCCCAATTCACTTTCTTTACACTCATTCCACGTTTTATAAATGTTTTTATAATTATTTATATCCTTATTAGGATGATACTAATTCTTTTTATAGATATTGGTATGCTTTAAATTTTTAATTTTATTAATGAAAATTAATGTTGTAATGTAAAATGTGGAGTTTAATGAATTGAATTTCATGGCACGGGTTTTTGAAAGGCCCCTTTGGTAAAATTTGAACTGTCTAAATTTGGAACGGAACATGGGAACCCTAGATCAAGACTTCTGATTTATTTGATTTAAATTCAATTGTTTCTTCAAACATTAGGTTCTCAAATCCATTTTATTTATACCTATTAACATTTTAATTATATTACAAAATATCAAATTAGGATCCTATGAATCATGTTACCAGATCACCACATGGTCCGCCATGTACCATGTGAATAAATGGAATAATATAAAATCCTCACTTTCAATTGCTTGATTATTTTTATAGATCTTGTTTTCCTATTTAATTATATAATATATCAAAAAATTAATCCTACATGAGATATCTTGGTTTTTAAATAGATGAAAATCTAATTAGATTTTTTGTAACATTATATAAATTACATATTCCTTTCCATCAATGATTTCCACCACTAAAAAATCTCAATACAAATCCCACAACACTTATTGTCTTGTAATAATTAATTCATGTATCTTAAATGAATATTTAAGAATGAAATTGTATGGGTTCCATGCTCAATCATCCTAGTTGTTTATTTATATTGTTAAATATTAATATTACTGAATCAAATGGAAAAAATTTGAATTTAAAATTGATGTATTCCAATCATATGACATAAAAGAATAAATATGGATTGAAATATTTCACCATGTTCGAAAACGATCATGCATATGAACCTTCACAAATCCTTTTTCTATGTATACAACTTTATTATTCAAGAATAATTTTTCCACAGGAGTTGGAAGAACACTTGATCTATCATAGAATATATAAATGTTATAAATGTAGGATGAAAAACACATAAAAACGTAATATATATTGTTATTAGGATGAAACTAAATTTTATGTATTATCATATATGATTCTAATTGTTGATAATGACGAAAAACATATTGAGGATATGATTACAAGTGTTAATAGTGATGAAGATTGTATTAAGTAAATGCCGATGATAGTTGTAGGTGAACTTCATTATTGTCCAAAATTGTTTGATAAGTGAAAGAGTTCTGAAATTATTCTATTATATGATGGTTGTACTGAATATAAAACACTATTTTCCAAACTATAGCAATACAATTTAAAATCTAGAAATAGATGGAGTGATGTCAGTTTCACTAAACAACTTGCTCTTTTGAATTATATCATCCCAAAAGAAAATGATCTTAATTTCCAAACATATGATAGTAATTGAATTATATGTTCACTAGGTATGATTTTTGAAAGAATACATCCCTATTAAAATGATTGTATACTATTTCAATAGGAACAAAAATCAATAAAAAAATTACCAAAGTGTGGTGCTTCTCGAAACAAGAAAGATTAATCATGTCCTATGAAATTTATATGCTACTTTCCAATCATTCCAATATTTAGAAACTTATATGGATGTGATGACACTAAATTAAAATTGAGGCATCACACATATACATGAAATATATATGGGAGAGTTCGTCACCCAAAATAATCTTCTTAGTGGAAGAAAACTCATCATACGTATCCTGAATTTAGAAATGAGCTGAGGAATCTTCATTATACAATATATATAGATCAAGTGAATCATTTTGGTTTTCAAATAATTAATCACCATACATGTCTGATTATATTTTTAAATTATTACTTGTCATCATGGTTATACATGAAACAAAAATAACTTATGTTATCTCTATATACATCTTGACAAAAACATTCTTGTAAGGATATTGATGATTATTTGGATCTTGTGATTGAGGATTTGTAATTATTGCGGGATCTTTGTGTTAAGTAGAATGATTCTTACATAAAGGAAGATTTCACATTTACATACATATTGTATGGGATGATAAATTACCTTTCTTATTATGGAATATTTTTGGATATAGAATTAATGGAACACAAGGGTGTCCCATTTGTTAACAATGTACATGGTCAATTAGGTTCAAACATTAATCAATGACTTTGTTTCTAGGACATCATAGATTTATACCATGGTAACATAATTACCATTATTTGATGACCTCATTGGATGGGAGTTCAGAAGAAGTTACGTAACTTTATCCACTAACAGGTTATCAACTGTTTGAGAAAGTAATAGAAATGTACACTACTTTTGGTAAAAAAAAAATTTAAAAACCTTACACAAATCGATTGTAAAAAGAGACCACTTTTTTTTAATTTCTATAATATATTTTTATACCTCATGAATTTTTTATGTTTTTTATGTGTTGAAAAATTTATGTAATAGTTTCATTGACATGTTACTAAAAGAACCCAGAAAAAAAGGAAGGAATTAAGTCTAGGTTGGACATGATTAACCAAGTGATATGGGAAGAGTTGGTGCTTGTGAAGATTGAAAAATGGAATTTTGTTCATCTAGATGCCTACAATCTTTATAGGAGAGAAATATATCACGTATGAAACTTCTTAAATGATATAAAGGATTTATAGGGTTATTCATCAAATATAAAGAATATCTTTTCAATGAATTATTTAAAGTTAAATGTTCTAAAATCACATGACTATCTAGTTTTTATACAAGATATAATGCCCGTATCTTTAAGTTACATTTTTTCTAAGAATAACTATCATATATTAACCAAGATATATTTATTTTTCAAATATATATGCAATAAATTTATAGACCATGAAAATTTTATAACTATATAAAATTAAATTTCTATCATATTTTGTGATTTTGAGATGTTATTCCCATCATAATTCTTTGATATGAATGTTTTATTTTATGGTTCACTAGGTAATAAAGATTCAAATATATGGTCTTATAAATTATAAATAGATGTACCCCATTGAATGCTATATGAATATTTTGAATGGGTATTTAAAAAATTCAATTTAGAAATAAGGTTTTATCATGGAGAGATATGTTGTTTAAGAATCCATTAGATTCTATACTAACTACCTATGTGAAGTGGAAAACATTAGTCTAAGGAAATCTCATCACATTGGGTGGACTTTGGGTGAAATAATTTCTAGAATTGATATGTTCATTATTTTTATTATAGAGTCAATGAAGGCTCACCATTATATATTTTCATAATAGTATAGAGAGTTTTCCATATACTGAAACCCACAATGAAATTATTAGGCATTTGAATTCACCAAGGGATGAAATATGGATGTCAAATACACATAATCAATAATTTATAGGATAGTTTTAAGACCATATTTTCAAGGAAACAAAAAAATATAGATTCAATTTTAGAACGTCTTCAATGGCTATCTAGAGAACCAAGTGTTAATGTATTATCTTATAATGGTTATTTAATTAATGGTTATACATTCTATATAAATGAGCCAGATGAACAATGCAACATGAGAGATAGTGGAGTTACACTTGTGGCAGAAGTGAGGCATTTATCTGGTACCAAGGATAAAAATCTAATGTATTAAATTATGTTATAATTTTTCATCATTAAACAAATATAGGATTTGGATTACACAACTATATAAGTGCCTATTTTTTAATAAGAGTGGGTTGATTATAGGTGTGTAGTTAAAATAGATGAATTGGTATTTGGAAAATTTTATTTTAGTATTGAATGGTAAAATTTAAAAAAATTTATAATGTAATAACTGGAAGTTCAAGTATTTTATGTTCAACATACTGAAAACCAAACGTGGTTAATTGTTCTATTATCGACCAAATTCACTGAAGGGCCTGAAGTCAATTTAACTGAGAATCACCAATTCTTTGGCATGTAGAAATAATTTTATAGAATTTACAATATATATGGGGTCTTATATGCCATAGGAGACCAAAATTATGGGACTTGGATACTCGATAGAGGGGGTCAAATCCATTCATCATTTAAAGAAATAAATATTTCAATAAAAACATTAGATAATTTTTGTAATATACATTGTGTTACCTTATATTGTTATATTTTCACTTCTATATTTACATAATATAAACTAAATGTTCAACCACTTCTACAGATAAGGAATTTTTCCCATGGTGATTCTCCCCGTCCATAGGGGAGATAAGTTTCTCAATAGGATAATACTCCTAATAAAGAGGAACAAAAATCTTCCACACATGCAAATGCTGCTAATCCAAAGGAAAATATTATTTATGATGTTGAAGTTGAGAAAATGATATATGGTGAAAAAATGTGTCCCATTAAAACAAGAGTGTTATAGGGGGATAATGTTAGAAAAAATAATAAAAGTGAGAAAAAAGGCATCCAATTTGAGGATCGATGTAATGAACATGTCTAAGCTATTAACCCCAAAAGGAAATTTTCATTGTTACATTAGGCTCACCACTCAAATGAATATTCAATTTGATGAGGATTTGTGGAACAGTGATGTTACCATACACTAGACACTGGTTTGAGAAGTGATTATGGTACAATTATGATATACAATCATTATTTTACTAAAAAAACAATTAAATGTTGACTCAGTATTCATTATTAATTTTAGTGTGAATTTATAGTAGATGAATCCCAAATAAAATTTCTATTAATTATCAATGGATTATATCATAGAAGAGTTTTTTCAATTATTATGAAGTTTCAGCCCAATGTTGTTGAAATGGAAAATAAACCCACACCCACCACAGATGGATGCACTCTTGATAAACCAAAAATCATGGGATGCATTTATTTGGTCATCTTGAGGAGATGTGTTTTTTGATACATTGTGATTGGTAATACATTTCTTTACAATATCTGTATTAATCAATTGGATTAAAAATTTATAATTTATGAAACAATAAATCAGTGATTTAAATAAGAAACATGCATCCAATCCAATATACTCCTACTGTAAAGCAAAGATGAGGTATGCTTCACTTGAAAAAATTGTATGTAATTTAAATGTAAAAAAATAATTTCGCATGAAATGAAAAAAAACATAATTATATTTCTTAGTTTTTATGTAGATTGATGAATCAAAATCCATAGTCACTTACATCCCATTTAAAGTGCTAAGGACGAAGGCACATGTAAATCAAGATGGGATACTAATAGATTAAAACACACTAAATGTGCGGGAATCATGTGTAAATATTATATAATAATTTTTTATTTAAATATTTATTACATTACAATGATTACATATTTTCCAATATATTTATATAACATAGTCAAAAGAATCATCATCAGCTGTAGCCAATGAACAACTGCTATCAGTGGTCATGAATTTGTACAAAAAATATATCCATTTCAGTTGTGTGGGTTTTAGGGTTTCACCCAAAATAAATTTTGAGAAAATAAATGAACATGTTAATAATGATAAGAAAATTGAAGATATGTAGGAATTATTATATTCTCTAGTATAAAAACATAATTGCTAGTCCGAGTTGTTAAAAAATTTCATGGGAAGGAATCAACGAGAATAAAACACACCTCAATAATGACTATGTGAAGATCATCCCCCACCCCCAATAGATTTGGGGCAACCCATTCCCATCAAATGGATGTCTTACAAGATGTAATAAATATTGTCCTAATAATTTCTATGAAATGTGAACCAGATAGACATTGATTCCTTTCTTGTAATAATATTCTAGTGGGTGAAAATGATTTTGATTTATATCTATCAACACCCACCCATCACCTTCTTGGTAGGGGTACCATGTATAATATCCTAGGAGATATTCTACACAATAAACAACTTCCAATAGGACATTTTATAATGGGGATTCAAGTAGCTCATGAGCCAAGTGTCAAGATACATATTCTTTTGATGATATTATTTTTCATATATTCAATAATGGTAATGTAGCTTTCATATCATGGATGTTATATCTTGTAAAAATATATGTCTACATGGATGTATTCATTATCAATTTATTATTTTTATGAAAAACCAATCATAATTGATGAAAAAAATGAATGTTATTAAAAGAATACAAAGGAAATGAGCCTAAATAAAAGGTTGAATCAAAATGATATAAAAAATTGACCAATGAATCAAAAATATATTCACAATGTACCAGTACTCCTCATATTCAAAATCAAAATTTAATAACATTAAAATTTCATATAGATAAAACGCAATGAAGTGGTGATACAACTATAATTTATTTTGAAGAAAAGATGTATGGATAAGACATTATAGACTATATTGGTCTATAAAATGTAAATGAAATCACCAATCACGAATCATTAGGAGTCATATTTTTAAATGTATACTTGGGGTGTTCTTTGTAGATTTTTTTGTCTAATAGTTGATCTACTCTATTAGTTAGGACTAAATACAATTTATAATTTTCAATGGACTATATATCAATACTATGTGAAGTGAAAACCCAATGAACTGAAAGATGGAGTCATTAGTCCTCATATAACTTCTATACAACTAATCTCATTTAATCTAATGTAAATTTAAGTAATTGTATAAAAACTAGACACAATGTTTCAATGAAAACATAAAAATGGTGGAAAATTCTTAAAATTAATGATACAAGGGTACAACTCTATACTTTTATCTTATCAAATTTATTTTCATTCATTTCATTACTTTTTACATTTTTTTAGCATTGGATACTCATTGAAGTCATTTGTGATATTCAAAATATTTATTCCCTTCATTTGATTAATAGATACCCAATACACCGACCACACGTGATGAAATTTATCAATTTCTATTACGTTAGATACAAAAGTTTGCAAATAAGTTACAAGTTATAATTTTATATTATGTTTTAATGAATGTTATTTTATGACAGGGTGGTGTTTAAATATTTCCCAAAATCATGGAATTTGGACCATCCATGAGAAAAAAAGAATATTTTATTCTAAAAATGGATAAGTATTAGGGTATATATAAAAAAAATGCACTATTGAAACATATTTCAAAACAAATTAATTATTTTGGTCAATGTTTTTTAGACCCTAAAACAAACTAATGGAAAAGATTTAGGTTATTATGTTTTCCAATTTATGAAAGATATTTTATTATACCAATAAACAAGTATCCCTAAAGAGGTCTTTACGATTATAATTACAATTTAATTTAAAATATTTACTAATTTTTTATTTATTTTTATTCTTATTCTACTACTAGGACTACTGATTGGTCTCATTTTCACAATTTTAAATATATATTTTTTAAACAATGATTGGTAAGAATACATGGTTTAATATTATATACCTACATCATGAATATTTTAATTCCTACTACTTATTTAGTGAAATTTGTCATCATTTAATATATGTTTTTATTTAAATTCATTATTATTTTCATCTGAAACTTATTTTATTAATTATTATATATATTATAATTAAGGATGAAATAATCTAGTTCACTCATGGATTTTGGTTATATATTCAATGAGGATGATCAACTAATGATGATGCACTTTTATTTTTTAATATACAACACATTAAACATTCAAGGATATCAAATAAAAATATTATTAGATAACGATGAAGGGTGAATATATTGAAAAATAAAAACACATAGTGTGATGTGTAGGAATCAACCACAACTTAATCTGATACACATTATTCTTAGTATGACTCAATTTTTATGTTATTAGATTAGAATATACATTTTAGTTCAAAACACATGTTATATACTCAAAATTGAGAAACCAAATACAGATTGTTTTGATAATTTAGGAAAATGATTATCATAACTCTTTTTTGATGTGTAGGAATCAGTTTTACCTCAATCCAATGCACATTGTTCTAGGTATGATAGAACTAGTAACATGTTTTATGATGTTCATGACCATGAGATATTTGACATCAATATTGAAATTGAGATAATGGAAATAGGGAAATGGGTAGATAATGAATACATACTTCATGAATAGTTGAATTCCTACTACTTATTTGTTAGTTTTTCCAAAATTTAATCTGCTATTTGAAATCTAATTTCTTTATCATTTATATCTGATGTTTATTTAGTTTTATTATAGGTATTTTTGAAAGTTATACTTTACCTTCAACTATATGTGAAAATCCAGAAAATAGAGAACATTATTCTTTCAAATACAAGAGGAAACTTTATACTACCTAAAACACAAAGTGAATCATAAGGATGCATCTTCAAATGTATTTTAAAACATATTAATGAAAAATGATGACTTAAAAAAATATCTGTGATTATTTTTTTGTTGAATAGGGTAGGAATATTCCACACCTCAATCAGTTGCACCTCAATCTAATAAGAAATGTGCTCGGTATGATAGAAAGTGTATGTTTTTAGTTAATAATTTACATTTTAGTTCAAATCACACATCACACTCCCAAAACTGAAAAAAATCATATTAATTTTATTCTCTATGAAAATGATTCATGATTCATTTGTGAGATGTAATAATCCACCACACCTCAAAATAATACACGGTGTGTCAGGTAGGAATCAATGTTCTATTTTTTATTATAAGATTTTCATTTTATTACAAAACACAAGTCACATACTCAGAATTGAAAAACAAACATTTGGATATTGTTTTTAATTAATTAAAATGATCCATAAATAATTTTTGAGATATACGAATCAACCACACCTCCATACAATAAATGGTGTGGCTGGTATGAATCAAAGTGTCTATTATCATTTTAAAATTGAAAATATAGTCCAAATCATGTGTCACTAAATGAAAACCAAGAAAACATCCTTGAGTTGTGTTGATAATTTATGAAAATGATTCATAACTCATTTTTTTGATGTGTAGGAATTATTGTCACGTTAAATTGATACACAATGTAAACAATGTGACTCAATGTTCATGCTTTCAATTAAAATTGTCATTCTAGTAAAAAAGACACAAGACATTCTCAAAACCATGAAACATATTTAATTTTTTTTATTACTTTAGGAAAATTATCTACAAGTCATTTTTGGCATATTTGAATCAATCAAACCACAATCCAATGCATGATGTTACTAGTATGACTCAAATTGTGTATTTTTTATTTAAAATCGATATTTTAATTCAAAACACATGTCACATACTCAAAAATGTGATACACATTTTTATTTTTTTGATAATTTAATAAAATGATCCATACATCATTTTTTATTTATAGGAATCAGCCACACCTCAATCCGACACACTATGTGACCAGTTGGACTCCAAGTGTGCCTTTTTATTTAAAATCAACATTTTACTTGAAAACATATGTCAAATACTAAAAAAATATAAAACATTCATATTGTTTTTTATAATTTATGAAAATTATCTATATGTTTAATATGTAGGAATTAGTCACACCTCAATCATATACATGGTGTGCCCGATATGACTCAAAGTGTCCATTATCAGTATAAAATTGGCATTTTTTAAAAGTGTGTTTCAATAATTGAAAATCGTGAAATAAAACTCATATTCTCTTGATACTTTTGAAAAATTATTCAGAAGTCATTTTTGATATGGAAGAATTTAACTCAAATCAAATTGACCCACGATGTGAGATGTATGATTAAAAGTTCTTATTTTTTGTTTAAATTGAAATTTTAGTAGAAAAGACCATGAAATACTATAAAACACTAAAATTAATTCAAATTGTCTTAATACTTGAGGACAATAATCCTTAGGTAATTTTTGACATATAAGAGTCATCCACTCCTGAATTGGATGCACAGTGTGACCAGTATGACTCAAAGTGTGTCTTATTTACTTAAAATTAACATTTTATTTTGAAACATATATCACATGATCAAAATTAAGATTTTTTATTGATTTGATACATTAAGGTAAATATCCGTAAGTTATTTGTGATGTATAAGAATAAAAAACACCATAATATAATACAAGTTGTGCCTGATATGAATAAAAGTGTCCATTATTAGTTTAAAATTGACAATTTAGTTCAAAACATTTTTTAATCACTGAATACAACGAAAAAAACTCATATTTTATTAATAATTTCGGAAAATGATTGATAAGTAATTTATGATGTGTATAAACTAGACTCACCTAAATATAACACTCTATGTGGCCAATATAACTAAAATTATGTGTTCTTAGTTCAAATTTACATTTTAGTTTAGAAGACACGTGACATACTCAAAACTAAGAAAGCACATTTGGATTGTATAGATTCTTCTATAAAATCATCGATATATAATTTTTGATGTGTAAGAACCATATTCATATCAATATGACACTTGGTCTGACAGATATGATTTTAATTGTGTGGATTTATTTAAAATTGACATTTTAATACAAGAAACATGTTTCATAATCAGAACTGATAAAACCCATTCATATTGTTTTTTACATTATGAAAATGATCCATATTTCACTTGTGATGTGTATAAATAATACACACCTCAATTTGAGAAATGGTGGTCCCAGTATGAATCAAAGTGCCCGTTATCAATTTAAAATTGTAAATATAGTTTAGAACGTGTGTCACTCTCTAAAAACAAAGAAAGATGCTTAGATTATCTTGAAAATTTATGAAAATTATTCAAAAGTAATTTTTGGTTTGTTAGAATTTGTCTCATGTTATACTAACACATGATGTGATCATTATGAATCAAAGTACGTGTTTTCAATTTAAATTAAAATTCTTTTAAAAAAGACACATGACATACTAAAAACCAAAAAATACCTTCATATTTACTTGATAATTTATAAAAATGATCCATATGTTATTTATGATATGTAATAATCATCCACACATCAATCTGACACACAGTGTGACCGGTATGACTCCAAGTGTCTCCTTTTTTTTAAAAAAAAATAACATTTTTATAATTTATTATTTCATATTTATCTTTAATTTATTTCTTTATAGAATTATCCACATAATAATTGTTTTCTTATATGCATCCCATATACAAAACAGGGAAAATGAGATTGTATTGTTTTCAAAATTTAGGACAACGATCCATAAATCATTTTGATGTATAAGAATTGAACCCACATCAATATGATGCATGATCTAATCCTAATATTATAAATTTATATATATTAAATAACACAAGAATTTAGCATATATAGATTACATAACATTAAAATTATATTTTTTTTGTTTTTTCATTTATTATAACTAAAATCTACATTGATTTTATTATAGAGACCTACTTTTGTATGGAGGTTTTTATTTGGATAAATTATTCTATAAGAGTTATTAATTTGTACATTTTTTGTTAATTTTTTGGACTAATTTAAAATATCAAATAAATATAAATATTTTATATGTAAATTTTTAATTGAAATGATAGTGCAATGTTATATTTTTATTTTTATATGATTTTCTGTATATATATATATATATTATTTATAGTGGGTTTTCTTTTATAGGGTTGTTGCAGGGATACTACATGTACACAATAGAAATTTTTTATTTATTAGCATTGATAAATACCCCCTTTATCAATCTTACAAAAAGTGTTCATAAATGAAAAATTCTTCTAACATCACTTTTGTTTTCAATGTTTTTTTTGAAATATATATTTTCATAGCACTGTTACAAGCCACACATTTTTATTAGAGTCACGATGGACCTTTGGTTTTGGTTTTCAGATGTTAGAGAGAGTGAATCAATGGATCTCTCATGAACGATTTTCAAATGGACATCATTATCGACACTAATGCCCCATGTTTTTTTGTGAATGATCATATATAGAGGTAGATTTTTTTATACAGGGATGTACCCCCTTTCATGATTGTTTTATGAACATTGATTAATTTTACATAAAATTGAATCCATTTTTGTTTATGTAAAGGCCATATCAACTAATTATTTTGATTGAAATAATTCTTTGAGGATAATTTATATTGGGATTAGAGATTACATCATTAATTATTTGATTTAAACTTCCTTTGACGATTTGGCCTCCTGATTCGGCCAATACCATAGTCTGATTTTTTTTTAAAATGGTTTATGAATAATTATTTTGAATTTTACAAAATAAGAATCATAACATGGGGTAGGATTCAAAGGCATTCAACAAATAATGGTGTTCCATTATCGATTGTATCAAATAGGGAATTGAGGATTACTTATCATTTATGGAAATCCTCAAAGAAAGCCCTTGGGATTTAGTTGACTATAAATATGATGTTTTCATCCACAAATGGATAGAAAATTTGAAAGGAAGATAAAAACAATATAATGCATGATTAGGGATTTTTAATGGATGTTGGTGGCTCATAGGAGGAGCACATACCATTAATGGAGTTTGTGTATAACAATAATTATTTGGACTTGATACATGTGGCTCTTTTTGAAGCATTATATGTTCATTCTTATCGTTCTCTACTTTATTAGGTGGAAATAGGTGGGACCTAACTCGTACAACCATGCCTGGTGAAAGTGATAAAATAAGATATTTGGTTGATCCGGAATAGAATTGAGATGGGTCATATTCTTCCGAAATCACATGCGTATCATCGTCAAGAGTTATTGTTGTTTGAGGTGTGTGATCACCTGTTATTTAGAATATATCTATATATTAGATATCATCATTTTAGGAATTAGGGAAAGTTATCTCCTCATTTCGCTTTCCCTTTTTAGATACTTTAATAGGTTAGTAATGTGGAATATTAGCTGGATTTTGCCCCATGTTCAGTTCAATGTATAATGAGTTTGATGTTTATTAATTGAAAAAGTATTAATATAATCCTATATATGTGGTTATATGGTATAAAGTTGACCCATATTTGGATTATATGTTAGTTTATGTGCCAGTAAGTATGGTAGATGATTAATAGAAAGTATTTCATTGTAAAATCATCAATTTAATGTGGATTTTATTGAATCGTGGTTTGATTTAGGAAGAAACATGAGTGTGTGAGAAGGAAGTGGTGGAGAAGTAGCCCAAAATCTTCCAATCTAATGGTAGTTTTCCACTTTCCTAGGATATAAAAACCAATGATGGGGAGAATTTGAAACCCATGATTTTAGATACATGACCCTTTATTTATGTATTTTATGTTTATAATGTTATTGAGTTATGTTTTTAGAGGTTTATTGGAGTTTTGGGATGGGTTTTTGGATTTTATAGAGGTTCACAGTTTGATCACGCTTAGAAGAAACTATTAGACACCTTGCAAAAAACTATGCAACTGAAACAATGGGGACTAGGTAGGAACATGGGTTGGAACATGGTTTGGCCAAACCATGTGGCTCTCCTTAATAAACTATGCAAATTTGGACAGAGGGGTTTGGCACGGTTGGTGCACGGGTTGTCTAACTCTGTGAGAAAAATGTGTGAGGGGTGTCTGGAGGTAGTGTCTAATGCATTATTTATGTACATGTTTCCTAACCATGTGTCCAAACCAGGAAGCATTAAATATTA
This sequence comes from Viscum album, assembly GCA_963277665.1. Taxonomy (NCBI): domain Eukaryota; kingdom Viridiplantae; phylum Streptophyta; class Magnoliopsida; order Santalales; family Viscaceae; genus Viscum; species Viscum album. Next base: position 1,860,491,690 of record OY728119.1, read on the forward strand.
GATCAAAAAATCATAGATCTAACATGGTTTACCCCTCAATTCCTCATTTTATTATAATCATGACATAACTTGAATTCTTCTTCCTCCTAATGCTACAGATTCCTTTCCTTTTTATTAGAGATTGATTACTAGGTGAATCTAAGTGTGTTGTAAGAAAAATTTGTTAGTAAGTGACCATTTTTCATCATTTTCCATTATTTTATTATTCTTAACTCTCTTGGAATCATTAATGTTTTATGTTTGGGATAAATCCAGGTTGTGTAATGTCAATCATGATGATATATGGGTGTTTTGGTTGAAGGGAACAAGATTTGAGGTCGAATCTTGAATATCTATGCCAAATATTTGAAGTTTTCAAGCCAGTCATCATTTTACCTAAGTTTGAGAAGTAAATGGCTTCACTCTCATACCATCTTGATTATAACTTAAAGGACTGATTTAATTTTATTTTGATTTTATTGAATTGAAATGGGAAATTGTGGTGTGATTCTTGATAGAAAATCTTTATAGAGATGGTTTTGTGAAATTTTATAAATTGGTTTGTTTTGTGGAAAGTGCTTTTGGGTCATGATTTTAAAATGATGATTCTAAAATATAATTTTGTTTCGATGCATGGAAAAATGGTGGTAGATTTTTTTTTGAATAAAATAATTTTTTTATTGAAATGGTTTGGAATGATGTTTTTGAATACAATGTTGGTGTGTGTTCATGTGCATTTGGGATGGATAAGGCCATGCTGTTTTCCCAGTCAAAATGGGACGTATAAGGGCATTATATTTTTTCCATCAAAATGGGTCATAATGTGATTACTTGATGAAAGGATTACTCACTACTCATGAGTTTAAGTAGTACATGGTTTTCATGCATGGGTGGATGTGTGGATGTGTGTAAATGGAATGGGTTTGAAAAAAATGGGATTTGAGAAATGGTTTAAAGAAATTTTTGATTTCTTATTTAGAAACTTTTTGGTTTGGATTTTTTTGGATTTTATATAAACTACATTAAATTGTTTTAAATATTTTAGATAATGGTTTTAAAATATTTTATCCTGGTTTTTTTGAGTTTGGAAGTCATTTGGGGAAAACTTATTGATTTTTATACTCACCATATTCTTGGGGACTTTGGTGCATTTGCAAATTTCATATGTAGAGACACCAGAAAGGGAATTCTATTATAGTTTCATATTGATGAATCGTGATACTATGGGTATGGATTTTTGAGTTAGAGCATGGTGCATGTTGAGATCTATTGAGTTATGTATTTGGTGGCATTGAGTTTTGTTGGTTTTTTCTTCCTATTTGTATAATGATATAGTTGGTTTGGTTTTGTTTTCATTGAGTTTCTTTTTTTTGGTACTCATAAATCATATAGAATTTGATTATTTATGGTTATATTGGTTTTGATGTTTCTTAAAAAAGGAAATTTTTCCCAAAATTTTCATTAATTCCTTGAAATTTATTTACCGCCATTGGTGTCTCAGGGATGTAATCTATGGCCTAATAATGTCCACCTCCTCTTCCCAATCTAATGATGAGGGTTGGGATGTTAAAATTGGTACTAACATGTTTAATAATTGATATAAGATTAGTGTCACTCTATCTATTTGGATGGTATTACAGAGTAGGATTATTGAAACATAGAATGTAGAGTATAAAAATGAATAACTAACCTATTTATGATGAACTTCATGTTATTATAGATATTTGGTACTTGATTGTTTTGAGACACTTCTAGGAGTTGAAACCTCATCATCACTGGATTAATCGATAAGAAGGTTATTATATGCATTGATAAAAAAGACTTCCCACTTGGAGTATATAATTCATTTTCAGTGATGATTTATGATTTGTTAAGAAGGGGTAGGTTTTTAAAAATTATGAAGATGGTTTGATTTTTAAATAAATGGAGGAATTTTAAAAATGGTCTTAAAGAGGAAAAATTTCAAATTTGTGAAATACATTCTATGATATGTGTGATCTAGTAAATTTGAAATTGCATCCTTCAATTGAAAATATTGAGAATGAATGGGGTTTTTATATGGTTACATAAAATGGAACAATTTAGATGATATAAGAACAAACCAGAAGTGGATGCTGACAATGTGGTTGAACCAAAGCCATAAGTGAGTTAATAGATGGTTCAGAGTATTGTCCATACATTTTCGGATATGGATAGAGGGAACATGAAGGACGAACCAAATAAAGTGGATCATCTGGTATACTTCCAAAATTAGAATCCACCCATCTTTCAGGGAGATTTATAACCACAATAAAAGAAGTATGGGTGAATTGGTTTAATAAAATCTTAAATTTCATAGGCACACCGGCTGATACGGAAGTGAAGTTGGTAACATATATGATAGGGGATCTAGAATTCTAGTGGTTGGAATTATCATTCCAAGATAAATTGGACTAAGGAATTACATGAGAGGATTTTGATGAATGGTTCAACAAAAAATTATGTATTCACATGTTCAGAGTTTCTTGAATAACCGATTTATTCAATATGAAGAAATATAACCTCATAATGATATAATACATATCTTTATTTTTGAATTTAGTTCACTTTTCACCAGATATTACTTGAAGTGAATACATGAAGGAATAATTTTTTGAATCATGTTTGAGGACATATATTCACTCATATATTGTCATGCATTTTATATGAGATTATATGAAGATGTTTAATAGAGAAACAATGGAATAAAAAGACATCTTAGGTAATACGGATGGATGAATCATGTCCATACCTATGATATATGTAGTGAACTCTAATGCTAATAACAATTATAAGAGGGATACCTATTTCCAAGGTAGTGGTATTAATCAAAACCATATAATGAGATCAATGAATCATCCTCAAAAACCAAAGACTAATCCTGGATGGTTTCAGTGTCGTTCATTTGATCATATGAAATAATATTGTACAACAACACCAAGAGAATGTCACAATTGAAATTTGATGGGACATATTCAGTTATATTATTGCAGTGATCCAAGGTCTAGTTTTAGGTGCACATCTAATGTTTCAAGGAAGTCTTACTCTTTGACTGGATGAGTGAAAGAACATAATTCTCATCAATAAAACTGAGTAATCTTTGGTGATTCAATTACCACCATGACTCATGAACATGTGAAATATCAATAGGGGAAGAAAGGGAAAAGTGCGTAAAGTAATAAATTTTATAGAGTTGATAAAATGGTCATTGATGATCAATATGGATCTTTAATGGCGATGGGTACAATTATTTTTAATCTTACACTTATGTATGATTTTTTAGATACGGGTGCATCCCATTGTTCTATCGCTTCTCATGTTATTGATCTTGTGGGTTTTCATGATAAGATAATTTATTCTATTTTTAAACTTCCAACTCCTCATGTTCAAATATAATGTAGAGAATTTATGTGAAAATCATGGTTAATAAAAATCTACGGGACATAGTTGGTATGGGATTTCTCTATGCTTGATATGGATATATATGGCACAATATTAAGAATGGATTTTTTGAAAATGTTCAATGTACACATAGATTGTTATACCTAAAGGGTTAGTTTCACCTCTATTGATGTTATTATGCATCTCATTAGAGGATATCATAATGTAAAGAGTATAGTAATAGTATTGTTGGCACTATTAGTTAGAACAATATCAAATCTATTGGAAACATTAACCTTGGAATCTATGGATGAGGCTGTGAATAGTGGTTTACTAATAAATGTTGATCAGTTTCTGTAGGGTTTTCGTGATAGATTCTCAAGGTTTCCACCCACAAATTAAATTATGTTTATTATTAATAACTTTACAAGGATTAGTAAAATCTCAATTCCATCTTATTATATGGAAGAAACAAAAATTATGGGAATTAAAAGACCATTTGGAAGAGTTGGGATGTAAAGGGGTCATTCACCCTAGTATGAATATATAGGAAACACCTCCTTTTTTGGAAAAATAATTAAATATAACTCTTCCGATTTGGGTGGATTATCATAAGATTAAATATTTTATAAAAAAATAAGTATCATATTCTATGCATTTATGCTCTCTTCAACATATTTAGTGGATCTTGATAGTTCTATAAAATTTCCATGCATTTGAGATATCACTAAGTGCGAGTTTAGAAGGTAGATATTGCAAAAAAAATATTTTAGGAGTAGATATGGCCATTAAGATTATGTGGTTATGCATTTTGGACATATAAATTCACTATTTGGATTTATGGAAGTGATGAATTAGATATTTCAGAGGTATCTAGATTTCTTTGTGGTGGTTTTTTTTGATGAAATACTATTGTATTCTATGACAAATTATGAGTAGGGTAATCTATTGATGATAGTGTTGGGTATCTTATGGGATCATTGTATGTATGAAAACTTTTCTATGTGTAATTTTTGGAAAAAATATATACGCTTCACTGGACATGTTAAATTTGAAAAATGTGTTTTGTGGATCTAAAATATAAATAGCCTCTAATCTCTTTGAATCCACTAAATAATGTGTTTGAGATATGAGGTTTCCTTGACTTGGATGGTTTTTACCATTTTTTCGTGAATTATTCTGACTGGTGTCATCAATTTCAACTTTTACAAGGAAATGTGTTCTATTCCAATGGAACGAGGTATGTAAAAAGTATTTTAAAGATAATTAAGTACACCTTACATCAACACCAATATTTATATTCTTAGAATCATGACAAGGGTATGTGTTGTATTGTGATGCTTCGGGATTTGGGTTGGGGTGTCTTCTCATAAAGGGAGATTATGTTGTTGCTTATGGGTCACATAAGTTACAGTTTCATGAAAATAACCATGAAACACATGAATTGAATTTATATTTTTTAGTCCATTATTTTATTACATGGAATCACTAAATATTTTTTTGATAACTTAATGGTGTTTACATATCATAATATCAATATTAAAAAACCTTCATAAAGATATTTGAATATGGGACAAAGAAGATGGATGTGGTATCTTCAAATGTTTGAATTTTCATAATGTACACAACATGTAAAGGGAACTCTATGGAATATATATTATGTTGAAATTCATATAGTCAATTGGAAAATGAGGATTCACTAGTGCAGAAAACATTTTTTACGTCGGTTATTTTTTATTATTTACATCGGTTTTTATGCGACGTTAATACGGACGACGTTATAAATAACGTTTTTTACGTCGGTTATTTAAAACCTGGCGTAATATCCCTAACATCACGGTGGTTATCACATCGGTTCATATAATAACCGACGTGATAAATATGCGCGGGGGGGGCTTTATCACGTCAGTTATTCCCTAAACCGACGTGATAAAACGCCTGGGATATCGTTTATCACGTCGGTTATGTCATAACCGACGTGGTAAACCCTTCCCCTGGCCTATTATCAAGTCGGTTTCTTAAATAACCGACGTGATAAAAAGGCCTGGGAAACGTTTTAGCACGTCGGTTATCCAATAACCGACGTGGTAAATCGATTCCCATGCCTTTTAGCACGTCGGTTATATTAAGAACCGACGTGATAAAAGCCCCGGGAATGGTTTATCACATCGGTTCTAGAAAAACCCGACGTGATAAACCCCTACCGATTTATTTACTACGTCGGTTATAAAATAACCGACGTGAAAGAATTTTTTTTTAAAATAATTGCACTGCTCTCACCAAAAAGCAACCAGAAACCAAACAAAAATAACCATGCCAGCCATCCCCCAAGCCCCAACTGAACCCCACCCTCATCTATACCCACCTAACAACCTGGCCAGCCCTCCCCCACCACATTGGAGCCCCACCACAACCCTTGGACACCCCCCACCCCTTGGACAGCCCCCCCACCCTCATTTACACCCCCACGACCCCTAGTACAGCCTCAAACACCCATTGGACACCCCTCCCATATCCCTTGGACACCCTGCAACCCTTGGACACCCCCACCCCTTGGACAGCCCCCCACCCTCATTTACACCCCCAAGACCCCTAGTACAGCCTCAAACACCCATTGGACACCCCCCCCCCACACCTTGATAGCCCTCCCAGACCCCTTGGACACCCCCCCGACCCCTGGACACCCCCCCCCCCCCCGAGCCCTTGGACAGCCCCAAACACCCCTTGGACACCCCTCCCATATCCCTTGGACACCCCCACCCCTTGGACCCCCCACCCCTTGGACAGCACCCCCACCCTCATTTACACCCAACCGGCCCCTTGGACAGAACTCCCTGACACCTTGGACACCACTCCCATATCCCTTGGACACCCCCCACCCCTTGGACACCCCCCACCCCTTGGACAGCCCCCCCCCCCCCCCCCCACCCTCATTTACACCCAACCGGCCCCTTGGACAGAACTCCCACCTCATTTACACCCTCCCGACCCCTAGGACAGCCCCAAACACACCTTGGACACCCCTCCCATATCCCTTGGACACCCCCCAAACACCCACCCACCCCCTTGGAACCTCTCCCCCCATACCAAAATCCAGACCAGAAAAACCATCAACAGTAGACCAAAACAAGAAGTAGAGAAAAATTAAACATTCACTTATATAACATTCAAAACTTACACTGTCAACTTCAAAAAAAACTAAATCCAACCTAAACGACTACGAAATACACAATTACATTGACAATATTCAAAATTACATTTTACATTACAAACAACTAAAAGTCAATCAAACCTGTAAAATAATTTGACCACTCCACTTGTAAGTGTTTGATATCTTCAGCAGTAAAGGGTTGAGGGTCATCAAAAATCTACAAAGGAAAAGGATAGTAGTCAACGTGTATAATGAATAAATCAAATTGAAATATTATGAGAAAGAGGAAATCTTACCAGGTCAAAACTCAGAACTGTCCCAGTTGTTATTATTTCATACATAAATCTTAACATGTAATATCCGCATTCGATGATGCCTTGTTGCTCATGACATTTTTGTTTGAATGAGTGTAAATTCAATATATTAATTTTATGTAATAAATCAAAATGTACAAATTATAAATGGATATTTACCTTCGCATGTACATATTTGATCTTGAAATTCCTTTTCTTTGCGCTTTTTCGAAAGTGGACCCATGCCCTGTTAGAAAATAATACGAATGGGGTAAATTTAAAATTCATTATAATATATAAATCTATTGTGAAATTGAAACTTACGTTTCCAATATATTCTTAAAACTTTCTCGCACATCATCATGGAGAGAGCATATCCAATAAAGTGTTTTCTCCCTAGGGCAAAAAACACCTAACATCCAATGATCCCTGATAAAAGGAAATTTAACGTTAGTGGTTTTTTATGTTAAAAGATAATTAACTCTTTGAGAGGGATGTGTTTCATACCTCTCACAAAAAGGCATCATCCAACACTGTGTGATTACATTCTTTTCAAATCTATCAGCAATATAAAGCATTCTTTGTTCCCCATCCAATGCACATGCTTCAGGGGAAATCAATTGTGGGTCCACGAATCCATATACATCTGTCAGCTCATTCCTATCACAAATTTTATATAGATACCTAATACAAAGCAGACATATGTATACATTTTTAATAAATATAACGCAAGGAAAAGGTGTTAAGACTTACATGATAAAAATTTGCACCACGTTGATGCCCAACTTATCTCCAGTGACAAACTCCATGATATCAGTTTTCATAATCCCCACACATAGTTCACATCCACAGACATGAGCTTCCATTGTAAAGTCATAATGATCCGCCAACAAATTTGAATATCTTGACAATTTGTTAAGACTGCAAGTTTCTGCATCTGATGTCATAGCTATCTGTCTTTGTTGTTGTCTATACAGTATTTCTTTACCTTTGAAGTATTCCTGTAAAAATAAATTGAAAAATATATTAGTTTTCAAATGATAAAACATTAATAAAAATATAAAATAAAAGATATAAGATCCATACCTCTATGGTAATGAGTCGAAGAAGTCTGGATGGCCAAAGTAAAAAATGGCCGATACTATGTCCAACTGTCGTCACCTCATCTGTAGGTAATGGTATCCGAGCTGATCTATCTATAATATCCTGTACAGTGACCCTCTGATTCTCTACCTCTAACTGTTGATGATGAACTGTATCTCCTATACAATATACCATCCCATATGCAACTATATTATGTTGAGGATCATCAACATACAACTCACAATAAGTAGGTAGCTGCGGCGGAGGAGGAGGATCAAAAATGGGGTCCGCAGGCTGAGGTGGGTGAGTGGGAGCTACTGGGAGAGGTGGAGTGGGAGCTGCACCCTGAAATTGTCTTTGCAAGTCTACAAAAATTAACTGCACCGATGCTCTAATCTTGTCCTCCATTGTCGCATTAATATTATGGACTTCAGCCTCTAAGGATTCTATTTTTTTTATAAACTCCCTCAACGTTAGAAGTTGAGGAACGTGGAAACACTTTTCTTACCGATACACCTGCCGGATATCCTCTTACACGGCGAGGATGTTCGGGCTTTCCCAATGCCACAGATAAAATATCTTCCCTCCCAGATGGTGTAAATGTCCCCTGTGAACTCTGCTCCTCAAGAGAGTCCTGTAATAATTAATTGAACATTTCTATAATGATTGGAAATATATGACGAAAATAGTAAACTTAAATAAATAAAATAGATATCTTACAATCCTCTCAACTACGAGTCTCGATTCTTCCGAAAGATATTGTCCTTTTTTGCCCTTCCAAGCTCTTTTCCATTTCTCATGTCTAGATGGAGGGGATGGAGGGGCCACCTCTCCAGAGTTTGAAGACTCAGCTCTTAGTTGTTGAAATTTTTCTGCCATCATTTGTTCTTCCAATAATGCATACCCTCCCCGAGATAAACTATGAGGGTATACATTTTTAGATTGGATCTCTTGATGAGCTTTCCTTGTTTGCTGTAAATTAAGAATAAGTAATCATTAACAAAACAATAATAAGATCATTTATATAAGAAAGCTTATAAAAGTTTACATTGCCCTTACCAAAAATGATTCTTTTCTTCTACTTTCAAAAAATTGTCTCCATGTGTCTTCATCTATAAAAGGATATATACGACATGGATTCTCACGACTCCTATGACCATAAATGAAATCAGATGAGAGGGTTGATTTGAAATCCCTCTATCTCCTAGCTGCCAACGATAAGCATTTCTTCCTGACTCCTCCAGTGTCAGGAATATCATATGTCATCTGATAAAAAAGAGGTTAAAAATATTATATATACTAGAAACATTTAAAGAACAGTCAAACAATAGCAAAAGATCTTACCAAAATGGTCTCCCATAGCTGAGAAATTATCGCCTTATCCACACTTCTCCAATCATCATAGAGAATGCTTACTTTTCTCTTAGCCTGAGTTGCTAAAAAACCCTTAAAATCTTTAGCATTTGGTCCTCTAGGAAGATCATCATCATCAAACTCCATGACTATCCTCTCCTACTTCGTACGGGCAAGTGATAATTTTGGTAAACGTGTGCACCCACGCTTACCAACCTTTGAACTCTTTTTCGTAATAGGAGCATGTGAATGTTCCTCCCCAGATGTATGACCAATATGCTCATCTCCAGAATCATGTGGCTGATCAACTGATTGATCTATCATTTTCCATCAAATCAAAAAAACAAACATTAGTTCACAAATAGAAAAGTGTACTAAATTACATAATAGTAAACATTGGTAATATGGTAAGCATGTTAAACAATGATAAACATGGTAAACACAGGCAAAAGGTTGCCAAGGAGTTGGCCCAAGAAAGCTGAAATGTGGACTCACTGAGTCCACCGGTCAGCCGGTGTGAGCTCACCGGCCAGCCGGTGTGAGCTCACCGGCCAGCCGGAGGACCCAGGCAGTAGACTTGCCCACTGCCTGGTGCCACCGGCCGGCCGCTGGCTCACCACCGGCCGGCCGCTGGTGATCCAGACAGAGAGGAAGGCTCTCTGTCTGGTCCACCGGCCGGCCGGTGGTGATCCAGCGGCCAGCCGGTGGACCAGACAGAGAGCCTTCCTCTCTGTCTGAACCACCGGCCGGCCGCTAGCTCAACACCGGCCGGCCGCTGGTGATCCAGAAAGAGAGGAAGGCTCTCTGTCTGGACCACCGGCCAACCGGTGATCCACCACCGGCCAGCCGGTGCGCCCAGGACTTCTCCTCTTTACGGTTTTTATTGTTTTATCGTTTTGGTTTGATACATGTTTTAATAAGTAAAAAATTTACAGTATCTAACATTATATGAAAAAACTAAATGTAAAAAAGAAATAAACTTGTGTTACCTGTAATTTTAGGAATGTACAGTTGGATTGTTTTCCCAAATTCCTTCGTCGTGATCGTTCCTTATGGCACAAACCATGTCTTCAACATACTCATCATTATGTTCTGTTAATCATTCCATGGAATTAGGGATCTCACATAAATCAACATCTTCATCAAATTCATCCTCACCAACATATTGGTTTTTCCCTTGTAAAACAACAGCCCACTGCATATCTGATTGATCTACTACATAGAAAATTTGTTTGGCATGTGTTGCCATTATAAAAGAATCAGCTGTGTCTTCCAATCTATTCAGATTAACAAGTGTCATTCCAAATTCATCGTGTCTGACACTGTTGTTACCGATAAACCATTTACAGTTAAAAACGGGAACTTTAATTTTAAATTATTTAGCCTCCCATATGTCTTCAATCACTCCATAATATTCACTTGATGCCGAAATTGGGTTTCTGTCCTTAGCACTCGAAAAATGCATTGCTTCTGCAAACACCAATACACCACTATTCTGAACTGCACTTCTGTTGTCCTGAGCTTTCGTATGAAATGTATAGCCATTAATGTCATAAGCGGACCATGTTATCACATTTAAAGATGGACCACCCACTATCCATTTTAATGTCTATGATACATCTGATCTATCAAGCAAGGTCTTTTTAAACCATGGCAAAAAATTTTGTTGTGCTCATTCAAAATCCACATTTCTTTCTTCTTTGGATGACATTGTTTCAACTCATTAATATGCAATGTGATATACGGTTGAACATGAGCTATGTTATTCAAGATGTATGATTCTAACTTCTTCATATGTTCAGCTGACAGTGATTTGACTTTCAAGCCACGAATCCCCTTTCCCTCATTATTAACCCGTTCATGGCGAGATGGAGGCAAACCTATGTGTTGCGCCGTAGCCAAGTAGATCGTACAAAACTCTGCTACCTCCTCAGAAATATACTTTTCAATAATGGAGGCTTTAGGTCGATATGGATTTTTAACATATCCCTTTAATATTTTCATATACCATTCAAAAGGATACATCCAACGAAGATATACAGGTCCACAAAGCCTTATTTCTCGAACCAGATGAATCATTAAATGCACCCTCATATCAAAAAAAGTTGGAGGAAAATACATTTCCAAATGACAAAGTATAAAAATTGCATCCTTTTCCAAAATGTTCAAAGCATTCACATCAATCGCCTTGTTGCAAATTGAATTGAAAAAATAACACAACCTCATTATAGTCTTTCTGACACGGATGGGCAATATTCCACGCAGTGCAACTGGTAGAATTTGTTGCATCATGACGTGACAATCATGTGATTTCATACCTATCAACTTCAAGTCTTTCAATGAGACAAAATTTTTTACATTTGAAGAATAACCTTGAGGCACTTTGATATCATGAATACACTGACAGAAGCTACTTTTCTCCCTCGTCGATAATGTATGACAAGCCAGGGGAAGAAATGTCTGTCTTCCTTTAGGAGTGGGAGCTAACTCCAAACGTATTCCCATTGACAGTAGGACTAACCTTGCATTCAACCCATCTTTTGTCTTTCCTTTAATATCTAGAAATGTTCTGATCAAAGAATCACAGATATTCTTCTCCACGTGCATGACATCAATATTATGTTTGACTTCAGGATACCTCCAATGTGGTAGCTCAAAAAATATTGACCTTTTCATCCAAATATGTCTATCATTACCAGATTTCTGTGTCTTTCCCAATGTCACATCAAGGTTTTTCACCCTCTCAAAATACAATTCTGGGGATAAAGGTTGAGGAGCAGTATCAAATTCTTGTGATCCATTGAATGCCTTTTTTAGTCTTCTATAAGGGTGATCCATAGGCAAAAACTTTCGATGACCCATGTACTCTGTTTTCCTCCCATGATGCAATTGACAATATGACGTCTGTTGTTCGCAAATTGGACATGCTTTATGCCCTTTAACACTGTATCCAGACAAATTTCCATATGCTGGGAAGTCATTTATAGTGAATAGAAGCACTGCATGTAGTTGAAAATATTCCATTTTATAAGAATCATACACCCAAATACCATCAGCCCATAACAGTTTCAAATCATCAATCAGCGGTGACAAGTATACATCAATATCATTGCCGGGTTGCTTTGGACCAGAGATCATGATACTCAACATGACATATTTGCGCTTCATACAAACTTCAGGAGAGAGGTTGTAAATTACCAATAAAACAGGCCATGAACTATGTGTGCTACTGAGGGTTCGGTATGGATTCATTCCATCTGTGCACAAGCCTAGTCTCAGATTTCTAATTTCATTTCCAAATGTAGGGTACTGGGCATCAATTTTCATCCATTGTGGACAATCAGCTGGATGACGTATTTTTCCATCACATACCCGCTCACCAGCATGCCATCTTAACCTTTTTGCATCATGTGAATTAGCAAATAAACGTTTGAAACGAGGAATTATAGAAAGATACCAAAATACCTTTGAAGGGAGCTTTGTAATCTCTACATCAGCTTGTGATTTTTCTTTCACCTTATACCGTGATGTCCCACATTTAGGAAACTCTTTCAGAAATACATATTCCTTCATATATATAATGCAGTCATTCGGACAGGCATGTATTTTCCTGTATCCCAATCCCATCGGGCATAATATTTTTTTTGCCTTATAATGTGAATCTGGAAGATCGTTATCTTTTGGAAGAATGTCTTTCATCAATTGTTGCAGCTCTGTAAAAGTTCTGTCACTCCATCCATGTTTCTCCTTCAGGTTAATCAATCTTAACACCGCCGACAAAACCGTAAAATCTGTACAACCAGGATATAATGGTTTTTCGGCATCACCATCTAGACGTGCAACTGTCGGTTCTATCTCAATTTTTTCTGCTACAATATCACGAATCATTTCTTCAATTCCATCGGAGTTACCATCTTGCGATTCATTATCATCAGTGACATTCTGTACAGTTTCGCCATGCCAAATCCAAGGGTTGTAACTCGGATTGAAACCATGACAAATCAGATGATCTTTTATCTCTCAACTTTTCAACTTCTTCATATTCAGACATTTCAGGCATGGACAGAAAAAAATGTCACTACTTGGAACATTTTGTTTAGCAAATTCCAAAAAGGCATCAACACCTTCCTCATATTCATTGCTCATTCGATGTGCCGTAATCCAACTTCGACTCATTATTACCTATAACAAATAGCAAAAATATATATATTTTTTAGATAAGACAAATATATGTTTATATGAAAAAAATCATAATTTGAATGTAAACAATTTTGAAATATAAAACAAATCGATGTGTAAAGCCCCCTGGACACCCCCCGACCCCTCTGGACAGCCCCCCACCCCTCCTGGACACAACCCCCACCCCCGACCTGCTTGGACACCCCCCTGGACACCCCCAACCCTCTGGAAAGCCCCCCCCCCCACCCCTCCTAAACACCACCCCCACCCCCTACCCCCTTGGACACCCCCCTGGACACCCCCAACGCCCACCCACACCCTTGGACAGCCCCCCACACCCACCCACCCCCTTGTAAACCCCCTGGACACCCCCCGACCCCTCTGGACAGCCCCCCACCCCTCTTGGACACCACCCCCCACCCCCTACCCCCTTGGACACCCCCTGGACATCCCCCAACCCTCTGGGCAGCCCCCCACCCACCCGGACAACCCCAAATACCCTCTGGAGAGGCCGCCACCCACTTGGACAGCCCCCCACACCCATCCACCCCCTTGGACAGCCCCCCACACCCATCCACCCCCTTAGACACTCCCCTGGACACCCCACCGACCCCTCTGGACATGCCGCCACCCCCTTGGACAGCCCCCCACACCCACCCATCCCCTTGGACACCACCCTGGACACCCCCCGACCCCTCTGGACAGCCCCCGACCCCTCTAGAAAGCACCCCCACCCCTCCTGGACACAACCCCCCACCCCCGACCTGCTTGGACACCCCCCAACCCTTTGGACAGCCCTCGACCCCTCTGGACAGCCCCCCACCCCTCCTGGACACCACCCCCCACCCCCTACCCCCTTGGACACCCCCTGGACATCCCCCAACCCTCTGGGCAGCCCCCCACCCACCCGGACAACCCCAAATACCCTCTGGAGAGGCCGCCACCCACTTGGACAGCCCCCCACACCCATCCACCCCCTTGGACAGCCCCCCACACCCATCCACCCCCTTGGAAACCCCCTAGACACCCCACCGACCCCTCTGGACAGGCCGCCACTCCCTTGGATATCCCCCCACACCCACCCATCCCCTTGGACACCACCCTGGACACCCCCTGACCCCTCTAGACAGCCCCCGACCCCTCTAGAAAGCACCACCACCCCTCCTGGACACAACCCCCCACCCCCGACCTGCTTGGACACCCCCCTGGACACCCCCAACCCTCTGGACAGCCCCCGACCCCTCTGGACAGCCCCCCCACCCCTCCTGGACACCACCCCCACCCCCTACCCCCTTGGACACCCCCCTGGACATCCCCCAACCCTCTGGGCAGCCCCCCCACCCACCCGGACAACCCCAAATACCCTCTGGAGAGGCCGCCACCCACTTGGACAGCCCCCCACACCCATCCACCCCCTTGGACAGCCCCCCACACCCATCCACCCCCTTGGACACCCCCCTGGACACCCCACCGACCCCTCTGGACAGGCCGCCACTCCCTTGGACAGCCCCCCACACCCACCCATCCCCTTGGACACCACCCTGGACACCCCCCGACCCCTCTGGACAGCCCCCGACCCCTCTAGAAAGCACCCCCACCCCTCCTGGACACAACCCCCCACCCCCGACCTGCTTGGACACCCCCCTGGACACCCCCCAACCCTCTGGACAGCCCCCCCCCACCCCTCCTAAACACCACCCCCACCCCCTACCCCCTTGGACACCGCCCTGGACACCCCCCAACACCCACCCACACCCTTGGACAGCCCCCCACACCCACCCACCCCCTTGTAAACCCCCCTGGACACCCCCCGACCCCAAATCCATGCACCTATGCCATGGTTGTGTGTGAAGAAAGTAGTAACAACTGTAAAAGGGCAACACATCCAAATGGACACGCCCCAACCCTCTCGGGGATTTATAGAAAACGACGAAAAATTAGTGAAATCATAAAATTACTCAATATTGCAAGTCGAACAAATAGATCTAGGGATGATAAATAAGATTATGGTGCCAAAACGAGTTAAAAGGGTTCGCAATCGAAGAATCTTAGCTAGTTTCAACAAAAAAATGACAACACATATATATATACTATCCGCGAAAAAAAAACGAACGAGTGGGAGGATTACCTGAGTGCTGCGAGTTTAGATGATTGATCCGAGGAGATTAAATATGAGAAACGATGATCGCAAAACGAATCTAAACCAACGAAATGGACGAGCCAATTCGGGTTTACGCGCGAGAGAGACGAGTCGCGACTGTCGAAGGTAAACTCGCGAATGACAATCCACGGGTCTGGGTAAATTTTTAAATGAGTTATCACGTCGGTTATTCAATAACTGACGTGATAATTGTTTTAAAAACATTTATAAGGTCGGTTATTTCAATAACCGACGTAAAAACCTTCCTCCGATTCATTTTTTACGTCGGTTATTTTATAACCGACGTTATAAAGGGCTCAAAATCCGCGTTTTTTTTTACGTCGGTTATGGAATAACCGATGTCAGAAACATCTGCGGATTCTTTTTTTACGTCGGTTATTTTATAAACGACGTAAAAAAGCCTTCAAAAACCGCATTTTTTACGTCGGTTATTCAATAACCGACGTAAAAAGGCCTTCGAAAACCGGGTTTTTAACGTCGGTTATTTTTATAACCGACGTAAAAAACGAAGGCGCGCGATTAATAACGTCGGTTATAAAAATAACCGACGTTAAAGGTGTACCGAACACAGGTTTTTACGTCAGTTAAGAAATAACCGACGTAAAAAACCTCGTTTTACATATTATGACGTCGGTTTTATATAACCGACGTAAAAAATGGTGACGTAAAAAACATTTTCTGCACTAGTGATTCAGATCAATGGTAGTTGATACGGGTAATAACAAACATACATATGGATTTTGAAGACTGAGGTAGATCCGTGGTTTTATTTTTGACTTCATTACTTCCTTATTTGGTTGAGAAGGTTAAAGTGGAATAGAAATCTAGTTCTAAATTTGATTATATGAGTCAAAAAATAATGTTGGGGAGACCATTAAGGAGAATATTATTTAAGGGAGATCATTTTTGTGGTTTCGTGATTTTATGGTCATACCTATGGCTTGTTAAGAATATATCATTCACGTTTACCACCATCCAAGATAGTCTATTCATCCTAGATTACAAAACAAGTATAAGGCATATAAAAAATAATGTTGGTGGGGTTGAATGAAAAGATTTTTTTGGAGTTTTTTATGATATGCCTCACCTATAATCATGTTAAGGTAGAGCATGAGTCGACATTGACTGTGTTAAAGTATTTACAAATCCTCACATGATAATTAGAGAAGATAAGAATGGATTTTATAATATCTCTACAAATAATGTCCAAAAACATGATGTAATATGGGTAATAGTGGATTGGCTCATGAATTCAACACATTTTATCCCTATTGATGAATATCGTATGATGGAGTACTTGTCCAAAATCAATAACCATGAAGTTTGAAAGAGGTATGTTGTTCTGGTATCAATTGTATTAGACCATTATCCAAGGATTATGTCTCATTTTAAGAAAGAATTATATAAAACCCTTTAGAATTATTTGACTATGAGCACATTTTATCCTCCACAAATTGATGGAAAATACTAAATGATAATTAAAACATTGGAAGAAATTCTTAGGAATTATTTAATAGATTTTTGTGGATCATGGGAGGATCACATACCATTACTGGAGTTCTCATATATAAAAAATTATTAGGCCTCGATAAAAAAGATCCTTTTGAATAATTGTATAGGTGTCCTTGTCATTCTGAACTTTTTTGTGTGGAAGTATGTGATACTTCAGTAGTTGTACCAAGCCTAATGTAAGAGATAATGAAGAATTTTCAATTAATCAGGAATAGAATAGGGATGGCTCAGAGTCATCAAAAATTATATACAATTCATCATCGTTGAACATTATAGTTTGAGGTGACTGTTAATGTGTTCCTGAGTAAATATACAATTTTTGGAAAACACTATTTTGAGAAGTAGGTAAAGTTATCTCCTTGACACATATAACATTGTGAGATACTGGAATAGATTGGTGAGGTGGAATATCAGCTATCATTTCCACCATGATTTAGTTCAGTGCATAATGTGTTTCATGTACCTCAATAAAATAAGTATCAATCTAATATTTAACATGTGATTTGATTGTATCAATTTGACCTAAAGCTAGATTCTATGTAGGTTCATGGGCCATTGTGAATTGTGGATTCTAAATGGAAACTATTGTGTCTGGAAACCATCAGTTTAGTGTTTGTTTTATGAAAACATAGCTGGAATCTAGAAGAAACATGGGAGCTTGAGAAGGAAGTGGTGGAGTAATGGATCAAACTCTTCAAGTCTAGTGGTTGTTTTAAAAATTCCAGGATTAAAAGACCATGGTGGAGAGTATATATCACCTTTTTTATATTTACTTGACCCATTATTTATATAATTTAATTATATAATGTGATTGGGTAATTTTTGGGGAGGTTTGAGGGAGTTTTGGAACCTTTTGGGAAATTTTTTAGATGTTTCTGGATTGAGCATGGTTAATAGAATCCACCCAACATCTCCCAGAAAACTAAGAAACTAAAACAGTGGGAACTGGGTAGACACACAACTAGGAACATAGTTTTTCCAAACTGTGTGACTACCCTAAAGAAACTATGAAATGTTGGACTGAGGGGTTTAGTATAGTTGGTGCATTTCTTGACCAACTGTGGGAGCCAACCATATGAGGGGTAGTTGGGCCTGATTATGATCTATGATAAATAACCCATTGAAAATTTAAACATCTCAAGTAGTGAATCTATGATGATAGGGATTCTTTGGGTCATTGTGGCCTTTATTTTTGAGCATAATTGGATTATTCTTCTTCAACACCATATCTAATAATCCTTAGTACTGAGAGTTATGAGATATATCTTTTCATTGTTCTTTATTTTAGTTTTTAGGTATTCTATTGAGTATTTTCATAAAAATATCTTCTTGCGCCTTGTTCCCACACATATTGTGTTTTTGAAGATGGTGTACAGGTTTAGAGATGGGTTGGGTGGTGTAAATTTATTAGGGATTTTTCAGGGTTGATTTATAATTATTCCTGGGGAAAATTTTTGGAGAATGGATATTCATTTTTGTGGTGATTACTATAGCACTGAAGTGGTCTAGGAGTAATTATAATGTGGAGTAGTTATGCAGTGCATTTTTTTATAGGATTTTTAAATGTGATTTCCCCATATTTTTCCTTATGGTTTGCACATATTATTTTTTCATTATTTAGGTAGTATATATATATCAGTTGACCATTTATGTGTCATCATAGTTTTTTATAATATTATGTTTCTAAATATTGTATATATTAAATATTAACATATGTTAATGTCACAACCCAAAACATCGAGTCCCTACTTCATCCCATAGTAAACTAAGTGTGACACCCTAAGCCCACCTCTAATAGAAAAGGGGTTGGAGATTAGTACTGAGTATACATACAACTAAAATGGGATGAATTTTCTTAATGTACATGTTTTCATGGACACAACCGGATCCAATAAATAGTGTAGAGATATAATAAAAGGATGAAACATATATAGGAAATCAATTTAGGCAATAACCATTCAGAAATGCCTCATAGTACAACAATGTAGTATAAAATATAAAGGTAAAAATACATGTCTAACTAGAAATGACATCCCAGCCTAATGAAAACTAGAAGAAAATAATATTGTATAGATTTTGAACTATAATCACTGAGACAAATCCTTGAACACAGTCAGCCCCTCCAAGTACATCTATGCTTCTCCAACACCGGGTCAACTGAAGTATCAATAATTTTCCCATTTTATGCATAAGACACAATATGTTCAGGAATACCCCATGAAAGGGTGAGCATGTAAAATCCCATTAGGTTGATCCAAAAATGATGGTGGGAAGAAATAGAAAAAAACAATTTGTTATCTCGAACTAAAGACAATAGGGAAAAAGTAACCCTACATTAGACATTTTCAAACTAAAACCCCCATCATGAATGGAGAGATGGACTAATCTCTTGATCTAGATAAGGAATATGGTGAATATTACTATAGCTCTAAAGGTCCCATATCAAATCACCAAAATAATTTACAACCTCATAAGAATCAAGGTGGAGGGTGTACTCTTTACAACTATGCTCCTTAGACATGGGAGCACTAACTCTAGTGGAATACCCGATCCTAAATAGAGCTTGATGATGGGTGAGGGACACTTTTTATATAGTGGACTCGCACCCTTTTCAGTATGGTGAAGTACATAATCAATATATAAAAGAGTATATGGACCCATTCTTTGGTTCACTAGGGAAGTACTAACCCCAAAATCTCATTGATGGTGACACCCTACCACTGCCATTGGACAAGCATTGATGGAATGATCATGTTTCTCATATTACCTAATGTCGTTTATTTGATGCCAGAAGAAAGGCTACATCAAATTATTACATAGAAAACACTCACTATAAAATACTTATGGTCTAAAATATGATTCCTAAAGAACGATATATATAAGGTGGAATTTTTTGGAAAAAGTTCACAACATGTACCTAGGTTTACATGGAACGTGAAGTCACCTATACTCCTAAGTGTATCCTACCCTAGACCTGGACTGAATAACATTATGACTATACATGGTGTGACACTCATGGTATATAACATTCCTATCAACATGGGGCCCTGATCATGTGCTCTCATAACATGTATTAGGTAGACATGTGGTCCCACATGGTGTGTCCCTAATGGGACATGACTTGTCTGTCCCCCAGGGTCTTGTCGGCACATAACATGGTTACCCAACTAGGGTATAAGGCCCCGACCTTAAACATTACATAATCATGAATTAAATGAATAATTCACATAGAGGATCTTTTCAGGTTTAGAGTTTTAGAGAATTTGGTCATAACTATTACATCTCAAAATATTACATAGTAGACACTTCTACTAAGTTTCCATAAAATAAATAAAACACTTCAAAACAAACATGTCTAGTACCATGTTTTAGATAGAATGTCTTTCCTTGATCCCATCCTTGACCCTATTCATCTTTATGTCCTGTGGAAAACATTTCAAAAACATGGGATGAGCATAAAAATCCCAGTAAAGGATACACAAAGAAAGAAAACTGTTAGTTTTTCAAAACAACATGTAAACCATGAATACTTTACCAAAGTAATACTTTTCAACTTTATGAAGTAGTAAAAACTATTCACTGAATAAAAGACCATTACTTACCCTTTTGTAACCAAAAGATTACCATAAAACCCATATAAAGAGCACTTAACATAAAAAGGTAACTTGGGACATAAACATACTTAAATGGAATAACCATACGGTCGACTTCCACACATACTTAATAGAATAGCCATATGGTCGACTTCTACACATACTTAATGGAATATCCATACGGCCGAATTACATAGCCAATGAATTGGAGGATATAACATAACCACCCGTCCTGGTATTCACGGCACCACCCGTCATAATGTCCAAGTACCATTATAAAATCATAAGACATAAAACAAATATAATGTAAAGAAAACATTTCCACATTTCGATCACAATATATCTCATAAATATATGACAAATCCTTTATAAAAACCATTTTCAATACCAACATACATAAAAGAGTATATGGTATTTATTTCATTTTAATAACATTACGGCTTGTTGAGGAAGGCAAAGAGCAAATAATACTCACGGCGGCGGAAAAGTTCGTTGTCACCGCGTACATTAAAAGAAACATTCCTTTTTGTCGTTTTGTAAAACGCTTCGTAGAAAAAGATTCCTTTTGTATAAAATTAAAATTAAAAGGGGATTATAAACCATATAATATAATGCCTTTTATTGGAACAAAATATGCCTAAATGAAAGGAGATTGTGACGAAGTCCCTTACAAAGACGGTATCCTTGGATTAAGGATAAATCAATTACATAATTATGTGTGACAAACGAATACACCAAATATAAGAGGATATTAAGTGTAAAATTATCAGAGGTCATTCACACATATTCATATAATGACATATTTAAAGGAGTACAAGTTTATCCCAAAGAATCAAAATTGGGTTAAGATGTTCCCTTGCAAAAATTCGGCAGCCTAACGGCGTCACTTCAAAATTCAGAAAATTAGTTGATCAGAGAGAAAACAGTATCTCATCACTTGGACATAAAATTTACATCAATAAGTATATAGAATAACATATCCCAACATAATAATATGTAAATTAAAAGGCATAACGAAAGAGGTCTTTTAAAAATAGGTGGGTGAAATGTTCCCTTACCGATTTGGGAAACATTCAAAACGTACACCCCATGAAAGAAGGTTCATACAATGAAGATGTAAATACCCATAAATGATATTATATTATAAAAATAGTAAAATAATGGGAAGTAAATACACCACAAAAAAAGGAAATAGTGGCAAATGTATCATGAATCTCACGGGAATAAAAAGTGAGATGAAAATCCCCTTATGAAAATTCGGCAGCCTAACGACGCCACATAAAACTTCAAAAAATGGATTGATGAGATCAAATAGGGTCTCTCATCATATTAACATAGAATTTACAGAATTATGAATATAAAAGAACATCCCCCAACATAAGAAATATGAGCTGAAAAGAAATGACATAAAATAGAGTACTTTAAAAAAAAGAGAGAGGTCGGATCCCTTACCTCGAATCCGACTTGACTTGATCGTTCTTCAATCTACTGAATAATAAACTTGAGTTAATTTAGACTTTCTTAAGAACCTTTTTAAATTTCATTATTCCTTTTATATCACTTATTACCATGTCATGAACACTATGTAATTATTTAAGTTAATAACGGTCGTTTTAACGATCATTGCTACTTGAGTAAAAAATAAACTCTTTATAATTACAAGATTGGTCATGGGGTAAAATATCCATTATATACAGAATTATATTCATTATTTAGATATAATATATATAATATATATCCATTATATACATGCATTTATAATATTACATAACATTTAGAGTTAAGAAATGAAATGCACCGTTCATGGAGATGGTAAGCCGTACGTACGCATGAACGCTATTTCCATTTCTATTTCATATTTAATGGAATTAAAACATAATGATACATAATATTATTATAATTACAGTATGGTATAATATATAATATCATTAAATATATCCTTTATACATACCACATGTGGTATTAACGAATCAAATCACTTTGAGGGGGCGGTAGTATGCACTTCCAAAAACGAAGATATCACGTTTACCCATAATGGAAACCATAAAGGTATGAAATAAATGAAAAACAATTCATAAGACTAAGGAAAACATAAACATAATATATATCATATATAAATATAGTGACATATTAATGGCCACCTTTGAAGGTGTTAAAAGAATATTGAACAATCATCGTTTCGTGAGGCAGAAATTCACCATCCACAGAAACAGTATGTTCTTTAACCATTAGATGTAGGCGTGTGTAAGTGTAGCCCGAATCCTTCTTATAAAAACATAATAGTATATGGAAGATACTAGTGTTCTAACAAAATAAATGAATTAAAAGAGTTTATGTGGTTGGAGAAGAAAAATAAAACAAAATATCACAAGTGAAGATGTTACCTTAAAATCGGGTAACTCCCTTTGGTTTGAACCAAAAGGGTTTCTTGAAGAGCTTCCTGCCTAAGGTAAGGATATTAGGATTAGGATAGGGATGTGGAGAGACAAAATGATCAGATATTGGACGATCCAAAGGCTTGAGAGGTGTGGTTAAATAGGTAGAGGTGGGGGCCTTTTATAAGAGGAGAGGAGGGGCACTCTTGAAAAAGTATAAAATGTTACTTTATTTTCAAATGAGTTTCAGATTTTAAAGGTCCCAAATTGATTTATTTAGATGATATGGTGATAAGATTTCTAAAGTCACCCATCCAATAGGTTTTTGGCATGTGTAGGTTTTATATGTTACATTATCTTTTCATTTTATTTAAATCGTTAAATAATGAGGTAATCGCTGCATCATCATGATGTCGTAAATAATTTAATTTATTTAATGCCTAAAAATTAAAAAAAACATAATATGATGTAGGCAATCGGTTTATATTTCCAATGACTATTTATAGTAAAAAATATTGACTTTATAAACCCATGTAAAAATTGTTTTAGTAAAAAAATACATGTTTGTGTCATTTTTACTTTTACTTTAAATAAAAGGCATAAATGTCATTATCTTACCCAAGTGGATCCATGGTGTCCCAAAAATCGACCCATGGGTTGTCTTGGTCGACCATGACTCATCCAATAGGGTTAGGACAAGTGTAAAGATATTTTCATTTTATTATAATATCATTTTTACCTTATATCACACTAATTACCTTTAATCGCGATTAATAAAACTTAAAAGGTACTTTTCTTCAAAACTTATTTTCATCCCATTGAACCAAATTTTACTTAATAATGAAAATAATTTATATAGAATTTTTTAAATTCAAATCACAGAAGTGGTAAAGTTCCATTTAAATGAAAAATCAGTTTTTGTAACTACCACTTTGTGGTTTCACTATTCATCAAAAATTAAGGTTCTTCAGAAAAATACCAAAAATTCACCCTAAGCTATATTTGATATTCCGAATTCAAAAATGATGTTTATTTTACCAAATTCATAACATATAAGTTTCATTAATTAATTTTATAATTAAATCCCGTTGTCAAATCAAATAGCGTGTTTTTAAGAAACAATATCTATCAAAAGATTGACACTCGTTTATATCCAATATCAAAGTGATATTAATTGCAATAACCACCATTGGATTAAATTGTAAAAATATATTCTAATTTAACTTTAAAACCAATTCAAAAGACAATCTAATCATATAAATAAATTATATTAAAAAAATGTTTTGAATTAAAATACAACATTTTTCACTATTCATTAAAAATGAACTTTATCGGAAAAATACAAAAAATTTACACAAAGTAAATTTTGATGTCCAGATTCTAAAAAAGAATTTTATTTTGTCAAATATAAGACATAAAATTTTCAAATAGTGGATTTAAAAGAGGTTCTCCATCAAAAGCTGGTTAATCCACCTTTTAATGAATACTCTAATGTTTACGCTTAAAATTGGATTCATTCACATTTTTAATCCTCAAAAATTTATTGTAAAAAGTAAAAATATTTGACAAACATATATATTAATTTTTTAGTTAGTTCTGTTCATTCCTGTCATTACAATGGTGAGGTGTTAACTACCATTTAAAATAAAATTATTTTATTATTAACGTTCAATGTAAGATTTCAAAGGAACTCGTTGTTGCGTATTGGGTAATCCATTCAGCATAGCGTTCCCTTTAAATAAATATTATAATTTTATTCAAAAATAGGGATAAATATATAAATTTCATATTATTTATTTACCTGGGGTGTTACATAAGGTCACATGACATGTGGGATTAGTCACATGGAATGTGTTACATAAATAAGGAAAGACCTATCTGCCACATGATTATGCGCTACACATAATGTGTTTCTCTAGGATATATGGAATGCATCCTCATTTTTCACATGAAGGGATTCCTGGTTTTCAATCAAATGCCAAATCCATGATTCCCACCATGATATCTGCCGTTTGACTTTCCAAAAAAATAGAATCTGAAGGAATTAATCTCTAATCAGTTTTCCCCAAAATTTAGTGGCTGTAAAATATAATTACGGCCTCCTGGGCGGTAACCTCGATGCCTCCAATCGGTTCCAATACTAAAAGAAAACCCTACTTCCTAAAATCCATCTTGTGTGAGAAATGTAGATCACTATATCTTACATGAATCCATCATGAATCTGGGAGTTCAATCACACTTGAATCAGACTTGGTAGTTCCAAATCACGACCCTGTGGGCCAATGATGATGAACATGAAAAATAGTATTGGAAAATTACAAGAAGAAATTGAAAACATCATTTATTGATTCGATCATAACCAATGATTTTTATAATGTGAAAAAAGGTAAAATTTATTTCCATATGAGAGATAAACATAGAGGTTAAATAGTTCTATTTAGGATTAGTATCATGAAAAAAATGTAAATCACTGATAAAAAATAAGAAGATAATAAATCCATACTCATTAAATAAAAAATGGTGGTAAACCAATAAATAATGATCCTTACATCAATAATGGATCAATTGTTGGTGAATAACTTATTCTTTAGTGATGAAGGAAGATCTCGGTATTTTCATTATTCACATAACAAATTACTTAGTCATTCATCATGGATCCATGCCCTTGAGTTTTCCAACACCAATGATGAACATGTAATCCTATCAAATCTCAATGTGTTATGTGGGAAACCTATGAAATTTTTCTTAATGAAATATAAATAGATAGAAACTAGGATAAAATAATTTATAAATTACGTAAATCATTTAATTAATTTATTTTACATACCCACCTATGGTCATATTCAAACAAATTCTTGTATTTGACCAACTCTATATCATTTCTAGGGTAAAAAGACACATCCTGGAAACAACAAAACCCAAAAATTTCTCATCCAATGTCTTGATCAACAAGAAAACCATGGATATTAAAATGATGCATGTGCGTTATTTAATATATGTAAATATTTTTAAAATATTAATTATGGGGTCTTGTGTATCACCATGAGATTTTATGCAATATATATTTTTCAAATAACCTTATTTTTTCAATATTTCCATTACACACAACACTATGTTAATCTTGTTTTAGATGAAACATTGAGTTTATCTTGTGTTATACGCAACACCCTGTTTAAATGAAATCCAAAGAACTATTAAAATATTATTATTTAAAATGATAGTTATCACCAAATAGTTGAAATGGAAGGTATAAATAATATCAAACAAATTATAAAAATATATAGTTTACACTGTTATATAAAATGAATTCTTTATAGAGTGATTAATTATAAATTAAATAAAATCTATTTGAAAATAAAGGAATTCCTTTTATGACAATATTTTTTTTAGGCACACAAACACATTTTAACTTAATAAATTAAAAAAATAAAGTTTGGGGAATGATTTAAATGAAATTTACATATAATATATTTAATGAAAATTTCAACATTCATTTTGTGGTTTTTTTCTATAAAATAGATAAGAATAAATCCAATGTTATGCTAAACAATTATGTTTTTCAGAAAGTTTTTTTTTCACATTTGAGTACCTATTTCAAAACTAATATTTTAAAAAATTTGAAAATTTATTTTTAAAATAAAATTAATCTTTTAAATATTCTTTTAGAAATTATATTAGGTCAAAGGTTTGATAATATCTTGAAAAAATAAGTCTTTCAATGAATAATGAAAAATACTTGTTTTTATTAAGACTTATAATTTATTTTAATGATTTGAAAAACCAAAAAATATATATAATGTATTTTTAATATAAAAATTAGTTTAATTATATATCTATTAACTCAATTTTTGTCATTGGAATCAATTTTATATTGCTATTTTATAGAGAAACTTTTAAAACTCTTAAACATTTTCTCTTTGAAAACCTACTTCATCATCACATCTATGAGTTATCTTCTAAATTAAAATCATCCAATTATATGAGATGAATTTAGAAAAATGTATTTTTATTTAGAATCATAATAATTTATATTGGTCAATAATTTTCAATTAAGTTTTTACTATAATGAATAGTACAAATAGAAAAATGTATTTACTGTTGTTAAGGTAAAAATGGGTTTAACTTGGGATAAATTAAAAATATATGGGTTGACAATAAAAAAATGTAAAGAACCCATTAAATAGAAATATTATTCACATATATATTATAGGATCTACAATGAACTATTTTTAAGCCTATTTTCTTGTGAAAAAACATGGATACACCTTTTTATTTTCAAAACATACATGTGTGCCACTCACCTCACTTGTAAAAGGTCATACCAATTCATCTCCTCCTCACACTTCAAAATCTGACTGGTTTGGAAACTATATACCCGTATAAACTATATATTTCTATACTGTCATACTGGAGTTTTTATTTTCATTATAATTTCAACCTAGTGTGTTTTTTTTTGTAAACAAAAAGAATTTTTTCAAAGAAGAAGTAACACCCCAACCGAGCATTTTATTTTATGTCTTCCTTAACCTGATTAAATTATTATTAAAAAATGATCCTATAATAAACCTAATTTATTAAATATACTAATATGTTCATATGTTAATTTAATAACTTAAATCCATCTTCTATTCCCTCAAATGGGAAACAACAATGTCGCTTATGTTTACGACAGACTACCACCTCATGAACTAATGTGACACGTTTTCAGTAATCACCACTCACAGTTGGGTATAATGATGGATTTATTGTTTATATATGATATTTATGATATTATTATAATTATTTAATTAAATATATTTCATATAACTACTAACTTTACATTCTTTTTAAATATGATAACATTCTTCGCATGTATGGAGGACTACTGCCTCACAAAGAGATGTGATTTATTTTCACATATGCTTTATGTGGAAGGTAATAGGAATCAGATTAAATAAACATATGTGATATATAAAAAATAAAAAATATTATATATATTTAATATATTATTTTCCTTTATTTCATTTAAACCTTTGATATAATGTGTATGTATGGTGTACTATCTCCTTGAATGGTGTAGTTCACTTAATATCTATAAATTTTATGGATTACTATAAATAAAAATATAATGTTTATATATAATAATATTATAATATTTAAAATTCTTTATAATATGTAACCGTGATAAAATTAAAATAACTGAAAATGCCAAATCAGAACAAACACGAAATACAAAGCTGTTATTATCTGAAACTCGACTTTAAGATTGAAATGTTAATAATTGGTTAATAAAATGTCATAGGTAAATCATATATGGTATTATATATTTTAAATAATTATTTTTAATTGATTTATTATAAAAATATATTTATTATATTGTAGTATTTAACATGTATAAAGGATGTCGAGACTTATGGTTAGAGATTTTTTTCTCACCTATATTTTCATTGAGACACATGCCATATTCACCTTGTTAATATTTTATGGGGTTTATATAATTCCCATGAATGTATTTTATTATTATTATTAGTACAAATTATGTGTATTTATATTTATATTATAGTATTTCTGTTTCATGGGGTTTATGGTTTAAAAGTTACAAATACA
The DNA here is from genome assembly GCA_963277665.1 of Viscum album. Classification (NCBI taxonomy): domain Eukaryota; kingdom Viridiplantae; phylum Streptophyta; class Magnoliopsida; order Santalales; family Viscaceae; genus Viscum; species Viscum album. The sequence goes on from OY728119.1 coordinate 1,860,520,354, forward strand.
GTAATAGATTTTTTCTAAATTTTCCTTCTTTGGGGTGTGAGTTATGTTATGCACCTATATTATTTTATGAGGTGTATATAATTCCCATTTTACATGTTTTATTATTAATAGAATTAATTTCATGATATTTTAAGTTTCCTTTGATATAATTCATTAATGTCGACTATGATTTTAAATATACCAAAGTGGTAGCAGTTTTATATTACAATCTCATTGTTTATCAATATTATTTATGTTTATGATTTTGGTGATGAGATATTATGGTACATATCTCAGGAAACTATTTAATGTTATAATAATATGGTTATATAATGAGAATACGTGTTTTTCATTCATTTTAAAAAAATTATTTACTCAATATTCTGAAATATTGTTTTTGAGAACATCTAATTTTATTTATCCCTTCAGTTAAAAAATAGTTTTCTTCAAAAACATTATTTCTATAAATGTTTTAATTTTTTTAACATTTTAAAAATGATATATTAAATAATTTTAACCCATGATGAAATTCATAATAAAAAAATCAAAGGAATGTTGTAACACCCCAAGATTCCACGGTACACTTCTCTTTGTATAATGCAATAGCTTGCATTGTACGCAACTTCGAGATTCTAACACACCGCGACCAATCAAAGCAGACGTTATGAATAGTATTACCCACTATTTGAAATTTAATAAATATTATCTTTTAAATTGACTTCATTTTTGGTTTCATAATATTGACATTATCTTATGGTGAAATTTTGGTACTTTTCGGATAACTTTTATATTTTGATAAATAGTGAAAATTACTAAATTTTAATTAAAAACAAATTTTTAAATCAAAATAATTAATATTGATAAATTATGAATTTGAGTATTTCAAAAGTATATTTAGAATATATTTTTACCATTTAATTCAATTTTGGTCATTATACATAATTTCACATTTAAACCGAACATAAACAAGTGCCAATATTTTGATAGTTATTTTTTCTTAAAAACACGCTTTTTGTTTAGACAGTGGGAATTAATTTGAAATTAATTTCTGCCACTTTTGTGTTTTGAATTTGGAAAAATGGATTCCATATTTGGAATCAGGATGTCCAAATTGTGTAAATAGATAACTCTTATTTTTATACATTTTGAATAATTAATTCGGTAAATAATTTATTTACTATGGTTAAAGGGTAAATCCAGTAAATAACGGTAAAAAAACAATTTTATAAGAATATTAATTTACCATAAAACGTGTCCAAACCCTATTGGTTGATTCATGACCAACCATGGACATCTTTGGGTCTATTTTGGGACCCCATGGAGCCACTTGTAGGTGATAATGACACTTCATATTAATTATGTTAAAGTAAATACAAAAATGACATAAGCATATATCTTTTAGAAAAACAATTTTTACGCAGGGTTATATATGTTATCCTTTCGAAAATAAATATTAATTATGAATATAAATATATTTCCTACATAAAGGTTTTTTATTTATAATTTTTATACATTTAATAATTATATTTATTTATGACACAATATTGATGCAATATTTTCCTTATTAATGAAAGAATCAAACAATTGGTATTATAAATGTTAAAATAAATATATTTTTAATGTTTTGATGACATAAACGAATTTTATTGGTTAATATTACATGTTAGGATTGATTAAATGAAATTGGTTCGAATTAATAAAGTTTTTAAGACTTTCAAAAATATCAATTATTAAATATTGTCAAAATTATCATAAATGAGTTTTTAAAACAAATATTATATTATTAATTGATATTCTATTTATAAAAATTTAAGGTTTGGAAAAAGGACTTATATAATGATATGATTATTATTAATGGACAACTTGGGGATCTCTTGGAAGTTTATAGTTTGTGTAATAACCATACAATATAGAAATACAAAGATACATGGTAAATGTGAAACTAATTAACTAAGAGTTAAAACTAATAGATAAGGTTAATATAGTGACCCAAACTTGTCTAAAACCTATTGATTTGGTGGTTTCTGACCCATCCCCACCATAAACTTTAATTAATCCACTTTTGAGCCATTAGAAATAGAATATTAATTTATTATAAAATAATATTTCTAGATTCTCCTATGGTGCCCCCACCCCTCTTATAAAAGGACACTCCCCCTTTTCTATAATTCACACCTTCAAAGCATTTTGGCTCGGCCAAAACCTGCCAAAATATTCTCTCAACATCTTTCAATTCAACCTATAGGCCTTATTTTGATCATAAATTCATACTAAAGATCCCTTTTGATCAAATCAAAAGGAAGAACCCGAAGAAGAGGTAATGTTTTCACCACCCTCTTTCAAGTTCCTTTCTTCTTAAACTTCTTCTTTCTTTGTTACTTAAATTATAAAATCATTACTCCAATATATTCTATATACTGTGATTTTATTATAAATATGGTACAACCATATTCAGTATTCTATCCATCCTTTGAATGACATGTCACCATACGTGCGTACGTACGACCTACTGTCTCCACGTTGTGGTGTAATTGTTTTTCAAAACATTATTATTTGGATGGGTATGATAACGATGTGTAATTGATGTAAATAATAATAATAACAACATTATAATGATTCTTTATATATGATATACCATCCAATTATATATTATTTTAATATCAAAATAATGATATTGTCGCTCATGCATACGTACGGACGACCGTCTCCACGAACGTGATAGGATTCATTCCCCATCATATCCATTCAAGAATAATTTTCATTTGATGGTTAAAAATAATGTTTAAGGACTTTATATCATTCTGTATATGAATAATATACAACCTATCCCTAACAAACATGACTTATGTAACAAAACATATAAAAGAAAACGAGTAAGTTAACACCCGAAACGATGATAATAAGAAGATATTATTAACAAAGCAATGTAAAAATATCTTATATGATATCATATTAATATATATGATTATTTTATAATTTAATAACAATTATTTCACCATTATACATGAGTTTAACCTACCCTCGGCCAAGGAAAAGTACAAGGTAAGGGTTTATTCCACAATCTCTTCTTGATCCGAGGTTGTTTATATGTAATTATGTTCTAGGACCTCTTTATCATCCACATCCATGTTTCTTAAAAGTTTATTTGAAAAAATTCTTACTATTTTACAGGCTATGGGTTGAAGTCATTTATACTGTTGTTTGACTCTTTATAAGAAGTTTTTAAATGAATCTTTCCGTCGTTTTCCAAACAAGGTCCTTTTTAACCTTTTTGATAGAATTAAGAAAAGAATGTCTTTTTTTAACTTATACGGGGGGTGCGGCTATTTTCTGCCATTATAAATCATCTAAGCTTCACTTACAAGGTTATAAGAATATTTTCAAAGTAAATTTTTTCTTTTATAGTTATGTGAATTTTAAATGATTTCAAAAAAAGAGATATTTCTCTCAAAAAGTTTTGATTTCATCTATGTCAACATACTTTGATGGATTTTAAGTTTATTCGAAGTTGATTTATTATGTTACAAAACTTCCATATTGTATTAAAGGTTTTGTGATATGTTTGACTGTGGATGTGTTATTTTTATACCATTCATGGTTTATGGAGAATGTATTGACATTTCGTATGCTAGTTTTAATACGAATGTTTATGTTTTGTTTAAACCTATTCATATAAGGAATGCATTGGACTTAATAAGTGACTGGAGGAGCTTGCTATAGCTCCTTAATTTATTGGTAGGTCTCATGAGAAAAACTAGTTTCTTGAAAAAAGGCCTTGACAAAATAATATTTTTAGTTTTGGAACTAGGACTTGACTATGTGGTTATGATAGTATGGCAGTATGCATTCCATCATTATGAAAGTGGTTATTGATATTGTATGTGATTATTTGACTAATAAAATATCCATGTGAATAAGTAAATGGAATTATTTAATTTTATCTTTTCTATTTATTCTGAATTTCAAGTTTAAAAGGCTTTTTTTAGTTATATATTAACTTAAATGTTTATGCTTTTTTATGAAAGTTTTTGCTATATTGGTATCCTTACTAAGCATCTGAGCTCACCCCTTTCAATGTTTTAATTTTTTCCAGGATGTGAAGAATTATTTTATGAATGACCTGCAGGGAATGTATGAGGGGATATGAAGACAAGATGTTGTTTTGTTTTTTTCACTTTATGATGTAATGTAAGTCTTATGAATATATCTAGTGTTTCCAAAACTACCAAACTAATCAGTCTTTCGAGACTTGATCTTTTTTTATTATTCCAATGTTATGTAATAATTCACCGACTCTGGGTAACTGGGGTCGGGGCATTACAGTTGGTATCAGAGAAGTTTAGTACAAACCTTGGAAGCTAGATTTAGATAAACTCTGATCAGAGCACATAACCCTAAGATAGACTTTGAGGATTGTTATAGAAGAACTTCATAGAATTTTGGTATTGTAGAGATTTTGTGAGTTTTCTAAGAAATACATCTCTGTATGGATACAAGTAGTTAGAGGCGGCTCTGGCACAAATGTACCTAGGGGTAAAACCTGAAAACACCACTTTGTGTTAGACTCGAACGAGAACTGGTGGACGAGAAAGGGACTTGCTGCACTCTTGGTGATGACACTCCCGGAGGGATATTCTTAGAATAATTCCCAGTTTCATTTAAAAACATCATGAAGGGTGTATGAGTATATACTTCCCTAAAGAAAACATATTTATGGTTATGGATTATATCCATAATCTGTTCAATTTATGTTAAGTGTTTTACATGTTTGGATTTATGTATTGTGATTCATAAACTAATCTAGTGTATTCCATTGTTTAGAAATCACACCCAGTGGATGGAATGGAAACCATATCAATGAACACACTCCATGTAGGGATTTACCTCCTACTCAAGATAATTATAGTGGAGTTGGTGATGCAACTGGTGCTGATCAGCTAATCACCATAATGGGACAACTCACTCTGGTTATGAATAATAACCTTACTCATATGAAGCACACTGCTCCGCAGTGTGGAGGATCAATGTTAGATCTCTTCATGTGGAAACAACCACCAACATTCACTAGGAGTAAAAATCCACTAGTAGCTGAGCAATGGATAAATTCCATAGAGAAAATATTCCATGCCTTGGATAGTAGTGAAAGGGAAAAGGTTATCATGGCAGTTTACCGCCTCACTGGAGAAGCTGGTCAATGGTGGTCATTGATGCAAAACACAAAGGAAGATTATGAAGTATCAAATATGGATTGGAGAGAGGTCAAATAGCTTTTCTTAGAAAAATAATTTCCTCGTGACCATCGAGCAGATATGGAAAGGCAATTTCTGAGTCTGAGACAAATGGAGGATGAGAATGTCGCAAAGTATGAGGATAACTTTACAAGGTTAGAATGGTATGCTAGAGATTATATACGTAACCAAAGAAGTAAGATTGATCATTTCATTGATTGGTTAAAACCATTTCTTCATCGAGCATTAGTCTCACAATCCTTCTCATCGTACGAAGACATTGTCTCATGTACTATCAAGATAGAAAATCAATTCTCTATGTCTTATGACATTAAAGAAAAGAAAGAGAAGAAGGGAACTGCAGATCACCCATGAAATGGAAATAAGGGGAAGAAGGGAAATGTTGAATATCAATCCTGCAGTAAATGTGGGAAGAAACACCCCGGTACCTGCTTGAAGGGAATGGGTGTCTGTTACAAGTGTGGTGAAAAAGTCCACCACGCTCGTGATTGCAATGGGAAGAAAGAAGCTACCAATGTTCGGTGTTAAAATTTCAGGGAGATTGGAAATTATGAAAATTAATGTCCTAAGCGTCAGGGGAAATTACCTCAGAAAAGGCCAAGGGATCAAGGTCAAGCTTATTCTATCACTCCTGCTGAGATATAATCTATTAAAGACGTAGTGGCAAGTAATTTAATGGTTTCCTCAAGTTTAGAAAATGCATTATTTGATTCTAGATCATCACATTGTTTCATATCTTCCTAGTTTTCTAAGAAAATTAGATATTTCCAATTTGTTTTAACAAGGGGCTTGTTAGTCAAAACTCATAAGGGAAGTATCATCACAACAAAGTTTTGTGAATCTGTTCCCATTAGAGCATATAAATGTTCTTTATCTGCGGGTCTCATCATCATACCCATGATTGAATTTGTATATAATCCTCGATATGGATTGGCCTTCAGACCATGATGTGAATATTTATTGAAACTAGAAGGAGGTTACAATTTTTGATGATGATGATAAAGAACACCTTATCTTTAGAGCAGAATCATCACCACTTGATTCTTATCTAGATCCACCCCCAGTATCTCAACTAAATTCAATTATCAGGGAGGAATAGAATGAAATAACTGTGGGTGAGGAATGGAATTTTCAAATAGAGGATGTACCTATTGCGAAAGAATATTTAGATGTGTTTCTGGATGATTTACCTGGACATCCTCACGAACAAGAAATTGAGTTTTCTATTGATTTAATTCCTTGTTCAAGGATTATATTGAAGACCCCTTATAGAATTGCCACTATGGAATTAGTTGAAATAAATAACCAACTAGAGGAATTGAGTAATAAGGGACTTATTCTCCCTAGTGTTTCTCTAGGGGAATCCCATGTCCTTTTAGTTAAAGAAGAAAGATGGATCTATGAGGTTATGTATCGAATACAGGGAAATCAATCCTATAACAATAAAAAAAATATCCCCTAACCTACATTGATGATTTATTTGACCAACTAAATGAAGCTCAATAATTTTGAAATATTGACCTTCGATATGGATACCATCAGTTGTGTGTGAAGAAGGAAGACATTTCGAGGATAGGATTTCGAACTCAGTATGGGAATTACAAGTTTACAGTAATGGCTTTTGGACTGACTAATGCACCCTCTGTATTCATCGATCTAAGGAATAGAGTTTACAAGGAATACCTCGATGATTTTGTGGTGTTATGTATTGATGATAACTTGGTATACTCCAAAAACTACGAAGATCGTTAAAATTACTTGCACATTATCCTGAATACTCATAGAGGACATGAACTATATGGGAAGTTTAGAAAGTGTGAATTCTGGCTTTAGGAGATCTCTTTTCTTGGCCACATTGTCTCTAAGGATGGAATCTCTGTTGATCCTTCTATGACCAAGGAAATCCAAGAATGGATAACACCTATGAGTATAAATGAGGTACACAGTTTTATTGGTTTAGTAGGTTATTATCAACTTTTCGTCCATAATTTTGCTTTGTTGGATAAACCATTAAAAAAAATTACACATAAAGGGGTTAAATTTGTTTGGACAAAATAGTGTGAAATTTTTTTGAAGAACGGAAGAAAAGATTAGTCAATTCTCCATTTTGACTCTACCATCAGAAGATGATGGGTTCGTTATTTATAGTGATGCGTCGAAGAAAGGACTTTGTTTTGTCCTTATGTAGATTGATATAGTTATTGACTATGCATCACGACAGCTGAAAATTCATGAAAAAAACTATCTTAAACATGATCTTGAGTTAGCAGTTGTAATCTTCTCTTTGAAGATTTGGAGACACTACCTCTATGGTGAAAAATGTGAGATTTGTACTGATCACAAGAGTTTTAAGTATATTTTATCACAGAAAGAACTCATCATGAGGCATAAGATATGTCTTGAACTACTCAAGTATTATGATTACAATATACACTACCACCCAGGGAAGGGAAATAAGGTTGCAGACGCTTTGAGCAGAAAGGATCATGGAGTTTTGAACAAGATGAAAATTGAAAGGGATCCTATTTTCATGGATCTAGTAAAGATAGATATGGGAATCACCATAGAAGGTGAAACATCGATACTTTTTCAAATGGTTTCCAAACCATCTTTACTATAAAAGTTAAAGAGTTTTCAGACCATTGATGAAGAGTTTCAAAAGAAGATTAAAGCTGTGAATGATGGGAGATTAAGTGACTTTGTGTATGAAGAAGTAATTTTAAAATTTGGGAAGAGGCTTTCTGTTCCTGATATATCTGATCTAAAAAGAGAATTGTTGGATGACGCTCATATTTCCGATTTATTTATACACCAAGGGAGCACCAAAATGTATAGATATTTGAAAGAACATTTTTGGTGGGAAAACATGAAGAGAGAGATTGATGATTTTGGGTCAAGATGTATGGTATTTCAACGAGTGAAAGCTGGAAGGAAATAGCCTGGTGGAGTATTGCATCCTCTTCCCATACTGGAGTGCGATAATATCATGATGGACTTTTTCATGGGACTAAAAAAGACTCCTAGAAGAAACGATGCAATATGGGTCATTATTGATTGTCTTACCAAGTCAACACATTTTCTTTCTATAAGGGAATATTTACCACTTGAACGTCTAGGAAGACTATATATTAATGATATTGTGAGACTTTATGGAGTACCCCTATCAATTGTTTCGGATCGTTATCCCCATTTTAAATTAAGATTCTAGAAAAGTCTTCAAAAATCCCAGGATACTGATCTTCGTTTGAGCACTGATTACCACCCCAAAACTGATGGACAGTCAGAATGGACTATCGAAACCTCATAAGACATGTTGAGATCTTTCTCACTTGACTTTCAGGGTATGTGGGTTCAATATTTACCTCTGGTAGAATTTTCCTATAACAATAGCTTCCATTCCAGTATTCAGATGGTACCATAGAAAGCGTTATATGGAAAGAGATGTCACACACCAACCTGTTGGGATGATTTTAGTGAAAGAAAACATGTAGGCCCAGAACTGGTGGAGGAAACAATGGAAAAGGTAAAGGTAATCCAAAACCACATCAAAGAAGTTCAAAGTAGGCAGAAGATCTATTCCGATAACCGAAGGAAGGATTTGGAATTTCAGGTAGGAGATCATGTTTTCTTGATGGTATCTCCATGGAAGGGAGTTATATGTTTCAGCAAGAAAGATAAATTGAGTCCTAGTTACATAGTACCTTTCAAAATTCTAGAACGAATTGGGGCTGTAGCTTATTGGTTGGAAATGCCACCAAGTCTCTCCAAAGATCACGATGTGTTCCACATATCACTGTTGAGAAAATACATGATTGACCCAACACATGTACTCACCTATGAGGAAGTAGAACTGGAACCAGATATATATTATTGCGAAGATCCCATTAGGATTCTTGATACAAGAAAACAAGTGTTGAGAAACCGGATGACTCGTCTGGTAAAAGTTCTATGGAGAAACCATAAGATAGACGATGCTACGTGGGAACCTGAGGAACTTATGATGAAGAACCACCTGAGTCTTTTTATGCAGTAATATTCTTGAAATTTCGAGGATGAAATTATTTTAAGGAGGGGAGAATGTAACACCCCAAGCTTCCACAGTACACTCTGTTTGTATAATGCAATAGCTTTCATTGAACACAACTTCGAGATTCTAACACACCGCGACCAATCAAAGTAGCTGTTATGAATAGTAATACCCAATTTTTGAAATTTTATAAATTTTATTTTTCAAATTGACTTCATTTATGGTTTTGGAATATCTAAATTATCTTATGGTGAAATTTTCGTACTTTTCGGAACACTTTTATATTTTGATGAATAGTGAAAATTACTAAATTTTAATTAAAAACATCTTTTTTAATCGAAATAATTAATAGTGATAAATTATAAATTTTAGTTGTTTTAAATTATACTTAGAATATATTTTTCCCATTTAATAAAATTTTGGTCATTGGACATAATTTCACATTTAAACTGGGCATATACATGTGTCAATCTTTTGATAGTTATTATTTCTCAAAAACACGCTTTTTGTTTTGATAGTGGGAATTAATTTTAAATTAATTTCTGCCACTTATGTGTTTTGAATTTGGAAAAATGGATTCCATATTTTTAATCAAGAATTAAAAATTGTGTAAATAGGTAACTCTCATTTTAGATATTTTGAATAATTACTTCGGTAAATATTTTATTTACCATGGTTAAAGGGTAAATCCAGTAAATAAGGGTGAAAAAAATAATATTATAATAATATTAATTTACCCTAAAACGTATCCTAACCCTATTGGTTGATACATGTCTGACCATGGTAATATTTGGGTCTATTTAGGGACCCCATGGAGCCACTTGTAGGTGATAATGACACTTTATATTAATTAAGTTAAAGTAAATACAAAAATGACATAAGCATATATCTTTTAGAAAAACAATTTTTTCATAGAGTTGTATATGTAATCTTTTCGACTATAAATATTAATTAGAATGATAAACATATTTCATACGTAATGGTATTTTATTTATAATTGTTAGACATTGAATAATTATATTTATTTATGACACAATAATGATGCAGTATTTTTCTTATTAATGAAAGAATGAAACAGTTGGTATTATAAATGTTAAAATAAATATAATTTGAATGTTTTGATGACATCCACGAATTTTATTGGTTAATATGACATGTTATGATTTATTAAATGAATTTTTTTAGAATTAATAAAGTTGTTAAGACATTAACAAAAATCAATTATTAAATATTGTCAAAATTGACATAAATGAGTTTTTAAAACAAATATTATATTATTAATTGATATTCTATTCCTAAAAATCTAAGGTTCAGCCAAAAGACTTATATAATGATAGGTGTATTATTAATTGACCACTTGGGGGTAGCTTGGAAGTTTATAGTGAGTTTATTAACCACATAATATAAAAATACAAAGAGACATGGTAAATGTGAAACTAATTAACTAAGAGTTAAAACTAAAAGATAAAGTTAATATAGTGACCCAAACCTTTCTAAAACCTATTGGTTGCATGGTTTTCAACCCGTCCCCACCATAACCTTTAAATAATCCACTTTTTAGCCATTATAAATCGAATATGAATTTATTATAAAATAATATTTCTAGCTTTTCCTAAGGTGGCCCTCACCCCTCTTATAAAAGGGCACTCCCACTTCTCTCTAATTCACACCTTCAAAGCCTTTTGTCTCAGACAAACCCTGCACAAATATTCTTTAAACTTCTCTAAATTCAACCTAGAGGCCTTATTTTGATGATAAATCCAACCTATGGAGCCCTTTTGATCAAATCAAAAGGAAGAACCCGAAGAAGAGGTAATGTTTTCACCACCCTCTTTCAAGTTCCTTTCATCTTCAACTTATTATTTATATGTTAATTACAATCAAAAATAATAACTCCATTATCTTCTATATACTGTGATTTTATTATAAATATGGTACAAGAATATTCAGTATTCTATCCATCCTTTGAATGACATGTCACATTACGTGCGTACGTAGGGCCTACTGTCTCCATGTCGTGGTGTAATTGTTATTCAAAACATTATTTTTTGGATGGGTATGATAATGATGTGTAATTTATGTAAATAATAAACATAAAATGATAATTATTCTGTATATATGATATAACATCAAATTATATATTTTTTTAATATCAAAATAATGATATTGTCGCTCGTGCATACGTACGGACTACTGTCTCCACGAACGCGATGAGATTCATTCCCCATCGTATCCATTCAAGAATAATTTTCATTTTATGGTTAAAAATAATTTTTAAGTACTTTATATCATTATTTATATGAATAGGATACAACCTATACATAACAAACACTAATTATGTAACAAAACATATAAAAGAAAACGAGTAAGTTAACACCCGAAATAATGATAATAATAAGATATTATTAACAATGAAATGTTAAAATATCATATATGAAATCATATAAATATATACAATTCTTGTATAATTTAACAACAATTATTTCACCCTTATACATGAGGTTAACCTACCCTCGTCCGAGGAAAAGTACAAGGTAAGGGTTTATTTCACAATCTCTTCATGATCTGAGGTTGTTTATACGTAATTATCTTCTGGGACCTCTTTATCATCCACATACATGTTTCTTAAAAATGTTTTTCAAAATGTTTTTACTATTTAAAAAACTATGGGTTAAAGTCATTTACACCCTTTTTTGACATTTTAAAAGAAGTTTATAAAGGAATATTTCTATTGTTTTCCGAAAAAGGTCCTTTTTATCCTCTTCGAAAGAATTAAGGTACGAATATATTTTGTTTAACTTATACGATGGGTGCGGCTATTTTCCACCATTATAAATTGTCTAAGCTTACCTTAAAAGCTTATAAGAGTATTTTCAAAGTATTTGTTTTCTTTTATAATCATGTGACTTTTAAATGATTTCAAAAAAAGAGATATTTCCCTCAAATCATTTTGATTTCATCTATGTTAACATCCTTTGATGGATTTTAAGCTTACTTGAAGTTGATTTATTATGATACCAAACTTCCATATTGTATTGAAGGTTTTGTGATATTTTTGAATGTGGATGTGTTATTTTTATACCATTCATGGTTTATAGAGAATGTATTGACATTTTATATGCTATTTTTAATACGAATGTTTATGTTATGTTTAAACCTATTCATATGAGGAATTAATTGGACTTAATAAGTGACGGGTGGAGCCTGCTATAGCTCCTTGATGTATCGGTAGGTCTCATCAGACAAACTAGTTTCTTGTCACAAGTCCTTGACAAAATATTATTTGTATTCTTGGCACAAGGCCTTGACTCTGTGGTTATGATAGTCTGGCATTATGCATTCCATCATTATGAAAGTGATTATTGATATTGAATCTGATTATTCAACTAGTTGAATATCCATGTGAATAAGTAAATGGAATTATTTCATTTTATCTTTGCCATATTATTCTGAATTTCAAGTTTAAAAGGCTTTGGTTTTAGTTATACATTTCCTTAAATGTTTATGTTTATTTATGAAAGTTTCTGCTATATTGTTATCTTTACTGATCATCTGAGCTCTCCCCTTTCAATGTTTTAATTTTTCCTAGGATGTGAAAAAGTATTTTATGAATGACCTGCAGGGAATGTATGAGGGGATATGAAGACAAGATGTTGTTGTAGTTTTTTTCACTTTATGATTTAATGTAAGAATTATGAATATTTCAAGTGTTTCCAAGGATACTAAACTAATTGGTCTTTTGAGACTTTATCTTTTGTGATCATGCCAATGTTATGTAATAATGCACTGACTCTGGGTAACTGGGGTCGGGGCGTTACAAATTTTCATGTCTTTTTGTGAACAAAACATTTTTGGATTTTATCAAAAATGTTAAAATAAACATTGATTTAATGTTTATGGAATTAATGATATTCCCACATTCATGAAAAAACACCTTTTTATGTTTTCATTTTGATTTTCCACATCTATTTTCAAATAAATGAATTTTGTAAATTATTTATGTTTTAAAAGGTGATTTCAAAGTGCATATACTATTTTACTCAAGAAATATTCCGTGTGATCATTCAGAATCATTTTCTATCTAAGATGACACAAATTGATTCTACTAATGTTTTTTTTGGGAAAATGATCCATGTATAACATTTTTTTATTTATTTTAGTAGTTTATGTTTGTGATGAAATGATTCTTATAAAGACTCCTCCTTTTTCATCGTGTTATGCTATGATGAAATGATTATGAAACCTTTTTATTTTACACAAGTTATTATATGAACAAATGTTGATGAAACCCATTTATTTTCAAGGATTTTGATATGATTAATATATTTATTATTTTTTAGAATACTTATTTATGGTTTTTATTATGTGAAAGGGGTTAAATTATTACTAATGAATATGTGTATGTTATAAACAATAATAGGTGGGAACTATATCTCTCTCTAATGAATTGATTAAATATTGATATTTGATGAGATAAATATGAATGGAATATGGAGTAAACCCAGTACAGTAAGGGATTTTGTCCACTATGATATTATTGACAGTGAACCATGACTATTTTGATAGTTTGTGGAGCGAACCCATTCCACTATGATAACCATTATAGTGATCCTTGAGATACTAAAGAAATAATTTTCAATTCCTATATGTGTGGTAAAAATATATGTATTATGCCAATTTTATGTACTTATAGATTTTTTACATTCATTATATTACGATTCATTTCAAATAAACTATAAATATTTATTACATGAATCAATTATATGGTTTATGATATGTAGGTTATGCTTTTAGAATGTTATTCTCATGTTCTCATACCCTTATTCTCATGATATGTTGATATATCGCTTGTTTACCCTTAATGGGAATCTGAAAGGACGTGTGATTTTTAAGAATAACATAGTTAGAGATAACATAGATCACTTTTGGAGAAATTTTTTAAGTGTTTATGTTTCCAAAGGTACTCGACATAAATGATTATTGATTGGATCTTTATGTTATTTAATGAATATTCATCTATTAATATGTAATATTTTTGTTAGAGATGTTTGCGTTTTTATAGTAGGTATCAATTTTAGGTTTAGTTATCATTCAAAAACTAGGATGAGAAAACATTAGTGATATACCCAAGGATACATGTTAGGATACTTTTTGGGGTTTTTCCAATGATAAGTATAATGATGAGTCAATATATAGGATAATTTACTAGAATTTTTGTAGAGTATGTGGTTTCCAAGAAATTATACCAATTTATGGATACTACAAGTAGATGTGGATATGAAATATAGGTACCTTGTGGTAATATATCAAAAAATTGGACAATGATATGGAGTAAATAAAAAACTATTTCATGAAAATGGTCTTTTCTACGCACTTGGTATAATACTCCCAGGGGATATAATTTTGGAATTCATAATCTCTTTGCAAACAATCATGAAGGATCTGGATAATGATCTTGTTTAAACCTATGTTATCATATATTTAAAAGATGTTTCCATGATTTATACATCATATAAGTGTTTTTATCATTATTATATTTTTTCCACTATGATTAGTGTAACACCCTAAATTATTATAGTGTTAAAAGGATAAATGATATGACTCATGTAAATAAAGTTCACCTTTCTTTTTGGGAGCCTACTAATTCGAACTCCATAGTTAAAAATTATTGGCATGGTGTAGTTGTCATGATGGGTGAAATTTTTATAATTTTACCAGGGAGTGTACGAGTGAGAAAAATAAAACTAAAAAGAACATGTGTTGGATTTTAGAAAAATTCACTAGTCTAATGAATTGTTCTAGCTTGTGGATTGGCCCTAGTAAGGGGGCCACATGGTTGCAGGAAAAATGGGGGCACCTAGTAGGCCATAACCCATTGAACATGTTACGGTAGGGTGTTTATATTGCATATGGTTCCCAATTGTTACATTGTTATTAGAGAAGGAACCTAGCCTTAAGTGTGGTGGCACTACATGGGTTGAGATGTAGGGTCCACAACTAGGATGTTGTGCTCTGGGGGTGGGAGTGGGGGTGAATGTAAAACCCCAAAAATGATAATGGGTTAAAAGGATAAATGATATGACTCATGTCAATGTGGGGAACCTTTATTTTTTAGCGCCTAACTAATATATCTCCATAATGGGTGGGGGGTGAATGTAACAGACCAAAATTTTAAAGTTTGAAAAGTATAAACGATATGAATCATGACAACAAGGTGATCCTTTTTTTGGGTGCCTAGAAAATTACAACTCTATAGTTAAGTGTGTTTGGCATGAAGTAGGGATAAGGATGGGTGTAATTATGGGAGGTTTCCCAGAGTGTGTTCGAGTGAAGAAAAATCACATTGTAAAGAATAATTTTTGACCTTTGGGGATAGTTATTAGTCTGATGACCTATTTAGGCATGTGGGTGGGCCCTAGGGAGGGGACCACATGTATGGGGAAAATGGCGGTACCTAGAAGGAAATGATCCAATGACTATGTTAAGGAGGGATGTATATGCTCTATGTGGGTACCACTTGTTACAATTTATGTTTCTAACATTATGATTTTTTTGTTTTAATCAATGGCTACATCTAAGAGAAATCAATGTAACACTAAATGTGATAGAAAATTTGGTGGTTATAAGAACCCAAATTGGATGATGATAGGAGTGAAATATATTTTGATTATTCCTAATCAACAATCCTTATATATGATTAAAAACATGAACTTCGATGACGTTACTAACACAAAAAATTAGTGAAAGATGTAATTTTATGAATGTTCATGTTGTAATTAACCTAGAATAAGTAAAATGCAGCTTCCTACAAGTTAAGAAGGTGGGACGAATAAATAGGAAGAATATATCAAAGAGAGTATAATATGTTTTGTATATGGAAATGAAGATCATAGAGAAATTAATTACCAAGAAATTATATTTCTTATATGTGAGGAACATGATAATTATCTGAGTTAATGGCCTAAACTCTATGTTATCGCCTAGACCATGGAAGGAAATATATAATTCCAAACATTTGAAGTAAATGGTTTTATTTTTTTACGTATTTGGATTCATGAATTATGTTTCAAATGTATTTTAACATTGGTATTTTGGTTACAATAGTCACAAAACAAATCTAAGGATTATGTTATTTTGGGAAGCATATATGTCTCTAGGTAAGATTAACATAACAGTTATGGATTTCATCATGGTTTTATAAGTATATGGACGATAAAAAGCTAAATATATTAGTCAATCATATTAAGGTTTTATGTTATGGGAGTTTATTTGGATTAATGATATTTTGGGATATATATATTGCAATATAACCCTTTGTTTTTGTATATGTTTTAGTGAAAAAGTTGCTTGAAGAAGGTTTCATTCACATTTGGGGGATAAGATAAAAAGTATTGGGAACAATTAGGGATTATATTATCATTGACTTTGAGGTAAATATGGGATATTGAGATTTTGGAATTATGTTATTATTGTTTTGGAAAAAGGATAAACCGCTTCTTAGGCGATAACTTTTCAAATACGTATATGCCATGGGGCACGAACCCACAACCGAAGGGTGAAAAATGTATAACTTCTACCACTAGGCTACATGAAAGATTATTTACATTAAGAAAACATTAAGATAGATATTTATGAGTATGTATATCAGTGCTTGGTATGTTAGCAAGTTAAGGCTGAGAGAAAAATGGATAAGGGGATGCTATAACCACTATCCATATAAGAATGGAAATGGAAAATTTTCACCATGATTTTTTTTGTCATAATACCAAAACATCAAAAGGGAATAATTATATATGAGTTGTAGTCTATCACGTTACATATTCTACAAAATAATTTTTTTATTAGAGAATATTTATATTTGGATATGATTTCTATGAAATACATTAAGAAAGTGGTGAGGTTTCATGGAGTACACAATTTAATTGTATCATATTGGGATCTGAGGCTTACCTAAATGTTTTAGAGAATTCATTAGTAGGCCCTTGATATAGTGATATGTTGTATCACTGTGTATCATTCCTAAAAAGATGGTTAGTTTGAGAGAAAAATTTAAAACCTAGAGGATATTCTAAGATATTAGTCTATGCATTTCAAATGAGGTTGGGATAAACACCTTTTTATATTTTTTTTTCATTCAATAACAAACTTCACTCAATAATTTATGTTGATCTTTTTATAAAATCTATAAAATTAATTGTAACAATATAATGTACTAGAATTATGTTTTAAAAATAAATATATTAAGACCTAGGACATCAAATGAAATGGAAGAGAAGGTTAGAGGTATTCAGTAACAGATAAGGGGATCACAAAATTGATTGAAAGTTTTTTTCGGATAATCATCAACGCTATATAGAATTTGAATTTGGATAGATGTTTTTTCTAAAAATTTATCCATGCAAGAAAAAAGGGAAAACTAAGCCCTAGATATATCAGTTCCTTTGATATTCTGGATCATATCATTATAGTGGATTAACATTTAGTGCTTCCCCCAAACCTCTATTAGGTTCATGATTTTCCCATACATCTCTCCTACAGAATTACATACATGATCCACCACATATATTGAACTCAATGGTCGTACCATTAGAGCATGATCATTCGTATGAGGAACAACTGGTGGAGATTTTGGACTATATAAAGAATGTGAGAAAATAAATACCTCTCACCAGGTCAATAGTTTTTTTTTGAAAAAAACACCAGTTTGAGGATGCTACATGAGAACTTGGGGATCTAAAAGGTATAATTATCCTAATTTGTTAGTATATAAGTGATGAATTTTTAGGGAAAATTTTATTTTAGGGGGGGGGGAGTATAATTGAACACCTTGATATTTTATTATTATTTTTTCAAATAAATTTATTTTTTTGGATATTTTTTATTAAAAAAATTGAGTTTATATTTAATTAAAAAAAACAGATTTTATCTTTCATTACATGCAACACTCAGTCAAAAAAATGTGAAATAAAAATAAAATATTAATATTTAAATGATATTTATCACCTAACCTTTAGAATGGTGGGTATGAATAAGATTAAATAAAATTTCAAAATATATGGTTTACAATATTATGTAAAATACATTATTTTGGGACTAATAAATTAGAAATTAAGATAAAAGATATTTAATAATAATGTAAATCCTTTTCTAAATCAATTTTTATTCACAAAAACAAATCTTACCTTAAGAAATTTAAAAAATAACTTTTTTTGAATTATTTTAATGATATATATGTATTATATATTCAATGAAATGTCTAAATTTTGTCTTATCTGTTTTTTAGACAATAGATAAGAATAAATCCAATTTCATTCTTAAAAATACATTTTTTTCTAAAAAGTTGTTTTATTGAATTTTGTATAAATTATTTAAAATTATTTTTTCCACTTGTTGAAAATTAATTTGAAAGAATGAAATTAATTTATGAAATAACCATGTCAAAATTATATTAGGGTGAATGTTTTGAAAACATAAAATTATAAATGACTAGTTAAAATACTACTTTATATTATGAATTTTCATTTCATTTAAAGAATATAAAAATGTAAAAAAATGTTATAATGAAATTTTAAAAGTAAAATTATTTGAATTATATATATATTGATCCAATTTAGGTAATTTTAATAATTTTATTTACTAAAAAATCATATAAAACCTTTTTAAATGTTTGACCATTTTATCCTCAAAAACCCTCTTTCTCATAGGATCAGTGGGTTTTATTTTAAATTAAATTATGAAACACATCTTATTTGAATTTCAAAAAAAATTATTATATATTTTGAATAAGAAAATTTTATATTATGTAATAAGTTCAAAATTGGATTTTATTATAATTAATTGTGAAAAAAATAAATATTATATATCTCGGTTAAGGTAAAATGGGTGTACCATGGGATTAAACTAAAAGGTAAGGGACAAAAATGATCCAAAACATGTTCAAAAAAAATTTTATGGACATATTTTGAACTTGTAGCTTATATGATAAATAATGGACAATTTCTAATCCTTCTTTCAAGTGAAAAATGAGGGTGCACCTTTCTCTTTCAAAAAATTACTATTACACAACTTACCTCACTTATAAAAGGCCACCCCTCTTATATCCATGTCACAGTAACATAGCTAATTGGTTATTTGAAGACCGAACAAAATAACTTCCTTAACTGTATAATATCATTATATATTTATTATTTTTTATAAATCCATCCTAGCAATACATTGGGTGAAAATGAAGAGTAGTTTTCTAAAGAAGAGGTAATGTCTCCAAACGAGTGTTTTATTTTATTTCCTCCCAAAACTCCATAAATTATAATTAAAATATTATTATATAATAAATTTATTGTATTGAATATACTATTATTTTTTATATCAAGGTAATGATCTAATACCATCTCTCATTCCTAAAATTGGAAATGACAACATTGCTCGTGTTTAGGGCGGACTACTACTTTACAAACCGATGCGACACATTTTCCAAAAAATCCTATCACAGTTTGGTATAATGATTGGTTTATTGTATATATATATTATAATTAGGATATTAGTATACTTATTTAATTATAGTATCACATATAAACACTTACATTACATTCATTGGGAATGCAATAACATTGTTTGTGTGTACAACACACTACCTCATCACAAAGCGATGTGATTCATTCATCACATACGCTTTTCATGGAAGGTAATAAAGAAATTTTTAATAAAAATATGTGGTATAAATGAAATAATAATTATATTCTACAATGGTCATATATTTTTTAATTTATTTCATTTGATCCATTAAGAAAATTGAAACAACATTCATGGGTATATATGGTCTATCATCTCCTTGAATGATGTATTTCATTTTCTATCTCTAAATTTTATGGATTAATATAAAAAATATATAATTAAAATATAATAAATTTTTATCATTTTTAACATTTTTGAGATGATTTAACCATGATCTATTTAAGATGACCAAAAATTCAATATTAAAATATACACAAAAAACAAAGTTGTTTTTACCCGAAAAATGTTTTTAACCTGGAATTCTCAATAAATGGTTAATAAAAGGTCATAATTATATCATATATGTTATATTATATATATTTGTTCAATATTATAAAAATATTTATAATATAATTAAATTAATTATACATGAGGTTTAAACATTTATGAAGGAAGTCAATACTTATAGTAAGGGATTTTCGTCTCACTTTTATTTTCTGTGAGACACATGCCATATTGACCACAATTTTATTTCATGTGGTATATATACTGCCCATCAATATATTTTATGATTATAATACCCAAAATTTATCAATATTTAAATATCCATTTTAGGATATCTCTTTTATGGGTTTGTGGGTCAAAATTTACCGAAGTGGTAAGGAATTTTTGTATCAATTTTCCATCTTTGGGACATAAGTTATGTTATGAACCTATCTTATTCAATGAAGTGTATATACTACTAATATGACATGATGTATCATGAATATAATTATTTTAATCATATTAAAAGTTTATTTTTAAATTATACTTTAATTGGGTCTATTATTCAAAAGATACTAAAGTGGTAGAGGTTTGATGTTACAATGTTATTGTTGATCCTGAATCATTATGTTTATGATTTTCAGGATGAAATATTAAAATCCGCATAAATATAAAATAATTAATTTTATTACACTATGATAATTTCATAAGAATAATATTTCCCTTCATTTTCCTCTCTTTATGTACTTGGGAGTTTAAAATAACATTTTTAATAATGTTATATTTTATTTATCTCTTTGGTCACAAATGATTTTTCTTCAAAAATAATGTTTTATAAATATGTTTTCAATATTATCCAAACGATTTATTTAAGTAATTTTAATCAATGTTTAGTTTTTTAAATTTTTTAAAGGAATGTTCATGTCGTTTTCTAAATAATCCCATTTTTGTTTTTACTAAAAATGTGAAACAAATATTTCTTTTAATGTGTAAAACATGAACAATATTTTCTGAATTCAATACCACTTGTTATTTTAATGATTCCATTATTATTTTTTGAGTTAATTTTCAAATAAAATCATTTTTAATTATTTTTATTTGTTAAAAAGTTTTTTAAATAGTGGAAAGTCAATTTTAATCAATAAATTTCCTTGTGATTTTTCTAAATAATTTTCTATCTAATAGGAAATCCTTTGATGACACTTATACATTTCCAGGGATAAGATCCAACAATAGAATTATTATTCTTTATTTGAATGGTTGAAGTTTATGTTGAAATGTTTCTTATGAAACCTGCTTTTTATTCCATGGTTTATTCTATGACGAAATGATGAAATGACTATTGATCCTGTATCTTGTACATGGGTTATTATATGATTAAATTTTTATGAAAAACATTTTATTTCATGGAATATGATATAATGAATACATTATGATCTTGTGGAAATATCTTGTATGGTTTCAATTTTGTGATGGTTTTTATGTAATAACCATGGATGATGGATACATTATATCCAAATATAGGTGGGTAATGTATATCTATCTAATTTATTGAGTAAATATTGATATCTTATAAGATAAACCTCACTTGAATAGGTAGTGATCCCAATTTAGTTAGAGTATTATTCCACTAGGATATTCTTTTAAGTGAACCTTAACTACCACAATGTTTTATGGAAATGAAACCATTCCACTATGATAGTATTTTCAATGATCTTTAAGATACTAAATTAATGTTTATCTTTACTTATATGTAATCTATAAATCTATTTATTATGAAAAATCTATTCCCTCATGGATTATGTATTTTTATTTCATTATGATTATTATCTCATGAACATCTAAGATTTACTTTATGACTGAATTTTATAACCAATGATATGAAGGGTATGGTTTTGAAAGGTTATTCCCATATTCTCATACCCTTGTGATCATGATATGTTGATATCTCCCTTGTTTACCACTAATAAGTGTATGAGATAACCCTTTTTCATGGTCAATTTCCCCAATATATGATGAAAGTTATTATATATGATATTTCTAATAAGGTTTCTAGTTACAAAGAATATAATTGGAGATGACTTAGCTGACCTATGGACCACTATTTTATATGTCCATTTTTCCAAAGGTAGTATACATAAAAGATTATTGAGTGGATTATTATTCAAAATAATCAATATTCGTCTATTAAGATGTAATATTTATGTTTGAGATATTTAGGTCTTCACATCAGACAACACCCAAACAAAGAGTCAGCTCTGAGGAAAAAAAATCTAGAGATATATATAGAAACATTTAAATGATGGAACAATAAAAATCGTAGTTGTTCTGTTCTCCTCAACTTCAGTTATTTTCACTCATAAAAGAACAACTTATAAAAATATGAGGGGGTATTGAGACCACATATAGATCTTATGCTCCCAAGATCACTCATGAATGCTCCTATACTTCCAAAGTACTCAAACCAATGGAATGGTCCATCCATATAGGATATTCTCCTACCAATCCTCAATCACCACTGGGTACTCAAAAAAGGAGGTTGTTTCCTTGATGTATTTCTATCCCCATTCAATAGCATGCGATGGGTTGGGAATTTACCACTTAAAATCTGACACATGGAAGTCATCATGTATTTAGTTTAACTTTGGGGGTAGGTCTAAGTGGTAAGAAACCTCAAAATCCCTACATATGATAACGAATGACCAAATGAATCTCTGATAGTGCTTGCTTCCCTGAACAAATCTCCATATTCCTCATTGTGTGTATAATCTTAAGAAAACATGGTCTCCTTGCACAAACTCCAAAGGAATACAATTCCAATATGTGTATGATTTCTATTGACTGTAATTTATCCTCATGAAATGTTGGATCACCTGTACCCTCTCCTTCATTTCCCACACATGCTCATTCCTAACAAGTTATGTCTCATTAATCATTTTCAATCCCACGGGTGAAATTCATCGTATCCTATAAAAGTCCTCAAATTTTTCCATGGGGATTGTGTCATGACATCTTTTATAATAAGATAAATCTAAAAATGGAAATTTATCCTCCCAACTTTGGATTATGTCCAACACACATACAGTTAGCGTATCCTTAAAATCCAGGATGGTCTACTCGGTTTGTTCACCTGTTTGGGGGTGAAATGCTGGGATAATCCACAACTAGGTCCTAAAAGGATCCTAAAAACCCATTCATAGCCATGGCATGAATATAGAATCATATTTTGAGTTTATATTCCTATGAAACATTAAAAAATAGAAAATATCATGCACGTAAATCTCCCATTAATATCAACCAATCTCTACTCCCCGATGGAACGAAAGTGTGCCAACATGGTATTTCAATCAATAGTAACCTCGATAGAGTCATGGAATCTCACTATTTGTGTAATACACATTAAAAATCCATCAATATTCCATCCCTCTTCCATCTCCATATCTCTAGTGGTTATATCAATCTTACTTTAACCTGATGTTAATCCATTACCTGCTAACATTTTAGTCATTGAGGAAACAACTCGATAATTCTCCACCACATGCCATTCCACTAAACCCTCTAATAATGGTACTAGTACATATTATACAAATCAGTATGTTCAACAAAGGGTATGTCATTAAAATTACTCCACACCTCATCCCATAACATGACCAGGGCCATCGTTTTCCCTTGAGAAAGGATGATGTGATCCCCTCCTTTAGAAATTGTCCTTGGTGCATATTTTAGGGATACAAAGTCAAGTAGAACCTCATAGTCAATATCTCACAACTCAACTTATATCACATGATGGATAAGTGGTGGATAAAACACTATAGACTATAGAAATAATTCACCCCTATCTTTCACCAAGGTTATCTTTATGTAGGCCAACTACTCTGACACCTCCTCTACTAATAGAAAATGATATTTCCTACTAAGGTAATATTCTACAACATTTCCCTTCCATGGAGTATAGAATTTCTCAATGTTTTTTCCTTTATAAAATAGAACCAATTCCTTTTTCATAGGTTGGTATCTCTCTAGGTGAAGTTATACCAGATAATCTAATGGTATCAGTAAAAACTAAATTTCTCTACGAGAAGATAGTTCCTAAACATCTTTAGGGTGAAAATATGGCATGCCAAATAAAGAGAACATCATAGATATAATAATAGAGCATTGATCTCTTATAATATTTTTATTTCTCCTATTATAAGTCCAAAAATACCCTTAAATTCTATTCATGATTCTCTTTATATGTCGAGAAAATGATAATTTCATAATTAAACATGAATATCAATTGGTACAAGTTTGAATAGATGATCTAGTTCATAATATCCATGAACCTCAATCGTGGAATTAGTCATATCAAAATACATCACAAGAAATTCATAGTGCCCATAGCGAAATCAAAGTGATGTCTTCATAATATCATCATCATGAACCCTAAACTAATGGTAGTCAGTCATGAGATCAATCTTTAAAAACTAACTCACACTATTCAACTGGTAAAAAATGTCATCAATCCTTGAAAAGTTGTACATTTTCTTGATTGTCACCAGATTCAGGTGACAGAAATCAAAAAAATACTCAAGCTCATATCCATATTTTTATGAATATAAATGGAGCTTCCTAGTAGGGCACACTATCTATGAAATAACCATTTAATTGAAGGTATTCCAATAACACCCTTAGCTCTTGGATGTCTATCGGGTCCATATTATGTGACACCGAATATATTGGTGTGGTGTCATGGTGAAAGTAGATGTAGAAGTTAATCTATTTCTTTAGAGGTAGACCCATAACATCTAAAATAAATAAATCCACACAATCCTCCACTACTATTGGAAGCTAAATAGCTAAATTTCCCACAGAATAAAGGAAACAATTCACTAACTGATAGGTGATTGGTTTCAAATTCTAACTTGAGAGTTCAAATCACTCAAAAAAACTTCCTTCTCCCCCATGAAGGTGAACCAAATCCAATATGCGCATAATCATATAAATTTCTTATTTTGGAAGAATATTTGAGAATATACCACATAAAACAATCCTATACCTAGGATGACGTTATATGTTTTCATTAAAAAAAAGGTAACACAAGAAACTCTGTCCACTGAAGAGCCAACTCGCACTACCAAAAAATGTAAAATAGTGAAGAATCACTCATTGTAGTAACCTATAGCCATAGATGATGGAAAAAATACTCTATCAAAATCTCTATCTATCATAGAATGGATATTGAGATGAAGTAATAAATCAAACTTATGTCTACATATAATAGGGAATGAGTAGAGAAGACAACAATCATTCCTTGAATTATCTTGTGAGTGCCCTAGTCATACCCCACTATAACCTGTAATTGGATGCGGCCTTGACCACCAGGTATTTGAACATGGCATATATCACCTAGAGGTAGTGGTGGTAGTAGGTTAAAACATTTCCTTCTACTAGAAGCTCCTCCCTATATAGGTTCACCTACTCTATCAAAACCACCTCTTTAGGGGCCATCTAGATTATGCCTCATAGATCCCAGATCATGTTGTAACTTCTATCGTACTGGATCATCCACTAACATTCCAATATTTTTAGAATGTTGGGATGGGAAATCATTATCCAAGTGACATCTCCCATCACAATAGTAACACTACACTGATATAGGATAAAAGGAACCATTTTATAAACCCTCTACTATAGATCCACCTATATTAGTATGGGATGGGTATGCCTCCCATTCCCAGACCATGGTGAATGACACCTTCTAGCTACCAAGGAAAACAATTCCTCATGATTTATACGTTATTATCTATCTGCCCAATGTCCCTATCCTATAAAGTTATCTATAAATAGGTCCCACACCAGCACTCCAGTGTATGTTGGAATGCATTAGGATACTATGCTAGCTTGGATTTATCATTGATGGAAAATCTAAAACTTCAGTGCCTGAAATTATCCGTCCATCACCATATTGTTAGATTAGAGCATGAGGTCATTAAAACGTGATCCATACATAAAAACTGACATATCATCCTATTAAAACCCTATAAGATCCCAAATCTACATTGAGTGAAGTATTAAAGAGTATTAATATTCATGAAACATATGATGAAAGTATGTCAACTAGTGTTTCATCCCATCGTGGGTTCAAGTGAAAAGTTCCCATGAGTTCCCTGCTGCTCTATAAAGAAGACTGGATGCAAGCACAACTATTTGATCTGTAAGGGTTTGAACAAGACTAAAAAAATCCCACATCCTCAATCCAATCCTCCACTTACATAGGGTATGGCACAACACAATTTCCTCTAACCATACCTAGTTAGGTTCATTTAGTACCCCAATGAGTTTATAGTGTCAGACACACTACCTATAGATCTAAACTTTTTAGATATTCTAATTACTATTATGGGGCATATGATTAACTATTTGGGAATTCTATATTACCCTAGTTCAGATAAATTAGGTGGGTTGTGATATCCTCTACTAAATGTATAGAAATTTTTTATGGTTTTATAATATGAGGTTTGACATAAATATACAGTAATAAGTAGATCTCCCTTTTCTCATGAAAATGATTCAGGGATGAGTGGGGACACCTTTTGGGTAGTGACATGACTAATAAAGGTTCGAATAGTATGAAATTCTACAAATATTCTGATTCCTCAACACGCATGTCATTTCCTTTGAGATATGATGTTTCCACTAGCTTTCAAATTGCATATTTTTAGTATGTTTAGATTTCTGGTTGTCAGGTGAGGTAGCTTTATGGAATAATGCTGTGATAATAAGGAAAATTTGGGA
Organism: Viscum album; assembly: GCA_963277665.1. Taxonomy (NCBI): domain Eukaryota; kingdom Viridiplantae; phylum Streptophyta; class Magnoliopsida; order Santalales; family Viscaceae; genus Viscum; species Viscum album. The sequence goes on from OY728119.1 coordinate 1,860,547,360, forward strand.
CCTCGAGACATTTATTTTTAATAATATTTGTATTATCCCTATTTAACATTATATGTGTTACTATTTAGTACCAGGTGCTCTGAAATTTATTATAGTTTCATGTTTCTATTTCTACTTTTCAGTGTCCCGCCATGTATGTTTATATGCATCCATGTATGGGCCTTGTTCCCACCTATGTTTTGTTCATGTAGATGGATCATAGGTTTAGATATGGTTGGAGTGGTGCATAGTTATCAGGTTTAGTTTGGGTCTGCTTTCTGGTTATTCTTTGGGACACTTTTTTGCGAATGGTGATTCATGTTGGTGGTTATAAATGCTACATTGGAGTGGTCCAGGAGTGCCTCCATCATGGAGTAGTCTGTTAGTGAAATTTTTTCATAGGATTTAAGAATATTATTATCCCTTGTTTTACCTTGTGGTTGGAATATTTTATTTATTCCTCATACATGTATTTAATATAGATAATTTGATATTTTTTGTATCCTCTTAATGTTTTTTAATCAAGTGAATTTGAGATATGTTAATATTATAGATTTTAATTGGTTAAGGCTTCCCATATTTTGATATTTTTTTACTCGATGCTCATCACTAACCATTGTACTATTAGATGTGGTATTGGTGTGGAACTCAATCCATAACATTGACCTAAGTGGAGCCTTAGAGTGTCAGGTCATTTTAGAATATGACCAAAACTGATTGTACCATTCATGTACCAAAGTATACTTTTCACTGCTAACATGTTTCATTTATTTGGATTTTGTTGGTATCTTGAATCTTGATTTTTAGAAAATAAAATGTTAGGTATGTTTACTATTTGGTATCATATGTTTCCAATTATTTTTATACAATAATATTGAACATTTTTTTCATTAGTTTCCTATTAAAATTTCATTCATGTAATAAGAGAGGTTATAAATTAATTTTCATTTCTCCATGATTGATATTTTCATATATTCATCATAATATTTGTATTATGATATTAAAAACCTATACATTTCTTATTTAACCTATAAAAATATGAAAATTATTTTATTTACCTAATATAAACTTTTAAAATTTTAACTTCATGAAATCAACACATTTTATATATTAAAATTCAATTGAGCCTCCAAAAATAATTCTCACATATAAACTATCACCATCATCCTTTGATAATAATATTTCTTGATAATGTGAATATTATTATCTTCTTTTCATTATAAAAAAAATTGATATTGATTAAGCCTCTAATACTACGATCTTGGTTATTGATTTAGTTTAAAATATTGCTATTTTAGTTAACAGTATTTGTTCCCATTATTATGTAATATAAATACAATTAAAATTTAAATATAGAATTCTTCTCCAAAAAATCCATTTATAATAATTGATTTGACATATATTTAAAATAACATGGACTTATTTTTCATTTAAATGAAAAAAATTATCTCCTCATTTCCAGTCATTCCATGGAATGGAATGTTTCATCCACATTAATGACATAAATTTTGGAGTATCATTTTCAAAAAAATCATTCACTGTTTAAAATAATAATACCTTATTTATTTATCATATTTTTAAAAACCCACTTGGTTATAATGAATCTTTTATCTTGGATGCTTAACATTCCAAACCCACCTCACCATATTTTCTATATTTTATCAAACACTATGTTCATAGCATATATTAAACTCTCGTCCAACGATGTTTTATGAAAATTTATATGTCACACATGAAACATAATCATTGTTTATTGTATGTATTTTATCCTTTATGTTCTAACTTCATATTTCCTATTATAAACTATGTTTCTCTAAACTATTTCCTCACTTATACATCAATTCCATGCTATTAATTAATTTGATCCAACTTTATTAACATAATTTCTTTAATTTGATTAATTATTATCCATATGCGACCCAACTAAACTTCTCAATTTGATAATGATTTATTAAAAAAGTTCATTATTTTTATAAAATATTTATTTATTCTCCGTAGTAGAGAAATCTTGGAATCAATACTATTTAATTTTTTAAATACTTTTATAACTTGATCATTGAAAGATATCTAAGAATAATTCATAAAACCCATTTCATATTGAAATTATTATGGGTAATCTCTTTATTTATAATATTGAATTAAATTCTAATTACATGAAACTATTTCAATATTGGATTTATATTTTCCCACATTTATTATAGAATTTTCCTTCAACTATAAATAACAACATAGAATTTTTGAAGTAAAAATATTTTAAAACTGCAACCTTAGAAGACATATTTTTTATGTATATCTCAATCATCATCAAGTGAGCCATATTTTTTATTATCTAGTTTCTCCTCATAATGAATCCATTTTTTATGAATTTCTCACAGTAAAAAAATGATTCCTGATATTGGGATTCTTACAAAAATTATTCACATTATTTTGGGGGAATCATGTATGTTTGTTAGTTCAAAATTTCAATATCTTCCTCCCATGAATCATCATTTTCATCCTATAATATTATATTATATAATTATATATTATATATTTAGGAGGTATTACCTTAATAAAATCTATTCTAATTAAATAATTAAACAAATAAAACCATACCTCTTACAATCAGTGAATCGTAGAGTGATTGGGCCACAAAAATCCATATACAGAAACTATAGAAATTATAATGGGTTTTTGTTTTCCATATTATATGACTTCTTAAATAATTTTACCTTTATATATGAATCACATATATAAATGTGTGTATCATGTTATTCTCTGGATATTTTATATCCCTTTATGTTTTAAAATTTTTCCAATAATATTTTGAGGAGACCTAAGATGAAGAAACTCTGCTATTCCATTATTTTAAATGAATAATCACTCAAATCACAATTAGTCACATAGACCATAGAACAAAATATTCGGTGTATTATAATATTATCTCTATAAACTTATTATTTTATAAAAATTGTTAACATTTATCAATAATAACTCTACTATAAACCCCATTTTATGTAACTAACATGTAATAAAAATATTCATATCCTAGGTAATAAAACCATAATAAAGGGGTAAGTTCAAATATTCAGTAAGGGAGACTCATCAACTAGTTAAGATAGTTAGATAATAAATATGAGAGAAAAAAAGTATATGGGTGAAATTTCTAAAAATACCATAATATCATAGGTGGAAACCATAATACTTGATTTAGGATTAATAATTATAGAATTGGAACAAGAGACTAAAAAAGGTTATGAAAAGTATGGCATAGAAGAATATAACATAAATCATGAAAAACATGAAATTACAACTTAAGAAAGAAAAACATCGTTAGAACATGGATCATCATAAACATTTGTAATATAATAAAAATAAGGAATGTTTTAAAAATTTTGAATAACATTATTAATAAGGAATTTTTTTTAAATAATTCTATAATTACCACTATTTTTGTTTTGAACAAATATAGGCATGTATCCCTTTAAATTGTGATCAAATCCAATTATGTTTACCCTTTTGATTGTAAAAAACCCATGTATGTCCACACAAAATTATCTCTTGATATAAAATAAATTAAAATTTTCATTGGAAGGTGATATAGGTCCTTGACCTTAATTTTCCCTACATATCAATATCACATAAAATCAAATCATTCATCTTATTATAATTAACCAAGAGGAAAATAAGGGTTTTCTAAATTTTCTAAATCGTGTCATATAAAATTAATTTTTCATAAAAGAACATGATAGATTGATACAAAAAAACATGATCAACCAAAAGTAGTATTTAAAAGGATCACATATGGGGTTATTTATAAATATTTACTCCATTAATGATTAATATATTGAAAAGGGAAGAAAACACATGAAAAGAGATTTTCATTTGAGAAATATTTTATTATATTCTTAAAATGATTTGATTTTCAGGTAAATTTATAATTTTTTTATGTTCAGGAGAAAAAATATTAAAACATATATTTAATTAAAATTTAAATAAAGAGACCTTGGAAATAAATAAATAATATATTAAAAATTTGAGGAAGAAGCAAATAATATTAGATCCTAGAATGGAAAATAATTTAAATATTTTAAAACACCTATAATGAAAACCAAAATTAATAAAAGGATAATGAAACATATTTTTAAAAATTAATAATGGGTAATTTTAGGATCATATATGATAAAACTAATTTTATTTTCCTTTATAGAAATTAAAAAATTATATGTATGTGAAAACATTTAAATTGATTAAAAATTCATAAAAAATTAAATGTGATTTATTCATAATATAAATAAATTTTAATGAAATAATAGATTCATAATAGAATAATAATTAATTATGAAAACACGATATCCTTGGAAAAGATGGTGAAAATATGACATAAAATAACCATAGGCTAGAATATACCCATCTTGAAAGATTATAGTCAATGAGGAGATATTATGACATAAGGAAAAGATTCGAGCCATGAAAACTACCTAATATAACTCCTGAATTTCAAGAAAGCACTTGAATCTCTTATATAATTTTGATAACTAAATCAATAAATTATTTCATAATAATATTTATATCTTATCCTTTTATAAACAAAATATGTAATCATGTATTGAAAATATATTAGATATTTATATATATTTATCTTCTTTATTGGACGTTATCGGCTTAGATTGTTTTTTTATTACTTATTTAAAAGAAGAAGTGTCAGTTATAGTTCATAAATTCAGTTTTATATAATATAATATCCTTATAGGCACTAACATTACAATTCCTGATATTCAATTATATTGATTATTCTTTTCTTCCTAAAGAATGAATTACGGAATTTACATTACATAGTTTAAGGATGTGATTAAAACCTAAATTATATATTTTTATGAATTTAATTTGATTAAATAAATTTTTATTTTTAATTAATAATGTCAAAATTATGTTAATATTTACTTTTATTATTAATCAGAAATGATTGAGTATTAGGTGAATATAGAAAATACTGATTTTATTAGTCTATCACATTTATGATATTATATTGATATAAGAATAACATTAAGCTTTATACAATTTATTACTATAAAAAATATGAAATAAAATGTATCTAAAAATTCAATTTTGAATGCATAAAAATATTCTTGTCATATGGGGTATCCAAGTAATGTTTTTGTTCAAATATAAATTATTTATAGTTATTTTCTTTTAGTAAAGTATTCAAAAGGTATCACCCAGTTTAGTTTGGGTTGAGAGAAAAATAATTCTCCTTTAATTTAACAAAATATAATTAACTTCATTCAAATCAAAATTATTCTTTATTTTTCTATAAAATCATTTTTAGTATTGAAAGAAACCTTTCACTAAAAATGGTTTTCAATGATTTTTTCAAACATATAATAAATATAGATTTTAACACTTATAATAATTGATTCATGTAAAATTGATTTCACATATTGAATAATAATAATTTACTTTAAGTAAAAAGATTTCATAATGAATAGTATATATTGTAAGTATTTATCCCTTCGGTTGATGGTAAAATGGGTTTAAAAGGTTAAAAATAATGAAGAAATGTTTCATGATTATTTTTTGTATTAATACCCATTAGTAATTTTTATTTATACCTTACCCTTATTAACTTCATAGATGAATAATTTTTATTTTATTTTGGCTAAGTAAGACCCTAATATATTTTAATCTTCAGAAAAATTACAATTTTTTCCTTTCTCCCACATGTAAAAGGATATGAATTCTATGTTATTATCCACAATTCAAGAGCATATTATCTCATAAAATACCAACACAAACGATTTATTAATATCCATCCACATTATCTTGAGGTATTTTTAAATCTTAATACCATCCTTGAAGGATTTAGGTGTAAACCTAAAGAGGTTTTCTGAAAAAGAGGAATGGATCATTACTGAGGGATTTAGTTTTATTTATTCTTATAACTGTTAAATTTATATTATTTCCCTGAAGATATTGTAAAATATTTATTTCTCATATAATTATATGTTACCATACAAATGGTACAATCTTTATCCATTTCGTTCTCCATCAAATGGGAAAAGAAATCATCGTTCATGAGTCCATGTAAACTACTGCTCTACGAAGCGATGTATTTTGTTTTTCATCACCATTCATGGATGGTTATTATGATGAATAAAATTTTATATATTATATTTTTTAGAATTATTATATTTTTTTAAAATATAAAATATCAATTATCTTGTTACCCACCCCTTTGTTGAAAAATTGTATTGTCGCACATGCATACTTATTTATTACCACCTCCATGTAGAAATGTGATTCATTTTTCATGTAAAAATTTCGTAGATTATTGTAAATATATATAAAGAAAATATATGAAATTTATAAAATTATTAAAATTATTGATTCGATGTTACCACAACAAATATTCTGGGTTGGAAACTAGCACAATGAAACATACATGAAAAATAAAATAGCTGACACTCAGAAATGAGAATTTTAATAAAGAATTATTAAAAAAATGTCTCGGAATGTTATAAGAAGATAATATATGATATTATAAGTATGGTTAAGGTTATCATATAGCAGTAAAATAAATTTAAAATAATTATAGATGTGGTTAAGATATCATATAGGGTATGTCAAACTAGAGATAAGGGATTTCTTTTACAATCCCATTTTATTTTAGGATTGTTTATATTCATATTTAAATTCGGAAAATTATGTAATGATAATATTTTAAACACCATAAATTAAAATTTTCTCTTGATAATATGGGTTTTACATGTTTCCATTCAATTTCAATATTTTTTTGATCAATAATAAACATGTATGTTTCATGTAAGGTATATTCTTTTGAAAATATAATTTTGATGTTTTCCTTTCAACACCTTTTCATCAATGTCCATATTTTCATTAAAATGTTTTCATGAATTATTTTAATATTGTCTAAATATTTAGTAAATTAATTTCCTTTAAGCATGTTTTATATTCAAAAAATGGTTTAAAAGGAATATTTGTTTTCATTTTCCAAAAGATGCTGTTTTTACCAAAGGCATGACCATAATCCTTGTATAAATGTACAACAAAAAATGAATTTTCCCACCCTCATGAACAATAAATGATTTGAATATTTCTTTACAATTTTCTATGTTTATTTTCATATAAATTGTTTTCCTCATATTCTATATGATTTTTACATTTAAAAAAATATATTTACAAAATTAATTGGGAATTTTTTTCCAAGATATGTTTTAATGATATTTTAAAATTATTTTCATCTATAAAAAAATCTATTGATATTAAGGGAGATATGATCTAATGATACAATATTTTTTATTTCTTTAGATGGTTTATTATTAAGATGGTGAAATATTTATTTCCTTTATTCTTGATTCAATATGTCTAATTGTTGACTTATAATGAGTTTTGAGAATGAATTATATTGATCATTCAAAATTTGATGAATTCAGAGGATTTTCAAGTGACATGTGGTGATAGGTTATTGATAACCAGTTGACTTATCAATAGGTTTTATAAAAGAAAATAAAATTTATTCCAAATTAGATGGGTATCTAGTCTACATTGAACTATTTATTAAGAATGATATTTTTTTGAGAGGTATTGACATATAGATTCATGAATCATTAGTTGAGAGGCCTCGACCATGAATGTCTAAAATTATGCATCTCCATTATTGATAATTTTGTACTCATCCTCTATAAGTTTTAAATATTGATATTATTCATTGATGTTCATTAAACTCGTGTTTTTTATTAAAAGAAATTTGTTTTATTGTTTAATTAATAATATTGATTATTTTTTATTTACCCATGATTTCTTCTTCTACATATAATGATTACTAATTATATTATCTCACCTTTTATTTTATTTCCTTTACCCATGATACGAATAATGATATTATGAATGAGTTTAATGATAAAAGAATGTTTCTTAAGAGGTGTTTTTATATTTCATAAAACAATATGGAAATCATATATGTGTTTAGTTTACCTATATGGGAATCATATATGAATTCACATTTTTTCCATTTTGATTGGCTAATAAACACTATGTTTTTTAAGAATATGATAGAGATTGTATTCATGTATTCTCTTAATATTTTCATTGTAATATTTATTGATGATATATTGATGTAATATCAAATATATGATGAGAGCAAAAGACATTTTTGAATCATTCATACGAATCTTAGTGAAAATAACTTATATAGAAAATTTACAAAATAGAAATTATGGCTTCAGGAAGTACATTTTCCTTTCCTTACTGTATATAATGATATAATATCATTTGATAGTTTAAATATAAAGTTAGAGATGGAATAAACAACATTAATTAATATAAACAAGACAGATTGTTTTCTAGGATTAACATATACTATCGATTATTTGTTCAAAACATTATTTTATTAGCTAACCTGTTGTCCAAGATAACATTTAAAGGGTTTAAATTCATATGGTTATAAGAATAGAAATAATATTTTAAAGTAATGAAGTGGATAAAATTAAATTAATGAGTAATGAATTTACCATAGGTAAGGGATAAATTTGTGACATATAGAAATGTATCAATGAAGGGACATGTAAGTGTCCTTATACAAAATGATAGATTTATTATTTATTCATCAATGTAGTTAAAGGTCAATGAACAAAATTACTTAACCCTAGATTTTAAGTTGTCCACCTTAATTTTTATATTGATCACATCAAGTTAAGACCATTTAAAAGAAGTGTGAAATATATATAGATTAAAAAATATTAAAATATATCTTCTTATAAAAATATTTCAACACAAGGAAAAGTATAATGATATAATTACACAAGGATTATTATTTCTCATCACAGTACCACCCAGGGACAAAAAATAATGTGGCTCATGCATTGAGTAGGAATGATCGTTGCAGTTTTACTAAAATAAGGATTAATAAAATCAAATATTTTTGGATTTTGTAAAGTTAGATATTGTATTACTTATTAACGGGGAAAAAAATATATACCAAATGATTTCACCACATTCCTTATTGTGAAAAATAAAGAGATTCCAAATTGATGGTAAAAATATTACGAATAAAATTAAAGCAATGAATGATGGGATGTTAGAAAAATTCAATTGTAAAGATGGTATATTTATGTATAGATAGAGGATATACATTTCATTTATAATTTAGATAAAAATAGATTTATTAGATGAATCTAAAATTAAAATTTTCTCTATACTCTCTAGAAGAACCTAAATGTATCAGAATTTGAAGGAGCTTGTTTGTGGGATAATATTAAATGTGAAATTACATATTATTTAACAATAATATTGTTTTTTCAAGAATAAATGGATGAAGGAAAGAATCCTAAAAGAACATATGAATCTTATACCTATTTCTATGTGTAAAAGGGATCATATCACTATATACATTGTCACTGTATTTCCAAATACAAAAATAGTGAATAATTCCATATGGTTTATTTTTAGCACCTTATAAATTATGCACATTTCTTCACTATAATGGAATATATACACCTTTAGGGCCTCACATGACTCTATTTTATTGAATTTATAGGACTTCATGGTGCACCTATTTTGAATATATCGGATCATGACCCACTGATAACATCAAAAATATTGAAATGTATTCAAGGGGTTATCGACACTAATCATAATAGGAGAAATGATTATAATCCATAGAAATATGGATAGTCCAAAATACTATGAGAATATTATAACCCATATTTTTGTTGTTCTCATGTAACATTCAAGGTATGCGGGATTAATAGGTAGATTTGGTGGAATTATCATATAATAACAGATTACATTCGATCACTCAAATGGAACATTATGATGAATTGTATCAAAAAATGTTATTTTACCCAAACTTGTTGGGAAGTAGTTATTGAAAGGTCATTTTTAGGCCCAGAACTTATTGAGGATATAATGGTGAAAGGGAGAACTATTCAGAGTCATATAAAGGAATCTCAAAGAAATAAAAATAGATATGGTGATAAACGAATAAATGATTTATAATTTGGAGGGGGATATCATGTTTTCTTGACGGTATCTCCATAGAAGAGTTTTATAAGGTTCTATAATAAAGGGAAACTAAGTATTAGGTATATCTGGACTTTTGAAATTCTGGAATGAATTAGAGCCGTAACTTACTGATAGAAAATGCCACAGAGCCTCTCAAATGATGATGATGTGTTCCATATCTCTTTATTAAGGTATTAAATAGTAGAAACAACACATATTATCAATTCCTATAATATTTAATTAGAACCTTATTTATCATATTTTGATGATCATATCCATATTCTTAACATTATAGAACAAGTGTTGTGGAATCAGAAGACTCAATTGGTGAAGGTATATTGGAGAAATTATAACATTTAAGAGGAAATGTGTGAACTTAGTGATGTTAGGATTAATAAATACATAAATCTATTCATTTTGTGAAATTATAAAAATTTCAAAGATCATATTTTTATATAGGGAAGAATATAATGCCCAAGATTCAATTATTATAACTGAGATTTATTTAAAGAAATAATAACATAATACACATAGAATTATTCAAAAAATGTGATTAAAACGAATATAAAAAATATAAATTTATTTAATTTTAAAAAATTAATTTAAAATTTTAACTCCAAATTTCAAAATTATATTTGGATGAATTTTTGATATTTTTTAGAACTAGTTTATTTTTACGTGAATAGTGAAAAATAATAATTTTATAGAACTATCAATTTTGTGAAATTACGATGATATTAGAATAACATGAATTTTATGAAACAATTTTTTGGAATAAATATATATTAAATAAATAATATAATTTTTATAATAATATAGTGTGGATCTTTAAAATATATTCTTTACATTTTAAAAATCTATGTAATTTTTCGGTTTAAAACCAAACTTTTTTTAGTTATTTTATTTTATTCATGAATTTCAAGATATAATTAGATTTTTAAATGTTTTATAAAATATATATGTATTATTAAATTTAATAGAATAAAATTATTTCATTTTTAATCATCATTATTCTTTATTTTTCCATAAAAATATTTTTTTGATGAAAACAATAAATTTTCTATAAAATGTTTTCTTTTGGTTTTGTGAACATATAGTAAAAGTAATTTCCAAAAAAAAACCAGTATTTGAATCATGTAAAGTGTATTAAATATTTATAATCATAATAATTATGGTTATTTATTAATTTAAACATAAATTTTTATCATAATTAATAGCAAGCATAGTAAATATTTATCACATATTTTAAGAGTTAAATGTGTTTAAAGGGTTAGAAATAATGAGATAAATATTAAATATAACACAAAAAACTTTCTCAAACCACATTGGTTTTTTAGAAAATTATTATCTATTAAGATCAAGAATTTGGGAGATATTTTTATTATGTAAGACATTAATATATTTTAAACTTTGGAATAATTCCAACTATGTCCTCTTGCTCACTTATTAAAGGAAACCTCTTCTCTCTTCTTATACACACTTCAAGAACCTCCCAAATATAATTATCCATAAAATAATGATATAATTACATTTGTAACCATTATTTTGATCTATTAGTTTTATCATAGTACCATTCACTGAATCCTTTAGTTATAAACCTTAGGAGGTTGTACAATGAAGAGGTATGGTTCTTAAAAGAGTGATTTCTTTTGTGTTTCTTCTAATACCTACATATTTAATTATATAAATGTAGTTATATAATAAAAAATTTTATGATGTATATTGAGATGTTAATATTGAAATTTCACAACCTTTATTCATCTCCTTCTTCATAAAATAAAAAATGAAAGCATCATTCATCCGTACGGGTTGACTATCGCTATGCCTAGCATTACATTTTTATTTTCACTACCACCATTAATGGATGGTTATTATTAAGAATATAATGAAAATATATTAACATTATAAAATTATTATGATTTTTAACTGTAATATTCCGTTTATCTTCTGACCCATCCACCCGTTACAAAATTATAACGTCGCTCTTGCATACGTGCAGGCTACCACCACCACAAAGTGATGCAATTCATTTCTAATTTCAAAAATTCATGGATTATTATAAATATGTATTTATATAAGATATTTTATATTAAAATAATGATAAAAATTATATATATAATGTATTAATGAGCAATATTTAAGAACCAAAACTACCTAACTGAAACATACATGAAAAGTGAAATAGTTAACACTCGAAAACAACGATTTTAATAATGAATTACTAACAAATGAGAATTGAAATGATATAATTGGATAATATATTATATTATAATTATGTATATGGTTATTTTATATAATAATAAATTTAATTTTATCATACAGTAGGTCATAATTACTTATGATATAAGTCAAACATGAGGTGAGGGATTTCAGTTACAATCACATTTTATTTTTGAATTATTTATGTTCATATTTACACATGGAAAATTATATAATATTAATATTTTGAATCCCATTTATTTTATATTACTATAGTTATGTTTGGGTTACATGTTTATATTCCATTTCTTATTTTGTTTGATCAATAATCAGTAATTAAGTTACATGTAATGGATATTTATTTAAAAATATTTTTTTGATGTTTTACTTCCAAATATTTTCTTGCATGTACTAATTTTCATTATTTTTTTGAGAATGTTTTACTATTCTACATAAGTTTATTAGTTTCACTTTTTTACCCATGTTTGAATTTCTATAAAATGGTATAAAATCATTCTTTATTTTTTTCCTTTTAAATGAGGCACTTTTAACCAAAGGTGTAATTAAATCTTTGTTTTAATATACACTACATGAATGAAATTTCACTCCATCATGTCTACTATTATCTTTAAAGTGTAATTTATATGCTTCCATGATTATTTTAAAATAACATTTCCCCCTCATATTCTATAAATTTTTATATTTTAATTATGTGATTTTAAAAATAGAAACGGTTTTTTCCTCAAGAACTTTTGCAATGATATTTTAAAGGTATTTTCATCTAAGAAATACCCATTGATATTACTATGGATATAAACCAATAAAACCATATTTATTATTTCACTAGATATTTTATGATTATTATGAGGAAATATTTCTGTATTTTATTCATGATTTAATACAGATAAATGTTGACATATAAGGAATTTTTTGAAATAATTATAATGATCACTCAAAATATGAGGATTGCATAGGGTGTGAATGGGATTTCTGGGGCCCGTTTTTCGATATCCCCTCAATACATTGACATGACTCATGAGAAAAATTAGGAATTCAATATTACAAGAGTATATTATTTATACCAACAAATTTATTAAAAACAATGTCTTGGTTGATAGGTCTTAATTATATGATAAATGATATCTTGGTTGAGAGTCCTTGATTTGGAATGGCTACAATTATACATTTACTTTATTAATAATTTACTTTTCATTATGAATTAATTTTCTATATTTATATTATCCATATATTTTCATTGAACACATTTTTTTGATTAAATGGAATGAATTTTTATTATCCACACTTCCATTCTGACTATGTCTTTATAACTTGTATTAGATTCCATTATACATAACCCTTAGTGGGAATTTTAGTGCACCATTTATTTATTTTCCTTTCCCTAAGATATGAATACCTATATTTTGAATGCGTTTATTGATGAAGGAATGTTATTTATACAAAATTTTTATATTTCAAATGGAATATTGTAACCACAGACTTTATCTGGTATTACTTGATGCATGTTTCATAGTAATTACAATATATTAATATGTTTTAATGGTGATATGTGATCATAATTGAGTGCTAGTTATTTTTAAGTTTTTTTTGAATTTAAAATTTCATTAAATACTCATTATCAAATTTAAAGATAGTTTTAATTATAATATTTTGTTTATTTTTTCATTTAAATAATAAATATTTGGATTCTTAATCAATTTGATGTGTTTTTTATTCACTGAAATTTTAAATATTTTCTTTTTACAATTTAATTCAAAAAATTTATTTATATATTGTATAATGTATTTTTAATTGGTTAAAAATTATTTTTCAACAAAATTTTTAAATTAGGTTATATATTTATTTAATATTGTATTTTATTTATTTAATTTAATGATATTAATGTTATAAATTTTTAATATTTTTATTTATTGGATGTTTCATTTAATTATTCTTTTTTATATAATTTAAATCCTTGAATATTATTTTTCGTGCATGATTTACACTGTATCAATTTAATTGATCATGTATATAAGATAATTTATAAGGGATGTAAATAAGAGAGATAAAACATTCCATGATTTGGAGTGATGAAAAAATAAAAATCTAAAGAAGGGTTGCACATATGATATTTTTTATATCACATAAGACAATTAGTGATGGATTTTCATAAGATAAGTCTATCATTGGATAATTTTTCTTTTCAATGAATGAACCAATTCATTTTGGCCTTGATATAGAATCATTAGGATGCCAAAATCCACTTGGTCCCATGATGGTGATCATTGTAACATTCAAACCACCTCTAGAAATTTGAACACACCACTATTTTCTTCTTAAAGAGGAACACCACATACCATAGATAATGAATTAAAATTAGGGGTTTCAAGATCTGTTATTATAAATATAATTTGAGGTGGATGAAGACAATTTAAAAGGAATATGATTCGAGCATACCCTAAACTATTTTAATGAGGCAAAATCATTTTGAATTTGACCTCAATTCAGGATCTCGTTCTATGTGGGGATAAAAAACTAGAAAAGGTGATGAGTTTATTGGGTTTCATTTACCACATCCACTAAGAACTGGAATATAGATACCCATTCATGTATATATTTCATTTGATGAAGAGTATGAGGTTGTTGTTTATTACTAATCTCGTGAAACCAACTCAGGCTTGGCGAAAATTGAAATCAAAAACATTATTAACATACGATCGTTGAATTGGAACTCGAGTAAAGATTTTTTATGAAAATGGAATCAGGGAAGGAAAATTTAACTTTTTTAATGAATATGAGTATAATTAGAGAATAAAAATGATAGATAAGATAAAGATAAGTGTAAGATTATGGTTGAATCCTCATCACAGATAAAGAATTTGACTTAGGATCGGATTTCATGATAATGAGTTTATGTTGGCAGAACATTCACCAATAATGAACTCGATCAAATTTTTTATTCAAAATTTATATTCAATGTGAGCTAATGAATTTGAAATTTTGTATATCAAGATCTACTATGAAGATAAACCTGGAATCCAAGATTGAAGAAGGTGATTCTGGTACTATGGTTCTTTTGTACACTATCAATTCTATTAAAGACAGAGACATATAAGATCAATTTTTTTCAATGTTTTTTGGTTTCTAAATTTGGTTTAATATTTTGATTCATTACAGTCTATTTTTTTATGAGGGGACCTTTTTGTGTTTCAGTGCTATGTTTTCGAGGATAATGTTTAGTGCATATCACTATTTCTAGTTTCTAAGTGTGATAAACTTTTGTAGACCAACATGATCATGAAAGGAATTTTGTGAAGATTTTTATTAATTCATCGAGGAAAAAGAAGACAAATCTGATCATAGAATACTACTAGGTGTACACTGGGCTAGAAGAATGTGTTTGTATTTCTTTAATTCGTGGAATGTTTTTATTCACTTGGAAGTTATAAGATGAAGAGATGAAAATATTTATAGCTACCACCACCTATGAAAAAGTGTTATGTGGAATTCTATATGATATAATTTTGTTAATAATATTAAATAAATATAGGAATAATGATAGAACACAAGATAAGGAAGAAGTAAATAGTAGAAACATATTTTTTTGATGATGAGAGAAGAGTGAAAAAGGGAAATAACATATTGATCTTATACGGAGCTTGAAGAAGATCCACCACTGATCAATTTGAAAAGGATAGAGATGATGATTTAAGTCCATCCACATTATTTACAGATGATCAACTAACTATTTTAGTGGTCATACCCACTGATATATACACATGTATCTTATATTAGATTAGTATTGTCATCTTTAAAAAAATAATTTCTCTCCATATTGATTTTTAAACAATTGACTGATATTTGATGATCTATTTTTCTATCCTTACATTTTATTTTCTCCTGCATTATTTGACCGACATATTTCAATCATCATGTAATTTTAATCAATTCATGTATATTAACTAATATTGTTATAAAGTTTTAAGATTTAATTTCATTGTTTAAAAATCTAAATTATCAATAGATAATTGTGAGCACAAGTGGAGAACAATTGTTTCTGGGTGATAGATGATAAATGAGAGATTTGACCTACTATTAATGGAAGGAGTTCCATAACTAAGATCTTAGTTTCTTTTGAATAAATTTTAAACTTAAGGATATTCATGGTTTGAATTTTTCGTCCTTGTATTGTTATATTTTATAGAATGAAAATATTTTTAAGAAATAAAGAATTGATGAACTAAGATAATCACATGGAATGACCATTGTTTCGATTTTGACTTCTCTTCAAATCACAAACACTGCTATTTTTCTTATACAATTTTTATTTTTTATAATATGAGAAAATTTGAATAATTTCATTTACTTTCATTGAAACTCCATTTAAAAAAACAAAAAAAAATTATAAGAAATTACATGAAAGATAAACTCTTTAAATGTATCCTTGTTGGGATACTGAACTCGGTGCAACTAAACTATAGTTGTTATGAGATTAGTTTTTAATGTATGATGTAAAAATGGAAAAAATAAATCTAACTCCAAAATTATCTCTATTACTAGGAAGGATACATAGTACTTTTATAAAACAATTGACAAAAATACATAAAAAACACGGTAAACTAAAAAAATTATGATGAAAAAAAATTACAATAACCACAAATGAATTATAATATTCCATTTAAAAATTTATTTAGATTTTTTACCTATGTAAATAGAAGGATGATCCAGAATATAAATGAAATTCAATTAAAAATTATGTTGTAGGAGATTAAATAATATTTAACTATAAAAGTATAAAGTGATTTATCTAAGGAACTACATGAGTTTTCACATTTATTCCCAGAGTTTCATGTAGGACTGATAAAATTTTCATTTGTTGAAGATTTAATCCATGAGTTTTAGGTTGAATTTAATGAATAATCACATAATGGAATTATTTATTTATTAAGTCTATGTATGAGGAACAAGGGCTGAAAACCAAATCAATTTAGGGATATTTCAATATTTTTGACCATTCATTTTTAGATCTTTATGAATCTATGATTATAACAGGATACCCTTCTTATAAAACTAATGTAATGAAATCATATTAATAGGTCCAGGAATATTGGGATGTGTTTGTAGATTAAGGTAATAATTATGTAGAGTAAAAACATGAGATGATGATGGACATGGATACACTTTATATTGAAGAGCATTTAGTGCTAGAATTTGTGGAGAAGGCTATCCAATTTAAAGGAGGAATATTTTTTTATCTACTAAGGATATCCCTAGAGGATGTAGTGGGAATAGTAGACACTACTCCACCTAGAGAAGTTGAACATGGGCCCCATTTTCTCCTTCAATCCACATATTAACATCTATATGAAAATAAAAGGGGTTTGAAGGGCCATTTTATTTCAAAGGTGTCCTTAAAATAAGAGTTAATCTAAATAACATTGGGAAAAGAAGGATGTGGTGGTTTTTACCATAAAATTCTCATCCAATGATGGATTTTTGGATGGAAAATAGTTTTTCCATCTACAAATAGTAATAAAAATAACACCTCATGAGGTGTTTTATAAAATATTTTTTATTCCCTTTTTATTTACATTCAATTTACTTTAAATTCTAGGTTTTATATTTCAATACCCTTTTAAATTTTATTATTTTCTTCGAGAAAATAAAATTTATAATAATAATTTCCATAAGATACTAAGTTCATTTTTCATCATTGGAATCCTTTATGGGTTGCATTCTGTCATTTGGAGCTGATGTTTTGTGATCTACATTGATCAAAAGAAGCTAAAACTTGACGAAACATCAATACCCACTACTTTTCTTAAAGAAAAATTTTATTTTTCCAGAGTTTAATTTTTCTGAACATTAAAGTTTATCTGCTTCCATCATTCAAATATTTCAATATAAATATAGGAACTTCATCCAAATGAAGATTGGGATGCCTTTTTTGGGGAATTAAGGGGAAACTAGATCTAATTCAGGGGATTTATTCTTTTAAATTATTATCATTTTTATGTTTATTTGACATATATTTCTATAAAAATTTATTTGAACAATTTTTTTTAAAAATATTGAAATTAAATATATATTGTATTTTATTTTCTTGGTTGAATAGTTCTGGTCTATGCTATTAATGTGGTTAATTTTGATTGGGTATTAGTTCTAAATACGCTCGACTTTTCTAGAAATTTTCCCGAACACTTCCTTGAAAATGAACTATTTTAAAATTTTATATTTTGAGAAGAATTCTTTATGCCGTTACTTGTAAAAAAAATTGAATTCTGTTAGTGGATGTCATGTTTTTGGTTTTGAAAAACAAATTGTGCTTTATTGTGTCCTTTCATACATGATTATCTTCAACTGAATGTTTTAATATATTTTGAACTTTAGAATTGAATTCACATGTTTCCCCCCATGAATTAATTATTATGGATAATTATGAGTTTTAGTGTGGGTGAAAGTGTATTTCAGTTTGCTAAACTATACCACAATATGAACCCATAAAAAATCCCTTATTCTTTTCATATTTGACTATATTTTATATTTTAATGTATCATTTTTAGTGGTAATTTTTTTATGAAGTTTGAATTCCTTGTAGACACTTTGAGAAAGTTAATTCTATATTACCTCATTGATTTAGATGATATATGTTTTTCATTTCCCTATTGAAAAGTAGTGAACTTTGTTAAATGATTATTTGGATGTTATAGAATTGTCATTTCCCATGATTTTTTGATTTAGTATTTAAAATAATAAAATATTAATTCAAATGAATTACAAAATTAAAATCCTAATCTAGATTTCACTCAATATTTTATTTCTTAATCTATTTGATGTCTTATTTATTCTTCCTTTCAAATTATTAAGTTTTCTCATAAAAATAAAGTGTCTAAATTATTTTCAATTAAAATTACGTGATTATTTTCTCCTAGATATAATGAGATCTTTTTATTTTCTATTGAATAAAAATTTAATTGGGTTTAATATGTTTTTAAATTTTTATGGGAAATCTTCTATATAAAATAGAAATCAATATTTCACTAAAACAATTTAATTTCTTGAGGGTATATAATTTCATTGGTTAATGAAATTTCGAGAGGGGAAATCATTCCGAAATCCAATTTGTTTTGGCCATCCAACAATTTTAAAATTATGATTCATTCAATTCCACTAAATCATATTCATTGATTTATTGAGGACAATTAAAGATTTAATGTGTGGGAATTGTTTTGTAGTCTTCTTTGATTTATTTTTTCAATATATATTAGTTGGAATTGATTTGTTTTAATGTTAAAATGCTATCATTATTGAGTCGTATTAGTTATTCTAAAAAAATTTCTAGTAATTTCAATTTTATTTAAAATTATTTTTAAATGTTAAATTAATTTTTAATTATAATATTTTTCCTTTTTTCAGTTGAAATAATAAATATTTTTATTCATCATTAATTAATAGTTTTATTATTATTTTCACTTTTTAATATTTTATTTTGAGAATTTATTTAAAATGTTTTTACTTATTTTATGAACAAAGTTTATTTAAATTTTTTTAGTTTTTTATTTTCAAAATAAATTTAATTGGTATCTCTATTTATTTATTATATTATTTAATTTATTTATATTAATGTAATTCTAGTTGTAAAATATAATTAATATAGGTTATGTTTGTTTTTTATGATTTTTTCTTTTAAAATAATTTAAATTCCTGGAATCTTATTTATGGTAAAGGAAGTCCACTAAATAAAGTTATTTGATCACATGTGCATAATAATTTAGAAGGATCACATGTAAGGGAAATAAAACCATCCCAAATTTGGTGTGATGAACACAGGAAAATTTGATGAATTTTTGCACATGAGATATTTTTTCATGCCCGTATAAGTGAATTTGAGAGTCATTTAAATAAGATAAATGTCTCATAGGATAATTCATTCTATGAAATTACTGAACCAAAGCCTACTAAGATTAATATTGAAGCATGCGGTTATTGAAAACAAGTGGATCTTTGTATGAGGATCATCATGATATTCAATCCAACCATGGAAATTCAAACCACGTCACTATTTTTTTACATGATGAAGTTGAGCACGAACCAAAACTAAAGAATAGAAATTTTGGGTTTTATCATATATTCTGAAAAATATCATTTAAAATAGTTAAATTAGACATAATTTAAAAAATTATTTGAGATTACCCTTCACTATCCTGATGTGGATGATGATTGTTCAATTCGATCTTGATTATAGATATAGTTTGGTTTGGGGGTAAGAAAACATGAATACTTTATGAGTTCATCTGGTTTTATTTCCCAAAAACACTGAAAAATAGAAAAGAGAGACCCATACAAGATTACATATTCTTTATAAAAGAGTATTTGGTCGATACTCATTTTTTTCTTTCATAATGAAAACTCATGCTTTTAAAAAAAATTCAATATGAAACAATAACACAATTCAATTTTCTAAGTAGAAAGTGATTGAATATTTTTGACATCTATGGGATTAATGAAATATATTTTTCTTTTTTCTAGAAGCATGTCCTTTTTAGAGAGGAGAAATGTTGGATAAATTAGAGAGTAGTGTAAGCTTACGACAAAATACTCATTATGGATGAAGAATTTGACACTAGATTTGATATCACAATGTTGAATAGATGTCAACTGAACATTTATCACTGATAGAATAAATCCAAACTGTGATTCAACCTTTAGATCCATCATGAACTACTGAATTTCTCCATAGGTCTATTAGGATTCACTATGATGATGAACTAAGAATACTATCTAGAAGAAGATGATTCTGGGGTTGTGGTTTTTTTCGCACAGTTGATTTGATTAAAGATAGAGTAATCATGGATCATTATATTGAATAGTTGTTTTGTAGTTGGATTTATTTCACTATTTTTATTTTGCATGCTTAATTTTTAAAGGAGCAGACCTCATTGAAATCTAGTGCTATATTTGTGAGAAAATAGATGGGTGCACATCACCATTCTGAGTGTGTCAATAGGAGCATAGTTTGATTATCAACATGATCTTGAAGAACCTATTATGTAGAATTTAAATACATGGAAAAGGTCAACTATGACTGATATAAAATATTAATACATACAGGTGCATGATAATACAGAATCACATGCATGCATTTATTTGTTTCATATAAAATTTATCCTCACTTGAATGTCATTAGTAGAAGATCTGAAATTCCTTAGAGCCACTGGCACATAGAAAAAGGATATCTGTGATATTATAAATGACAGAAAAAATTATAAAAATATTTAATTGATAGAGGAATTGGTATAGAATGAAAAAGAAGGCAGTGGATAATATTAACATCATATATTTTTATGATGATGGGAGAAGAGTGACAGAGACAAAAAACAAGGAGAAATTTTGGAATGCTTGAATATGATCCATCACTGAATGGACAAATAAAGATGGGGATGAAGATCAAACTACTTTTTAATTATTCAGACATTATTAGTTATGTATTTTAGTGACCATACATACTGATTTATACTCATTATTATTTTCTAATATTACTCTTCTCTTACTAGAAACTATAATTTATCTCTATAGTTTTTTTTATTGAACGATCTATTGATGTTTGATGATAATTTTTTTTGTGATTATATTTGATTTTCCCTTGTATTTCAGTAGTGGAATATTTCCAATGGGCATGTTTTTCTTTTCAATTTCATTCTTCTAACTAATCATGGTTATATGTTTGAAGACTAACATTAATTATTTAAACTTCGCAATTCTTGATCAAGAATTTTGGGCACATTCGGATCTTGATTGTGTCTTTATCCTTGGGGATAATTGAGTTCATCTACTATATTTTTATAAAAGCGGTTTGATAACTAATATCAAAGTTATTTACCTCATGTTTTCAAACACAATGGGATACATGGTTTGAGATATTGAACTGTGTGATGATAGAGACTATAAAATGAAAATATTTGGAAGTAGTGAATAATTGATAAACTAGGAAATCAAATGGAAATCCAATATTTCATTTCTAACTTCTCCCCAAATCACAAAAATTACTATTTTATTCTTTTTTTTAAGTATGATAATCTAGTAAAATTAGAATAATTATATTTTTAATCTTAGAAACACGCATGAAAAATGGAAAATTTATAAAAAGATTTAATAAAATACAATGTAGGGAAACTCATAAAATATAACCTTATTCAGAGATAACACTAGGTACTATTTAATAATGTAGTTTGGAGATTAAATTTTAATTTATGAGTTAAAAAAATACTCGAAAAACTTCATATTTAACTATTTTACCAATACACCAAAACTGTTTGATCGTATAAGGTGAGATCTCCTATATGTTGTACCAGTATAATAAAGTAAATTCAATTTATAGGTTTGTAGAGTTAGTATTTTTACAAGAAGGGACGTTTATTAACACACTAAATAGTTACTATTCTATTATATGAGATGATTATTTATGGTTCCTGTAGACTAAATAGGCAACAAGCATATTCCAGTGATGTTTAACAAAAAAACCAAGGTATCTTAATTAAATAGTATAATATAATTTTTACCATTATAGGATCAAAATAAAAATATTATTTAACTATTTATATCATATGATATCAGTTATTATGTTCTTAAGGCCATCCATGATATTATTTTATAGATTTGTTCAAATAGTTAGATATAACCACCAAAACATGAACATAGTATAATTAATGGATGATTATTAAATTATTTATTCATAATAGTTATATTTCATTGAAATAATAATATTTTTTAGGTTTTATTAAATATAAATATTTTAATTAAAGATAATTATAATAAGAGTTGATGGATAAAAACATATTACATAATAATAATTAATTGTTTTTCCTCTTAGTATGCTACTTTTAGATGGTTGAATTTATAATGACCGTTTATTTCTCAAACATTTAGTAATTAATAATTTTTTTATCATATGGTTAATAATTTCATGAACATAATAATATTATACTAGACCCACCATCATGACCAACTATTGAGGTTGATGTTGAAATATAAAATACACCATTCCATGGAAGCAGTACTCTTTACATTTGTATGGATCATTATTTCATTTTCAATTGTGTAGTATACATAATGATTATATTTTATCACAAAAAAATATATAAAATTTTAAAAATATTACAATTATTTATTTAATTTAATATCAAGAATATTTATATAAGGTAGTGAAGTTAAATAAAATATGAAGGTTCATGGAGAATATAGTCCACACATAGACACACATGAATGAAATTTTCTTTTTAGATAAGGAAAAAGGGAAATATTGATAATTTATATTCCCTTAGAATAAAGAATCTCAGTATAAAAAAAATACATAATTTATTATATTATAATGAGAAAATTATATTTTTGGATTTAAGATAAAAAATAAAAGTTATTATGGAAAAACATGTACTCATGTTTAGAACATGGCATTTATCCTGAAGAACTCCTTTGAAATTGTGGGTTTAGGATAAATTTTTGTTACTAGAACCTAAAGAAAGTGAAATATAATTATATTGGAAGGTAAAAAGGGATGTTTTTAAATAGGATAGAACAATTTTGAATAAATTATATGTGGGGATGAGAGGCCCCTTTTACTGGTGGTGAGAATGGATTTTTTTATTTCATCTTAATATAACGTGATCACTTATTTCACATGTCATATAGACATAAAAATAAATAAAAACTGATTTAATATAACTTTTGTTCGATAAAAACCTCAAACAATCAATTTAAAACACCTTTTTATCATGTTTGGAATTTTACCCCTTCAGTTAACTTATTTGTACCATTTTTTCTTTTAACATGGTGACATGTTTTTACATATGTAATACATTTTTTATTTATAAAATTTACATTTTCCTCATTACATAATTTGTACATTATAAATAAAAATTTGAAATTAGTTTTATTATATTAAATTTATAAAATTGAAAAAAAAATTATGATAATAAATGTATAATTTGTTAAAATAGTTTTAAAGGAAGTTACAACTTGTGTTATAAAATATAAAATATATATTTATAGATCAAAAATAAAATTTTTAAATTTATAATGTTATTTTTAGAATATTTATTGAGTAAAATAAAATGATTTCAAAAAAACTAGTTACAATTATATTTTGATTAATTAAAAAATCATTTTTTTTATTAAAAAACTATTTTTTAATATTCATTTAAAAATCCAATTTTTACAAAGTGCCCAAAAATTCATCATAATAAAATTAAAATATGTGAAATTAAAATATTTAGTTAATAATATCAAATTTATTTTTTAAATTTGATTTGATTTCATTTTAACATAAAAAACATATGTGAAAAAAAATATTTTTTTAGTAAAAGTAACACCACTTGAATTAATGTAACTATTTAAAATGATTTAATAAAGTGGTTACCTATATTGATACCTGGTTAATTAGTTTATATAATATAATAATCATATTTAATTATTTTCTTTAATTATGGTAATTTAGTTCTCATTCTATTTTGGTGTTGCATGCTAGACAAGCTACTAAACATGATATTTATTTAAGGATATAGTATTTACTAAAAACATGGGTCATTACATTCTACCCCCCAAGAAAATAAGTTCACCCTAGAAATTTTTATTATGTAGAAGGAAACAAATGTGGTTAAATTTGTCTCATTACATCGTCGGGTTCCTATGTATCTTTTTCAAACATATGATTCCTTTATAGAACATTGACGAGATGAATTTTCTTATTCTATATAACTTCATCTCTAATGGTTTATCCTCATTTGAGAGATCATGTTCCAATTAAATGGATTATGAGTTCAATACATGTGAATGTTCAAGTAGGTACTTCCACAATAGCGATATATGAAACACATCATATAATTTGGAGTGGTTTTGATGAAGTTATAGATGGTAGCCAATTTCCCCAAAAAAATCAAGGATCTCGAATAGACTAAGATATATAGGGATCAATATCAATTTATTCATAAATATTATAAACCTCTTCAATAGTGATTTCATGAGAAACACATTGTCACCAACATCAATCTATTGGTCTCATCGATGATAGTATTCATAACTATTATCAACTTTTTTACTTCATTAAAATACCACTGAATAGTATGAAATTTCTATATAATTTCACAGAAAAGGTAAGGTCCTATCAACATCCTCTCTAAAAATTCATCCTGGAATTTTAAAATCATACTTCCCATCCCATATAGAGCATCATATTAACATATTTGAATGATCAAACATAAATTATTATAATAGTAGAACACTTCCATGGGGAGGTGTTGATCCCAATATCCTTAGAATTCAATTTAATAAGATCATAGAATATCCACCAGAGATTTAATGGCTCTCTTAGTAGGACTATCTATCTGAGGGTGATAAGATGTGTGGAAACACAAGTATCTTTCCAAATCTAATTTAAGGATTCCCTAAAACCTCAAGATTAAACTAGAATCATAGTTATATATAATTGAGAGTGTCACTCCATATATACCAACCACTTCTCTTATATATATCATGGTGAGTTGGTTATTAGGGAAATATTCTTTGATAACAGTAAATTAAAATGAATTTTTAAAGAGATTGACTACATACTAAATTTCATTATGTCCTTTAGATTTCATTGGTATTACCATAACAGAGTACATGGTATTGTTTTCCCATTTCCATAATAGTATGGGTAATGGTTTCAACATACCCTTAAATTTTTATCATTTAATTTTAACTTCCTCACACACTAAGAAATGGGATGTGCGTGCTATAACCAACCTTTTCACGTTATCTAAATGTAAATTCCTCTTTTTATCTATATACATATTTGACGTTCCAAGATGTATAGATGATGATGAGTAATATGGATAATTATAAATTTTCCTCTTCAATTTTGGGTTTTATATATCACATATCCTCGTTCTAAAACATTATAAATCCATATTTATCAATATTATATTTGGAATGAGTAGTACAATTTTCTATTGTTTTACATCATCTTTTTGGTATTATTTGATCTTAAAACAAATGAATGACTATTCATTCGTTTAAGAAAGGAAAGATTTATATTTCCTCATTAAGATTCCATGATTTATCTTTTCAATATCATTATGTATTGTGTCTTTCTAAATCATCACCATGCATAAGATAGAATAATTTTTCATTCATAGATCTTCAACAACCCTATTTACCATTTCTGAGTGGTAATGTATTGATGAGTCATTATCTATTATCAACTCCATCCATCTAATTTAGTACATATTTAACAATTTTTACGTGAATATATATTATCAAAAAATGTTAGTGTTTAAATAACAATTTTTACCATATAGATATTATTGAAAAATTATCATAGAAAATATCATCGTGACTCACCCCAAATCATGCATCATGTCGTTTTTCACTAGAGTATTTAATTTAAATGAATTACTAGTAATTACCCTACCATTATACATGACTTTACATTCAAAACCCCTTTTCAAAGCAACGTTGTATATTATAAACCCTTCCACACTATAAGGTAATGTATTTACATGTGAACTAACTAACCTCTTCTATAGTTACTTGAAACATACATCGCATTCCCCTATCCAAAGGAACTTCACTCATTTCTATGACAACATGAATAATGGGCATGATTTCCATAATAAATTGTCTAAAAAGAATCTATAATATCTAGAAAACTTGAGAAAACTATAGATCTCTATGACTATTTTTAGTATAGGCTATTTCTTGATACTTTAAGCAAATCGAAGATTCTATTGATATGTTGTTGCAGGTGATTAAATTACTCACGAATGATTCTTTTTTATAACTAAAATGCACACTTGAAAAACTTTTCATACCATTTCATCTATCATAAGGTCTTCCAAACCATCCAAAAATGATCTTCATTCTCTTATATAATCAGAAAATATCTTATACTATCTTCTATGAAAATATCGAAAAAATAATCAATACATTACATAAAAACTCTATTCATTAGATCCACAAATATGGAGGTATTATTTATAAGCCCAAACGGAATTACAATAAATTCATAATGCATATAACTCAATCTAAAATCAATCTTGGAAATATCATCCATTTTTACCATAACTAATGATATTTTGATAAAAAATTCAACTTTTGAGAAGTACATAGATCCTTTAAGTTTGTAAAAAGGATCATCAATATAGGGTAGAGGATACTTGTAATGTCCATGTTCCGTGTGCCGCTGAAAGGTTCCCCAAACTAGGTTGATAACATGGACTCACGCACATTTCCCTGAACACCAGAGGCTACCGATTAGCATCGAGGGCCTTAGATGTGATCGTGGGGAAACTATTCCATCATTGATAGAGTATGCACAACAAAATGAAAAATAATTAACAATAACAGAAGAAATAATACCATACGATAAGTAAACAATTAATGATTGAAAGTAAATAAATAACTGGAGCATGTATATAAAGGATTCATGTCCCATATGTCTAGGAAAAAAGATAAACAAGTCACAATTCTAGAAATACAGTACTAAAAAAATTAAAAAAATATACAAATAAACTACTACAGAATCATAAGCATTATCTTTGTCCCATGCTCTCCATCTCCACATCAATCAGGTGCCTATGGAAAAAGGGCGCTTTCCCTTATATAAACATGAAACCATATAATCTTTTTGGGTCTAAAAGCATGACTCAAACAGGGTGTGAGACGAATCCTAGTAAGAAACCACCACATGATCAGTGCCTAACTATGAGTGAGTATATATAGTAGGTAATAATGGAAATGCAAAAAAAACAAGGAGTATACAAAATTTAACAATCCTACAGTTTCAATTTACATTCATTACCATTTAATTTTCATCATTTAATCAAGTAAGTATCACAAAATGGTAACTCAGAAGATAACACAACATGACCAAATCTATGATTTTGCTTTGTCATGGCAGAAGTGTCACAAACATTCAAAATAACATTAACCCTCTAGGTAGCTCACACAGTCTAACCACTCTATCCATGTAATGCAATAAAAATTCCAAGACACTTTGAGGAAGCACTCACCATTAGTTACCCCAATGGTCTCTCCAGAATAACTATAGACTTTCTGGGGAAGCACTCAATGTTAATTCCCCATGTGGTATCGTAACGTAAACTATAGACACTGATAAGGATCACTCACTATAAATACCCCTCTATGGTCTCATATTTTGAAATATATAAGAGACACTCTGTGGAAGCACTCAACTTTAATTCCCCAAGAAGTCTAACTACACCAGGTTCTCATAGCCCTAAGTACTTCAATCATGCATAAACGATATCAAGAAGCCCAAATTAATATCATCTACTACATATCTAAACAATTATAATGCATATCACAAGAATTTAACAAGTAGAAAATTTCAAACAGTTCCATCATATCAAGAAAGGTAATAAAATAAGGTCTACCTCATAGGAAACCTAGACAAAACATCCCTAGATATTACACCAAGGAAATGCACCCATGGGGTGTTCCTTAAACATGAAATTTCACATAATATCATATCAACAAACCTTAAATCCAACAATAAATCTATGAAATATTTTATAGGGTTCAATCTCCTTAAGCCGAAATACCAAGAACACAAGAAATCATCACTTTGGCATATAAAACTCAAAGAAAAACAATGAAAGAATGTAAACCACCTACCTCATTTTTGTACAAATAACACTATCAAACATCGGCCCTTGAATATTCATAGAACAATGTAGATGTACAAAAACATAAAAACTGTTCAACCTTGAATAACTTGAGAGAGAGAGAAGAAAAAAGGAGGAGAGGCACTAGAAGAAGGAAGGAATCATCGATGGGATTCCAACACACCCACTAGAGTTCGAATCAAACCTTGGATGGAGAGACGATGGATCAGAGAATACTCTTCACTCTCAGTCACTCCTAGATGAAAAAAGGCTAGAAGAATATGAATCATGGGATAATATGCAACCACAGTCAAATTAAACAAATAAAAAGAAAAATCCATGGCATATATCAATAATGAACACACTGTGTATTTTCCTCAATCGGACCCTGACATTAGCAGTCTGTCATTTCACCCCACCCAGCCATGCCTCGACTGTTAAATGCTGAAGACATGACTATACGCGGTAATAGGGAACACGACGTGTACTTATAAAATTTCCAAATTCTCACAATTTTCTCAAAACCACCAAAAATCAAGATCCATATCTGAAATAAAGATTTGGGTTCTTTCAAACTTCCCCCATTAAACAAATCTGTCCCCAAATTTCCCTAACAAGGTAGTGAAGTGGAATCCTTGAACAACTCCGGCCACTACGATCTCACAACGGCCTCCCACTCCCAAGTCGCGTCTTGTACCTGCTCGTGCTACTATAGAAAACATTACGTAGGAACAGACTGGCCACATCGAACCTTTATGATTCGTTCAATAATCCAAAAAGGATGCTACTCAAATGATCCATCCACCAACAACTCAATCTCCTAGGGTTAAAAAACATGATACATGTTTAAGAAGTAACTCCATAGCTATGAAACATGAACGTCGTCGTGCATAGCTCGATACCTCTGTGGTAACTGTAACCGATAGGAAACCAACCTGACTCTCTCTGAAACCTCAAATGACCCAACATCTCTTGGTGAATTCTTTCCCAGTCTCCTTATCCTCTTGT
Source organism: Viscum album (assembly GCA_963277665.1). Lineage (NCBI taxonomy): Eukaryota > Viridiplantae > Streptophyta > Magnoliopsida > Santalales > Viscaceae > Viscum > Viscum album. Next base: position 1,860,577,203 of record OY728119.1, read on the forward strand.
GTCCCAACCTCGAAGTAGAACATAGGAAACCCTAATCTCTGACCTCGAACTTCAGAGGTCACCTCCGTCGATCAGCATAATACTTATGATGTGACTGTGTAGTATCCATCCTCATTCTAATCAACTCCACCTACTCTGTGGTCTCTTAGAGAAAACAAGGTCCCATAATATCTGCCTCTCTTACCTCTAGCCAACATAGGGGTGATCGACATAGCCTTCCATAAAAAACCATATAAGGATATTTTTGAATCTACACCTAAAAACTATAATTTCTAGAAAACTCCACTAGAGGTATGTGCTTCTCACAAGAACAGTCAAAATCTTGGACGCATGCTTGAAGCATGTCCTCCAACACCTAAATAATATTTTATGACTGGAAATCTATCTGTGGATGGTATGTTTTACTCAGAAGTACATTTGTACCCAAAGCCTTTTGTAGCCCTTTCCAGAAACATAAATTAAAGTGGGAGTCCTTGTCTAAAAGAATAGACTGTCGAACCCCATGAAAACTTACATTATCTTGGATGTAAAACCTTCCATGATCAACAACACTGAAGTAATCCTTGATCATATAGAAGTGTGTCACCTTCGTGACCCTATCAATAACAACCCAAACTGCATCATTACCTCTAGGTGATCACGGTAAATCTGTCCTGAAATTTATTTTGACATCATTCCACATCCACTCGGGAATGGGTAACTAATGAAGAAGCCCTACTAGTAACTAATACTCAACATTCACCAACTAAAAACTGGAACCTCTCATAACAAAATTAGCAACATACCTCTTCATAATTAGACACCAATACCGAAGGTTCTTGTCTTGACACATATTGGTGACACTAGGATGAACTTCCCAAACTGAGTAATGAAAATTCCACATCATCTCCTCGCATATGTCTGGTGACACCCATACATGTCCATGAAAGAGAAATATTTCTTCCTCACACACAGTCCATCCATTAGTAGGTTACTCTTCTAACACAATCTCCTGTAGGACCAGGACTTCAAAATAACATAGTTTCCATATTCGAACTCGATCAAGAAGAGTAGAGGTAACAATAACTGAAGAATGAAACATTTTATCCTTTATATCTTTAGCTTCCAAATGCATCTCATAGAACAGAGCCACAAGCTTCCACTCACTATTAGCCTCCTCAACAACCTGTATCTGAGTCCTTCTGCTCAACCCATAAGCCACTGTGATTCCTTTTACAGGCATGTAAGCAAGATCAATGTCAAAAGGATGATGGTACTCAACCAACCTTCGCTGTCTCAAATTCATGTCATGCTGAGTTAAGATGTACTTTATAAATTTGTGGTTAGTGAACACCACAAAATTATCTCCTAAAATATAATGTCTCCAAAATCGTAAATTATAAACAACTGCAGCCAAATTGAGACTGTGTGTCAGGTAATTCCTCTTATGTGGCTCAAATCCCAAGAACTGCAAGCAATGACTCCTTTCCCCTGCATAAGCACGACCTATAGACCGATACCTAATGTATCACAGTATATGGTGTAACTCTTGCCCCGTTCTGGAAAAATCATTATTAGTGCTAAAGTGAACCTCCCCTTATACTCCTAAAAGGCTGAATCATAGGAATCTATCCACAAGTACTTCACACCATTCATAGTTAGACCCATCAGTGGCACTAATATTTTTGAAAAGTCATGTACAAAAAGTTTGTAGTAACCATCAAGCCCTAGCAAACTCCATACCTCAAATACATTCTTCAAATTCTCCATGGAAACTACTGCTCTATATTTCTCTTGGTCTATTGGTACTCCTATTTTGAAGATAACATGACCCAATATGTAAATTTGGTTCATCCAAAAGTGAAATTTTGAGAGATTATCATACAACTGATTCTCCCTTAGTGTACTGAAAATGATCTCAATATTGGTGTCATGGTCATGTCAAGTTTGAGAGTACACCAAGATATCAAACACGATAACCACCACAAAGGAGTCCATAAATGGATGGAACACTTAGTTCATTAGTTCCATGAAAGCTGATGGTGCATTCGTGAGACCAAACGGCATAACCACATTCTCGTATAGACCATACCTACTCTGAAAGGAAATCAGAGGAATATTTGAGGGTCTAACACACAAATGATGATAAACATATCTCAATTAAATCTTTGAGAACACCAGAGCACCATGAAGCTGATCAAATAGATCATTAATCCTTCTTAAGTGACATCAGTTCTTGTCTGCCAACTGGTTCAGCTTCCAATAATCCACACAAAGTCTGAGGGTACTGTATGCCTTCTTTGTAAACAGGACATGAGAATCCTAAGGAGATGTACTGGGTCGGTTGAAACCCTTTTCCTGTAACTCCTCTAAATACTTCTGGAGCTCCTGGAACTCTAGTGTAGACATACTATAAGGAGTAATGGACACCAATTCTAATCCAGGGAAAAGATCAATAAAAAATTCTACCTATCGCTCTGGAGGAAAACTTGAAATCATTTATAGAAATAAATCCATAAAATTATCGACCACTGGAGGAAATTCCTTCTGGGAAGTCCCTTGGTCATCAAGATACAAACTAGAAATATGTTCTATAACACCTCTCAACCCATGATGCTCAGGTACAACTCCGTTTTCCTGAACATCCCATTCTCCCTTATGTAGAAACAAAACCCTATCTGGCGATGTGAAACTCACCATACAAAAATAGAAATTGATAAATTCTTAGAATGGGACTAAACAATCTATTCCATGAATGATGTCATATAATTTCATATCTAAGAAAAAAAGGTCCCATAAGAAGTGAAAACCACCTTCCTCAATTGGGAAATCCTTGCACAGATGTATACTAGACATTCTAGTCCCCAACGGAGTGTCCAACATCATGATACAAAAAAAATTAAAGATACATATTCCAAAGATCTTCACAGAAATAATAGATATAAAGCTATGGGAAGCCCCTATATCGAAAAGAGAAGAAACGAAAACCGAATCAACCAAAATCGTACCACTAACCGTAGAGGGTCCATGATCCTCCTCCTGCTAGACCAGCTCCAGCATAGAAGGCTGACCTGTGTTGTAGCCCTATGAAGCTATCTGAGATCCTTGAGTTATTCCACCATATGGCTGTTGAAAACCTTGTGTCTGACCACTGTATATACATCCACCACCTCATCCTGAATGTCCTGAAGAACTTCGTCCCCATTCTAATGTGGAACTGGTGGTCCTTCTCCGGTATGAGGAGTCAAGAATGTTCATCCCTCACTAGTTTCTAGAAAGAGGGTGTAGCAGAAACACTATAGATTTCCAATATTTCCAGAATATCCACACTCAATTGGGTCTCTTAGGCTCTAAGTTTTCTTATGTCTTCCCATCCCACACTGGTAGAACACCACCTGATTACCTAAAGAAATATTCTGCCTACTCAGATCTCCATGCGTAGACTCCTTGTGGTGATTCCTGCGATCAGTTGGAAGGGTAGAAACTATGGATGATTGACCACCCTATCCCACAACTTTTTAATCCATCATGTTGTGCTCTATGATCAGATCCTAGTTGATGATAAGAGATATGGAAGTCAACCTAAATAGGTTCTCCTAAGATTGGATGTCTTGACTGAGACCATCCTCAAACATCCTCACCAGAAATAACTCATCAACACCAAGAATGGTTGAGAAGTACTGTAGCTCTGTGAAGTGAGAAGAATACAGCATGATAGAGAGAGTAACCTACACCAATCTCATGAAATCTCAGGCTTAGTTGGCCACTAAGGTCTCTGGGTAGAAGTAGTCATAGAAGGTACACTAGAACTCGTAGCTTTCCATAACTTTCTCGAATCCCACTAGTGATATCAAATCCCACCATCTATTAGTGGAATAATTTAACATGTATTTAGATAGCTTAACTCACCTCTCTGGAGGTGTCTCGATATGTCCGAAGTTAGAAAACATATATTTTAACTATGACTGGGCAGCCTGAGGTACTCCCTCACCTATGAAAGTGGGAGGATGCTACTACTGGAAAACATACATATACTCTCCCATAGACGAGGCCGGATGCGATGCTCCCTATATGGTATGAATCATCCTCATGAATCCTTCTCGTAATAGTTCATTAGTACCTCTTTCTGGTATAACCGCTAGTGCTAATTCGGGCACAACAAGAGGATCAGCTGGTAGACCCTGATCTACCATTTCCAGTGTCAGATCGTTGCCCTGTATATGGCATAAAACTGTAGGACTTCATGGTGGAAGTACTATGTAAGTTGAAGCACACACATTTGTTTAAGATTATCAGAGACAGAAACATATATTTTAAAGAAAGGAGATAGATAAGAAACAATCAATTTTTAAAAAAAGTGGTCCATGATGTGTATAACCCCTCCCCATTGTGTGCCATTAGGATTTTACCATGGTTTGTACCTCTGAAAAACATGTTCATGTATCACCCCTACACATGGTATGTTCTCCATGAGACAAGACATGTACTTGAACCATTTCCCCCTTCCTGAGTTCTTCTACATTTCTAAACACTTGGTTTTTCCCTGGGTAACACTACACAGAATGTTCACCCAAGACATGGTGTGTACCCATTAAGTTATAACCCCCCATGTCAATAGTCACACAGTCGGTGAAATGGTTGACTGTAGATGGAGTGAAATAATGGAACACTATGTGTACAACCTACATTTCATTCTCTCTTGTCGTTGGTCACATGGCTGGATACATGAATCATGCAACACGACTAGTACTCCAAGTATACAACATGTTTCATTCAAAATTTCCCTACCCAATGTATCTGCTCACACAGTGAGTCACATGGGTAAGGACTACATGACGTGTATATAGAGTACACAACATGTAATTAGGAAAAACATTTTCTTCCCGAACAGAAGGATACATGGCATGCATTAATCATTACACACCATGTATTCCGGGGTTTTCTAGATAGTAAGCCTTAAAAATACTTTAGAACCCCATAAAACATTGAAACAAGCATTAAAGTTCCAAATTCAAATCCGTGGGGGCCCACACTCCAAGAAAATTAAATCTTAGCATCATATTCATGTATATCACTATTTATAACATTGAAATCAATCCCATGATCCACAAAATTCTGATCCATGAGGGCCTATAACACCTTAGGGACCAATGTTTGGTGTCCATTCAAATGAAACATTAAATTTTCCAATATCCTCTCCAAATAGTAGGTATTCTATCACAACAACTATCACTACAACATGCATATCTAGCACAACATTTATCATAATAGCATGAAATTAGTAATTCATCCTAAATGGCATGTAAAAGTTCAAGAAAAGTGATCTCTAGCATGTGCCCATATGATGCATGAGATGGCATACCCTCATCTCATAGTGTTTCAATAGAAATAGAACCAAAATGACATAAATCTTAACAACACAAGTCATTTTAATCACCCAATGGTGAAATGAAATCAACTGTAATAATTGAAAACTAGAAAAAATTACAATAACCATGTTAAACTAGATTTTCCCTGTACATGGGTTAGATACTCCTGAGAACAACTTATTACTAACTAACCATTCCGTCCAATACCGGCCTATAGGCTACAAATAGTATGAGAAAGCAGAAAATAACATCCTCTAATACCACATTATAATGTCCCAATTCCGGGTGCTGACCAAAGGTGCCCTGTATTTGGTTGGTCACATGGCCTCAAGTGAATTTCCCTCAACACCAGAGGTTTCTGAGTAGTAGTGAGGGTCTTCATGTGATAATGGGGAAACTATTCCCTCAATGGAAGATTATTCCCAGTGGAAAAACAAATAATAAATTGTTCTAGAAGCAATAATATCATACCAAGAGTAAAAAGCAGAAGACTAAAAGTAAATAAATATCAGGAGCACATATATAAATGATGTATGTCACATATTTCTAGTAAAACATTGAAAGAAGTCACAATAATGGAAAATGCAGTAATAAACCAAAGTAAAAAAAATTCCAATAGCATTTCATGCATCAGATTGGTCCAATGCTCTCCAGCTCCACATAAATGAAGTACATGAGGAAGAAGGGTGCTTTCCCATATTTAAACCAACAACCATATAATCTGTTTGGTTTCAAAAGCATGACCCAAATAGGGTGTGAGATGAATCATAATAGGAAACCACCATAAGATCTATGCCTGACTATCAGTGAGTATATATAGTAGGTAATAATGGAAATTTAGAAAAGAACTAGAAATACACAGAAGTAAACAATCCTACAGTTTCGATTTACATTCATAACCATTTAATGTTCATCATTTAATGAATTATGTATCACAAACATGTATCTTAGAAAACTACCTAAGAGGACCGAATCCAAGCCTTTTATTTGCCTTGGTAGACGGGTTACAAACATTCACTATTTAAATTATCTCTATGGGTATCTCACATAATCTAACCCCTATAGCCAAATAATGAAACAAAATGGAAAAGACACACTGAGGAAGCACTCACCTTCAATTCCCCCATGTGGTCTCTCTTGAAAAACTACAAACTCTCTAGGGAAGCACTCAACATCAATTCCCCCTATTGTCTCGTAACGTAAACTTTAGATACTATGAGTTATCACTCACCATAAATCCCCCCTATGGTCTCGCATCATGAAATATATAACAGACTCTTTGGGGAAACACTCAATGTTAATCCCCCCTATGGTCTAACTACTCTAGGTTATCACAGCCCTGTATAATTCAATCATGCATAAATGATATCATGCAGCCCATAGTAATGTTGACTACTACATGGATAAAAAATTCCAATGCATATGAAAAGAATTTAACAAGAACACAAATTCAAATAGTTCCATCCTATCAAGCAAGGCAGTGAAACAAGGTCTGCTTTATAGGAAACCTGGGCCAAACAACCCTAAACATTCAAACAATGAAAAGAGCCCATGGTGTGTTCCTTAAATAATTTTTTTACCTAATATCACATTGACAAACCATAAATACAATAATAAATCCATTTCAGATAAAATATAGTACAATTTCCTTATCCTAAATTACCCAAAACATGGGAAATCAACACTTTGGCTTATAAAACCCAAAGACAAACAATGAATGGAAACAAACCTCCTACCTCTATGATGTACGAAGAACACTCTCGAAATTTATCCCTTGAATTGGCCTAAAATTAAGTACATGTATAATTATTTCTAAAATATTCAACCATTAATAACACTAGATAGATAATAAATCAAGAGGAGTGGCTTTAGAAGAAGGAATGAATCATTTGTGGGATTCCAATGCACCTGCCAGAGTTCTAATCGGACCTTGGATGGAGAAATGGTGGCATAGAGAAGATTCATCACTCTTGGAAACTCCTAGAAAAAAAGGATAGAAGATGATGAATCTTGGGATTATATGAGACCCCAGACCGATTAAACAAATAAAAATAAAAGTTCATAGTGTGTACTATTAATGATAAAATTGTATATCTGCCTCAACTAGCCCCCGACATTAGTGGTCTGCCATGTCACCCGACATGGACTTGCCTCAGCTATTACACACCCAAGACACAATTTTATATAATAATAGGTTACCCAACGTTTACTCCTAAGCACGTGACATCTATTTATAAAATTTTAGAATTCTATATTTTTTCTCAAATCCATCCAAAATCAACATATTCAGGTATAATAGGTCTATTTTTATTGTTGGCATCTTCAGCAATCATTTGATTTAGAATTACCTTATTAAAGGGTATTAAGATCCATATAACATAATTTTCATTTGATGGGAGGTTAATTTCAACCTTGAATCTAATTTTTACCATAGGTTAGTAGTGGATTTGAAATGAGATATCTTTTTATAGAAAAATTGTATGTGCTCGATACATGTATAGAAAAATCAGTACCGAATATATTGTTAAATTCATCAATGGGTAGAATAACTATATTTTCAAGAGACACCTTCCCATGAATCATGATTAGAGAATTTTTATATTTCATATATTCAATCATCACACCACCAGGTATTTTCATTGATAGTTCATTATTCATGGGTTGATGTGGTGAATCAATAATCGTAGAAAAATAATTTGATATAAAAAATGTGAAGAAACAGAATAAAACAATAATTTTAAATTATATAGTTCATAATGTATATTAATTTAATAACTAAATAACCATGATACACCGCAATAGTAGTTATAGAGTATTCTCTTCCTTATTCCCTTGGATGAAGACTTTTCTGCGGTAAATTATCTTTAATTGATATAGAGTTAGGGTATAGATTTGTAAAATTCCAAAACTCTTTTCACATGCATCTTTTAAGTTTAGGTGGAACATAGGTTGAGTCATTCTGCTCATCTATTGTGTTAATTGACTTATAAGAACTATATTTAATGTTGTGTGCAATATGACCAAACATACCAAACATAAAGCAAATTGCATATCCCATGAAGTAATTACCGAGGGAATTCCCCCCATATTTTAGTCTCATAAGTAGTTTTAATTTCTTCTCCCCCATGTGGTTTTCACCGGATCCTACATGATACTCCACCATTTCTTGTCCCCAAAATTAAGGTAGTCTTAAATTTCCATCTCAACCTTTGGAGTACATTGAAAAATATCATCATAGCTTCCAATGTCTCTTATGGATAATTCCCTTTAATTTATTGGTATTATTCCACTCTTGAAATATTCGATCATAATTTCGGATTGTGATATATGAACTAAGGCACAATTCATTATCCAAATTAATGTTTTTCCCATAAGTGAAAATCAATTCATCCTTATTTTTTCTTCTATTGGAATTCACATTCCATCTTTATGAGAATAGTTTGATAAAACCTCACTATTAAGAATAATTGCATGAACTCCTCATATTCTATAGAATATTTTTCATCCTTCTTTGATGTGTGTTCATAATGAGAGTTCCTCATTCGTAAACCTCCCCTTCCAAATGATAGGAATCCAAAAAAAATTTATAATGCTCTAATCACTTGATAAAATAAAAATATATTTTCCTTCATGTTGATCTATTCCATGAAAATGAATTGATTGGATGATCCACTGAAGGAGGGTGGATATTTACACATGAAAGACTCACTATCAAAATACTTATTCATTGGTTTATTCGAAAGATCTATGATAATCTTGTAATTAATCATATCTTAAGACAATTTGGTGAATATTACGACGAGGATTTATACATCTAATCCCATATCATTTTTTTGTTAATTTGGTAAATCATTATATTATACGTTACACTCATTGATTTTCTGGTTCATCCTTTTTATTCCAATTACATTCAAATAAATAAATGTTTAGTCACTAATGATAGAAAACATACCAAGGGGAAATTATGATTTTAGATGAAATAACTCATAAATGATCTGTATACCCAATCTTATGAATAAATTTACTTTAATATAGGTTATATACATAAATTTTGTATTAGGTTATTGTAGAGACCCGTATCTTGATGTACATGGACATTACATTACATTTGCGGAATACTTAGTACATAACAAAAACACACACACAAGGCTCGTAATAGTTTAGTGTCTTTGGAAACTCGGAACGTAATCTTCTAATCGTGGTGAAAGATCTTCAGTATCTCCCATAAAGATCTTCCACTTTTTTTTACCTAGAACCTTTCTTTTTATCCTGGGGAAAAGAAAACATAAAAGGGTGAGCTCAAATGCTCAGTAAGGGTAAACAAAAGAAATATCAATCACATCATATTCATAAGAACATAACATTTTGGAAATCATAACCTGCAAAAGAGAGCATAATTTCATAACACGGGATAAATCATGGAAGTGAAAATGAAATCACCATAATCATAACATGAAACTTGAAACTTTGTGGCATTCACACATAATCATATAGAATCATTTCTTGTTAGTCAAGACTCATTTCCAAGACTATCTTAGTGGACAAATTCCCTTTCTGAATCGAGTAACCCTCGTTTCAGTCCTGTATCACTGAACCGGTATAACCTACCATTCCAGCCATGTCTATATCATGAGATATAAAATCTTTACCCAATGCATTGGAGGGAGATATAGGTCCCACCCATCTTATAATGAATCCTTTATTATGTGTGCCACATAATCATAAACCATACATCACAGCGTAACACATGTAACAAAAATGGGATTGTTGAAACATCATAACATCATAAAACAAATCTTATAAGGAAAATGACTTCATAAAAATAATTCCCTCACAATATAATCAAATCAATGTAATTAAAGGGATAAAAACATAACCCTTTATTATCTTAGATGGAAAATAATTTTGATAAAACACTTGAACTCCATTCTTGAGGAAAATATCCTTTCTTCTTCAAAAAAAACTTTTCTTTTCTTAACATGTCATACAATTATAAACTAAAATAAGTTGATTAAAAATAAACTTGAAAACTTTCAAAGGAAGCTTCTTGGAAATAATGTTTTAAAAATCCATTCATGCCATATAAGTTAAAAAAACATTCTTCTCGTACTTTTTTCGGAAAAGTCAAAAAGTACCCCATATGAAAAACGATAAAAGATTCCTTTCATACATATTACTAAAAACTCACCGAAAGGTAAAAATGGATTTAAACAATTGTAGGTGGATGGAAATAATATTACATATTGATGAAACATGGATGTGGATGATAAAATACACCCCAGTAAATACTTACGAATAAACAATCTCGGATAAAAATGAGATTGTGATATTTCCCTTACCTTAGGTCCGATTTGCTTTGTTCATGTCCAAAGCTCCTGTATAATGGTTTAAATAATGTTATTGACTTATTACAGAATCATATTCATTGTTATGATATCATATATGGTTCACTTATGACATTATATTACCCGTTCTTTTGTAAATTCCATGTTAAAGAAGCGTTTTGGGTAAAATCGTTTCATTTATCGTAGGTGTTTTGAATTGTTGTTCTTGACATCATTATTACTTATATCATGATTTACTTACTTACAGAATATAAAATATGATTTATATATCATATATATTCAGTATATATATATATATAATAGGTAGATAAATAAAATGAAAAACACCGTTCATGGAGACGGTAGTCCGTACGTACGCATGAACGCTGTTTTCCTTTCCTTATTGTCTTGAAATGGAAGTAAGTAGATGACATACATATGTATATATATACATAAATCCAGTAGCTTTATAATGTCATATATTTCATTATTATTTCTTATATATACATTATAATCATTCTTAAATGGTTAACATGGAGAATGAATCTCATCGCGTCGTGGAGACGGTATTCCGTACGTACGCACAAGCGATGATATCATTTCTATAAATATTGAATTGAATTGGAGTGGATTATACAATATATCAGAATCAATATGATGTTGTAATAACTATGTATAGTTATTCTTTACACCATTATACCCATCCATGTAAGGTGGTGGTGGAAAATAGATTACACCACGGCGTGGAGACAGTATTCCGTATGTACGCACGCGCGGTGATTTCTTTTTCCGTAGGATGGATAGATGGTGAAATAGGGTTGTTTCATACTTATAATAACATATCAGTAGATGAGTGATACTGATGTTATTACTTCATAATGAAACAACCTAAGAAGAAGAAGTGGAAGAAGAAATAAATATGAAAGAATTGGTAACGGTAATTACCTCTTCTTTGAAGTGCCTCTTTGAGACCTCCTCTTAGGGCACTAAAATTGGTCTTTGAGGAAGACCAGAACCTCTAGGATGTTGCTAGGGAAGTGGAGAGGAGAAATTGGAAGGGGTTGGCCGAGCTTGAGTGCTCAAATTGGTGTGAGGAGGAGGGGGAGGAGGTGTCCTTTTATAGGGGAGGAGAGGGGCACCTTAGGAATATCTCAAAATATTATTTTATATTAAAGTCAAAATCGGTTTATAATGGTTCCAAAGGGTCTTATTTCGAAGCTAAAGTGGGGATGGGTAGAAATCCTATCAACCAATAGGATTTAGACAAGTTTAGGGTATTATTTTAACCTTATCAATTAGATTTAACTCTAAGTTAAATAATTTAACTTTTACCGTGTATTTTTGTTTTCTTTCACTATATGGTTAATAAACTTACTATAAAATGCCAAAAGAACCCCAAATTGTATATTATTAATACATATATCCTTATCTAAGTCATTTGGCCGAACCTTAGATTTTTAGGAATAAAATAACAATTAATAATATAATATTTGGTTTAAAAACTATTTTGTGTCAATTTTGATACTATTTGATATATGATTTTTGTGAAAGTCATAACAGAATTATATGTTCGAACCATGTTGATTAAATCAACACTAATATATCATAGTAACCTAGAAAATTAGTGGAATTCATAAAAAGTCTTAAATTACATTTATTTTGGAATTTATATTATCAATTATGTCAATATTTCATTAATAAGATAATTACTGCATCATCTTTGTGTCATAAATAAATTATATTATTTGATGTCTAAAAAATTACAAATAAAATACCATCATGTCGGAAATCGTTTTAGCTTTCTAATGAATATTTATAGTCGAATTTATCTTATGCATAACTCCATATTAAAAATGATTTACTTATTAAACTTTGATTTTAACTATTTTAACCCTTCTTTAAATAAATTAATAATAAATGTCCTAATCTAATCCAAGTGGGCCTAAATGGTCATCTTTTATTCATAAGTTTGTTTTTGGTCGAATTACACTTGTCCAATAGAATTAGGTCATATGTTAGGGTAATATTAATATCATATTTACCCTTAGTTACCCTATTTACTATTAACCGTGGTAAAAAAAAGTAAAAAGTTACTATTCACCAAAAAATTATTTTCATCTCATTGAACCACATTTTAGTCCTTGATATTAACCGTGTCTCTCGGATTTTCGAAATTCCATTCACAGAAGCGGTAAAATTAAGTTTTATGCAAAATTCAGTTTTTAACCTACCACTTAGTAGTTTCACTATTCATCAAAAATTGATGTTTTTCAGAACAATGCCAAAATTTCATCCCAAGCTATATTTCATATTCCGAATTCAAAAATGAAGTCTATTTTACCAAATTCATAACATAAAAGTTGCATTAATTAATTTTATAATTAAATCCCGCTGTTAAAACAAATAGCGTGTTTTTAAGAAACAATATCTATCAAAAGATTGACACTTGTTTATGTCTAGTTTAAATGTGAAATTACATCCAATGACCAACATTGTATTAAATTGTAAAAATATATTATAAATATACTTTAAAACCACTCAAATTAATGATTTATCACTATTAATTATTTCGATTAAAAAAGTTGTTTTTAATTATAATTTAGTAATTTTCACTATTCATGAGAATATGAAAGTTATCCGAAAAGTACCAAAATTTCGCCTTAGGCTAAATTCGATACTCCGAATCCAAAAATAAAGTCCATTTTGAGAGTTAAAATTTCTAAAATTTAAAAAGTGGTTATTACTATTCATAACAGCTAGTTTTAATAATATTTTAATAGCATATCATTGTTTCGTGAAACTCAGGATTACGTACCACACACGCTATCGAGGAAGGTTACGATTGCGTGTAATGCAAGGCAAGTCAAGGATGCGTGTTGTGAAAGCTCCTTTTGTTGTAGCGTATAACACAAGACATTAGTAGAATAAAAAGAATATTTTTCATAAAATCTCGGGGTGTTACATTCTACCCCCCTTAAAATGAATTTCGCCCTCAAAATTCATCGGGGTTATAAATGGTTTACTATTTGAAAGTTTCTTTGATAGAAACCCACATCGTAAAAAGGAATACCCAAACTTATCTTTAAAAAACAAAAGTATGAAACGTAACAGTTACCCAAATAAACTAATCACTGGGCTTCCACATAGGTGAAAATATGGATATGGAAGAGAAATCTAACCATCATGTTCTGATGGAGAGTGGTAGAGAACATGGCTATGGAAAAGCTAGCAATCACGAAGCCATAAATTTGTGATGATCTAGGGTACCATCTGATTCATCGGATATAAGGGCACTAGGACAACATTTTTGGTTTTCAAGATCATTTCCCTAAATTTGAAAATTTGAATTACAATAAATACTTACTTTATTTTGGTACAATATCACTGTTGTTCATGCCTTGAACAATTTCCACTTCATCTCTTAAATAAATGAAGTTGAATTTGTTATTCGTGAAGTGTTAGCAGATCATGTGATAGAATGACGGGTCATTCCATCTGTCTCAAACAAAAGGTTAGAAAAAATTATATACATAAGTCGATCTATAGTGAGATTAATCATATATGGTTCCTAAAATGAACTTATACTTCACATATCATACTGCTTAATATAATAAAACTAGTTTTCTACTAAACAGGGACTTCCTGTAGGTCAGTGGTAGGCGATAAAGGCCAGTCACACTTCGGTTGTGGGTTCGATTCCCACAGCCTTGTCCGAAGCGATGGGTTGTCGCCCGTCCTGCAGGTTGTCCTTTTTCTAAAACTACATTACTATAACATCACATAAATAATATCAAAAAAATTCAATACTATCTTATGGTTAACATAATCCATTACAATCTTTAGGCTTATCTAAAATACTTCGGTCCAAGCTCATAGTATAAAGAAAATGATTACTTGAAATGTCGCCAACCAAGCATGTGAATACCATCATTTATCCCCCATATATCTTGTTGGTCACAATCCAATCATGTGAATACTTTAATGATGTATTCTCTTGAAAAATATGAATACCCATTAAACCTTAGTGAAAACATGAATGCTGTCAAAAGTTAACTCTTTCCACATACCAAAATCCAAAAATTCTATATACTCAAACCATGATATAACCTTCTCCTTATATCAGTCATGAGCTCATGAATACTATCAAACATTTTATTTTCTCCTTATCCCTTCATTATGCGCATATCATCTACATTCCAAAAATATCTGAATAACGTTTCATGGATACTGGTAACATTAATCAGACAACAATGTAACAATCCTTACATGTCTCTTTATTCCATAGTGCCATGAGATTACTTATACAACATTACACATGATAAACATGTAATCATTCTACTACATTCTTAAACCATTGACCGAGCTTCAACAATTCTTTCATCTCACATATCATTTGTAGTCTCTTCATCATCATCCACATAAATACTTCCCATACGACCATACTGATTATCTTCATGAGACTTTCCCTTAGGGCATTGGTTTGCATAATGCCCGTACATTCCACATTTAAAACATTTAACCATTGTTGATGTCGTAGCAATACCATTATCCTCATCCATGTTGTTAACTGAACCTTTTCCTTTGCATTTACTTGCTTTGTGTCCTTCTTTTCCACACCCAAAGCATCTTCCAGTTCCTTTGAAACATTCTCCTTGATGCCTCTTCCCACATGATTTACATAGGGGAAATTGAACTTTCTTTCCTCTATGATCATCATGAAACTCCATCTTTCTCTTATTAGCCGAGTCAGGAAAATTACCAAATTTTACTTTATTGATCATATTATGAGATTGCTGATTCGGCATAATAATGATGTTTGGACTTCCAAATCACATTTCATTATGAAAAATATCATTCCATTGTCCATCATATCCTCCATTATCGTGAATCATCTTGTTTCCAGCCATTTTCTAAAACCCAAAAGAATAGCGTGAGAGGCAAAAATCATAATAAAGGGGGAGTAACTTCAATATCTAACATCTTAGGTTTAATTCTATGATCGTTAGCGTAATTCTAGTACTATAACCTATACGCATACTTAACCTTAGAGACATCCCTGGACATACCTTAGAAATATCTCTAGGGATCTCACTAAAGTTCTCACATCCTAGTTTCCAAAGGTTGACTAAACCTTTCCTCTGATACCAACTGTAGAGACCCATATCTTGACGTACATGGACATTACATTACATTTGCGGAATACTTAGTACATAACAAAAACACACACACAAGGATCGTAATAGTTTAGTGTCTTTGGAAACTCGGAACGTAATCTTCCAATCGTGGTGAAAGATCTTCAGTATCTCCCATAAAGATCTTCCCCTTTTTTTTACCTAGAACCTTTCTTTTTATCCTGGGGAAAAGAAAACATAAAAGGGTGAGCTCAAATTCTCAGTAAGGGTAAACAAAAGAAATATCAATCACATCATATTCATAAGAACATAACATTTTGGAAATCATAACCTGCAAAAGAGAGCATAATTTCATAACATGGGATAAATCATGGAAGTGAAAATGAAATCACCATAATCATAACATGAAACTTGAAACTTTGTGGCATTCACACATAATCATAGAGAATCATTTCTTGTTAGTCAAGACTCATTGCCAAGACTATCTTAGTGGACAAATTCCCTTTCTGAATCGAGTAACCCTCGTTTCAGTCATGTTTCACTAAACCGGTATAACCTACCATTCCAGCCATGTCTATCTCATGAGATATAAAATCTTTACCCAATGCATTGGAGGGAGATATAGGTCCCACCCATCTTATAAGGAATCCTTTATTATGTGTGCCACATAATCATAAACCATACATCACAGCGTAACACATGTAACAAAAATGGGATTCTTGAAACATCATAACATCAAAAAACAAATCTTATAAGGCAAATGACTTCATAAAAATAATTCCCTAACAACATAATCAAATCAATGTAATTAAAGGGATAAAAACAGAACCCATTATTATCTTAGATGGAAAATAATTTTGATAAAACACTTGAACTCCATTCTTGAGGAAAATATCCTTTCTTCTTCAAAAAAAACTTTTCTTTTCTTAACATGTCATACAATTATAAACTAAAATAAGTTGATTAAAAATAAACTTGAAAACTTTCAAAGGAAGCTTCTTGGAAATAATGTTTTAAAAATCCATTCATGCCATATAAGTTAAAAAAAACATTCTTCTCGTACTTTTTTCGGAAAAGTCAAAAAGTACCCCATATGAAAAATGATAAAAGATTCCTTTCATACATATTACTAAAAACTCACCGAAGGGTAAAAATGGATTTAAACAATTGTAGGTGGATGGAAATAATATTACATATTGATGAAACATGGATTTGGATGATAAAATACACCCCAGTAAATACTTACAAATAAACAATCTCGGATAAAAATGAGATTGTGATATTTCCCTTACCTTAGGTCCGATTTGCTTTGTTCGTGTCTAAAGCTCCTGTATAATGGTTTAAATAAGGTTATTGACTTATTACAGAATCATATTCATTGTTATGATATCATATATGGTTCACTTATGACATTATATTACCCGTTCTTTTGTAAATTCCATGTTAAAGAAGCGTTTTGGGTAAAATCGTTTCATTTATCGTAGGTGTTTTGACTTGTTGTTCTTGACATCATTATTACTTATATCATGATTTACTTACTTCCAGAATATAAAATATGATTTATATATCATATATATTCAGTATATATATATATAATAGGTAGATAAATAAAATGAAAAACACCGTTCATGGAGACGGTAGTCCGTACGTACGCATGAACGCTGTTTTACTTTCCTTATTGTCTTGAAATGGAAGTAAGTAGATGACATACATATGTATATATATACATAAATCCAGTAGCTTTATAATATTATATATTTCATTATTATTTCTTATATATACATTATAATCATTCTTAAATGGTTAACATGGAGAATGAATCTCATCGCGTCGTGGAGACGGTATTCCGTACGTACGCACGAGCGATGATATCATTTCTATAAATATTGAATTGAATTGGAGTGGATTATACAATATATCAGAATAAATATGATGTTGTAATAACTATGTATAGTTATTCTTTACACCATTATACCCATCCATGTAAGGTGGTGGTGGAAAATAGATTACACCACGGCGTGGAGACGGTATTCCGTACGTACGCACGCGCGGTGATTTCTTTTTCCGTAGGATGGATAGATGGTGAAATAGGGTTGTTTCATACTTATAATAACATATCAGTATATGAGTGATACTGATGTTATTACTTCATAATGAGACAACCTAAGAAGAAGAAGTGGAAGAAGAAATAAAGATGAAAGAATTGGTAACGGTAATTACCTCTTCTTTGAAGTGCCTCTTTGAGACCTCCTCTTAGGGCACTACAATTGGTCTTTGAGGAAGACCAGAACCTCTAGGATGTTGCTATGGAAGTGGAGAGGGGAAATTGGCAGGGGTTGGCCGAGATTGAGTTCTCAAATTGGTGTGAGGAGGAGGGGGAGGAGGTGTCCTTTTATAGGGGAGGAGAGGGGCACCATAGGAATATCTCAAAATATTATTTTATATAAAATTCAAAATCGGTTTATAATGGTTCCAAAGGGTCTTATTTCGAAGCTAAAGTGGGGATGGGTCGAAATACTATCAACCAATAGGATTTAGACAAGTTTAGGGTATTATTTTAACCTTATCAATTAGATTTAACTCTAAGTTAAATAATTTAACTTTTACCGTGTCTTTTTGTTTTCTTTCACTATATGGTTAATAAACTTACTATAAAATACCAAAAGAACCCCAAATTGTATATTATTAATACATATATCCTTATCTAAGTCATTTGGCCGATCCTTAGATTTTTAGGAATAAAATAACAATTAATAATATAATATTTGATTTAAAAACTATTTTGTGTCAATTTTGATACTATTTGATATATGATTTTTGTGAAAGTCATAACAGAATTATATGTTCGAACCAAGTTGATTAAATCAACACTAATATATCATAGTAACCTAGAAAATTAGTTGAATTCATAAAAAGTCTTAAATTACATTTATTTTGGTATTTATATTATCAATTATGTCAATATTTCATTAATAAGATAATTACTGCATCATCTTTGTGTCATAAATAAATTATATTATTTGATGTCTAAAAAATTACAAATAAAATACCATAATGTAGGAAATCTTTT
Organism: Viscum album; assembly: GCA_963277665.1. Taxonomy (NCBI): domain Eukaryota; kingdom Viridiplantae; phylum Streptophyta; class Magnoliopsida; order Santalales; family Viscaceae; genus Viscum; species Viscum album. The sequence goes on from OY728119.1 coordinate 1,860,596,077, forward strand.
TAGCTTTCTAATGAATATTTATAGTCGAATTTATCTTATGCATAACCCCATATTAAAAATGATTTACTTATTAAACTTTGATTTTAACTATTTTAACCCTTCTTTAAATAAATTAATAATAAATGTCCTAATCTAATCCAAGTGGGCCTAAATGGTCATATTTTATTCCTAAGTTTGTTTTGGGTCGAATTACACTTTTCCAATAGAATTAGGACATGTGTTAGGGTAATATTAATATCATATTTACCCTTAGTTACCCTATTTACTATTAACCGTGGTAAAAAAAGTAAAAAGTTACTATTCACCAAAAAATTATTTTCATCTCATTGAACCACATTTTAGTCGTTGATATTAACCGTGTCTCTCGGATTTTCGAAATTCCATTCACAGAAGCGGTAAAATTAAGTTTTATGCAAAATTCAGTTTTTAACCTACCACTTAGTAGTTTCACTATTCATCAAAAATTGATGTTTTTCAGAACAATGCCAAAATTTCATCCCAAGCTATATTTCATATTCCGAATTCAAAAATGAAGTCTATTTTACCAAATTCATAACATAAAAGTTGCATTAATTAATTTTATAATTAAATCCCGCTGTTAAAACAAATAGCGTGTTTTTAAGAAACAATATCTATCAAAAGATTGACACTTGTTTATGTCTAGTTTAAATGTGAAATTACATCCAATGACCAACATTGTATTAAATTGTAAAAATATATTCTAAATATACTTTAAAACCACTCAAATTAATGATTTATCACTATTAATTATTTCGATTAAAAAAGTTGTTTTTAATTATAATTTAGTAATTTTCACTATTCATCAGAATATGAAAGTTATCCGAAAAGTACCAAAATTTCGCCTTAGGCTAAATTCGATACTCCGAATCCAAAAATAAAGTCCATTTTGAGAGTTAAAATTTCTAAAATTTAAAAAGTGGTTATTACTATTCATAACGGCTAGTTTTAATAATATTTTAATAGCATATCATTGTTTCGTGAAACTCAGGATTACGTACCACACACGCTATCGAGGAAGGTTACGATTGCGTTTAATGCAAGGCAAGTCAAGGATGCGTGTTGTGCAAGCTCCTTTTGGTGTAGCGTATAACACAAGACATTAGTAGAATAAAAAGAATATTTTTCATAAAATCTCCGGCTGTTACAGTTATATAACTTTAACATATTCTTATTTCATTGTCATTATTTATAAAGAGAATGTTAATTAACTAAGTCAAATCTCCCATGATTGATTAACCAGTTGAGTTGTCTTAGGTCCACTCATCCTACATCGAGTGATAATTGAATTAATACTTAACCAACACTTTTTATGTTGATTTTCCCTAGGTGAATCTATGCTATAACAACATCCACTTTCCAATATCTAGATAGGGATGTTAATTCTATATAAAAAATATGAAATCACTGCTTTACTAAACCATTATGAAAATATCAAATAAGTATAATTATTTCTAGGATACTTACTAATTTTATCTATATAAAAATATATAAAATAATGAAACCCTTTTCTGATACCAACTGAGGAATTTGAAGCTAAACAAACACAGTTATTTCATTTTGTTTACATAAATAATCATTCTATTAAAAAATATTCACACTAACAAGAATACCAAAGTATTAGTGTCATGTATGTTTACCTATACTAAAATATATTTTACAATAGCCATAAATATTTATCCATAAAGGCTCAACTCTAACCCCCTTCTAAAAATATCATATCTAAGACCCATCTTTATATACTTGGGATAGAAAAAAAAAATTAATGTGTGAGCTCAAATTCTCAGTAAGGCAAACTCATCTACTAGTCATAGTTGTAAGAATTTAAAAATGATATAAAACATGAATAAGGGAGAAATATATGATAAAAATATATCAAAATCACATGTGATAATCAGATTTTTTTGATTTATAATTAAAGGACATGTCATAATATGATATGAAAAATAATGATAATAAAAAATATGGAATATATGAATATAAAATAATTGAATAACAACATGAAATTATAAAACAATATAGTAGGATATATTTTTTAAAATTTCATATCATAGAAATTTTTCATATCTTATAAATAAATCACATTTTATGGATGCTTCATAAACATAAGAATATGAAAAAATTATGAGAAAAATTAATCATTCCCACCCTTTATATTGTGAATAAATACAATTATGTGCACCCTTTAAATTGTTTACAAACCCCTGTATTTGATCGCTTTATTTTGTTAAAATAAATCCAAGTATTGTAATACTTAATTATCTCATGACATAAAAAACATTTACTAATGCATTGGCCGGTGATATAGGAACCATGGGAATAAAATGAGTTTTATAAATTTTCCAAAATGGAATAAAATAAAATTAAATAATAAGAGATCAAATGATACCAAAATCTTGATCACCCAAAAGGAGTATATAAATATTGTACATATTTGGTGATTTATGAACCATCACCCCATTAGAGAATAGTTTTTTGAGAATTTTATTGGAATAAAATAAAGTGTTTTTCTTAGAAAACATTTCTTAATATCATCTAAAAAGAGTTTATTTTTGTGTCAAATTATAAAAAAAATTTAAATATTAAGAGAAAAATTATTCAAACATTACATTAAGAAAATAGAATATATAATCCTTGAAATAAAATAAATCATGCTAAATATGTGATGATGTAGGGAAGAATATAGGCTCACGGGAAAGAAATCCTTTTAGATATTTTAAAATACCTTTATAGAAAACCAACATCATTAAAATAATGATTAAAAATTTAATTTACAATGACTTAAATGTAATTCTAGGATAATAGGTGATAGAACATATTTAACTTTCCATAAGGGAATATAGATCATTACTGATAAGAAAAATAAAGGATATAGAGTGAAAATACAGATAAATAGATGTGCATTATTATTAACAAAATTATGGTTACTTGAATTAATAGATTCATCAGTGAGGAAGTATTAAATCTAAAACAGTTTTCCTAAGAAAATAATATGGAATCAAAATATAACTACATCAATGGGTTGAAGAAATTGGTCATATAGACAAGGCAGAGTGATTATGACCCAAATAAATGCTTTGAAACATGAAAAACCCTTACCTTAATTATAGATTCTCAATAAAGTGATTAAATATAGTATATAAATAAAATAAATTACAAAATAAAATATTTTAAAACCTTATTAATAGCTATAACATTCTTTTAACATTATTTATAATCATTTATTACAACTATATTAATTTTTTTTATTTTCAACATCAGAAGTTATATGTTTCGATTGTTTGGTTAGTACTATTTTCATTATGGTGGTGTCAATTCTTGTTTAAAGATTTAATATTCACCATTTTAAGATATTTATATGTATTAGAATATATTTTTCATTAATTTATTGTAATATTTAGTTAAAATTATTATATACATAATTTGCGAAAAGTATGTTTCATTGTTGGTTAACTAATGAACGGTGGTATCTTAATTAATGAGTTAAATATTAATGTTATCAATCTAGAACCATATTAAAAAATCTATTTACATATTTATATAATATATTTTCACTAATAATTCATCCATTATATTATTCTGTAGCATTTTTATGTAGTTGTTTAGACTGACAAAAACTTGTATATACAATAATTAATGGATGATTCTGAAGTGATTTTGATGTCCAAATATTATTTGAAATGAATAATGATATTATTTTGTGTTTTATTAACTTGATAAATTATATTCTAAGATAATTAGAAGAATATTAAATGGGTAATAATCTATTACAAGAAAATAATACATTTTTTTCTTCTTAGTATGATCGTTTAATACAGTGGAATTTACAACAGTCATTCATCATCATCATTTCAATTGATCATAAGTATAAATAGGAAAAAACCTACCAAATAATATAGGGAAAGGATCCTATAGTGGTATGAAATGGTGAAGACTGAGGGAATCACCACTGATCAGTTTACCCCCTTTGGGTTTCAAAGTGTGCACGTTGTGTAACCAGTTCTAAACCAAGGACCTCAATTGAAGCAAGGTGATCTGCAACTTGGTTTAGCTCTCACCAGGAGTGTTGCACTTTGGTATTGTTGATGACCATATAACTTAACTTTCTAATCATGTAATCAATTGAACATGGAGTTGTACATTGTCCAAGCAAGACTTCATGAAGGATTTCTGAGACTTTTTTAACCTCTGAAATTGCAATACCCTTTTGGTGGAAAAGGATTAATTCCAGCAGAAGAGTCTTAACTTCAGCCAGAAGTTGAGATCCATGGACTAGGAAAGAGGATAAGGCAAAAAATACTGAGTCCTAAGTGTTATGGATAGACCCACCACCTTTCAAGACCCCCATGCTGCAAGATCCATTAGTATTGAGCATAAGACCCCCGGAGGGGAGATTCCAACAAACCCATTGGCCTCTGGAATTACTGTTATCTGAATGAGAACCATGAGACCGTTCATGCATCCATCAGAGCGTGGGAGCCTCCGAAAAATTGCTAAAGATTTGGTCCAAATCAATGAGAAGATTCTGTGTCCTGATGATGACATAATTACTAGAGGATTGGACCCTATCATGCCTCATCTTGTTCAGGGATTGCTAAATGCACCAACACTTTACATGCTTGATCAAGGTGTCAACCACATTCCCTTTCCCCTTATCTCCTGAGCCATGATACCACCTATCCAAGAATGGGAGGTTCGACCTGTTGTGATCAAGGAATCCAGTAAACCCCTTAAAAAAACTCCACATATCCCAAGCCCAGTCACCCCTAAATAAAAAGAGATATGTACTTTACTCCTTGCAAGCTTTGAAGCATGGGCATCAAGATAAATTTATAATCCCACATCATTTGATATTCTCATCTGTGGGAATGGATTTTCACCTGGTACACTACATTAGAAAGTTATACATTGAGGTAATTAATCTAGAACACATGGTATCATTATAATTATTAGAAATATTTGAAATATCCTGGGTGCGGCGGTAGCCCCAAGTGGTGAAATCCCCCGAAGAAGATAGGGTTAACACGCATCAATCAGGATCCAATGTCAGTTTATGAGGCTGAATGTGTCATACTACTCCTTTTCCAACACCACTTTGATGAGGGCTGGATACAAGCATGATTCACTAAATGTAAGGGTAGGGGTAGTTCATCTAGGTAACCCAATCACCTTACTAACCCAGTTGTGATGACATAAGTAGATTTCTCCCCTCCCAATAATCCATTGTGCAATAAGAAAAATCTAAGATATAAGGTGACAGATGTAAGACCACAATGGATAGCCATGAAATTGCACCAAGGATTGGTTACCATACTAGGAGTGAATATTTATACCCCATAGTATGTGTTGTTCCAAAACATCCCATTCCAACACTGTGTGCATGCAGTTTTGGGTATTCTTGGATGCACAGATTGATACAACCTTCCCTAGACGGCCTTGAAACCCTCCTTCATGAAGCCTAGTATCGTTTCCCTTCGGCATGAGGGTCCCAAATGAACCCATATTGTAACTTGTCGATGTTTGTGATGAAACCCTTTAGGGACTTGACTTTAGAAAGAGCATCAGAAAGAGTATCCAAAATGGCACTATTAATGAGGGATATATGGCCGACAAAGGACAAGTACCTTTTCTTCCAATTAACAACACGGTCTAAAATATTTCTTGTGAGGTAATCAAAATCCCGGATTCATAATATACCCAGGTATATAGGGAATTGAGTTAATCCATGGGGAAATACCCACTTTTCATTGAAAGGGTGTGTTGGAGCATAGAAATATGCATGGACATGCATTTTTTATATATTTAGAAAACAATCTTGTATTTTTTAATCACATATCCACTATAGGGGAAGTACACCTCTAGCATATTATTCAAGCCTCAAATCAATGTTCTACCATAATTTATGAAAATAAGGGTGTCATCCTTGAACATAAGGTTATAAATGGTTTGAGCTCTCATACTCCTCCGGTAGGCCAGAATCTCTCCATTGTTGATGCTCCAATGGATGAGATGACTATGAACATCTTGGGATAGGATAAAGATGCCTGAGGAAATAAGATCACCTTGCCTCATACCATGAGTGGGCTTGAAGAAACCATTGGACTTATCCATGAATTAAACCGCCATCCACAAAGAGCTAAAAAATATGAATATAAGATCAATATTATAAGAGGAAAAGACCATAACTTCCAACACCTTTTTTACGAATCCCCAATGCACATGATCAAAATCTATATTCATGTCTAACATGATGGATACATTAGAGCTATGAGTTTTGTAGTTGATATCTCTTATCATATTTTGGGAAAGATAAATGGAACCTTGTATTGAACAACCCTTCACGAACCCATGATACTCCATGGATATCCACCGTGGAATTTGAGTAAAAAGTCGAGCATTGATGATACTTGTCGGGTTTTTATATGGGAAGTTTCACAAACTCACAGGTCTATAGTGAGTGATAAAGGGGCAGTTTCATGTTTTATGAACAATATACTTGGTATTGGTGCATGTAACCCTTGAATAAAAACCTCTCATGGGGAATTCCTAAATGGATAAGACAATAACCGCCTTCACCACATCCCACAAGGCCCTATATAATGAGCTTGGGAAACAATATGATCCCAAGGAACTATCCAGGTGATGGTTCAACATGGTGTTATATACCTCATTTACATTAGTTATGGAACTAATCCCCTCATTTTCTTGTTCAAAAACAAATTTAGGAATTACCCTAAAGATCACACTATCCCTTCCTATATACCCATTGGGCATCAGAGAATTGGGATCATGTAGAAGATCCCCAAAGTAGGAGGGGAAAATTTCTTCCTCTATATATCTATCAACTGTATAGGAACCATCTTCTTGTAGAATATTAGGTTTGATAGACCACTTTATCTCTTTGATTCATGCATGAAAAAATTCAATGTTCTTATCTACCTCTCTTAAGAATTTTATCTGTGATGTTTCCCTTGTTATGTGTTCTTGGGACATGAGAAGTTCTAACAAAGAATCCTTTATTTTTGAGACCTCCTAAAAAGTATGTTCATCCCACACCTCTTCACGGATCGACTAGAGGCTTTACACATCCTTCATGGTGCCATTAATGACACTGCCAATGGGAGGTATTTATTTCACCCACTCCTAGAGTAGGGTCTTGAGGTGCCTCAATTTATCATGGATGGAAGCCCACATGCGAACCTGCAAGAGTACAATCCATATTTCACCAAACATGTCCCAATACCCTGGTATGTAAACCCATTGTTGGTAAAAGTAAAACTATTCTAGATGGTCCTACCCAGAAGATATGGATACCAACAGGGGAGAGTTTCCAGATATTACTCAATCCAAATAACACAGCTTAATATTAGATAATAAGGCAGTGTCATTCATGTTGGCCATCCACCTATCAAATAACTCCATGAATGATGAGGGACCCTTAGATTGTTTCGCCAGGTGAAATAGTCAAATGAGAAGCTGAGGTCAATGAGGCATTTCCCATCCATGAACTGAAAAAACTCCCAGCTGGCCTTCCTCTAAAAAGGGCCTCTTCCATTCCTTTCCTCTGGGTTAGTGATGACATTAAAGTCACCGCCAATATCCCATGGGTGGTTTTCGGGATCAAAGGAATTTAAGTCACACCATAAAGTTTCACTTTGACGAGGGTAAAAACACCTATAAAAAATACATAAAGAAAGAGATGTCACTGTTGGACACCTTGGTATTGATGAATCGATAACCAGTTTGAACTTTCTCAATAGAGTAGTTCATATTCCAAAATATCCATAGGTTCTTGTCAGTGGGGTCGGCATGCATGAATCAATGAAACTTGATATTCAATGAGAATTATCTTATAATGGAAGGATTTTTATTGTGTTCAATGATTGAAACAACAACAACCTTATGTTTTTATATTTCAATGGAAAGGAAATCCGACTTAACTCAGACACTAAATCCCTAGGTGTTCCATATGAATACATGAATCGTTGGTAGGTTAAGGGTTTGGAATTGGCTACAGAGCTAGTAGCATTCTTGAAGTGGGAGGATGATATCTGAACAAGGTTCCATGATTTTTAATGAGTGCATACTCTCTCTCATTTTAGGAGCTTCATTGTAGTGGGAGAAGCATATCCAAGGGTACAAGAGTTAGACATGAAACAAATAATGGGGCTGATGAGGGATTTCTCTCTATATCCTTATGGATATGGAAAGGGATTACCCCCTTAGATTACTAACAAGACCCATGAATTGGGGGAGTAGAAAAAACATTATATGGGAGCTAAGTCACTTCAGAAGTACATCCAAAAACATTAGTGAGTGAGTAGGATGGGGAAAAAGGTAGCGGTGGCAAAGCCAACAAGCATGAAAGGCTGGGCTTTAAGCCATGCATGCACTCCTCTAGAAACAAACCATTTGGTAGCATTGAGAAAAAGAATGGGAGGCACGACTGAGCCAACATGGTAGAAAAGTAAACCTTTTGGGATGAAGGTGACTAAAGCTTGGCTGAACACCACGGATCCTTTGAGCGAGGTTGAAGAAGACATCTCTGGTTCCTGGATAGGGGCGGAGGGAGTCACCTACACTGGAATACAAATAGAGGTCGTGGATTCCATAATAGTGACTTCAGAAGGGGGGAAACATGGTGATACTAACATCCTATCCATGTGGATCGATTCCTAAATGGGGTAATGCTAGTCCCCTTTCTGTCGCCTTCTAAAAACCTGAAAATAATTTCATGGAGATGAGAGTGGGATAAAAACCTATGGAAAACATGGTAGGATATCCCTGGACTCTAGAAGATGACATCATACACCTAAAAAAAGATCTGTCTTGGTGGGGGAAGAGAAGTGGCCATCTCCACACATATTAGATCCACTAAAACATCTGCATAGCTATTGGTTCTTACATCAGAGAAAATAAAACAACCATGGGAATAACTGATTGCCTTAAGGAATTCATCGTTTTGAAAAGAATTGGAAGCCCTACGAGGTGGATCCATACCACGACGAGGGGATTCTCCTTTCCAATGTAATCATATAATGACCAACAAGACAAGATAAAGTTCCAATGGTCAATGGACTGGAGAGGGGGGGGGGGATACACCACACATGAATGAAGTATTCTTCAAAGGTCATAACGAGAGATAATGAGTTCTAGTGAACAACCGTAATCTGAAATGAGGACCAGAGGCCCCAAGAGAGGATGAAGTGTTGGAAAACTTCTATGTGGGGTTTCATAGAGCCAAAAAAATTGACCCGGGTCCACACTAGGCATGCATCCACCTCTAAAAAGGTAGATATTAGGATGTATAGGGAGAGATATCCTCCATCATGTAAAGCCTCTGAGATCGAGATAGAGATGTACGGGAAGCAAAGGCAGGGAGAGGCGCAAAGCGAGCCATAAATAGAGTCCTTGAATGAGCCTTGATGGGGGGTCACCGGGGTAGAGCATGTGGAAACCTGAGGAGATGAAGGAGCATACGGGATAGGGGTTATGGGTGGAGGACCAGGTACCCCTGAGGGCCAGATTCTAGGGAGAATGGAGAGAGAGCACTTCACCTGGACCAGAGTTGTAGATAGCGTTGAAGCAGATCTAGGATCAAAGTACATCTAGATGGGGGATGTAGATGGTGAGTGAGTTGATGAGATCTCAATAGTCCGAAAATTTGATAAATCTGACAACGTGTGGGGTTCATTCAAATAGGAAGAAGATGAATCCATTTTTTACCTTAAAAATGTGGAATAGACATTCCATTTAAATTTACAATAGTCATTTATTTCCCATATAATTAATAACTAATAATTTTTTTTAAACAAATCCTAATAATTCCATTAAAATAATATGTATCTATTAAACACATTCTCATTACATTCAATTAAGGTCAATGATGAAATATGGAATATAATGTTTTAAGGAGGCGATAATCCCCATGTAGTCATTTTCGTTGATTTTATTTTCCATGGAATGAGAGTATATTTTAATATGGATTATTATTTCAAATTATAAAACATGTTTTAGATATTATTTTTATTTATTAAATTTCATATTTGGTCAAACAATTTAAGGTGGAAAAGGAAATTGAAACATGATGCTTCATGAAGGTGGTAGTCCGCACACACAGACACGAATGTTGTATTCATTTTTCCCAGGGAAAAGAGGGATAGGTGGTTATACTTATTGACATAGAACAAAAAATTACTAATAAATAAATAATTATTTCATTATATATAAATTAGAAACTAGATCTGGGAAATTAAGATAAAAATAAAATAATTTAGGGAATAATTAGTACTCACATCGAGGACTTACACTTTCCCTTAGAGAACTCTTTGTAAATAGAGGGATTATGGTAACTTTATGTGACTAGAATATATTTAATATGATAAAATATTTTAAGGAAGAATAATCGGTAGAGTATCAAAGTGAAACCAAAATATAGAGTGGACTTGAAAGGGTTCTGAGAGGCCCCTTTTATTAGCGGTGAGAATGATTTATTTATAAATATTTATTTTCAATATAAATTGATCACATGTTTCACATATCATGGAGAAAAAAAATGTGATATAATTAAATAGAGATATATTTTTTAATTATATAAACCATAAACACTCGATTATAATCATTTTTAACATGGTGTTCCCTTCACACCTTTGGTAATCCTATTTTACCTTTTTCACTTTTATTACATCAACTAGTTTTTACCTAACTAATTCCTTTTTTCTTATTTAAAAATGGTATCTATTAGTTAATTTAGAAATTATAATTCTAGAAAATGGAATGCATTTTATTATATTGATTTTATAAAATTGAAAATAAATATAATTTAGGTTAATAAAAATATAACTTATTAAAATCGTTTTCATGGAAGTTGCATTTTAATTTTTAAAATATAAAATTTAATTTTTAATATTAAACATAATAATTTTAAATCAATAATTTTACTTATTAAATATATATTTGGTCAATAAAAACGATTCAAAAAAATCATTTTTATGATCATATCATGATTATGTCATAAAAATCAATGTTTTTCTAAAAATGACATTTTTCAATATTCACCTAAAAATCGTTCTATTTATAAAAATGAAAAAATATTTTCCTAGGATAATTATGATTTGTGAAAATAAAAAATTGAGTTAATTATATAAAATTAATTTTCTAAATATGATCATAATTAATTTTAATATAAAACAAATTATGTTCAAACACGAGTTTTTTATAAGAACAAATGTCACTTATATTAATATACCTTTTTTACATAGCTTATATTGTCTGGTTACGTATATGAATACCCTATAATTAGAGGATTTAATATAGTGGTAATATTTTAAAATTTTATTTTATTAATTTTTCATGGATTTTATATTATTTTGTTGTTGCATGTTAGAAAATATATAAAGAACAATATTTAATTAATGAAATATTATTTTACAAAGTCAAGGGGTATTAAATTTTTGACCATGTTAAAAAGAATATTATGATACAATTTACTATTATCCTTATTGGTAAGAAAGGAAATTTCCACTTATCATCTAAGAATATAATGATTCCCCTTTGTTTACGTCTCTTGTATAACATTTTCACTATCATTTCCATTGATTTTACTAACCTTCTTGGTGAATCTTATCATATATCTTCATCCACAAATTTTAATTAATCATAAAATAATATAACCAATTCATAAAATTACCATTACATTCATATTTTTTATATCCTTTAATTTAATAATGGATTCCTAGAAAAAAATAATTTTTAATCATTTACCTTTTCCGAATCATTTGACCCATTCATTTTCTTTCATGATATATTTCAGGAAGATATTTTTTTCTTCTAATATTCTATGTATATATATAGTTATGAATCCAAATTATAGATCAATATATTTCCATTATAAAATTTTCATAACTATGCTCCTCTCAGACCTATTTATTCTGAGCTAAATATATTATTGCAGATTTTTATTATATTGATATGAATGTAATTATTATATTTATAGTGGATCATCATTATCATGAAATATTGAAAACAAAATCTTAGATTTATACATAATTAATGAACCTATAAATAAAATTAGAAAAAAAAATTGGGTCTACCTTATAACATCCCATCACATCTATGATGAGAAATACATGTTTCTAATTAGAGACATTCAATATAAAATTTTTATATATTGGATAAATGTTTTTATAATGGATATAAGATGTTGTGGAGAATTATAGATTAAAAATATAAAATAACTAGTACTCGCCCTTGCGTATGCACAGTCATATTGATTAATAGCTATATTTTAAAAAGAGCAACATTTGTAAATGTTTGAAGAAAAGTAAATATATATTTAATCTCAAATAATTTGTGCATAATATTGAAATAGAATTAAATATAATATGGATAAAAAATTAAAATAGTTAGAAAAAGATAGTGATACATAATTATAGAATGGAGGTTGAATATTTTTGGGACATCATAATGTATGAATAATTTAGTGAATTCACTAAGGTTGAAAAAGTTATATTTTGAATAATTGAAGTACAAGAATGAAAAAAAGATTAAAATGGTTGATTCAAATTATAGTGTTAATAATAATTATAGTTGGCACAAAAAATATCTAATTCAAGTGGAGGGATATGAATAAACTTCAAAGGAATATACAACATTCACAGCATGAATTATGTTTTTATTATATATTGGGTCGAGAAGTTCACAGTGAAATTTCATTTTTTATCATGGCAAGAGGAAATGCATTACCATAGTAATGATAATTTATATCACATCAAGGAAATATTTTAAAGTGGGAGGAAATGGTATATATACACTCCTTAAACACTTAAAAAATTGAGAAATAAAACATATTTATAAAGAATGTCTTGTTTAAAGATTTGTTTGGAGGAAACTGGAAGGCCCACCACACTCTCATTTTGGAAGACAGATATGATCTCTGATGCTGTGCAGTTTCCTCCATATTTAACTATACGGCAGCCTTTGATTGCTAATTGTGGAAGAGAGATCTGATATCTGATGAGGCATATGAAATGTTAATGTTTGGAAATAGTCACATCTAACTGATATGCAAGGAGGATGATGAAAAACTCACAAGGAAGCAAAGTCATGAAAAACCACATGGGACCATAGGGATTTGACAATCTTTCCAAGCTTCATGCATGGTGTTTGAATACAAATCTTCACCATTACTATCTATAACAGTTAATTCCAAATAATTCTACGTAACAAACATGTCCAATATGAGAATACAATCCTCCTAGTCTAATATTAATGCAGAAATTTAAACCATAAAATAATCAAGCCAAAATTAGCAGCATTCGATATATATAAGAGGCTACAGCAAGAGGCTATGGTCACATACTTTTTAAGAATCAAGACATCTTCATCAAAACAACATTTTATCTGTCTTTTTTTTGAGTATTTTTATTCTTCGCTGGGGTGGGAAATTTCAGTTCTAGTGCCATAGTGCCTCCTAGAAAGACATGTGTTGAGAGGAATGAAGTTTCAAATCATATCTATAGAGGAAGAAATTAAAATTTATGATCTATCCTTATTCACACAGATTTAAAACTTCATTAAAAGGCTCTTGCAATAACAGCATGAAGAACAACACAATTCTTTAGCATGAAAATCAAGAATGGACAAATCCTTCCATGGCCATACTTTGTAAAGTTTTTTTTTTCATAAACAAAATAAACAACACTTATTTTTTCAATATTCTTATCATAGGTGTCAAGAGATATAAGCATTTTTTATCAAGTGTGGCCAAACAGTTGCCTCTATTAGACAGCTCGTAATGAAATCTGCTTAGTCCCTATTTGAAGACACCTTTTTATGTTTTTTTTCAATTGATTATCAGAAGTGATGATATAAATAAATTATCAGTAAGTGATGTCAAATGGATCCATTATTTATCACTCATGATTAGTGCTTCTATAATGATCTTTATAGATTTCATAGATAAGTGATTGAATACCGCCTATTTAAGTGGTTTTCTTCTAGAATTTATGTGTTAGTGTTTTTTATAAATAGAACAAATGCAGTTAATTTTTAAAAATTGATTACCCTAAGTGTAATATATATACTGTTTTTTTATTTTTGAACATTTACCTGCAGTCTCATAAATACTTGACACATGAGTGGCATCCAATGTGGCTGATTTATGATGCTCCTCTGTAACATCAAGATGCTTTTCAAGTCTATGGTTAGGAGGCACTCCAATGTCCGTTTCATTGCCTGAACTCCATGCTTGATGAATGTAATAATCATTATGAAGAATAATGATCATTATGAAGAACGTAGTTTCCCTGCCATCCACAAACAATGTCTGTAATATAAGTCAAACATAGAACAAAAACAATTATGTGACGAATGTAATAATCATTATGAAGAATAATTTAGTTATTATAAGAATGTGATAAATGAAATATGGGATAATAAACCTGAAAATCATCATTCAAAATTATTGTAAGATAAACATTTATTTGAAGAACCTGCTTAATAAAATGAAGAGTTTATGAAAATATTCAATATGTAATCTGCTTGAAAATCCTGCTTCAGAAACCTTGAATCTGAAATCTGCTGCATATAAGATTTAGTGTACATTGAAACCTGTTGAGTGTCCAACCTAATAAAATCTATTGCAATTTGAAATATACTTCAAAATGAAATATGCTTCAAATTTATTTAGTTGAAAATGATCCATTACATAAAAAATATAATGCAATGAATGTGAATTAGAATACATGAAAATTGAATTTCAGTTATGAAGGGAAATATGTCAACTACAAGATGAAATTCATCACACCATTAGAGTTCAATCAGTGCTGATGAACCACGTTGGTCACCTATATTTAGATTTGACACAAATTTGATGTTGAAAACAAAATTCCTGGATGAATAGTAATAGAAACATCAGAACTGAAATGATCATAACTGCATCCACCTATGTCAAACTCAAAACTGGTCCTCAAAAACACATTAGAGTATTTGTTACTGACCACATTGAATAAGTATGAAAATCAGTATCTGTCTACGCTATTATGCTTCATCTTATCCATCACTGCAATGAATAAAATGAAGACACGCACACACCGATTATGGTCATATAACTTTGAATAAGAAAAATACATTTAACACTGTAACCCAATTATGGAATGTTTGTATCTGTGATATTTTTTAAAACACATTGAAAACTGCATATCCTATGAAAATGATCTGTTAGAAGGAATATAAATATGGATACACCTATGTATTACAGACAATTAAATTTAATAATAAATATACTAAGAGAATTAAATACAGTGAAAGTTAATAGAGAAACAAATAAACTGTAAGAAATTTTGATTGAGTCTAACATAAAAAAAGGGAACAAAACATAAAATCATAGGACACAACTTAAAAACAATGAAAAAATACTGAAAAGATGAAACCTACAAAAATACCGAAAAGGATTACCAGTACGTTACCAAAAAGGTATTGGTCCCCTTTATCAAATTGACAATATGGTTGACGACATATATAAGAAAAAAATGTATTGTAATCATCTAAAATATCTCAAGATCATATGGTTAAATGGGGCAATAAAATAGCAAATGTAAAGTAAGTATACTAACTGGTGTCTTCAACTGTGTCTTGTTATAGAGACACTTCTATAAAAAATGACATTATTTATATCATTCATAATCAAAGTGGCGTTATCATGCCATTATGAATGTCAAAATTAAATATATAATTTGAAAGAAATCATAAAAAAATATTTAAACATGAGGGTTTATGAAAAAAATTGTGAGTTGTATAACAACAACAACTCTTTATAACATTTCCTAGTGTGTCCTGATAAAGAAACCTGGAGATGCGTTGATTATTTGAAGGTTAAATGTGAACCTGAAAATTAAGTCTACATCCACCTAAGAAACACCCAGGACACCCAAAAGAACATGTATGTGAATGTGGGGAAATTGAAAAGTTAGTGAAACATACCTTAAGGCAAGCTATGATCTCTGGAATCTCATACCTGAAACCCAAATACAAATAAAATTTTCATGAAGACAGAGTTATAGAGCCAAAAAAACTAAAATGAAAAATAAATAATTAACGTATAACGAAACCTGGAGATACTTTCATTATATGATTTCAAACATGAACTTGAAAATTAAATGAAGTCTACAGAACAAAACATTTATGTGAATATGGGAAAACAAATACATGGTGAAACAGAACTTCAGGCAAGAAAATTTCTCTGGTAGACCATACCTAAATAACCAAAATTCAAATAAAATCATTGAATCATAACACCAAACACATTCAAATATTCATTCATATATGAGCTTAAAACATTTCTATAAACATAGAGCTACATATCCAAATACACCAAAATTAAAAATAAATTAACGCTTTGTAAAAATCATTACCTGCTCTTACCTCTAAATATCAGTTGTTAATCTAGAACGTGAAATAGAAAACAAATGTAAATATTATTTCGAAACCAGTGAACCAATGTGAACCTACCTTAGGTGCAGAAGAGCTCCTCTATAACTCAGTGACATAGGTGTAATGAAGATATACCTCAAATAGACAAACAATGTAGATTTAATAGTAGCTTGTGGGGATGAAATTTGTTTATGGAGCATTAGAAATGAAGTATATAATCTTACCCTTATGTTTATCATAAAAATGGAAAAATTTAAATATATCAATGGATTTCAATCCAATTATTAATTTATCCAATATGTAGTTAATTTAGGTGTATATAATAAGAATGAAAAACGTAGTTCTAGTATAAAATGATTTCAAAGATGTCAAGCAGATCCTTAAAATCCTACTATATTACATTACCTTTATGTTCAACTTCAAAATTATATATATTAGATTATGAAATGAAACCATTCCAAATATGTATTAATCTAAGAGGATATAGTTAATTTAACTTTATAAAATCAAATTAATATAATTGTTTACAATAGTTAATGATTTCAAAGAGGTCAACTGATGATTTATAAAAATTTGACTATTAATCATAAATAAAAATAGAATCTTTAGTTTAAAATCAACCAATGAAGATGTACAAAACATTATTAACACATAAAGTTAACTATTAAATAAAAATTAAAAGTAATTTTCATTTTGAAACAATAAGAATCAAAACATAATATATGTTTTGTATATGAACTTAATGAACTGCAATAGAACACATGTTCTATTGTCTATAAAGAAGAACATCCTAAATAAAAAAAGTATCATTGAAACTATATATAAAAAATACAATGATATTGTCAATTGAAAAGACAAACCAAATCAAAAACTATATTCTATTATAATGAATTCAACATAAAAAATTAAAACACAGGCTTAATCATAAGAAAAATAACTATTTCGGGACAAATAGAGAAATGAAACATCCATGGTAGAATAACCAATGATGATCAACACCTAGAGAATAGAACTCAGGTGGGTGCCATCAATCATAGAACATCTAATCTGCAATAACCAATTATCAACATCATCAAGGGAGAAGTTGTTGGAATTCATTTACAAATACTGTAACAAAAATCATCTAAGTATATGAGACATTATTTTCAGAGCTGCAGAAAATAAGTACATACAGACATATGGATGTCAATGGGAAACAACATGTGAAAAATCTAATGGAATCTGAATTTTTTTCCAGTCTACTATGGATAGGATAGATGTTTGGAAATGAATCTTACAAAATGCGAAGCATACATGTGTGTTATGGAGAAGACATGTCATCCTAGTTACACCCAAGATTAGTAAATATTGTGGATTAATACAAAATAGTGATTGTAAATCTCGTTGTTTGATGGAATGTGTGTGATGCATGCTTAAGTGGGGTATCATAGAAGGTTGAGATTCTCTAAGAAGTTAGAAATGGAGAAAATTGTTTTCAAAAGAAGAATGCAGACCATACTGAAAATTTATTTCGGATAATCAAAAATTTCATATAAACAGGGAGATAACACACCTGTCGTGAAGCACTCTATTGTATTTCAGCTTGGAAATTTCATATAAATTGAGTTAAATAAAAAATGAAATAGAAGTTATTTATAACCAATAATGAAAGAAGTCATTAAAAGGATAATAAACTTACAAACTTCTAAGATGATCTCAGTTGAGATTTTCTAGAAGTAAATGAGAAACAGACAGGGAGAGGGTTTGTAGGATAAGGTGAAAACCAAATATAAGGAACTCATTTTCCACCATTCAAACCATTTACTCATAATTATTTATATTTAACAAAAATATAATCATGGGAAGAAAACAAATGTCATTACATATTATTACCTCCAGCAAATATATGCAGAGATAGTTGAGCAATGAAAGAACCTACATGCCGAAAGAAGAAGATGACAGATGATGCAAGGTTGTAACAGATATAGCCTTAGTAGATTCACAATAAACATGTAAAAGATGCTGCGTGAAGTGAGAGATAATTTGATACATAGATAGTGGTGACAGATATTTACAGGTTTGTTGCGGCTAAACTATATGCGAGAATGACAAACCTGGAGATCAAAAAACCATCTGTATTATTAATAATAATCAACTGCAATCATATAGATAACTTGAATTAAGAGTCATTATATGATGTTATGCACTGGTAAGAATCATTATATCAAATGCACGGTGCTTGCAGTTTGACGATGAGCTCCGTACGTTCATAGCATCACCCAAAATTGAAATCGAAACCAAAATTGATATTGATACCTAAGAACATGTATCCAGAAACCTAATTCCTATTGAAGAAGATATAATTCATGCAACAGAAAACCTAATTTATCAAGATAAGCCATCGACATTTGAGGGTCCACCCAAGATTGGATCTGACCCCAATCTCGTATTTCTAGGTTTACGAAGAGGACTTCAGTGAAGTTGTTCTGTAAATAAACGAATCACCCTGTTAGAATTTTCAATATAGATGTAGCAGGTATGTGAGAAGTATGGAAACGGAAAAAAATTAGTGAACCACACAGAAGATTAGAGACTTCGGAAGGACCTCCCTTGAAACTTGTTGAAACCGCTTCAGAAGTGGGTGATGGTAAGCCCGATGAGGATATCAAGTTCGTGGTTGGAAACCATGATGTAAAGGTGGACGATTTTTGGAATGAGATGAGAAGATTGCAGAAATGTTAAACGGAATAGAGCACGGACAGTAGCACGCGATGAATCCCACCTCATTATGCGGGAGGTGATGAGCGAAATGGAGCACCGACGGTGAGATTCTACGACGAAGGAGTCACGCCTGGGTCGAGGATGGGGACGGAATACGGGAGGAGAGGGAGGTATTCGATGACTGTGGATCCCTAATCGTTTCGGGGAGGTGTGTATATGGGTGGAGGAGAATGTTTTAGGATGTCGAGCGCGAGTATGTGGTGGTATAATGGGGAAGGAGAAACTAATTAGGGTGACGTGGGTTGCTGTGGTGGTGACACATAAGGAAGGAGGAACCCAGGTTTAGTAAATATAGTGGATTAAAATCATATACCTATTTAATAAAATTTACCAGAATCAGATATTTTTTTGATGATTTGATTAACCATACGAGACATAGAATACATCCCTTGAATCAAAGTTGTAATGTTTAGTAAAGTAAAATTTCTAAAATAATGCACTGTATAAATATAATAACTTTTAGAATCATGTAAAATTAACGATTAAAGTAAATCTAATAATTAAATAAGAAAATATTTATAATAATTGTTTTAATTTTTATCCTTAAGAGTTATAGAAGTCTCAAACTCAAACATTTAGTATCCATATTTTTCAACCTATTCATAAGGCCTATATTTCTTCAAATAAAATTTCTTCGATCATAATGATCAGAATCATCTATATCTTCTTATACCTAGAAGCGCTTGATTATCTTGATCAAAATCGGCAGTCTTCATATCGCTAGAATCCCTTAATATAAACCAGATCTGACACAACGAATACAAATGAAAATGTTATAAGGAATTTACAATCTTCACTCGGATTCCATAGAAAAAATATGTAAAAGTTTACATATTGAAAGTAACTAGATTTTATAATAGGTAACACCTCATATGGGTTGATTAAAAATATAATCAACTTATATCTCCCCAAATGCACCACTATTTATCTCAACACTTCTAATGATCATATTTCATGATTCCCAGAGCTGGATTCAATGACCTAGATGTCCTTCACCATGATAAGTTAGATTGTACATCTCAATCCAATGTCATTTTAATAGTACCATTAGAATAATATAAAAATTATTAGGTCTTGTAGATATAGCACTAACCATTTTATTATTACAATTCTTATGATAAAACAAATTTTATTTAGTCTAATGAATCAAAATATTTTAGTCTAACAGATTAGACTTGGTCGGCCCAATGGACAATACTTAGTTATTGTATTGAACGAAACAAAGTTATCATGATAGACTAAACATATTTAGATGGACTAAAATTATTTTGATAGACTAAAAATTATGTGTTCCATGGAATAGACTTTTTCTATTCTATAGAACTGATTTTTTCAATCTCATGGGATTGATTTTTCAGTTTGGTGGACTAAATTTTTTTAATCTAATTTACTTAACATAGTCAATATGATGGATCAAACTCTAGTCACATTTAAGGACTAATATTTTGGGGGAATGTTTAAATTCATTAGTGTAGAAATAATTCTATGTTAGGTAGAGTAAACAGTTTTCTAAAAAAATTTAAAATTATTTGTAAAAATAATGTTAGTAAAACATAGGTTTTAAAAAGTGTGTTATGGTTTTAAAAACTATGGATATAAAGTGTAAAGTATAAAATTTAAAAAAAAAAATATCACCCTTTTTGAAAATCAGCAAACATTACACTTAATGATAAAAACTATCAATTATGAAAAAAATTAATAACCCATTATTAATTTAAGAAAACATTTCTCATATAAATTATATCAATCCATGAGTATATAATGGCTACATGAGGGGGGCAGTGAAATGTTGTTTAAAATACATAAACTAATAAAAATCCAAAATCCCATTATTAAAATTTATCATACTCAGATATCATCTAATGATTAGAGAAAATATATCAAATCCACTGTACATCCATTAAATCATAGTTGTTATGTTACGTAAAGTAAAATTTGTAAAACAATCCACAATGGAAATATAATAACTTATAGAAACAAGTAAAATATTAGATTAAATTAAAATTAAGAATGACTTACAAAAATTCTTATAAAATTTTTTATTCTATTTATCCTTATTAGTTAAGGAGGTCACAAAATACAAAATTTATTATCAATGATTTTCAACATAACCATAACGGTATTTATTTAGTTAATAATAAAATCATCAATCATAAATTTTAGAAAAACGTTTTTCTTACTATCTTGGGAAGCCCTCGATTAGCATGATCTAAATCATAAATCTTCTTATCCCTAAAATCCCTCGATATAAACCAAATAGCACATAATGAACAAAAATGAGAAATATTCTAAGGAATTTAAAATCCTCACTCATATTCCTAAGAAAGAAAATCTCTCAAAAAGTTTACATAGTGAAAGTAACAAGAGTTTACAATAGTGAAAACATCAGAATAGGTGAGTCACCAAATCATAAGCTTATAGTTCCTCAAATGAACCTCAATTTATAAGAACACTTCCAATAGACATATTTATTTATTCTTAGAGTTGGTTTCAATGGCCTCATATGATCTCCAACTTGAACACTAAACATGTATATCTCCTTCTGATGTTGTTTTGATAACACTATTAACATGCAATAAATATTTTTCCATATTGTAGAAATAATTCAAAGCATATGATTATAAAATTCAATCTGATGGATGAAATTTTGTTTAGTTCCATGATCAAAAATATGTTATTTTGAAAGATTATACTTGTTCAGTATAATGGAATAAACTTAGTCAGTACGGTGGAATAAACATAGACAGTCTGAAGATATAAACGTAGTCAGTCTGATGTAATAAACTCAGTCAGTATGACAGACCAAACTCAGTCATTTCGATAGACTAAAATTTTCCAGTCTAATGGACTAGACATCATCAGTCTGATAGAGTAGACTTAGTTAATTCTATGAACTACTCTTTTTAATTCTGATGGACTAAACATTTTCATTCTTATAGACTAGATAAATAAAATCATATGTATTAGACTCTAGTTATTATGATGTAATAATCATGGTTTGGAATGTGTATGATCATTAGTTTAGAAATATGTCTACCTCTGGTAGAATAAATTGTTTTCTAAAAAATAATTATAAAATACATATAATATGTATAGTTAATAAAACATAGTTTTTAAGAAATATAGTTATGATTTCCAACACTAAGGATAGAAAGTGTAGAAAGTATAAATTATGACTAAATAATATACATTTAAAATATACAAAGAGTATTAAACTCCAAATTCCTATAATAATTTTTCATATTCCACAATGTAATTCAACTCTATGAAACACATTTTTTGTGTATACACCACCTTCCAACAATATTAACATCTAATATGTTATGTTTTCATCTATATATTCCATCGTGGTCTAGTGCTTTTTCGAGTTCATTCCAAATCAATCATCCATCATAAATTTTTGCCTTGTTTTCTTAATTTATTCTTCATTGAATTTTTTATAATACATTTTGGGGTTCCATTCCAAAAAAACTCATTATTGATAAAAGAGATCCATCACATTTATTAAGGTATTCCTATGCTTCTTCATCATCTTTTCAATATCATTTGTCTGTTAATAACATGATTTAATTTTGAGAGTCATATTAACATCCAAGTAAACATCACATTTCAATTTATTTAACTTAGAGATCGTAATAAAATTGAAACCATTCATTTACAATGTAACGTCCCCGACCCAGAAGCCACTAAACCGGTGCTCTGAGCCGGGTAGATACATGACCTTAAGCGTGCCTCCCAGTACTCCAAAGGCTGCCAACTAGTAGTGGGGGGGGGGGTCTATGGAGTCATGTGGGGAGCATATACCCCCTTTTTATCATAGTAAGACACAACAGAAATAAACCAAATAGCAGAAACAATAACCAATAGACAAGGAAAATGTATAACAACCATTTCCAACAATAAAAATTCTATGTGATACTACAGGTGCAAGAGTGAACAAAACCCAAAATAAAGACAATGGACAAAATCCCAAAATGGTCCCGACTCCAAGTCCAGATCCTCCACTATGTGCTACCCATGTAGACTCAATTATCATGAAAGGACCCTTTCCCTTCTCCTGACCTGAAAACATGATGTTTTCTTAGGTACGCAATGGTGGCCCGATCAGGGTGTGAGTACAATTCAGTAGGCCACCACCAATGGTGTCTACAAAATATCCAGTATAAAGAGGTAGTGTATGCAAAAGAAACACGAATGATAATTACCAAGTAAATATTTAATGTGCCATTAACCAGTTTAGAACCCATGCCATTTACACTTCTATTACCATTCATTACACACCCATTATCATCACATTTCCATGGGTTAATCACAAACAATATGTTACATGGGTCTAAGTCCAACAATCACATGAAAGAGGGTAAACACATTGTTATCCTATCTCACTAGGACTAACCCCCTCATAGTAACCATATTATCACCTCGAAGCCTCAGTCCATGTGGGCGCAACCATATCCTCACCTCGAAGCCTCAGTCCAGGTGGAGGCAACCATATCATCATCTTGAATCCTCCGTCCGGGTGGATGCAACTGTTAGGATAATAGATCATCAGTCCTCATTTCATACCTGTGTATTTAGGGTGGAGTTCATAGCATCAGTCTTTACTCGACCCGTGGGTTTAGAGCCTCAGTCATACCCCACTCTACCAAGCCATGTGCACATTCTTATATATAAGTAACCATCAACTCACCATACCATTTCCCTTAAACAACCACCATTCACAACAAACCACACGAGAATTCACATTTTTCCTTAACCCATTAACCCATTACCATTTCACATCATTTAACCATTTAACCAATTCCCATGTGTTATGCTTATCTCACTAAGCATTCAACACCAAAACCATAATCCATCACATTATAGTCTTTAGTCAGTTTACACATTAACCCATTTAACCCATTCATCCTTTTCATGAACTAACCATTCAACCCATTCCAAATAACCATTAGGTTATTGCCAAGTCTAGGTGAATCACCTAAATTATATTCCAAGTTCAACCAATCATTCCAACATATTCATCAAGGGATATACCATTTATTACAACAAGGGCACTTGTTTGAGAACAATCCCTAAGTCCTGGAAAGTCGGCGCATCCCATGGATGGCCCTAAATTAGGTCAAGTCAATCCCAACACATCCCACAGGGATCGTGAGGGTTCCCATTTACAATTTCGAACACCATTATTACCAAACATGCCAATTTTATTCAAAACATAACCAAGGGGAAACAAGAACACAAATAACATGGTCAAATATCCAAATAACCATGGGATATAACTTATTGACCACCTACCTCGAAACCGCAGTTGAACACACTCTCAATCGAGTCCTTAGACCTCGATCCGACCAACCTTTGGAGCTTCAACCTAAAAATCACCCAAAATATGGCGTTTTAGAGCTTCGAAATAAGAGGGAGAGAAGGTAAAAACCCAAAACCAATAAGAGAAGAAATTATCGGATTAGCCTTACAAGGAGCTTCGATCCATAAACAACAGAACCAAAAATCCCTTTGAAATGAGGGACATCGACCTCTTGGAGCTATTGGGCGATTTGGTTCATTCCAAGGGAGAAGATGGAGGAATAGAGGGGAAATCCCTAGTGGGATCTTAAAATCACAAAGTGGAAAACTTTAAATTTTTCCCAACGTTAAGAGGCCGCACAGTTTAGCCACACGGTTTGACAAACCATGTACAACCCATGTGCATGCTACTACCTGAATGAGAAGGGTCACATAGTTTGCCTGGGTAGGCTGCACAGTTTTCCCTGGCCGTGCGCAGGCCATGCGCCCTGGATTGTTTTTCCCAGCTTTCATTTCTTTTGTGCCCCGAGCTCTTGAAACACCCTCAAGGCCTCTAATAATTTTAGAAGACATCCCTTGATATCCGAAACACGGGATTCAACCAAAACATAACAAAAACATACCTTTCTAAAAACCAGGATCTTACAACCTCTCCACCTTATAACAGCTCGTCCTCAAGCCGAGTTCCCAAGCCTCATTGCTCCACTGAAGAGAAGAGTTCGGGCCACTGGGCCAGTATATCTGATTCCCGCTCCCAAGTTTCTTCCTGAAGTTTTCCATGATGCCATAGTACTCGTACTAAAGGCACAACCTTGCCCCGTAAGATCTTTTCACTACGATCCACCACATGAACCAGATGCTCCTCAAAGGACGCATCAGCCTCAAGCTCTACATCCTCAAAATCAACCACGTCAGATGGGTAAGGTTGATATCATCAAATCTATGACACATAAATCATATAATGCATCCCACCATACCATTGTCGAAGAGACAATCAGTAATCCACTAGTCTGATCCTCTCCACAATCTCAAAAGGTTCCACATACCTGGGTGCCAACTTACCCTGCTTTCGAATCCGACGGTGACCCAACCTTGGTGACACCCGAAGGAACACTTTATCACCCACTGAAAACTCAAGAGGCATATGCCTCCAATATGCATACGACTTCTGTCAACTCTGTGCCGTAGCCATATGCATCCTGATCAACTTAATTCTCTCTGAAGTCTCCTGCACGAGACTTGGCCCCAACAACTCAGATTCACTGGCCTCTAGCCAACACAATAGAGATCTACATGGCTTTCCGTAGAGTTCCTAAAAAGTTCCATCTGAATCGTAGCCTGGAAACTGTTGTTATAGGAAAACTCAACTAACGATATTTGCCTCTCCCAAGAACCAACAAAATCCAAGACACAAGGTCTTAACTTGTCATCCAACACTTGGATCGTATGCTCCGAATGCCCATCCATCTACGGGTGGAAAGCCGTAATAAAAAACACCTTCATACCAAGATCCTTCTACAAACCTTTCCAGAAACGCAATGTGAAACTCGGATCTCGATCTGAAACTATGGTCTGCAGGACACCATGCAACCACACTACTTCCCAAACATACAACTCACCCAACTGTTCTACTGTACAGGTCTCGTGAATCAGTAATAAATGAGCCACTTTCATTAACCAATCCACAACACCCCAGATTGTATCATTATTTTGCTGCGTCCTTGGAAGACCCACAACAAAATCCATCATTACATCATCCCACTTCCATTTCGAAATGGGAAATTGATGCAACAAACCACCTGGGCATTGATTCTCATCCTTCACCTTCTGACAGGTAAGGCACCGTTCCACAAAGCCCGCAATTTCCTACTTTATTCTAGGCCACCAAAACGTCCTTCGGAGATCACGGTACATCTTGGTCAAACCAGGATGCACTGCCCACTTTGATGCATGGAACTCACACATCAACTCTTCCTGCACACATTTTGGCATAACCACATGATCACAAACACGTACAACACCATCCGTGTCAACGGCCCAATCAGAAGGTAGCTCCCCACCTTTAAGATTTTCCTTCATGATCAAACACTCTGGATCATCAATCTGACCTTCCTTAACTCAACTCAAAAGTGTGGACTCCATTGTTATGAAATAAAGGGTGACCTGACTGGTCTCATCTTGCACCTCCAGGTGCATCTTTCCAAACAAGGCCATCACCTTCCACTCGGTGCTGGACTCCTGGACCACCTGATTCTAAACCTTCCTACTCAGAGCATCAACAACACTGTTTCTCTTTCCTGGCGTGTACACCAACTCAAAGTCATAAGACTGGAGATATTGAACCCATCATCACTGCCAAAGATTCAGACCCCGTTGTGAGAAGATTTACTTTAAAATCTTATGATCGGTAAACACAGTAAACTGTTCTCCCCATAGATAGTGCATCGAGCACTTCATGGTGTACCCCACTCCTACAAACTCTAGGTCTTGAGTGGGATAGTTCTGCTCATGGGGTCTCAACTACCTTAACTCATAATCCACAACCCGATCATCCTGCATCAACACAACCCCATTTCCGACTCCGGAAGAATCAAAAAACATGATGTAATTCTTACCTAGCTCAGGTATGATCAAGATGGGTGCGGTCGTCAACCACTTCTTCAACTCTTGGAAGGCATTCTCCCAAGCCTCAGACCACTCAAACCTGATTCATTTCTTGGTCAAGCCTGATAGCGGTGCTGCTGAGCAAGAGAAATCCTAAATGAACATTCTGTAATACCCGACCAAATCCATAAAACTCCGAACAACATAAACACTCTTGAGCTGCTCCCAAGATACAACTGCCTGCAATTTCTCTGGATCCACTTTCACACGTGCCTCTGAGATGATGTGACCCAGAAAATGGACCTCACACATCCAGAATTGAATCTTTGATAGCTTGGCGTATAGCCGATGCTCTCTTAGCGTACCTAGGACGATATCAAGATGTTGGGCATGATCGTCCTGAGTTTGCAAGTACAATAAGATATTTTCATAAAAGACAACCACAAACCTATCTAGATAGGGATGAAATATCTGGTTCATCATAGCCAAAAATACGGTCGGTGCATTGGTCAAGCTGAAAGGTATTACCACAAACTCCAACAACCCGTACCGACTCTAGAAAGCTTTCCGCGATACGTCAGAAGATGTCACCCTCAAATATTGATAACCTAACCTTAGATCAATCGTAGAAAACCCTGATTCACCCCTCAACAAATCAAACAGGTCATCAATTCTAGGAAGAGGGTACCGATTTTTCACCATCATCTGATTCAAATTTCGATAGTCAACACATAGCCTCAACGACCCATTGGCCTTCTTTGCAAAAAGAAAGGGAGATCCCCAAGGAGATGTACTAGGACGAATACACCCCTTATGATCCAACTCCTCAAGCTGAACCTTTAGTTCCTGGAGTTCTTCCGGTGCCATTCGGTATGGGGGAATAGAAATTGGCTCTGCTGACGACAGCAACTCGATCGTGAACTCAACATCCCTCTCGGGGGGGGGGGGGGACCCCAAGAAATCCTCAGGAAACACATCCTGAAACTGATCAACCACATGAAGAAAATTATATTGTTCCCCTCCCTCATCACCATCAACCATGATACATGCCACTTGAGCCGTGAGTCCACTCATCTGTTGACAAAACGGCCCCGCACGCCCTTCTCGAATATCCCATTCCCCACAGTGGACATAAACGTCACCCTCTAGTGACCTGAATGATACTCTGAGATGATAACAGTCTATATGAACCCGATAAAACACCAACTAATCCATTCCCAAGATTAGTTCAAAACCTGAAATCTCGAGAATGAACAAGTCCCATAGAAAATGGTATCCACCAACATACAAGGCACATCCCTTTCACTTCTTGATATCTTCATCTGACACTCCCAATAGGGTTTCAATTGACATAACACCTCACAACCCCTCCATAGGTAAACCTCGCGCTACAAAAAATTGAGCAGAAACAAAAGAGTGTGCGGAACTTGTGTCAAATAATGCACTAGCTAACATATAAGCTACAAGGATCATACCTCAAATAGTTGACGGTCCGACCTCGCCATTACGAGGTGAAAACTGAACTGCCTGAAGCTAACTTGGCCCTCCACCCTGGGCTCTAGCCTGAACACCCTACTTCGCACTACCCTGCTGGTGTGTGCAATATTTCCCTGGAGTTCCACGTCCGCTGCCCCTGCCAGTACGGCCTGTGGAGCTCCAACTACCTGCCTGATACGGGGCAACTGACCCCCTTTCATTATCCGGTATCTGCTTTTCATCATTCTACTCACCCGTCTGTCGAGGGTTCCTAAAGAACCTCTGCACATGCCCCATCCTGCCGCACGAACGACACTCAACTGGAGGTCGTGGACACTGACCACGTATATACCCTGGCCTGCTGCACTCATAACAGAGCACCTAGTTCCCACTCTGAGAAGCTGATCCTCTATTCTGACCACATTGCTGGAAACTTTCTGAATGTCGCTTCCGACCTTCGGAAGATGCACCACCTATCCACCCAGCTGGTACGATAATCCCACCACCCAAATCTCCCTTCAGGTTCCCTTCAGAGATGAGTGCCTAATCCATCAACTTTGCAAACTTCTTTATGTGGATGATATTCACTTGTGACCTAATCTCATGTATTAACCCATCCTGTAAATTCCTTGCTGCCACTGACTCATCCCCTGCTAACACTGGGACAAAGCGTCACAAATCAGTGAAATGACTAGCATAGTCCATCACCGATAGTGGTCCATGAGTCAGGCTCTCAAACTCTACAGCCCGCTCCTACCTCAAATTATCTGGGTAAAAATTCTCTTGAAACATCTCCTATAAAACCGTCCATGACATCTCCTCAACCTACTCAGTCTGAGCCTGAATGTCCTACCAATGCCTTACGTGCCCCCACAATATATAAACATCCAGCTTTACTCACTTTTCAACAGGGGTCTCCAGATAATCCAGTATTGTTTGGAAAGACTCTAGCCAGAACTCCGCTACCTCTGGCCCACCCTATCTGGTGAAGCTCAGAGGGTGCTGCAGCTGTAACTCCCTGGTCAGCTCAAACATACTCGGTGTAACTCGCCCTGGGTCCCGATCCATCATCTGCATAAGGTGAGCCAAGTTCTCCCGGAACTGGTCCTCTACACCTTCATTAATCGCCACATTTTGGTGCTCTTCTACCAGATGAGTGTTCTCAGCAACATTCTATCATTCCCCAACTGGTAACCGGCATCGTGGTGGCATCTCTCTACATTTCCAAACAAGAGATTTAGCACGTATACCATAAAACATTCAAGAGATCAAAAAAAGGCTCTTTACTTGCTATAACCGCCCCGACCATCCCTACTGCGGGCCATGGTCCACAAGGGGTAAACAACCATGCACTACCACAATACTCACACTAAATTTTACAAAACATTTTCCACTTCATTTCAACCCATTATATTTCATTAACATCATTTACCAACTTGTTTTATTTTATTCTTCTCATTATTTATTGGTTTCATGAAATGCATGATGCACCCTACTTTCCTGCCTCACACACTCACCCCGTGCGTGATAATAACACAATGCATCTCACCTATCTCCCAAGGTGCCTACAATGATGCATGAATTCATACTCTCGTTCCATTGAGGCCACGATCCAAATATCATAAAATAGTCACTTCAAACCACACGTGCATCACCCAATGGTGAAATATCATCAACTGTAACAACACACAGCCAAGAACAACAATTCCCACCAAGGGTGACTTGGGTTTTCCCTCGTACATGGGTTAGCTAATACCAAGAAGAATCTCATTACTAAGGCCTGACACGTCTTAACCCATGGCTACCAATCCTAAATAACAAGACCTCATAGAAGGAGAAGAAAGACCTCCTCTGAGACCAATTTGTAACATCCCCGACCCGGAATCCACTAAACCGGTGCTCCGATCCGGGTAGTTACATGACCTTAAGCATGCCTCCCCGTACGCCAAAGGCTCCGACTAGCAGCGAGGGGTTATGGAGTCAAGTGGGGAGACTATACCCCATTTTTATCAGAGTAAGCCACAAAAAAAATAAACCAAATAGTGGAAACAATAACCAATAAAAAAGGAACGTGTCTAACAACCATATCCAACAATAAATATGCCATGTAATACTATATGTGGAAGAGTGAACAAAAACCAAAATAAAGACAACCACCAAAATCCCCAAAATGGTCCTGAATCCAAGTCTGGCTCCTCCACCAAGTGCTACCCATGTCTACTCAATTATCTAGCAAGGACCCTTTCCCTTCTCCTGACCTACAAACAAGAAGTCTGCTCGGTTACCCAATGGCCGCCTGAGCAGGGTGTGAGTACAATTCAGTAGGCAACCACCAACAGTGTCTACAAAATATCTAGTATAAACAGAAGTGTATGCAAAAGAAACATGAATGATAATTACCAAGTAATTATTTAAGGTTCCATTAACCAGTTTAGAGCCCAAGCCATTTCCACTTCCATTACCATTCATTACACACCCATTATCATCACATACCATTTAATCACATTTCCATGGGTTTGTCACATACATTATGTTACATGGGTATAATGCCAACAATCACATACAATAGGGTAGACATATCGTTATCCTATCTCACTTGGAATAACACCCTAATAGTAACCATATTCTCACCTTGAAGTCTCAGTTCGGGTGGATGCAACCATATCCTCACCTCAAATCCTTAGTGCGGGTGGATGCAACCATATCCTCACCTCGAAACCTCAGTCCGGGTGGATGCAACTGTTAGGATAATAGATCCTCAGTCCTCATTCTTAACCCGTGCATTTATGGTGGAGTTTAGAGCATCAATCTTTACTCGACCTGTGGGCATAGAGCCTCAGTCATACCCCAATCTACCAAGACATGTGCACCTTCTTTTATATAAGTAACCATCAACTCACCATACCATTTCTCTTAGGCAACCACCATTTACAAAAAACCACACGGGAATTCACATTATGCCTTATCCCATTAACACATTACCATTTCACATTATTTAACCATTCACCCAATTCCCATGTGTTATGATTATCTCACTAAGCATTCCACACCAAACCCATAATCCATCACATTATGGTATTTAGTCAGTTTACAAATTAACCCATTTAACCCATTAATCATTTCCATGAACTAACCATTCAACCCATTTCAAATAACACTTAGGTATTTTCCATGTATAGTTTCATCACCTAACTTCTATTCCAAGTTCACCCAATAATTCCAACAGATTCATCAAGGGCTCTACCATTTATTACAACAAGGTCACTTGTTTAAGAAGAATCCCTAAGTCCCGGAAAGCGGGCACATCCCATGGATGGCCCTAAATTAGGTCAAGTCAATCCAAACACATCTGACGGGGATCGTGAGGGTTCCCATTTTCCATTTCAAACACCATTATTACCAAAAATTCCAATGTTATTCAAAACATAACCAATGGGAAACAAGAACACAACTAAACATGCACAAATACCCAAATAACCATGGGATATAACTTATAGGCCACCTACCTCGAAACTGCGGTTGAACACACTCTCAATCGAGTCCTTTGACCTCGATCTGACCAACCATTGGAGCTTCAACCTATAACTCACCCAAAAGATAGGTTTTTAGAGCTTCGGAACCATAGGTATATAAGGTACAAACCGTAAACCAAAAAGAGAAGCATGGATGGGATTAGCCTTACACGGAGATTCGATCCATAACCGATGGCACCAAAAATGTCTTTGAAACGAGGGAGATCGACCTCTTGGAGCTCTTGGGTGATTTGGTTCTTTCCAAGGGAGATGAAGGAGGAATAGTGGGGAAATCCCGAGTGGGATCTTTAAATCACGGAGTGGAAAACTTGAAATTTTTCCCAACTTTAAGAGGCCTCACGTTTAGCTGCAGAGTTTTACAAACCGTTCACAAACTGTGTGCATGCTACTGCCCGGAGGAGAAGGGTCGCACAGTTTTCGTGGGCAGGCCCCACAGTTTTCTCTGGTCATGCGCAGGTCGTGCACCCTGGCTTGCCTTGCCCAGATTTCATTTCTTTCGTGCCTTGATCCCCTGAAACTCCCCCAAGGCCTCTTATTCTTTTAGAAGAAATCCCTTGAAACCCGAAACAAGGGATTCAACCAAAACATAATGAAGTCATACCTTTCCAAAAACTGGGATCTTACACACAATGTTAGTTAATCTATTTATAATTATGGCCAAATAATTTAATATAATCCTAAGATCAGTGGTCTTTTCAGCATTCTCTAAATTCATAAATTTTATTTTTTTGATTTTTGACTTCAACTAATGAGTCCCATAATTTCATTAATTTATATAGTTTTTAAAGTAAAATACCAACTCATTGGAATGATTTATAATATCCCAAAATTTATATGTCTTTTTATGTGTTTCCTCCAATATAATGTCTATCTCAAAAACAACCTAATCATCAACATATTATATTTTTTTTTCAGTACATGGTTTTTCTTCTACTACCACAAAAATATATTCATTAAGGTCTTTTAAATTATCAATTTTTATATCATCTAATTATTATGAGGAATCATCTTATTACAACATCATGTTCTTATTCTTAAAAAAATTATACAATGTTTTCCTCCCACATTAAATATCAGTAAAATATTTCCTTAATGGTCCATCATATTCAAAATCATATCAATTTTTTAGGACACTATGAAAAAAAGAGAAAAACTTTTTCCTATGAATTAATGTTAGTGGAAGTCTTACTTTAAGCATTCGTTTTTTCCTTTTTTGGATTTAGGAATCAAAATAAATCATATAATACAATTCATTGACTTGAAAATCATTATCAATAGAGTGATCTAAGAATGACTTGAATGAAACACACATTGAATTCACCATTTTAATATAAATCTCACAATTTTATATATTTTTATATTCTATAAGATAATATTCAAAAATATATATTGAAAATAACTAAAGATAAATTTTTTTAATCATCATGCACATTGAATTATTGTAATGTGGAGGCCATCTAAATAAAGTCATTTGGAACACCACATTCCATGTTCACTATAAATCAATGTATAACTGGTATATTGAAATAAATATTGAGTGTTCCAAAATAAATCTTCATCTATTTCTTATATAGGTTAATATTTTTCCTATCTATGATTAATATTATACAATAAATATAAACTTTTACTATAACATCGAAAAAAGTGATGTATCATTGGAAAATGAAATATTAGATTTGATACAACTACAAACTATAAATGTAATGACCGAAACTATATTTTTTTATTATCCTTTATAGGGTATTTATATCCCACATTTAGGATCCCCAACCACTCAAGGAAAAAATTAGTGTCAATGGTGTGACTCTTTTATTAAATAATGATTTACAAACCCATGGAAACAATCCATGGAACTATAAAATTCTATATAAAATCTATTATTCATCATCCATATATTAGACATCCATAAATAATTGACCTATAAATAAGTACGATATGGGTGGTCTTTTAGTGCATTTATATCAAAATTAAAAAATATCAATATTTAAAAAAAAAATACCACAGCTATTAAAATAAAAAATTAATGTGTATATATTTAAAATACTATTCCAAATTAACATAGTAATGTCCCAAAAAACACCTCTCTCAAATGTTTATCATCCTCAGTCCACTATTTTTGGAGTTATATTGTATTATAGAGGCACCCAACATATTGATAAAAGATGTAATATTATACCACTATTCACCTTATATTACCTATATTTCTATATGTGAAACTATATGTGAGATGAGTTTCACATGAAGGGTGTAAGTAAAAAGTCATAGAAAGAACCACCAAATGGTCTTAACTCCTATAATTATAAATAATTAGGATAGTTTATATGAATTAGAATCTATCATTTATATTTTTAATATATAAACATATAACAAATAAATAATCATTACATGTCAGATATCAATTCCTATAATCAAAAAATAATTACAGTACCATTTTTCATAACACTAATTTTTTGTATCAAGGTAATGAATAATTAAAACTCTTTTACCCTTATTAGGATTCCGACAAACATTTAGTATAATATAAAATCCAATCAGATTAATCTTAACATCTTCATGATAATTAAATTAGTTATAACAATATCTATAAGACTATTCGAAGTGGTAATAGGGAAAATAACCCCCAAACAACATCACTATGGAGAAAATATCCAATATATAATAATTATGAAACCAATGTGCCAATAGAATTCCACTTAAAGGTATCTCAATACCCATATTAGTGTTTATAAACTACATGTCACATATGTTTTATATAATATATCTACATGTAATTATATGTAATGATCATGAGATATAATAACTTCGAAAACCGTTGATATAATAATATAACATATACTTATTTATATGAAAACCCATAAATTACATGTGTGAAATAAAAAAATTTATTAATTATAATACATGAGTAAAACATATCAACATGAAGAACAAAAAACTTCCCTTATGTGATAATATATTGTATCATTAACAAATAATAAAGTCTATAACTCTAAGTTTGTTTGTTAAGAGGTATATCAATCCAAATTATTTACCATCCCAAAGAATATACCAAATGAAATTATATAAAAAATTCCTTGAAACCATAACATTAACAATAATAAGAAACAAAAATTGTATCCATACTAATTTTATAATTATACATTTCTATACGATGACTTATTATACATAGTAATCACTATCCAAAATCAAATCCCACATAACCAAATCTTCCAAATCATAAATATCCTACGAATAAAGTAATAATTAACTCATGTAAAGAATTCAATGTTTTAAAAAACATATTTTCAATATTTATCACTATTCCAATATAAATGTTTTTAAATTATCTTACTACCCTGGAGATATAAAACTCTTCCCAAATTCCTAAGGTTGATATACCGACCACCATGTCCAAAATGAATCTCATTATACCCATGTATAATAGAAGTATACATGATGGAAGAAATTACATAGACAAAATTTTGAAGTTAAAATATAATGAGAGAAACAATACAGGGAGTAACAAATAATATATCAACTTTAAAAAAAATTATACAAGAATAAAAATAGAAAAGTATTAATGGAATGATACATAGAGTGTGCAATAATAAAATGAAAAATGAAAAGAAAATAAATCCACAAAAACAAAAACCTCTACTCTACCAATATAAAGTTACATCAAATAAGGATTTAATAAATATTTATAAAACAAAACAAGGTGGGATAACATCATAATTATAATTTATTAATATCATTGAAATTATATAAAAAATAAATAACTCACACAAACATGGGACATGAATGATATTCCACCAAACCTATAAGGGTTAACTCATTCCACAGTTGTCCTATTATTTTTTTCTATCCTAAAGGCCCCATATTTAATGAAACAAAGGTCCCTTTATCTTTCCCTAAACACATTATAATAATTTAATTCTATACCACATAGGCTACAAAGTTCTTTCAAGATTCCACTACAATGACACTCCAATAATGGAAATAAATGTCTCTTCAATACCTCGCAATGGATGATTTAAAAAAATCAAAAAAAGTTAAATGTAGGATTACATGGGGACATTATCTCTAAATAAACCCCCATAATGTAATTTAATATGTTCATATTAAAGATTTCAGAAAATTAAAACATATATTATAATTATTTTATTAGATGATTATCATAACATTAAAATCCACTTATACATGTATATATTACACGAAAACAGGATTATCATAACCATTAGAAAATTGATTTAATATAAGAAGTTATTTCATTTAAATAACTAATTTCAAAATAATATTATCAATATCATGTTACTCAAATATTGTTTTCCCCATTATACAAGTCCAAAAAATTTTATTTCCCCAAATGATATATATCGAATAAAGGCCATCAATGGAATAGAATAGATTAACCATTTATTATACCAGATAGCATCATAAAAATTCATAACAATGAAATAGAGATGAAAACCATTTAAATACTATAATTCCATAACCAAAATTTCAAAATTATATAACATTATCATTCTATTTTATCAAAAACCATTGAAATACCAAAAATAATTCACAAATACTGCATCTCCACTGAAAGATAGATGAAAAATGATAATTTTCCTTCTATATACCCCTTTAACCATAGAATAAAAAATAACTATCATTCAAATGTAATCTCATTATGAACTAGTGGAATGCGAAACTATATATGTATATCATCTAAAATAAGTTTGAGAATTAGAAAATGTTGATGATAAGAGCAGGATTGGGATGGATTGAACATTATTTATGTGAAAAGGAACCACATTTTATTCAGATCAAGGAGGAATCAATATGTGAAGCAATAGTGAAAAAGAGCGAGTTCCCTATTACATTCAGTCATTTTGGCCAGAAAATCTCATAGTTGGGTGTCTAAATGAGAAGGGAAAAAATATAGAAATTTTTATATTTAAAAAACACATCATTAAACCATTGAATTGTTAGTGACTCTCCAATATCCACTTTCTATCCCACTAAATCCATAGTTCATTAAAACCAATAATATGATCTAATAACAATAAGAACACCCCAAATAGATAGTTTACCAATTACCTAATGTCATTGTTCAAGGTATTAAATGGATACCTACAACCACCTCTTAATTTTTTTCTTCTACTGTACTTCAAAATACCACTCTTAAGAATTTTTATACATCTTACTTTCTCTAAAACCCAATATTTTGATTTTCCAAAATACCATGAAAGATCAAATAAATATTAATGAAAACCAATTAAATCAAAACCTCAATTTTTAATATCTAATAACCCACTATGAATTTATTATTCTTAAATTTATACCAAATTATATCCAACCTAAAATATAAAGGAAAAAAATATTAATTAATTTATTTACTAACTATGTGGGTCTTTTAAAACTCCCACCATATTTATTTTCATCCAAGAAAATTAAACCTCATTTCCCCCAAGGGATATGTACCTACATTGTAGAAAAATATCCACCTATATATGAAATCCTACTAAAATATTATTACTATTACCCTATAGATAAACTCCAAACACCAACACATACTTATAAAAACTGTATAAGAATTTAGTTTATAAACATTATAATTACCTATATACCCATACTAATAGACTCCCCACTATAAAAAAGAAAAACTATTGACAACTTATACTAATACTTAACTATAATTCCACATGGGATACTACAAATGGGATATGGAAACATATAGATTATGTATTCAAAGATCTAGTAAGCACCACTAATTGACCTTAACTCACATAAGTGTGAATACCTCCAAATTATATTTTTATAATTTTTATAAATATATTGAGAAAGGTTGAATGTGATCACATAAAAATAAAAAAACTGAAAAAAATGAACAATAATTAGTGAAAATCGTAGTTTCATTCAAATGAAACTATACTATTTTAGAACCATTTTATATGTACAGACTCCAAACAATATAGACTTTATCCCTATCTTTTTTCTCCTAAATGTGATCCTAAAATGAAAAACCCAAATCATCTAGGGTTTTGATATATTATTCCACATTTTTCTTCCCATTATGATAACCACAGAGATAAATGTTTATTAACTTCAATCCATGTCTATTTATCTTTATAGGTTTCAAAATTAATCATCAAAATGTTCAATGTTTTGAAATAATCTTCTCTAATGTAAACATTATAGGGCTCCTGTAATATGTTTTACTTATTATTAAAAATAGGATTCATGTATGAGTAGCGACTAATTCACATTTTCATCAGCTTTCACCTCTGTACACTTCCCTAGAAGTGTAAATAACTAGGTATACACATGTTCATGTGATTATGTAAATTATAATTATAGTATAAAAAATTAAAAAAAATAAAACATTATAGAATATGAGTAACCTCAAAGTATAATCATAGAACAATAATAAACACAATTCAGTTTACTAGAATGAGTTATATCCATGGTAATGGATAATAATAACTCCCACATCATAAGGAGTATCTATTGAATCATTAATTATAATTCAAAACATCATTTGAATACTATATATTCCAAAATAAATTCAAAGAGGGTAAATAAAACATTTACATCCTTTTTATATGGTATATGTTAAATTATCAACCATACATCCTTAGTAAAGAGAAAATAACTGATATAAATGATTTAGGGTACCTTATTTCCAATTACATTCGGATTCAATGAACCTCAATACACATCAATTTATTTATCATATAAATATCACACATCCAAACTTAATTCTTATTTATTATATCCACTTATATAATACATTCTATAAACAACCTTGAAAACTCCTTATAGAAAAACATGTAATATAAAATATAGTTTAAAAATAATAAAATCATAGGAGTCCTAGAAAATGATATAAATTTGAAATAAAAAGATATATGGTAAAGATATCAATCATTAATAGAACATATATCCCTTGAGATAAATTATATTTTATCCATTGGGAATAATAATACATGTTACAATAAAATAATTCTTATAGGGAAAAAAATAAAGAGCCCATCTAATCCCATAGGTTATCACAAAACTTTTACTA
Source organism: Viscum album (assembly GCA_963277665.1). Classification (NCBI taxonomy): domain Eukaryota; kingdom Viridiplantae; phylum Streptophyta; class Magnoliopsida; order Santalales; family Viscaceae; genus Viscum; species Viscum album. The sequence continues at coordinate 1,860,635,230 of OY728119.1, forward strand.
CAAAATTTTCCTCAATAACACAACACTAAAAAATAAGGCACAAATCCTATATAAACTATAATTTACTTAGGACATTCCTCCTTATAACATTTCACTCTTATAGAAATACTTATTTTAGGGAAAATTCTACATAATAGTTTCACCGAAATCTTAAATTACCAAAAGACTCTAATTATTAATAACCCATTTGAATGCATTGAATTGAACCGAACACACACAGAGACAAACACATACAAGTAATAATTACATCATCAATGTCCTAAAATTACAATTCTATAAGAATTAATTCCCACTATTTTGTAATTATCAAGGTCAATTAACAAAAAACACCATAAACAATAACACTCATTCTACCCTAATCTCCTATAAAACCCCATGATGAAATTCATCATTGATATAATATTTCAAAGTGGATATATATATATAGAAATTTAAGAGAGAGTCCTAAAGGGTTCAAAACACACAACCAAAGAAAAACATAAATGAAAACTAAGAAGTCCATGAAGTCTTGATCAAGAGAGTAAGATAAAAGGAAATGAATAATGGGTTGAAATAAAATCAATTAGAAAAACCACTTACTTTAAACAAAACTCCACAAAAAATGAAATATAAGAAACTAGTTATCATAAATCAATAGGTTTGATAAATTTCCTTATCATTTAATGATATTTATATATATTGAATGAGAATATGGGTTCTAATACCAAATAGAAAAGGAATTGAAATTACACATAATTATTATCAATTAATTAATATTTAAAAATTATTATCAATACAGTTTGAATGGACCATTAACTATCATCCGAAAAACCCATCCCTTAAATTTATACATGTGAAAAATTATAATTATTTTATTTAATTACAATTAATTAATTATATCAATAGAATGGAATGGTTTAACCTTTATATCATAAAATATAATAGAGAAAAACATTGCTAAAATAAACATTATAAGACAATAAAACTTGGTTTAGGTCAAAATCATAATTACGGTTATTATTAATATATGTAGGTATAATTAAATTAGGTGAAATAAGAAAGAAATATTGTACGAAAAATACATATTAAACCAAAATAAAAAAAAATCACTTCACATTTAAATATGGATATGAATAACAAAAATAATAATTTTTAAATGAGTTATCAGTTCATATATTAATATTAAATGGGTTTCTAAAGCAACAAACACCTAAAAAATAATCATACTTCAGTAAAATAACTACCATTAATGTTTAATTTTTATAGATGCATACATATAAAATACATCCATTGATATTTTGAAAATCAAAATTTTAATTTATTAATATTTTAAGAATAAACTAAAAATGAATTCATATGTATTTTTACAATTAAACACAAAGTATGTTGAGTCCATAAACATTATTAATCTCTATGATGATCGTATCACATAATACTTCTACCTAGTTACATCATAAAAAATCATGATTTTTAATATTGAGTTAACTGAAAATAATAACTACAAATAATATATTACTCTAGTAAGACTCTTGAAACTTCCCTATGAAAATTATATTTTTCGAAAAAATCATTATTTATTTCTAATTTTCATTTTTCTGACAAAATTCTGTAGAACTATTTCTTCCAATAAAATAGAGACAAGAAAGAATTATTTTTATTTACCAGACTCCTCTAACTAATGGATATAACAACCCTCTAATTTTAATGTGAATACAACATTCTCTAGTGAAAAAATGATAATCATAGATATTATTAAATTAATCATATAATAATAAAACTAAAGTGTAAATGATATGAAAGATGAAGGATTTTATTTGGTTTGATGAGATAAAGTCACCTAAATGTATAAAAATTAGAGGGGGATAAATGTGGAAACAATTAGGGAAGAGGAGTGATTTACCCTCCCTTTTTACCATTTTTCTTGAAATTCCCATAATGGTTTGATAATATATGAAGGGAAAATGATGAAAATGTTCAATTAAGAAAACTGTTATGGGATCCACCATATATCGTGTGGCTCCCCACTAACCAGCTTGCGGACTACTTGTTTCCTTGTGTATACCAACCATCCATCCATTGGAAAAAGTGGTTATACCACCACTGGTTAGATCATTGGGTAAATGGTGGGTCCAAAATAGGTACCATATGTATATCATTAAGAACTTTTGAAAATTATTATTTCTAGAAAAAACCAAAATAACCATCATAATTTTTTTAGTTATTATTCAATCTCTAGAACCAAACATTATAGTTATTAAACACACTAAAATATTTAAATTAAGATCAAAATCTGAAAATTATATCATTTCTAAAACTTCAAAATATTTTGACACACTTATAATCTAATATTTTTAATGTTTCACCATATTATATATATATATATATATATATATATTTCATAAATTAAAGACTACATAAATGGTTCATTACACCTACATACATTTTTGACACCACTTCCTAGTGCCAATTAATAATTATACCCTTTGAAGGTATGAATTGGTGTATATCAAATTAAAAAATTAAACTTCATGATCCTATTGTAGGGTTATAATGAACAAAAACCACATACTCACTGAATATAAATTTGATAAAAAAACATTACACATTCATTTTTTACTTGGTTCACCCGCAAAATGTTTTGACCAAGGATCATGCACTAACATTAGGATCAGATAAAAAATTTACTAGAATGTATGGAATGTAAAATTTTTTAGAGTAGAATAAATGTATATTTTAGTACACAATAACACAATATTTTTAAATTTCACTTCTCTATTTGATATAAAAATTACTAACTATAAATAAAACTTATATGTTTGACCAAAAATAATAAGAATCAAACCTTTATTGGGGTAACAATACATGATGTAATTATTATCATGTCAATGTTCATATTAATAAAATTATACTAGACATAAATCAATCCATAATATCAAAATCAACTCTATAACTTGATATAATTTATTTCATTCCCATAATTCCTTTCTCAATTATGCCTCATATGTTTGAGCTATGTTGATAGGAATTTTCACCACATCCTGATATTTCATCAATGGATAAGACATTTATAGGATTTATATAGCCTCCAGAAACCTAAAATATATACTCCCCTTTATTAGATAGTAAATTCATCAAAATATTTTCAACAAATATGTTTTTATCTTTCTCAGTGGCCTCCTAATTTAAGGATTGGTGATTATATAATTATTAATATTGTGGTGTTAGAAAATCTAAAAATATATCTGATGAATTCATTATGGAATAATGATAATTATCATGTGAAAATATTTTTTATTCACAAACTCTATGATATTGAATTAATATGTGAATCATAGACAATGACTAAGAGATTTTTTCTCCATTATTAAGATCGCACTTCATCAATAAATACCGACATCATGTTGCAGTACAACTATTTTATAACATTCATATAAAATTCATGCACAAAATAATTTGTCATTAAAGAAAATATGTGTAGATTCCTCCACTAAGCATAATATTCACTATTTCACAGATAAAAATAAATTGTAGTCACCTATCATACACAATTGGATATTATATTCCAAAAAAACATTAAACACGACTTATCTTCATGAATCTTCGAAACATAAATTATCAATAATATCAAGAGTCGTTTTGAAATATTTAACAACATGTTTTTTAATATGAAAACCCAAAATTAATATCAAGTTTATTTAAAATAATGATTTTTATAAAGATATACACATTATGTTAACAAATTTTATTTTCAAAGAATTATAATAAAATATATATTCTTGATTATTTCTATATTAAATCATCATATTCACTATCAAATCAAATATTTACTTCTATTAGCCTATTAAGAATAATATTCACTTTTAACATGATATTAAATAAAGCAATAAATTCCATTTTATTATCTTTCTAAAAATAGAAATTACGGTTTATGCTATTCAAGTGAATGAATTATCAAAAGATATAACATCTCATTATACTTATCCAACATTATTGGATTTCATTTAATAACACATAATAAGAAAAAATAGAGAGTGTATCAAACTCACTATAATAATCTAAATTTATTTATGTACAAATATATTATTCATAATTATTATTCAACATAATATGTTGAATTCAACTAGTCATATCATATAATTAACACATATAATAGAAAAATAATTGTTTCTTAAAATCAAAAACTATATCTATTTTTTATAAATTCGTTATCAATTTATTTTAGACCATATTTTTATTAATTTACATAATAATAAAAATATCATTTCATATCATATTATAAACCATTATGGTTAAAAAATTAATTAAAATTTCTTAATAATAGTGAATTGTTTTAATACAACAACCTATAGATTAACAAAAGATATATATTTTCCTTCTTGAAAAATTTATTTTAACCCACTTAAATCATGCTTTAAATTAATTTATTATAGGGAAATATATATCAATTGCATAAAATAAGATCCAACACAAACTTGAAAAAATATCAATTTTATGTTAAATTCATAACTTATTTTTTAATTGTTAACATTTATCTCAACAAAAAAATTAGTTATTTAATCCATATAAATAAATTTATAATTTTAAAATATTTCAAAAAATGTTTTAACATCATAGAAATAATTATAGAATCATTTGATTACAACTATACATAGTTAATCTCGAAACTAATTACTATATATACTTTAAATACAATTTACAATTGAAAATTCCTTCACTTTAGTTTGTATACTTTTCAAAATTATATTTTAGATTATTAAAAAGCATAAAAATAGAATAATCTAAACACCAATATAAATCAAAAAATAATATAATTTATATAAAAAAATAACTCAGACAAAATATTTTCAAGTGAACAACATTTAATCACATAAAAATCAGTTCATGTTAAGCACCAATTAAAAAATTTAAATGTTACTTTAGTATTAAATATTTTCAAAATCATTTGAAAACATAGAGGCTCATGAATCACTATAGTTTCAAGAAGATACATTATTATCATTTTTATATTACATGTCCCCATACACCATAAAATATTCAAATTAAATTCTAGTACCCATTATTAATTATTTCAAAATAAGTCGCTATTCCATAATCAAGTTAATATATAGAATAAAAATATTTATTTTATATTAATAATCATTATAAGACCAATTTTTATGAATTAATGTAAACCAAAAAAAGATATGATATTTGAATTAATAAGAGAATTTATACTATTATAGTAAAACATTAAATATATACATCCAAGTATCATATGATGGCCCGAAGTGATTCGAAAATTACACAACTATGGATATATGTGAATTAAATCCTTGATTAATGAATCAAAATTGACAATGGTCTTGATGAAATCCTATGACTTGATATTATTTATATTGAAACCTCCAATGAATGAGTGATACAAAGAGTTTATCTATTTGGATAGATTTTCACAAGAATCAACCCAAAGAGGTCTTTATAATATCCTTTAATAATCTTACATATAAGTATTAGATATACATTTCCTTGATTTCATCAATTAAATATATTATGAGATCGAACATTTATATTACTTCTCTTACACTACTATGATTTTTTATTAAAGTTTTCTTAGTTAGAGAATGATTATCATTGATTAGTGGCATCTAGACTAATTCTACATTCACTAGTACTCTATAATTTTTTCCCTTTATAATTCATACTACCACTCCAACTTAAATAATGTGTATATTTTTATCAAGGATTGAATTCATATTATTTCCATCAACGGAATTCTCAAAAATAGTAGTTTTCACCTTATTAATAACCATTGTATTGCATGTGTCTTTTTTTGTGGACAACATGGTCAATATTTAGCACTCCATATACTAATTTTTCTGCTAAAATATGGCCAAAATTATATACTAACCTAATATCAAATCCCTTAATTATACTATCATTGTAAAAAAAGAATAGTAATACTTAACCAAATGGTTCTATTTTTCTAGGAATCTTGTTCTGACATCTTCATGAACAACTGTCCCCATTTTTAAAACTCCATCATAAAGAGTTGGATGGGTTTAACCCCTACATTTAAATATAGGAATACCATTTAGAGCTATACCCTTACCCACATACTTGGTCAACTTTGGTTTTTGAATCCTCTAATAGTCATCATGTCGTCTTTTTTTATCCCTTTATTTACATGATATTACCTAGATTCATGACCAATTATTTATTTCTGAAAAATAGTATACTTCAAATTTTATAACCTCAATGAGATCAGATATGTCTAGTTGTGATTAATTGGTTCCTTTAGTTTCATAGAAATAATCTGTATAACAAAATTAAATGAATTCCATGTCATTATATTCCTTATAGATGTTTCCTTTAGCATATTTCATCTTCCACCATGGAACATCCATTTTTGAAACATTATACTACTTATCATTTCATAAATAGTTCCAATAAAAAAAATAATATGTTCTCATATAAATTTATAAAGAATCAAAAATCCATTTTTTGACTAAACATATTACTGATTAAAAGCCTTTTATAATTTTTTATGAAAAATAAATCTTTATCTTAAACTAGTTTTAAAATATTATTTATCCTATTTTGAATTTATTTTTCCAATTAATCATAATTATATCAAAAAATATACATGAAAATAATCATAATACATTAGTTCACAAGATAAATTCACATGATGAAAACAATGTTTTCAACGACTATATAAATTGAAAAAAATTACATATACCATAACATGAAATGTATATACTAAAATTTCATTACGTCTATATTTTAAACAGGGGTCCCATGACCAGGTATATTAATTCATCACCTATCACCATATTAAATAACCATTAAGGGAACATTGATGGTGTAAAATAATCATATAATATTTGTTTGAATTTTCTCTTATACTTATATTTTTACATGAAGATAATGAATAATTTATATCTCTACTAAACAATATTTAGCATATATCATCCAATTTATAGTATAATCATTATCATAATTGTGATAAAACATAGGAGAAAATCCCTAATCATTTAAACCAAATTAATTTAACACACATTATATATATATTATCTATAATTTATAATTATATTATATCACATATCGTCAAATTAAAATAATTAGTATGATTTTACCGATGTATCATTAAAAATATATTCCAAATAATATAATGTATATTAATTATAACAAAATAATGAAACTAAATTCATGTTTTTGTATAATATAATAGTTAATGAATAATATTATATATTAACACATATTATATCTCCCTATATCGTAAAATAATACATAACCAACAAACTATTCAACATTATTCTACTTGAGCTTAATAACCTCATAATTTCCATCATACCAATCAATTCAACCACAAACATCCATAGAGACTTAGAAATATAATTTTAGTGTAATAGAAAGGAACACATGAATATTTATCATACTTATTATTATCCTCAAGTTTCGATTCAAAAAATAAACTAAATATTGAAATCATAAAAAGGGAAACCTCTCTTATGGAAAATTTTATCATCTAACACTGATATGACCCTGTCCCTAAGTAGAAACAGAAAATGTCCTCAAATTTTCACCTTAATCACTAAAGCCTTTCAACTAGATTTTAGGGTCTAATTTTTTCACTTGACTAATGATTTACAATCTAAATGATTATAAAAATATATATCAGTTATAAAATTGTGAATAGTGTAAAGTATTTAATTCAAATTAATATTGTAATAAAATTACCACTAATTGTTTCAAAAAATTCCCATTAATTTAGTGTAACCAAAATGGGTTCCAACTAGAGTTGTACTTTTTTCAAGGGACCTACTTTACAAGATAATCCCATCTCGGGGAATTAATTATATAAATGTTTTATTCTTGAATATTAAATGTGCCAAATTTTTCATCATGTGGAAAAATATAGGTACACCCATACATTAGTAGGTGATGAAGTCTGTGACCTCACTTTCTAAATATTGTTCAATAATGATGTTATTTTTTTAAAAAAATATTATAATATTATTTATCTGAATTTTAAATTTATAGCTTACTATATATTTTTTTAATTTTATATAACAACATTATAGAAACTCATTAATATATAGTTTAAAATATAATATAAATTTATTTAATTTTTACTTTTTGAGGCATGATTTATAGAAAAATTGGGTTAAAATTGGTCAATTAAGTCTCGAGTAAAAATTGGGGCAGTTTTATGTGGCCTAATCCATATAGGTCTAGATCAAAAGATGTTCCAATTATATCATCATAACATAATACAACCAAATTAACCCAAAATAAAATATATAAAAAAATTCAACTTTATAACTCTAAAATCACCAATATACCATATTCATAATATCCCTACCCATATTATTCAATAAACAATGTCACTTTCCCTTAATAAAATTACTAAGATAAATAAATAAATTAGATGTGCATGAAAAGTGTATAGAAAATATCATAGTAAAAAAAATGAACCCCGTATATGTGTTATTATATAATGGATTGATCATATTTAAACAATTCAAGACATTAGGTAACATATTTAATTCGGTGCTTACCCATCCACGAAAAAAAATTCTTTTTACCTCAACCAATACTAGTGAACACTCTATATTTCTACCAAAGTGAGTTAAAACCTCTTATATGGATAATAATGTATTTATCCATATACATAAAGAAACATATCATACCCTAAATCATGGTTTATCACATCACATAGAAAAATGGAAAAAATTAGTTGTAGTAAAATAATGGATGATAAACACAACTAAGGTTCAATACCGTTTTTAATACCAATAGCTTATTAAGAAACTCGGTGTAAGGAATAACATAATAGAAGGATTACTTAATTTAGAATATTATATAAAATAATTTACTTAGATAATAACTAACTAAAATGAATAATATACACAAGGTAAACAAAAATAGTATCTCAATTGAAATAATCATCTATAACAAAGAACATCACAACACATAAACAATCCCTTTGATCATATATTATGGGGGTCAATAACAAGACGACACCCATCATATAATGAAATATCATAAGGTATATCTCATCACATAACAAAACCAATGGATTGTATCATATCAAAGCTTAAATACGATATCACTCCATAGAATATCCAAATAAAAACATTTTTATTTCAGTATAAAACATATCAAAATATCAAAAATTACACAATATTATATAGTATATTTTTTAAAACTCAATTAATGGATTTGATAAATCATAACATCCATTACCCATTTATAAAAACAAATATGATTGTTTATAAATATAGGTTAATTCATTAATAAATAATTTCCATTTTTAGTTCATAAAATCACGCAATAATTCATTTTAAATTGCACAAAAATATTCATTTTTCCAAATCAATAACTTATAAAATAATCTATGACAATATTTATATCTTGAATAAAAAAACATATATTATTATTAATAACACAATAAAGTTTACTCAAACATCTCATTGATTAATTATTATTTTTAAAATATTGATATACTATAGTATTATTTAGTATCTTATTTTAATAAATTATTAACCTAACTTAGCACATTTACCATAAAATTCCCAACATCTGTAATCCCAATAAATGATCCCTTTAATGCCAATATTTCAAAAAGCTTCATTTTAAATGATAATATTATTTAGAAACAGTAAACCATTAATTATAATTCACAAAATAGTTTTCAATAAGAAAACATATCCAAACCCCACATTAAAAAAACATTTTATCATTATAATTAATCATCTATCATTTAAATAAAAAATGTAACTCCGATAATAATAAAACGAGTTCAATACTAAATCACTCTCTTATTAACAATAAATTTTAATTCTATAACAACATAATTTTTCAGAACATGGAAATACCACTATAATATATTCTAAAAATCAAATAATATATTAAAACATATATATAATAAAGGATTATAATTATATGAAAAAAATACACAAAGGATTAAAATTATATATTTTTCAACATAATTCTATTAATTGATTAATTAATCTTATAATGATTATATTGATTTTTAAAATAACATAATAGTTTCCCATTTTTTTAATTCTATTAGAATATCAAGTCACTAATACTAGAAATATTAAAATATTTAGTTCCTTTGAAATCCCAATCACATTCCAATTTAACTCAACAAAACATGAATTCAAATCAATTTTGGTTTCAAAAAATATTAAACTGAAAATAATAAAATTTTAATCCAAATATTATAAAATATACGAATTTACAATTATTATCAATACCAATTTTAATATTATGTCCAATTTCACTTTCATTGACACAATTAGATAATAATTATTTTTTTAATCAAATCATATTGAAATAAATATTCAAGTGTGGTGCTCTAATTTTATACAAATCAATTAATTTAAACATATACTCAATAATATGAATTCCAAATATAATAAATTAATCACACTCAATGATAAATTTAGAAATATTAGACATAGATTCTATTTGAAATAAATGGATTAAACTTAAGGGGAAGTATGTGATCATCTATCTATGAACCAAAAAAAATTAACACATGAATACAATGTAAAATATAATCATACTAATTTGAAATTATATATCATAATAATTTATAAGTATATATATAATCAAGAATTAAGAAATCATTAATCAACAAAAATATAAAAATAAATCATTCGGCTCATAATCATCTTAACATCTTGATTTTCACACATTGAGAAGATGAAAAATTCACCAAGAATTAGAGGATAAACCATCACTTCAATAATCGGATACTAGAGATAGATTTAGGATACAAAACATCATTAAACTATCAAATTAATATATATTTTTAGGTTAAAATAATAATATTTTTACCAAGACATTTCAAAAATAACCTATTAAAAATGGGTTTGGTCAATACCAATAGAATAATGTTGAGTCTCTACTAGAATAAGATGGAAACTATGATCTCTATAGATTACTATTGACATCTTGGTGTCCATCATGGAATAAAATCCCTCTAGAAACACCAATGTGATTTCAATTATACTCATCATATTCTCTATGGTATGTTCTTATGAAATATAATTTCACCAAGTTGTTTATGTATTAAAAATTACATTTACCATTCATTCTCCAACTAAATATAAAATCCAACATACAATAAAATAAATAAAAAAATTTAAATTTTAGTTTCAATGAACACTTGATAAATTTTATTTTTTATAATGATATTATTTTTATAGACTATTATGATAAATAGTTTACGTGTATGGTGAATTGATTATTGATAATAATGATAATTTGAATGAATGAATTTCATAATTATATATAAGAAGATATTATTTAAGGGGAATTATTAATGGAATATTCTTACATATTCGTATGTTTTTATTATTACAATATGTGTGTACACATCACATGTACATAAAAAAGGGATTTCACAGTGTATATGAATTGAAATTGAAACTAATGTAATCACCCCATCCATGATATGTCTTAGTTTTTAGGTCATATCATCCTAGGGAATATTTGAATGAAGTTGAAGTTATCATTATTTGATTATTTAATTTTTTATATGTATTTTTTATATTAATATTTTACATTAGTTTACATGTTGTATGGTTGTATAAAATTTCCATATATATATTTGGATATTTTATAAAATTAATTTCTTTTGTATATTATTTTTTATCTATTTTTTATTGTCCAATTTTTAGAGATATATAAGAGGTAAAATAAAAACCCAAGTTATTTTATAAGCTACTCAATGTTACATTCAATCATTATATATTTTGGGGGGGGGGGGTGCACTTAAAAAATTATGGTGTTTTATCTTAGCGGCAAAGTCTTCTTTAGTATTTATATTGAGAAATTATAAAAAATAATAGTTTTATTGGATTAAATATTTTAACATATTGGTAGAATGAAGATATAGGAATTATAACTCAATAATAAAAAAATATAACTACATTGTATAATTAAAATTGAAAATTAATTTTAGGGTATTACATGACTACATAGAGACATTTGATGTGGTTATTTAATTTCATATTTTCTCAACCATGGGGGTTATTATATTTTGAGTTTTGGGATAATATAAGTTATGTGGTGACCTTTTATATGGTTGATTTCATGAGATTATGAGTTTATTTTAAATAGATAAAAAATGGATTTTATTAACAAATATATATATTTTTCAATCAAATTTTTATCTAAGATCTAGTAAACAGTAACTAATGAGATGAATATGGAATACTTAATTTTTTTACGACAATGTTTATATGTTACATTCTGACCATAATTTTCACCCATCAATCATACCTAGATTAATTCAGAGTACTACTAGCACATTTGTGCATCCCCTAGATCTCCGATTATTGGAATTAAATTTTTTGGGGTATAGAAAATTTCATCAAGAAAATGATTATTATAAAAACCACACCTTTTCTATTATAACCATTAATAAAATTTTAGAATGAAGTGTTTTCAACATAGATATAATAGACCGATTTATAATGGATAAAACTATGAATAAATGTAAAACAAGAATAACATGATGCATTCAGAAAAAAAATTATACAATTTTTTAGTTATATACTCGAATAAAATATAAGGGAATCAAAATTCAAAAGTAGGTGATATTTTGAAAATAGAAACTAGTATACTAAAAAAATACCCATTATAAATTCTATGACTCCCCGAAAACACTATGGGTTATCCAATCAATAGAACAACTCCTCCCCCATATCTAAAAACCAATATCTATAATCCAAATTTAGTAAAAAAAAAGGTGCCCTAACATTACCAGTATCATGCTACCCATAATCTACCGATCCACTGAAGTGGAAAAACAAGGTTTGTTAATATATAATATTTTATTTCCATAATTTCCATATAATACTCTTTTATATGAAACAATATCAAGATAAGGATAGTTAAATAAAACAATCCCAATCACATAAAATCTTATAAAAAATCAAAAAAAATAATACAAAACCACAATAACAAATATATAAAACAAAAATAAACAAGCATTAATGTTTTCAAAACAAAAATAATAATAAAACAACAATAGTGTTGAAATATATCTCACACAAGAAAGACAATAACAAAACCCATGTGAAACATAGTCCATGTGTAACCACCATTGTTGGGTACCACCTTCTAATTAGAGATCCCACTACCCCTATATATAACATTGTTAATTTCAGCAAGCTACCCTTACTCAAATGGTAGTTCCCACTACCTCACCATATCATTATTAGTAAGGTCATAAAACCAATGTGAGTGTTCAATAAGATTCATTCATATACCCTCAAATAATAAAACAATCAACAATTCAATCTCAACCATTACGTATCAACATAATTAAAAATCTAATACTCAAAACTCAGGGAAAAAATATAATAAAAACGGAATCAAAACAATTTCTATCCAAATTTAATAATTCAACACTATTGAAATTAAATACCCATATACCATTTTCTGAAAAAACAGTCATAACTAATATATTACCACATTTCATTTTCTAAAAAATATTCACACCAAGAAACATTCATTTTCAAAACTCAAAACTATTTCAGAAATAATCATTTAAAGCATATATAAGTTATTAATTAAATGCCAAACTAATGGCCTAGAATATTTATTCACTTTAAATACATGGGAATCCACCAAACATAAATATGATGACTTTAGGAACCCACACCATAATAAAATTATAATAAGATGATGTGAAAGTTTCTAGAGTTTCTTTCTATCAATCCACACAAAAAATATTATAAGAATCGAATAAGTGTTTTTTCTAGAGGAGGAATATTCCAAAAAATATTCTAATAAATATAGATACTTTAGTGATAGTGAACTAATAGTGTTGGAACCCCCAAAATAATACATAAACAGAAATATTGTGAGTGTTTTTAAGTATTTTCAGCACCCGAATCCATAGTCCCAGTGACCATGCATGTCACTACTGAAAATCATTGTCCTTGAAATGACCCAATTTCATGGGACATTACAAAGTCACAGTGTTCATGAATTTCACCCAGGAAAACCCAAAAATGGCACAAAATTTAATATATATCAATTTAAAAACTCCCACACTAGAAAACCATTAAAATTGCTTTTACAAAAAGAGGCCCTATAATACTCCCCATCATAGAATATCGAATCCTAGGGATGCCAGATTGTGTCCTTATTATTGAATATATAAAGAATATATTAATTCAATAATACATCCCTTTCTAATGAATTCTCTTTTACAGTACCATGCCGTAAAGTCACATGTATCAATGTGATAACTCAACCTCACAATATATTCCCTCTATGGACCTTGATTCAAATAGTATTTTGAATAAATATTACATTGAAATATAACTCAACCTAATCCAAACAGATAATATATGTGGGGTTATGAATTCAATTAAAAAACTATTAAACATGAATATAGTCATGAATAATACTATGTTGGTGAACTAAATCAAATTGTTACACCACATATTGGACATGATCAATCACCTAATGTGGGCTGAGAAACCTATGAATCAATATTCCATTCTTCTTGATACTTCTCTAGCCTAACCCGAGTGACACTTTTAAGAATACATGATCTTACAAAACACACTAATGTTCATAGGTGATGATCTATATAGATATTCTTCTAGAACCAATTCCTAACAATTTACTCTCAAATGAACTAATTTTTCAGGTTTTTTTACAAATAATAAAGAAAATTAAAGTAGAATATTCCACCTCTTCTCCAAAAAATGGATAATGAAATTACCAACTATAAACCAACTTGAAGGGATCCATCCCAATCATAAATTGATAATTTTTATTAAATATGATATTTAAACAATATATATTATTCACCCAAGACCCAAAAAATCCATGAAATATGACCAACACATTCCCTATAACATATGGGTCATTCAAAAGTAAAATAATTTTTTCTAAGGATGATATATTTTAATGAATTTAAACTATGTATCCATATTATTAATTAAATATTTCAAAAAAATTATGTGAACTAAGGATCCAAATACGACATAATCGATGTTGACACAACATGAAGCTTATCCAATTCCCTAAAATATATGAAATGTATATCGTTGTATTATTCTCTCAAATTTCAATTATGTGATATTATTTTATTATTCTATCTAAAAAAACCTAACAAAATCCTGATTCTAGGACAACTTTGGGAAAAACACCACAGATACCATATCAATCTGATTCTAATATATTTATATTCTTTATATAATCCTTACCTTGGACATAAGTCAAGTCAAAAAATCCTTTTGGCTCACATAAAAGGGAGTTACACATTTTAAAAGGTAGCATCTTCTCTCAAGTTCCATTCCATTATTTTAATAATTCACTCCTTATTATATTATTATTATTCTATTACATAAAAAAATAGTATCAAAAATATACTAGTATGTTTTTATGGGAATTATTCTAACTATACTTACACATACCTCCATCTAATGGAAAGTATCATACTATTTCTATGCACGACGAACTACTGCCTCACGAAATGTTGATTGATCGATTTTTCCTACCATCAATCACGGTGTCCATTATGATGGAACTATATTTATGTATTACATATATTATCGTGACTTTATTCTTCTGTTTTATTATTTAAATCATACTTTTTTTCTTTCGATAATGTGTATATGTGAAAATTTCATTTGAGGAAGTGCGGACTACCGCCCCCTCATAGTGAAATGACTCATTCAGGCCATACATGGAACGCATAAATGATGGAAGTAGTAAATTTTTTTAAAATATATAAAATATGATATTTTACTAGAATTATAATTTACCTATGTATCATTTAGTTTTCATTCATTTAAATATGAAAAATAAACTAGAGGAGCATTCACACGTACGTACGACTTACCGTCTCAAGGAATGAGGCATTTTATTTCTTATATCCAAATGTTATGGACTATTATAAATACATATATAATTTATAAAAATACATATATTATGGATATATTTGATATTTATGTTTGGAATATGACTCTGGAAAAAATTTACTTTTAAACACAAGGAATTTTTTTAATTATTACAAGTTGACTTTTTGACTATAGTAATGAACATCAACAAAATGACCGATATGAACTTGAATAATTATATGGTTGTCATAAAAAGGTAATAAATGATATAAAAGGAATAATAAACTTGATAAAGATTTTGGATCATGTTGATGTTAACATAATTTTATTACTTATGGAGATAAACAATGGAGAAGACAAGTTAGATACAATGTAAGGGACTTGGCCTCAATCACCTTTCATCGATACATATTTTGATTTATACATGACTTCATTTTATACATTGTATAAAACCCTTTTAATTTTAATTTCATTAAATGGAAATATTTTTTCTACGATGCATTTTACTAAATTACAAAAATAATGTTTCTTTTTAACGTACGTGATGACAATGTCCTTTCCACCACTGCGACCATTATTTTACATTTGAATTCCTTAACTAGACAAAATTTATTTAAAATACGAATAGATACCATATACCCCATTCATGTATTTTTTATTGAAAATGGTTTTGAGAAATTATTTATTATGTCAATATTGTGAAATATTATATAGTGATTGGAATGTGGAAATGATATCATTCGTTTATGATTGTTTTATGTGTATGATTCTGTTATGATTCATGGGATGTTTTTATGTATATGGGTTGTTCCATGATAAACAAACGTCGGGTGAGCCTGAGATATCTCTCCAATGCATTGGGTAACATGACGGAGGTAAACATTAATGTTTCCCCTAAGAGATTTTGGGAATATACAATGATGATTATTCCAAACATAAATCCTTATGTAGATATGAAAGCTAAAATGTAAGTATGAAATTGATGACACACGTTACCTTTATGATTTACGATTTCTATGAGCTATTCATAAATCTTATGAATTCATTAGGTATGGTAAAGTGAATATGTTTTATGATTGAAAATTTTGACTTTATTGATTTGTATGTATTGATGAAATAATGATTTTGATCCTTATTTTATAACCCTTACTAAGATTTTTATGGTCTCCAGTGTTTTTGTAATGTTTTTCACTGGGTATAAGGAAGGGTAAGGGAAATGAATAATTCAAGAAGATTTATATCAAGAAAATGATTCTTGTTTTATTTAAGGAGTAATATTGACGTGAAAAAAATTGGTTAGAGTAGAAGTGTCTAATTTTTAATATTTGACATGTAATGTAATAGTTATGGCCTAATTCTATACAATACTAAACCTGAAAAGATCCTCAATGTTGAATTATTGACATAACTTCAGATTATGAAATTTTTAAGGCTGGGGCCTTATAGTTGGTATCAGAGGTCAGTTTAGACAACTTTTTGAGTTAGGACATTGTTAAATTAATATCCACAAATTATTTTTACTTTATGTTATGATTGAAATGATATAGCATTTTAAGATTACTATGTTGCTTTGCCTATGATATTTATGTGTTCAGAAATATTTTCCACAGAGGAAACATGGAAACTATGAACAGACATATCAAGAGGAAAACAAACTTCCAAATCAGCAACCTGAGATGGTCAGAATAAGAACTAAACATTTTATTGTAGTGTTGGAAAAGTTTACTCCAGCTATAAAGGATACTCGTAACCATCCACGAGATCAACTAGATCAACCCTAGAGGAACATGTTAGTAGTGGACCCTTTCATGGGGAAACTTCCCAAATCATTTAGAGGATCATCTGACCCTATGATAGTTGAAATGTGGCTTAATGTAGTGGAAAAGATTTTTTATTTCATGGCATGTTCAGAACATCGAAATGTAATTCTTATTGTTTATCTTTTTGAAGGTGAAGCTGATCAGTGGTGGTCGATGGTTAAAAATATCTAGGGTAGTGAGGAGATTGATGATCCTGATTGTGATGAATTGAAAGGTATTTTCTTGAGAAATATTTTCTTAAGGAGGTTCGACTGAGAATGGAAAAATAATTCTTGGAATTGAGGTAGGTGGATGACTCAGTGGCTACTTATGAAGAAAAATTCACTCAAATGGAAAGGTATGATCCAAATATCATTCAAGATATTGTTAATAAAATAAATTATTTTTAGTCACGATTAAAACCAATGTATCGAAGGGATTTCGATTCACATGAGTTTAAAAGTAATGATACACATTTTTTATGTGTGTAGAAGGTGGAATTGGTGTTTTCTGATGATTAGGTGTTCTTTAAAAAAACATAATAATAGGTCGACGTGGCAGATTAAAGGTAAGAATTAATAAAAAAAAGGTCTGATGGAAAGAAACTTATGTTTATAATTTGTGAAAATTGTGGTCAAAATCCCACTAGGGAATGCCTTTTGAATTCTAGTAAGTGATTCTGATGTGGTAAAATGCGACATAAGGCTCTTATTTGCATTGAAAATGATCATGTTAATTGTAAGAAAAAATATTATTTACAGTCAATAAAATTATTAATGTGAAATGAAATGGGTCATTATGCAAATGAGTGTCCAACAAAGAACTAAAAAATAGGAATGCATCCAGACTACAAGAAGAATGTGGTGGTGAAATATTTTGCAACTAGTTTATAAGATGTTAGGCCATCAAATGAAGTAGTATCAGGTAAATTTTTTGTTTTTTCAGATTATGACAATGTGATTTTGGATTTAGGGTCTATATATTCTTTCATTTTTTGAGAACTTTTATACAAAATTGGGAATTACATCTCAAGTTTTGAATCATGAACTTGTGTTAAAAACACATAGAGGAAATGTTGAGACAAAATGAAATTATAATAACCTTATTATAATTGTGTGAAGAAAGAATTTACCTGAAAATCTTATTGTTTTGCCTTTAGAAGAGTTTGATGTTATTTTGGGTATTGATTGAGTTTCTGTTTATCATGTTACGACTAACTGTAGAGCTAAGTAGGTTTATTTTCAAAAAGAATATAAGTTTATATAAAATAATGAACCCTTACTTTCGATAACAGGTCAGGAATCTGAAAAAATAGTAAACGATGGAAATGAATGTTACCTTGCACATATTGTTGAAAACAAAGGAACTGTTCAGATTAATGATGTTCTAGTGGTAAGTGACTATCTTGATGGTTTTCTGGATGAGTTTTCGGGTATAATACCTATTTGGGAAGTTGAATTAAAATATGAATTAGTTCTTGATGCTAAACCAAATTCAAAAAAACCTTATTAAATGGCTCGACTTTAACTTTTATTGATAAATAGGAAATTTCAAGAGTTATTAGATAAAGGTTTCATTCTACCTAGCACATCACCATGGGGTGATTATATCTTGTTTGTTAAAAAAAGATGGTTCAATGAGACTTTTCATTTATTATAGAGACTTGAATAATATCAGTATTAATAACATGTTTCCATTACCTCATATCGATGATTTGTTTGATCAGATCCTGGGAGATCATTATTTATCAAAGATTGACTTGAGGCCGGGTACCATCAATTAAATTTAAAGGAAGAAAACATTCTAAAGATCATGTTTCCTACAAGATATGTCCATTATGAACTTGTAGTTATGCCTTTTGGGTTAGCCAATGCAACTTCTATATTCATGGATCTTATGAATATAATTTTCCATGACTTATTGGATATGTGTGTTGTTGTGTTTATTGATAACATTTTGGTATATTCTTAATGTAAAGAGTAACATCAATTTCATTTAAGGGTTGTCTTACAAACCTTAAAGGTATAAAAATGAATGGTAAATTCAGGAAGTGTGAGTTTTGGTTACAATATACATAATTCCATAGTCACATTGTTTCTTATAATGGTATAAATATTGATCATTCTAAAACAAATGTTTTTAATGAATGGTGAAGACAGCAAATATAAATGAGATTTGTAGTTTTCTAGTATTAGCACGATATTACAGGAGGTTTGTTGAAAATTTTTCATGGTTGTCTAGCACACTGACTAAATTAACTCAGAAAGGTGTTATATTTATATGGAAAAAAGAATGTGGTGATTGTTTTCAGGAATTGAAAGAAATATTGGTGAATACTCTAGTATTGGAATTACATTTCCAAAATGGTGAGATTGTTATTTACAACGATACTCCATTTAAAAGACATGGTTGTGTCCTAATGTAGTATGATCAGGTAATTGCTTTTGATTTACATCAGTTGAAACCTCAGGAGTTAAATTACCCGAAACATTATTTGGAATTATCAGTTGATGTTTTTTCTATTAAAATTTTGAGGCATCATTTTTATGGAGTAAAGTGTGAAATATATACTGATCATAAATGATTGAAGTATATATTCACTCAGAAATAATTAAACATGAGACATAAGAGATTGATAGAATTAATCAAGGGTTATGATTGAATGATCTATTACAATATGGGGAAGGAAACTAAATTTGATAAATAATTGAGCCAAACAATTATGCCACCTTAACCATGCTACGTTTGGAATGAGATCCTTTGGTTTATTATTTGATTAATATTGGATTTAAAGTTGTTGGTGCAGGGTATTCCATTATTTTGTTTTAGGTGGTAGTGAAATAGCCTCTATCAGATAGAATTAAGCAAGCACACAAAGAAGATAGTGAGTTGGAGAGAAAGGTTTAATTGGTTTAAAAGGCTAAGTTACCAAAATTTAAAATTGATAAAGATTTTTTTATGGTTAGGAAATATATTATGTGTGCCTTGTGATTAAAATTTAATGAAATATTAGTTATTTGAAGCTCATAGTTATCCGTTTTAAGTTCATCCAAGCAGTAATAATATGTACAATGATCTTCGAGAGTATTACTGGTGGGATGAAATTAAATGTGATATCGCTGACTTTACTGTGATGTGTTCGAATATACAAAAGGAAAAAAGAAGAATGACAGTTACCAAAAGGAATGATTTATCCTTTTCCAATGCCAGAGTGGAAATGGGAAAATGTGTCCATGGATTTTGTAGTGGGATTACCATATACTTCTCGATTTAATAATGCAATTTGGGATATTGTTGATCAATTGACTAAATCTGGTCATTTCATACCAATTTGAGATACTTGGTCTCTAGATCAAAATTCTTGATTGTATATAAAAGTGATAGTCTGGTTACATAGAGTTCCACTCTATATTGTTTCTAATTGTGATCTCAGGTTCAAATATATATTTTGGTTAGGCCTTTAGAAGTCATTGGGAAATGAATTAAATTTTAGTATTGCTTTTCATCCACAATTAGATAGATAATTTTAATGAACAATTCATAACTCGGAAGATATGCTACATGCTTGTTAAAGGGATTAACAATGAATATGGGACCTGATTCCCACTCAAATTTACCCAAGTGAAGGAGGTAGAACAGTCCTTGTAGTCTAGCTTGGGTTGTCAAATCCTCAGAGACCTAAGAAGTAATCTATAGACACATACATTTTATGGATTTCTTTTGGATTTGAATTAGCCAACTTGGGATGATTTAAGATGGTTTTAAATGAACTCTAAGAGACTAAATTGAATTCAATTTAAAATAATTATTTGATCCTAGGTTATCACTTTGGGTGTATTGGACATATTCCATTTTCAATTATTTCAATTTATTTTATTTGAGATGAGTTCATTTAAGGAGATCAAACAACTTCATCACTTAATGATTTTATACAAACACACCATAATACTAATCACCTATACACTTGGTAGAACAAATTTATGAGAACTCCAAGGTAAATGTTTGTATTATCACTTGAAGTATGTGGCCTTAGAATCCAACAAGGATGAAGATGTTTTAAAATCATGAAATAAAAATCTCAATTAAAAGATGTGATTATAAATTAATGGGGTGATAAATAACATCCAATACATCCCCTTTATACTCCCTTGTATAAACCCATAAGTTGGTTAGCCATACCTTGATTTTATTTTTTCAATGGAAGCAGGAAGTAGACTCCTGAAAGAGGAAATGGGGAAGTAAAAAAATAATGAAATAATGATCACTCCACTGTTGTGAGATAACTTCATAGGGTTTGGTGGGAAGAAATTCACACCTTGAAACAACAGTATCAAAGTGATATTATGAAAAATAGAATAAGATGAGAAGAAGACTTTTATTAAGAAAATAAAGTGAATTGAACAATGTACATGTGAAAGACAAACTTGAGACAACAAAATCGCAGCATAACATTACAATGAAAGGAAGTTAAAAATATGATCAACTCATTCAACAAAACTTCCTTAAATAGGCATATCAAGATGAATGGGTCGAAATGCCAAGATTAAAAATAATCCCACTTGATTATGGTAAGCCTAGGGTGGTGGAAATTAAGGGAGAGTGGACTTCGTTATTGTTGACACGAGGTGGCATGTAACACCCGAGACTTTTATGTTATATAAATCATCAAAGGAATCTTTTTCTACACATCACTTGCTTGGCTTACTTTACACGCAATCGCGACCTTCCTCGATAGCTTGCGTCGTACGCAATACCGAGTTTCACTAAACAACAATATGCTATTAAAACTAGCCGTTATGAATAGTAATAACCACTTTTTGAAATTTTATAAATTTTATTTTTCAAAATGGACTTCATTTTTGGACTCAAAATATCGAAATTAGCCTAGGGTGAAATTTTGGTATTTTTCTGAAAACTTTCAATTTTTGATGAATAGTGAAACCACTAAGTGGTAGGTTAAAAACTGAATTTTGCATAAAACATAATTTTACCACTTCTGTGAATGGAATTTCAAAAATCCGACAGACACGGTTGATATCAGTAAGTAAAATGTGGTTCAATGAGATAAAAATAATTTTTTGGTGAATAGTAACTTTTAACTTTTTTTACCGCGGTTAATAGTAAATAGGATAACTAAGGGTAAATATGATATTACTATTACCCTAACACATGTCCTAATTCTATTGGACAAGTGTAATTCGACCAAAAACAAACTTAGGAATAAAAATATGACCATTTAGGCCCACTTGGATTAGATTAGGACATTTATTATTAATTTATTTAAAGAAGTGTTAAAATAGTTAAAATCAAAGTTTAATAAGTAAATCATTTTTAATATGGGGTTATACATAAGATAAATTCGACTATAAATATTCATTAGAAATCTAAAAAGATTTCCTACATAATGGTATTTTATTTGTAATTTTTAGACATCAAATAATATAATTTATTTATGACACAATGATGATGCAGTAATTATCTTATTAATGAAATATTGACATAATTGATGTTATAAACACCAAAATAAATGTAATTTGAGAATTTTTATGAATTCCACTAATTTTCTAGGTTACTATGATATATTAGTGTTGATTTAATCAACTTGGTTTGAACATATAATTCTGTTATGACTTTCACAAAAATCATATATCAAATAGTGTCAAAATTAAAAAAAATAGTTTTTAAATAAAATATTATATTACTAATTGTTATTTTATTTCTAAAAATCTAAGGCTCGGCCAAATGACTTAGATAAGGATATATATATTAATAATAAACAATTTGGGGTTCGTTTGGCATGTTATAGTAAGTTTAATAACCATATAGTGAAATAAAACAAAAAGACATGGTAAAAGTTAAATTATTTAACTTAGAGTTAAATCTAATTGATAATGTTAAAATAATACCCTAAACTTGTCTAAATCTTATTGGTTGATAGAATTTCGACACATCCCCACTTTATCTTAGAAATAAGACCCTTTGGAACCATTATAAACCGATTTTGACTTTAATATAAAATAATATTTTGAGATATTCCTAAGGTGCCCCTCTCCTCCCTTATAAAAGGGCACCTCCTCCCCCTCCTCCTCACACCAATTTGAGCACTCAAGCTCGGCCAAACCATGCCATTTTCTCCTCTCCACTTCCCTAGAATAATCCTAGAGGTCCCGGTCTTCTTAAAAGACCAATCTTAGTTCCTTAAGTGGAGGATTCAAAGAGGCGTTCCAAAGAAGAGGTAATATCCATTACCGATCTTTTCAATTTCGTTCGTCTTCAACTTCTTCTTCTTTAGTTGTTTCATGACAAAGTAATAACATAAGTATTAATTACATACTGATATGTTATTATAAATATGAAACAACCCTAATTCACCTTCTGTCCATCCTACGGAAAAATGAAATCACCGCGCGTGCGTACGTACGGAATACCGTCTCCACGCTGTGGTGTAATCTATTTTCCACCATCACCTTAAAAGGATTGGTATAATGGTGTAATGAGTAACTATATATGATTATTATGAAGTAATATTGATACTTAAATAATATATATATACTCCAATACAATTCCACGATCATAGGAATGATATCATCACTCGTGCGTACGTACGGAATACCGTCTCCACGATGTGATGCGACTCGTTCTACATGATCTTCATTTCATAATGATTATATAAATTAATTGAATGAATGAATATGGTATATACTACACTAATACCATTATGTAAATGAATTATCTATAACCTAAAGATAAGAATAAGAATTTATTCAACAAAACACGCATAAGAACAAAAAGTTATAAAGACCCGAGTAACAAGTAACAATGAAATATTACTAACAAGAAGCTAATAATATGACCATATATGATATCATATCAATATGTATGATTCTGGAATAAGTCAATAACATTATTTAAACCATTATACAGGATAATCGGACACGAACAAAGCAAATCAGACCTAAGGTAAGGGAAAATATCACAATCTCATTTTTATCCGAGATTGTTTATACTTTGGTATTTACTGGGGTGTATTTTATCATCCACATCCATGTTCCCTCAATATGTAATATTGTTTCCATCCACTTACAATTGTTTAAATCCAATTTTACCCTTCGGTGAGTTTTTAGTAAAGAATATGAAAGGAATCTTTTGTCGTTTTTCATACGAGGTACTTTTTGAGTTTTCCGACAAAAGTACGAAGAATGTTTTTCTTTAACATATACGGCAAGAATGGATTTTTAAAAAATTATTTCCAAGAATCTTCCTTTATAAGTTTTCAAGTTTATTTTTGATCAACTTCTTTTAGTATGACATGTTAAGAAAAGAAAAGTGTTTTTGAATAAGAAAGGATATTTTCCTCAAGAATGGAGTTCAAGTGTTTTATCAAAATTATTTTCCATCTAAGATAATAAAGGGTTCTGTTTTTATCCCTTTAATTACATTGATTTGATTATGTTATGAGGGAATTATTTTTATGAAGTCATTTGCCTTATAAGATTTGTTTTATGATGTCATGATGTTTCAAGAATCCCATTTTTGTTACATGTGTTATGCGATGATGTATGTTTTATGATTATGTGGCACACATAAGAAAGGATTCATTATAAGATGGGTGGGACCTATATCTCCCTCCAATGCATTGGGTAAAGATTTTATATCTCATGAGATAGACATGACTTGAACGGAAGGTTATTTCGGTTCAGTGATACAGGACTGAAACGAGGAGTCAACTCGGTTCAGAAAGGGACTTTGTACACTAAGATAGTCTTGGCAATGAGTCATGACTAACAAGAAATGATTTTCCATGATTATGTGTGCATGCCACAATGTTTCAAGTCTTATGTTATGATTATGGGGATCTCATTTTCACTTCTATGATTTATTCCATGATAAGATATTATCATCTCTTTTGCAGGTTTTGATTTTCAAAAAGATATGATATGATTTTTATTTCCTTTATTTGCCCTTGCTGAGAATTTGAGCTCACCCTTTTATGTTTTCTTTTCCCCAGGTCAGGAAGATGGATATTAAGTAGAATATGCTAAAAGGGACCCTAGATATGATGAAATAAATGGGAGACACTGTAGAAGATTTATGAACCGGTTGTTTATGTTTCCCAGTTTCTAAAGACACTATACCTATACGGTCCTTTGTGGTTTTGTCATATGTTGTAATAAGTGTGCTTCAATTTTGGAGTATTAACAATGTATGTAAAGTATGGGTCGTTATAGTTGGTATCAGAGGAAAGGTATAGTCAACCTTTGGAAACTAGGATGTGAAAGCCTTAGTAAGAACCCTAAGGATAAGTCTAAGCATAGAACACAATCTTAGAAATGGCCATGAATAACCTAGGATAAGACCTTAAGCATGAAAATTTTATTCTTGAATTATGTGGTTTTCCTATTATAATTAGTGTTGCTCACACTATTCTTCTTGGTTTTAGTCAATGGCTGGAACCCGAAGGAACCGTGTTAATACGGAATGCGATGGGCAATGCAATGATTGTCCCCCTGAGCAACCAAACGATATGGGAGCTGGAATGCAAAATCTTGTAGCCATGCTCACACAACTTTCTCAAGCTATGAATCATGCAGGATTTCCAAACGAGCAAAGGAAGGAGCAACATTCTGTTGAATCCTTCATGAGGAAGCGTCCACCTTCTTTCAGTGGGTCTACTGATCCATTAGTTGCTGATCAATGGATTAGTACTACTGAAAAGATATTTTCAGTTCTTCAATGTTCTGAACATGATAAAGTCATCCTAGCAGTGTATCGTTTGGAAGGAGATGCTGATCAATGGTGGAATCTTATTAAGAATACGAGGCAAAGGTATGAAATTGAGTCAATGGAATGGGACGAGTTCAAGAACTTATTTTTCAATAAGTACATCCCTCGTATTCTCCGAACAAAGATGAAGAAAGAGTTTCTTGAACTGAAGCAAAGGGATGATGAATCTGTTGGTACCTATGAAGCAAATTTTACAAGACTTGCAAGGTACGCTTCTGTTATTATTATCCAACCAGAGAGTAAGATCGATCGATTATTTAGTGGCTTAAAACCAAGTCTTCGAAGGGCGTTATCCATAAGAGACTTCAATAGCTACGAGGAAATCGTTCGATGTGCTCTCAAAGTCGAGATGGAGATTGGAGTAACCCATCAGTCACATGGGTTTGATAAGAAGAGGAAGATGGAATTCAAAGAAAAATCTAAAGAGCACACGGAAAAGAAGATGAGCTTTTCCTTATGCTCAAAGTGTGGAAAGAAACATGGAGGGAGTTGTCTTAAAGGGACAAGTAAATGTTTTAAATGTGGAAAAGAAGGTCATCGGGCATTTGAATGCCGTGATAATGGGAAGAAGATGTCTAATGACACAAACAAAGGAAGGGATACACAGAATGAACCTACTACACTTCAATGTTTCAAGTGCAAGGAGATGGGGCATTATGCCAATCAATGCCCAAATCCAAGGGTTGATGATGATGGTCGACGTCAACAAAATCTTAAGGCTAAAGACAAAGGAAAGTCACATGCAATTTCTATCAGCGATGTGGAGTACGATAACGATGTGGTGAAAGGTACACTTACCATCCACTCTAAAGTAGCAAATGTTTTATTTGATTCTGGATCCACCCACTCTTTTATTTCTAAAGAATTTTCTACTGGTATCACCGTATTACCTCAACAATTAGATGTTGAGTTAGCTGTGACAACACCTAATGGCACATCAATCGCATCAAAAGTTTATAATTCTTCTCCGATCGAAGTTTGTAGGAAAGTGCTTCCTGCAAATCTTGTGATCCTTCCTTTAGTGGAATTTGATGTGATTCTTGGCATGGATTGGCTTTCTCTACATGGAGCTCATATCAATTTCCAAATAAGGGAAGTCACATTTCATATTCCAGATCAATCTACGATCGTCTATCAATGCAAGGATGAACATAACCTTCCAGTGGAAATTTCTTCCATCTTATGGGTATTGATTCCACTTAATGAAGGTTATTTATCTCAAATGGTTGGTGAGAAACTCACGATTAAGAATATGCCCATTGTACGAGAGTTTGATGATGTCTTTCCGGAGGAATTTCCGGGTCTTCCACCAAATCGTGAAGTTGAGTTTTCAATAGAACTCGTACCGGGTGCTTTGCCTATTTCAAAGACACCTTATAGAATGGCCCCAATTGAGTTGCAGGAATTGAAGAAGCAACTCCAAGAGAATCTTGATAAGGGATTCATACACCCTAGTGCGTCACCTTGGGGAGCACCTGTTCTATTTGTTAAGAAGAAAGATGGATCAATGAGACTCTGCATTGATTATCGAGAACTTAACAAGATCACTATCAAGAACAAATATCCTCTCCCACGCATTGATGACTTATTTGACCAACTACACGGAGCTCAATACGTTTCCAAGATTGATCTTCGTTCAGGGTATCATCAATTAAGGGTCAAAAGGGAGGATATACCAAAGACGGCTTTCCGTACAAGGTATGGACACTATGAATTTATAGTGATGCCATTTGGTCTTACTAATTCCCCTGCTATCTTCATGGATCTAATGAATAGAGTCTTTAGAGTCTATCTTGATCAATTTGTGGTAGTCTTTATTGACGATATTCTTGTCTATTCAAAGAGCAAGGAAGAGCATGAAGATCACTTGAGAATTATATTGAAGACCCTGAGAAAGGAGAATCTTTATGCCAAATTTACCAACTGTGAATTTTGGCTTCAAAAAGTTTCATTTTTGGGTCACATAATCTCAAAAGAGGGGATATCTGTGGATCCAGAAAAAACAGAGGTTATCGAAAGATGGTCAAGACCAACAACAGTAACTGAGATCTGAATTTTTCTTGGTTTGGCTGGATATTATCAACGTTTTGTAAAAGATTTTTCACGATTATCTAATCCACTCACCAAGTTGACTCGGAAAGGAGTTAAGTTTGTTGGACGGAGGAATGTGAAGAGAATTTCAAGGAGTTGAAAAGAAGGTTATCCAGTGCACCTGTGCTCACACTGCCTTGTAGTGGAGAAAGGTTTGTGATCTACAGTGATGCATCCAAGAAGGTATTGTGGTGTGTTCTTATGCAAAATGATATGGTGATAGCTTATGCCTCACGACAGTTGAAAATCCATGAGCAAAATTACCCAACACATGATTTGGAGTTGGCTGCGGTAATCTTTGCATTAAAGATTTGGAGGCATTACCTTTATGGTGAAAGGTGTGATATTTATA
Source organism: Viscum album (assembly GCA_963277665.1). Lineage (NCBI taxonomy): Eukaryota > Viridiplantae > Streptophyta > Magnoliopsida > Santalales > Viscaceae > Viscum > Viscum album. The sequence continues at coordinate 1,860,664,101 of OY728119.1, forward strand.
CTGATCATAAAAGTTTTATGTATATTTTCACACAAAAGGAGCTGAATATGCATCAAAGAAGATGGTTGGAGCTGATTAAGGATTATGACTTCTCAATCCATTATCACCCTGGGAAAGCAAACAAGGTGGCAGATTCATTAAGTTGACAAGACCATGCTAGTTTATCCATGATGAGGATCACAAAAGATCCAATATTTATGGATTTACAAAGGATGGATCTTGGAATTATAATAGAAGGGGAAAATCTTATCTTTCTCAAATGAATGTTCAACCATCTATACATGTGAAGATTAAAGAGGCACAGAAAGAAGATGTCGAGTTACAAAATAAGGTGAGAAATGTTCCTGAATTCAACCTTGATTGTGATGGGATAATAAAGTTCAGGAATCGGGTTTGTGTTCCTCCCATCCCATAATTAAAGAAGGAGCTTCTGGATGAGGCTCATAGTTCTTCATTCTCTATTCATCCTGGAAGCACGAAGATGTATAGGGACCTGAAAGAGTACTTCTGGTGGGATGGCATGAAAAGAGATGTTGCTGAATATGTCTCTCGATGCTTGGTTTTTCAACAAGTTAAAGATGAGAGACAGAAGTCTAAAGGGATGTTACAACCATTACCCATACCCGAATGGAAATGGGAAAACATCACTATGGACTTTGTCACAGGACTTCCTAAAACATCCAAAGGAAATAATGCTATTTGGGTCATAGTTGATCGTCTTACAAAGTCTGCACACTTCATTCCTATTAGAGAGGATTTCTCTCTAGATCAGATTGCCAGGATATATGTAAAGGAAGTGGTAAGATTGCATGGATTACCACTTTCTATTATATCTGATCGGGATCCGAGATTTACCTCAACGTTCTGGCGAAGTCTTCAGCATACTCTGGATACAGAGTTGAGTTTCAGCACTTCTTATCATCCCCAGACATACGGTCATTCTGAGAGAACAATTCAAACCCTAGAAGATATGTTGAGAGCTTGCTCTATGGATTTCAAAGGAGGTTGGGATCAACACCTACCTTTGGTAGAATTTTCTTATAATAATAGCTTTCACTTCAGTATTCAGATGGCTCCTTATGAAGCTCTCTATGGAAAGAAATGCAGGACTCCAACTTGCTGGGATGAAGTTGGGGAAAGAAAGCTATTAGGACCTGATCTCGTTGATGAAATGGCAGAGAAGGTCAGATCTATTAAACAACATATAAGAGCAGCTCAGAGTCGATAGAAAAGTTATGCCGACAACCAAAGAAAAGACCTAGAGTTTGAAGTGGGTGATAAAGTGTTCTTACGAATATCTCCCTGGAAGAGGGTTATGAGATTTGGAAAGAAGGGGAAGTTGAGCCCTAGATATATCGGTCCTTTCGAAATACTGGATCGTGTTGGGAAGGTAGCTTACCGATTGGCGCTTCCACCGAATCTCTCTCAAGTTCACGATGTGTTCCATGTATCTCTCCTGAGAAAGTACATACCTGATCCTTCACATGTACTCAGCTCAGAAGTTGTACCGCTGGAGCAAGATATTTCTTATGAAGAACAACCGATAGAGATTCTGGATCATAGCGAAAAAGTCCTACGAAACAAGACCACTCGATTGGTGAAAGTTTTATGGAGGAACCACCAACTTGAACAAGCTACATGGGAGCTTGAGGATATGATGAAGGAGAAGTATCCTCATCTGTTTGTTACAAAGTGACGAATTTCGAGGGCGAAATTCTTTTTAAGGGGGGTAGAATGTAACACCCGAGACTTTTATGTCATATAAATCATCAAAGGAATCTTTTTCTACACAACACTTGCTTGGCTTGCTTTACACGCAATCGCGACCTTCCTCGATAGCTTGCGTCGTACGCAATACCGAGTTTCACTAAACAACAATATGCTATTAAAACTAACCGTTATGAATAGTAATAACCACTTTTTGAAATTTTATAAATTTTATTTTTCAAAATGGACTTCATTTTTGGACTCAGAATATCGAAATTAGCCTAGGGTGAAATTTTGGTATTTTTCTGAAAACTTTCAATTTTTGATGAATAGTGAAACCACTAAGTGGTAGGTTAAAAACTGAATTTTGCATAAAACATAATTTTACCACTTCTGTGAATGGAATTTCAAAAATCCGACAGACACGGTTGATATCAGTAAGTAAAATGTGGTTCAATGAGATAAAAATAATTTTTTGGTGAATAGTAACTTTTTACTTTTTTTACCGCGGTTAATAGTAAATAGGATAACTAAGGGTAAATATGATATTACTATTACCCTAACACATGTCCTAATTCTATTGGACAAGTGTAATTAGACCAAAAACAAACTTAGGAATAAAAATATGACCATTTAGGCCCACTTGGATTAGATTAGGACATATATTATTAATTTATTTAAAGAAGGGTTAAAATAGTTAAAACCAAAGTTTAATAAGTAAATCATTTTTAATATGGGGTTATACATAAGCTAAATTCGACTATAAATATTCATTAGAAAGCTAAAAAGCTTTCCTACATAATGGTATTTTATTTGTAATTTTTAGACATCAAATAATATAATTTATTTATGACACAATGATGATGCAGTAATTATCTTATTAATGAAATATTGACATAATTGATATTATAAACACCAAAATAAATGTAATTTGAGAATTTTTATGAATTCCACTAATTTTCTAGGTTACTATGATATATTAGTGTTGATTTAATCAACTTGGTTCGAACATATAATTCTGTTATGACTTTCACAAAAATCATATATCAAATAGTGTCAAAATTGACAAAAAAATAGTTTTTAAATAAAATATTATATTACTAATTGTTATTTTATTCCTAAAAATCTAAGGTTCAGCCAAATGACTTAGATAAGGATATATATATTAATAATAAACAATTTGGGGTTCGTTTTCCATGTTATAGTAAGTTTATTATCTATATAGTGAAATAAAACAAAAAGAGATGGTAAAAGTTAAATTATTTAACTTAGAGTTAAATCTAATTGATAATGTTAAAATAATACCCTAAACTTGTCTAAATCTTATTGGTTGATAGGATTTCGACCCATACCCACTTTATCTTCGAAATAAGACCCTTTGGAACCATTATAAACCGATTTTGACTTTAATATAAAATAATATTTTGAGATATTCCTAAGGTGCCCCTCTCCTCCCTTATAAAAGGGCACCTCCTCCCCCTCCTCCTCACACCAATTTGAGCACTCAAGCTCGGAAAACCCCTGACATTTTCTCCTCTCCACTTCCCTAGAATAATCCTAGAGGTCCTGGTCTTCTTCAAAGACCAATCTTATTTCCTTAAGTGGAGGATTCAAAGAGGCGTTCCAAAGAAGAGGTAATATCCATTACCGATCTTTTCAACTTCTTTCGTCTTCAACTTCTTCTTCTTTAGTTGTTCCATGACAAAGTAATAACATCAGTATTACTTACATACTGATATGTTATTATAAATATGAAACAACCCTAATTCACCTTCTATCCATCCTACGGAAAAATGAAATCACCGCGCGTGCGTACGTACGGAATACCGTCTCCACGCCGTGGTGTAATCTATTTTCCACCATCACCTTAAAAGGATGGGTATAATGGTGTAATGAGTAACTATATATGATTATTATGAAGTAATATTGATACTGAAATAATATATATATACTCCAATACAATTCCACGATCATAGGAACGATATCATCACTCGTGCGTACGTACGGAATACCGTCTCCACGATGTGATGCGACTCGTTCTACATGATCTTCATTTCATAATGATTATATAAATGAATTTAATGAATGAATATGGTATATACTACACTAATACCATTCTGGAAATGAATTATCTATAACCTAAAGATAAGAATAAGAATTTATTCAACAAAACACGCATAAGAACAAAAAGTTATAAAGACCCGAGTAACACGTAACAATGAAATATTACTAACAAGAAGCTAATAATATGACCATATATGATATCATATCAATATGTATGATTCTGGAATAAGTAAATAACATTATTTAAACCATTATACACGAGCTTCGGACACGAACAAAGCAAATCGGACCTAAGGTAAGGGAAAATATCACAATCTCATTTTTATTCGAGATTGTTTATACTTTGGTATTTACTGGGGTGTATTTTATCATCCACATCCATGTTCCCTCAATATGTAATATTGTTTCCATCCACTTACAATAGTTTAAATCCAATTTTACCCTTCGGTGAGTTTTTAGTAAAGAATATGAAAGGAATCTTTTGTTGTTTTTCATACAAGGTACTTTTTGAGTTTTCCGACAAAAGTACGAAGAATGTTTTTCTTTAACTTATACGGAAAGAATGGATTTTTAAAACATTATTTCCAAGAATCTTCCTTTATAAGATTTCATGTTTATTTTTGATCAACTTCTTTTAGTATGACATGTTAAGAAAAGAAAAGTGTTTTTGAATAAGAAAGGATATTTTCCTCAAGAATGGAGTTCAAGTGTTTTATCAAAATTATTTTCCATCTAAGATAATAAAGGGTTCTGTTTTTATCCCTTTAATTACATTGATTTGATTATGTTATGAGGGAAGTATTTTTATGAAGTCATTTGCCTTATAAGATTTGTTTTATGATGTCATGATGTTTCAAGAATCCCATTTTTGTTACATGTGTTATGCGATGATGTATGTTTTATGATTATGTGGCACACATAAGAAAGGATTCATTATAAGATGGGTGGGACCTATATCTCCCTCCAATGCATTGGGTAAAGATTTTATATCTCATGAGATAGACATGACTGGAACGGAAGGTTATTTCGGTTCAGTGATACAGGACTGAAACGAGGAGTGAACTCGGTTCAGAAAATGACTTTGTCCACTAAGATAGTCTTGGCAATGAGTCATGACTAACAAGAAATGATTTTCCATGATTATGTGTGCATGCCACAATGTTTCAAGTCTTATGTTATGATTATGGGGATCTCATTTTCACTTCTATGATTTATTCCATGATAAGATATTATGATCTCTTTTGCAGGTTTTGATTTTCAAAAAGATATGATATGATTTTTATTTCCTTTATTTGCCCTTGCTGAGCATTTGAGCTCACCCTTTTATGTTTTCTTTTCCCCAGGTCAGGAAGATGGATATTAAGTAGAATATGCTAAAAGGGACCCTAGATATGATGAAATAAATGGGAGACACTGTAGAAGATTTATGAACCAGTTGTTTATGTTTCCCAGTTTCTAAAGACATTATACCTATACGGTCCTTTGTGGTTTTGTCATATGTTGTGATAAGTGTGCTTCAATTTTGAAGTATTAACAATGTATGTAAAGTATGGGTCATTATATGGCAGCCAGCTTTTATCCACGAAATAGATGCGTCTAAATTTCCTTCTATATTTCAGAATTGGAGTGGGAAAAAGAATAAAAAAGTTAATATATGTATGTCTCCTAGCTCTCTATAAATTTTCAGACCAAATTAATTTGTGGTTGCTGAGATATGATTAAATTGGTGGGCTATTTTTCTGGGCCGCAGAATCTGGCATAAAATTTTATCTCTTAATTGGGATTCCCGAATAACCACAATGGAGTCCGAATTAGCACTATATCCTGAAAAATTATATGTTACTATATATTCTCTCTGTCATCCAAAGAAATTTGGGCTTCATGGTTTCTGTATTTTGGGCCCCACATTCTCATCTTTGGGCTGGTGTCCAATCTTCCTTCTCTAAAATTGTTTCCTTTCATCGCCAAATATCTCAATAATCCTTTATGAATACTCCATTGATCCCTGAATAAAAAATGTTCATATTTAAGTATATATACATTTCCCAAAAATATATAATTAAAATATCGATAATTATATTCCTTAAAATAAAATAAATCATTTGGCCTAAATTGGTGTACATTTGGGATGATGTGGACAAATGATGAGAATGGATGTTCAAAATTAAAATTCACTAAATCAGGCCCATAAGATAAAAAATGGTCATTTAATACCATTAAAATTTAATTAAAATATGTCTTTTTATTGGCTAATCACACCCCCAACTTGAGTTATTCTAGTCTCAAGCAAAATATATCTCAATAATATGAAATTCGAATTCCCTTTTCCAAAAATAGTTTAATACACAATGATAACCAAAAAACCTTATACCAAACAATCATGAAAGCCATCAAAATATTTTAATAAATGATATTTTAATAAGAATATCCCAATACCAATCCCATTAATTTTTTCAAGTTAATTGCCGTATGTAATCTAATATCAATTAAGAGTGTTTATGTGTTGTGCATTGCATTAGACATGGGGGTTCATCTTTATTCAAGAGGGAAATGATGGAATAACTTGGTGGAATCACATTTCAATATTAATATTTCTAATCAAATTTTTTTATTGTTTTTTGATTTTATTCAATTTTTCCAGGTTAATTGAAATTGCACATAATTGAGTGAACCCCTATAGAGAGACTTTGTCGATGACTCCCTGGATCATAGACCATAGGGAACCATGTGAAGCCCAAATACTTGGGCATTATCTCAAGTTAACATAGTAAAAAAATTCAAATTATCAAAAATAGAGATAAAATTACTAACTATGGGCTAGACAACTATGGTGTCACGATCCAATTTGTCGAAATCCACGCATTAGGTCATTTACTTTCTCTATGCACAAATTTATTGTTTTTTTAATTTCTTTATTGAATACTTATATTAATACTAAAATTATCACCAAACCTATGTTATTTATTTGGGGGACCACATGAACTCAAACTAATACCACACTATCCAACGGATGTGCATTGTGATTATTTTTTTTATTTGGATGAAAATATAAACAATGAAATATCACATTAGGCTGCCACACATTCCAAAATCTATGCTCGTGAAATTTACATGGATTAAAATCATATTCAGGGAATGCTAAATTATTTTACATTCATTTTCAAAGTTTAAAATATCTATTATCATGTTCAAGGATAAATAAATTTTTCATTCCATTAAGGCTCACGTTTTTTCAAATGATTCATTTTTTTTAAAAAAAAATCAGTTTATCTCCCCCCCAACTTAAAATAACACTGCCCCTAGTGTTTAAATAAAAGAAAATTTAGAAGGGGGTATAGGTATAGACTGAGAGTTCAAAAAGGAAATTGAAAACAAGTATCATGGAATGAAGTCACCTGGTGGTTGAAGTTGAAATTCTTGTTGCTCCCTTATAATTCCTTGATCTCGATGTCACTCTGAGAATTCCCTAGGGGAAAAAAGGGAAACCAATCCAAAAAAACAAAAAAACTATATATATATATATATATATAATAAAGAAGATAAAATATAAGTATATGTATATATATAAATTATAGAATAAGGAAGAAAAAAAAGTCATAGGTTAGTGGTAAGTATGCGCCCCTCTCTCCCTTCGTCCTAGGTTCGAGCCCCCGCGGCATCACCAGTAGTGATGGGGTTTACCCCATGACCTACTATGTGGAATTTTAATTTTATTATAATTATTATATATATTTTTATTTTAACCTACAAAAACATAAAAATATAATGAACTGATGATACATTGTCTTCTTTCTAAAAATATGGGTAAGGTATTACTCAATGATCACACCATGTGACACAGATGAATATGACACTCCTCTTTCATACCCATCCATACTCATAATAAAAGAACATGTCAAAAATGTATTTTTTTTATTTTTAAATTTCTAAATGATTCATTAATCCTATTTAAAATATATTGTTTTTTAAAAAATTCAATGATTAAAAATTTGAAAACCATGGGTTCCCTCCAATGTAGCGCTTTTTTTAACATCATTAGCCCGACATAGATCCTAAATCAATCAATTTTTCCATGGTTCATAGGTTGGCTCAGTTAACTCAACCTATGTTTCATTTTTATTGAATGATTCAATGAATGGTTTTAACCTTTGACCATTGACCTTGAAAATGTAACCACTTGTTTGATCTTGAACCTCTACTGCCCCATAGGGGTACATATGATGCACTACGAAAGGACCTAACCATCTGGACCTTAACTTTCCAAGGTGTAAATGATGTTTTGAACTATACAAGAGCTTGAATTTCCCCGGTTCAAAATGTTTGACTTCGATATTCCTAGATTGGTAGGCTTAAACTCTAGCTTTATTTATCTTTGAATTTTCATAATCTTCCATCCTTAGTTACTCAAGTTCATTGATATCTAATTTCTTTTTTGATCCGGCCAATTAGAGGTCAAAATTTATTTTCTTAATTGCAAAAAAAGCCTTATGGTCTAGTTCAACAGGTAAATGGCATGCTTTTCAATAAACCAACCTATATGGTGACATTCCTAGGATGGTTTTGTATGATGTACGATATTACCAAATAGCATCCAAGATTTTCTCAGACCAATCATTCCTAGAAGGATAGATAGTTTTTTAAAGAATATTCTTAATCTCCCTATTTGAAAACTCATCTTGACCATTAGTTTGAGTATGGGACATGGTTTAAACTTTATGAGAAATCCCATACTTAGACACGTGTGAAGATAATAAACGGTTGTTGATATGTGTTCCTCATTCACTAATTATAGCCCTAGGAATTTCAAATCAAGAAAATATGTGCTCTTTCAGAAATCGAATCACAACATGATGGTCATTAGATTTGGTGGGAATGGCTTCAACCCATTTTGAGACATGATCAATAGCTAAGAGGATGTAGAGGTATCCCCTAGTGTTTGCTAAGGGGCCCTTGAAATTGATTCCCCAGCAATCAAATATTTCAATTAATATGATGGGAGTGAGTGGAATTTGATTCCCTTTTGTGATTGACACTACTTGTTGACACTTAGGAAAGATTTGAATAAATGTGTAGGAATCCCTTGAGATGGTGGGCCCGAATAGAGCACACTGAAGAACCATTATTGATGTTTTCTTAGAGGAAAAGTGGCCTCCACATGCCTCACTATGACATAATTTATGGATGGACTCTTGTTCATATTATGGGACACACCTCCTAATGACCTGGTCAGGGAAGAACTTATAGAGGAATGGATCATCAAACACATAGTGACTAACATCAGAAAGGAATTTATTTTGATCATGAGTCGCTAAGAATTATTGAATTACACATGTAACTAAGAAGTTGGCTATGTCTGCATACCAAGAATAGTCACTCATAGAGTATAGGTGTTCATCAGGAAATGAATCAGACACAGAATGGTGAATTGAGTTGTCTTTTAATTCTATCCTAGATAGGTGATAATCTACGACATTTTCAACACCCTTTTTGTCCTTGATTTTGAGGTCAAATTCTTGTAAGAGAAGGACCCACCTAATTAGTCTAGCCTTGGCATCTTGTATTTGGAAAAGTCATTTTAGGGATGAATGGTCAGTGAATACAATGATGGTGATCCTACGAGATAGGACGTAAATTTCTCTAACACAAAGACAACAGCAAGAAACTCTTTTTCAGTGGGGGTGTAGTTGATTTTGGCATCATTCAAGGATTTCCTTGCATAAGCAATGACATAAGGATTTTTTTAAACGTTGTCCTAAAATAGATCCTACTGCAAAGTCACCTGCATCACACATAAGTTCGAAATGGAGGTTCCAATTTGGATATTTCATAATGAGACGAGCAGTGATAAAGGATTTGAGGGTTTAGAATGAACCATCACATCTTACTATTCAAACAAATGGAGCATCCTTTACTAGGAGAGTATATAGGGGATGAGAGATTGAACTAAAGTCTATGATGAATCTTCTATAGAAACCATCATTTCCTAAGAAATACCTCACTTCCATAATAGTTTCGAGTGATTGTTGGTGATGAATTATGTCAACCTTTTCTTTATCAACATCAATATCCCTACCTGAGACTATATGGACAAGGACTAATCCTTATTTAACCATGACATGGAATTTTTATAAGTTCAAGACCAGGGACAAAACAACCTCCATATTCCTAAGACATCCCTCAAATGTATCCCAAAAGATAGAGAATTCATCCCAGATGACCTCTAGAAAATCCACTACCGTGCCTGAAAATATTCCCATCCTGCACCGCTGGAAGGTTTCAGGGGCATTGCGTAACCCGAAGGGAATGAGTTTGAAGGAAAAGGTGCTAAATAAACAGGTTAATGTATTCTTCCCTTGATCCTCCAGGGATACCTCAATATGATTGTACCCCGAGTACCCATATATGAAATAGTAGAAGGAATGACCTGTGACTATCTCAAGGAATATGTCAATGAATGGTAAGGGGAAATAGTCCTTCGTGGTAAATGAGTTTAGGTTATTATAGTTAGTGCAGACCCTCTATCCACTACTCACCTGAGTTGGAAGAATCTATCCATCCTTATTAGTTATCATTATGATTCCTACTTTCCTGGGAAATACATGGATTGAGCTGACCCACTCACTCTCAGCTATGGGATATATAATACTATCTTTTAACAATTTCATAAATTCTTTTCTCATGACTTCCATGATATTTGGATTGATTCATCATTGAGGTTGACGACATGGCTTTGAATCAAATTCCAAAACAATCCTATGAGTCCCAATAAGTGGTCTAATCCAAGTAATATCAGATAGGGTCCAACCAATGGCTTTATTATGTTACCTAAGGACATATAGAAGCATCCTCTTATGATTAGAATTAAGAGAAAAAGAAATGACAATAGGATGAGTTTGATTTTCCCCTAGAAATGAATACTTGAGAGAAGTGGGATGTTCCTTCAACTCAAGATCAGGTTGGTTTAGAATTTCAGTAGAAGATTGGGACATTGGATCAAGATCAATTTTGTTTCCTAGAGTTTTAGATAGGATTGATTCCCCACATTTATAAGGTTAAACTGCTAGGTTGGCTTGATTAGAATTAGGGAAGGAAGTTAGAGTGGTCTCCCTAAAATTGGTTTCATGAATGGTTTCACTGATTGTTTGACCTAAGACTTCATCATAAGAGAAATTTGAAAATGATTGAAGAAAATTAGATAAACCTCCTTCTTGTGAACAAATGAAATCAATCTCATCCTGACGTAAACATCCATAAAATATTCCTTGATATTCTATAGATTAATTATCAATGATTCCTATCATTTTTTACTTCATGAATTTCCACTGCATCCCCTATTTGTGAGCTTACATTATAGATGTTCAAGTCTAGACTCATGTTTCCAAAGGTGATGGTCAAGATACCATTTCGAACCCAGATAACAGAGTTGATTGTTGCAAGGAAAGGATGACCAAGGATGAATGGGGTTTGTTCCTTATTTCCTACGTTTGATTGGTTTTCAAGGACAATGAAGTCATCAGGGTTGATGAAGTTTTCAACCATTACCAGAAATTCCTTTAGAATCCTCTTTGGAACCCTAATGCTACAATCAGCAAGTTGAAGTGTGAAAAATGTGGGTTGGAGTTCTTCTAGGCCTAACTAGATGTACATAACATAGGGGATGAGATTGACACTATCACCTAGGTCACACAAGGTGTTGACACCTTTTCTCTCTCCTAGTTCAACATTGATGTAAGGGAATCCTGGGTCTTTCAACTTAGGAGGAATGTTCCCTTGAATGGTGGTACTCACATTAGTAGCCAAAACGACTTTGTTTTTTTGTGAAAATTTGCTTTTAAATGTGCATAGATCCTAGAGGTATTTTGAGTATTAAAGAATGGTTTTAATGGAATCTAGAAGTGGAGTGCTTATCTTGACTTTAGAGAATATTTCCCTTAATGTTTCATTCAATTCATGCTTGGTTTTCCCCCTCATGCATTGAGGAAATTGTGTAGTTTGTGGTGTTGTTTATTGAAGAGCTTATTCTTTGACAATGTTATCATGTTTTTCAGTTTGATCATTTGGTTCATTTGATTTTTCATCCATGTTTGAATCTCCCGATGAGTATTGAATTAGTTTTTTAGGTTTCTCAATTGATTTCCCACATCTTAAAATAGTAACATCCTTTATTTTTTCATGAGGTATTTGAGTGCAACTTGACTCTGCCCTTATATTTGAGGATGGTGACACATGTGTAGGCATGGGTGCCTTTCCAGTTTTGATGGTTTGAAGTTATTATTTAAGGGAAGAGACTTTCTTTTTCATCCTTTCCATTTGTTTGCACAGTTGTTCTTGTATTCTTTATGGAACAATTTGGGTTAGTGCTTGAGAATATTGGTTTATCCCAGGTGGATATTTTGGAGGTGGTATGGTTTGTTGTAAATGGACTGGTGGCTGTTGGTATTGGATAGCATTGGTTTGGAACTGGTTATGGGTTTGGTAGTTCTAATGGGGTTAAGTATTTTGTTCCTGTGGTTGGATAGGTTTCTAGTTATCTTTCTAACAGAAGCCTGGGTGGTCATTATACCATGGGTTGATGGTGTTTTGGTATTGAGGCTTTTTAATGTTCAAAGTATTTACCTCCGCTGGGGGCCCTCGTAAAAGAACATCATTTATTGATGGAATTTTTGGGCATTTTTCTGTCTTATGGTTAGGTTTTTCACAAATTGTACAATCAAGGTCTACATTTTTGATTTCATGGACTTTCCTAAGATCAATCTCTTCAATATTCCTAGATATTTCTGTGATTTTAGCCCTAAGGGTTTCTTATTCTCTAAGTTTATAAATTCGTGTATTTCATTGTGGATTTCCCAAATAAATTGAAGTTCCCCATGTTTGGTTTTGTTCAAAAGGCTTTCCAGATACTCATAAGCATCATTTATGGCATTATTTTTGAAGGTTCAATTATACATCATGTCATTGAATTGTTTATTCCACGGACCCAACCCTTTATAGAAAATTCTCACTTGTTCATGAATAGAAAAACAATGGTGTGGAACCTTGTTTATAGTGTATTTGAACCTCTCTCATGTTTCATATACTGTCTCTCCCTCTTTTTCAAAAAAAATTGGATACACTTTTTTAGTGCAATTGTTATGTGGTGGGGAAAGTAGTTTTTGTATGATTGTATTTGTAGTTGGCCCCAAGAGTTGATGGATGATGGTCTCAAATATTTTACCAATTTTTAGCTCAACCCTTTAAAGAAAAAGGAAATAGCCTCATCTAAGCTGATTCTAGTTGATGTGGGGGACTCATGGTTTCTACAGTGTCATTGAACTCCGTAATGTGAAGGTAGGGCATCTCGGACTCCATTCCATGAAATGTGGGAATATGGTTTAAGAAATGGGGTTTAAATATGTAGTTGTCATATCCTAGGGAATTATGTCAAATGAATGAGGGGTAATTGGTCCTGGTACATGTGAGGTAGTCATTCATGTTTTGGTCAACTACATTCCCCAAGTTTGGGGCTGCATCATTTGGATTTCCATTTTGGTTTCCACCTGGGTTTATGAGTTGGTTTATTTGATGACATTCCATTGAATTGGGCTCAATTTTTTACTCTGAAGTATCAAGAGTATTGGGATCTAATAGAAACAATCCCCTAGGTTCACTTTAATCCCCAACCCTAGGACTTTCTACCCTAACTAGACGGTTTGATTGATCGTGGGTGTAGGCGAACATGTGCCAAAAGAAAAAAAACGTGAAAGGGAAAAAATAAGAGGTCTTGGGTGAGAATAGAAGAAATGGGGGAGAATAGAATGGGTGTGGAGATGACTTACATGGGTCCCCATAAATAGTGCCAAAATATGATTCACGCTCAAATTTACCCAAGAGAAGAAAATACAATGATCCTTTTAGTCTAGCTTAGGTTTTGGAATTCTCAAAGACCAAAGAAGTAATCTATAGACATATACATTCTATGGATTGTTTTTGGCTATGAAGTGGACAAATTGGGATGTTTTAAGACGGTTTTGAAGGAAATCTAAGAGACTTAAGTGAATTCAATTAAAAATAATGAGGTGATCCTACGTTATCACTTGGGGTTGATTGGATGTATTCCCTTTTCAATTATTTCAATTTCTTATATTTGAGATGAGTTCATTTAAGGAGATCAAAAAACATCATCACTTACTGATTTTATACCAATACACCACAATACTAATCACCTACACACTTGGAGGATCGAATTTATGAGCACTCCAAGCTAATGGTTTTTATTAGCACTTGATGTATATGGCCTTAAAATTCAACATGTTTGAAGATGTTTTAAAACCATCAAATAAAAATATCAATTAAAAGAAGTGATTATACATTAATGGTCTGATCAATAACATCTAATCCTACCCCTTTATAATCCATTGAATCAACACATAAGTGGGTTTTCACTCCATTAATTCTATGGATTCAATGGAATCATGATGTCGACTCATGAGAGAAGAAATGGAGAAGTAAAAAAACAATGAAATAACGATCACTCCACCATTGTGTGATAATTTCACAAGGTTTGGTGTGAATAAATTTAAACATTGAACCAATGGTATCAAAGTGATATTAATACAAATAGAATAATATGAGAAGAAGAACTTTTATTAATAAATTAAAGTGAATTGAACAACTTACATGTGAAATACAAACTTGAGAAAACAAAATCGCACCATAACATTCAAATAAAAGGAAGCTAAAAACATGATCAAATACATCACCACAACTACCTTAAATAGGCTTATAAATAGGCTTGGGTAATGTTAGATCGAAAATGTAGATGTATATGTATATTAGATGGAACAATACAAGAGGTGGGTGAATTGTAGGTTTAAAAACTTTATGTTTAAACACTTAAGAGATTAGTTTAAAAGATCTTAAACTAATACAATTCAAACAACCACAATTGTATTGAATATAAAGATATGATGTAATGTAATACTATTAGAAAAATAAAGTAATTGTATTCAAGATGAATACAATAATCAGAGTAATACAAGTGTGATGGATTCTACCATAAAGCGTATAGAATCTATTAATACAATATGTAATAGAATAATTCTAATTGAAACAATTACAATTGGAAGTGTAAAGAAGAAATGAAACAATACAAATTCCTTTCTAATACAAACAACAACAGAAATGTAAAAGTATTACAATTCTTTTGACCGAAAGAGAAGGGTTATCCTTTCACCTAGGATAAGAGGTGTGTCTTACCACCACCTTGGTAAGCCCTCGATATGATGATTGGAACATCCGTCTTCCTATCCCCGGTAGCCCTCGATGCGATGATCAGTTTGTCTGTCTGCCTATCCCTGACAGCCCTCGATACGATGATCAGTTCGTCTGTCTGCCTATCCCCGACAGCCCTCGATTTTGTAGGTAATCGGCACCTCTATCTTTCAAACACTTGAAATCCCTCGATTTGAAGACCGGTTGCACAAAGCACAAAGGAAGAGAGAAGTCACAATGTCTCTCTCTAGAACTTGATAGAAGAAAAGTATCACAGTTATTCTTTTTAGGCTTCAAATGACCTCCTATTTATAGTCCTCAGGTTCCAACGGTCATATTTCCTCCAACGGTCATATTTCTCCAAAAAACACAGAGGGACTTGGACACCTGGCATTATAACAGTCATATTGAAACAGAAAACACGACATAGTTTTGATTAGTTTGTAACTAACTCAACGACATAATATTGGTTAAAATAAAAGATATATGAAGATGATAAACAATAGTATGATTAATATGAAATAGGTGTTTTTGACTATGTACCAAAACAAGCATGTTATGATAGTATGAGTATTATAAGTATTACAAAATGTAATGTATTTATATGATACAAAGTAAGATACACAAAAGTGAGTACAATTGACAGTTGGTACAATATGAATGACAGAGTCAGTACGATACAATTGATAGAGTCAGTACAAAAAAATATAGTCTGTATGATCAGTATGGTCAGTATGATCAGCATGGTCAGTACGATCAGCATGGTCAGTATGATCAACATGGTCAGTACGATCAGCATGATCGATACGATCATCATGGTCAGTACGATCAACATGATCAGTACGATCAGCATGGTTAGTATGATCAGCATGGTCAGTACGATCTGCATGGATAGTACGATCATCATGGTAAAAGACATTTGTGATTTCCAGAACAAGGTATAGAAGTCAAAGGATAAATTTTGACTCAACAATCTCCCCCTTTTTGGAATGCACAAAAAAAAGAGTAAATACAACAAGAAAAACTTATCTCCCCCTGAGTTATTGGAATATCTTCTGAATATGAATTTGAATAAAACTAACTCCCCCTTAGGTATATACTTTCCTAAGGATTTTATTCATAGGTTTTCCTTGTTTTTGAAGTATTTGATTAAAACAGTCTCCCTTTGTAAGACATTATTCCCCTTTATAAAACATTCTCCCCCTTTGTGATTTACAAAAAGAATGGAGTAACCTTGAGTTGCCTGAAAGAGTCAGAGAAAAGAAATGCAAGACAAAAGAATGAGTAACCTAAATGTCATTAAAAACAAAGATAGGTTGCATAAGAAATGAAAAACAAATTCAACAGTAATTTTTTTCTCTTTCCTTTTCCTTCTTTATCAGCTCATGAAGAACAACTTTTATCTTTTTATTTTCTTTCTTGTCTTCAGAAATTGAATCACCCTAAGATCTAAGAAGCTCTTGTTGGTCGGAAAAAAACTGATCATGATTCTTAATAGTCTCCTCCTGGACCCTGATTACTTCCTCAAGGGTTTCAATTCTGTCTTGAAAATTATTGTTATCTTTGGATAACACAGAATTTTGTTTCATCAACAAAACCATTTCATCTTTCAAAGATGAAACCTTAGAAAATTTGGACCGAAGAACATTCATTTGTTCTTGCAACTCTTTCACTGAAGGGATATCGACTCCATGAGTTACCTGATTCAATCTTTCAATAGTTTCTTTGTCAAGATTATTGAAATAAATCGCAAGATCATTTGACAAACTCCTTATACCGTCAATTTCAATATCATGGTCATTCACTGAGCTCTCTGTTTTGTATGACCACTTGGTCATCATGTTTCAAGACTTCTTATAAGCGACAAAACATTCAGATAGAACTTTCAAATCAGCTTCAACTGACAAGACTCTCTTTCTCAATTCCCTTATAGAGCCAAAATTATTTTTCTGATTGTCAGTAATGAAATCAATTTTTCCTTCCAGCCTGGGGAAATAGGGAATATTCTTCTCAACCCTCCTTAAAACATGACAATGTAATAACTTTTCTTGAGAGAAATTTTCTGTTCTGAATCAGTATCCTCATCGTACTAATCTAGTTCATCTGATCGTCTTGAGTCAATAATTGGATGTTTTCCTTTTCCTTTTTCTGTCTCTTTCCTTTCATCCTCCACTTTGTCACTGATGACAATAAATTTTTCCGTATGAGAAGATTGAGCACCTTACCTTTCTTGAGAAGGTGCTTTATCTAGAGTTTCAAAAGATTCAACCGGTGTTTGATCGCGATGAGGAACTTGTTGAATACCTTCACTCTACTTTTGGTAATATTATTCTTTACTCATTTTCGAACTTTGAAGGAATTCAAAAAGAAAATATCCTTCCTCTTCTTCAACTTCCTCTATCTATTCCAACAACTGTTTCCCTTTACTTTCTCTGTATGACTATGTAAGATAGGTTATTGATGTATTTATTCCGTCAGTTGGGAACTAGCATCATCAACCATTCTCAGAACTTTAGAGATATCAAAGTCTTGAGCCTTTCTTTTCAAAACAGTTTTCTTTTTCTTTTCATCATGAAGGGTTTCTTCTACCCTTATTCTTTCTAAAAAAGCTTCAGCTGGATCAAGTCCAAACATTGGATCACCTTCCTTTCTCTATTCCTTATCTTTTCTCCACTTGGCCACCACTTCCTTAATGTATCTTGGTTTCTTCTTTGGATTTGAACTGGTTTGCAGATCTAAATTTTGAGGAACAGTAAGAGAAGGATTTTGTTTGACTGGTATAGGTGCCGATTGATTCTGAGTTGATTCATCTTCTACATCCTTTAGAAAATGTTTTGAATTCGGATCAAAACAAACATTAAATTTCTTCAATGTACTCTTAATAATCCATGATGGCTTTAGATATATCAGTTTTCCTTTCAAAGAAATATTGAAAAACATCATACTCTCGAGAATAAACTTTTTAAGGATAGTTGGATACATAATCAAATGATATTTGATTGCTCCTGACTTGACATTTTTAATTGTTTCAAAGATGTGTCCGATAAGATTTAATTTTCTCATGTTGACAAGATGGTCCAACATGAACATATCAGAGACCTTCAAAGTCTCTCTATACCCTTTCCATGGGATAATAAAACCTTGCATCCAAAGAGCCACAAATCTGTTATCTCGAGAAAGATGAGCTACTTTCCTCTTTTCTTCATTTAAAACAAACAGAGACTTTTTAGAATTTTCTTTGTTAAACGTACCAACTTCCTCTGGTGGTTTATGAGATGGACAGAAATAATAACCTTCTATAGGAACATTCATAAAATAAGCTGCTTGATTCACAAACATAGAAATCTTTCTATCGTACACAACAAAGTTCATAGTCATTTTCATATCAAACGATACGGTTTGGTAAAGATGACTGCCCTCATCAATAAGAACCAAATCTTTGGATACTGGTTTTTCAATACACAAATGCTCCCAGCCTTGGAACAAAATGATTCTTTTGATTGTAGAATCGTACAAATCGAAAAAATCTCAAGAAGCTAACCTTTCTCTGAAAAATTCTTTCTCTGAGAAAGTCTTTGAAGACATTTCGGCGGGAGTATTAGCAGAGGACTGAGACATATAGAAGAAGCCGCTTGAAGGATCATACGATGATTTAAATCGGTGGAGCAGAGCTTCGTGAGTAAACATGAAAAAATCCGATGTGGGTTTTGGGAGGGGGGGCTATTTATAGGCAGCAAAAGGGTGACCGTTGATCTTCTATGGTTGAGATTAAAAGAAATATGTTCAACGGACATTATTAAAACGAAAGAATTTTTTTTTAAAAAAATGTACCTTCCAGATATTTTAAGGTACTTGTTGGTTTTAGTAGGATTAACAAAAAAAGAAAACACAAGCGTACGAAGAAAAATAATACAATCAAATGCCATGCCGATGGAAAACAAAGTCGTTACCACTAACTGAAGAGCCGATGGAAAACATTCTTGTTACCATGAACTGACAAGCCAATGTAAAACAAACTTGTTACCATGAACGGATGTGCCAATGGAAAAGAAATTCATTACCATGAGCGGACGTGTCGATGGAAAATAAATTCATTACCATGAATGGACGTGCCGATGGAAAAGAAATTCTTTACCTTGAATGGACGTAGCATTGGAAAAGAAGTTCATTACCATGAATGGACATGCCAATGGAAAATAAATTCATTACCATGAACGGACGTTCCGATGGAAAATAAATTCATTACCATGAACGGATGTGCCGATGGAAAAGAAATTCATTACCATGAACGGACGTACCAATATGAAGATAGGTAAATGATACCATAAACTATCAATACGATAAATAGATAGATAAGTAAAACAATAAAACATTAAATATGATAAACAGATAGACAAAAACACATACCAAGAGAATAAATAATTAATGATCATAAGAAAAAAAGAAACATAGTAAGAAATGTTCTCCCCATTTCTAAGAGGAGTTGTTTAATGTAAGGAGAAATGTAAAACATGAAGTAGATATGAATTATTATTTTAATGTAATAATTCATAGCTTCTGTTTTATAAACTCAAATCTATCGGAAGGTAATGGTTTTGTAAAAATGTCAGCAAGTTGTTCTTTTGTCCCGATGAATTGTAAAATAATATCTCCTTTTTGTGTGTGATCTCTAAGAAAGTGATGCCTAACATCTATGTGTTTTTCATGAGAGTGATGTGTTGGGTTCTTACTTAGATCTATGGCACTAGTTTTATCACATAGTATTTGGGTTTTGGAAAAACTCAATCCGTAGTCAGTGAGTGTGTGTTGCATCCACAACACTTGAGCACAACAACTTCCAACTGCTACATATTCAGCTTCAGAAGTGGAAAGTGCTACTGAGTGTTGTTTCAGGCAGGACCAAGAAACCAGAGAATCTCCTAAGAAATGACATGTTCCAGATTTACTTTTTATATCCTTTCTATAACCACCATAGTCAGCATCTGAAAAACTTTTTAAAACAAAATCAATTATAGAAGAGTAAAAAAGTCCTAAATCCACAGTGCCTTTCAAATACCGAATGATTCTCTTTACAGATTTTAAATGAGACTCTTCTGGATCAGATTTATATCTTGCACATAAGCATACAGAAAACATTAGGTCTATTCGACTAGCTGTCAAGTATAGAAAACATCCTATCATCACTCTAAAAATTGATTGATCTACTGGTTTCCTAGTTTCATCAAGATCAAGTGTATTCGAGGTCCCAATTGGAGTTATAATACTTTTAGTATTGTCGTAGCCATAATTTTTGATAAAGTATTTGATATACTTATGTTGGGATATATATGTTCTTTTTGGTTTTTGAGAAATTTGAAAACCTAAAAAGAATGTTAACTCACCCATCATACTCATTTCAAACTTAGACTTCATTAAATTTGAAAAAGAATCAGTTAAAGATTGCTGAGTTGATCCAAATATGATTTCATCAACATAGATTTGAACAATTAAAACATTTTTATTTCCCATTTTTATAAAAAGGGTTGGATCTGCTATACCTTTTGTATAATTGTTTTGTAAAAGAAATCTCGTAAGTCTATCACCCCATGCTCTAGGGGATTGTTTAAGACCATATAGGGCTTTGGTAAGTTTAAAAACAAGATTAGGATATTTTGGGTCTAGAAAACCAGGAGGTTGTTCAACAAACACTTCTTCTTGAAAAGAACCATTTAGAAAATCACATTTAACATCCATTTGAAATAGTTTGAAGTTAATGTATGCTGCAAAGGAAAATAGAATACGAATAGATTCAAGTCTAGCAACCAGAGCATATGTTTCTTCATAGTCTATTTCCTCTTGTTTATTATATCCCTTAGCAACAAGTCTTGCTTTATTTCGTACAATGATTCCATTTTCATCACATTTGTTTCTGAAAACCCATTTTACTCCAATTAAAATTGTTTCTTTAGGTCTCTCAACTAAATTACAGACTTGATTCCTCTGAAATTTATTTAGTTTATCTTGCATTGCTTTGATCCAATATTCATCACCTAAGGCCTCACTTGGACTTTTAGGTTCAAATTGGGAAAGAAAATCAAGATGTTCTATTTCATTTTTTACGGAATTTCTGGTCCTTACAGGATGATTTACATCACCAATGATATTATCAATAGGATGATTCCTAAGAAACAATTGATTTGGGTTTTGTAAAACCTGTTCATCAGCATGTGGTAGAAATTCTTATATGATAAATGTTTCATAAGTATCTTCTTGAACATTTTCCTTATCAGATGGATCTTCTAACAATGGTTGATACTCAGTTTTTGAGAACACATCTCTGGATGTAGGTTGGGATGTTTTAAAAACAATAGGATCAATTTCGTCAAATTTTACATGTACTGTTTCCTCAATAGTACAGGTGCTTTTATTGAAAACTCTATAGGCCTTAGAAGTTGTTGAGTATCCTAGACAGATTCCTTCATCATATTTTGGTGAGAATTTGTATAGATTATCTTTTGTATTCAGAATGAATACTTTTCACCCAAAAACATTGAAGTCTGAAACTTTAGGTTTTCGGCCAGTCCATAACTCATAAGGTGTTTTATTAAGAAATTTTATAGTTAAAATACAATTTATAGTATAGCAAGCAGTACTAACAGCTTCAGCCCCAAAGTGCTTAGCAATTGAGTATTCACTCAACATTGTTCTAGTCATTTCCTGAAGAATGTGATTTCTTCTTTCAACAACACCATTTTTCTGAGGAGTTCTTGGAGATGAGAAATTGTGAGTAATACCTTTCTTACTACAAAAGGTTTCAAATTCACAATTTTGAAATTCATCACCATGATCACTATGAATAGTTATCAATGGTAGGTTTTTCTCATTTTTAACTTGGACTCTATATATTTTGAAATAAGAAAAGGATTTAGATTTCTTTGTTAGAAAATAAACCCATGTGAATCTAGTAAAGTCATCAACTAAGAAAATTACATATTATTTTCCTCTAATTCTTCCAGTTTGTGAAGGACCAAAAAGATCCATATGCACTAGATGTAATGCATTATAAGTTGAAACTTTATTAATTAATTTAAGCTAGTTTTATCTTGCTTTCCAAATTTACAAGGATCACAGACTTTTTAAGAATCAAATCTAAGACCTAGTAGTCCCTTTACAGGTCATTTCTTTGAGAGTTTACAAGGGTTTCTTAAGTTTCAGTGTCATAGTCTGCTATTCCATAGCCATGATTGGTCTTCTATTTCACTTAAGCAGGGTATGTTTTGGCTCCTAAGGTATTCTAAGCTAATAGTGTATACATTCTCTTGCCTATGGGAAGATATAATGAACTCATCCTTAGAATTGTGAACTACACACTTATCATTTCTTAAATTCACATGGTAACCTTCATAACACAATTGGCTTATGCTGATGAGATTATGCCTAAGACCTTTAACAAACAGATCATTTGTGATAAGAACTTTTCCAAGAAAATCAATATTACCTATACCAACAATCTTTCCTTGAGAATTATCTCCGAAGGTAACCTTTCCACCTTTTGTTTTGATAATATTTTCAATGAAATATTTGTTTCCTATCATGTGTAGAGAACAACCACTATCCATGTACCAAATATTCTTGTTGGTACACTTCATATTTTCCTAAAAAAGAAACAATTAGTTTTTCAGAATCCAAACTTGTTTGGATCTAGAATGGTTTGATAATATAATTTTTGGAATCCACATTTGTTTTGAAAAACGGGCTTTATGAAATCCTAAAGACTGAGTTCTATTAAGATAACACTCTCTCTTCCAGTGTCCACCATATTGAAACTTAGAACAAAAATGAATATTTTGTGGAAGAAAATAGTTATTACTAAAAATAGTTTTGGAATGAGTATAACCAAGTCCAGAATGATTTCTCAAAGGCCAGATTTGGGAATACATTTTGTCAAAATTCTCTTTTCCATAGGTATAGTTTGAAAAACATTTTTTCATAGAAAAAATGTCTGAGGTTAGTTTTAAAATTAAATTATTATCCTCCAAAACATTTGATTTTGAACTAAAGTTAGGTTCTAAAACATTTTTCTTAGAAAATACATTTTCTAGATCCTTAGAAATTTTATCCTTACCAAATTTGTCTTTCTAAAGGGTTTTTAAAATACTTTCAAAAGCAGAAGTTTTTGTATCAAGATCATTAGAAAGATTTGATACTTATTTAGTTAAAATTGAAATTCTAGAATTTTCTTTATCATGCTTTTTCTTAAGTTCAGAATTATGATTTTAATGTAATTTAGAAAATCTGGATAATTCTTCAAAAGAAGGTAATGTTTCATCTTCTGATGAAGAAGAATCATCATTTGAAGATTCATAATATTTATTATCAGTATAATTTTCATTTAAAGAGACATTTTTAATAGCTTCAGAATTGTGTACCTTGGCCATAAGACAATGATCTTCAATTGGTAATCTGACTATAAATCTGTCCAGAGGACTCATATTCTGAAGAATTATCTATAGAATCGCTATCACTTGCACTCTAAGTATCTTTTTCCTTTAAGACTTTCTTTGTCTTTGACTTGTAATACTTTTTCTTATTTCATTCAGAATGTTTTTCTTTTTTTGTCTTTTCTCTTCAGTAAAGGACAATCAGGCCATATATGACCCACTTTCTTACATTCATAAAAAGATACCTACGAATCATTCTTATCCTTCCTATTTTTTAATCTGTATTGGAAGTCTTTATTTCCCACGATCTTGTTAATCCTTTGAGAATGATTGGATAACTCATTTTCCGAGTGATCAGTATCACTAGATTCTGATATAATAACTTTCTGGGATTTGGATCTTGTTATCCTTTCTGGTGTTTTAGCTTTAGATTTAAAGGATACACTTCCATTTCCAATTTTCTTCTTGTTGAAATCAACATCCCTCTTCATTCTTGTCTCATGCTGTAAAAGAGTTCCAAATAGTTCATCAAGTGTAATCTGAGAAACTTTTCTGTTTTCATCAATAGCTGTCCTTTTTGACTCCCATTCGTTTGGAATTATATCAGTAATCTTATCTATAAGAGCTTTATCATAAAGAACATTCTCTCCCATAGATTGTAAACTATTGAAAATTGTCATAAATCTTTGTTTCACTTTTCATTCTGGCTATCCATAAGGGAAAACAAATCAATGATACTCTGCTCGAAGAATTTCCGTTCTTGTTTCAATAACCTTGGATGTACCAAAATGCGTGACTTCCAATTTCATCCAAATACAGTTGGCTGCTTCACAGGAAGATATCTGACTGTATATATTCCTGGTCATAGAGCAAAATAGAGTATTTTGTACCTTTTAATTTAGTCGATATTCTTGCTTCTCTTGATTAGTAAAATTACTGGCTTCTTTGTCATGAATTTTGTAACCTCTTGTGAGCATAATGAAATTGTCTACACTAGTATTGATAACAGACGTCTTTATTCGATCTCTCTAGTACTCATAATCATTCCCATCAAAGATAAGTTGTCTAAAAGGATTTAGATTGTCAATTGATCCAATATTTAGTCCTGCCATCTAATAAAAGAAAAATCCTTTCCCCTCCACACGTTAGTGTAGTAAGTAGTTAAAATGAAAGTTTAAAAGAAATAAAGCAATTAATACAAATTAGTGGAAACCACCTATGATACCAATTTTGGATCGAAAATGTAGATGTATATGTATATTATATGGAACAATACAAGAGGGGGTGAATTTTAGGTTTAAAAAAATTATGTTTAAACACTTAAGAGATTAGTTTAAAAGATCTTAAACTAATACAATTCAAACAACCAAAATTGTATTAAATATAAAGGTATGATGTAATGTAATACTATTAGAAAAATAAAGTAGTTTTATTCAAGATGAATACAATAATCAATGTAATAAAAGTGTGATGGAATCTACAATAAATCATATAGAATCTATTAATACAATATGTAATAGAAAAATTGTAATTGAAACAATTACAATTGAAAGTGTAAAGAAGAAAGGAAACAATACAAATTCTTTTCTAATACAAACAGCAGCGGAAATGTAAAAGTATTACAATTCTTTTGACCCAAAGAGAAGGGTTACCCTTTCACCTAGGATAAGAGGCATGTATTACCACCACCTTGGTAATCCCTCGATATAATGATCGGAACATCTCCCTGCCTATCCCCAACAGCCCTCGATATGATGATCAGTTCATCTGTCTGCGTATCCCTGGAAGCCCTCGATATGATGATTGGTTCGTCCGTCACCCTATCCCTATCAGCCCTTGATTTTGTACGTAATCAACAACTCTAAATTTTAAACACTTGAAAGTCCTCGATTCGAATACTGGTCGCACAATGCACAAAGAAAGAGATAAGTCACAGCATCTCTCTCTAGCACTTGATATAAGAAAAGTATCACAGTTATTCTTTTTAGGCTTCAAATGACCTCTTATTTATAGGCCTCATGTTCCAACGATCATATTTCCTCCAACGGTCATATTTCTCCAAAAAACTCGGAGGGACTTGGACACCTGGGATTATAACGGTCATATTGAAATAGAAAGTACGACATCATTTTGATTAGTTTGTAACTAACTCAACGACATTGTATTGGTTAAAACAAAAGATATATGAATATGATAAACAAGAATACGATTAATATGAAACATGTGTTTTTGACTAAGTACCAAAACAAGCATGTAATGATAGTATGAGTATTATAAGTATTACTAAATGTAATGTATTGATATGATAAAAAGTAAGATACACAAAAGTGAGTACAATTGATAGTCAGTACTATACGATTGACAGAGTCATTACGATACGATTGACAGAGTCAGTATGAAAAGATATAGTCAGTACGATCATTATGGTCAATACGATCAGCATGGTCAGTATGATCAGCATGGTCAGTACGATCAGCATGGTTAGTACGATCATCATGTTTAGTATGATTAGTATGGTCAGTACGATCAGCATGATCAGTATGATCAATATGGTTAGTATGATCAGCATGGTCAGTATGATCAGCATGGTTAGTATGATCAGCATGGTAAAAGACAATTGTGATTTACAGAACAAGGTATAGAAGTAAAATGAGAAATTTTTACTGAACAGGTAAAACTCCAAATAGTAAAAATCATCCCACTTGACTTTGGTAGGCCTGCGGTGGTGGAATGTAAGGGAGAGTGGACTTCTTTATCCTTGAACCGAGGTGGCATCCAGCCTTCATCCACCGAATATATATGTAAAAATGTCCATCTAGATTACCAAATTAGAGTGGTCCATAGAAGAAAAAAGTTACTTTTAGGATTTCTTTTATATATCTGTAAATGTTAAGCACATATGGATTTGTGGTTGTTTCAATATGATTAAATTGGTGGTCTATTTTTCTTGGAGGCAGAATTTGGACCATAATTTTATCTCTAAATTGGATCTCCTGAATAACCACAATGGAAGCCAAATTGGTCCTAGATCCTAAAATATTATATGTTCCTCTATGTATTATATCATCCCACAAATATTGGGATTTAGTGGTTCTTTATTGTGGGCCCCACATTCTCATCCATGGGCTGGTGTCCAATCTACCTTCTCCAGAATTGTTTCCTTTCATCACTTAATATCTCCATCATCCTTTATTAATAATCCATTGATCCCTAAATGAAAATTGTTCATACATAAATTTAGATACGTTTCCCAAAATATCAAATTAAAATATGGATAATTGTATTCTTTAAAGTAGGATGAATCATTGGGGATAAATTGGTGTACATTAGGCATGAAGTGCACAAAGGATGAAAATGGATATTCAAAATTTAAATTCACTAACTCAGGCCCATAAGATCAAAAAATGATCAATTAATACAATTAAAATGTAATTAAAATATGTGTTTTATTGGAAAATCAGGACCAACACATTTATTTGGTTGAGTTTTCATATAATTACATTTTTCATTGTAGTATCCAAATGGAACTATTTGATTCATTATATGGAAAGTGGTGTCAAACTCCACCCTTTTGGGATGAAGTAGGTTAGAGGAAGTATATGGGACTAGAATTGGTAAAAGAATTAGTAGAAACAATTTATTTTATTCAAAACCAATTGAGAACATCTCAGATAAGCTAGAAAAGTTATACATATAACCAGACGAAGGATCATTCTTTTGAGGTAGATGATTATGTCTTTCTCAAAATTTCTCCATAGAAAAGTGTGATTCGTTTTGGTATGAATGGAATGACACGTCCGAGGTTCATTAGACCATATGAAATCCTGGAGAGAGTTGGATCAGTTTCCTACAGAGTGGATTTCCCTCTATGTTTATCCCTAGCACATAATGTTTTTAAACGTTTCAATGTGGAGAATGTATATGTGAGATCCACCTCATTTTTTGAGTCTATAGGTAGTTCAGTTGCAAGGGAATCTTTCTTATGAGGAACAACTAGTCGTGATTCTTGACCGTAGAGAGAAGGTGTTGTAAAATAAAGTAATTCATCTGGTAAATGTTTTGTAGAAAAAACCATATGGTTGAAGAGGCAACATGGAAATCTGAAAAGGCTATGAGGGATAAATAACCCCACTTATTTGATAAGTGAATAGAATTATGGGGATGATATTCCGAAATAGGGGGAAGGATGTAACATCCCTGGTAAATAAATAATATGACATTTTCATATTTATTTATATTTGTGAATTAAATATTAATTTTACATTAAAGGGGATGCTATGATCGATGGAGTACATAACATGCAACAATGCGTTTCTCGGAAATCTTATGCTGCACACAATTCTCAGTCATACTAAAATAATAATAATATAATATTATTATTTTAAATGGTAGTTACCACTAAGCCATTTTATTGGCGTGAATGAAAACAACTAAATATATTACGATTAATCTTTTTTGTTAAATGTTTCTATATTTATCCAATTAAATTTAGAAGCTTACAATGGGAATGAGTCCAATTTTATGCCTAAATACTATAATATTTTTAAAAGGTAGTTTTACTGCCTTTTAATGGAGAACCCATTTTAAATATCAGTTTTTTCACTTTTTTATATTCCATTTGAAAAATATAAACTTTTTATTTAGAATAGGGACATCAAAATTTACTTTAGGTATATTTTTGGTATTTTTCTAATAAATTTCATTTTTTAATAAATATAAAAAATACTCACTTTTAAGAGAAAAATATATTTTCATCTAATTTATTTATATGGTTAGATTATATTTTAATCGGATTTAAAGTGAAATTAGATTATGTTTTTATCATTTAATCCGATGTTGGTCATTGGAATTGATTTCACATTTTAATTAGACATAAACTCATGTCAATCTTTTGGTAGTTTTACTTCTTAAAAACACACTTTTGGTTTTGACAATAGGAAAAAATTTTAAATTAATTTATGAAATTTATGTTTTATGAATTTGGAAAATTGGATTCCATATTAGGAATTAGGATGTCTGAATTTTGTAAATAGTTTCCTTTTATTTTTAGACATTATGAATAGTAACTTTAGTAATTATTTTATTTACCCCAGTTAAAGAGGAAATCTGGTAAAATAGGGTAAAAATAAAAATATAATAATATTAAACTACCCTAACACTTGTCCTGACCCTATTGTATGAGATATTTATGACCATTGAAATCATTGGGTCAATTTTAGTACCCCATGGATCCACTTGTGTGTGAAAATGATATTTAATTACTTTTAATATAATGTTAAGGAAAATATTTCCAAAACATGTATCTTTTAATAAAACAAGTTGTATATTGGGTTATATAAGGGATATTTTCGACTATAAATAGTCATTAATAAGATAAAACTATTTCCTACATCTTGGTATTTTATTTATATTTTTTAAACATCATATATATGAATATATTTATGACACAATGATAATGTAGTGATTACCTTATTAATGAATGATTTAAATAAATGAGATTATAAATATTAAAATAAATTTATTTTGAAACATTTAATTCCATATTTGAATTTTTGGAACGATTATGACATTATATATTTGAATTAATGATGTATTTTTAGAAATAATCAATTTGTTATGGATTTTTTAAATTCATGATATTAATAGTTTAAAAACTGAAATAAATGAGTTTTTTTAAAATACAATTTTATTAAAAGATATTATATTACTAAAAATATAATATTTGGTCAAATAACTTATAAAATGTTTAACATTTCATTAATGAACCACTTGAGGTTCAATTATAATTTTATAGTAACTATATTAACCATATAGTGTGAATATACAAGATGAAGAGGTGAGAGTTAAATTAGTTAAATAAAGGTTAATACTAAAAGATAAGGTTACATTTGAGACAAAAACTTATCTAAAACCCAATGGTTGAGTGGTTTTGGACCCAAATACATATTAATATATAAATAAATGACTTTGGGACCATTTTAAATAGAATATAATTTTATAATAGAATAATATTTCAATACATTCATCAGGTGCCCCTCCTCCCTCTTAAAAAAGTTCATCACCTCTACCAATTTAATCGCATCTATCAATCCCATTTTATCTTAAAACCTCTGAATAAATAAGCTACCAATATTCTTATACTTCTCGTATAATATTTACCATGGGAAGAAGGAAATTAAAGAATTATTTTCTACTCAAATCAAAGGATGTTAGATGTTTTAAGAGGTAGCGTCTTCTCCCAAGTTCATTTCCTTTATTTTACTTATTCACTCCCTATTATATTCTTATTATTTGATTATATAACAGCACCAGTATGATCAATATAATAGAAGTTTTTTAGGAGAATTATTCAAAACAAAGTTACACACACCTCTGTAAATATGGATGTGAACATACTATTTCTGTGTACGACAAAATACTGCCTCACGAAACGACGATTGTTCGATTTTTCCATACAACATCTCAAGGTGGACATTATGATAGAACTATATTTATATATGATATATATTTTATTGTCTTTATAATTCTGTTTCTTTATTTAAATCATACTTTTATGATTTCCTTAATTTTTAAATATGATAATTTTATTTGAGGAAGTGCGGACTACCGCCCCCTCAAGTGATATGAATCGTTCATGCCATAAAAACAATTTATAAATGACCGAAATAGTAAAATTATGTAACATATATAAAATATGATTTTATTTGTAATTATAATATACCTTTGTATCATTTATTTCTTATTCCATTAAATATGAAAAAGAAATGGAAATAACATCCATGTACTCGTACAACTTGTTGTCTTTATGAATAGTGCAATTCATTTCATATATCCAAAGGTTAAAAACTATTTTAAATACATATATAATAGATCTAAATACATTTATACTGGAATTATATTTTATTTAAATCATGAATATTATTTTCGAGAGAATGTTCTTTTGACCACATGGACAATTTGTAATTATAAAAAGTTTGTTTTTGACTCAAGTACCGAAAATCAGCAAAACGACCGATATGAACTTGAATAATTATATGATTGTTATGGAAAGGTAATAAGTTATATAAAAGGAATTAAAAACTTGTATAAGATTCTGAATCAAGTATAAATTAACTTATGTTTATTATTCATGGATATATATAATGAACAAGACAAGTCGGACACAAGGTAAGAAACTTTATCTCAACCTCATTTCATTGAGGCATATTTTGATTTATACATGACATTATTTTATAGAGTGGATAAAACCCTTTTACATATACATTCATTAAAATGGAATATATTTTCTATGAATAATTTTACTAAATTAATAAAATAATGTTTCTTTTTGACATACGCGACGTCAATGACCTTCCACCGCCACAACAATTATTTGATTTTGGGATTCCTTAACAAGCCATGATGTTTTTAAAGGGAAAATAAATACCATATACCCTTTTCATGTATTTTTTTTATTGTAAATGGTATTGATAAAGTTTTTATTATGTCAATATCTTGAAATTATAAATTTTTATTGGAATATGGAAATGTTTTCTTTCCTTTACGCTTGTTTTCTTGTGTTATGATTATGTTATGGTTCTTGGGCATTATTTACCTATATGGGTTGTTCCGTGATAAAAAATGGTGGGTGATACCGATATAGATATCCAATACATTGGGTAATGTGATAGAGGTAAATGTTAATGTTTCTCTTAGAATATTTAGGGAATATATTATGATGGGTATTCCAAACAAAACTCCCTATGTCGCTGTGAAAGCTACAATTTAATTATTTTATTGATTAAACAAGTTACCTTTATAATTTATGATTTCTATGTGCTATAAATGAATATTATGATTTCATGAGTTATGTTAAAGATATTATGTTTTATTATCGAAATTTATGATTTTATTGTTTTTTATGTATTGATGGACCAATGCTTTCATTCCTTATTTTATAACCATTACTGAGCTTTTTCTGCTCATCCAAAGTTATTGAAATGTTTTTCATAGGGTATACGGAAGGGTAATAGAAAGTAATAATTCAATAATATTTATATCAAGAAAATAATTCTTGTTTTATTTATGTATTTTTATTATTGTGAAAAAATGGTTAGAGTAAGAAGTGTTTACTTTGTAATATTTGAGATATAATGTAATAGTTATGGACTAATTGTCTAAAATGTTAAACTTTAAAATATATTCAATGTAGAATTCATTAATTAACTCTAGAAGATTTAATGTTTAAGGCTAAGTCCTTATATGTAATGGATAAATTATAGTAATTTTTTTGAGATATTGTTGAAATATGTTATTCATAAATTATTTAAAATTAGATAGATATTTAATAAGTCAAAATGGGAAAAAAATTATAATGGACATACCGACTCTGAATGGTTGTTTTTAGAATATTCTATTTCATTATCCTAATACTTTTATATCCTAACCATAAAAAAATATTATAAAACCATCATTAATACTTAAATTTATTATATACATCATCTATTATATGAAGATGATATTTTTTTTAATTGTAATGTAATTAAACATCATATAATCCACACATAACCAAAATGTATCATATTTATTTTTTATAAATAGAACCAGAGCATACCAAGGTGAGGTACGTGGATCTATAAAACCATAATTATTAAACAAATTAAACATCACATTGAGTACACTTATCTCATTGGGTGAAATCATATACAAAGTAATAGAGGAAGGGCTTGTACCAAGAAATAAATCGTTCAAAACCTCTACACACGCTCCTAGGATTGAATAGAAAATCTGTAGAAGTACATGTTTGGATATTAGATAACTATAATGTGATATGAAACCTAACAATATTATTAAATTCCCTCAGACATCTACAAAACTAATTGGTATGAAATAATAAGGACATTGAATTTTTTTATAACATACCTACATGAATTTACATCACATTCACACTTTGTCATATGGATTACAACATATGAAGTGTAAAACACCACATTCAAACCATAATAATGGAACCTAGAATTATAAAAAAAAATTCATGCCCATTATAATATCTAATATGATCATATCATGGATGAATGTGTCTGAAAACAACTAAACATTTAATTTTATAATTTTACATAATGGATACATCAATACTTAAATATTTTGCTATTATATAAATTGTTTCTATTCTTAAGCTCTTCTATAATTTCTAAAGTCATTAATAACAATTATACTACCCACACCATAATAAGTAAATGAATATAACCAGTGAAAAATAATATTTACATGAGATAAGAGTCAAGAAAAAATGTACATGTAGGTATAGAAGGTCTTGAATCAATCTATGGAGGATTCATCTCATCTGAATATATGTAAGCACAAGTGTACTCCAACCATTGTATTTCACCATGATATGAATTTGGAGATCCTTGAGAGGTCATGGAATAATTTATCAATGTGATAAACTGATAAAGTGAACCAATATATTGAGACCTATATAGTGGGGTATTACATATCTATGTCTCATTAAAACCTTCCAATATATATGGACGAGGGGGTCCCTACAATATTGTTTGATGTGTCTAATATTTCAAAATAAGAATAAATTTGACATATTATGTATAAAATAATTCTTTATGTGTTCTTGGGAATCAGATTGTATCCAATTTGTGTATACCTCTTCCCCATAGAGTAACTCATAATTTATCCTGATATATGATGCTCCCAACCCATCCAAAATGACATATCAATATCTATTTTCCCACTTCATGATCCACTACTTCCACATTAATGGTTAAAAACTATATCTATAGAAATAATTAATAAAATATAATTTTATGGCATGGATTCATTAATCAACATTTGGAAATAATTTTCATGGTTAATTATCAACATCATTTTTATTATATAATCTTTCATTCTGGATTCAAACCATCGAGCCATCTAAGAGTCACAATTGGCTCTCTCTATTTAAAATAAATCTAACATCGTGAACTAAGAAACATACTAAAACCCTTACATATTCCAGTGTTGAAGTTGAAATAAATAATTATTCATTAAGACATGATATGTATGAGAGAATATGTATTCATTAAATATCCACTCAAACCCTAACCATTTAATCCATCCATCCAGTTTAGCTTCTTCAACCTATTTTCACTACTCAGCTTAAAATCCATTGAAAATATACACTAAAAACTTCACCTTAATTTCATTTAGTATTTATGAAAATAATGATCTTATATATCCTCTCCAATGGACATATCACTTCTTTTTATAAAATAACCACTATATTCATCTATGTTTTTATCTTTTGGAATTTTAACATTCATTCCACAATTTCTTACTGGGGTGGAAGAAATGCACTAATAATATGATTATCCCTTTATCAATCCCTCAGGAACTACTGATATGATAGTATGTCATTGCGATATTCAATTTGGATATTTTTACCAAATTTGGGAAGGTAACCTATAGACGAATCATTCTAAAATTATATAGAAAATATAATCCCTCGAGCCCGCTCTTCCGATCTTAGTGGTTAAAAATTATTTTTATTATTTATAAAATAAACTGAAAAATTATAGTACACATTAAATAAATAAGGACATTTTACCAGTCTAGGTTATGGAGGATTAGACAAAACCTTACATTTATTAGAGTTGAAACAAAAACAAATCAATTGTCTACTATGCTTCCATGGGTGCTAAATCAAAACGTGCGTACATCTATAAATATTCTCCTAAGATACCTATGAAAAATCATTTTAAAATAAAAGGGTGAGCATTCAATTGACCAATTAGAGGGTTTGAAAACATTTAATAAATCTCAAAAAAAATCTCTTGGATAATACTTAATGAAAATTCCATTATAAATACACTGTAAAATAACCTTTAAAAATACTATAATGCTTTGAAAAATAACTATACTTCGAAAACAATTTTAAACGAATATAGTTATTCGGTTGAAAATATTTAGCAATATCTTAAAAACAAAACTACTAAGGACACTTAAAACTTTGAAGGCTATCTTGGGCCTACCCACTTGAGGGATGGATTCACTATCCAGTTCCTTATCATGTTTACAATGTTCAAGTACATTTTTCTTTACAAAACATTTTTTAACTTTCCTTACATATAATTTTCACTAGAGTTTTAAATTCTGGAAACATGTTAATTCATAAAAATAATCGTTTCCACTTCTATCTATATATAAGTATATATATATATATATATATATATTTGTGTGATTTTTTTATTGGAAAATACATTTTTATTATTGATTCTTCAAAACTCATGCCACATGGCCTATACATAAACATCCACATACCCAAACATCCATTGATAAAAATATCAATGACATGTTTTCATGATTTAATTACTTAAACCATTAATTTAATTAAAAATAATAAAATAATCCTAATCATGAATAGATTATTATAAATGATACATTTTTTAAATCAACATTTCATTCATGAGTACAACTACAAATATAAACATGTACAAGACAACATAAAATTATAATATGTCTGTAAACATTTCATCCAATTCCATTGAAAATCCATTTCATTGTAAATTTTATCCAATGTTCATGAGTATGTGTATATAGATATATATGTATATGTATGTATGATGTTCCATGAATAATCATTGATACATGGACAAAATCGTGATATGAGTATGACATGCTGGCAGATCAATCAATTAAATTGATATCATTCCATGAATAACCATACACTATTTATTTTTGAATAATAAATTACTATAATTCAAATTCACATATAATTTATTTTTATATTTCTATTATATGTAAATAAAATCCCATATTTATTTTAGAATTGAGAATCTTAAAATAGATAAAAAATATCTTTTACATGTAAATATACAAAATGATCTTCAATAAATAACCTTGAAAATAAATAATCAATCCCTACCCAAAACCACAAAATAAAAATCATATGTTTTTAAAATAATTCAATAAACTATACCCCAAATTCAGTATAAAAAAATGAAGACTCATAAGTGGTTATAAATAATAATAATTGATTCCCTTGCACAAAAATTAAATAAATTTGAAAGAACTCGATGACCAATGGGGAAAAACTCCATCAAAATCAACTATGAAATTGATGATAGTTTAGTAAATAATTAATCCCTTACAAGAATAATATATTAAATTAAATAAATATTTGAAATATTTATCCCTTACCTTATATATTCAAAAAACTAAAGTCATATATATGTATAAGAAAATCTTAAAAAAATACATAATTTGTTTAAAAAATTAAAGCCTTAGAATGCAAAAGGTAGAATATATTTTAAATAAATGACTTCATTTACCCACTTTGAATTTCAGATCAAATTACACATATGTAGTATTTTTCAATTAAACTCACTTGGAAGAAGAATTTAAAAACAATTGATATTCTAACCAAACAGAATTATTTGTAATAAAATTATCTTATAAAATAAAATACCTTATAGAAAATATGATTTCAAAATAAGAAGAAAAATATATCTCCCTTACCAAATTTTGAAAATAAAAATAATTAATGATCATTCAATTACATGTTGAAATCATGGAAAATAATTTCGTATAATAAATTGGCGTAATTCGGAAAAATAGATAGCTTGAAATAAAGAGTCCCTTACAAATTTCTTGTGTAGGTGACCCTTTTCAATATCTTCGTCCTATCTCGTAATCTATCTCTCTAATTCCCCCACTCTAAGGCATCTAAAATGGAATTCTAAGAGAACTCCAAAGGATGGATTATATAGAGCCATTATTTTATTATTCAATAATAAAAATGATTTATATTTAAATCTGTATTGAATCAAATTGCGCAACATGTTCAGGAAATATAATATATAAATATTAGAACAAAATTTATAAAATGAATATCCATGTAAAATAATTATTTATTCATATGAATGGTGATATATGAATTATATATTTTATAATTCAGCTAAATCAGAGTTTCTTTATGAATCATCAATAAACAACCACACAATGAGATCAGAAAATCATGGAGAAAATATAATTATAATAGATAATAAACAAAGACATTGAAAATGTATTTAAAATATTGAAAACGATGGAAAACAGGTATATGATTACCCTGAAATAATGAATAATGATCTAAATTTACTTCAGAATTGGATAGGTTTAAGAATACGATAATAACGGAATGTAATACACTACATTCGATCAAATAGATATGATATTTTTTTGGAAGGATTAAAATAAAAATGAATTAAATATACTAAAATTGGTTCAATATATAATTATTAGGGTGATTAAAAAATTGAAACCTACCTCCACAAACATTAAAAACCTAACCATAACTTGAAACTGACCAGAGATGTCTGATTCTGACTTAATCTAAAAACCCCGTCTTTGATCTGCCCGGATCTGATCTCCCTAGAACTCGAGTCCACAACCATACTTGATCCAAAGATGAACCATCAACCTGTATCTCGCACTACTACTCTGCTTTTCCCCTCAAAGATGAATGAACAAGAGTTCGATCAAGATTCCTTATGGCCACAATCAAATTCTACTTCATCGAAGCCTTTGGATCGAATCCATGACGATGCTCGCCTTGCCATTCTCTGAAGATAAACCATACTCTCGGCTCAACTCTGAGCTCAAATTTTCCACTCTGCTACAAACTCTCCCAAAACATGATCCTCGGTTTCCCTAAAAACATGATTCATCCCCTATTTTTTCAAATATATATATTTTTTATATATCATTTACCATCATTTAATATAAATATACACATATAATTATTTTTATTTTTATATCACAATTCATAATTCTAATTCTTATTAAATTATTTTTATCAATTTCAATTTTTAATAATAATTTTAATTTGTTAAAAAAATAATAAAAAATAATATATTAATTTGATCATTCATTTTAGATGTAATAAATTTTATCATTTTTTAGTTTCTTTAATATTCGAAATCTTATTTTTATATCAAATCTTAATAAATTTTGTATGTCAAAATAATACCCATTTTCAGAAAATTAAATCCTTTTAAGAACCTTAATAATTATTATTGTTATTTATCATCATATTGAAAGTAAATTTAATAATTCATATAAAATTATTTTATTTGTACACAAATATTTATGAATATTCTTTTTTATTCAAAAAATTATTTTTCACATAATAAAATGTGGCTATTAAATATTTTTATTTACTAAGAAATATTTTCTATAAACAAAATTGTATTTTGAAGTTAATAATTTAATATTTAATGAAACATAACATATATTTATTGTTATCTTGTTGAATATTTTAATTAACTAATAAAACATTATTTAATAAATTGTTATTATAAATTTTTCATAATTTATTTATTTTCTTAATTTGTAAATTTTAATATTTATTTACCAATTTTATTTTACATTGACTAAATTTTTAATTAATAGAAAAACTAATAATAAATTAAATAATTTTTTTACTAAAACCCAGGATGTTACATCCCCCCTAAATGAATTGCGTGCTCCCAATTATTTCGTTGGACTTACGATAATTCTGAATTTCCATCTTCAGAATTGATGAATATCATAGAGGCTGAACTATATTACGATAACACTATCTCATAGATTTGATTTTTCTGAAATGAAAAAATCTAATCTCTAAAGTTGTCTAGACCATTCCCCTAATACCAATTATAATGCCCTGAGCCCACTCATCTGAACTCAATTCTTAAAAATGTTGTGTAATTTTTTTTATAAAATAAACTGAATAATTTCACGACACTTTAAAAAATGGAGGACCTTTTACCGGTCTTGGTTCTGGAGGATTATGATAAAACTTTCAATTGTTAGATTTGAAGTAAAAATAAAACAATTGTCTACTATGATTCCACACATGCTAACTCCAAAAGCGATGACATATGTAAATAATCTCCTCAGATACCTGTGAAATATCATTTTTATATAAAAGGGTGATCGTTCAATTTCCCAGTAAGAGGTTTTAATAACCTTTGATAAATCCCATTAAAAATATCCATTTTATGATACATTTGGAAAATTCAATTATAAATACATTTTCAAAATAAACTTTAAAAAATACTATAATGCTTTAAAAATTAATAATAATTCGAAAACACTTTTAAACTTATCCAGTGATTCCATTGGAAATATTAAGCAAGCACCTAAAAAGAATGACTAAGGCCACTCGAATCCGTGAAGGTTGTCTTGGGCCTACCCACTTGAGGGATGGATTCACTATCCAATTCCCTATCATGTTTACAAATTTCAAGTACTCATTTCTTTATAAGAAATTTTTTAGCTTTCCTTACCTACATATAATTATCAATAGAGTTCTTAATATTGGAAACATGTTAATGCATTAAAAATACTCATTTCCACTTATATATATATAAGTATATATATATATGTGTTCGTGTGTGTGTAATTTTTTTTATTGAGAATAACATTTCGAGTATTGATTCCCCAAAACTCACATCACATGGCTTGTACATAAACACCCACATACCCAAACTTCCATTGATAAAAATATCAACGCCCTATTTTCTTGATTTAATGAGTTAAACCATTCATGTAATTAAAAGGCATAAAATAATCCTGAGCATGAAAAGAAGATTATAAATGATACATTTTTAAAATCAAAAATTCATTTATTAATACAATTATAAATATAAACATGTACAAGAAAACTTAAAATTATAATATGTCTACAAACATTTCATCCAATTCCATTAAAAATCCATCTCATTGTAAATTTTATCTAATGTTCATGATTATTTTTATATACCTTTATATGAATATGCATGTATGAAGTTCCACGAACAATCATTGATATATGGCCAATATCGTGATATGAGTATGACATGCATGTAGATCTGTCAATTAAATAGATATAATTCCACGAATAAACATTTACTAAATATTTTTTAATAATAAATTATTATAATTCAAATTAACATATAATTTTTTACCTCTATATTATATGTAAATAAAATCCCTTATTAATATTAGAATTGGGAATCATAAAATGGATAAGAAATATCTTTTATATGTAAATATTTATAATGATCCTCAGAAAATAACATTGAAAATAAATAATAGATCTATTCCAAAAACTACTAAATTAAAATCAAATATTTTTAAATTAATTAAAAAAACCATTCCACACAATTAATTTTGAATAAATGTCGACTTATAAGTGTTTATTAATAATAATAATTGATTCCCTTGCAGAAAAATTAAATAAATTCAGAAGAACTTCGGGACCAAAGGAGAAAAACTCCATCAAAATAAAATATGAAATTAAAGATCGTTTAAGAAATAATTAATCCGTTATAAGAATAAGTTATTAATTTAAATAAATATTTGAAATATTTTTCCCTTAACTTATATATTTGGAAAACTAATGTCATATATATGTATAAAAAATATTGAAACAAATATATTTTGTTTAAAAAACAGATCCTTGGAACGAGAAAGGTTAAATATAATTTAAATAAATGAAATCCTTTACCCACATAAAATTTAAAATCAAATTACACATAAGTAGTATTTTTCAATTAATCTTACTTGGTAGAATAATTTTAACATAATTAATATTCTAACCAAATAGAATTATTTGAAATAAAATTTTCTTATAAAATAAAATACCATAAAAATGATATGATTTGAAAATTAGGAAATAAATATTTATCACTTACCAAATTTTGAAAATAATAAATTTTAATGATCATTCAATTTCATGTTGAAATCAGGGAAAATAATTTCAATACAATAAATTGGTGCAATTTGATAAAATAGATAGCATGATATAAAGAGTCCATTACAAATTTCTTGTGTAGTAAACTATTTTCAACTTCTTCATCCTATATCCTAATATCTCTATCTAATTCCACCACTCTAAGGCTTCTAAAATTACATTCTAAGAGAACTCCAAAGGATGGCATATATAGAGCCAATATTTTACTATTAAACAATAAAATTGATTGCTATTTAAATATGTGTTGAATAAAATATATCAGCATGCACATGACATATAAAATATAAATATTAAAACAAAAGGTCAGAAAACCAAAATCCATGTAAAATAATTATTTCTTCATCTGAATGGTGATAGATGCATTGTAAATTGTATAATTTAGTTAAATTAGAGCTTCATCGCAAAGAATCAATATAAAACCACAGAATGAGATCATAAAATCATAGACAAAATAAAATTATAACAACAGATTAACAAATACAATGAACATGTATTTAATATACTAAAAACGATGGAGAAAATGTATGTGATATCCTAGAAACAACGAATAATGATCTAAATTGACATTAGAAGGGGATAAATTGAAGAATTCCACAACAATGAAAAGTAGTGCACTACATCTGATCAAATAGATATGATATTTTTTTGGAAGGATTCAAATAACAATGAATTCAATATGTTGAAATCAGTTCAATAGATAAGGATTAAAATGATTAAAAAAATAGAAACCTACCACCACAAACATGTAATCCCTAACTGCAGCTCAAAATTGACTAGAGATGTTTGATTCTGACTTGATCAAAAAAACCCCTACATCGATCGCTCCGCAACTGATCTTCCACGAAATCAAATCCAAAACCAGACCTGATCTAAAGGTCAAACATCGACATGAGTCCCACACTGTTACTCCTCCTTTCCCCTGAAAGAAGAATGAACTAGAGTTCAATCTAGATTCCTTATAGCCAAGGTCAACTTCAACTTCACCGAAGCCCTTGGATCGAATCCATGATGATGCTCGCATTCCCACGCTCTAAAGATGAAGCATCCTCTAAGATCAACTCTGAGCTCAAATTATCCTCTCTGCAATGAACTCTCCCAAAACGTTATCCCATGTTTCCCTCAAATCCTGATTCATCACCATTTTTTCATATATATTATTTTATACCTCATTTATCATCATCCAATATATATTTTTATATACATAATTTTTTTTATTTTTCAATCAAAATTCATAATTCTAATTTTCCTGAAATTATTGTTGACAATTTCAATTTTTAGTAATAATATTAAATAAAAAAACCAATAAGAATTTATATATTTATTTGATCATTTATTTTATATGTAATAATTCTTATTATTTATTTAGTTTCGTTAATATTCAAAAAAGTTTTTTCATATAAGAACATAATAAATTTTATAAGTCAAAATAAAAATCATTTTCATAAAATTAAATCATTTCAATCACCTTAAAATGTATTATCCTTAGTTTTCATCATAATGAAAGTAAATATAATATTTCATTTAAAATTAATTTTTTTCTTCCCAAAAATTTATAAATATGCATGTTTATAAAAAACATTATATTTTACATAATAAAATATTACTTATAAATTTTTTTTTACTAAGAAAAATTTTCTATAAGCTAAATTGTATTTTGAAGTTAATAATTTAATAATTAATGAAACATATCATATCTTGATTGATAACAAGTTGAATATTTTAATTAACTAAAAAAATTAGTTAATAAATTATAATTATAAATTTTTCATTATTTATTTAATTTCTTAATTAGTAAATTTTAATATTTATTTATAAATTTTCTTATGCATTGACTAAATGTTTAATTAAAAGAAAAACTATTAATAAATTAAATTATTGTTTTTTACTAAAACACACGATGTTACAGAAATAAAATAGTATAAAAATAAACATTTACAAGTAACAATATTCCATATAATCAATTAACCAAACCACTGAAATGTTTACTCAAGAATTAATTTTTTTTGTTGGGAAATTAAAAAAGTCAAAAATACATGTTTTTAAAATAAAAAACATCAATACCATTTTGGAAAATTTCTTTTTCCAATTGATAAATTTTCAATCAATATCTCAATGAAAAACAATGATTTTTGAAAACCATACTACCATGATAAATTTTCAATCCATGAAGTCATATTTGATACATGATGAATGTAATTTTACTTCACCCAAAATAACCATACATATGAAATTGAACCAATATGGATGTGTCTCTCT
Source organism: Viscum album (assembly GCA_963277665.1). Classification (NCBI taxonomy): domain Eukaryota; kingdom Viridiplantae; phylum Streptophyta; class Magnoliopsida; order Santalales; family Viscaceae; genus Viscum; species Viscum album. The sequence goes on from OY728119.1 coordinate 1,860,706,524, forward strand.
AATCAAATTAACTACGCATATAACCTAGTGAATCATGGTTTACTATAAAGATGTTATTTATAACTTTTATTACTAATTTATGAGTCCTAAAATAACATATCTCCATTACTATAACAATAATGAATAAAAATGATACCATTAGTAACATCCTGACTTTATATGTACCCACTCATCCTCTCTTGGACTATGTCAGAATTTTACTAGTCCATAGTTGTGCCACCTGAATCACAATAGGATAGAAATAAATATCAGTGGTCTATAAAATAACACTGGGAAATCGCTTACCCTCATTACACAAATTGTTCCCATATCGACCATTTTTGATATTTTGGGAGTGGTTTATTCAACATATACATACCAAAACTATAGGAAAATAATGACATAGTGGAATATTATTCAACAAGTATCACATGATGTATGATTTTTTATCCAAATAATATTTATAACAACCCAATATAATATATGTGAAATACAACCCAAATTTAGAGCTTATGAGGACACCAAATGTAACCCCCCCAAAGGACATCAACTAGATGCTCCATTATATCCTAGAAGCACCATAATTTTTCCTATTAATTGAACTCCACATCCACTATATATCCCAATACATAGTTCTTGATCAACAAAAGTAAAAAAAAACCCCAACCAACCCTTACCTTAGTGACACTATATACAACCTACAAATACACTAATGATAGTGAATAGAAGGTGGGTTCTAGACCTAGTAGGATTCCCCCTTATCTCTATGCCCCCATGTATATATAAAACTACCATGATAATATGTGTTTTGTAAATCATATCCATCACTAATGAAATTTTATAAACACTCACAACAATGGTATTATGAACAATAATAAGAAGCACATGACATAATAATAAACAGTCATGCATGATATCACCAAAAATCAATAAATAATTATAGTGGTGTTCAAATCCATGTCACACACATGATCCAATAACAAAACAAGAGGAAAACCTATTCTGTTAGTAAAGAACCAATACGGAAATCAAAAAATCATGAGAGTACCAACTACCCATAAATTGGAACATTTTATTTCCAAATAGTTCCCCACTATCCTTTACGATTTTACACCACATCACATTTCCACTACATCTAATATCCTCTCACCCATATGGGAGTTAACCTAGATTCATACGTAAACCATCAAATAAAAAAATAATACCAATTAAATCAAAAAAATAAAAAATATATATAATTCATAAATCAACACTAGAAACTGAAAGAAACTATTAAAATCAAAACCAAATCAACACACATGGAAATCCAATTTCACATTTCACCACTAAAGCAATTCAACATCAAAAACACATTTTTGAGATAATGATCAGAAGCATGAAAAATTCCCACATTCTGTTTACACAAAACACATGCACCGAAAACCATTGATATTTAAAACCTAAAACAATTACAATAATGCAAATTATATATATGATTATTGTATGAGGAAACTAATTATATAATATCTTTATAAAGATAGAATATATTAGAATCTAACTACTTAAAAGATTTCAATAAACTGTACATACACCATGAATCTCTTGACCGAATCTCTATTTAGGGGTTTTGTACCCCTAAAATGAAAACAACTAATGAAATCCTGACACTTACCTTAAAAATAACCCTCCCTCTACAAGGTTACAGTTTTCATGAATACAAATTTATAAAATAGGAAATCAAATGTTGATGAGGACCATACCTTCTATCCAAACATGAAACCCACTAGGAATCATTGTAAATGAGATCAAAAATAGTGGAGACACAAATAATAACCCTATAGAGGGATATATTCATGTTAAGGGGTATAATTGTGGTGGAATCCACAAAATAAGATATAAAATAAAATTATAGGATAATTTTTATATATGTTCATAGATTAAATAAAAGATCCCAGTGACCATTCATTCATTAAATGCATCTTAATATCCATAAAACTACCTTAAATTATGGGTAACTAAATTATTGAAATGATAGTACATATCACCAATAAAACCCATAGGTTCTTATAAATATACCCAATTTCACCCAAAAACCATATAGACTCTAATAAATAGTAAATATAATCATTAAATACCTTCATCAAGTTTTTACAATATATGATTTGGGAGGTTGATTGTGAAATTTAGGACATCAAATTAACAGTGTATGGTATTTTTTATTTTGATGCAATTATGATTTGAAATGTGTTTAGGTTAGGTATTTGTGAATATTTATAATGAAATATAATGACTGATTACTAAATTTTATATTTTATATTTTTGAATTATGGCTCTTAAATGGTTTGTAATGGAATGTATTGGAGAGAAAATTCAGTAGAGATTATGGGTGAAATTCAATTATGATGGTGAAGTTGAATATGAATCACTCATATAAGTTAATGAACATCCATTGAATATATATATATATATATATCCCTATGTGTTTGTTAAAGGTTTTATAGAATATTTAAAATTTGTTTTTAGAGATGAAGTAACAACCATAGATTTTCTGCATGGGGTTTAGGTTCAATATCATCTTTTCAATAGATGGAATACAAGATCTCAATGTGTCAAGTAATGAAATTTAGTAATTAGTTGGACCCTTGAATATATTTATTCCTTATGAAATCTTTAGTTAATGTCCACTATATTAATTTCATGAAGATCCTATAAGTAATTAGTGTGAGGTATTATTATTGGTGAATAAAAGTGATGAAATTAATTGGGTTAGATTTCAGTTTTTTTTGAGAATTTCTATAATGTCACTTCATGTATGAAAAACATAAAAATCTTATTGACACAAAGTAAGGTGTAAATGATATTAATAGTGTATGTAGTTCAGTTTATTGATTTTTTTGGTTTTGTTTATCTTTTATATATAATAAAAAATTAAATATAGGTACATTTAGACTAGTTTGAAAACAAAACTTCATGGATATATGGGGATATTTTGTTTTGAAAATTATTTGTTAACTGTAAATAAAATATGTATTTCATTAATTAATATAGGGATAATCTGTGAAGAATATTTGAAGATTAAAACATGAGTATATTAAAGTTTATTATCTATAAAATAGAATAGTATTTTTGATGAGATTCACAATGTTTCAATCAACCAAGAATTCATCAAAGATATTTTTTATACATTATATTATAGTTCAACTCTTTTGGAATATATCATTGTAATATAGTTAATAATACTAATTTTCAATTTCCAAATGGAATAAAGGAATGTGAATCATATATAATAATGAATTATATATAGATATTATTTTATATTTGAGATTATGGAGGAGGTGGTAGTGATGAAACATTAGATAAAATGGCGTAATATTATTTAGGAAGACCTTATTAGAGTATCAAAGTTTTTTTTGGTAATCATAATTATATTAATGGGAATGGTCTTCAGGTACCATATTATTAGGGAGTTATTTTTAAAGGTAGTCTAGAATCCCTTGGTTATGATCATGGAGGTAGTTTTTTATAGTCATGTGAAGTAGAAAGGATAAATAAAAATATTGATGAGGGGTCAACTATTGTTAAAGATATAATTATATAGATTTTGACTCTGTATTATGATATTATTTAACAGTGGTGCAATAAATTCAATTTTTATGTATTTTTTCTGTGATTTCAATGTAATCATAGATCATTCTTCTAGAATACTAAATATTATCATTATTTGAAGATATAAAATGAGATATATTTATAGTTTTTACCATGCGTGATTGTAATAAATGTATTTTAATAGCTTCAAGACACTATTAAAATTTACCTTTTGATTATTAATGTGATAATGGGAATAGATTAGTTAAATTGATTTTGATTTCTCATTTATTGTTATTAGTGATGTGTGAAATTATTTTTTTCATATAGATATAAACATCAATTTTATTAATAAATAAGATCATCATGGTAGTTGGGAAGAAAAAAAAAAGGATAGTAATGGAACATCAATTATTATTTAGTAATAGATTTTCATTTTTCGGTGAAGATGAATAGTAAAGATATTTTTTCCTTAAATATTATTACACATTCAAGATATATTCCAAATTAATTTCCTTGGTTTACCATTTTAAAGAGAGGATGAGTTCATTGATGATTTAGTACATAATACAGAATATATATTCATTTATTCTTATTGAATGCCCTCTATAGAACATTATTAACTAGAAAATATTCTTGAGGATTTGGAATCAAAGGGATTAATTATACATAACATTTCCTCATGTAAGGATTTGTTTTCTTTCATATGAATGATTATAATAGGTCATGTCTAGAATTAGATTATTAGATTTTGAAATCGGTAATGATTAATACATAACATTTTTTTATAAGGAGTTGATAATATTTTTGATTGGTTAAAATATGATATGTTGTTTATCATATTGATCTTTTATCAGGTTATCATAATATTACATTTCATGTTAAATATTTAACAATTTCAATAGTTTGGAGTTTTATGGAAATAATGAATTTCTTATTATGCCATCTAGATCAAAAAATACTATGATAGAGAAATTTTATATGATGAATAAATTTTCCAACAAATTCCATGATTTATGTAATATATTATTTTTAGATTATTAAGGCAAAATTCTGGAAATTTTTTATTTTTTTTAGATTCTTAATTTTTAAAATAGTTCTATAAATATGTGTTTTATGAAATTTATCATATATCAGGGGATAATTATAAATTTAATGTAATATAAAGTATTTTTAAATATTTATGTTCTTTTTAAAAATATTGGAATTAATATTTGAAAATAATTATTTATTTTTGATTAGTTTTTTAGTGTATTTTAGGAAGATAAAAATGATTTATAGTTTATCAGTTATGATAAGAATGTAAATTATGGTTTCTTGTGAGTCATATAAAGTCAACCATGAAGAATAATTATAGTTTTCACAAATAAACTATTTGATTTAAATTATCAACTATATATCATACTAGTATCGACCATGAATTATGGGATCCAACTATAGAGGCCTTTCAAGTTATAACAAAATGTAATCGATACTACCTTGCACTTCAAAAATAAAATGACTAATTCTAAAAACATAAATATAAACAATCATGTAAAAAATTACATCATATTCACATGAAACAGTATATTTAGTTCATTTGAGATATTTTATCAAGGCCAGTGAATTATATGAAAATAAAAACTGGATACATATATGATCATGATATAAAAAATGAATATTTTGGGAAATGTTGTCACAACCCAGGTATTTATAAAATAATACCTTTTATATTCTATTAATAATTATGAATATTATATTAATTTTACATTAAATTGATTATTTGTCTGATACTGTACTTGAAATTCAACAATGGGTTTCTTTAATGTCTTATGTTGCACACAATGTTGAGTTACACCAAAAAATAATACAATAATAATAAAATTAGATAAAATTGTAGTTAACACATATCTGTAATATAGGATAAAATGAACAGAACTAAATAAAATATGATTAAACATGTTTATTAAATGTTTTTTCATTTTTCCAATATGTTTTTGAGGCCAAAAATAAAATAAAATATGATTTTAAGCTTGAAATACTGTAATATTTTTAAAAGGTTGTTTTACAACGAATTGATGGAAAAACCTTTTTAAATGTAGTATTTCTCACTTTTATATGTTATATTCTATGATATAAACTTCTTCCATATATGTAGGACATCAAAATTTACATTTCTTAAATTTTTGGTAATTTTCTAGTAAAGTTCAATTTTTTAAGAATAGTGAAAAATACCACATTTTAAGTCCAGACATATTTTTCATACAATTTATTTATATAGTCAAATTGACTGTTTAGTTGGTTTTAAAGTGTAATTTTATTAATTTTTTTTATTTAATCCAATTATAGTAATTTTATGTAATTTTACAATGTAATTGGATAAAAAACATATCAATATTTTGGTAGTTTTTACTTTTTAAAAACGTGTATTTTGGTTTTGGCAATGGGATTTAATTTTTATTTAATTTTTGAGAATTTTGTGTATTGAATTTGAAAACATGGATTCCATATTTGGAATTAAAAGGTCCAAATTTTGTAAATAGGTACCTTTTATTTTTGTACATTATGAATAGTAACTTCAGTAATTATGTTATTTACCATAGTTAAAGGGTAAATCTAGTAAATAAAGGTAATAAATAATATTATAATAATATTAAACTTCCCTAACACATGTCCTAATAATATTTTATTTGATATGTCTGACCATGGTCATACTTGGGTCAATTTTGGGACCCCAGGGTGACACTGGGGTGAGAAAATGACATTTTATAAGAATTAATTTAATGTAAATAGAAATATAACAAAAAGATGTTTATTTTAATAAAAAAAATTATATGGGGTTATATAATCTATCTCTTCATCTATAAATATTCATTAGAAAAATAAAATTATTTCTTATATCATTATATTTTATTGATAGTTTTTTGATATTAAATAAATAATAGTAATGACGACAAAATGATGATGTAGTGACTACTTCCTTAATAAAGGATTCAAATAAATGATATTATAAATATTAAAATAAATGTAATATCATTAATTTTATTCCATCCAAAAATTTTTTGTATGATATAGATATATTATATTTTAGTTATTTTATTTCGTTCAATGGAATCAGGTTGTCATGAATTTGTAAAAACGTCAGGTAATAATAGTATACAAAATTGACATAATTCATAACTTAAATATAAAATAGTTTATTAAATGATATTAAATTCCTAAAAATTTAAGAATTTGAAAAAAAAAATTAATTTAAATCTAAATATATCACTAATGAATTTCTTTTGGGTCGTGTGACATGATATGGTAATTACATTAACCCACAATGTGTAAATAACAAGATGTCACTATAAGATTATAAGGGTAAAATAAGTGTTAAACAAAAGAGAAAAGGATTAAAAAATATTCAAAACCTATCTATAAATTATTGGATGACTGGTATTCGAACAAAAATCATATTATATTAGTATTAAATGATATTTGGACCCTTTATGTTGAAAATTAATTTATAATTAATTAATATTTTATGACTTTCCTAATGTTCCCATCCTCCCTCTTATAAAAGGCCACCACCTATACCCACATAACTCACACCTCTAAAGCCCCATGTATTATCCAAAATCTTCTAAAATAAGCTCCCATCATCCCTTCCTTCAACCTAGAAGCCTTACCTTGGGTATAAAAAAATTCAATAAATCCTTTTGTCTCAAACCAAAAGAAGTTACTCTATTTAGAGGTAACGTCTTCTCTCATGTTATTTTCCATTATTTTCTTTCTCCACTCCCTATGATCTTGTTATTATTTTTTAACATAAAAAACCTGATATCATAAATATATTATTTTTTATGATATGTAATATAACTACACTTACACACACCTCCATCTAATAGATATGAACATACTGTTTCTGTGTACAGAAAACTAATGCCTCACTAAACGATGATTATTCAATTTTACCCTACCACCTATCATGGTGGAAATTATGAGGTAAATATATTTATATATGATATATATTATATTTATATAGTCACTATTATTATTTTTTATTATTTAAAGTATACCTTTATTCTTTCCATAAAGCGCAAATACGATAATTTAATTTGAGGAAGTGCGGACTACCGCCCCTCAAAGTGTTATGACTAGTTAATTGCATACATGGAACCTATAAAGGATAGTGTTAATGAACTTATGTAATGTATATAAAGTATGATATTATAAAATAATTATAATATACCTATGTATCATTATGTTTTCATTCCAATAAATATGAAATGAAATGAAAGTAACGTCCATGTGTACGTACGACTTATCGTCTCCACGAACGATGCATTTCATTTATTATCTCCAAATGTTATGTACTATCATAAATACAAATATATACTGGATATATATTACAATTAAATCATGAATATCATTATAGAGATAATGTATTTTTGACTACACTGACAATTTATCTCAAAACAAGTTCATTTTCAACACAAGTACCAAATATAGACAAAATGACTGATATAAACTTAAATAACTATGGAATGTTTATAATGTGGTAAGAAGTTATATAAAATGACGAATAAACATGAAAAAGGTTTTGAAACAATTCTAAATGGGCATAAGTGTATTATTTAAGAATAATATGGAACATACATGATGATTCATACTCAATGTAAGAAACATCATATTAATCTCCTTTCATTGAGTCATATTTTGATTAATACACGACTTTATTTTATAAAGTGTATTATTATACCCTTTGACGATTAATTTCATTCAATTTTTTTCAAAAGGAATATTTTTATATGGATATTTTTACTAAATGAAAAAAGGAATGTTATTTTAACGCACATGGTGACAACAATCTTTCTACCACTGCGTGTATTATTTGATAGATGGAATCCTTAATAAGCAGTCATGTTTTAAAAAGTAAAATAAATACCATATATCATTTTTACATATTTTTGTATTTAATATGGTTTTGAGAAAGCATTTATTCATTCCAATGTCTTTAAATGACATATTTTTATTATAATGTGGAAATTTTATCATTCCATTATGCATGTTTTAGGTGTTATGAATATGTAATGGTTCTTGGGAATTGTTTACATGTACATGTGGTTCTATGATAAATCAAGGGAGGGTGAGACCAAGATAACTCGCCAATGCATTAGTTAATGTGACCGTCGTAAGAATTAATGTTTCCCCTAAAAAATTTAGGCAATATACTATGATGGGTATTCCAAACACAACCCTCTATGTAGCAGTGAAAGGTACAATGAAAATATGTTATGGATGCCACAAGTAATCTTTATGATTTATGATTTCGATGATTTATTCATAAATATTATGATTTAATGAGGAATGTAAAACAGATTATGTGTTATCAGTGAAAATTATGATTTCATTGATCTGTATTTATTGATGGACTAATATTTTATTTCCTTATTTTATAACCCTTAATGATATTTTTATGACCATCCCAACATTTTTAAATTCTTTCACAGGGTTAAATGAAGGGTAAGAGAATAGAATAATTGAAGAATATTGATATTAAGAAAATAATTATTCTTTTATTTAAGGAGTTTTATTATTGTGAAAAAATTGGATTGATTAGAAGTGTCTAATTTGTAATTTTTTAAAATGTAATGTAATAGTTATAGCCTAATTCTCTAAAACACTAGACATGAAAAGATCCAAAAATGTCTAATTCTTGACTTAACTCAATATTATGTAATGTTTATGGTTGGGCCATTATATATGGTATCAGAGGTTTGTTTAGACATCTTTAAGATTTCGTATATCATTAAATTAAAATACACAAATTATTTTTACATTATGGTAAGATTGAAATGATATAGAATTTAAGGATTACTTTATTTCCTCGTCTAAGGTATGTCTGTGCTCAGAATTTTTTTTCATAGAGGAAACTTGGTATCTCTGATGGGTTAACATCAAGAGGAAAAAAATTCCAAATCATCTTTCAGAGATGGTTGTAATTAGAACTGAACAGTTTGTTGTAGTTATGGAACAGTTGACTAATGCTCTAAATGGGGGTGGTCTCCATGCACAAGATAAAGCCAGATCAACCGTAAAGGAAGATGTTAGTAGTGTATATTTTCAAGAGAAAACAACCCCTATAATTTAAAGTATTATATGACCCTATTCTAGATTAGGGGTAGATTAAAGCATTACAAAAGATTTTTGATGTCATGGGTTTTTCAAAACACCAAAAGGTTAGTCTTTCGATTTACCATTTTCAAGGTGAAGCCGATAAGTTGTTTTCGATGGTTAAAAATATCATGGATAGTGAGGAGATTGATGCTCTTGATTGGGAGTCATTCAAAGGTATGTTTATTGAGAAATAATTTCCTAATGTAATTAGACTTAGGATGGAAAAATAATTCTTGGAATTGAGGCAGGAAGATGACTCATGGGATTTTTATGAAGAAACATTCACTCGACTGGCAATGTACACTCCAAATTTCATAGGGGATATTAACAGTAAAATCAATAATTTTTTACTCAAAATTAAATATAATTTATTAAAGGGAATTAGCTTCTTGTGAGTTAAAAAGTTATGAAAATATTTTTTTATGCGTAGAAGGTGGAAATGGAGTTTTTCCATGATCAGGTGTTCTTTGAAAAAGAGCATAATATGAGGTTGGGGTGGAAGATGAAAGGGAAAAACTCTTCAAAAAAGTTTGATGGTGAGAAACATATGTTTCTAGTTTTTGAACGTTGTGGTAAAAAGAACATTGGGCAATTCTTTTTGAATTCTGGTAAGTGATAATGGTGTAGTAAAATGGGACATAAGAATCGCAATTTCATTGAAAAAGATCAAGGTAGTGGTCAGACAAAATCTGACTTACAGTCTGTAAAATGATTTAAGTGCAATGAAAATTTTTCACTGTTATCTTATCAAAAAACATAGTTAACTTGAAAAGGTGTTATATTTATCAAGACCAATGAATGAGATGAATGTTTTCATGAATTGCAAAGAATATTGGTGAATGCTCTAGTTTTGGAACACCCTTCCAGAAATGGTGAATTGTTTATCTGTAGTGATGCTCAATTGAAAGGACTCGGCTGTGTCCTAAGGCATAATGGTCAGGTAATATCTTATGCTTCAAGATAGATGAAAAATCATGAGTTAAATTAACGTACAAATTATTTGGAATTATCATCTATTGTTTTTTATTTAAAAAATTTTAGGCATCATCGATATGGAGTAAAATCTGAAATATATAATGATCACAAAATATTTAAGTATATATTAACTCATAATGAATTAAACAGGATACAAAATAGATGGCTAAAATTAATAAAGGATTATTATTTCATGAATCATTACCATCCAGAAAATGAAAATAAGCTGGCTGATGCTTTGAGTTCAAAGAGTAATGCTACATTAACCATGATTCTTTTGGAATGAGATCCTTTGGTTTCTGATTTGATGAAATATGGATTGGAAGCTTTTTGTGCAGGGAATTACATCTTTTTTGTTTCAATTTTTAGTATAAACATATCTATCACCCAGAGTAATGAAATCATAGAAATAAAATTGTGAGTTGCAAAAAAGGTAGAATTTGTTTAAAAGGTTATGTTACCTAAATTTAACATTGATAATGATTATGTTTTGTGGTTTGGATAGAGATTATGTGTTCCTTATAATTCACAGTTGAATAAGGGGTTGTTATGTGAAACTCATAGTTCTCTATTTTCAGTTCATCATAGTAGTTCAAAAATGTATAGATAAGGTTTGGAGTATTACTAATGTGATGTAATGAAATTATATTTTTCTAAATTTACTATGAAGTCTTTGAGTTGTAAATATTTTAAAGTAGAACGATAGTTACCAAAAGGTAATCTTCATCCTTTTCCAATTCCAAATTGGAAAAGGGAAAAATTTTCCGTTGATTTCATAATTAGATTAACAAAGACTTCTCTAGGTAATAACACAATTTCGGTTATTATTGATCTATTAACTAAATCTACTCATCTCATCCTATTATAGATACTCTATCTCTTGATCAATATTAACAATTGTATATTAATGAGATACCCAGGATACATAGAGTTCCCCTCTCCATTGAAATTTATCGTGATCCCATGTTCACTTCTATCTTTTGAAAAGGCCTTCAGAATATGTTGGGTACAGAATTAAATATTAGTGCAACTTTTCAGTGGAAATTAGAAGGGCAGTCAATGAAAAATATTCAGACATTGGAAAATATGATACATTCTTGTTCAATGGGTTTCCATGGAAGTTGGGACAAACATCCTTCTTTTTTTGTTTTTTCTTATAATAAATGTTTTTATTCAAGTATAAAATGGAACATTTTGAAGAATTATCTGGAAAGAGGTGTCAAACTCCAGATTTTGGGATGAAGTAGGTGAATAGAATTTCATGGGACCAAAACTGGAAGAATATATTTTAAAAAAATTCAGTTGATTCAGAAGCACATGAGAATATCTCAGAGCAAGAAAAAAAGTTATGCGGATAATTGGAGGAAGGATCTTTATTTTGATGAAGGTGATCACATTTTTCTCAATGTTTATCCCTCTAAAAGTGTGATGCATTTTTGTAAGAAGGGAAAGCTATGTCCGAGATTCATTGGACCCTATGAAATTTGAGTGAATGTTGGACCAGTTTACTATAGAGTGGCTTTACCTTCATGTTAATCCCAGGTACAAAACAATTTTCATGTTTCAATGTTGAGAAATTATAAGCCAGATCTATCATGTTTTGAGTTCAAAGGTAGTTCAATTGGAAGAAAATCTTTTTTTTGACGAACTACAAGTCTATATTCTTGGCCAGAGATAGAAAGTGTTGCAGAATAAGATAATTCATCAAGTAAAGGTTTTGTGAACAAACTATATGGTTGAAGAGGAAAAATGGGAATCTGAAAATTCAATGAGGTATAAATACCCCGACTTATTTGATAAGTGAATAGAATTGTGAGGACACAATTCCGAAAAGGGGGGAATGATGTAATAACCTAAGTATTTATAGAATAATACTTCTTATTTTATATTAATATTTATGAATAAGATATTAATTTTACGTTAAAGGAATGATTTGTCCAATAGCGTACTCAACACGCAACAACAGGTTTCTCCAAAATCTTACGTTGCACACAATGTTGAGTTATACCGAAAAATAATACAATAATATTGTTATTGTTTTTAATGGTAGTTAACATCTGGCTATTATGTTGGTAATAATTCATATGAACTAACTAAAATATTATTATAAGTAATTTTTAAATGTTTTTATTTTTATCCAAAAAACTTATAGGATTAAAATAAGAATGAATCATATTTTATGTATGAAATAGTCTAATATTTTTAAAAGGTCGTCTTACCGTCATTTGAAAGAGAACCCCTTTGAAATCAAGTTTTATTACTTTTTAACGTTCTATTTGAAACAATAAACCTCTTATATAGTATTGGGACATCAAAATTTAATTTAGTTAAATTTTTCATAATTTTATAATAAAGTCCATTTTTAATGAATAGTGAAAAATACTGCATTTTAAGTCAAAACATCCTTTTCATATAATTTATTTTTATAGTTATATTGTAATTTAATTTTTTTAAAATATTATTTGTATTATTTTTTAATTATTTAATCCTATTATGTTCATTTTAAGTAATTTCACATTTTAATTGGACAGAAGCACATAACAATCTTTTGGTTGTTTTAACTTTATAAAACATGATTTTTGGTTTTGAAAAGGATTTAATTTTAAATTCATTTCATCAAATTATGAGTTTTGAATTTTGAAAATATTTATTCAATATATTGAATCATAAGTTCCAAATTGTGTATGTAGTTACCTTTATGTTTCGGACATTATGAAAATGTAACTTTTGTAATTATTTTATTTACCATGGTTAAAGGGTAATCTGTTAAATAAGCGTAATAAATAATATATTAATAATATTACACTACAATAAAATAGGTCCTAATACTATAGGATGAGATATTTCCGACCATAGGCATCCTTGGTTCAATTTTGGGACCCCATGGAGACAATTGGGTGTAAAAATGACATTTTATAATAAATACTTTAATGTAAAGAGAAATATAACATAAACATGTATCTTTTATTAAAACAATTATTATTTCTCCTTATATAAGTGATATATTCAACTATAAATAGTTATTAGAAAGATAAAAATATTTTCTACATCATGATATTTTATTTATAAATTTTATAAATAAATAAATAAATTTAATTATTATACAATGATGATGTAATGATTGCTTCATTAATAAAGGAATCAAATAAATGATGTTATAAATATTAAAATTAACGGAATTTTATTTTTTTGAGGAAATTAACATATTTTATGTATGACATTGAAATATTATATTTTAGTTAAATAATTTTTTTTCAAAGGAATTTTGTTATTAGAAATTTTTTAAAAATTCATGTATGAATAGTGTCCAAAATTGACATAATTTATAACATAAAATATAAAATAGTTTATTAAATAATATAAAATTCATAAAAATATAATATTAAGATAAATGGTTAATATAAGTCCATATACATGATTAATTACTTTCTTTTGGGTATTTTCTACAAGATATGATAATTACATTAACCTACAATGTGTAAATGACATGATGTCACAATAAGACTATAAAGGGTAATATAAGGGTTAAAGAAAAAAGATAAGGATATAAAATAATATTGAAACCCAATATAAATATTATTAGATTATTTGTATTCGAATAAAAATTATATCATCTTATAAATATATAGGTTTTTAACCACTTGTAATCTAAATTGAATTTATAATAAATTAATCTTTTAACACATTCCTAAAGTACCAATCCTCCCTCTTATAAAAGTCCATCACATCATCCCACATGACTCACACCACTCAAGACCCATGGTTGATACAACATATAATCAAATTATCTCCCAAAATACCTCCATTAATTATAGAATCCTTTCCTTGGGATGAATGAAATTCAAGAAATCCTTTGGGATCAAATCAGAAGATATTACCCGATTTAGAGGTAACGTCTTCTCGCAAGTTCATTTCCTTTATTTTCCTTCTCCACTCCCTACAATATTCTAATTATTTTATTACATAACAAAACTAGTATAATATATATACTAGGATGTTTTTATGAGAATTATTCAAACTACACTTTCACAAACATCCATATAATTGATACGAATATACTATTTTCGTGTACAATGAACTACTCCCTCACAAAATGATGATTGTTCAATTTTCCCCTACCACCTCTCCTAGTTGCCATTATAATTTAAATATATTTATATATGATATATATTATATTTATATTTTATATATGATTATGTTTTTATATAAATCATACCTTTATTCTTTCAACAATGTGTGAATACGATAATTTCATTCGAGGAAGTGCGGACTATGGCCCCCTCAAAGTGATATGACTCATTCATGCCATACATAGAACATATAAAAGATGTAATTAATGAACTTATGTTATATATATAAAATATTATATTATACTTTAATTATTATATACCTGTGTATAATTTTATTTTCATTCCTTTAAATATGAAAATAAAAGAAAGTAGCGTTCACTCGTACGTAGGACTTACCGTCTCCATGAGTAGTGTATTCAATTTCTTATCTCCAAATATTATGTAATATTATATATATATATATTAGATATATATGATATTTAATTCATTAATATAATTCAGTGGATGATGTAATTTTGACTACATGGATAATTTACCTAAAAAAAGATCATTTTTTACTCAACTACCGAATGTCGACAAAACGACCGATTTTAACATAAATAATTATGTAATTTTTATAACATGGTAATAAGATATATAAAAGGAATAATAGACCTGAAAAGGTTTTTAATAAATTTATAATCAACTAATGTTTATTATTCACGATGAACAAGGAACATAGGTGATTTGTCATACTCAGGGTAAAGGACTTCGTTTCAATCTCATTTCATTGAGGCATATTTTGGTTTAAACATGACCTTATTTTATATAGTTTATAATTATACAATTTTAATTATAATTTCCATAAATGGATTTCAAAAATAATGTTTTTCTATAAAGTGTTTTACTAAACAACAAAAGGAATGTTTCTTTTTAACTAAAGTGGTGAGAATGACTTTTCTACCGCCATGAGTATTATTTTATATTAGGATTCCCTAACAATAGGTAATGTTATTAAAAGGGAAAAAAATACCATTACCCTTTTTACATATTTTGGTATTGAAAATGGTTTTTAAAAATCACTGATTATTTCAATTTCTTGAAATTATATATTGTGATTGCAATGTGGAAATGTTATCATTCAATTATAATAGTTTTATGTGTTATGAATTTATTATGGGTCATCAGTATTGTTTATATATATGGGTGGTTCAGTAATCAACAAAGGGAGGGTGAGCCTGGGATAGTTCCCCAATTCACTGGGTAACGTGGTGGAGGAAAATGTTAATGTTTCTCTGAAGAGATTTTGGGAATATAGTATGATTGTTATCTCAAACATAACCCCCTATATAGATGTGAAAAATACAATGTAAGTATGTTACTGATTCCCCAAGTTACCTATATCATTTATGTTTTCTATGTTTTATTGATAAATCTTATGATTTCATGTGGTATATTAATGATATTATGTTTTATGGGTGAAAGTATGATTTTATTTATTTGTATATATAGATGGACTAATGTTTTCATTCTTTATTCCATAACTCTTACTAAGATTTTTATGCTCATCCCATATTTGTGAAATGTTTTTCACAAGGTACAAGGAAGGCTAAGAGAAATGATAAATTTACTAATATTTATACCAAGAAAATAATTCTTGTTTTATTTAAGGAGTTTAATTGTTTTGAAAATATTGGATAGAGTAGAAGTGTCTACATTATAATTTTTTCATATGTAATATAATAATTATCGCATAATTATCTAAAAACATAGACTTGAAAAGATAAAAAATGTCAAATTATTGTCTTAATTCAATATTATGTAATGTTTAAGTATGGGTTATTATAAATATTGTCCAAAAAAGTGGGTCATATCCCAATATAATATTAAAATGTCACAAATATTTGGATCTATAATGCATTTGGTGACATGAAATGAGAACCCATTTGAGTCATGGTTATTTAAAATTCTATTATTTTTTTATCACGGTATATACAACATGGTATTAAAAAATTAATATTGAAAAAATACATAAGAAATTACATTGAATTATCAAACATGATGAATAAAATAGTACAATTAATTCTTTAATATATTGAGGTTTTGAAATATATTGTAATAATTTATCATGTATTTAAAATAAAAAAACAGGAAAGGTAATTTGGTTCCAAACTATAGATTGTGAGGGTAGAAGATTAATTATAAGGGAAGGCATTGAAGATCATGTACATGACTTATGATAGATTAATATTATGGGTGTGATTTAGTTATAGGAATTACATGGAAATTGTGTGAAAATTGTTTATAGGTAATCTTTTAGATCAATTATATTTATTTTTCCCAAATATAAATTTTTACATTTGATGGTGTATTTTTTATACTTAAATTTATTACAAATGTGATGTTTATAAATGAAACTTTTTTCTTAGACTTTGTTAAATTATTTAGTTATATATTTTTTATATTATTTTCTTACAATTTATTTTTATTCCATTGGATACAAAAAATATGACAAAAGGGTGTATAAAAATTAGTGGTTGTGGAAAAATATTTTATGAAGGAGAAAATTAAAACACAATAGTCATTGGTATCCATGTTACTAATAGATCTATCAAAACACATAGATCAAAAAAAGAAATAATGAGATAATAAAAATAAAATTTTCTTATATAATTTATTGGATTTAATCACTGAAATTGTAGGTAGACTAGTGGTTCTATGAAACATCATGAACTCCACACCTAACACTATAATTTTTCAAATAGTTATGTGTTTTGTTGTATAAATAGTGGTAAAACAATACCCTTTGGTATAAATAACCATAAATCAAATCATTATTAATAATTATAATGGTCAATCATAAAAGTTATCATATATGGGAATTACATATATAGTTCAATAATGTAAAAAATAAGAAACACATACTATAACAAAATGAAATGTACTGTAATGTTTCATGAGTATAAATTAGGAGTGGTGTCAGTAATAAGACTTCTATATATTATATACTCTAATAATAAGAAAAAATAAAGGGAAAATTGGAAATTTGGGTCCTAAGTACCTACCTAATCCCATCATGGAATTCCACCCATTCTCACTGATAAAAAAGTGCGAATTTTTCCTTACTAGTTCTTATATCCATGATTTTTTTTGTTGGTAACAAAATTATCGACCATAGTGTGGGTAGTAGTCATTAAGAGACTACCAATAGTCACTACTAGAAAAAAAAGGTAAAAACAATGGTTTCAAACTGTTGGTATAGGCTGGAAAACCGTTGGTATAGGCAATACCAACGGTTTTCCAAACCGTATGCCAGTAAGCCATGAGGAAAGCCTTATACCAATGGTTTGATTTAAATCGTTGGTATATCCCACTGTATTTATTGATATTCCAACGGTTGCAAGAGAACCGTTGGTATAACAATTTTACCAATGGTTTTCAGAAACCGTTGGTATATATTGTTTTTTAAAATTTATCTCAATGTATACCAATGGATTAAAACCGTTGGTATTTTATTTTTTGAGAATTATTATACCAACGGTTGAAAATCGTTTGTATTTTGTTTTTTCAGAACTCCTATGCAAACGGTTTTAAACCAATGGTATTTTTTTCCAAAATTCCAAAATTCCAGAATTCTTATACCAATGGTTTAAAACCGTTGGTTTTGTGTTTTTTCAGAACTACTGGACAACAGCCCTCCACTGCACAACAACCCTCCAGTAGGCCCTCCACTATACAATTGCATAATAAAAACTACATAACATCCCTCCAGTAGCCCCTCCACTATACGCCTGCATAATAAATATCACAGAAACCACATACAAACTTCAAATAGTATAAAAAACACCTAAAATAGCCCAAAAAACACATAAAACCATCAAACTCTTCCAACCATGTCATGTACTAAAATTCCCTATTTCAATCTTCATATGAAAACAATCATCTAGTAGTAATTCACCTCAACCATGCACAACCCCCCAACCAGCATAGCCCCCCCCCCCCACATCCCCATCAAATTCTAATAGGCAGAATAGTTTTAGAAATACCTACTAGAGTTGAATAAGAGTTTGAAATTGGCTCAAATCCCATTTTTTTGTGATCCTAGATTTGTGTATGTAATGATTTGTGATGATTTTTTCATTGAACATGTATTTTTATAATATATGGTGAAAAGGTATTTTCTTAGGAGTCTCGTCACTTATAACCCCATGAGTGAAACTACCCAACTCATGAAAAAGAGTTTGCGACTATCATTGATGATTGTAAATTTCAGTTGTATTCACTTAAAATGATGTCCTTTTAAATCAAAAGAGAGACTTTGAGTGGTGTCATCCACACCGTGCCTCAGATTAAGGTGGAGTTGACTCCTACATGTCACAAATGACCCATGGATCATTTTCCTAATGTATCGACACAATCAGAATGCGTTTGGTTGGTTTCGCGTATGCCGGTTGTTTTTACTTAAAAGCGTACCCATTTTAAACAAAACAAAGACACTTTGAGTGGTACTATCCACACCATGCCTCAGATTGATACAGGGTTGACTCGTACACATCACAAATGAACCATATATCATTTTCCTCAAGTATCAACAGAATCTGAATTCTTTAGGTCTGTTTTCCGTATGTCAGTTGTTATTTTTACTTAAACTGTTGTCCATTTCAAAGAAAAGATAGACACTTTGAGTGGTTCTGGCCACACTGTGCCTTATATTGAGGCAAGGTTCACTCGTACACATCAAAAATGACTCATGGATCGTTTTCCTAATGTTTTAATAGAATATGAATTCATTTGGTCGGTTTTCCATATGTCAATTGTTGTTTCCACTTAAAATGATGTCCATTTTTAACAAAAGGGAGACACTTTGAGTGGTGTCAGCCACACCACGCCTCTAATTGAGATCAGGTTGACTCATACACATCACAAATGACCAATGGATCATTTTCCTAAAGTATCAACACAATCCTAATGTGTTTCGTTGGTTTTCCATTTGCCGATTATTTTTACTTAAAAGTGTATCAATTTTAATGAAAAGAAAGTCACTTTGAGTGGTACCGGCCACACCGTTCCTTAGATTGAGGCAGCGTTGACTCATACACGTCACAAATGACCCATGGATACATTTCCTAAAATATCAACAGAATCTGAATGCGTTTGGTCAATTTTCTCTATGTCAGTTGTTGTTTTAAATTAAACTATTGTCCCTTTCAAAGAAAAGTGAGACACATTGAGTGTTTTCGGCCACAATGCACCTCGGATTGAGGAGGAGTTGACTCTTACGCATCACAAATGACCCATGGATCAGTTTTCTAAAGTATCAACAAAATATGAATGCGTTTGTTCGGTTTTCCATATGTCATTTTTTTTACTTAAAAGCGCATCCATTTTAAACAAAAGAATAACACTTTGGGTGTTACCGGCCACACCATCTTACATATTGAGGCGAGGTTGACACGTACATGTCACATATGACACATGGATCGTTTTCCTAAAGTTTCAACAGAATTCGAATTCTTTTGGTCAGTTTTCTGTATGCCAGTTGTTGTTTTCACTTAAAATCCTGTCCATTTCCAATAAAAGTGAGACACTTTGATTGGTACCAGCCTCACCGTGCCTCGTATTGAGGGAGGGGGTGGGGGGTTGACTCATAAACGTCACAAATGACCCATGGAAACATGTCCTAAAGTATCAATAGAATCTGAATGCATTTTTTCCATTTTCCGTTTGTCAGTTTTTGTTTTAACTTAAACTATTGTCCATTTCAACGAAAACTGAGACACTTTCAGTGGTGCTAGCCACACCGCGCACCTGATTGAGGAAGGGTAGACTCGTACATGTAAAAAATGACTCATAGATCGTTTTTATAAAGTATCAACACAATCCGAATGCGTTTGGGCAGTTTTCCGTATGTCGTTTTTTACTTAAAAGTGAATCCATTTTAAACAAAAGAAAGACACATTGAGTGGTACTGGCCACACTAGCCCTCAGATTGAGACGGGGTTGACTCATACACATCACATATGACCCATGGATCTTTTTCCTAAAGTTTCAACAGAATCTGAATGCGTTTGGTCGGTTTTCCGTTTTCCAGTTGTAATTTTCACTTAAAATCCTATCCATTTCAAATAAATGTGAGACACTTTGAGTGGTACCGGCCACACCATTTCTCAGATTGAGGCGGGGTTGACTCTTACACGTTTGAAATGACCCATGGATACATTTCCAAAAGTATCAACAGAATCCAAATGCGTTTGGTCCATATTCCGTTTGTCAGTTGTTGTTTTTACTTAAACTATTGTCCATTTCAAAGAAAAGTGAGACACTTTGAGTGGTGTCGGCCACAACGCACCTCAGATTGAGGCGGGGTTGACTTGAACATGTCAAAAATTTCCCATGCATCGTTTTTTCTAAAGTATCAACACAATATGAATGCATTTGGTCAGTTTTCCATATGTCATTTTTTTACTTAAAAGCACATCCATTTTAAACAAAAGAAAGACACATTGAGTGGTAACAGCCACATTGTCCCTTGGATTGAGGCGGGATTGACTCGTAAATGTCACATATGTACCATTGATCATTTTACTGATGTTGCAATATAATCTAAATGCGTTTGGTCAGTTTTACGTATGCAAGTTGTTGTTTTCACTTAAAATCATGTCCATTACAAATAAAAGTGAGACACTTTGAGTGATACGGCCACACCGTGCCACGAATTGAGGCGGGGTTGACTCTTACATATGTCAAATGACCCATGGATCGTTTTCCTAAAGTATCAACACAATCTGAATGTGTTTGGTTGATTTTCCGTATGCCAATTGTTTTTACATAAACTGTTGTCCATTTCAATGAAAAGACAGACACTTTGAGTGGTGCCGGCCACACCGCGCCTCGGATTGAGGCGGGGTTGACTTGTACACGTCACAAATGACCCATGAATTGTTTTTTCTAAACTATCAACACAATCCTAATTCATTTGTTCGGTTTTACATATGTCATTTTTTTACTTAAAAGCGCATCCATTTTATACAAAAGAAAGATACTTTGAGTGGTACCGGCCACTCTGGCCCTCAGATTGAGACGGGTTTGACTCATACACGTCACATATGACCCATGTATCATTTTCGTAAAGTTTGAACAGAATCCAAATGCGTTTGGTTGGTTTTCCATATGCCAGTTGCTGTTTTCACTTAAAATCATGTCCATTTCCAATAAAAGTGAGACAATTCGATTGATACCGGACACACTGTGCCTCGGATTGAGGAGGGGTTGACTCGTACACATCGCAAATGACCCATGTATCTTTTTCCTTATGTATCAACACAATCTGAATGCGTTTGGTTGGTTTACCATATGCAGGTTGTTTTTACTTAATAGAGTGTCCATTTTAAACAAAAGAGAGACACTTTGAGTGGTTCCAGCCACACCGCGCCTCAGATTAAGGCAGGGTTGACTCGTACATGTGACAAATGACCCATGTATTGTTTTTTATTATGTGTCAACAGAATCTGAATGCATTTTTCCGGTTTTCCATATGTCATTTTTTTACTTAAAAGCGCATCATTTTAAACAAAATAAAGACACTTTGAGTGGTACCGGCCACACCGGCCCTCAGATTGAGGCGGGGTTGGCTCGTACACATCACAAATGTCCCATGGATCGTTTTCCAAAAGTATAAACACAATCCAAATGTGTTTGTTTGGTTTTTCATATTCCGGTTTTTTTTACTTAAAAGCATGTCCATTTTAAACATAGGAGAGACACTATGAGTTGTTCCGGCCACACCGTGGCACAGATTGAGGTGGGGTTAACTCTTACACATCACAAATGACCCATGGATCGTTTTTTCTAAAGTATCAACACAATCCGAATGCATTTGGTCGGTTTTCAGTATGCCGTTTCTTTTACATAAAAGCGCATCCATTTTAAACAAAATAAAGACACTTTATGTGGTACCAGCCACACCGGCCCTTGGATTGAGGAGGGGTTGACTCGTACACGTCACATATGACCCGTGGATCATTTTCCTAAAGGTTCAATAGAATTCGAATGCGTTTGGTCAGTTGTCCGTATGTCAGTTTTTGTTTTCACTTAAAATCCTATCAATTTCATAGAAAAGTGAGACACTTCGAGTGGTACCGGCCACACTGTGCCTTATATTGAGGCGGGGTTGACTCACAAACATCACAAATGAACCATGATTCGTTTTCCTAAATTATCAACACAATCCGAATGCGTTTGGTTGGTTTCCCGTATGCTGGTTGTTTTTACTTATAAGCGTATCCATTTTAAACAAAAGAGAGACACTTTGAGTGGTGTCGGCCACACCACGCCTCAGATTGAGGCGGGGTTGACTTGTACACTTCATGAATGATTGATCATGCATTGAATATAGTCATGGACCTCTTTAAATGGATAAAAAAATTCTCAGATGGTTTGAGTTCATTTATCACCTTTCAATCATCCTTCAAACATAGTTTGGAAACCTTGCTATCCTATAATTATAGGATTCATGGAAATAATTATTATTTTTTAAAAAATATCCACAAAACACAACTTCATTATTGAGTGTTATATGTTCTTATCCTCTATTGTTGGATTTTGGGTACCACTCCTAGTATATATCTCATTACCTCATTAATATTGGTCATGGTGTGAATAAAATAACTATGGAATTGTAATTTCTTTAGAGATAATATCATATCAATTTCACTCAAAAAGCCTTCTACTTCAATGCACATTTTCCATATCATTTTCTACATGAATAAACATGAAATAAAAGGCTAACTAAGAAATCTAAGTAATTCAAAATAGAATAATGGTTATCACAGTACCAAGGAATAATAAATGTCTAGGTAGTAGACTAATCATACAATAAGAATCAAGTAAAAAAAACAGATCTCATAAAAACTTCCCTATGAAGTAGAGGAAAACCCCAGAGTGGAAAACCAGGTTAAAAAATATAGAGTTATATAGAATTAAAAAATATGATGGATCAATCTTCCCCTGATCACCATCACCATCAGCACTATCATCATCAGCCTCATCCTCACCGCCATCTATGTCCTCGTCGTTGTCCTCCTCATCGTCCCCATGTTCATCGTCGGCCTCATCATCGTCCTCGGCCTCATCCTCACCCTCGGCCCCATCCTCACCCTAGGCCCCATCCTCGCCCTCGTCCTCATACTCATCCTCACCCTCTTCCTCTTCAGCATCATTGTCATCACTAGGAACATCATCATATTAACCTCAATTATAGCTTCTTCCTGGTGCATTGGATAATGTACCAATCAACGACATAAATGTCCGACAAGTTGCGATGGCCTCTGGTGGAAGTGATGATGATAAAGCTTTCATCAGTTTCATAAATTCTTTGTCCCTCGTTTTAACTTGTACTTCTAACTTTGTGACCCTTTTATCAGACTGTCTTACAAGCTCATTGACCTGTTCCAACTCATTGGTACTATAATGGATACCCGAAGAGGGCCAATACCTCGTCGAGACTATATTCTTACCAGGTCGACATCGTACTCGACCAGAGTGCTCATCTCCAAAAACCTGATATAAATGATCATGTGGCCCAAAATTTTCAGGCTCCTAGGCATTAAGATCCTCTAAATCAGCCTTTTAAAAATATTAATAGATTATTAAATTTCAAAATTGATATTAAAATTTGAAATAAACAAATTAAAATTACAATCTTTTCTTGGGTTGGTTCATTTACCACAGTGCCATATTTTTTATTCTACTCGAGAAAAACAATTTTTCTCGAGGTATACGTCCTTCAATATTCAATTTGTGCTTCTGTAATGTCATTGAAATAATATAAAGTGCAATAATAATCATATATTCAATATTAAATAAATCACATAATTTATGTAGGAAACAATAAAAAGGGAAATCCCTACAGAAAAATTTTAAACAACTATATCGTACCAGCTGCCTCTCATGATCTGACATAGTTGTGTGCCCCAAAGTGTGGAGGTATTTCGTTGAATAAATGTTTTTTTTGTTTTTTTAGAAGATTCCTAAATAATGTTTAATAATAAATAAGATTATATTAATGAAAAATATGAAAACCATCATTTAAATACCTAAAATGATATTAATAACTTAAATTTGGCAGTCGCCCAATGGGTAATCATTTGGTGATATTTCTCTATCGGGTAGTCATCCACGATAGGTAATGTCTCTAACTTCGTTCCCACTTTATCACACCATCCAACATACAGCTCATGCTTATAAGATCTCAAAATCTCTCCTAGCTCTTTTAAACGTGCTGGTTGTGCACCCCCGCCATCAGTGAAGTTAAACCGAAGCTAAAACCCAATAGATTAGTTCATATAAATACAAAAAAATACTAGATTAAATCCAATAAAAATTTTACCCATATTTGTGCCCATGCGTTATCCTTGAATTCGTGTTGCAGATGTCTCCAAGTGAGAGGGCTGACAGGAATGATATTAGAGTATTTGTCTAGCATTGCCAAAAAACCCCGACATTCCTACCCATATTTCTCAATCATTTGTCCATCATCATTGTATTAAACCATCAACTATGTCTGGCGATTCCATACCGCACGCAAGTGATTACTCCCCCTACCCCGCCTCCTATCTGTAGATGAACATGTTATTAATGAAAATTAATATCAGTAAAAGTGATAATAAAAATAAATTTTGGTATAAAAATTTGATAGAGTTATATAAATATACCTATGGTAGTCGGATCAATGGGTGTCACTGGATGTGCAGAAGATGAAGGAATATCCTGTACAGGTGGAGTTTCCCTCAGTGTGTGCTCGTCAGCCACATACTGTGTCGTAGTAGGAGTCAAAGAAGGTGGAATATAATAGCTCAGAGATAATGAACCAGAAGAAGATGATGATGGCATAGACATCTGGCAAACTGGTAGTGTAAACATCGGAGTTCTAAATATCTCGTGTGTCCCTGAAGACATTCCAGGATCAAAATGGGGCGTAGAAGATAAATCTATGGTATTGGATCGTCTAACTCTCGCCCCACGAGCCCTCATACCACCGACCTCAGTACCAGGACCACTAGATGATCGCCCATCTCTAACACCACCCCCCTCTTACCACCAGCCTCTCTAGTGGGAGCAATATCAGGCTCCTTATCAGATAGCTCTCATCAAGGGTGTGGATCCTGAAAAAAAGTTTAACACAAAAGAAAAGACATGATATTATAAGTTATTGAAAGATTTATATTTGAAATAAAATACTCACAACCGGGATGAGTGGAGGAACACCCATCTGTACCATGCGACGATTATTTTATGTCATCTTTTTCCGCCTCCTCTCTTCAATGGGTGTCATTTCCTACAATGAAAAAAATATGGAAGTAATTAGAAATAGATAACTAATGTGTAAACCAAAAAAAATAGAAAAACAATTCTGATAAAAAAACATAAAGAAACAGAAGATTTATGGTGGTTTGAAGGTAAGTACTAGGATACACACTCATAATTATGTAGGTGAAAAATGTAGGTGAGAACAGGACTGTATGTTTCTATATATTTCCTACCAAAACTTTGGGATCACAATCAACTATGAAATTTGAGTTATTGGCGTCATCATAAGTAATAAACGGATTGTTTCCAATTGTAGTAGGTATAGTGTCAACTTCATCATCACTATCATCAAAAACATGTCTGGGATTTACTTCAATAATTACATAGAATTTAGGATGATGATGATCTTTGACATAAAAAACTTGTTTCACCATTGATTCCAATACATATGGTTCATCGGTGGAAAGAGTGTGAGTCATGTCAATAAATAGAAATCCAAAATCATCAATAAAGGTTCCTTGCCTCATCATTGAATCAAACCATTTAAATTTCATCATCGTGACTTTACCATGCGAGTAATAATCCAAAATTATTATTTTCTCACGAGTCCATAAAAAGAATCATTTTAAGAACGAGGTATAGTATCTGATAGACTGGCATAACAGCCTGTTGTGGCAGTTAGCATAACACCATTATGCTATGTTCTCATGTTCTTTCTTGTTCAGTGATAATAAATTTGTATCCATTGATCACAGGTGATTTACAAGCACGAACCATGGTATTACGACCAAAATCCAAAGCTCTTATTTCCTCAGAAACAGAGTTTGCAGGAAAACTCAATACATGAAATATAAAAAATTGGTAAACTTAATTAAATATTATTTTTATTTAGTTATTACAGAAATATTTTTACCTTGAATTTCAACCAAGCAGAAAACCCTTTGCTATGAAAAGTCTCTAACCTTCTCAATGATAAAGAACAATGATTTCTATATATCAATTCTTTATGTTCCCTATTGATAAAAATAATAATAGTATAAAAAATATTTAAAATTACAAGAGATATGATAAGAGATACATGTACAATTTACTTACTCGATATACTCATCGAACAAATCACAATTGAACAACATTGTGCGATGTTCCATCCCTCGCTCTTCAAGGATTAATGTCGTCAATGTATATGATTCCGTAATTCATCCTGTCTGAGGAAGTGATGGAAAAATGGGTTCAATTTGCCCATACTATTCTTCTTCATTTCTCATTGGTCTGTTTATTCTCGTAGTAAGATCAGACAAATACATTGAGCATAAATCCATACATTCTTGAGCCAAGTAACCGTTCAAAATAGATCCTTTGGGATAATTCCTATTCCGAACATATGATTTCAATATGCACATGTTTCTTTCAGTTGGATACATCCAACGGAAAGAAATGGGTCCTCCAAGAAGTATTTCGGTCGGAAGATGGACAATCAGATGCAACATGCATGTAAAAAATGATGGAGGGAATATTTTCTCTAACTCACACAAAATTGATGGTGTCTCTGCCAATAGTTTTTGCAAGAAGGATTTGGAAAACCTCTTAGCACAAAGATCTATAAAAAAATAGAACAACCGAATAAATGAGAATATAACATTATTGGACAAGGGATGACGTATTTCTATTGGAATCAACTCATGAAAAAGCATGTGATAATCATGAGTCTTCAAAGATTTCATCTTCAACTCTTTTCTGTTGACCGGTTTTGATATATTGCTTGAATAGCCATCAGGAACTTTAATAGTCTCTAGCACTTCCAGAAATTGATTTTTTTCAGCAGGTTGCATCACATAAGAAGCACATGGAACTTGCCGTTTATTTTCACTGATACAGACAAGATGCAATTCTGGTCTGATCCCCCAATCTACTAAGTCATGCAGAGATCATAAATTTTGTTTTGTCTTACCCTTGACATTTAGAAGAATCGAAAGCAACATTTCACATATATTCTTTTCAATGTGCATTACGTCTAAGCAATGGCGTAAAATTTTGGTTGACCAATACGACAACTCAATGAATATACTCTTATTATTCCAATTGTAATAGGTATCATTGGAAACATTATTCCTCTTTCTAGATTTAGTTACACCCTTCCCAAATGAATAACTGGAATCTTTCAATTAATTAAGAACATTAGTTCCAGACATACGCTGAGGTGGATTGACATTCTCCATGGTATTGTCAAATCTTCGACGATTGTTTCTATATGGATGGTTCATTAGAAAGAATCGCCGATTTCTCATAAAACTAAAACTATGACGATATTTTAGTCTTCTCGATCGAGTATTCTTCATACAAACAGAACATGACAATTTTCCTTTTGTGCTTCATCCAGACATCATTTCATAAGCAGTAAAATCATTGACCGTCCACATAAGCACAACACACATCTGAAATATGTCTTTTGAACATGAATTATATGTGGGAACACCCACATCCAAAATAAGTTTCAACTAATTTATTAAAGGCTTCATGTATACATCTATATCATTGCTGGAATCAGAAGGGCCAGATATCAGTATACTCAAGAAATTGTAAGTCCTTCAAGAAGGTAAGAATGTAATCAATTGCAGTATTTGAAATCCCATACATTGTTTTCCCATGAAACAATCAGAATAAAAATTTTCAAAATTTTCATTTTACCACATTGCCGATATACTGGAGTCGTCGCATCATCATTCAATTTTTTCACCCTATCAACATCATCATTTTAATTGGACGCATCATTTTTACTTGTATCGAAATCTTGTTGGCTAGACATCCTTTCCTTCTCATGATGCTGAATAAATGGAAACTGATCATATATCGAACTATCCAATTCAGTCCTATCATTTGGATCATAAACATTTTGAGTTTCTATTTTCTCTCCATTGTGATACCACACATAATAGTTTGTTTGGAAAGAAATATTT
The DNA here is from genome assembly GCA_963277665.1 of Viscum album. Lineage (NCBI taxonomy): Eukaryota > Viridiplantae > Streptophyta > Magnoliopsida > Santalales > Viscaceae > Viscum > Viscum album. Next base: position 1,860,735,493 of record OY728119.1, read on the forward strand.
GGTTATATGATCGCTAACTACTTCACAACTCAACCAAGTTCTTCTAACACAATTAAAACATGGGAAGTGTATGCGACCACTATCTTAAGGCTTGTCAAATGAAAAATCTAGAAAGCTATTCAAATTATTTTGAAAATCGGTTGAAATACGATCCGTTTTGTACATCCAACTTCTATATATTCTGTAAAAAAATTTCAATAAATCATTCCAAAGCAATTCAATAATATTTATGTTTAATCAAAAAAATATTTAGGTAAATGAAAAATGTTTACTTTATATAAAATCATAAATGACACATTACTCTATATGAGAATCATATTAAAAAAACAACAAATTATAATGTATATATGAAAAAAGATACAGAATTTGTAATACCTATATTCAAGGATTTCCCAGTAAGATATTGGAAGTGGATCAAGGAATACATAATCCTTAAGGGTCTTGTTGGGAGTACATGAGTTTTATACTTTAACTTCTTTAGGGAGATCAGGATGAGGAGTAGGATGAAGATTAGGGGAGTGGTGGGACTGTCCAAGGGGGGTTCGGGGTGTCTAGGGGGGGTGAGGGGTGTCTAGGGGGTGGTGGCGCCGTCTGGGGGGTCAGAGGTGTCTAGGGGTGGGGGGCTGCCTAGGGGGGTCGGGTGTCCAGGTGGTTGGGCTGTCCGTGGGGGAGGTCAGGCTGTCCCAGGGGGTAGGGGGAGTCCAAGTGGTCGGTGGGCTGTCCTAAGAGGTGAGCGGGGTGTCCAGGGGTGGGCGGGATACCCATGGGGGTGGAGGGGGTGTCCAGGGGGTCTAGAGTGTCCAGGGGTGGGAAGGCTGTCTAGGGGGGTGGGTGGGCTGTCCACGGGGGGTGGGCGGGCTGTCCACGGGGGGTGGTCAGGCTATCCACGGGGGGTGGCAGTGTTGTCTAGTGGGGTCGGGGGTGTCAAGGGGGTGGGGGGCTTTCTAGGGGGTGGGGGCGTCCATGGGGATGGGGGTGTCTGGGGGTGGTGGGCGGGTGTCCGGGGGTGGGGTGGGCGGGCTTTCAACAAGGGTGGCGGGCTATCCAGGGGGCACTGGCTGTCCAAGGTGGTGGGCGGGTGTCCGGGGGTGGGGTGGGAGGGCTGCCAACAAGGGTAGTGATAGGTGTGGAAATTGTCCACCTAGAGTTTGATGAGGAAATACTTATGAGAATGGATTGGAATCTTGGTAGGTTCTTAGAGTGGGATGGTCCCTTTGAGTATATAAAATGTATTATGAAATGTTTTAGGGAAATATAATTATCATACCGGGCACATGTCTATAAGGTGATAAAATTATATTTTCATAGATGTAAGATGGTATTTTATTTTTTTGGACTAAACTAATATTAATTAGTTAATAGAGATGGAGAAGTTCTCTATAACAAATATTAGGAATAATTGATTTGTTACAAGACATTTTGTTGCTTTCTTTGGATTAATATCCTTAAAAATACAATTAGTAGTGGGTCATATAAAGAATCATTCCCAAGATTGAGTTTAGGAGTATATATGGTTTTCATTATTTTTTCCATGACTTTTGGGTTGATAAACACTATAATTTTCTTCATAGATATCATGAATATGTTTTTCCATCCATATAATGTCTTTTTAATAATTATATTTATAGATGAAATGACAATATAGTTTAGGAAATTATTTTTTAATGATTGACGATGTGACATATTAATGATTAAAATTCAATAAATTTTGATTTATATAAATAATTTTGTGTGTCAATATTGGATACGAAAGACTAAGATCTATTGAAATTAGAGAAGCACCAGGATTTTGGTCTAACTCAATCTCAACATCATGTCAAGGGGGTATCATCACAACCACCTCATAAAAAACAAAAACAAAAACCCAAACAACCTTGGAATCCTAAAACATAATAGCTTTAATCTATTCTATAAAAGTGTGATCAATCACATAATCTATGTGGTCCACATATCAACTTTCCACCTAAAATTACCACTCAATAACAAAAACTACATTTTTTCTATGCCCATATGATTACACAACCCTCATTCAGAATCATTTGATAAAAATCTTTAAGGAATATAACTAGTTGATTCATTTAATGAAATAGTATATCTATATTTATATGAAAAGAATACCCCCACAATAATCATGTAGCTCTGTCATCAGTCTAAACCCCTAGAGCACATAAAAGAAGCTAGTATGGACATTTTCTAAAATATTTAACACCATAAGAATGAAAATACACTCTAAATATAGTTTGAGAGGATATAATGGTGTGTGTGAAAAAAATGATATTAAATCAATTTAAATTAATATGGAACAAATGAGGGTTTACAATACACTAAGAGTACCTCAAACAATCCAAAACCAGTATAGCGCCACATATTCAACATCATGAAACAGGACATGGAAATCTAACCTACATCTTTACTGATGACCACCTAATTGGAACACTTTATTTATGGTTCTTGAACACAAGGAATGAACTATGTTTCTTCTCTACCAACTCAATCACCCTGTTGTAGGTTGTAATCTTGTTTACCCTTATACTAAAATGGTCTCACTGGAAGGTACTTCTAATGCTGGTCCTAAACCATTAATTCTCCACAAAACAATGATCAAAGAACCATTGGACACATCTTAATGATGATACAACCTCATCACATATAGGTTAAATCGAAATAGAAAAAAAACATATACACATGAAAACCAATACTAAAAACTGAAATATTAGATAAATTTCAATAAATATAAGGTACCAGTTGGGGAAATACCTAATTTAGGATGGGTTTGATAAGATTCGGCAGGAGATTCAGCACCTTGGAAGGGATGGAGGAAGAGGAAGCCGAAGGAGCTCCAAGATCACCAAACTGCTCCCGTTTAGGGTTCTATATCCAGAATGGGGGAGCGGATGGGCCGCTGTTAATTTGGTGGAATTTTTTTACCAACAGTTTTTAAAAACCGTTGGTATATAATTTCAGGCCAAACCTATACCAACGGCTCCATAGAACCGTCGGTAAAATCTACCCTGAACCACACCTATACCAACAGTTTTCATTGAACCATTGGTAAAACTCCCCTAAACCACATCTATAACAACGGTTCATTAGAACCGTTGGTAAAATCTCCCACAAACACACCTATACCAACGGTTCTCAGGAACCATTGGTAAAATCTCCCCTAAACTATCCTTTACCAACAGCTTCATGAAACCGTTGGTATGGAAGTTTGGGGAAAAACCCACATTCCAGTAGTGAGTGTCAATAAAAAAATCATAAATAAATTTTCAAGCATAATGTTAGGTAATAATAAAAAATGTAAATAAATAAAACATCACATCAGATGGATATAAGTAAAAAAACCACAGATACCCATGTATGTATTGGATAGTCTCAAAATGGGATGCTTCACCCATAATCGATTCCCTATAATTGTGTATAACATCCAATAACTTTATTAAATGATTATTAAATAATTTTAAATATAATTAACATAAAAAAATACATTCTATATTCTAAAGGGTTATTATCATTAGAAAAGTTTGGTAATAAATCACTTTTACATATTAAAACTAAACCATTACTGAAATCCTTTCTAATAGTCCTTTTAAAATATATTTTATTATATTTATTATATGTATTCACCTAAGGATACACCTAATGGAATGAGGAGATCTAAAATCCTAGTTAAGGGAGGAATAACAAGGTTGCAATAAGATACATGAATCAATAGTACACATGTGCTCATTATAATTAACATTATATCGTAAGCATGGGAACATCACCATATTTAGCACAGATTTAGCTAATGAAGTCACAAAGTGTGGAATTTATATAATAATTAAATATATAAATATAGTGTTCAAATACCACATATAGTTTTTCAAAAATTGAGCTTTATGTTAACGCATAACATTTGTACATAAATCCTAACATCCTAATTGTGTACAAATATTGCATCATATAGACACATAATACACATATTCTTGGGGATAAATCAAATTACTCAATTCATTTTTGGGATATATAATTCCCAAACCACCCATCATATCATTATATGATCATAATCACGCATACCACATCAAGATGGAGTATGTTGCAATGAAGGATATTAAACAAACCCACCAAAAATAGAAAGTGATTCATAATGGTGTCATGATTCATATTTATATGAATAAACAACTATTTTAAAAAAAGAATAAGTGAAAAATATAGTTTTCTATAAAAAAAATATTTACATAAATTATCACTGTTCTTGGGGTTGAGAAGAAATGTTTTGAAAGGAATCAATGAGTTGTTTAAAAAAACACGGTGTTTTGGAAAATCAATATATAAAGCATTGAAATTATATTTATAAATTATAAGAATATATTTCACAAGAAAAGAAAAGGGAAATAAGTGTTAAAAGTATTATTTGATGGAATTTTGAAGATTAAAAATTTAAAATAAGGAGAAATAAGTGTTAAACAACCAAAATGAGATGGGTTCAGGGTTCCCCATCCCTTAGGTTTGATGTTATTTCACCACTTTCCACATCCTTCATCATGATGTTATTCCTTTTCTATGACCATAAAATGTAACGACCCAAAGTTTCATTAATGGAAAATCCCTCTTGATCCAGTTAAATGTTTCTTTATGAAAAAAATGTTTTTATAAGATGTCAACTTCTTTAGTTTTACATTATGATTTTTGACCGTTACTTTTATAGCCATTGAATAGTGATCATCTGAGTATTATAAATATAAGGCTTTAACGAAACCATTTCTACTCAGACAAAGGAAGCGATGGCCTCATCCAGTAGAATCTCCCCTTACGAAGCCCATTTGTCGGAGCTCGGAAAAGAGGTGGCGTCTTTGGGCTTTGCCCTTGACCAAGCCCAAGCTGAGCTTCATCAAGTCAAGCTCGAACGTGATCGTCTACGGGAAAAATGGAAGTTGATAGAGATTACCACTCGAGCGATGTTATCCGAGCAACCCCAAGAGTCTGTCACCATCGCACACCTTACCCTTAGGTCTTATGCGGCTATTTTAAGGGGTTATGTAACAAATAAGTAGCACCATGTTCATGTACATTATTTTTTGTATATAATAATGAATATAATTTTTTTGATACATTGTAATTAGTTTTTAAAGTACAAATGGTGTTTTTTGTTATTATTTAATTAAGAATTATATTTTATTAAATTAAAGGATTTTTGAATTAAATATTATTTTAATAAAATATTATTATTAATATTAAATTAATTTTTATTAAATATAAATGATCTTATAATTTTATGAATGCAATTAAATTTTTTTATTAAGGTTTGAAGGTCATTTCTGTCAAAACCCGTGAATTTTTTATAAATGTCGGTTTTTATTTAAAAAGTGAAAATTCACATATTTAGAAAATTATTTAGATAAAATAAATATTATTTTTGGAATCAGGACGTCGAAATTATCCAACGGTGAATTTTTCATAATTTTCTGAGACAGTCAAATTTTTGGGTAAAAATTAAATACCATTTAAATATATAATGTGTTTTATTACATCATAATGACCCAATGGTGATGTAATAAAATACCATAATCCTTATGTTCGGCCAATATATGTTTTATAATTAAAATAATGAGGTTTTGGGTTTGTTTAACTTACTTTTCAAAGCATTAATGGAGCCCTCAAGACTTATTCAACACTTTGCCTTTTTAAATTAATTTCCATGGGAGTGTGACTCACCTCCACATAAGCAACCCTAATTTTTTAATAAGTTCGGACCTTGGACTTGTAAAATATTGTTTTCCACTTTCCTTTTCCAGAAACCATGGGCAAATACCATGGGATGGTTTGTGGTTTGGATTATTTTAATATAAGGGGTCCCAAACCTAAATAATAAAGAATTTTCTCACCTTTCCTATATAAACCCACCCAAGATCCCACTTCCTCCTCACTCAAAGCCCTTGAAGTTCGTCCAAACTCTGACCTACTCTCTCTAGAATCCTCTCAAGGTGCCCCTAGCTCCCAATAAGCCTCTCACAAGCCTCTCTCTAGCCTTTGGAAGCACACTTCCAAGTAAGGGTTTTTTCTTCCTTTCTCATTTTTGTCAATTTTCTTTAAGTTGTATCGCCCTTTTTAATTTCAATTATGAATGTTGGGGTATGGTTTCGCACCTCCCCCATACTGCCCTCTTATTGTTTGAATGATGGGAGAACCCTTTCTCTCTCATTAAATGCCTTCCATGTACTCCCGTTACTATGCCGAAATTCCGAAAGGAACTTCTCTCTCTTCTTTTACATTCAAGCAATAATTTTGTATCATGAATCTAAATTCCATTTCTATTTTTGGGACATGTATATATATGACCTCCTTAATGTCAATTACATGTAAATATGATGAAGAACCCCTTTCTCTCTCATCAACTTTTTTTTATGAATTCTTATTTCACGCCGTTATGCTGCCGAAATCGCACCGATTTTCTAAGCCAATGTCTTTGTGTAGTGAATACCATGCCCATTTCTCCATCAAGGGTATTCACTTTTATGCACATTTACATATTGATTGTAAAGTTTCATGTATGAATTCCACATTCCTTTATCGTGGAAGAAATGATTATGTTTTATGAATCCATGTTTTATGATCCATGTGGCACACTTATGCATGAAATGAAATGTTTAAGAAGGGTGCGCCCTTTATAGCGCTCCAATTCATTGGGTAAAGTATAGTATCATGATACGTCATGTGCAATGAGTGTTGACTCATGCTAATTCAAGTGCAATGAGGTTTTACTCATGCTTCAAGTGCAATGAGGGTTTACTCATGCTCCATGTGCAATGAGCCTTGGCTCATGCTAATTCAATGTTAAGTGTTGTTGCCACATTTCCATGTTATGATTATCATGCTTTATCATGCCTTTATGTTCATGTTTATATTATGCTCTATTGATATGCCTATTGCCTAACATGTATTTCACTCCTCATGTTATTCATTGTTTACTCCCTTACTGGGCTTTATAGCTCACCCTTTTCTTATGCATGTCCTCAGGTTATCCCATGCAATGCTAAGTACGAAGGAATGTAGTGGTCATGTAAAGTAAGTTTTCAATAAAGATGTTGTATTTCAAGTTTAAAGTTTTTATGTAATGATCCTAAGCCCCAAAGACACTAAACCTCTCGATCTTCTTTGTTGGATCAAGTGAAGTTTTATGTAATAAAGCATGTTTAAGTTTTAATAAAAAGCAGGGTTGTCATAGTTGGTATCAAAGGATAGGTTTAGTTATTTTTTGGGATTAGGAAACCCTAGTAAAGCCTTAGATACAATACTAAGCATAATAAAAACATCCCTATGTTTTGGTAAATACTAAGTAAGTGGTTTAACAAACAAATACATCCCTGTCTGGATACGAGCAGGTAGAGGCGGCTCTGGCACAGATGTATCCTAGGGGTAAAACCCGAAAACACTGCTTTGAGCTAGACTCGAACGGGAACTGGTGCACGACAACGGGCCATGCTGCACTCTTGGTTACGACACTCCCGGGGGATATGTTTTGATAAATTCACAATCTTAGTATGAACCCTTATTAAGGGAAAAATTCCCCTAAGAATATATGTTAGAAGGAAGATCATGAAAAGCCTGGATTGAATCCTATAGACTCATGAGTTAAAGAGATTAAAGTTTATTTATAAGTCATCAACTTTTGTCTTTGGATTAACCTTTATGTGTTGCCCCTAACTTTCTTTTATTCCAGCCAATGGCCGGTAATAGGAGAACTCGGGCTAACAACCGTTGTGAAGATCAGTGTGATGATTGTACTTATGAGATGCCCAATCCAATCGGAGCGGGAATCGCAAACTTTGTCACGTTTCTCTCTCAGCTAACTCAAGTTTTGAATAGAAACACTGGTCAAGAGGAACGTTCAACCCCCCCTAAGAAAGAACAAGTCACTATTGAAAGCTTCATGAGACAAAGGCCTCCTAATTTTAGTGGATCATCCGATCCCACGATCGCTGAACAATGGATCAACTCCATTGAAAAGATATTCTCCATCCTCCAATGCTCTGAAAAAGAGAAGGTTCTCCTGGCGGCTTATCGTATGGAGGGTGAAGCTGATCAATGGTGGACATTGATCAAAAATACGAAGCCTGAGGAGGAGATCGAGGCTTTGGAATGGAAGGTATTCCGGAAGATGTTTTTCGATAAATATTTTCCACGCACCCTCTGTCTTAAAATGGAAAGGGACTTCCTTTCCCTCAAACAGAAAGATGAGGAATCTGTGGGAGCGTATGAGGCAAACTTCACAAGGATTTCACGATACGCTTCCGGCTTTGTCGTTACCCCCGAATGCAAGGTTGACCACTTCTTTGGTGGGCTGAATCCTAGCTTGCGAAAAGAATTAGTGATCCGTGACTTCGACACCTATGAGCAAATTGTCCGATGTGCCCTCAAGGTTGAAATGGAGATCGGAGAATCACAGGGGTATCATGGGGACAAGAAGCGGAAGGTGGACTTCAATGCTATTGGTCCGATGGATAAATCCAACGGTGCTAAGAAATTCCAGCACCCCACTTGCCAAAAGTGTGGAAAGAAGCACCCTGGAAATTGCCTTAGGGGGACAAGAAAATGCTTCAAGTGTGGAAGAGAAGGGCACCTAGCTGTTAACTGACAGCAAGAAGGACCCGCGGCTGTGACAGAGTAGAGGAACGCTCCGTTAGAACCTCAGCGCGTTGTTCAATGCTTCAAATGCAAAGACCCGGGTCATTTTGCGAATCAGTGCCCTAATCCAAGGGTTATCGGAGGCAATCAACAACCTCCAAGACAGCAAGGAAGAGATTTTGCCATCACTTCTGCTGAAGTGAACCCCGACAACGAAGTGGTGACAGGTACGCTAGTTATTCATTCAAGAATAGCGAACGTACTTTTTGATTCAGGTTCTACGCATTCTTTTATATCTCAAAAGTTTAGTAGAACAATCCCTGCACCACCACAAATCCTGGAAGTAAAGATGTCGGTGAGTACGACAAATGGGGTAATCATTGCATCCCATGAGTATAAGTCCTCCCCTGTTATAATCTGTGGATTGAATTTCCCGGCGAACCTCGTCATACTCCCTTTGGTGGAATTTGATGCAATTCTTGGCATGGATTGGCTTTCCTTATATAGAGCCAACATAAATTGTCGGGAGAGGGAAATCACACTCCATATGGAGAATCGAACCCCGATTCTTTACAAGTGTCAGGAGGAAGATGAATCTCCTTTAGCTCCATCATCTCAAGCATGGATATTACTGCCTTATGAGCACGCATATCTGGCTCAGATGATTGAGTCCAAGGAAGAAACCACCCTTGACGAAATGCCTATTGTGAGGGAATTCGCTGAAGTATTTCCCGAGGAACTTCCTGGTCTCTCTCCAAGAAGAGATGTTGAGTTCTCAATTGAACATATACCTGGGGCGCTACCAATATCCAAGACTCCATATAGAATGGCTATTTTTGAGCATGAAGAACTGAAGAAACAACTACAGGAGAATCTGGATAAAGGGTTTATACGCCCAAGTGCATCACCATGGGGTGCACAAGTCCTCTTCATCAAGAAGAAGGATGGGTCAATGCGGCTTTGCATCAATTATCGTGAACTTAACAAAATCACGATAAAGAACAAGTATCCCCTCCCAAGAATCGATGACTTGTTTGATCAGCTGCGTGGAGCACAATACTTTTCCAAGGTTGACTTGCGGTCGGGATATTATCAAGTAAGGGTGAAGAAGGAAGATATCCCCAAGACTGTTGTTCGTACAAGGTACGGGCACTATGAATTCATAGTAATGCCTTTCGGACTCACCAATGCTCCAGCAATATTCATGGACATGATGAATAGAGTCTTTAGAGATTACCTAGAAAAATTTGTGGTAGTCTTTATAGATGATATTCTAATATACTCCAAAACCAAGGAGGACCATGAGGAGCATTTAAAAACTGTACTAGAGACTTTGCGCAAGGAGAAGCTCTATGCAAAGTACAGCAAGTGTGAGTTTTGGTTGAAGGAAGTCTCATTCTTGGGTCATATCATCACAAGCAATGGGATATCTGTGGACCCCTCCAAAACAGATGCAATTGAGGGATGGCCGAGGCCAACATCGGTAACTGATATCCGTAGCTTCTTGGGGTTAGCTGGATATTATCGACGATTTGTGAGAAATTTCTCACGATTGTCCAACCCTCTTACCAAGCTAACTCGAAAGGGAGTAAAGTTTTCTTGGAGTGATGAATGCGAAGAAAGCTTCAAGGAGTTGAAAAGGAGGCTTATCACTGCACCCGTGCTCACTTTACCCACAAGTGGGGAGCTTTTTGTGGTATTCAGTGATGCTTCGAAGAAGGGCTTAGGATGTGTGCTGATGCAGAATGATAAAGTGATATCCTATGCCTCAAGGCAGTTGAAAATCCATGAGCGAAACTATCCAACGCATGATCTGGAGTTGGCGGCGGTGATCTTTGCCTTGAAAATCTGGCGGCATTATCTCTATGGAGAGAAATGTGAGATATATACTGACCACAAGAGTCTTAAATATATATTCACACAGAAAGAGCTTAATATGCACCAGAGAAGATGGATAGAGCTCATCAAGGATTATGACTGTTCAATACATTACCACCCTGGGAAGGCGAACAAGGTGGCGAATGCCCTAAGTAGAAAGGATCCAGCAATTCTATCAATGATGAGAATTGAGAAGGATCCAATCTTCTTAGACTTGATGAAGATGGACGTGGGAATCATAAAGAAGGGAACATCATCAATCCTTTCACAAATTATTGCTCAACCATCTCTTTTTGAAAGGGTAAAGGATGCTCAAAAGGATGATGTGGGAATCCAAGAAAAAGTGGAAGCTATCAAAATGGGAAAATCCTCAGAGATTAATGTTAATGAAGAAGGAATTGTGCGGTTTGGGAAAAGACTATGTGTTCCATCAAGTTCGGAGCTGAAGAAGGAACTTTTGGATGATGCACATAGTTCAAATTTCTCTATTCACCCAGGGAGCACAAAGATGTATCGAGATCTCCGAGAAAACTTTTGGTGGGATAATATGAAGAAGGAGATCGCTGAATATACATCAAAGTGCCTGGTGTGTCAGCAAGTGAAGGCAGAGAGGTAGAAGTATAAGGGGATGATGCAACCATTTCCCATACCTGAATGGAAATGGGAGAACATCACCATGGACTTCGTCACTGGACTTCCAAGGACATCCAAAGGCAACAATGCAATCTGGGTTGTTGTCGATCGTCTTACAAAGACTGCACACTTCATTACTATTCGAGAGGATTTATCATTGGATCAACTGGCACAGATATATATCAGGGAAGTGGTACGGTTGCATGGAGTACCACTATCTATTGTGTCTGACCGAGATCCAAGATTTACCTCTATGTTTTGGAAGAGTCTTCAACATGCTCTGAATACTGAACTGAACTTCAGTACGTCCTGTCATCCTCAAACTGATGGCCAATCCGAGCGGACTATACAAACACTTGAGGATATGTTGAGAGCGTGCTCAATGGACTTTAAAGGAGGATGGTATCAACATCTTCCTCTAGTTGAGTTCTCTTATAATAATATTTTCCACTCGAGCATCCAAATGGTACCATATGAAGCCATGTATGGGAAAAGGTGTAGAACACCGGCATGTTGGGATGAGGTCGGTGAACGTAAGCTGCTTGGACCAGAAATGGTCAAAGAAATGGTGGAGAAGGTGAAAACCATTCAGCAGCATATCAAGGCAGCCCAAAGTCGACAGAAGAGTTATGCAGATAATCGTCGACGAGACCTTGAGTTTAAAGTCGGAGATATGGTGTTTTTACGCATATCTCCGTGGAAGAAGGTCATGAGTTTTGGAAAGAAAGCAAAGTTAAGTCCAAGGTACATCGGCCCATTCGAGGTTCTTGATCGTGTTGGGGCTGTGGCCTATCGACTAGCACTTCCACCTACTATGGCCAAGGTGCATGATGTCTTCCATGTATCCCTCTTAAGGAAGTACATACCAGACCCTTCACATGTACTCTCTTCCGAGGTGGTACAATTAGAAGACGATCTTTCTTATGAGGAGCAACCAGTGAAGATCTTAGATCGTAGAGAAAAAGTTCTACGAAATAAGACAATGCCCCTCGTCAAGGTGTTGTGGAGAAACCACAAGTTTGAAGAAGCAACTTGGGAGTCGGAGGATATGATGAAGCTATGTTACCCACATTTATTTTAGTGTGGGAAAAGGAAAATTTCGAGGGTGAAATTTCTTAAGGGGGGAATGTTGTAACGACCCAAAGTTTCATTATTGGAAAATCCCTCTTGATCCAGTTAAATGTTTCTTTATGAAAAAAAATGTTTTTATTAGATGTCAACTTCTTTAGTTTTACGTTAAGATTTTTGACCGTTACTTTTATAGCCGTTGAACAGTGATCATCTGAGTATTATAAATATAAGGCTTTAACGAAACCATTTCTACTCAGACAAAGGAAGCGATGGCCTCATCCTGTAGAATCGCCCCTTATGAAGCCCATTTGTCGGAGCTCGGAAAAGAGGTGGCGTCTTTGGGCTTTTCCCTTGACCAAGACCAAGCTGAGCTTCATCAAGTCAAGCTCGAACGTGATCGTCTACGGGAAAAATGGAAGTTGATAGAGATTACCACTCGAGAGATGTTATCCGAGCAACCCCAAGAGTCTGTCACCATCGCACACCTTACCCTTTGGTCTTATGAAGCTATTTTAAGGGGTTATGTAACAAATAAATAGCACCATGTTCATGTACATTATTTTTTGTATATAATAATGAATATAATTTTTTTTGATACATTGTAATTAGTTTGTAAAGTACAAATGGTGTTTTTAGTTATTATTTAATTAAGAATTATATTTTATTAAATTAAAGGATTTTTGAATTAAAAAATATTTTAATAAATTATTATTATTAATATTAAATTAATTTTTATTAAATATAAATGATCTTATAATTTTATGAATGCAATTAAAATTTTTTATTAAGGTTTGAAGGCCATTTCTGTCAAAACCCGTGAATTTTTTATAAATGTCGGTTTTTATTTTAAAATTGAAAATTCAAATATTTAGAAAATTATTTAGATAAAATAAATATTATTTTTGAAATCAGGACGTCGAAATTATCCAACGGTGAATTTTTCATAATTTTCTGAGACAGTCAAATTTTTGGGTAAAAATTAAATACCATTTAAATATATAATGTGTTTTATGACATCATAATGACCCAATGGTGATGTAATAAAATATCATAATCCTTATGTTCGGCCAATATATGTTTTATAATTAAAATAATTAGGTTTTGGGTTTGTTTAACTTACTTTTCAAAGCATTAATGGAGCCCTCAAGACTTATTCAACACTTTGCCTTTTTAAATTAATTTCCATGGGAGTGTGACTGACCTCCACATAAGCAACCCTAATTTTTTAATAAGTTCGGACCTTGGACTTGTAAAATATTGTTTTCCTCTTTCCTTTTCCAGAAACCATGGGCAAATACCATGGGATGGTTTGTGGTTTGGATTATTTTAATATAAGGGGTCCCAAACCTAAATAATAAAGAATTCTCTCACCTTTCCTATATAATCCCACCCAAGCTCCCACATCATCCTCACTCAAAGCCCTTGAAGTTCGTCCAACCTCTGACCTACTATCTCTAGAATCCTCTCAAGGTGCCCAAAGCTCCCAAGAAGCCTCTCACAAGCCTCTCTCTAGCCTTTGGAAGCACACTTCCAAGTAAGGGTTTTTTCTTCCTTTCTCATTTTTGTCAATTTTCTTTAAGTTGTATTGCCCTTTTTAATTTCAATTATGAATGTTGGGGTATGGTTTCTCACCTCCCCCATACTGCCCTATTATTGTTTGAATGATGGTAGAACCCTTTCTCTCTCATTAAATGCCTCCCATGTACTCCCGTTACTATGCCGAAATTCCGAAAGGAACTTCTCTCTCTTCTTTTACATTCAAGAAATACTTTTGTATCATGAATCTAAATTCCTTTTCTATTGTTGGGACATGTATATATATGACCTCCTTAATGTCCATTACATTTAAATATGATGAGGAACCCCTTTCTCTCTCATCAACTTTTTTTTTATGAATTCTTATTTCACGCCGTTATGCTGCCGAAATCGCATCGATTTTCTAAGCCAATGTCTTTGTGTAGTGAATTCCATGCCCATTTCTGCATCAAGGGTATTCACCTTTATGCACATTTACATATTTATTGTAAAGTTTCATGTATGAATTCCACATTCCTTTATCGTGGAAGAAATGATTATGTTTTATGAATCCATGTTTTATGATCCATGTGGCACACTTATGCATGAAATGAAATGTTTAAGAAGGGTGCGCCCTTTATAGCACTCCAATGCATTGGGTAAAGTATAGTATCATGATACGTCATGTGCAATGAGTGTTGACTCATGCTAATTCAAGTGCAATGAGGGTTTACTCGTGCTTCAAGTGCAATGAGGGTTTACTCATGCTCCATGTGCAATGAGCCTTGGCTCATGCTAATTCAATGTTAAGTGTTGTTGCCACATTTCCATGTTATGATTATCATGCTTTATCATGCCTTTATGTTCATGTTTATATTATGCTCTATTGATATGCCTATTGCCTAACATGTATTTCACTCCTCATGTTATTCATTGTTTACTCCCTTACTGGGCTTTATAGCTCACCCTTTTCTTATGCATGTCCTCAGGTTATCCCATGCAATGCTATGTACGAAGGAATGTAGTGGTCATGTAAAGGAAGTTTTCAATAAAGATGTTGTATTTCAAGTTTAATGTTTTTATGTAATGATCCTAAGCCCCAAAGACACTAAACCTCTCGATCTTCTTTGTTGGATCAAGTGAAGTTTTATGTAATAAAGCATGTTTAAGTTGTAATAAAAAGCAGGGTTGTCATATAAAATACTTAGAATCATGGTTTAATATGACTATAAGACATCCATATGCATTCTAATAAGATTAATATTGGGAATTATGGTTATAGGTTTTTCTTTAATATGTGTATGAGAAGTTCCTTTCCAAGGGGAGAAAGATGGTGTATTTATACATTATGATGGGTGTATTTTTTGGATAAATTATTGAATAAAATATAATTCCTGATTAAAACATTATAATAGTGATATTTTTTTAAATTACTAATTTTATATGAATGAAATATAATGATTATAGGATTTTTATACCATGACTCACATAATTATTTTTTAATAAAAATTAATGTTGAAAATTAAAAAAAATATTCTTTAACTGAATAATTTATATTTTTAGTCATTGGAAAAAAATTTAGTTTTGGAATTATTATTTCATGTAATATTAAACCAATAAGATATTTTTTCAGTCTTTATGTTATATAATTGGATAGTTCATTATTATACCACGAATGATATAAATAAAACATTCAAGTTATGTAAAAACATTATATATACAATTAACCTAAAATTTGATATTTCTATGAAATTATAAATAAATTTATCCCATAGAAAAATTCAATCAAATAATTATATAAATTTCATTTCTTTTATCAAAATAAATTTATAACATTGGAAATTTTAATTATTGGGTTAAATATTTTTTCTTTGAAATACATTAATATATAATTTTCATTAATTTTATATCATTTATTTGAGTTTATAATATTGATGTTTATTTCAAGGTTGTAATTTTTTTTTTATTTTTAATAATTGATCATTATAATTATTATTTATATATAATTTAACAATTTTTATGTTAGGTTACTATTACAATGGTCATGCTAATATTCATAATGACCAGGTGACAATTCCTAACATCGAGGTTACTATCTCAATAGTTATATTTCTATTCCAAATATCATATTACATCATATAAATGCATCATAATTACTTCTACATTAATTAAACTCAATTAATATTTTGATTTTTATATTTTATTTTTGAAATTTGGATAATATTACAAATATTCTATTTTTTTATATTTTTATTCATAAGTGTTATTATTTTAGGAGATCATTGTATACACATTTTTGAGTTCAACATGTTCTTTTATTTTTGTTTATTATATCATTGTACAACATTCTATTTTTATATATAGTTTATTTTAAAGTTAATGTTTTCAATTTGTGAAATAAAACATTATGTGTTTTCTGGGATTACTTTATACAATATACATTATTATGAAGAAGTGTATTTATTAAAAAAAAAATAAACGATTTGGATGTAAAATCCTTTTTCAAATTATAAATTACATCCCTGATATTTCACTCAAATCCTTTATTGTGAATATATGACGTTACTTATGTTTCATCCCCTCCTCAGGGTCCAATGTTTCAACTTCACACTTGTGATTTCTCCAAATCATATTAATGAGGCGAGTTTTCCTGTTATATGTAACATTTATCTATATTCAATAATATATTAAATGGATGATCCTTATAAGATATGTCAAGCTCTAGTTGTTTCACCTCTATATTTAATACTTGTGAGGTATCATGTCTATACTTCCCCATGAAAGATACATGGAACACATCATGGATTTGAGCTATGTTTGGTGGGAGTTCAAACTAATAATCCACAAATACTATGTAATCAATGATGTTGAAGGGGATAATGTAGATGGAGCTCAACATTCCCTTCATTGAAAATCATATTACACTCTTCCATTGTGATATCTGTGTGATGAAATTTTATCCATCATCACACTAAAAATCCCTCCATCAATTTTCAACATATATATTTTATTGACATTGAGAATATTAAATGTGTTGAGGAATTTATTGAACCCTATCTGCCATATCTTATACAAGATCTGGTCTAAGAATCTTGTATTCATTAATAATTATCCCAACAATTATGATTTCTATATTAATTCCCATTTAGTACATCATATGGATCCATTGGAATAAGTGATTGATTTTTTTTGTATAATCAATCAAAAAATGGGATATGTTGATCACATCCACATTTAAATTCTATTAAGAAACCTCTCAGATTATCCTTGAATATCTATATGGTCCATTAAAATTGTTCATCCTGTTTAATACTACTCTATAATTTAGAAGTGAACCTTTTATCACTATCTAAAAAAATTTAATGTTATTCCACATGAAGCAGAACCCCTTCTTTTACATATATCATATAATGTAGGTTAAGAAAAAGTATTCTTGAATGTAAATGATGTGGGATGTCATGGTGAGTTGATTCCCCACAACCCTATCACATTGTTTTATTTTTATGTCTTAAAAAGACCATAGACAAAGTACATAATGAAGTTCTCATATTTCCATGTGGGGGTCGGTAATGGTTAATGCATCCCTTTAGACTTAAGTCACTCTATTTTCAATTGATTATACAGTAAGTACTCTGAGTTGTAAATAGAAATATATCAGTTTATGTTTTTCTAGAAAAATTTCTCTCAATGATCACAATACATTTTTTTATTCCCATATGGATAGATAAGTATGTGTTATGGGTATTATCCAATTTCACTTCCTTCACCTTAGCAGATGAACTCATAGAATGTCTAATTCCAAAAAAATAAAACCATATTTGATGACATATAATTCATGAAACTTACCTTCCTTTTTCATCACCTTCTTTTGAATCTTAAAATCATCCCATTTTGCATTTGTGATATTCTATTAGATAGATGGTTGATCAATCATTAGGGATATGTAGGATTTATTCCCTACTATTATGATTTTAAATCCATAATTTGTATATCCAAGTTGAAAGGGTCTCTATAAATCCACATAATGGATAGAGTTCCAAATTATTCATGGATAAGAGCATAAACTATCGTATTCTCTCTTCTTGGATGGTCGTGAACAGAGAAATCAAAGTCCATGTTGAGTTGTAAAATTTTTTATGGCATGTGTTGAAATATTTTTGAGAGAATGTATAATTAAGAATATTTTGATCTATATATATTTCAAACCTATGAGAATATATTTTATGTCCATAAATATTTGATTTAATGATAACTACATCAAACATCAGATCATGAATTATTTATTAATACTCCTGAATCTTCAAATACATTGAGACATAATAAACTATATTATAATTATGTAGGATAAAAAAACCATGCCTTTCATTGAAGCATCACTGTAATAATAAAGCAATCTCCACTTGAGGGGAGCGTGAGTAAAAATGCTAAGATTAACCTTTTTTTGATCTCATTAGACCTTTCCATGAATTCTTATGCATAGAGGTTATTTACACATTTTTTTAACATAAATAATGACATATAAAATCATGAGAAGTTTTTGAAAAACTATAACCATTAACCCACTATTAGAAATAAATTTTGGATTTCTGGGGAACTTGAGTGATTTTTTTCTGATGCTTTCATCAGGTCAAGCATCCGTCCATCGGGACATGAGGTTGTTGCCCCAAATTCCTACTTTCTAAAGGTGTGTGATATCCATCACTTATTCTGGGACATTTTCTCCTTGATTGAAACAAGAATATGAGCTGTTAGTCTCTCCTTCCATGGATTTCTTCCTGGAATTTTTCACCTAGTCCATGTATCCTCTAAAGATTAAGACATATTCTGTGAAACTCTTCTTAGTGACATATCTTTTCAGATGTCGGTTAATTACACTGTATCTGTCAAGAAATTTCAAGGGGTCTTGAAAGGGCAGCAATCTTCAGTCAGAGTAGATGATAACATCTTGCAAGTTATGGAATCTCTTGATCAGTTGAAATTTGACAATTTTATTCTTCATCATAGGAGGGCATATCAAGGGGTAGGAACCTGAGTCATCCCATATCGGTCGTGGGGTGTCTTCTGTCGGTGGTGTATATCTGAGGTTTTCCCCAACATCCCATGTTTAACATGTGGTATACTACGATTTTAAAGTCTCACAGATATGGAATGAAAGTGATAAAAATAACCCATGGAGGAAGATCAGATTGGTAAGTCCCTAATTGGGATAAAGTAGAGTTTTTACTAGGTGGATGGATTAGAACACCCAATAAGAGAGGACCTATGGTGGTGAGTCCCATAAAAGGAAGATATCAAACCATGATGTTTGATCTGAACACCACTGAGGGAGGATCAGGGAAAGTGCACCCCAAAAAGGGGGACACCAATGTTTACCATTGTTTGGGATTTAACCTTAGGTAGGTTTCCTATATACCCTGTATAGATGACATTATTCATAACCCAATTAGTTCTAAGGGAGATACATGGAATCACGGTGTACAAAAATGATAATGATAGAGACAAATTATCTGTATTATGCATGGATAGCAGCCCATCACATGAGGGACACTCTTGGATAGATGGTTATGGATTGTGTGGGGATTATCCATGGTTATAAACCTACGTAAATGGTGTGATCCCACTGGGATGTTGTGGCCCAAGTAGGAATCAGGATGGATGATGTATGTTTGAATGATGTATATGGGAGGAATGAGATAGAACCAACATGAAGATTATAGTAATGTTGGTATTGAACCATAGAGATATTTCCTACATATCCCCATAGAAGGTAATCAATGTCCACATCGTTCAGATATGGGGGCATAATATCACGGTGTACGAAAAGGAAAATGACCTAGAGACATTCTAGGGATTACGCATGGTTAGCAGCCCATCGAAAAGGGGACACTTATGGTTGAAGGGGTGTAAATTGAGTGTGGTTATTATGCCTGGTTTGCTGCCAAAAAACTGGTCTGATGTAACTAAAGGTCATACCAAGATGTGGGTCGCAAAAAAGGGGATGCTAAAGTTTTCTAGTGCTTGGGGTTGAATCTCAGGGAGGAATCATACATACCCTATCTGATAGACGTGGATAAAAACCCATGTATTTTGAAATCCTATAGTTTAATGTCATTCCAAACAGAAGGTCCATATAGTTTAAAGTCATGCAGGACAAGGGTAAACTGATGTGAAGTGGTCAGTACTGATGGGTGATGGGCTTGATCCTTAGGGAGGCATCCTAAATAATTTTCCTAAAAAGGGAAGCGATCAATTTCTACCTAGTTCCAAAAAATAGGAATGTGACTTATACTCTGGTGGCACAAAGAAGATTTCATGGTCACTTTTTACTATAAGAATATGTGAGTCATGATCAATATGGGAAGCAAGATGGAGGAATAGAATTGACTATCGGGGAACAAATGTGCAGCCAAAAAGGGTGTTAAATGGGGGAATTCACAAGGAATAAACCCGGGATCCACTAATAACTTGCAATGATTGACATGAAATGCACTTGGAAGCTTCATGGATGCCTCTAAGGAGAAGAAATGGTGAATAGGTCTTATGCATGGATGCTACCAAGGTGCGTCTATGGAGTGATAATGTTGAATAGGGCTTATGCATGGATACTACCCAGGTTCCGCTAAGGAGAGACAATAATGAATGGGGCTTGCGCCTAGATTCTTCCTGAGTGCTGCTAAGGAGTGGCAACGTGGAATTGGGCTTACACATGGACGATTCCCAAGTGCTACTAAAAAGTGGCAATTGTGGATGGGGCTTACGCATGAAATCTTCTTGAGTGCCACTAAGGAGTGGCAACAGTGGATGGGTCTTACTACTGGGAGCATCCAGTGATGTCTTCCTCATGTCTAGACATGAGGGAATCCGAACATACTAGTGTGTTGAGGATTATAGTGGAGGCCTACACCTAAGATCTAGTGCACAAGAGGGATAACACCAAGGGCATTGGAATCAATCTGAACAAAGGGATATGAGAAGTGTGAATCACATGCCCAACATTTGGAATGCAACAAGGGTGAGATGACTAAGGGAGAGAACTGCTGACCATATTTGAATCACAACATCAAAATCAATTTATCCTGAGATGGAAATAGAAAAATGAGGGATAACTGCTAATTGTATTTTTAACACTAGGAAAAACTCGAAGTGTCGTCCAAAGGCTTCTGGTTCCTTGGCCCAGAATGGTATGTGAGCCGAAGCGCCATGGGATCTGGCCATTAGGGGGTCCCTTCAAATAAGAAATATGATGAAGATCTGAATGGAGGACACATGTAGCATTAGGTAGAGTGATGAAATTCTCAAACAAATTACAATTCTCTTGAAATTACACCACTTTAATCATGGAATTAGGCATATTATGCTCGTCACATAAGGAATCTCTTATTCGGGAAAAGAGGAATCCTATTATAGAATAATAGGTCATTCAACATTTTAAAGTAATGTAGTAAAGACTATTGGTATCTTTCACTTGGAATATATGACATATATTATTCAAAATAAGAGTCATTATATGTTTTTCATATATGGTTTAATACAGTTTATTGTAATTTAGAGAGGACTTTTGGTTTATTATTCTTCGAACATAAGTCATCTATTAATCAGAACAAGTGGCATCCTATGTTGGTCACATATGGTGTACTATAATTTATAGTCATGTAGATAGGACTATTAGTCATAAGGAACCCAACAATGGCTACTGTTGGGGATTATGCAAGGGCAGCACTTTTTGGTTCAACCTGTCATAGGAGTCAAATTATTGGGTTTGGAGTATTTTCATTATGAATGGTTTGACTCATGGTCCATAGGGAATTAAATATGAGAATCTCATCTCAAGATATGTGAGTGGAAACAAGAGGAATTTGTTGACTCAAGGTATTCCGTGGAATGTAGAGAAGTATCTTGAATCATGGTACTCCACTGGTGCAAGGTGGATGTGCATAAGGGCGCACAGAAAAATGTCGATGTCTTGGTCACAAAAATTTAGAGTGTGGTTCTATATTTTTCATGGCAGTCAGTGACACTACCAAAGGGACTGGTTCGTAGAATCGGTGTCATGAATCATCCATCGGGGCCCATGTCGTGACTACCCCATGCCCGCCTTCCACAGGTCAGGGGCTAGCGACTAGCACCGAAAGGCGTTTTCCCTAAAATTGGGAAGGCATTGCCTTTATAAACTACAAACTCACGTAACCAAGAACACAACAAGATACAAACCCAAGAAAACTAAATACCCTAGAATTTTGAATGTAAAAAGGGAGCTGAAATACTAGCCCAATAGTAAATGTACAAGTACAACTAAAATACAATACAACTGAAGAAAAAGAGAACATTTCTACTAGATCATCCTCCGAGGTTCCTACCTGAAGGTTAGGTACAGATATAAGGCCCTGACATTAAAACTTACTTAATATTGAATTAAATGAATAATTCACATTGAGGATCTTTTCATCTTTAGAGTTTTAGAGAATTATGACATTACTTTTACATCTCAAAAGATTACAAAGTAGACACTTCTACTAAGTTTCCATAAAATAAAAAATCTTAAAAAGAAACATGTCTAGTTCCATGTTTTAGATAGCATGACTTTTCCATGATCCCATCCTTGACCGTATTCCACTTTAAGTCCTATGAAAAAACATTTCAAAAACTTGGGGTGAGCATAAAAAGCTCAGTAAGGGAAAATAAAGAATGAAAACTGTTAGTTTTTCAATACAACAAGTAAACCATGTATACTATATCAAAGTAATACTTTTAACCTTTATGAAGTAGTAAAAATCTCTTCACTGAATAAAAGATCAATAATTACCCTTTTGTAACCAAAATATTACCATAAAACCCATATAAAGAACACATAACATATGAAGGTAACTTGGGACATAATCATACTTAAATGGAATAACCATACGGTCGACTTCCACACATACTTAACGGAATATCCATACAGCCGAATTCCATACCCAATGAATTGGAGGTTATATCGTAACCACCCATCCTGGTATTCACAGCACCACCTGTCATATGTTTTATCACGTAACCACCCGTCCAATGTCCAAGTACCATTATAAAATCATAAGACATAAAACAAATATAATGGAATGAAAACTTTTCCACACTTTGCTCACAATATATCACATAAATATATTGACATATAAAATCCATTATAAAAAACATTATCAATACCAAAATACATAAAAGAGTATATGGTATTTATTTCATTTTAAAAAAAATCACGACTTGTTGAGGAAGCCAAAGACCAAATAATACTCGCGGCGGCGGAAAAAGGTCGTTGTCACCGCGTACGTTAAAGGAAACTTTACTTTTTGTCGTTTAGTTAAACACTTCGTATAAAAAGTTTCCTTTTGAATAAAATTAAAAGACAAAGGGGTTTATACACCGTATAAAATAAAGTTGTGTATAAAAAATATATGCCTCAATGAATGAAGATTGAGACGAAGTCCCTTACCTCGGGTCCGACATGACTCGATCGTTCTTTAACATCCTGAATAATAAACTTGAGTTAATTTATACATTCTTAAGAACCTTTTTCACGTTCATTATTCCTTTTATATCACTTATTTACCTGTTATAAACATTATTTAATCATTTAACTTAATAATGTTTGTTTTGTCGATATTTGGTTCTTAAGTCGAAAGTGGACTTCTTAGAATTACATGTTGTTCGTGTGGTCAAAGGCTCATTATATCCAGAATTATATTCATGATTTGGATATCATATATATCATATATATCCATCATATACATGTAATTATAATAATTCATAATCATTTATAGGTAAGAAATGAAATGCACCGTTCATGGAGATGGTAATCCGTACGTACGCATGAACGCTACTTTCATTTCAATGTCATATTAATGGAATTAAAACTAAATGAGAGGTATGTATATTTTAATTCCAGAATTATATTAATCATATATATGTAAAATAAATCATATATAATTACTTTAAATCCATCCTTTATACATCCCGCTTATAGCATTAACGAATCAAATCACTTTGAGGGGGTGGTAGTCCGCACTTCCTAAAATGAAGATATCGTGTATACCCATAATGGAAGCCACTAAGGAATGACATAAATGAAAAATACAGAAGCTTAAAGAAAAAATAAACATATTATATATCATATATAAATATAGTTACATCTTAATGGACACCTTTAAAGGTGTTAGAAAAATATTGAACAATCATCGTTTCGTGAGGCAGAAATTCACCATCCACATAAACAGTATGTTCTTTAACCATTAGATGTTGGTGTGTGTAAGTGTTGCTCGAATTATTTTCATAACAAAATCTTAGTATATTTAATATACTGGAGTTGTTACAAAATAAATTAATAAACATATTTTAGGGGGTTTGAGAAGCAAAATAAAACAAAAGAACACAAGTGAAGACATTACCTTAAAATCTGGTAACTCTCTTATATTTGAGCTCAAAGGCTTCCATGGGAAGACTTTTGCCCAAAGTGAGGCTTCTAGGAGTAAGAGAGGGATGTGGAGAGACAAAAAGAGATGATCTTGCCCGAACCAAAGCCTTGATAGGTGTGGGTAAGTTGGTAGAGGTGGGTGCCTTTTATAAGAGGAGAGGAGGGGCACTCTTGGAAAGTTAAGAAAAGATAATTTATTATAAAATGATTTTCGGATAAAAAGGGTCCCATAATTATATATTTAGAGTATAAGGTGATAAGAGTTCTAAATACACAAATACAATAGGTTTTTTACATGTGTAGGTCTTATATTTTACATTATCATTTCATTTTATTTAAATCGTTAAATAATGAGGTAATCGCTGCATCATTATGGTTCCATAAATAATTTAATTTATTTAATGTCTAAAAATTATAAAAAAAATATCATGATTTAGGAAATTCTATTATATTTCTAGTGAATATTTATAGTCAAAAATATGACTTGTATAACCCCATTTAAAAATTGTTTTAATAAAACAACTCATGTCTGTGACATTTTTATTTTAACATTAAATAAAAAGATATTAATGTCATTTCCCTTCCAAAGTGGCTCCATGGGGTCCCCAAGATGACCCATGGATTTTATTGGTCGGCCATGACACATCCAATAAGTGTAGGACATGTGTCAAGTTCATTTAATATTATTACAACATTATTCTTACCATAAATTACACTAATTACCTCTAATCACGATTAAAAACTTAAAAGATACTATTAACCAAAAAAATATTTTAATCCCATTGAACCACATTTTACTCACTAATGAAAACCATGTATGTCATATTTTTGAAATTCAAAACACAAAGGTGGTAAAATTTCATTTAAACGAAAAATCAGTTTTTTTAAGTACCACTTAGTGGTTTCACTATTCATCAAAAATTGAAGTTTTTCAGAAGAATACCAAAACTTCACCCTTAGATATATTTGTTATTTCGAATTCAAAAATGAAGTGTATTTTAAAAAATTCAAAACATATAAGTTTCATTAATTAAATTAATAATTAATTCCCGTTGTCAGAGTAAATAGCATGTTTTTATGAAACAATAAGTATCAAAAGATTGACACTAGTTTAAGTCCGATTTCAAAGTGAAATTAATTTCAACGACCACTATTGGATTAAATAGTAAAAATGTATTATAATTTCGCTTTAAAACCAATTCAAACGATAACATAATCATATAAATAAATTAGATTAAAAATAGGTTTTGAATTAAAATACAACATTTTCACTATTCATTAAAAAATGAACTTTATCGGAAAAGTACCAAAAATTTACACAAAGTAAATTTTGATGTCACGGTTATAAAAAAAAGTTTTATCTGCTACAATAGAATGTATAAAAAAGACCAAAACTATATTTAATGACGGTTCGCCATCAAAAGGTGATAAGTGAACCTTTAGTGAAAATTAGGGTATAAATACCTAAAATTGAATTCCTTTCGTATTTTAAGCCTTTATCTTTTATTAGATAAATGTAAAAACATTTAAAAACATATATAATCATATTTTAGTTATTTCTATCCATGCCCGCCAATACAATGGATATGTGTTAACTACCATTTAAAATAATATTTTTTTATTACTAGTGTGCAACGTAAGATTACAATGAAACTCTTTGTTGCATATTCGGTACGCTTTCAAACATAGAAACCCCTTTAAAGTAAAATTAATATTTAATTCATAAATATTAATAAATATGAAAATTCTTTATTCTTTATTTACCTGGGATGTTACATCCTTCCCCCCTTTTGGGAATTGCGTCCTCGCAATTTTATTCATTTATCAAAATAAGTGGGGGTATTTATCCCTCATAGCATTTTCAAATTCCCACGTTGCCTCTTCAACCATATGGTTTTTCCACAAAACCTTTACCTGATGAATTACCTTATTTCGCAACACTTTCTCTCTTTGGTCAAGAATCTGGACTGGTTGTTCTTCATAAGAGAGATTCTCTTCCAACTGAACTACCACTGGGCTCAAAACATGAGATTGATCTGGCATATACATTCTCAACATCGAAACATGAAAAACATTGTGTACCTGAGATAAACTCGGAGGTAAAGCCACTCGGTAAGCAACCAATCCAACTTTCTCCAGAATTTCATATGGTCCAATGAACCTTGGACTCATCTTTCCTTTCTTACCAAATCACATCACACTTTTCCACGGTGAAACTTTGAGAAAAACATGATCACCTACCTCAAAAGAAAGATCCTTTCTCTAGTTATCCGCATAATTTTTCTATCATCTCTGGGCTATTCTCATGTGTTTCTGAATCAACTGAACAATTTTTGTCATCTCTTCCACCAATTATGGTCCCATCAGCTTCCTTTCACCTACTTCATCCCAAAAAGCCGGAGTTCGACACCACTTCCCATATAATGCCTCAAACGGTGCCATCTGTATAATAGAATGAAAACTATTATATATCAAAACTCAACGAAAGAAATATGTTGGTCCCAAATTCCCTGATAATCCATTCAACAAGATCATAGCATATCCTCCAAGGTCTGAATTGTTCATTCTGACTGCCTATCTGATTGAGGATGAAAAGATGTACTAAAATTTAATTCAGTACCCAACGACTTCTGAAGGACTTTCCAAAAGTAAGAAGTAAACCTGGGATCATGATCAGATACAATGGAGAGGGGAACTCCATGCAACCTGACTATCTCTTTAAGATACAATCGAGAAAGTTGATTGAGAGATAATTTATCTCGAATAGGAAGGAAATGAGCAGATTTATTCAAGCGATCAACAATAACCTAGATTGTATTATTACCTTGAGGTGTCTTTGGCAATCCCACAACGAAGTCCATGGATATATTCTCCCATTTCCACTCTGGTACTACTAAAGGCTGCCACATCCCTTTCGGTAACTACCGCTCTTCTTTAACCTGTTGACAAGTCAAACACTTCATAGTAAAATCAGCATTATATCATTTCATTCTATCCCACCAGTAATACTCTCGTAGATCTCTGTACATCTTAGTACTTCCAGGAGGAACTGAAAATGGAGAACTATGAGCTTCACATAACAACTCTCTCGTCAACTGTGAATCACAAGGCACACACAATCTCTTCCCAAATCTCAAAACACAATCATTATCAATGTTGAATTCAAGAAAATTACCCTTCTGAACCAGCTCTACCTTTTTTTGCAACTCACTGTCTTGCTTTTGTGCTTGCTTGATTCTGTCTGATAGAGAAAATTTCACTGATACCTGAAACAAAATAGAAGAACTTCCTACACCAACAACTTCTATGCCAAAGGTCATCAAATCAAAAACCAATGGATCTCGTTCCAAACGTAGCATGGTTAATGAAGCATTACTTTTTCGACTCAAAGAATCAGCCACTTTATTTACTTTTCCTGGATGGTAATGAATTGTACAATCATAATCGTTGATTAATTCTAGCCATATCCTCTGTCTCGTGGTCAATTATTTCTGAGTGAATATATACTTTAATCTTTTGTGATCAGTATATATTTCACACCTTACTCCATACAAATGATGCCTCCAAATTTTTAAAGCAAAAACAATAGAAGCTAATTCCAATTCATGTGTAGGGTAATTTACCTCATGAATTTTCAACTGGCGTAAAGCATAAGCAATTACCTGATCATTCTGCATAAGGACACAACCAAGTCCTTTCAATGAAGCTTCACTGTAGATAACAAACTCACCCTTCCTGGAAGGTAGTTCCAAAACCGGAGCATTCACTAATCTTCTTTTCAACTCCTGAAAACATTCATCACATTCTTTTGTCCAGATAAACTTAACACCCTTCCGAGTTAGCTTAGTCACTGGACTAGATAACCGTGAATAATTTCTAACAAACCTTCGGTAATAACCTTCCTAACAAAGGAAGCTACGAATCTCAGTTAAATTTTTCGGTCTAGGCCATTCTTCCACAACCTTTGTTTTTGCTGGATCACAGTTATCCCATCTTTAAAAACAATATGACAAAGGAAACAATTTTTTTGCAACCAAAACTCACACTTGCTGAATTTCGTATATAGTTTCTTTTAATTTAAGGTTTGTAAGATAACCCGTAAATGACTTTAATTCTCTTATTTACTTTTAGAAAACCCCAAAATATCATCAATGAAAACAACCACAAACTTATCCAAGAACTCATGAAAAATTCTATTCATAAGGTCCATGAATACATCAGGTGCATTGGTTAACCCAAAATGCATAACTACAAATTCATAATGGCCATATCTAGTACGGAACACAGTCTTCAGAACGTCTGATTCTTTTACATTCAACTAATGGTACCCCGACCTCAAGTCAATCTTCGAAAAATACTGAGCTCCCTGGAGCTGATCAAACAAATCATCAATATGAGGCAAAGGATACTTGTCCTTAACAGTAATGTTATTCAAGGCTCTATAATCAATGAAAAGTTTCATTTAACTATCATTCTTTTTAACAAACAAGACAGGGGAACCCCATGGTGAAGTGCTAGGTCGAATGAAACCTTTATCTAATAACTCCTGCAATTGTTTCTTTAACTATTCGAGTTCAACTTGATCCATTCGATAAGGGGGTTTTTAAATTGGCTTAGAATCAGGAACTAAGTCAACAGTAAATGCATCTTCCCGATCATGAATAATACTAGACAACTCATCAGGAAAAACATCAAGATACTCATTTACCACTGGCACATCATTAATCTGAACAGTTCCCTTGTTTTCAATGATATGTGCAAGATAACATTCATTTCCATATTGTACTAGTTTCTCAACTTCCTGATATGTTATCAAAAGAAAGGGTTAATTCTTGTACACAAACTGAAAATATTTCGGAAAAGAATCCATTTTAGCTCTGCAGTCAATCTTACCATGATAAACATAAAGCCAATACATGCCCAAAATAAAATTAAACTCTACTAGAGGCAAAACAATAAGGTTTGCTGGTAGATTCTTTCTGCACACAAGGATAAGAAGGTTCTTATAATTCCTTTTTGCCTCAACGTTCCCTCTAGGTGTTTTTACCATAAGATCAGGATTCATATCTTGATATGGAATTTCCAATTTACTAGAAAACTTCTCTGAAATGAAATAATGTGTAGACCCTGAATCAAACAACACATTGGCATAATCTGAACAAACAAACAGTGTACCTGATACTACTTCATTCGATGGACCAACATCTGTTGAAGTATTTGCAAATGATTTCACCACCCCTTTCTGCTTGTAGTATGGCTGCTTTTCCCCAGCTGAGTTTTTCGTTAGACGCTCATTTTCATAATGACCCATTTCATTACACTTAAAACATCTTACCGCTGGCTTTTCATTTCCTTCTTGATCATCTTCCTTACAGTTACGAGCAATATGACCAGACATACCACACCGAAAACACTTTCCAGACTTGGATAAAAATTCTCCAGGATGAATTTTACCACACTTCTCACAGGATGGAAATTTGGTTTTCTTACCTCCTTGCTTGTTTGATGAATTCTTCCCCTTTTCCTGCCAACTGGACATCTTATTCTGTTGTTTGTCAATGAACACCTGATCATCGGAAAACTCCATTTCCACCTTCTCCGCACATCGAACAGTTTTTTCCTAACTTTTGAACTCACGAGAAGCTAAATCCCTTCGATACTTTGGCATTAACCCTGATTAAAAATGGTTGATTTTACTATCAAGATCTCGTATGAAGTTTGGAGTATACCTTGCCAGTCGAGTGAACTTTGCTTTATAAGCAGCCACTGAATCATCCTCCTACCTCAACTCTAGGAACTGTTATTCCATCCTAAGACGAACCACCTTAGGAAAATATTTCTCAAGAAACATACCTTTGAATTCAACCCAGTGAAGATCATCTATCTCATCACTGTCCCTGATATTTTTCACCATCGACCACCACTGATCAGCTTCACTTTCAAAACGGTAAACATCAAGACTAACCTTTTGATATTCTGAACACCCCATGACATCAAAAATATTCTCCATTTCTTTAATCCACCCTTCAGCTTGGACGGGGTCAGATGATCCTCTGAATGATGGGGGATGTTGCCTCATGAAATGTTCCACCACTGACATGTTCCTCTGCGGTTGATCAGGCTGATCTTGTGCATGGATACCACAACCATTTATAGCCTGAGTCAATTGTGCCATCACTGCAAACAACTATTCCGTTCCAATTCTAACCATCTCATGTTGCTGATTTGGAAGGTTGTCTTCCTCCTGATGTCGTCCCAACATAGCTGCCTTGTTTCCAATGCGGAAAACCATTCTGAACACAGAAATACATTAGGCGAAGCAACATGGTAATATTTAAATGCTATATCATTTCAGTCATACCATAAATTAATTTATAATTTAACAATTTTATAACTCCTAAAGTTTTCTAAACTGACTTCTGATACCAACAATAAGGCCCTGACCTTAAACCTTACTTAATATTGAATTAAATGAATAATTCACATTGAGGATCTTTTCAGGTTTAGAGTTTTAGATAAATATGACATAACTATTACATCTCAAAATATTACAAAGTAGACACTTCTACTATTCTTCCATAAAATAAAAACTCTTAAAAAGAAACATGTCTAGTTCCATGTTTTAGATAGAATGAATTTTCCATGATCCCATCCTTGACCTTATTCCACTTTATGTCCCGTGAAAAACATTTCAAAAACCCAGGGTGAGCATAAAAAGCTATGTAAGGGAAACACAAAGAACGAAAACTGTTAGTTTTTCAAAACAACAAATAAACCATGTATACTTTATCAATGTAATACTTTTAACCTTTATGAAGTAGTAAAAAACTCTTCACTGAATAAATATTAATACTTAACCTTTTGTAACCAAAAGATTACCATAAAACCCATATAAAGAACACATAACATATGAAGGTAACTTGGGACATAAACATACTTAAATAGAATAACCATACGGTCAACTTCAACACATACATAATGGAATAGCCATACGGCTGACTTCCATACCCAATGCATTGGAGGTTATAATGTAACCACCTGTCCTGGTATTCACGGCACCACCCGTCATATGGTCTATCACGTAACCACCCGTCAAATGTCCATGTACCATTATAAAATCATAAGACATAAAACAAATATAACAAACAGAATCCATTTCCACACTTTGATCACAATATATCACATAAATATATTGACATAAAAAATCCATTATAAAAAACAATTTCAATACCAAAATACATAAAAGGGTATATGGTATTTATTTCATTTTAAAAAACATCACGGCTTGTTGAGGAATCCAAAGACCAAATAATACTCGCAGCGGCGGAAAAATGTCGTTGTCACCGCGTACGTTAAAAGAAACATTCCTTTTTGTTGTTCAGTAAAGCCCTTCATATAAAAAGATTCCTGTTGAATAAAATTAAAAGTCAAATGGTTTTATACACCGTATAAAATAAATTTGTGTATAAAACAAAATATTCCTCAATGAATGGAGATTGAGACGAAGTCCCTTACCGCGGGTCCGACTTGACTTGATCGTTCATTAACGTCTTGAATAATAAACTTGAGTTAATTTATACTTGCTTAAGAACCTTTTAAAGTTCATTATTCCTTTTATATCACTTATTTCCATGTTAGAAAAATTATTTAAACATTTAAGTTAATAATGTTTGTTTTGTCGATATTTGGTTCTTAAGTCGAAAGTGGACTTCTTAGAATTACATGTTGTTCGTGTGGTCAAAGGTTCATTATATCCAGAATGATATTCCTGATTTGGATATCATATATATCATATATATCATGCATATAAATGTAATTATAATATTAAATAATCATATATAGGTAATAAATGAAATGCACCATTCATGGAGACGGTAAGCCGTACGTACGCATGAACGCTACTTTCATTTCTATGTCATATTAATGGAATTAAAACTAAATGAGAGGTATGTATATTTTAATTACAGAATTATATTCATCATATATATGTAACATACATCATATATAATAACTTTAAATCCATCCTTTATACATCCCACATATGGCATCAACGAATCAAATCACTTTGAGGGGGCGGCAGTCCGCACATCCTAAAATGAAGATATTGTGTATACCCATAATGGAAGCCACAATGGTATGACATAAATGAAAAATACATAAGCTTAAAGAAATCATAAACATATTATATATCATATATAAATATAGTTTAATCTTAATGTCCACCTTTGAAGGTGTTAGAAGAATATTGAACAATCATTGTTTCGTGAGGCAGAAATTTTCCATCCATAGAAACAGTATGTTCTTTAACCATTAGATGTAGGTGTGTGTAAGTGTAGATTGAATGCTTATCATAACAACATCTTAGTATATTTAATATACTGTAGTTGTGACAAAATAAATGAATAAAAAGATTTTAGGGGGTTGGAGAAGCAAAATAAAACAAAAGAACACAAGTGAAGACATTACCTTAAAATCGGGTAACTCTCTTATATTTGAGCTAAAAGGCTTCCTTGGGAAGACTTCTGCCAAAAGTGAGGCTTCTAGAAGTAATAGAGGGATGTTTAGGGAAAAAAAGAGCAGAGCTTGGACGAACCAAAGGCTTGAGAGGTGTGGGTAAGCTGGTAGTGGTGGGTGCCTTTTATAAGAGGAGAGGAGGGGCACTCTTGGAAAGTTAAGAAAAGATACTTTATTATAAAATGATTTTCTGATAGAAAGTGTCCCAAAATTATATATTTAGATTATAAGGTGATAAGAGTTCTAATTCCACCCATAAAATAGGTTTTTGACATGTTTAGGTCTTATATTTTACATTATCATTTCATTTTATTTAAATCATTAAATAATGAGATAATCACTGCATCATCATGGTTCCATAAATAATTTAATTTATTTAATGTCTAAAAATTATAACAAAACTATCATGATGTAGGAAATATTTTTATCTTTCTAATTGATATTTATAGTAAAACATATGACTTGTATAACCCAATTTAAATTTTCTTTTTAGTAAAACAACTCAAGTTTGTGACATTTTTATTTTAACATTAAATAAAAAGATATTAATGTCATTTTCCTTCCAAAGTGGCTCCATGGGGTCCCCAAGATGACCCATGGATTTTGATGGTCTTCCATGACACATCCAATAAGGGTAGGACACGTTTCAAGTTCATTTCATATTATTAAAACATTATTCTTACCTTAAATTACAATAATTACTTCTAATCGCGACTAAAAACTAAAAAATTACTCTTCAGCAAAAAATTATTTTAATCCCATAGAACCGAATCATACTTCCTAATGACAAACATTTATATTGGATTTTTGAAATTCAAAACACAAAGGTGGTAAAATTTCATTTAAACGAAAAATCAGTTTTTTTAAGTACCACTTTGTGGTTTCACTATTCATCAAAAATTGATGTTTTTCCGAAAAATACCAAAAATTCACCATAAGATATATTTGATATTCCGAATTCAAAAATGAAGTCTATTTTACAAAATTCAAAACATATATGTTTCATTAATTAATTTAATAATTAACTCCCGCTTTCAGAAAAAATAGCATGTTTTTATGAAACAATAAGTATCAAAAGATTGACACTAGTTTAAGTCTGATTTCAATGTGAAATTAATTCCAACGAACACTATTGGATTAAATGGTAAAAATATATTCATATTTCACTTTAAAACCAATTAAAATTCTAATCTAATCATATAAATAAATTAGATTAAAAAGAGGTTTTGAATTAAAAAACAACATTTTTCACTATTCATTAAAAAATGAACTTTATCGGAAAAATACCAAAAATTTACACAAAGTAAATTTTGATGTCCCGATTCTAAAAAAGAGTTTCATTTGGTCCAATAGAATTTATATAACTAACCAAAACTATATTTAATGATGGTTTTCCATCAAAAGGCGATAAGTGAGCCTTTAGTGAAAATTTTGGTATAAATGCCTAAAATTGAATTCTTTTCGTATTTTAAGCCTTTATCATTTATTGGATAAATGTAAAAACATTTAAAAACATATATAATCATAATTTAGTTATTTCTATCCATTCCTTCCAATACAACAGCTATGTGTTAACTACCATTTAAAATAAATTTATTTTATTACTAGTGTGCAACGTAAGATTTCAATGAAACTCTTTGTTGCGTATCAGGTACGCTATCGAACATACCAACCCCTTTAAAGTAAAATTAATATTTAATTCGTAAATATTAATAATTATGAAAATGATTTATTCTTTATTTACCTGGGATGTTACAACAGATCACCTCCTTAGCACTCCACCTCCACCCATATCCTATGCGTACCAACATGCTGTGTGGTCTACCTCTTGGTATCGCCCAGTACGGGTACTCTCAACTTTATTCAGTGATGTCCGTCGTCTGCATCCAACACAACAAGGTGTGGGCATATTCCGTGCAGGGGTGAGTATAATGATACTCAGTAGGGACCACGATACCCTCAATGTCTAAAAAATTCTACCAGGGATTAACCAAAAAGTATGAAATCGTCTGACAACCTTACTAAGGTATATGCCCATATATATACCTAAGTTGTCAATTAATCCATCTCAATCGTGAGGAAAACACAGAGGTACTGACTCAGCTCCCATTGGGATTTATTGTAGGGGTAGTATCAAGTTGGATTCCTAGTCACATCATCGAACACCTCGACTACTAGAGAAATCCTCCTCTATTGAGTACAGTTGGCCTTCCGCCTCACACAGTGGGACTTCCCACTAACCTTGGACTACAGAGGTACTCCTCCTGTCGAGTACCGTGGGTCTGCTACATCACATAGAAGCGCTCCCCACTGTGGGATTTCCACCACTACTATAAAAAGGGCAGGGGAAGCGCTACCCTTTTATCAGTGCTAAAAAAAGTGCAGATAAAGGGGGCCTTTATCTGCGATAAAAAAAGCCCTGATAAAGGGGCAATTTTAACAGTGCAAAAAAAGAGCTGTTAGAAGTTACCATTTATCAGCACGTTTTTAGCACTGATAAAGGCCCCCCTTTATCAGCTCTTTTTTAGCACTGATAAAGGCCCCCATTTATTAGTTATTTTTACCTCTAATTAAGGTGGCCCCTTTATCAACGCTTCTTTTAGTAGTGCTGATAAAGGTTGGATTTATTTTCACTATTTCCTACCAGTGCTAAATATTATGTTTGTTAAAAAATCATGAAAAATAAAATATTTTTATATAAGTGTATTTATATTGATATAAGTATAATATATATTTTTAATATGTTTTAGATAAGTATAAATAGACTAATACATTTAATATATATGAAATTTAGTGAAAATGGCTTTAAAATATTTAAAAAATAATAATTAATTAATAATTTTTTAATTATTATTGATTAAAAATCATTTAATAACAATTTGAAGACACAAAAAAATCAAAAATAATTAATAAAAGTTCTAAAATAAGTTGAAAATGTAACTCAAACTTCCAACGACCATATCTTTTGATCCGAATGTCTGTTTGACTTCTATTGCATATCAAATCAAATCCTGTGACGAGCTTTACATGCTATTGACTGAAGAAAAGTTTCTGTCACCTTTTTAAATGCAAGAAAGTCCCATAGGGCCTCCAAAACTATGCTTTTAGTCGGGATACCTCTATTTTTTAACATTCAAACTAGTATAACTTCTGATATGGATGTACATTAGGCCTATACCACATATCATATCTAATATTGTTTCATTTTCTTCGATTTGACTGGTTGTGGAGGTGAAACGGGATTCTAGATTATACGTTATGGTCGTTTAAACATTCATTGGATTTTCAAATAAACATATATATTTATTTATTCCAAAATATATATGTGTCGGTGTGTCTGTGTCTCAGTGTGTGTTGTATATATGTATGTATATATTTATTTATTTATTTATTTTTAAACACAAAAAAAAACATATTTCATAAATTTATATAAAACTAATCTTATAAGTATATATTAATACACAAATAACTATTTGGATAAAAAATTATAACTAAAAATATATATATAAATAAATATAAATAAATATTAATATACGAATGAATATATATATACTAATATATGAATAAATATATCTATATTAATATGAATCTATATCAATTTGTGAATAAATATAACTATATATATGTATAAATAAATAGATATATAATTAAATAGAGATAAAACGAAATGGATTAGTGGTAAAGGTGCAGCCCCGAAAGGGGGGAGGTCGCGAGTTCGAGTTTAGGTGGAAGAAAAGTGGTGTGCGCCTATGAGGATTCGTGGGAAGGGAAGTGTGCAGGGGAGTTTGAGGGGGGGTCCGCCTGGCGCTGATAGGGGGGTTCAGTGCAGTTAGAATCCCCCCCCCCCGTATTTCATAATTCCTTTTTATTTATTTTTTAATTTTTACTTTTGTGAGTGCTTTTTAAAAGCGCTGCGAAAAGTCTTCTTTATTTGTGCTTTTGGGAGCACTGATAAAAGGGAACCCCCATATCATTTCCTCGATTAACAATGCCTTTTTAGGTGTGTTATGTGACTTTTCTAGAACTAATAATGGCCATATTTGTAGTAGTCTGGTTCACACAGAGTTTCTTCCCCTCATGGCCTACTGAGGTACTCTTCTGGTCGAGTACTATAGGTATGCCGCGTCACCAAGGTGCTCCCCACCGTGGGTCTTCCGCATCACCAAGGCACTCCCCACTAGGCCTGTCGAGTCACTCTGAGTCAAAATGGTCAACAATCATCAAGTCTCAGCCAACCACTAGGTCTTCTCACTATTCTCACTTGCCTCTGGGAGGATCCGCTCCACAAGCTACCGGTCGATACTCCAACTATCACGAAGTCCCACAATGAAGTATATCAAAGGTCTTCCACGTCATAGGGGTCTCAACGCAAAAGACGACACATCAATCAGACCCCCCGGTCTGTGAGTTAATAGCCTTTTAGTCCCGGGGTCCTGGTTGGATTCATGCTCGATCCAACCTATTTTTCCCCCATCTTAATCCAAAACTCCAGTGGAATACACACAATGGGACCGAATCTCTCCAAGATTTCCAGCACCGCTGACAGTTAATCAAACGGATCTCTGGTACCAAAGTTATGGACAAAAGAAGGTAAATGGGTCGTCATGGGCCAGGGTCCGGTCCGACCCGGTCGTGCCGACCCGACCCGACCTAACCTGGGCAAACCCAGTTCGGGTCGACCCGGCCGGACCCGCTGGGTCTGCCCTGACCCACGAGAGCTGCGATGGTGTCACGAGGGCTGCTTGGTTGAGGGGTACAGCGAGGGGATGGGGCGGATCGGCCTGGTACGGGGCGGCTCGACCTAGGGTGGCGCGAGACCGCAGGGCGGTGGTCCGACCGCGGGGTGGAGGTCTGGCCACGGGGCAGCGGTCCTGTCGTGAGGAGGTAGCGGCGGCTGCGGGGAGGCGCTATTGCGTCGTCGCCTTCGTCACGGCCGGCGGTGGTGTCGTCTTCCGTTCTCGTGCCCCAACCATGGATGGTTGACGTCCTCCTCATTTATAAAGAACAACACATGATTTTCGGAAGGGTCGGGCCATGTTGGTTTGCCCATACCCTCCGTGTTAGGGTGATAGCATTTTTCTAAACAAGAACATTATAACAACTCACCTTTTTAATACATTACATTTGATTACATTTTACAAACATGGGATATTTAATGTCTAGTGTCTTGCAAATCAGGAACATAAAACATGAGAACAACATAAAAAATTCTTCTAAACCAGTTGTAAGGCTTCCTCATAGGTCATCATAAGTACATTTACTGCATCTCATATCCTGGAGATAGGCATCAATGGAAAGGGTGAGCAGAAATCCCAGTAAGGGTAAACAAGGGAGTCAATGTACTTGTGATATCAATAAGAACATGAATAAAAACAAGAAGACATGCGAAATTGAAGAATATGAATATAATAAAGAAATTAAAATGGAACATAACTTGAATATGTGGCTACAACAATTCATTTATACATTCATGAACATATCACCAAGGTCCATCCCCAAGGTGTCATAAAAATTACCAAGGTTATTCACCAAGGTATCCTGAAACTTGTCATATCTAGAGATTAAATCCTAACCCAATGCATTGGAGTGCTATCAGGTCACACCCTTAATATTTCTTTACCTACATGTGAGCCACATAGATCATAATTAAAAATTTCATAAATTCCCCATAGCGAATAAAAATAATGGGTTTCATTTCAAAATTGTGACGTTTTAAAAACACTAAAAAATAAGATCATTATATCATTTATAACCCAAGGAAAGGGAGTGAGGGTTATATGTATGTCAATTCCAGAATCAAATATATAATATTTAAATATTTAATAACACCCATAAAAACGAAATTATGTCTAGGTATTCACATAAATAAACAAGTGAATTTCTTGAGAGAAAGAGATAGAAAATTTGAGATGAAATTTCTGCAGCCTAATGCCCATATAACATGGTTTTAGAAAACATTGAATAGAGAGGGGAAAAGGGTCACCCACTCATAAATAATTCATAATATAGTATGGGTACTGAATATGATCATGGTATGGATATTTGAATGACATACCACATGAAAATTAAACATGAAAGAAAAGAGAAGATGTGATTTCTTTTACGAGAAATTCTCCAGCCTAACAATTATGAAACATGGTTTGAGAAAACATTGAAAAGAGAGGGGAAAAGGGTCACCCACTCCTAAATAATTCATCATCCAGTATGGGGACTAAATAAGATCATGGTACGGATATTTTAATGACATACCACATGAAAATGAAACATGATAGAAATGAGAAGATGCGATTTTTTAAAGTGAAATTCAGCAGCCTAACCGCTATAAAACATGGTTTCAGAAAACATTGAAATGAGAAGGGAAAAGTGTCACCCACTCATAAATAATTTATAATACAGTATGTTTACTCAATAATATCATGGTATAGATATTTTAAAGACATACCACATGAAAAGGAAACTTGAAAGAAAAGAGAAGATGTGATTTATATTACGAGAAATTCGACATCCTAATGGCGTCACATAGAAATTCAATAAACAAATTTATGAGAGAATAAAGGGTCTCTCATCATTTATAAATTAAATGGGAAGTAATAATAACATACCCTCAAAAAAAGAGATGGAAAATATAAGACACAACATAAAGGAAGTCATGACTTAAAAGAGGAGGGTGAAAGAATCCCTTACCTTGAAGAGTAACTTCAAAATCATAAAGGTCGGGACCTTGGGAGGCTTGAGGGAACCTTGGGAGGACTCCTTAGGAGGGAAAGAGACCAGAACATCGTTGTGGAGGATTTGAAAATGAAATGAATGAGGGAAAGTCTAGGTATTTATAGGAGAAGTGAGGGGACAAGTCATTAATACCAAGGGACACCTCATCGGTGGTATTGGAAAAACCATGTTCTTGCCCATGGTATTGGGAATTTGGGACATATAATACCTTATCATACTCTTCATAAGTCTACCAGAATTATTGCATAATTATTACAATCTAAATGATGTCATTAAACACCCGAAACTCAAAAACAGTATTTTCACTATTCGCCAAAAATACATCTTTCTCAGAAAAATCCCAAAATTTCACATTAACCAAATTTCAATTCTCTGATTCCCAAAATGAACTCCATTTTATGAAAATAATTTTCTAAATATTTTTAATTTATTTTTTAAATAAAAACACTATTGATAGAAAATTCAACTGTTTTTGAAAAATCCCAAAAATTCACCTTAACCAAATATCGATGCTCTAATTTCAAAAATGAACTCCATTTATGAAAATAATTTTCTAAATATTTTTAAATTAATTTCTAAATAGAAAACACTATTCACCCGAAAAACTAATAATTAACTAATTATTTCTAAAACAGTTATTTATCTACTTTATTGAATCACATTACTTAATCAAGGTGCCTAAATTATATTAATACTTTCTTAAGTGAAGTTACATAATCAATTTGGTTACATTACTAATCATAAGCATAAAATCACTATTCATAATTTACTATTCACCGAAAAATATGTTTATCTTATTAGACTCTGAATTTCATTCTGAACACAGCTGTAGAAGCCCATTTTTTTGAAAATAATTACACGTTACTAATTATTTAAGGTTTGAATATATATTTTAAAATATACTTTATCTAGAATTATTAAATAATAGGAATACTATATTTATCCGAACATTTGAAAATTCACAACTTCACCATAAGAAGACATCACAATTTTTATTTAAATCTAAGGATTACACAAGGCAGTTATGGTGTCATTACATAACCCCTTATAACACCACCATATGACCAATGAGTAAGGTGTGCTATGGTGATAAAATCTTGGGGCGGCTTAGCCAATATTGTCCGAGTAGTGATATCTATCTGTTTGAACTTCTCGCAAAGGCGATTCCGTTCTAGCTTCACACGATGAAGTTCAGCTTGGGTTTGGTCCAGAGCAAAGCCCAAAGGTGCTACCTCCTTCATGAGTTCCGTCAGATGGGCTTCAATCAGCCCGAGACTACTGGATGGGGCCATTGAATCTTTGTTCTATATTAATTAATCAAGATCAATTTTATTTATAGACAATAATCCCAACATTGAGTTTCCAACGGTCATATTGACCAATAGCCATATAACAGTCGAAACTCGATGGTCCGATCTTAATTATACTCATTTGATTAAATAAAATAGTTTTGTTGAGTTTAAAATAAAATAACACAAAAAGTTAGGGAAAAAAATTTATTCAAAAGTTCGGGTCGTTACATTCTTCCCCCATTAAGAAATTGCATCCTTGAAATTTTAAAATTGGGCTTGGAAAAATCGTTGAAATTCCAACATCGGGAAAAGAGTCAGTAAAACTATTACATTAAAAGAAAGTAAGGGATGTTCAAAGGTCACCCGTGATAACCCATACTACGATTCCATGTAAGAAAACATGGATATTGAAGAGAAAACAAAGGGTCAAGTTCTGATGGAGAGTGATAAAAAACATGATTAGGAGAAAAATTAACCATAATAAGATCAAAAACATAAGATGTGTTAAACGGTCTTTGATTACCTATTAGGAAACGTAAACCAACCAGATTTTTGTTTTACGTTCCTTTTCATAATTTTGAGGAATTCATTTACTACATAGAATAAAAACATAAGCAAATATACTTACCTTCAAGTAGAGTTTCATCCCTTAATAAGTTTCCACCAAGGCTAATCTTTTCTCTAAACAATGATCATTCAAAAAGACTTAGTCTCATCAAAAGCACAAGAATCATCTTCCAGAGAATCACATAATCCACAAAATAATAACTATATTTTTTCCTTGTCTTTAGTCAACAAATAAAACTAAAATGGTTAATAAGAGATCATATAATCCCCAAAAGGATAATCCTTTATAAAAAGAAATATTACTATTAGTCTCCAAAATTCAACAAAATACCCAAAGATCCATAAAGACCATTCAATACACAATCATCCTCAAAATTATTCCGAATAATCCAAACTATGGTTGGAACCAAAAAATCAGAAGAATTTAATCACATAGTCTTCCCCAATAAGTCTAAACATTTATCTCCAAATAACATCGACTACTATTAAAGTCTCATACTAAAGTTTTATTAACCTATTCACATATTTTATATGTTAGGTTCATCATTTTCAAGAAATAACCTGATTCACCATATGTCCACAATAAATACATAAATTCTTACAGAAAAAATCCAACTATTCTTCTTCAATTTAAATCTTGTAGTATTTTATTTCCCTTTGGCATGTAGTACTCCAAAAGAGAAAACATTGACCAAATAACCGTTTTCATTTAATCACCAAATCATTTTCCTATACAAAGGATATGTATTTGATAAAACATAATTTTCCAAAATAAACTTATTCTTGATCCATAAAAATAGTAGGTGAATTAGTCAGTTCGAAGGGCATAAAAACAAACTCATAATGCCATATCTTTATTGGAAAGAAGTTTTTGGAATATCATCATTATTCACCCTAAATTGATGATAACCATAACAAATATCAATCTCAGAGAAGAATTGAGCCCCAATAAGTTGGTCAAATAAGTCATCAATTATTGGAAGAGAGTATTTGTTCTTCACTATGATCACATTCAGTTCTCTATAATCAATGCATAGATGCATAGATCCATCCTTATTCTTCACAAAGAGAACTAGTGCTCCCCAAGGAGACACACTTGGTCAGATAAACCCATTACCCAATAGATCTTGGTGTTTTTCTTTAATTCCTCTAGCTCCACATTTTCCATCCTATTGGGGGTCTTTGACATTTGATGACATCTAGGTACGAGTTCAATGGAGAACTACACCTCTCTTTCAGGGGAAGGTCAACGTAACTCCTTAGGAAATACATCAACATATTCCAAGATTATGGGGACACTTTCTAAAAGAATAAATCCTTTGTGAGAAACTGATTTCATTTAAGAATCTTTTAACTAAAAATGATTTTATGTCTTAAAACGTCATGCTTAGACAATTACATTTTTCTATAATTCCTTCATAATGATTCATAAAAATCTTTCAACTAACCAAAAATATCCCCTGGGAGTGTCGTAACAAAGAGTGCATCAAGGATCGTTGTCGTATACCAGTTCTCGTTCGAGTCTAGCTCAATGCGGTGTTTTCGGGTTTTACCCCTATGTACATCAGTGCCAGAGCCACCTCTACTTGGTCGTATCCATACAGGGACGTATTTTCTTGATAAACCACTTACACAATACTCACAAAAATACCAGAAAGATTTCCTATATTTAAAATTTTATATATGGTTATTCCTAAAGTTTTCATATCCTAATTTCCATAAATAACTAAACTATCCTTTGATACCAACTATAACAACCCGTCTTTTTAATACATAACTTTTCATTACAATTTACAATTAGAGGATCTTTAAAGTCTAGTGTCTTGTAAATTTGGAACATAAAACATGAGAAAAACATAAAAAATTATTATAAACCACTTTTAAAGCTTCCTCATAGGTCCATCCTATGTACATTTTCTGCATCTCATATCCTAGAGATAGACATCAAAGGAAAGGGTGACCAGAAATCCCATTAAGGGTAAACAAGGGAGTCAATGAACTTGTGATATCAATAAAAACATGAATAAAAACATGAAGACCTGAGAAATGGAAGAATAAGAATATCATAAAGAATATAACTTGGAACATAACATGAATATTTGGATACAACATTTCATTTATACATTCATGATCATATCACCAAGGTCCATCCCCAAGGTGTCATAAAAGTTACCAAGGTTATTCTTCAAGGTATCGTGATACTTGTCATCTCTAGAGATTAAATCATTACCCAATGAATTGGATTGATATTAGGGAGAACCATTAATATTTATTTACTTACATGTGATCCACAAATATAATAATAAAACATTTCATAAATAACCCATAGAGAATAAAAAGAATGGGTTTCATTTCAAAATCGTGACGTTTTAAAAGCTCATAAAAATAAGATCATTATATCATTTATAATCCCTGGAAAGGGAGTGAGGGCTATATTTATGTCAATTAAAGAATCAAATATATCATATTTATAAATTTATGAAAACCCATATAAACGAAATAGGTCTGGGTATTCTCAT
This sequence comes from Viscum album, assembly GCA_963277665.1. NCBI lineage: Eukaryota > Viridiplantae > Streptophyta > Magnoliopsida > Santalales > Viscaceae > Viscum > Viscum album. The sequence goes on from OY728119.1 coordinate 1,860,779,256, forward strand.
AAATAAACATGTGAATTTCTTGACGGAAAGAGATTGAAATTTTGAGACGAACATTCTGCAGCCTAACGGCTATATAACATGGTTTTAGAAAACATTGAAAAAATAGGGGAAAAGGGTCACACAATCATAAACAATTCATAATAATGTATGTTTACTTAATATGATAATGGTATGAATATTTTAATGACATACCTCATGAAAAAAAATCATGAAATAAAAGAGAAGATGCAATTTCTTTTACGAGAAATTCGGCAGCCCAATGGCTACAAAATATGGTTTTAGAAAACATTGAAAAGAGAGGAGAAAAGCGCAACCCACTCATAAATAATTCATAATAAAGTATGGGTACTTAATAAGATCATGGTGTGGATATTTTAATGACATACCACATGAAAAGGAAACATGAAATAAAAGAGAAGATGTGATTTCCTTTATGAGAAATTCGGCAGCCTAACAGCTATATGACATGGTTTTATAAAACATTGATTATAGAAGGGAAAAGGGTCACCCACTCATAAATAATTCATAATAAAGTATGGGTACTGAATAAGATCATGTTATGGATATTTACATGGCATACTACATGAAAAGGAAACCTGAAAGAAAAGAGAAGATGAGATTTCATTAATGAGAAATTCGGCATCCTAACGACGTCACATAAAAATTCAGAAAACAATTGATGAGAGAAAAAAGGGTATCTAATCATTTGGACATTAAATGGGAAGTACTAAGAACATAACCTTAACATAAAGAGATGGAAAGTACAAGACAAAACATAAAGGAAGTAATGACTTAAAAGAGGGTGAAAAAATCCCTTACCTTGAAGAGTAACTTCCAAATCATGAAGATCGGGACCTTGGGAGGCTTGAGGGAACCTTGGGAGGACTCCTTGGGAGGTAAAGATACCACAAATTCGTTGGGGAGGATTTTTAAATGAAATGAATGAGGGAAAGGCTTGGTATATATAGGAGAATTGAGGGGACAAGTCATTAATGCCAAGGGACACCTCAACTGTGGTATTTGAAAAACCATGGGCTTCCCATGGTATTTCCCCCTTGTATTGGCCACTTGGGAAACCTCATAATTTATCTTACTATTCATATGTTGAATAGAATTATTTCATAATTATTACATCCTTAATGATGTCATTAAACACCTAAAACTCAGAAACTATATTTTCAGTATTCACTGAAAATTCAACTTTCTCAGAAAAATCCCAAAATTTCACCTTAACCAAATATCGATGCTATGATTTCAAAAATGAACTCCATTTTATGAAAATAATTTTCTAAATATTTTTACTCTAATTTATAAATATAAAATGATTCACTAAAAATTCAACTGTTTCAAAAATATCCCAAAACTTCACCTTAACCAAATATCAATGCTCTAATTTAAAAAATTATCTCCATTTTATGAAAATAGTTTTCTAATTATTTTTAAATTAATTTTTAAATAAAAATCACTATTCACCTGAAAGAACTAACACTTGACTAATAATTTCTGAAATAATTATTTACTTATTTTGTTGAATAACATTACTTTAATCATGGTGCCTAAATTATATTAGTACTCTATTAATTGAAGTTAATTAATCCATTTGGTCACATTACTAATCATAAGCATAAAATCACTATTAATAATTTACTATTCACCAAAAATTATATTGATCTTATTAGACTAAAAATTTCATACTGAACACAGCTATAGAAGACCATTTTTTTGAAAATCATTACACATTATTAATTATTTAATGTTTACATAAATATTTTAAAATATCATTTTTCTAGAATTCATCAATAATATGCATACTATATTTATCTGTACTTTTAAAAATCCACAACATCACTATAAGAAGACAACACAATTTTTAATTAAATAAAAGGATTACACAAGGAAGTTACGGTCTCATTACATAACCCCTTATAACAGCAGCATAGGACTTAAGAGTAAGGTGTGATAGGATGATAGAATCTTGGGGCGGCTCGGACAACATTGCCCGAGTAGTGATTTCTATCAGCTTGAACTTCTCGCGAAGGCGATTCCATTCCAACTTCACACGATGAAGTTCAGATTGTGTTTGGTCCAGAGCAAAGACCAAAGGTGCTACCTCCTTCATGAGTTCCGTTAGATGGGCTTCGATCGGCCGGAGACTATAGGATGGGGCCATCGAATCATCTTTCTATATTAATTAATCAAGATCACTTGTTTTTATAGACAATAATGGAAACATTTAGTTTCCAAAGGTCATATTGAAAAACAGTCATATACAGTCGAAACCCAATGGGATTATCTTAATTATACTCATTTTATTAAATGAAATAGTTTTGTTGAGTATAAAATAATATAACACATAATGTTAAGAAAAAAAATTTATTCAAAATTTCAAGTCGTTACAAACATGAAAGAATAACGTCAAGCTTTATAACCTCCTACAACGTTTTATTCAAAAATTGAAAAAGAAACATAGGAAAGAAATTGGGAAAATATTCACACGCAAATAAACCTCTATCTCGGGTTGTTTGATTGTTGACGACGAAGAGAGAAGTCGAAGTTGGAGTTCCTCGTGCCCGTCACACACCTATGTTCCCGAGCTTGTTCGTCGGATTAACATTCTTCGATGGTGTTGAGTTTTCATTGTTGAATATTTCCATCATTGGAGGATTTTCTCGGGGAAGAAGGTTGAAGTCGAGGTTGATGTTCTTCATTCGGAGAATAAGTTCTCCGTTTGCATTGTTTGTTCAAAGAAGAATTTCTTCGTAGGCGATCTTTCCCAAGGAGCTCTCCCAATTTCCAATAGTTTCCCCCAATTCCACCAAAAATTAATTATCCAACATTATAGAATATGTTAGAATAATTCAAATTGAGATAATTAATCACATAGGTTGGAATAATTAATTATTTAATGGGTTGGCACAATTAAAGCTGTGTGTTGGCTTAATTATTGTGGAGGACAGTTGGCACGATTAATATTAGAGGAGTTGAAGAGGATCTCCCACATTGAAAGTGGGAGTTGTAAGGCTTAGGAATTAGGTGTTCCCCACCACCATAACCTCTCATGGGAGGTTAGGCTCGGGTGGTCCCCACCACCATAACCTCTCATTAGAGGATAAGGTCTGGTGGTCCCCACTTCACAACTTCTACATGGAGGTTTTTAACAAATAATATAAAACTAAAAGCTACAAAACATTATTTTTATATTATTCATTCATGAAAACCCCAAAAACTAACTTGCACGCTTGACCAACTGACATTGAGGTGAAAGTATCTTTAAGCGCAGACCGGCGCAGCGAGTTCAATGGTGCCCTCAGATTTTAATTTGAAGCACTAGTTCAAAAGTTATAAAAACACACTCTCACTTTTAAAGAACGTACCCGAAAAAAAATTTATAAATTCATTCTGGGAACTACGAGCCTCAGAATCAGATGCTGTCAATTTTCGTGAACTCGCAAAATTCCCATTTTTTAAAAAAATTAGATATAAATTACGGATCTTTACATTTGGGACCACAACCCAGCATTGAAACATATTAGGGGTGTGGGGGCACATTCCCCTGAGGTATGGACTGATGGGAATGAAAGATGGAGCTTCGTGAAGGATATGGATTCAAAAATGAATGTGGTTCACGGATCATATGGTCTCACAGAGAATGGTGCTTCGTGAAGCATAGGTATTCATAGAGCTTAGGGTCTCACAGATCATGGCGATAATGGAGGTTAGTGTCTCACTAAGCAATGTTATTTGTAGAGATCAGGGTATCACAGAGTATGGGGATTCGTGAAGCTTAGGGTCTCACTGAGCATGGGACTCACAGAGGTCAGGGTCTCATGGAATATATTCTTGGAGGAAAGGTGCTTAAAGAGAATATACTTGACCTAGCATAAAAAATATTATTAGGAGTGTTATTTTTGAATAATTAACGCTTCACGATGCCCTAAGAAATAATAATGGGGCTCCCTCTTTCGCAAAGGGTGGAGGCCTTTTTGAAGGGCATCACTTCGCGATTCTTAGAATCACTGAGAAATGGGAGATAAGCCACTAAAGGGGTGTTGTAACCATCCTCATGAAGGGGGGGTGAGATGACTCTTAATAGGGGATGGAGGACAGTAGAGCCCACCTTAGAGAAATAATGTGAGCATAGATGAGGCAATGATTTTATGAAGGAAACCGTGCTCCGCAACCGAAGCTAGTTCCCTCATGTTTTTTGAGTCATGGAGGCTACCATCATGTACTTTATAGCACTTAGGGAGGCTCATTTCATGTTCCATGGACACTCATAGGCTTCTATCATGGCCTTCACGGTACTCGTAGAGGCTCCGGTAAAGTTCCTCTACTCTACAATCATGGAGGGAACTCCATGAATAGGCTGCACGAACAAGTTTTCTAGAACAACCTTGAATGTACATAACTCATAATCTACAACTATATTCAGGCTCTAGGATCAGTCAAATCAAATCTTGAAAATGGTATATTCGTTTGGATCATGCATGGAATCATTTGTAATATCTTTTGTAAATGTTTTACAGTGCCAAAAAGTGTTCATGACATACACCTATTACCTCTTTCAGTGAATAGTACATAGAAATCCCCTCACATGTAATCACACACCTGAAGAACAAGACTTCTTACATCTAAAAGACACACTTTATGATCATAGAATACATATGTTCATTTCTTAATGACTCCAACAAAATCTATATATGTTTTTTATTTTCCGCAATTATTCTGTAGTAGATCAGAATGTCATCAATAAATACTACTATCAATTTTTTAGGGAGTATCAGAAGACATAATTCATCATGTCAACGAATATTATAGGGGAATTAGTTATACTAAATTAGATTACTATCAAACCATAATTTGAAAATCTTATAAAAAAGGATATCCCCTAAATATAATCACACATCACCTATAGTTAATGATATACGGAATGAAGAGAATCCATTGAGATGTATTGATCTCCTCAAACTGGATCAAGCAAGTCCAAAATCCTTGGTATGCTATACTTGGTATTTATGGGGATCTTGTTGAGATCTTGATAATCAATGAAAAACTGAATACATCCTTCCTTTTTCTTGACTATGTGAAATGACGATAACCAAGGTGATGTACTAGGGAATATGAACCCCTTTTTTATAAAATATTTTTTCATATTCTTTAACACCTTCAATTCTATGGGGGCCATCCTATAGGGGAATTTTTATATTTGAGTGGATCCAATTATAATATATATTTATATCTATACCTCATGATCTCTAGGATATTCAACAATCATTTCATGAAATATAGAGTATATTTCCACTTAATAGGAATTTACTTGTGTTTAATTAAATATATTTACACAAAAATTTCCTCATGATATGATTCTTCAATAGGTATCCACCCCCACACCAATGCTGGATTTTTTAATGGAGATTCAAAATGTAATTTTAATTTATACCAGATCATGGGATAGTTCATGATATAAAACGATATTTTAAATTCATGATAGTTTATATATCCATATAAAAATATCCAATTCAATCCTAGTATAACTTTTAATTCCATCAACGGAAGTATTATGAGATTCACTAGAAGAATATTCCCACAGACACCAATATAAAGTAACCCTATACATGGGTTTCAATGATCACACCAATAAATGTTTTCATGGATATCTCTACTTAACGGTATCGAGGATCTAATTAAATAATTATATAAAATAGGAAACATATAATGGAATACATAGAACGATAATCAAATAAAAATATTTTCCATCTTGGAAGAAATTGGAAGTGTACCTTACAGAAATTCATTTTTATTCTCTACCTTAATAGTGGTGATGGCATATGTTTTTCCTGGCTCCCTCAAATTTTGTGTTTACTAAAAATTACTACCATTGTAGTCCCTCTAATTAGTGAATTGTCATTAAAAGTTTCATTTCTTCTTATAGTTGAAGCATTGAACCATGGGCGGCCCATTGGTAGGTGTCGTCTTTTCCTCCATCACATTTGATAGAATATTTACATTTCCATAACATTCAGGATATTTATGATCTTACCTACAAAAATTAAAGATTTATATTATCCATTTCAGTATATTATGATGATTCTTAATTCAAATTCTTTAACAAGTGGTTTGTTGGGTCTTCTTTCCACCATTATTATTAAATCTTGTATCTTTAAACTCCACTCTCCTCAACATATCCCTATATTCAAGGAACCATTCTCCAAACTCCATCTCTAATTTGAAAGAACATAAAACTACTTCTTTGTAACTTAAAACATCTTATATAATGAGAGTTTTTTGATATGTGGTTTTAAACCACTAATGAATCTATTTATTTCTAACATTGTTGATAAAATCCGAAGGTATACCATGAACACACAATGTAATTTTTATTATATGCTACAGACTATTCACTTCAAATTTTATTATGATATATTAATTATATCTATTTATTTTATAAATACGTTTTAGGGAAATACATATTATAAAATATATTATTAAATCCTTTAGACTTCATTTATTCAATTTTATCTATTAGTTTCATATATTTTATCAATTTCTACCATTGGTCATTTTATCCACATAAATGTGAGAGGACTGGGGTAAATTTCTCCTTCTCAAAATTGTATTGTGTAGAAAAGATATTTTTCATTGAATAAACCCATTATTTTGTAATATGTGGTTCAAAATATTCGACAAATCTATGTGGTCGTAGGAGCATAAAGGACTAGATGGATTTTTTCTCTTTATTAAGTGAAGGAAGATGTTCTCTATGGTTAAGGAAACTTTTTAAAACATAAGAAATATGGGTAGGTACATCCAATATGTTTTTAACTCAACCATATATTTCATTGGAAATTCCATTCAGATAATTTTTTCATAATCCCTCAGATGGGTTATTCGTTATTTTTCTCCTAGTTGAAAATATTTTCTAAAATATAATGGTTAGAAGAATAAATATGTAAAACATTGAATGAACCCGAACCATATTTTCAGGTATGTGTTTTCTTTTCTAGTATTTTTTAGAAAAAAAGGAAAATTTGTACATTTAAGGAGCACGCACTGTGTACATTGGAGTACAAGATGTGTACCCAGTTGCTGCAGGTGACTGTGTATTGGCCATGTAATGACTGAGTACAGGGTCATGTGGGGTGATATAAAACCGCCTGATGTAGGGCCTAGAAAAGGCATATACACATTGTGTACTTTTAAAAGGCACAACATGTATTTTATTTTTAATTGTTATATCAGACAGAGGTCGCGTCTCATTCAGAAGAAACACTTCTTCTCATCCCGTCTGGTCTAGGAGAGACCAATGTTGATGATTCTTCTCTGAGCCCTCAACCCACCGTCTGTTCTCCAAATGAACCATCATCAATTTCATTGTAATTTCCATGGTGAGTTATTCCTTCTTATATATTCTCTTATTTTTATTTTTCCCCTTTCGTGAGATACCCATGGTAGAGTGTTTTCAATGTTTGGTAGATATATAGATTTCTGGTTGAGTCAAAGGATGAGATTCAACTATATTGATCGCACAACACTGAGGTAGGTAGTTTGTGCCTTTCCGTAGTTAGTATTATAATATTATGTGAAAAAGTTCCCAATACCCTATAACGAGGTATTGCATGTTTAAGAATTTTAGCCCTCTTAATGCCTGTTATGCCTTGTGTTCCTAAGTAGAGGGTTTTTTTACTATGAATAGGATTATTTTTTGTGCTATGGATGTGTTTTGCATGTTTGTTTGGATATTGACCATTTGGTCTAGCTTTTTTGGTTTTCCCACTTGTTTTCCAGGCCTAGTGTTGTTACGATGGAGTGATATTATCTGATGTTGTTATATGCTTTTAGTTGTTAGCGAAGTAGTTCATTGAATATGTTAGAAATTTAGTTCTTATTTTTTTCTTTGGCTATTGAAAATCATTGTGCATGATTGACTTACACAGGGCTATGGGAACCTAGTGTAGTAGAACATAAGGGGAATGGATGATGAGGGTTCTCTAGAGTCTCTGTTTACTTTTACAATGCGAGACCATAGGGGGAAAATTTTTTATCCCTCCGATTGTCTGTAGTTCCATGTTGCGAGACCACAACTGAATTATACATTGATTGATTCTTTAGAGTGTCTACAATTACAGATATTAAACAACAGTGGGAATAGACGATGAGTGCTTTCTCAAAGAGTCTTTGCTAAAGAAGAACCACATGGGTTAGACTATGAGTATATCCCTGAGGGTTTCTTGTGTTTCATTGGTTGAAACATAGGGGTTAGGATGTGAGTACTTCATATAGGTTTAGCTGTTTTTGATTAGCTTCTTACTTGATATAAGAAAATGAATGCAATTAAAAAACAAGGATTGTTCACTTTTTAATACTTCCTTGTTTATTAATTCATTTTTCTTATTACTTTCCTTATATATTAACTGACTTTTAGGCACATATCTGTTGGTATTTACCTACTGGGATTCGTCTCACAACCTATGTGGGTCATGCCTTTCGACCCAAATTGATTATATTACTACATGTATAGATACGGGAAAGCTCCCTTCTATGTCTGGTACTTGACTATTGTGGAGCTGGAGAGCATGAGACCAAGATGAGGCTTCCGATGTAGCTTGAGTTTATTTGTTTATTTGTACTTTGGTTTGGTACTGTATTCTAACATTGTGACTTTTTTTGTTGTTTTCCTAAACATATGTATCATGAATATTTATTATATATACTCCAGTTGTTTATTACTTTCAGTCTTCAGTTGCCTAATTTTTCATGTTATTACGGCTTTCACCATTGTTATCTCTTTATTTCCATTACATTACTCTACCAATGAGGGAATAGTTTCCCCACTGTAACACCCAAATCCCTTGCTTCTAGTCGACATCGTTTGGCGTTTGGGAAAATGTTATTGAGGCCATGTGACCCACTGGGTACAAGGAACCTCGGGGAAGAACCTAGAACGAAGACATTACAAAGTGGTATCAAATGAATTCTTTTCTTCTTGAAAACCCATTTAGATCCTAGTTCCATGGATAAGAAGGAATAAGTACTTGAAAATAAGTTGTGACCTGGAATATCTAACCCATGTATAGGGAAAATCTAATTTACCTCGATTATTGCAATTTTTTTATTTTGTAATTATTACAGTAGATTTGATTTCACTATTGGGTGATTATCATGTTTTGTTCTATTATCATTGATAATATTGAGGTTCTATTTCTGTTGCAACCCGATGTTATGAGGGTATTCCATCTCATTAATCATATAAGATCTTGCTATATATCACATGTCATGCATTATTTCCATGCCATTTAGGGTGAATTAGTGATTGCATGTTGTTCTGATAGATTTTGTGCTAGATATGTAGGTTGTGGTGATAGATGCTTTGATAGAATACCAACTAATTCATAGGATATTTGATTGTGTAAGGTTTTATTTGAATGAATTCCAAACATTGGTGCTTGAGGTGTTATGGTCCCTCATGGATCATAATTTAATTTATCATTGCACTGTTATACTACTTTATGACATGTATTGAAAGCCAAATTTTGATTCGCGGGGAGTATGGGTCCTCACAGATCAGAATCTGGCACTTTAATATTCATTTTAATGTTTTTATGGGTTCCAGAGTAGTCTTTGTGGCTTACCATCCAGAAAAACCAAGAACAAACGATGTGTATAAATGAATACATGCCATGTATCCTTCTATTTAGGAAGGAAATGATTTTCTTAAGTTCATATCCTGAAATTTAGGTTCACACCGTGTAGTCTCTTACTGTGTTATTGCCTGTGTTGGCTGAGACATGGGGTTGGGAAATCATTGGTGGAACGTGGCATGTACCAGACGTACATGTCGTGTGTATAGACCATGTGTCCAGTCGTGTGACCAATGGCATGGGTGGATGACATCCTTCTTGTACACACTGTTACTGGGAAAAACAAACCCTGTAGAGTCAACTGTGTCTCTGACCGTGTGTCTAATGACATAAGAGGATGAAACTTAAGTGGTATATGATGTGTTCAGGGAAAACACACTGTGTAGTCTTGTTTGAGGAGAACCGTGTGGGTCAGTCATGTAGAAGAAATTGGGGAGAGGAGAAAGATTCAAGTATATGTCGGGTATTGGGAGAACATTCCATGTGTATGGGGTGTTACATGACCAGGGTTGGAAGGAGTACACTCCCACGTGAAGGCTTAAAGGAACACACCGTGTAAGGGTCATACACACCCTATATCCCTGTTTTGAAAAATAAATAAATAAATGATTTCCTTCTCCTATTCCTTTCTTTCACTTCATTGTTTTTTTACTTGATAATCATGAAATAATGGGTGCATTTGACCTTGCAGATTCATGCCACCATGAAGTCCTCTGGCTTTGCTCCATATTCAGAGCAACGTGAAAACATCAGACATGGTAGATCAGAGACTACCATCCGATCCTCTAGTCTTTCTTGTATTAGCACCAGTTAGTATCCTAGATATTGGTATCGACACATAGTTCTAAGAGGAATTACATCTTCAATGTAAATAGGACAAATTGATAATCCCAAAAATAAGAATATTGGAGCAAGATTCCCCTTACCCGAGGAATCATTTTATTTTTCCAATTTTCTACCCCCTTCATCATGGGGTTGTTCAAATTATGTGGCCCTCAAATCCACCAAATCATGGATATATGTGACTCTATACCATCCCAATGAATTATAAGGGTCTTATGAGTGTGAATTTTTGTATATAAATAACTTTGAGATGTGTGTGTGAAGTCGATTCCAATGTGTAGAGAGAGGGTGTATTTATACATGATAAATGATTACTTTTAGGATAAGATATTGAATGAAATATAATTACAAAGGTAAACCATTAATTATTAATTAATGATAGCTTAGGAATCATATATTAATATAATAAAATGATTTTATGACTTTTATACTATTAAAAATCCACATTTATTAGTTTATAAAAAAGGGAAGAGAAAAATGAAAAAAAAATATTCAATGGAATAATTTCTATTTTCAGGGTCTAGAAAATACTTTTATGTATGTAATTATAAATGTAAAAATTATTTAACTTATTAAATATTTTTTTTAAACTAAAATTTTATAATTTGTTCGTTCTATATTATTTCATTAATGATCTAATTAAAACATACTAGTCACATTAAAATTATATCTGTACAACTCACCAAAAAATTGATATTTTTTGAAAATTAACATAAACATAATCCTTATAAAATTTATACGTGGTGATTATAATTTTACATTATTTTTATGAAAATAAATTTCTAATAGTGATAATTGTAATTATTAACAAAATGGTTATGATTTTCGTAATATATATTGAAATATATTTTAAAAATGTTATTATAATTTCATTGAGTTTTATTCATGATTTTTATTTTTTGGAAATGGATTATTTTTTTAAATTAATAATGATAAATATTATATATAAGGAATTTTAAAGTTTTTATGTCAAATTACTCTTCCAATGATTAGGTTACAATTCAATACAAACATTTTACTATTCCTACTAGTTAGGTTACTATTCTAATGATCATATAACTATCGAACAATCATGTTACTTATTATAAATACTATTTAATTATAAAATTCTCCAATAATGTCAATTGCTCTCTAGTTTCTACATTTTTTATTTTAAAAATATATTTTCGATGACTAATGTTCTTTAATTTTTTACAGTGTTATTCCAAAAGTGTGATAATTTTATGAGATCGATGAGTTACACATTTTGCAATTCTACTTATATAATTATTTTGTGTTTATTATCCTATTAAACATGTTTTTAATTTTTCGGGACATATTTACTCTATAAATTTAATGTTCTAAATTAATGAAATAAATAATTATTTTTTCGATGTTTTCTTACTATATTATAAACCAAATTATAGGAAACATAATCTATTCATAAAGAAAATTAAATATTTATAAATTTTTTAGTTGTTATAGAGTGAATGATACATCATCCCCATATCATATGTTAGGATTAATAAGTTATCACCATTCTCTTAATCTTTGAGTTAATGATACATCTTCATCAGAAAGTCTCAATAAAAAATATCCATAATATAGACTTGGTGGATGAGGAACCTCATTTGAATACTCTTAATGAATGATGTATTATGAACACATGATGGTGGTTAATAATGTATCCCCATGTGAATGATTTCTTATTGCTAATCAATACGTTTAGGACTGATATATCACTTACTCATGAACGTCAAATAAATGATCTACCACATTGATTTGTATCAAAGGAAAATGATTCAATATTTACCCAACACCTCTATACAGATGAAATACAAATAATAAATTCAATAATTTCTGTTAATATCATTCCAAATAAGGTTAATACCACTCATAGGGTGGTCAAAACATGTCATGAACCGTCCCTCAGGGCCCGCATCGTGACTACCCCAAGCCTGTCTTCCATAGGCCAGGGGCTGGCGACTAGCACCAAAGGCATAATTCCCTAGAACTGGGAAGGAATTGCCTTTATAAAATGTAAACACACTCAACTAGAAAACAAGCAGAAGAAAACACTAAGTAAAACAGTATAAAAATTGTGCTGAAAGTACAAAGGGACTGAAAATTCAAGCCCAACAGAAAGGTACAGCTACAACTGAAAGAAAGTACAACTGAAAATACAGACAGCTGGAGGATGGAAGCAGCTTTTGAACCGTCCTACATGGTTCCTACATGAAGGGTAGGTACAGATGGTCTACTCAGAAATCCACATCTGTCAGACTCCCCTGTGTACCGATATGTTGTAAGATCATCCTCTGGGTACTGTTCAGTCTTAGCGCTCTCGGCCTCCGTCAGCGTTGTCTTTTGTCTGCATCCAACACAATGAGGTGCGGGCATAGCCCGTGTTGGGGTGAGTATAACGATACTCAGTAGGGACCTCGAGTCACTCAAGATCTTAAAAAATCTATCAAGTATAAACAAAAAATAAATATCTCAACACACAACCTATACTTAGGTATATTCCCATACATATACATAAGTTATCATGTAACCCATCTCAATCATGAGGAAAACACAAAGGTCATTAACTCTACTCAAACTAGGATTTTCATTATCGAAACCATGGCTGCTGGAGAACTCTTCCTCTGTCAAGTACAGTGGCCCTGTCGCGACTCCAATGCGCTACTCACTAAGCATATACTGCTGAGGTACTCCTCCTATCGAGTACCGCAGGTCTGCTGCCAAACCGGGTGCCCCGTCCACTGTGGGTCTGCTGCCATACCGGGCGCTTCCCCTAATAGCCGTTAGAGGTACTCATCCTGTTGAATATCATGGGTTTGCTGCCAAACTAGGCGCTCCATCCTCCATGGGTCTAGCGCTAAACCGGGTGCCCCGTCCACTGAGCTAATCGAATCACTCAGAGTCAAATCGGTCAAGCGGTCATCAGCTCTACAACTACTTGGTCTTCGCACGTTGTATGCTCGTCTCCGAGAGGATCTGATTCACGAGCTACTGGTCGATACTCAAAGTTTCATTAAGAATAACGTGTAAATATCTCAAAGGACTGCCACGTCAAATGGGTCTCAACACAATAGACGACGCGTCAATTGGAGGCCCGGTCTGTGAGTTATCAGCTTTTCCGTTCCAGGGGCCCGGTTGGATTTCGAGTGCAATCCAACCCAACCATAATACAAACTCATCTGAATCCACGTGGAGTATTCTAAAAGAAGCTTATCATCAAAAGGAAACCAATGTAGTTGACAGTACGTCCATCGGACGTCATGTCCTTAAGTTATAAGTGTTTCCCCTCCGAGGGATCGGTTGGTTGTGGGATCGAACCAACACAGACATTTTTCCAAAGTCATCGAAAACTCACATACAGTATCGCAGAAGGATAGCCTCTCCATGAGGGTCCATCTTCCACAGACTACGTGTTGATCAGAAATGATGTCTTAAAGTTATTCCTGTTTTAGTGAAAAAGGGCACGTCCCGATAAGCCCAGTGGGCTGGCGGGTCGGGTCACCCCTGTTTTGGTGGGTCCGACCTAGTAGAGGGTCGGACTGGCATGGCAATTCGTGCGGTCCTACTCGGCACGGCATAGCCCGGCCCGGCGCGGCTCAGCCCAAGTGTCCGAGTGGTCCGAGGGGGGTGGGGGCGCTTTCTCGAACTGGCGGCACCGAGTGGCGCCGCCCTCCCATCCGGCGAGCCGAAGCTGGCCGGCCTCCCAGGCGTGATTGGATCGCACTGGCGGGCCGCATTCCCTTCAGCACGGTGCCCTCTTGGCGCCGCGGCTCCTTCATCCTGGCCGGCTGACGAGTCGGCAGGTTCACCGCCGAGTGGCCCGCGGAGCGCGGGCTGTGGTTCTCCGTAGTGTGGAGCCCCTTATGGTGCTACAGTCTCTTCGGTCCAGTTGGCTTTAGCTGGCCGATAATTCTTCGACTGAGCGGCCCGTGGTTGCAGGCCTCTATTCTTCTGCATGCAGCTGGAACGTAGTTGCAGACTTCGCTCACCGCTGCCTCCATTCGACAACACCTCCATTTGCGAATAAATAAAACAAGAAACGACGGAGGGTCATCGGGCCGTGTTTGTTCAGCCCACACCCTCCGTGTTATGCGGTAACAATAGGCCATATAAAATACAAAAACTTTTAACGAAGAACAAGAACAATTTTAATCAACTAAAATTGAACATAAACCCCCTACCTCGATCAAGGTTTTTTCGTCAAAAATGTGGAAAACGGGGTCGCTCCATCAACGTCGGAGGAAGAGCCGTCGTCATTGGTGACGTTCCCCATGGCGTTGTCTACTCTCATGACGTAGGGGAAGAAGAAGACTGAAGAATTTTCTTCACATCCTTCTAGTCGTGGAGCATTCTTCATGCCATGGAGTGTTCTTCACTGAGAGGGGACGATGTTATTCATGAAAAAACGAATCTCCACTAATTCTCCAAAGGTTCCTCCAAAAATATTTTCTAAGGATAATATTATGAAAGACTTCTCCAATTTTAATGAATCGCCAAGAAATTCCAATTCATTCAAATGAGATGTGCCAATTTAATTAGTAAGGTTATTAATTACATTAGTTGGCATAATTATAGTTTGGTAGGTTGAGAGATCACAAATTAATTAAGGGAATGTTGGAGAGTTATAAGGATTAATAAGGGGGTTTCATGGGGGTTTAAGGGAGGTAAAGGAGGAGTTAAAGGGTTAGGGGTTCGTGTGGGCCACACCACCCTTAGTCATATCCTTCCATGATATGTTAGGTGGGGTGTGGGCCCCACCTCCAACATCAAAATGAAGGAATTAACTTCCTCTTAAAAATAAATTGTGACACAACAATTTATTTAAGTCTCAACGAATCCCCAAATTTTAACTACCACATATGAAAAAACCCAACTACGGTAAAGGTCCCCCTATGTGAAAACCGGCGCTGCAAGTTCATTGGAGCCCTCAGATTTCAATTCCGGGCACCGGTTCAAAAGATAGAAAAACATGTATATGCTTTTACTTAATGTACCCGAACAATGCTTCAGAAATTGATTCTGGGTACACCGGGCCTCGGAATGAAGCTCCGTCAGAAACTGCGGACTCGTAAAATTCTAATGAATTTAAGAAACAATTTTCATTGAAATTTACAGGTATTTACATTTCCCCCATGTTAGGGATTTACATCCCTGTAAAGCTACAACATACATTATGGAAACTAATGGAGGTACTGAGCACACATCTGAGCATTCCGCTCCCATGAGCTCTCCTGGAGGTTCTCGTACTGCCAACGAATGCGCACCGGAGGAATCAACCTTCCTCATAGGACCCTATCATATAGATCCTAGATATCCAATGGGACATCCGTGAAAGTCTCCCCATCATCAATGTCCATCTCCCCAAGGTCGATGATGTGGGATAGGTCGTGCAAGTATCTCCTCAGCTGGGATACGTGGAAGACATCATGCACTTGTTGCAACTGAGATGAAAGGGCCAGGCAGTAAGCCACCTCACCTACTCTATTGTAGAAGATGATGAGTGACTGTAAGAGGCTGTGGAAGGGCTACACCATCTCCATCCAAAAAAGGATATATATATAAGGTATCCAACTAGTCCATTACCTCTCCAAGCAGCTGAATACCAGTCCTCCTGTTGAGGGAATCCGCAACAACGTTCCCCCTCTCAAGAGTGTAGTATATCACTATGTGATAGTCCCAGAGGAACTCAAGCCATCACCGATGTCTCAGGGCCAAGCCCTTCTGAGAGTAGATATACCTGAGACTCTTGGGATTAAAGTACATGGTAAAACGTTTTCCTACCGAACTATGGGTGAGATTAGTCAATTGTAAGAACTCATCTCCACCCTTCTACGTCTACGTTCTACAAGAGCTGTTAATATTTCTCCTCTACTGAAAAGGGATATCTGGTATCATATCCTGGATGAACCACATAATTTCCCTAATACAGTCAATCCTAACATGAATGAGACTAATTCATTCCATATAGGACTTCGTAAGGCCTCGATGCTACTACCAAGAGATCCAACCGTTACTCTCGCCTATATGGGTTGAGTCACACTGTCGGCATCAGTGTGTGGTCACTGGGTCTCCACCAGTAGGAATCTCGAACGTGAGGTTCAAGTCAACAGTTTTAACTAGAACCTCTTAGTATTAACCACACAAAAAGAAAGGGAAGCCAACGTCACAAGCACAAGTGTCTTTTATTACTACATCTCAAAGTACAAAGACACAAAAGAAACCACAAACAACGACATCAACAGATCTAGAAGCATCATGAACAAAGGCCTCTATTCCTGGAACTAGTCTCGCTCCTATCCACCTACTTTCTGAGTTCCATAGTCGTATGCTCCACCTACCTGATGTTGTGCTCTCCCATGCCCACCCGTTCTCTACGGTCGTGGTGGACGTCTTGGTGGTGGTGGTGGCAACAACTCAATGCGTCGTCCACAACTAGCTGCACAACCAGCTCCTTGTGGTCCATCACGATCCAACCACTAACTCTTCCTGGAAGGTCCTTCATCTATCTGCTAATCATCTGCATGGCAGGTCAGATAGTCACGTCCCATGTGACTAAGCCCACCACGGGTGTAAAACTTCCCGATCCTAGTATGCCTGGCTCAGTCTCCCCCATGGGTGCCCCACACTACCGATCCTAAGTCGTGCGGTCAAACACCTGTAGGTATGTTCCTCTTGGACCTCTGCGTCATATGTCTACTTCCAGCTGCAAAATACTCTGATTCATATTGGCTAGTGGTGGGCCCACTGCTGGAGTCTTCTCAGCAAGGAAACTCTCCACTAAGAGGGCTCGCTCCAACACCCATGTCTGTGTCGGGATGCTGTGGGAGAAAAATGAAGGTCTAATAACTTTCTTGAGTCCCTAATCAATGGTTTGGGCCATGAAGAATGTGTCTCATACCATATCAATGGAGTAGCGTGAGAGGTAGGCGAACCTCACTGAGTACTACGCCACCGTCATGCTACCCTACTGAAGATGCAGTAGCTCCTGTATCAACACCGCTCGAAAGGTGGCTAGTAGGAACTCTGCTTAGAACATGCTCTCGATGTCTGCCCATAGAAGTGTCGCCTCATCATGCATCTGGAGAATCAGGATACACCGTCTACCTGCTACTTCTTAAAGGAGGCTAGTAGCATGGATCACCAAAAAGTCTGATAGTATCCCTACTTGCCTGAAGACTCTCACCATAGCCTCCAGCCAATCCTCAGACACCTACAAGTCCATCTCTCCCATGAACCTGGGTGGCCTCTGGCACTGGAACTCGTGCAGCGCGCTCAAGCGGCGAGCATTGCATGGTGTTGGGGCTGATGGCATCAGTGGCCCAACGGGAATTTGTACCGTTGGTGCCTCCACTAGTTCCTCAATTGGAAGAGGGACCTGTAATGTTGCCTCGTCTCTCGGTGGGATATCAGTACGTACAACTTTTGGGGCCCTAGCTAGTTGTATGCGGGGATGCATCTTGATAGAAATAGATGCGACATGGTCAAATACTATACCTAGTGAGTTGACCTAGTTTGAGCTGACATAAAGAAAATTTTTGGAAACACACCTGCAATCAGTTTTTTCATGCACTGAGTCGGAAATCAGAGGTCAGTGTCCTGGTGTATGGATACGTCGATATCCCACACCAACACTAGACTCTCTGAACTGAAAACCACACATAGTACCCATAACACCATTGCTTCATAGAAAAGAAATACCTGAGTCCTATGTTCTACGGTAGAACCGACTCCTCTGATACCAATTTTCCACGACCCGTCCCCCGGGGACCGCATCGTGACTACCCAAAACCCGCCTTCTATAGGCCAGGGGCTGGCAACTAGCACCAAAGGCGTAATTCCCTAGAACTGGGAAGGCATTGCCTTTATAAAATGTAAGTATACTCAACCAGAGAACACGAAGAAGAAAGCACTAATTAAATTAGTTTAACAAGGTTTCTAAAAGTAAAAAGGGGCCGGAAATACAATCCCAATAGAAAGGTAAAACTACAACAGAAAGAAAGTACAACTGAAATGACAAACAATGGGAAGATGGAAGCAGCTCATGAACCGTCCTCCGGGGTTCCTACCTAAAGGGTAGGTATAGATGGACTCCTCAGCACTCCACGTCCATCAGACATCTCTGTGTACCGATGCGTCATAAGATCCTCCTCCGGGTACCATCCAGTCCTAGTGATCTCAGCCTTTGTCAGCGTTGTCCGTCGTCTGCATCAAACACAATGAGGTACGGGCATAGCCCGTGTAGGGGTGAGTAAAATGATACACTTTAGGGACACCGAGACACTCAAGGTCTCACAAAATTTATCAAGGATAAACCACAAATAAATATCTCAACAGATAACCTTTACTTAGTTATATTCCCATACATATACCTATGTTATCAAGTAACCCATATCAATCATGAGGAAAACAAAAAGGTCATTTACTCGGCTCAAACTAGGATTTTCATTTATTGAAACCACGGATGCTAGAGAATTCCTCCTCTGTCGAGTACAATGGCCCTGTCGTGACTCCGAGGTCCTACTCACTAACCTTAGACTTCTGAGGTACTCCACCTGTCGAGTACCGTGGGTCTGCTGCCAAACTGGGCGCTCCGTCCGCTATGGGTCTGCCGCCAAACCTGGCACTCCCCCTAATAGCCACCAGAGGTACTCCTCCTATCGAGTACCATGGGTCTGCTACCAAACTAGGTGTTCTGTTCGATGTGGGTCTTTAGCCAAACCGGGCACTCTATCTATTGGTAAAATCGAATCACTCCGAGTCGAATCGGTCAAGCTGTCGTCAGGTCTACAGCTACTAGGTCTCCACACGCTGTATGCTCGTCTCCGAGAGGATCTGCTCCACGAGCTACTGGTCGATAATCCATGTGTCACGAAGTCTCATGTGGAAGTATCTCAAAGTACCGCCACGTCAAAGGGGACTCAACGCAATAGATTGCGCTTCAATCGGACGCCAGGTCTGTGAGTTATCAGCTTTTCCATTCAATGGGCCCGGTTGGATTTCGGGGGCAATCCATCCTAGCCATACTCCAAACTCATCTGAATCCATGTGGAGTATTCCAAAAGAACCCTCTCATAAAAATGAAACTAATGTAGTTGAAGGCACTTCAATCGGATATCCAGTCCTTAAGTTATAAATGTTTCGGCTCCGAGGGCCCGTTTGGTTGCAGTATCGAACCAACTCGGCCATTTTCCCAAAGGCATCCAAAACTCACATAGAGTATCGCAAAAGGACCGCCTCGTCACGAGGGTCCCTGTTCTGCAGACGACGCATCGATCGGACACGCGTTCTTAAAGTTATTTCTTTTTTAGTGAAGAAGATTGATGATTTTGCTTCACGTCCTTCGGGTCATGGAGCGTTCTTCGTACCGTGGATTATTCTTCGCAGAGAGAGGACAATGTTCTTCGTGGAAGAACGAAGATCCTCTAATTCTAAAAAGGTTCCTCCCAACATATTTTCTATGGAAAATATTATGAAAGACTTATCCAATTTTAATGAATCGCCAAGAAATTCAAATTAATTCAAATGAGATGTGCCAATTTAATTAATAAGGTTATTAATTACATCAGTTGGAATCATTAAAGTTTGAGAGGTGGAGAGATCACAAACTAATTAAGGGAGATTTGGAGAGTTATATGGATAAATAAGGGGGTTTTATGGGTGTTTAATGGAGTTAGAGGAGGATTTGAAGGATTAGGGGTTCGTGTGGGCCCCCACCACCCATAGTCATATCCTTCCATGAGAAGTTAGGTGGGGTGTGGGAGCGACCTCCAACTTCCCGGTAGAGGAATTAACATCCACTTAAAAATAAATTGTAACACACCAATTTATTTTAGTCTTAACAAATCCCCAAATTTTAACTACCACATACGACAAAACACAACTGCGTTAAAGGTCCCCCTAAGTGGAAACTGGCACTGCGAGTTCATCAGTACCCTCGGATTTCAATTCCACGAACCGGTTTAAAAGATAGAAATACCCGCACGTACGATTACTGAACGTACCCGAACAAAACTATAGAAATTGATTTCGGGCACACCAGGTCTCAGAATCAAGTGGTATCAGAAACTGCGGACTTGTAAAATTCCAAAGAATTTAAGAAAACAATTTCCTTGAAATTTATGGGTCTTTACAAAATAGGACAAAACAATAATCGTAGGTGAATAATTTAACATAAAAATAATATAAAATTAATTGAACTATATATAATCAATTAAATCATTTAAGATATTAATGTATCTATAGATAGATTTAGGGTGAATTATTGATTAGCAGTCACACTAAGTTACTTGATAAGTCTTGAGCTTCTAACTGTTGGTTCTGTAAAATTATTCTCTCAATATAGAGTGGTTCAATATTCCTTACCCATATCATATGGTAACATATCATGATCAGTCCTGATCCCCATGGGTATTTTTCCAAAACACTAAAATATGTTATATAATAGGGTTTTTCATTAGTGATCATGATTTGAAATTATAGCCTATGTAGATTCACTAATGACCCCAATTAGTGTCACTGAAAAAATATTGAATCAATGGGAAATTTTAATAATAATTAGGCCATGAAAATGAAATTGGAACAACTAATATTTCATAAAACACATGAGAAATAAATTCAACCCATTATAAAATCATAGATATCAACTAGTTTATTTTAGTATAGTGTTTTTAATTGTATATCAGTAGTATATTCAGTCTCAAATTGTATAAATCTAAACACCTCGACTATGATATTTAATTTTAGATATCAATAAAGATAAAATCGAATATAAAATATACTTAATATTAGGTTTGAATTATATTTAAAATCAATATATGTTGACAATAAATTAAACCATCCAAGATTAAGGGTTATTATTCTGGGGAGGGATAATAATGGTCCAAGTGGGAGAGGGATGAGGAATTTTATTTTTTAAAAAAATGAGCATGAAATAATATGAAGAGGAAAAAAATAATTTCAATAATTAATTCTAATTCTAAAAACATCAAGGACACCCTGTTTCACATGGTTAACTAGTATCAAGCACAAAGTACTATGCCGGGTTCCCACAATAGGGTCCATAGCTACACTGTGGCCCTTTAGTGACACAATATCCTTACTTAATTACCCAGCATTGTAAGTACTAATCAATCGAGAAATTAGTGGAATCTATAATGATTAAAAATATACAGGAACTCTACTAAACATTCTCAAATGGACTTATGAGCCCCCACCAACACCAGAAACATCTAAATCCATCAAATCTCTTGATTTTTAGAAAACAAAATTTATAAATCAAAATATATGAGCTATTACAACTTCCCTACCATTTGGATTCTCATCCTCAAAAATAATTTTCATCCATTCCAATAAATAACTCTAGAAACTTACCATTATATCATCATATCCATTCAATGAATCAACAAAGAAATTCCCACTCAGATATTTCACACACACTAATTTTTTCATATTTCCACATAGGATTTTATTTCACTAAAATACTTGATGAACTAGATGCTTCCTAAAGGACATATTTGGTCCGAACTCGATATCATCCATGATGATTACAAGAGGAGTAGTAGGATTGTATATAAGTGGTTAATATTCATAAAATATGTTGTTTACAACACCACATTACTATGAAATTGGTAATTTGTGACAATCTATAATCACAATCATAATGACATCAAACTTCCCTATATACCATGCCCCATTTTATATGACCATTGATTTCATTGATTTCTAAACCAAGTTGGCCATCATAATAATACTAACAAAATCACCTCGAAATATCGATTATGAAATTACCAATTAATAAATTATAGGTTCCTATTTTTATTAGATATAAAACCCTTCTTGATCAATAAAATATTATCTGATGTTTCATATAAAAGGATTTTTCTAAAAATAGAATACACCTTTATCTATATCCAGCACATAGGTGATTGATACGACCATCAGTATAAGGCCACAAATGGTGTCATATAATTAAATGTTTTATAATTTTAATAATAATTTATTTATATAATAGAAATATGGATATCCCATGTCCTACAAAAACCTAGGATACACCCATGTTTCATTTCATCTAAAAACTAAATAGTATTATCATACCATCAATATGTTTGATGATGGTATGTTGTGCTCAAATGTACCAACGCATCAAACACATTCTACAACCCCTATAATTTTTTTTAAATAAATCAAGTATACTGATATAATAAATTACATTAAGACATAATGTATAATAATATTATTTCTCAATCTTAAATCTCACTATGCCCATCTACACTATTAGTCTCCCATATCGATATGAAATATTGTACTTTAGTCAACTGGTCCCTAATGACATATACAACATCACTCCCATAGGGTGACCTTGGGGAACCTAGAAAAAATTTCATTTTTATATCATAAACTTCAAATTGAAAAAATAAAATGGAATGGGAGGACCACAAGGTCATGGATACTCATTCTTAACCTGAAAATAGGTGAATTGTTAGGTAACAAAAAACTACTACATCGTTATGAATTCAATCCACTAGTACTAATAATACATTTCATGATAGATATTTTTAATCCTCATGTGAAATTATAATCATGAGAAATGGGAGTCTTTTATCAGCTACATAATTATGCTCATAGGTACTACTATATACCCATATTCATAGAAGACCTCATCTATATCCAAAGACTAATTATGTTGATGATCACACAACAAATATGTTTTCCCAAAACATATATGTTTTCCCTGAACACCAAAAAATCTATATTTGAGAACAGACTCTCCAAAAATATTTCAAAATGCAAGGTGTTAATTTTTATGTTAATGAGAAAAAAATTAACCGTTTATCTTATTGACAACAAATAGAATATTAGAATATAGTATTTTGAGCATCCACTTCCTACAAGTTCCCTAAACCACTTGAGTCTTATTCTTCAAACTTAATAAATTATCCCTGACATTATTTTTCCCATGGGTATACACCATCTTAATGTTAAAATATTGGAGATAATAAAGTCACATCCTCTATCAATGGTATAATTTATGTGGTGAGAACATGGACCTCATTCACATATTTTTAGTAAAAACCCTGATCTTATATCTCGCTCCGTAGTCTCACTAATGACTGAACACATAATGAACTATTTCGTACTCTAAATCCTGTTTCAGGTAGTCCTACTTGAGTGATCTTATTTTCATATACCTATAAGTCACTACTTTCCAAGCTCCTATCTAAACTTCCTCATGTTTTTCTCTTGAAATGTCACAACATAATGAGCACTCCTTACCTAATTGTGGATTTTTTAGTATCTACATTAACATTGGATTCACATTTAGATTCTAAAAATTACCTATCATAAGAAACCATCAAATCGTACATCACTATATTATCTGTCTAGGCCATTATCAACTATACTATTTGGGGATATTCTTGAATGAATATTTCATAGTATCCATCCAAACCCATGAATCTATAGTTCTCGAATACATTCTTTTTCCCTCCCAAAAAACCATGGGTTAAAATTTTCATGGTTTATAAATATGTCTATCTCATATATCACATTCCTACATAAGGTCAAAATACTAATGTAACCAATAACTAGAGTGAATTGATTAAATCTACCGCTCTATTGGTCTGGTCAGTATAATCTAAATGTGTTAATCATGATATAACCTTAATTATTAAAATATAATAATTTTTTAGATGAATAAATCCTAGATTAAATTCAATGATGGTCAGAAGAATTTTTTGATTAACTTCAAAAATCATGCCAACATATTCATCAAACAAACTTAATATGTGAGGCACTCCTAATAATCCATACCATATGTTGAAATTAGTTCATAAAATATCACAAGGTTTCACATGTAATTGATGATAAGAGAACCTCAATTTGATCTTGTAGAACCACTTAGAAATCCATGAATAGTCAAATGGGTCATCTATAAGAGGAAGATTATATTTTTTCTTGATCATTGCTTATTTTAACCGATATTAATCCACACTTTATCACAAAATTTCATCCACTTTCTTGAACAATAACATGGGATAACCCCATAAGGACTTCTTGGGAAAATGAATCCATTCCCTTCATGGTCCTTTAGCTAAGCCTTTTTCTATCTAAACTATACTCGATCCATTCTATATGTTTGAATAGATATATGTTTCATAACTTGCATAAAATCGATCATTAATCTGTTATCCCTCTAATACAGTCACTTAAGTAAAGTATCTACAAAAATATTGTAAAACATGTATCAAATAGGAGAAAATATCATATATATTGTTTCTAAATATCAGAAAAAAAATCAAAAAATGTATGATAAGATCTCCCATATGTTCCCATTTTGAGGTCCCAAATGGACTACATGCAAATAAAAATAACTAACATAGGTAAAATGGTTACACTATATAGATATCAGGGACACCATAATGAGAATCTGAATGCCTCCCCCATTACCTATAACTTCTATATTCCCTAAATATGATCCAAAACAACTTGATGGTCTACTTTAAATGTTATTTCCTTTAAAAATATATTTTTAGTTCAACACCATAGATAATAAGGACATGGAAAATATGTACAACTATAATGGAATAAAATTACTGAAGTTAAAATCAAAATTTTTTATAATAAATTTCACACAAATAGGAAACATTATCATAGACCTCAAAAAATAATATAATTGTCTCTATAATATATCATTGACATGACACCCTAAAAAATGGTAAAAATTCTAAATTATTCTGTCTATAGATTCTAAATGAATAACATCTTAATGAAATAGTTATAAAAAATAATTCAAATTATGGTAACATGATAACCATCCCAAAACAGAACACCCCACAAGATCTTTAATAATATATAAAGTATACAATAAGAATGGTTAATCCTATATTATATAGATTTATTAATATTCTCAAAGATAGTAAATATACACTCTAATCAAAATATGGTATCTGATGGTGTACCATCACAAGATAAGGGAGTTGGATGCTCAAGATAAATATATTGAGTTGAATATGACATAGATGGACCAACTCCCATTCACTTGTGTCACATGGAGTGTTTGACCGAGAGAAGAATCTCTCAAAACTACTAATAAATAAGACATGTAGGTTCCACAAGAAACTATATTTCCACAGTTTGTGTGGCTTGCTAGCCCTACACTCTTAGTTCACAACATGTTTTTATAACTATGTAATACCACTAATATTAATAAAAATTCATATTCTAATTTTTAAATAACATTTTTATATTTATATTCTTGAAAAAATGTAAAATAAAACATGGTTTGGTACTATTTATATACAAAAACTATAATGAAATTGAATCATAATATCAAATCTAGTTTATCCCAATGTACACCATATTTGGGTAGAGATGATCACACATAGATTCAAAATAATAATCATGGAATATGAAAAATAGAAATTGATATCAATGGGTTAGTCCAGTAGAGTTACACTGGAATTTTAAATACTATATATATATATATATATGTATATATACAATTTTGTTGATACATTATGTGACTGAACCCTACATCATAACTGTAATATAAATCCTAAAAACTAATATGAATTTCATATGAGACCTATGTAGTCAAAATTTTGTTGGAAAAGCGGATCCCTAATTTCCCTGGGCTAATAGTTAAACCATCAATCCTTAAATCCCAAAACAATATCCATGGAATAAATTAAATGGAAGAAATATTAAAAATATAACAAAGAACAATAAACTCATCCTTGATGATTTAGAATTTCCCAATATGTGAGATATCTAATTAATAGAACATTATCTATCCTATGTACTAATAATAGCCAAACACTAACTACCATTAACAATTAGTAACATAAGAAGAAAAAAGTCTTGGATATAATGTTGTAACATTCTCACCCAGATCACCCAAAAGATATATTGACCGGTGGATCCATTAGAGATCATGAGTTCATTTTCATATTCTGTAATTGTCTAATTAGTTGTGTGGTTTGATGTATATCATGTAGGAAGGCTAT
Organism: Viscum album; assembly: GCA_963277665.1. NCBI lineage: Eukaryota > Viridiplantae > Streptophyta > Magnoliopsida > Santalales > Viscaceae > Viscum > Viscum album. The sequence goes on from OY728119.1 coordinate 1,860,805,744, forward strand.
ACCCTTAGTTAAATATTACCACAAAAGACATTAGATGTAATAACAATAAAATTTAGTCATAATAAGTACCGTTCATGAACATTACATCTTCAAGAAAAACATGGAATGGTAAAAAAAATTAAGTTGTTACTTAATTAAATGTTATATAATTTCACAAGGTCATACATTAAGAGTGGGGTCACCCGTAGCCATACTATATATAATGTAGTCAAATAAAATTAAAAATAGAGGATACCACAACAAAACTGGATCTCCTTTCCATACTTGGAACCATCTCTTGCTTCCACCCATTCTCACTCTTTCATTATAGGGAAATTTATTTTAGTTGTTCACATAGGAATTCATTTTTATGAAGTTTCAATTCCCTTAGCTAGATATTAGTACAGCTTAACTAGCCTCAACTAATACTGACAACAAAAATATAGTATATTCATGTTCATATTACGTATAAAGTGATAATAATGAATTAAATAAATAATTTTTTATATGATAGGGTTATTAGTTTCTAAATCATGTGTGAGTATACAAATTTTAGCTAGTTTTGGAATGGTATTATTCACCAATGGTCTATAAACATCTTGAGAGTGAATGATTCATCACCCCTCATCTAAAAAGCCATATTGAATGAGATGTCAACTTACCCACAATCCATGGGTGAATTGTGCATCACAATGACAATGCCTTAATAAATAAAGTATAACCATATCCTATCCTTTATAGATAAGGTACATTATTCACATGATATTAATGAGTGATGCATCACCATCAGAAAAATAGTGGTTAATAAGGTATCTCTAGAAGATTAATGTTTTGTCATCAAACCATTCATGGGTGAATTGTCACTCATGAACTCTGAGAGAACGATCCGCCACCTCAGAAATTATCTTATATGAATGATTTATCACTATTAAAAAATCTCTAGGTGGGATAATTACCATTAATACAACGACTAAAGTGAATAGTACACCACTAAACAAGGTTTATACCACCCATCTTTGTAGTCAAAAAATCTCTGATCAGTCATCATAGGTAGACAATTTATCACCAGATTATAATAATTCATATAAAATAATACATCATTAATTAAATCACTTATGTGAAGGATTTATCACTATCTAATTTTTTAGATATAATAACTATTATTAATCATATAGAGAGTTCCAAAACTAGTCTCATCTAACCTTAGTTTAATTCGTATAGAAGTTTTTTATCCCTATGAAATTGTATAAGATTACATATTATGTTCATAAGGTCACATTTCATAAGCTAAGATTCCCCAAATATGTCTTAAATAATATTTCAATAACATGTTATATAAGAGGAATGGTCACTGAGGAAAAGAATTTCAAATCACATCTTATATATGACCACTCAACATTTTAACCAGTATCACTATCACTATATGGAAACACTGAATCAATTAAAATTCAATATAGGGAATGTATAGAAATATTAAAGAACCAAAAAATCAAAAAAATCCATTAAAAACATAGGTACCAACAACAATGAATTAGTAGAGTCCTTCAAATTTAATATATTTAGTTCATTTGAACTAAAATGGTAGAAACCAAACATAGAATAAATAATAAAATTGTAGATATTTAGTGACAGATAGTGAAATAGTAAGAGGAATATGCAATAGAGGAGTGATATGGGATAAAAACTCCAACATTGTCACATTGACTCTGATTTTACAGAAAACTAGAAATGAATAAGAGAGATCTAACATTGGAGGAAAGAGTATGATAAAATAGTGGCATATAGAATCAAGATAGATTCCATTTTATATTGAGAGAATTCATTTAGAAAAGAAATAAATTAAATCAATAATTAATATTTTAATGAATAATTAAAAAACTTTTGGGAACTAGATCAATGAACACTATGTACCTGGTATCATTATGGGTTTCCACTTAAGTATCATTAGGAATTCGATGTCTCTCTTGGGGTACTACCTCTATAACTACTTCCACAATGTACTTAGTACTAGAACACTAGTTCCTCTGTGTAATTTATCAAAATCATAGATGACTCAACACTGTACCCACCATCCCAAAATGGAATCATTGTCCTACACCAACACCTTTAATATCAAAATCCAATAAAACAGAAAAAGTTTTCTTAAAATTAAATGAACTTCAAAAATAAAAAAATGTGGGGTTTCGTAACCTATAAACTTATTAATAAATTTAAAACTAGAATAATTTCTACCTAATTCATTGATGATTTTAGGAATTCAATAATTATTTTTTATTACTCTTTCATAATTATTTGGTTTTTTTGTTCTCATAAATATATTTTCATTTCCCTAACTGGAAAGGGCCACATTAGTGAGTGTGGTAATTTGGTTGTTTATATTCCTTTTTATTATTATTTTATTTTTCATTATATTAATATCATTCATTGGACATGAATTTCTTAGAAATATTGTCTTATCACATGATTTCCATTAAAATACAAATAATTCAATTGTAGCACAAACAAAAATGCTTATTGATTCTACTCTCTATATAATAGTTAATATTGTTAAAATAAATTCATGTACATACAATTCTCATAGTATGTAATGATTTTTTTTAATTCATTCTCATTATATGTAAGTAAGGATAAATTTATTTTAGGGAAAAATAAAAAAAACATTACATATGTATACAAACCATATAAAAAACCATAAAAGGGAAAAAAACACACCCACTACTTGTTTTTATTTGTAATGAAAACCAATATAAATTTAAATATAAAAATATAGAGAAAAAAACAAAAATTAAAAAGTAAATAAAAATATTCAAATGAAACTCATTCATTAATAAATAATTTTTAATTGATTTATTTAATTAATGTTGTAATTGGTGGGGTTTGTATTATAATTTCATTAACTAATATATATTTTAAACACATAAATATTTTTTATAAAAAAATATTAGTTATTTTATAATAATGGAATAAACTTGTATATGGTTCCAATATTAATGTCTTTTTATAGAATTGGATGAAAATATTCTAAGTGATTTGTATACATTGTGCATATATTTTGTGTTTTTTGTTAGAATAATTTTCTATATGTGGTGAGGGAATAATTTTATTGAAATATATCATATTATAAAATGATCTTGTTTCCTTTAGAAAGAAAAACAGGATTTATGACCCATTACTCCCAAAATAATGACATCATAGTGACTACAAGAGAAAGAAAAAATCTATAAGATAACTCTAAATTAACATAGTTCACCCAAATAGTTTATACATAAGAATAATAATTAGATAAATGTTCTAATATAAAAATTAACCACTAACTTTTTGTGATTATAGAATTCCTGAAATAGTATTTTGACCCAAAATTCCTTAGTTTCACAATTTTTTTACCTACACATTAAATTTAATGAATTCACCCCATCCTCTATTCATGCACTTGGTTGATAATGTCACACATAGATTAGCTCATAGTCCATTAAAAATAAGAGACAACATTAGGAAAACAACAATGGGGTAATGATTTTTTTTCTCCTCATGACATCTTCATAATGAAATTAATGTTCATTTCCATTCAATCATCAATAATTTAGGTATTAAAGAAAATTGAAATCATAAATTTTACCTTTTTCATTATTTAATATATTGATGATAAAATATTTTTAATAATGATGTGTAATATATGATGAAAATTTAATTTATAGAAATAAAATCCTCGATGATCACAAAATATATTTCTTTTCTATACATTGATTAATATTTCATATTCTGACATTAAATATAGACTATGGTCTCTCCATTAAACATTTTATAAAAATTTATAATTAACCTCTTTAGTGTCCATTTATTTTCTTATTTTAAATATTCCTAAAAATATTTATTCATATATTTTTAAAATTATTATAATTAAAAATCCATTCCTGCATAAGTATTTTAATAGCTCCAAATCATACTAATATTTTTTTTTTATAAAATCAACTTATTTATACATAATATATATTTTTTCTTATATAACCACTATAATTCACAATTAATTATTGAATAAAACATAATATTACATATGTGAATAGTTAAAAAGTCATTTAAATCATAGAGGGATAATTCTAATATCCACTCAATATTACATTGTAACACCCCATTAATTTTTTTAGTAATCTGAAATAATTGAAAATAAAGTGGTTTAATTAATAACAATAGTTATAAAAAATTATAATTTATATATTTGAAATTAATTTATTAAGGTTCTAAAAAAATAAAATTATAAACTATTATTTTTCATAAAATAAAATTTTTATATGATTTTTCAAAAAATATATTTTTTAATTAAATATTTTAAATAATAATACATATATTCACTTTTATAATTACTTTGATAAAAACTAAATTATTTTATGGATATATTCACTATTAATATGACATCCCAAGATATTATGGAATGTTCTTCTTAAATAATTTCAATTCATTAGATAACTTAAATGTACAAAACACTAAGTCACTATGAAATAACGCATTGTTATAACATAACCAATAAACATAATTTTGCTTCTTCTGTGATTTATATTTTGAAATATGGATGTACACCATTGGGGTCAATAAGTTTTTTAGAGTCTAATAGGATCAACATAATTTTTTGGTGAAGAGTAACTTGACACTTATGAATTATAATATACACTTAAGAATAGTAACATAACCCATATGTATAGTAACTCACCGTTATGAATAGTTACAGTACCTATGTAAGTATAAGTAAAATTTAGGCACCTTATAAAAGAAAGTGAATATTTTAAACATTGATAATTAAGTGTGGATATTTTTGTTAGAGATAAATATTAAATTAATATTTATAATTAATAAATTAATTTAAATGGCAATTCATAAAATGTATTTATAAATCAATATTTTGTTGTCCTATGATTTTGGGATAATTTAATGATACATAATTTAATTTTGCAGGGTATTATAAATAAAGTTATAATTTTAAAAACAATATTTTTGGAGTAAATGGTGATTGTAACTACAAAAAAAAATTTAATTATGAAGACAATTATTTTCATAAAATGGATTAAATTTTTGGATTGAAAAATGGTTAGAGTCATTTTTTGGTGAATTGTGAAAAAACGTTAATTTATGAAATATACTAAATAAATGAATTTCTGCATCATACATGCATCATGGATGATATAAAACACCATTGGTTTGTACTCATAAGCAATTATTACTATTATTAGTCACAAGAATCAATAATATTAATAGTCTTGAGACAAAATAATTAAATAATTATTGAAATAATAAAAAACCCCTCCTCTCATCCACTATAAAAACCACCCCTCACCCCCTCTTCCTCTCACACCGATCAAGCATTGATACTCCACTATGTTCTTCCAAATACTCTTCCCGAGCCCCTTATTCACATAAAATACCTTGTGGTCTCACCAAATGGCCAAAACCAACATCCTTAAATAGGTTTTAAAGGAGGAGTACTCTTGAGGTAAACCTATTTTTGTTTTCTTGAAATCATTATTAAGAGATCCATTCTATTGTCTCTCTATCCTCACATCCCTTAATATAAATGATTTGATACTAATAATTACTCAAATTCATTGTCATTATATTATGATACTGTGATATTTCATCATCATCTCTATTTCTCCTCCTTTAACACTAAAAATTAAAACACCGTCCGAGAAGTGTTAATTTATCACACTCTAGGATGACTGGTTTTCAATTTATATTACCATCTTCTATTCTGGTCAAGAAACCATTTTTATGGTTGAAACAAATAATAATATATGACATATATACTATTTAATATTATGGAATCAGTTTCTACACATGGTATTAAATTGTAAAATAATATGAGTTTGTGGTGATAGAAAAACCCCAAAATTAATCCAAGCGTTTATCATTAAATATTATCTAATGACTCATCCTCTCACAAAATAAACAAAAGATTTATATGATCATTTAAATATATATATAACCAATAATAACTCATAAATTTAATTATATATTCCAATTTCCTTTTTTACTTGAACTTCCAAACTCTTACACAAGTGAACCGATCATGAAAACTAGGAAACTGTGCACTCCCAAATGATGAAATTTAATATCTTAACCCATATAAAAGAAAATAAATGAACTTAATAAAGTTATAATAAATATATTACTTGTATATATGTTTATGGTATTATTAATTAATTAATAGAATTATACTATTCATGACATTATAATGAAATTCAGAATACAGTCGGACATAAGGTAAGGGTTTTCTCATCTCACATCCATTTTTTCAAGATATTCCTTATTCACCATTATTATTGTGTATGATGTATGTATACTTATCATTTATGTATCATATCATGAATCTATTTGTTTTCAAGTTAATCATTGAATCATTTGAATTTTCTTATTTTTATTTCATATGATTCGATTGTTTATAAAGTTGTAAGGTATTTCGACCTGAACCACCATAATCTTTCATGGTACTCTTATTCCCTATATTCCGAAATTAAATTATTAATTATTGTTTTTTACTCCTCATAAATTCTGGTTTAATGTTCTATATATTTATACCAATTATAATCCTTCTTTATTCTATGGGGTGTTACAGGTTTTAAAATGGTCTTCAAAAGCTTCTTCCCGATAAACAAGTAAGATACAAGAGAACTTCTCAAATTCTTACGTTTTTTGAAGTGCACTCTATAATTTATTTCAAGGAAAAATTATTTTTCTAATATCACATATTTTTTCATTAGAATATATCTTGGTTAATTTTCATTTTTATGAAAAAAACACAAATTTTATCTTTAAAATCTCTTAAATATATCCCTTAAACCGCAATAAAATGTCTTATTTTTAAAGCTTATTTAAAAACTCTTTTTTACAAGATTTCACATTAGTGGGAAAACATTTATGACTTAAATATAATTTCAATGTACTTAAATTCTATTTTATTGGATAAACATGTTTACAATTTTATTTCTTGAAAAATATATATATGAATTTCTAAAATAACTCTTCTTTCCAATGTAAAAAGGATTTTTATAATCTCACATTATATTTTAAGAGATAAATTCCTTATTCACCTATTATTAATTCAATGTGGTGTATGAAATACCATTTGTTATATCATATAAATAGTCTACTTATCCTCATAATACTCTATGTGATAATGATTTGAATGTTCCAATGTGGCATGTGATACTTTGGAATGTTTAAGGATTATTTCCTCAAGAAATTTTCAATAGTCTCATTTAAAGGTAACTTAATCCATATCAAATGTAATTGTTGACTCTTTTAGTTTAGTGAGGATTATATATTATCATCTAAAATATGTTTTTGAAGGTTTTCTAATCATTTTTATTGTGGATGAGCTGTCTTGATTTCCATTCCCTATATTACTCCGATTGGATATGGTTTCAGTTTATACATTGGGGAATGTTATTTATATTGCATATGTATATGATTTTTATGTATAAAAACATTTATATAAGAAATTAATTGGACATATTCTGTGAAGGGTGGGGCATTATATATCCCCTATATGCATCATTAGGTCTCATGAGATAAACCCATATGGACATGGATGAGGCATTACCCATTTTCAGATATGGTTCTGGCTGAGGGCTTATTAATTTTTTAGCTGTCTAGGCCAAGGCCTTAACTATTTGTTATAAAATGTCCGAAAAAATTCATTTACCTCATTATGATATTAGTAATTGATGAATCATGTGATTATTCAACTTATAGAACAGTCATGGTAGATTTTCATGTGACCTATTATATGAATTTATTTAATCAGCTTTTATCCATGCCATATTATTCTCTACATCATTTTTAAAGGAATAGGTTTCCATTTATCACCATAACCAATGTTTATTTTTATGAGATCATCCATTTTATTACTTACCCATACTATGCATCTTAGCTCACCATTTTCTTTAATATTCCTTTCCCTATGTTATAAATAATAAAACATTGAATAAGATTTCATGTATGTAGTTTATTTCCTATTTTGTCAGGTTTTATTTTCTTTTTTCTAATGTAATATGGGTATCATGACTGTAATATGGTCTTAAAATACTATTAAAGTAATTGGTCATTCAGGATTTGATTCCTTATAATCATAAAAATGTATTAAAATAATGCACTGACTCCTGGATTTTGGTGTCTTGGTGTTACAGTTGGTATCATAGGAAGTTTAGCAACATCATTGGAAACTATATTTAGAAATCATAAGTTAGGGAACATAACCCTATGATTGAATTTGAGGATTATAATAGATGAACATCTTATAATTCTAGTAAGGTATATATTATCAGGATCTTCCATGAAAATACATCCATATTTGGATACTACAAGTGGAGGTTGTTCTGACACAGATGTACATAGGGGTAACAAGTCCAAAAAGGTGTTCTAAACATGAATTGGGGTAACCTATTACATGAAAAAATTCCTTATTGCACACATGGTTTGACACTCTCAGGGGAATATGCTTAGTATAACCCACATTTTTCATACATACCATTATGAATGATTTGTTCTTCCAATGTAACGAAATTATATGGTTCATTGATTTACGATGGATAAGTTTATATCATGTTATATTCAATTATTAGAGTTATATAATGTTCTTAATGTTATAAGGTAATATAGTATATGGGAATTTTTATAAATGGAGCCTAGCATATGGAATGAGAACCACATTAAGGCACATAATCCAATGAGTAATAATGATCATTTATTTGATGGGTTTAATGTATAATTTTAAATGGAAATAGTCTCTCAAATGTCATCATCATATGAATAGATAGTATCTTGTTATAAAAAGAAGGAGAATGAGAATTCTATGTATTTTTTCTTTTGAGGTAAGCAAGAGAGGAAGAGGGTGGCAAAGAAAAATATTGATAATGTGAATAAGGTAATGAAGTGTTTTCCTACATGTGATAATGGTAGAAAGAATCACCCTGGTAAATGATTGAAGGGAACAAGATTCTGTTATAAGTGTGGAGAAAAGGGACACTAATTTTAATAGAGCAAGGGTATGAAAATGTATTCTAATGTATAATGCATCAACTTCAAAGAGATTGGAAACTATGTGAATCAATGTCTCAAGGGTAAAAAGAAATATACCCCAAATGATGTTCCTAGATATTGATAAAGTTATGATGCTTCAATAGATGAAAAATAATGATTAATATTCCTAGTTAAGAATAATTTCATTTTAATGTCGTTTCAGTAATGTACTCATAATAATAATTATGGAACATATTAGGATTGTACTGTCGTACTTTTTCATTAAGGTTTTGAAACGATAAGTTAAATGGTACCAAAAAATGATATTTAGTGGAAAGTTAAACATTTTGGAAAACGCATGATTGATGAAAATAATACTCTATACATATTATTTATGTTGAGATAAATATGATGAAATGATTGATTTAGATAAGTACCAACTTCCTTGGAACTGATTATTGACATGTCGACAAGTGTTTTATGATATCATCAATGGAGTTCACTAACCATTTAGATTTAAGTATTATATCCTATAACATATATCTTACCTCATTAATATGAAATAATTCATGTTTCCAATAAGGTTTTATGGTAATTTAGGTAATTACCATATTTAAAAAGGACACATGATGAAGATATTCACATGTTTAGAATGTTAAAATTTAGAGCTACTTCTTGTTGATTAAAGTCTACTGACAATCTCATCTTGAAAATTTATTGGCCTTATTTCTAAGACATTGAATCAATATATTTTCGAAATTTAAACCATTTAATATTGGTTTATATTGATCATTGTATCAAGTTTTAGAGGATAATGTGTTACTTCCAAAAATGAAACAACATGTGCTAAGAGATTAATTATAGATAGTTCATGGTTCCATCAAAGGATAATATTCCATTTATGAAATAAAAGCATATATTTATTCTCTTATAGAGTGGAATAATTATTCATCTCAAGGAAAATAGTATTACATTAAATTGATTCTTATTATCATAATCTTTGATAATATCAATGATTTTTTTTTACAATAGTTTATAGTTTTGTAGTGATCAACTTTGATATGAATATATTCCCTATCACATTTCATCAGAACGTCATAGTTTTCTATTTTTTCCATGTACGGGGTTTTAAATCCAACTACTGTCACCCCATTAGAAAGTATAATTTTTTAGGGCACCACCTCATTTCCATTAACATCTTTTTAAGAGGATATTTTTCCAACCCTCTTTTTGAAGTGGGTTTCCCACAAGGGAATTTTTAAGCTTCAACCTTTAAATTTTGGAGTACAGTTTTGAATTTTGGGGATGAAATTATATTGAATGGAGAATAATGTAACACCCCATTAATTTGTTTGAAAATTTAAAATAAGTTAAAATATATTTGTTTTAATAAATAATAATAAATATAAATATTTATAATTTATAGCTTTTAAATAGAATTTTTATTGTTCTAAAAAACATTTCTATTTTAAACTATTAGTTTTCGTAAATGAATATTTTAATATGAATATATAATCAAAATATTATATAATTAAATATTTTAAATAATAACATACATACTGACTATTATAATTATTTTGTTAAATATTAAATTATGTTACGAATATATTCATTATTAATATGACACCTCATGATTTTAGGGAATGATATTCATAAATAATTTTAATTCATTAGATAGCTTATATGTGCAAAACACTGATTCTATATGAAATAACACTTTGTTATAACCTATCCAATGAACATAATTTTTTTTCTTCTGTGATTTTAATTTCAAAAAACAGATATACATCATTGCGATCAGTATGTTTTTTGAGTCTAATAAGTCCAACATAATTTTTGGCGAATAGTAAGTTAAAACTAATGAATAGCAATATACCATTATGAATAGCAACATGACCCATATGAATATTAATGTACCCTTATGAATAGTAATCTCACCCATGTATGTATGAGTAACATTTAGGCACATTATAAATTGAAGTGATCATTTTAAACATTAACAATTAAGTGTTGGTATTTTTTTGAGAAATAAAAATTTAATTACAATTTTTTAATTAATAAATAAATTAAAAAGATAATTTATAAATCTTATTCATATATCAATATTATTTTCTTATTATTTTGGGGTAATTTAATGAGACCATAGTAATTTTTTCAGGGTGTTATAAAAACAGTTATAATTTTAAGAACATTATTTTTCAGGTAAATAGTGATTGTAATTACAAATTCAATTCCTTTTATTCGGAAAATTATTTTCATAAAATGTAGTAGATTTTGGAATAAAAATTTTTTAGGGTGAATTTTTGGGATTATTTATAAAATACCTGATTTTTGATGAATTGTGAAAATACATTAATTTATGAAATATTCTAAATAAATGAATTTCTGCATCATGATAGAGCCATGGCTGATGTAAATGTCCATTTGTTCGAACTAACATGCACTTATTACTATTTTCTATTATATAGATCAAGAATATTCATTTTCATGAGAAAAATAATAATTAAATAATTGTTAAAATAATTGAAAAACCCTCCTCTCCTCGAAAATAAAAAACACCACTCACCCCCTCTTACTCTCACACCATTGTAGATTGGATACCTTCCTATGTTCTACTAAATACTATTCCCAAGCCCCTTCCTCATGTCCATGACCTTATGGTCTATCCAAAATCTCTAAACCAAAGGCTTTATGGAGGTTCTCCATGAGGATTACTCAACAGGTGAACCACTCTTTCTTTTTCTTTCAATTTCTTTTATAAGATCCATTTTATTGTTTCTATATACTTAGACCCCCTAATTCAAATTCAGTGATAATTAAAGTACCTTACATGAAATGGATTGATATTATGCTAATATAATATTTCATCATCATCTCGGTCTCCCCACCTCTTATAAAAAAATGAAAACACCCTCCGAGATGGGTTAATTTATCACACTCAATGACGACATGATTTCAATTTATATTACCATATTCAATTCTTGTAATGAACAATTTTTATGGTTGAAACAAAAAATAATATAGGAAATATATTTTATTTAATTTAAAAAATCAGTTTGTACACATTGTATTAAATTAAAAAATAAAATGAGTTTGTGGTGATAAAAACCACCAAATTAATCAAAGCATTTATCATTAAAATTTTATCGAATGATTTATCATATCTTAAAAATAACAAAAGGATTTATATGATCATTTATCATTAATTACGTTCAATAATAACCCATAAATTTATTTTTTTTTTCATTTTCCATTTTATTTGAACTTCCAAACACTTACACAAGCGAACCGATCATGAAAACAAAGAAAACATGTAGTCCCAAATGAGGAAATCGAATATCTTAACCTATATAAAAGTAAATAAATGAATATAATAAATATATAATAAATAAATTACATGTAGATAATGTTATGGTATTATTAATTAAGTAATCTAATTTTATTATTCAAGTCATTAATATCATGTGTAAAATATATTCAGACATAAGGTAAGGGTTTTCACATCTCACTTCCATTTTGGCGAGATATTCCTTATCCACCACTATTTCTTATGTTTTTTGTATTTTTACTGACCATTTATGTATCATATTATGAATCTAATTATTTTTATGGTATTAAATGTATCATTTTACGATTACTAATTTTGGGTCATATGATTCGATTGATTACAATGTTGTTAGAGATTTCTATCAGAACATCAATTTTCTTTCAGGTTACTCTTATTCTCTACTTATATAAATGAAATTTTAATTATTCTTATTTAATCCTCATAATTTCTCTTTAAATTTTAGAAATATTATTACAAATCATAATCCTTCTTTATTTAATGGTAGTTACATGTTTTAAAATGATATTTCAAAATTTCTTCCCGATAAACAAGCCGGATACAAGGGAACTTCTCGAATTCTTACTTATTTTGAAGTGGAATATATAATATATTTTAAGCCATAATTTTTTTATAAAATAAAATATTCAATCAATAAAATATATCTTGGTTTATTTCGGGTATCATGAAAACAAACATGCCTTTCATCTTTAAAATCTCTTTTATATTACCCTTAAACCGTACTAAAATATATTATTTCTAAATCTTCTTTAAACACTTTTTTACATGATTAAACTTTAGTGTGAAAATATGTTTTCCTCAAATATAATTTCATTTTTATTTTCAATTTTTTCTGGGATATACATGTATACAATCTAATTACATGACAAATATAAATTATGTTAAAAAAGAAATCATCTTTACAAAATAAAAAAGGATTTTCCTCGTCTCACGTTAACTTTTATGAGATAAATGCCTTGTTCACCCCTTATTGTTAGAATATGGTGTATGTACTGAATTTTGATATATAATATCAGTAGTATCATTATTCTCATTATACTATATGGGTTTATGATTTGAATGTTTCAAAGTGGTATGGGACACTTTAGAAGGTTTAAGAATTATTTCTCCAATTTCTTTCAATAGTATCGTTTAAAATTCTCTTCATATATGTCAGTATACTTTGTTAAATCTTGTAATTCATTGAGGATTATATATTATGATATAAAATATTTTTTTGAAGGATTTATGAACAGTTTGACTATTTATGTGCTATTCTGATTTCCGTTCACTAAATTACTCTGAATGGTTAGTGTTTATGTTTGCATATTGGGGAATGTTGTTCACATTGCATATGTATATAAGGTTTATGTATAACCACATTTATATGTGGAATGAATTGAAATTATTAAGTGATGTGTGGGGCCCGATATATCCCCTTAATTAATATTTATGTCTCATGAGACAAATAGATATGGACTTGGTTGAGGCCTTTCCCTTTTTTTGATTATGTTTTGGCTGAGGCCTTAATAATTTTTGATATCTTATCTGAGGCCTTGATATTATGTTTAAGAATGTCTAGAAACTGCATTTATCTCATTATTAAATTATTAATTGATACATAATGTGATTATTTTACTAGTATAATATTCATGGTAATGTTTCATGTGATCTTCTTTATAGATTTATTTACCCATCTTTCATTCATGCCATATTATGTTAAAGATCATATTTAAAGGCATGTGTTTTATGTTATTCACCATGCCTAATATTTATGTTTATGATAACTTCCATTATATTACTTAATCTTATGAATCATTTGAGATCACCTCATTATTATGTTTCTTTTCCCCTGGTTATGATGACAAATACATTGATTAAGCTTTCAAGAATGTTGTTTATTTCATATTGTACCATATTTTATTTTTCTTCCAATGTACTAGGGGTTTCAAGACAATAATATGGTCTTCCAGGACTTTTAAAGTAATCATTATATTAGGATTTTATTCGTTATAATCATGAAAATTTATTAAAATAGTGCAGCAGCTATTGGCTTCTAGGTGCGTGGCGTTACATACATCATTTTTGGAAACACCAACTTGAAAATATATATTCAGTTATATTTATATCACATACTTATACATAATTTAATAATAAATTTCTATTTTATTTTATATACATTAAGTTTGAATCCTCTGGTTATATAAATTTTATAGTAAAAATGCATCTATATTATAGAGTCGTAGTTTTTAAAATAGATAAATTTTCTATTATTTTATACGTACTAAATCAAACATTTCATAAATTCTCCAAACATATACACTGTAAAACCCCGAATCCATAAGCCCAGAGCTAGTACATTACTTTATTACATTGGCATAATTACAAGAAATAAAATCCCAACAGATTAAATAGTTTAGTTGTTTTGGAAAACTATATTTCATACATGACATCTATAATACATTGGAAAAAACTAAATCATAACACAAGTTAAAAAAACACATCATTTTTACTCATTCTAGGTATTCAGCTTCATACCATAGGGGATGGAAACAAAATAAGGGTGAGATGAAATTACCAATGAAAGGATTTAACGAAGAATAAATAATATATCAATAAGAATAAATAAAAAAAGAAATGTAACTAACTGAGAAAACATGGCATTGGAATAACTGGATAAGTCATAATCAATAATGAATGGAAAATAACTAAAACACATATTATTTAGTCAATAAAATGATAATGAAATGAATCCATAGATTTTATAATAATAAAATATCATGGATAATAAAAATAATAACCAAAAAATTTATCAAGGAAATGATTAATTATTGGAAATCATTTCCAAGGAACATGAAAACCAATACTGTCAAGACCTTTCGTGCGATGACTTAAAACATCCAGTTGAAACCTGTTTAATTTGACGGACTAATTTGTCTCATGATAACCTATTGATGAATCTAGTGGATATAAAAATTTTCGGCTCCAAACTTCATTTTAGGTCTAAATAATTCCTCATATCAATTAATCTATTTAATTAATAAACAATATTTCCTATCAAATATCCGTACTGAATAAGGAATATAAATTTATCAATATTTCTCAAGAAAATAAAATAATTTTCAAAGTAAACACCATTTGTAAAAATGGTATATGGTTTAGAAAATAATAATATCCATCAAAAATGAATGTGGAAATTTAAAAAAATTCAAATGAAAAATTATTAAAATAAATTAAAATTTTTCATGATAAATTTTAAAATCACAAAAAGAAATTTAGATTTCCAAAATAACTTTTACCACTTGGTAATTTTCAAACAAAAAAACAGAAGTTATATAATTCAATGTGAAACATAAAATACAATGAATTATAATTTAATAATATTATTAAAATAAAAAATTTGGAATTATATACCCCACATTATAGTAAATCGATGCGTAACAAAAAATAAGTATCAGTGGAATATAAATCGAGAGGAAATATCTTACCTTATGTATCATTTTGTGTGAATATAATTTAACCCATATTATTATTATTTTTATCATGTTATTAACTTAAACTATAAACAATAATAATATTTATAATATCATATATTATCATCGTATAAAATATTAATTCCATTTTTTAATAATCTTTTATTAATTTCACTATTTCAGGTGTTGATTGTCCATTTTTTCAACTATGTTTCAACATGTTATTTTTTGTACCTATTAACTAAATCATGATTTCATAATTTCTATAATTCAAACCACAATTTTAAATATCATTTACATATATTATATATATATTTATAATAATCCTTTATATTCTGAGATAAAAAGGAAAGGCATCATTCATGGTGATGATATGTCGTACGTACGCATGAACGCTACATCCATTTATTTTTCATGTTTAAAATATTAAAAATTAAATGATATATATATGTATATTACAATAATAGTATCATATATATGTCATATCAATAACATATTTTTATTAAAACCATTTTTATTGTATTCCATGTAAACGATGAATAAATCATATTACATTGAGGTGGTTTTAGTCCACACAACCACAAATGAAATGCTTGAAGGCATGAGAATTATAATAATTATAGATGAGTAAAAAAATTATAAATATAATAAATATAATATAAAAAATATAAAAATATCCTTATATAACAAAACTTAATAGGTATAAAATGGAGGAACAAATAATATGAATTCGTGAGGTGGTAGTACTCGAAAAAACAAAAGATGAATGTGTATCCCATTCTTAAGGATGTTTGTGAAAGTGAATGTAAAAATATTACTATAAAAACACATCAATATATTTTATATAACTTGTTTATTATATAATAATTATATTAAAATAATTTATTTGGTTGAGAAGTAAAATAATCAATAGTGATTGTTGAAGAATGTTGCCTCTTATTTGGGTAACTCGTTTAGGATTATACAAAAAGACTTCATCGATTTTTTTTTGTAAAAACTGATAATTTTATAATGAAGGGAGGTATTTTTTGAGATTATTTGTGTAGTTTTTTGATGAAAAAAATCATCTTTCAGTGTTTGAATAAGTTTTAGGAGTGAGTTTCTTTTTATAGTGGACGGGTGACATTCGTGTAATGTTTTCAAAACGGAATTCCACCCTTGTTTTTTCCACATCGAGTTACTCAGTTATCTAAAAATAATAATGAAAATGTATTATAAGGTCTAAATATTTCCATAAAAGGTCTTATACAGATGTTTCTATTTCATTTTGGAACTTAATTTTGTGGTTTAGTCCCTTATAAATATTAATTTTACCTTAATCATTGGAATTAATTATAATGACTTTCACTAATATTTTATTTCAAAAAAAATGTTGAAATTGTTAGAAATTATATTTTTTTATGAATCCAAATATTGAATCCATTTTTTCAAATTAAATAAAAAAAGTTTAATAAATGTTAATTTGAATTTAATTATGGAGACCAGAGGAAAAAGTGGGTTTTCAAAGTAAACATTTTCAAATGTTTAAAATTTTTTCTTATAAAATTTCAATGTTAAATTAATTAAAATGAAATAAATTGGATTAATTGATTAATTATTGATCTAATTTTACTATAAATAAACTTTAAAATAAAATTTAACTATATAAAGAAATTAGATGAAAAATTAGTTTTCAATTCAAATTCCGTATTTTTCACTATTCAGAAAAAATGAAACTTATCTGAAAAATACAAAAAAATAAGATAATTAGGAAATTAAAATTTCAAAAAGGATGTTTATTTTGAAAATTAATATTTATAAAATTTTCAAAATACATTTTTAAAATAGTTGCGCCATCAAAAGGTGGACAAATTTCTATTTTAGAAAAATTCTATTTTTAATCCTAAAACTAGATTTATTATTATAATATGACTATAAAATCAATTGGATTAATATAAAAAATAATTTATTTAATATATTAAATATTTTTTATTAAATATATTAATTAATAGTAAATAATTTAACTTATTATGAAAAAACTCATTTTTAAGCAAAAAAAAAATCTTTATAAAATCATTTCCTATATATTCAATTGGTTTTGATATTCATTTATATTTAATTGTAAACCAACAAATTAAAAAATATATTTCCATAATTTATTTAATAGTATTCATACCCACCAATTTAACATTTAGTGTATATATAGTTATATTGAATAATAATATTTTAATAATATATTGTTTCTTGGTAAAACACAGTTTTGCGTGAAACCCAAACAACCTATCAAAGTCATTATTTCGTATAAGAAAATATAACTCAGTGTTTCATGCATTAAAATCTATAGAATATAATAATTTAAAATTTTAAATATACCATAAAACTCTAGATGTTATGTTCTTTTATATTCATGGTGTTGTGATTATCGTATGCTTTACATGGTTTTGTCTATAAATAAATCTTGAAAAAATAAATTTATTCTAAAAAGAAAATATTGTAATGTTTTGGGGTGTTACATTCTACCCACATTAAAAAAATGCACACTTTCAATTCAAATTTGATATCGGTATTTGAGGTATTAATATTTGAATATACTATGGTTGAGATTACTATATCATAAATAGGATTAGTACTACATATTGTTAATAAGAGTCAGAAGGAAATGAGTGGTCACAAAAAAGGATTTGGAATAGGATAATTTTAGTAAAAACTTGTATATGGAATATAAATTTAACTATTAATTTCTAATGGAGAGTGATAATGAACTTGTTTAGTTGAATGTTTAAGACCATAAAGCCTTAAACCAGAGTTAGTAAAATGGTCATTATTATCTTGGAAAATAACGACAATAGAACAATATTTTTGGTTCAATACTTTTTTTCCAATAGTAGAGGATTTATTTCACTTAATAATATTATGTGTAAATATACTATATTGATACATTTCTATAAGAAAAATCTTTTCCTTTAGTCATACCTTCATCTACTTCTAGTTATTTTCTTAGTACAAGTTATATCATATGGTGAAGTAATATTAAAATCTATAAAACCTCATCCAATGTTAACATAAAAATTTTCATAAATGGAAAAACTTATTAGCCTTCCATGTATTACGGTCCAACAATTTATAATAATTTTTAATGTAGTTATTATTATCCAATTTAAATTATCCATATAAATTATCTACTTACCCACACATCATTTTCTAAACATCAGGAACATATTTAGGATCATATTTCCCTTAACCATGTGTTTTATAAAAAGATAAAATTTATAATGAATCAATTTTCTTAGTACCATTCAAAATATACTCTCAAATCGTTACTTATATAGTACTATATTACAATACTTATATACTTCATAATTTATATGATGAGAACATCATAAATAAAATACTTTTAAAGCATATCTCTTCGATCCAAATATGGAAGTACATTAATCATTCCACTTAAGTTGTTTTAATAGAATAAGATTTACCTTGATCCATTAGATTTTTATGAGGTGTATTATCTTTATTATTGTGGGATTTGTTTTCATAGTTCCCCATCCCCTTGAAGTTGTAACACCGAATAAAAATACATTCCTTTTTCAGTTTTCATTATTTTTCCTAGTGACATTTCTCTCTGCACTTATGAAATACTCGCAATCATTTCTTGCATTTTCTAATCTGATTCCTTCCAAATTTATCACTTGTGGTAAAATCCATAATTCCCTTCTTCCATTTATCCATTATTTTCTCTTTCATCCACTACTTCACTTTCATCCTTTTGATGCCATATGACTTGGAGAATTCGTTATGTATCTTGATATCACATAAAACTATTTCATCATATGATGAAAATTTATACGAAACAACTTGACGTTGGAAATTTTATTTAATACCTTCATGTATGTTGGAAATATTACACTCCATGATGCATATGAGATCCGTATAATTCATTGATAACCTTGTAAATTATGCTTAATACTCCCCATAACATTCTTCTTCCTTTTTCTTAAACATAAAACATTATCTTCATTTCAGTTTGTTACTCATAAGGGAAATATATTTTTATGAATATCTCTTTAAAATATTTCTATTCAATGAGTTCTATTTCATTAGCATCCCTAGTATTCTGGATCAACGACCACCATTTATCATCATCCCCTATGAGGAAATACACTATATGTTTAGAATTTTCATTTTCTTCTCATCCTAGTGCCTTGAATACCATCTCTAAAGACATAATCAATTTATTACCCCCCATTGGGATAGTAGTTCCACTAAATTATGGGGTCCACAATCTCATAAATTGATCCAATAGTAGATAATCTCACTATTAAATGGGTTTATCTATCTGGGAATGGTTATGTGTCATAACCACAATAATCTTGTCTAATATATCCATAACATGCTCATTTATAATACCAACTATATCATCATTCGTAGTAGGTGAACCTATAAATTGTCCATTAGTATTGGTATAATTATTACTTCAAGGCGCCATTTCTAAAAAATAATATATACTGGATTAGATCATAACATTATATAACATAATTTATTTTCTCAAAACTAGTGAAACAATTAAAATAAATTGAAGAAATTTTCCCCAACAAATATCATAATAATAAGCATGGTTTTTTTGTTGAAAACATTACATTCAAATCCTTAATAATGTATTGTATTGAAATTGTGAATTTGTAAAGAACTGTAATTCCATGTAATTTTTTTTGAAATAAATACATGGGAATTTTACGAGTGCGCAGTTTCTGACGGTGCTTGATTCCGTGTCCCGGTGTGTCTGGAATCAATTTATAAAGATTTGTTCAGGTACCTTCAGTGAACGTACGAGCGGGTTTTTATAACTTTTGAATGTGTGCTTGGAATTGAAATCTGAGGGCACCATGGAACTCGCAGCGCCGGTTTTCTCTTAAGAATACTTTCACCCTGATGATAGATGATCGGGTTTGAGATTTGGTTTTGGGGTTTCACGTGGATTAATAAAATAAAATAAGTGACAACTTATTTTATTTTTGTTGAACCCATGCCATGTGATAAAGTTGGTTAAAAGCTCTACCTGGGAGTTGGTGGTCGGACTGCCACACAGTAACCTCCCATGGGCTGATAATTGGTGTGGGGACCACCCGAGCAGCATAACCTTCTGCGAGAGGTTATGACGTGGGGTCCACATGGGGATTAATCCCCCATTTAATTGGATGGGAAGAAACCTCTCAACTCTCCCTCATTAATAAGGGAGATCCTCTTGGTCTCTAACTCCATTCTTAATGGAGGATAAAGCCTCCTCAAAACCCCCAATTAATTGAATGAAACCCCTTGCCCCTCTTCATGTTTAATTAGGTGGGGACCACCCGGGCATCTAACCCCCTCAAAACTCCCCAAATATAATACTCCATCCTCTCATGCAATTAATTTTGTGGATCCTCTCCTCTCTTTTAGAATTTCGAATAATTGTGCCAAAGACATGTACTTAACTAAGTGGGCCCACATAATTAATTCATGCCAACGATCATAATATATTGAAATCAATTATTTTGGAACATTTATTCACACTTTAGTGGAGAGCTTGGGAGAATAGAATCCACCAACGAAGAATGCAAAGATTTCGGCGACGACGCTTCTTCCTCAGAACCCCTTCTGACGAGGGACCTCTTCGGCAACCCTTCTTCCTTCCTCTTCGTCGTCAACGGACCGAAGCACGAGCTTAGAAGGGAAAGTGTTCGGCGAATGATGACAACATCATCTTCCCCCCGGACGAACGAACTCCTGAAAATTAAAAAGGTATGGGTGTGTTCTATGTCGTTTAACACTTTTTCCTCTCACGTTGAATCAACTTCATGAGCCGCTTGCTATGGTTATAACATGTAGGGTTTGGGCAAAACGAACATGGCCCGAACCCCCCCAAATCCTTTGTGGTTTCGGAACCTTGAGTCGATGGTGATGTAACAACGGCATGGCAACGAGGCGACGGTGATGAAGATGGAAAATAAAGGTCGCACTACCTGCGGCCTCTGCGACCCACGTAGCTGGCTGAGTGGCGCCCGACCCGCATACCCGCACCCCATCTGGCGCACACCCCTTCTGAAACCGCGGCCTATCCGGCCCGACAAAAACCTACCCACGCACCCCACATGCTGCCTGGCGCACCCCACGTGCTGTTAGTGCGCCCGACGCCCTACCTGGTGCCCAGGTCGCCTACCCCGCACCCTGACCAGTGCCCAGGCCGCCTACCCGGTGCCCAGGCCGCCTGCCCGGCGCCTCCCCAGGGACCTTCCCAGTAGCCCCGCACCAATGCTGAACTACCCCGCGCATCCCGGCGCGCTGCACGCGCACTCGACACCTTGCCCGTGCGCCCTGGCGCCCTGCCCACCGCCCCGACGCCCTTCCCGGTGCACCCGCGGCCTGCCCACTCCCCCACAGCCTACCCGCGGCATGCCCACGCCCCGCTCAGCCTGCCGATGGCCTCTCCGGAAAAGCCGCCCGATCCGCGCCCCCCGTGGCTCTAGCCGAACCTGCCACTTGCCTTCGGGCCGAGTCACCCACGTGGCAACTTTTGGCCCGAATTTTTCACACAGTCTACTTGGCTAGGCCTAGTGGACTAGGCCGAACTGAGCAGACTGACCCACCCAACGGGCCGGGTCAAACCCAGAAAGACAGTTCGGGTTGACCCATACAAGGTTGACCCAATACTGGGTTGGGCTGAGTCGGTCTGACTGGGTCGCACCAGACCCGGGCCCATACCGCTCCCTTTACTTTCTTGGGCCATATCTTTGGCACCAGATGACCTTTTAACGAACCGTCAGTGGCACTGAAATTCTTGGAGAATAGTCGTCCCTTTGAATATACCCCATGGGAGTTCGTGGTATATTTGAGTAACGGTCAGGTTGGTTCGTACACGAATCCAACCGGGCCCCCAGGACTAAAATGCTAAAAACACGCAGACCAGGTATCTGATTAACGCATCGTCTGTTGCGTTGATACCCCTATGACGTGGCGGAACCTTGAGATACTTCTTTGTGGGAATTTGTGACACATGGAGTATTTCATTGTAGCTCATGTAGCGGACCCTCCCAGAGGTGAGCGAGTAGTGTATAGAGACCAAGTAACTGCCTGAGACCTGACGACTGCTTCAACGATTCGATTTAGAGTGACTCAACTAGCCCAGTGGGGAGCGCTACTGTGTGAGGCGGTAGACCCATGAAGGAGGAGTGCCACTATGTGAGTCGGCAGACCCGCGGTACTTGAAAAGAGGAGTACCTCTGTAGGTTATTAGGGGAGCACTCTTGTGTGAGGCGGTAGAACCCAGGTGTGAAGAATCTCTATGTGACGTAGCTTTCCCATGGTACTCAATAGGAGGAGTACCTCAGTAGTCTAAGTTTAGTGAATATCACCTTGGAGTCGCGATAGGGCCACTGTACTCGACAAAGGTGGAGTTGTCCAGCAGCTTTGGTTTTGTTAATGAAAATCCTGGTTCGAGAAGATTCATTTACCTTTGTGTTTTCCTCATGATTGAGATGGGTTATTTGATAACATAGGTATATGTATGGGCATATACCTAAGTAATGGTTATCCGTTGAAATCACACTTTGTGGTTTATCCTTGTTTGATTTTTTGAGACCTTGAGGGTCTGGGGGTCCCTACAGAGTATCGTTATACTCACCCCTGCACGGGCTATACCCTCACCTCGTTGGGTTGGATGTAGGCGATGGACAATGCTGACTGAGGCAGAGTATACGAGGACTGGACGGTACCCGGAGGTGGACCTCACGATGAGTCGGTACTCGGAGGAGTCGAAAGGACGTGGAGCATTGAGGAGTCTATATTTACCTACCCTTCAGGTAGGATCTGTGGTGGACGATCCAGGAGCTTCTAGTCACCTTTCAGCTATTTGTATTTCTAGTTGTACATGTTTTTCCTTTCCTTGTACTTTACTTTCGGGCTTATATTCTAGCCCCCTTTACTTTCAATAAACTTTTTATACAACTTTTACTTAGTCTTTGCTTCCGCTTGTACTCTGTTTGTGTGTGTTTATGATTTATAAATGTAATGTCATCCCGGTTTTAGGGAATTACGCCTTTGGTGCTAGTTTCCTGCCCTTAGCCTATGGAAGGCGGGCTTTGGGTAGTCACGATGCGGGCCCCGGGTGGCGGGTCGTGAAAAATTGGTACCAGAGGACTCTGTTCTACCACATAACTTAAGACTTGAACATTTCTTTTATTTGAATAAATAGTTTTATGGTTACTAATTGTGTTTTTCCGTTCAGGGGGTCTTGTGTTGGTGTGGGTAGCCGACGTATCCATAAACCAGGACCCTGACTTCTGATTTCTGACTTAGTGCACAAAAACAATGATTGCGTGTGTTTTCATAAGTTTTATTTAAGTCATCTCAAACTAGGTCAGCTCACCAGGTATAGTCTTATGACCGTGTCACATATGTTTCTTTCAGGAAGCCTCCCTGTGGACGACCAGCTAGAGCCCTAATAGTTGTACGTACTGACAGCTTTCCAAGTGACGAGGCCTCATTACATGTCCCTCTTCTAGTTGAGGCACCAGTGGAGGCACCAACTGTACTACTCCCCATTGGTCCACCGATGCCACCAGCCCCAGTGGTAGATGATGCATGCCGCTTGAGCGCATTGCATGAGTTCCAGCACAAGAGGCCACCCAGGTTCCGGGGAGAGATGGACCCACAGGCGGCTGAGGATTGGTTGGAGGTTGTGGTTAGAGTCCTCAGGCTAGTAGGGACACCATGAGACTTTATGGTGATCCTTGATGCCAGCCTTTTTCAAGAAGAAGTGGGAAAATGGAGGATCCTAATGCTCTATATGCATGAAGGGGCGACAATTCTATGGGCATACTACGATAGCCTATTCCGGGTAGAGTTTGTATCAGCCACCCTTCGAGCGGTGCAGATACAGGAGCTACTGAAACTACAACATGGTAGCATTATGTTGGCGCAGTAATCAGCAAGGTTCACCAAACTCTCCCACTACTCCACTGATATGGTACGGTACCTGTTCTTCAGGGCCCAGACCTTTGAGTAGGAACTCAGGTGAGAGATTAGAGTTTCAGTTATCTCTCACATCATCCTGACACAGACGGGGCTGTTAGAGCGAGTCTTCCTAGTGGAGAGTTCCATTGCTGAGCAGTCTCTAGAAGCGAGACCCACCACTAGACGACATGCAGTGGATTCTTATGCAGCTGGAAGTAGAGAGATGATGCAGTGGTCCAAAAGGACCAGACCAATAGGTGGTTGACCGCACAACTCAGGATCGGTAGTACATGGCACCAATAGTGGAGACAGAGCCAGACCTGTCAGGCAGTGTTACTCATGCGGCGGACAAGGTCACATGGCTCGTGACTATCCAACCTGCCACAGGAACAATCAGAAGTCAGTTGAGGGACCTCCCAGGCAGAGGCAGAGGTTCGATCGAGGCGGTCCATAGGGTGTAGGCGGACATGGAAGAGGAGATGGTCGTGCAGCTCGTGGTGGACGAAGTTACGAGGTTTTTACACTACCACCACCATGAGGTCCACCTCGAACACATGGAGCGGGTGGACAGGGCAGAGCACAACTTCAGGCAGATGAGGCCTATGATCACGGCACTCCGAAGATGATTCGAAGTACAATATGTGTCTGCTCCACCGTAGCTGCAGTTCTTATAGACCGAGGATCCAATCACTCTTACATTTCCACTTCCCCTGTTTGGAGCACGGAGAATCTGAAAGAGCCATTATTTTGATCCATGCGGCTAGACACTCCTACGGGAACTGATTCGATGATCACGCATAGGTGCCGGCAGTGAGAGCTTACTCTAGGAGGCGAGAGCTTTGGCTAGGATCTCCTAGTAGTGTCATCAAGGCCTTACACCATAATCTTGAGTAAGGACATGATATCTACAGTCCATGCTCAGATAGACTGTATTAGGATAAAAGTGTGGTCTGTCCACATGGATGGGACCCTGGTTTACCTACACCGGTGAGAAGGGAACCTTTACAGCGCAGGACGGACTTACATGGAGGAGGGTTCATCCGATCACTCAGTAGTTGTCTTCCTTACCCTCAGAGAAGTTGATTTGGAGATTCGAACTTATCATGTAGTGGTGGACCAGTAATCAGATGTTTTCCCTGACGATGTTCCAAGACTAACTCCTCGTAGAGAGGTGGATTTCTACATTGACATGTACCCCGGGATGACACCGATATCTAACACTGTATATCGGATGGATCCCGCTAAGATTTGGGAGCTGTGGGTACAGCTGGAGGACTTGCAGGGAAAAGGATTCATCTGTACAAGTGTTTCTCCCTGGGCTTCTCCAATTCTATTTTCCAACAAGGTGCATGGGAGCTTGAGGCTCTATGTCAACTACCATCGCCTGAACCAGGTGACTGTGAAGAAAAATTACCCACTCCTAAGGATTGACGATCACTTTGATCAGCTCAAGGGAGCACGATAGTTCTTGAAGATAGACCTCAAATCAGGCTATGACTTGCTCATAGTTCAAGATGATGATGTGAAGAAGATGACCTTCAGGTGTCGTTACAACCACTATGATTTCTTGGCTATGCCCTTCGGCGTAACCAACTCTCCAGCAGTGTTCATGAGTCTCATGAATAGAATCTTCTAGCCTTACCTCGATTGCTTTGTCGTAGTCTTCATTGACGACATACTGATCTACTGGACAGCTGAGGAGGAGCATGCCTATCATTTGCAGGTAGTACTGGACACACTCCGAGAGCACCACCTTAATGGAAAGCTCTTGAAGTTCTAGTTTTGGATTCTAGAGGTTCACTTTTTGGGACACATCATCTCAGAGGCTGGAGTTGTAGTGGATCCAACAATTATTGAGGTGTTACTTGCATGGGAGCCACCCAGGAGTGTGACAAATGTACGAAGTTTCTTGGGTTTGGCTGGCTACTAATGAATATTCGTTCCAGACTTCTCCAGAGTTACATCACCGCTTTTAGCCTTTAAAAAGAAGGGCAAACACTTCGTCTGGTCGAAGAGATGCCAGCTGAGCTTTCCAGAGCTGAGGCAGAGACTGAATAGTTCCACCATCTTGAGACTTCCAGAGGATGGAATAAGATAGATAGTCTACTGAGACGCATTAGGGACTGTAATCGGGTGTTCCCTAATGTAGGATCGAGCAGTGATCGCATATGGTTATCGACAGCTGAGACGACATGAGCAGAACTACGCTACCCATGACCTGGAGTTAGCAGTAGTGGTCTTTTACTTCAATATGTGGATGCACTATCTTATGGTAGAACATTTTACCGTGTACTCTGATCACAAGGGTCTCAGGTATATCTTCTCTCAAAAGGACCTAAACCCGAGAAAGCGGTGATGGCTTGAGTTCCTCCAGGACTATGACTTCGAGATAATCTATACTCCTGGGTAGGGGAACATAGTTGCAGATGCGCTCAGTAGGAGATCATGCATTCATCTTCTAGGAGAGGCGATAGAGTAGATGGCCGCGTTGCAAATATCCTTTGTGGATAGGGATGGAGCAGCCTATCTACAGACTCTTACAGTCACTCCCCCACTTTTTTAGAGAGTCAGGGAGGCGCAGCTTGGGGATGTTGACTGCGAGACACGAAATTCTTAGATATCCATAGGGCTGGAACCTGATGAATTTTCTGAAGGTAGGGAGCACATCATCCTCTTAAGAGGACGTACCATGGTAACAGTTTGGCTTTGGTAGGAGGTCTTGAGGGATTTCCACACTTCCCCTTTAGCGGTATATCCACGAGTGGAGAACATGTACCGAGACCTTTTAGGATAGCATTGGTGGCTAGTTATGAAGAAGGTGGTAGCAGAGTTTGTCTCGCAGTGCCCCACATGTCAGCAAGTGAAGGCAGAGCACCAGGTACCAGTAGGCTTGGTTCAGCCATTAGAGGTCCCTGAGTGGAAGTGGTATGTGATATCCATATACTTCATGACGGGTATACCACATACATCCATGGGTCACGACTTGATATGAGTGATCGTGGACCGACTCTCCTTGTCAGCCCACTTCCTACTTATCAGAGAGAAGGGCTCAGTTGAGAGCTTATGACGACTCTATGTGCAAAAGATACTGTGTTTTCATGGAGTTCCTTCTTCTATTGTCTTCGAACGTGATGCATGCTTTACTTCCCGACTATGGAATGGGTTTTAGGAAGCTTTCGGGACACACCTTCACCTGAACACTGCCTTCCATCCTCAGACTGATGGTCAGACCGAGAGGACCATCCATCCCCTCGAGGACATTCTTTGTGCTTTTTTCCTTCACTTCAGTCGTAGATGGGAGGACTAATTGCTTTTGGTGGAGTTTTCCTACAACAACAGCTATCACTCCACTATAGGGATGGCACCTTTTGAGGCCTTGTATGGCCGACCTTGTAGATCACCACTGTGCTGGATAGACCCAGGAGAGTCAGCACTAGTGGGACCAGAGATGGTACGAGCTACCATGGAGAAGGTGCAGATCATCCAGGAGTAGTTGAAGACTGCACAGAGCAGGAAGAAGTCTTATTCTGATAGGAGACGGAGACATCTAGAGTTAGAGGATGGCGACCACATCTTCCTATGGGTCTCACCTCGATGAGGCCTATGGAGATTTGGCCGAGGCGGCAAGTTATCTCCATGGTTCATAAGACCTTTCCAGGTTCTCAGCAGAGTAGGTGAGGTGGTATACCACCTAGCTCTTCCACCTTAGTTGCACCGGGTGCACGACATCTTCCACATATCCCAGTGGAGGAGATTCATGCATGACCCTTCCCACAACATTGGCCATGGGGAGATGAAAATCGATGAAGTGGAAACTTTCACATAGGTTCTGGTAGAGATTGAGGATCGACAGGAGTGGGTCCTGTGTGGACAGTGGATTCCTCTGGTGCGCATTTTCTGGCAGCACGGGAACCTCACGGAAAGCACATGGGAGCGAGAGGCTCAGATGCATGCTCAGTTCCCCCTTTTTCTCCAATAGTCTGATTTTTATCTTACAGGGATGTAGAGATCTGAGGTGGGGAGAATTTAAAGAACTGGAATTCCATGTATTTTTTTTAAAAAAAATACATGGGAATTTTACGAGTCCGCATTTTATGAAGGTGCTTGATTCTGAGGCCCGGTGTTCCTGGAATCAATTTATGATGTTTTGATTGGGTATGTTCAGTAAACGTACGAGCGGGTTTTTATAACTCTTAAAAGGGTGATCATAATTGAAATCTGAGGGCACCGTTGAACTTGTAGTGCCAATTTTCTCTGAATAAGACTTTCACCCCGACGGCAGATGATCGGGTATGAGAGTTGGTTTTTGGGGTTCACGTGGACGAATACAATAAAATAAGTGACAACTTATTTTTAATTGTTGAACCCACACCATGTGGTAAAGTTGGTTAAAAGCACCACATGACAGTTGGTGGTGGGACCGCCACACCCTAACCTCCCATAGGAGGATAATTGGGGTGGGGACCACCTGAGCAGCATAACCTCCCATGAGAGGTTATGAAGAGGGGTCCACACAGGGCTTAACCCCCCCACCCATTTAATGGGAGGGGGGAATCCTCTCAAATCTGCCTCATTAATGAGGGAGAGCCTCTTGGTCTCTAACTCCCCTCTTACTGGAGGAGGATAAAAACCACCTCAAGTCACCCAATTAATATAAGGAAACCTCATTACCCTCTTCATGTTTAATTAGGTGGGGACCACTCGGGCCTCTAAACCCCTCGAAACTTCTTATAATTAATATACCAACCTCTCGTGAAATTAATTTGGTAGATCCTCTCCTCTATTTTTGAATTTTTAATAATTGTACCAATGACATGAACATAACTATGTGGGCCCACATTATTAATTCACTCCAACGTGCATAATAGATTAAAATATGTTATTTTAGCACGTTTATTCACTCTTTACTGGAGAGCTTGGGAGCATAGAATCGACCAACAAAGAATGCGAAGATGCCGACAAAGATGCTTCTTCCTCGTCTTCTTCCTCAGAACCCACTTCCGACATGGGACCTATTCGAAAACCCTTCTTCCTTCCTCTTCGTTGTCAAATAAGCACCGCATGAGCTCGGAAGTGAAAGCATTTAACGAGCGACGACAACATCGTCTTCCGCTGCGACGAACGAACGTCCGACAATTAAAAAGGTAGGGGTGTGTTCTATGTTTTTTAACGCTTTATCCTCTCACATTGAATCAAATTAATGAGCCACTTGTTATCATTCTAACATGGAGGGTTCGGGCCGAACGAACACGGACTGACCCCTCCGCAACCTTTGTGGTTTCGGAACGTTGAGTCGACAACGATGTAACGACGACATGGCAATAAGGGGACGACGACGAAGACAGCGAATAAAGGTCACGCTACATGCGGCCTCTGTGACCCGTGACAACAGCTGAGCGGTGCCCGACCCGCCTACCCTCACACCGTCCGGCACGCGCCCTAGCTGAAACCGCCTCTTGTCTTGCCTGCCGGCACCCTGCCCGCGCGCCCAGTGAGCTGCCCGGCGCGCCCTACCCGGCGCCCAGGCCGCCTGCTCGGAGCCTCCCTATGGCCCTGCCTGGTGCCCCCACGCCTAGGCCGCCCTGCCCGACACGTCCCGGCACACTGCCCGCACCCTGCCCGTGCCCTCGGCGCCCTGCCCGCGTGCCCCGATGCCCTGCCCGTGCTACATGGCACCCTACTCGGTGCCCCAGTGCCCTACGACGCCCTTTTCAGCGCACCCGCGGCCTACCCGAGTACCCGCGACCTACCCGCGGCCTACCCGCGCCCCGCACGGCCTACCTCTGGCCTCTCAATCCACGCCTCCTTAGCCGCACCCCTAATGGCGCAGGCCAAAACATCCACTGGCCTTCGGGCCGAGTCGCCCACATGGTGTATTTAGGCCCTAATTGTCCACGCAGTCCGCTGGGCTGGGCCCAGCAGACTGGGCCGAACTGAGCAGACTGACCCACCCAATGGGCCAGTTCAGACCCCTAAAGTTATTCTGGGTTGACCCAGACCCGGTCAACCCAAGTCTAGGTTGTGCTGAGTCGGCCCGACTGGGTCGGACCGGACCCGGGCCCATACCGCTCCCTTTACTTTCTTAGTCCATATCATTGGCACCAGACGACCTTTTGACGAACCGTCAGTGGCACTAAAATTCATGGAGCATAGTTTTTCCATTGAGTATACCCCACTAAAGTTTGGGGTATATTTGAGTCACGGTCAAGTTGGTTCGTACATGAATCCAACCAGGCCCCTAGGACTAAAATGCTAATAACTCACAGACCGGGAGTCCGATTAACACACCGTCTGTAATGTTGAGACCCCTATGAAGTGGAAGACCCTTGAGATACTTCTTCGTGGGACTTCCTGACACTTGGAGTGTTGGATTGTAGTTCGTGGAGCGGAGCCTCCCGGAGATGAGCGAGCATAGTACATAGACCTAATAGCTGTTTGAGACTTGACGACTTCTTGACCGATTTGATTTGGAGTTACTTGACTAGCCTAGTGGGGAGCGCTACTTTGTGAGGTGGCAGACCCATGGCGGAGGAGCACCACTGTTTGAGAAAGAAGACCCATATTACTTGATAGTAGGAGTACCTCTATAGGCTATTAGGGGGAGCGCTACTGTGTGAGGTGGTAGACCCCAGGTGGGAAGCATCTTTGTGTGACGTAACTGTCCAACAGTACTCTACAGAAGGAGTACCTCGGCAGTCTAAGGTTAGTGAGTAGTGCCTCGGAGTCGCGACAGGTCCACTGTACTCGACAGAGGTGGAGTTTTCTAGCATTCGTGGTTTCGTTAAATAAAATCCTGGTTCGAGCTGAGTCATTTACTTTTGTGTTTTCCTCATGATTGAGATGGGTTACTTGATAACTTAGGTATATGTATGGGCATATACCTAAGTAATGGTTATCAGTTGAAATCATAATTTTTGGTTTATCCTTGTTGTATTTTGTGAGACCTTGAGGGTCTCGGGGTCCGTACTGAGTATCGTTATACTCACCCCTACACGGTCTATGCCCGCACCACGTTTTGTTAGATGTAGACGACAGACAGTGCTGACCGGGGCAGAGTGTACGAGGACTGGATGGTACCCGGAGGTGGACCTCACGACGAGTCAGTACTCAGAGGATTCAGACAGACGTGTAGCACATAGGAGGCTATCTGTACCTACCCTTTAGGTAGTATCCGTGGTGGATGATCCAGGAGACGCTAGTCACCTTTCAGCTATTTTCCTTTTTAGTTGCACCTATTTGTCCATTCCTTGTACTTTACTATGGGGCTTGTATTCTAGCCCCCTTTTCTTTTAGTACACTTATTATACAGCTTTTACATAGTGTTTGCTTCCGCTTGTACTCTGGTTGTGTGTGTTTATGATTTATATAAGCAATTCCATCCCAGTTTTAGGGAATTACGCCTTTGGTGCAAGTCGCCAGCCCTTGGCCTATGGAAGGTGGGCTTTGTGTAGTCACGATGCGGGCCCCGGGGGATGGGTCATTATAGAATTATCTTTAGCATATTCCAAAGGAGTGTCAAACCAAGTATGCAGTATGGCCTATTGTTATGTTCTAGGTGACCCTCAAGTCATTCTCAATTTACCTTTTTAGAGTTGTTACTCCTAAGAACATCTGTGACAGAACCTAACCCACTTGTAGTATCTAAAAATGGGTGTATTTATAAGACAAACCACATAATATATATCTTTTAAAGTTCTAGGATGTTATTCTAAAAATATCCACAATGATCATCTTTGGTTTATGTTTCTTAATGTATGTTTTCAAAATGTATTTTCCAATGTTACGACTAAACTTTCTCATTTACCAACTCTGACACCCTGACCCCAGATGCCCAGAGCTAGTGCATTACTTTATTTCATTCATTTGATTATAAGGAATCAAAACATGAAGGACAAATTTTTTTACCAGTTTTAGAGAATAAGATTACATATATGATACCCATAATACACTATGAAAATAAAATAAAACATAACATATGTAAATTCTCAACATCCTTGAAACTCATTCAATGAGATCATCTTCATAAATTTGGTAAAAGATGGATAATAATGATCAAATAAAATTCTTAGTAAGGGTATATAATGTGGTTCATATAATGAATCCACAATAATAAATCCACATGGAAATATAAATAATTGAGAACACAATCCATTTTAAAAAATTGATATTGGATAATCAATATGGAATGAAAATAACTAAAACACATGGAATTTAATCCATAAACTGAGAATGAACTAGAAAAATATATTGTATCATATTATAATATCATGGATAATAATAATTCCAATATCTATTAAAGAAATGATTAATTATTGGATATTGTGTTTGAGGCACAGGAAAACCTATACAATCAAGACCTTTCACAAGACAATTTAAAATTAGAGGTAGAAACCTGTTTAATTTGGAAATATGATTCATCCCAAGAGAACCTATAAATTCATCGAGGTGGTATATAAATATTCATCCCCACCATTCACTTATTTTCTAAATATTTTCTCAAATTGAGTAATATATTTAATTAAAAATATTATTCCTTATCAAATATCTTTATTGAATAAATTGTGCCAGTTTATCAATATTTACCTAGAAAATCAAATAACTATCAAAGTAAACACCTTATGGAAAAATGTTATATATTTTAGGATATAAAAATATTCATAAACCTATAATGTGGATATTTGAGGAAAATTTGAATGAAAATTTATTACAATAAAGTGATTATTTCAATAGAATGTTAAAAATCACAAAAGAAAGTGAGATTGCAAAGATAACTTTTACCACATGGAAATTTTCACACTAAAACCCGTGGGTAAAATAATTAAATGTGAAACTTAAAATACCATTTTGTATGATTTTGTAAATATATTAAAAGAAAAATTTGTATTATATAGTGTACATTAATGTAAATTGGTGGATAAAAAAATAAGATTCAATGGAATGTAAATTGAGATAAAATCCTTTTCCATGAGTTTCCTTTTGGGTGAACATCCATTAACATGAGGTATAATTATTTTAATCATGTTTTTATATTATAAATTATCCATATTCATGTTTTTAATATAATTTATTATCTTTTAAAAATATCTTATTACCCTTTTATTAACATTCATTCATTTTTCACTATTTTGTGTCTAAAATTCCTAGTTTTTTTATTATGTTTTGACATGTTACATGTTGTTCCTTTTAATTAAATCAAGATTTCATAATATAAAGAATTTAAAAAATGATTTAAATTTCATTTATATCATGTATATATATTTTTACTTATAAATAATATTCAGTTATTAGAAATGAAATTAAATGTTCATAGAGACGGTAGGCCTTACATATGCAAGAACACAACATCTCTTTATTTTTCCTAATTAAAATAATGAAATATAAATAATATATATTTAAATTATAATTAAATAATCATATCTATTCATATATTTCACATATTTTTATAAAAACCATTATTAACGCATTCCCTATAAAGTGTGAATGTATCACATCACTTTGTTGAGGCAATAATCCAGACATCCACAAACGAAGTTATCATATTCCAAAAAAAATAGAATGAATGAATGCATGTGTTATATATGAATTATAGAAGAATAAAGAAAATTTAAATATCATATATATCAAATATATACTATAAATATATCATTATTTCCAAAATTGAAAAGTTGTAAATGGATGAACGAACGTCATCAGTCCGTGATGTAGTAGTCCCCCATATACACGAATGATGATTGCATATCCCAATTTATTAGATGTATATGAAATTGAAGGTATAAAAATTATAAAAAAAATTATGTATATTAATAATATTTAGTTTATTATATAATAATTATATCAAAATAATATAATTGATGGAGATGTAAATGAAATAATAGTGATCGTTGAATAACTTTACCTCTTTTTTGAGTAACTCTTTTTGGTTTCCACAAAATGGATCCATTATTTGTATTTATTTATATACTGAAGCTTATAGGATGATTCAAGATATTTTGGGAGGTTATTTAGGTATATTTGGGAGTATAAAAATGGGTTTATTGGTGTGAATATGTTAGAGGGTTGAGTTCCTTTTTATATTGGGGGAGGAGTGATATCCATGTAAATTTGGGAAAAGGGAATATAACCCATGTTTTTTCTAAGTGAAGTGGCACCAATAATGAACCACATTAGATCCAAGCGAGTAAAAGGTATAAATATGTAATTTAAATATCTTTTGTATAATTTTAAAGGTTATTTCACTCGTAATTCTAAGGTATATTCCCTTATTAAGCTTAATTTTACTATAATCGTTGAATAAATTTTATCTGCATCCACAAGTATTTTTGATAGAAAAAAAAATTGAACACATTATAAATTATATATTATTATTATTAAAAATATTTAATCAATTTTTATAAATTCTAATCTCATAATTGGAATAAATTATTTTAAATTTAATCTCAGGGATGTGATGACATCACTCGTTTTTAAAGTAAAAATGTTCAACGGTTTGAAATGTTTATATATGAAATTTAAATGTGGAATTGATTTAAATGACATAAATTGGATTAATTTATGTATAATATATCAATTTTTAAATTAAATCTAATTTAAAATATCATTTTAATATATAAATAAATTAAATAAAAAACAATTTTCAATTAAAATTCGATATTTTTCACTCTTAATCAAAACATGAAACTTCTCCGAAAAATAAAAAAATCACCCTAACATAATCATGAAATTAATATTACCAAAATTATTATTATTTTGAAATGTAAAATTTATAAAACTATAAAAATGATGTTTTCAAACTGGTGTTCCATTAAAAGGGGGAAAAATTCCATTTTTAGAAAAATACAATTTTTAAGAATAAAACTAGATTTATCCTTATATTATTCTTAAAAATTCTATTAGATTAATATAAAAAAATATTGGTTTTGATATATAATATATATATATATTTCAATAATATAATTCACTATTAGTAATTATTTTAATTTTTTATGATAAAATTCTTTTTGAAACATAAAAATTGTTCTGTTTAAACACATTTCCTATATATTGAATAGTTTTTAATATCAATTTATATTTAATTATAAACTAATAAATTCAAAATTAAAATCGATAATTTAGATAATCTTATTCATAATCTCCAACTAAATGGCTGGGTTATGTCTTATGATATTAAATAATAATAAGATAATAGTATAGTGTTGTTTAGTAAAACTCAATCTTCCATGTAACAAAAACTATCGAAAAAATCATTATTGTGTGTAACATAAGGTAAATTAATGTTTCATTATTTATAATATATAGAATATATATGTTTAAAATATTAAAAATATCATAAATTATTGGGATGTTATATTCCTTTCTATTTGTGGAATTTCATATCAAAGAATATATTCTCACTATTGCGGGTTGTGAAAGCTTAACATGGTGTTACCTATAAACCATGAAAGTATCAAAATTAAATTTATTCTGAAATGAATATATTGTAAAATTATGGGGTGTTACATAAAACCACTTTAAAACATCTTTAGAATAAATTTATCTACTAAAAATGTTGATTTTACACATAAATTATCGAAACAAATAAATTAACTACATTCAGTCTTTATTATCTTGTTCTATTAATATAAACCATAAAATTATTCTCTAGCTTGTGAAATTTATGCTCTTTTATCGTGATTATATTTTTATTATAGAATTTATCTTACTTGAAACACTAAAAACAAACAGTTTACTCATACATTCCAAATAATCCAAAATCCTTATCCCAAAAAATTATATTTATACTAATACTTGATATTCTATAGAATCTCAATGAATTTTTCTCCCTTATTAATGAAAAATATAATGGGTTATGATTTTAGTTTTTATTATTGGGTTAAAAACTAGTGGAAAAAATTTCCATTATATTAACTATGTTCACCCGAGTCAACACTCTCTATGAGACACAGTAGATAAATCAATTTTAATCCTATCAAAAATATTTTCCTAAATTATTCTCATGACTTTTTACATTAATATCAGAATCTAGTATTCATATTATTTATATTCAATTTTTATATAAAATCAAAGTTGACTATATTTTTCATTGTTTTTTATTGTTATACACCCCATGGTTCATATCTATTCCAAAATCTATAAACCAATATTTCATAATGTTAGAAAATAAAACACTAAAGGAGTGAAAATTAAAATACAAGTCACATTTTCTTTAAAAATATTATTAAACACTATATTTTAACCTATGTTTTTCAATGTTTGTCCTTTCCATTGGATTTGTAAAAATTCCACTCACTCAATCAATGATTCTAATATTATCTTCATTAACAACTCCATATTAAACAATATCTTAGATATAGTGAATCTTTATCTCAACATGTTATTACTTGAGTGTTCAACTGGGTTCAACGTAAGAAAAATAAGATAGTTATTATCATATAAAATCATTAAGGTAAGCCCCATGTACTCACTAAGAATTTTTAGTTTTTATTTTATTTCTATTAATTTAATTTAATTCATAGTAGTAGAATAATGTTAATTATTCATATTATTAAGTGATGTAGATTCATGTTTCATACTTAGATAAATAATGTTGTTTTAACTGATATAAAAATCTCTATCATAATTCAACTTTCTATCTATCACATATCTATCCAAATAGATATCATTGTATTTATTAAAATCCTGGTTTAGTCCCACTAAATAGAATAAACCATATTCATTGGTAGTTTTTATATAGCAAAATATCCTTTACAAATCCAATTCTTTTGATCACCTTAAAATAGTGATTCCTTCATAGACAACTTCACATATATATATATATATAATAAATTAGATACAAAAAACGAACTATCAGTATTATATAATGGCATGAATCCTTCTTCATTCCATTCTTAATTTCTACAAATTTTATACTCACCATGGTGAATATTGACACTTTTTAGGTACCTTTCAAATGAATGTTTTTCAATATTTCATAATATAGTTTATTTATGAGAAATATGGGTGATAACCTTATTGTTTCACCTATAACCTATAGTATTTGAGATTACTCTAATCATAGGAATATTATCTTCAACTTTCATGCCATTTAAATTTTTTTCAGTATTTAATATTACTATTATGAAATAGGATATCATGTATAAAAACTAAAATAAGGATATATTATTCCGTTTTTAAATTTCAATTTTTTTTAAAAAAAATATAAACATCCTCTTTCAAATTTGATTTTATTATTATTTATATGAAATGATTCATACCAAAAATAATATCATGTTTAACCCATATAATTAATTCCTTAAATAAAAATAATTATTTTTGTAATAATCGATCAAAAATAATATATTCAATTAATATTTAATACTTCTTTCAATGAACCATTTAATAATATTCTTGTTATTTCTATTTCAAAATTTTTATAAAATCTCTGAATAAGAATGACCATGAGTATCCAAACAACATTTATTCTCATATTTATATAAAATGTAACTTCTAAAAAGATCTATTATTCTTGGTTATAGACTTTTTAAACATGTAAGTATTTGTTCCTTAATAAGTTTCCACGGTCATGAGGCCATATTTTTTGATAAACATTTTGTTCTACCAAAAACCAATGAATTTTCACGTATTAATATTTTTTTGTTTTTAATATCGTAGTGGAAGCATAAAAACATTATAATTTATTTAGATAAACAGATATGGATGGGTATGTTTTGATTTTTTATTTAATTAAGAAAAAAAGTTTTACATTCTATATAATTGAAAGTTGAATCTCACATATATATCTATATATATATAAACTAATGATTCTAAACCTCATATATGTAAGAATAAAATATTTTATACGTGTTACTGAATACTATATTAATTTTAAATGTTTTCGAATGAATAAAATTTAAAATATTTCTGAGGGAAATTATAAAAATAATAATATAATAAAATATGTTATTATTTTCTAAAACCAAATTTAAATATATTTAATGAGGTTTATTTTTTGAGTATTTTGAGGATGCATGCCATATTTTATTAATATTTTTAGAAAATAATGATTGATTGATTTAGTAGATAATATGAATAAGAAAATACTTTTTTTAAATTTATATTTTAAAAATAGTTTGAATATTTTTTTTTGTTTATTAAACAGAAACAATAAGTGAAAAAGGATAGAAAAAATTGATTTGTATGTGGAGGGGTTTATAAAAAATATTTAGTGTAAAACTTTTTTGAGAGGGAAAATATAATATTCCATTACTATAATATCTAATGGATTGTGAGAGGAATGTGATCAAGGGATCAATTTTTATGGCATATTAATTGATTTAGGGTTTCTATTTAACACCATCTAGTTTCAATAGATTTATTTATTCGTGAGGAATTAATCAGGATTTTTGTAATGATCATTTTCATTATTCCTTTTAAACCATTCTAAATAGTAGGGATATTTTATGTTTCCATCAAACAAAAATGTGTTAGGAAACACTCTTGGGAAATGTATTATACAATACATATATTTTAATCATATTATAATAGTATTAAATCACCAATGATCCTTCTTTGACCAAAGAAATCATGAAATTATTAACCTATATCATAGGAATTTTTTTAAAAAAAAATTTATATCTTATATACAAGATTTTATTACAATATAAATTTTTGTATTTTCTTTAATCATTCACTGTTGAAAATATTTAATTATTTATGGTGGTCACATTTAGAATAAATTCTAAAAAATATGTCTTCAGTATTCAACTTCCTTCCAAATTTTATAATCAATTTTATTCCATGGCACCTCCATCGATGCCATAGAAAACTGGGTCCCATCTATATATCTTTTAACAGATTTACTTATTATTATTATTGAATTATATATCTAGTTTTTATAATAATTTTGTAAAATAATTTATGTTAATAATTATATTAATAGTACGATTATACAAACTCTTTCTATAATAAAATATCACAAATGATTTATTGGATAATTCTTTATTTCTTATCTCTTAATTTTATTGGTTTTAATGCTTCCATTATTGGGTTTAAACATATTAAGTGAGAATATACTATAATAAATACATATTAAAAGAAAACTTAAAATTATTTTAAATCATATAATTTAATACCGATGTTCCAATTTGAAAAGTTTTTCACCATATTGGTTGGATTGAATATTATCAAACATTTGTAGGATATTCTTAAGAATATTTAAGAGAGAAAAATGATGTTTTAATGAAACATTCTATAGAACTAAGAGACATTAGTGGAATATTCATTTATTACATAAAATAATACAAATTCTTACATTTTTACATGTATAAATGATATTATGAGGAATATCAAATACTTGAAAATAAATTTGTTAATTACATTGTTGTTAAAATGGTATTAATTTTTTTGTTTTAATATTTGTTGATAATTTTTTCTTAATAGAGATTAAATATTTGAAGAAACTATTTCAAGAAGAAATAAATATAATATTTTTTCTATATAATATATGAAAAGTTCATTTTAAAAAAATAAGAATGAAAATAAGAAAATTTACATCAACTGAATTGGGAATTCTGACTTATAGAGAAGAAAAAATATTCATTAACTAATTTTGAAAAGGATGAAAAAATTGATGAGGGGTATGAGAAATTCATGTCCTTTATCACTAATTGTTCATAAATTTAAAAATGATTAAAAAAAGGTATGTTTCATGAGAGGTTATTTAAGTGTGTTAAAGATATATTTTTTAGAGTAAACTATCCAATTATGAGGTATATAGATTTGGTAGCTGATTAAAATTAATAGGTTTTATGAAATGAAATATGGTAAAAATCTAAACTATTAGAAGTTTAAGAAATAAACTTTTAATAATAAGAGGTTCTTGAGAGTCATGATATTGATTTTGATGAATAATAAAGTGGATGATATTTCTATAAAATTTTATATTTTTGGGAGGAATATAATATTAGAAAACATAGAAAATTATTGGATCAATTACGTAACACAAATAATCTAAAAACATATTTGAGATGATAAATAAATCAACAATGGGAATATGAGGGAAAAAAAGACATATCATTTTTCCTGAACATAATTCCAGCAAAGAAAGATACTAGGATATTGATTTGTGGTATATAAAAGTTATAATATTATAGAGATTATTTTATAAAGAATATATATATATATATATATATTAAATATCTGAGGCTAATTGTTGATAAAAGTGTAGAAAAATATAAAATTTGTAAAGAATATAATGGAAAATAGGAATCAATATTAAAACAGATAAATAAATCTTAATCACAATATCATAATAAAAAATTTACCTTGTTTTAGATGAGGTAATAATATTATAATATTATGGTGGTTATGGTCAAATCGTCAAATACTAGTGATGTTGTAAACCTAATGAAAATGTAAAAATTTAATCTCTAAATCAAAATTTATTTCTAAGTATTTCCATTATTACTAGTGGTAATAAGGTAGATTCTAAATAATTTTAGTTCAATAAAAATAATGAAAACCCTATAATTATTTTAGAAATGAATTTTCCTATTAATTAAAAAATTATTTCCTTGAAATAGAGTCAATCTTTGGATAAATTTTTATCTTGAAATTAAGAAATAG
Source organism: Viscum album (assembly GCA_963277665.1). Classification (NCBI taxonomy): domain Eukaryota; kingdom Viridiplantae; phylum Streptophyta; class Magnoliopsida; order Santalales; family Viscaceae; genus Viscum; species Viscum album. The sequence continues at coordinate 1,860,847,090 of OY728119.1, forward strand.
TATTTTTAAAAATATTATATGATTTTATAAGAACAATATTATTTGGAAGTGGTTGTTGCGGTAGATTTTAATGGATGGAAGCCTACTATTTTTGGTACAAAATATAATTTTTCTAGAGTAAAAGGAATTAATGGTTTTATTGGGTGCAACATAATGTATTTGTGTAATGAGAATATTGTTTAAAATATGAATTATCACAAGAGAATTGAATATTTGTTAGATGATTTTAGAATATTTAATCAATAAGGTTATACTAATAATAATTGTTTTAAAATAATTTTATACCATGTATAAAAAAAATTTGGAGTTGCAAATTTTCTATGAATATAAAAACATGAGAGATCCTTTTTGTTGAATTTATTTTATAAGGAATGGGTAAAGATAATCCATGGATTTTTGGTAATCATTATTTACCTCATATGATTGAAGATACAGAAATTATTAAGAATATTGGAATTTATATTATAGGTTTAATTAATTTTGATAATTATTTTTACCTAAAATCATAAGAGTATGAGTTGATAATACATTATCTTAAAAATTGAATAATAAAAAATTCTGTTTTGTGGATGGGTAGATCAATAATCTTTAAAAAATATTAGTTTGTGAAATTATTTAAAAGAATTCATTTTCACAAGAAAAATATTCATTAGAAAAAATTTTAAAGAGGGAAGATATATCCTATAGAAAGAAAAATCTATTATAAATTTAATTATGATTATTAATGAAAATAATAATGTTTATTTTTTGAGAAATAAGATATTTTTTTAGATAAGTCTTGAAATATTTTCAAGGATTCATGAGAAAAAATTCTAAGGGAGAATATGTAAGAGGTATTTCAAAACTAAAAAGGAGTAGAGATATCTATTATGAGTCTTTTCAAAAATAAATATGGTGTTTATTATAAAAAAGAGAGTGGAGATATAATCCATTATTATATTCTAGTTTTTTCATCTAATGAAAAAACAATATACCAATAGTGAAAATTATTTAATTTAGTTTGTTAATTATTTCACAAATATAACTTCGGTTTTATTAATGAAATACAATTTTAATGTAATTGAAATGTTCAAGTATTTTGGAATAGGTGTTAAAAGAAAGTTTGGTCATTTATTAAGAATTGATGGACACATAAGGGAGGGGAATATAGAACTAATTCATTTGAATAATATATTTCACAGTTTTTTATCAAATATGAATAAAACACTATATATACTCCATAGAAAAATTAATTTATAGAATTAATGAAAATATGATAAGTGGAAATGGGATAAGCCATGAAAGATGGATATGAAATTTTAATATTATTTCCTTGATAATTTATATAAATAACTAATCAAATTAAAATTAGATTTTTCCTTGGATACATTGAGAAAAATTACTATTTATGAGATATGGTTGATGAAGAAACCAAAAGTGAAATACATTAATGTTTGTGATAGTCCTAATTTAAAGAATATTAAAAATATAAATTTTAACAATTTGATTATAAAGAAGAAAAGTTTATTTATATAGGTTATTTATAATATATAATTTCCAAAAAGAAATATACTAATATAAATCATATGGTTTGATCTGATAAAACATTAATATTACAAAATTATAAAACCATTCTGAGTGAGCTCCATCACAATATTTATGAAAAGAATGATGATGCCTATTTTTTGAATCAAGGAAATGTTATTGATGTGGAAGCTATATATTAAAAAAAATATTGATATAGATCATACAATTAATAAGTAATGTTCCTCAAAAATATAAAAACAGATATATAAAATATTGAACAAAACCGTGGATGATGAATATTTCATGGAAAATTTATAAGAACATGGGAAATGTTTCAAAGTCTAAACATCTATAATAAATTAACATTGATATTTATAATTAAACCCCAATTGTTTGAATGATTTTTTCAATATAAATAATGGTATATTGCTCTAAATAAAAAACTATGTCAAATAGAAAAGAAGGCTATATAGGATCATATTTCATGTCCAAAATGAATTAATTTCACTGGTAGAATGTTGGTGTTTAAAAATAAACTCAATTATTTTGGGGAAGCTTTAGGATGTAAAAATATTTTTTTGTGAGGGATACTCTCAAATAAATGGTATTGATTTTAATGAAATTATTTATTCATATATATGACATGATTCTATATATATTTTAATTCCCATTATTGGAAATACAATTTAACATTTTTGTCAAACATATGTTTTTTATTCATTCTTGAGTGGTGACATAGAGGAATAATTAAAAATTGGGAAACCTAATTATTTTATATAGAATATTGGATGTAATATGATTTAAGGTTTTTAAAAATATTAATTTTTATTAAAATTGAGAATAAATATTATATTTTAATAGTGGATTAGTTCATGAATGTTAGGATTCTTTTCAATATAAATGATAATAATAATTTATATATAATGGATAAAAGCACATATACTCTTATATTCGTTATTTATATGAATGGAAATATTTATTATGGATATATGGAGTGAACCATTAAAGAATTTATAAAAAAATTATTTTATGGGGTTAACTATTAAAAGTAAAATTATTTATGGGATTTCCCATTCTATGATAATATTGTTCTTTATATCTCTCTCGAGAGTGATATTCAAAGGAACTATTGTTAGGATCACTTTGGGATGCTCATACTAGGGGGGCGGGGGGTAAATCAAGGTGGAATGAATTTTTATCACTTTGAAGCATTTAACCATTTTAATACCTCTATCTCTTATTCAGTGATTGGTTATATTATCTTATTGACTGAAAATAACCATTTTTGTCTATTTTTGGGAGAGAGAAAAAAACAGGCACTACAATCATGGAGGTCTAAACAAATGAGAGACAAGAGTTTCATTAACCACATGATGAAGCCCCTCCCTTGGAAAGGAACCTAAAGAAATAAAAGAGGAAATACGTTGACCCAATGAAGCCAAGGAAGCCAGGAAGTCTGCAACCCTATTTCCCCCGCCATGTGTAGATGACTTCCACGTGATTGCCCAACAGTTCTCTCGATCTTCTCATAAGGAATTCAATTTTCCATGAAGCAGACCTTGTGCCCAAGAGAGCTTGATGAAGAATAAGAGAGTCTGTCTCCACTGTACTGATGAGTATACACCTCTCATGACATAGCTCCAGGCCGGTGACTAGTTCCTGAACATCTACATGGAGTACCTCACCTCAACTGTAGAATGACATAAAGGTTGCTAATACAGCTCCTACATGGTCTATGATGACACCCCCGCCTCTCATATCCTCCCCAAGGAGTGATCTGTCAGTGTTCAGCTTCAGCCCAGTGTGCGGGGTGTTCCAGCGAACCCAGTGACCCTACCCCGCTGTAGTGGTGCGATTGAAAATTGAGAATATTGTAATGGGATTTCTTACTGAAGGATCCTCCTGGAATGTGATGCAAAAATAAACCCAGTCTAGTATAATATTCCGCGATTTGAAGATGATACTTACCCAAAATCCTTTCAAGGCCTTTGGCCTTGCCTCATTCCTAGCCGTCCAATGAACCCAATACCCCGCCATTAAGAAAATGGCCCTTACCTTCCTCTCTGGTCCCTTGGCTCCTGTTCCATGAAACCAGCCTCTACGAAAAGCCTCCAATGACCCCCCCTGCCTGCTCCACCAAACACCATCCTTGAAATCCTTCCAGACCTAGTTTTCCCATTCACTATTGAAAAAGAGATAATCCACTGATTCAGTACTAGGATTATAGTATCACCAAAACATAGATTCAATACTCACTCCCATATGCTGGATATTATCCTCAGTAGTTAAAGCTTGATTCCTCACTCTCCAAAGAAGAAATTTAAATTTATTTGGGATCTCCTTACATCACAACGTCACTCTATATGGGTATTATGTAAAAGTACTCCTCCTTGCACGACTAAAGTCTTTAATTGGGAACCACCCAGACACACTATCCATAAACGGTAGTCTATCCGGGTTCTCATTTAACACAATATTATTATGTTTCATGACATGATCCTCCTAAATAATGGCCGAAAGAAACGCAGGATGATCACAAGCCTACATAAGTGAAATATTTGGTGTGGGGAAGCCCGAGGACCACAAGCGTCCATCCCCCCAGTTTTGGAGCCAGAAATTGAGATCCCCCTATCCCACCTTCCATATATATTGGTGAATCCGAAAATCCAAATACGGTTGAACCAGCCTCTAAATCATAGATGTCCTTAGCCTTTGATCCTCCACATTTAACCCATATCTTCCTTGCATAGTCCTACACCAATCTGTTCTCCCTTCTAGCACCTCCCATGAATGTTTGGAATGAAACCCTTGCATGGTCATTGATACACTCCTTACATTGATTCCCCCCTCTGCAAAATATCTGGCTAGCCGCTTCCCCGATTCCCAATGATGTCGGCCTTCCATTTTCCCATACCAAATAAATAACACCATGATCATTTCCAAAGTAGCAACCATAGATTTGGGAACCTTCAAAGTGGAAAATATATGCAATAAAATTGACACAAGGACACTATTCATGAGGGTGATTCAACCTCCAAAAGATTGAAATATGTTCTTCCAATTTAGAATACGCCATGTGATCTTGCTAACTATTTTGTCAAAGTGATGAATTTTGATAGATAAAGGGCTCACTGGGGCCCCTAGATACTCCATTGGAAAAAACCCCCTTTTAATAATTATGACCGCTTCCAAACCCCTAACCCTTCTTTCCGAGACATGTCGGCCAGTATAGAAGAGACTCTTTTCCTTGATAACCACCTGACCACTACACTTATAATAATCCTCAAGGACTCCCAACATCCCCTAAACCAACCTTCGACATCCATTCAGAAACAACATTGTGTCACCTGCATACATTAAATTGTAGATGTCAGCAATTCTATACCAAGTATGAAAGGGAATAATCTTTCCCACTCGTATACCCTAATTAAGATAATTACTTAGCACATTTTGGGAAAAGGATGAAAAGAGTTTGGGAGAAGGGGTCCCCCTGCCTGAGTCCATAGAAGGCCTTGAAAAACCCAAACTGCCTTCCCATGAATGAGGTAGAGATCCAGGGTGAATTGAAGCAACCAAAAAGGAGATCACTGTTCCAAGTAGAGAATCCCATGAAAACCAACACCCTGAGAATAAAATTCCACTCCATTCGATCATAGGCCATAATCATGTCCATATTGATGATCAGATTACCCCCAAAGGACATGTTATAAATATCACTAATCAATTCCTACACCACACAAATTTCCCCCTGAATGGACATCCCTTTAATAAAAATATTCTACTCTGGGGCCACCGATGAATCTAAGTGAGGATCCATCCTCTTATTAAGGATGCTGGCCAGGACCTTGTTGGGTATATTACACATGCTGATCGGACGGTATTGATCATTGGACTGGGGATTGCACAACTTAGGAATTAGAACCATCTTCGTTGCGTAAGCAATACGAGGCAAGTTCCCACCTATGAAAAAGTCTCAGACTATCCACACTAAATCCACATTGATTATATCCCATGACACCCTATAAAAAGGCACTGGGAAGCCATCAGGACCTGGTGTGCTATCTGGGTTCAATGTCCAAATCGCCTCATGCACTTCCCCTTTCTCCGGGACCCTTCTTAGAACAGAATTGAAATCCTCCAAGCCACATCTTGGAATCTCCCCAAATAAGTCATCATTTCCGTACTGTAAAACCCCAACCATGCCAGGGATGGGGTCAGCCAATAATTATATGATCCTCGCATTTTCCATTCCACCCACTTCATCTGTATCACTATTAAAAGATCCATCACCCCAAAGAATGTTTGGCCTTTGGACACAATTCCTCTATTTAATTCAAGCATGGAAGTGGCCCATATTGCGATCTCCATCACCTAACCAATGAACCCTCACACCTTCACGATCCACCCGCTCCTGCCATAGCAGAGAATCAATGAGAAAATCCTTCTTGTGCCTCAACATAGAAAAGGTAACCTCTTACCACCCCTGTTCTTGATCAGTCTCCAAATGGCCAACCTCCAGGCTGACCTCCAATAGATCCTTGTCTCGAGCAGGGAGGACCTGCCTCCAATGCCTTAGCAGAGTCTTAAAACTACTATGTTTATTGTGTATGATGATCACAGGATTTCCCAAGTGATGAATACTCCATGATTCCCGATCCACTTCAAGGAAACCTGGATCCTCCACCCATGATGTAGGGAAACGGACCTGATCCCCCCTTGACTCCCCTGTATTTAAACACAGACAAAGAGGGGAGTGATCCGAAAGACATCTCCCAAGATGAACGACTTTGGAATTAGGAAACAAGGATAGGTAAGCCTCATTCATCAAACAACAATTGAGATGACACCACATACGCCTCGCTCTACGCAGATTATTGCACCATGTATAGGAACTTCCCTCATATCCCATATCCATCAGGCCATTATTGGTCATGAAATAAACAAAATATAGACTTTCTATCCTTGGGAAGATACTACCCCCCTATTTGTCCTCTGGACTAGCTACTACATTGAAGTCACCTACGATAACCCATAGATGAATGCCTGGATTTATGCCATCCAGATCCCTCCATAAAGCCTCTCTAGCATGTTCATTACAATGTAAATATTTGAAAGATAAACGGATCAACTGAGGCCCTACCACAATCTTCGTGGTGTGTGACAAATCAGACACACTATGGACATCGACCCTAATATGGTCTTTCCAAAACATCCAAATATGGGAAATGGGGGGATCCTGCTGCATGAAACCTTGGACTCTCAGCCTCTGAGCATAGTCCTTAACCATTCAAGTCAAATTCTTTGGTTAATGAATCACTACCAAGGATAATGCATTATTCCTGAGTTCATTGGAGATGAAATCTGATTTTTCACGGGCCCCATGACCCCGGGCGTTCCAAATTAATGCATTAGAAATAGACACACCCACGTATGGCTTTGTCCCCAGACTCCTGGACCTTAAGAGAAAGAGATGGTGATGGAGAGAGGACCTCACTAATCCTCTATTGAGATCGAGTACAAATGCTACTCTGCACCAGCGGACAGACACCCACTGGGGATCACCAGCTTGCTGAATTTCCCTTGTGAAGAACCTCTGGAGACATACAGCTCTGTTGCTCCAACATTCTCATCTGAACCCCATGCAACCTGTGAGATGCTTGTGGCGACGAGAAAGACTGAACCATACCTGGTGACGATGGTGGAGATGAAACCATAGGCATCACATAAGATTTACTGAACGAATAGGGCATTGTGGATTCACCTACCTCAATACCTTGATCCAACAACCGAACCTCTGAGATGCTAATGAAGGATCGAGGCCCAAAATCCATAAAGGCCGAAGAAGGGGAACAAGACAAACACGGAGCCCTACCTTAATAAATAAGTAACCCCTCCCACTGTAAATGAATGGATGATGACTTTTTTACTGCATTGAAGACAACCACTTCACTGTACGGAGAAGCTGACCCTTTGGCCGAGGGAGGTTGCTTGGATGAGGAAGCCACAAAAGACAGACCTGGAGAAGCCACACAATTAACCTTATCGAGACCATTCGAAACTGAAGATTAAGGGCCAAAAGACTTCACTTCTGAAGTTGAGGAATCCTATGGAGGAGAGCCACCCACTCGAGCCTTGAGACACACCTGCAGAGAATGGCCCGAGAGATGAAAAAATGAGCAGAAGTGGGGAAATACTGGATGAACCAGAGGTTGACGGCGATCTAAAGTTCCTTCAATCCTGACGATTATGTGATGATACAGTGGTTGAGAAATATCCATATCCACACAAATTATCGCAACATACGCCCCTGCCAAGTTGAGAGTCCTCTCATTCGTGCAATGAAAGGCCCCCAAGGAATCCCCAATCACTTACAGAAAACTTTCGGACATCAACAGGAGGGGAAGCCCTGGAATGGAAACCCAAACCGCCACTCTAAGGCTTTAGAGACTAGAATGAGCCTCCATTGACCATCAGAAAAGGTAGAATATCCACTAACCCACACACCATGGGCTCCAGCACCAAGCATTCACGAAATCATCCCTAGATGCCAGAACAATGGAGAAACCATTACGATCTAAGATTGATACAGAGGCTGGGAGATCCAAGCCCCAATGTCGAACACAGTACTAGAACACGGTGAGAGGAGGCATGTCAGAGCCAAAGTATGCTACCAAATTCTGTTGATGATCTGAAGATGATGTCGTAAAACAAGCTACAGGGACCACCAAAACTGGACAACCATTCTCTGAAAAAGAGACCGCAAAATGAGTCACCGCTGCAACCTTCGTATCCAAACCTCGGACCAGAGGATAGTGAAGAAGAGCATCCTTAAAATATCTATGAAGCCACCCCAAGCCATAATCAACCCCAGGAGGGCTGAGAGGAAACCCTCCGACAAGAGCTGGAGCATCGGGCGAGACTAGAGCGTCTGAATTCATTTTTTCCTAGAGGCTCTTAGAGGTATCATCAATATATTATCTTATTCACCATTGGTTATAACACATGAAAAATAATTAATATTAGACATGGAAAACCATGGGTTTTTAATATGGTTCACCTCAAATGTGGATGACTATATCCTATGTATATTGTGGTTATTTTCCCACAGACACACAACTTTCCTTTTATGATCAGAATCCACAGTTAAGGGTTTGGCCATGAACTTGTTCTAATATCACCAAATAGGCCAAATTAATGATTAATCATTAAATAAAAATAATATATGATATCATTATAAACCTTATAAAGTGATATAAATTATTAGAAAAATATTATTCTCTACACTACAATGAATTTGATCAACTTCGTAGAAATGTAGACAACAAAAAGGGACTCATTGAATACAAAAATAAAAAGGATACCTCATATATATATAAATCAATTATGATACATGTTATTCTTATTAATTAATTTTTCAGAATAATATGATCAGTCTAAATAAAATTTATCTCTTAGAGTTATCTAACCCAAATAATAATTATCAAATACTAGATCGGTCATAAATTCTTCTTATATTTTTTTTGTATTTTTCAAAAAATATGTAATGCCAAATTACTATGTCATATTCACCAAGTATCATCATGAAATAATTTCATATATAACATTAATTGAATATCATCAATATCTCATCCATGTACAATGTTTATTATATATGGAATATTCAATCCCCGTCATTATTCTTGGTAAAAAACACAAAGTACAGAATAATAAATGTCTTTTATGGATGTGTGCACTTTTATGTACTATTTCATACATTGGTTAATACATTCACATGTTTACAGAATTTATTATTATTATTCTTCATGAAATATTTGTTATTTTTACTCACTTCTACCCATGCAAACTAGAATGATTCACATAAAAAATACGTGGGTGCTTGACCCTGTTCGCATAAAGGATTTATGTGGAAAGATCATGTGATCCAATACAGTCTTCTACATTATACTAGGTTATCCTAAGGGATATCAGAACATAGATTTTATAAAATATTCTGGCTTTGATGTATCTAATTTCTATTCATGTATAATTATCCATGGGTTCTTACATATTTTTATTCTTCACGTGGACAAGAAATACAGGTTCTTCCTTTGTGTAACTGGGGAGGTCAAAGTTTCTTCTCCATCATGTGAATGTATCATAGTTGATTTCATCTATCTTGTTCATTGGTTCATGTATGAAAGATTAAAATTATTTTGTTATAGGTTTCTCAAAATAGTTCATCAATATATCTTAACATTAAGTCTATGGATTTATAGATGATAAAGAACCACATACTCTCCTTTGAGTTTTATGTCAATTTAATAATGACATATATTCATCAAGATCTTAGGATCTCCTTAATATTAAAAATTATAAACTCTCAAACTATTTATTATCATGTTATGATGGATTGAATACATGATCACATGATTATATTTGGTTGATCTTACGACACTTAGATGGATGAACAGTAATAAATTAATGATGGATTCACGCGTTGGAAGCTGGAATGACATAATAATTATGTGTACAATATATTTCATGAGAAGTCCTAGAGATTTTAGAAATTGTTTCACTTGATTGTGTGACATATCAGTGGATAGTCGATATCATAATCCTTAATCTCATAGGATAGATTTTGTTGATGTGAATAATTATCCTAAATAAACATGCCATATCTTCTCTTCTCATAAATAAGATTATTCTTATGGTTATGGAATATATTTATGATGTATATTTCATGCATAATAATATGCATGTTATAGCGACCCGACCTTTTCATACATTACTATTACATCATTTAAAAGATAAACAACATAATAGTATTACACATGGAGGATCCAGAGGTTTAGTGTCTTGGGAAACTAGGACAACACATAACAAGTACAACATCAAGCATAAAAATTCATTTAATCTCTTCTTCTATAGCTTCTTAGTAGAACTTGTCCTCTCCTTAGTACATGTAGCCACCTCAGTATATACATCAAAAGGGGTGAACTAAAATCCCAGTAAGAGGATAGATAAGAACAATATAGCATGGTGTGAGCATAATCATGACATTGGAAGACGATCTTGAACATGAGAGGAGTATAAACAATAAACTTGAAATGTGGAAAAGCATAAAAATGAAACAGCATGTCTTAGTGGTTAACTACCACACATACTTGTGAAAAAAGTTAGCATCATGTTCACACATCATTTCACATTTACTCATGAGGTTAATCACTTTACCCAATGCATTGGAGCACTATATAATTCCGGGCGCACCCGTCACATTTAAACATTCATATTGCGCTATATAATTCCGGGCACACCTGTCACATCATAACATTATCATTATCATGCTTGCCGCATAGAACACATATAAAACATTTACATAAATATCCCATGTAAAGGAATGGTTTTCATCTCATAATAACATATTCATAAGCTTTGGGTTCCCAAAATAAAGAGGGAACAACATACTTGATATAAGAACCGTCAACCTTGAATGAGAGGTAAAATGTGAGATCTTTAAAGAAGAGTTATTTTGGAAAACATTTTGATGGACATAAAAACCAGTGACAAACATTTATATCCCTGAAAAGTAAAGGAAATGATGAACAAATGATCTTTGAGGAGTAACCATATAAAAAATGTAGTGAAAGAGGGAGAACCCGAAGGAAGAAAATTGGGTTCGAGATTTCCCCTTACCTTGTACTCGAGTGCCTCCTTCTCTTTAATGTCCTGTATAATGACATTATATTCATTAATTAGAAATTATATAACCTTTTATACATTAATAGGGTTCATTCGGGTTTCATTATTTCATATTATGTTCCTTTGGATGACTTATAGAGTTTAGAAACATTGATCCGGGATGTTCGTTTTTATGGTTTTCTTGAGCGGTCCACTTGTATTCTTAAATTGATGTTTGGGTAGATCATGGGTAAGCATCCAGAACTGATATTACATGTTATTAATGATATTAAAGAATCTTGAATGATTTTATAATGAGTTATATTAGATCCATGTGGCCGAATCATTAGATAAGAATTAAATGAAGATTATTTGGCAAAATTTGACCGGTTTTTGGATCACAACCAACTCATTTTAACTTTTCACTTAGTAGTATGGCCATAGGTTATTTCCAGAACTTAAAATAGAACCTAATACATATAACATATTCTGTTTCAACCATAAAAATGGTTTCATGACCATATTTGAAGGTAGAAATGGAAGAAGAGAATATGTCGTTTTTAAAGGTGATAAATTATCACCACATGAACAACGTTCTCATTAATAAAATAAAAGGAAGAGGGAAAAGGTGTGGGGTGATATAATATACCATTAGAATCATAAGATTACTGAATATGTATAATACTGGAGATAAAAAACAATTTTGATGAATATAGGTAGGGAGATATCAAGAAAGGAACTTGAACTTGAAAGGAAATTAAAGGAGAAGAGGGAGGGAAATTACCTTTAGAATCCTCCTCTTAAGAACCTCCTTAAGGGCCAATGATTGGTCTTTTGATGAGACCAGGAGCTCTTGGACATGGGGAAGGGTTAGGAGAGATGATTGGGAAGATATTAGACAATGCTTGACGCTTTAGAGGTGTGGTTTGGCAAGAGGGAGGGGAGGGCTTATTTATACATGAGGAGGGGGGTGTTTTTGGCATAAAATATTAAATAAAATAATATATCATAAGTTAGACTTGTAATAGTAGTTCTTTGACATCCTAAATCATATATTAATATAATAAAATTCGTTTTAGGCTTTAACCCTTATTTATAATCCGAATTCATTACTTTATTAAAAGGAAAGTGATAGAAAGAGAAAAAGACACTTTAAGAAATCACATTTTTGACTTTAGGCTTTGGAAAGTTCTTTTTAGGTTTGAGAATTGAATTTATTGTATTTCAAGGAAAAATTTATAAAATTTAATATTTTTTGGCCGAAACTAAAGTTCTAGAATGTTTATGTCATCATTATATCATTAATGATGCAATTTAGTGTACACCGATTATGCGAAAAACTGTATTTTTTACTATTCACCCGAAAATTGAAGTATTTCAGAATAAACCCAAAAATTTACCCCTACCATTTTTCGACATGTAGATTCCAAAAATGATGTCCATTTTTCACAAATAATTTTCTAAATATCATTAATTTAATATTTAATTAAAACCATAATTTACTTAAAAAACAGTTTTTAATATTAAAACTGATTTTGCAGTTCTTTCAAAAATTACTTAGGGTCTTATAAAATTATCTAAAAACTATTAGACATTGATTCAATGAATATATTTCAGGAATATAAATATTCTTTTGAATTATTTAATTAATTATAATTAATTATTTATGACTTATAAAATACCAAAAACGTTTACTAAGGTCAAATTATCACTTTCTATGATGTCTAAATTTTATTTTATTAATCATAGGTAATGTTACTCATATTTACTATTCCTAAGGGTCATATTTCTATTCATAAGGGTAGGTTACTATTCACCAAAAATTATTTTTGTTTCATTAGACTCCAAAAACTATCTTGAACACAACCGTGTGTGTCGGATTTTTAAAATTCCAAACATAGGGGTGACAAAATTATGTTTAAAGGTCACTTATCACTTAGTAGTTCATTATTTTGTGTTTTTATGACATAGATATAAGAAGGTAATTTTCCATTGAAAAACTTTGGGTTGTTACATTCTTCCCCCCTTAAGAAATTTCACCCCCGAAATTTCACTTTACACAAACAGGTGAGGGTACTTCTCCTTCATTACCTCTCCTGGTTCCCACCATTTTCTAAAATAGAAAAGGATAGAACAAAACATAACTAAAATAGTCATTAATAACTTATTAATTTAAATAATTATACCAAAAACATAACATATGGGATCCCTAGGTAAATGTCTTTGTGTGCATATTTGTACTTAGTCTCATGCTAGAGGTTTTCTTTAGGGTTCACTAATCCTAATTCCCAAATTAACTAAACCTTTCCTCTGATACCAACTATAGAGACCCAGCCTTTTAATACATTAATATTACATCATTTCAAAGATAAACAACATAATAGTATTACACATGTAGGATCCAGAGGTTTAGTGTCTTGGGAAAACTAGGACAACACATAACAAGTACAACAGCATGCATAAAAATTCATTTAATCTCTTCTTCTGTAGCTTCTTAGTAGCACTTGTCCTCTCCTTAGTACATGTTTCCACCTGAGGATATACATCAAAAGGGGTGAGCTAAAATCCCAGTAAGAGGATAGATAAGAACAATATAGCATGGGGTGAGCATAATCATGACATAGGAAGACGATCTTGAACATGGGAGGAGTATAAACAATAAACTTGAAATGGGGCAAATCATAAAAATGAAACATCATGTCTTAGTGGTTAACTACCACACATACTTGTGAACAAATCTAGCATCATTTTCACTCATGATTTCACATTTACTCAGGAGATTCATTACTTTACCCAATGCATTGGAGCGCTATATAATTCCGGGCGCACCCGTCACATTTAAACATTCATATTGCGTTATATAATTCCGGGCACACCGGTCACATCATAACATTATCATTATCATGCTTGCCACATAGAACACATATCAAACATGTAAATAAATAACCCATTTAAAGGAATGGGTTTCATCTCATAAAAACATATTCATAAGCTTTGGGTTCCCAAAAGAAAGAGGGAACAACATACTTGATATAAGAACCATCAACCTTGAATGAGAGGTAAAATGTGAGATCTTGAAAGAAGAGTTCTTTTGGAAAACATTTTAATGGACATAAAAACCAGTGACAAACATGTATATCCCAGAAAAGTAAATGAAATGATTAACAAATGATCTTTGAGGAGTAACCATATAAAAAATGGAGTGAAAGAGGGAGAACCCGAAGGAAGAAAATTGGGTTCGAGATTTCCCCTTACCTTGTACTCGAGTGCCTCCTTCTCATTAATGTCCTGTATAATGACATTATATTCATTAATTAGAAATTAAATAACCTTTTATACATTAATAGGGTTCATTCTGGTTTCATTATTTCATATTATGTTCCATTGGATGACTTATAGAGTTTAAAAACATTGATCGGGGACGTGCGTTTTTATGGTTTTCTTGAGCGGTCCACTTGTATTCTTAAATTGATGTTTGGGTAGATCATGGGTAAACATACAGAACTGATATTACATGTTATTAATGATATTACAGAAGCTTGAATGATTTTATAATAAGTTATATTAGATCCATGTGGCCGAATCATTAGATAAGAATTAAATGAAGATTATTTGGGCTAATTTGAGCGGTTTTTGTATCACAACCAACTCATTTTAACATTTCACTTAGTAGTATGGCCATAAGTTATTTCCAGAACATAAAATAGAACATAATAAATTTAAAATATTTTGGTTCAACCATAAAAATGGTTTCATGACCATATTTGAAGGTAGAAATGGAAGAAAAGAATATGTCGTTTTTGAAGGTGATAAATTATCACCACATGAACAACGTTCTATTTAATAAAATAAAAGGAAGAGGGAAAGGGTGTTGGGTGATATAATATAACATTAGAATAATAAGATTACAGGATATGTATAATTATGGAGTTAGAAAACAATTTTTATGAAGATAGGTAGGGAGAGATCAAGAAAGGAACTTGAACATGAAAGGAAATTAAAGGAGAAGAGGGAGGGAAATAACCTTTAGAATAATCCTCTTAAGAACCTCCTTAAGGGACTATGATTGGTATTTTGATGGGACCAGGAGATCTTGAACGTGGGGAAGGGATAGAAGAGATGATTGGGCATAGCTTAGACAATTCTTGAAGCTTGAGAGGTGTGGTTTGGCAAGAGGGAGGGGAGGGCTTATTTATACATGAGGAGGGAGGTGTTTTTGGCATAAAATATTAAATAAAATAATATATCATAAGTTAGACTTGTAATAGTTGTTTTTTGAAATCCTAAATCATATATTAATATAATAAAATTTGTTTTAGGATTTAACTCTTCTTTATAATCCTAATTCATTACTTTATTAAAAGGAAAGTGAAAGAAAGAGAAAAAGACACTTTAAGAAATCACCTTTTTGACTTTAGGCTTTGGAAATTTTTTTTTAGGTTTGAGAATTGAATTTATTCTATTTTAAGGAACAATTTATGAAATATAATATGTTTTGGCCGAAACTAAAGTTCTATAATGTTTATGTCATCATTGCATCATTAATGATGCAATTTAGTGTACATCGATTATGCGAAAAACTGTATTTTATACTATTCAACCGAAAATTGAAGTATTTCAGAATAAACCCAAAAATTTACCCCTACCATTTTTCTCCGTGTAGAATACAAAAATGATGTCCATTTTTCAAAAATAAGTTTCTAAATATCATTAATTTAATATTTAATTAAAACAATAATTTACTTAAAAAAACAGTTTTTAAAATTAAAACTGATTTCACAGTTCTTTCCAAAATTACATATTGTTATATAAAATTATCTAAAAACTATTAGACATTGATTCAATGAATATATTTTCAGGAAAATAAATATTCTTTTAAATTATTCAATTAATTATAATTAATTATTTATGACTTATAAAATACCAAAAACGTTTACTAAGGTCAAATTATCACTTTCTATGATGTCTAAATTTTATTTTATTAATCATAGGTAATGTTACTCATATGTACTATTCATAAGGGTCATATTACTATTCATAAGGGTAGGTTACTATTCACCAAAAATTATTTTTGTTTCATTAGACTCCAAAAACTATCTTGAACACAACTGTGTATGTCGGATTTTTAAAATTCCAAACATAGGGGTGACAAAATTATGTTTAAAGGTCACTTATCACTTAGTAGTTCATTATTTTGTGTTTTTATGACATAGATATAAGGAGGGAATTTTCCATTGAAAAACATTGGGTCATTACATATGTATTATTCACTTCACTTTTCTTTGATCAATAGAGATAGATAAAATTCTGTTATTAGAATCTTTCATGCAGATCCTGTGATGGTTGAATGTTGAAAATGAATATATGACATAAACTCATGTGGAATGATAGACTATACATACTATATACAAGATATTAGGCCATCCATGTTTTATAAATTAGTTTTTTAATAGAGTAAAAAAAGTTCATGTTTTAGCCCCACATCTATCTTTCAAAAGGTTAACTTATACTTAGTAATACTCTCTACTCCACTGATCTCTAGAGCTAACACTGGGGTCAACTCTTAGAAACACTATGCAAATAAATCATATTGTCAATTCCCCAAAAATAAATGGTCCATGGGTACATACATGTTCATGAAATGTGTCCATTCTATGCTCTTACCGTGCATGATACATGTGAGTGCAATTCAATTCTACTCTCTACCCCCATGGATGGCCGACCAGGATAGTACTCCTATAAGGCTGATCATACTCTCACATGTGTGGGATTGACATCTCTGAGCTATGGTTCAATTTTTTAGTAAAAACTCATAAAATATATAGAAATTTCCATGCATTAAATTTTCAAGCCAACTCAAACACCCTCTCCTAATATGATTCAAGATGAAAAAGATAAATGTATTTTCACATGTCCTTCAAAAAAATTCCACCTTCATAAGTCTTCCAAAATATATTCTTCATATGAAATCATTAATAAATTATTTATCTTCATATATTATGATGTTTTAAACTATTTGAAACACTTTTGAATATGTTCATTAATCAATAAATATCTATTCCTTAATTGAAAGAACATAATTTAATTCACCCAAAAATATAAAATGTGACCTTTGAAATTATTATAGATGTAACTAATTAAAAATCTAATGAAATTCCACAATTCATAATGAATTATTTGTACCCTAAAAAATATCACAAAAAAATTCTATAAAATTTTTTAGAACATCAATATTCACACATGACTAGTATTGTAAACACCAAAACAGAATTACAAGTTATTATATATCTTCAATATATATATTAACATCATGTGCTTCATCAGTTACTGAATTATTAAAAAAAAGAACACAAAAAAAGTGGGATCATTAATCTCCCCCTTTATATTTATTATAAATAAAAAGTTAGAAAATATGATGTCAATATGTTCTTTTTATTTCTTCTCATATTCATTTTTTTTATTCTCTCCCCCTTGATGATAAAAACTAAAAATTAACCAAGAGAATATTGCATCATTTATTTATTAATTTGTGTACCAAAAATTATTCCACTCTAACATTATGTGATCAATTATTTTTGTAGAACCGAAGGGGGTTTAATTTAGATATCAATTACTTCCATTATCAATTCAGATTATAATACCAATTGATACATCATAACTTATCCATTTTCTCACAGACTATTCAATTTATTCCATTTAGATTATAATTTATTGTTACAAATTGAGAGTATGAATTTTGAAATTTTCTCATACCTCTTGTAATAAAAATTTTAATGATGAAATCATCCTGAAATTATAGAAAAAACACATCACAGAAAATGAATTCCATTATAATATGCAGGAAATGATCAATAAATTAACCCTAGATATTATTCCAGATTCTCTTATTCATGTCATAGATTCATTTAATTTATCTCCCTTTTTATCTAAATTCATATTTTATTAAAAACTATAGAGTGTTCCTGCATACCACCTTAATGAGTTGTGGACATGTACCTTCTAGATATATTAGTTTTGAATGATATATAATTATCTGGTAATTGTTTTAATACTCCCACTGATGTAATGATCTCCACACTCATTTTATCAATATATATTTTTTCATTAGTTACAATTATAAAACATAATTGATATATTTACTAATTTCTATGATCAAATCTATGATAGTGACTTCCAATTTATTTACCAACTATGGTTTCTTGATCATATTCATCATGTTTCATATCTTATCCTTTTCAATATACAATCTTTATGTTGGGAGAAAAAATATTTAACAAATATGATGGATTCCAAAAAACATGAAATGAATATTTCATCTTAAAAATATAAAAATATGACATATTTATCAATTATACCCAAGATTATATGAATCACCTTCAATTCTATTCAAATAATGAGTAAAAAAATGTAGATTAGAATACAGTGGATCACCTTTTCTTTTTAATTAGGCAAACAATGCTGAAAATTTCTTCTCCACCATAAGACTCCTTTATTTTTTTTCTATATGTGTTTATTAACCCTTGAATATGATTTTTTTATTTTATATATGTTTTAGGTAACATGGAATTTTTAATTTATTTTCAAACAAATTTGTGTGGAATTTTCATTTTCACAGTGGCCACTAAGGCTTATTCACCAATATTTTCTTTATGATTATATTGTTTTAATTATTTTTAACATGGTTTTATGAATAAAAATTCATCATATATATGTCTAGAATTCATCCACATTCGACACTTTAAATCTACGACTTTATGGTCACCAAATGTTAAAAACCTCTCATTAAATTTTACTTCACCATGTAGAATATTTTTATTGGCTTTAGAATCACATTACATCATTGGTTATTCATTTTTTTCATTCTCTAATTTAGTTGGACAAAATATTGATGTCTTTATGAATGAAAACAAAAAACATAGAAGTTATTTATGGATTTTTAGGTGTTCTATTCACTATTTTATTAATTTTATTTATCTCTTTGAATATTTTCATACATTGTTTCATTATATTTCCTCTAATTGTTGTTATGTCCATATCTTGCCAAATTTAATCCATGGAATAACCTTTTCTGCCACAAAAAATCATCTTATTCTCTTTGTTATATCATACTATTTCATATTATTGAGTTTTTTTATCAGTATATTTATTTATATTTTTAACCAAGGATAAATTATATAACCTCATCATAAAATTCTTGGGAGTGTCCCTTGTAAATATTTTATTCAGATTATTTCCTAAGGATGGATTTCATCCAATTTTTAGTGTCTATAGTCTTTTCTTTTGAATTTTTTTTTTGTTTTCTAAAATGATTTTTACTTGCATAACTCATCACAATGATCAGTGCCATTTAAAATTACTCATAGGTTATTCAATCATTTAAATCAATTTGTAACATTAAGAGTCTTGTCTATCATCTATGATCTTTTCTTCCCAACCACATTCCCCACACTTGGTGTAGGATTTCATTGATTATCTTATATTGACATATTAATCAAATAATTATAATTTTTATGCACAATTTTTTTACAACAGAAGAGGTATCCAATAAATATTGATCAATTATTTTGGATAATATTTTATCTAGATTTTTATTCTTGTTGATTTTGATTATAATTATTCTTATGTTGGGCCTCTATGGGTGAGAAGTTTCTCGTACGCTTATATTTCATCACCATAAATGAAAAAGTGGTCTCTTCATTTCACTTATTCATACACTTTTCATAGTTTTTTATTCCAAACCCTCAAATTTCACATCATATAAGTTAGCACAAATATTATTATCAGATGTGGATGGTACATTATTATTATATATTTGATATGATTTAAAATTCAATGATTTTATCTTTTTATTTCCTCTCTAAAGAGTTACATTAGGATAATATTATTATTTAGAGGTTTGTGTTGTTAAATCACTAGTAGTGAAATATCTTCATCTATATTTTTGTAAATATTTAACGGTAATGTTTTCAATATTTTCATGTTTATCTTGAGGTTAAAGACATTTCATATTTAGTTATAACTTATCATCCTCAATTCAATCCAAACTATCATCACATTATTTAATGGTCTTAATAATTTCTTCATCCTATATGTTATGGATCTCCAACTACAGGGTGACAAGATCCATGATCTTGTCTGCATTATCTTTCGGTTGAGCATTAGGAATCTAATTGATATCCTTCTATTTTTATCTAATTCATGGAAACATAATTAAAGATTCTAAATGGATATATATTTAATCTGGATTACTTCCAAACAATCATTCCAAGCTCTTGAACCTTATATTTCAAACACATTTAATCTTACACATTTGTAATTACATTTTTTGATGAAAGAGTCACATGTGTTCACCCTTTATTCCAGTGTGCACTCTATCATATTAGATTCTTTTTCTAGTTGAGTGATATTATCTTGCATGGTATTACTGAAATATGTGTAATCTCCATTTTCCTATGAATTATATCCACCAATTGTCCTTGGTTATTTTGTTTTAAAATAATGGAAAATATAACAGATACTTTTTTATCTTAATATAATGTAGAACCCTTATACATTTATTTTGTAATAGAATAGACTACCAGGTCATTTAATATTATTCATGATTTTTTCTTAGAAATAATGCATTCATAATCTGATTCATCATCATATTTTCACATGAGAAATGTCTTCTTTGTATTTACCAATTCATTTTTAATTCTATTATTAAAGTGTTTTATTGATAAAGAGGTTATATATGTTATAGATACAACTCCTCTAAGTATATATTCTATTATTAATTGATAAATGAAATTAAATAATCAATATGATTAAAATCATAGAATCTAATCAGAGGTGTGACTAATCACTCTAATACGAACTGTTAGGATCACTTTGGGATGGCCAGACTTAGAGGGGGTGAATCAGTATGGTAGTAAATTAAATGAAAATGTAACTTTTTTTCAGTTTCAATATCTCTATAACTTATTCAATGTATGATTCTATTATCATATTCACCTATGGTTAATAAGAGTAAATAGTAAAAAATAATTCACAAGGAACACTAGATATAGTAAATGATGTTTACATCCAATGTGGTTGACTATTTCCATAATTTATGGTGGGTTTTATGTAACTCACACAAAAAATGCAATTTTTAAAAAAGAAAATAATAGGAAAGGGTTTTTCATGGAACCTTTTCTATTAGAAATGACCATATACAAGACAATATTAAACTTTGAAGAATAGGAATATTGAATATTTTACCATCCATTATAGTGAAATCTGTAGTTTAGGATTATTATTCATCTCTAGGATATAAATATTTTGATAATATTCCCATAAATACATAAATCATAAAGGTTTTCTCAGAATACAACAATAAACAGGCTATCTGAAAATGAAATAATTAAGAATAATGCCTCATTTTCTTATTATTTTTTTAATATGAATTATATGATATTTCCAAATAGACTAGATATATCAATGTTCTATAACCCAATTAATAAACATTTAATATTGTCTGGGTCACATGTTTTTTTGCTGCTTTGGATCTTTTTTAGATAAAAAGAGTGATCAAACCAAAATGTTATACTCAAACCATATCATTATAAAATCATTTAGTATTTAACAATCAAGGAATATCGCCAATATATCATGCTTTTACAATGTGTTCCATTCATGGAATATTCTATCCCACCAAGTTTCATCATGGTGAAAAACATAAATTATTAAATGTGAAATTTAGTTTATTGATGTCTTTGTAGTTATGTATTTTATCTCTCAATGTTTAAGACATGCTTGTATTTACTCAAGTGCATATTCTTCTTCATGCAATATTTTTTTCTAACCTATGCATACTAGAATGATTCACATTATATGTGGAGGCAAGATACTTTTCATTAAAGTGTATTTAAAGAATGGATCATGTGATCCTTTATTATCTTCTTAATGTGACTAGGTTGGACTATGAGATATTAGAAAATCCACTTTTACAAAGTGGAAGGATTCTGTATATCTCATTCCTCTTCATATATAAATTTATATGGTAGATCACTTTTTATTATTCTTCATGTGAACATGACCCATGGTTTCTTAGTTTATGTAATAATGGATGTTCGTGAATTATTTTTAATCACATTAATGGATCACCAGAGATCACTTCCTTCATATGAACCGGTTTACATATAATTGATGTAGAATATATTTTTAGAGAGATATCAAAATAATTTATCAACATCTCGTGAAATCGAGTCTCTGTACTTGTAGATGATTAAGAATGACTAAATATCCGCTGAGTTTTATTATGATTCAATGATGATATTAAATTCCCAAAAATCATAGGACCTCATTTATTTTAAAATTTTGAAATTATCATCCTATTCATACTCATGCAATACAGGAGTGAATGCATGATTGTATGATTGGATTCACTTGATCGTGAAACACCTTGGTGGATAGATGATTGGAAAATTCTAATGGATTCATGAATTGAATGTTTTACATGATGTGAACACTCATGTAATTTATTATATTTCATCAAGAATTCACTTGATCATGGGATGACTTGTATGAATCTATACTTTCTAATCGTTAATCCTTAATGTGATAGTTTTTTCAACTAATGTCTTATCCAAAAATCATGTGTAACTTAATCTTTACTAATATATTAGCATAGAATAATGGTTTTAGAATGTATACAACACGTAAATTTCATGATTAATTTAAATTATGTATTATTCCCTTCTCTTCAGTTTGATTAGTGGATATTTATGAATATAAAATATTGAAATATCACCTTCATATCCTATAAGAGTAGAATAATGAAGAAAAAATACTGATTTAAACACTCATAGAGTGGGATATTAGATGAACTAGATAAAATTGATCATCCATAAAATTTTTTTCTAAATATTTACTAACTAAGGAATAGTAAAGTGCATTTCATAGTCCCAAATCAACCTTGATCCATGTTGATCACTTCTTAATAAGAATCCCCACACAACTAACCTCTCAATTTTTAACCTATGTTATCACCTGGACACACCATGAACAAACAACCTAAATGGGTCATGACACACCATGGATTGGTACCCTACTCACCTTCGTGGTCATGCCATGTTCACATGTTATACACCTCATATGCACACTCCTTATGGGTGAAATGTATTACCACTCCCTATCGCCATGCCCTGATAGCTTGGATGAATCTCATATGTTATTAAGAGTACTCCCAAATTAATAGGATAGAACTAGACTTCATATATATAACAAATTTTTTTGTTTAGCACCAATTATATTTTTAATAATTACAATGTACTACATTTTCAAGATAACTTGGATGCCTTCATAAAAAATTAATCAGGATTACAAATATAAATGTATTTTCTATTTTTAAATGGAATTAAAAACCCATCCACATTATTAAATTACTAGAAAATAAAAAATTAATATTAAATAATCTATAAATGATTTATCTTCACCTTTTATGATATTTTAAACAATTTAAAACACTCTAGAACATGTTCTTGGATCAATTAATACTGGTTCATTATCCTATATAATTAGATTTAATTTATCAAAAAATAAAATATGTGAGCTTTGAACTCCACATGGATAGATATTATTAAAAAACTCAACAACATTAAATCATCATGAAGAAAACTTGATCCTCATAAAATAATTCACAATCTAATACTCATTATTTCTTTGGATCATCAAGCTTCACACATTATCATTTTGGGAGCATAAAAACAAATCACTAATGTAGTATTATTATTTTATTTTTATTGATATCAAGTTCTTCATCACTTTTTAAATTATCGAAAAAAATAAAATACAACACAATGTAGGCTCACCAATATCTCCCTTTTTATTTTTTATCAAAACTAATGTAGAATATGGTATTTCATATGTTCTCTTCATTTCTTCTATCCATTTTACATTTTCTTCTCTCCCCCTAATTGATGAAAAATATTAAGTGCCTAGGAGTGTATGGAATCAACACTTGATCAAAAAATCATCCATAAATTATTCTACTCTAAGTATATGTGAGAAATTTAGATATAGAGGACAATTGAGTCCCATTTAGACATCAATATCGCTCATTATCAATTACAAATATGATACAAAGTGATATAAAGAAACCTCATTTTTTCAATAGAGACTATTCAACTATTTCTAGGTTGATAAGAATTGGTTGATACCAATCGATAAAATGAAAATGGATATTTTCTAAAACAACTTGTAATGAAAATTATCAAGATATATTCATCTAAAAAATTCACTCAAACTTCTAGACAAACAGACTATTTTTTTAATTAAAATAGGCATGTAATGTTCATGAAATCATACCTATAAAAACATCATGATTCTTTTATTCATGTCATTGACTCAACTATGTTATCCCATTTAATAGATGAATTTACTTTGTTTTTTTAATTAAAATAAAAAAGAGCTCCAAATAACATCATCAACGAGTTCTTGATCAAGTTTCTTATAGAAATATCATTTTTGAGTGAGACATAATAATGGTGGAACTTTTTTAGACACATCCCTTAATTTAATAATCTCCACTATCATTTCATCAAGATGAATATTTTCATTATCTATTCTTATAAAATAAAATTTATTTGCGTACCCATGGTCATAATACCATCTATGATGGTAATTTTAAATTTATTGATCATCTATTGTAGTTTGATCATATTCATGAAGGTTTACCTGTGATCTTTTATAGAAAATAAAATTAATGATATACGAAAATAGATCAATCTCAGATGGTGACCTATATTAACCATGGAATGAATATTCCTTCTTATATATATAGAAATATGACTAATTCCTCAATTATACCATAGAGTATATGTATCACATTAAATTATCTAAAAATAAAAATCATAGAAAAATGAGAGGAAAATAAGATGGATCTCATTTTACTTTTTAATGAGATAAAAAGATTAATAATTTATTATCAACCATAAGATTCATTTTTTCTCTAAGTGGGGATGAACTATTCATATTAATTTTTTAAATATCGTGGATGTTTTTGGTACAATGGTATCATCAAATTATATTTTTACAACTTTGTGTTGAATAATAATTTTAACACTTATCATCAAGTCACATTCACTACTAGGTTCTATGTGACACTTCTATAGTATTTCATCCTCAGATGGTGTTATGAATTAATTTTCATCAAATATATATCCAAACATAACTCACTTTCAGCACATTATTTTTGATATTTTATGCTCGCTATTTGCCTACAACCTATCATGAAATTCAACTTCATCATGTGGAATGTCACGACTAGTCCTTCTGGGGCCCGTGTCATGACTCCCCATGTTGGGCTCCAATAGTCCAAAGTCTAGTGACTATTACATAGTAGGAATATCACTAACATTGGATGAATTTACTATATACATGTACACACCCACACATCTACAAGAACATAAAATTTTGAAATGTTAAAACTAGTAAGATCCAAATACATGAATACCACTATATACCAACCAGAGTATTATAGGAAAGTAAAGAACAATAACGTAAACCAACCAAGAATTCAATCCCACGAAAAAGTGTCTGAAAATTAAAATGTACAACCTGTAACAAAAGGTACTGTTAATGCTATCCATATTCGTAAGAACACCTCGTCCATACAGATCTCAAAAATCACGGTCCAGTCCTCATCTTCCTAGGACTCCATCAAAAGTCCTCTCAAATGTACAAGACATGACATGTGCAGGAAAAGATTGTGTAGGGGTAAGTATAACAATAATCAGTAGGACACCCTGCAACCCCAAGAAATAAAAAAAGGAAGTTATAGTCATCTCTACATAGTATATGTCTATATCACATGTAGTATGAATATCTATGTACATTCAATCATAGGAAAATAGTTTTGAGGTATGTCACACACACTATATGCCAACACTAGGGATTTATTCTAAATCTTCCACGAACCACTCATTCGAAAGAACACACCACTGAGTCCGATAGCCCTGATGATGTCCATCCGAGATGTGTTGTTCATCGGGAACCATCATGAGAGAGATACATTGGTAGATCGGTAGAGAGAGACATGATACCAATGTTTAGGATCAAAACATGGGACATGGGGTGATAACAACAACTCCATTTTTTGCTAAATTTCTATGTAGATAATTGGTGCTTGGTGAAGTTTATCATATCACTACAAATTACTTTACCTAAGAAACAAAGAATGAATAGATCAACCAACTTTGGCGCTCTTGGGGGATTTGAAAAACTCTCTCTCGGTAGTCCTGCTAAAGGGATCATTGTCTTATGAGTAGAAAATGGCTCGAACCAATATTTATTGAAGTGATTACGGAAAAATCCCTAATAAAACTTTTCCAAGATACAGAGGACAATAGAATCGATCCCATTAAACATGTATACACAGAGTGTAGTAAGATCACACATTGTGTCCCTTGACCCCATGTATTCCTCATGTACAAAAACATCTGTCTTTCCAAACTGTGTCATGTAGAAGATGTGTACACTATGTGTAGAAGAATTCTTATTTGTGTCCTTCCATGTGGATGCCACCCTATTACTCTGAATGTGTGCCAGTACATGATGTCAACTCATGTATATCTACCTGTGTACTTGTACTTGGGGAAGTCCGTGTACGTTTTCATGGACAACCCGTATAGTGGAGTACATGTCGTGTAGGCAACCCGTGTACTCCACCCCATTATCATGTACTCTTATAGTACACGTTGAGTTGTTTGATGATGATCGCACACTGTGCAGCCCATATTACATGTCTTGTGTTACAAAATTTCCAGAACAACTGATTTCTTCCTCCTGCGCCTTGGATGATCTCTCGGGTTCCGCTCTGGTGGTCTGTTCGCCACAAAACATCATCTCCATGGTTGTATCTCCATCGTAACATCAAATAAATTGGATTCAAGTGTTTAATTAGCTCTAAATTCTAATTATATTCATCCCAAAGAAAACTCCTCAATTAATAGTTTCTCCCAAACCGTTCGGATTCACCCATTGCCTCCACTGTCACACATTCATTACATCATCCTGATGTTGGATATTTTTTGATGGATTTTTTCAATAAAATTAAGGCACAACGGTCATTCATTCCAAAATTCATCGAACAATGAAGAACAGACACAAAACAATTGGGGAGAGAGATACAAAAGGAATAAATTATAGGAAATTTACTCATCCACTATTAATTCTGGCCTCAATCCATTTCTATAAGAATATCCATCAAAACAAATAAATTATCAAATGATCAAACCTCAATAATCAGACATAGTATAACCCATACCTTATGGAATGTTCAAACCACTGCTAAACCTATTCGAAGGTTGTCCCATGATCATCACTGAATCTAAGAATGAGGAAATAAATAGAATATAATGCATCCTACATTGGAATTGGATTGTTAATGATTTAAGATCTATTAATTCTAGTGAGATTCATAAATAAGGATATATAATCCATGTCTCTGTCATCGTCATCGAGACACAACCTACAGGGTTTATCTTCAAGGCCTCTAAGGAATTATTGGGTTATGAGGATATCCCTAGATCCAGTCCAAAAGTATTATTTAATAAAGATTCACTAGGTCGCTGCATCAATGAAATGGAGAAAATAAAATAAATCTTCAATTAATTTTTTTCAGTAAATGCTCGAAACTACTTTTGACAGCCGACCCGCACAAGGTGATGTTATGCTACACCAATGGTAAATCCGCTACTCTGAACATAGCAGTGCCCTCTGATTTTTTATTTGAGAACCTATTTATGCATTATTATTCTTTTTCAGGAAAACTATACACATGTGCTATTTAATATTTTAATATTATTCAAAAGTTAATTCCCGACACACTAGATCATTGAATCACACACCATCTAAATGTCAGGTCTCAAAATTTATCCATATAATATTTAAAAACAATAAATGAAAAATATGATACATTGCATTGTCCCAAACATGGGGCTTTTCATACCTAAAAATCCAAATCAAAGGATACTCACAACAACGTGGGTTCTGAGTACGAATCTGAGCCTTTTTCTCTCTAGTGTTCTCTAAGATATTTACATGCTTCCACCATACACACACTAAATGAATCACTCACCCAAAAAGGATCATCTCCTACTGATCCTCGATCTCTACTGGATACTCAAAAAATGAATATTCATCTTCATTGTCTAGCTCTCCCCAGTCGATGATGTGTGGTGGGTCATTAACATACCTCCTTAGCTACGACACATGGATGATGTCATGTACCCGATCTAACTATTGTGGTAGAGCTATGTGGTACACCACCTCTCCAACTCTACACAGTATGCGAAAAGGGACAATAAACCCTAGAGATATGTTTTTGACCTGGTCAAATCCCAGTAATCCACATCAATTTGAAAACTAAATGAATACATGGTATCCTTCATTGAAATCCAAAGGACTCCAACGCCTGCTGGAATAAGACTTATGATGGCTATATGTGGTCTTCATCTTCTTGTAGATGATTTGTACCTTCTCTGTTGTATCTGTCCCCAATTATGTTCCCATGAGTACTGAATCTTCTGGGTTAGTATAGTATAGTGGTGAAATGTAGGTTCTTCTATACATGGCCTTCAATGGTTACATTCCAATGCTGGAATGATAATAGTTTTTTATGTGAACTCCACCAGTGGTAGGTGATCTTCCCAACTATGTATGAAGTCCATAATGCAAGCCTCTATCATGTCCACCATAACCCTAATGATCTTCTTGGTCTTGTAATAAGTATATGGATGAAATGTTATTCTCAAGTGTAAATAAGTCCCAAACAGATCCTATAATCCCTTCCAAAAATAAGATGTAAAAATAGAATCATGATCGGAACGAATTTTCATTGTAACACCATGGAGTTAAACTACTTCTTAAATGTAAAGGTGTCCTAGGATCTCTACTGAACTCAACTATTTGATAACTAAGAGGTGGGATGACTTGGTGAGTCATTCAATAATCACCAAAATGACATCACGTCCCTTGGAAGTATGTGGTAAACCTTTCATGAAGTATATCGATATCCAATCCCACTTCCATTATGGAACCTCAAGGGGTTGTACTAAGCCTTCTAGAACATGGATCAAACCATTAATTTTTGACAAGTAATGCGTTGAGAAACAAACTCGACCACTACTTTCGTCATTATGGCCCACTAGAACCGACATTGGTGGTCCTGGTACATTTTCAACCAACCTAGATGTACTGCCCAATGGTACAAATGAAACTCCCTCAGAACGCCCTCTCGTAATTCCTCTGGTACTACTGTGTATCCCATGAAATGGTCCCCAAATTGTGAATATCTATTAGGAGCATGTAATGCGGATATTTTATCATGTAGATTACTACAGTCATTATCCCCATGATGTGCCTCATTGACTCGTTTTATGAGTGGAGGGGTAAATACCATCGATTGGAGGTAAGCTACTCCATGTCCATCCACTGAGGATAACTACAATGAGGCTAACTTCTCTAATGCGACATTCGACAACTGTAAACAAGATCTCTTACTGAGAGAATCTCCCACCACATTCCCCTTCTTTATAGTGTAGGAATTATCCAACTCATAGGCCTAGAAGAATTATATCCATCACCTCTATGTCATGTTTAGATCCTTCTGAGAGAAGATATACTTATGAATATTGTGATCAAAGTAGAAGATAAACCGCTAACCCATTAGGTAGTGTCACTGAATCTTCAATAAAAATGTCTATCGTTTCTAACTTAATATCATGGGTTGAGTAGTTATTATTATGAGGTATCAAGTAACGTGAACCATAGTCAATCACTTCTTTCCTCTACAACATGACACAACCAAGCCTAGTTCTTAATGAATTATAGAATACTATGTAATCGGCAGCCTCCTATAAGAATCTCATGATTGGAGGGAATGTGAAAATCTGTCTCAATTGGGGAAAATCCTTTTGTTAGTTATCAGTACACCCAAAAGGATTACCCTTTTGATAAAAAGTTGTCATATGTGTTGATATCATAGGGAAATCATATGTTAATATCAATAACAGCCAGCTAGAATAAGAAATATCCACACCTTCATCACAATCCTTCGTGGATCCCATGATGAAACTACCTCTACCTAGGATGAGTCTATAGGAACTACATCCACTTAGATATCACGCACCAGAATTTGGACCACTTGAATCTAGAACTGGAACTTTTGAGAGTTTCCCATAATTATGGTACTCCCAGAGTGCATCCAGAATAATCCCCAAGTTTCTCATGTGCTCCTCCTTAGATGTTGAGTAAACAAGGATATATTCGACTAAGACAACCACTAACCAATCTAAATAAGGTTAAAAAATCAACTTAATGAATCCTATGAATATTTCTGTGGAGTTCATAATTCCGAATGGAATCACCATGTAATCACTGTGCTTGTATACACATCTGAATGTCATCTTCGATATATC
Organism: Viscum album; assembly: GCA_963277665.1. Classification (NCBI taxonomy): domain Eukaryota; kingdom Viridiplantae; phylum Streptophyta; class Magnoliopsida; order Santalales; family Viscaceae; genus Viscum; species Viscum album. The sequence goes on from OY728119.1 coordinate 1,860,877,695, forward strand.
ATCATCTTGTACTTGTAGATGATGATATCCTGATCTAAGGTCAACCTTCGGTAACCATATTTACCCTCTAAAATGATCAAAGAGGTCATATATTCTTGGTAGTGGATAGTTGATTATCATATTCACTTGGTTAATGTGCCGTTTTTCCACACACAACTACATGCTTCCATCTGCCTTTTTGGAAAACAAAAATGGGGCCACCTAGTGTTAAACACTGGGTCTCAAAAATCCCTTGTTCTGAAAGTCCCCCAACTGCACCATCATCACTTGAATCTCTTTAGGATACATCTGATTTTATGGTGTAGATATAGGTTCTATATTAGGGTTTAAATAAATATAGAATTAAATCTCGTGGTAGTGAGTTAATCCTGGAACATCTTCTGGGAAAACGTCCCCGTACTCTACCACCTTTGCCGGAAACTGGTAAGTCATAAAATTAGTTACACTAATGGTCATTCTAACCAACTAATTAGTACTTTTCTTCACCCTTATATGCATTAGTACATCTTGTGGTATCTGTGATTCCTTTTCACTAAAAAAGGAAAACTTCATTCCATCGTTGAGGACACACCAAACACATCAACTAAAACATTCAATTTGGACATGAACCGTGGATATTCAATCCATACCAATAATTATGTCATAAGTACTCAACTCTATACCCAAGGGGTTCCAATCAAAACTATCACCTCCCAGGTAGAGGACACATTGTGGGAAAAAATGTGTCTTCACTGAGTCTTCCCCAACAAGTGTCTCCATGTGTGAGGGTCGAGTAAATGGTTCAACCAGAATTTCTAGGTCTCAAACATGATTTTTGGTGATAAAGGAATGACTAGAACCTATTTATATTAGTAATTCAGATAAAATAGAAAATAAATAGATCATAACTATAATCATTCATGGGTCCCTAGGGTTATACGCCTCGATCACATGGATTTGTCCATTCCCTTTTCCTACAACTCATAGAGCCTGGTGCGGTCCTCCCGGGTGTGGTGGTGGTAAAGTGTCGAAACATCGACCACCACCAACCAATCTCTCAACTCCTCTAACGCATTATTCTACATAAGGATTCACCTTATTCAATCACTATATCTACATCAATGTTCCAAAAATTGATTCCCTATCAACATCTTTACATTTTAATCAATCTCAAGTGAGATGTACCTTACAATCAAATGAATAGAACTGCCTCTCCCTAGGCTGGTTAGAGCCACAATATGATTCCTGAACTGTAGATCCTCTATACTGGGACCTCTTCCTTAAACGTATCCCAGGTCTGGTTCCCTAACACTAATGTCAACTCCCTGTAGCTGAGGTCTCTAAACCCACTCAACCACTACATACTATCATCGACTGTATCTTCTCAAAGAAGAAGATTTTGACCACAAAATCTCACACAATCAGCCCAGAATATGTTAGAATTCATATAGGGATAAATTTGGACCGAATTTATTTATGAAGACCTCACTCAATCATCCGAGACATAAAGTAATAATCTCTAACAATACCCATCGAGTACATTGACTGGTTGGTGAACCTCGATGAATAATAAGCAATGGTCATGCTTCCCTACTGGAGCTGAAGAAGATCTTGAATATGCACAACCCATAGTGTAACTGGTGATAAATCCTCTCTAAATAGACACTAAAACTCTATCTATAAAAGAGTCCCCATGTTGCGAGTCTAGATAGCCAAACTCCTCGATTTACCAGCCGAACCCCGTACAATGATCATTGCAAGGACCATCGCCTGATTTGGTAGTGTCCTGACCAGATGGAAAAACTGGGTCACTGCCTCAAGCCAGTCCTTATCCACCTGATGGTCAGGTTCACCTCAAAACATGAGGGGTCTATGTCTCTGAAACTCATGAAGTGTGCTCAGTCTTCGATCTTCATCTATTGGTACTATGGGTACCACGTGCTGCTGCACAAGTGGTCATATGTCTTGTGCACCACCTAGAGGTATCATCAGGGGAACTGGTCCTTGTATCGAGGCCTCATCACTAAGGTGGAATCCTCGTGATGAAGATGTTGAATCATGGTTGGTATATATTTTGGGGGCATAGTGTAATAAAAAAAGATAAACCATGATCAATGAGTATATCTGGAGATATTTCTATAAAAGGACATAGAACTACAACCCATTTATATATGATGCATGTAACATTATTTTCCATGCAACCAATGGCTCATGTAACAATTTGAAAAGTTGGTTATAAATGTCCTGGTGTATGGATACATTGGATACTGCACCAACACTAGATCCCATGACATGAAAAACAAACTTGAAACACATAACACTTTCTCCCCAAACCAATCACACAGACTCCCCGTCCTGATGTAGAACCGAAAACCTCTCTTACCACTTTTTCATGACCCCTTCCAATGGGTCTGGTGCCGTTAATCCCCAAGCCCACCTCCAATTGGCTAGGTTTAGTGACTAGCATCGAGTAGGAATATCACTAAAATGGGAGACATCGTCTATGTACCTTAATGCACACACACATCTCCAAGCCCACAAAATGATGAAATGTAAAAACCGCTAAGAACCAATTGCATGTATTCCACTATATCCCAACCAGAGTATGACAGGAAAGTAAAATACAGTAATGTTAATCGGTCCTGAATACAAGTCGATCAAAAAGAGTTTGTTAACCAAAAATTCCAAACAATAATAAAAAGGAAATATTGCTTCTATCTATATCCATATAAACTCCTTGACATATTGGGTCTCAGAATGTACCATCTAGTCCTGGTAAAACTAGGGCCCTGTCAAAAGGTATCTCATCTTCATAAGGTACAACACGTTTGGGAAAATCCCATACATGGGTGAGTATAAAAATACTCAGTAGGAAAAAGTATAACCCAACATAAATACACAATGGAAGATACAATCACCTCTACATCGTATATTTCTATAGCTAATATAATCAGAATATCAACATATACTCAATCCAAGACATGTAGTTTGGAGGTAATCCACAACCATTGTATATGAACACTAGGGATTCAATCAGAATATTCCATGAAGTACTCATTTTGGAGAACACACTTCTGACTCTGATATCATTGATTATTTCCATCCATGAAGTATTTTCCATTGGGAATATTCATGAGATAGATACACTAATTGATCTAAAGAGAGAGATTCAATACCATAAATCAGGATCACATGCTGGGATATTGAGTGATACTAATAACCCCATCAAGATTAACCGACTAAGTAGAGGGTAAACTACCAATGAAGTTGGTGAAGTTAATACCAAGGAATCTACCTAGGGAATAAATAATGAATACAGGTTCCTGCTTTAGACCTCTCAAGGTATTCCAATAACACTATCCATGATTTCTTTCTATACTTTTCACAGTCCTATGAGTAGGAAATGATTCCTAACTACCTCCAAGGATGTGATAAGGGAATGGAACGTAATGAAACTAGTCAAAGATACAGTGGAAAAGAGAATTAATCCATGTAGAAAGGTATACATGATGTGTTGAAGGGTCACACATCATGACCCTTGACCTCAGGTACTACCCATGTAGAACAACTCGTGTCATGACCTATATAAGATGTGTACACGATGTGTAGAAGAAGTAACATGAAATGTACTTCCATCTAGAGTCCACCCTATACTCCGGCTGTGTTCTAGTATACAATTCCAACCTGTGTATATCTACCCATGTACCTGTACATGGGGTAGTCTGTGTACTTGGTCTAGGCCAAGACATGTGCGGGAGTGTACACCGTATAGGCAACTCATGTACTCCACTCCATACTCATGTACTCCCAGAGTACATGCTGAGTGGTTCGATGATGAAAGCACACCATGTATCCCATAATACACGTCATGTGTTATTGATGTTCTAGAATAGTTGTGTTCTTCCTTCTGCGCCTCAGCGGATCACCCATGTTCTCCTCCGGTGTTCTGTTCTCCTCGAATGATCAGATATAGGGTCGTCCCACCACCTCAACTTTGAATCAATGTGTTTTGGGCCTTCCATTATTTCTGAAATCTATTTATTTATATCCTGACACAAATAACTTGAAGAATGGTTTCACCTAAACTCTTTTGGTTTGTATTCCAACATCATCATCACACCATAGTTAGTTTGTTCCGATGTTGTATCTTAAATATTTGGATTGTATTTTTGTGATATAGTGGGATGGTGATATTTCTTTCATAAATGTTTCGAATAATGAATAACACACATAAAAAAGGTGGAGAAAATTAAACTAGAAACAAATATGGGGAACAAACCTTGGACATGTTCATTTCATTCTCAATCCATTCCCTTATGAATGATCACAAAAAAACAATTCTCAAATGATCAAACTCTGATAATCCCACAAAGTATAAACTATATTATAAAGAATGATAAAAACACTGATCAACCTATTCATTAGTCAGTCCATGTTTATCATTGAATCAATGAATAGGGAAATAAATCCAAAATAAAATATTCTTCTAGGGAATTGGATTATTCTTTATTGAAGATCGATTTCCGCTGGTGATATCCATCAAGAACAATATCTAATACAAGTCTTCGCTATCGTAGTCGAGATAAATTCTGTATGTTTTCTCTCCCAGGACACTAGGGAATTTTACGGTTACAAGCCTATCCCTTTATCCCTACCTAATTTATTACATAAAAATTCACTATTGCATCAGTCTATTGATGAAATAGTTAAAATAAAATAATTCTTCAATATATTTTATTCATTAAAAATTCCCAAAACAACTTTTCCCAGCCAAAATGTGACGAATGATGTTAAGCCACGCTGAGGGTAAATATGTTACTATGAACACAATGAATCCATCTGATTTTGGATCTGGGAACCCAATTAAAAGTTATTCCACTTTTTCAGTAAAACTGTGCACACATTCTATTTAATATTTTAATATTATTCTGGCATTTATTCTAGACACACTGGGTCTCAGAATAACACACTGTCTCAAATTTTTGTCATGAAATTAATCCGTATAATATTTAAAAATATTGCATAGAAAATATATGAAATTACATGGAATCTCATACTCTCTATTATCATTTACCTATATCGTTTTTTATTTCATTTTATTTTTTATATCCATGTATGATGGACAAATAATAAGTATATCATTTTGAATATACACTTCATTATTAGAGGTTCCATATGGCTTCTTAGGTGTGCAATTTATAATTTCATTCCTATTATTTATCCCATGGATTGGTTTCTCCTATAATTTATTAAGCCTTCCCCATTCATTGTAATTTCTATGGCATGCTTATAGTGATCCATGGTGTGACCACTTCTACCACAAAATAAGTACCCTATTAGTTTTTGGTGTAAAGCTCTTCTTTTATTCTTTGGGTCGTTCTTAGTATCATGTTTCTTTTATTTTTCACGCATGAATTAGCTATTTGTCTTCATTAATTTTTTTTGGGGAATTTTATTTGTAAATATTTCATCATGATTCTTTCTGAAGGTAGTCTTATTTAAATTTCTTAGGTCTTATAGTCTTGTCTTCTAAATTTTATTAGTTGAATTCTTATGTGATTTATACTTTCATACACATGTACATTTACTAATTATATTTCAAATACCATATAGGTTACTCAAACATTCAAATCAATTTATAATAGTAAGACTATTCCCTTTCATCCATGTTCATTTCTTCATCACTTCTTTAATCACACTTGATGTAGGATTTCCTTGATTTTAAATTACTCAAAAATTATGAAAACAATCAGATACCCTATGTCCAAATATTTCCAAGAACCAATAGTATCCAATAAATCATAATTGTTTTTCGATTACAGTGTAGGTAGATTAGTGTGGTTTCTAATTTTATTTCTCTAAATTATCCTTTTGGGCCACATTTGGTGAAAATTTTATTTTACACTTATTGTTTCAAAAATAATCATGTTGTGGTCCCTTAATTTCCCTTATTCATCCATTTTTTCATAGGTTTTGATTTTGAACCTACACTTTTCATATTCCCCGAGTAAGAATAGAAATTATTACCTGATGTAGATGATACCCTACTCTTTGAGACATCATAATATTTAACATTAAATGATATTATCTTTTTTTATTTCAACTATGTATATGTATTTTAAGATAAGAACCCTTTTTAAAGGGTTGTGTGGAGAAATATCTGTATGGGAAAAATCTTATTTGAGATTATTTTGAAGATTCAAATTAAAATTTTTCAATTTTTTCATATTTTGAATCCTAGATCAAATTATATCATTTTTCAGTTATATTTCTCATACTTATTCTAATAAAGATAATCATTATACTCTTTCTTGACCTTTATATGATTCTCATCATGAATTTCACTTGTATTCTTTATAAATTTGTCATGATCCTTGATATTTTGTGCTTTATTCCATGTTGATAATTCTTTTTATCAATTATAACCTTATAGTATTACTATAATTCATGAAACATCTCCGCAATCCTCTAAATGGCTATATATTTCTTTAAACTAATCATTCCCAACACTAGAAAAATATTTTTTTCCGATTAACTCCTAAATGTTTGGAATTTCATTGTTTGGGGAGATCCACACACATAATCACCCTTTCTTCCATTATACCCTCTATCTTCTAATAATTTTTTCAATATGAGTGATATAATCTTGAATGTTCTTCCACAAATATGTACAATCATCATTGTTTGAAGAATTCCCTTCATGAATGTTTCATTTTTATTTTGTTATAAAATAATTGAAAAATATATATGATACCTTTTTATTAGTATCTATGCTAGAAAAACTATAATGTTTATTTTTATTATAATAAAAAATCATATCATTGAATCCCATGAATGACTTGTCTTGGTCAGAAATAATGCACTAGGAAAATGGTTCACAATCAAATTTATATAAGAATCATGTATTCTTTAACATTATTAATTGTTTTTCTTATTCTTTTCATCATGGTATTTGATGAGATAATGTTTTGATCTATCGTATTTATAACTCATCAAGGATTCAACTACATTATGAATTGAGAAAAGAAAAAAATATTCACGTGGTAGAGATTTTTCATGCAATGGATTCTATGGAACACATACACAACTTCTTCTTCAATATGAATTTTGTGCATTCTTATTTTTATTGAATTCATGAAAAATGTAGATTCCATGCATAATAATTAGAATGTGGCCATTCCTTTAATTTATATTGATCGGGGAGATGGATATATATTAGTTGTTGTAATACCGTATATAGATCTTGGGGGGGTGAAGGTTGACGATAAAGAACTTATTTAAACATGCATGGTGTGGGAGATCAGGTGACTCAGATTGAAGAAATTGAATGGTACTTGTTTTATCTATATGTTTTTAATGGAGGAACAATAAATTATGTGATTCAAACCTACATATATATTTCACCGCGTTTAGGTTCTCTTAGTATGATTATACACTCCAATGACCCCTCAGGTAAGCATTATAGTCATAATATTGACACACAATATTTAAACCCTATATAGACCATGCCAAACTATTTTGTGACCCCCATAGAACATCTGATTCATGAAATGTGAACATAATTTTCACCACATGTGTGATCTTTATTTGGTTGTTATGCATGACCACTCCCAGTGACCATGGTGGGCCCAACTAGATGGATATCCCATATGGTTTCTTCTTCTCCCAAATGTGTTTGATCGAGATATCCTAATTATGGTCGAAAATTTTTATTTGTTTATACCCATTAAATACATAGTAATTAAATAGACATAAATTGGAATGAAAATCAAGTTCCTTATTTAAAAATTATTCACCAATGAAAATATAAATTTATTTTCTTTTTTTCTTCATAGAAACAAAAAACCTTCCAACATCATAAATCTATCGAAAAAAATTATCTCTATATTAAATCATCAATAAATTGTATATATTCCCTTATTATGAAATTTTAATAAATCTTCAACCATTTATCATGTTTTATTGAATCAATGAAGGCTATTTGATCAATCATCTGAATTAGATTTACTTTATCCAAAAATATTCAATGTGACCTTTCAACTTCTTGTAGATGGGTCTTCTCCAAAACATAAACAACCATAAATATTCTTGATGAAAAAATGTATCATAATTAAAATACTCATTGTGCAATGCACATAATTGAATAGGAACACCAATATTCACACATTACCAAGCATTGAAATATTGATACACACTACCATGCTAGTTGACTTCATCAATTTTTATTTCAATCAAGTGATTCATCACTTGTTATATTATTCATAATAATTCAAATACAATCATAAAATAGGATCATTAGTCGTTAAATAATATTCTTATATGGGGTTAAAATGGTATGTTGAACTAGTGACTCTGGGTGTTAAATTAATAAAGTGTGTTACAATAAAAAAAATTAGTGATACTATGGGAATCTGATTAGAATCTAGGTATATATAAAAATAACTACACAGAACATAGTTTATTTGGAGGAAATTTTTGATAGATTTAAATGTTTTAACAAAGAATAAAAATGTGAACTAAAATAAAAAAAATCATGATATTTGTCAATGAAACAAAATATTTGGCACGTTGTATAAAATATTGGAGAATTGTATATTTATTGAAAAACTTATACTAAAAAGGAATAAAATATTGATGATAGAAATTCAATATAAATTACTAATAAATTTATTTATAATATATGATTTTCTTGGAAATGTAATAAATCTATATATATTACACTTACTACTACCAAATTATGTATATGAATTTTTTGTTGACCTTTACATAGGTGATTTAAATAAGGGAGGAACAAGAAGATTTTATTTTGTAAGTAGAAAAGAATTGATTGTTTTTCATGATAATCAATAAGTAATCACGTTGATAAAAAACCTAGTTCAATATTCATGTTCAATATATATTCATATTGATTATTATTTTTTCATATATAATATTGAAAATGAAAATGTGGTTCTATACTATATTAAATTAATGATTTATATTTTATATATCATCATTATACCATGATAGGGAATATATTTTTAGAGATATGTGAAAATTAATATTTAGATATTCCCTACCAATTATTGTGTATTCTCATTTTCCAATTATTCATTTGAAATTTTTGTCAAATATGAAGAATATGAATAAATAATATGAATATTTGTTTCAAAAGAAATAAAATTATGTTGATTAATGGGGGAAAAAGTTGATATTTTTATAGATGAAGGATAAAAATTAATTTCACCAGGCAAGAACAAATTGTCACTGTTGGATGCAATTATTTTCAAAACAATACATTATCTAGTGATATAGTGTTTGGATGATTTTTATTTCAGAAAATGTTTTAAATTGATGCAAGTTAATTTATTGAATACAAATATAAAGTGTAAGACAAAAGAACTAAAGAAATTATGATTAATATTGATAGTATTTTTTATGATCATTTAATAAAAATTAAATATTTTTTATGTTATTCTGAAATAGTTATATAATTTTAGAGAGGATAATTTTTTTATCAATATGAGAAGTAAGTGTTTCATTTTTTATGTAATGGGTGATGATCACAGAAGAAAAAAGTTGAATATTTTGTAGCACATATATGTGAGAAACAAAATTCTCATGAATGATTCCAAATTTTATATATGTATAAATTATTCTAAAACTTAGGAATTTAAATACTATTTTTTAAATTATATTTATGATATATAAATAGTATAAATCCAATTAATATTTTTTCAGATTTCTCAATGGGACTTGAGGTTGATTAAATAAGGAGTATTGTTTCCATATTTTGAGGGTTTGTTTTGCACGACATTCTAAAAAATTTCAATATTTTGATTATATATTCAGAAAATATTCTATAGAATGATATTTATAATGTTTGAAGCATTTAAATTGGAAAATATATTTAATGGTGCTATATGTTTTTTATTTAAATGAAAACCCCATGGAGATAAAAACATATTTTGAATTAAGAGGTGAAATTAAAGGATAATAGGTATAAAAATTTATGAGAAGATGTGGCAGATTTTCATTCATTTTGACATCTAATGTCAAGTATGTTTATTATCATTGTGTATTAACTATTAAATGTATTTGAATAAATTTAATATAATTATAAAAACTTTTATATTTTAATATGTTCAATCCATTAATATTGAATAATTAATGTTTTTTATGAATACATTTTTCATTTTCATCTTTCAAACTATTATAAATTGGTTGGATCCTACATAAATTTATTTGAAGACACTATGATGGGAATAAATATTTGGTTTAGTAGAATAACATCCTTATCTAGTAATCTCTTTATGATATTATAAATTCCTGTATAATGTAGATTTCACCACAATCTATAAACATTTAGTGACATATATTTTAGTAATACGTAATAAAAATCACACATACTTTGAATTATTGATCTATTCTCTATATATGAGTTTATAATTGGGGAAATTATTAGGGAATCCAAACTGTAAATACTTATAGTGGAAAATTTTGAATGATATTTAAATATTAGTTAAAACTTATTAAACCTTTCCCCATCTCAGTTTTATAATCCGGTATTTTTTTAGGAACCACTATTGAAATAACATTTTGTTTAATTGGATTTTCCAAAAATCTCCCATGTATTATTATAACCAAAATAATATATCAATTTTTTCAAATTTTCACTCATGAATATATCTTTACTTATTAAATAAACATAGATTTATATGAGATAATAGGGAAGTCACATAAATATTATTCCTTCAACCTTATTTTCAATTATATTTTTTTATCATTGAAAATATTTACTTCATTCATTCTATAAATGTTTCATTGTCTCCAAACCACTATATTTTTTATACTTAATTTTTATATCCTTAAATATAATTTTAGAATATTTTTGTGATGATTATTTTTTCCTTAAGAATAATCTTAATAATAAAATACATAATACTATTTATCTTGACATTTTTAGAGACATTTTTAGATTCTTGGCTAATATTTTTCAAAAATGTTTCTTTAAATAAAATTTTAACTGTTTGGATGAATTTTTTACCTTTAAATTTTATGAATATCTATTGTATAGAAATTTCATTATAGAATCTCTAAACATACCGTGAATTACATTTGTATTTATAATGAAGAAAATGATAAATATACTATTAAGTGATTAAGATATTTTTTTTTATTTTACATACTTATCATATTGACATTTGATATATTAATAGGGTTAAAAATATTATTTAGTATATATTGTTGTTTAAATAGTCTCATACCAATAATTTAATGATTCACTACTCCTAATGAAAAAAATATTATTCATATTATTCACTGTTTTTTTATCTTTCCTAGTTATATATTTTGTTAAAGAATACTCATTGATGAATATTATCATTTAATATTGTTTTAATTCAGAAAATTTTAAAACTAATATGATGTAAATTCAGTGAAATTAAAATATTTTTTGTTTTTTATTCTTCTTTCAAATGGATTTTCAACCAGTTTTGTACTTCTTAATGAAACTCCCCACCCCTTTATTTTATGTTATGAAATATCTCCAAAATGGTCTTCATAAATACTTCCCTTGATATGATTTTATGTGAAATATGGAATTCCTTTTCACAAACCCAAGGATAATGACTAGTGGATAGTCTCAAATAAAACCATATGTGAAAAATACCCCCAAAAATAGCACAAAAATTTACAAATAAATTATATCAACCTATATATCAAATATAAAATACAAATAAGATAGTAGTATTATAGTTCAATGAATACTATTTGAAATGAAAACCATCATATTATAATAAATGTACACATCTTGATCATACAATATTAAAATATGTGGAAGTCTCCATAGGGGATAATAATTTATTTTATAAGAATAAAACAAAAAATACAATCCCATAGAGACCCACTACAATATCCTTAACCTCACGTCAAGCATGTATTCAAACCCCTTTTGATAACATCCATCCTGATCATCTATAATAGGGTATTAATTTTTATTGGTATTCCATCTATATTTTCTACATGTAAAATATAGTTCAATCTAGGCTCTGAACATAAAAAATGCCATAACCAATAATTTCTATGATAATAACCATATTACGTGAGTACGAATGTTCTGTATGAAAGATAAGCTATAAAATAATATCATGTATAGTACATGTCGAACTATCAGGCACTCAATAATTATATATATTGTTAAAATGTTATTCTACTCATATAGTAATAACATGGAAAAATTATTTCAATTAATTAATCCTAAAAGTATTGTTATTGAGTTATCACCATAAAAAATATTTTGGTTGATATAATTACAATCACCCCTAAACTAATGAAATTGGAATGGTTAATCCATCATAATAAATAAGTTTAGAAAAAAATCATCACAACATGTTAATCAATAAAAGGTTAATTTGTTATCATAATATATATTAATAGCATTGAATGATTTTTCACTATACATATCAATATTATTTCAGTCATCACTACTAAAAATTTAATAAAATGAGTAACATATTATCACTAATCCTCTAAAACAATACAATGGGGAATGTTTTATCAACTTTATAAGATATGGTAAGGCTAAAATTACTGACCCCATGTCAGGATGGTTTTTTATTTTTTTGTTAATACATGTCAAGGGGATGATTATTGAATTGAACATTATGTAAAATTGACACATTCTAACGGAGTAGAGATCATTTTCTTTAAAAGGTGAGAAGATACATTGGATAATGTTTTAAAAAGGAATGAGAAGGGAGGGGTTGACAAGGATGTTACATGAATTCATTTAAATATTTTTATAATTCTTTATTTTGAATAAGAAAAATTGAAAATACCTAGGTCATATAACTTTTCATTCTAATTATGTGACTCCATGATGATCATAAGTCATTGATTAGTTTTCTTCTGACTACATTTTGGAGTTGGAAGTGGAAAAGTCTTAAAGTCACCCACAGATTCATATGTCTTCAGATTAAAATAATAAATCTTCCTAGGTAAATATATGACATTGAGATAAGGAAAAAATAAGGAAAATTTGTGAGTGTATGACTTTTTGGATGTCCAATGACTTCACTTTAAGACTTTGACCCAACCAAATATCATTATTTTCAAGGTCATTTAATCAGCCTATGAATTCATTATCAGAACATGGAGATCATTTGAGTAAATCCTATGGAATCACAGATCATAAGATTTGATAATATCCCTTTGATATAAAGGAAGGATCATATGAATTTATATCATATTACTTAAAAAACATGATCAATTGTGATCTAGAGCCACGTAAAGTAATTTTTGGACCAAGGTTAATGTATATCATAAAATTTTATTGTTATGTAATGGTTATCCAATATTTTCAAAATGGTTATCCTTAGTTTTCATGAGCTACAAATAGGTTATCTAGTCCAATTGATGGTCAATAATAAAACAACTGAAGATGTTTAAAGGTATGTTGAGTTTCCAAATTTCATTTATAATGAATAAAATAGATATCTTATACATATGTTGTTACTGAAATGTTCTTAATGGATTCATACACCAGGATAATTTACATTTATCTTAATCCTTGTGGATATTTAATAAATAATATTCAAAGGAGATACTAGGGTTTTGAGTTATGTTTGACATTGTGTAAAATGGAGCGATGATTTAGCTAGTGTCACACGCTATCATGTATGTGAATAAGATTTCAAAAAAGTTAAAAGAATTATATTATGTAAAATCTAATAGTAGAAGAATAATGCTATATTTAATTTATAACTTCAAAAGAAATATAATTTTTATAGTAGAAAATAAAAATGAAGACTATAACTGAGGGACAAATGAGTAATAATTATTCAATTCATGCAATCATAATTTTATGAAAACTCAATAACTATTATTTAAAAAATAATCACAAAATGTTTTGTCAATATTATTTATCAAAAATTATGAGAGATAGATGCTAATAATTAATTGTGTGTTGAACCGATGCAGTGTTATATCAATAAAGAAGAACTGACAATTGATATATACTATTATTGTAGAAGTAATTTGAATAAGAAAAAAATATATGGTGGTCATATTGAGGCTCATACATTAATTAGTTATCATTCATAAGAAGTATTTGTTTGTTATATTGACGCGAGATTTTAACTAGTTGGTTCTATCAGTTTTACAAGCTCACAATTATACACTTATTTGAGTTCCTTTTGATAATAATGATGGATATATGTTAATTTATTAATAACCAAAACACATTGGAGAATTTGTCATCCAAAAAAAGAAATAAACCTATATAACAAATCTAATAAGTACATTTTACTTTAAAACTATTGAGTATTCTAAGAGATGTGTTGAGTAAGAATGATAGAAGAATGGAAATATAATTATCAACAAACACAAAATCACCCCCACTTTTAGTCTTTATCGTTTCTTGTATGATCTATTAGTACATATAGTTCTTGGATAACTATCTAATTACTCTAATGTTCCTTTTATGGATATATATAACTCTATCATTGAAAAATGAAACCATAAAAATTATGGAAAAGTGTTTCCATAATAGAAAAATAGAATAGTACCAATCATTCTTTATTTAGGGCTCAATATTCTTGATTATGTACTATATTGATTAAATGTGAAGATGAAACCAAAACATGATCTCTGACCTAAAATAAACATTAAAAATAATGAGAAGGCCATGAATTATTTATTATAATATTTATATCATAAGGATTTGATAAATGGAATGAATTATATATTTAATAAGGCTATTTTTAAGAATATATATCAAATTTATAAAGGTGAACATATATAAATTAATCAATAATGGTTTGAAGATTTTATAATGTAGAAGGATATAAATATTGATGAAATATTTATAAATGTAATCTTGGCTCTGAACACTATTATAGGGTTCAAGGAGACTCTTTATGACACATCTATTATAAATAATTTGACAAGAATCCTACAAGGAAAATTTACTACCATGGCCATGACTATATAAGATAAGGATTTGGGTGACTTTACCATATATGAAAATAAAAAAAATATTATTAATTATAAAATTAAAATAGGAAATTCACATAAAAGAAAATGTAATAAGTAAAAAATAATTGCTTTTCAATGTTTCAAAAGATCTAAAGATGGATGGAAATATGTACGACACTAATGAAGAAGAAAATATAAGAGAAAGAGGTAAATTTATATTTAAAATACCATCCAATTTTTTTAAATATGAGAAATTTATTCATTTCTCAGCCATCTATCCTTTGAAAATTATAGGATTAAATCATAATGAAGAGGTAACCAAAACGAGAATAATAGAAAAGATCACTCATTTTTTAAGTAAAACATAGAGACTAATAATTACACAAATTTCTTTATAAGGTACTTTTATAATGATGATAAGGTATATCCAATAATGATGAAAGTAATGCTGTTGTTGAAGTTCCTATAAAATTCTCTAATAGGGTTCTCTTCGAACAATATGAAGATGAGGTAATCCAATCAATGGACATGTCACAAAATAAATGAATGTATGTTCCAAATTAAGGGGAGACATGGATGGAGCATAAAAATGAGAATGTAAATGAAAATATTCATGAAAGATATAGGAAGTCAAAGTGAATATAAAACTCACCTAAATGGTGGTTATGAAAAACTTCTGAAACTAAACATTGGAAAATGATGTTTGGTGAATGAAATTTAGATGGTTAGTATTGATAATACAATGAAGGGGGAAATAGTTGAATATATTAATTCCATAATTTTCCAAGGAATTAAGAAGATTAATCTTCCAAGATAGTAAATGGTTGAAATTGAGAATGTCGATGATAATACTAAGTGTATTAGAAACAAATTTATTGTAGAAAAAGATGAATATTCCAAAAATCCTACAACATATAGATATTGAAAAAAATATGAATGGAATAATGATAGAAAGTATTCATATGATCTATTAAATTTTGAAACTTTTAATTCAATAAGGTTTCCTTATGACTTTTCCATCCCTTCATGTTTTGAAAATCACAAACACTATACCAGAAGGAATATTTAATTTCCCCTAAGATTTATCTTAATTATGAAAATTTTCCGTCATCATGGAAAATTTATCCTTACCATGTTTTCATTATTCATGTCATAATTTCCCTAAACATAACACATTTTATTTCTAAGTATAAAATTTTGTTCTGTATCTAAAACCTCAGAATCTTATAAATAGTTAAATATAGATAATTCAGTTTTCATGATCCCAATTCAGGTTTTGAATTCTTTCAATTCAGACTCCGAATTCTCTAAATTCAGACTCCAAACTTTTTTAGTTCGGACTCTGAATTATATGAATTCAGACTCCAAATTCTTATGAATCTAGACTCCGAATTATTATGAATCCAGCCTCCTAATTCTTATGAATTTAGACCCCCAATTATTATGAATTCAGACTCCGAATTCTCAAAATTTAGACTCTAAATTCATATGAATTCATACTCTGAATTTCCTTGAAATTTAGACTCCTACATTATATAGAATTCAGGTTCTGAATTCTTTTGAAGATAGAATCCAAATATTCTTGTATTATAGAAAATGAATGGTTTTTTGGTTAGACTCCGAACAGTTATTTTTTCTTAGACTCTGAAAAATAAATTTGGTTAAGAAACCATATTTTTCTCACCCTTGTTACAGTTATGAAATGATGTCATGCATTCTGTTACGAACTAACCGTTGTTTGAGTGACATGTGTATAGGTCACTCAGAAATTCAAGGAAAAATATGACTGTTGGATAAGGTAGTTGACCATTGAAGATGTACCTATAAATAGGTGATCATTTGAACGAGATCAACAACTGACTGTTCAAGAACTCTAGATACTACACGCTGAAGTGATTTCTAGGGAGATAATCTCATGATTTGGGCATACTGAACATCTTGTTCAGAATTTCTTCGTGTGACTCCGAATGTTGATGTATACATTCTAGGGCTTCAGTGGATATGAATACAGAGGTACTGACTACCTTAATGTTTGAGGACTTGCAGGGATATCAAGATAGAGTCTGATAATCATATTGAGGGCTAACCCTGGACTGGGTTAAACAAGCTTTCTTGAAATTATAATTCAAGATACCTTTATCCAAAGCTTTTGGATACCCTTCTCTTTGGGTTAAAAGATTTCTTACTTGTTACTTGTATTGTTTCATATTTGGCTTTTACAGAATTTTTATTGTGGGGGAAATTATAACTATATTATACTTTCTTATAATTGTTCTCTGATTAGTAAGATTCTATATGCTTTATGATATAATCATTATCTTTGTAAACATTTCTTATGTTTCATTTCCAGAATCAATAACGTTTATTGAACTAAAAGGTCTAGTGAATTTAACTTGTTTAGTTTTGTCAAACATTAACATCTTTATAAGTCCCAAAATAATTTTTTAAAGTATACAATTCACCCCCGTTATGTATATTGAGAATCTACATCAGCATTTCGGTCCTAAAATTGATATCAGAATAGGTATCTGAAATAATTATATTCACACATAAGTTTTCTTATCCAATTTTTCAATTGTTCTATATTTTCCATGCTTAGGATATTTATATCCATGTTTACAAACATTTATTACTAACATGTTTCTGTGGAAAGATTTTTTTTGATGGCAAGAATTAATGTTGGTTGAATTAAAAATGTTAATCTGACTAGACAACCTATTTTTAATGGGAATTATTATGAATATTGGAGAGATCGTATGAAGAATTTAGTTATTAACACTTGAGTGGAAAACATTGTTATTCTTACAGAAGATTACAAGATTCTTAATAAGGAAATCTGAACATTAACTAATCAAGAAAATTCAGAATATCAACTAAACTATAAGGTACACAATACTCTATTATGTTCCATGACCAGGAATATATATATATCCATATTTCTTCTTGTGAAGCTACAAATTTTATTTCAAATAAGCTTGCAGAAACTCATTTTGGAACATCCAAAGTTACTGAAACTAGAAGATATATGCTTAGAGCTGAGTACCATGGTTTTTTTCTTTCCATATGGGAAACTATATGTAAGGTACAACAGATATATATGACTATTTTCAACCACTTAAAATCCATAGGTGAAAACTATTTCGATGATGAGGCACTTATAGATATGATTATAGACCACTTTCATAATGTGTGGGAATCCAAGAGGACATCTATTGATGAGAATATAAAAGTCTCACAAATCACTCTTGATGAGATTTTTGGAACTCTTCTTCAACATGATACTAGAATGAAAAGAGATGCTGACAATTTTAAGAATAAGAATGGAAATGGAAGTGTTTGTTTTACAATTACTTCAAATCAAATGAAATCCAAAACTCCTGAGAAAGTTACAAGATCTAAATCTAAGAAGGTAACAATTTTATCTGAATCAAGTGAAAGTGAACATTCTTAGAATGAACTAGCTAATCTTGCTCAATGGATGAACAGGATTGTTGGGAATAAATTCTTCTAGTGTTGATACAACAAGAAATAAAGAAAGGATAAGAAAGGATCTGATGTCACTTGTTATGAATGAAAAAGTGATGGACAGATAAGGCCAGATTTTCCTATGCTTAAGAGAAAAGATAGAATGTAAAATAATTCTGAAGGGAATAGAAAGAAGTAATATAATGTTAATGCTACTAAATTCATGAAAACTAATGACACCTGGAGTGCCAGTGGTGGAGACTCTTCTAATGAATCTTCATATTATGAATCTTCTGGACAGAAGAATCTTGGTTTACATGCTAAGTTACCTATTAAAAATCATTGTTTAATTGCTAAGGTACACAATAATGAATCCATAACCAATGTATTCATGAATTCAAATTATATTGATAGTAAATATTATGAATCATCAGATGAAGAGTCTTCTTCTGATGAAGATAGTACTTTACCAACTTATTAATATGTTTCTAGGTTTGCTGAGCTCCGTGAGAAAGAAAATTCTAATGTAATGAAAAATCTTGATAAATAAAATTCTAGGATTACTATTCTTACTATGTAAATATAAAATATTTTTAATGTTATTGATAAGAAAACCCTTTATTTTGAAAGTATATCAAAAAACCATTTAGGAAGTTAATTCTGATAAGTATAAACTTTCTAACGATCTAGAAAAATTAATTTCTAAGAAAATTGTTTTCAGGCCTAAATCTAGTACTAAAACTGATGTTTTTAAAAATAATACCTTAATTATTAGATTAATTTCATAAATATTTTCTTTGAGAAAGTTTTTTTTAAACTTCAACTTAGGGAATGAAAACATTGATAAGATGTATTCCGAAATTTGACCTCTAAGGAATAATTCTGGTTTTGAGTATACTAGTTCAAAACTGATTTTTAGTCACAATTATTTTGTTCCTCAAAGTGCACCATTCCACACTAAATGTAAGTTTGGTGGGAATTGGGAAAAAATTGATCCTTAACAAAACTCAGTCTTTAGGTTTTCACAAAGCCTATTTTTCAATGAAAATGTGGATTCCAAAAATTATTCATTCTGAAGTTTCAAGATCAAAGAAAGTTTTGTTTCTGAAAGTATAACACTATTATTTTCACGAAAATAAAGATAGTACCAACAGAAATACATGGTACATGGAGAGTCGATGTTCTCGAAATATGACGGGTAAAAAACATCTTGGAAATGATTATCATGACGAAAGGATGAAAAGTAACTTTCATAGATAATACTATGGTAGAAATTATTCAAATAGGTAACATTGTTCTTCGTGAAAAAACATTTATTTCAAATGTTTTATTTTTTAAAAGTATTAAGAACAACCTCAGTAGTATAAGTCAATTATGTGATGAAGGTTACCTTGTGAATTTTAGGAATGAAAATTGCTTAGTACACAATTCCAAGAATGAGTTTATTCTTTCTGTCCATAGGCAAGAGAATGTATACACACTAAACTTAGAAGACCTTAAAATCCAAAAACTACATAGTATTAGTGCAATAGTAGATCATTATTGGTTGTGGAATATAATGTTAAGACACTGTAATCGTAGGAACTTATGAAAACACTCTATGAAATGACTAGTTAAGGATCTACCAGATCTTAGATTTGATTCTCAGAAGTTTATGATTTTTATCAATATGGAAAGCAACATAAATCAAGTTTTAAATTAGTTGGTGAAGTATCAACTACTAATGCATTACAGTTAGTGTATATGTATCTTTTTGGTCCAATAAAAACAGGAAGCATTGGAGGAAAATATTATGTATTTGCCTTAGTTGATGATTACCCTAGATTTACGTGGGTCTATTTTGAAGCAACGAAATCTGAATTTTTTTATTATTTAAAAACTTTTAGAGTCATAGTTAATAATGAGAAAAACCTTCCTTTTATAACTATTCATAGTGATCATGGAGGTGAATCTCAAAATTCTGATTTTGAAACTTTTTGTTGTAGAAAATGAATTACTCAAAACTTCTCCGCACCAAGAACGCCTCAACAAAATGGTTTTGTTGAATGAAGAAATAGAATTTTTCAAGAGATAACAAGAACCATGTTGAGTGAATATTTGGTAGACAACCATTTTTTGTATGAAGCTATATGTACTTCTTTCTATACTATAAATCGTGTTTTGATTAGACATTTTCTTAATAAAACTTTTTATGAGTTATGGAATGGTAGAAAACCTAAACTTTCCTACTTCATGGTTTTGGGGGGTAAGGTATTCATTCTGAATAATAAAGATAATCTACACCAATTCACACCAAAATCTGATGATGGAATTTTATTAGGCTACTCCACAACCTCTAAGGCCTATAGAGTTTTTAATAAAAACACTTGAACTGTTGAAGAAATAGTACATGTTAAATTCTATGAAACTGATCCTTTTGTTTTTGAAGAACCTCAACCTACATCTACGGATGTGTTTTCAAAAACTGAATATCAACCCTTGATAGAAGATCCTTCTGATAAGGAAAATTTTCAAGAAAATATCTCTGAAGCATTTACCCCAGATGGCTTCCTACCCTATGTTGATGAACATGTTTTATAAATCCCAAATCAGTTATTTCTAAAGAATCATTATAGTGATAATATCATTGGTGATGTAAATCAACATGTAAGCCCTAGAAGTTCCATAAGGAATGAAGTAGAACATCTAGAATTTATTTCTCTATTAGAACCAAAAATCACTAATGAATCTTTAGTTGACATTGATTGTATTCAATACATGCATGACGAGCTAAATGAGTTCAAAAGAAATAATGTTTGGGCCTTGGCTAAAAGACCTAAGGAACCTTCTGTTATTGGAGTCAAATGGGTCTTCCAAAATAAATGTGATGAAAATGGAATCATTGTAAGAAACAATGAATGAATGGTTGCTGAAGGCTATAATCAATAAAAAGTAACATACTATGAAGAAACATATGCTCCATTGGCTAGAATTGAATCTATTCATATTCTACTTTCATTGCAGTATTCTTAAATTTCAAACTTTTTAAAATGGTTGTTAAATGTTCTTTACTTAATGGTTTTGTACAAGAGGATGTTTTTGTTGAGAAAACTCTTGGTTTCAAAGATTGAAAACATCCTGAACATGTTTACAAATATACCTAAGCTTTGTATGGAATTAAGAAATCTCCTCAAGCTTGGTATGATAGACTTACATGATATCTGATTTAAAATAATTATGTTAAAGGAAATGTTGATCCAAACCATTCTATAACAAAGGAAAATAAAAATGTTTTTATTGTTTAAATTTATGTTGATGACATTATATTTGGTTCAACTAAGAAATATTTACCTAATTCCTTTCGGATCTAATGAAATCTGAGTTCCAAATGAGTATAATGGATGAGTTACCATTTTTACTAGTTTTTTAAATTACTCAAAAACCAGATGGAATATATATATCCCAATATATGTATATTAAAAATCTTCTTAAAAAGTACGGATATGAAAACACTAAGAGTATAAGTACTCCTATTTGTACCTCAAATTCAATTGATCTTGATGAAGCTGGGAAACTAGTAGATCAAACATCTTTTAAAGGTATGATTGGAAGTCTAAATTACTTGACAGCTAGTCGTCCAGACATAATGATTACAATATTTTTATGTGCATGATATCAATCCAATCTTAAGGAATCCCATTTAAAGGCCGTGAAAAGAATTTTTTGCTAGCTAAAGGGAACCATGGATCTAGGACTCTTTTATACTTCTGAAATGTTTTTGTTTTAAAATGTTTTTTGCATACTGCCATTTCTGGATTTAGAATGGATAAGAAAAGTACATCTGGAAATTGTCATTTCTTATGAGATTCATTCATTACATGGTCATGGAAAAATCAACACTCAGTAGCACTTTCCACTACTGAAGCTGAATATGCAGTAGCTGGATGTTGTTGTGCTGAAGTGTTACAGATGCAACACACACTCACAGACTATGGTATGAGTTTTACCAAAACAAAAGTTTTGTTTGATAATAGTAGTGCCATTTCCCTAAGACAAAACCATGAATATAACTCTCGTGAAAAAAACATAGATATTAGGTATCATTTTCTTAGGGATCACACACCAAAAAGAGATATCATTCTTCAATTTATCTGAACAAAAGATCCACTTGCGGATATTTTCACCAAATTTTTACCATCGGATAGATTTGATTACATTAAATAGAAGATAGGAATGATAACTATAAGGTAATCTTCTATGTTAACATCTTGTTGAAAAAAATATCCATAGAGTAAGGAAATTCTTTTTCATTGGGAGAGTAAATTTATTTATAAGATTTATAAAAAAATTCGTAGCCTAAAATTTTTTCTTAGTCTATAATATTTTTGTAGTCTAAAATTTTTTGGTAGTATAAAATTTTTTCATAGTCTAAAAATTATTAGTAGTCTAAAATTTTTCGTAGTCTATAAAATATTTCATTGTCTAAAATTTTGCGTAGTCTAAAATTTTTTCGTAGTCTAAATTTTTTATGGTTGTAAATTTTTCGTAGTCTAAAATTTTTTGTAATCAAACTTTTTTGTAATGGAAATTTTCGTAGATAGATTTTTCATAATTTTTTTTGTCTAAAATTTTTCATAGTATTAATTTTTTCGTAGTTAATGTTTTTGTTATCAAATTTTCAGAATCAAGAGTTCATCAAGAAGAATTTTCCTCCTTATGAATAATATTCCTCGCAATCTGAAAGGTATGTTTCCTTTCATAAATTTTCATAATAATCTTTTAGATATTGGTATTTTCATTATTTTTTAAATTTTTTGTATTCCCTTTTCTTGTAATCCAAATGTTTTCTTAAAAAACCTCAAAAGATTAGAATCTATCAAAATTATTCCTCAGTCATATTTTTAGAAGCCAGATCTGGAAAAAGGTTTTTCATCCATTGGATTGAGTTTAGATGTTGAACCATCACTTCAAACGCCTATATAATGGACCCCAGATGGTTTTCCCACATCGATCTCAAATCTCGTGTGTGATGAAGTTATTCCCTTCTTACATAAGCCCACTCCAAACATCTCATATCATACTTACTTTTGAATGTCTTCCGAAGTCTCTTCCCAGAAATAAATGCCGACTGTCAAGCTAATCTTTGAATGGAAGATATATAGAGAAATGTTAGTTGATACAATGTTTTATGCTAAATATGACTACATAATTTAAAAGAATATCCAACTCAATGGCTGGGAGAGTGTACGTATTTCCAAACCAAAATATCAGGATTTGGTATATCCAGAGATGTTAGTAGCGTTCTATGAGTCAGAAAGTTTCTTTATGGAAGAAGGTAGGAGTATATTTTCTTTCATGTGTTATGGAAAGTCATATTCACTTTCTTAGACCAAGGCTGCAAGCATGGTTTCTATTCCTTATGAAGTGGAAGCCAAGTTCTATACTCACAAGCTACCTGATGTTCAAGGATGTATTACTAAGGAAAAACGCCATGGCTTGTCTTTGTCTTTCAGAATTAATGACTTCGAAGATTCTTCACTTCTCTACCAACATTCTCATTCATGAATTATGTGTTCAAGGATTCATTATTATGAGAAAAGGTGATAAGGATACTCTAAATAAGAGTGACATCTATATTCTGGATTTCTTGGTGAATCTACGGAATATAAATTTGGTTATATAATTTTTGATTACGATTGATAATATCAAGAATTGGAATTGCAATCTCAAATTATTATATATCCAGCCATTCTATCAAAGATGATTGTTTGATGTTCATAATCCTTTAATATTTATTTTTGTTCTATGTCGAGGATTTCTAAATTCATGTTGTTGAGTGATGATACTTTGAGAAGGATGAAAATTGGTTTTTACAAACAATATGAATAATTATATGATTTTCCTAAAGTGGAAGTTGAAACGCTTTAAAAGAAATAGGAGTTGATTGAAACCTCTAAAAAGTGTGGAAGGAAGAGGAAGGTGAAAGAAGTATAAGAGAAGGCAAAAGCTCTAGCAGCTTAGGAAATTCAGTCAGAACCCCCAAAGCTAAAGCAAAAAAAAGCTTATCCTGATGAATTAGTAGAAAATTGGAGGGAAGTTAAAAAAAATTAGAAAGAAGGGGAACCTATTTTTGGCCCAGAAACTATTGAGGCAAAATCATTGAATGAAAAGGCAACTGAAGAGCTTTAGAAGCAAGAGAAAGAGAAGAATTAGAAGAAAAACTTCTCTGAGTTGGAGATAGTCAAATCACTTTTGAAGGCTGCTGAGAAAGCATCTGAAAATATTCTGGTACCAAAATCCTTTCTGATGAAATCATTACCAGAGAATCCAGGAAGTAAATTTGTGCCTTGAGAAAATGTTCAACAAAAGGATGTGGATGAAGAAGAAAAATAAGGGAGTTGGGATACTAAAGATTTGATAAAGCAAGTTGAGGATATTCATGAGAAGGAACACCCTTATGAAAAATTATCATTCCAAACACGAATCGCCCTTATGAAAAATTATCTTTCAGCCAGAGGATGCTGAGGCATGAGCTTAGAAGGAAGAGGTAAATTAAGATAAAATTGTGAAAATATCTGATTGCAGACACGAATCACCCAATTAAGAAGAAGTCATTCCGAAAGCTGATAAGAGAAAACATGTGGTTTTTGATACACCTACCAGAGTAGTTGTGAATAATAAATAAGTGGGCACTTCATTGAAGTGGAAAGATGCTGATATAGAAAATTAATCCTCACCATGAAAAATCTCTGATTCAGAATCGTCCTTTCTTGGACATGATTTTGTATTCCAGAATTTGAAAAGTCTTGATGGAACTATCCATTTATTTCCAAGAACAGACTCCAGATGCCAGATTCTTTTTCATAACTCAAATCATAAATCGGATTCAGTATCCATGGTGATGGATAAGTGTGTCAAACATGAGGCTGATTTAAAAAACTTTTTCATAAATTATGAAGCCCATAAAAGATATTGCAAGAAGATGACTATTTAGTCAAATAAAACTGTGGAATACATGAGAATTCTTGATGAGTTTCATGATAATGTCAAAGATTCCTTTGAAACCGAAGATGGTAAGTTCAAATATCTCACCAAGTCTTTTGAAGAAAGTCTAACTCTTGAAGAAACTAATCGGAAGCAGGATTTGAAAGATCTGAATGGGAAGTTGTATTCATTTTCTTAGAGTTGGATGAGAAAAAGGGATATCAAGATTGTGATAGAGGAGAAGATAGCTAGGGAAGAAGATTTTCTAAAGGGTCAGGCAGAATCTCGTAAGGCTCAAGAAGAAAATAGTTAAGGCCTTAGAGAAAAAAATAGAAGATCTTGATCAGCTTCTCAAACGTGCAGAGGAGGATCACAAGGAACTCAAGAAGCTCAAAACCGTAGTGAAGAAGATGATGCTGAAGGAGAAGGAAGGATAATATTTTCCAAATGCAATCTTATATTTTATTATCCTTGTTGTAAAAATTCTTTCTATCTTAATGAATTTTTTTGGATAGTCATTATTTTTTGTTATCTAGTACTAATATTTTTGGTTCCATGTTTTCTTTTCCATTCCATGTATCTCTTTTTGGAAATCACAAAGGTGGAGAACGAAATGTCAAAAAAGAAAACTTTTTAAAGGAGAAATTACCCTAACTAAGGGGAGATTCCATAACTAAGGGGGAGTTTATCTAATGGGGAGTTTTCATCATTAAGATTTTCGTATTTAAGAAAATAAGAAATCTCATTCAGGAAATTCAGAATACGATCCTTAGTGATTCCAATTCGTAAGGGGGAGTTAGTCGTATTCAGTATGATCCTTAAGTAAAAGGAGATATGTTTTTTTAAAGATCATAAAAATTTTAAGTACTCAAATTCTTTTTCATATGGATGTCTCTGCTTTCCAAAAGGGGGGTGATTGTTAAGTCAATAAGGTTTCCTTATAACTTTTCCATTGCTTCATGTTTTGAAAATCACAAACACTATATCTTAAGGAAAATTTCATTTCCCCTAAGATTTATCTTAATAAGTAAATTTTTCTTTCCTCAAGGAAAATTTATCCTTACCATGTTTTCATTATTCATATCATAATTTCTATAAACCTAAATCATATTTTTCTATGTATAAAATTTGGTTTCATATCTAAAACCTAGAAATATTATAAATACTTAGATATAGAGCATTATGTTTTCAGGATCCGAATTCAGGTATTGAATTCTCTGAATTCAGACTCCAACCTGTTTGAGTTCATACTCCAAATTCTCTGAATTCAGACTCCAAAATTTCTAAGTTCAGACTCCAAATTCTATATATTCAGACTCCGAACATTCTGAGTTCAGAATCTAAATTCTATGAATTTAGACTCTAAATTCTTATGAATGTAGACTCTTAATTCTTATGAATTTAGATTCTAAATTCTTATAAATTCAGACTCCGAATTCTTATGAATTCTTACTCAGAATTATCTAAATTCAGACACAGAATTTCCATGAAATTTAGACTCTTTAATTCTATCGAATTCAGGTTCCGAATTCTTTTGAAGACAGAATCTAGATATTCGATATTATCGACATTGAATGGTTTTTTGGTTAGACTCTGATCTTTTATTTTTTTCATAGACTATGAAAAATGAATTTGGTTATGAAATAATAGTTTACTTAACATTTTTATAGTTATGAAATGATGTCGTGTATTCTATTACTAACTTACCATTGTTTGAGTGACACATGTACAGTTCCCTCTAAAATTCATAGAAAAATATCACCATTGCAGGAGGGAACCGACCGTTGAATACGTGCCTATAAATAAGATCTCATTTGAACGAGCTCAACAACTGACTATTCGAGAACTATAGATATTACATACTGAAATGATTTAAAGAGAGAGACTCTCATGGTTTTTTCGTACTAAAAAACTTGTTCAGAATTTCTTAATACGACTTCGAATGTTGCTAAATTCATTCAAGGGATTCTAGGGATAGGAAGACAGTGGTACCGAATACCTTGATGTTTTGAGGACTTGTGGGGATAGTAAGACAGAATTTGATATTCATATAGAGGTCTTACCCTAGTGTGGGTAAGAATGACTTTCTTGAATGTATAAATCAAGGGACCTTTATACAAGGCTGTTGGATACCCTTTTATTTGAGTTAAAAGATTTCTTACTTGTTACTTGTATTATTTTAAGTTTTTTTCACCACATTTTTATTGTTAAGGAAAGTATAACTATCTTATACATTCATATACTTTTACTCTGATTAGTATGATTCTATATGCTTTAAGATAGAATATTTCTCTTTTTAAACTTTTCTTAAGTTTCATTCCTGGAACCATATTTCCGGAATCAAGCATGTTTGTAGAACTAAGTGGTCTAATGAATTTACATTTTTTAACTTTGTTAAACATTACCATATTTAAAAGTTCCAAAGGAATTTCTTAAATTATAAAATTCAAAACCCCCTCTTATATATTGAGCATCTACAACATCATTTCAATCCTACAAAAACTAATTATACTATACAAACATATGGAATACTGAAATATTGGTCAACTTGATATCTTGAAAAAAAATCAAATATTTGTAAAAATATATTGAGAGTAACATGATATTATCCCTCATCAATCAAAGAGAATCTAGTAATAATTCTATAAAAGATATTTTTGGAGTAATCAAATTTATGGGGTAAAAAGTGATAAAGATAAAAAAACCATTTAGTATATGTTTTTTTAAGAGAAATTGATATTTTAGGGATATTAATAGTGATGTTTTTTGGTCTACCACAATGTATAGAACCTTTTTGATAATATTTTACTCGTTGGATAGAGAAGATAGAAAAACTAAATGGGAAAAAATAACCCCATATGAGAAAATAGATAATTCGTCAATAGATTGATCATAATGTTGATGTAAAATATTTGATTTGGAATTCTACAATTGGTATACAAATTTGTTTATCTAGAATGTCACACCTTATATATATGCATTTCTTTTATCTTAGATTTTTTGAATATTTAATGGTTGTTCACATACAATCAAAATAATTTCAAAATATGGAAATAAAATTATTTGGTTCATGTTTCATTTAAATCCATTAAATTAGTAAATTTATTGATTATGGACTATGGATTTTTAACTCACATGATAATTTATTTGAACAAGCCTAAATTTTATGACAATTATGAAAGTGTTTTTTTGGACCTTTTATAATGATAACATTCAAATGATCAAAATTATTGGTAAATCAAAAATTGGTAATAATAAAATCAATACAGATGGTGTATGGTTTTTTGGTGGGTAAATTTTTTTTTGTATGTATAAGAACTATGAGAGTTTGGGAATGAGTTGATCTTCAAAAGAAAAGGAGGTATAGTCGGTATAATGAAATATGGATTTGTTTTTATAATTGTTTCAAAAAAAAGGAAATTTGTTTCTAATGGGGAAATTAAGTGCATTCTATTATTTAAGTATACATAATGAAAATAACTTATGGAATATAAGACTTGAAAATCATAGCTAACCGAATATTATAAAACTAATCCGAGAATAATATCTGATGAAAATACATGATTTGAATGTTGATACACCTATTTTTTTTAAATTAATAAAGGGATAAATTATAAATAAAATCCATAAGTGGTATATATTTAACCTTCAAAGTCTCATAAACTAATTTAATCCATCGTTTTTGTCCAATGACTATGAAATCAAGAAATACATAATGATATTTTATCACTACCATAGATGATTTTAAAAGGATAAAATGTATGACGTTTATGTCTTACAAATCACAGTCCATAGACATATCAGAGAGTTTCAATAGATATTATATGGAATCAAATTAATTGTACATAAGGATATTAGGATCAAATAAATTTACTGAATATGCCAATGAAATATTCATTGAGTATCTTAACAATCATGCCCTTATATATATGAATTCAGTTCTCCTCAAACTCAACAAAATGGTGGGGATAAAAAAATAAATTATATTCTAGCTGATTTGGATAGATTTATGCTTACATAATATGACACCTCAATGTGTTACAGGTTACAAACCATCAGAACTACCAAAATAAATCAAAATAGATCTCTCGTAAGGCCAAACTCAGACAAAAATCTATATTAGAAAAGGTGGAAATGAAAATAAAATTATAAACACGTCATAATATTAGAAATTACAATCTAGATAAAGAGAAATGTTATGAGGAAAATATAATGGAAAAATGAATAAATTAAAATCCCCCTTTGATATAGTCTAAATATTAAATCATACATATATGAAGAAAAACAATTGAAAGAATTTTTGATAGAGTTGACTTCAAAATTTTCAAGATGAAGTCTAAATCATAAATACTATCATTTTAGGTGATGGGGAAATTTTTTTAGGTTCCACACATGTTATATAATATAGAAAAATACATATTCCATTTAAAGCTGCACATTTTTTATTTTCTAATGATGAAAATGAATGATTAAAGCCTATAGATTAAATTAAAAGGTGAGAAACCATTTTTATTCAGGGAATATTATTATGGAATAATATATATTAATAATTTCAATATGGATGATCACTACTAGTAAAAAACCCATTCTACTATTAAATAATAAATCTTAGTCAATTTACAATGATTTTGAACATATGATGCAGATTCATACCATGTACGTGGAATCAAGAATCATCAAAAAGTATGAAACATTAGAAATTATTTATAGACACATTTAATGATTGTTATTACAAACAATTGAGTTATTAGAAATAATATTTCTAAAAGTGGTTAAGAGGATAATAAAATCCATGTTGTTATGCAAGGGATATTGAAAATTTTAATGGGTTGAAATAAATGGATCATTTCCCCTAGTTTCTATACATTTGTCTGTCATAACATTCCAAGACATACCAACTCAAAAATGCTTTAAAATATTCCAAAAGGATGTAAAATTATATTTTATGAATGGTGATATTGAAGAAGAAGTGTATATTCAAACCCCTAAACACTCTATGATGGATTAAAATGATGGTATGGTGTGTAAAAGAAATAAACACATTTATTAGTAAAAACATTCTCTAAAATCATGGTACATTAATGATGATCAATAAATATAAAGAATAAATTTTTTAAAAGGTCTGTAGGGAAGATATAAATTTGAAAGAAAATAACACCACAATTGTCATTGTGATTATGTATATTGATGAATAAAATTTTTCAGAAATAAAGAATGCTTTTCTATGGAATTATCAATTCATAGGAAAGGAATATTTTGGTTTTTAGTGCATGGGTAAATGATAATTTATTTTTGACTACAAATGTTTCAATATAAAATTTATATTTTTTCATCATATGTAAAATATTCAATAGGGAACATTAATAAGTTTTAAATGCATGAGGTTAGATTAGTGTGCCCAAAAATAAAGGCGGGTACAAAGTTTAGGATGGATAACAGAGGGAATAAAGTGAGTGACAATAATTTAAGAATTTTTATTGTATTTTTTATATACTGGATAAAATTAAGGCCTCAAATTATGTAAGATTTCAAACTTTTTCTCGATAGAAATTCATTCTAATGGAAAAACGTCTCCTATAATTAATATTTTTTTTATAAAAGTTTCAAATATAATCAGTTATGCACTAATGTATGAGAAATACCGTGAGATTATTATGATAGGATTTACTAATATTGAATGGGTATAAGATATTATTGATATGAAATATATTTCTATTGAAGTATTTTAAATTGAAATATTTTATGTTTCATGACATTCAAAGAAGGCAACATTAGTTACACTGATCTATACTATAGATATATTTTTGGGTTCACCAAATTCATCAATTAAGATCAAATATATAAACACTCAAGTGAATGAACATACTTTTGAAGGTACTTGTCCTCTAATTATAGGGTATAAAAATCATATTGAAATTAACAACACCCAAAATATAGTATAACACTCCATGTAAAAAAAAGGTAAAGTCCCATTTTCTGAAGATAAGTTTTTGGAGGGAATTTTAATGGAGGAATTTATTCCTACTAAAGTAAGAGAACATTTTATTATTAAAAACCCACTCAAAACAAAATAGATTAAGAATATAAAGTAATAATTGGATGTTTATCTCATTCCATCCTATTGTGGAACATAATTTCTTATGTTACATCCAAAAAATTTAACTATTTATTGTTAGGATATATTTTCTATTGGATGAAAAACAATCACCACTTGTTTGGGAGAGAATTTTATTTTTATGTTGAGATGTAAAGGACAGATTCTAGAAAATATTTTTCCTCTTGTTTTTTTATATATTCCTAAATATTTCTTATAGATGAGATATGTTTACCATTGAACTATACATATTATTGATTTGTTGAAATCTATTTTATCTAAAGAGTTAGATATCATGGGAATAGATATGATTAATACATGATTACATTTTTTTATAAGATTTATTTGATCCCTAAAACATATTCACTTTTGTTTTATGATCTATAAGAATGAAATTATTATGTGGTATTGACCAATAATCCAATGGGTGGATTATTGAAATCATTGGAGTATAGTGTTTTATTTATTATCAATACATATTAAGTGGGATGATAGTGGAATTGATGTACATTGAATCATTAATATTGGTGATAGAGTTATGGTTACTCTATACAACAATTGGGAAGATATATTGGATCATTTTAAGAATGTTCGAGAAGGTTTAAGAAGAATTATAATTTTCATAGAGTCATTTGAATATGTTTGTAATTATTTTTGGGGAACTATAAACAAATGGAACTTTATTTTATCACGTGACTTCGTATTCTATTCATATGACTTCACACTACTAATAAAACTTAGATTATTTTTCATAGTAATTCTATATAGATCTTAAAATGGATCATTAATAGTGTCACCCTATGTTCTTGTATAACTATAAAGGTGAATCATAAGATTCTGTGGGTGATCGTATGGCATTGAGATAAGAAAATAAAAATGAAAAAGGTACAAGAAAATGACTTTTTTTTATATTGTATGACTTTGTATGACTATCATATGACTTCACTCTATGTATTTGATCTTATCATAAAACATTTTGGCCCAACATATGTATTCATTGTAAGACATTATTATCAGACTCTAGAGATCTTGAGGATTCATCATTGAAATTGGATTATCATGATACTTGAGCATATGTTTATTAAAGGAAAGGAATGAATGTATAACATTGGACTATATGACTTTGAGAACACAGGTATAGGTGATCCAATGATGTGTAAAGGTATTTCAGGACCTATTTAAAGGTAGATGTCAGATTCTCAGGGCTATATATTGGATATTAAGAATTGAAAAATGGAAATCCCTTTTTT
This sequence comes from Viscum album, assembly GCA_963277665.1. Taxonomy (NCBI): domain Eukaryota; kingdom Viridiplantae; phylum Streptophyta; class Magnoliopsida; order Santalales; family Viscaceae; genus Viscum; species Viscum album. The sequence continues at coordinate 1,860,910,401 of OY728119.1, forward strand.
TTGTGAGATATAAAAATTAAATATTTACCTCAGTTTACAAAAAATTTGTGTTTATATAAATGTATAATGACTGTTCATAAATCCTTTCAGATGATTAAATGATGGATTCTATTCTGAATTTTTTATTATTATATTCATCAGGAAATCAAAAATAATTATCATTCATATTGATGATGATCTAAGATGAGATTAAATAATATCAATTCAAGAGAGTTGTTGGGGTAAGGAGGTATGTTCCATACCAGAAGGTGATGATATCTATGTCACCTAAAAATGATACATGTCGATGGATGGTGTTTTTTTGTCGTGCATATATTGATGATTTTAAAATAAGATAAAATAATTAATTTTTTTGATAATTTAATGTCATAAAAAACTAAGATATTTATTGTATCATGTGAAAAAGTAGTTATGTTTTTATCAATGTTTAAAAGGTGGACCTTGACTCCTAAATAAATTAGTATGAATGGATTGATTCATGAAATCAATATTTTTTGAAATCTCCATAACTATTATGAAACAAATTCATAAAAAATTCATTAAATATAAATTATTGAAAATTAATAAGGAGATTTATTAAGAATTTTGACATAGTTTAATTGATGCACTATTGTGTTGTTTATAGAATATATTGAAAAGAATCATCTATAGAGTCCATGTTTATGCTCGTAAATTAATTAGGGATCATTCATAAAAATGAGTTTCATGTTCTCTTTATGGGAGATTATAACTGGTTAGTGATATTAGATGTAAAATTTCATTTTCATATCATTTTATGGGTTCCTTTTGATAATAAAAAGGGAGCTATGATTATGGGACAATATCCACAATACATCAGGGATACAATCATCATCTGTGGATAACTTCGTTGACAAATGTGTTGAGCCCATTTACATTAATATTTGATGACTTCCTTGAGAGTGGTTTTAAATAAAAATTAGAGAAGAATGGATATTTAAATATCCACACACAATGATTCACCCCTGACACACTTATTGTGTACCCACATTCATGTAATCTATAAAAATTTCATTCCACTAATAATTCAAAACAATAGAATAGTGTTAATAAATATTGGGTGTAGTATCCCAAACTAAACCACCGAGTCCAATCCAAAATGATACATGACCTCATGTGCACCTCCCCCTACAGAAGTGGTAGCTGACCAGAGTCAAAGGTCTCAAGTGGAACAGTAGGGAGACTACACCCTCCATCAGAGTGCATAATAGAAATAAATAAAAAATGTATTATAATAAATAAAATAATAAACATAACCATAGTACATGAAGAATGTGAAAAAAACATAGAATACAAATAAATAGATCATAAAGTTGAAATTTTATCCAGTGCACAATGAATAAATTAAGTTAAATAAATAAATATTGGTTCCTATGAAGCCTCTCTTAGTCCACTACTATCTTTGTGCTCTTCTTCTATTCCACTGATCATAGGTCCCTTTCTATACAATGGATCTCTCATGAATTATATAGGTGCATTGAACTTCTTGAGTTGGGTGTGAGTACAAGACTCATATAAATCCACCAACGTGTCCTTAACTTATTATTATATGGCATACAAGTTCATTCCATAATAATCATAAATGCATTACAAGAAAATAAAAATAAAATTCCAAACTAAGAAGTTTTCACTAACCTAGTCCCCATAAACCCTGGGTTTAACTACTTCTTTTCAATTTTGGAAGGTTAAATCACAATGGATATTAGGATTAATAAATCTATGCATAGGTATAGTGAATTAGTTCACCGATATCCTCATCATATTTTTCTAACATGAAAAATATACATTCCATAGGCCTCATTTACAACATGATACTTGATATAATACTGGGCATTGAGCACTATATTCGGTAGTTCAGTAGGAATAAAATAACATTCAACTCAGAATAACATTGGTCATTGATCACACATAATATTATTTTACTAGGAATTACCTAAATTAGTTGAAGGCCTTAATTGTATATTCATTTTTGATAATATCACTTTCAAGGGATGAGGGGGAAACCCTACATGACCCATAGGCTTAGTGACACATTACAAGATCCAAAGGTCTTTGGAGGAATTATTCTCAAACTATGACATCTTGGAACTGCCTCCCTCCAGTATTTATATTGTGATGTCATCTCTCCACCTTAACATTGTTGTTTGGATAGCTATCCTATGCAGATATGAAAAGGTTTGGTAGCAATGGAAAATTCCATACCCTCTAAATCTTCCAAATTAGGTTAGATTTTCCCTAGTAAATGTTCCTTCTCTGAATCCACATATAGAGTCAGTTCGTTATAGGGTTTGTCTAGTTGATTCTGCACTTCATGTGGCACAAATTCCCAAAGGTGGACAGAGGTCCTTAATGTGGCCCGTAGACCTTGAGGTAGCCTGAAAGACATACTGGACTGAATACATTGGGTGCATCAAATTCATTAAGGAATTAAAGATCAAACCTGTGACTCGAAGGCCCAAATGTATGAATAGTTCTAGATACAAAAATATTGAAAAATACCTTCTATAATAACTTCTACAATACTGAAACAGTAACCCAGAAATATGCATCCACCTAGATTTTATCCATGGAATCATGGATGCAGCTTAAGAGACCACACCAACTGGCCTAAGGCATAAGTGGTTATTGGGAATTGAATAACATGATACTCAACATAACTACATGTATCAAGATCACTACTCTATAACTCACTGAGCATTATGTAACATGGTACATAGTATCAGGGAATCCACTACATCCTTAATGCAGAATGTATATAATATAGTTTTATATCCACCATGTTCTCAATTCCAACATATTAGTTATTTTATGTCATGTTCACACTCCCTCTAAGGGATAAACCGATCACAACATTCCACCTATTCTGAGTACCATGAACTATCCCAAAGGTAGGTTGGCATAAAACAATTCCTCCATATTTTGTTCTTCAGTAGGGATCTATGTCTAGTGGATCTACACTTCCCTCCCACCATTGAAATGGTCATTTAATTTCAAGAATATAAGATGTGGCTTATTTACCATGACTGAAACCCTTCCATGACTAATGTGGGACTTAGTTAAAATACATCACGATGTGACACCTATATGCCACACTGTGACACCCTATAACCAACCACCACTAATCCCAAGGGCACACCCAAAATTTCAATTGGGACTCCATAAATAGAAAGTGGGGAATCATCTCTATTAGTAAGGAAATGGGGAATGGGCCATCCACAATCATAATAGAAAATAAAATTTTAAATGTATTATCTCCTCCTTTAAATAAATAAATGGTGAGTGGATCATCATCAATCATCTCGAAAAATACAATTAGGAATAGTTTATCACCATTATCAATAAATAAATTCCAAATTTTTTACCACCAATCCTTTTGAACTATTGTATTTTTTATGGGTTATCAACATAAAATTAAGAAAATGTAAACATATTGTCACCATATATATCATAGGAGAAGGAGCTATCGAAACAAATGACATAAGAAAATTATGAACAGTGAATAAATGATCCACCTAAATAGTATAATTGTGAATTTATTATCTTCTATATAATATTAGAAAGTATTTAGTGGGTTATCACCAATCCTATTGAATAATAATATTGTGAACAATTTACCTCCTTTACTAATAAATAAATTGTGAATGGTTTTTCAAGAAGCATCCTTAACAATACAATGGCCTATATGATATAACATCCATTAAAAAAAATGGTTAATAGGTCATCACAAATCCTCCCAAGCAATAAAATTATAATATGATTTTTTATTAAATTAAATAGTAAATGACTAACTTTTTATCCCCAATACAATTAAATATTGTAAGAGTGAATATGTTTTCAACACTATCAAAATGGAAATGGACAATTGGACATCGCCAATCCTACTAAAAAAATTAAATAGTGAACTTTTATTCCCCTATATAAAAAATATAATGGTAAAAAAGTAAACACATATCATCATAACTAATATAACAGTTAAATGGTATATCCAAAAAAATTCAACATTATGGCATCCCACATTTTTATTACTTAGTCTCTTTATTACATGGTACAAAACAGAGGATCTTTTAAAGATTAGTTTAGGGAAAATTAGAAATATAATACATGAAAACATAAAACATTATTCTAATCCACATGAAAGGATTCTTAATAGGTTCATATGATGTATATTTAAAACAAATCATAATCTAGGTACATACATAAATGTACAGGGGTGAGCGTGAGAGACCCTTTAAGGGAATAAAAAATAGAAACCATTTACATGCAATGTGGAGAAATATCAATAAGAACATAAGGAATATAACTATTGAATGAGAAAGTGAAAATGGAGATTATAATAAAATATCATGAATCATAGCATGGAAATTTGGAAACAACATAGGCTTTTTTCATTCCAAATCATATCAGAAAGGTTAATAACCCAGGTTTCGTAAATAAAAATTAACAAGGTTATTCACCATGGTACTATAAAACATGTCATGTATAGAGATTAAATTATATGCCCAATGAATAGAAGAAATAAAAGGAAACAAACATAATATGTATTAATTTCATGTGAGTTAGATAGATCATAAAAATCAATTTCATTAATAAACCATTGAGGATATAGAACTGGTTTCTTATCAAATTCATGACATATGAAAGAGAATAAAGACAAGATCATTATATCATTTCTAACCCCTGAAAATTGAAAGTGGGTTTCTAATGCATAAATCACAGAATAAAATAATAGTTTTATAACTATTTTATTACCCATTGAAAATAAAATAGTTTGGGTTTCCACACAATCATTATAAACTATAATTTCTTAAGGATAAGAGGAAAATTTTAAGAAGTAAATTTGGTAACATAATGAATGTAAAACATAGTTTTAAAAAATAGTAAAATGATAGGAGAAAAGGGTCACCCACTGATAGAAAATAATTTTTATATAAGGGTATTAAATATAGATTATAAAATATGGTGAAAATAAAATTTATAATACATATACCAAAATAGGTTCTTGAATTAAAGAGAAATAAATAAATATTCTTTTAACATGAATATTTACTCCTAAATCATGAGTAATAGAACATTAGGGATTTGAGGACATCTTGGGGGACTCCTTGGAAGTTAAAAATGCTAGAATATTAGGGGGTGGATTTGGAGTGAAATGAAAGTGACAAATTGGTTGGTATTTAACGAAATAGTTGGGTATTTTTTTAATGATTTCAAAATATAATCCTTAGAAATTTATGTTATGGAATGTTAAATTCATTGGGTTTACCATGGTTTCCCCATGGTTTTTGATAATTTGGGTGATATTTTATCCCATATAAACCACAAAAACCAAGAATTATTTTTTATTACTTCTTTTGGAAAAGTAAATTAATGTTTCTATAAGGAAATGTTTTCTAAAATTAATTTTTCCATTTTAGTCATTAGAAATCCATTTATGGGTATGGAAATTGATTAAAATATATTAAAAAGTTAATACTAACAAAATAACACATTTTAGATTGTGTATTTTGGTTAATTAATTATTACATTATTATGACATAATTATTATTTCATTAAACATAACAAAAATAATAAACTATATTTTTACTATTCATATAAAAAAATATTTTAGAAAATTCTTATAAATTAATTGTAACCTAGTTTTCATATGATGATTTTAGAAATATTTATATTTTATCATAATAATTATATATGTATTGGAATTTTATGTTTCAAATATAAAAAACATTATTTATTAAAAAAATAATGAGTTGATAATGCATATTCAAATTGCTGAAACTTAAAACATTTCGAGGAAATAATAAAATTATTTTATGCTTTATATATAAATAAGATTGTATAGAACATAAAATTTCATTAAAGTAAATATTATTCATAATAACATAGTTTTTTATAAAAAAATCTACCTTTTATGAAAATTTACTTATTTGTCTAAAAAATAAATTTATAATTTTCTGTCTCAATGAGACTAAAATTTTATTAAGAAAAACTATTCTTAAAATGGAATTAATGGAATAAAAATTTTATATGTACAAAAAATATTCTTTAAGTTAATAATTCATGGACATGTTACCACTTATTACAGCCACATACGACTTAAGGGTATGTGGTGCGATGGTGGTGGTTTCAGGGGGTGGCTTGGATAACATCGACCGAGTGGTAATATACAATAACTTTAACTTCTCCCATATTCAATTTCATTCAAGATTAACTTATTGAAAATAGGCTTACTCATGGTCATGGGAAAACCCCAAAGACTATAAATACCTCCCATGTTCTTAAAATTTGCTTATAATAGAATGACTCTACCGGTGGAGGACATCGATTCCCATTTCAGTATCATTTACAAATAAAACATAATTATTAATGATATATGGTTTTTTTATTATATTATATAAAACACATTTTCATAGTATAAAAATATTATTTATAAAGAAACATTGGTCATTCCATTCTTCCCCATAAGAAATTTCATTACCAATTTTTCATCTCATTCTCTTAGTTGAGATTAAGTGAGGGTAATCTTGCATAAGTTTTTCCATTAGTTCCAATATTACCTCTACAAACATGTGGTTTCATCATGAAACATTGAAATGTGGCTAAGATTATTGCATAGAACCTTGTATCTACATTCCAAGATCTCTACAATTTACTCTCATTATATAGGTCATGATTTAGCTATACAACATCTGGAATTAGAACATGTTAGTGGTCAAGATTGTAATTCCTTAAGGGTGATATATGGAATACATAATGAACTTGAGATAGGTTTGGTGGAAGTTATAGAAGATACGACACTACTCATATGAAATCAAAGGTTTCAAAAGGGGAATTTACTTGTGTATAATATTCCCTTTCTTCCCAGATATTTTGACTCCATTCCATTGTGGCATATGAAGGAATACATTATCGCTAATATTAATTTACAATTCCCATCGATGGTTTTCAACATAACTCTTTTGCTAATTTTTAGAACCCATTAAGTATTGTTGTATGGCATGAACATTTTTTATCATTTCACGCACAAGATAATACCTAGTAATCTCTATGTCACCATCTGCATCCCCAAAAGTAATACTTTTATACATTTTCCTATATAGATCATAATAGGGTTCCATTTGAATAGTTGAGTGGAAGATATTTTTGTATGATAAATCAACCAATGGGTGGTGTTGATACCAACCAACATTAAATTACATTGATCACGTTTTCAACATGTTCTCATGTGCCTCAATAGTAATTTTAGATTGGCCATTAGTTTTGGGTGATAGGCCATACAAAAATTTAATTCAGAACTCATAACATGTTTAAGACTTCTTCATTATTTGGATATGAAAATTCAATGATGATCAGAAATTATTGAATGTGGAATGTCATGAAACCTCTCTAATTATTTTACATAAATGATGGAAATTTGTTCAAGAGATAAGTCTTATTGAATAACCATTGAATGGGAGATCTCAGTGAGTTAGTCCACTATAACCCATATCACATTATTTACATTGGGTGTTCTTGGGAGACCAATGAAAAAATAAATTATGATATTTTCCCAATTGCATGTTTATATGTGTAGACATTTTAATTCCCCTTTAGGAACTTGTCACTCAATCTTCACTTAGGGATATACCAATAAACCTTTTGTGTAGTTAGTAATCACCTTTTCCATATTATCCTACCACTAATGATCGTGAGGGTAGCTATACATTTTAAATAATCTATAATATTAAGAGAATGATGATTTATGAGATTCATCCAACATTTCATTATTTATTTTTAGATCTGATGGAACACATAGCCGTGTACAAAATATTAGTACACATTATCAATCAATATTGAACAAACTAAGCTTCCCATTCTTTACATACTATATCTTATTTTGTAAAAAAGGATCTTCCCTTTTAGGGATCATGGTATTCTCTAGTAATAAGGGTTGATAAATCATTTGGGAAATGACTTATGATTTCCCTTCCCTCATGATTCCAATTTCCATTATTATTAGGACCTTAATAAATCGATCTCTTTGAATAATAACCATTTACAAAACAAAATGGTCTTCTATACATAATGAATCAGTGACTTTGATTTTCTTTCAATGTGAAAAAGAATTGAATAATAATTATTTTTAAAAATTTCCTACCATAGAATTTGTCTCATGTTCAAGTAATTTTATTTCAAAATATATTTCAAACATTTGAGTTATGTTTATATATCACATTTCTACCCATAAAGATAGTTCTTCCATATCATCAGATAAAAAAGAACCGTAGCTAGCTCTAGGTTAGGCATAATATAAATAAATCATGAGGCTTTAAGCTTCATGATTCATAATCAATAACCTTTTCATTTTTCATTAGGGTTCACCCAATACCTTTCATAGATGCATCATTATAAATAATGGATACATCTCTGATAAAGGGTAGAGTTATCATAGGTGCAGTAACTCATATCTTATTCATTTTATCGAAACTTTCTTCCAACTTCATTGTCTAGATAATCATATATCCTTTTTGATTGAACAAGGATAGTGGATTATAAAGTCCTAAAAAGTTTTCACAAAACTTCTATAATACAATGTTAATCTAAGGAAACTATGAATCTCAATTACTATTTTAGGATGAGGCCACTCCTCCCCAAATTTTTTCATGGCTGTGTAAACTGATATTTCTTCATTGATTCTATATTACCAAAGAAATAAACTTATCAAAACCAGAATTCACATTTTCAATGTTTTAAAAATACCTCTATTTCCTCATAGTTTTCAATATACCCTTTATATGATCCTCATGCTCCTCATGAATTTTGAAATATACCATAATATAAGTGATAAAAACTATCAAAAAAATTTCAATGTATTCTTTAAATACTATATTAATAAAATACATAAATATTGAAGGAGAATTAGTGAATCTGAAGGTCATAACAACAAACTCATAATGACAATATCTTGATCTAAATTTAGTGTTTGGAATATCTTTTTTCTTCACCATCAATTGATGATAACCTGACTAATGATCAATCTTGGAGATAAATTGATCCCTATGAAGTTGGTCAAATAAATCATCAATAATTGGGAGAGGGTACTTTTTCATCATTATGATCCTATTATGTTCTATATAATAAATGCATAACAAAAATTATCCATCCATATTCTTCTTAAAGAGAACAAGTTATCCTCGTGGTGACACACTTGGTTGGATAAAACCCTTCTCCAAAAATTCATGAAGTTATTTATTTAATTCCACTAGCTCCAAATTTACCATTATATAAAGCTTCTTTGAAATCATTTTGGATCCACATATGAGTTAAATGGAGAACCCTACCTTTCTTTATAGGGGAGGTATAAGTAACTCCTAAGGAAATAAATCGTATTATTCATTAATGATGGTCATATTTTCCATTATTATACATCATTTCCTTATTAGTATTTACATTTTATCTTTATAATGAAGTATATGGGGTGATTATATAAAAATATTAGATTTGGATATCTTTCATTTGAAAATAACTATAGGTTATAAATTCAAGACTTCTAATATTTTCATTCTTCTGTAGTTGGTCTTCAAATTTTACATTCATAATCTTATCACAAACGTTAATCCCCAATGTGTTGTAAAATCATGTTACCAAGGTTATTAACCATGGTATCATAAATCATTTCATATATAGGGAGTAAATTACTTATTCAATGCATTGGAGTGTTATATGAGTGCACTTTTCATATATATTAATTCCATATGATCCAAAATTTTCACAATAAATCATTTCATTAGTAACCTGTGGAGGATAAAGAATGAATTTCCTATCAAAATATCGATATATAAAAGAGCTTAAATACATGACCATTGTGTCAATTTTAACCCATAAAAATAGAACATGGATTTAAAATGTAAAAATAATAGAATGAATTAATTTTTTTAAAAAAATAAGTTAATAAAATTGGAAAAGAAGATGGGCTTGGTGTCCTCATAATTAAAACAAAATATATTTTCTTAAGCACATGAGAGAAATTTTAAGAAGTAAATTTGGAAGAATAACAGGTATAAAACATGGTTAATTATTAAAAAAAAGCGAGACAAGGTTCACCCACTGATAAAAAATAATTTTGCAGTAAGGTTTTTATTAAAAGGGTTATTAGAGAGATTGACCATCAAATTTATATGATATATACAAAAAAGGATCCCTAATTTAAGAGAAATGAAGGATAGTTCTCTTACCATTGAATATTTTCTCCAAATTCAGGAGGAATAGAAACTTGAGGGATTTCAGAAATATTTTGGGGACTCCTTGGGAGATAAAAATACTATATATTTGTAGAGGATCGGTTTTTTAGTGAATGTAAGTAGATAAATTGATGGGTATTTAAAACAAACGTGTAGGATTTTTTTTAAACATTTCACAGTATAGGCCGTGGAAATTTATGAAGTGGAAAAGGAAGACCCATTTTATTACCCCTGGTTTTAAACAATTGTTTTAGAAATTGGGGTCATATTTTAAGTTATTTTAACCTACATTAAAAGATATTCATTTTATATTACTTATTTTTGGAAAGGAAATTTAATGTTTTTACAAGGTAATGTGCTTTTAATTTTTTTTACATTTTAGACATTGGAATGTCATTTATAGGTATAGAATTTGAATAAAATCTATCAAAAAACATAATATTAATAAAATACTTTTTCATAGGTAATTTATTGTGGTTAATTAATTAGTAAATCATTATGACATAATTAAAAATTCATTAAACATACTGAAAACCTGAAATTATATTTTTATTATCATAAAAATATAATGAATTTTAGAACATTCCCATAAATCCACCCTAACCTAATTTTGATATTCTGATTTCAAAAAATATGATTATTTTATCATAATATTTCCCTATGTATGGTAATTTTAAATTTAAAATGTTAAAATATTTATTCATTAAAAAATTTGGGGTTATAATGGATACTCCAATTTAAGACACATAAAATTGTTCAAGGATATAAAAAAATCATTCTATATTTTATATTTAAATAATTGTTTATTAAGAACAATTTAATTAAGATAAATATTATTCATAATACCATTATTTATTCCAAAAATATATATATTTTTTATGAATATTAAAATTTTTTCTGAAATATTAATTTATCTATTTTCAACTAAATTTGAAATATATTTTATTAATCAAAAATATAATAAAATGGAATTGATAGATTAATAATTTTATTTATACAATATAATTACACATTAAAAAAATATGTCATGGACATGTAAATCCATATTACACATGAACATACCCTAATAGCATGGTGTACTATGGTGGTAGTTTCATGGGGTTGACCAGCTAACATCTTTCAAGTGGTAATATCCACTAAATTGAACTACTTTCATATGAGATTTTGTTCAAGATTCACTTGTAAAATATTTTTTGTTCTTGGTTGATGGAAAACCCCATTGAGGATAAATCACTCTCATGTTTTGATAAATGGGATTCAAATGAAAAAACTCTACTTATTGAGGGAATTGATTCCCCATTTTTTATCAAAGATATATAAAACTTTATTATTAAATAGATATTATTTTGTGTATTAAATAATATAAGACATATTTTATTTGAAACAAAATATTTTTAAAAAAGAATTAAGGGTTATTGAATGAATTTATAGGGTTTAATATATCCTTATATCATCTGATATTATTTCCCATATTGTAGAAAAAATCATGTCTAATACTCACTATTGATCTCAGAAATTGAAGGATGGATTCCAAATATTCTTGTAACTCATTGAGATTTTTTTGATATATTTTCATTTAAATAAGTTTAATTTATTTAATTTCTTTTTGTACATGAAACCATAAGTCCCTAAGAACTATAATATTATATACCATTATTATTTGTTTTTAGGTATTTCAAAACTTAGTTGTATTGTTTTAATAATTTGCAAACCTTAGGTATAATGTTTTTTAAAATTGAGATTTATTGTTTTGATAAATTGAAGACCTCCTTTTATTTAATTATTTAATTTTTGGGCTTTTATAGTTTCATTTTTTTGATAATTTTTATTAAATTTTTCATTGTATATAATTATATTATATATTTTAACTTTTGTTTCACATAATTATATTTGGTGGTTAGTATAACTAGTATTAGATTATTACAAAATCATTTGATTTAATGTTTTTTCTACACATATTATTTTTTATACAATTTATTTATAGGTTGAAATATTATTACATGTGCTAGTTTTTTTATGTTTAATACATGGTTTATTGTTTTTATAATTATTTTTTTTAATTTAAATGTCATTTATTTTTAAAAATATATTTTTATTGTTAAAATTATTCAATGTAGTTATTTTTTGTTAAATAATGTGATAGTTAAATTTCTAAGTATTTTATTTACCTTTACATATCATTCATAAACATATCATTACTCTTAGATAACATGGATTAGTTATTCTTTACCAATATACAATCTCGGTTTTACCTTTTTGTAACAACTTTTTTACCTTTATACAAGATTTTTTTCTCTACACAACTAATTTTTACCCTTATAGTACTATTGATTAACTTTATAAAACTACTTTTTACCTTTATGAAACTACACCTAACCATTACGTTTCACTTAGAAAACCCTAAAGTAGAGCTTAAAATTTATGTTTAACTTCACTTATACTTATATACATACTATTTCCTATAACATCCTATTAATTTTTTCAAGTATTACTAAACCCCTATTGTTGTGATGCTTTTGTTTGATTTTATTTGTGTTGGTTTCTGGTGAAAATATTCAAAATTTTGAATGTTTTTGGTTTGTTCGTGGTCAGCACATTGTTCCCTTACACTATGCGCCCTACTAGTGAAAAATGTGAAAATTGAGGTAGTAAATTTGTTCATGGTTGGTTCATAGTTTTAAAATGGTTCCCCACCTAAGATAACCATGAAAACAATTTAAAAGGGGAGCATGTATTGGGTGAATGATTTGATCTAGATGTGTGGCCATGCCCGGCTAACTGTGCATAAATGATTTTTTAATCTAAAATTTAATTTTAAATTTTTCAAACCCACCTTTTAGGTCATAAACAGGCTTGCATGAGACCATATCGATTTCTACTTCCTAGGAGGATCTCAAGAGTAGTTTTTAACCCCTATAAAGCATCCCATAAGTGTGTTTAAGTTTAGAAAAAAGTATGAGATATCCCCTTATTTTGATTCATGGATATTCTTTTTCAGCAGTCTTCAATGGATTTTCCCGGATATGGTTTTGAATTTTGAGATCTAATGTTTCTAAGGTAGGTGGTTCCATTATGATTCCCAATATTTATTAACAAAAAAATTCTACATTTAAATTATATTGTTCGATTTAAATGAAATTTCTTTTGATTGGTTGATTCAAAATCCCAATTCCCTTGAATTTGGGCTTTTCAATTGAATTTATCTGGGAATTGGGACCCCCCCCCCAATTTCATTTAATTGGGGCGTGTTTGTGAAATTGTTAGACATTGGTGAAATTTAAATTGTTTAATTTAAATTGTTATATTGGTTTCATGGAAAATTGTCGAATTTGAAGTGCTGATTTTAAATTTCTAAAATTGATTTTATGGAATTGATTTCAAATTTGTGTTGAATGAAAATAGATTTAAATGGTTTTGATATAACACTTTGGGTTTTACCTTGGAAAGCCATGTTTTTATGGAATTTTATTTTTGGTTTTTAAATGAAAACATTGGATTATTTTAAATGGAGAATGGGATGAATTGGAATTTAAAATATGTTATGGTAAATTTCTCATTATTTATAACTTATTAGTGAACATGTAAGTCTTATATGTATAGTGATTTATTTATAAAACACTATATGATTTATAATGTTCCAAAACAAGAATGTGTCATATCACATCCTCGATAGGATAGTGATGATATCTTACTTTCCACTATCAAAGGGACTTGTGTATACACAAATTTTCAGGTCATATTCAGCGTGTGGAGTCCCATGACATATAAATATCATACCTTTTGGAATACCAACATGTTTCTCTCTTTTTTTATTGGAAATATATATTCTTTCCAATGATTGTTGTAAACTGTTTTACATGACTTCTAATTTTATATAAATTTATTTAGATGATTTTTTTGAAGCCATTTGTATAAAAAATTTCCATCAAAGTAAATGTAATTTATGATTTATTTTTAATAGGATTTTGAAATTACATTCCTATTTATTTGAAATTTAAATATTTATTTAGTTAACAAATTGTTTCCTTCTTTTATGGAATCCTTGGTAATATCCTACTTGTATTTTACCTCTAACCCTACCTATTCCTTTAGGTGGTTGTAGATTGTCTTCTCCAAGGTTTGATCCAGGGAATATTGTCACTTGGAGGTGGTAGTGACTATTGATCATTGACCTTGGAGAGTTGGTTCCCTTCAGTTGTGGGTGTTTTCCTATTTTTTGGTAATTTATTTGTAGTTCATTGGGTTGTTTAATTATTTTACATTGGTTAAACGACTAACTTGGAATCTTATTTTGTATGTATACTGAGTTTTTTACCTTTCTTATACAACGTTTTTGGAAAAAATAGTTCCCACTTTCTTTTTGTATGATGTCAATTCCTAGTCTCCAACCCCTGGCAATCAGGAATTTCCTTCAGGTTATTTCTTTATTTGACAGTTTGTTATGGTACTGGGGTAATTTCCATGGTTCGTGATAATGTGGTATCAGAAATCTAGGTTGAGCTTCTTTTCTTGATGTCAATATGTATTTGTGTGTTAATGTCAAGACATGGGAGGTATTTGATGTTGAGTGTAGAGTCATATCACCAAACAATAAACCTTAATTCACCAAGTGGTTAGATAACGATTTCTTAATGATTAGTTTTACTATTTTCCATAATTTTGATTTGGATAGATTGAAATCCAAATCATCATGTTCATCTGTTGGGATTATTTTTTCATTATTTCTCTATTTAAGTGTCAATATTATATCTTAAATGTTGTTTACTGATGTTTTGTAGAATCTTTCCTCTGAGAAGATGTAAGAATATTATTTTGGAGGAACTTTATGCTAAACCTCAGGGATCAAATCCTCTTATGGCCCTAAGTCTGGTTAAGGTGATCACGCGTTCTATCTAATCTGTGGGATATACACCACCACCTTTTCTCGCTCAAGATCCAGTTGTGGAACCCTGAAGGGGTGTTCTCCTAAATCACTATAAGGAGTTTCTTACCTATAAGTCACCATTTTCCAAATGCTCTAATGATCTTCAAGAGGATGATGAATAGTTGAGAAGGATTGAATGTTTGTTCAAGTTCTTTGAGACCCCAGATGAAATAAAAGTGAAGTGTTCCACCTTCTTGATGGAGGGAATAAGAAGGAGATGGTGGGACATGATGGTGATAAAGAAGAAGCAAGATATATTATGTTGAAATTATTCATGGTTTTTATTCATCGCAAAAGTTATATTCATAGTCAATAGTGCTGTCCAATGGTAGGAAGTTTTTCAAATTTTAGTTGGATGATAAGATTATAACTGTATATCTAAACTGTTTTTATAAGTTAGTGGTGTTTTAACCTAAGATAGAATCTAATGATAAGATGAGTACTCAAAGGTTTTAGTTGTGATTTCAGTCTAAATTTTTATCACATATTTTATTACTGATGTTTCCTTATTATTCACATGTTTTTTACAGAGTATTGATGGTTGAAATGGACCTTTCTGGAATGTTTGGGTTGATAAGAGTTTCTTCTTCTCCCAGTGGTGGTATTATTTCCATTAAAAAATTAATTGTGATGAATCTCATGGTGGTTCCATGTATTAGTATTTTTATAGACCTCCTTTACTTCTTAATAGAGTCCCTTTTATTTTTTACCATTGTATAAATCCATGTAATTTATAGCGGGTTTTCATTATGGCACCCAAGATATGCTTCTCCTACGGACTAATGGGTCAATTTTAAATCTTATTCCACATTTATTCCACTCTTATTAGTTGAACATGATAATAAATACATTCTAAAACTTCAAAAAAAATATGATTCATGAAAAAATTAGTTCAATCCATATGCATCTAGAATAAAGCTCCTTCAAGTAGTGGAAGTGTTTCCAAATGAAGAACATATAAGTCCAACGAGTGTGAGAGTTTCCATCACAATAGATTCATCATCAGTGACTTATATATTCAATACAATTTTATCTTATTCATTTATTTTTAACAAATTTTTTTAAAATTCAAAATCATCTAATGATGATTTTGTAATATGTGATGGACATTACTACACCCCTTAGAACGAAGAGATAGAAGGGTCCCTATAGTCCCTGTTTTTTTTCTCTTTATAAGGTGTCAAAATTTCATTGAATTTTATGGTACTCAACCTGAAACCTCTTGACATCATATTCAAGACTTATTATCTCATTTATAATATATCCCAAATTGATTTTATCTTTTACATGCATCCTTTAATACAACCGATATTGTATCTCATATCTTTCTAGGGGAATGAGACATAATATCGAGTAGGGCCAGTCCTTATTATCAATAGTTGGGGAATATGATATATATCTTCACCATTGATCTTGAGTGAGAATAATTGAGGATTGATCTACCTCCAATTTTTTTTCAGTTTTCCAGACATGTTTCCATATGAATTATCTAGGTTTCCATTGATAAGGGAGGTAGAGTTTTATATAATTTTAGTTCCAAGTACTAAACTAGAGTGAATTCCTTATTACTACATAGAACCCACTAAAATTAAAGATATGAATACATATTTTTATGATCTTATAGATAAAGGATCTATAGGCTTGGGTTTTTTATTTTAGGAAGCATCAATTATCATTACTAAGAAAGATGATAGTTCACTTCGCCATGGTCTTGTTTACTAAAATTTCAATAGATTCAATGTATTGAACAAGTATCTATTGCCAGATATTGATGATAATTTTTATCATTTGAAAGGGTAATAGTGGTTCTTGAATATTTATTTTCTATCTAGTTACCATTAATTTTGAACAAATGAATCTAGCATTCAGAATACCGCCTTTCAGAGCAGGTACATACATTATGAGTACCTTGTCATTCATTTTGGTTTAACCAATTATCCTGATTTATTTATGGCATTTATTAATAAGACATTCCATAATTATATTTATGCCTATTTTGAAGTCTTTTTGGATGAAATTCTTTTTTACTTTATTTCCGAGGAGGATCATGTTTGTCCTCTCAGAGGAGTTATATAATTGTTAAGAAATCACCGAATTTATGACAGGCTTTTGAAATGTGATTTATGGATTGGGTAAGAGAAATTATTGGGATAGATGGTTTCAAAACATGGTTTATTAGTTTATCCTAATAAGTTAAAGGATGTTATAACCTGGGAACAACCTGAATTGCTTTTAGATTCATAACATCATTGGCCTAGCTGGGTATTATTGCTAGTTTGTTAAAAATTCTCAAAGTTTTCTTCTTTGATGACTAATATATCTAAGATGGGATTTAATTTTGTTTGGGATGAAAAATTTTAACAATATTATTTTTAATTGAAACTTATTTTGAATATTGTGCTGGTGTTGATTCTCCCAAAGACTGAGCAGGGCTATGTTGTCTTTGGTGATGTATCAGGTCCAGGTTTTGGATACATTCTTTTGGAAGGTGATTTTATCATTTCTTATTGTTCCCATAATCATAGGAACTTCATAATAATTACCTAACCCATGAAGTTTCACATAAATAGTTTAATCACATTCATAATATTTGCAAAAATTACCTTCACAGAGAAATGTCTATCACGTATTCTTGAAAAGAATATTGATTTATATCTTCTATTAAAAATATTTGAATCACTAACATATGTGATGAGTGGAATAAATGAAGTATTTTGACTTCTTAATCACCTAGATTCTTGGTAATGTTAAGCTCGTCACAGATGATTTGAGAAGAAAACTTCAAACCCAAGTAGTGAAAAAATAATCAGAATAGTGGAACAAGAATACTTTATTCTCACAGTTGCATATCAAAAAGTCCAAAAATTAGGGGCTGAGGATTCTTTTGCAAGTTTTCAGTTCAAATTATACCATATCAAGATGATTACCTTGTAATAATAGTTTTATTAGGATTTATATAGAATGAGATACTCTATTTATGGTTGGTAGTCTGTGGATTATTTTTTGTTCTCTACAATGGGAATTATATATTAGCAGAATCTCATTGTTTTGAATTTAGTGGTAAGAATTGATCTAAGGGAGGATTTACATACCTCCTAATTAGAAGTTCACCCATAAACCAATAAGATTTTATATTTCATGAAACATATATTATAGTTTCTAGGTATGATATAGGGAATTTCTGAATTTTTATCTCATTATTATATGTTCCAACAGGTCATGAACGAGCACCAAAAACCATCGGGTTTCCCTCAACAAATTCGGGTTCCTACTTGGAAGTGGTATGAAATATCTATGGTCTTTGTCGCTGGGACTCTATATAACCATTTAAATAAGACTGTGATATGGGTTTTTATGGACCGGATAGAAAAATCATATCACTTTATACACATTCAAGATGCAAACAAAATTTATGATTTGGGAAATTAGTATGTGAAAAGGATTGTAAATTTTCACATAGTACCATATTCTATAGTATATGATAGGTATCCATGGTTCACGCATCATTTTGTTGAGATACATTTAGGAGGTATTGGGATATCAGGTCCATTTGAGTAAAAAATACCATCCAAAATTCAATTTCCAAACAGAAATAACTATACATATTCTTGAGGAAACACTTTGTTCTTGTGTTATCAACATTAGTGGGGATTGGGATGACCATCTACAGCTGGATTAGTTTTATTATAACAATAGTTACCATTCTATGATCATAATAGATCATTTTGAGGCCTTGTATAGATGAAATTCAAGATCACCATGGTTTTAGTATGTGATTGGTGACAGTAACGTGGTTTGACCGAGTTTAGTTCAAGAGATAACATAAAATATATAATTTACTTTTTAGATAACTGTGATTGCACAAAGTTATTATAAGTATTATGGTGATCATAATTAAAGACCATGTTATTTTTAGTTGGTGACCTGGTGTTCTTAAAAGATTTACCCTATTTGGGTTATCGATAGCTTGGGAGGAAAGGGAAGATTTCTCATCATTTTATGGGACGTTCTGAGGTTTTTGACCAGGTTGGGAAATCTACTTAACATTTATCACTTCCACTATAGCTGATGTAAATAAAAAATGTGTTATATCTCACTCATCTATGAAAAGTATCTATATTATCCACCTCCAGTTCTAATATGGACAGATCTTGATGTTAAACATGATTTATCCATGACTGACATACGATTCATTATAGTTATTTTTGAAAACAAGGTACTTCATGGGATGAGGATAATTTTGATGAAAATTCTATGGAATCATGGTCCAAACTCTCTTGATATGTTGGAATGGGAGGCATTTATGAGGTAGTATTGGCTTGATATGTTTGACATAGAAGATTCAGAGTATGTTTTTGGGGACAATAAGTTTCTATGGTAGGGAGTTTGTAACATTCTGTTAATCTTTTCAGGTATTCCAAAATCCCTATTTTAATCATTCTATGGATGGGTTTTGTTTTGGGTTTGTTTCTAGTAAAAAAATTGATAATATTTCATGTTTCTAGGTTGTTCATGATTGATGCACAATTTTCTCAAACCATGAAACCTACTAGAGAAAACCATGCAAATGGAGGTACTGGGGTTTTATACGGATGGTTCATAGTTTGAAAAACCATGAACCCACCTTGGAGAAATTTTGTTACCCATTTAGAAGGGGCTCATGGCTAGGGAACATGGTTTTGTATAACCATTCATTCCTCCCCAGCTAACAATGTGTATGGGATGTTTTATTCTCAAAGTTAATTTTAAAATTTCCAAAACCCACCTCGTAGGTCCCTGAGAAGCCGGTACGACCCCATATCAATATCCCCTTCCTTAGAGGCTCCGAAGAGGAGTTTCAATCCCTTATACACCCACCTGTAAGAGGATTTAATCTTGGAGATTGATTTTTGATCTCCTTACTTATTGATTCATGGATCTTAATTGTCGGAATTCTTTGTAGGATTTATCCTACTAGATTTCGGAGTTTCGATATCTGGTTTTTTCGAGGTTGGGAATTTCGTGATGATGCCCAATTCTTATTAACCCTAAATTGCTTGATTAAAATTGATTTTATTAAAAATTAAATGTAATTGATTGGTTTAAATGAAATTTCATTCAATTGTTAATATAAAAAAGCAATAACATTGAATTAGGTTTTTAAAATTGAATTCAGCATAAAATTTGTAAAAATCCCATAGATCCTTTGAATTAGGGTATGTTAGTCATATTGTTGGAAATTTGTTAAATTTGTTTGATGGAAAATTTGGGAATTTGAATTTCTGAATTTAAAATTTTGAAAATTACATAATGGAATTGATTTCAGGTTTGTATTGGATGAAAATATCTTAAATTGGATTTTAAATAAACCATTGGGTTTTATCATTGAAACATGCATGTTTTGATTATGCACCCGTTTTTGTTTTTGAATGGGAAAATTGTAATATTTGAAATGGGGAATGGGATGAATTATCTTTTAAGAAGCCTTAAATTAAATTCCCCATTGTAGATTTGTTATTGGAGCACATGAGAGACTTACGTTGTTAGTGAGTTATTCGGACATCACCCTACGATTTACAAAATTCCAAAATGAAAATATAGCATGACACATCCCCAATGGGATGGTGGTAAAGTAATCATGACAAGTGTCAAGGGGACATGCGTATACATTTATTTTCATGTCACATTGAGTGTGTAGAGTCCCATATCCTATAACTATCACACATTTAAGTATATGAATATATTTCTCACTTTTTTGTATTTGACGTATATTTGAATCCTAATGATTATTATAAACTGTTTCACATGCCTTACAAAATTATATAAATTTTTTTATATAAAATTTTATGAATCTATTTGATCAAAGTATTTCCATAATTTTAAATATAGAGCTTTATTTTTTGTGAATATGATTTTGAAATTCCATACCTATTTATATAAAATTGAAATCTTTATTTTATTAATAAATTTCTTCCAACATTATGGAATCTATAGTGAGACCCTACTTTGATCATAGATCAGACAATACCTATGACTTTAGGTGTTTATATATTATATTCCTCTCATTTCGAGAAAGGTATGTCTCCACTTGGAGGTGGTAGTAGATATCGATCATTGGTATTGGACAGTTGTGTCCATTGAGACGTGGGGGTTTCCATTTTAATGGTACTTTACGATAATTCATTGGGTTCTTTACCTATTTTACTTCTAGTACTCCTCTACCTATGGAGTTTCATTTTTATTCATAATGACTTTTTTATCTTTCTTCTAAAAAATTTTATAAAAAATCATTCGAATTTTTTTTGTGATTGCAGGTGCTAGTATCCAACCTATAAGGATTAGGAACACCCATTAGGATATGTTAGGACTGGCCTGGTTATCTGGGTAATGAGGTATATTGTTCAGTTCATGACATTTTCCCCTACGCATTCATATTAGTACCATTACTCAGCAAATGGAATTAAGGTTTTACCCTTATGAAACATTCTAAACTACCTTAGTATAGTACTTAAACATACTAGTTTAACATTACATAATATATTTAAATTAAATGTTTACCTAACAAAAATATATTAGAAATAAGTGTTACCTTAATGAGAAATTTATAATATCAATTTTACCATTAGCTCGGTATCCTTATATGACTTACCCTTAATTGAGTGATATGAGTACCTTTACATAGACTTGGGAGTCAGGGAGTTATCCTTACATAACACTTATAATTAAGTTGCACAACATTTGGATAAAGATATTGGATGTAGTTTAGATGAGGTGAAATACTTTGTTTGATGTAGTTCTCTTGGGAATCACCTCTATTCTCATGGTATGTGGAATGAAGCGTGGGGATTAATGGAGTATGATAATTCAAATAATAGATAACAATAATATGATTCCATATTTATTTCTAATCATTGGATTAAATATATTTTTAAAAAAATTAAAAACAAATTCACATTGAAGTATAATAGGATTTTAGTTGAAGAATAATAGTTGTTTGCGGTATATATAAAAATTAAGGCCAAAGAAAACATTAATGAAAATTAGTATGACATTTAGAAGTACATTAATTCATATTCTAATTTTCGGATTCATTAGTGAATCACTAAAATTTATTAATTCTACATCAATTATATTAGGGTTAGATATCACTCATCTACCCAAACATTTTTCATTTATTCCCCCATGTACTCTAGATAGTTTTTTTATTTAGAAGTGTCTATAAATCGTAGTTCACACATGGTTATAACATCATTGTAAAGGTAGTTCTTAGTCATTATCACCTATTATATTTTTTTTAATAGATCTATTATGTATTTTTTTACCTAGGTCTAAATAAATATTGGTTGCATATTGGATATACCTTTAGGAATGAAAATGTATGAAATTTATTTCTATCCATATAATAGACTAGGTTCTTCGTATTCCTAGAAACGATAAAAAATTTCTGGTATATCATGTAACAGACTGGCTTTAGTATACACATTTAGAAGAATTATTATCTCTTTTATATAGTTATTGCTAGTACATTATTTGTTTTAGAGGGGATTTAAGGGTATATTAGGTTCATTTTTAACCTAACTACAATAAAAATAGAGGTGTTTGATTTCTTTATTTTATTTCAATTTCTTATCTATTTGAACACTATAGTCAAATTCATTATTTTTTTATGTTTTCAAATAAACATACTCTAATAATTTCGTAATTGAGATTAAAATAGTAAAAGGTCTATTCACCCCTAGAATTCATTTATTCCATCAATAAAAACCGAGTTGTTCTTTTAATTTATTTTTATTCATCTTCTTATCTATTTGAATACAATAGATAAATTCATTATTTTTTATGTTTTCATAAAAAATAATCTTACAAGTTTTTAATTAAGATTAAAATATTAAATGGTATACTCATCTCTAGTATTCCTTCATTTAATGAAAAAAGAGTCATAGAAATTGGAATCATAGGTGGTTACTTAATTTATTAGTTATTTTTATACTCTCTATATCCATTGATAGGTAATGTTATTTCTTTCATTTCTATTGTGCTAAAACTTTCCATGACCTAATAGTGTAAGGATAGATAAATATTTTTTCCTGCGTAATGTCATAAAACTGAATACATACATCATCTTATACTACCTCTCTTCAATGAAAGTGATTATGGATATTTCATGGATCATTTGGAAGGATTTTAAAAACAAATACTAGAATTAAATATTTGACTGTTATTATTAATTATTTTAAATTACATGAAGTTTATTTGGATACATGCATTGGAAATAATTATTCGAAGTATTTGTTGGATTATAAAGTCATGAATTTATATTAATGTTCTTTAAGTAGAAACATTTATAGTAATAACTAATTGTGAAAAACAACCTATTACATTTAGAGGACCTTAAAAGTATCTAATCATAGTAATGATAATTTCCAGAGAGCAAAATTAGGAATATATCACACATAATTTCATATATTCCAAATGTAGGATGATAGGACGACCGGTGATATGAACATTAGATTAACCAAGATCATTAATTTCACTATGTTTCATGACAAGGCTCTAAAAAATGATGTAATTATCAATGGAATAATTCAAAAATTACATACAAAATGGTAAATAAAAAATATAAAAAATTATGAAAGCGAGGATTTCAATCAATATAATATGGATGTTCTATGATATCATGATACTCGTGCTTCCAGATCTAGTGATAAAAATACAATGCATATTTTAAAAAAACTTACTAAAATTGGACAGTCCATTACACATCATAGTATATTTTCCAATCTATGTTTTTGAGGTTGAGAAAGGTCCTTATTACTATCCATAGTTTAATAAAAATTATCTAAAATAATTATTTAACTTTACTCACACTAGCTCCTCAATCTATCCAAAAAAATTGAACATCTATGGTGTTTGTGAGGAACATTTAAAAATCTAGGTTGATCATACAATTTATAGTGATGGGTTTTAAAACCTAGAGTAAAATAAAATAATTAATAATGTTCCAAAACACTTTTGAATTTTTTTCTCTTATATAGAATATTATATAATTGATAAATTATCTTCCAAAACTATTACTCTGGGTTTTTAAAAATATATAACGATATAAACTAATTTTCAAAACATCTAAAAATAAATATCACTTTGAATCAAAACTTTATTTCCAAATATATTAATCCTTTAATATACATGTGTTTTTATCATTAAATATTTAGAATAATTTATTTAAAAATAATAACAATTAATTGATAGAAACGATACTTGGAAACTCTTAATAAATCCTAGATGCTACTAACAATATCACATATTGTAAAACGTATCTTTTGAGTTTGTGGGTTTACTCCCTATTCTTTATCAACTTATTTGATACCCAAGTCTACAGTTTTACAGATATAATTTTTATAGGGTTTTATTTTCTCAATTAATTCCCCTTAAAAAATTATTTCAAAATGTAAATAACTTATTTTGGAGTGAAAATAATTTTATAACATGTTAATATTTAACAAAAAATTATTTTATAAAAAACAACATAATTTTTAAGGGATATCCATATTTTAGAGTTAATAAGTAAAATTATACATATAAACAAGGAATAAAAGATATGAAAAAGAGTTTCATAAAAATATTATTGAATTTAAATGTTTTTAATAATTACTCGTCAAATGTAAAAACCAAATTAACATCTATATGTTTGAAAGTAAATTTCATACAAAAAATTTTATGTATAATTTCCACTTGAATTAATAAATAATTTTAATAAAAGAGAGATAATAAAATAATAATCATTTTCATTTAAAATTAAGACATGAATTAAGAAATTAAAATTTCTTTTTTAAATGTCCTACTTAATTTTAAAATAATAATTTCCCTTACAAAATAAAATATATTTATTAAATTATAATTCCATTACATATAATGAGGGTTTTGTAAATAAAACATAAAATCATAAAATATTGGATTTTCATTAAAATTATTGAAAATATATATGTTTCTAAAAATAACGTTTTTAAAATAACACACTTTCAAAAATATAACAATTATTTTAAAAATAAAAACATATTAAATTTTATGTGTCGATGTTCCAAATTACACGACCCTTATAGAAGGGTTTTTAGTAAAAATATGCATAAAATAATAATTCAAGAAAAAATATCCCTTTACATGATAAGGGTAATTAGTAAAATTAAATTTATTAAAAACTTTTCCTTTAAATAATATCATTTTTTTTCAAAATGATTAATTACTTAAATGAAATCAAATTGAAATTCGGCCCGATCAATGGTGTTGCCCATTATTGGAGCTTGGAATCAGGAGTTTGGATTAAAGGAAAAATAGATAGAATGGGAAGGGGTTTTCCACTGACTAAAGAAGGAGTTCTCTACACAAACACTGACTGATATATATATATATATATTCATGTT
The DNA here is from genome assembly GCA_963277665.1 of Viscum album. NCBI lineage: Eukaryota > Viridiplantae > Streptophyta > Magnoliopsida > Santalales > Viscaceae > Viscum > Viscum album. Next base: position 1,860,935,957 of record OY728119.1, read on the forward strand.
TCGGTACTAGAACAACACATGAGTAGATTTAAATGAAGAATATGAGATGTTGAATATGACCAACATGGAAACTAAAGTGGTGTACTTTTCATTCTATAATATTACAAGAGGGGTTTGATCATGTTTTGTCTTTCAAAATTATATGGTAATAATAATGGAATTATGGTTTTATAAAAAAATTACATAAATACACACACACATAGATATATATATATATATATTGTCACCATGGTTGAGAGAAACTGAATTTAAAATTGATTTTCTGAACACAATTATGTCTACTTTTCATCCTCAATATGCTTCCCCGAGATGGATTATTAGAATCTAGGAAAGCATCACCACTGAAACCAATGTGGATGATTTCTAAGAATGAATGAACTTCGATGGGCATTTTTTGATTGGTCAACGGCTAGAGTCATACCGCCTAGTAAAACAACCATGAAGTTAAGGCTCTCAAGATTACTATTTGTAATTCATATATATGGAGATGGATTGCATCAAAAGGGGAAGCAGAAGAAGACAACAGAACTTAAATATTAGTATATGGTAAAAAGAGATGAAGAACTTGAAGATAAGATGATAAATATGGATTATATGAAAAATCAAATTTTATAAGAAGATGTTTTGAATATGGGTGAATTGTGCCTCAAACATCACATCATACATCGAACAATTGTTCAGTTGGGAACTTGTATATAAATTTTTTTCGGTGCAGTAGACCACTCAAGTTTAGGCATTGAGGACAAAAACTCTACATACACACACTCCATCCTACATGGGGATGACCCAACCCGTCTAACCCCTTACACGCCTTAGAGCACAATATGCACTCTTTGGGCCTTATGCATCCACGTACCTGCCTAGTCTAGGTGCTCGGTTCTACCATGCTTCCTTAAAGGTACTTTTGGAAGACTCCCATGCCTGATTGATCTTTTCTTCCACAAGTTCAGGGTAGATTTGGATATAATGGCTTGTAAAGGTCATAATTTTTTATTTAATGTTAAATTATAATTATTTAAGTCTTATATTATACTTTAGTATCAATATTTTTTTTTAATTTTCTATAAATTATTTTAGTTATATATTATTTATTAACATGTTTATATATTGTATTAATATAATTTATTATTAAATATTACCACTGTAGTAATAAAATTAAAATTATCCAATGAATCTAATATTTTTAATTTGAAATAAATAATTCAAAAAGCATAAATTAACATATTTAAGTAATTTTTATTTTAAATAATTTAATAAGAAGATGCATTTTTTATAGAAAGTTTGTTTTTAAAATAATATTAAATATAAATGATCATTATTTTATACATCTAACATTTTCATTTCAAAAATTAAATTTATAAAATTCATTTATTTTTAACATTTCAGTTTTCTCTATTAATATGTACATAAATTATATTAATATTATATTACTTATCATTTTTTTAAAAAAATGGGAATAATAATAAATTTATTACAAAAATTATTTTATATACATAATAATGAAAATTATTTAAAATTATTTCTCAAAATTGATTAAATATTTTAAAAAATTATTATATATATATATATATTTAATAATATAAATATAATTACATTAAAACTGTATTTGTACTATTCAATAAATAATTACATTGAAATAAAAATTTATAAATTTTTACACAATGTTACTTTTAAATATTCAATTATCTTTTTAATATACTAGTATTGAAAAAATATTATGATTTATGAAATAACGAATTTCTTTTATAAATAAAAATGTATATTTAGAATCATGTATTTTTAAATATTTAATCAAAATATAATTTCGCTTGTTTATTTCTAACATTTATTAATAATTTATTATATATACATTGAGAATATAAAAAAATTTCTTTGAATGTAAAAGTAATATATTTTTTATAATTTTAATATTTAAAAAAACTAATTACAAATTAATTTGATTACAAGAAGGAATTTAATTTTATGTTAAATTTTACATTAGATTTTTTCAATTATCAAAAAAATAAGTATATTAATATTTATAAAAAGGAAAAATATTCTAAATATTACAAGGATGTTACATCCCCCCATAAAGGAATTGAAACCTCAAAATTCTTTCATCATACTTAATCAAATAATAAATTTCCATAATTAGAATTATGTAAATAATTATTAATTTAGAGCCACCTAAAACATTAAGGATTGACTATTAGTCTTAAATTAATCTCAAATAATATGGATTTATTGTCAATGTTTTACTAAACCATTTCTCTAATACCATATATGATAGGTAGAGAGCCGATTTTCCAGAGAATATGCAAAAATTTATGTAATTTTTTTTATAAAAAGTTACTAAAAATATATATTTTAATACAAATATGAGGATATTTTATTGTCTTTGTTTTGGATGACTATAAAGATCCTTAATACAAATCATTGTTTATTACAAATTATCTACAACATTTATTTGACCACACTCGCAATATATCCTTAATGAATAGAAACTCCTTTAGATTTTTTAATGATCCAATTAAAAACATTTCACAATGCAGAGTGACCATATAAATCCTAGTAATTGGTTTTAAAACTACGAATAAAACTATTTATTATTTTTTTAGGGACTCCTGAGAAAGCATTTTCATTAATATAATATATAAAACATTTGATAAATACTTTTCCAAAATATATCTCTAGGATTTTAAAAATTTATAACAATACAAAAGGATCTTCAAATCCTTTTAAAATACATATCACATTGAAAATAAAATTCATTTAAAAATCATATATTCCTTTGAAATACATAATTTTATATCCCTATAAAATTTTTAATAGTAATCATTGAAAATAATAATTTTTATAGAAATAAACTGTACATGGAAATCCAAAATAAATTAATTATCCCACAATAATTATCACCTATTTGACAACATCCTATTTGAGGTCATGGGTTCACTCATCATTCCTAATCATTATATTTTATAACCTTGTGATGATTTTTATAAAAACATGTTTGATAGGGTTTTCTTCTCTATTTTAAATTCAACTAAAACATTCTTTCTAAAAATAAATAATGTATTATCAAGTGAAAATAATTTTACATCACATAATCTTTACCAAAATGTGATTTTAGGAAAACACCATAATAATTATGAGAAATGCTAAATTTTCAATGAATACTTAAAATAAGGGATATATGGAATAACAGAAAGAGAGGTATATTCATTTAATAAACAAATTATAAAATTTCAATATTAATAATAGAGTATATTCATTTATAAAAATATGATAAAAACAATATGAATACATTGAGATTTATTGAATAAAATGATAAATATAAAATATAATTGTATTTTTATTTGGATTTACTAAAATAAAAGAACACAAAATAATAAACATTTTTATTTTAATATCACCGAAAAATTAATAAATTAAATTTATTTGACACGACTTACTTAACTTGAAAATAATAATTTCCCATAAAACAATAAATATATGTTTAAAATTACAATTCTATTACATATAATAAGCTTTTTTGAAAGAAGACATGAAATTATTAAATTTTAGATTTGTTTTGGAAAAATTGAAAATATTCATGTTTATAAAAATAGAATTTTTATAATAACAACCTAAAAAATATAAAAACACTTTGGAATGTTCTTATATATTAAATTTTTCATAATGATTTTTGAAATTACATCACCCTTATGTAGGGTTTTTTAATATAAATAGTCATAGACTAATAATTCTAAAAAACAATTACTCTTTCATGATATAGGTTTCTGGAAAATGAAACAATTATTAAAATCTTTTACCCATGAAAAAGATATTGTTTTTGAAAATATAATCCCCTTACCTAAAAATAAAATTATATCAATGTTGAAGAATGGTGTTCTCCACTACAGGATATTGGATTTAGATGCAAGGATTAAGGGATAAGTGGAGTGACTGAGAACGATTTTTCCAATGATCAAATAATGAGTTTTCTAGACATGTATATATAAAGAATTTTTGGTATTCAAACTAAACCAGGTTATTGTTTTATGAAGATTTTGGGTTGTAAATAGTGAAGACCATTATCAATAAAAAGTATACATATCATTCTATAATTCTATAAATGGGTATTGAGTTATTTTTTTATTGTGAAATAAGCTGAGGGAAGACATGGTATTTTAATTTAATGATAAAATTAAAAATATATATACTTATATATATTTTTTGGGTTTGATAAATCCTGAATTTAAATTTTGTTCTTTATATAAATTGATATATATTTTTCCGGATCTCTATGCCTCTTTATGAAATATTCATGGAATTAGGTGAGGACTCACTGGTGATGTCAATGTGGACGATTTAGGTGGCTATGTAAACATTGAATGTATTTATTGATAGGTTGGGTTCATAGACTAATTGCTGATGGGAAATTATCTAAATGAATGGGTTTCGAGATGACTATCAATAGAAAACTTTTTTGGTGAAGGATTTAATGAAAATAGTAAGAATATGAATATGTTTTAAACATTTCATGTGGAGGAAGGGAATTATTCATTATAATATCATATGGGTGAAAAATATTGGATCAGACGGCTGATGTTTTAAACATGGGTGAACTGTGACCATGACTTGTGTCCCACATCAAAATATTGTTTAGATGAGTATTACTGTGTATTATTTTCCTTTCCACAGACAACTTGATCCAATTGAACATATATGGCACCCAAAAAAATTTACAAAAACCTATATGGGGACAGACTGACTCGCCAGACCCTAGCATGTCTCCGGGTGCACTATGCATCCACCTACTTGCCTAGAGTAAGTGCTCAGTTCAACCAGGACACCTTGTGAGGGTTTATAGGGAAAATCAGATGCCTATACGAAATTATATCAGACATTTCCATGGTAGGGTTAGGTAGCATGGTCTACAAAGGCTTACTAAATTTTTTTACGCTATGCTAATTTAATATTATTTATCTTCTATTTTATCATTTATTCTATTTTGTTTTTAATTTTTTTGAAATTAAAGCAGCTATACATTATTTATTAACAAGTTAACATAAAGTATTAATACTATTTATTATTAAATATTATCTCTAGAGTAACAAGATTGTAATTAACCAAATCTTATAAATATTTTAAATTGAAAATAATATTTTCAAAACTATGAACTTCCGATTAAAATAAATGAAAATTTAATAATTAAATAAAAACAATTATTTTTTATAAAAATTAAATTTTTTAAAAATATGATATCAAATACATCATACCGTTATGCATTTTTCATTTTTATTGAAAATTCATTTTTGTACATTTACTTATAATTTTTTTTCATTTATTTATACCAAGATTTATTTAAATTATATTACTAAATGATTACTTATTATTGATTAAGAACCTGAGATTAAAAATAAGTGTTTTACACATATAATATTATTTACCTAATTATGAAAAATCATTAAAATTAACAGCTTTAATTTATTAAATATTTTTAAAAGTAATTTTATAAACATTTAACTAAATTACTATTTTTAATTTAAAATAGAATTTATAATTTCTATAAAAAACAGTATTAAAATATAAAAATATTTCTTTTTAATTTAAATTGCGTTAAAATAATCATTTTAATTTTAAATATACACATTTTAACAATATATTATTATTTATGAGAAATATAAAATTTTTTATAAATAATGATGTATATTTGGAGTCATGTCATTTTAAATATTAAATGAAAATAGAATTTTTCATATTTTTTTCAAACATTTAATTGAAATTTTATTATATTTATATTGAGAAAATAAATTAAAATATCTTGAAAAATAAAATCTAATATAATTTTTATAATTTTAATATTATATATTAATTTTTAATTAAAATTTAATTTTATCATATAAAGTCATTTAATTTTATGCTAATTTATAAATTATTATTTTTTAAACACAACAAAAATATTTATTCAGAAAATATGATTAAAAATCCTAGGATGATATATCAACCGATTTGATCTATTTTTCAAAACATGCTTGAATTTTAGAGAAGGGATAATGATGATACCGATAGAAAAAAGGGATTAAAATTTAAATCATCAAATATTATTTCTTATGAACCTTCTAAGGTGTGCTTTAGAGGCTATTGTAATGAAAAATTTAATGTGTTGAATCAAATTTATAAATATTTGGAATAACTTTTTTTGGTGGAAAAATATTTAATAGAAGGAAGATCAAAGAATTATAAGAAGTTATTCAAAAGGAAATATTTGTTAAGTAAATATAAAAAAGATAAAAAATTATCTTTCTGTGAATATATTAAGACATGTAAAATTAAATATAATTTTGAAAAATTAATGATTTAAGGGAATAAAAATAAATATATGGAGTTGAAGCTAGCTTATTATTATGGTTGGATATGTATTTTTTAGTTAAATTCAAGAAATGATGAATTTAAAAGAGAGAAGAAAACCAGTGGTATTTCATTGATGGATACTCATGTGGAGGTACAAAAATCAATATTTATACCACTAAAAAATCATCGGGTGTTAATATAAAATATAATTATGAAAAAAAAATTTGTCTGATTTATGTTATTGTGATGAAATAGATTCTAAAAGTATTGGTTATAGAGACATAAAAGGGGAGAATAAAATATTAAAAGACGGTTCTTGGAATTTAATATATCTTTTTGGAAAACATAATGTTAACATTTTTTAGTGGAACAAGTAAAATTAAACGTTGGATAAATATTACAATAATTATAAAATTCATAAAACATTTTCTATTTGGAATGATATGGAATTAGATAAGAAATAAAATTATAATTAAAAATATGATTAAATAAATAATTATTTTATGTTGAAGTATAATAAATACTATATAAGGATAATCAAATTTTTTATATTTCATGTATAAAGTTAAGAATGAATCAATAAGGTAAATGAAAAAAATAATAAACTAAGTAATTTAGTGTCATTAATAACTGATAATGTCTACCTAGATTTAGAGAAATATAAAAAAAGATAATGAAAAAAATAGAAATGAAATAGTTGATTTAAGAAAATTAATACATTTTTAATGGCCCAGAATAATTTAATTTTTTTTATGAATATATGAAGTAAATAACAATATGTATTTGGTTATAATAAGAAAACTCCCAAGATATATACTATTATATTGTTTATAGTACTATTGGAAATGGTTCTAATATTTATTTAGGTATAGAATAATTTATAACTATGATTTAGATTTATCCTCATTTCATATTCAATCATTTCTATATAATAGAGTAATTATCTAAAAATCTATATCTATTATTAATAATATAACAAATGTTTAGACATTGTTACTAAATAATCATATTCAAATTCAATATGTCCCAAAATGATGTACATGCCTAGGTAAATATTTTTATTATGGCCATCGTGCATTTTTTTCTTTTTTTATAAAACATTGTAAGCCAGAATGAATAAAACTATTTGATTAATTTATGGATAGTATCACTGTTAAATTTAAATATTTTTTATGGAATATAGTCGTATTTTATTAGAACTTGTATCATGTTATGTGGATTTTTCCATTATTTATTTAATTGTATATGATTTTGAATTTCTAATGAAAAATATATTTACAGCGCATTTGGAAAAGTTTAGTTTCAGATTATGAGTATTATCTCTCTAATTCATTGTGTGTTTTCTGAATTTTGAATATAGAGAATTTATCCCTTATTCTTGTTTCAATGGGTTGTTTACTCAATTTTATACAAGCATGTTAATTTCTAGTAATTGATTGCTTCCATTTCAAATTTGAATATATATTTAAAATTTATTTAGTTATTCTCAGTATTAATGATAATTCTTATTCATTTATTATATTTGATTTTTTTAAATAAGGGAAATAATTTTTTCAAAATAATTTTTTTCTTATTGAAAAATTTCAGATAAGGGATAATGTTTTAATGTTTCTGAATTATACTTTCAGTTTTCTAATTTACAAAGAGTTGGATATTGTTAGTGTTACATTCTTGGAAAATTTATTTCTATTTATTTTGAAATTGAAAGCATTGGTATTGATGTTTTTTAAGTACAGTGTTATTCTCTTAATAAAATGAAAACCTACTCTCATTTTATTATTGAAATATTTTAATATAATTTTTTTCTTTTTTCTATTTGAAAATAATTGATTAATTTTATTGAATTGTACTAAATTTTAAATAATTTTTATAATAATTATATTTTCTGTTTAATATCAAATATATTATTTAATTACATTATGAGTTTATTTAAAATGTCTATGACATTTATTATTTTAGGTTTACATTATTTAAATGTGGTCATTTATTACATGTGTTAATTTTTTATTTTTTAAAATATGTTTCCTATATTTTTATAATATTTTTGTTTGATTTTATTGATCTCTAATTGTTAATCATTTATTTTTTATTAATATATTTATTTCACTTAGTTATTTTTTTAAAAAAACAAGTGAACAAATAATTATGTAATTATTTTTCCCCTTATATATCCTTTCTTACATAATAGTGAGATATTTTCCAAAAGGGAAAGTCTCTTTCGTTGAATAAAAATGATGTTATAAAATTATTAAATGAGTATTTTTAATGAAATCATGTTTCCAAGGGAGTAAAGACCATAATTTAATCCAATGATAAAATTAAATTCAGTGGAAAGAGCCCATTTAGATTCCCTCTCACATGCTATATATTTTTTATTGTATAAACAATGTGTTATAATATTATCCATAGAGGAAAAGGATTCTAGGAAATTGATGCTACTGTTAGTCAGCTTCTTAGAAAAGTGTATTGTGCCATTTCTAATTTCTTACTCCACAGTTGCATAATCACATTCATTCCATAAATCAGTCCATCCTCATGGTTTCTAATCATCAACCACATTTATGATCTTTATGATTTCGGCATCATTGGAATTAGAGTCACCACATGGACCAAAGATCTATCCCAGTGCATTACCAATTTTACTTCTGAAAATAGAACCATACCCAAAGGGACCAGGATTTAATTTTGAATAACCATCTGTGGTGCACTTGATCCAAAAAGGAAAAATAAGAATTAATTTAACATTAACGGTTCAAAATGATGGGTGATAATTATCTGAAATGTTAAAACAATGAATAATAGAAAGTCATATAATGAGTTATCACAAAAATAATTTTGTTGATAATTTTTTGTTTTCATGAAAATAATAATTTGGGATAGCGCTATTGAAGATAGAATTTAATTACCCCTATGAATCTATTTATTATGAATAGACTATGTCACATGATGAATTTCAATGCTAGCTGTAATGATAAATCATTACAGCTTCTATGAGGTGGGAAACCACATAAGATCATTTAAATGCTCAGTGATGCCATTAGTAGAGGGAATATTTACTTTAAAGAGATTACCCACTGATTTACGTTATGAAAACTCTCTAACCCGAATGATAAAGAGATGATCAACGTCATCCCTACTTTAACTAAAAGTAGCAAATCTCAAGTATAAATTGACAACTAAAAAATCAAATAATCATATGCATTAATGTTTTAATGAATCACTCTCAAGAAAGAGTCATTTTGGAAAGGAGAATCTGATTCATATTAAAATATATTTCTCAAGTGTAGATATGTCCCTATGTGATACTATCATAAAAAAATTGAAGAGATTTTTCCAGTTGTAGTAGGATCCCAAATAATAATATCATCACCATTTATAAAATTATAATTCAAAATAGTTTCCTTAATATCAATAGGAAAAACATATAAGGAATGATCCATTTACGCAATAATCAATATTTATATCAAATAGTATATATTGAGGGATTAATTCTCTATCATATGTGAGAATATCTAGTTATCATACTAGAAATTGAGTGTGGAATTAGTGATTAACATTTATTAAGAATTAAGAACAATAAATGAGAAGTATGTTTTTATGGATGATGATATAGACAATTCCATATAGTTCTCATTTTCAAATTTGGTATTTGCAAAAAATATAGCTTTAGAAAAGAAAAAACATCTAAATTCTCATTGGTGAGTCTCTATAATAAAATATCCTACAAAACCTAAATAAAATTTCCATGGATTTTAATACCCTGATCTAGAAGATCAATAGGTTAACCAAATTATTTTCAAGGAATAGTGGAAAATATTCTATGAAGGATACTTTCAATCAAAAAAAGACCTATAGAATAACTAATACTTTTATTTAGGGAAGCCAAAAAACAATAAACAAAAAATGAAGGATGTTGGACATAATATTTGATTTCACATGACCAATATTTCCTTCCATTGAAATAGATTTTCCTTTATATGAGTCTATCTAATTTATAATATAAACCAAAATGTGAGAAATGTCTCTAACATGAGGTTTTCACCAAAACATGGGAACACATAATTATATGAAATGAAACAAACCTTTATTGATTCCAAACTCACTCATGATATCCACATTTAAAGTAATAGGAATACATGTTCCAATATACAAGTACGACTTATTCCAACGAATTATTTTCCATAAGACATTATTATAATTAAGGATAGTCTTTCTTTTATGAACTTTATAATTATTTTATCTCCTTGTGTGAAAGAATGATATTATAAACATATAATTAATTAGTGGGAGCAACAAGGAATCTACCATCCCTAATAGGTGTCAATTTTTTATTATTCACAATGTTTAGGATAAGCCTTCTTAATTAATCCTCATATATAGAAAAAAATGATTACTAAAAAAGGGTCACCTAGTCTGAAACTTCTTTAATAAGTGAGATATAATTATGGCTGATAAGGAAAATGATATGGGCTGATCTTTGAATAAATTTAAACAATTTTTAAAATACCTCTTTTAATCCAAGTGTACTTCTGAACATACAAATAAATCCCCAATGTAATTTATTAAAGGCCTTTACAATATCAATCATGAGAGAAATAATACCCACCTAGTGGTTTTTATGAGAGTACTAACACATTAAGAGGTTATGATAAGAAAATATTGAATAATTATACCTTTAATTAAACAAAACTAGTATGTAGACAAAATCAAATTAGAAATTCTAGAAGACCTATTTATAATAATTTTAGCTATGATTTATTAATTGTAGTTGGCCAAGAAAATATGACTAAAATGTTGAATCTCATTTGAATTCTCTACTTTAGGAATAAGAGATGGAAATTGAGAATTGTTTCAATACATTAACTAACCTCCTTTGTGGAAATTATTGAAAAGTATGTAAAGGTCACTATAAATAAAATCCAAATTTTTTAAAAGGAGTTAGTGAATCTAGAAGGTCCAAGAGAGCTTTGAGATTTTAATTCAAATAATGGATCTCTTAAATCAATGTCAAGAGGAACTAATGATATATTGGAATTATATTCTTAATTAAAATGCTTGGGAATAATATCCTCCAACGATTTAGTGCATGTGTTGGTTGAATTAAAGAGATTTATATAATAAGATACAACATTAGTAGCCTAATACACTTTCTTGTCAAATAAATACTATTTATCACTAAGAATATCCATAATAATATTTATTTTCCAAAAAAAATTAACAGTGTTTAAAAATTTAGTGTTCATGTCACTATGTTTTTTCCGTTTTACATTATACATTTCTCTCTACATACCTTCATTGAGTTGAAATAAAAAAATTCAGTTCATGAATGACTTTATTTTCCTGACCAATACCTATAGAAAAATCACAATCATTATCTTTCTCTTAAATAGAGTGAATCAAGGAATCAAGTTCATCAAAGTTTATATTAATCTGACTACAACATTCTCTACTATAAATATTAAAATTTTTATTGACAATTTTGAACATTAAAATGCAATATAAATATTATTCTTTGAGGTAGATATAATCTCATGTCCCTAGAAAAATTTTATAGAACCATGGTGTATTTTATTAGAATTATTGAATATAAATGTAAATAGTGAATTTTTCTTTTTGGTAACAAAACATTCCCAAAGAGGGTGATGACAATAATTAAATTTGTAAATATTATAGAAAGAGATAGAGGCCCAAGAATTAAAGTCTATATCCTTAAAAAAGGTTCTATTTAATTTAATAGACACTATATTATTATGATTCATTCTATAGAAATTGTATTTGGTTCAAACCATGTTTACATTATAATGATTTAAGTAATCAATACAAGCCTTGAACTCTTTGGTTTAGGTGGAGGTGTTATGCATTCCTAACCTCTCATATGGATTCAGATTGGCATTCAAATAAACAATAAATATATATAGGAAACTAATAGAGATACACAGATATTGTATATTCTTACATTGCCCCCTTCTTTCTTGGAAACAGTTTTAAGACTATATTGAAATTTAGTAATGTTTCATTCCTAGGTAGCTTTATCTAAAGGTGACCATTCTATTTGTATGGACAATAGAAAAAAACTCATTCAGTCTCAATTGAGAAAATGACCAAACCTCCTGATGTCATTGTAAGACTAGTATTTATTTATAATATTGTTACCAAGATTATATAGAGAAGAATTATTATTGGAATAAATATATTTGGCTCAAAAAATCTTCATAGTTCAAGTTTTTTCTTGCTGATAAAATGTTTGAGGGGTATAATAGTTTCAAGGTTGTATATCCCCTCATAATACTAAAAGAAGGAATTTATTTAAGCATTCATTTGAAGAAAGATCTATCGTTTTCATTATCACCAAATTTCTTATTCTGGTTTATTTTTTATTATAAAATTAATTTTTATCATCAATTATTGGGATGTATCATTTTCATGATGTTTATGGACATTATAAATTCACTATCTTCCACTAAGTTGAATGATCTTCATCAGTATGGAAATGATCTTCCAATAAAACATTTTTCATATAGTATTCATTCCTTTACAATGAGGGCTTTTGATTTCATGTGAATTGATATTCCAATGAAATATTTATGGATCATTCATCATATTTCAAGAGTTCATATGCACATGAGTTTACATAAGTTCCATTTTCTATGGCCCGGGAAGGAAATTTTCAATTTGTTATTGAGATCCACTTCTACTAGTTATAGAAACATCCAAATGTGTGTGTCAAGTGGAATTGGAAACATGAATAATAGAAATAGGTATACCATATGATTTTTAATAGATTATTATGACTACCTACAAAGAAATATCCACCATGATAATTAGATTATAAGAGTTCTGATTATTCATTACCAATGTAAATATTCTATATTACAGAAATGATGTGATATTGTGAATGTACCATGTCACTGCATCTATTTGTTAATGAGACTCCATAATTTCCCAGCTCTATCCACCAATAAAAACCTAGGAGGATTTTTTTTCATCAGTAGAATTAACATCTATGGAAACTCATGTATTATTAACGAATGAACGAGAAGCCACACCATCTTTATTCTTAACAGAGGGAAGACTATAATGACCCACTTGTAGAGGATCAACATGTATCACAATATCATGGTGAATTTCAAGAAACCAGTATTTATCTACCCTTATTGCCCCTCCATTGTAAACCAAACTACCACTGAAAGGAACATGTATAGTTAGATTAGTACCCGAATCATATTTCTTTTCTTTTTTATAAATACGGTAGGCCCATGATTTTCAAATAACTTTTTAAACATAAGAAGTAAAAGATTGTTTCCTCACCTATTTTTTAGGTTCATCTTTTCTTGTAGAGTCATTTTTACCGAGGATGTAGCTTTTTCATTTTTCTTACAATGGACTTTATCCATTTATTCCCATCATTGGGAGGATTCCTATGCTTTTGGATAACACTATCGTTAGAAATATTTTTCCCAAAAATTCTATAGAAATCAAAAAAATATAGGACATACTCATAATCTACCTTAAGATGAATATTGTGTTCATTGGAAATGAATTTAATAGAATCTGATTTGTTGGAATCAAAATCATCATCATCCAAGATCCATGCATATAAACCTAGATTTATATTTTGAGTGCAATGATCTATCTTTTGAGGAATTCCAATGCAAGAAGCAAGATCATTCGTGATTTTGGGATTCTAATACACCTATTACAGTACAAGTAATCTAAAAAAGATGGGAGTAGTATAATTTCATTGATTACAGGAATAAAAATTAATATTCCAATCATAAATTCGAAAAAACCCAGGATTCATACTATCATTACAAATTTTCTACACTAATTTGAGTACCTATTTACTATTCAGAAGGATTTGGAAGAAGCCTATTCAATTAAATTCATATTATATTCTATGACTCACCAATAATGTGAGATCCTTGATTTGATATCTTTAAAGGACCTTTTGTTTATTCCTACGAGTATATTATAAGTCGAAAAATTCATAATTTTCATAGATATTGTAATTTTTGATGGAATTTTGAATCATCAATGTCTAGAAAACCACCATCCTCAATTTTATGATTTAAAGGGGGTCTGGGAAGATCATATTTGAAATCATATTCTTCACCAAGCACTCTAACAGAAGAATTTTTTTTCTTATCGATGTCAATTAATCACCAACAAGATTTATGTTTTCAATCAGTTGTTTTTTTATTTCAAAAAATTTATGTTCTATATCCATGAAAAAAATATTCTCATTCAATGAGAAATAGTTCAATGATTTGAACAAATGATAATGTGAATTGGAATAATTGTATAGATCCCCTAGATATAATGAGGATTTCATCCTAGAAATAGAATTTATAATGATAAAGAGATCCATACCTACCTCTAATCACCCTTACATATCCTTTTTATAAAAAACACCATCCTTATGGAACTTACGTGTTTACCCTTACATAACATTCTTTAGTACCTCTTTATTATAACGTAATAATGTTTTACCTCCACACAAATATTTTTTACCTTTATGAATCTACTTCTTACTCTTATGTAACTACAATTTACCCTTAAAAAACTATTGATTATAATTACTTAACTACTATTTACCTTTATACAATAACAAATTTCCCATTTATTATTATTGAGCATGACCTTATATAGTGCATAAAAGGTATGTTTACCTTTAAACATGCTTATATAATCCTATTTACCCAAATTAATGCACAAAAAAACCCTTACATAGTTCATGGTAATTAGTTGTTAGCTTACAAAGCATTATAATATACCATTATAGTATTATTAAATGTATAATTTACCTTTACTTAATATATTGTAAATGAAAGTTCAACATTAAGTTATATTTTTAAAATGAATGTATCATTTATTAAATGTTTAAAAATAAGTATTTACCTTATGTGAGTACCTTTATAAAGTTTAATATTAAAAGATATTTATGAGGAACATTACAAATATATAGAATTTAGTGACTTAAACTTCTGTAGAAATTATGAGTGGGTTGTTACAATTACACACACATATATTTTATCCAGTTAAAATGAATCATATGTACTCAAAGGACACAGTATCATCTAATGGTAGCTTTATTCTAATGGTTCTAGGAATTAAAAAAATGGATGAATAAAGGATGATACTTCATACTAAATATAACTATAATAATCTTCAATATTAATTTATAATTTTTGGATTCAATGTATGATTTAAGAAATAGAAAACAACCATGTGGAGGATATTCATGATATTTTTTTTAGAATAGTAGTAGTTTTTGGTGTTCTCTATATAAATAAAGTCCGAAGAATGTACTGTAAAAAAATAAGGACATCGAGATGTAAATTAATTCATCTACTAATTTTTTGAGGCATTATTGATTTCTATATATTTTTTCCCCATCAACTATATAAGGTCCAATCATCCCCACTCTACACAAACCTTCTCCATCATCATATTCCAATACTCTAGTTAATTTTATTTTCCCATGGAACATTATTTTAAGTCATAATTAACACATATTTATTCCTCCCTTTATAATTTTGTCTTTTCTATGCTATCTTGATCATAAAGTAAGAATATATAAGTTATTTCGAGTCATACCATGGTTAGTAGAAAGGGAGGTTGGGTTTGGGTTACACCTCCCTTTGGAAAAAATATAGGAAATGTTTATTCTTTGGTTAGAATATAATTTGTTCCTCTTATTCCTATTGTAGGAAATAATGTACTTGTTTATCATATAATAGAATAGGATCAGATTTTAGCAATAAAGGACTTCTTCTATCATTTTTTATTTAGTATGAGTCATCTCAATGAGTTATAGCAGATTGAAGAGTAGAGTAGGTTCATTGTGAATTGAGACACTATAAAAACAATGGTTATCTTGTTATTTAATTATATTCAACTTCATATCTATTCAAAAATTTCACTCACTTTGATTTATTATTGTTTTTTAAAAAATAATACTCTAATAATTTTATAATTACATTTAAATTTTTAAATGGGATATTCACCCCCATTCCAACTTACATCAACAAATCTTCCCAACTATTATAACCTAGACATTAAATTGGATTTATGAATAAGAATAAGTATATTAAGAAAACATTTATATAATTTATTTATATAATTAAAATATATTTACCAATTAATACCAAATAAGTAATGAAAATTTAATAGTAATATTTTATACATAAAAATTATGTTTTCTATGAAAATGATATTTATTGAATTTTTTATTCAAACATTATATTAATATTCTATCATTTTAATTAATTTTATTTGAAAAAATGAAAATAAATTTAAAATATTTGTTTCATAATTATCTTAGTTTTTATTATTTTTAAATTTTAGGAAAAATATTTTTTTAGAGATTAAATAAAATAGTGCATTTTAGATAATACTGTATTTTTATAGTAAATTTATCTATTAATTTTTATTTGGATTGGTTAAAAAATTTAAATAGTTTGGTTTTGTTAAAATTAACTCAATTTATAGATTTTGAATCAATGTTATACATGATCTATATTAAAAATACTATTAGATATAAAAAGGAATTTTTTAGAAAACCTTTTTTCCCTATTTTTGGTAATTTTATAAAATGAAATTATACACCATATAGAGATGGAACTTGGGAAAATATATTTTATTTTATTAATCAGCATAATTAATGTTATATAATATTTTCAACATATGTTATTGTCATTATGAATAGAAAATGCTGTAAAAATTCATTAATATGGTAATGGATTACATAGAGTAATGTTGGTTCAAACTAAAGAGATAAGGGTTCAAATGACCCAAAACATTTATAATTCATAAGGGATTTATATATTTCTATTTTATATCATCATATATAAAAACCTGATCCAATTTGGAATCATTTTTCCTCAGTATTACATTATTATATTTCAATCATTTGAAACATTCTATGTGTGTCCTCTCCATCCATTATAAAAGGACACCCCTCATCTCTCTTATTTATATCACATTTTTTCACATATAATAACCAAAACCTAAAAAATTCAATTATTAACATCCCTATTAATTATTTATATGTTATTTTCTTCTAAAAATACAATTATAAATGACCTTAAAGAAGAGATCTAAAGGAGGTCTAGAAAAGAAGAGGTGGTCGTCTTACCTGACCTCTTTCAATTTATTTATAATACTTCCTCATTTAAATATATGATATTCATCACAAAATAATGAATTTTGTATCCTAAAAATCTATTTTCTATACTATGATTATTCACCCAACACTTTCCACCCTCTTTTCTACCAAATGGGGAATGATAGTGTCCCTCCTGAGTGTGTGTGGATTACCGCCTCCACGTAGAAATATGATTCATTTTACATTACCATATTTCATGGTTGGTTATATTGATGGATGAAATTTTTTATATGATATTAATTAATTAATTATACTTATTTAATTATAATACATTATCAAACTTATTTAATTTTCATAAATTCAAAAAGGATAACATCATTCAGGCATAAGTGTGGACTACCACGTTCATGAAGTAGTGGGATTTATTTTTCATTATCCCATTACGTAGATGGTGAAAAGGATATATTTTATAAACATAAATTATAAATTTGAAATAATAATGATTTGGTAATGATGAATTGTTTTACAACAATCATTCATTACATCCATTTAATGGTGGAAACATTAGGAATATGTACGTACAGACAACCGCCACCATGAAGTGATGTAATTAATTTATCACCACAAAATTATATAAATAAATATAAAAGTTTATATTATGAATAATTATAATAATTATTTCATTATTAATATTATATATATTATTATATTATGACCATAGTAGAAGGACAAAAACCGTTGAACCAAACCATGAATGGAAAATGGATAAGTTTTCTCCCAAATATCCATTTTTAAAAATAATTGTTAATAAAAAGACAATATGAAATTATTAATGAATGATACATGATAAATTATTCAAAACTATTAATATAGAAGATTTATAATAAATCTAAATTTATTATATAGGCATTTTTAACGCAAAACAATAAGTAGTAAACTTGAGGTAAGAAATTTATTTTTCAATCAAATTTTAATTTGGATTTTTTTATTCTTGAATTTATATTTATGATATAATATGATACATCAATGATAAAACCTAATAAATTTTATTATTATACATTTTTACATTGAATTTCAGATTAATATTACCATTTTCTTTTCCGTGGAACTTAAAATGAATAGGAAAATATATTTAATAAAAACACACTATATTTCCTATTTGGTCGAGAATATATTTTTTGATGTCATTATTTTATTTAAATTACTTTTTAATAATTTTTTAGAAATATATTAAATTTTTAAAATTAGTTTCATCCAATGTCTTAATATTTAAAAAAATGTTTCAAAAGAAACTTTTTTTCAATTTTCTTAATGATGTACTTTTGACTTTTTACAGATGAAATGAAAGGAATATTAGTTTTAATGTACTTGTCATGAATAAAATTTCCCAACATCAGGATCACTCAATTCAATGAATTTTACATTATATTTTCCAATGAATCATTTAAAATTAAAAATATTCCATAAAATTTGGTAAATTTTTATATTTTAAATAAGTGATTTGAAAATTAAAATTGTATTTACCTCAACCAATATTTCAATGATCTATTAAAGGAATTTTTTATCAATGATAAAATTCTTTGACATTAATGATGATTTATCATGAATATGAAACAATGATATCATCATTATTATTTATCATGATGGTTTATGATTATGATAATGTGATTTTTATGAAACCTATTTATTTCCCATAGGTGAAGTTAAGATGAAATATTTAAGAAATCTATTTCCCTTCGATGAGTTATGATATAATAATACGATGAATTTTTTCTGATCATGTGGAAAAAATATAAATATTTTATTTTTATTCAATGGGTGTACCAAAAATTATATAACCCTCATATAAATTGAGTTATGTGATATTTATGTCTCATTATATAAGGATTTTTAGTATGAATATTATTGTGAATATATTTCATCATATATTGATGCATCAATATGATAAGTTCTAATTATGATCATAGGAATATATGCACACGTGATAAAAAATAGGTTTGTTAAAATTTTGATTTGATATTATGATCATTTTATATCTATTCCTACATGATTGTGTAAGGATATTAATTTTTTTATATATGTTCACAAGATTGTGATTACCTATGAATATGATGATACTTGCCTATGTTATAACTCTTAAATGATTATAACTGATTTGAAAGTCTTATTCTTTATTCATATATATATGAATATATTGTGTAGTTTATGATCTATGATCTTATAGCTATTAATTTATAATATTTAAATCATTAACTTGAATATGATATCATACTACTATGATCATATTATTCAATAATGATTGATATCTCCCATGTTTACCCTAACTGGGCATTTTATCGCTATGTTTCTTATGTTATCCTCCACCAATTTTTATAGAAGGATATTTGTTCGATGATTATATAAGCGTATGATATTTAATGAAATATTCATAATATGAGTAATATTTCACTTAAATATGATGTTTACGTTTCCCATCTTAAAATATAAAAAAAACTTTTATGGCCAACAGGTGTTTACTATATATAAAAAGGATGAATATGCTTCTTAAATGATGTAATATTTATGAATGATGTTCTTGGGTCACTATATTTAGTATCAATAGAGGGTTTAGTTAATAAATAGATATTAGGGATATAATGTTTTTTAAATCCTTAATGATAAGTCTAATTATATGATAAAATACTAAATATTTGGTAAAGTAGATATTTTGTGGCATTACAATAGAATACATTATACTCTTGTTATTGGTATGTGTATGTCACTACAAAACATATGAACCTATTCGTCACAAATATAAATGAGGTAGATTGGGTATTAACTAAATCATGATGGGTGCATGATGTGTAAGACTAAGAAAAAAAATGTTACTAGACACTCTCCCAGAATATTATTATGATAATGTACATTCTCTTTATGATCTATTAATATTTATTTAATAGATGATGACTATAACAGCACATGATTTTTTTGAATTATTTTTTCAAATTAATTTAACATTTTTAACATTTATCATTTTAAAAAACACTGAATATATCTAATTTTATATTTAAGAACTATTTTTTGATTGAATTATATAGAACACCGAGATAGTCATGAAAAAAACGAAACATAAAGTTTATCTTTCCCTGCACAGAACACTGAGGGTATCTTTCGTTTCACACAATAGTAAATTCCCTCGATGTCTTGTACAACACACAAATCAAGGTTTACCGAACAATCATATTTTATTAAAATATGATTATGTAATATAAAAAGATATAAAATAGAAGTTAAATTAGAATTTATGAATATTATTATCAAATTTATGACAATATATAGTTTAATAATATAATATGAATTCATAGGATTCCAATAAATTATAAATGAATATAAAAACTAATTGAATGTTAAAAAACATATTACCATTTATGTTGTAAAAAAGATTTTTACAGTAAAAAATTAAATTAAATACAATTATTAATTGATATTAATGTAATATATATTTTTTTATAATCAGAAAAATATTTTTTCTAATCATTCAATTGATTTTTTAGACATAAGATTTGGACAAACCCAATTTTATGCTAAAAAACCTATATTTTTATAATTGTAGTTATATCACCTTTTAATGGATAACCCAT
This sequence comes from Viscum album, assembly GCA_963277665.1. Classification (NCBI taxonomy): domain Eukaryota; kingdom Viridiplantae; phylum Streptophyta; class Magnoliopsida; order Santalales; family Viscaceae; genus Viscum; species Viscum album. Next base: position 1,860,956,999 of record OY728119.1, read on the forward strand.
TTTAAATCCAAATTTGGGAAAATTTATCTAAATAAAATTTCAAAAAAAACTTTGTCACTGAAATTGAAATATAAAAATATGGTTAGGTTAATTTTTGGTATTTTTTTGGAAGGATCCATTTTTTAATGAGTAGTTAAAAATAATGAATTGTAATTCAAAAAATATTTTTAATATAATTTATTTGTAAGTTTAAATTATATTTTTAATTAGTTTAAAATTAAAAATTTATATTATTTTTATCAATTAATACAGTTTAGGTCATTGATATCAATTTCACATTGAAATTGGATATAACCACTTTGTAAACATTTGTACATTTTTATTTTAAAAGCCCACAATATCAACCTGATGATAAGATTAATATTAAATTAATATCCACCACTTCCATCATTAAAATTTTTAAAATTGGATAACATATTTTTTGTAATAATAATTTATAATTTTTAATAAGGTCAAAATAGTTTTGGACTAAAATAATTATTGAAATTCATAAAAATAATTACACCATTTAAGGAAAACATAAGCATAAATAAGGACTAATCAATAAATTTAAGCCCCCAAAAACCTAGACAACAATAAAAAACCCATTTACGGACATTAGTTTTCCATTAACCTTAAATTTGTGAGTTTTGAATGGTTTTTATGACTTTCGTTACGTAAAAACATGGGTACACCTAACTTGTTTTAAAAAATGTGAGTGTTTCACATCCCATCCTATCAAAGGCCATCGTATCTCCCTCTTATTAAATATTATAATTTCACTTAATTTTGGGGAATATATACCCAATAAAATTCAAAAAATCCTTCCCTTAATCCTTGAATCCACTATTTTTGAAAAAAAATACAAGGAAGTCATTCAGTATAAACTTAATGGTGTGACCTGTTGAAGAGGTAACACCTTCTCCCAAGATCCTATAATTTATTTTCCTTCTCCAACCCCTCCAATATATTTATTAAATGATTGTATAAAAACCATTAACCTAAATTTAACAGGTTTTTATTTTAATGGTCCAACCTACACTTACACAAACCTCCATTTAATGGGTAATGAACACATTGTTTATGTGTACGAGGAACTTCCACCTCAGAGAATAATGATTGTTTAATTTTATTTATCGCCTAACATGGTCAACATTATGATTGAAACTATGATTAAATATATTTTATTTATTATTTATTTAATCTTCTTTGATAATTTTAAAATGCATCTCTTTTTATTTTCCATTTGGTGTAATTACGATAATTTCATTTGAGGAAGTGTGGGCTATTTCCCCTCAAAGTGATGTTATTCATTCACACACTATAACGAATGTATTCATAATTGGTCCAATAAAGTTATATGCTATATATAAAATTATACTACTAATTTAATGATATTATATACATATATAAATATATTTAATTTGCATTGTTTCTTTCAATATGACTATAAAAACAGTAAAATGTTCTTGCATACGTACGACTTACCATCTCCTTGAACGATGGAATCAATGTAGAATTTATATATTCTATTTATTATTATAATAATAATATAATGAATATAAATTGTAATTAATTCAAGGATTACATTCTATTATCATGACATAAGTGTAAGGACCAAGGATATAACAAATTAAAATACATGCGAAGAACAAAGCTAATATTATCCAAAGTGAATCCTTTACATAGGATGGTTAACAAGTGGGTAATATATTGTCAAAATAAAACCATATATGGTAAAATATATAATAATATGGTTCTGTAAATGATTTATACATAATTTATCATTATTATACTGGTTTTTTCAATGATTACGATGAGAGTCAAGACTAGAGGTATGGGAACTTCATCTCACTTTTTTTCGTGAGATAAAAGATTTATTCACCACCCATTACTATTTTGTGGTGAGTATAATACCCATGAATGTATTATATTATGATTATTATTAAATTTATAAGAATTTAAATATCTATTCCATGATCATTATTTCATGGGGTTAATTTTTCCAAAGTGACCAAATTAGTAACATAGTTTTTTCTCAAATTACCTTTTTTGGGACACATGTTTTGTTAGGTACGTATATTATTTAACGAGGTGTATATGATTACAATTGAAATGTTTTAAAATGAGTCTAATTATTTTCAGAATATTTCATAGTTCATTTAATTTTATTTTATAATATAAAGTGTATGATCTCAATTAATCATGTGGTAACGGTTTATTGAAACAATATCATCATTTTTCATTATTATTTATGTTTATGCTTCCTTTGATAAAATATTATGATCCATATCATAATAAATGTCATGATATTTCTTGTCCCTTGGGTATTCATAATAAATTAATGTATTGGTTCCATTTTTCCACTCATTGGTACATAAAATTGTGAGGAAAGTGTTTTTAAGAAAGCTCTACTTTCCCTTATCTTCAGTCAGAAATCATTATTCCTTTAAAATCATGTTTTCAAAAAGGTTTTCAATGAATATTATAAAATTCTCTTAAAATATTTAAAATTCATTTGACTCTTTTTTTTCTTTTACGAATGTCATAAAATTAATCTTATTATTGCTTTGCGAACATGGAATTTTTCTACCATTTTTACCATGAAAAAGGAATGTTATTTTTACCTAGTAAATCATGTATGGATTTACCCACCATTAATTATTTAAAGATTTATTTTCATTATTAAATGGATATTTTTTTAAGAATATTTTTCAAAAGTAATTTAAAATGAAATTTTTTTCAAGATAATTTTATAATTATCATAAGGAACATCGTTTTCAAAAGGTTTTCAAGATTATTTTACATGTTTTTAAGGAAAATGGTTTTCAAAATGTATTGAAGATTATTTTATAATTTTATATAGAAAATGGTATTAAAAGGGTTTATATTTTAAAGATACTTTTTGAACTAAGAAAGGATATTTACCACATGGATTTTTTTTCAAAATATTCATTCTTGTTATTTCCATCCAAAATGACATCTATTAATGTTACTCATTCCCTTCAATGAAATGATCCAAAGGTTCCATTAATATTTTTCCTTAAATGGTTTATGTTTTTATGTAATGGTGCTTAAGACACCTGTTTCTCTAACATGTGTTTTATGATTTTGAAAACCACTTTTTTTCCTAGGATGTGCCTTCCGGAAGTGATTATGAATCCTTTCTATTTTCATAGGTTATGAAGTGTTGAAATTTTAATGTTTCCAACTTCATTTCATGGGTTATTATTTTATGTTAGTAAAATATACCTATATTATGGGAAATGATATTATAAATGTTTTATTACCTCTTATCACATGTATGAATGATTTTATTATGAGATGGGTGGGACATATATCTCCATCTAATTCATTGGGTAATGATAAGTTGTATATGAGTTCAAAGGGCACACAGGATGTTGAACATGCCCAAAAATAATAATGTACATTGTTTATAGCCCAATACGAAAATAAATAGGGTACCAAAGGTTTTACCATGCCTAAAAACAAGAAATTACATAGGTTTTTTCCCAATCCTAAAATAAATAGGGCACACTGGTTTTATCCCAAGCCCAAAAACAAGACGATACACGGGGTGTAGTCCAATCCTAAATTTAAGAGGGTATATGAGTTGTTATCCCAATCCCGTAGTAGGTACATTTGTTTTAGCCCAAGACTAACATGTTATAAAGGTCTTGGTAGGTATCTATTTCATAAAATTAAAAATTCTTATTTGTATGCCACAAGTCCTGTGTCTTTTTTCCTTAGTCATGATTTCATGCATCTTGATACTCATTACCTTATGATTAATACCTTCTTAACCTCAAAGATTTTTCCCATTACTCATGTTTATACTAGTTTATATGTATTGGGAAATATTATAATGTAATTATCATGTTCTCATACCCTTATATTCACGTTTATTCTTAGATGTCTCCCTTGTTTACCCTTTTTTGAGAATTTGAACTCACCCCTCTTTGATTTAATTACCTTTGTTGTGATGAAAGGTTTTAGGTATAAGTACTATAGGTGGATATATTTATGGTATGTGTTGATGACATTTCACTTTGATATAATATTTTTTTCCACAATTCCTAAGAGATTAAAGTTTTATGGTCCTCCGCCATGTATTTTAATAATGTACTGAATATTCATCAAAATGATGTAGTATTCATGTATGTTAATCCTAGGTCGCTATAGTTGGTATAAAAGGGAGGTTCACCAAATCATTGGAAACTAGGATTATAAAACATCAGTGATATACCTAGGAATATTTTTATAGATATGTCTGTGCATGCCTTTAAGGATAAGTACAAAAAATGGGTCAATATTTAGGAAAATCTCCAGGAATTTGGGTAAAGAATAACTTGAGTGTTCCTAGAAATACATATCTTTCTAGAAACTAAAATTATAGGTGGCTATAGAATAGATGAACCCAGGGGTAAGAAAGAAGAAATGATTTTCAAGGCTTGACTTGGGGTAATCTGGTGCATGACAATGGGCCTTACTTCACACCAGGTTTGACACTCCATAGGGACATGCTTTAAGAAATCAAAAACTCATTACGAATCATCATAAAGGATTTAAATAGAGTATGAATACGAATAACCTAAGATAAACCTAATGTTTTATAGATTAAGGAATTAGGATCCTTGATATAGGTACCTTTTAAGTTATTTTTCATGATTTTAGGGTATTCTAATATGATAAGTGTTTCTCACATTATAATTTATTGTTTTATTCAATAAAGAGAAAAAATGGAACGTGGTTAAGATTTAATGTTTTGATGTGGAACATATGGGAATTGTGTAAACTGATTTACCTAGTGGAATTATCATAAAGATAATCAGGACAGTGGTATTAATATTGGTTATACTTCTGAAGATAAAGAGACTTCAAGCAATATGTGAAAGTTATGTTATGTTCTTCTAGTATTATATACCGTACGAATAAGAAAAATGATTATATTGACTTTTAGGAACATTAGTACATGATTAACATTTAATATTATAAGAAATATTTATTAATGAATAAGTAGATGAATCCATAATAATGGTTTTAGGATATTTTTGTTTGAATAAAGTATTTATGTTTTGGAATTAAATGATTATGTTATACGAATCATGAAATATATAACTATTTCCAGTATAAGTTTTTATTAAGGAATTAATAGTATATATTGAATTGTGAATTCATGGAATGGTGATATTTTAATTAAGGGAAGGTAACCCTTTATTAATTTTTTTGTTGAGATATTGTTATATAGATAAAGATATGTTGGACATGATTAAGTAAATTGGATGATAGAGATTACTTATAAATGATTATTGAAAAGTGGTCTTTGTTATCAATGATTAAGTTTACAAATTCTTGGATTTTAAAAATTTATCCAAAAGTCATTGTATTTAGTAAGCATGAATGTTTTCCAAAATAATTTATGGTAATTTTGGTTATTACCATGTTTAAATGTAATATACATTGAGGGTATTCACTTTTATGGTATGTGATGACTCATGGGGTATCAATATTAAGATGATTTAATGACCTTATTTCTTATATATTGTAATTTAATATTTCTGAAGGGTAATAAGGTAAACCATTCATGAAATGTTTATGTTAAAATTCGGATGAAGTATTTGTATATTATGGTTTTATTAAAACCTATAGTTAAAAGAATATTTTGTGATTAAACTTATTTTAATGATGTACATAATATTTTGGAAATTGTATTAGTGTGGTTTTATAAATGGGGATGGGGTATTTTTTTACAACCAATCCTGTCTGGCAAGGTTGTGGGTCTTGAACCCATGACCCAAGGATGATAAGGGTTTCATGCAAACCACTAGCCTATGTGATGTCATACACAATATATGATTATTTTTTATGAATAATTACTTAAGATCACATATTAGTTATAATTTTTATTTTAATAGATTAATGCATTGAATATATTTACTTTTTATGAATCATTATAGATACATTGTTATACGTTTAAATCTTATATGGGCCATAAGATCTGGTAAAATTTTCGTTAATCACTTCATGCATGAATGTTAATTTCTTGACGTCCATTAAAAAAAGTAATTGATAACTTATAAATTGATAAAAAATAGATAAATAATGAAATTTTGTATATATAAATATATCAAGAAAGTATATTTCCTTTTTTCTTGGTCTATAAAAAAATTATAAATTTTTTAAAAATGATCAAATGAAAAGGTGTTGTTTTGAAACAATGGCCTTTTAAATCATAAAAAATTTATTACTTTGTGGACATCAAGTTTTCATTGATCTTTCACTTGTTCATTTAATGACCTAAATAACTCCCTATAAATATTTATGCTTTCCCTCATGTATAATATTCAATCCAGACCAATGTTCGCATTTGTGGAAATCAAGTTATATTTTGCATTGGGGGACTGTTATGGTTCAAACATTCAATTTTAAAGGGAAGGTTTAGTATTCATTTCTACGATGTGGTAAACTTTTAATTACTAAATATTTATTAACTGAGAATAATTTTGTGGGAGAAATTAATTTTTATAGGGTTAAAATATAAAACCCTATGATTTTTGGAATTATTTTTTCGGAATTAAATTAACCGTTTTGATATTTTTCATTCTACACAAAACTGAAGATAAATTATTTTTATATTAATGCACCATGTTTGGATTTCATTACATAGAAAAACAATTTAATCATTAATAACATGCAGTATATTCTTTAGCATTCCATGTACAAAAACCAAGGTTAGCTTGCATTACACACAACAATGGCATTCCTCGATGGCCTGCGCAACACACATGATCAAGGTTTACTGAAAAATAATATATTTTGAAAACATGATTACATAATATATTAAAATTTTATATATAATTTAAATTAGTTGTTATGAATACTATTAAATAAATTCTAAAAATATATGGTTTAAACTATATAATATGAATTCATATTTGTATAATTAATTATAAATGAATAGGAAAATTGATTGAATGCTAAAAGAAAATATTGTTATTTACATTATCACGAAGCCATTTAACCCAAATAAATAAAATAAAATAAAATTATTGATTGATATTAATTAAATATATATCTTTTATATTCAATCATATATTTTTTATATTTATTCAATATATTTTATAGACACGGGATAGAAACAAACCAAATTTTAGGACTAAAAACATATATTTTCATAAATGTAGTTTTATCACATTTTAATTGGGAACTCTTTTTAAATCAAAATTTTGGAACTTTTAAAAACTTAATATGTCAAAATAAACATTATATTTGTAATAGAAACAAAAAAATTATGGTATGATAATTGTTTTTATTTTTTCAGTATGGATTCATTTTTTAATGAACGGTTGAAAATTTAGAATTGTAGTTCAAAAGTACCTTTTAATTCAATTTATTTATAAGGATAAAATATATTTTAAATATGTTTCTATGTTTAATAATATAATATTTTTATCAATTAACTAAATTTAGTTAATTGAAATCAACTTCACATTGAAAATTGATTAAAAAACATAGAAAAGTTTTGAAGGTTTTTACTTTAAAAACTCACACTATCCACCCAAATGCAAGATTAATATTAAATTACATTCGCAAAAATATATGATTAAAATTTTTAGAAATTTATTACATATTTTTATTCATAATAATTTATAATTTCTTATATTTTAATCTTATTTTTTTACCATAATTATTAGTGAATGTAATTAAAATTAATTACATCAGTTAATGTAAAATTAAACTTAACTAAGGACTAAACCATAAATTTAAGACAAAGAAAAGAACAATTAACATTAAAGTAACCAAATTTTATCGTCATTATCCATCCATTAACCTTAAATTATTGATTTTGGCTATCTTTCATGAGTTTTTAGTTAAAAACGTGGGTACACCTAACTTGTTTTCAAAAAAGAAAAGTGTGTTCTTTCCCATCCCTGTAAAAGGTCTCCCCCTATTCTTCACACCACTCAAAAAACATTGGTTCAGACCATATCTACCCAATATAATTAAAAACATCCATAAATTCTTCAATAATTCATCACTTTTCATATAATGTCTTCCAAGGTATCCTTTTGGCACCAACCTAAAGGAGTTACCCGATTAAGAGGTAACACTTTCTCTCAAGCTCCTTTATTTTATTTTCCGTCTCCACCCCTCCACTATATTTATTTCATTATTGTATATAAATTCCAATATAAATAATATACATGGATGTTTTTATGCTAAGGGGTATATATACACTTACACGCACCACAATCTAATGGGTTACTGACATACTGTTTATGTGTACAATGATCTTTTTCCTCACAAAATGATGATTATTAAATTTTATTTACCACCTATCATGGTGGAAATTATGATGGAAAATATCTTTGTATTTATTATATTTATTATTTATTTAATCATATATATTCATTTTACAACACATATCTTTTTTTCTTTCCAGTTGGTTTATATATGATAATTTTGTTTGAGGAAGTGTGGACAACCACCCCCTTAAAATGATGTGATCGTTCACATAGTACATGGAAGGTATTAAGGATGGGTTTAGTGAAATTATATGTTATATATAACAATATAATTATAATATATACATATATACATATATGTAATTTTTATCTTTCATTCAATTTGACAATAATAACGAAAACATCCTTCATGCCTACGTATAGATTACCATCTCCATTAAAGTTGTATTTTAGTTCATACTTATACATTATATATTGTATTATAATACAAATATAATGGATATAAATTCTATTTGTATCTTGTTTTATATTATGGACTAATGATATAAGTATAACGACCAACGATATGACAAATTAAGACACATGCGATGAAAAAATCAAATATTATCTGAAGTGAAACCATAACATAGGATTGTTAACCAGGGTGTAATATAAGTCACAATAAAACTATATATGGTATGAGAAAAAATAATATGTTTATTAAATTATTTATAATAAATTTATATTTATTATACATGTAGTTTTAATGAGTATGACGAGAGTCAAGACATAATGTAAGGGAATTTCATCTCACATATTATTTCAATGAGATATATACTTTATTCACCACCCATTAATTTTTTATGTTGTGTATACTAACCAAGTATTTATTCTTTTATTATTATTCATAGATTTATAGGTATTTACATATCAATTATATGATCTTTATTTCAGGGTGTCAATGTTTTAAAAGATACCAAATCGTTAAAGTAGTTTTCTCGCCAATTTCATTATTTAGGACCCATGTTTTTTAATCAACAATGTAATTTAATGAGGTGAATATGATTCCAATTGACATGTTATATAATTAATATTATTTTTTCATGATATTTTATAGTTTATGTAATTTTATTTTTTAAAATGATGAGTATGATCCCAAGTAATAATGTGGTAAGAGTTTATTGAAACAATCACATTACATTTTGAGATTATTTATGTTTATTCATAAATTTATGGAATCATATGATCAATATCTTAATAAATCTCATTAATTTTCTTATACAACAGTTATTAATGATAAGATCATGAATTGGTCACTCTTTGGTACTTAATATAGTTAAAAAAGTGATTTTAAGATAGCTTATCTTTACCCTTTCTTTGGTCAAAAATCAGTGTTCCTTTGAAATCATGTTTTCCAAAAATGGTTTCCATGAATAATATACTATTCTCCTAAAATATTCAAAGGAAAATTTTCCACTTTTTGTCTGTTACCAAATTTTTTTAATGGAATCTTTTTGTCTCTTTCTAAATGTGGAATTTTCTTATGGTTTTTACTATGCATATGGATTGTTCTTTTTACATCGTACGACATGTATGGATTTACCCACCATCAATTCTGGAAAGATATATTTTCATTTTTAAAAGGATAATTTTTCGGAAATTGTTTTTAAAATATACTTTCAAAGAAAATGGTTTCAAATGGTTTTCAATCTTCTTTTATCAGTTTTTAAGGAAACTTCTTTTTAAAAGGTTTTCAAGATTCCGTTTATATTTTTAAGGAAAATTGATTTCAAAAGGTTTTCAAGATTATATTTTATTCTTTAAGGAAAATGTTTTCAAAATATTTTAGTTTTTAAAGATCAATTTTCAAAAAATAAAAGATATTTACCTCAAAAAATGTTTCCAAAATATCCTACCATGTTATTTTCAATCTAATATAACAAACTATTGATGTTACTCATTCCTTTTCAAGAAATTCTACAAATTTTCCATTAATATTACTTTTTTACGGGTTTATTATTTTATGGAATTATGCTTAATACACACATATAACTTCCACGGGTTTTATATGTTTTAAAATCATTTCTTTTCATGGGTTCATCTTTCCTAAAGTGATTATGTAACGTATATTTTTTTATATGTTGAGATGTGAGGAAATTTTAATAAAACCAATTTTATTTCATTGGTTACAATTTTATGTTTATAAAACATATATATTTTATGGGTAATGATATAATATATGGTATATTACCCTGTGGAACGTGTATGCATGATTTTATTGTGATATGGGTGGGACCTATATCTCTCTCCAATGTGTTGGGTAATGCTATGTTTTATATGTGTTCAAAGGGTACATCAGTTGTAGCCAAAGCACAAAAACTAGAAGCTACAAGGGATATATCCCAATCCTAAAATAAATATGGTACACGAGTTGAAGCCCAATATAAAAAAATAAGGTACATGGGAAGTATACCAATCCCTAAAGAGAGATGTTACAACTATTATATCCCAATCCCTAAAACAAGAATGTTCATTGGTTATAGACCAACCCTAAAAGTAATAGGGTATAGGGTTTTTATCCTATGCCCACAGTAGTTACAGAGGTCGTATCCCATGCCTAGCATGTTATAATGGTCTTATTAGGTTTCTTTGACATAAAATTTTATATTCTTATATGTATTCCACATATCCAATGTCTTGTTCCTCAGTTACCATTTCATGGATCATGGTTATTATTTCCTTGTGATTCATGACATATGAACTACCATGAATTATCTCATAGTACATGTTTATGATCTTTATTATGTAAGGTATGATAATCTAAATTTACGACCCTGTTCTCATACACCTATGTTCATGTTTTTGCTTACACTTATCCCTTTTTGACCCCTAATAAGATTCTAAGATCACTGCTATTTATTTTTCCTCTCCCTATGTTATTAAGAAATGTTTTAGGTAAAAGTATTAAAGGAGGATATATTAATGGGGGATGTTGAAGATCTTTCATCAGGATAGACTATTTTTTATTCCCAAATTCCACTATAACTAAACTATTATAGTCCTTGGGTATTTATTTTTATAATATACATATTATTCCTCCGAAATTATGTAGTATCCATTTATGTTAATTCTAGGTCACTATAGTTACCATGTATGAACTTGGTTAAACATATGTCTTCAGTGGTCGATAGGATGGTGTTATAATTTAGTACATATGATGAGTTCATTTTCATGACTACCTGATCAATCTTTATGATTATTTTTTCTTGATTCATAACCTATATTTTTTTCAGTCAATGGAACAAACTATATAGAATCATGTGAAAAATGAATGGGATTACCAATACCAATACCATTCTTAAGAGAAAATAAATGGCATGAGAGTAGTGATGTAATATCTTATGAATATTGTCACTCAAACTATTAGTGGAAAAACAGATCATGTTAAGATTCTAAATGAACCAAGGAGGGAGAAACATACCACTATGTATTTATTTAACAACATTAACCCCCTTCAACAGGTCTTATAAACCACTAGTTTCTTAGAAATGGAATTGTGTGATAGAAAAGATGTTATTTAGTTCTTTAGTGATCATGTAATGAGAAAGTAGTCTAAGTTGTCTATCGTACGGTAGGAAAAGATTGTCTATGGTTTAATGTTATCAAGAACATGATAGAAGATGAATAAATAACCTTAGTGGAATGAGACAAGTTTAATAGGGCCTTTATCTGTAAAAAAATTCCTCGGACTCTTTATACTAAGATTGAAAGGTACATTATAGAGTTGAAACAAAAGGATGGTGAATCCATTGGAATCTATTAAAGAACCTTTAAAATAATTTTAAGGAACTATTATTTATTCTTAACAAACCCTGTGAGAATAAATTATTACATATTAAGTGGCCTAAAACCATGTATTTTAAAACAATTATCCACAATGGACTTTTGTAACTATGAATAAATTGGTCGATGTGATCTAAATATTGAAATAGATACAGGTAAAATCAATAATTCTACTGGTTTTAGAGAAATGAATAAAAAAAGGGAGATTTTCATAAACTATAATAGTAAATACCAAGGAGGAAGGAAATTCCAACCACCATCATTACAAAAAATTGGACAATGCACCCATAATATTTTTTTGAAAAGAACTCAAAATTTCCATCATTATTAAAACGATGAACATCGAGCTAGTGTATGTCTATTCAAGATAAAAATGTCATAAAATGCAATATATATGAAAAAATTATATAAAAATTATTTTTCATTATTCTGATATAGTTATATTACTATTTATCTGAATGAACTCCATAATACAAGTGCTAATGAGAATGGTGGGCCACAACAACCTTTTAAGAGAAAAGATAAAGAAATGGCCTTTTCAGTCTCAAATTAAGTAGCCCATGAGATGATTTGGGGAAAGGTAAACATTAAATCCACTATAAAACTATAAATTTTTTATTTGAGTATATGTCAAACCACTATTTGATATATGAATAATTTGATAATGGTAACATGTCACCACCTAAATGAATGTATATTTAGTTAGACATAAAAACCCCTCATGGAATGATGGACACTTATAAAGTCCATAGCTCCTCAATGATAGATTATTATAGGGATTTCTTTCTGTAGATATTTTAATTCTCTCTATAGTTGAATTTGATGTGATTTTGTGCATGGATTGGATCTCTATATAGAGATTCCATGCCAATTGCTGAAGAAAGGAAATCAGGTTAGATATTCCAAATCGGTCAATGATTATATATCAGTTCAAGGATGGACATGAATATCCCGTTGGATTTAGTTCCATTATATTTGTATTATCACATATTCATGAGCGATGTTTCTATTAAATGGTTGGTCAGATCTCAAAATAAAGGATACACATTTTTTGGGTAATATTATGATTTATTTTAGGAAGACTTGCATAGTATTATCTTGAATCATAAATATTAATTTTCAAAAGAACTCATTCTTTATGCTACACCAATTCTCAAAGACTCGGTATAAAATATAACTAACCTAGTTACCTGAATTAAGGAAGAAACTACAATTGAATATAGAAAATCGATTCACTTCGATATGTACTTTAACATGGGTGCACCAGTTCATTTTTTCTATATGAAATATTGGTTATTGAAAATTTTTATTTAATATCGAGAAATTAACTAGATCACTATTAATAGTAGTTATCTATTACACTATAATGAAGACTTGTTTGAGAAAAATTTTGAGATCAAAACATTTCCAAGACTGATATTCATCTTGATATCATTAATTTATGGTTAAGAAGAATTATATATCAAATAAATCCCATTGTATGAGGTATGATGACTATGAATTTATATAAATTCCATTGGGACTTGCCTATTATCCATTTGTGTTCACATATTTAATGAATAGAGTCATAAAACATTACCTTACAATTTTTTGGTAGTCATTATAAATAATGTTCTTATTTATCCAATGGGAAAGGAAGCGCATGAATAATATTTGATTATTCTGTTTAAGACCATGATGAAGAATAATTTAGATTCCAAATTTACCAAGTATAAATTTTGGAAATAGATATTCTCAATTTTGGGTTATGGGATTTCACATTAGGGTATATGTGTAGATCCTCCAAATAAGGATTTTATCAACCAATAGCCCAAACAAAAAATTATAATATAAATCAATAGGTTTCTTTATTTTTCTGGATACTATTGATTTTTTTGATGTATTTCCTATGAATATCTAATCCCATAACCATGAAGGATACAAAGGGAAGTTTGTTTATTTATAAAGATGAATGTGATGATAATTTCATGGAGCTGAATAGATGGTTGGTCATGAAAACCATACTTACATTACACTATAATAATGAATTGTTTAAAATCTATATTGATGCATAAAATAAATAACTAGGACGCATCCTCTTGAATAATGATATGGTGATAGATTATTCTTTATTTTAATGAAAAAATCATGTGAAATGTTTCCTGACACATGATTTGGTGTTGGAAGTAAAAATTTTTCACTGAAAATATGGAGGTATTATCATTATGGTGAATGGTGGGATATAAATATAGTTAATAAAAACATGAAGAATATTTAAATTTAAAAATATTTAATATGAACTAGAAAAGATTGTTGGATTTGATCCTGTATTATGACTTCTCCAGACATTACCTCCTTGAGAAGACAAACATCGTGAATGATACTCTGAGTTAAAAGAAATATTATATTTTTTTTTCATAATGTGGATTGAAATAAATACACTGTTTATATATTTGATTAATATTGATCATAATATAATGAGGAATGTGGACAGATCATATAAGTCTTATATGAATGTTTAACCATCTTTTCATGTAAATATTAAAGAGATGAAAAGGTAGGATGCATATCTATAAAATAAGTTTATACTTTTTATTTATTTCAACCATGATTGTGATGTAATGATAAGGTTTCTTAACAAAGTATGTATTACATCAATACTAGATCTAAAAAGGATCTTTTTGGAGAAGTTCAAAGTTCATAATTATATATTCATCCTAGAAGTACAATGATGTATTGATATCAAAATACAGTTTCTATAAGGAAAACATGAAAATGTATATTGAAGAGTCGGAATTTCAATGATTTTTATATCAAAAAGGTAAGGATGAAAGATAAATATATAAGGGTATGTTACCACCATTACCCATACAATAATGGAAATGAAAAACAAATTGTTATGGATTTCATCATCGGAACCCCTAAAACATCTAAAACATAATGTTATTTGGGTTATAGTCAATAAATATATGAAGTAAGAACATTTAATTACAATAAGAAAATATTTTTCACTTGATTATATTTCTTGGATATATATTAAATAAGTGGTATGATTCCATATTGTACCAGATTCAATTATATCTTATTGGGATCTATGGTTTACATTGACATTTGGGTGAAATATTCAGTAGTCTCTAGTTATAGTTTTGAGTTTCAATATTTTCTATCATCCTTAGAAATATATTAAATATAATAAGACAATTAAAACTCTATAATACATGTTGAGAACTTTCTCTACATATTTTAAAGGTGTATAGGATTAATACCTTCTTTTAAGAATCTTATTACAATAATTGATTTCACTTGACATTTTGATGGATCCTCATGAATCCCCTAGGTGAAAGATGTGTTAAAATCCAATGTAATGAGATGAATTTTAAGAAAGAAAGATATTGTGGCCTTCTCTAGTTGTTGAAATGGAAAATAAGGTTAGAACTATTTTTATAACATCGGGGAAACTCATAGTTTATAAACAAAGTTAGGATAATAATTATCGGGGAGATATGGAGAATGTATTTTTGATAAGGTATTCCAATTAATATATCATTAGGAAAAGTTAATTTTATTTATAATGAATGTAATATTGATTCAATGATATATTGATTGTATCAAGATGGTTTATTATTACAGGGTGATTCCATTGAACCACTCTAATGTTCATATTGTGTTCAATGTAACTCTATTGAGGAAGTAAATATATGATATTTCATACATATTGAAGTAAATTGGTTTAAAAATGGATCATGGTGTCTCTGATGAGTAACAAAATAGATATTATATATCAAATCAAGTTATTTTTATGATATAAGAGTACTCAATTGGTAAATGTTTTATCGTGAAACAAAAAAAAATTAAGAAGCTACATGGGAACTAGTGGATATGATAACGTAGAAGTATCCTTAGTTTTTTTATATTGAAGAGATGTAATCTTGAGGGTGAAATTATATTATGGGGGTTTAATGTAACATATTTTTATGATATGATATATTTCTACTTAACTGAATTTAATTTCATTGATATCTTGAAATACACACAACCCGGAGTCTAAATGAACTATAATATCGAATAAAATCAATAACTAGATATTAAATTGGATGTATGAATATAAATAATTCATTATTTGAATAAATATGTATAAATAATTAATATAATCAATATTCATTGATTAATTCCCAATAAATAAATACATAGTTTTTAGTAAATACATTATATGCTTCAAAAATATTTTTTTACTAAAAAATGATTTTATTGAATTTAGTTTCCTAAAATAGTAATTGAATTATAAAATTTTTAAAAATTTTATTATTCAAAATGAACTAAATTTTTGAAATCATATTTTCAAAATATCATAGGTTTATCCTTTGTAAAAATTATGAAACATTTGATTTTTGATTGGATAGTGAAAATATTGATTTTTAAATAAAACTATGTTATCTTTTCTAATATACTAAAAGAATATTTTTCAATTAGATTTGGATTAAAAATTTTATTAGTTTCATGTTTCAAAAATAAATCAAGTTATACCTTTTGGGTCAATATTTTACATTACCATGGAATAAAAACACTTTTAGATTTATAAAGTAATTTTTGATAAAATAATTTTCCAACACACATTATGTGATTTTTATAAAATGAATTTCTACCAATTATAAGGATGGATATTGGTAAAATAGATTATATACATGGAATCAGAAAAATTATCCTTATATAATATGGACAACATCATTTTTATACATTATGAATAGTAACTTATGTAACAATTCATTGTTATAGTAAAAGATAAAAGTGATTAATAAGAGTTATATAAAAGAGATACATGTTAAAATAAACCAAATATTTTTCTAAATGATATTTAATGGATAATTTTTTCTACATATTCCTGTATTATAAAGTGATATAATTTTTATGATTTTTCTTGATTATGGAATTATTATATTTAAAAATCTCGAAAATTTTCATGTCTGCCCTATACCTCCCAAATAAAAGAACTCCCAACCTATCTATTCTTTATTCTAGTTTGAGAAACATAGATCGAAAAAGCCCTACCAAATTCTCTTCTAAACATCCCTATCCCAGATTTATAGGTGTTGTTGTTCTTAAAATTCCATTCCAGTGGTCTTTAAGATGTTATCTAAAGAATGATTACTAAAAAATTCACCATCCTTGATATGTGGTATTCATTATTATTTATACTAATTCCTTTAAATATGTGGTATTCATTATTAAATTATCAATTAAACATCCTCAATATAATAATTTTTTTTATTATTACCTATCCACCATTATCTACCCTCTTTTATAAAAAAATGATAGATGTAATTGTTTTCTCGTCTGTACATGTATACTACTTGCTCCACATAGATATTTGAGAAATTTTCAATCAGCATAATTCATAGTTTTCTAAAATTATTGATTTTTGGTTTATATGTATTATTAATGAAATAATTACTCTTTTTAAATTTTAATATAAAATCCATATTCTTACTATTCCATCATCTGGAAATAATAACGTCGCCCGTGTATACATGTGCACTACACCTCCAAAGAGTTAGGTGATTCATTTTTTATTTTCACTTTACTTGGATGAGAATATAGATATATTTAATAAATATATATATAATATCTTGGTGATAATAAGGATTATAGAACCCTGTTTTAGTCCAATCCATTAAAAAGATGAAACATCACTCATGGGTACATATGAACAATTGTATCCACAAAGTTATGTAAGTCATTTATCACCACCTCTTTTTATGAATAATTATACAATTTTATAAGATCAATAAATATTATGTATATATTGTGATTAATATTCATTAGATTAGGAAAACATGACCAATTTTCAACAACCTAAACCAGTAACTTTAATCATTAATGGAAAATGGACTAGATTTCTTCTAAATGTCCATTTTAATGAATAATTATTAGTAAAAGGGTAATTTGATGTTATAATGGAATGATACATAATATTTTCTTCATGGATATAGTTTTAGAATAGTTTTATAAGAAATACATATTTATTATAAATGTGTTTTAAATGAAAACAACTCAAGAATAGACTTGCGGTAAGATATTTATTTTTGGATCCTATATTAATCAGAATTGTTTATGCTTGAATTTACAATGAGGAACTTATATGAATCATATATAATAAAGCACATTAATTTTTCTTCTCCAATAGGTTATCATGGATTTTTCATTTAACAATTACATTTTCATATATTTTTTACTTCAAATGTTAGGTAATTTCTTAATAAAAATAGTCATTATTTCCTACTAATTTGGGAATATATCCTTCAAAGATGACGTTTTTTAAAAAAAAATTAATAATGTTTTAATACTATTCGTGGATTATAAAAGTTTGTTTTTACCCATTTTTAAATTTATTTAAAAAATATTCAATGAAATATTCTTTTCATTTTTAGAATGAGGGAATTTTGATATATTACTAAATATGTTAAAGGAATCTCCGTTTTAAATTACATTGCATTAAAAAGATTTTCTACCATCAAATGAACTAAATTATTTGAATATTAAATTATATTTTTACATGATTATATTCAATGAAAGTTTTTCCCACAATATTATTTATTTATTTTTTATTTTAAATTTGTGATTTTAAAATGAAATTGGAATTTTACTCAAGAATTATTCTAGATGTCTTTTAAGGAATTTTTACATCTATGATTACATATTTTGATGTAAATTATAAATTTTTAATTATACAATCTAATGATATTATCCTTATTATTTACCTATATGTTTTATTATTATGTTGATGTAATGTTTAACAAACCCATTTATATCCCATGGGTTATGCTATGATGAAAAATTTATGAAACCTATTTCCTTTCCATGGTTTATGATATATTGATGTGATGAATATTTTATGGTCTTAAGATACACATATGAATCGATTGTGATTATGTGTTGTGTTGTATATAAATTATATTTTCTCAAAATGTATTGAATTATGTGATATTGATATCTCTTGAGATTATAATGAAAATTTTGGACATGATTATGGATATCTTTGTTCGCTTATTAACATGTGAGTATGATTACTTCTAACAGTACACATAAGCATATGTGTTCAAATGATTGTGAATAACATTGTTAACATTTGGATATGTGAGTATGATCAAAATATATATAAACTAAAAAATTTATGTGTGGACATTAAATAAATTATCTATATTCACAATATTATTATTTCCTTAGCACAAGATGTCAGATGCCTATGACATGACTCTAGAATGATGATTTCTACTTCAAAACCCTTTTTGATCATGTTTTTATTTATGAACTAATATTAGGTTTTTTATGTGAGATTTTATGCATATTAATATTTTATATTGAGAACATAAACATGAATATGTTATTATACCTTTATGGTCATATTATACTCGGATGACTGATATCTCCCATTATTACCGTTACTGGGAAATTGAGCTCACCCTTTCTTAGGTTTTCATTCCTATTATGTTAATAGTAGGAGAAATGTGTGTTGTTCCTATAATTTTACCTTACATAAAGAAATATGTTTGTTATGATAATGAATGTACACAAATAAGGTGTTTATTTAACTATTATTTAGAGGAACTAAACGTTTACAATCCCCAAGAATGTATTTTTGGGAAATGTATATAAGGTTTATATAAAATGATGTCATGTTTATATATTTTTATTCCATGATGTGTTAATCCCTTGGGTCTATCAACATTTGAGAAAGATAATATTTTATAAAAAATTAGAATTATTAAAATTAGAGTTTTCTTATACAAACCATTTTCATTGATTATATCCAATGACACTACACATCAAATGACTTCTGAAGAACTAACCAGTATCCACTAATAATCATAACTAATCTCATTATTGATGTAACAAAATATTATACACCCATAAAGTCTCATCCATCATAGTATCATCCTATAAATAAGAGAAAATATTTCACATGCAGATATCTAGCCGAGTCTAAGCTCATAGATGGACACCCTATCAGATCTAATTACCTTATATCTAATTGTCTCACACTCCTAACATTACAGTCTATAGATATGTGATCAAGAATAATAAATATAGAACCTTTATGAGTATAATTAAATTCACTAGATAATCCTAAAAAATCCACTTATTGTTTTATCTACGGTTATTCACATCAACTCAGTCCATGATCACAAATAATACAATCAATGAATTTATATCTAAGGGTAATAATATAAGAGACCACCATCCAAAATCCAATGTTACCCCTTTTGTCCCCATACACTCCTGATCCTTCACTCTCCATAAACCATAT
Organism: Viscum album; assembly: GCA_963277665.1. Lineage (NCBI taxonomy): Eukaryota > Viridiplantae > Streptophyta > Magnoliopsida > Santalales > Viscaceae > Viscum > Viscum album. Next base: position 1,860,977,327 of record OY728119.1, read on the forward strand.
CCATAGATCCATATCTCTATCAGGGACACACCATAAATAATTATAAAATGACTAAAATAAATAATGTATCATAATAAATAATTATACCATTAGTAATAAACTGATAAAAAACATTTTCTAGAATACCCCTATTTAAACCTCAAGGAATAATATGAGAACCTTGTAAATTATGAATTCAATCCCACTAGAGTCCAATTCCAAATAATACACAACTTATTCGTTTTGGAATTTCATATATAATTAGTGGTGTTCAATGAATACCTCGATGATCCACAAACATCAATTAAAAAAGTAGGTGGTTACTCAATCTCATTAATCCCCAATATCATCTAGTGTCCTCTAACAAAATCCACATAAAAATAATTCAAATATATTTTATAATATTTTAAAATCAGTCAAAAAATTTGAATCACTATAAATCACTAGAGAAAAATATATATGCAGTATAGGGGAGGAATATGATATAAATGTTATTATTTAACAAAAATTAGTTTCCGAGAGAACCTCAGATATAATGAAGACTATGAGAGTGAGTATCAAACTAAAAAATAATGGAACTACTCCATTTATCCTACATAAAGAGTAATATACTAAAGGATAGATATAAAGATGTCACTAGATGAATAATGAGGCATGCTAATGGGTTTTTACATTCTAAATTTTACTATGTGTATATGGAATTAAGGATGAATAATATCATGTGGTTTTATTGAAGTATTATTGATTTATAAGTGTTGTAGGTGATTGATTGTAAAAAATATAACATTTTATAATAATTTTACATGAGTAATGATATTATCTTATGATATAAATTGTATACAATTATTATTTAATGAAATTAAATTTATTTCTTGTCACCAAATTAGAATGAGGATTATGGTGAACATTAGTAAAGTGATTAATGTCTGGATTATTACATGTATATCTATGAAATTTTTTAACGTAAATTTAGAAGTAATAAATTTTCATCGGAAAATTATAAATGAGTATAAATAAAGCAATTTTATTTTGAGTGATAGTGATATAAAACATTTTTATTTTGTGATGTGCTGAAAATTATTATTGTGTAGTCATTTCATTCTTCCATGATAATTTTTTTTTCAAGGATAACATGAATGGTTGTGTTGAATGGAAAAAAATATTTTATTATATGATATAACCCTGGGTTTAGATGAGTGGTTTTATAATAATTGAATTATGTTTTTATGGGGTAATTCCATGTGTTTAAAAAATATGTTTGTTAAAATGTGAAGAAATTAAGACATGAGATTATATATATAATGAGTTTAGGGATAAAATGATATCCCAGGTTTTTACATATAGTATATTCCTTGTTTTTAGATTATTACATGATTCACTATTATCCTAATACATTTCATGAGTAATCAAAATCATCTATTTTACCAAGATTCATACAATTTCATGTAATTGTTGATAAAAATTTGATAGAGAAATTGAGTTTAGAAAAAAAATATGTAAGTATAAAAAGGAACTAGGGTTAATTATAAAGACTTAAAGGTGTTTTATGTTTATTTTTGATTTCTGTTAAATTCATATATTTACATTTCATGATACAAATGTTTTCATGTTAGGATATAGTATATATTTTGGTGGTTTCATCTTATACTATTGTGATTTATTTCTCATAGCATATACATTAACATATCATAATTAGACAAACATTTTTAATGTAGATGTGGGAAGGGGTAGGACATGATGAAGCAAAGATATTGTAATTGGAGGCATTATAACGGTATATATAGGAGTCTTGTGTTGATGATAAAAGACTACAATTTATATGTATTTTGAAATTTTATAATTTATTTCATTACAAAACTTTGACACATGTTATGGTTTATATCTAAATTTTTTGTAAGAAATAAATGGTATATTTTTGTTTTAGAGTTTATATAAAAATGTTTGGAACCGCATTCTGATGTGGATATTTTTCTAATTTTATTATATTTTTATGTTCTATTTGTTGGTAAATCACCCCAAAGTGGAATTTCATACCCTCATCACTTGTCATATGACTCTAGTGATCAAAGGTTCACTTAATGAATATTATATTTTTTGCTTCCAGGATATAATTTAATCAAATATATATTAAAAATTGGCATTAGAGATGTTATTAATTATATGAGATAGATATTTAGGAAACTAGTATAGTGAAGACTAGAGATCTATATATAGTACGTTTTTTTCATGTTTTCATGGAGATAAAACAATATTAGAACCGTATATGTTCATGATTGAGTGAACTGATTTTGATGAGTTATGATTTGTTAATTTTCATGAACTTCGAAATTGGTGGTAATGATATTCACCATGATTGAGGTCGAATAGTGTCGTGTTGACATGAAATTTCAAGAAATAGGTACATTTAATATGAGTGGATTAATGTCATTGCTAATGGAAATGAATTTCCATGGGAAATTAAATTTAGTTAAATGATTAAATTGTTAAAAATCGTAATTGTGATTTTCATATATATATATAATTAAAATTTATTTAGTAACATAATATAAATTATTTTTTTGATGATATGATAAGATTAATCTTAGTTAGATGATTATGTTGTTACATGTGAATAAAATAATCAATTTATTATTTTATTGATTTGATATTTATGGAAATTTATATTCAATGAAGGTTTGGATTTTGGGATTTTTTAAATTATTTTTTCTCTCAATATAGGAATGTGACGTGAACAATGCATAAAATAAAGGTTCTTATTATACGATGGTAGAATATTCTCTTATAGATGATGAGAGTGGAGGACATCTCTATATAAAAATTTCAAGACTACTTTTTTTTATTAGTGCAATCATAAGAAACTTTGGAAACAAATAGATTAGTTCATTATAGATCATTAGGAAAGGTAATATTTTTTATGAGTGTATTATAAATTTTAACAATCTTCTTGAATAAACTCCTACCATTGTAGTTGATGTGACATTGGCGGATTGGCGGTTTGAATATAGGTTTAAAAAAAAATTTAAAATCTATGTGTGCCATTTTTTTAAACTAGATATTATGATGGGATAATAAAATCCTACAAACCATAGATAGATAAGGGAGTTATCAAACGACATGTCTTTAGTATAGGTTGATTGAATAGGGGAATATAATGAACATTAAGTATTTTCTTTAAATTTGTTGTTCAAAGAGGGGGTATACTTATCATTATCCAAATTCATGGTTTATATCTATATTAATGTTTTTATGTGTGTTTAGGTGTTCTAAACCAAATTTTTTTCACCAGGATCTAAAAGAGTGTAGATCTTGTAGTAATATTATGGAACATTTTTATTTTTTCTAGAGGATTCGTTAGTTTTTTAGAGGATTAGGTTCTAATTTCATTCATAACTATTGTGTTGTAACTAAGGGGTATCAATAAATTCCTGGATAGATATCATCATTATTTTTTATGTGTTGGTCAATTTTTTTATCTCAGGCATAATAGGTTGGTGATGATCAGGGTATCCAGATAACTCGGTGTTATCATTGTGGTGTAATTGTTTTTCAATTGTTATGTTATCAGTTATCTAAGGTCACATTATTTTGGTTTTGTTTTTTGATAAATAGTAATTTAAATCATTTAGTGGAATCATATGAATATTATATATCAGTTTTATAGAATTTGGAAAAGTTGTCAGGAAATGTTTGGATCTTAATTTTTAAAGTATAAAATTCATGTAGCAATGATATGTATTGTGTTGTAAGGAAAATAAAAAAATATAAGGATTGTACAATGGGTTTTAATGCATTGTTATGAATAGTGGGATGATTTATCCATAAATGATATAGTACATTATATAAAATTCATTCACTATTGTAAGTAAAATCTATGTAGGAATAGCTATGAAGGAATCATGGGTCTAGGTGTTGTGTCATGAAATAACTAAATTTATATAAAAATAATTTTCTTAAAATATACATGATATAAAAAATCCCAACAAAATAAATAAATAGGAAAAAATTTATGTAATATTGAAAGTTATTTGATGAGTGGATAATGGGTATATTCCAAATAGAAAATATGGAAGATACACGATGAAGAATGAACCAACACCGTGACATAGTGGTAAAAAATACATGTGTTATATTAAATAGTGGATGGTTCACATGGAGCATGAATTATATTATGATATGTTAATTTATGTTATATTCAGTATAAAATTAAATAATAAGTTTGATTTGTGATTATTGAGACAAGGGGTTTTGTACAATGACAGTAGCCATCATGCAATCACAGTATCAACAAAGAAATATTTACTATTCTTAAAGTTCCATTAATTTGATGATATTATGTTATCTAAAACAAAAGTGTTTGAATTTAGTTTTTAAGAATTTATATAAGTGTGTTCCCATCATAATCAAGGAAAGTATAAGATCATTAATAAGGGTATCATGGTTAATATTTATATGATAAGAGGGATATATTCCTTATCCATTGGAGGATTAATATAAATGATTATTTTTCCACAGAGTGATGATGGAATTATAGATCTTACATGAATGAAAATTTTGAGATCTAGTAGTTTATCTCACAAGAAGTTTATTTAGATTCATCTTATTGATGGAGGAGGAGAAGATTGATACATATTCTTGGGTTTAAATCTCAATCTTTCTTTTTAAATAATCATAATTTGTCATTGAAGCATGGTGAATAATTTATAGGTGAAGAGAGAAGTGAGTAATTTATCTCGAGGAGGGTCATAAACATATTGGGTTATATAAAAGACTCTAAGAATGTACAAAAAATAGTGTTATTTGTGTGTCTGGGTAGATTATTACATATTCATTTTATTAAAATTAGTAATTTACAAATGTGTCATGTAATGACTCAGATTATTATGAATTAGAACACAATGTTATTATTGTGATCTCGAACACTCGAGAGGATGGTTTACTTATAAATTTTATAACTAGATTTATGATTGTGTTTTCTAGTTGTTTTTAGAATGATTTAATGGATGAGTTGTAGGGAAATTTTATATTGCAGAATGTTAGGTCGGAATATACATAAAACACAAGAGGGGGAGGGTGAATTGTGTTTTCTTAAAAATTATCCATCCATTAGGAATTTAAAAATCATTTTTTAATTAGTGTGGATAAGAATTATATTTCATTATTCTATGAAAATATGTACTGGATAAATAATAATAAGAACAAAACATTTCATAAGGGTTCAGGGCACAAATATCCCATAGTCTACTCCTCAAGAAGCTATCTCTCTGAGCATGGTGAATTTCACTAGTCTAATCCTCATATAATAAGATTGAAATTCCAAACAAAATGTCTATAAACAGTTGACATATTTATAATTACGACTAAAGGAAAAGTATTCTAGTTCAAAACAGAGAACTGATTATCCACATCTTATTCTGAGAAGATGACACTCTACCCCAACTAAGTACGAGAATCCAAAACACAAATAAATCAAAAAGATATTTGATTTATTGAAACATATTGATATTCAATGTTAAAATATCATGCAATTGATATTAAAAGGATAATGTTTTTCAGAAAAAAATATCATTATGAATTAAATAGTCTAATGTGATTTGGTTTAAAATAAATCGTTGAATTAAATGTAGTAATAAAACAATACATTTTTAAATTTTCTATCGAACAAGATAAAATGGGTATATCTCCGAAATTTCGTCCTTTTATGAAGTTTTTCATTTGATTTAGCACTCTGAAAAGAATTTCTATTATGCAGTCTTGTATGTGAATCACTTATATTATGTCATTTTATGAGATATTTTGAAAGAATATATAAAATATATGACTTTCTTTGATTTTCGAGATCCAAAAAATAACCTGATTGGTTGTAGAGAATGAAATTTAAATTAACTTTTAGAGTCTTAACTTCCTTTAAAAATATGAACAATTTTCTCTAATAAACTCGATTATTTGAAATAATAAAAATGATCCTTGAATTGTTCAATAATTATTACGCTACAACTGAAGCAATATAAAATTCAAAAGGTGGGTTGATGAACATCAACATTGAGAATACAAAGTTTGGTTAAACTGTATTGCATTGGGCTTCTTTGTGATGCATACGGTTCTTTTTCATATGTTCATCTATATGTAATATAAAGAACAATGTAGTGTAGGGATAATTATCCATATATTATCCTTGTCAGCATGATATAATGAATATAGCCTTCATGAACCATATATTCAACATTCCCAAATGTATGTTTGAAAAATAGAAAAACTAGACACCAACGAAGGGTTGATGTTCTGTATGCTTTCTGATTTCTGCAAGTAGTGATGTTGTTCCAAATGAAAACAATTTAGCATAGCATTGGGTTCATACGGTATGAAAATGTTTTTTTAGTGTAACATAGGGATAAAACCAATTTTTCTATAATCATTACCATTATTATAAAATCTCATAATCAAAATATAAATTTCACCAAAACATGATTAAAAGGAATTTATTTGAAAACCAACAAGGCTATTTTTGAACATCAAAATCCTCATAAATTTTAAAATATTTTTGAGACAACACATGCCCAACAATATATTTATTTTTTATGATAAAAAAACCCATAACCTAATTCATAAAAACAAAAAAAAAATAGGTTTTTTGAACTACAAAAGTAGATATAGAAATTTTCTCAATATTTCAATTTAACTGAATTAATTTGAAAATTGTTTTTTTAATAAATTATATTTTTTGGTTTTTAATCGTAAATCTTCTCTTTCGTAGAGATATTTTCTCCCCCGAGAATTTATATTCTTGATGCTGACAGTCATTGAAGTTACTAGATGTTTAAAATTTATATTTCTACTAACTACTGTATATGTGTTGAGTAGGGCCGGACCCATATAGAAGGGAATTTTGTGAAAAAAATTTAAAAACTCTACTAAATACCCCACTGTTGTTAACAGGAAAGTATATTTTCTATTTTTCTTTCTTTTTATAGTTTTTTAAAATATTTTTTTATTTTATAATGTAGTAAAGTATCTCAAAATTTTATAATTTTCTATCTACACTAAGATGAAAATAATAATAATAAACAAAAAATAAAGAATACAGATAAGTGAACTTCCAGAATGTAAGGCCAGACGAAAAATCTCCATTATACTGGTTTTAAAAGTATTCTAATTCACTAAAAATATGTTCTAGTATTCTATAATTTAAATAGAATGACTTACTTCCCTCACCAGAAGTTAAGTCGGATAGGTTGATCAAGTTTAGAGTTTTCCACTCCAAAATTGTTCAACTGTGATAGTCATTATTTGTAAATGAAAACCGGAAAAACACACTGTAAGTCCGAAAGTCTTATGAATTTATTATCTTTTGAAATAAGATTCCATGATCAAACTCACCAATTTAATGTAAAATTTAAAAATTATGTTGTAGTGGTACATGTAATTGAAGGAATTTAGAATTGGTATCACCTATCAATACTAAAAACATAGAAATGATAAAGTGAAAATGTAAATTATAAGATAACCAGTGGAACTTCAAGTTATCCTTGAACTAGATGATTTATCTAATAAATATTTTCATTGTCAATATATAAATTTTAACATAAAAAAATAGAGTACAAATACTAAATCATGAGGGAAAAAGCCCCCCCCAAATGATGTTCTGCTCTTAAACTCCATAAACTCCACTAATTGGTTCAAGAATCGCCCTCTGTTCTTGCTCTTCTCGGAAGTGGATGATTGAATGTTTAAAAATATATCTCCCTCACTAAATTTCAATGATTTCTTTTCCTTTAAATCCTTCTGTCAAAATATGCACATCACCCCCTATTTTCCACCGATATCAAGTGTCCATCACTTGTGCACAACGCACTAGGATTTTTTCATGACTCACATGCCGCACTAACTTTTCCCTTATAAATAACTCCGATTGAGTTAGTTGGATGTAGTTTGTTGTTTTATCGTATCTTGAATGAACCTACACAAGAAATTTAAACTCAATTAAAACACGAATGAAATAATTAAATAATAATTTATAATTTAAGACAATATCTTATTAAAATGTATTTTAAAAGAATTAATAGTCATATAAAATTTTTATAAAAAAATTATTTAATTAGTATTAACAATAAATAGTAATTATATTATTATTAATTAAAATGAAATAAAATTTTATTATTAGAATAGTTATTATTTAATTAAAAAAATTAAATTATAAAAATTTATGTGTTAAAAGATTATCGAATTTGTTAATAATAAATTCATTATAAATATTTAAGTATAATTTTTTTTATTAATTATTAATTTTAATGTTAAATTTTTATTAAGTTATTAATTAGTATTTGTTAACATTATTAAAGTAAATTATAAACATTAGGTTTATTATTATTTTTAAAATTAAAATTAATACCATTTTAAATTAGTTTATATTAATTATAATTTTATTTAAAAATTATTATTATAATTTTATTTTATATATTTTATTTAAATTAATATAAATATTTACTATGGGGAATTAAAATAATAATTAATTTAAACATAAATTTGAGGATATTATTAATTAAATTAGTTTAATTAATGATTAATTTAAGTTAATTAATAATTATTTTTTATTGTCCTATATTTATTATAAATTAATAATTATTAATGTTTAACATTCTTAGTTTAATAATTATTTAAATATACGTTTTTAATTTCATTTATTTTTAATTTATTTTTATTTTATATATTTTATATATTATGCTTCTTCCCCCCCCCCCAATATTAACAAAACCTTAGGTGGGGGCGGGTGTTCTTCAGCGCTGGTAGCTGGTCCGGCGGAATCTCCAAGTGGAGAACGACTCAGCTTCGTCCCACATCGGCAACAACAGGCTCCATCGATTCGACTATGATGCAGCGCTACATGCGGCGGCACTCCCTTGCTAGGTGTGGAAATTTCCTCTTCTCTTCTTCACATCACAGTGCTCCGGATCCTCCTCCTCTACTCAGTGCAGCACACCGACATGAGTTAAGATTAGCAGCACCTTCGAACCAGTAGTGATATTTTTTGGATCAAATTAATAAATGAAGAAACTAAATGTAGTATATTATGATGCTCAAGATACAAGGGGGGGGGGTGAATTGTATACATTAAAAATTATTTTATAACTTTTAAAGATGATTATGTTTGATAAGGTTAAACAAGGTAACTCAAAAAACCTCTAGTTATACACACTGTCTAGATTCCAGAAATATGACGCCAAGAAAGTAATTCTGGAAAAAAAAGGTTCGGGAAAATTAAGCTTTATGAATGTTTACAAAGATAAAGATTCTACGTTAAAGCATGTAGAATCCTACTAAATCAGAGTATACAAGTATAAGGATGTATAAGGAAGTATAATATAGTTATACATTCCTCAACAATCAAAATGCAGTGGAAAACTTGAACAAACCATGTAACATGTAATAAAACTTTTAACCTAAAGACAAGGGTATCCAACAACCTTGGATAAAGGTCCCTTGATTTATACCTTCAAGAATGTTTGTCTTATCCACACCAGTGTAATCCCTCGATATGAAGATCAGAGTCTATCTTGCTATCCACGCAAGACCACAACTTTAAGGTAGTCGGAACCTTTGTCTTCCACAGCAAAGAAGCCCTCAAGTTCAAGGTATTGGCACCTCTGTCTTCCTATCCTCGGAATCCCTCAAATGTACTCAGCAAAATTTGGAGTCGCACAAATCATATCTGAACAAGACATTCAATATGAACTAAACTTGAGAGTCTCTCTCTAGAAATCACTTCTGCAACATATAATCTATAGAGTCATAGAACAGTTCATCAAAGTTTTGAGCTCTTTCAAATGATCACCTATTTATAGTCAATACTTCAACGGTCGGTTCCCTCCTCCAACGGTCATACGTTTCCTTGAATTTTGGAGGAACATGTATGTGTTTCACTCAAACAACGGTTAGTTAGTAACTGAATGCACGACATCATTTTAAAATAAAAACTTGTGTAAGAATAAATATGGTTACATAACCAAAATCGAATATTCATAATGTAAGAAAATAAAATGTCGGAGTCTAACCAAAAACACATTCGGTATCTATAATACAAAGATATTCGGATTCAGTTTTAAAGGAATTCAGAACCTGAACTCTATAGAATTATGAAGTCTGAATTTCAAGAAAATTTGGAATATGGATTCAAAAGAATTTGGACCCTGAAATTAAAAAGATCGAAGTCATCTTTTTTGAGAATTCGGAGTCAGGACTCATAAGAGTTCGGAGTCTGAATTCAGAGAACTCAGAGTCAGAACTCATAAGAGTTCGAAGTCTGAATTCAGAGAACTCGAAGTCAGAACTCATAGGAGTTCAGAGTCTGAATTCAGAGAACTCAGAGTCATAATTCACATCCTGAATATAGAATTCTCTTTGTCTAGGTATTATATGATTCTGATGTTTTAGATATGAAACCGAATTTTACACTTAGATAAGATAATGAACAATGAAAAACATGGTAAGGATAAATTTCCATGGGGAAGGAAAATTTCCATTATGAAAGTAAATCAAAGGGTAAAATGAAATTTTTCTTGAGATAAGGTGTTTGTGATTTTCAAAACAGGAGGATTGGTAAAGTCATAAGCAAACCATATTGACTCAACAATCTCCCAAAACATGATGGAATGGAAAATTCATAAGGAAACCTTATTGACTGAACAATGTTCCCCTATTTTGGAAAGCACCAACATCCATACGAAAAAGGAAATAATGTCTTAGAAAATAATTTTCTAGTCATTGAAAATAAAACTTATCTCCCTTATCATATGGGCACAAATGAATATGAATAACTCCCCCTTCGGCTTTGGATGTAAAACCCCAAGCTTCCATGGTATGCCTCTCTTTGAATAATACAGTAGTGTCCGTTGTACGCAACTTCGAGTTCTAATACACACCACAACCAATCAAACTAGCCGTTATGAATAGTAATACATACTTTTTGAAATTTTATAAATTTTATCTTTCAAAATGGATATCATTTTTGGATTCGGAATATCAAATTTATCCTAGGGTGAAATTTTGGATCTTTTTGGATAACATTTATATTTTGATGAATAGTGAAAATTACTAAATTCTAATTAAAAACAACCTTTTTAATAAAAATAATTAACAGTGATAAATTATAACATTTAGTGGTTTTAAAGTATGATTAGAATATAATTTTACCATTTTTTCTAATGGAGGTCATTAGAATTAATTTCACATAGAAATTGGACATAAACAATAGTCAATCTTTTGATTGATATTGTTTCTTAAAAACACGATATTTTTTTTGACAATGAGAATTAATTATAAAATTAATTAATGCAACTTATATTTTTGAATTTTTTTAAAATAGACATCATTTTTGAATTCGGAATATCAATTATAACTTAGGTTGTATTTTTGGTATTGTTCTGAAAAACTTCAATTTTTGATAAATAGTTAAACCACTAAGTGGTGTTTAAAATAATGATTTTTCATTTAAATGAATCATTACCACTTATGTGTATTCAATTTAAAAAATCCTACATACATGGTTTTAATTAAGAGGTAAAATGTGGTTCAATGGGATTAAAATAATTTTTGGTGAATAATAACTTTTTAGTTCTATTAATCGCGATTAAAGGTAATTAGTGAAATTTAAGGTAAAAATGATATTATAAAAATATGAAAATATATTGAAACTTGGACTACCCCAATTGGATGAGTCATGGCCGACCATTAAAACCCATGGGACAATTTGTGGGACCCCATGGAGCCACTTGGGAAAGATAATGGCAATTATACCTTTTATTTAAAGTAAAAATAAAAATGTCATAAACATGTATTGTTTTACTAAAATAATTTTTACAAGGGGTTATACAAGTTATCTTTTCGAATATAAATATCCATTGGAAAGATAAAAATATTTCCTGCATCATGGTATTTATTTATAATTTTTAGGAATTATATAAATATGTTTATTTTTGACACCATGATGATGTAGTGATTACCTAATTAATTAACGATTTAAATAAAATGAAAAGATAAGGTACAATCTAAGCCATAAACATGTGAAAAACCTATTTTATGAGTATATTTAGAACCCCAATAACCTTATCCTCGATATATATAAGTTTGGGACCCTCAAAATCTGAAAATCATTATATAATAAAGTAACATTTCTTGACTTTCCAAGAGTTCCCCTCCTCTCCTCTTATAAAAGGCCCCCACCTCCACCACATTATTCACACCTTCAAAGCCATTTTTCTCGGCCAAAATCTACACAAATACTCTCCCAACATCCCTCTATTACTCTTATAATCAACACTTTGGGCAGAAGTCTTCCCAAGGAAGCCTTTGGCTCAAATCGAAAAGAGTTACCCGATTTTAAGGTATTGACTTATCTTATGTTCTTTTGTTTTATTTTGCTTCTCCAACCCCTTAAACTATTTTTATTACTTTCTCTTGTAACAAAACCAGTATCTACAATATACTGGGATGTTTTTAGGAGAATTATTTGATTTACACTTACACGCACCTTCTTCTAATGGTTAAAGAACATACTGTTTCTGTGGGTGGCGAATTACTACCTCACAAAACGATGATTGTTCAATATTATTTTAACACCTATCATGGTGTACATTAATATGTAACTATATTTATATATTATATATATTATGTTTATTTTTTCCTTATGATTCTCTATTTTTCATTTATGGAATACCTTTATGATTTCCATTATGGGTAAACGTGATATTTTCATTTTAGGAAGTGCAGACTATCGCCCCCTCAAAGTGATTTGAATCGTTAGTGCCATATGTGGGATGTGTAAAGGATGTAGTAAATGATATTATATATGATATTATACTATAATAATAAAATAACTTTATATCATTTTGATTTCATTCCATTAAATACGAAATAGAAATGAAATTAGAGTTCATGCGTACGTACGACTTTCTCTCTCCATGAATGGTGCATCTCATTTCTTACCTCTAAATGTTATGTAATATTATAAATTCATATATATAATAGATATATATGATATATATGATATCTACATCATTAATCTAATTCTTCAAATAATGGATATTTTACCACATGAACAACTTGTAATTATAAGATGTTTATTTTGACTCAAGTACCAAAGATCGACAAAACGACCATTATTAACTTAAATAATTACCTAATGTTAATAACATGTTAATAAGTGATATAAAAGGAATAATTAACTTGAAAAAGGTTCTTAATAAATTAGAAATTAACTCTAGTTTACTATTCAGTAGGTTAAAGAAAAATCGAGTTAAGTCGGACACGAGGTAAGGGACTTCGTCTCAATCTCCTTTCATTGAGGCATATTTTGTTTTATACACAAATTTATTTTATAAGGTGTATAAACCCCTTTTAATTTTACATGTATTCAAAAATAATCTTTTTATATGAAGCGTTTTACTAAATTACAAAAGAGAATGTTATTTGTTTCGTACGTATGCGGTGACAACGACTTATCCGCCGCCAGGACCATTATTTGAGTTTCGACTTCCTCTACAAGCCACAAATTTTTTTAAATTAAAAATAAATACCATGTTTTAATTTTCTTTTGGTATTGAAAATGGTTTTGAATGTGTTTTTATTATATCAATGTGTTGTATTGATATCTTGTGATTGAAATGTCGAAATTTTATGTTTCCTTTATGCGTGTTTTATGTGATACGATTATGTTATGGTTTATGATATGTGTAAACCTGTTCATATGAGGAATGCATTTGACTTAATAAGTGATGGGTGGAGCCCGCTATAGCTCCTAGATGCATCTGTAGGTCACATGATACAAACTAGGGTATTGGCACGGGGCCTTGACAAAATCATATTTGTAGTCTTGGCATGATGCCTTGGTTATGTGGTTATGAAAGTTTGGAATTATGCATTCTATCATTATGAAAGTGGTTATTGATATTGCATGTGATTATTTCACTAGTAGAATATCTATGTGAATAAGTAAATGTCATTATTTCATTTTATTTTTCTATATTATGCTGAAGTTCAATTTTAAAAGGCTCTTGTTTCAGTTATACATTGCCTTAAATGTTTATGTTTATTTATGAAAGATTCCGCTATATTGTTATCCTTACTGAGCATCTGAGCTCACTAATTTCAATGTTTTAATTTTTCCAAGATGTAAAGACTTATTTTATGAATGACCTTCAGGGATAGTCAGAAGGGGATATTAGTGTGGACTATGGAGACCATTTTATTGTAGTTTTTTACTTTATGATGTAATGTAATGTTTATGAATATATCTAGTGTTTCCAAGGCTACTAAACTATACGGTGTTTCGAGACATGATATTTTGTGATCATGAAAATCTTACATAATAATGCTTCGACTATAGGTAATTGGGGTCGGGGTGTTACAGTTTGTATCAGAGGCAGTTTAGTACTAACATTGGAAGCTAGATTTAGATAAACTCTGATTAGAGCACATAGCCCTAATATAGACTTTGAGGATTAGTATAGACGAAAATTCTAGAATTTTGGTATTATAGAGATTTTGTGATTTTTATGAGCAATAAATCCTTGTCTGGATACGAGCAGGTAGAGGCAGCTCTAGCACAGATGTACCTAGGTGTAAAACCTGAAAACACCGCTTTGACCTAGACTCGAACGAGAACTGGTGCACAACGGGCCTTGCTGCACTATTGGTTACGACACTCCTGGGGGATATGCTTAGGATAATTCTCATTTTCTTTACAAATCATTATGAAGGGTTTGCGAGTATATACGTCCTCAAAGAAAACATTTTTTATGAATATGGATAATATCCATAGACTATTCAATTTATGTTAGGTGTTTTGCATGTTTTTTATTATGTATTTTAATTCATAAACTAATATAGTTTATGAAATTGTTTAGAAATGGCGCCTAGTAGAAATAATGGAAACCATATCAATTCACGCACTCCATGTAGGGATTTCCATCCTGCTCAAGATAATTATAATGTAGCTGGTGATACAACTGGTGCTGATCATCGTATCACCATACTGGGACAACTCACTCAGGTTATGAAGAATAACCTTACTCATATGGAGAACCCTGATCCGCAGTGTGGAGGATCAATGTTAGATCGCTTCATAAGGCAACAACCACCAAAATTTAATAGGATTACAAATCCATTAGTATCTGAGGAATGGATAAGTTCTCTAGAGAAAATATTCCATGCCTTGGGGAGTAATGAAAGGGAAAAAGTTATCATGGCAGTTTACCGCCTCACTGGAGATGTCGATCAATGGTGGTCACTGATTCAAAACACAAAGGAAGATGAAGAAGTATCATGTATGGAATGGAGGGAGTTTATGGAAAGTTTCTTAGAAAAATACATTCCACATGACAATCGAGAAGATATGGAAAGGCAATTTCTGAGTCTGAGGCAGAAGGAGGATAAGAATGTCGCAAAGTATGAGGCTAACTTTACATGGCTAGCGAGGCATCCTGCAAATTACATACGTAACCCAATAATTAAGTTTGATCATTTCTTTTATGGGTTAAAACCATTTCGTTGTCGAGCATTAGTCTCAAAAACCTTCTCGTCATAAGAAGATATTGTCTCATGTGCTATCAAGACAAAAAAGTAATTCTCTAAGTCTTATGACTTTAAAGAAAAGAAAGAGAAGAAGAGATCTTCTGATCAATCTAGAAATGGAAATATGTGGAAGAAGGGAAAGGTTGAATATCAGTCCTGCAGTAAATGTGGGAAGAAAGACCCCGGTACTTACTTGAAGGGAATGAGAGTCTGTTACAAGTGTGGTGAAAAAGGCCACCAAGCTCATGATTGAAAGGGAAAGAGAGTTGTTGTCAATGTGGAATGATATAATTGTAGAGAGATAGAAAAATATGAAAAATTAATGTCCTAATAATCAAGGGAACTTACCTCAGAAGAGGCCAAGGGATCAAGGCCAAGCATATGCTATTACTACTGCTGAGGATGAAGATCCGAAAGAAGTGGTGGAAGGTAATTCAATAGTTTCTTCAAGTTTAACAAATGCATTATTTGATTATGGATAATCGCATTGTTTCATATCATCTGAGTTTTCTATGAAAATTAGATATTTTCAATTTGAATTAACAAGAGAATTGTCAGTCAAAACTCCAAAGGGAAGTATCATTTCAACAATGATTTGTGAATCATTCCCCATTAGAGCACATAAAAGTTCATTATCTGCTGACCTCATTGACATACCTATGATTGAGTTTGATATAATCCTCGGTATAGATTGGCTTTCAGACCATGATGTGAAGATTTATTGTAAGAAGAAAGAGGTTACGATTCATGATGATGATGATAAGGAACACCTTATCTTTAGAGAAGAATCTTCACCACCTTATTCTTATCTCGATTCACCCCCAGTAGATCAACTAAATTCACTTATTGGGGAGGAAGAGAATGAAATAAATGTGGGTGAGAATGGGAATGTCCAACTAGAGGATGTACCTATTGTGAGAGAATATGATGATGCGTTTCCAGAAGATTTTCCAGAGCATCCTCTAGAACGAGAAGTTGAGTTTTCTATTGACCTAATTCCTAGTTCAAGGCCCATATCAAAGACCCCTTATAGAATGTCCACGGTGTAATTAGTTGAACTAAAGAACCAACTAGAGTAATTGAGTAATGAGGGATTTATTCTCCCTAGTGTCTCTCCATGGGGAGCCCATGTCCTTTTTGTAAAGAAGAAAGATTGATCTATGAGGATGTGCATTGACTATAGGGAGATCAATGCTATAACAATAAAGAACATGTATCCCCTACCTCACATTGATGATTTATTTGACCAAATGCATGAAGATCAATAATTTTCAAAGATTGTCCTTTGATCTAGATACCATCAGTTGTGTGTGAATAAGGAAGACATTCTAAAGATAGCATTTCGAACAAGGTACGAGCATTAAGAGTTTAAAGTAATGCCTTTTGGATTGACTAACGCACCCTCTGTATTAATGGATCTAATGAATTGCTTTTTCAAGGAATATATTGATGATATCTTGGTATACTTAAAAAGCTATGAAGATCATGAAAATCACATGCTCATTATCCTGAAGACTCTTAGAAGACACGAATTATATGGGATGTTTAGAAAGTGTGAATTCTGACTTCATGAGATTTCTTTTCTTGACCATGTTGCCTCTAAGGATAGAATCTCTGTTGATCATTCTAAGACATGAGCAATCCAAGAATGGATAGCACCAACGAGTATAATTGAGGAACGCAATTTTATTAGTTTGGCATGTTATTATCGATGTATGTCCAGAATTTTTCCCGATTGGCTAACCCATTAACGAAGCTCACACATAAAGGGGTTAACGTTTTCTGGAAAAAAGAGTGTGAAGAGTGTTTTGAAGAACTGAAGAGAATATTATTCAATGCTCCTATATTGACTCTACCATCGGGGAATGATGGGTACATTATTTATAGTGATGCATCAATGAAAAGACTTGGTTGTGTCCTTATGCAAAATAATAGGGTTATTTCCTATGCATCACGACAGATAAAAATTCTTGAGTAGAACTATCCTACTCATGATCTTGTGTTAGCAGCTGTGATCTTTTCTTTGAAGATATAGAGACACTACCTCTATGGTAAAAAATGTGAGATTTATACTGATCAAAAGAGTTTGAAGTTTATTATCTCACAAAAACTCAACATGAAGCAAAGGAGATGACTTGAACTACTCAAGGATTATGATTTCATGATACAATACCACCCGGGGAAGGCAAATAAGGTGGCAGACGCTTTGAGTGGAAAGGATCATGGGGTTTTGAACAAGATGAGAGTTTAAAATGATCTTATATACATGGATCTTGTAAAGATGGATATGGGAATCACAATGGAAGTTAAAACATCAATGATTTTTCAAATGGATTCCAAACAATATTTATTAGAAAGGATAAAGAGTTCTCAAACCGGTGATGGAGAGTTACAAAGGATGATTAATGCTTTGAATGATGGAAAATTAAGTGACTTTGTGTATGAATATGGAATTTTGAAGTTTGGGAAGAGACTATGTGTTCTCGATATACCGGAACTAAAAAGAGAATTGTTGGATGATGCTCATAGTTCAAATTTCTCTATACACCTTGGAAGAACCAAAATGTATATAGATTTGAAGGAACATTTTTGGTGGGACAACATGAAGAGGGAGATTGCCGATTTTGTGTCAATATATATGGTTTGTAAACAACTGAAAGCTGGAAGGCAATAGCCTCGAAGATTATTGCAACCTCTTCACATACTTGAGTGTAAATTGGATAATATCACAATGGACTTTGTCGTGGGACTACCAAAGACTCCTAGAAGGAATGACGCAATATGGGCCATTGTTGACCGTATTACCAAGTCAGCACATTTTCTTGCTATAAGATAATATCTACCACTTGAACGTCTATCAATACAATATATTAATGAAGTTATGAGACTTTATGGAGTACCCCTATCGATTGTCTCGGATCGTGATCCCCGTTTTACATCAAGATTCAGGAATAGTCTTCAGAAGGCCTTGGATACTGAACTTCATTTGATCACTGCTTACCACCCTCAAACAAATGGACAATCAGAATGAACTATTCAAACCTTAGAAGCCATGTTGAGATCATTCTCACTTGACTTTCAGGGTATGTGGGATCAATATTTACCACTGGTAGAATTTTCCTATAACAATAGCTTCTATTCAAGTATTCAGATGGCACCATATGAAGCATTATATGGAAAGAGATGTCAGACACCAACCTGTTGGGATGAAGTTGGTGAAAGAAAACAAGTAGGCCCAGAACTGGTGGAGGAAATGATGGAAAAGAATAAGGTAATCCAAAACCACATCAAAGCAGCTCAAAGTAGGAAGAAGACCTATGCTGACAACCGAAGGAAGGATTTGGAATTTTAGGTAGGAGATCATGTTTTCGTAAAGGTGTCTCCATGGAAGGGAGTTAAACATTTCGGTAAGAAGGTTAAATTGAGTCCCAGGTAAATTGGACCCTTCATAATTCTAGAACGAATAGGGGCTGTAGCTTACCATTTGGAAATACCGCCAAGTCTCTCCAAAGTTCATGATGTGTTCCACGTATCACTGTTGAGAAAATACATGCCTGACCCAACGCATGTACTAACCTATGAAGAATTAGAACTGGAACCCTATCTTTCTTACTGCAAAGAGCTCGTCAGGATTTTTGATACAAGAGAACAAGTGCTGAGAAACCAGACGACTCATCTGGTAAAAGTTCTATAGAGAAACCATAAGATGGAAGAGGCAACATGGGAACCCGAGGAACATATGATGAAGAATCACCATAGTCTTTTTATACAGTGATATTATAAGAAATTTTGAGGATGAAATTATTTGAAGGAGGGGAGAATGTAACACCCCAAGCTTCCACGATACGCTTCTCTTTGCATAATACAGTAGCATGTGTTGTACGCAACTTCGATTTCTAACACACACCACAACCAATCAAACTAGCTGTTATGAATAGTAACACCTAATTTTTAAAATTTTATAAATTTTATCATTCAGAATGGACTTCATTTTTGCATTCGTAATATCGAATTTATCCTAAGGTGAAATTTTGTAACTTTTCGGATAACATGTATATTTTGATGAATAGTGAAAGTTACTAAATTTTAATTACAAACAACCATTTTAATCAAAATAAATAATAATGATAAATTATACCATTGAGTGGTATTAAAGTATAATTAGAATATAATTTTACCATTTTATCCAATGGAGGTCATTATAATTAATTTGACTTTGAAATTGGACATAAATAATTGTCAATATTTTGATTGATATTGTTTCTTAAAAACACGCTATTTGTTTTGACAAAGCGAAATAATTATAAAATTAATTAATGCAACTTATATGTTTGGAATTTTGTAAAATAGAAATCATTTTTGAATTCAGAATATCAATTATAGCATAGGGTGAAGTTTTTTATTGTTTTGAAAAACATCAATTTTTGATGAATAGTAAAACCACTATGTTGTAGTTAAAAAACCGATTTTTCATTTAAATGAAACAATGCCACTTATTTGAATTGAATTTCAAAAATCCGACATACATGGTTGTCATTAGGAAGTAAAATGTGGTTCAATGGGATTAAAATAATATTTGGTTAATAGTAACTTTTAAGTTCTACTAATCGCGATTAAAGGTAATTAGTGAAATTTAAGGTAAAAATAATATTATGAAAATATGAAAACTATCTTGAAAATTTTCCTACCCCTATTGTATGAGTCATGGCCTACCATTAAAACCCATGGGTCAATTTGTGGGACCCCATGGAGCCACTAGGGAAGGATAATGACATTTATACCTTTTATTTAAAGTAAAAATAAAAATGTCATAAACATGTGTTGTTTTACTAAACCAAGTTTTACAAGGAGTTATACAAGTTATCCTTTCGACTATAAATATCCATTGGAATGAAAAAAGTATTTCCAACATCATGGTATTTTTTTATAATTTTTAGGCATTAAATAAAAAAATTTATTTATGACACCATGATGATGGAGTGATTACCTCATTAATGAACGATTTAAATAAAATGAAAAGATAAGGTATAATATAAGACATAAACTTGTCAAAAACCTATTGGATGAGTAGATTTCGAACCCTTATCACCTTATCCTCAAAATATAAAATTGTGGGACCTTTAAAATCTGATACCCATTATATAATAAAGTAACATTTCTTGACATTCCAAGAGTGCCCCTCCTCTCCTCTAATAAAAGGCCCCCACCTCCACCTCCTTCATCACACCATCAAATCCATTTTTCATGGACAACCTCTTCCCAAATACTCTCCCAACTTACCTATATTACTCCTAGAAGCCTCACTTTATAATGAATTCTTCCCAAGGTAGCCTTTGGCTCAAATCGAAAAGAGTTACCCACTTTTAAGGTAATGTATTCTCTTATGTTCTTTTGTTTTATTTTGCTTCTCCAACCCATTACACTCTTTTTATTACTTTATTTTGTAACAACACTAGTATCTTCAATATACTATGATGTTGTTATAAGAATGATTTGATTTACACTTACACACAATATTTTCTAATGGTTAAAGAATATACCGTTTCTGTGGGTGGTGAATTACTGCCTCACAAAACGATGATTGTTCAATATACTTTTAACACCTCTCATGGTGGCCATTAAGATGTCACTATATTTATATATTATATATATTATGTTTATTTTTTCCTTATGCTTCTCTATTTTTCATTTATGGCATACCTTTATGATTTCCATTATGGGTAAACGTGATATTTTCATTTTAGGAAGTGCGGACTACCGCCCCCTCAAAGTGATTTGAATCATTAATTCCATATGGTGGATGTGTAAAGGATAGAGTAAATGATATTATATATGATATTATACTGGATTTATAATATACCTTTATATCATATGATTTCATTCCATTAAAAACGAAATAGAAATGAATGTAGCGTTCATGCGTACGTACGGCTTACCGTCTCCATGAACGGTGCATTTCATTTCTTACCTCTAAATGTTATGTAATATTATACATGTGTATATATACAGGATATATATGATATATATGATATCTAAATCATGAATATAATTCTGGACATAATGGATATTTTTTCACATGAACAACTTGTAATTATAAGAAATTATTTTTTGACTCAAGTACCAAAGATCGAGAAAACGACCGTTATTAACTTAAATAATTACATAATGTTCATAACATGGTAATAAGTGATATAAATGGAATAATTAACTTGAAAAAGGTTCTTATGAAAGTACAAATTAATTCTAGTTTGTTATTCAGGAGGTTAAAGAACGATCAAGTCAAGTCGGACATGAGGTAAGGGACTTCGTCTCAATCTCCTTTCATTGAGGCATATTTTGTTTTAAACACAAATTTCTTTTATACGGTGTATAAAAACCTTTGAATTTTACATTTATTCAAAAGTAATATTTTTATACGAAGCATTTTACTAAATGGAATAAGGGTATTTTTTTGTCATACGTATGTGGAGACAATGACTTCTCTGCCACTGGGACAATTATTTGAGTTTTGGCTTCCTCTACAAGCCATAACTTTTTTTAAATGAAAAATAAATACCAAGATTTAATTTTCTTTTGGTATTGAAAATGGTTTTGAATGTGTTTGTATTATATCAACGTTTTGTATTGATATCTTTTGATTGAAATGTGTGAATGTTATGTTTCCTTTATGCGTGTTTTATGTGATAGGATTATGTTATGGTTTATGATATGTTTAAACCTCTTCATATGAGGAATGCATTAGACTTAATAAGTGATGGGTGGTGCCCAATATAGATCCTTGATGCATCGTTAGGTCTCATGAGACAAACTAGGGTCTTGGAACGAGTCCTTGAAAAAATATAATTTGTAGTCTTGGCACGAGGCCTTGGTTACGTGGTTATGATAGTCTGGCATTATGCATTCCATCATTATGAAAGTGGTTATTGATATTGTATGTGATTATTTGACCAGTAGAATATTTATGTGAATAAGTAAATGGCATTATTTCATTTTATTTTTCCATATTATTCTGAAGTTCAAGTTTAAAAGCCTTTTTTTTCAGTTATAAATTGCCTTAAATGTTTATGTTTATTTATGAAAGTTTCCGCTATATTGTTATCCTTACTAAGCATCTGAGCTCTCCCCTTTCAATGTTTTAATTTTTCCAGGATGTGAAGAAGTATTTTATGAATGACCTATAGGGATAGCCATAAGGGGATATCAGTGTGGACTATGGAGACCATGTTATTGTAGTTTTTCACTTTATGATGTAAAGTAACATTTATGAATGTATCTAGTGTTTCCAAGGCTACTAAACTAATCGGTATTTTGAGACTTGATCTTTTGGGATCATGCCAATGTTACGTAATAATGCACTGACTCTAGGTAACTGTGGTCGGGGAATTACGTTGGAACACTAAGGATTTTATTCTAGATTTCCGAAATGATATTTTTCATTATCTTGCGTACGGAAATCCCTGTAATGAAAACCCCCCTTAGATAAACTCCCCCTTACTTAGGAATATTTCTTCATTACATTGTATTCGTTTTTACTTTATCCCCCTTCGTGATTTTCAAAAATAATTTGAGGGAATTGAAAAGAAATTAGGATAAAATAAAGTTTATTACAACACATCCAAAAGAATAGAAGTCAAAAATTTCATTATGATTAAAACAAATACTTACAAGGAAATATAGTTCAAGAAAAGATCAGATTGAAACAAATTTATCCTTCCGTTTCCTTCAGCATCAACTTCTTGACTATAGTCTTTAGCTTTTTGAGCTCCTTGGGATCTTCCTCTACTCTCTTAAGAAGCTGATCTTGGTCATCAGCTTTCTTCTCTATTGCCTTGATTCTTTCTTCCTGAGACTTAAGAGCCTCTGCCTGAGCCTTCAGGAATTATTATTGCTTGAGAAGATTTTCTTCTATCTCAATCCTAATATGTCTTTCTCTCTTCCTGCCTTTGGCAACAGAATACAATTTCCCATTCTGATCCTTCACTTCTTGAATCTGATTATTCTGCTCAAGAGTTAGCTTTTCTTCCAAACTAGTTGTAAGTTCTTTGATCCTACCATCTTAAATGTCAAACACCCACTTGAAAACATCTTGAAATTCATCATGTTCTCTAAAATATTTTACTGTCTTCTTTGACCAACCAATCATTTTATTACAAGACCTTTTTTGGGCATCATAGTTAATGATGAAATTCTTGAAATCAGCCTCAATCATGACACACTTTTCCATTACCATGGACACTGAATTTGATTTCTGATTTAGTGTGTGTTGAAGCATTTGGAATATAGAGTCTATTCTTGGGAAAATCAGAATGGTCCCAACAGGATTCTTTAATGACTGTACAATGAAATCATGTCCTAAAGATGATGATTGTGAATCTGATACTTTGCTAGGTGAGGGGTCTTTCTCTAGCTCATCAACTTTCCTCTTTGATGATTAACCATATTACTTCTTCTTTATAATATATTCAGTAGGTGTATCAACAACCAATTGTTTCCCCTTATCAGTTCTCAGAATGGCTTCCTCATCCGGAGATTATTTTTCATTGTGAGACAGCTGAACAATTCTGTCTTCAACTCTCTTCTCCTTCTCACCTTCTACCCCAGCATCTTCTGGATGAATAATATGATGATTAAAACGTTCTTCCTGAGACATCTTGTTCACTTCATCTTCAGTTTTATCATCCTCTTTTTTTTAACTTTCCCACGCGTAGAAATAATTGAAGATTCTTCTTTTGAAGTTCGGATTGACAATTTCTTATATGGACATTCTTTCTCATGGAATTATTCAACTTGCATTATCAAATATACAATGTCTCCACTACTTTCATCTTATTATTCTCATTCCATTACTTTTTTACTTCTTTTTATTTTTCCGGAGTGACAAACTTCTTCCTGGAGTTTTAGGTAAAGCTTTTACCAGGAAGGATTGTGGTACCAGAATTTGTTTGGAAGCTTTTTTAGTATCCCTCATAAGGGATTGCACAATCCCAGTTTCAGAAATATTCTTCTTTATCTTCTTTTCTTTTTCTTTTTTTTCAAGCTCATCAGCAATATTCTCTTTCAAAGCCTTTGCTTCTGCAGGATCCAAGCCAAAACGTGGCTCTCCTTCCTTCCGGTTTTTCTTACCTTACGTACACTTTTCCACAACCTAATCCAAATATTATTATTGTTTCTTATGTTTTGGAGGTGTGGATTGGGGTTCCTTATCTTTGGGGGGGGGTTTCCTTCCTCTTCTACTTTCTTCAGCTTCATCTTATTTCCAACGTTTTTCGATGGTTCAGCCACATCTTGATTTTTCAAAATAGCTTTGGCTTCTTCCTCTGGTAGGTCATAAATTTCTCTGGAGTCTTTAGAAAATCCAATGTTCATCCTCTTCATAGTATCATCACTGACTAGCATTAATTTTTAATTTATAGGTTTATAACTGCAAGGAATTTTAAAAGATTCTAAGCATTGAACAATCAACATCGAATGAATGTCTGGGTGCATAATAATCTGAGCCTTTAGATTTCCATTCTTACTATTCTTGATCTTATTGAGAATATTCTTAACCAAATTAACCTTCCTTGGGTTCACCAAAAAATATAGGATATACATATCACTCTTCTTCAATGTGTCCTTGTCTCCTTTTCTTGGAATGATAAACCCTTGAACCCATAATTCAAGGATACGATTATTCATAGAGAGGTGAGAAATCTTTAGATTCATCACATCAGTAAGGCCGAGGCACTCCATAGCTTTCACCTTTACAAAGCTTCCGTTGAAATCTGACATCTTGTGAGAACATAATTCATCTTTTCCTTCGTATAGAATACCAACTAAGCTGGCTGCCTTAGTATGTGAAAGAGCATAATTCTTTCCATATCTTTTGAAAGAAAACTTCTCTCTTCCTTCTTCCTTAAATAAAATGGCTGATTCATAAAACTCAATAAGGAAATCCTAATATACCAAATCATGTTCCCCTGGCGTCGATATGAAAACAATCTCCGATCTATTCAATTTGATGTTCTTCAAAATTATTGAATCATACTTAGAGAAGAAGTTCGGATGCACCAACATTTCTCTATACACCTGCCACTCCGGAATTGTCTTGAAGTAGAAATATCTTTCTGAGAGGATTATTCTACAGACATTAAGAATTGAGAAAACTCTGAGAAGTTGGGAATGAGATTAAGTAGAGGGGAAGATCTTTGGAATGAGAGAGATTGAGATCGATGTGGGAAAACACTTCGAGGGTCATTTATATAGGTATTAGAAGTAACGATTCATCTTCTAAACTCTATCCAATGGCTGAAACTCCTTCTGATCAGATCTAACGATTGATATGATAGCCGCAAGAAAAACTTGATAGAATCTAATCTTTTTTGGTTTTTAAGAAAAATATTCAGATTTAAGGAAAATAGAATCCAAAAAATTTATAAACAAAAGAAACAACCAGCAAGTAAAGGATGATTACGAAAACTCTGAAAAGGAAATCTACCTTTCAGATTTCTAGGAAAATTATTCATTGTGAGGAAAATTCTTCTTAAAGAACATTAGATTTCAAAAATTTTATTACAGAAATTTTTTAAAAACTGACTCTAGACGAAAAAAACTTCATTACTAAAATGTTTAAAAACATTATTTCGAATTTTTTTGAAAATATCATTAAGAAAAATTTTGAAATCATCATTATGAAAATTTTTGAAAAGTTCATTACGAAATTTTTTTAAAAATTCATTACGAAAATTTTTAAAAACATCATTTTGAAAAATTCGAAATACTTTATTATGAAAAATTTGAAAACATCATTACAAAATTTTTTGAAAATAAACAAACAAATGTACTCCCTCTATGGAAATGAGTTTATTACTGTAATGAGATTGATTTCAACAGAAAGTAAATGAAGATGATTACCATATAGTTATCATTCCTAACATATGTTTAATGTATTCAAATCTATCATAGGGTAATGATTTTGTGAAAATATCATCAAGTTGATCTTGTGTTCTGCTAAATTTAAGAATGATATATCCGTTTGTGTGTGATCCCTAAGAATGTGATGACTAATATCTATTTGGTTTGAATGAGAGTGATGTGTAGGGTTTTTTCATAAAGAAATGGCACTAGTATTATCACACAAAATTTGTGTTTTGGTAAAACTCATACCATAGTCTTTGTGTGTGTGTTTCATCCACAATACTTGAGCACAAAAACTTCCAACTGACACATATTCAGCTTCAGTAGTGGAAAGTGTTATTGAGTGTTTCTTCTTGTATGACCAAGAAATTAATGAATCTCCTAAGAAATTGCAATTTCTGAATGTACTTTTTATATCCATTATATATCCACCAAAGTCAGCAAATGAA
Organism: Viscum album; assembly: GCA_963277665.1. Taxonomy (NCBI): domain Eukaryota; kingdom Viridiplantae; phylum Streptophyta; class Magnoliopsida; order Santalales; family Viscaceae; genus Viscum; species Viscum album. Next base: position 1,861,004,212 of record OY728119.1, read on the forward strand.
AAACATGTTAGAACAAAGGCATTTTTAGAAGTATAAATGAGTTCTAAATCCATGGTTCCCTTTAAGTAGCAAAAAATTATTTTCACTACCTTTAAATGAGATTCTTTTGGATTGGATTTATATATTTCTCATATGCATACAAAAAAGATTATGTCTGGATGATTAGCTGTCAAGTAAAGTAGACTTCCTATCATACCTATAAAAGATGTTTGATCTACCGGTTTCCCAGCTTCATCATGATGAAGGGAATTTGAGGTACCAATGGAAGTACATATACTCTTAGTGTTGTCAAATCCATATTTCTTAAAAAAATCTGTAATATACATATGTTGGGATATATAGATTCTTTCTTGTTTTTAAGAAATTTTAAAACCAAGGAAAAACGGTAACTCACCCATCATACTCATTTTTAGACTTAGATTTCATTAGATCTGCAATGGAATTAGTTAAATATTGCTGAGTTGAACCAAATGTAATGTCTTCAACACAGATTTGAACAATCAAAACATTTTTCTTATATTTATTTATAAAAATTATTGGATCTGCATTTCCCTTAATGTAATTACTTTGAATCTAAAATCATGTACGTCTATTATACCAAGATCAAGGGGCTTTCTTAAGTCCATACAATGATTTTGTATGTTTATAAACATGTTCGGGATGTATTGTATCTTCAAAACTAGGTGGTTGTTCAACAAAAACATCTTCTTGGAAAAAAACATTAAGGAAAGAACATTTCACATCCATTTGGAAAAGTTTGAAGTTGATGAATGTTGTAATGGTAAGTAAGATAAAAATAGATTCAGGTCTATCTACTAGAGCATAGGTTTCTTCATATTTAATTCCTTCTTGTTGATTATATCCTTTAGCAACCAATCAAGAATTATTTCTTACTATGATTCCATTTTCATCACACTTATTTCTGAAGACCCACTAGACTCCAATAACAGAAGTTTCCTTATGTCTTTAAACCATGGTCCAGACTTTATTCCTTTTGAATTGATTTAGTTCATCTTGTATAGCATTTATTGAATCATCATCGCCTAAAGCTTCATCAGTGCATTTTGGTTCTAATTGGGAATGAAATTCTAGATGCTCTACTTCATTTCTTAAGGAGCTTCTAGTACTTATAGGTTGATTCACATCACCAATGATACAATCACTTGGATGATTCTTTAGAAAAAACTGATTTGGGTTTTGTAAAACCTGTTCATCAACATAGGGTAGGAAATGTTCGGAGTTAAATGGTTCAGAATTATCTTCATGAACATTTTCCTTATCAGAGGGGTCTTCTAACAAAGGTTGATAATCAGTTTTTTAAAACACATCTGAAGATGTCGGTTAGGGATTTTTAAAAACAAAAGGATCAGTTTCATCAAATTTGACATGTACTGATTCCTCAACGTTGCATGTGTTTTTATTGAAAACTCTATAAGCCTTAGAAGTTGTGGAGTAGCCTAAAAAAATTCTTTCATCAGATTTTGGTGCGAATTAGTGTAAATTATCTTCAGTATTAAAAATGAATACCTCGAAACCAAAAACCTTGAAGTAGGATAGTCTAGGTTTTCTACCATTCCAAAACTCATAAATAGTTTTATTAAGAAAATGTCTCATCAAAACATGATTTATAGTATCACAAGTAGTACTTATAGCTTCAGCACAAAAATGTTTGGTTACAGAATACTCACTCAACATGGTTCTAGTTTTCTCATGAATATTTCTATTTCTTCTTTCCAAAACACCATTTGGTTGAGGTGTTCTGGGTACTGAGAAGTTATGATGTCTTCCTTTTTTACTACTAAAAGTTTCAAAATAAGAATTTTGAAATTCTCCTCCATGATCACTATGAATAGTTATCGGAGGAATGTTTTCTAATTTTTAACTTGGGATCTAAAACATTTGAAATAAGAAAAAGCATTTTATTTATTTTCTAAAAAATAGATCAACATAAATCTAGTGCAATCATCAACCAAAACGAATACATAATTCTTGCCTCTAATGCCACTAGTTTGGTTTGGACCAAAAAGATCCATATGTACTAACTCTAATTCATCAGTAGTTGATACTTCCCCAACTGATTTAAATCTTGATTTATGTTGCATTCCATATTGACAAGGATCACATACTTTTGAAGAATCAAATCTAAGCTCTCGTATATACTTAACTAATCTTTCTTTTTGAGTTTTCATAGGTTCCTAAGGATAAAGTGTCCTAACAATCTATTCCATAACAAAGAATTATCTTCCATTGCACTATGTCAAGGTAGATCTTGACTCCTAAGGTATTATAAGTTTAGTGTGTAAACATTCTCTGGCCTATTGGTAGAATGAAAAAACTCTCCCTTAGAATTATGTACTAAACACTTGTCATTACTAAAATTCACAAGGTAACCTTCATCACATAATTTACTTATGTTAATGAGATTGTGCTTAAGACACTTAAAAATAAAACATTTGAAATTAATGTTTTTCCAAGAAGAACGACGTTACCTATACCAATAATTTCTACCTAAGCATTATCTACAAAAGTTATTTTTCCTCCATTTATCTTGATAATCTTTTCCAAGTAGTTTTTGATACCATTCATATGCCGAGAACATCCACTATACATGTACAATGTATTGTTGTTGGTAATTTCTTGATTTACATGTAAACAAATGAGTTAGACTTTCAAAACCCAAACCATCTTGGATCTGGAAATTTTAGAAAGAAAAATTTTAGGCACAATCATTTTCTTATAAAAACAGTCTTTATGAAATCATAACGACTGAGTTTTGTTTAGGGAATAATTTTTTGACTAGTGTCCACCACATTGACACTTATTGTAGAAAGGAGCCCTTTGAGGAACAAACTAAATGTTACTAAAAATTGGTTTAGAACTCGTATAACTAAATTCAGAATTACTCCTTAAAGGTCATATTTGAGAATACATTTTATCAAAATTTTCTTTACCAAAGGTAAATCTTGACAAACACTTCCTCAATGAAAAATTTCAGATTTCAGTCTGATAAATATGTTCTTTTATTCAAAAACAGAAGCTTTAAAACTAGATTTAGGCTCACAAAAATTTTTCTTAGAAATTAAATTTTCTAGATCCTTATAAAGTTTATCCTTCCATGAATGTACTTCCTCATGTTTTTTTTGAAATACATTCGATATCAAAAACATTCTTATCATGATCATTATAAAGATCTGATATTTCCTTTGTAAGAATAGTATTCCTAAAATTTTCGTTATCATGATTTTTCTTGATTTTTGAATTATATTTCTCAAGGATCTTAGAAAATCTAGAAACTTCTTCATAGGAAGGTAAAGTGTCATCTTCATCAGAAGAATATTTTTCATCCAAAGATTTATAATACTTACTATCACTATAATACTCATTCAAAGATCCATTTGTTATAGATTCAGCATTGTGTACCTTACCCATAAAGTAATGATTTTCAATAGGTTTTTGGGCTATTAGACCAATATTCTTCTATCCAAAAGATTCGTAATCCGATGAACCATCAAAAGAGTCACCACCACTGGCACTCCAGGTCTCATTAGCTTTTAAGACGTTCATTGCTTTAGCTTTGTAGTACTTATTTATATTTCTCTCCGAATTATTTTCCTTTCTTTCTTTTCACTTAAGCTTAGGACAATCAAGTCTTATATGTCCATCTCTCTTGAATTCATAACATATACCTTCTGAATCTTTCTTATCTTTCTTTATTTCTTCTAATATCTGGATTGAAATTTCTTCTGTCCAACAATATTGTTCATTATTCGATCAAGATTGGATGGTTTATTTTCTGTGGATTCACTTCCACTAGATTCAAGATTGTATAACAATATTTTTAGATTTGGTTCTTGTAACTCTCTCAGGAGTCTGGGATTTCATATGATTTGAAGTCGTAGTAAAATAAACACTCCCATTCCAATTCTTCTTCTTTATATTATCAGAATCTCTCTTTAGTCTAGTCTCATATTGAGGAAGAGTTGTATAATGTTCATCAAGAGAAATCTGAGTATCCTTTCTGTTCTCATCAATAACAGTCTTCTTGGATTCCCACTCATTGGCCATGATGTCTATGATCTTATCAAAAAGAGCTTCATTATCTAATCCTTTCTCTCCCATAGTTTTTAAACTATTAACAATAGTCATGAATCTTTGTTTCACCTTACATATGGGTTCTCAATAAGGAATAAAAAACCATGATATTCAGATCATAGCATGGCTCTTCTAGTTTCAATAACTTTTTAAGTCCTAAAGTGAGTAACTTCAAGTTTATTCCAAATACAATTCACTTCTACAGAAGATGAAATTTGGATATATATATTTCTAGTCATGGAATAAAGCAATGTATTGTGTACCTTATAATTTAGTTGATATTCAAGATTTTCTTTATTTGTGAAAGTACTAACTTCCTTGTTAGAGATTTTATATCCTCCAGTAAGCATAAAAAATTGTCCCCTCCAATATTGATAATGAATGTCTTCATGTGATCTCTCTAATATTCATAATCATTCCCATAAAAAAAATAGGTAGTCTTGTTGGATTTAGGTTGTTAATGGAACCAACATTGATTCCTTCCATCTGAAATAAAATCTCTTTCCAAACAAACTTATTAGTAATATGGTTATGTAAACAAGGCAAATATTCCATAGCAAGGGAAAAACTGAGCAATCAAAATTGAGCAAGGAAAAATTATATGTGAATATAAGTATTTCAGAGACCTCCTCTGATACCAATTGTTAGATCGAAATAATAAATGATGATTATAATTGTAGTATCATACGATGCTCAAAATACAACAGAGGGGTAAATTTTATACTTTAAAAAAATATTTTAGAACTATTAAAGATGATTATGTTAAACAAGGTTAAACAGGGTAACTCACAAAACCTCTTGTTCTACACACTTTCCAGATTCTGGAAATATGATTATGAGAATGTGATTTTGGAAAATATGGTTCCGGAAAATGAAACTTAATGAAAGTTTACAAAGATAAATATATTAACATAAATCATATAGAATCTTATTAAATCAGGGAATACTAATATAAGGAAGTATAAGATAGTTATACATACCCTAACAATAAAAATGCAGTGGAAAACTTGAAAAAAAAACAAGTAACAAGTAATAAATCATTTAACCCAAAGAGAAGGGTATCCAAAAACCTTGGATAAAGGTCCCTTGATGAGAACTTTCAAGAAATTCTATCTTACCCACACCAGGGTAATCCCTCAATATGAAGACCAGAGTCTATCTTTATATCAACGCAAGCCCTCAACATTAAGGTAGTATGCACCTTTGTCTTCCTCAGTAAGGAAGCCCTCAACTTCAGGGTAGTCAGAACATCTATCTTCCGATCCCCAGAAGCCCTCAAATATACTCAGGAACATTCAGAGTTGCACGAATTAGATCTGAACAAGACGTTCAGTATGCACTAAGCATGAGAGTCTCTCTCTAGAAATCACTTTAGCAGCATGTAATCTCTAGTGTCATAGAACAGTTCATCAAGTTGTGATCTCTTTCAAATGAGCTCCTATTTAGAGGCATGGCTTCAACAGTCAGCTACCTCCTCCAACGTTCATATTTTTCCTTGAATTTCATAGGGACCTATACATGTGTCACTCAAACAACGGTTTGTTAGTAACTGAATTCATGACATCTTTTTTTTAACAAAAACAAGTGTAACAAAAAATATGGTTACATAACCAAAATCGAATATTCAGAATGTAAGCAAAAAAAGATCAGAGTCAAACCAAAACACATTTGGTGTCTATAATAGAAGGATATTCAGATTCTATTTTCTACGGAATTCAGAACCTGAACTCTATAGAATTCTGGAGTCTGAATTTCAATGAAATTCAGAATATGGATTCACAATAATTCGGAACCTGAATGTACAAAGTTTGGAGTTAGAGTTCATGAGAGTTCAAAGTCAAAACTCATGAGATTTCGGAGACCGAATTCAGAGAACTGAGAGTCATATCTCATAAGATTTCAGAGTCTGAATTCAATGAACTCAGAGTCAGAACTCAGAAGAGTTCAGAGTCTGAATTCAGAGAACATGGAGTCAGAATTCCCATCCTTAAAACAGAATTCTCTTTATCTAAGTATTATATGATTCCGAGGTTTTAGATATGAAACTGAATTTTACACTTAGGAAAGATAATGAACAATGAAAAACATGGTGAGGATAAATTTCCTTGGGGAGGGAAATTTCCCTTATCAAAGTAAAACACAGGGTAAAATTAAATTTGTCTTGAGATAAGGTATTTGTGATTTTCAAAACATGAGGTTTGGTAAAGTCAAAAGGAAACTTTATTGACTCAAAAATCTCCTCAAACCTGAAGGAATGGAAAATACATTAGGAAAAATTATTGACTCAACAATATTCTCCCTCTGTATGCACCACTCGGCTCAGCAGAGGTCAAAAGTCACAATTGGGTCTCGGTTCACAAATAGTGGCACATGAGGGTTCCTCCATGATGCGACATGTTCTCCCTACAATGAAAGTCAAAAAATTTTATCCTTATAAAAACCTGGAACAAGGTCTCCTGGTCCAGCGGTTCACAGACAGCACGATGAAACAACATGGAATCTGAGTTTATGGAAAAATTTGATTTGTTAATTTGAGTGATTCTTTTTCGGGTCTGTTTGAATTTAGATTCTGTGTCGGATGTGTGTGGTGAACAAGGTAAGTTAGAGAAGGAGTAGATCAATATGAGTGGATTAATGGTGATGCATTAGTAAGTGGTAATTGGAGCAGTGGAGTCACCGATGTGGGTCAGTGATGGATCTGTATCGGTGAGAAATAGGGGAGGAATCGGTGGAAGGAGGATGTGCATCGGCACATGGGTCACCATTGGAGATAAACAAAAGGTCATCGAAGCCCTATAATAAAATGTCACCAATGTAGAAAAATAAAAGGTCACCGATGGCTATAAAAAAGAAAAGGTCACTACTGTAGATAAGAAAAGGACACTGATACAATTAATAAAAGATCATCGTTGGCCATAAAATAGATAAGGTCACCTTTAGTCAATAAGTGACCAGTACAGATGCATAACAACATCAATGATTGTTTAAAAAAACTAATGGTGACACACAAAAATTAAATCTGTATACTTAGGAATAAATAATTGTTGTTTAAAAACTCTATATTAATAAATTATAAAACAAAGTGAATATATAAAATTAAAAACACATTATTTCATTAAATTAGAACTCAAAATATTAACATAATTAATTAACAGGATAATTGAACATAATAATTAACAATGTTAATTTATTTCAATGATACTAAATTAAAGGCTAAAATATTAAATTAAAAACTATTTTAGATGAATAGAGATTCAATTATTAAATAATTGTTTAAAATATATGTTAATTTACTAAAAAGTAGGGTATATTTTAATAAACAAAACTAATTAAGAAATAATTAAATTAGAAAAGAAAAGTAAGATTAAAATAATTAATTTAATGAATCAAAAAATAATTACTTATAAAAATTGATTAATTTACAAATTTAATTATAAAAATAAAAAAGAACAATTATTTATCAAAAGTTTATTAAACAATTAATAAAATCATTAAAAATTAAGTAAAAATGATGTGGAAGACTATGTAAAACAAGGCCACATCAATTTACCCCACACTTAAGCATTGTTTATCCTTAAACAATCTCATGCTTTGTTATATTTGAAAAAATAATAAGTATTATTTATGATTTAGATAAAACTACAACCTGTCCAGCACTTAAGAATACAGTGCAGAAACATGAAAACAGGATTTTGAAAAGATATTTTCAAATCAAGTCTTACCACAAGAGAATTATTATTAGTAAGAAAGAAGACAATGAAGCAACTATTAATGAAAGTGTCATGCCTCATATGTGAATATATTTAATGATCAAATTCAATCCAATGTTAAAATCTTTCATAAAGAGTGAAAAAGGGTAAAAGTCAGTGGATTTAAGAACTTAATACTAGGAAGATTGTATAATTAATATTTTCTATGTTCCAAAACTAATTAATTTTATTATGATTAACATTAATGATACAACCTGAATGATTTATATATAAACCAAATGATCTATTATTCATTTGATGTTCATTATTCCCCTCACCTTAATGAACTCGTTTTTGATCCTAGACACTTTAATTTATTTTCCCCAAGAAATGTATCAACTGTTAAACCCTATGAAATGAACTTATTCAAGGTCTACAGAGGGCTTATAGGGAACATAAAGTCTCCCAACATCTAGGGTCTTAGAGACTCACCGTGGGATCCCAAATGCCCAAACTACTACAGTTTCAAAAGATTTATATAAAAAATTTGTTAATGTTTGGCTCACTAATGTGATTAACTTTTTTAATAAAATAAATGAAGAAGAATGAAGCACCTAATATTGAGTCAAACTTCCAATTACAAGGGTTATGATCATAACCTCGAAAAAGATTACCCAAATCACTCTTAGATGTAGTTCTTAAACCAAAATTTCATAAAATTACTATGTATATTCACTAAGAAATCATCCAACATCAATAATTTCCGATTCAAAGAATTTATTAACTACTAATGAAGTGTCATCCTAAGGTAAGACCCATTTAATAAATAGTGTACAACCTAAAATTATGCTACAATTTTGATAAAAATTAACCAGTTTTTGAAGAAAATATTGATGTTTCAGTGAGTATTTAAGGGCTTGCATTAAAAATAGTTTATCAAAGTAAGTAATTGACCCCTCCCCCACACATAAAACCAATATTTGTCCCCAAAATAGAATTCTAAATTTGGAGAAGAATAATTTGACAGTTTTAGTTCAAAATGATTTTTCAATTTTATAGATTGATGACTTGTTTAAAGGGTCTCGAAAAAGATCAAGAAGTATTGTTTGACACAAAGATTAATTTACAGTAGGTTATCATGAAATTACATGCATTAGAATTTAAGTCTAGTAATAATGATTTCCATTAAATTTCTAACATGGCATGTAATTTGTAGGTTTATTGTGTATTGGGTGTATTCATTTTAATTTATTGAGTTCAATAATATGATCAATATAGAAGAAGACTAAATGCTTAAACACTCCAACCTAAAGCAGTTTCAATACAAAATTTCTCATCCTGCATGTACCCCCCCCCACAATTTGTTTAAAGTAGTAGAATGGTTTGAACAATAGTTAAATTCAATTTTTTAGAAAGGAGGAATAGGTAAAATTATTTTATTCTACATAGTGAAATTCACGGAAAAATTTTACAGTAATGTAACAAGCAGCTATTTCTCTCCTTCAATACTAGCATAATTTTAAATGTAACGATAAAAAATTTAATATGTCATACACACCGAAAAAACTATCACTAAGTCACTGACAGCTGTGTAATGGTGGCTCATGTGTATCAGTGAAAAAATGACTCATCGATGGTATGAACAGTGATTTTTAGTGAATTTTATTAAATTGATAGAGGAGTAGAAAACTGAATGAAATCTAACGAATAGAGTACTTCCCTAAAGTATAGTTTATCCTTAAAGCTTCAGAAAGGAAATTTGACTCCTCAAATGTCAAAATAGAAGCTTCTTGATAACTCTAAAATAGAAGAAGTAAAAAAATTGCAAGAAGTAACATGAATTTCAAAAAAAATATCATAGAAGCAACACTTTATCCAATGTGAAAATGAAACAGAGTAAAGAAGAAAAGAACAATCGATTTCCTCCCATGCAGTGATATGTTTCAAAGTATTCTGCTAGAATTTTTTTAAGAACAATTTTCAAACAAAGTAAAGATAAACAAATCATTTAGTTGTCCCTAAAAATAATGTTTAACCCTCTGCCCATTAACCAAAATGGATATGTTTTCTTCACCTAGAATTTCCACAACTCCATTATTCAGAAATCTCAAAATAGTAAAAGGTCCAGACCACATGGACTTCAGTTTTCTAGGAATGAGTCTATGTCATAGGTAAAATAGGAGGACCTTCTTTCTAGGATGGAATTATTTGATTTTTATGATATAATTATTGAAGATTTTAGTCCTCTCTTTATAAATTCTCTAATTATCAAAACTCTCTATCTTAATTTCATCTTTCTCACTCTGATCAAGTAAACTCCTATCACCAGTAGTCATAAAATCATAGTTGAGTACCTTAAATACCGAATAAGACTTATGTTGCAACTCCATGGGTATATGAAATCATTTCCCAAACAACAACCTATATGGATACATACCTATTGGGGTCTTGAAAGTAGATCTATATGAACAAAAATATTCGTCCAATTTAATAGACCAGTCCTTCCTAGAATTTTACACAGTTTTCCCAAGTATCAGTTTCAATTCTATATTTGAAATTTCCATCTATCTGCTGGAATTTGGATGATAAAGAGTTCTAGTTTTATGAGCACGACCCTTTTTTCCATCAATGCATAAAAATTTTAGTTCTTAATGTGTATTCCATTTTCAGTGGTAATGGCTTTGGAAATTCAAAATCATAAAAATATGCTATTCTTCAAAAAAAATTATTATAGAGTCAGCTTGATTGTTGGGAAGTGAAACTGCCTCAAACCACTTCGACACATAATCAATAGCAACAAGTATATACTCATTCCCATGAAATTACGGAAATGGACCCATGAAATCAAAACCCCAGACATTAAAAATCAATACTTCCATATTTCCTTTTTGAGATAACTCTTGCTTCCAACCCACATTACCTTACCTATGGTAATTTTCACATCTAACTACAATGATACAAGCATCCTCAAAAGGAGTATCCCAATAGAAACCCAATTTTAAGAATTTTTGAGCATTCCTTTTACCACCTCAATGACTTCACCAAGGTGAGGAGTGACAACTCTCTTAGATAGAAATAATTTCCTCTTCTGCTACAATCCTTCTAAATATTCCGTTAGGACATCTCCAAAAAAGAATAGGATAATCCCAAAGATATTATTTGAGTTTATAAATGAATTTATTTCTTAGGTTATTGGACATATTTCTAGGAAAGACACATGCTTTCAAGAAGTGGGAAAAATCTGCATACTAAGAAGATTTCTTGATTGACACAGTAAGTAGATTTTCATCAGGAAAGGAAGAGATTATTTCACTTGGATCGTCATATTGGGTAAAAGTAAGCCTAGAAACATGGTCAAAAACAAAATTCACAGCTCTCTACTTATCCCTAATCTCTGAATCAATATCTTACAGCAACCGAATCCATCTAATCATCCTAGGTTTTGTTTCTTTAATAGAATTAAAGTAAATCAAAGTACAGTGGTCATTGAAAATGATGACTTTTGAAACTAAAAAATATTATCTAAACTTATATAGAGAAAACCCAATAGCTTGAAATTCTTTTTCAATAGTTGTGTAATTCTTTTGGGTCTAATCTAGCAGTCTACTAGCATAATACTCAACATACAGTTTCTTATCTTTCCTTTGTCCAAGGACAGGACCTACAGCCACATCACTAGTATCACACAAAAGTTAAAAAGGTATTTTCCAATTAGGTGTAGTGATAATATGATATGTAGTAAGTTTTCTTTAAGAAAAATAAATGACTTCAAATGGTTTTTATTCAAGTCGAAAAGTGCATCCTTTACAAGAAATGAACACAAGGGATTAGTTATTTTGGAAACATATTTTATTAATCTCCAGTAAAACCAAGATTTCCCTAAGAAACTTATAACACCTTTGATATTTTCAGTAGGAGGAAGTTTTTAAATGATTTCAACTTTATCAGTATCTACCACAAGACCTCTCTTGGACACCTTATAACCAATGAAAACACCTTTTGTGACCATGAAGTGAGACATATCCCCATTAATAACATGGTTGGATTCAATGCATCATTACAAAACAAACTCAATATTTCCAAGACATGTGTCAAAACTGATACCCACAATGTATAAATCATCCATGAAAACCGTAATGATTCTTTCAATCATATCTGAAAATATATCCATCATAAAACATTAAATGGTGGATGGAGCTCCAAAAAACCCCAAAGGGAATCCGCCTGTAGAAAAATGTCTCAATGGGGAATGTGAAAGTTGTCATTTATTAATCCTCAGAAGAAATGGGAATTTGGATGTAACCAGAATACCCCTCTGGGAAACAGAAAAATTCATTTCCATAAATCCTCTCAAAAATTTGATCCAAGAAGGGCATTGGAAAAAGATCCTTTCTAGTGGATTCATCCTAGTGGCTAAATTCATCATCTTATAATCTATACAGGCTCTCCATTTTGTTTCTTTCATAACTTGAATTTCTCCATTTTTTCATTTTTTACAATAGTCAAACCTCCCTTATTGGGGAAAACCAAGAAAGGGCATACCCAAGCTCTATCAGAAATGGGATATATGATTATAGTGTCTAGAAACATATTCACTTCCTCTCTCAAAAATTTAGTCATGTTTGGATTCAGTCTCCTTTGAAAATCTTCCCTTGGTATATGGTTTGGATCCATAGGTATTTTATGCACGCATAATGAGGGACTAATACCTTTATTTCAGCCATGGTCCAGCCTATGAAATATTTAAACTTCGTTAAAACAATTAACAATCTTTCCTCTTGGTTTTCATTAAGATCAACAGAAATGTTGAGTGGAGAAGTAAAATTATCACCCAGAAATGAATATTTCAAATGATCAGGGACTGGTTTTATTTCCATAGAGGGTGTTTCTATACTAGAAGGAATTATCTAAGGTATGAGAGGTCCAAGATTTTAAAAATATCTTTTTTATTTATTATTAAATTATGAAATACTTTCAATTTATAGATGAGGTTCATAATTAATAGTATCGCTGTCCAAATTGGGTAACATACAGTCCACAAATTCAAGGTCAGAATTAAACAAGTTAATCAAAGTAGAATAATCAAGTTTCCTTATAATTTTTCCTTCAACATCATCAAATTGATCATCTAGGTTGGTGTTAATAGAAAAACCGTCAAATTCACTCAAAAATATCCACTGTTCAGAAACATATGAATCTTCTACAACAAATATTGGACACTAGTCCAGTTTTGGAAAATTTTCAAGATTCAATGTTTGAGTAGAGTTTTGAAATTCTAAAACAGATTCAATATGACTTTCCGAATCTAAATTATTTTCATTATCAAAGGATTTATTTTCTGATTTTTCAAAGTTTCCAATTGAGTTATCCTCTTCTATGGACTCTACCATTAAATAGTTTTCAGATAAACTGGGTCCTATAAAATTTTATAAACACATTAAATTATTCTTGTTGTTCTCCAATTTTGAAAATAAGATTAAAATTGGAAGCATAAATAAAATCACCTCATGTGGACAAGAAGGGCCTACCCAAGATGACGGTCACCTCTTGACCACATGCCATGTCTAAGACAAAAACATTATAGGCAGAAACAACTACCCTACCCAAACTAGAAAGTCACTTACCCTCCCCATAGGATGAGTGAAAGATCTATTATCCAACTGTAATATGACTGTGGTGTGTTGAATATCACCCAACCTCAACTGTTGAAACAGTGATTATGGGAGGATGTTAATACTAGCATATAAATCAAAAAAATAGTTGAGTTGATCATAATTTCCTAGGTTACATGGGATAACAAAACAACCTGGGACTTTTAATTTAGGTAGTATTTCCATTTGGATTACAGTAGTACATTATATAGTGAGGCTCTAGATAGAAAATTCTTCAATGGGTTTTTTGTTTGAAATAATTTTTTTTGATATATTTCAAGTAAGAGGTAATTTTAATTAAGGCTTGGATTATTTGAATGTTTACAATGATTTTTGAAAGGATACTAAGGAACTGAAGAAGATTAACCTTGGTTTTACTTTGTGGTTTCAACATTTCATGGAAAGGGATGGGTGGGGAATATTTTTTAAGAACAGTGGTTATATACCTCACATATTCATCAATGTTTTATTTAACTTTAATCATTTGAGTTTTAGATGAGTTTTCAGCTTGTTTTTTAGATGATTAATTTTGATTTTGATCATTTTGTACCTCTTTCAATGAACTTCCCTCATGTGAATGAAACAGATTTTTATTACCAGATCCAAGCAGATTTTCATTTTGGGCATTTTGAACGTATTTTACAACAAAAATTTGAGTATTCATCCCACTTCATGTTTCTACCACCATGGAATTCTCTCTAGGGTTAGGTTCAGTGGCGCTTGGATGTCTTCCCTTTCTCCTAGAAGAAAAATCTATAGCAGGTTAGCCTAACTATGTTTCCATGTTATTCATTCTCACATCATTTTGCATTTTATCTGACTCATGTTGAATTTAGTGTTTGGTTAGCTGAGTCATGTATCTTTCTTCCTAAGAGATAATTTTGTTCCAAATTATATTAAGATTATAATAAATTTGATTATCATTTTTTCCTTCTGCATTTAAAGACTCTCACCTTTGTTGGTCTTGAAAGTTTGATATTGATTTGATATGATTGTTTAGGGAAGTGGATTTTTTAATTACTCCTTGATCTTTACATGATTAATTTGTATGGATCCTATAGCCTTGATTATAATTGTTTGAATGTGGATCTTCTTTAGGAGGAAATCTAGGACCATAATTAACAATTTTTGAGTTTTCTTATTGTTGGGAAGGCATTTCAAAATTAATAAAAATGTTTTTAGTATGCCCAAACATTCCACATTGTGAACATTTTTCTCTTAAATATTGATTTGTGTTTTGATAGCCATGTTGGTTAACATGTTTCTAAGTGTTCTGGTTCATTAAATATTGCAGTTGGTTGGGGATTTCAGCCAGTTGTGTTTGAGTGTCATTCATTGAACCTGTGTTTGGGTCAACATTTCTATTAACTCATTTCCTTCTTGAATTTTTATTTTGTGAATTCATGGAAGTATTATTAAAAATTTTCCTCAACTCTTCATTTTTCTTGTCATTATAATTAACCCTAGAATCCTAATCAACTTTATTTTACACAGAGAATTACATCCCTTCATAGAAGGTGTCCATGAGAAGGTGAGATGGGGGTTGATGATAGGTACACTGCTTAAGAAGGTCCCTAAATCTATCCCAAGAATCATGAAAATCTTCTCTATCATGTTTATAATAATTAGTGAGTTTTCTTCTATGTTCACCCTTATGTCTATGGGGATAAAATTTCATAATGATATAATTTTAGAGTTGATCCCATTTCTCAAAATTGTTTTCCTCTAGGCTTAAAACCAATTTCTAACATTACCTTTTAGGAAAATGGGAAAGACTCTCATTATTATAACATTCTATGTATGTCTTAGAAGAGTTAAATACTGTATAGTTTTGTATAAATCTCTAATGAAGGCTATATATTTGTTGATAGACAGTCCATTAAATGAAGGCAGTAGTGAAATGTGTGACTATTTTAGATCGTAGTTTCAGGCTCTAAGAGATAACCTAAAAGAATATGGATTGAATGAAACTTGATGGAGTTGGAAATCCCTCATCCTAGGCCTTTCAACTTCATCAAAGAGGTCTTGTTGATTTTGAAAATTTTTATGTGTAGGAACTCTCTCATCTTGATTCTCCACTTTAGTTTGGTTTCTCTTTTTTCTAAGAGTAGTAAGATGTTTGTCAATTTCCAGGTTTTTGGGGTTCTAGACTACCAAAAGAGGTTCTTGGGCTCATGATATTAAATCTAGATAGCATTCAATAATAAATAAAATATAAACAAATCAAGAAAAAAATTGAAGCATATTCTTTTTACACTTTTCAAATATACCAATTTTTTAGGTTTTTTAATATGATTTTATAGGTTTTTGAGAAGTAATGGCTCGTCACATCCCCATTAATGGTGCCAAATACTTTTTCCGACCATATTTGAAGATAGTCAAAGTTTAAAATTTATATTCCTTCTGACTAATGTATATGTGGAATGTTGGGTCAAACCCCCAGAGAAGGAAATTTTGAGCAAGACATTTCTAAAACCCTTCAAAAGACCCCACTATAGTCCGTAGTGGAGTAGATTTTCTATTTTTTAAAATAATATTTTTTAATTGTTTTTGTGATTTTATAATGTTTTAAATTAACTCAAAATTTTTTAATTTTTGATCTATAGTAATATGAAAATGAAAATAAATTTAAAACAATATACAAAAAAATATAGCACGGTGATAAGTGATCTACGAGAATGTAATTCCCAAGAAAAAAAATCCATTCTAATATTCTTAAACGTATTCCAATTCACGTAAAAAAAATTTCAATATACCACCATTTAAAGAGAATGAATTACTTCCCTAGCCAAGATTTAAGCCGGATAGTTTGATCAAGTTAACAAATCTCCACTCCAAAATAGATCAAATGTGATAGTCATTATTTGTAAATGAATACAAGATGATCTCACCGTAAGTATTGATGTCTTATGAATTTATTATCATTCAAAATTTGTTTCCACAATCAATCTCACCAATTGATTGTGAAATTATGAAATTAATTCTAGTGATACAAGCAATTGAACGAATTCAATATTGATCTCATTGATCAATAATGAATACACCGAAATGATAAAGTGAAAAATATAATTAAAAGAAAACTATTGGAACATCAATTTATCCCCTAACTAGATGATTTGGCCAATATTAATGTTCATTATCAATACATCAATTGTAACATACTAAAACAGAGTATAAATACTCAAACACAAGGGAAAAATAACTCCCTAAATGATGTTATCCTCTCAAACTCCTTTAAATACAGGATGTGGTTCAAGAATCACCTTCTGTTCTTGCTCTACGTAGACATGGATGATCGAATGTGTAAAAATATATCTCTTTCCCTCAATTTCACTGCTTTATTTTCGTTTAAATCCTACTATCGAAAGCAACATGTCACCCCTTATTTTCCACTAACTTCAAGGGTCCCTCACTTGTGCACCATGCACTTGTGTTTTTTCATGACTGACATGTCACATTAACTTTTCTCTTATAACTAAATCTGAGTGAGTTAGTTGGATGCACTTGGTCATAATCCTATCTATTGAAGGAACCTACACAAGAAAAATAAAAAACACTATTATAACACGAAGAAAATAATTAAATAAAAATTTATAATTTAAGACAATAACTTATTAAAAATTGTTTGAAAAGAAACAATAAACTTTTAAATATTTTTATTTAAAAAATTATTTAATTAGTATTATCAATAACTAGTAATTATATTATTATTGATTAAATTTAAATAAAAATTTATTATTAGAATAATATTTATTTTGTTAAAAAAGTTAAATTATAACATATTAAGTATTATATGTTGACCAAATTTCATAATAATAAAGACATTATTGAGAATTAAGTATAAAAGGTTTTATTAATATTAATTTTAATGTTGAATTGTTAATAAGTTATCAATTTATATTAAATAAAAATTTTAAAATAATTTATGAACATTAAGTGTATTATTATTTTGAAAATTAAAATTATTTCCATTTTAAATTTGTTTAGTTTATTTCTTAATTTTATTTAAATTTTATTGTTAGTGTTTTCTTTATATTTTATTTAAATAAATATAAATATTTATTATGGACCATTAAAATAATAATTAAAATTACCATTATTTAGATGATATTATTAATTAATATAGTTTAATTAAAGATTAATTAATGTTAATTAGTAATTCTGTATTCTTATCCTATAATTATTATAAATTTATAATTATGAAAGTTTAACATTTTTAATTTAATTTTTTTTTAAATCTGTGTTTTTAATTTAGATTAATCGTAATTAATTATTATTTTTATTTTTATTATATGTATTTTATATATTATGCTTCTCCCACCCCCACACCATTCTCGACGCAGCCTTAGGTGGGGGGTGTTCTTTGGCGCTGGAAGCTGGTTGGGCTGAATCTCCATGTGGAAATTGGCTCAGCTTCGTCATGCATCGACAAAGGTAGGCTCCATCGATTCGACTATGATGCATCGCTACTTGCAGCGGCACTCCCCAGCTTGGCATGTACAGGTCATCCTATCTTCAGTATAGCACAGTGCTCCAGCTCTTCCTCCTCTCTTCAGTAGGGTGTACTGACTGAAGTTTGGATTATCACCAATATTCTCCCTCTGGCGACACCTCTCGGCTCGATTGTGGTTGAAAGTCATAAGTGGGTCTCGGTTCACAAATAATGGAACATGAGGGTTCCTCCATGGTGTGTTGGGTTCTCCCTGTAACATCGGTATGCGAGTTTCATCCTCAAAAAATCATAGAATGTGGTCTCCTGGTCCAATGATTCACACTCGGCATGGTGGAACTACATGAAATCTGAGTTTATAGAAAAATTGTTGTGTTAATTTGAGTGATTTTGGTTCAGGTCTGTTTGAATTTAGATTCTGTGATGGATGAGTGTGGGGAAGAAGGTAGGGAAGCGAAGGATTGGATCGGTAGTAGTGGATGAATGGTGATGCATCAGTGATAGGTAATTGGAGGAGTGGGGTCACCGGTGCGGGTCAGTGATGGATCTGTATCAGTGAGAAACTCTGGAGTCACCGGTGGAAGGAGGATGTGCAGTAGAGCAAGGGTCACAATTGGAGATAAACAAAAGGTCATTGTTTCTAAAAATAAAATGTCACTGATGCCAAAAAATAAGAGGTCACCAATAGCCATAAAATAGAAAATGTCACTAATACAGATAGTAAAAGGTCACTGATGCATTGAAAATAAATATCATCATTGGCCATAAAACCAAAAGGTCATCATTTTTCAATAAGTGACCAGTACTGATGCACAACAACATCTGGGATTTTAAAAAAAACTAATGGTGGCATATGAAAATTAAAACTGCATACATACGATTAAATAACTAATGTTTAAAAACATTATATTAATAAATTATAAACTATGTGAATACATAAAATAAAAAACATATTATTTTAATAAATTATAACTCAAAATATTAAATTATTTAATTAGCATAACAATAATACATAATAATAACAATGTTAATTTATTTTAATGAAACTAAGTTAAAGGCTAAAGTATTAAATTAAAAACTATAATAGATGGATAGAAATGGAATTATTAAATAATTTTTTAATTTTGACGTAAATTTATTAAATAGACAAGTAGATTTTAATAAACAAAACTAATTAAGGAATAATTAAATTATAAATGAAAATTAAGATTAAAACAATTAATTTAAAGACCAAAAATAAATAATTAATTATAAAAATTGGTTAATTAACAAATTAAAATAAAAAAATAATAAAGTGAATTTATTTAGTAAAAACTTCTTAAATAATTAATTATATCCTTGCAAATTAAGTAAAAATGATGTGGAAAATTGTGTAAAACAAGGACACATCAATTCTCCCACTTTTGTGAAACCAAAAATTCCATTTACAAGGAATGATCTATATATATTATATCAGAGAACAAAAAATGAATAGTTATGAATACTCAGATATGTAAATAAATAAATGTTCGGCCCAAAACTATTGAAATAAAATAAAGATAAAGAAACTAAAGAATAAATAAAGTGAAAAAAATTTAAACAGACATTTAAATGTTTTTTAAAAGGATTAATGTAGAATCTAGAATCAGTTTGATTCTTCAAAATGAGTGATCTTAAATCTCAGTTTCAATAGGGATAGAGGGATTTTATGGATGTGGCATGGATTTCACTACACTTCTAAGATCTAGCAACAGAAATAGTAGGATTTGGAAATTATTTTTAAAAGCATATGTCCAATGCTAATGTAGATTCTTAGAGTCATCTTTATCCTTTATAATTTCCACCAAATTGACCTTTAAAAATACACTAAAATATTCTTCATACTGGATGAAGGAAATAATCTTGTCCTTGACTTGATTAATCAATAGTCCCAAAGAGGATTCACTCGAAGTCAACTGACTAACTATACAATTTTAGTAGTTGAAAAAAACACAGAATGGAAGTATATCTCACTAAAGAGCATGTATCCTATCATTGAATTAAGTCCTAACAATTGTAAATTCTTCAACTTCCCCTATCAACTTTGGTGGTGTCCATTGACAAGAGGTAGAAGCACAGTTAATTTCCATATGAAATTGAAACTCTCTTACAATAATAAAATTAAATTCATCAAAATTTGACTTCTTGACAGACTCATCCTTCAAACCACAAAATTCTCTTGACATTTTTAAGATAAGATTATTCAGATCTCAAAATGAAATGATATTTTCTCAAAACCCTCTCAAATAAATCCTTTTAGCATCATAACATGGCCTTGAAATATGAAAAACTTTAAAATATTCAGACATCTTCTTTTCTACTTCCATCTGTTCTCTTAAAAATAGATTTGTAGCCTCCAACAGCTTTATCTTGATAACCTATGAATTTGCTTCAGAATTTGAAGATACAAGAGAACTAGATCATTCTTGATTAACATCAACAATATCCAGTCTTGGCTGACCATTTAATTTTGATCTATACCTTAAAAGATATTCTCCAACAACATCAGCATAGAGAACATTATGAGTCCTATCTACATTGATCTATTCCCTATGAACCTCTTAAAATTGAGCCTCGTGATCAACTTGCTCGATTACTCAGTTTTCAGTCCTAGATACTTCTTGGTCACCATGTTTAATGATATCCACACATCCAACCATAGATTCATAAAAAATCTCTAGAACATTAAATAAAACTCGTCATATTATTTTATGAACAAGAGATTCCTATAGTCTTGATGTTCATTCACCTTCAGGTCTATGACGAACTAAACTAGTAGATGGAATTATTCTTTTCTCCCCCTAAGAAGTATCTAACACTATTTTTTGTTCCTCATCACCAACTACTAGAAAAATATTGCAAGTGTTTCTCCAAGAATATCATAGCTTCTTTATGGTGCTATCATTCAGTGTATTTCTAGGATGAAAGTTCATCCCAAAGAACATATTCAATATTTTTCCATTCATCCTTAACAAGATATGAAATAATCCTCCTAGAAGGATAATACACAATTTTGGATTCATTAAAACAACATTGGATTAAATATATTATCATAAAAATTAAAAAACGAAACTTAATATCGTTTAAAAAAATATACATGATAAACATATCCAGATAAAGAAACTTTTTAAGCATAGCAGTTCTTAGCCTAATCCCATACTGGATAAACTTTATCAAAACTCTGAAATTAGGTCTTTCATCCTATGTAAATACTTCCTTAGTAGCCCTAATTACAAACAAATAAAATATTACATCCTCAGACATATACCCTCAATCCTTAATGTTTCTCATGTCGAACAGAAACTCTACCTCATGAGGGAATTGAAGCAACTCACCCATTTCAATATAAGACATCGAAAACTCTTTATTATCAATTTTTTTGATAATATAGTCTTCCTAAAAACCAAAATTGAACACATAATTTCTTCAAAACGCATTTTCTTCTATCTCATACACCATCAGAATATTTTCATCACCAAAAGAATTTACTAGACCTTGAAAATGCATGGATTCTTTGAGAAAAAAAATCAAAGAATCAAAGAATCCAATGTCTATTATCATTCTATTGAGAATGTTTATGGATTTTCCAATAAAATATATACTATTTTCCAATTCTACATTAATGTATGCTCATGATGTTTCCATATTTTAAGGTTTCGAAACAAATGGTATTAAAGGATTAGCGTTTTTGGTAAATGTAAAACAAAAGAGATAGATACTCTATAAGATTCAAATGAACATTTAGGAGTGAGATAGATAAGTGGGTGAATGGAAATGGTTCCTCATTCTGATTGATGGTTGTAATCATTAAATGTTTTAAGTGATAATACATATAAAAAAATAAATTAAAATAGATTAATTTGTTTTCAAAACAAATTAAAGTGGGAGTGAATAAAAAATAATTAAAACAGATTAAATAATGTTTACTAAAATAAAAATAGATAATATAAAATAAATTATTATATAATCATTTAAACACAAATAATCTTAACTCCCCCTTAATAAAATCAAAACTAACATTGGGAAGTGGTTTAGTAAAGTTATCAGCTAATTGAAGTTCGGTATTAACAAATTGTAATGATATATACAATTTAATAACATGATCTCTTAGATTATGATGCCTTGTATAAATTTGTTTAGTCCTAAGAAGACTTATAGGATTCCTAGAAATATTAATATAACTATTTTTATCAAACAAAATAAGTATGCTATTAATGTTTAGTCCAATGTATTGTAGTGTGTTTTTCACCATCAAAACCTTTGCACAACAACTTCCAGAAAATACATATTCTTCCTCATCATTTGATAGTGAAACAAAGTGTTTTTTTACTATAACAGGAAACATAAGATTTTCCTATGAAGCGATAGGTTCCTAAGGTACTTTTTTGTCAAATATACCCCCTAAAAAATAAGCATCTGAATATGAAAATAAATTAAAATTATATTTTTTGGGGGTAATTAAAATATTGAAAATAATATCTTTTAAATATATAAAAATTATTCTGATATTACTAAGATGATATTATCTTGTATTATATTGATATATAGGACAAATACATACCGAGAACATGGTTTTTGGTCTTCTAAACAAGATACCAATCATACCTCTATATAACTTGTTGTCAACTAGTTTCCCATCATCATCCAAATCATGTTTTATATTAGTACACATGGAAGTTGTATATGTATTTCTATTTTGAATCCCTATAATTTTCAATAAATATATAATATACATACATTGATTTAAAATATTTCTACAATTATTTGAATAATTATTAAATCATAAAAAAAAGTAGTTCTCCCATCAAACTCATTTCTAATTATTGTTTTTCATTATTTTTGAAAAATCATCAAAACATTTTTTACTAGTTAAACAAAAAATAACGTTCTCCAAAAAAAAATTTACCAATAAAATATTTTCAAAAATTGTATTATTAAAAGGGTTGGATTTTCTAAACCAACAGTAAAAACATTTTTCAAAATAAAACAACATAATCATTCATACCATGCCCTAGGTTTCGGTTTAAGGCCATAGATAGATTTTGTATATTTAAAAGAAGAGTCCTGTTTTTCAGGATTTTTAAAATTCTGAGGTTGTTCAACATAAGAATCCTCTATAAAATAACCATTTTAAAAGGTATATTTATCATCCATCTGATGTAATTTAAAATTTATATTAGATTCATAGGCATCAATGATTATAATTTTTTCTAATCTAGATATAGGGGTAAATGTTACATCATAATCTATACCTTCTTACTGATAATACAAATTTTTCAACAATCTAGATTTGTTTCTAGTTATGATCCCTTGATCATGCTATTTATTTCTAAAGAACCACTTATTTCCTAACAATGGATAAAATGTTAGACTCTCTATAATTTCCTAGAATTCATTCATTTTGAGATGGTTTAACTATTCTTGTGTTTCTAACATCCAAATATCCTCTTTTAAGGCTTCTTCCACAGTTTCATGTTCTAATTGAGGTAAAAAGTAAGATAATTCATATAGGTTTCCTTTATTTCGTCTAGTTTTTATTACTATGTCTAGGTCTCCTATAACAGTTTCTAAAGGGTGGTTCTTTAGGATTCTTGACTGTCAAGATAGAACACTTTCAGGTTCTTCAGTTTCATGTTCTTATGAACTAGACATAACATTATAAATATAATCTTCTAAATCATTTTTCAAGGTTTCAAGTCTCACGTAATCAAAAGAGTGAGTGACTTTATCTGTTTAATATTTCTCTTTAATGAAAGGTTCGGTTTCATCAAACTTCACATGAACTGATTCCTCAACAATCCTTGTCTTTTTATTAAATGCTATATAATATTTAGAAGTACAAAAATATTCTTTAAATATTCCATCATCTTCCCTTATATCAAACTTACCAAAGTTTTACTTAGTATTAAAGATATATACCATCCATCCAAAAACATTAATGTACTTTACTTTAGGTTTTCTATTATTCCAAAGTTCATAAGGTGTATTTTGGAAAATAGGTCAGATTAGAAATCTATTAAGGATATAACAAGTTGTACATACATATTATTACCAAAAAAAGTTAGGAATATTTTATCCATTTAGCACAGTTTTTTCTATTCCTTAAATAATTCTATTTCTTCATTCAACAATTCCATTTTTTGAGGTTTTCATGGTGCAGAGAAGGTGTTCTTAATACCTAAATTTGAGAAAAAAGTATTTAATTCTTGAATCTCAAATTCAACACCATGATCACCTATGTATTAAATTATTTTAAATCTTTTTTTAAATTTTGAACAATTTTAAAAAATAAAAAATAGAAAAAACTCCACTTTTGAGTTTTATAAATTATTCCTAAGTAAATCTAGTAGAATAATCTACTAAAAAATACACATATAATTTCTCATCCCAACTTTCTACTATTGATGGAACCAAAAAATCATGATGGATATGTTCTTAATGTTTAGATTTAGCAATTTTGTTAATATATTTGAAGAAATATTCACACTTCTTTCCATGTTGGCATGCATCACATAATCTAACATTTTCAAACATAAGGCTAGGAAAATCAGAAACAAGATGTTTCTTATAAAATGTTTTGTAAATCATAATTATTACATTGTCAAAGATTTATATGCCAACTCCATGATTTATTTGTCTTATCAGTTAGAAAACAAACTTTTTTTACACGAGGAATTGAAATCCAAGGTATATATATTATCAGTTCTAGGTTCTCTAAAATTAATTACCTTATATTTAAACACATAATAACTTTTTTAGAAAAATAAACATAAAATCTATCATCACAAATTTGAGAAATAATTATTAGATTGTGAATCAACCCTTTTACATATAGTGATTTTTTGATAGATATGATCATTGGATCTCCAACACTTCCCACTCTATTTAATTTTCCTTTTTCATTGTCACCAAAAGTTACAAGACCTCCATTCATTTGATTCAGTGTGTGAATGTTATTTCGATATCTACTCGTATTCCTTGAGAATCCACTATCTATATGCCAAATAGAATTTTTTTTCTTTTTTCCTTTTACCTTATCTTTCTCATACATGAAGCATATATCTTCTTTTTTGATTTAATACTTTCATTTCTAAATCTGATTTTGCAGAGCATCTAGATTCTTTTGAATCACATCATGTTTCTTTCATTATTCTTTTTTCTTTATGTTCATAATTAGAATCTTTCGAATATCACATATCTATCTTTCTCTTTTCATCTGTTAGATGAGGGAAATCTGGTCTAATATAACCGAATTTAATACATTCTCAGTATCTATCTTCTATTGACCATCTCTTGTCCTTCATGAAGAATTTTATGAGCCCTATATTATTTTTATAAAACTTGCTAAATTTTTTGTCTAACTAAGCCTGTTTAATTTCATAATTAGACAAACCAGAATTCTTCTCATTTTTCTCTTCTTGTTTCATTTTTTCTGTTTGGCTTCTGAGATATTACTTTTGTATAGTGTTCTCCTTTTTCAAAATTATTCTACGATCTTTATATTTATCTTTTATTTCATCTTAAAACATCATATATGTCAAAATTAATAATTTCATTTTCAGATCTTTGATATGTGATGATTGCTGGATAACAGTAGATATACCAATCCATTTAAAAGGTAGCACTCTCTCTAATTTCAAAGCATGATAAGATTTTTTTAATGGGATCTCAAAAGGGTGTGATATTTTTGATAATTTTCTATAATCCTTCTATTTATATGAGTTTTTATTTCTCCATTAAACATACTAAATATGTCAAATTTCAGTTTATCTATAGCACATATCTTTTTTCTTACATTATCTGTTACTTCATAGGAAAATGATATAGTGTTCTCCAATATATAATAAGTAATACATTGTGAGACACGATTGAATTCAACTATTATAAGACCATAGATAATATCACTCACAACTTTGGTGTTCATATAATATTCATCTTCAGTTACAGCATCCCACGTTTCTGGTTTCTCATGAATCTTATAGGGAGTAATAAGCTTCAAATAAACACTAAATCCAATATTTTTAAAATAAATTATCATCCATAATTTTTATAATGCATAATTTTAACCAATGAAGTATGGAGCACAATCCATGGACATCCCTTTTCTTGGATCACCCCTTCCCATATTTTTATAGACCATTAAACTTTTAGATTACCATACCGTTATTCAAAGGTAACCCTCTAACACCAATTTTTAGGCTGGAATATACAATACAATGGGAGGGGGTGAATTGTTTTTTCCTAAAAAAATCATCTCTATTTCTGAATTTAAATGCCCTATTTTTATTAACATGGATACGCAGTCATTTTCCTTATGATATGAAAATATGCAGTGGATAAATAGAAATAAAGAACACAAATTTTTATAGTGTTTCAGGGCACAAATATCCCCTAGTCTACTCCACCAAAAGCTCTCTTTGTAATCTTGGTTAATTTCACAAGTCGGGTCCCCTTATCATAAGACCAAAATTCAAAAAACTGAGTATATGCAGTTGAAACCTTTACAATTAAGACTAAACACAATGTCTTATAGTTCTAAAGAGAAAATCGACTATCCATTACTTAGTCTGAGAAGTTGATACTCCACCACAACTGAGTATAACCAGCCAAAAATCAAATAAATGTGAATGATTTTTTATTTATTGAAATGTATTGATCTTCATAAATACAACAGAAGAAAACTGATAGTAAATGGGTATTATTTTTTAGGAAATAATATATTCGAAATTGAAAAAATATTAAGATATTTTGTTGAAAAAAAGATATTAGATTTAAAATCTGCACAAAAATAGAGCAGTCATAATTTTACAATTGAATAAGATAAAATGAGTATACCTCCAAAATGTAGTCCTTTAACAGAGTTGTTAGTTTTCTAAATCATTTTTAATAGAATTACAACAGGTAGTATTTTATTTCAATAAATTATAACATGTCTTTTAAAGATTTATTCTAAATGAATATATGGAGCAGACGACTTTCTTCAATATTCCAGTTCCAAAAAAAATTGACTGATTGGTCACAGAGATTCATTTTTCAATTAACTAGGAGAGTTGAACTTCCATTATAAATAGGAATTATTTTCTCTAATAAACCCATTCCATTAAAATAGTCAAAATGATCCTTAAATCACTATTTAATTCCGACTTGACTATTACAGCAATCTCATATTGATAATGATGCATAAAGAACTTCACAGTTTAGAATACAACATAGGGTTGAACTGTGTAACATAGGGTTCCTTTTTGTAGCTTAGGGTTCCTTTTTAATATGATTATCTTTACTTAATTTAGGGAATGATGTAGTGTAGGGATATTGATCTATAATCTTATCATTTTCAACATAAAATTCTAAACATAACATTGATGACCCATACATTCAAGTTTCCCAAATTTAGGGTTGTAAATAGTAAATCTATACTCTAACAGAGGGTTGATGATCCATATACTTGTCAATTTCTACATGTAGGGATGTTGTTCTAAATGAAAAAAATTAGCGTCGCATAGGGTTGATATTGTATGCAAACGTTATCTTTTTTAGTAAAATATATGGATGAAAATAGTATTTCCATAATCATTCTCGTAATGCTACAATCTTGTAAAAAAATATAAATTTCTGTGAAACACACTCAAAAACATTATTATAAAAGAACAAGGTTATTTGTGAACATAAAAATCATAAAAAATTATAGATTATTGTTGAGAAAATACATGTCCAACATATAATACAATAATGGATTTATCATGTAGTAGGATATAAAAAATAAATGGGAAGTGGTATAAATTTTCCATCAGGGACAAGTTCTAGGGCCACTAGGGACCTGCATGTGTATCACAAAGTGAAACTTCTATGGATGGTCCCCCATGCGGCTAGTTATCTACTTTATTTACCCATTATTGTCACTAGGTACAAAATGTTGAAACATTAGGGGCATGGTTGGGGTCTTCTCAATTCATTCATTTGACAAAAAACCAATATTTTAATGATTGGACCCCTTTGGATCTTTTGATAAAGGGACAAATGGTTGGCACTTTTTTAGATACCCCCTTATTTCCCCTCCATTTAACCCCCACAGGTCTTCCATTTATTCAATCATGAATCATCGGCATTTTTCATAATAGATTCTATCTAGATGGTTTCCCTTTTATCCAATGAATATTTTTGTCCAATTTTCATTTATTTTTATTTGATGATTTAAGGATTTGAGTTGTGATTTCAATGAGGAATTGTGGAATAAATTTTTAATGATAGTGAATTTGTGAGATATGTATAGATGATTCTTATAGATCTTGTATTATCATTTATGTGCATTGGTGGAGTTTTAGTACAAAACCTTGTGAGTATTTAATCGATTATAAATCATAGTAAATTGTAATTTTAAATTATCAAATGGTTGATATGTTTTCGTTTTTTGATGGGGTATATTTTTGGGGGATTTTGGTTGTTTGATTTGAGATTTAATGACTATTATAGTTTCATGATCAAGTTAGGTGGAATTTATATTACATAGTCTTTTGATTTTTTGGGTTTATAAAATATTCATATGAAATTTATTATTTTTCAATGAATATTTCATGAATGATTATCAGTGGCCCATTTTATGGATTTTTATGTCATGAGTGTTATTTATTAAATGTATTATCTTTCCCATTATAAATTTAATTTAAAGTGGGATTTGGTTTAAAATTAATCATTAATGTAAGATACTAATGTAATGAAATGGTTTTGAAAGGCCATTCAAAAAAAGGTGTGGTTATAAAATAAGAATTCATGTGTATTGTAAAGGATCATATAGTTAGTAAAGATGAAATATTGTTCCTTTTAAATGATTCAAAAAATAGGATTTTACTTGAATATTAATTAAAATTATTGAGGTTTAGTATTAGTACTTATTTTGGTTTTTTCTAATATAAGGGAAATGCACTATTTTCGACAGATTTTATGCTTTTATAGGGTTATTTTCGACTATTTATTTAATTATTATATAATATTAATTGGTACACATGCTATACATGGTTTCATTAGATCCAAAATGAATATTACCCTTGGGTGATGGGTTGGTTATATTGATTTTAGATGCTGGTCTTGTTTATTTTGGTGAAGGCCAAATGAACAATTAGATAGCCTTGGGAGTAGTGTGTGTCGTAGATATAAATAGTGTATTGAATGATAAGTTCACCATTATAATTTTATAAATTATTGCGATTCTAAATGGTTTATTTAGATTACTTATATCCTTGTAGGATATCTTCATGATTGATGTCAGCATGTGAGATGTGAGTAAGTTCATGTTTTTCTTCAACAAATAGATTGTGCCAAAAATATAAGTAGGTATCTTAGAAACAAGGAGATTCTTTGTAGGGTTATATATATATATATATATAAGGATTAAGATTTTTATTTCTCCAACCCTATTTTTGAGTGGAGGATAATGATATTCCATCTAAAATATCATTGATTAGTGTTATATGAGATCAAGAGACTGGGCATATATCCTAATAGGTGGAGTTATTTTTTATGTGAATCTTGATGGTTTATCATTACTTAAGGGAGTTGATGTCATTGATGAACTATAAGATTAATGTAAATATTTGGGATATTATTATTTAGTTTTGAGGTTAAACATATTGTTCATTTTCCTTATTTGGAAGGGTAAAGACCCGATTTTTTCCTTGTAAGACTTTGAAATACTTAAATATATATTTCAAGAGCTAGGCATGGAGAAGTAATATGATTCCAAATCCCAGTGTTCCCATAATTAATTTTATAAAAATATTTAATATTTTTAATATTTCTAGTTCCTGTCATTTTAAAAAAATGTGAGAACTATAAAATTGATGCTTCAATCGGAAGTATGAGATCATGGTTCTGTTTGGAATGCAATGTTTACCATAGTTGTTATCTATAATGGGTCAGTGTGAGGTATTCATATCCCTCTCTTATCCATGAAATGTTTTGTGAAATAATTAAATAAATAAGTAAATAATTGTTTCATTTTAACACAGTAGTTTATTTTATAAGAATATTTCAAGGGTGAATTGAACAGGATTAGCCTCACTATCCTGGAATCACCAGTGATTATATCCTTACTATTTATGTTGGCTAATATCATCAGATGATAATGAAACATCAGATCGGATCAGATCAGGATGTATTTAATTCAATGAAATATCTAGATTATTTTTGGATGCATTCATCATAAGTTAATGATCCCCAAGCCAGGTAGGGCTTGTCAATTGGTGATTTAATCCCATTGATTAATTGTTTTTAGAATATCCATCATTGTTCTTATATATGGACCATATTTTGACAATTTCATGTGCCTTATTATTGAAATATTTGTTTATTCCATTGTTTCTAACCTTAGTACACTATTCTAGATCATTTTACAAGAATTCTCTGAAAAAAAATTCATATAAACCTTTTATGTGATTTTTTCTCTTTTATTCATGGAGTTCATCATCAGTAGAAGCTCGTTGTCCTGCAATGATTTTTTTGTGTTGAACTGAGCCTTATAAGACCTTCAAAGCTATGAAAAAATCACGTGCAAGGAATGGATTGATGATCAAAGAAAAAATATATGTTTTTTGTGAGATGCAAAAGATCATTTTGATAATTTTAGAACAATAAATTTATAGAAGACGGATATGTGGTAAACCAAACATATTGAGAAACCCTCGTGAAAGAAAAATGGTTGATTCCTGATAAAATATGGTTGAACACCTTGATTTTCAGAGAGATCAAACTTTTAGGCTAGAGATAACATCACATCTGAAGTGGCTTGACAATATTCAAGAACAAGGATCAGATCTTGTTTTTTTAAAATCTAGACTACACACCTTTTAAAATGATGAATACATGATGTGTATCTCCCTTAGTGGTTCCAGATTGGGTTTTTGAAAACTTAATGATGACTATTTTTGTATTCCTCCTATAGTCTGTGTACCCCACACCTAGTTGGAAAACACATTTCGCAGATCACACTTGAAAGAACCCATGATGAAGTAAACATCTAGGTGCACAATTGTGTTGTTGGGTAGATATACATGAACATATCATAAGGGAAACTCCCCATGTGAGGAAACAAGCAGTGTATAGAGTACATGAACATGAGGTTAGTACACAGACATGTTGTCTGGTATAAAGACATGGCCAATATGACACAGCTTGATCCCAGTTAGCATAAAAATTCTATATAGTAAAACTATAAGTATTTTAATACTGCATTGGATGGGATCCATGTGTCAGACATTAACATGGTCATACAGTGGATCTAGAACACACCCCATGTGGGTACCCTCACATGTCGTATACCCCTTGATCACATCTGATGAAATATTAATCGTCCATATCTCCTTCATTTCAAAACATATTTTGTCTTGTGATTAGTCTATTTTAATTAGTTTTCAATGTATAATATTATGGATCCCTCTTTTATAGATTTTCAGATATGATGTCAATTATTCTAGGCATGACACGTGGTTAGGGAACACCAGATGATGGCAGTGATCGCACATGATTACCATAGACCTTTTAGATTGGTAAACTCTTGTAGGGATGGGTAGTAGAGTTCTTTGATGACCATTATAAGTGGTATACTCCAACAGGGATGGGCAGTGCGGTTCTTGAGGACCATTCAAAGTGATACCATCCAACGGGGCTGGGCAGTGGAGTTCCCTGGGGACCTTTCTTAGCAGTACCCTCCAACAGGGCTTAGCGGTGGAGTTTCTTGAGGAACAATATGAGAAGAACAATATATCAATGATGGGATATATATTTAGTCGATGATTACTTAGATGAACATACAAAAGAGATGTAATATAGAGTCCTCAATTCTTAATAGATTAGGCCCCCCATCAGCATGTGCAAAGGATGACTACTAAAACTATCGAACAGTACCCTCCAATAGGGCTGGGTAGTGGAGTTCTTCAATTACTATTAGAGTAGGGCCATCCTCATATATCAATTCATGGGTTACTTACCTATATCTTATGGCCACTCGTCTGTGCATCATAGTGACAAGGCGTGGAATGACATGGACGATTACTTCTAGAAAAACATGTGAGATGATGGGAATCATTGATGGACTTTTGGAACTATTGGATACTCTTATTTCTTGGATCATCTCTGAGATGGTGATCCCCTTAATTTATCATTTCTTATTCATTTGAGAAAGAGTATACATATATATATTCTTCTATATCCAAACCTTTTTTTGTTACTCCCTTTCTAGGAGAGGTAAAAATCCACATGGTCAGCCACATTCTTTTTTTAGCTTATCGTGGTTTGATGACTATATATTCCTACTATAAGTGGTGGAGACTCAATGTGTAGTTCATTTAGCCAATGTGTTGATACCATTGTGCTTGGTCATGGTTAAATTCACTCTTTTTTTTAGGTTTATCTATTGTCTTTGACTGTATCTTGCAGCCACTGCTTTTCATTTCCTATTGCATCGCTTCATACTCCACCCTTAAACATTCATGGTGTCCTACTTGGTATGTATATACTCACCCCTACATGGGATTTTTCCACATATCTCCTGTCTTATGCAGATTAAATATAGGTCAACCAAGACTACATAGGATCTTAAGAACACTTGGTACTTTGGATGGTGTATATTGGTCGTAGTTTTGGATTCAAGAGTATGATCTCTCAGCTATTTACATTTCCAATTTTTTAGGTTGTGACATATATATAATTGGGAATTTATTTTCCCCATTAATTTTCTGTTGTACATTCATAATATTTCACTCCATAGAGGTTATTCATTCTTGGATAACTTTATATATGTGATTCATAATTTTCACTTCCCCTATGTACTTTTTCATCTCGGTGGGTGTGTGTGTGCGTACATGTAATTAAGAAAAGGCCTCTCATGATTCATTATTATTTTCTTGATGGCCACCGACACTGGCCTATAGAGGCGGGCTTGGGGTAGTTGTAGCTCAAGCTTCAACTTGGGTCAGGTCATGACAGATTGGTATTAGAGAAATTTCAATCCTTGGGAAGTTATTTTGACTACTCCCCTTAAGGGGATTTGGATAGGTTTTTTGAAATCATGTAAAAGTTCCTCGAGTACATCTCTTAGGACATTAAGTCTAGTGATGGTGTAGGAGGCAATGTTTCCATTAAATGAGACCATGACTACATACTTTGAACTCAGAATATAGAGACATTAGTTTCCAGGATTAATGAAACATGCATCATATAAGATTGAGTCTTTGACCATCCTTCTTGATTCATATCCCATTGTTTTTATTTAAATATGTAATCTCATCTAACTATGCTATATATTGATAAATCTCATGATTCCACCATTTTGAGAGCCTTATTGGATAATATTTCTATGTCATGATGATGATCCAATGAGTGATGAGGCCTCAGTTCAGGGTACATCCCACGAACCATTGTTTTAGGTGGAAAGGTTTCAACACCTCTACCTATTGATTAGGAATTCAATCTAGTAGAGCATTCTGAGGATACAAACAGGCTTACATAACTCCATGAGTCCCATTAAAGAGGCCACAAGGTTCCTTAGTGATCTATATCCTTAACCAGCATAGTATTAGATATATTTGGTATTTGGTATCATCAGGATTATTCGGACACTATTGGATAAGTTGGTTTCACTGTTATGTATCCTTTTCTATGTAGTAGATAGTCATTTTTGGAACCTCATTACATAGATAAATGATGATTCAATGCCCTCATGGATTGACTTCCACAAGTTATTCCACAATGATTACTACACCTTCTACATGTACTCAATCTAGATTTAGAAACCTATGGAGCTATTTTAATGGGGGATTATGATGGATGAGTATACAGATAGGTTCAAAAACCTTACCAAGTACTCTATCAACCTAATCCATGGTGGTTATTTCTGAGAATATAAGTTTGAGAAGGGACTCTGTAGGGAGATACATCCCAACATAGAAAATTTTTTCATCCCCACCAATGATGGGGTGATGGAGAGGAACTAGTGATATAAATATTTCTATCTGAGGGACAACATGAATCTAGAGTTGGTAGCAGGCGTCATAGAGATAAGTTATCTTCGACAGGTAGTAGGTACCACTCAGTGTGATCATGGCACATGAAACCATTTTAGGTGTAGACGTAGGTTCATGGTCTTATGGATTAGAGGGAGGGGAGATAACTGGGGAATATTGTAGTGGGGTGGTGCTTCAGTTGTGATGGTCAATGTCACATATAGTGTGACTGCCTGACCATATGTTCCAAAAAGCACATAAAGATAGCTGATTGACCATCCTAGTAGAGGCATCACCGTGATATGAGATCTCTTAGGAGAGGTAGGGAAGTCTCATAGGAAGAGTAATTAGAATAGTTTTCGGAGGATCTATGGTTGGTGGACGACACTATGAGATCTTTCCACCACTACCATCGAGCATCCAACGTCAGGCTTAGGGTGCCGACATAGGGGCTGTAGAAAGGTGCAAGATTTGGATATCTATTATCCCACAGAACATGGAATGATTTGAGGTACAATATACACGATTTCTACTATTGTTTCAGTATTAGTAGTCATAGTTTCTATTAAATCCTTTAACACTATACTCTTAGTGCCATAGGCCGAGATCCAAGTTAAGGCTCTATCCCAAGAGCCTCTTAATGAGGGTCCTATTGGAAACACTTAATATGTATCTATTATCCACCAACAATGTAAGATATTGTTTTATGGGGAGAGGTTAACATGAGACCATTAGGTTATCAAGATGAAACCCTATGACATCATATTTGGTAAGGATTTTATATCCATAGTCCAAGCCCTAATTGTCTATCACCAGAGAATCCAGATGCATACACACTGATGGGTTGATATTATCCATATCTATCGAGAGAGTTCTCCTAGATAGACAAGTGGGTTCATTGAGTGGGATGTTACAACCCATCACCCATCAGTTAGTGAGTATAGACCTTGGTGCATCATGCTCTTCAGTCATATGGGGTCATTATTTTGTAGGGGATTATATGGATGTCTTCCCGCAAAAACGTTCATATACTACCTAGGAGGTGTGAGATTTATTTTTTCATCAATATTATCTTAGAACCACTATTATATCTTCTAAAACATATCATATGGAACCTACTGAGCTTTGGGATATATGGTTTCAGTTGGAGTACTTTCAAGATAATGTTTTCATCAGACCCATTATATCCCCCTAAGAAGCACCATTGTTGTTCATAAAAATTGTGTATGATATTTTGTTTCTATTTATATATTATCATCGCCTGAACTAGTACATGATAAAGAATATGTAGCCCTTATCAAGTATTGAGGAAATCTTTGACCAGTTTTGAGGCATAAGTTGGCTCTCAAAGACTGATATCAGGTCGGACTACAACTAATTATGGGTTCACAAAGCTGATATTCTAATTTGGTAATTCCAATTTCTATATATATACTATGAGTTCCAAATGATTATTTTGGTGTAATGAATCCCCCACCATTTTTATATCTTTTATGAACCTAGTATTCTATCCCTACTTATACTAGTTTTTTTCCTTCATTGATGACATACTAATATACTATTCAACAGAGGATGAGGATGAAAATCACATGACGATTGTCCAAGATCTTCTTAAATACCACCATCATTATGATAATCTCTCAAAGTTCTAGTTCTGGATTCATGAAGTTGGCATTCTATGACATTCCATTTCTAGGCATGGTTTAGTCTTGGAACCAGAAAAGATCAATGATTTGATTTCTTGGGATCCACCCAAGATCATGTCATAGGTATGGTGATTTACTGGATTTTATGGGCACAACAAGAGGTTTTTGGTAGAATTCTATATAAGTGAACACCCTTTGACCACCCTGAGGTGGAAAGCGAAGTTGTTTACTTAGTATGAGTAGTGAAAAAGGGCCTTTGTGGAGTTGAGGCTAATGCGGACATGTGATCCACTGTTGAGACTACCAGAGGAAGACTTAGGGTTCATACTGTATTAAGATACCTCGAGAGCTCGGTCCAGCTACATGTTGATGAAATGGTAGGTAGTTATTGCATACAAGTTGACACAATTGATTAAACCTGATAAAAACTTTGTGACACATGACATATATATGTAATAGATAATGTTCACCCCACGGATGGTGTAGAATGGCCTTTTGGGAGAGCACATTATGGTTTAATCAGACCGTCAGTGTCTCACATATGTCTTCAAATAGGGAGACTTGAAATTTATATAGTGAAGCTAGATGGTATTCCTGTAAAACTATGACATTGTTACAACCTAAACACCAGGGATGGTAAACATTGTAGAAGATTAACTTATTAGAAAGTCCCATGATCGCTTAGTGAAGGAGGCTTTAGAGAAGATATTATCTGTATAGCTGACCGTAGTAGAGTAAGAAGGTAAAAACTTTCTATAGTCGATGGTGTTAACTCCTCCACTTCTCGAGTATGTGATAATTTCCTATATAGGATACATCAACTGTGAGGTCTTATGTGACCAGATATAAACATGGTTATTACTTGAGATATATAATGAAAGAGGTAATCACATCATCTTGTTCTAGGGGTTGATTGTTGTTCGAGTCACAATGTTCAAGGAGGTGATGCATGAGTTACATAAATCTCCCCTACCATTACATCCTGGTGTGGGGAAGATGGAAAAAAGATATTCAGTGGCAGTTTTGGTGGTCTGGAATAAAACGAAGCGCAGTTAAGTGTGTCTCTCGGTGCATCACATATTAATAGGTGAAGGCCGAGCACAATTTTCAAGAAGATTTTGTGTAGCCCCTTGAGATCCTGGAGTTCATGTGGGATTTCATATACATGGACTATGTGATAGGTATTCCACACACCATAAAGGTCCATGAACTCATCTGGGTGATATTTGTCTGAATCCTGATGTAGAGACACTTCTGTGACATCAGTGAGAATATTATGATTGAGATTTTGGGAAAGTTGTCTGTATGAGAGATCATTTACCTTCATAGGGATCCCACAACGATTTTCTCTAATCATGACATTCAGTTTATGTCACGGTTGTGGGGATTCCTGATTGAGGGATTTGGGACCCAAGTGTCGATGAGTACAACCTACCTCCCCCATAATGATGGGTAGACTGAGAGCATTATCCATCTATTGTACGATATGTTGAGGTTTTTCATGTTATAATTTTTCTCATGGTGTGAGGATCACTTCCCCTTGATAAAGATAGTGTAAAACAATATCTACCACTCTACTATCAGTATGAAACCTTTTGAGGCCCTATACGGGAGACCCTATAGTTTACCCTTATGCTAGGCGGATATTGTTGAGACATATCTTGTGGGCCTAGAGTTGGTAAAATTGATTAAAGAGAATGTCTAGGATATATATGAGTGAATGAGGACAGCCTATACCATATTTAATTCTTTTCAAAATCACCATATTTTTTCCTTGGAGTTCGATAAGGTAGACCACATTTTCTAGAGAGTCTCCCAATGATGGGTATTTTCGAGGATCGGCCAGGGAGTCAAGATATCTATTAGGTTCATTAGGCTTTTCAAGATTGTGTAGAGGCTTGGTGAGGATACATACCACCTTTTCATACTCCCAAAGATGGAGAAGGATCATGGCATATTCCATGTGTCACAGATGAAGAGATATGTGCATGACCCCATGCACATCATCAACTAGGGAACGATGAACATTGAGGATGGAACCACAATTGTGGAGCACATGGTGACCATCGAGGATCGATAGGGGAGACCAATGTGTTGACAAACCACCCCTTGCTGTGTGTATTGTGGCAACATGTGAATGTGGAGGAGAGTTCCTATGAGCGGGATAACTAAGTGTGGTCTCAGTTTATTGAGTTGTTTGATTAGTTTTTTTCTTTATAGGAACAATATTAATGGGAATGATATAGAGAACCAATTTTTCCCTTTTAATATTTTTTAATGTTCACACATATATATATCCATAGCTGGATTCTGAGATGATATGTGATTTCAAGGCTTGATGTACCCAGAATTAATTTTATAAAAATATTAAACATATTTTATATTGTGCTCAATAAATTGATTAGTGAAAACATGATAAAACATAAAAGGAATATCATATAAAAAATCATAGATAGGATTAAGTCCATAATAAGGTGTTTAACCTAGGTGATACCTAAATTGGGGTGGTGTGGGGATTTTTAATCCCTCTCTTGTTGGAAGTATGTTTAGGGAATTAAATAATCAATCAATTAATTAATCTTTTAGTTTTAATGCGTCAATTTATTCTATAAGAATGCTAATATGGTTAATTGGATAGGGTTAGCCTCATAATCCAGGAATCTCTAATGACTCTCTTCTTCCTCCTATTGGAAAATCTCATCAAACAATGAAGAAACATCAAATTATACATATTTATATGATGTGAATGAAATGCCATCTCCCAACCATTTTCAGTTATGTTCTTCATCAGAGAATGATCCAAAATCTTGGTAGGAATAATCAGTTGGTCATATACACACTTTTATTAAAATATTTGACCAGATCCATCATTTTTCTTGGATCTATACCAATTTTGGATGATTTCATGCTCCCAAGTATAGAAATCTATTCTTATTCCTTTAGTTTCTAACCGTGGATCATTTTTCATGATTGTTGGATATAAAATCTCAGCCAATGATTGTTTAAGTTTTTTTATGGTGATTTTCTCATTTTTATTATTTTATTTTGTCATTGTTATGACCTTGATGACTCATTTAAACTTTTTCTGATGGTAATAAGCCTGATTAGACTCCCTAGAACTATAAATAAATCATGTACGAGGAGTGGATCGATGAACTAAGACAATATCTAGTTATTTTGTGAGATGAGGATTATAAATTTGATGATTTAAGATCATCAAATTTATAGTGAAAGGATATATGATTAAAAAACATATGATGAAACACCCATGAGAGAACATATCCTAATTCCTAGTGAATGAAAAGAGAAAATAGTGATTGTATGCTTGATCCACCTTTCTCGGCTAGAGATAGAATCTGAACTATGGAGGTGAGAGCAGAATGCAGGGGCGAGTATCAGATATGGAATTTTAGGAAGAATTGTGACCACATGTCATGTAAAAAGATGAACACATGACAAGCCACCCTTTAATGAAATGTTGGGTTTTGGAAAACATAAGGATGAAACAATGTGTAGTAATATAACACAACATGGAACCCTTCTAAAGTTGGAAAACACATGTGGAGGATCACACAGTTAGGAATCCATGGGGACGTAAATGGCTAGGTTCATGAATTTTTATGCCAGTACACATACACGACTAGGTCACACGAGTGGCACCCTGTGTGGGGAAACAATCCATGTACAAAATACACAGACATAAGGTCATTATACTTACGTAGGGTCTGATACACGAACATGACCAAAAAGACATGGAATATTCCCAGTTATCATAGAATCATCATGTAGTCCACTAACATGGAATGTACTACTACTTGGGATAGATGTTCTGTGTCCTCCTTGTACCCTACTAGGAGTTGGAGTCAGACCACATGATGTCTGGTTCCCCTCACATGTCGTCTAATTCTTGACCACTTTTCGGAAACTTCAATTGTTTGTATAATGTTTTTTAAACACGTATTATGACCAATTAGTAGCCTATACATAGTTTTTTCCATGTAGAACAAGATGGTTCCCTCTGTTTTGGATTTCTAGATACAATGTGAAATTTTCTTGGAAAAATTCCTATTTAATAAATGCTCGATGATTAAAAAGAACCCACAAGATCATCAGAGACATTTCTGAGTGGTATCCTCCAGTGGGATCGATTAGTGGAGTTCCTCAGTGACCATTATGTGTAGTACTATCCAACAAAAATGGGATGTAGAGTTCCTCAATGAAATGTTTGAAGGGTACCCTCTTGTAGGGATGGGTAGTGGAGTTCCTGGATGACCATTCCATGAGTTACCCTACAGTAGGGTTAGGTAATGGAGTTCATCAACATCCTTTCTGATTGTTACCCTCCATCTGGGATGGGAAGTGGAGTTCCTTGATGATTACTATGTTGAACATCCAGTGGAGTTTGGTATTAGAGTCCTCAATGGTTCCTATAGTTGGGTCCCCATCTGCATGGGCCCAAGACCTATACAAATACTATCGATTGGTAACCTCCAGCTGGGCTGGGATGTGAATTTCCTCATTGACTATTAAAGTGGGACCCTCTTGTTATTGCTGGGAATGGGACCTTAACTATAGTTTGGGGCCCTACACTGTAAGATATAGTGATGAGGAATAGCTGGACTTGGAAGGTTAGTTATGTGAATATGTGTGAGATGCTGTGAATCATTGATAGACATTTTAAACAATTTTCTACTCTTCTTGTTGGGTTGAGCTATGAGATAGAGATCCTATTACTCTCTCATTTGGTATTATTTTTTACTAATCATATATATATATATATATTCATTTTTATCCACACCTAGGATTTGGTTACTCTTACTCATGGAGAGGGGAAGATGCACAAGGTATTCCACATGCCTTCCTTATTTATTTTCTCATGGTTGGATGAGATTAATCTAATAATATAGGTGGAAAGGACTCAACAAGTAGTTCATTTAGACATCGTTCTTAGAATCTTGTGATTGGTTGATGTTAAATTCACTCTTTTATTGGGTTGAGATATTCTATTTGACTATATAATGAATGTACTATTTTTCCATTCTTGTCGTATCTCTTACTTCTAACACGTTCATATTTCAGGTTCCCTACATGGTATGCATTTACTCATTATTGTATGTGATTTAATCATATGTGTGATGTCTTTACTAGATGAATGAAATGTTGAATCTAACTATAAATGATACTATGGATACTAGTTGCTTTGGACTGCTTGTTGTGGTCATATATTGTGATTTAGAATTTGAGATCTCTTAAATGATCGCTTTAATTTTTTTGTCAGGTTGGTAAATATTTCAAGTTAGTTGTGTGTCTTTTTATTTTACTTGTTAGAAGTACTATTTTACTATTTTACTCCTTAGAGGTTATGCATGATTAGTTTACATTATAGATATGTTCCATCTTTTACTCTTTCCCCCAGCACTTTTACGTTGAGATAGATTTCTGGGAGCATACAGGTACATAGGAGAAGAACTCGATGAGTTAGATATGCCTTTAGTAGTATTCACCAGCCCCGAGCATACAATGGTGGGCTTGGGGTAGTTGATGCTTGAGCCCTATCTTGGGGAAGGACGTTACTAGAATCATCTAATCTGATATTTTCTCCTCTTCATGGGAATACAAACATTGGGCAGCGGATAATGGTTCACAAAAAGTATAGTTTCCATCCAATGGTAGTTTATAGGGTATTAATGAAATATTGCTAATTTAAATCATTATAATATCCCCCTAAGATATAACCATAGACACGAAATAGTATTTTTTGTTAGTCAGTGTGAGTTTTTATGCATGATATGATTTACTTGGGTGAAGTTGTAGAGCTAGAATTTTTTATAACAATAGAAACCCCGTATGATTAATCACGATATATGGGATTGACCTAGTAGTGATCAATTAAAAAAATTAAATTATTTCTATTGATGACAAGTAATATGATATGGGGAAAGGCTTGTGATTTGGGATAAGTTTTAGTTTTTGGTTGTCCTTATTCTTTATTTTTCACATTTTTTCCCAAATAATATTTTTTATGTGATTTTATGGTTATTCCCTATTTTATTACTCATTTTATTTCACAATAACATTCCTATTAAATTTACATTTAATGATTTATTTTATTAATGAGGAGTAACATGATCGGTGGGTTAGATGTGAATATGTTGTATGAGTTAAGTGGATGCCATAAGACCTCCTATGTTTACATTTTATGGTGTGAGATTGATATATGTATATCTCATTAGGTTATTAGGGTATATAAGCCATCAACCATTAGGGGGATGGGTCATATCATTAGTAAGGTATGTAAGGATTGAGCCTTTGAGGTTTATGTGTCTTTTAGTAGTGTGGGATCTTGTATGGTCACATGTACATGTTGTGTTATGTTTTGTGGTAGATGAGTATCGTTGATCAAAACATTAAATCTCCTAATATTTACCCAAACATAAATTTTATTATTAAAATAAAAATTATATTAAGGAAATAAAGAGACTAATATGAGTTTTTTGGAATCACCCCTAACTAAATACACAATATGGGGGTTTTTGTATTTTTATACATTCATATTTTATATTAAAAAAATATTTTTCTTGTTTTTTTATTCATAGATAAGGATGAGAAATGTTTTATTGTATAAGGAATCGGTATAAGATTCATTATGAGATGGGTTGGATACAAATGTTCCTTTTAATTACTAGTTATTATACACAAATTGTATCAGCTAACCTCTTTATCCATTATGAATTACCAAATATATAATTCTAGTATTACTAAATTTGGGTAGGTTATTTCATATATAATAATTACAGATTTTATATTATAGACTACAGAGGCCCTCACGTGTCACTATTTATTAGCTATAGGTTTTTTATTCGTCAATAACATAGATAGTCCGTGCAGAATATTTCATAAATATTGAAATGGACCATTATATTTCAAATTTTTGTAACAGTATCTCAACAAATGTTTAGTCCCTTACATATATAAGACAATATATAGGGTATAATTAGGTGAATATGAGCTCTACTAGAACCATTGACCATCCTCTCACTTGGAATTATATGTTAGTTGTTTAAAAAATGTATTAATTTATATGATTGGTTAGTAAACGGAATGTCACAAATTGAGATTTTATTAGAAGGAATATTAGGTATATTGGATTTATGCCTATGTGGCATATATTTTTTTAATACCCATGCTTCCATGGTATATCCAATGATGCGAGTTTTAACTCTAGGTAGAGCAAAGTGTTGGAACAAGAATCCCCATATGAGATACTTTAGAATCATGTTATATCATATGGCTTCAAAAATATAAAATTGAAAGGGTAATACATAGTGAGATTTTAATTATTAGTAAATTAATAGTTTTTCCAATTGGAGGTGATGTTTAAAATGTTTTCTTATTGTGTTTAATTATTAATTATTTAAAATTATAATCTATTATATTTTTCTTAAATAAATCATTACAGTGATCAAATTAAAATTAATCAAGTTATTTTATTTTATTATTTATTGATTATTATTTTAATCATATCCATTGGGTAAATTTTTTTGTTTTAAATTTTGATGCAAAATCTAGTTTTGATAATAAAACACATTCAGGTTCATGATGTGTCTGGATAATAGTTTGAATTTTATGGGGTTTTCAAATATGATGAATCTAGTTTTTAAAATGGATATAAAATTTATTTTAAAATTGATTTTGTTTTAAAATAAAATATTGGATATTTTATAGAGTTTTAGAGAATTGATATGTTGAAAAACACATTAATGAAAAGGGGTGTTTTTATCTATTTATGTGAGTTTCTATATACACAAAATCCCTTTAGTTTGGTTTTTCAAAGAATTCTTGTATATTTTACAAACATATTTTATGTATTTTTTGTTCTTTACATGGATAAACATGGGTTTTTGAATTTTTTTCTCATAATATACAAATTTTTTATAAATAGATATGTAATCGGGATCAGTAAAAATGAGGGGATGTGTTGATTGAGTGTCCAGATATGGGGATTGAGGTTTTCATGGGTTTTACAGAAGGATTGTGTTTTTCAGGTGATTCTTATGTTGAGGATAACCATTTGAGAAATCAATATTTATTAGATAAAATTTATATATAGAAGAAACATAAGACTATAATTTTTTTTGTTTCTTTTGTTTCTAGGATCAATGGGTATCATCCAATAATGTCTCAATGTTTTAATGGCCAATATGAGTTGGGTTCATTGGTGAGAGGAATTGGATTATTTTATATTTGGTGTAAAACAATGAGTAAAATGAAAATAAAACTAATGTAAATCAAGAAATATTGTGGGAGAGTCTCAAGGTTCAAGTAACAAGTATTTTTTTGGAATAGTGTGTTAGAGTTTTAGAGTCATGCATGGAGAGAGTGATTAGAGTTTAGGTAAAGAACATATTTTTTATATAATTAATTTATAAAAAATGTTGGTTATGATTTATTGTCAATTTTTTTTCATGAT
Source organism: Viscum album (assembly GCA_963277665.1). Lineage (NCBI taxonomy): Eukaryota > Viridiplantae > Streptophyta > Magnoliopsida > Santalales > Viscaceae > Viscum > Viscum album. Next base: position 1,861,048,220 of record OY728119.1, read on the forward strand.
TTCTCATGGATTTGAATAATTATTAGTGAATTATTGTATTAATTTTCATTATTATGTGTTAATAAACTATTTTAAGTGTAAGATCATCAAAATTGTTGAGGTTGTGTGGATTTATATGTTTTGATCCAAATTGATAAAATATTTTATATTAATGTATATAATGATTTGTATGATGTTTTAAAGTAAATATTTTTGGGAATAATTCTTAGGGTGAGTATCTAGCCAATTATAATTTGAAATGTACATTTGGTATCTAAAATATGAAATTGAGTACCTAGTCCACATCTACTATGTTCTAGTTGGAACATCCAAATGGGTCTTTCCTCTAGATGGGCTATGTGGTTGATAGATCCTTGCATTAGGAACCCAGTGGATTCACTGAGTACTTGCTAGAGTACCATTGAGTAATCAAAAAGAACAAATCTATTGTTTTAATAGTGGGGGGAGAACATAAATATTAATGTTATACAACTACTATTTGTTATTAAAAAATTTCTAATTACAAATCCAATTTTGTTGGATACAACACATATTTCCCATCCCTTGAACCCAATTCTTTTTTCTCGATCCACGTATGAATCATAAGTGCAGTTTATATAGGATCAATATTATTTTGTTTCCCTTTCTCCCAAAAATTACTTTTCTACCTTTTAATTACATTTATCTTGTTTCTTTATAGCTTTATTGTGTTATTCCACTATAGAATATTGGAATCTACTAGTAATTATGATTCAACCTTTTGGAGTGTATATAAAAGAATTGAAGAGCTTGGATTATCATCCTTATGAAACATTTTATTTGAGGTATTTCACCTATTGAGTATAAAAATTATTATTCCAAATTAGTAATATTTTTTTGAAATGATTAAATGGTTGTTGAGTTTATATTTATTAATGAGGTTGGTCGACAGGGACTCTCTAGGTGTTAAGATGAGTCTGGATGATTCGTATCTGTTCATGACCAATGTTCGTGTACTTTTTATTAATAATAATCTTCATAGTTTCATTATATTTTCTTGTCGTGATCATTGTTATTATTCTTGGAATGATGTATGGAATCATGTGATATGACCCCATAAAGTGGGATGAGCTTATATCATCCAAATAATCCACAAGTAATGTATAGTGTAAAAAATTGTTTCAGAGAAGAATATTTATTTAATGAGTGTTTGTGGTTTATTTATGGATGTTTGGGACATGATTTTGAAATTTTTATGTAATTTTGTTTTTCATTATTAATTTTATTTAAAAAAAATGTTTTAGTTCAATGTTAAATTTAAAATGAAAATTTTGAAACAATGAAATGGTATTTAATTTTTCCTATAAATGGAGGGGTATTTAAAATGATTTGTGGGAGTTGAAAAATGTACTAGAGTTAGTCATCTTTGCATGAATTGAAAATTAAAATGATTTAAAATTGGTATTTTTCACTTTTATTTTAATAAGAATAATTTAGGGATTATATTCATATTTTTTGGACTATTTAACCATATGTGGGTGTTGGAATCTGATGATTTTACACCATGAAAGTTGATATGATTACTATAATATAAGCCTCACGTGGAGGAAATATATTTAGAAGAAGGTGAAGGAGGTGGACTTGAAAAGTAAAAACACCAAAGGGTTCTACATGAGCAATATAATTTATTACTAACTGAAGGATAAATACACTTCAAAAATGTCAGCTAGTCGATTGAAATGGTGTTGAAAACATCCCACAAGGATTAGTCCACGTATACCATTCGTTATTGGGAAAAGGATTTTCAAAAACATAATACCCATTTGTAGAGACATTGGGAAACTCCTTACAATCATAAAACACATACTATAGAGAATATAATAGTTAAGGGCTTAGTATGATTTAAAATATTGGAATATATTACCCATGGAGTAAATATTGACATAAAAACATAGTTTTGTGATTGTTTGAAGATATAGTTTTATATTGAAATTATTCTGAACACCATCTATATTCCCACTTTATATGGGTTCCCAGACTATGTGTTCCCAACCATGCATGAAACGCCATGCATATTCTATTCCATGCACATCATTTTTTTGTACATCATTATTCATAGTGTAACATGCCCTTCCAATAACTTGATTTATAATGTTATTATCACCCATGTAGGAGTTCCATGAATTTGGGGTTCCTATAAAAGGACCCTACCTCCCATCTGATGATGGACTTCGCACTCAGAGCAGTAGAGTTAACATAGAGATCTAACCAACATGTCCATGTATACGACATGACTATACTTAAATTTATTTACATGTAAACAATCTAAGTATATGGGATATAAACTATGTTCTCAAGAAATACTAATTGGAGTTATTCCCGAAGTTCTAGACTACCTATGCACCATAACACTAGAGAAATTAGAAACCTGAGCACCACGATACCTAAGAAATAGGAAAACTCATATTTGGGAATCCTACGTGCCAATTTTCCTTGCCTATCATAATAGGGTTCCACTTTTCTGAGGATAATACCTATATGATATAGTTATTGGGAACCCACTTAACCCTAGTCCCATACCGGGGTTCCACCTCACCCAAGTCCCATAACATGGGATTCGTAATTGAAAAGTCCCCATACTAAGGTACCAATTCACCAAAATCCCTATCCTGGGTTTGCATCCCTACCATACATTAACATTGTAGAGATAGTCCTATTTGTTTCCTAATATCCCATGATTCATGATTATCATATATGTTTCCTTATATTCCTTGAGTTGAGATGCTCCTTATGGATGTCAGAAAACTACTTTCACCTAAATCCCCAACCATAGTAAACTAAAAAGCGCACATTCTGGGTATGTATCTCCCCCTCCCATTATAAGTTTCATATCACCTTGTAGACCTATTTATGAATTTTTGAATTATATAATACACACTCTTTACAATAAGATGTTAAACTATATGGAAAGGTAATGTAACATGACCTTAAACTATGAAACATGAACTATATGGGTTTTAATTTCTATTATATTGGTATATATAGGATTAATCTCCATCATTTAATCCAAACACCATTACCATCTCATATCCCACGTGAGAGAGGATACATCTAAAACAGGATGAAACATCATTTGTAATAAGCATAAGAAATCAATTACATTATTTGATGATTATTAGATGACATATGTAGTCATAAAAGGATAATTAATTATTCCATATGTAATGAGGATAATATACCCCATGTGATGAGAATAAGATCAAATATCCTTATTACTATTATTAGAATAATATTATCTATCCCCCTTATCATATGTCATAAGTATAATACTCCCACATGGAATGAAATGAGAAAGATGAAAAAAATTACTACAACGTATAAGCCCCAATTATAACCTCTATTATCTAGTTACCCAAAAAAATGAACCAAATTGTATTTTTTATGTTTAAATCCCACAAAAACCATTTTTAGTTACTATTATCCCATTAATACACTCCATATTACTTTAAGCAACATAGAAGTTCTCCCAAATGAATCATTTTAAATGAAACCACGATGGACCTTTTCAAATGGACATGAAAGGATGCTACGTCTCATTAAATGAAGGAGACCAATGTGTATTCTGATTCTAGTCACAAAATATTTATGATACTTGTTCTATGGGCTACATCCAAACTCCACTACACTTTCAACTTCTTATATATGAGTCAAATTCCACTATGGATGGAAATAAATTTAATATTTATAGCCAATATAGCTTCAAATTATAGAGTGATTAGACATATGAGTCGAATTAAATATAGTATAACTCCCATTCTCAGTATCTTATTTACATTATATGGGTTTTTAGTCAATCTCATGAGGGAAAACATTTTTAAAACTGTGAAGGATTCGTAAACATTTCATAACTAATTATGATAAATTCATATTGGCCATCAAAACCCTTTGAGTGATGATCTAACCTTGAATCATATTGACTAATATAGAACCTAAAGTGTCATTGGTATTCCCCTATGACCAAATTTCTTTTCAAAAATGATTCTTTTTGAAAAAAAATTCACATCCATGGCGTCACAGTAGAAATTAAATAGTGAAGCTAACCTAAATCCTTACATTGGAATGAAATATATTAACTATGAAATCATATTGTTTATACTTCCTGGATGATTTTTTTATTACCATTCAAAATCATCAGGGAATTATTTATGTTCACACCACATGAGACAAGGACTTTTATCCATCACTGGGAATCACCATACGACAATGGTTTTTTGAATGGAACTGATTTCTAAAACTACCTCAACACTAAAACATATACTCACACTATCACAATCCCAAAACCATAAATTTGAAATGATGAATCAATTAATGTTGGTGCACCTTAGTTAATAAAAAATTATAACTACATAGATATTGTAGAGACCCGAAGCTTATCGTACATGGACATTACATTACTTTTGCGGAATACTTAGTACATAACAAAAACACACACAAAAAGGATCGTAATAGTTTAGTGTCTTTGAAACTCGGAACGTAATCTTCTAATCATGGTGAAAGATCCTCAATATCTCCCATAAAGATCTTCCCTTTTTTTTACCTAAAACCATTCTTTATATCCTGGGGAAAAGAAAACATAAAAATGTGAGCTCAAATGCTCAGTAAGGTTAAACAAAAGAAAATCAATCACATCATATTCATAAGAACATAACTTTTGGAAATCTTAACCTGCAAAAGAGAGAATAATTTCATAACATGGGATAAATCATAGTAGTGAAATGAAATCCCAATAAGCATAACATAAAACATGAAACTTTGTGGCATACACACATAATCATAGAGAATCATTTCTTTTTAGTCAAGACTCATTTCCAAGACTATCTTAGTGGACAAAGTCCATTTCTGAATCGAGTGACCCTCGTTTCAGTCATGTTTCACTGAACCGGTATAACCTACCATTCCATCCATGTCTATCTCATGAGATATAAAATCTTTACCCAATGCATTGGAGGGAGATATAGGTCCCACCCATCTCATAATGATACCATTCTTATGTGTGCCACAAAATCATAAATCATACATCATTGCATAACCCATGTAATAAAAATGGGAATCTTAAACATCATGTCATCATAAAACAATTCATATACGATAAAGGAATTCATAAAAATAATTACATCACAACATAATCAAATCAATGTAATAATGGGGATAAAACAGAACCCTTTATTATCTTAGATGGAAAATAATTTTGATAAAACACTTGAACTTCATTCTTGAGGAAAATATCCTTTCTACTTCAAAAACATTTTCCTTTCTTAAAATGTCATACAATTTTAAACTAAAAGAAGTTGATTAAAAATAAACTTGAATACTTGTAAAGGAAGCTTCTTGGAAATAATGTTTTAAAAATCCATTCATGTCATATAAGTTAAAAAAACATTCTTCTCGTACTTTTGTCGGAAAGTCAAAAAGTACCTTGTACGAAAAACGACAAAAGATTCCTATCATATCCTTTACTAAAAACTCACCGAAGGGTAAAATTGGATTTAAAAAATTGTAGGTGGATGGAAATAAAATTACATATTGAAGAAACATGGATGTGTATGATAAAATACACCCCAGTAAATACCAAAGTATAAACAATCTCGGATAAAAATGAGATTGTGATATTTCCCTTACCTTAGGTCCGACTTGCTTTGTGAGTGTCCGAACCTCCTGTATATGATTTAAATCATGTTATTGACTTATTCCAGAATCATATTCATTGTTATTATATCATATATGGTCCACTTATGACTTTATATTACCCGTTCTTTAGTAAATTCATGTTAAAGTAGCGTTTTGGGTAAAATCCTCTCATTTGTCGTTTGTGTTTTTAACTTGTAATTATTCATATGATTACTTAGATCATTATTAATTAATTACAGAATATAAAACATGATTTATATATATATATTCATAATACACATATATAATAAATCAGTAAATGGAAAGAAATACACCGTTCATGGAGACGGTAGTCCGTACGTACGCATGAACGCTGTTTTCGTTTCCTTATTGAATTGAATGGAATTAAGTAGATGACATACATATAAATACAAATAATTCCAGTATTATTAGGTCATATATTTAATTAGTACTTATTATATATACTTTATAATCATTCATGAATGGTCAATCATTGAGAATGAATCTCATCGCGTCGTGGAGACGGTAGTCCGTACGTACGCACGAGCGATGATATCGTTCCCATGGTCGTGGAATTGTGTTGAAGTGTATGTATACTATTTCAGTATCAATATCACGTTATAATAATCATATATAGTTACTCATTACACCATTATACCCATCCTTGTAAGGTGGTGGTGGAAAATAGATTACACCACGGCGTGGAGACGGTATTCCGTACGTACGCACGCGCGGTGATTTCCTTTTTCCGTAGGATGGATAGAAGGTTAATTAGAGTTGTTTCATATTTATAATAACATATCAGTATATAAGAAATACTGATGTTATTACTTTATCATGAAACAACTAAAGAAGAAGAAGTTGAAGAAGAAAGAAATTGAAAAAGATCGGTAATGGATATTACCTCTTTTTGACGCGCCTTTTTTAGCCTCCACTTAAACAAATAAGGATGGTCTTTGAAGAAGACCAGGACCTCTATAATGATACTAGGGAAGTGGAGAAGGGATTTTGGCAGGGTTTGGCCGAGGTTGAGTGCTCAAATTGGTGTGAGGAGGAGGGGGAGGAGGTGCCCTTTTATAAGGGAGGAGAGGGGCACCTTAGGAATATCTCAAAATATTATTTTATATTAAAGTAAAAATCGGTTTATAATGGTTCCAAAGGGTCTTATTTAGAATCTAAAGTTGGGATGGGTCGAAATCCTATCATCCAATAGGATTTAGACAAGTTTAGGGTATTATTTTAACCTTATCAATTAGATTTAACTCTAAGTTAAATAATTTAACTTTTACCATGTCTTTTTATTTTCTTACACTATATGGTTAATACACTTACTATAACATGCCAAAAGAAACCCATATTATTTATTATTAATATATATATCCTTAGCTTAGTCATTTGGTCGAACCTTAGATTTTTAGGAATAAAATAACAATTAATAATATAATATTTGATTTAAAAACTATTTTGTGTCAATTTTGACACTATTTGATTTATGATTTTTGTGAAAGTCATAAAAGAATTATATGTTCTAACCAAGTAGATTAAATCAACACTAATATATCATAGTAACCTATAAAATTAGTGTAATTCATAAAAATTCTCAAATTACATTTATTTTGGTGTTTATATCATCAATTATGTCAATATTTCATTAATAAGATAATTACTGCATCATCTTTGTGTCATAAATAAATTAAATTATTTGATGTCTAAAAATTACAAATAAAATACCATCATGTAGGAAATATTTTTATCTTTCTAATGAATATTTACAATCTAATTTAGCTTATTTACAACCCTATATTAAAAATGTTTTAGTAAATATACTTTGATTTTAACTCTTTAAACTCTTGTTTGAATTAAATAATAATAAATGTCCTAATCTAATCCAAGTGGGCCTAAATGATAATATTTTACACTTAAGGTTGTTTTTGGTCGAGATACACTTGTCCAATAGAATTAGGACATGTGTTAGGGTAATATTAATACCATTCCTACCCTTAATTACCCTATTTACTTTTAACCGTGGTAAATAAAAGTAAAAAGTTACTATTCACCAAAAATTATTTTCATCTCATTGAACCACATTTTACTTACTGACATCAACCGTGTCTCTCGGATTATTGAAATTCCATTCATAGAAGTGGTAAAATTAAGTTTTATGAAAAATTCAGTTTTTTAACTACCACTTAGTAGTTTCACTATTCATCAAAAATTGATGTTTTTCAGAAAAATGCCAAAATTTCATCCTAAGCTATATTTCATATTCCGAATTCAAAAATAAAGTCTATTTTACCAAATTCATAACCTAGATGTTGAATTAATTAATTTTATAATTAAATCCCGCTGTTAAAACAAATAGCGTGTTTTTAAGAAACAATATCTATCAAAAGATTGACACTTGATTATGTCTGGTTTAAATGTGAAATTACATTCAATGACCAACACTGTATTAAATTGTAAAAATATTTTCTAAATATACTTCAAAACCACTCAAATTAATAATTTATCACTATTAATTATTTCGATTAAAAAAGTTGTTTTTAATTATAATTTAGTAATTTTCACTATTCATCAGAATATGAAAGTTATCCGAAAAGTACCAAAATTTCACCTTAGGCTAAATTCAATACTCCGAATCCAAAAATGAAGTCCATTTTGAGAGATAAAATTTCTAAAATTTAAAAAGTGGTTATTACTATTCATAACGGCTAGTTTTAATAATATTTTAATAGCATATCATTGTTTCGTGAAACTCAATATTGCGTACTACACACGCTATCGAGGAAGGTTGCGATTGCGTGTAATGCAAGGTAAGTCAAAGATGCATGTTGTGCAAGCTCCTTTTTGTGTAGCGTACAACACAAGACATTAATAAAATTAAAAAGAATATTTTTTATAAAATCTCGGGCTGTTACATTCTACCCCCCTTAAAATGAATTTCGTCCTCGAAATTCGTCGGGGTTATAAATGGTTTACTATTCGAAAGTTTATTTAATAGAAACCCACATCGTAAAAAGGAATATCAAAACCAATCTTTAAAAACAAAAGTATGAAACTTAACGGTTACCCAAATAAACTAATCACTGGGTTTCCACATAGGTGAAAATATGGATATGGAAGAGAAATCTAACCATCATGTTCTGATGGAGAGTGGTAGAGAACATGGCTATGGAAAAGCCAGTAATCACAAAGCCATAAATTTGTGACGATCTAAGGTACCATCTGATTCATCAGATATAAGATCACTAGGAAAACATTTTTGGTTTTCAAGATCGTTTCCCTAAAGTTAATGAATTTGAATTAGAATAAATACTTACTCTATGTTGGTACAACCTCACTGTTGTTCGTGCCTTTAACAATTTCCACTTAATCTCTTAAATAAATGAAGTTGAATTTGTTATTCGTGAATTGTTAGCAGATCATGTGATAGAATGACGGGTCATTCCATCTGTCTCAAAAGGTTAGGAAAATTTATATACATAAGTCGATTTATAGTGAGATTAATCATATATGGTTCCTAAAATGGACTTATACTTTATATATCATACTGCTTAATATAATAAAACTAGTTTCTACTAAATAGGGACTTCCTGTAGGCCAGTGGTAGGCGATAAAGGCCAGTCGTACTTCGGTTGTGGGTTCGATTCCCACAGCCTTGTCCGGCGCGATGGGTTGTCGCCCGTTCTGCAGGTTGTCCTTTTTCTAAAACTATATTACTATAACATCCCATTGAAAAAAAACTTATATCCTTAAACAATACTAACTTATATCCAACATAATCCATTCCAATCTTTAGGCTTATCCATAATACTGCAGTCCACTCTCATAACATAGTGAAAACGATTACCAGAGATTTAACACCATCGTCAATCCCCATATATCATAAGATATGTTTTGTTGGTCACATTCCAAACATTCAAAGTCCTTAATCATGTATTGTCTTGAAAACCATAGGGAAAACACGAATGCAGTTAAATGTTAACACTTTCCACATACCAAAATCCTCAAAATTTTATATACTCAAATCATGATATCACTTAGTCCTTATATCAATCATGAGCTCATGAATACTGTTAAACATTTAATTTTCTCCTTATCCCTTCATTATGCGCATATCATCTACATTCCAAAAATATCTGAATAACCTTTCATGGATACTGGTAACATTAATAAAACACTTTTAAAACTCAAGGAAAGAAAACAATGTAACAATCCTTAGATGTCTCTTTATTCCATAGTACCATGAGATTTCTTATACAACATTACACATGATAAACATGTAATCATTTCACTACATTCTTAAACCATTAACCGAGCTTCAACAATTCTTTCATCTCACATATCATTTGTAGTCTCTTCATCATCATCCACATAAATACTACCCATACGACCATACTGATTCTCTTCATGAGTCTTTCCCTTAGGGCATTGGTTTGCATAATGCCCATACATTCCACATTTAAAACACTTAACCATTTTTGATGTCGTAGCAATACCATTATCCTCATCCATGGTGTTAACTGAACCTTTTCCTTTGCACTTACTTGCTTTGTGACCTTCTTTTCCACACCCAAAGCATCTTCCAGTTCCCTTGAAACATTCTCCTTGATGCCTCTTCCCACATGATTTACATAGGGGAAAGTGAACTTTCTTTCCTCTATGATCATCATGAAACTCCATCTTTCTCTTATTAGCCGTGTCAGGAAACTTACCAAATTTTACTTTATTGATCATATTATGAGATTGCTGATTTGGCATAATAATGATGTTTGGACTTCCAAATCCCATTTCATTTGGTTGCTCATAAAGAATATCATTCCATTGTCCATAATATCCTCCATTATCGTGAATCATCTTGTTTCCAGCTATTTTCTAAAACCCAAAAAGAATAGTGTGAGAGGAAAAATAATGCTAAGGAAAACAACATAGTAAAGGTGGAGTACCTTCAATATCTAACATCTTAGGTTTAATTCTATGATCTTTAGCGTAATTCTAGTACTATAACCTATACGTATACTTAACCTTAGAGACATCCCTAGACATACCTTAGAAATATCTCTAGGGATCTCACTAAAGTTCTCGCATCCTAGTTTCCAAAGGTTGACTAAAACTGTCCTCTGATACCAACTGTAGAGACCCGAAGCTTATCGTACATGGACATTACATTACTTTTGCGGAATACTTAGTACATAACAAAAACACACACAAAAAGGACCGTAATAGTTTAGTGTCTTTGGAAACTCGGAACGTAATCTTCTAATCGTGGTGAAAGATCCTCAATATCTCCCATAAAGATCTTCCCTTTTTTTACATAAAACCATTCTCTATATCCTGGGGAAAAGAAAACATAAAAGGGTGAGCTCAAATGCTCAGTAAGGGTAAACAAAAGAAAATCAATCACATCATATTCATAAGAACATAACTTTTGGAAATCTTAACCTGCAAAAGAGAGCATAATTTCATAACATGGGATAAATCATAGTAGTGAAATGAAATCCCAATAAGCATAACTTAAAACATGAAACTTTGTGGCATACACACATAATCATAGAGAATCATTTCTTGTTAGTCAAGACTCATTTCCAAGACTATCTTAGTGGAAAAAGTCCATTTCTGAATCGAGTGACCCTCGTTTCAGTCCTGTTTCACTGAACCGGTATAACCTACCATTCCAGCCATGTCTATCTCATGAGATATAAAATCTTTACCCAATGAATTGGAGGGAGATATAGGTCCCACCCATCTCATAATTATACCATTCTTATGTGTGCCACAAAATCATAAATCATACATCATTGCATAACCCATGTAATAAAAATGGGAATCTTAAAGATCGTGTCATCATAAAACAATTCATATACGATAAAGGAATTCATAAAAATAATTCCATCACAACATAATCAAATCAATGTAATTATAGGGATAAAAACAGAACCCTTTATTATCTTAGATGAAAAATAATTTTGATAAAACACTTGAACTTCATTCTTGAGGAAAATATCGTTTCTACTTCAAAAAAATTTTCCTTTCTTAACATGTCATACAATTTTAAACTAAAAGAAGTTGATTAAAAATAAACTTGAAAACTTGTAAAGGAAGCTTCTTGGAAATAATGTTTTAAAAATCCATTCATTTCGTATAAGTTAAAGAAACATTCTTCTCGTACTTTTGTCGGAAAGTAAAAAAGTACCTTGTACGAAAAATGACAAAATATTCCATTCATATCCTTTACTAAAAACTCACCGAAGGGTAAAATTGGATTTAAAAAATTTTAGGTGGATGGAAATAAAATTACATATTGAAGAAACATGGATGTGGATGATAAAATACACCCCAGTAAATACCAAAGTATAAACAATCTCGGATAAAAATGAGATTGTGATATTTCCCTTACCTTAGGTCCGACTTGCTTTGTGAGTGTCTGAACCTCCTTTATAAGATTTAAATCATGTTATTGACTTATTCCAGAATCATATTAATTGTTATAATATCATATATGGTCCACTTATGACTTTATATTACCCGTTCTTTAGTAAATTCATGTTAAAGTAGCGTTTTGGGTAAAATCGTCTCATTTGTCGTTTGTGTTTTTAACTTGTAATTATTCATATGATTACTTAGATCATTATTACTTAATTACAGAATATAAAACATTATTTATATATATATATTCATAATACACATATATAATAAATCAGTAAATGGAAAGAAATACACCGTTCATGGAGACGGTAGTCCGTACATACGCATGAACGCTGTTTTCGTTTCCTTATTGAATTGAATGGAATTAAGTAGATGACATACATATAAATACAAATAATTCCAGTATTATTAGGTCATATATTTCATTATTACTTATTATATATACTTTATAATCATTCATGAATGGTCAATCATTGAGAATGAATCTCATCGCGTTGTGGAGACGGTAGTCCGTACGTACGCACGAGCGATGATATCGTTCCCATGGTCGTGGAATTGTGTTGAAGTGTATGTATACTATTTCAGTATCAATATCACTTTATAATAATCATATATAGTTACTCATTACACCATTATAACCATCCTTGTAAGGTGGTGGTGGAAAATAGATTACACCACGGCGTGCAGACGGTATTCCGTACGTACGCACGCGCGGTGATTTCCTTTTTTCCGTAGGATGGATAGAAGGTTAATTAGAGTTGTTTCATATTTATAATAACATATCAGTATATAAGAAATACTGATGTTATTACTTTATCATGAAACAACTAAAGAAGAAGAAGTTGAAGAAGAAAGAAATTGAAAAAGATCGGTAATGGATATTACCTCTTTTTGACGCGCCTTTTCTTAGCCTCCACTTAAAGAACTAAGGATGGTCTTTGAAGAAGACCAGGACCTCTATGATGATACTAGGGAAGTGGAGAATGGATTTTGGCAGGGTTTGGCCGAGATTTAGTGCTCAAATTGGTGTGAGGAGGAGGGAGAGGAGGTGCCCTTTTATAAGGGAGGAGAGGGGCACCTTAGAAATATCTCAAAATATTATTTTATATTAAAGTCAAAATAGGTTTATAATGGTTCCAAAGGGTCTTATTTCGAAGCTAAAGTGGGGATGGGTCTAAATCCTATCATCCAATAGGATTTATACAAGTTTAGGGTATTATTTTAACCTTATCAATTAGATTTAACTCTAAGTTAAATAATTTAACTTTTACCGTGTCTTTTTGTTTTCTTACACTATATGGTTAATACACTTACTATAACATGCCAAAAGAACCCCAAATTATTTATTATTAATATATATATCCTTATATAAGTCATTTGGCCGAGCCTTAGATTTTTAGGAATAAAATAACATTTAATAATATAATATTTGATTTAAAAACTATTTTGTGTCAATTTTTACACTATTTGATTTATGATTTTTGTGAAAGTCATAACAGAATTATCTGTTCTAAAAAAGTTGATAAAATCAACACTAATGTATCATAGTAACCTAGAAAGTTAGTGTAATTCATAAAAAGTCTCACAGTACATTTATTGTTTTGTTTATAACATCAATTATGTCAATATTTCATTAATAAGATAATTACTGCATCATCTTTGTGTCATAAATAAATTAAATTATTTGATGTCTAAAAATTACAAATAAAATACCATCATGTAGGAAATCTTTTTAGCTTTCTAATGAATATTTACAATCGAATTTAGCTTATGTAAAACCCTATATAAAAAATGTTTTAGTAAATATACTTTGATTTTAACTCTTTTAACTCTTCTTTGAATTAAATAATAATAAATGTCCTAATCTAATCCAAGTGGGCCTAAATGATAATATTTTACACTTAAGGTTGTTTTTGGTCAAGATACACTTTTCCAATAGAATTAGGTCATGTGTTAGGGTAATATTAATACCATTCTTACCCTTAATTACCCCATTTACTTTTAACCGTGGTAAATAAAAGTAAAAAGTTACTATTCACCAAAAATTATTTTCATCTCATTGAACCACATTATACTTACTGACATCAACCGTGTCTCTTGGATTTTTTAAATTCCATTCATAGAAGCGGTAAAATTATGTTTTATGAAAAATTCAGTTTTTTAACTACCACTTAGTAGTTTCACTATTCATCAAAAATTGATGTTTTTCAGAAAAATGCCAAAATTTCATCCTAAGCTATATTTCATATTCCGAATTCAAAAACTAAGTCTATTTTACCAAATTCATAACATATAAGTTGCATTAATTAATTTTATAATTAAATCCCGCTGTTAAAACAAATAGCGTGTTTTTAAGAAACAATATCTATCAAAAGATTTACACTTGATTAGGTCTGGTTTAAATGTGAAATTACATTCAATGACCAACATTGTATTAAATTGTAAAAATATATTCTAAATATACTTTAAAATCACTCAAATTAATAATTTATCACTATTAATTATTTCGATTAAAAAAATTGTTTTTAATTATAATTTAGTAATTTTCACTATTCATCAGAATATGAAAGTTATCCGAAAAGTACCAAAATTTCACCTTAGGCTAAATTCAATACTCCGAATCCAAAAATGAAGTCCATTTTGAGAGATAAAATTTCTAAAATTTAAAAAGTGGTTATTACTATTCATAACGGCTAGTTTTAATAATATTTTAATAGCATATCATTGTTTCGTAAAACTCAATATTGCGTACTACACACGCTATCGAGGAAGGTTGCGATTGCGTGTAATGCAAGGTAAGTCAAAGATGCATGTTGTGCAAGCTCCTTTTTGTGTAGCGTACCACACAAGACATTAATAAAATTAAAAAGTATATTTTTCATAAAATCTCGGGCTGTTACAGATATTCCATTATAATATAAAAAATCTCATGTAATGTTGGAAAAAACTTCATGAACAGGGTAACTGGGGGTCCGAATCCCCCTTATTAATATGAGAACACATCAAGAGTCTATATAGTACCCAAAACATTTTATGGTATGTTTTCATTAATTCATTCAATTCATATCCTATATTTCATAAAGAACTAAGTTCATTTGAAACAACACTTGGTTATTTAGTTTATAGTCATAGAATAGTCATTGAACTTAAATTTTCCACTTGTGTATTTTGAATTTTGAAAATCTGACATACACAGTTATGTTTAAGATAATATTTAGAGTCTGATAGAATTAAATTAATTTTTGGTGAATAGTAACATACCCTTATGAATGGTAACCTACCCTTATGAGTAGTAAATTAACCTTAGGAATAGTAATATGACTCTTATGAATGGTATCCACACCCATGAATGTCTAAATAAATTTTGGAACCTTAAAAATGAAGATGAATAATTTATGTGCATATTTTTTTGATTAAATAATGAATTTAGTTAAATATTTAATTATTCATATTTATAAAATTATTTTTGAAAAATGGAAGTCATTTTTGGATTCTACACTTTGGAAAATGGTTAAAGTGAATTTTTGGTATTTTTCTAAAATACATGAATTTTTTATGAAAAGTGAAATCCCATAATTTACAAAATAACCTAAATACACTAATCATAAAGTCATGTATGATGTGATGATAATGTAAGCCCAATTGATTCGGATTCACATGATAAAATTACTATTCTTGGTCATAGAATACTCATTATTCATTGTCTTGTGGAAAAATAATAGATTAATGAACATAATATAGGGAAATCCCCTCTCCCCTCCACTATAAAAACTGGCCCTCACTCCCTCTTCCTCCCACATCAATCAAGCTTCAATCCTTTCCTAAATTCAACCAAATACTCTTCCCAATCCCTCTCCCCACATCCAAGACCTCCTGGTCTCACAAAAAGGACAAAAAATGGCCTTAAAAAAGTTTCTCAAGGTGGAGTACACAAGAGGAAAACATCTCTTCTATTTTATTTCAATTTCTTTTAGAATGTCCCGTTCTTTTGTTCAATCTTCTCACCTATTCTCGTCCAAATTCCATGATAATTCTAGTAACTTACTTATACTAGATTTTTATTGTTCTAAAGAAATATTTCATCATAATCTCTCTCTTTTTCCCTTCCTTTTATACAATAAATGAAAACACTTTCTGAGATGTGTTTATTTATCACACACAAGGAAGATTGGTTTTCAATTTGCATTACTATCTTAAATAATGGTCATGAAATATTTTTAGTAGATGAACCAGATAATAATATATGTATTTTATCTTTTTTATCATTATGGAATCCTTAAACATTCATAATATGGAATAATTATACAAAACTAGTTTATTGTCACAAAACCGCCAAGCCAAATCCAAGCATTTATTTTTAACTCATCCGATGAGTCATCCCCTTGGTATATAACCAGAATCATTATAAAATCATTTATATCTATTTATTTTCATGAATAATTTTTATTTACAATTCTGCATGTTTAACCACATTTCAAACAGACATCCATTCATAAATACATGTAAACGGATCATGAAATTCAAAGAAGAAAATCCCACGAAAACAATAAAGTTAAATCTCTTAAACCCATCAAAAGGCCATTAGTGAACCTAATAATGTTATAAAATGTCAATTAAATGCTCACAAGGTTCTGGAATTATTAATTAATAATGATAAATTTGATTATTCATATCGTAAAGAACAATCAAGAACACCTTCAAGCATAAGGTATGGGATCCTCTCTCTCACTTTTTTCATGATTCTACCCTATGTTGTGCTCATTTATTTTTAATACCTAATTATTGGGTGTGTTTTTGCACCTCCCCAATACTTCCCTTATGATATATAAAAAATGGGATACCCCTTTACCTCTCATTAATCTATCACATGAACACTCTTTACCATACTGAAATGTTTGTTAGGGGTTTTCACATCTCACTTTCAATTCTGTGGGATTTCCATTGTCTGCCTCTTATTTCACATATATGGAATAGGTGTTCTTCCACTAGATATTAATTGTTATGATTCTCTATATATTCATGGTATTTTTATATTTATTTGGTGGTTATTTACATTTGTTCATACGACTCAATTCATTACAATGGGGTAACAAGCATTGTCTCAGTGTTCACTTCATTTTGACTTGCTTTGTATTGTGCACCTAATATTTCTTATATAGTGTAACTAATTCCCATTTTAGATTAATTTTCAATTGAAATTATATTCCATTTAAATTTCCATATTCTCATATCATGGATATGATAATTGTCTACTCTGTATACCATTTTACATATGGTGTTAATTTTGAATGTTGTTCTGAATGTGGAAATATTGATGAATTGGTATCCTCTGTTCTATACAGATAATGTAAAGGAATATTTATATTGTGTTGAATATATGTATATAGAATGCCTTGGACATGAAGAGGTGGGTGGGGCCCACTATTTCCCCTTGATGCATCGGTAGGTCTCCTGAGACAAATCAGTTTATGACAAACCCTTCGAGTTTGATTCCGAAAATCAGATGGGATCCTACCCACAAAACTAAAACATTTTAATGGTATTATGGTATCATGTTACAAATACAAGACATCCAATTAAGAATCATTCTATATTTTCATTATTATTTATTACTATCCATAAGTTCTTCACTATGACAAAATCAATGGATTCAGATTCATTCTCAGTTTATTAATGGTGTGAGTTTTTTATTTATTCACAATACCATAATGATTATGTCAAATTGTTTACAACTGAGTTATTATTGATTCATTCTTCCACTATTTGTAACCCTTATAGAGCATATGATCTCACCACTTTCATTTGTTACGTTTAATAGGTGATGAAGAGGAGATAATTTATTGAGTTCTTGTAGTTTTAGTTTTTAGTTATTGTTATGTATTGTATTTTGTAACCTTTTACAATGTAATTTTAAGTAAGACTATGTATCTAGTTTCTTCAAAACTACTAAACTGATCATTCCTTTGGGATTTTCACTCCTTTTAACCATTCCAATATTACATGTAATGCACCATCTTCAGTCTAGAGGGTCCGGGGTGTTACAGTTGGTATCTGAGGAAATTTGTTAGCAAACCTGTAAACTAGATTAGAAAATGAAGATTAAGGAACAAATCCATAAGGTATTATATGAGGACAACCATACAAGAACGTCCCTGTATTTTGGTAAGGAATAGATTATGTGGATTTTAAAAGAAATACATATTTGTCTAGATACGAGCAGGTATAGGTGGCTCTGGCACAAATGAACATAGGAGTGAATGCTTCGACAAGGAGTTTCAGGCTTGACCCGGGGTATCCTCATACACAAAAATAGGCCTTGTTGCAATCTTGGTTACAATACTCCTAGGGGATATGCTTAGGATAAATCGTATTTTCATTAAAATCCATTATGAAGGACTAAATAGTAAATTATTCCACAAAGAATCCATTTTTATGAATATGGGATTAGCCATGCATATGATCTCAATTTATGCTATGTATTTTGTTAAGCTAAGATTATACATTTTGATTCACACCCAAATCTATTGTGTGGCATTATTTAGAAATGGTGTCTAATAGAAAAGGGGAATCAATACATGTGGGCAATGTTGGGATCTCCCCACTGAGAAAGTCAATATTTTCAATGTTGGAGTAGATCAGATCATGACCATATTGGGACAACTTACTCAATTTGTAACGAATAACCATTCCACACATGTGTTGGATCGTTTCATGCTATAGAAGCCCCCATCTATCAGTGGGACTACCAATCCAGTGGTTGCTGAGCAGTTTATCATGTCTATTGAAATGATATTCATGAAATTAATATGCAATTAAAATGGAAATGCAGTACTGGTAGTATATTTTCTCAAGGGAAACGTTGATCACTGATGGTCTTTGATTCAGAATACCATAGAGAAAGAAAAAAATAGATGATATGGAATGTAGGGATTTTAAGGAAATATTATTTGAAAAATATTTCCCTCGTGAGCAATGAACTAAAATGAAGTGGAAATTCCTTGTCTTAAAGAAAAGGGAAGAAGATAGTGTTTTAGAGTATGAGGCTACCTTCACAAGGATAGCCAGGTATGTCGTAGATTACATACGTGACTCAGAAGACAAGATTGATCAATTCTTTAAAGGTATTAAGCCAAGTATTTGAAGGGCACTAACTTATCAAACATTTTCATCTTATGATGAAATTGTATCAAGTGCCATCAAAACAGATATGGAGTTTTCTAGATCAAATTTTTTCATGGGAAACCAATATAAAAGAGTTGTACTCTAACAACCTAGGTAAAGGTGAAGCACCAAAGAAGAACAAGGGAATGAGGATATTACCAATATGCGAGAACTGTGGAAAGATTCATCTCCTAAAATTCTTGAAATGAATGGGAGTCTGTAATAATTGTGGATAATAGGGGAACTTATCTAATTAATAGAAGGGGAAGAAACAATTTGATGATGTTCAATACTTCAATTGTAGAGAGATAAGACACTATGAAACTGAGTTTTATAAGCTCCAAGAAAACTTTCCTTAGAAAAGTCCAAGAGATCAAGGGAGAGATTAAGTGATTACATCCACAAAGTTTGAAGATCATGATGATGTGGTGTAAGGTACTTTAATTGTTTCTTTAAACATATCCCACACTTTATTTGATACCGGATCATCACATTCATTTATATCTTCCCAGTTTTCTATGAAAATTAGACAAGCCCGATTTTATTTAATAAAAGAGTTATCAGTAAAAACTACCAAGGGATGCATCATTGAAACAAAGGCATGTCAACTAGTCCACATCGTGACACAGAAAAGTTCTTTAGTTTCTAACCTTATCGTCATACCAATGATTGAATTTGATATAATTCTCGGTTTTAATTGGCTGTCAAACTATGATGCGAATAATTATTGCAAAAAAAGGGAAGTTACAATTTTTGAAAATGTTGTGGAATTTATTATCTTTAGAGTATAATCCTCTCCACCTGATTCTTATTTAGATCCACCCCAAGTACCTCTACTGAATGCAATACTTGGAGAGAAAGATAAACCAATATCTATAGGAGAGGAAATAAATTTTCAGATTAAAGATGTGCATATAGTGCAAGAATAAATTGATGTATTTCCATAGGATGTACCTGAACATCCTCTAGAGAGGGAAATTGAGTTTTCAATTGGCTTAATTCCTGGTGAAAGACTTATATCAATGACCCCATATAGAATGGACACTGTGGAGTTAGTTGAGCTAAAGAAACATCTAGATGACTTGAGTGACAAAGGAATTATTCGATCTAGTGTTTCTCCATGGGATCCCCAGTCATGTTTTTCATGGAGAAAGATGGATCCATGAGGCTATACATTGATTAGAGGGAAATAAATGATATTAAAATAAATAATAAGTATCTAATACCTTGGATTGATGATATATTTGATCAACTTCATGGAGCTCAATAATTTTTGAAGATAGACCTTTGGTCTAGATGTCATCAGTAGCATGTGAAGAAGGAAAATATTCCCAAGACAGCAATTCGAACCAGGTATGGACTTTACAAGTTTACAGTGATGCCTTTTGGACTGACTAACACAACCTCTATTTTCATTGATTTATTGAACATAGTTTTCAAGGAATATCTTGATAACATTTTGGTGGTATTCATCGATGATATCCTAGTATACTAAAAAAGAAATGAAGACCAAGAGAATCACTAACGGATTATTCTGAAAAATCTTAGATGAAATGAATTATATGGGAAGTATAGAATGTGTGAATTCTGTCTTCAATCAGTTTCTTTTCTCATCTATATTGTCTCTATGAATGGAATCCATGTTGATCCTACGAAGACAAAGGAAATCCATGATTGGCCCATGCCAACAAACTTAATTGAGGTATGCAGTTTTATTCTCTTAATAGGTTTCTATCAGCATTTCATTCAAAACATTTGCATGACTGGATAACCTGCTAACCAATATCACATGTAGAGGAGTTAGGTTTGTGTGGAAAAAAGAATGTATAGAATGCTTCAACGAATTGAAAATAAGACTAGTCAATGATCCAATTTTGACTCTTCCATCTAGAAATGAGGGATTTGTGATATTCAATGATGCATCAATGAATGGATTGGTTTGCGTCCTTATAACAAATGATAAAGTAATTTCCAATGCATCAATGTAGTTGAAGACTCATGGGAAAACTTTTCCAACACATGATCTTGAGTTAGCAGCTGTAACTATTGCTCTAAAAATATGGAGACATTATCATTGCGTTGAAAAATGTGAGATATACAAAGATAAAAAGAGTTTTAAATACATTTTCACACAAAAAGAACTCTACATTAGGAAAAGGAGATGGCTTGAGTTACTCAAAGACTACGATTGTTCAATACACTACCACCCAGGAAAGGAAAATAAGGTGGATGATACATTAAGCAAGGGAGATCAGGGACTCCTGACCCAAATGAGGATTGAAATAGATCCTATATTCATGGACTTACTGAAGATGGATATGGGAATTTTCAAGGAAGTGGAAATGTCATTCCTCTTTCAAATGATTTCTAAGCCATATTTATTAGAGATGATATAAATCTCTCAATCAGATTTTGAGAATCTGCACAACAAAATTATTGCTATTAAAGATGGGAGATTAGAAGGCTTCATGTATGAGGAAGGAGTTATGATGTTTGGGAAGAGGTTTTGTGTTCCATCAGTACCTGAGCTAATAATGGAACTGTTAGATGATGCTCATAGCTCAAATTTCTCTATACACCTAGGTAGCACAAAGATGTATTTATAACCTAAGGAACATTTTTGGTGGGATAATATGAAGTAGGGAATTGCTGACTATGTTTCAAGGTGTCTAATTTTTCAACAAGTTAAGGAAGAGAGAAAACATCTCAGAGGAGTGATGAACCCTCTACATATTCCTTTTGTTGAAGTGGGATAGTATTATAATGGATTTTTTCACTGATTTACCGAGGACACCTAGAAGGAATGATGAAATATGGGTAATTATTGATCATCTAAAAAAATCATCATATTTCATTCTTATAAGAAAGGATTTACGATTTGAGATCCTGGAAAGACGTTATATTAATTAAGTTATAAGACTTCATGGTGCACCTCTATCGATTGCGTCCAATCAAGATCATCAGTTTACATCAAAATTCTAGAAAAGTATCCAGAAGGCTTTGAATATAGAGTTTCGTATGAGTACGAATTATCACCCCCAGACTGACAGACAGTCTGAAAGGACTATTCAGACTCTGGAAGACATGAAAAGATCATGCTCTCTTGACTTCCAACGTATGTGGGATCAATATTTTATTTTGGTGGAATTTTCCTAGAAAATATTTTCTATTTTAGTATTAAAATTGCTCCATATGAAGCATTATATGGAAAGAGATGTCGAACTCCAACTTGTTTGGACAATGTTGGTAAGAGGAAACATATAGGCCCGGAACATATTGAAGAGACCATGGTAAAGGTGAAGACAATCCAAGCCCATATTAATGCAGACCAAAGTAGGTAGAAGATTTATGGTAAAAGTAGATAAAAGATTTGAAATTCAACGTGAGAGATCATGTCTTTCTAAAAGTATCTCCATGGAATGGTATCTTAAGGTCTGGTAAGAAAGGGAAATTGATCCCCATGTACATCGGACAATTTGAAATTATGGAATGAATCAGAGCTATTGATTACCATTTAGAAATGCCTCTATGTCTCTCCAAAGTTCTTAATGTGTTCCATGTGTCATTATTGAAGAAATACAGACAAGAAAAAATGTACGTACTCACCTATTAAGAAATAGAACTAGAACCGGATTTTCCATACTATGAAGAGCCAATCGAGATCCTTGACACAAGGGAACATGTATTGAGAAATCAGATGACTCGTCTAGTAAAGGTTATTTAGAAAAACCAGAACATGGAGGAAGAAAAATGGGAACTTGAGGATGTTATGAAGAAAAAACAACCCATATCTTTTTGGTGTGATTTATAAATAAAAAATTTCGAGGATGAAATTTTTGAGGGAGGGAATAATGTAGCACCCCAAACATTTTATTGTATGTATCACTTTAATACATTCAAGTCATAGCCTATATTTCATAAAGCAATGAGTTTCATTGAAACAACACTTGGTTATTTAGAATATAGTCATAGCCTATCCATTGAACTTAAATTTTCCACTTGTGTGTTTTGAATTTTGAAAATCTGACATACATGATTGTGTTTAGGATGATATTTAGAGTCTAATAGAATTAACTTAATTTTGGGTGAATAGTAACAAACGCTTATGAATATTACCCTAACCTTATGAATAGTAACTTACCCTTATGAATAGTAATATGACTATTATGAATTGTATCCACACCCATGAATGTATAAATAAATTTAGGCACTATAAAAATGATGATGAACAATTTAAGTGTTTAAATATTTCGATTAAATAATAATTTTAATTAAATATTTAATTATTCCTATTTTGAAAATTGTTTTTTAAAAATGGACATCATTTTTGGATTATAGACTTTGAATAATGGTTTGGGTGAATTTTGGTATTTTTTTGAAATACTTGAATTTTTTATGATTAATGGAATACCATAATTTACAAAATAAGCTAAATACACTGATAATAGAGTCTTGTATGATTTTATGCTAATGTAATCCTAATTGATTCGGATTCACATGATAAAATTACTATTCTTTGTCATGGAGGACTCACTATTCCTTCTTTTGAGGAGAAATAATAAAATAATGAATATAATATAGAGAAATCACCTCTCCCCTCCACTATATTAACCACGCCTCACCCCCTCTTCCTCCCACACCACTCAAGCTTTCAGACATTCATAAATTCTTCCAAATACTCTTCCCAAGACCTCTACCCATGTCCCAGACCTACTGGACTCACAAAAAGGACAAAAAAGCTTTAAGGAGATTCTCATGGAGGAGTACCCAATAAGTGAACCTCTATTCTCTTTTCTTTCAATTTATTCTACAACGTTTCATTTATTTGTTATTTCTCCTCACCTACCCAAATCCAGATTCCATGACAATTACAGTACATTACATGTAATGGATTTTAATTTTTCTAATGGAATATTTCATCATAATCTTTATCTTTTTCCCTTTCCTTTTATTCAATAAATGAAAACACCGTCAGAGATGTGTTAATTTATCACATTCAAGGAAAACATGTTTTCAATTTGCATTACTATATTCAATACTGGTCATAAAACCTTTTCATTGGTTTAAAGAGATCATAATACATGTATTTTATCTAGTTTAATGTTCTGGAATCCTTACACATTCATAATATGGAATAATAATACAAAAAAAGTTTATTATGCGCAAAACTGCCAAGCCAAATCCAAGCGTTTATTTTTAACTCTTTAAATGAGTCATCCTCATGGTATATAACCAGAATCATTATGAGATAATTTATATCTCTATAATTTCACTAATAATATATATTTCCAATTCTAGATGTTTAACCACATTTCAAACAAGCATCCATTCATGAATATAAGTAAACAGATCATGAAAACCAAAGAAGAAAATGGCACCAAAAAAATTAAATTGAATCTCTTAAAAACAAACAAGGCAATTGATGAACATAATAATGCTATAAAATGAAAATTACATGTTCATGAGGTTTTGGAATTTTTATTTAATGAAGCTAATATTGATTATTCTGGTCATTATGGACAATCAAGAACACCTTCAAGCATAAGGTAAGGGATCCACTCTCTCACTTTGGTTCAATAATCTACCCTATATTGTGCACTTTAATTTTTAATACCTAATGATGGGGTATGTTTTTCACCTCCCCCATAATTCCCTTATGATATATAAATAATGGGATACCCATTTACCTCTCATTAAGCACTCACAAGAACACTTGTTACCAGGCCGAAATGTTTGTAAAGGGTTTTCTCATCTGACTTTCAATTCTGTGGGATTTCCATTATTCGTCACTTATTTCTTATATGTGGTATAGGTTTACTTCTATTTGATATATATTATCATGATTCTCTTAATATTCATGGTATTATATGATTCATTTTGTGGTTATTAAATTTATTTCATATGACTCAATTGATTACAACGTGGTAATGAGCTTTGTCTCAATTTTCACTTCATTGTGACTTGCTTAGTATTGTGCACCTACTCATTCTTGTGTGTTGTACCTACTGGCCATTTGAGATTAATTTTCAATTGAAATTATATTCCATTTAAATTTCCTTATTCTAGAATCATGTATATGATTATTGTATAAGTTTTATATTATTTTACATAATGTTTCTATTTTGAATGTTGTTTTGACTATGTAAATATTGATGAATCCATATCCTCTATTCTATATGGATAATGAAAAGGAATATTTCAATTGTTTTAAATCTCTGTATAAAGAATAATTTGGAAATGAAGTGGAGGGTGGTTCCCACTAAAGCCCCTTTATGCATCGGTAAGTCTCATGAGACAAATCAGTTGGCGACTAACACTTCGAGTTTTTTACCAAAAATCAGACGGGTTCCTACCCACATAACAAACTATTTTTATGGTTTTACGGTATCTTATACCAGATACATGACGTCAAATTAATAAACATTATCTATATTCATTATTATTTATAACTATCCACGAGGTTTTCAGTATGAAAAAATCAATGGATTCAATTTCATTCTTAGTTTATTAATGGCATGAGTTTTTCATTTATTCACCATGAAATTTTGATTAAGTCGAATTGTTTACAATTCAATTATTATTGATTCATGTTTCCACTATTTGTGACCCTTACTGAGCATTTTATCTCACCCCTTTTATTTTTTTAATTTCAATAGGTGATGAAGATGAGATAATTTATTGAGTTCTTGTGGATGCAATTTTTAGTTTTTGTTATGTATTGTATTTTGTAACCTTTTCTATTGTAATTTGTGCTACGTATATGTATCTAGTTTCTTCAAGACTACTAAAATAATCATTCCTTTTGGATTTTAATTCCATCTAACCATTCCAATATAACATGTATTGCATCAGCTCTAGTCTAGAGGGGTCGGGGTGTTACAGTCTCACCCTAGAGAAAGGTAATAATTACATTCCTTCTATTAAAATGGTCTAGGGGAATGTCCACCATATCCATCTAACAATCCAATATATTTTTATGAGGTATCATATTTACTATGTTCATCGAAACCAATGTGTAACCCCAATTCTCTATGATGCTTTAGAGAATGTTTTCAGAGACCATACCATCCAATTTTGGGCATCGAAAAGGCTAGTACATTTGGATCATGAAACCATTGAAACTCAATAGAATACCTAAGTCCATTATTCTACATACACTAATAATCACATTGATGTAAACCCCATTTATTTTAAAATAATACTTGGTGTTGGCGCCAAAAATATGGCCCGAAAGGAAGGAATGAAAAAGACAGCCGGCGTGCTGCATCGCGAAGCACAGCCGCGAAGCACAGCCGCGAAGCCCCTCCGCGAAGCGCCCCAGCCCTGACGGCGCCGCGAAGCACCAGAGGCGGTGATCCTCCGCGAGCGCGTTTGACGTTCACGAGACGCCGCGAAGCACCAGAGGCGGTGATCCTCCGCGAGCGCGTTTGACGTTCGCGAGCCGCCGCGAAGCACCTGAGGCGGTGATCCTCCGCGAGCGCGTTTGACGTTCGCGAGCGCGCCGCGAAGCTCCAGAGGCGGCGCGCGAGCCCTGCTTCGCGGCGCCCCTTCCCTATAAATACTCGACTCCCCCTGAGTCCACGGGACGGACAATCCGACCTTTCGGCTTCTCCTCTCCCGAATCGCGAAGCAAGCTTTGCCCCGGGAATCATGAGCTCCGCGAGGTATTTCTACTTCGCGAGACGACTCTGATTTGTTTCGTCCTGAGCCCCTCTTCCGAGAGGGATGCCCTTCGCGAAGCCCAAGGGCGTTCGCAAAGGAAGGGGATTCCCAAGGGAACCCGGGCAGCCGCGGAGCACTCGTGCTTCGCGAAACACCCAACCCATGCTAGTAATCCCTATGCCAAGGCAGGATAACTATGCATCGCGAAGAATTGCTTGGCAGGACCCTGCTTCGCGAACCACTCCTTCGCGAGGCAGTGCTCCGCGAACACTGTTCCACTTCGCGAAGCACCTCCCACTTCCACCTATGCCCCATGCTAAGGCCAAGGCACCCCACTTCGCAAAGCACACTCCTTTGCTTAGCGATTCCTCCTTCCGTGCGACCCTCCAGGTTTGCACGATGTGATTTCAAAGTCCCATGGACAACACCTCCCGTAGCGTTGCTTCGCCCAATGCTCCTTCACATAGGCACGCTAACGGCTATTGCTTCTTCGCATAGCCACGCTAACGTGGACCCCTCGATGGTTCCTCCCGCGACCCCCCTTTACCATGGCCTTACCGACACCTTCCCTTCCCCAAGGACCAGAGGGTACCGGTTATGTAAGCCCTAGGGGTGTGGAGTGAACCCACCTCGTCCGAGCTGCAGGACGTTAAACTGCCAAGCACCGCGTCCCCAACACATGACGTTAAACTGTGACCCAACCTCGTCTCCCTCACGAAGGGTCCCCCCAGCTCGAGCATTCATTACACCGCTCGTCTCCACGGGAATGGAACTCTTCCGCACATGGAATGAGATCCTCCTTGTCGGAGTGGTGTATGTTCGCAGGGGAAGGGTCGCCTCAGAGCGTAAATCCCTAACCTTTGGTACGGATGATTGCACCCGCGCATCTCGGTACTTCCCCACTACCAAGGTCAGTGGAGGACGTGATAGGGAACGAGGCACCTCCCATTGTCGGACCAAGGTCCATCTTCCCCGCGCTTTGTCGCGCCATGGGCCTCCATCCTGGAGTAAGTCCCAACACCATGGGCCGCTCAACGCGTAAGCCCCATTTCGCTTCTCACGGACGCACCCTTCGCGACGTGATCGTCAGGTCCTTGCAACCTCTTGTTTCTCACACCGAGCATGACTCACGTGGGCTTAGAGTGAGCACCGACCCTGACAAAACAATCCGAACTACGAGGACTTTGATCCGTGTCAAGGCATGGTACGTAGGAAGCCTCCACGAGGTTCAAGCCCACCATCAGTGGACCAAGGTCTACTCCCCATCCGAACTACGAGGACTTTGATCCGTGTCAAGGCATGGTACGTAGGAAGCCTCCACGAGGTTCAAGCCCACCATCAGTGGACCAAGGTCTACTCCCCATCCGAACTACGAGGACTTTGATCCGTGTCAAGGCATGGTATGTAGGAAGCCTCCACGAGGTTCAAGCCCACCATCAGTGGACCAAGGTCTACTCCCCATCCGAACTACGAGGACTTTGATCCGTGTCAAGGCATGGTACGTAGGAAGCCTCCACGAGGTTCAAGCCCACCATCAGTGGACCAAGGTCTGCTTCCCATCCGAACTACGAGGACTTTGATCCGTGTCAAGGCATGGTACGTAGGAAGCCTCCACGAGGTTCAAGCCCACCATCAGCGGACCAAGGTCTGCTTTCACGTCGGTTTACCGACAAACCCCCCATCTGAACTACGAGTTCTTTGATCCATGTTAAGGCATGGTACGTAGGAAGCCTCCAAGAGGTTCAAGCCCACCCGTCTTTCACGTCGGGTTTCACCCCCGTCCAGTATGACGTTAAACTACATCCCGGTCCAGTGGTAAGCCATTGCGACCAAACCATTTGAACTACGAAGTCTTTGATCCGTGTCAAGGCATGGTACGTAGGAAGCCTCCATGAGGTTCAAGCCCACTCATCACCCAATTCACGTCGTGTTCTACCTACGTCCAGCACGACGTTAAACTACATTCCAGTCCAGCGGTAAGCCGTTGTGACCCATTCCCACCTGAACTACGTGGTCTTTGATCCATGTCAAGGCATGGTACGTAGGAAGCCTCCACGAGGTTCAAGCCCAATAATAGTGGATCAAGGTCCCTCACTTATGTCGGCTCACCGACACCCACCACCCGTCGTTTATTCACGTCAGGGTTCATTACCGTCCCGCATGACGCTAAACTGTATCATTTGAACTACGAGGACTTTGATCCACCAACCCCACCGGACCAAGGTCCACCCTCATGTAGGTACGCTGACGATGCCCATCGGACCAAGGTCCACCATCACGTCGGTTTACCGGCACCATCCCGAACTACGCGGACTTTGATTCCCTGCCACGGGGATACGTAGGAAGCCCCCTTTAAGGCTCAAGCCCAACTTCGTCGTCACCACCCCTGCGATGGTCCCATTCCATTCTCAACCGTCTCCGCGAGACGTTAAACTCGCGACCTACCTCGTGGTAAACATGAGATGCCTGAGGAAAACCTCGGATGGAACGCCTTTGGCGTAACCGTCTTTGCTAGACGTTAATCTTGCAAACATACCCTGTGTTGAACACGGGAAGCTGAGGAAAACCTCAGGTACGTGTCTATGACATGTAACCCCCCGCGCTCGATGTGGGATGCCTCGGGTTTCCACGCCCTCGAGAAGCCTTGTGATCAAGGACAACAGACAGACATGCCAGGCACCCCAGCATCCAGACACGCTACTGATGCCTCAAACGTGATTACTCCCCTGACCGAAGGTTGCTGCCCTGACTGGACCCTTTGGAATGTCCCGACAGAAGCAGCGTAATTAACCGGCGTCCATGGAAACATGGCACTGGGAAGAGTTTCACGAACTACGTATTAAATCTATAAGGGAGACCCGGACTAGGTGATGAGTTCTGAGGAGGAATCCACAGGAGGAAGAACCGACATCCCATCATCCCGTTTCGATCAAGGAGCAGACGTACCTGAACAAGGAACGAATGCCGCCCGCCTTTGGAAAGTGGGAATGCGGGGCAACAAAGCCGCGCGTCCCCCTCCTCCGCGGACGGATGCGCGCGCGCCCCGGCGAAAGCGTCGGAAACAGAAATGGTGAACCCGACGTGAAATTCTTCTCCTCAGCATGGAGATTAGTAGCGTTCGAGACACCGGTAGATTGACGTGTCACCGGATCCAGGTATCCGGTGCCTGGCCCCGCCAAGCAAATGGCGGGCCTGTCGTGGAACTCACCGGAAGTCGGGGTAGTAGAGCGTGGGGCGCTCCGCTCTGCAGCGTGTTGGCGTGGATCCTTCTCACAGACATGGGGATGGAAGAATGCTGGGGCACTGGCTGTCGATCACTTTCCTCTCAGTACTGATGAGTTGATCCCTTCGTTTGTCAGGAATCAGGTTGCTATGCGGTCACCATCCGCTCCTCGCCCGCGCAGGGGCAGGGGCAACACCACTACGGCCACCCCACATGACGCCACTACCGCCACGACGGTTGGCACGTCGCGGGAGGCGGGACGTCCACGTCCCCTTTCCCCATCAGAGGTCATCCAACGAAGGGTGATCAACAGCCTCGTGCGCAGGTATGAGGAACAAGGGGTCATCCCGACCAGGGATATGGCCCGTTTGGACCAGGAGGCTTCCAGGCCCCGCCGTCAACGCCACCCTAACAGGCCGCGCAGGGAGCCCCCGCTCCCCACCCAGACATTCAATCGTTTCGGGAGCCTATCCCCGGAACGCCTTGACGACTCTTCACCTTATGCTGAAGAGGCAGGTGTTGTCCGGCTCAGTCCGCTCAGGGCCCTGACCCGGGATTCCCAGGCGAGAGCTCCCGTCCGGCCACGTCAGCGCCGCCGTCCGGCCCCGCAGGAAGAACAGGCAGACTACGTCCCTGCACCACCTGCACCGGCCCGCCTGACCCGACGTCAGCGCCGGGCCCGGGCTGAGGACGCTCGCCTAGCCGCGTCCACGTCGACAGCTACAGTGGCCCGAGCCACCGCCGACGTACATTACGAGGCCCCCGCCTACATTAAGCAGGGGCACCCCTTCGCCCAACCAGGATCGAGACCCCAACCGCCCTGCGGGCAGGCCGGGTTGACTCTTCGGGTTGCAGGCCCAAGTAGTGATCGCCGCGAGCTAACCCGCGGTGATGCAGGTCCTCCCCGTACCACTACTCCACAGAGCGTGGGCCTTCCCCGCTCCGAGGTTCGTCGTGGAGGCATGCCTCATGCCGCCCCCATCCTACAGGAAGACCTGCCCCGTGGCAGTGATGCTCAGCGCGGAAACACTTCCCGCGCCCGCTGTACAGGGTATGAAGACCATCCGTCTGAAGGCACCGTCCATCCGGTCCTTCGACGTGGGGGTCCCCCCTACGTCCTCTCTGCGACCGACGAAGGTCCTCCTCGCCCCAGCAATTCGAGGAGTGAAGGTCAGCCTCGCTCCACTCGCATCGACCGTGGAGGCCTTCCCCATGCTCCTGCCGGTTCCAACAGAGGCCCCGCCCACGTGGGTACTGTTCATGGAGGTCCTCCCCATGTACCCTTTGATATTTGCCCTGGTTCCCCTCGCACCCCGGCTGTCTCAAGTGGGGGCCCTCTCCGCCACGGCGCTAGCGCCGCCCCAGGGCTGCCTGATAGGGGTCAACCCTGTCCCGAAGAGCCACCCAGGGGCAGAAGAGCGGGTCGTCGCCGCCACGGGAAGAATCTTGGGAAGGCCCAGGGGGGGATCAAACCTGCCCACTTCTCCGATTCGGAAGCGGAATGCGATTCAGCGATGGAACCTTCTCCCAGCTCCTCCGTATCAAGGACTGGGGCAGGAACCAGACGCGTCAGCCTCGTTCTCCCCGAATTTGAGGTCCATCGGATTCCCGTCTCTCTCCGCAGGTACATCCAGGAGGAAGAAATCCTGGGAATTCCGCAGGTTTCGACCGCGCAGTCACCGCCACCGTCGCCCGAAGCGCCCTCTTCCTCTACCCGGGATCCCGAGGAGCTGTTTTGGGGGTCAACGGTGGTAGAGCCACGACATGACCGGACACCGGTAACGGCGATTCCCGTACCCGAAGTAGCGGCTATTAGCCCGTCCTATCATGACATCGTGGTCAGGTCACCTTTCTCTTCAGAGGAAGGCCCAGAGTACGGTGGCCAGTCTGCTCGCTTGCCGTATTCTCCGCCGCCGAGTTTGCTATCCCAGAGGTCCGCCTCGGTGCCGCTACCGGTCCCTCAGCCACCCCCGGTTGATGAGTGGGGAAATGTAGGGCCGAACTCCGAGGATGAACCCAGGAGCTTCTGGAGTATTCTTGCAGCGGACTATTTCCCAGAGAAGTTCTGGCCCGCGGCAGCGTTGAATTTCCGCATACCCGAGTCGCTTACCCCTGAAGAAGTGGGATGCCTTTGTCGGACCCTGTGGGCGACACACTTCCGCCTCCGTTGGGAACGGGTAGTGTACCCCAGGAGTCGGGAGCACTTCGAGGAGATTGGCAAACAGTGCCGCCTGATTGATGCAGCGGTGCTCCTTGTGGCCCAGCACCCCGAGTCGCCCGGTCATCAGGGTGCCCTCCAACGAAGATGCGTTCAGAGTTTCAAGGCACTCCGCAAGATTGTCAGGGAAGCTACCCCCAATGTGCAAGTCCGTGGTTGGGGACGCTATGCCGCTCTCCTCTTCGACCCTATTCTACGACAGCCTGATTTGCTATGCGACATTGAGGATATGCCCTCAAGAGGGGTCACAGTCCACATGGCCGACGTTGTGGATAAGGAAGATGAGCTTGAGTTCCTTGATGGGGACTTACCACCCGAGTGCGTACCGCCACTACTCGACCCATCAGGGAGAGTCACCCGTCATCAAAGGAACCTGCTAGGCCTCCATGTACCCACCGAGTCACTGGCGCTCGGTCGAAGCACTGGCAAGGGTAAGGAGCACGTCGGAATAGCCAAGCACTCCGACCCGTCCGCCTCCGTGCAGAAAACGGACGAAGATCCTGAGAAAGCCACGTTGCGCCAGTAGCTTGCTGAACAGAAGAGGCTGGTCGACGAACTTTTGGCTGAACGCGCCGCAGAGCGACGACCCGACTATGGTAATCCCAGGCCGGGACAGCAGGGGCAGGAACAATTTCCCCCCGGTGAGATGCCTCCGGGAAACCCTGATCATGCTACTGCCGCGGACAGGGCGGAAGCCGGAACACACGGCAAGAGGGCGCGATACGTCTCGCCAAACCCCCCTGAGCGACGGGGCAATCTGAAGAACCCAATCCGGGTTCCCCCAGTCACCCAACAGGTCATTCAGCCAGTTGACCCGCGGGCAGCAGAAGCCGTCTACCGCGTTGAAGAACCTGGCAATGCGCTTGTGGTTAGGGATCCCCGTCAAGACAGGGACCCCCACCCGGAGGACCTTATTGCGGCACTCACAGCCCGCCTCGAGGCGTTGGAGACACGGCAGGTGGCGGTCCCACCCGATGGCAAGCCTTATCCCGCGTGGGTGGATGATATGCCCGCGCCTCCGGGTTTTGGGAACCCCACTTTCTCGCCTTTTAACGGGACAGGGGACCCACCCCAGCACTTGGCTCATTTCTCTTCCAGGTGTGGCCCCATGTTGGGGACCCCGGCTCAGCAAGAAGCCGCTAAGCTCCGATGTTTTGTACAGACGTTGGAAGGTCCGGCATTCGTCTGGTACAGCCAGCTCCCCATCGGATCAGTGACCGGTTGGGAAGATCTTCGCCGGCAGTTCTTGTACCAGTTCAGCTCCACCACGCGGAAGACCAGCATCGCGGACCTCTTTAAGTGCAAACAGAGGCCTGATGAGCGGGTTGCGGACTTCATCGCCCGGTGGAAAGGACTTACGTATTCTCTCGATATGCCACTGACTCAGGAGCAATTACTGACGATGTGTGTGGGGAACGTAAAGACAGAGCTGGTACCCTCCTTGATTACCCAGAATTACCCTGGGGGGTTCAGCGATTTCTCGGATAAGGCCCAGCGCCTCGAGGAGGCCCTGCAACAGGCTAGTCAGGCACGTTTGCTGCCCCCAATGATCCCAGCCAGGATGGTCGCCAGGGCTGAACCCGCCGCAGTGGCTCAAATAGAAGCCCCGAGGCAGCTGGAATTGCTACCGGCGGTACCACCCCCGCAACCCCGCAGAGGTCCTCCACCTCAAGCACAGGCTCCTGCCCAGCAGCGACCGCCTCAGAACCGACAGGTTCCCCCGCGCAACGCGCCACCGCCACCTAGGCGAGACAACCAGGCGCCGCCCCCTCGGCAGGCCCCTCCGGTCCCTCGACAGGATCAGGCCCCCAGGGCTCCTTACCCGGAAAGAAAATACCATACCTATTCGTTCAACGAAAATCAGGTCCCTGGTTACTTCCGAAGTGCTCTGGAGCAAGGGATTGTGCGTCTGCCTGAGTGCAGGAGACCGGCAGAGGCGCATCTCACTGATCACCCCAACTACTGCCCTTATCATCGGATCCTGGGGCACACCCTCAAGCGATGCTATGTGTTTAAAGACTGGCTTCAGGACCAGGTCAACAACAACATAGTCAAGCTGGGCCCAGCGCCAGCGTAGGTGGCAGGCGTCTTTGCGGGATCAAAAATCGGCAGTGACAGCGAGGGTGAGTGGCAGCAGGTCCCTAGCCGCGGGTCCCAGAAATACGACAACTGGATGGCTCGAAAAACTGTTGTCCGTGCCCAGGGTATCATCCGGGCACGCCTGAAGCAGCCGGAACCTTCAGAAGAAGCAGCCGGTGCCTCAGCATCGTCCTCACAGTCGACCTCTACCCAAAAGGGCAAGCAGCGGCGACGTAAGAAGAAGCAACGTGCACCGCCAGTGCCGTCGTCATCCCGCACTCTTGGCGACTTTATGCCTCCTGAAATGGGCATTCCCCCCAGAATCCGCCCAGCGGTGGATGACCATTCGAGTGATAGTCAAGGGTACACTTCGGTTAACACCGTGGAGCTGGTAAAGCCCTATATGACCCCCGATGAGGGGGAACCCCAGGCAGACCGCCCCAATGTTTCCAGCCGACATCAACGTCGGCGGAATCGCAATCGCGCCGGTCACCGAGGTATGTCAGCAGGCACTTGTGACCAAGCCGTGCACGCTACCGAGACGAGGCAGCAGGCTCAGCGCAGATCTCAGCACGCGCAGACCCATTCAGCACCCTCGGCTCTACCTCCACCGCCATTCGTGTTGCTGGATCAGGGAGAGCCGCCTCGTTCGTATCACAGCCAGTCTCGCCCGGCGACGGGCCAGATCCCGCTGTTCGACCTTAGCCCGGCGACTACTCCCCAGGCTTCTACTAGCAGGCAGCAGGATGTACCCAGTGCTAGCCGACCGCCAGTTCAACCAGCAGGACCCGCTATGCCTCCAAATGCCGAAAAACCCCCTGTAAGCAGAGGTTCGCGTTTGGCACGCAAGTATGATGTCCTAAAGCACTTAGCCGGCATTCCGGCGAGGCTTTCCATCCTTGAGGCCCTGCGCTTGTCATCCGAGATGCGCGAGGCACTTGCTGAGGCCCTAAGGAGCCCCCTCCAGTTCGAGACGGAAGTGGCAGCCGCGGAGGCCTTCCATACCGAGACGATTGAAAACGCCGAATGTCAGGCGGTTATCTCGTTCTCTGGTGAAGACGAAGACCCTCCTATACAGGGGCACATTCGCCCACTGTATGTCACTGGTCACTTTAACGGTGTGGAAGTCCGTCGCTGCCTCGTTGACACGGGTTCTGGAATTAATCTAATTCCGACCCGGACGTTGCGAAAACTGGGTTTGTCTGAAGGTGATTTGACTCCCTCTGACCTCAGGATTCGGGGGTACGACAGGACAGAGCAAACCCCGGTCGGCAAGATCCGCCTGAAGACCCAGTTCGGTGGCTTAATTGCCAGCACCGAGTTCATGGTTGTTTCTCAGGACACCGCCTACAACGCACTGATGGGTAGGCCATGGCTCCATCTGCATGCTGCGGTCCCCTCATCGTATCACCAGTGCCTTAAGTACTCGCTCAACGGTCGAGTAGGCGTGATCCAAGGAGACGCGTCCCCCTTTGCTTCTTGTGAGGCCCGCTATCTGGATGCGGGTTATTACAAAAGCAAAGACAAGCAGATCCTGGTCAGCGAGGATGAGCCCGCTCCAATCGCAAGTAATCCCTGGGCGAGCATGGACGACGCCTACATCCTCCCGATCCACCGGTTGGAAGCCACGACCCCCGACATGGGACAATGTTTTGTTGTTTCGGGTACGCAAGGAAGGCATGTTCCCGCGTCCAAGCGACGGCGGAGAATCACCTCGTACTCCTACACCAACCAGGCTCGGGTCATCCCGGAATCTCCTACCCCTGTACGGTACCGGGATGTCAGGCTCATGACAACAGCGGTGCGCCATACATGTCTATTTCGCCGGGATGGAATCAACCGACTCTGGCCGACACGTCACCACTGCTTTGATATCATCAAGCGTGGCCCCTTAGGCCGAAGGCCGGATGGGATAGGGTCAAATGCATTCATTGCTATGGTCTCCACGACGAGTGAGTCTCCTGATGTGATGACTACTGCTGCCCAAGCCAGCACCAGCTGCCCCTCGGGTTTTGAGAGCCCAGAAGCACCTTCCGTCACGGGAAGTCCCCCCCCCCGGCTGGGGAGGAAGACTTGGAGGATGCTCCCCCAGCCTTTGAAGAAGGCGTCTCTACCACGGTTGATGAGCTGGTGCAGGTGAACCTTGGCAGCGAGGCAGATCCAAGACCCACATTGATCAGTGCGGCCATGTCCCTCGAGGAGCGACAGCAGTATGTAGACTTCCTCAAACAGCACCGCGATGTGTTTGCCTGGAGTTACGATGAGATGCCAGGACTGGATCCCCAAGTGGCCGTCCACCGTCTGGGCCTCCCGGTAAAACATCGTGGGCTTAAGCAGCCTCCCAGGAAAATGCACCCTTCCCATGGCGCTATGGTTGAGGCTGAAGTTGATAAGCTAATCAAGGCCAACTTCGTCAAAGAGGTCCAGTACCCCAAATGGCTCGCCAACATTGTTCCAGTCAGGAAGAAGAATGGGCAGATTAGAGTCTGCATCGACTTCCGCGATCTCAATCACCACTGCCCAAAGGATGACTTCCCACTTCCAGTGACGGAGCTGTTGATTGACGTCTCTACCACGGTTGATGAGCTGGTGCAGGTGAACCTTGGCAGCGAGGCAGATCCAAGACCCACATTGATCAGTGCGGCCATGTCCCTCGAGGAGCGACAGCAGTATGTAGACTTCCTCAAACAGCACCGCGATGTGTTTGCCTGGAGTTACGATGAGATGCCAGGACTGGATCCCCAAGTGGCCGTCCACCGTCTGGGCCTCCCGGTAAAACATCGTGGGCTTAAGCAGCCTCCCAGGAAAATGCACCCTTCCCATGGCGCTATGGTTGAGGCTGAAGTTGATAAGCTAATCAAGGCCAACTTCGTCAAAGAGGTCCAGTACCCCAAATGGCTCGCCAACATTGTGCCAGTCAGGAAGAAGAATGGGCAGATTAGAGTCTGCATCGACTTCCGCGATCTCAATCACCACTTCCCAAAGGATGACTTCCCACTTCCAGTGACGGAGCTGTTGATTGACGCCACGGCCGGGTTCCAAGCCCTCTCTTTTATGGACGGATATTCCGGGTATAACCAGATCCGGATGGCCCCCGAAGATGAGGAGTCCACTGCCTTCAGGGCTCCCCAGGGTACCTTTTGCTACCGGGTAATTCCATTCGGTTTAAAAAATGCAGGTGCCACTTATCAGAGGGCCATGCATCGCATATTCAAACCGATCCTCGGGACATTGGTGGAATGCTACGTGGATGACCTTGTAGTCAAATCATATCAGCGCCAGGACCATCTCAAGGACCTTGAGAAAGTGTTCGGTTTCCTCCGTTCTCGTCACCTGAAGATGAACCCACTGAAGTGTGCCTTCGGAGTCACCTCCGGGAAGTTTCTGGGTTTTGTTGTCAGATACCGAGGTATCGAGATCGACCCGGAGAAGATCAAGGCCATCAGCCAAATGCCTCCCCCGAGAAACATTCGGGAGCTTCGAGGCCTGCAAGGCCACTTAGCCTATATACGCCGATTCATTGCGAACCTGGCCGGCAAGTGTAAGCCCTTTTCTCGGCTCATGAAGAA
This sequence comes from Viscum album, assembly GCA_963277665.1. Lineage (NCBI taxonomy): Eukaryota > Viridiplantae > Streptophyta > Magnoliopsida > Santalales > Viscaceae > Viscum > Viscum album. Next base: position 1,861,086,204 of record OY728119.1, read on the forward strand.
AGGCGCTGCCTACGAATGGGATGAGGAGTGTCGGATCGCCTTCGAGGAAATCAAGCAGTATCTGCTCCAACCTCCGGTCTTGATGCCACCCGTCTCTGGAAAGCCGCTGGTCCTCTACGTGACCGCCCTAGAGAGATCCCTCGGTGCGCTGCTCGCCCAGAAGAATAACGAGGGCACTGAGAACAGTCTCTACTATCTCAGTCGCATGCTTCTCGATACGGAGGTCAGATATTCCCTTATCGAAAAGAGCTGCCTTGCGCTCGTCTTCGCCGTGCAGAAGTTGCGACACTACCTGCAACACCACGAGGTGCAATTGATCTCTCGGGTGGATCCGCTGAAGTACATCCTGAACCGCCCCATGCTGACCGGCCGGCTAGCACGGTGGGCGGTGATTCTCCAGCAGTTTGACATCAGGTTTGTGCCTCAAAAGGCCGTCAAGGGACAGGCATTGGCAGACTTTTTAGCTGCCCATCCAACCTCCGCGGATCAATCCCTGGACCTGGATTTCCCCGATGAGACGATTCTCTCGGTCGATCACGCTGTCCCGTGTTGGCAAATGCATTTCGACGGCGCCTCCCGGAGCCCCACTGGTAGAAGGCTCAACGACCCCAATCTCAACAGAGTGGGTCTGGGTATTGTTTTCATTACCCCGACGCAAGCCGTCCTGCCGTACTCCTTCCTGCTGTCAGAAGGTTGTACGAACAACGAGGCAGAGTACCAAGCTCTCATCACCGGCCTCGAGTTGGCCCTCGAGATCCATGTACCCCATCTACATGTGAAAGGAGATTCTGAGCTGGTAATCAAACAGGTTAATGGCGACTACGTCGTCAGGAATCCAGAGCTTGCACCGTTGCTGGAGTACACCCTCCTCCTGATGGCCCAGTTCTCTTCTCGGCCAGAGGTTACCCATGTCCCGCGGTCGCAGAACGGCCAAGCGGACGCCCTAGCTGGCTTAGCCGCGTCGCTCGCAGAACCCGAGCAAGATGATTTGGTCATACACGTGGCCCACCGGAGAGTCATTGCTCCCGTCACCCAAGAGGACCGTGATAGCCTGCGGGTAAGTCATCTCACCGCCGGACCCTCCGTATCGGAAGTCCCGGGTTCGTCGGATGCAGTGGTTGAAACGACCCCCGATTGGAGAGCACCTTTTGTCGAGTATCTCCAAAATGGTCAGCTCCCGGACAACCGGGCCGAGCGCGAGCGAATTCGACGCCGCGCGCTTCAATTTACCCTCCAGAGTGGCCCCAGTCTTGAGCAGACCCTCTATAAACGGAGTTTTGATGGTGTCCTCCTCCGTTGCATCCAAGGAGTAGAGATACCTCAAGTTATGCAAGAGGTTCACGCCGGTTCCTGTGGCGCCCATCAAGCTGGGCCGAAGCTGTCCCATCAAATCCGGAGGCTAGGGTACTTCTGGCCCTCCATGATCCACGATTGTATTGGATACGCCAAGAGATGCCACGCGTGCCAAGTGCACGCCAACTTCTTGCATCGGCCGCCAGAACCCCTCCACCCCACCAAGTGCTCTTGGCCATTTGCGGTATGGGGACTCGATGTAGTGGGACCGTACCCGCCGGCAACAGCCCGCCAGTGTAGGTTCATCCTGACTGCTACAGATTTCTTCTCCAAGTGGGCGGAAGCAGTTCCGCTCAAAGAGGTCAAGGCCCGTTCCGTCGTTGACTTTGTGAGCTCCAACATCATCCACCGGTTTGGGGTCCCTCACGCCGTCCTCACTGACAACGGCACCAACTTCCGAGCAGCTGAATTGAAGAAATTGTACGCTAAGTACGACATCCGGTCAAACCATACCTCCCGCTACCACGCACAGGCAAATGGACAGATCGAGGCGTTCAACAAGACCCTCTCTAACATTCTGCAGAAGATGGTTGGTCAGAACAAGAAGAGTTGGCCGGACAAGCTCCCCAACGCCCTCTGGGCTTACCGGACGACGACTCGCAACTCTACCCAGGTGACCCCATATTCCCTGGTGTATGGAGCTGAGGCCGTCCTACCCATTGAGATCCAGCTGTCGTCGCTACGCACGACCGTTTATGATCACTAGACATCAGATGAGGTAGCCGAGATCCGTCTAGCTGAGCTAGAGGCACTGGACGAGAACCGGCTTCGTGCCCTGCACAATCTGGAAAGGCATCAGGACAAGATGGCAAGAGCTTTTGACAAGAAGGTTCGTCTCCGCTCTTTTCTACAGGGTGACCTGGTGCTGGCCCTGCGAGCGCCAATGATTCCCGGAAGGAAGCCGCCCAAGTTAGAACCCAAATGGGAAGGGCCTTATATCATCCATAAGGTTTACCCCAATGGAGCTTACTCCTTGGTGACCACAGATGGAGAGCGTGTAACCCCTCCCACCATTGCCAGATTCCTCAAGCGATACTTCGCCTAGGGCAAAAGATGGTCCCGCATGACCCTAAACTGCGAGATGGTCCCGCATGACCCTAAACTGCGAGATGGTCCCGCATGACCCTAAACTGCGAGATGGTCCCGCATGACCCTAAACTGCAAGATGGTCCTGCATGACCCTAAACTGCAAGAGGGTCCTGCACGACATTAAACTGCATGGGTCCTGCACGACCCTAAACTGCGACTTGGTCCCGCATGACCTTAAACTGTATCTCCGTCCTCACTGCAAGACGTTAAACTGCAAGTCAGTCAGTTCTTCCTGACCGAGGCTCAGCCTCAGGCCCCTCGGCCTCTTTGGGCCCCTGGCCCCGTCTCCACCGAGGTCTGGCCCCAGGCCCCCCTCGTTTCTCTCCGACTTACCCTCTTACGGGATTGTACGGTACACTGTAGGACTACGTTCTCACGTTGAGATCATGACCATGCCGCACACATCCCCGAACGAGATACCCCTCGTCCCGCATGACGTTAAACTGCATGTCAAGAACTACGTACGGCTTGATTCTCATCTTTATGGGAAACGTAGGAACACTCGGACGCCTCGTCTTGAGCCCAGCCCCAAGCTTCTCTCTTCCACTATTCCCCCTGGGAATGGTCTCCTTGGAGGATCTTTGTGTAGCAGGGCGTCGGCCTTCTTGGCCCCGCTCATGCAACCCCACTCACGCAAAGATTGTAAAGGTCGCACCATGCGCCCGCTCCGTTCTTCTACCCTCCCACGTCCTTACCGCATGACGCTAAACTGCATGGCCTTCAAGAACTACGTATGGCTTGATTCTCATCCTTATGAGATACGTAGGAACGCCCAGACATTTCGTCTGTTGGCCCAGCCCAAAAGCCGAAATCTTCCCCTCGGGTTAAGACACGGCAGGGTGCACATTTTTGCCCCGGCCCACGTCGAGCAAGCCTCGACCCGGCTGCACATTCCCCCCTGGAGGTGTTTGCCCCTTTCGTGGATGGATTCACACCCGGAGGGGCCCCCCAAGAACGGCCTGGATACAAAGCCCAAGGGCTCTCCTACCGATACGGGCCAACGCCCCTGAGGGTTTCTCAAGCAACAAATTGAAACAAGTCCCGCGTTGCCAATTTGGTTAGCGGTCGACCCTCAATTGTTGCCCCCATGCGGGTCGCCATAGGAACGCTGTGTTTCGACTATGGTCAACAGTGATTCATTCTGCCCCATCCTGAGGTGATAAACTTCCCCCAGGTGGTGCTAGTGATCGGGACCACAGCCCACGATTCCTCACCCGGAGCGTACGGTGTGGTGTGGGACTACATCCTCATTCACGTCGGGATCATGTACCACGCCGTACAACTCCCCTTACGAGGCTCAGCCTCAGGCCTCTTGGCCTCCTTGGGCCCCTGGCCCCCCGTCCTCATGTAAGACGTTAAACTACAAACCGGTCAGGCCCTCCTGACCGAGGCTCAGCCTCAGGCCCCTCAGCCTTTCTAGGCCGCGGCCCAGGACCTATCTTATAGGATTGTACGGTATGGTGTAGGACTACGTCCTCATTCACGTCGGTTCTTCGCCATACTATACACCTTGCTCAGGAGTATATTACTCCCCACCCAAGTCTCGCATGACGTTAAACTGCACTTTAAGAACTACGTGTGGCTTGATTCCCATCATAATGGGATACGTAGGACCACCTGGATGTCCAAAATCCGGGTCCAGCCCCATCTCTCGGGAATCCTCATCCCATCTTGGCCCCTTGGCCCATCCTTCCTCCATGAAGAGATCATATGGTGCGGTGTGGGATTATGTCCTCATTTATGAGGGTTTTGTAGTGACCACGCCATGTTTCCCGCACCACTGAGCTGTTTCGTCGATCCCTCTTTCGGCTGTTCACCAATGTGCTTAAGAGTACTCTGGTTCATTACCTGGAATGCCAAGCTTTACTCGGACACGTCCGCGCCCGCTTTCCAGGCTTTGCGTATCCCCGCATCAGGGCTTTCACCATTTTTCACACCCGGAGGGACCCCCAAGTACGGCCTGGATACAAAAGCCCAAGGGCTCTCCTACCGATACGGGCCAACGCCCCCCAGGGTTTCGGACGACAAATCGATAAAATCCCGCGTTGCGAATATGGTCAGCGGTCGATGCTCGTTTGTTGCTCCCACCTCAGGCTAACGAGATACAGACGCTGTGTTTCCTTCATGGATAACAGTTTTCCTCTGTCGTCACGCCAACCCATTAAGCCCAAATGCCGGGTACACAATTCACACCCTTCATCACTTCATCGTGTCCAAGTAGAATTTCGGGACTCTTGGTACTTTTTCCCCCGTGCACGTCTGCGCGTTTGAGGAACAAGCTACATCAAAGGTGTCCTTCGGAACTCTCTGCTGACTCCCCTTTAATGGATTCCCCAAGTGTTGCAATGAGGGTCCCCCCCTTGTTTCCCACACCGAGTTTATCTCACGTGGGCTTAGGGATTGGGTTGACCTCTGTGCTTACTTGGGAGTTGTCACCATCCACGGTCCGAGCTCTAAGACCATAAACTAAGACCCTCATCTGGAACTACGTTCAAGACCCCTTGTCTCCGAACCCAGCTTGAGTTCAGCAAATTTACCCCTCTAATCCTGCCTTCAGGACCCTGATCACAGGACTGCGTGGCGCAGTGTAGGACTACGTCCTCATTCACGTCGGGTACGCAATAGTTGCACCACGCACGCCCCATTCTGAGGTTCAGTCCTCCTATCCCCTTTCCTGCATGACATTAAAAGGCACCCTTTCAGAACTACGTGTGGCTTGATTCCCATCATAATGGGATACGTAGGACCACCTGGATGTTTAAGATTCGGGTCCAGCCCCACCTCTGGGAGATATCCTGATTTCCCGGTCACCTAGACCATTTGGTCCATCCCTCTCCAGCGGGGGGTGCGTAGGTATGATACAAGGTTGTGGGCATCATGCCCCCCTTCCCCTGGGAATCTGCCATCTCTCAATCACCCTCAAGGTTGAGTCCCTTGGCTCCCCGCAACGGTTCACCCATGTATTGAGAGTACTCTGGTCTAGGACCAAGAGTGTCAGATTCAACTTGGTCAAGTTCCTTCCACTTGTCAAGCTTCGTGTTCCCCTCTATTCGGACTTCCGTCATCTTTCACACCCGGAGGGACCCCCAAGAACGGCCTGGATACAAAGCCCAAGGGCTCTCCTACCGATACGGGCCAACGCCCTCCAGGTTTTACGGACAAAAAATCGATAAAATCCCGCGTTGCGAATATGGTCAGCGGTCGATGCTCGTTTTGTTAGTCCTCATTTCAGGCTAACGCGACAGGATGCTGTGTTGCGAACATGGTCAGCAGTAATCCTCTGTCGTCACGCCAGCCCCTTCAGTCCTTGAATGTTGGTTGCATGATTCACATCATTTTCCACCCCATCATGTCCAGGTGGAATCTCGACACTTTTGGCGCTATCCCTCAGTGCACCTTTGCATGTTAGGGGGACAAAGCTGCAATCTGGCGTCCTTCAGGACTCCCTGGTCCGAGCTCTAAGACCATAAACTAAGACCCATTCGGGACTACGTTCACATTCCCATCCTCATGGGACGCGTAGGACCGCCCAGACGCCCTGTCTCCGGGTACAACCCATTCAGGAAGCCAGTCTCTTCCCCTGTTTTACCTCCGGATGGCGTACAATTTGATGTGGGATCATGTCTCTGTCAAATGTGTTTTATAAACACTGCGCACATTTCCCGCCTAGCATCGTCTCTGCTACGTCTGCGCTGCATGACGATAAAATGCATGCTTGGTCCTATCATACGACCCTAAACTGTGACATTATCGTCCTGGCCGCATGACGAAAAACGGCACCGCATTGTGGTGACCTCGCTGTAGAGGACATCACGTTGGGTACTGGCCACGCGCCATGCCATTTGTCAACGCCCATCACGGCTTGATTCTTGTGGCGACATCACGACCTACAGTTCTAGGCCTGTCGCTTCACAAAAAAAAAACCATTCACCTCAAAGAACAAACAAGATACATCAAATTCCGCTTCTTTTAGTGCAAGGGCCACGTCCGCACTTCCCCTTTCCCCTGGCACTGGTACCTTACCCTGCCACCTTCCAGAACTACGTATGGCTTGATTCTCATCCTTATGAGATACGTAGGAGCGCCCGGGTACTTCCCCGCGGGTCCAGCCTAACCCTTGAGTTCGGTCCCTCGACTCGAGCTCATTCACGTCAGGTTGTGATGTCATGCGTCCCCTGATCCCCTTTTTCCAATCCATGGTCCGAAGTCTATGACCATAAACTAAGATCTCCCCAAGGGAAAGTAATCTGCTCCCTCTCTAATACGTTTCGTTGACGTATTCAGATGTGTTTTGACAAAAAGCCCGAAGCATGGGATTTTCACAGGGACATTCCCCTCATCCCATGACCAAGCTTCGTGAGCTCACTATTTGGATCCTCATCCTCTTCCACATCCAAAAGGACCCTCGGACGACGTGGATACTAAGCTTAAGGGCTCTCCATGAATGCTGGACCTAAGGGCCCTACAATCGTTTCGGGCCAACGCCCCTGCGGATATTCGACAACATTTGTGACATGGTCCCGTGTTTCGAACATGGTCAACGGTCGACCCTCATTTGTTTGTCCCCATTTCAGGCTAACGCGATAGGATGCTGTGTTGCGAATATGGTCAGCAGTAGTCCTCTATCGCCACGCCGTCACCATCGTGATCCGAATCTCGAGCGTCATGATTCACACATTTCCACTCCTTCATGTCCAAGTGGAACTCCATCATACTCGGCTCTTTCTCTTCGCGCATCTAGATGCGCTGAATGATCATGTTAGTGTCATTGGGACGGTAGTCACCGAGCATCCCTTTGCCCTCACCTGCCCCTCTCTGCGTCGGGAAATTCCCACCACTACTGCTTGTTTCCCACACCGAGCACGACTCACGTGGGCTTAGTAGTTTTGGCTGGATGTGTACCAACACAGTCAGGCTGCTCCTCGTCCTGCATGACGTTAAACTGCACTTTCAGAACTACGTATGGCTTGATTCCCATCGTCATGGGATACGTAGAGACACCCAGGCATTTCACCTAGGGTCCAGCCCCAGGAATCGCAAAATCCTATTCCTCCTCATTTCCAGCCCTCGCCAGAGAGGCCCTATCTGGAAGAAAGAATGATCCGGGATCAGACCGATGCGCCCATCTGGCGTACACCCACCACGGTGGTGTAACTACTGAAGTGTTGGATTCTGTTTGAACAAACCATCACTCCGTATTCCACGCTTTGCGTGCCCCTTATTCGGACCCTCATCTTCTTTCATGTCTGAAGGAACCCCCTAACGGCCTGGCCCCATGCCGCATCGGCTCACCTACCGTCCTGGGCCAATGTTCCGGAAGACGGGTCATGTCTGGAAGGACCCCCTAACAGTAAGGATGTCTGACCTATGGTCCACCAACTGTCCTGGGCCAACGTCCCGAAAGATTAATCGACAACAAATTGATAAAATCCCGCGTTGCGAATACGGTCAGCGGTCGATGCTCATTTGTTGTCCCCGTTTCAGGCTAACGCAGTAAGGATACCGTTTCTCCGCCACGGCTAATGGTTGTCCTTTATTGTCACGCCGCCTCCATAGTATTCCGAATTTGGGCATCGTGATTCACACTCCCCATTTTCATCTGTTTGAACTGATTTCAGCGCCCCTGGTGTTGCCCCAATCGTGCATACGAGCACATTGGATAAACGGTAATTCGGCTATCCCGGAAGTTCCTCCTCCGATCAAGCCTTCCCCATCTTTCGGGAATCTGGGCTGGTTTGAGGGAATTGTTGTCAAACGTCCCGCAAACATTGTAGGGATGCAACAAGACAATTCAACAGTGGAAATCCTGCGTGCTACGGAACTCAAAACAAAGGAGAAAGGAAGAATTGAAGCACAAAAGTGTTAATAAAAGTTTCTTCGGGTTCGCTACAATACTCGGGGGTTGACTTCCCCCATGGACGGGTTGACTCCGTCGAAAGAGCGTTGCAGCTCCGCCACCCGTTGACTTGCGGCGTCCAGAGCCTGTTGCCGCTGATTTAACTCCCGCTCCTCTTCAGCAGCGGCGGGGCGTAATCCGTCAACCCTGGCCCGGGCCCTTTCCACCTCGGCCTGGACGACAGCCATCCTTCCAGAGGTTTGCCCCATATGTTCCTCAGCCTCCGCTAGCTGAGCCTTCAAGTGTGAGACCAGCTCAGACTGCGCATTGAGAGTGGCTGAAAGCTCGTTGGCCCGGATCTACATCTGTTGGGCCTCGCCTTCAGCCTCCTGGAGCTTCCTAATGTTGGTCGCCTTCCTCCGCTGCCATCCCACGCTCAGCCCACGATCATGCCCCCGGATCTTCTCAGCCATGAGGTCTCGGACGAGCGCGTGAGGGCGTTGGGCATCCACTCCCCCGGCACACAGCTCGCGCAACCGCGAGCGGAGCCTATCCATTTCGGCCAGCCATTGCACCTGGGGGGTGTCCCTGATAAAGCGCGTGATCAGCTTCCACGACCGGCGACGGACTATGCTGATGTCTTCCTCATCAGAGGCCGTTTCGTCCCAATCCGCGCGGTCAGCAGGCTCGTACGCGGGATATGCCTGCAGGAATTCCTCAGCGGGATCCGCATCTGGTGTTGAGTCTGGTACGACGCCTGACGCCGGCGCAGGCACGACAGGACTGGGACTGACCGGTTGATCCTCTTCCTCAGAGTCCACCTCGTTGACTTCAGGTATGGCCCTACTGGTGGTCCCACCAGTGATGGTGTGCACCGCAGCTGGAGGAGGTGAAGGGATTATCGTCACCATCACCGGCATGCCCCTGGGAGGGACGCCGCCAGACATCCCAACCAGCCTCGCTGCAGCAGCCCACGCCAGTCGGAGAACTGTATGACAGAAAGAGAGAAAGAGACATAAACGTTAGTTGGCATGGCCCACGTGTGGCAACGAAGAGACTGGTGAAGGAGACTTACGAAGATCAACCTCCGAACACTGCTCCCGGGCCGGTACCGACGGGACTCCAAGACGAGGCCCCCCGTATACTGTTGGAAGGCCCGGAGAGTCCGGAGGAGCCACCTCAAACCCCCCGGTTCCACCAGGTGCAGAACTGGACGCAGCCATAGGCGCGGGTTCTGAAGGCCCCGCATCGTCACCCGCCGAGGAGCGAGAACGAGGCCTACGAACAAGTTCCTCCTGCATGACCCAAACATTGGTGAGAAGTTCGTATGGATTCAATAACAGATCGTAAGAAGAGAGGTTCGGAATGCTACCTCGAGAGCCTCCGCGGAGTCATCGGATTCTGAGCTTCGGTCTCCGACCTCGCCCTCCTCCAACGGGCTCCCTCCTCCCGCCTCATCCTCCCGAGAAGAGACCCCTGATTCCTCCGGCAAGGGGAAGCGCTCCCTCAGGTCGGCAGCCGATAGCTGTGGAGGGACCCTCTGATTCAACAGTACCCTCACCCGGTCTGTCATCGGGCGAGGGGCACCACTGGAGTGGATGTAATCCTCCAGTTCGTTCAAGTATTGCTCCGCCTCCGCCGGAGACACCATGAATCCGGCCCGGACTGGGCCTATGCCCGGCAGTCTCATCCCGAGGCGATTCAGGTGGGCCCACACCTCAGATGGGCTGAGGAATTGCCGGTTGACGTCCCAGACGTCCCAAGCCTCCGGAAAGACAGCATCTTCTGCCATGTCAATGTGACGCAGCCGCTTCCCCGGAGCCTGAGCGGATATCCGACGGAATCCCCTTGGTGGCCGCCCCTCTGGATGACCCTGCTCTCCCGGAACCACCGGATCCGCCGCTGCTGCCATGCCCTCGGCCGGTGCGGGTCCCTCTGCCACGGTAGCCCCGCTGCTGCGGGCGGCCCTAGCTGCCCTCCGACCCCGACCTCGAGATAAAGGAGGCCCACCGTCACCAACCCGGATCGTTGGCTGCTTCAGCATCTCCCCGGGATAAGCAGCCTCCCAGCTGATGGCGTACTCCTTCACTAAGCCGAAGGCGGCGGTGGGTGGAGGCAATGTGATCTGCATCCTTCCATCCTCACGTGTGAACATGAGCCACAGCTGCCTCATCACACACGGGTGCTCCTTGTGACGCACCTCCCAGTATACCTGCGGGGTCAGCCGCTGGAGGCACCGGAACTGCCTCGCAAAACGGTGCGGGGTGTATGGTTCACAGATTGGCTCACGATCTATCCGAGCCACCAAAACGCCACCTCGGAAGGCCAGGAGGTAAGCCCGATGCTCTTCCGTTCCCCGTCCATCATCGGTAAGCCTTCCCGTCGGCAGTGGAAAGGGATGAAAGTTGAACTCGTCCGCCCTCCACACCCTATTCAGCACCATCAGAACGGCCAGTTTGAATGGGAAGCTCCCAACTGCGTTCAGGATGGAAGGGCGAAAGTCTGATCCCGGCGGCGAAATGGGGTTTGGATACTCGTAAATCCCCCTGATGTGCGCCGCGATCCACCCATACAGGAGGTGGAAGGGCCCGCATATTCTTGGCGGCTTCTTGCCCTCGCTGATACGTCGCAGCAATCTGTATAGCTTGGCGAGCATTGGGATCCCCAGGTTGATCCGCTGCCCCATGGCCAGCATCGATGCCATGATGAACGAGCTGGGCCGTACCCCCATGCTTGTATCTCTCACTGGTAGGATCCACCCACATATGAGGGCCGCGATGAACGCCGCCAGCCTAACTATTGGCTGTTGTTCGGTGCTGACGCTGAAGCCCCAAGTCTTCCATTGGCTGTCCTCCAAAACCCGCCAATACGAGTGCCCCTTACCCCGCTGGGCTGCCCTCGGACAAGTCCGAGGCCTTGGAGGGAACTCTCGATTCTCTGGAAAGTTCAGGAAGCATTTGAACCATCTTCTGAAGTGGACGTCCCTCACTGCTTCCTTGTCATCCGCGGGGACAAACGCCATCAGCGCTGACGCCAGTCGCGGCATTTGCTCCGCATCTTCCCACACGCCGACGACGGGGAGGAACTCGTCGTACATGGCCCCCAAGATCGGGACCCCAGAAACCTGGTGGACATCCCACAGGCTGATGCCCACCTCCCCGTGATGCAGATGAAAAGTGTTGGTCCTGGACGACCATCTACTCAGCAGTTCCGGCATCAGCTGCTTTGGCTGGTAAATGTGGAACTGGGAGGCCCATGCCGCCTCGTACAATCCCACTCTCCTCAGCTCAGCCTCGAACTCCTCGCATGAGGCGCCTACCCAGTAGGCCCAGGCCCAGTCGTCGGTAAAATTGCCGCCCTGGCGCAGGTCCCACTCATCGGACCATCCCTTCTTCGGATCCTGCAGAGCCGCCTTCAGCATGGTGCGGTAGAGAGGAGGGGACGTCTCCGGTTGCAGTGGCCTCCCGTCAATGTCGTTCACATGATTGTAGAGACAATCGGCGGTGACGGGTGTGAAATCCTCCCGCGCGTGACCATCGGCCGCCCTGAACCATTGGTGTTGGCACGGTGTGCTCCTGAACCAACAAGCTGGTTCATCCCTTCCCGCCTCAGGGATGAAGACGTCATCCCTCAGCCCAAAGCCGTACAACGGCAGCTTTTTGCACTGTGGATAGTCCTTCTGACCTTCCGACAGCAGATCTGTCAGAGAAGTGTGGTCTGAATGGCTGCGAACCATTTCCCCCAAGCCCAGGCGGTTGGCCATCTCATCCCGGCGAGCAGCATCTGCAAGCACTTCCCGCACAGCTTCTTGATGAGCCATGTTAACTCTGGCCCTCGGAAAAGGATTCTTCCGGATGAATCGCGAAGCTCGGTCGCGAAGCTCGGTCGCGAAGATGGATTGCGAAGATCGGTCGCGAGATCAAACCGCGAAGTCCGGCCAAGGCAGGCACGCAAAGATTCGCTTGGCGCGGACGCAGAGTCAGAGACTCGCGGTTCGCCGCGAAGCTCGATTCGCGGAGAGCTGTCGCGGAGTACGCGGAGCTTCGCGAAACCGAGAGCGCAAGAAGACAAGGAAGGCGCGTAAAGACAAAAGAGGGCGGACCCCCTATTTATAGACGCCGACCCCGGAGCATCGCGGCGCGCCTCACCCGCGCGGAGCATCGCGGCGCGTCCGGATCTGCGGCCCCGACGAGCATCGCGGGCCTCCTTCGCGATGCCGCATCGCGAACCACCGACAGTTTTGGCGATCTTCCCTCAGACTTCGACCCTTCACCCTCCGCGGCTCCAAGTCTGAGGGGGGGCATTTGTTGGCGCCAAAAATATGGCCCGAAAGGAAGGAACGAAAAAGACAGCCGGCGTGCTGCATCGCGAAGCACAGCTGCGAAGCACAGCCGCGAAGCCCCTCCGCGAAGCGCCCCAGCCCTGGCGGCGCCGCGAAGCACCAGAGGCGGTGATCCTCCGCGAGCGCGTTTGACGTTCGCGAGCCGCCGCGAAGCACCAGAGGCGGTGATCCTCCGCGAGCGCGTTTGACGTTCGCGAGCCGCCGCGAAGCACCAGAGGCGGTGATCCTCCGCGAGCGCGTTTGACGTTCGCGAGCGCGCCGCGAAGCTCCAGAGGCGGCGCGCGAGCCCTGCTTCGCGGCGCCCCTTCCCTATAAATACTCGACTCCCCCTGAGTCCACGGGACGGACAATCCGACCTTTCGGCTTCTCCTCTCCCGAATCGCGAAGCAAGCTTTGCCCCGGGAATCATGAGCTCCGCGAGGTATTTCTACTTCGCGAGACGACTCTGATTTGTTTCGTCCTGAGCCCCTCTTCCGAGAGGGATGCCCTTCGCGAAGCCCAAGGGCGTTCGCAAAGGAAGGGGATTCCCAAGGGAACCCGGGCAGCCGCGGAGCACTCGTGCTTCACGAAACACCCAACCCATGCTAGTAATCCCTATGCCAAGGCAGGATAACTATGCATCGCGAAGCACTTTGCTTGGCAGGACCCTGCTTCGCGAACCACTCCTTCGCGAGGCAGTGCTCCGCGAACACTGTTCCACTTCGCGAAGCACCTCCCACTTCCACCTATGCCCCATGCTAAGGCCAAGGCACCCCACTTCGCAAAGCACACTCCTCTGCTTAGCGATTCCTCCTTCCGTGCGACCCTCCAGGTTTGCACGATGTGATTTCAAAGTCCCATGGACAACACCTCCCGTAGCGTTGCTTCGCCCAATGCTCCTTCGCATAGGCACGCTAACGGCTATTGCTTCTTCGCATAGCCACGCTAACGTGGACCCCTCGATGGTTCCTCCCGCGACCCCCCTTTACCATGGCCTTACCGACACCTTCCCTTCCCCAAGGACCAGAGGGTACTGGTTATGTAAGCCCTAGGGGTGTGGAGTGAACCCACCTCGTCCGAGCTGCAGGACGTTAAACTGCCAAGCACCGCGTCCCCAACACATGACGTTAAACTGTGACCCAACCTCGTCTCCCTCACGAAGGGTCCCCCCAGCTCGAGCATTCATTACACCGCTCGTCTCCACGGGAATGGAACTCTTCCGCACATGGAATGAGATCCTCCTTGTCGGAGTGGTGTATGTTCGCAGGGGAAGGGTCGCCTCAGTGCGTAAATCCCTAACCTTTGGTACGGATGATTGCACCCGCGCATCTCGGTACTTCCCCACTACCAAGGTCAGTGGAGGACGTGATAGGGAACGAGGCACCTCCCATTGTCGGACCAAGGTCCATCTTCCCCGCGCTTTGTCGCGCCATGGGCCTCCATCCTGGAGTAAGTCCCAACACCATGGGCCGCTCAACGCGTAAGCCCCATTTCGCTTCTCACAGACGCACCCTTCGCGACGTGATCGTCAGGTCCTTGCAACCTCTTGTTTCTCACACCGAGCATGACTCACGTGGGCTTAGAGTGAGCACCGACCCTGACAAAACAATCCGAACTACGAGGACTTTGATCCGTGTCAAGGCATTGTACGTAGGAAGCCTCCACGAGGTTCAAGCCCACCATCAGTGGACCAAGGTCTACTCCCCATCCGAACTACGAGGACTTTGATCCGTGTCAAGGCATGGTACGTAGGAAGCCTCCACGAGGTTCAAGCCCACCATCAGTGGACCAAGGTCTACTCCCCATCCGAACTACGAGGACTTTGATCCGTGTCAAGGCATGGTACGTAGGAAGCCTCCACGAGGTTCAAGCCCACCATCAGTGGACCAAGGTCTACTCCCCATCCGAACTACGAGGACTTTGATCCGTGTCAAGGCATGGTACGTAGGAAGCCTCCACGAGGTTCAAGCCCACCATCAGTGGACCAAGGTCTGCTTCCCATCCGAACTACGAGGACTTTGATCCGTGTCAAGGCATGGTACGTAGGAAGCCTCCACGAGGATCAGGCCCACCATCAGCGGACCAAGGTCTTCTTTCACGTCGGTTTACCGACAAACCCCCCATCTGAACTACGAGGTCTTTGATCCATGTTAAGGCATGGTACGTAGGAAGCCTCCAAGAGGTTCAAGCCCACCCGTCTTTCACGTCGGGTTTCACCCCCGTCCAGTATGACGTTAAACTACATATCGGTCCAGTGGTAAGCCATTGCGACCAAACCATTTGAACTACGAAGTCTTTGATCCGTGTCAAGGCATGGTACGTAGGAAGCCTCCATGAGGTTCAAGCCCACTCATCACCCAATTCACGTCGTGTTCTACCTACGTCCAGCACGACGTTAAACTACATTCCAGTCCAGCGGTAAGCCGTTGTGACCCATTCCCACCTGAACTACGTGGTCTTTGATCCATGTCAAGGCATGGTACGTAGGATGCCTCCACGAGGTTCAAGCCCAATAATAGTGGATCAAGGTCCCTCACTTATGTCGGCTCACCGACACCCACCACCCGTCGTTTATTCACGTCAGGGTTCATTACCGTCCCGCATGACGCTAAACTGTATCATTTGAACTACGAGGACTTTGATCCACCAACCCCCACCGGACCAAGGTCCACCCTCATGTAGGTACGCTGACGATGCCCATCGGACCAAGGTCCACCATCACTTCGGTTTACCGGCACCATCCCGAACTATGCGGACATTGATTCCCTGCCACGGGGATACGTAGGAAGCCCCCTTTAAGGCTCAAGCCCAACTTCGTCGTCACCACCCCTGCGATGGTCCCATTCCATTCTCAACCGTCTCCGCGAGACGTTAAACTCGCGACCTACCTCGTGGTAAACATGAGATGCCTGAGGAAAACCTCGGATGGAACGCCTTTGGCGTAACCGTCTTTGCTAGACGTTAATCTTGCAAACATACCCTGTGTTGAACACGGGAAGCTGAGGAAACCCTCAGGTACGTGTCTATGACATGTAACCCCCCCGCGCTCGATGTGGGATGCCTCGGGTTTCCACGCCCTCGAGAAGCCTTGTGATCAAGGACAACAGACAGACATTCCAGGCACCCCAGCATCCAGACACGCTACTGATGCCTCAAACGTGATTACTCCCCTGACCGAAGGTTGCTGCCCTGACTGGACCCTTTGGAATGTCCCGACAGAAGCAGCGTAATTAACCGGCGTCCATGGAAACATGGCACTGGGAAGAGTTTCACGAACTACGTATTAAATCTATAAGGGAGACCCGGACTAGGTGACGAGTTCTGAGGAGGAATCCACAGGAGGAAGAACCGACATCCCATCATCCCGTTTCGATCAAGGAGCAGACGTACCTGAACAAGGAACGAATGCCGCCCGCCTTTGGAAAGCGGGAATGCGGGGCAACAAAGACGCGCGTCCCCCTCCTCCGCGGACGGATGCGCGCGCGCCCCGACGAAAGCTTCGGAAACACTTGGCTCTATAGCTTTCTTAACATGCAACACCGAGCACTAAAAGAACTGAGATTTACTATAAAAATATTATTATTTAAATGTGATACTTTTAAACTAGAAATTGTTTAGATGAGTATCAAAAGGATTAAAATTATTATTAAATATATGTAATGATCCAAATAAATAAATATGTATTTATTAATTCTACAAAAATAATGCTCAATTGTTTACAGACATTTTATTGTAAATAAATACATTTTCTATAAAAATGGGTTTTAATGATTTTTTATGTGAATCTTATAATTGAAGTATAAATTGTTTTGAAATTATATTTAGAAAAAGAAATAATAAATTAAATATTTATTTAAAAAATTAGTTTATGGTGAACCCTTTTCATTTTCCAGAAAAGGATGATTTTTCAAGGAATGATAAAAAACACCAGTTTTTTTTGTAATAATGTATTTTCATTTAAAAAGCACTATTATTATTTTAATTTAATCTCAATGTAACAAAATATTTATATAAATATATATTATCATATAAATTACTTATTAATTATCATTGATCATACTTATTTATAAGTTCATTTTTGGGCTAAAAATACATTTTTTTTCTAAAAACAATATTTTTTTTCATTTTGCGGTTTAATATTAAATAAAAATTTTCAACTTCTATTAACTGAAAATTAAAAATTTATTCCATATGTGGAATTATGTGTTCTAATTTTGGTAAATACACCACTTTTATTTCATTAATTATGAATATTAACCATTGTAATTTTTTCTTACCATGTGAAATAAAAAATTGGTAAATTAGGATTAAAAGTATTGTGACAACACATTAAATTCATTAAAATAGTTGAATTTATTTCTTTAGATAAGTTTATTTATTCCATAATCGTCCAAAATTCAAAATTAGGACATTTTACTCCATTTATCAATTAATTTGAGCTTTATAATTTTTAGGTAAGGAATAATGTAAAAAATGTCACTCTCTTACTTTCCTTTTCAATATTAATTTGTGATAGTAATAAAAATAACTTATGAACAATGTTTATTTTAAATACTAATGATTTTTTCTCTTTCTAATTTATTATTATTATTATTTATGATATAATTACAATAAATTCATATGCAACGACGACACAGTTCTTATGCAAGAAGTATAAAAATCATGTTTATGATTTTAAAAATAATAAAAGTAATATTTTATAAGAAAGTTAGAGTATACCATGAATTTTTTGAATGAGAATAACATGTTATGGATTTTTGAAGTGTTTATATTTTAATTCCGTAACTCTATTTATGAATTTGATTAAAAATTAAATGAATATATTGAAAATTGAAATGAATAATATTTTTGGAAAAAATATATTTTAATAACTTTTTTAGCAACCATCAAAATAATGAAAGTGGACATGTAGGATGTGTAATGGAATAAAATTGAATCAATTTTCAATTTATTACCCAATTTAACTTTATAAATAAAATAATAACCCTTTAATTTTTAAAATCTGTTATTGCAGTTACAGTTATTAATGGTTAAAAAATTGGATAATAAAAAATATAATGTTTAAAAATGATACCTTAATGAAATATAATTTGTTTATATGATTATATTAATACAATAACTTACTTATATTAGAATCAATATAATTTGTAAACAATTTTAAATGAAATAGACACATAATATATTATAATCTTTATTGAATTTCCAGAAATTATATTAATGATATTTTATAACAAAAAAATATTAAATGAGTTAAAATTCAATAAAAAATCACATATTCTGCCAAGTAAATTCTAAATGGTTCAAAATATATTACATGTCCATTTTATGGGTCATTTTTTCTTTTATGGTTATATTTCAATACCCCTATTGTTTAAAAAATATTTATTTCTTGGTAATTGTCAAAAAGGGTTGATGGATGTTTAAAATAAAGAGATAAGTGTCAAAACAACATGTAACCATGCCCAAATTTTATTTAATGATATTTTTTTACTCATATTCATCATATATTAATATTATATAAGTTTGGATCCACCAGAACATGAAACATAATTTATTTTCATTTACAACATTATTAAATTACAAAAATACCCCTCCCCGCTATTATAAAAAGTCACCCCTTCTCTATTTTCATTACACTAAATTAACCAGTCTATAAAATCCATCCCCTAACCTATTACTTTATAAAATTTCTTATACACTATTTAGTGGCTCTGGTTCTTTTGAAAGACCATTAAAAGGGATACAAATAAGGGATATAAAGGAGATATACTGTAGAAGAGGTGATCTTCCAACCTGATCTCTTTCAATTTATTTCTCCTCACAACTCACTAAATTCTTGTTAAAAGTTACTAAAATAATACAAAAATTATCATAAATATAATTATATGTTATTATTTTATCGTAATAACATATATCCATCTACTCTAGTGTCAAATGTGAAAACTAACCATCTATTATGTGTACAGTGGACTACTGCCTCGTGAACTGTTGTAATTCATTTACAATCACCACCAATCATGGATGATTATAATGATGTATTTAATATGTATATATATATACATATATCAGTGTGTGATTTTAATTAAAAAATATTATTTCTTAAATATAATATATCATACCTTTTTACTTTTTCATTCATTGAAAAATTATATTTTTGTTCGTATGTATTGCCTCTGCGAAGCGATGTGATTCTTTTTTCATCACTGAATCACATGAAAGATATATAAAAAGTATATAAAAATTTAATATGATATTTATGATATAATCATTATTATTTAAATATAAAATAAAACCTACCTTGTTTCCATCATGATATTTTAAAAATCGAAACGCTACTCACATGTATGTATGACCTACAGTCTCCCGAATTGTAACATAGTTAATTTTTATAACCATAATTAATAGTTGGTTTTAAAAGAATAATTAACTTATATAAATAAATAAATATTTAATTTTTATTATTCTAGATATGATGAAATAATTACCCTTTTAGCATGGTCAACATAATGAATCCATTTTCAAATTATAAATCAAATAACCACATGGCACATGACGTTGACTTAACTGAATAATTAATTTCATATTACAATAAAATCAATACAATAAAAGGTTTATATAAAAGGGTTAAAATATTAAAATTGTTATTAAGAAATAAAATAATTTACATAATCATTACATATAGGGTTTAATGGATATTAATGGAATGTTTGGCCTCAAAGGGTTCTTTATATCAATTTTGTTTCATTGAGACTTGTTAGATGTTATACACATATTTATGTTAATTATATGTATATAATGATACTTTTATATGTTATATCTACTATAATGATTAATTCATTTATTTTTTAATGTCCCAATTCAAATTATTCATCCAAGGGGGTTTATATCTGAAATTTACTGAAGCGATAAAAAAAATTTCACAATCTCATCATTATTCAGGATTCTTTATATAGATTACTCAACGGGGGTAATTATTTGATCTTTGTATCTAAAATCCAATATATTTTATTAGAATATAGTTAACTATATAATTTTAATGTTTTACTTTAATTTTACTCTTCTTAATTACTCAATAGATTAGAAAAATATTTTAAGGGGAACCATCTTTATTTTCTTATTTGGTTGAAATATTTTTATCCCTTATAAATGTTTTATATTTTTTAAGAATTATAATTTATATTAAATTATGAAATTTTTAAATTTATTTTTATTCATTTTTGACTTCTACAAAATTTCTTTGAGGGAATATTCATTTTTTCTAATGAGGTAATATTGAATTTTTTTGGAAAATGTAAAAATAGTCATTATTTTAAAGTAAATGACATAAAAAAATTTTCCCACCATCATGGCCGATATGTTTTTTCAAGTTTAATTTTAAATATTTAATTGTTATTTTAAAATAATTTTTTTCCTAGTTTTTTTAATTTTTTTTCTAAAGTCATTTTCCAAGTGAAAGGTGTATTTTACTTATGAATGTATTTATTTATATATTAATGGTATTTCAATTCATCATTGATAAGAACCCTTTAATTTATTTTTTCCTCAGTTTGGATATTTTGTATTAATAGTATCCTTATTCTTTCTCTGGATGGTTTATTGTTGGTATGACTAGGTTAAGTATGGACATTTAGTATTCTAGTTATTTATATGTGGAACATTTGTTATTATTTAAGAATGTTGATTAAGTTTCACTATTTATACATATTAACAATGATTTGGAATTATTATGTGATGGAAGAGGAAGAGAATTAAAAATACCATAAATGCATTGGTAGGTATCATGAGAAAAAAGAAGTTAGGTATTTAGAAGGGGCCTTACCAATTTATGTATAATGTCATGGAATCCTTCCTCGATGGTATGTTATAGATTTAAAAAATTATGGATACCTTCATTGTGAAATTAGATATTTATATCCTTGTGATTATTTGAATTCTTATGTAATCCCTGGAAAAATTTAAATCTATCATCATTATTCATATGGAATAATTTTGTTAAAATTTATTCCTCCCATATTATTAATTACTTTTTATTCTATGATTGATTCTGATGAATTCAATCCACTAAAAAGCCTCTGAAATAACCCATTTCATATGTATCATTTATCTAGGATGATTTTAGTTATATTATGATTGATATTAAAGGATATTATTGAGGTAATAATGTTGTTTTCAATGAAAAAAAAATTATTTTATTTTTTGTAATGTGAGATTTATTAATTTTAACAGTTTACCAAGACTATTCAACTATCTAGTCCATTGATATTGGATCCCTTATATCTAGAGATAATGTATTAATGTAAGCATTGACTCTTGGATTCTAGGGTTAGGGTAATTATAATTTTAATAGATATTGTTTAGAATAATCCATTAGAACTATATTTTGGAAAACATATATTAGGGAACATAACACTATGAATAATCTTGAGGATATGACTTACTATACGATAATATCATAATGTTTTTGGTAAGGTGTAAATTATGTGGATTTACTATTAATAAATCCATGTTTGGGTGTTACAACTTGATGTTTTTTGGCATTGATACACCTTTGTGTACTAACCCCAAAAGGAGTTGGATGGGTGTATTTCAAGGGTGTTTCTTATAAGGACCTCCGAACCTCACATCCAGATCTTGTGCTAAAACCATAACACTAAATATCTGTATTTGATACCAATAAATGTTAGCCAATGTTTTCTATCCAAAACATACAAAAACAAAAGGAAATATTGGTTGAATTACATAACCATGGAGCATTTTTTCTAGAGTTTCATAGAGTTAGAGAAAAAAATTACTCAAACAATACTCATGACCTCAAGATAGTTTTTTTGTCCACTATAAACATATTTCATATTCTCTATAAATTTATAAAAAAAACAATAAATTTCTCCATATATGTATACTTTAATGACTCAAATCATGAATCATCATTATTAATAACCAATGGAAAAGGAAACATTAAAAGCATGCACTCAAATGATCAGTAAGCGTAGACAAAATAATTATCAATTTAGATTCCATCATAAATCATAACATTAAATAATTATATAGTTCTTTAATTGCATCCAAAAATTCATTATTACAACCATTATTTCGTTAATAGCTTAATTAACTCATGGAAATGAAATAAGATCCAATAAAATCTCTTATAACCCTTTATAATCCATCAAGATAAATCATAAGGATTGTTTCATTAGAAAATATCCCAATTGGATCATATTTGATATCATGGTTTCTTTTCATCGATGAATGAAAACATGATTAAAAAGATCATTAAAATCATTATTTATGAAAATACCCTTTTTATTTAAAATAATAATAAAAAATAAAAAATTCATAAAATATTGAAAAAACCCTTTTCATTGAAAATTTCCTGGGAAATTTATAATTTAATCTTCAAAAAAATATTCATGATAAAAATAATATCCCTTCATGTTTTTAACATTTAAAAAATAATTTTTTCAAACAATTTTTCCATGAGTTTCAAATAAAACATATACGAAAAACATTAAGAAACATAGTTTTAAGTAATTTTAAAACAAGGAAGAAGATAATATAAAATATATTTTTTAAATAATTTTTTAAGAAAAGAATATTCTTTAAAACAATTTAGAAAATATTGATATAGAAGAGAAATATTTCTACTATAATGGATGACATAAGATCAATATCACTTACAAAAAAACATTATTAATGTTTATAAAATGAATAATGGAGTAAATGGATTTTAAAACTATACAACACATTAATAATCATATGAAATGAAAAGGAATGTGGTTCTTGAAAATAATATTATATATTTTTTCACAAAATATCCTTCAATGTAAATAGTCTTAGAATGAATGGAGATTTTAAAAAAAATCTATTAGTACTTTGGAAATCATTTGAATTATATTTAATTGAAAGAAAAAATATGATATGGTTCATTAAATCCCATATATTTTATTCATTAATATGAAATTTTTTTTACAAATAAGTAAGTACACCATACAAGTAAATAACTGTATATGACAGAAATCATGTTTTAGTTAAATGAAATTGAGATAATGAAAAATGTTGTGTCCTTTATAACATTTGAATAAATACAAAATTAGATAAAGAACATAAATGGATAATAAAGTATCATGATTAAATAATCATTTATTATATTAAATCTAAATATGAAGCATGCATACCTTGAAAAAATATGTAGGTTCATAATATAAAGTGGGTCTCAATGAAAGGGAATTTGCGATGAGTAGCCCAAATAAATATCATAGTATTGAATTGTGAATTAATAATTGAAGAGATTATTTTTTAAAATTTAAAATCCAAAAAATAAAAGGGAAAATATTACATAAAACAAACATAGCTAATTTAAAACATAATCTTGTAATTATATAATAAATGAGGAAGTGATAAAACATAATAAAATAAAATTGAGTTAAGAAACCCTTACCACTTTGTAATTGTCATATAGAATCACCTTATATATAATAATAGAAATTGAAACTGAAAAAAACATGAATTATGAAGTAATAATGATATAACATTTAAAATGGGTAGTATATACACCATACAAAATAAATTAGTTTCAAGAAAATAAAATATATCTCAATGAAAAGAAATTGAGATGAAATCTAATTCCTTGAGTAAAATCATTCTATATACGTCATTTAAAACTTATATACTAATCACATATCAATTATTGAATTTGTTAAGAACAATTTATTGGTTTAATATATTATCCTTAAATCATTTATTTTTATGAACTAGTTAGTTACATAATAATTAAAGTAAACATTAGGTATATTTAGAAGGTTCATTCCATATTTTCAAATCATATTCATTGTGTTGACCATTGTCATAGGGGTAGTTGTAACATAATATAAAGATTAAAATTAATTACATAAAATAAATTATTATATAATAATTATATCTTGGAAAAAACCAATTAAATTTTTTACGAAAAATGCATTATGTTACTGTAATTGAGACAATTTGTTGTACATATACATGAGTAACATTTCCATTTTTCATCGATCATTATGGAAAGAATGTATGAATTATTTTAACATTATATAATTATAATTATTTCCTAAATAACATATAAATTATTTAGCTATATTTATATATATCATCCATATGTTGTGGTGATAAAAAATAAATCACATCGCTTCATGGAGGGAGTAATCTACACTTACGAATGAATACCATTGTCATTTTTATATGAATGAAAATATAAGAAATTAATTAATATATTATCTTTTTATAATTATAAATATTTAATAAATATAATAAATATACATTAAATTCATCAATACATACATCTGAAATTGGAGGTTATGTAAAATGAATTACATTGGTTCGTGAGTCGGTATTTCACTATACACATGAATGATGATTTTTTTACCTATTTGATGTAAAAAAATATGTATATAGGATATTAAATTAATATAATAACTTAATATTATATGTAAGATACTTATTTTATTATATCATTATATTTTTATAATATTTCATGTATGTGAAAAAAAAATATAAAATAAAAACCCTCGGTTAAGTATATAACATCTTCTTCAAAAAACCTCATTTTAGTTACACCTTGAGACCTATAAGGTTTGTATTATGACCAAAATAAGAATTATATAATTTTGGGAGGGATTTTTGGGAGTTATATTTATATATATTGTATAGAAAAATGGATTTTAAAGTGTTAATAAAGGAGGAGAGGATGATCCATTTTATAAGATAGAGGATAAACACCTTTTCAATTTCATTAAATATTAAATTATTACAAATTAATATTCATGTTAAAATGGGAAAAATGATTTATTTTTAAGATAAGATGATTATGCGTTTAAATATTATCATACATTTTTCTAAATTTCAGGTGATTTTTTTCACCCATATATTTTTTCTAAACATTATTAACCCTTTTTTATTATTACCGTGAAATAATGTTTTTTAAACATTATGTGACAATATAGTTACTAAGAAGGAAAAATAGTCAATTTTAGGAAAATGGTTGATTTATTAAAAAATATAAAATTAACATGGGTGAAGTGAATATTTTTTTAATTTTTTTTTATAATTCAATAAAAAATTATTTGACATAAAATACATTTAATTTCAATTTTAAACTATTAATTTAATTTGAATTTTAAAATGTCAATAAATATAAGTTATTAGAATATAAAACATTAATATAATTGAAATATGTTATAATTAAAACAAATATTGGGATACAATAAATCACTCAAGTAATATTATTCATTGTGTTTTTAAATTCATTTTATTGATTTTTCCACTACTTGCACAAACATTGATTCAGTGTTGCATTAGTATTTAAGGTAATAATTTAATCAAAAAATTTCTAATGAATTTCATTTATAAAAAACATTTATATTTTAAATAAATATTTTGAACCAAACATAGCCTCCTTATATCCATATTTAAAAAAATTTAAAGATCATAAAACTTAGAGAATTACATTTTTGGCTTTTCATTATACAAAATAATAGAGTCAAAAACCCTGAAAATTTGGACAAAAAATGTCATATATTATAAATTATTACGTTTATTAACAATACATACATAAAAAAAATATTTATACATTTTTTAGGTTTAATTTTTACTCCATGTCATATTATATATGACATTAATTACCGAATTTACCCTATAGAGTAGATATACATTTACGAATGATACTAATAATAATAATAAAATAAAATGGTCCAATATAACAAATTTTTATACCCACATTAGATATATGGAATCCATTTTTCTGAATTCACATCATATAATGGGAATGATTAAGTTTAAAATTAAATTGGAAACACGTGAATGAAAGGGTTTTTTAGTAAAGTGACCCCTTTAAGTATAAAAATATTTATATATAAAATTAAATCTTTAAATTAATTTTAAAAAAGTAATTGGATTATGTTGAATCAAATTAATCTAATGAATAATTCGATATATAATTATTAATCTTAAATACTATAAGAGAAAATACAATTTTCAATAAAAGTCAATACTTTTAACTATTCACTGAAAAAGCAATCTTTTTTGAAAATTCTCAAAATATCACCCTAAGATAATTTATATACAATAATTTGGGAAATGAAATTAGTTATATAAAATAATTTTTAAATATTTCCAAAATATAATTATCATATTGTCTCAAAAGATTAAATAAAAAACATTTTTTAAGAAAGTTTTTTTTGAATCATAAAATTGCATTAATAAAAATGAGTGGTTATTTTTTAAGAATTTATCAATATATTTATATTTAGTAGGAAATTTTTATTTACTTCATAATGTTTTTAATCTTATTAATACTCCCTAATTCAATTTCTTGGTTATAGTGGTCAGATTTAAATAAAAATGATTCCTAATTAAGTAGAACTGGATGTTAGGCGTTTTATATACAATAAAACATAGTCTTATTTAAAATTTCAAGATGTTAAAATTATAGTGATTAGTGAGTGTAACCATACCACACACAAAGTTTTACACTAACAATTGATATTGTTGGGGTCATTCTCATTTTCATTATGAACCTTTATGATGATAGAGAGAACAAAACCAATAGAATCCTATAATATAGAAGAGTGATATGTGAAAAACCTATTGTGTATTTGGTATTTAAATTTAACATTTATAATAATTTTTGTAACACCCGAATCTTCCATGGTACGTTTCCCTTCGAAAAATGCAATGGCATGCATTGTACGCAACTTCGAGATTCTAACACACCACAACCAATCAAACTAGCCATTATGAAAAGTAATACATACTTTTTGAATTTTTATAAATTCTATTTTTCAAAATGGACTTCATTTTTGGATTCAGAATAGCGAATTTATCTTAGGGTGAAATTTTGGAACTTTTCGGATAACACTTATATTTTGATGAATAGTGAATATTACTAAATTTTAATTAAAAACAACTTTTTAAATAAAAATAATTTATAATGATAAATTATTTTATTGAGTGGTTTTAAAGTATAAGTAGAATATATTTTTACCATTTTATCCAATGGTGTTCATTAGGATTAATTTCACTTTGAAATTGGACCTAAACAATTGTCAATCTTTTAATATACATTGTTTCTTAAAAACACGCTATTTATTGTGACAGCGGGAATTAATTATAAAATTAATTAATGCAACTTATATGTTTAGAATTTTGTAAAGTAGACATCATTTTTTAATTCGGAATATCAATTATAGCTTAGGG
This sequence comes from Viscum album, assembly GCA_963277665.1. Lineage (NCBI taxonomy): Eukaryota > Viridiplantae > Streptophyta > Magnoliopsida > Santalales > Viscaceae > Viscum > Viscum album. The sequence continues at coordinate 1,861,113,020 of OY728119.1, forward strand.
AGAAATTTTGGCATTGTTCTGAAAAACATCAATTTTTTGATGAATAGTGAAACTAAGTGGTAGTTAAAAAAACTGAATTTTTCAGAAAACAAAATTTTACCGCTTCTGTGAATGGAATTTCGAAAATCCGAGAGACACGGTTAATATCAAGAAGTAAAATGTGGTTCAATGAGATGAAAATAATTTTTTGTGAATAGTAACTTTTAACTTTTATTTACCACGGTTAAAAGTAAATATGGAAATTAAGGGTAAAAATGATATTAATATTACCCTAACACATGTCCTAATTATATTGGACAAGTGTATATCGTCTAAAAACAACCTTAGGAATAAAATATTATCATTTAGGTCCACTTGGATTAGATTAGGACATTTATTATTATTTAATTCAAAGAAGAGTTAGAAGAGTTAAAATCAATGTTTATTTACTAAAACATTTTTAATATAGGGTTATACATAAGATAAATTAGATTGTAAATATTAATTAGAAATATAATAATATTTCATACATAATTATATTTTATTTATAATCTTTAGACATTCAATAATTTAATATATTTATGACACAATGATGATGTAGTAATTAACATAATAGTGAAAAATTAAAATAATTGATATTATAAATACCCAAATAAATATGATTTTAGACTTTTAATGAATTAAACTAATTTTCTAGGATAATATGACATATTAGGATTGATTTAATTTTTTTTGAAGTAATCTTTCTGTTATGAGTTTCACAAAAATCAACTATTGAATAGTGTCAAAATTGACATAAAAGAGTTTTTAAAACAAATAATATGTTATTAATTGATATTAAATTCCTAAAAAACTATGGTTTTTCCAAGAGACTTATATAATGATAGGTGTATCATTAATGGACCACTTGGGGGTCTCTTGGATGTATATAGTAAGGTTATTAACTATATAATATAAAAATACAATGTGACATGGTAAATGTCAAACTAATTAACTAAGAGTTAAAACTAAACGATAAGTTTAATATAGTGACCCAAACCTGTCTAACTTCTATTGGTTGAATTTTTTTCGACCTATCCCCACTTTAACCTTTGAATAATCAACTTTGGAGCCATTAGAAACCTAATATGAATTTATTATAAATTAATATTTCTATCTTTTCCAAAGGTGCCCCTCACCCCTCTTATAAAAGGGCACTCCTCCTTCTCATTTCTTCACAACTTCAAAGTCTTTTGGTTCGGCCAACCCCTACCCAAATAATCTCTCAACTTCCCTCACTACAACATAAAGTCCTTAGTTTGATCATAAAGACAACCTATTGAGCACTTTTGATCAAATCAAAAGGAAGAACCCGAAGAAGAGGTAATGTTTTCACCACCCCTTTTCAAGTTCCTTTCTTCTTCCACTTCTTCTTTCTTTGTTAATACCATTCTAAAATAATAACTCCAGTATCTTATATATACTGTTATGTTATTATAAATATGTTACAACCATATTCATTATTCTATCCACCATTTGAATAACATGTCACCATACGTGCGTACGTACGGCTTACCGTCTCCACGTCGTGGTGTAATTGTTATTCAATATATTATTATTTGGGTGGGTATAATAATTCTGTTTAACACATTTAAATAATTAATATATCATGATAATGATTATTTATATATGATATACCATCCAATTATATATTATTTTAATATCAAAAGAATGATATTGTCGCTCGTGCGTACGTACGGACTACCGTCTCCACAAACGCGATGAGATTCATTCTCCATCATATCCATTCAAGTATAATTATCATTTGATGATTTAAAAAACAATGTTTAAGAACCTTATTTCATTATGGATATGAATAAGATACAACCTATCCATGACAAACATGGCTTATATAACAAAACATATAAAAGAAAACGAGTAAGCTAACACCCGAAACGACGATAATTCTAAGATATTATTAACAAAGCAATGTTAAAAGATCATATATGATATCATATTAATGTATATGATTCATGAATAATTTAATAACACTTATTTAAACATTATAAAGGAGGTTAACCTACCCCCAACCAAAGAAAAGTACAATGTAATGGATTTTCTTATCTCACTTTCAATTCTGTGAGATTTCCATTGTTCTCCACTAATTTATTGAAAGTGGTATATTGTGTACTGCCATTTGATATATATTATCATTATTCTCTTTATATTCATGTTATTCTATAAATAATATGGTGGTTATTAACTTTTGGTCATACGACTCAGTTGATTACAACGTGGTAAGGGGTTTCTTATCTCACTTTTAATTCCGTGAGAATTCCATTGTTCACCACTTATTTATTGCATGTGGTGTATGTGTACTGCCCATGATTGTATTCATTGTGTAATATACTTTAATTTATGGGTATTTACATCATCATTGAATGATTCTTTATTTCATGGGTTTATGTTTCATAAGTTACCTAATCGATAAGGGAATTTGAAATTTCAATTTTCATTTATTCGGCTTTATTCAAACTTCATTGATTATTTTACTCCGAGATTATGTGTGTAATCACTATTCATTTTTATGTCGTAATTTACACTTCCCTTTTCTATGGATATACATTTTATACACATAATCACTCCATTTATAATTTCTCAAGTCATCGATATGAATTTGATAAGAGTAATTTTAACTCACTCTCCATTTGTTGAGTTAAACATCCAATTCATTGGTGTTGTTTTTATAAGATTATGTGTTAATATACTTTGAATGATTTATACTGAATATCCAATCATATTTACTGTTTTTATATTTTTCACACATAACTATGTCGTTGATTTATCCTTAACCTAAGGATACGACCTTTATGAGAGATTTCATCTCAATTTACATTACATTGAGACTTCTTTGTTGTTATACACCAAATCACTTTTATGTGGTGTATATAATGTACATTGACATAGTATATCATGAATTCCTTTATTCTCATGATATTAAAATGTTTTTACTTCCTTAATTATTTTTATTCATGTGTCTCTCTTTTGGTTAGAAACTCTAACTAAAATACCATTTTTAAATGTTTTAAAGACTTATTCTTCTAAATCTTTCTCATTAATGTCCATGTTTTAAAAAAATGGTTTTAAGGATTTATTTATATGGACATTAAAGTTTTAAAATTAAAACACCATTTAAAAGTTTCAAAGTGGTATGGGACACTTTGATTCAAAAATCTATTTTTAAATGGCTTCTTGACAAATAGTGTGACTTTTAAGTGATTTCAAGAAAAGGGGGATATTTCTCTCAAATAGTTTTGATGATTATTTTCATCAATGTAAACATCCTTCATTATTATTGATTGAGGTTAATGTGATACAATACAATCTTCCATATTGTATCAAATGAGTTATGTTTGACTGTGGATGTGCTATTTTTATACCATTCAAGGTTTTTAGTTAAAGTATTGAAATTTCGTATGCTAGTTTTAATACGAATGTTTATGTTATGTTTAAACCTGTTCATATGAGGAATTCATTGGAATTAATAAGTGACGGGTGGAGCCCGCTATAGCTCCTTGATGCATCGGTAGGTCTCATGAGACAAACTAGTGTCTTGGCACAAGGGCTTGGAAAAATCTTATTTGTAGTCATGTCATGAGGCCTCGGCTATGTGGTTATTATACTCTGGCATTATGCATTCCATCATTATGAAAGTGGTTATTGATATTGCATGTGATCTTTCGACTAGTAGAATATCCATGTGAGTAATTAAATGGAATTATTTTATTTTATCTTTTCCATTTTATGCTGAAGTTCAATTTTAAAAGGCTTTCGTTTTAGTTATAAACTCCTTTAAGTGTTTATGATTTTCTATGAAAGCTTCTGCTATAATGTTATCCTTACTGAGCATCTGAGCTCACCCCTTTCAATGTGTTATTTTTCCCAGGATTATGAAGAAGTAATTTATGAATGACCTGCAGGGATAGTATGAGGGGATATGAAGACAAGATGTTGTTGTAGTTTTTTTCCTTATAATGTAATGTAAGACTTATGAATATATCTAGTGTTTCCAAGACTACTATACTAATCAGTCTTTCGAGACTTGATATTTTTTTATCATTCCAATGTTATTTAATAATGCACCGACTCTGGTTAACTGGGGCCGGGGCGTTACAATTGGTATCAGAGGAAGTTTAGTACAAACCATGGAAGCTAGATTTATATAAACTCTGATTAGAGCAAGTAGACCAAAGTTGAACTTTGAGGATTAGTATAGAAGAACTTCCTAGAATTTTGGTATTGTAGATATTTTGTGATTTTTCCGAGCAATACATCCCTGTCTGGATACGAGCAGGTAGAGGCGGCTCTGGCACAGATGTACCTAGGGGTAAAACCCGAAAACACTGCTTTGAGCTAGACTCGAACGAGAACTGGTGCACGACAACGGGCCTTACTGTACTCTTGGTTACGACACTCCCGGGGGATATGCTTAGGATAATTTACATTTTCTTTACAAACTGATTTAAAGTATTATATATATAAGATGAGAGTAAATGACCTTGGTTAATCCTACTGTGTATCAAATTGGGAATATGGTGACATGTTAATCTCTAAATGGTTTTATGACTACAGTTACTCACACAATACTTTCTGGTTTTAGTCAATGGATGGATTCTAAGGAAGTCATAGTGACTTTGAGAATTATGTACAAGGTGGGAACGGTGGTGGCAATGAGCAACAAAATGGAATGCTGATAGGTGTAAAAGATATCGTCTTTATTCCAAATCAATTTTCCAAAAATATGATCAATAATATATATATTAACCAATTCCCATACTCAAAAAAGAAGAGAAAGGTGATGAATGATAATAGCTCCAGTAGTGAAGACCATGGAGAAAGGATTCCTCAATTTCCATCAAGCAGGAAATGTGGAAGGAGACACCCATGAAAGTGTCTCACTGTGACAAAGAAATTCTTTACGTGCGGGAAGGAAGGACATAAAGTGAAGAATTGATGAAGAAAAATGAAGAGTACTATGGAAGAATATAAAAATGTTCCCAAGAATCCATTTACAATCATTTTCCATAAATGTAGGGGACCTGGACTTTACCCGAGTGAATGCCCTATTCTATAGGATATTTTCGTGGTCAAAGAAGAAGCTATGTGTAAATAAATTGTTGGATAAATGTTTAAAAAGTGTTAGTGCTCCTTGTTGATGGGTTTACTTTGGAATAATTTTCTCTTGTATTTGTAACCCTGTAGTTTTCCATGTGATAATGATATTTGAGGAATAATTATCTTTTCTCTTGTGTATATAGTTATGAATAACAATTTGATTTTATATGATTATTAGGTTTGAGGCAATTATATGTTATTATAATTTGGGATGAAAATGCAAGGTATGAGATAAGATTTGTGGTTAAATTATGTTATGGTTATTTTGAGGAATTTATCTCTTTTTGTTAATGTTATAAAATATAGTTTTTGAAAAAGGAAAACACGTAGACCATGTGACAACCCATCGCGTTGGACAAAGATGTGGGAATCAAACCCACAACCAAAGTGTGATTGGGATTTATCACCTACCACTGGACTACGTGAAGTCCCTGGTTAGTTTGACTATTATTTTTAGTTAAATGATTTTATTGATCAATAATAATTTGATTTGGGATCTTATGTCTTAAAAAATGAATGCACTTAGTATAGGAAAATGATTTGGTGATTAAGTGATAAATGTTATTTTGGAAGTAGATCGCTTTGTTGAGAACACTATATGCCAAAGGAAAATAGAGTAGTATGGGATTTCATTTGAGGAGTAATGGTGGATTTTTATCTATGTTTTTATTGTGGATTTATAATGATTTGGGTTATTTATTGAAATGATTAGGTTAATTAATTTTAAGTATGTGACTTTAAGAGTAATTAATGTCATTTGGAGATACAATTTAACGTGGAAGACTACATTCTTAATAAGTTTTGGTTTTCAATATTAGTTTTGATTATATTAAAGTATTTTAAGGAAAATTGATTATTGAATGGTATTTATTTAACTTTGGGGTATTGTTGGTTTAATTTTGGAAATTAAGATTAGTGTTTATTTATCTCAAGGAATATCCTTTTGGGGGATCATTAGATCTTTTACTAACCATTTTTGTTTTGATTAATCTCTAAAGACAATGTAAATATATAGTCCATCCTGCATGGATCATGTGATTCTATAGAAGTTTATTCTAGCTCTTTCAAGTGTGACCAAGTCTTCCTGAATACTCATCGTTAAAAAAAATGATTTAGTGGTGGAAATTTATTAAAGAATCAAACTCTAATTAAAATTTAAGTATATATCTTTATAATCTTAGTAAATATCATAAATAAATTCCTCATCCTTATGTAATGTAACTTAAAACAAAAAAATGTTGTCAGTTTACTTTCCTACTAGGAGACTAATGGCCATTTTTCCCAACACAAGTTTTTGGTTTTCTTATTGTTAACTTTCTCCTGATCATGATTTCTATCCCTATCCATCAGAACATGACACGTAGTTTATCGTCCATATCCATGTTTTCCTACATGGAATCTGAGTATGGGTTATCTTGGTTGAACTTTATACCTCTCTTTCTTTCTTTTAAAGTGACAGTTTTATTGACTCTTTTTCCGATGTGGGACATTCCATTATATTCCTAAGCACAATTTTAAAAATTGCGAGGATGCAATTTATTGAAGGAGGGGAGAATGTAACACCCCAAGCTTCCACGCTACGTTTCCCTTCGAATAATGCAATGGCGTGCATTGTATGCAACTTTGAGATTCTAACACACCACAACTAATCAAACTAGCTGTTATGAATAGAAATACCTACTTTTTGAAATTTTATAAATTCTATCATTCAAAATGGACTTCATTTTTGGATTCAGAATATCGAATTTATCCTAGGGTGAAATTTTGGAACTTTTCGGATTACACTTATATTTTGATGAATAGTGAATATTACTAAATTTTAATTAAAAACAACTTTTTAAATAAAAATAATTTATAATAATAAATTATATTATTTAGTGTTTTTAAACTATAATTAGAATATATTTTTACCATTTTATCCAATGGTGTTCATTATAATTAATTTCACTTTGAAATTGGACCTAAACAATTGTCAATCTTTTGATATATATTGTTTTTTAAAAACACGCTATTTATTATGACAGCGGGAATTAATTATAAAATTATTTAATGCAACTTATATTTTTAGAATCTTGTAAAATATACATCATTTTTGAATTCGAAATATCAATTATAGCTTATGGTGAAATATTGGAATTGTTCTGAAAAACTTCAATTTTTTATGAATAGTGAAACTACTAAGGGGTAGTTAAAAAAACTGAATTTTTCATAAAACTTAATTTTACCGCTTCTGTGAATGGAATTTTGAAAATCCGAGATACACGGTTAATATCAAGAAGTAAAATGTGGTTCAATGAGATGGAAATATTTTTTGGTGAATAGTAACTTTTTAATTTATTTACCACGGTTAAAAGTAAATAGGGTAATTAAGGGTAAAAATGATATTAATATTACCCTAACACATGTCCTAATTCTATTGGACAAGTGTATATCGACCAAAAACAACCTTAGGAATAAAATGTTATCATTTAGGTACACTTGGATTAGATTAGGACATTTATTATTATTTAATTCAAAGAAGAGTTAAAAGAGTTAAAATCAATGTTTATTTATTAAAACATTTTTAATATAGGGTTATACATAAGATAAATTCGATTGTAAATATATTTAGAAAGATAATAAGATTTCCGCATAATGATATTTTATTTATAAACTTTAGACATTAAATAATTTAATATATTTACGACACAATGATGATGAAGTAATTACCATAATAGTGAAAAATTAAAATAATTGATATTATAAATACCCAAATAAATATAATTTAAGACTTTTAATGAATTAAACTAATTTTATAGGATATTATGACATATTAGGATTTATTTAATTGACTTTATTCTAAGTAATCATTCTGTTATGAGTTTCACAAAAATCGACTATTGAATAGTGTCAAAATTGACATAAAAGAGTTCTTAAAAAACAATATTATATTATTAATTGATATTAAATTCCTAAAAATATAAAGTTCGGCCAAGAGACTTATATAATGATAGGTGTATCATTAATGGACCACTTGGGGATCTCTTGGATGTATATATTAAGTTTATAAACTATATAATATTAAAATACAAAGTGACATGGTAAATGTCAAACTAATTAACTAAGAGTTAAAACTAAAATATAATGTTAATACAGTAACCCAAACCTGTCTAAATTCTATTGGTTGAATGGTTTTTGACCTATCCCCACCTTATAATTTAATAATCAACTTTGGATCCATTAGAAATCGAAAGTAAATTTATTATAAATTAATATTTCTAGCTTTTCCAAAGGTGCCCCTCACCCCTCTTATAAAAGGGAACTCCTCCTTCTCATTTCTTCACACCTTCAAAGCCTTTTGGTTCGGCCAACCCCTGCCCTAATACTCTATCAAATTCCCTCACTAAAACCTAGAGTCCTTAGTTTGATCAGAAAGCCAACCTAAGGAGCCCTTTTGATCAAATCAAAAGGAAGAACCCGAAGAAGAGGTAATGTTTTCACCACCCCTTTTCATGTTCCTTTCTTCTTCCACTTCTTATTTCTTTTTTATTACCATTCTAAAATAATAACTCCAGTATCTTATATATACAGTGATGTTATTATAAATATGGTACAACCATATTCAGTATTCTATCCACCCTTTGAATAACATGTCATCATACATGCGTACGTACGACTTACCGTCTCCACGTCATGGTGTAATTGTTATTCAATATATTATTATTTGGGTGGGTATAATAATGATGTTTAACTCATTTAAATAATAAATATAACATGATAATTATTCTTTATATATGATATACCATCCAATTATATATTATTTTAATATCAAAAGAATGATATTGTCGCTCGGGCGTACGTACGGACTACCGTCTCCACGAACGTGATGAGATTCATTCTCCATCATATCCATTCAAGTATAATTATCATTTGATGATTTAAAAATAATTTTTAAGAACCTTATATCATTCTGGATATGAATAAGATACAACCTATGCATGACAAACATGGCTTACGTAACAAAACATATAAAAGAAAATGAGTAAGTTAACACCCGAAACGACGATAATTATAAGATATTATTAACAATGCAATGTTAAAAGATCATATATGATATCATATTAATGTATATGATTCATGAATAATTTAATAACAATTATTTCAACATTATATGGGAGGTTAACCTACCCCCAACCAAGGAAAAGTACAAGTTAAGGGATTTTCTTATCTCACTTTCAATTCCGTGAGATTTCCATTGTTCGCCACTAATTTATTGAAAGTGGTATATTGTGTACTGCCATTTGATATATATTATCATCATTCTCTTTATATTCATTTTATTATGTAAATCATCTAGTGGTTATTAACTTTTGGGCATACGACTCAATTGATTACAACGTGGTAAGGGGTTTCTTATCTCACTTTTAATTCCGTGAGAATTCCATTGTTCACTACTTATTTATTGCATGTGGTGTATGTGTACTTCCCATGATTGTATTCATTGTGTAATATACTTTAATTTATGGGTATTTACATCATCATTGTATGATCCTTCTTTCATGGGTGTATGTTTCATAAGTGACCTAATCGATAAGGGAATTTGAAATTTCAATTTTCATTTATTCGGCTTTATTCAAACTTCATTGATTATTTTACTCCGAGATTATGTGTGGAATCACTATTCATTTTCTTATGTCATAATTTCCACTCCCCTTTTATGTGGATATACTTTTTATACACATAATCACTCCATTGATAATTTCTCAAGTCATTGATATTAATTTGATAAGAGTAATTTTAACTCACTCTCCATTTGTTGAGTTAAACATCCAATTCATTGGTGTTGTTTTTATAAGATTATGTGTGAATATCCATTGATTGATTTACACTAAATATACAATCATATTTAGTGTATTTATATTTTTCACACATAACTATGTCATTGATTTATCCATTACCTAAGGATACGGCCTTTATGAGATATTTCATCTCAATTTACATTCCATTGAGACTTCTTTGTTGTTATACACCAAATCACTTTTATGTGGTGAATATAAAGTACTTTGACAGAATATATCATGAATTCCTTTATTCTCATGTTATTAAAATGTTTTGATTTCCTCAATTATTTGTATTCAAGTGTCTCTCTTTTGGTTAGAAACTCTTACTAAAATACCATTTTTAAATGTTTTAAAGACATATTCTTCTAAATATTTCTCATTAATGTCCATGGTTTAAAAAACAGTTTTAAGGATTTATTTATATGGACATTAATGTTTTAAAATTAAAACTCCTTTTAAAATTTTCAATGTGGTATGTGACACTTTGATTAAAAAATATATTTTTAAATAGCTTCTTGAAAAATAGTGTGACTTTTAAATGATTTCAAGAAAAAGGGGGATATTTCTCTCAAATAGTTTTCATGATTATTTTCATCTATGTCAACATCCTTCATTATTCTTGATTGAGGTTAATGTGATACAATACAATCTTCCATATTGTATCAAATGAGTTATGTTTGACTGTGGATGTGACATTTTTATACCATTCATGGTTTGTAGTTTAAGTATTGACATTTCGTATGCTAGTTTTAATACGAATGTTTATGTTATGTTTAAACTTGTTCATATGAGGAATGAATTGGACTTAATAAGTGACGGGTGGAGCCTGCTATAGCTCTTAGATGCATCGGTAGGTCTCATGAGACAAACTAGTGTCTTGGGACAAGGCCTTGAAAAAATCTTATTTGTAGTCTTGGCACGAGGCCTTGGATATGTGGTTATGATAGTCTGGCATTATGCATTCCATCATTATGAAAGTGGTTATTGATATTGCATGTGATTATTCGACTAGTAGAATATCTATATGAGTAAGTAAATGGCATTATTATATTTTATCTTTTCCATTTTATGCTGAAGTTCAAGTTTAAAAGGATTGCATTTTAGTTATAAACTGCCTTATGTGCTTATGATTTTCTATGAAAGCTTCTGCTATATGTTATCCTTACTGAGCATCTGATCTCACCCCTTTCAATGTTTTATTTTTCCCAGGATTATGAAGAGGTAATTTATGAATGACCTGCAGGGATAGTATGAGGGGATATGAAAACAATATGTTGTTGTAGTTTTTTTACCTTATAATGTAATGTAAGACATATGAATATATCTAGTGTTTCCAAGACTACTAAACTAATCGGTCTTTCAAGACTTGATCCTTTGTAATCATTACAATTTTATGTAATAAAGCACCGACTCTGGCTAACAGGGGTCGGGGCGTTACAAGTTTTAAGTATTAAATACCCATGTATAGTTTTTATGTCATAATATTTTGACCTATTTATTGATTTAATAATGATTTTATCTTTATTGGAAATATGTTTAAATTTATTAACAATTTTTATGTTTAATATGATCATTAATGTTGAGATAATTATTTTTTATTTAATTTTGGGAATATATCATATAGATTACCATGAACTTAAAATATTATTTGGAGACTAATTGATTATTGTTTTGTACAAAATATTGGAAATATTACTTGAATAAATTAAAAACAATTTGAGAAATAAAGATTGAGTTAATTTAGTGAAGCATATATTCTTTTATTATATACTTATTTTAATTTAGGATATTTATAAAATGGTTTGAATATCTTGGAGAGTATATGATTATGTTAGATAAATTGTCGGTATATGACCTTATGAGCGATTAACATTATTTGTAAATAATAGTTATGTTGATCTTAATAAAATTTATGATCAAATATTTCATATACCTGGGCTTAAAATTTTTTAGATATATTTTATAGGATTCTAAGGGTAAAGATGAACTTTGGGTGTTATTTTATGGTTTTATACATTAATGTAGTGTGTCATCATATGATTATTTTCCCATAATCGATAACATGAGTTAAATATTTTTTTAGTAAATATATAAAAATAGTAGGAAATAATATTCTATTTTTAATGGATCTTGTTATTAGTTAAAAGTTAAATTTAGATCATTACCATTTAAAAAAATTAATTTGGAATAATCATTTCATATAGAAAGAGATGATGTGGAAATAGATCGAAGCATAATGAAATGATGAAATTGTGATTATGAAATATAAATATATTTTGTTAAATATATTTTATAATGTTCTATATCCATATGGTAATGTTATTCCTCAACTATAGGAAGAGGATATTAAAATAATAATGTTATCGTATTACCTTCATTTATATAGAATTGATGTACTCTTTCACACCTAATTGATTTATGGTTTTATGTTTATATACATTATCACAATAAATTACCTTGATGTGATCAATGTTCTTGGTCACTATCTAATATTACATAATCATTAATGTTTTCCCAACCATCTCCATATTTTCACTTCACACTAATTTTATCCCATTTTAAAATATATTTATGTTTCATTTATGGTGACATTCATATGTCCTTATCCTATATTTAAATAGGATGATTTATTAACTCTTTTTATGATGTATTATTTCAATAATGGTATTTTAAAATTTGTAACCCTTGATTATAGATATCATTTGAAATTGTAATTAAGATGTTTTCTAATGTGAGATGATGGAAAAAACACGGGTTTTTAAAAAAATACTCTTATTGTTAGTTTTATTAAACTGCTACACCAAGGTTTATGAGAATTACGATATATTATTAAAATATTATTACTTAAATTTTATTATTATGATCTAGCTATTAAATTTTATGGTATGATTAAAATTAAACTAATTATGAAATAAATACAAAGTGGTCAAAAAAATTTATCCAATAGTTTATCCAGAGTTTTAGATAACATCATCTCTTGATGTCAATTAATCTTTATAAATGGAAATGATATTCAAGATTGACATCTCATGGATTTGGAATGTGTGAATCTTATTAGAAATCCAATCATAAGAGTTGATGTTTACATAAATCTAGATATCAAAACATCCTTTGATATAATTTACTGGAATATCATTTGAAATGTGTAATATAGCTTTGGATTTCATCTGAAATTAATTACCTATAATTATATCCTTGTTATCTCAACTCATATATCTATTCTTATAAATGGATCACCATAAGGGTACCTCTCTTACTCAAGGGGACTGTGGAAACGTGACCCTCCCCTATGATAATATTTTCCATTGATAATGATTATCTTAGAAGAATGTTCATTCAAATGGCTGAAAATGGAGACTTGAATATTATCAATGTTTCTCGAGATATCTTCACACCCTATTTTTTTTGTTGATATTTTTTCTTTACACAAGGATACAAGATAAAAATAAAAAACACCAAGAATTATCTCTCACACTATGAAAGTGTATCAGGAAAAGAAATCAGATGGATGAAATATTTCAAATATTTTTTAAGACACTTTAATCCTTATAGAAAAAGATTAATTATCCATAATTTGGGTATCAAGTATGTTTATATTCCCTTAAAATGCCTAGGTGTCTATCTATATTTTGGGGAAACAAAGATCCTCTTACTTTTCAAAAATTTATAGTCAGAACAAATGAGTTTTATCCTCCAATCAGGGTAAAAAACATTCATTGGTAGGGATAATATGCCTTTTCAAACACATTGTAGTATCTCTGATTGATTAATCTTTCATGGCCTATGTCTGTATAATATTTTTGATTAAATTCATCAATGCATCAATGAGTAACTTTATATGGAGTGGAAGTATCTTAGATAGAAAAGTTGTCACTATGTCCTGGAAAAAATGTTGTAAACCTTACAACCTTAACGGGATTCGAATCAAGAATATAGACTGATTTAATCAATCTACAGAAGCTCAATTATTATGGATACTGGCTGAAAACAAATCTATTCACATGGACTTTCATAAAGACATATTATTAGAGTGACTCAATTCATTAAAATTACATTACATGGAATCTTTAATATAGCCTAGATGGGGATCTATCTTTGATAAGGTGTATAATAAATCCTCATAGCTTTGTAATTCCAACTCCTTCCTTAGATTGTGGTAGAATAAATGGATAGAAACTCATTTTTTAAATATGAACAAAAATATTAATCAAACAACTGAGATGAATATTACCATTAAAGACCAGATTAGAAACATAGTTCACCTCTAGAATGATCTTTAGGCAAACATTAAAAATCTGTTTTTTATGAAACAAGACGTCTTATTGGATTGGGAACTATCATCAAGTGGTATAATAGAATTTGAACCATTCTACAAACATGATATGTAATGGTATTATTTGTGGATTGGTGATTTCAATTACAAAAAGATACAACCATCCCGGTTTTATCTACTTTGGAGAACAAAATTATTCTGTGTCCTAGTGGATATTTTTTTGTAGCACAGGTGTATTTTTTATATGTTTCATATGTGATATTTTTTACCAAAATAGGGAAGGAATTTATCATTTTTTCCTTTCTTATGATATAGCCTCAACCTTATTGAATTCGTAGTTGTATTTGTTTTACATTAACATTATTAAAGAAAACAAAACTAAATATATAATACATGAAGTGTTGTATGTTCTTTTATTTATATATACTATTAAAAACTATTTTCCATGATAGATTTGCCACGTTTCATCTAGTTTTATTGAATGGTATAAACAAACTCATATATAACAACACTTATTTTATCCATCAATCTGCATTTTCAGAAATTATAGTGTCCATTCCGAATTCCAACAATCATAAAAAAAGAACTATAACAATTTTATTGTTGACATATTTTTTTATAGAACTGCAATATCCATTTTAATTACTCCCCCACTCAAGGTATGCTTCAAGTCTTATAGATATCACTGTTCAATAGATGAAAATAGTGCAATACAGATGGAACCTATAAAGGAAATTTGGGCCTAGTGGGCTTCAAGGTGGTAACAAGGGATCATAATAGAGAGGTAATTAACTGCACTTACGACCCTTGTGGGTGTTTCACTGCACTTAAAGATGAAATGATTTCATTTATTATTTTTTTACACATGGCTAAGAAAAATAATTTGAATTAGGTGTGGTTTAAATGTGACATAACGACAATCATGTAAGATGTATGGGTTAGTATCATCCATATATCATGGAACCTCACTGCATGATGGTCATATTGAATGAAAAAGTTTTATACCATGAACTATATCATCAATCATAATTTATGTGAAGCTAATAGTCTTTTCGATGCACTTGAAAACAAAGGATCTATCCAAAACACTTTCACTCATGTTGAAGCACTCCCTCTTGATCTATTACCTATTTAAGAAAAGGAAAAAAATGTAAAATCCATTCATTATTTCTGATAAAAATACTGTTACATTTTTAAAAATCTGATCTACACATTCTTCTAAAAAAATCTTAATCAAAACAAATTTACGGATTAATTTAGTGTAAATAAGCCCTCGTTTTTTAGTAAATTCATTTTAATCATCAAAAATAATATTTTCTTCAATAACACTTTTATTGATTTTGGTGAGTGAATAATATTATAAATTTTAAGAATTTTATAAATTTTATTTCATATAAAATATATAATTTTTGAAATTAGTCTATCAAAATTAACATAGGGTGAAATTTTATTAATTTTTAGTGAATTGTAAAAAATATCAGATTTTTTAATTTTTATTTCATTCGAGAAGTCCCATTGTTAAATTAATTTGATCTCAAAGTAACCCAATTATTATATTACTATATATTGTATAATTAATTACATTTGAATCATAATTATTCATTATTATTTTTATAAGTCCATTTTTTGGCTGAAAATTAATTTTCCTGAAAAACATAATTCATTATGTTTTTAATTTTAATATAAAATTAGTTACTACTACTTCTTGAAATTGAATCTTGAAAAATGGATTCCATATATGGAATAAAATGGTCCATATTTGGTAAATACTCCCATTTTTTCTTTACCAAAAAAATTATAGTATATTTTTATAATAAGAGTAAATGTAGAGTTGATTAATTAGTGACAAAAATAATGTTATACGGCTTCAAATTCATTCAAAAGCATATAATTTTTTTATTTTTTGTATTTTATTTCATCCTGAATGATCCAAAATTATAAAATATGAAATTGTTTAATATATCTATTATTTTATCCTTTATAATATTTATGAATAAGATAAAGTCAAAAATTTCACTTTTTGTCTTTTAATATCGATAACATTTCGTCATAGAAGTATGCTTAGTTATAAATATTATTTTTTATATTATTTTTTAAATCATGACAAGTTGATTTTTATTGTTAGTTACTAAATTATTATATTAAAATCATAAGATTCTCTGATACTCTTCTTGTGAATGTCAAAGAAAAATCAATTAAATAATATTACAAATTAGAGAAGTAATATTATCTTGGCGAGATATTGGTTGAAATAAATTCTATAACATACAATTTCATATTAAATAAGTTTTAAAGTATTTTATTTTAATTCCATTAATATATTGATTTATTTATATTAATATATAAAAAATAGTTACAAAATTGACAGTAATGATATATTCTAAAAAATAATATTTTACTAAATTACTTAAATTTTTTAAAAAAAATTAGTTTCACAAATAGAAAGATTAATTGTCTAAAATTTAATCCATTTTTAAATTATAATATAATTTTTACCTTATAAGTAAATAATAACCCTTTAGTATTGAAAAAATCATTACAAAAATTAATGTTTAAAACTGTAAATGAAGGGGTTAATAAGAAATAATGGTTTAAGTTATATTTAAACATATATAAATTTGAAGGAATTAATATATAAAGACGATATAATTTTACAAACAACTCCATGTTATTTTGGTAAAAATTTATATGAGTTATGCACATATTATATTTTAATTTTTCTTATATTTACATAAACAAAATTAATGATATATTATGACAAACAATATTTTATAAAATTTTTAACAATTCATAAAAATATTATGACTTCTTGAGTTAAGGAAATATGGTTTAAAATATCAACCATGGTCCTTTTTTAGAAAATTTTCCTTTTATATAACATTTTTTAACTCCTAATGACTACAAAACAATGATATCACGATAATTTTCAAAAGGGTTACTGGGTATTAAAATAATGAGACAAGGGTGGAAATGTCACCTAAAATAGTCCAAATATAATTTTATTGGAGGATTTTGACCCATATTTGTCCTATATTTGAATTATATCATTTTTATTCACTTAAACATGAAATTTAATTTTTATTAATTTAAAAATAAGTAAAATTTCATGAATTCCCCACCACTCCCTTATATAGGTACTTCCCTTCTCTCTTTTATTTACACCACATCATCTATGGCATGGTTAGCCATCATAGTGGATATGATCATGATAACGTCATTCTCATAAATATTATTAAAGATAATGGTTCTCCTAAAATCCCGGTACTATATGTGCTTGATTTGAGGGGGGCTATAATAGTGAAGACCCTGGGAATTGTTGGGTACAAAAATAGAACCCTCTTGATAAAAAGATCCCACATATGAGAAAATAAAAATGTCATCATGAACTGGAGCCCTGATGGTATGAAAGTCTATTACCTTGTGCCCCTCTCACCAGGTATGAGTAACACAAAAATTTTCATCAATCTACATTGTGCACCTACGAACCTGGTAAATAATGGACCAAGGTAATATATATATATCCCATAAAAGAGTTAAAGAATAGAAAAGAGTTAGTTTCAATAGTATCTAGCCAGATATTCCTTTCTATACATAGCTTCAGACCATCCAACATAGCCTGAACCTCAGTTTGAATTGAATTTCCATGACCAATAATGTTGTATACGCAATAACCACATATCTATTATAATCATGCATGTGACCACCACCCCTCATAATTCATGGAATACCCAATCCATCTATATTATTTTTCAATCCAGAAACATGAGAAGATCAGAAAATCCATCGACCAAGAAGGGGAAGTGGAATGGGAAATGTAGGAGAACAAGGTATCTTCAGAGATTGAATGGGGGGATGCATTCTAGATTTTGTCCTGATATATGATATTGGCTACCAATAAACTCATTCTGAATCTAATAGACAAACAAGAAAAATTATGACCCTCAAATCAGGCCTTATTTCGGGCATACCAAAGGCACCCACAACCTGCCGCAAAAATGATACCCTTATCTACCATCTTGGTACTTCCATCCCTCACACAATTGATCCAATGAGAAATAAAATTATCACCTAAAAATCATTCATACTCACACCTGTGAAACTACCCATACTCATCCACAACTTCTGGCACAATTTCCCCTGAAAAATGTATATATTAATGCTTTCCTCATCGAAGGTACTATAATAGTGACATCTGGATGTGAGATGGACTCCTATATGTTGGAGATTACTTTCCATGCAGAGTGCACTACTCTAAAACCTCCAAATAATAAAATTTAATTTCGATGGAATTGATTTTCACCAAAACTTCTTGCATGATCCATCCCTCCCAGACTGAGACTCTACCATATTACGAAATTCCTTAATAGATAAGGTCCTAGAAGTCTAACTAGCGAAAATGTAGATATCATGGTCCATTGAAGCCTCTATGGTGTAGAAAAAATATTTTTTCTCAGCATTTAGTACAACCTTGACAAATGTAAGATTATTTATTGGTTCAATGAAGGATATAATTGGAGTGGTACATCTCTGGAAACCATGCTTCACACCACATGAATTATGAAACCAAGAATAAATATCCCCCCATCCAACGATACATCACTACCGGCTCTCATGTCCTCAGATAGAAGAACCTACCAAACTCCAAATGCCTAAAATTCATCCATTTTGAGAAGTTAAATAGAGCACATATTTTTGGCACTAAAATTCCATCAAATAGGTTTACCATCCATGGTATCCTATGTGATTTTTTCATGTTTTCCATGAATAATATCCGAGACACTACAAACACCCACACCTCCCTCCTGAATCGGTCTTCCTAGTCTCTCCCATGAGGAAAAATGGAACTTCCCCTCGAGATTGTAATCCCATAAGACCTCACACACAATCATTTCCAGGTTTCCAATAATTGGTTTTGGAAGCCTATAGGCTGAGATGACATGCATGCAGGAAGATGAAAGGAAAATATTAATTAGAGTAACCCTTCCACCAATGGAAATTAAATTACACATCCAATTTGTGATGAGACTGACCAAATTTTTCACCACCTTGTAAAAGTGATGCACTTGAAGACACTTAGAAGTAATTGGGACTCCATGGTACTCTAAAGGAACAATCCCCCTACTCATACTGAATATCAACCAAGATCTAGATCCTTCCTTTTGTGAATCCATTCAAAACCCAAAAACTACTCTTCTCACTATTATCTCACTGCCCACTCCAGTGGCAGTTATAACGTCCTAGTTCCAGGTGAAACCCAAAGGATCCATGTACCTATTTGTTTACATGTCCTTAAGCACATTTCCCCTTACTCCCGAGGCTTCTGACAACTATGAAGGGCCATGGGTTTGATATTGGGTAAACAATTCCATCATTGGAAGAGTTTGCACAACGGAATTTCGAATAATAATAGCAGTGGAAGCAGTAATGGCATACAACAATGTAAACATAGGAAGACTGATATTAAATTAAACTATAACAGATATATAAATGATTCATGTCACATTTGTCTAGGAAATCATCCATACAAGTCACAATGCTGGAATACAGAAAAGAAACAAAAGTAATGAAATGTAAGTAAACTCCAATAGCATCGCAAGCCTCAGCTTGGTCCCATGCTCCCTAGCTCCATAGCAATCAAGTACATGGTGTAGAAGGGATATTTCCCTTGTTTATACCTACAACCATGTAATATGTTTAGGTCTAAAAGCTTGACCCAAGCTGGGTGTGAGTGATTCCCAATAGGCAACCACCAAAAGATCCATGCCTAACTGACAGTGAATATATAATGCCGGAAATATGAAGAAATTAAGTAACAACTAGGAAGCACTCAAAATTACACAATACAATAGTTTCAATTACATTTATTTGAATTTATTAATTATTCTAACCATTTAATAATATAACCTTGGGATCTATCCTAATCTTGGTATCCCCATGTATAAACATAACAAACAGACATATCAAAATACATTCTAAAAATAAAGTAAGACTGAGTCCAAGCTTGTTATTTGCCTTTTCAGACTCATCACAATCATATAATCATTTCAAAACAACCCTCTTGGAAAGCCATCACATCCTATCCCCCATTGGATTAAAATATCCTCAAATTAAAATAATAATAATGACCCTCTAGGAAAGATCACACACTCCAACCCCCTTGGTATCACAAGAACTAATTAAATACAAATGAAAACCTTGGTATCACTCACGGTCAATACCCCCTTGGTCTTCATAGAAACAATAAAGTATAATGACCCCTTGGAAACTCACATAGTCAATTACCAATGGTCTAACATTTATTTAATGATGATCATTTGGGTAGCTCTCATAGTCTAGCCCCTTGGATCAATGACCCATGTCATCTCTCATAGTCAATACCTCAGGTTAATTATAACAAAAATTCTTAATTAAAAGACCCATCATCGGGAATCTCTCATAGTCAATTCCACTAGTCATACATTCATAATGCATAATACATGCATCTCTTATAAATATAAACTCCATGCTAACAACATTACACATGGATACAAAGAATCCTAACATGATTTCTAGATCTGAAGTCCATAACCAAAACAAGCATGGGTAACACCACCATATTCATGGTAATAAACCTTATTAATAATCAATAACCATTCCTGGAACAGAAAAACCATATCAAGCATTAAAAAAGGTTAAATTCCAAATTATGAAATACCATAAACAATGTATTTGGAACATAGGCATATATTACTCAATGATTAACTACAGTAATGCATGGACCACCTACCTTGATGTTGAAATATCGATGTAGTTGAACATCAACATTTGAATCAACCAACAACATCGTAGATCTACAAAATGTCAAAAAAATTCAACCATAAATAACTCAAGAGAGAGATTAAATCAAGAAGAGAGATTCAATAAGAAGGAAGGAATCACCGGTGGGATTCCAACGCACCCACCGGAGATCCATTCGGAGAATGGATGATGGATTGGCTCAGAGAAGAATCATCACTCTCGATCGCTCCTAGATCATACGAGGCCATAAGAAGATGAATATAAAGATTAGATACAACCCAGATCGGTTAAATGAAATAAAATAAAATGTACATGGCATGGTCATTTAATATACATGTTGTGTACATGCCTCAACAAGTCCCCGCTTTAGGCATTCTCTAGGTTACCCCATAAGACCATGTCTTGGCCGTTAAATGGCAAGTACATTGCTACCCACGACAACCAGGTAGACGGCATGTACTTCTAAAATTTAAAAATTTCCCCTCTTTGTCAAAAACACCTGAAATCAAGATTCATAACTAAAATGAATATTTGGGTTCTTGCAATATTCCCCATTAAAGAAATTCATCCCCAAATTTCCCTAACTAGGGGGTGGAGAAGAATCCTCGAATAACTTTGTCCACTACAATCAAACATCGACCTCCCCCTCTCAAGTCTCGTCCTGTACTCGCTCGTTTTTCTATAGCACGCATACGAGAAGAAGAGACTAGACATATATGAACTTAATTACTCGATCAATAATCTGGATATGACGCTCCTCAAAGAATGAATACACCTCCAACTGATCCTCTTCAGGTTTAAAAAACACGAGGCAGGTCTGAAAAGTAACGTCGTAGATGAGTAACGTGGAAGACGTCATGCATATCCTGGTACCTCTATGGTAACTAAAACCAATAGTAAACCGGATCAACTCTCTACAAAATCTCAAACTGACCAACGTAGCTTATAGAATGCTTTCCCTATCTCTTAATCCTTCTATGTCCCAACCTCGGTGTGACACGTAAGAAAACCTGATCTTCGACTTCGAACTCTAGAGGACATCTCCATCGATAAACATAAATCTTTTTCCAATACTGTGTAGTAAACAACCTCTTCTGAATCTACTCCACCTTCTATGTGGTCTCCTAGACAAGACAAGGTCCCAGTATAGCTACATCTCCTACCTCCAGCCAACATAGGTGTTATCGATATGGCCTACCATACAAAGCTTGATAATGTTCCATCTGAATCATCACCTGAAAATATTTATTATAGGAAAACTCCACATGAGGTATGTTCTTCTCCCAAGAACCACCAAAATCTAAGACACATGAAAAAATCATTTCATCTAACACCTGAATTGTGAGCTCAGACATTCCATATGTCTGGGAATAGTAAGTTGTTCTCAAAAGTACATGTGAACCTAAAGACCTCTTTAGTCCCTTCCATACACATGAAGTAAAGTAGGAATCCTTGTCTGAAACAAAAGAGTGAGGAACCCAATCCAAACATACAATATCTCAGATGTACAACCTTACCATCTCATCAATACTAAAGGTCTACTTGATTGGTATGATGTTAAAAACCATTGTGATTCTGTCAATGACAACCCAAACTACATCATTCCATCTACGTGACCTTGGTAACCCTATAAAAAAATTCATCATGACATCATTAAACTTCCACTAGCGAATGAGTAACTGTTGTAAATAACCTACCGTTATCTAATGCTTCGCCTTCACCTGCTGATAGGAGGAACATCTCATAACAAAACCAGCAATAACTCAATTTATACTTGAACACCAGTACTGATAGTGTAGATCTATATACATTTGGTGACATCAGGAGGAACTTCCCTAACTGATTAATGAAAATCCCACAAAATCTCCATGCTTATGTCTTCCAATACCCATACACTTTCATTAAATCACAAGATCTCATCCTCTCCTATGGTCCACTCAATAGTAGGGTACTCTACTAACACACTCTCCCATAGAAATAGACCCTCGGAGTATGATAATTTTCTCATTCGCACCCGATCTAGTTCTGTAGAGGTAACAACTATAGAAGAATGAAAATTCTGCCCCTATCTATCATGAACCTTTAAATGCATCTCAGAGAACAGAGCCATAAGATTCTACTCACTACTGGCCTCCAGAATTACATGTATCTGAGTCCTCTAGATCAATGCATTAGCCACTATGTTTCCTTTCCTAGGTGTGTAAGAATGCTCATAGTCAAAATATTGAACGTACTCAACCCACCATCACCGTCTGAAATTCAGATCATGCTGAGTAAAGATATACTTGAGACTTTTTTGCTTAGATAACACCACAAAGTGTTATCCAAAAAGATAATGTCTCTAACAGTGCAATGCATGCACAACTATAGACAACTCGAGATCATGCATAGAATAATTTTTCTCATGCGGTCATAACTACCGAGACCCATACGCAATGATTCCTCCCCCCTGCACAGACACTGCTCCTAGCCCGATACATGATGCATCACAGTAAACTGTGTAACTCTTCCTTGGCTCTAAATAAACTGGTATCAGTGATGAATTAAACCTTATTTTCTTCTCCTGAAAGGCTAAATTGAAGGAATCTATTCACAAGTACATCACACCTTCTTTTTCTAGCCCATTAGTGGAACTGCTAAGTGTGAATAGTCCTGTATCAAGAGACTATAGTAACCAACAATCCCCAAAAAACATTGTACCTCAAAGACGTTCTTCTTCTGCTCCCATGAAACTATTTCTCTCAAATTCACTGTGTCTACTGATACTCCATTCTTTTTTATAACATGACCTAATAAGTGAATCTGGTCCATTCAAAAGTGGAATTTTGAGTGCATAGCATATACATGATGCTATCTATGTGTACTCAAAATGATCTCAAGATGGATGGCACGGTCTTGTTGAGAGTGAGAGTACACCAATATATCATCCATGAAGACTACCAAAATAGAATACATGTAAAGATGGAACACTCGGTTTATCAGTGCCATGAAAACTATATGCAAGTTCATGAGATTGAATGGCATAACCACATACTTGTATAGACTATAACCACTATTTACGGCTATAATAGTTATATTTGATGTTTTAACGTTCCATTAATGATAAATGAATCTCAAGTAAATCTTTGAGATCCCTCGGGATCTTCAAATCTGATCAAAGAGATCATCAATACTTGGGAAAGGATATCCGTTATTGGCCGTCAACTGGTTCATCTTCCAATAATACACACAATTCTTGAGGGTTCCATCTACCTTCTTCATAAATAGTATTGGAGAACCCCAATTATAAGTACTAGGTTTGATGAATCCCTTGGCCTATAACTCCTTAAACTACTTCTTGATATCCTATAACTTTAGTGTAGCCATCCTACAAGGAGGAATAGACACTGGTACCTCTCCGGGGACAAGTTCAATAGAAAATTATACCTATCACTCAAGAGGAAAACATGATAATTTTTCTAGAAATACATCCCTAAAACAATCGACCACTGGAGTATAGTCATTCTGTGAATTCCCCTGGTCATCTAGATGGAAACTAGTAATCTAGGGTTTAACACCTCTTAACATGTGATGATCTGGTCCATCTCTGCTCGCCTGGACATACCGTTCTCCCTTATGTTGGAAAAATCCACCATATTGTGATGTGAAACTCTACCTACGATAATAGAAATTGACACCAACCTGAAAGGGAACTAACCAGTCCATTCCAAGAATGACGGCATATCCCTTCATCTCTAAGACATTAAGGTCCAATAATAAGTGACACCCACCATCCTCAAGAGGGAACTCCTTGCACTTATGTACACTAGTCGTTCTAGTCCTCAATATAGTGTCTAGTGTCTAGATATTAGTATAATTAATGATACATATCCCAATGATCTTCAAAAAAGGATTATATAAAATGTTATGAGAAAAACCTTATATCGAAAAGAGAATAAGTAAAACTGAGGAAACCAAAATCGTACCTCTAACTGTAGAGGGTCCAGGATCCTACTTCTGTTGGATCTTTTCCATTGCATAAGTCTAACATGCACCATGACACTGTGACCCTACCTGATTACCTTGATCTGATCCACTTTGATGTCACTAAAATCTGAAAGCCTGACGACCACGGTCATGGCCACCTCTTCAACCTGAATTTCCAGACGAACTCAATTTCCCTGTCTAATGTGAAACTGGTGATCCTTCTCCTGAACATCGAGTCATTAAAGAACCCTTATCACTCATTTCTGGTGAGAAAACCTAGAAAAAACACTGAATATGGCCCATCTTGCTGCAAGATCGGCACTCAACTAGGTCTCTCATAAATGTGGTCTTGTATTTCCACTCTTCCCGCACTAGAATCATACCACCTGAATACTTGACTAAATGTCATTTGTAATATCTTTGTAGAACTTCCTGCTATCTGTCGAAGGATTAATAGCCCTAGATGTTGGACCGACCTAGATGATAGGTCTTAAATCCCTCATATTATGCTT
This sequence comes from Viscum album, assembly GCA_963277665.1. Taxonomy (NCBI): domain Eukaryota; kingdom Viridiplantae; phylum Streptophyta; class Magnoliopsida; order Santalales; family Viscaceae; genus Viscum; species Viscum album. The sequence goes on from OY728119.1 coordinate 1,861,138,501, forward strand.
GGTAATCATCTCTAGATTCACCATAGCTATCATTGAAGTCATCCTGAGGACATTCACCTTCAACCAGATGTCATACCTGAGACCATCCTCAAATCGCCAAGCCAAAGATAACTTTCCACCTCCCAGAACAGGTGTGAAGCACTACATCTCTATAAAATGAATAGAGTAATCCATAAATGAAAGAATACCATGCTACAAATGAATGATCTCTCAGTCTTGATCAGCCCTCAACGTCTCGGGATAGAATTAGTCATATAAGGTCCTCTAAAACTCTACCCAATCCATATCCCAATGAAATTCCACCTATGAGATAACATCCCACTATCCATATCCCAATGACGTTCCACCTATGAGATAACATCCCACTATCTCTTGGTGGAATCACGTAACATGTATGTCATGTGTTTCATCCTCCTCTACGGAGGTATCTCTAGATGCTCAAAGATAGATAGTATGGTCTCCAACCATGAAACCGCAACCTATAGTTCTCTATATCCATAAATAGTAAGAGGGTTTTGGTACTAGAACACCCAAGTCAGTTCTATCATAGATGGGTTGGGATGTGGTGCTACCTAGAATGCCAAAATAATTATAATGAAGCATTCTCGGAACTGTGCATCAACACCTGTGTCCTATATAATCACTGGTTCAATGACGTGAATGATATGAGGATCTGTTGGTAGTCCATGGCGTACCATTTATAGTGTTTGATCATTTCCCTATATATGGAGTACAATCGTAGGACATCTCGGTGGCATTACTTTGTAAGGTCAAGCAGACACCTCAGTTCATGATTCACAAGGACTGAAGATTAAAAGTTAAAGAAGAGAACCTGTGAATAAAAACAATCAAGTTTGAAAAAATAGGGATACACTTCATGTATAAACCCTACACATCATGTTCCCATAAACTTTCAACATGTCATGTACCTCTTTCAAACCTGGTCATGTAACACCCATATACATGGTGTATTCATCCTATGACAGGGCATGTACATAATCAATTCCCCCTACCAATGTTATTCTAAACGGCTTCACACGCGGTTCTTCCCTGGGTGACACTACACATTGTGTTCACCCTAGACATGATGTGTACCCCTTATGTTATTACCACCCATATCATTAGTCACATGGTCGGTGACATGGTCAACTCTACACGGCGTGTATGAATGGAGCATGGCGTGTAAAATCAAAGTTTCTCAAACCCTTTTTATTGGTCACATAGTTGTATACATGGCTCTTAGAACACAGTGTGTACTCCAAGTACACAACGTATGTCACCCAACATTTCCCAACCCCATACGTCTGCTCACATAGTCAGTCACACAGATAATGAATACAGAAAGTTTAAATATGAAATTTCATTTCGTCTAGAAAAAAAATAACACATGATGTAAGTCCATAATACCACACACTGTGTTTCCTGGGTTTCTGAATAGAAATCCTATTAAACATCAATGAAACCCCATAAAACTTAGTATTTTGTAAAAGGAATTACAAATTCTGACCTAGGAGATCCCATACTACCATGGATCAATGTTTGGCATCCTTATCCATTTCATAACATGACAAAATTCAATTAATGTTCATACATAGTCTAACAAATTCGGATCCAAGAGGTCCCGTAACACCTGAAGAACCAATGTTTGGCATCCATTCACTGAAAAATTACATATTCCAAATCCTTATTAAGATAGAATAAATTCTATCAAGGAATCTATCACATCATCATACATATCTAGAACAAAACCTATCATAAGAACATGCAATCAGTAGTGATCCCTAAAGTAGCATGAAAAAATACCTGAAATGTGATATCTAGCAAGTGCCAATATTATGCATGGGATGTGATACCCTCATATCATCGGGTTTCAATACAAATAGAACCTCAATAATATAAATCATAACATAAAAATCATGTGAATCAACCAACATTGAAATCAAATCAACTGTAACAATTGAAAAAGTAGAAAGCAAAATTGCAATAATCAAGGTAAATTGGCTTTTCCCTATACGCGGGTTAGCTACTCCCTGTCACAACTTATTAAATACTACATATTCCTTCTTATCCATGTATATAGGCTCCAAACAATAAGAAAATGAAGAAACGAAACTCCTCTAATACCACTTTGTAACACCCCAGTTCCGGGTGTTGCCAAAGGATCCTTGTACCTTGTTGGTCACATGGACTCAAGCTCATTTCCCCAAACGCCATAGGATTCTAACTAGTAGAGCGGGCCTTGAATGTGATAGTGGGGAAAAAATGCCTTCATTGGTAGAGTATGCATAGTGGAATGAAAAATAGTAACTGTATAAAAAGCAGTAATACCGTACATCAAAGTAAATAGTAGAAGACTGATAGTAAAATCAATTACAACATATTTATAAATGATGCATGTCACATGTGTCTAATAAAGAAGCCAAACTAGTTATAATGTATGAAAACTAAACCGAACCCAATGTAATTAAATGTAAATAAACTCCGACAGCATTGAAAGCCTCAGCTTGGTCCCATGCTCCCTAGCTCTATAGAATTCAAGTACCTAATGTAGAAGGGCACATTCTCTTGTCTATACCTACAATCTTGTAATATATTTGGGTCCAAAAACATGACCCAAACAGAGTGTGAGACGAATCCCAGCAGGCCACCATCAAAAGTTTCGTACCTAACTATTAGGGAATAAATATATGGTAGGAAATATGCAGAAATGAAAAAACAACTAGGAAGTACTCAAAGGTAAACAATCCAATAGTTTCCAATTACATTCATTTATATTTATTAATTATTAAAACCATTGAATAATGTAAACATAGGATCAAGCCAAAGCTTTTTATACCCCTGTATAACCATAACAAACCGATGTATCAAAAGACCTTCTAACGATAATGTAAGACCAAGCCCAAGATTGAGCTTTGGCTTGTCAGACTCCTCAAAATCAAACAATCATTTCAAAATATCCCTCTTGGAATGCTCTCACAGCCTAACCCCCTTGGTTTAACATTTCCTCAAATTAAATTAATAATAATGAATCTCTGGGAAATCTCACACAGTCTAACCCCCTTGGTCTCACAAGCACTTATCGAATATGAATGACAACCTGGGTAGCTCTCATGGTAAATACCCCCTTGGTCTTCATAGATACAATAAAGCATAATAACTCTCTAGAAGCTCTCATAATCAATGCACATGGTCTAACATTTATTTAATGAAGACACTATGGGTTTCTCTCACAGTATAAGCCCTCTGGTCAATTAACTATTGAATATTACATAGTCAATACCTCTAGTCAATTATAACAACAATTCATAATTAATAGACCCTATTTTAGGATTCTATCACAGTCAATTCATTTGGTCATAATTTCATAATGAAAAATACATGCATCTCTTATAAACAATATCTCTATCCTAACAACACTAGGAATGGAAATAATGAATCCTAACATGCTTTCTAGAACCAATGGCCATAACCAAAAAAAACATGGGTAACATCTCCATAATCAAGGTGATAAACCTTATTCATAACCAATAACCCTCCCTTGAACAAAAAAACCATATCATGCATTAAAATAGGTTAAATTCCAAGCACACAGTACCCAAAACATGGTATTTGGCACATATGAATATATAACTCAATGACAAACTATAGTATGGAAAAAATCACCTACCTTGACATTGTACGATCGACATACTTGAACCTTAGCATTTGAATCGACCATGAATGTTGTAGATATACAAAACATCAGAAAAGTTCAACCTTGAATAACTCAATAGGGAGAAGAAATCAAGAGGAGATATTCAAGAAGAAGTAAGGACTCTCCGGTGGGATTCAAATTCACCCACTGGAATTTGATTCAGAGAACGGATGAAAGATTTATGGTTGGAAGAATAATCATTGCTCCCGGCCGCTCATGGATTAGATGAGGCTACAAAAAGATGAATATGACAATTACACATGACCCCAGTCCATATAATGAAATAAAATAAAAAGTACATGGCATGTCATTTAGTTCACTCATCGTGTACATGTGTCCACTGGTCCTCTATTTAGGCTACCTCCAAGTCACCCCACACAACCACGTCATGGCCATTACATAACCATCACACGGCTACCCGTGTCGACGTGGTACACGATGTGTACTTCTATATACCCTGTGTATACTTCTAAAATTAAAAAATATCCCATTTTCCTGAAAAACACCCTAAATCACTATTCATAACTGAAAAGAAGATCCAAGTTCTAACAACAGTATTCATATTTGACTATGTTGAGCTCCTGGATCAACAGCTTTCCCTTATTGGTAAAAATTATTGTATCATCCTCCTACACGAGTTGAGAAAGAACTAGGATGTGTTGAACCCCTAGACAAAAATCCATAAAATAGTCTTAAATAATTAATAAATAAAGTGTATCAGTATCTAAAATATACTGATATTTTATTATGTTAATTTCATAACCAATGAGTCAACTCTTCCATTAAAAGGTAAATAGAACCATTATTTCTGTGTATGCAGGACTATGGCCTCATGAACTGATGTAATTCACTTTCTATCACTACATATCATGGAAGAATAAATAAAGTAATTGATGTATATATATAATTTTACATACATAATTATAATTATAATTATGTAAGGATAATATTCCATCTATATTTACATTTCCTTCCACGTAAGAATAATAATTTCATTTTTGTGTGCATGTGGATTATCACCTATACAACGAGATGTGATTCATTTTTTCATCACTAAATCATGTATATGATATATATAATGTTTAAAAAATAAATATTATGATATTTATGATATAATAATAATTCTATGAAGTTAAAATAATAACTTAATTCATTTCTTCAAGATCAGTGAAAAGTGTAAATGTTACTAATGCGTATGTACAACCTTCCCACTTCATGATTGTAACATAGTTCTTTTTTCATAACCATTTTTATGATTCGTTTTAAAAGAATATAAAATTTATACAAATGATAAAAATTGGAGGATTTTTATTCTTGATAAGATGAAACAATTAACATTTGACCACATTAAACACACCGAATCCATTTTGAAATTATAAAATAAACATCCTCAAAACACCCAACATGGACTTAAATAATTTAGATAAAAAATATATAAATAAAATAAATGGTTGATGTATAGGTTATTAAACAAATATATGTTTTTTAATAAATAATATAATTTATAAAAATTTATTAGATAAGAGTTAGAGTACATAAATGAAAATTCTGGGCTTTAGGTAAGGGTTATTCATCTTATTTTTGTTTCATTGAGACATGTTTGATTTCTTGAAACTATTTTGGTTTTTGAGGTGTATATACTAATCCTTTTACATTATATATTATATATCCTTATTAAATAATGGTTTAATTAATGATTCAATTCATAAAATTTCATCTATGGTATTTGTGACTGAATGTTAACCAAATAGTAGGGGTTTATTTCACAATCTCATCATTATTTAATATTGTTTGTGTTAAACTATCCTAAGGGGAATTTTTTTATATTTCTATCTTAATTAATTTTATTTCATTATCCTCATTATATTTCATTATATTAAATGTTTTCCTTTTATTTTAATCTTTTCATATACTAAAGAGACCTAAAGAATGTTTTTATATAAAAGTGACTTTATTTCTCTCTTGGTACGAAAATACTATCTCTTCATATACATGTTTTCTAAAAGAAATAAAAAGATGTATATAATAATATTTTAAGATTTTTTAAATAAAATTTTAACCCTTATTTATTTTTTATAAAATGATTTTGAGGGAATCATCTTATTATTTTCTTAATAAGCTACTATTGATTTTTATAGCAAATGTAAAAGGAATCTTTTTTAACAAACGCTACATAAAATGAGATTCAATATATTGTTATTTATCTATGATATAAGATTACTTTACATTTCTCTAGGGTTATATTCAATGAAATTAATTTCCTTATATTTATAAAAATTTTATTTTTCCAAATTTATTTTCAAAGTGAAATGTTTATTTTATTCAATAATTTTTATAATGATGTTTTTATGTTATTTATATTCATAAATGAAAAAAACCCTTTTATTTATTTATAATCCACTTGTATATGTTGTAATAACACTGTTAGCTTTATTTTCTTGTTGTTTCGTGATTAGTTTATCCATTGTATATATTAACACTCCATATGCTAGTTCTTCTTATAGTGAAATTTTTATGGTTATTATGGTATGTTGATTAAGTTCCATTGTTTATTTATATAATTAATGTATTTAAAATATTAACTCATGGTTCGGGCCTATTATTACATGCCCCATTAATGCTTTTCTAGGTCTCAAGAGGAAAAATTGATTACGTCTTTGGTAGAGGCCTTTCCCATTTAAGTAAGATATATCTACTTGAGTCCCTAATGGTATGTTCTAAATGTATGAAATTATGAATTCTTTCATTATAAAACTAGTTATTGGTATCCATGGGGTTATTAGATTAGTTATTTCAACCACGGATCTGATAATGTCAAATATGATTAATTATATTGAATTATTTTATCAATATTTATTCCTAGCATATTATTCAAGCCTTTTTTATTCTCTGATATCTTCCACTATATTGATTACCTTATCGAGTATCTACGCTCACCACTCCCTTATGATTCCTTCCAAAAATATTATTATAAGGTTATTATGATTCATATTCAAGTATATTATACAATGAATAATTATATTTTCAATGAAAATACTTTTTTTATTTTATATAACGAATGATTCTGGGATGTATCTAGTTTACCTAGATTAATAAACTATTTCGACCTTTGAGATGTGATCTCTTGTATCAAGTGGAAATGAAATAAAGTGAATATTTTTTTTGGGAAACAAGTTTTGGGGTATTTACAATTGAAATATCCCAGCTGTAGTCAATTTCCAATTCCATATCACCTTTATCAAAATATTTAAGACATCTATAGAGTGGGACTTAGAAATGGATTTAGAATATCCCTCATCAATGTTGATGAAAAATAACTCATTAATTTTATCATAGTTATATCCCACGGCATCAGTTATTCAATTGAATATTCATTTAGTTTGTGAGGATATTTGTAGCTACAACTAGGAAATCAATGTCGATCCCCTTTCCCATGTGGATGGGGTAATTTTTACCCTCACAATCATCATTAGTACCATCTATTTGAAATTATATTCTCATAATATATAAATACCTCCCCCACAAGAATCCATATTTCCTATTAAATATTTTATATAAACATTTTATTAAATTTCTATTATATCATTTTTAATTTAAATAACATAAATGTAATAAATTCCACAATCAGAGGGTTTCGTGTATTTGGAAAGTATGTAAATACATACCTTCTATATAATAAAATAAAAACATTTTTAATTAACTATTCATTGTTCAAATATATTACTCACATTCTCTTTATTTCATATAATCTCTTGATGATATACATCAATGAATGGGGTGAGATTAAATCTAGGCAAGGGGAGGGACATCATAGAGGGAATAAGAGACATGAATCAATAGTACTTTTGTTATCATAATAATCATCATCGTATCATATTCTAAGGGACATCATCACTATTATGAGGGAATCATTTGTAAAAAATGGAATGAATGTGGAATATTCATAATAATAAAACATCATAATAGAGTGGTTAAATACCAAATATATTCATGAAAATGGATTGAATAATGTTCATTCATAATGTATGATAATTAATAGCAACATTGTAATTGTGAAAAAATATATAATCATATTCATACAAAAAAACCTCATGAAATATATCAAAATTCTCAATGCATTAGACGGATATATCATTTTGATCCAACAGATTTTTTCATAAAATGATCATAATTATGCACTCCATAGGGTAGAAGAAATCTAAAAATCACATTTATTAAATAATCCCATCTAAATGAATGTTTTTAATAATTTTTACATAAATTTTACATTAATTAATAAACGTAGGGGTTCAAAAATGAATATTAGAGGTCATTTGTTTTCATAAAATATCATCATTCTCTCGTGGAGAATAAACAACTCCTGATGAGGTAATGCGATGTTTTGGAAAATAATTTCATTTTAAACAAATGTTTAATATTGGATTAGAAATCCTTTTTAAAATTTAGAAACATGTATATACCTATAGTTAATAAGACAAAATATTAAAAACTCATTTTAAGTACATTATAAGAACAGCGATACAAAAAAATGTTAGAAATGAGATAACATAAAAAAGAAAGTGTTGTGTTAGAGAATACCCTTACATAATATCTTGTTATGATTCATCTCATTTCCACAAATGTGACAACCTGATACTTTATGTTTTATTTTCTTTTAAATAAATTAAATCTATTTGATAACATGTGATGCACACAACACCGACTTTAAATGAAACAAATACTCTATTAAAATATTATTTAAAAACCCATTATAACATAGAAATTAAATTGGTTGTTATTAATTGGAATAATTAAATTTTGAATAATATATAGTTTACACACATTCATTAGTTATCTATTTATTAATAATAATAATAATACCAAATTAAAGGTGAAGAAAATGTTTAATGAAAAATAGTATCTTTTAAAAGAAAATAGTTTCTTTACTTATTGAAAAATTTTGATAAAATTATTATTTGAAACATATAGAAATTAATTTGATAAAATTAAATTTATTTTGAGAATCATCATATCAATATTTTCTCATGGTATGTTTTTGGAATTTTCTGAAAAGTTTCATTTTTCAATGAATAGTGAAAAATATATTTTTTTGTAAATTACATTTTTGGTTAAATTATTTACAATGTTAAGACATATTAAAACAATTATTTGAAATAAAATTAGTTAAAATATGTTATAATAAATAAATTTTATTCATGTATAACCAATTAAATACTAGTTTAGATATTAAATCATTCTATATTTATAATATTTTTTTCTTTAGAACCCCATATTTTATCACGTTTTCGAGTGTAATTTTAAATTGGATTCAACCACTCATGTTAATTTATTTTTTAAATATTTATTAGATATTTTTAATTATTATAATTTATATTATCTAATATGTTCAATTTAAATTTTCACTATTTTGAATGGTACTAGAAGTGAAAATTAATTACCACTGTTAAGGTAAAAAATGATTTACATGGTGTTGAAATATAAGAATAAGGGTTAAAATGTCATAAAAATATGTAAAACCCCAATTTTATAGTCATATAGAGATCTTATAACCTTTAATAGTCAGAAATAAAAAATTTTGGAGACTTTCAATTGGATAAAAAAGTTTATGTAACAGATTATTTAAAAAACATTCTTTTGTTTCCTCACCCCCATTAATAATAGGATACTTCCCCTTCTCTATTATTAAAACTTCCAAAGAGAAAATTTTTCTTTCAATAAATTCCCAAATAAAACCATTAATAACCTAAAAAAATTGAATATCCATATTTTTAATACAAATCGATATTTGGAAGAATTTTTTTGAAATTCTAAAGAGATCGCCCGAAGAAGAGGTAATGTTATTAAACCATAATTCGGATTGTATTTATTCTTACACCACCTTAATATATTATTAAACCATGATTATATAATAATTTTTTTAAATATACATATTTATATTATTATGTTATTTTCATGATATAAATATCTCTCCTATTCCATGAAATAGGAATCAAACCAATCGATTGTGTGTACGGCAAACTACGACCTCATGAACCTATGTAACTCATTTTCCCTCAACACATATCGTGGTAAAATATAATGTTGTTATTAATGAATATATATAATATTTATGATATAATTTTACTTCAAGAATAATAATATCACATATACCTTCTTACTTACTTACTATTTTCTTTAATGTATGATGACATCGCTCATGAGATCGGCATGCTACCTCCTAACGAAGCAGTGTGATTAGTTTTTCTATTATGATTTATTTGGAAGGTAATAATTTTAAAATTAAGGAATATATGTGATATATATTATATGATATAAATTATTTAAAATTAATTTATCATACGGACTTGTACACCCATTAAGGGAATGATATTGCCACTCGTGTGCACGTATGGTCTACTCTCTCTACAAAGCGATGAAAATCATTTTCTATGAACAAAATTTATGACTGGTTATAATACTGTATATTATAATTAAATATTATATTAATAAAATTATTATCATTATAGTGATGATTTTTTTATATCATATGTACATTAACTAGAACATTCATAACAAAACATGCATGTAAAAACAAGAAAATTAACACAAAATAATGAAAATAATGAAATATTATTAACAAATAGGTTGTAAAATGATAGAATATGATCATATAAGATATTATAAATACTATTATGGTTCTATAAAAAATTAATCACATGATTAAAACTATTATAAAATCGATTAAAATAAGTTCATGTAATGAAAGGTGTGAGGCAAGGGACTTCATCTTAATTTACCTTCATTAAGGCATATTCTATTATTATTCACCGAATTTAGTTTATATGGTATAAAAACCATCCTTTTTTCATTTTATATCATTAGTACTCAAAATTAAATGTTATTTTTAGTTTTAATTTGAATTATTTCATCCAATGATATTGTATTTGAATGTTACCAAGTTGTAAGGCATTTTGTCTTAATTTCCATTTCAATGAGACATATTTACTAATATGAACCTATTCAATATTACGTGGTGTATATAATTCAAAAATAACTTATTTTAAATAAATAATTATTTATTTATGAATATTACTATTTTATTTCATGTTTATTTATGAAGGGGATACAATTTACATGTTACCAATGTGATAAAAATCATTGTAATGTTTATTTTTCTTTTATTATTTATTAATTTATTAAAAAAATCACTTTATTATGATAATTTTTCATTGTAAAAACATATATCATAAATATACATATTACTCAACGTTTTATACTATTATCAAATAAATGTTATACCATTTTATCCTACAATGTTTACATTAAATGTTATTTGATTAACTGTAGAAATATTAAAAAATATGTATCATTTAGTCAATACGGATATTTGATGGAAGGGAATAATGATCATGAATTAAATCAATTATTATATATATATGGAATTATTTGGTCATATTAATATGGATGGGGTATATTTATACATATCCCCTCAAAACATTAACATACCAAGTGAGACAAATCAGTTTGAAAAATTAGATGGGTTTTAACCAATTAGTTTTATACAATAATGAGAAATGTATTAATAATACAGGTATTAATTACTTATGAGATCATGAAATACAATAATTGGTAATTTAATTCAATATAAATTCAATTATTATTATTATCCATAATATTTTCATATTGATATTGTCTCTAGATAAATTTTATTTTCATTTTATGGATTAAACGACTTTTATTTTCAATTATTTTCTTTTCCATATTGATTATACATTATCCAATTATCACAGAAAAGTTATTGATTTAATGGAATGATTTTATATTTGTTTAAAATTCCATGTGTATTATTCTTATTTAGTCATGATATCTTCTATTGAATGTAACGCAAACTGAGTATTTGAACTCACCCTTATTTTGTTTCCTTTCCCTAGGATATAAATAATAATTCTTCAAATGAGTTCAAGTATACCAAATGTTTTCCAATATGATGGTTTTTATTTTATTCCTATTTTTAAAATGGGAATAACTTTTGTTTTTGTTTCTCAAAAAATATTAAATTGGCCAGTCCTTCACCATTTCACCACTTATATAAAACTCAATGTAATAATGTGGGGACTTTCTCAAGTTTATTGTAGTCGAGGTCTTTGTTATTGTAATTAAAGGAAGTTTAAAATAATCTGTTTTAAATATATTAAATAAAAAATATATTTGGGAACATAAAACTATTATTTTTGTTTAGGAAAAATATATATGAAAATACTAATGTTTTAGTAAGGAATATATTATCTGGTTTTTCCAATCAATACATAACAGTGTGGATACTAAAAGAGGAAATTATTCTGTAACACATGTACTTATGGGTAATAACTCGACAAATGTCACAATGGACTTGTCCCAGTCTTCACCTAGTTCATGGTAATGATACTTATCATACACCTACACTCACACTCATGGTATGTATGTTTAGGATAATTCACATTTTCTTTACAAACCATTATGAAGGATTTTGAAAATAATGATATCACCAAATAAATAATGTTTATGAAAATGATATTAACTATTAATGGATTTTTTTAATTTATGTAATGTGTTACACCATATTTATAATTATACATTATGATTTAAGATTAATAGTTTTTTGAGCTAATCAAATAAATTCCATTTTTTTGAAATGGTTCTTAGAAGAAAGAAGGGTTTCAATACTTATTGCAACTATAATGATTAACAAATTTAGAAATATTATATATATGATATTGGAACTAATAAAATCATTGATATATTTGGATATATTGATTAATTTATGATAATTAACCATACCCACATAGAGAATCATGTTGGTCAATAACTTTTTTCTCATATATTGGTTTGCATTACGTATCAAAATCAGGTAGCATTTGGTGGGACTAATAATCCATTGAGAGAATAGAAATAGACTAAGTCTATTGAGAAAATATTGATGGACATCGGATGTGATGAAAATTACAAGTTTAAAATTGATATGAATTTTCAAAAATGTGATGATGATCAATGGTGGTTTTTGTTACAGAATACTAAGGAGGATGAAGAAATAGAACTCATAGAGTCAAAATATTATAAGGAGAATTTTTTTGACAAGTATTTCCATTATGAAAAAAAAGTAAAGTGAGGAGAAAATAACATATATTAATGAAAATGGAATAATAATTAGTTTTTGATCTTGGGGCCACCTTTAGAAGGTTATCATGATCTTCTAAGGATTACATACACAACTGTAACGCCCCAACCCCTGTTACCCAGAGTCGGTGCATTATTACATAATAGTGGCATGATCACAAAAGATCAATTCTCGAAAGACCTATTAGTTTAGTAGCCTTGGAAACACTTGATATAATCCTAAGTATTACATTACATCATAAAGTAAAAAAAACAAAAACAACATGTTTTTTTTCATATCCCCTCATACATTCCCTGCAGGTCATTCATAAAATACTTCATCACATCCTAGGAAAAATTAAAACATTGAAAGGGGTGAGCTGAGATGCTCAGTAATGTTAACAATATATCAGAAAAATTCAGAAATAAACATAAACATTTAAGGTTATGTATAACTAAAACAAAAAACTTTTAAACTTTAACTTTAGCATGATATTGGAAAGATAAAATGAAATAATTCCATTTACTTATTCACATGGATATTCTATAATTCTAATAATTACATGAAATATCAATAACCACTTTCATAATGATTGAATGCATAATGCCAGACTATCATAACCAAATAGTCAAGGCCTTGTGCCCAGACTACAAATAAGATTTTGTCAAGGCCTTGTGCCAAGACACTAGTTTGTCTCATGAGACCTACCAATGCATCGAAAAGCTATCGCGGGCTCCACCTGTCACTTACTAAGTCTAATGACTTTCTCATATGAAAAGGTTTAAGCATAACATAAACATTTGTATTGAAACTAGTATATGAAATGTTAACAATTTATCCATAAACCATTCATGCTATAAAAATAACACATCCACAGTCAGACATATAAAAAAACTATCAACACAATATGAATTTTTTGTATCATAATAAATCAACATCAAATAAACTTAATATCCATCAAAGGCTGTTGACATAGATGAAATCAAAACTATTTGAGAGAAATATCTCTCTTTTTGAAATCATTTAAAATTTACATAATTATAAAACATTTAATTTCAAAATATACTTATAAGCTTGTAATGGAAGCTTCGACAATTTTATAATGGAGGAAAATAGCCGCACCCTCCATATAAGTTAAAAAAAGACATTCTTACCTTAATTCTATCGAAAAGGGTAAAAAGGACCTTTTTTGGAAAATGACAGAAATATTCCTTTATAAACATTTTATTAAAATTCAAACAACGGTATAAATGACTTTAACCCATATTCTGTAAAATATTTAGAATGTTTTGAAATACATTTTTAAAGAGGTCCCAATATATAATTATGTATAAACAACCTCAGATAATGAAAAGATTGTGAAATAAACCATTGCCATGTAATTTTACATGGTCAAGGGTAGGTTAACCTATTTTTTAATAGTTAAATCATTTTTATTAAATTATACAAGAATCATATACATAAATATGATATGATGATATTTTAATATTGCTTTGTTAATAATATTTTAGTGTTATCCTCGTTTTGGGTGTTCACTTACTCATTTTATTTTATAGGTTTTGTTAATTAAGTCGTGTTTATTATCCATAGGTTTTAAATTATTCATATACATAATTATATCATGTCCTTAAACATTATTTTTAATCATCAAATGAAAATTAGTCTTGAATTGATATGACGGGGAATGAATCTCATCACGTTCATGGAGACGGTAGTTCGTACGTACGCACGAGCGACAATATCATTCTTTTGATATTAAAATAATACATAATTGGATGGTGTATCATATATGGAGAATAATTATCATGTTATATTTATTATTTACATGAATTATACATCATTTTTATAGTCATCCAAATAAAAATTTATTGAATAACAATTACACCACAACGTGGAGACGGTAAGTCGTACGTACGCACGTATGGTGACATGTCATTCAAAGGATGGATAGAATACTGAATATGGTTGTACCATATTTATAATAACATCACAGTATATATAATATACTGTAGTTATTATTTTGGAATGGAAATAAAAAATAAATAATAAGTGGAACAAGAAAGGAACTTATAAGAGGGTGGTGAAAACATTACCTCTTCTTCAGGTTCTTCCTTTTGATTTGATCAAAAAGGATCCATAGGATGGATTTATGATCAAAATAAGGACTCTAGGATTAAGTGAGGGAAGTTGAGAGAATATTTGGGCAGGGGTTGGCCGATCCAAAACGCTTTGATGGTGTGAATTAGAGAGAAGGGGGAGTTCCCTTTTATAAGAGGGGTGAGGGGCACCTTTGGAAAAGCTAGAAATATTCTTTTATAATAAATTCATATTCGGTTTCTAATTAATAAAAAGTTTATTAATTGAAGTTTAAGTTGGGGATGGGTCGAAATCATTTCTACCAATATATTTTAGATAGGTTTGGGTCACTATATTAACCTTATCATTTATATTTAACTCTTAGTTAAATAGTTTGACATTTACCATATGTCTTATTATATTTATATTATATAGTTAATACACATACTATATACCTCCAACCAACCCCCAAGTGGTCCATTAATGAAAAAAATATCATTATATAATTCTTTTGGCCAAACCTAAGATTTTTAGAAATAGAATATCAATAATTTCTATAATATTTATTTTAAAAACACTTTTATGTCGATTTTGACACTATTGGGTATTTTGATTTTGATAATTTTATAACAGCATTATTACTTCGAAAAATACATATATAACCAATAAAAATATGTCATATTAACCAATAATTTTTTTTAATTCATAAAAAGTCTCAAATTACATTTATTTTGATATCTATAATATAAATTATTTTAATATTTCATTAATTAGGTAATTATTGCATCACCATCGTGTCATAAATAAATTAACTTATTAAATGTCTAAAAATTAAAAATAAAATACCATTATGTAGGAAATATTTTTATCTTTATAATGAATATTTATAATCGAATTTATCATTTGCATAACCCTATATTAAAAATGTTTTAGTAATTAAAATTTGATTTTAACTCTTTTAACTCTTCTTTGATTTAAATTATAATAAATGTCCTAATCTAATCCAAGTGGACCAAAGAGGATAATATTTTAATCATAAGGGTCTTCTTGGTCGAATTATACTTAGCCAATATAAGTAGTACATGTGTTAGGGTAATAAAACCATCATTTTTACCCTTATTTACCCTATTTACATTTAACCGTGGTAAATAAAACTAAAAAGTTACTATTCACCAAAAATTATTTTTATCTTATTGAACCACATTTTACTCCTTGGTATTAACCGTGTCTCTCGGATTTTTGAAATTCCACTCAAAGAAGTAGTAAAATTATGTTTTATGGGAATTTCCAAATTCTCCTAGGATGTGGGTAAAAGACGGTGAAAAGTTCAATAAAATTTTTATATGTCTAAAATTATTCTAAACTAACTCCAATGAAATACATTGAACTTATATAAGTATTATGTTTTTATTTTTACATAAAATAAATTTAAATAAAATAAATAATTATTTAAATAAAAAATCGATTTTAAACAATATCTCAGTGTTTTTTCATTATTCATCAAAAATTGAATGTTTTCATAAAAATACAAAAAATTCACCCCAAGCTAATTTCGATATTCTGAATCCAAAAATGAAGCCAATTTTTAAGGGTAATATTTATAAAATTTCAAAAAGTGGGTATTACTATTTTCAACGGCTAGTTTGATTGGTTATGGTGTTTGTTAGAACACGAAGTTGCGTACAACACACACTACTGTATAATTCAAAGAGAAGTGTATTGTGGAAGCTTGGGGTGTTACATTCTCCCTTTCTTCAAATAATTTCATCCTTGAAATTTCTAAAATATTACTTCATAAAAATACTTAGGTGGTTCTTCATCATAAGTTCATCAGGTTCCCACGTTGCCTCTTCCATCTTATGGTTTCTCCATAGAACTTTTACCAGACAAGTTGTCTGGTTTCTCAGAACTTGTTCTCTAGTATCAAGAATCCTGACGGGCTCTTCGCAATAAGATAGATTGGGTTCCAGTTCTACTTCCTCATATGTGAGTAAATGCGTTGGGTTTGGCATGTATTTTCTCAACAGTGATACATGGAACACATCGTGAACTATGGAGAGACTTGGTGGCATTGCCAAATGGTAAGCTACAACCCCAATTTGTTCAAGAATTTCGAAAGGTCTGATGTAACTATGACTTAGTTTTCCCTTCTTACCGAAATGTATAACTCCCTTCAATGGAGATACCTTCAAGAAAACATGATCTCCTATCGGAAATTCCAAATCCTTCCATCAGTTATCAGCATAGCTCTTCTCCCTACTTTTACCTGCTTTGATGTGGTTTTGGATTCCCTTCAGCTTTTCCATCCTTTCCTCCACCAGTTCTGGTCCTACAAGTTTTCTTTCACCAAGTCATCCCAACACGTTTGTGTGAGACATCTCTTTCTGTATAAATCTTCATATGGTGCCATCCAAATACATGAATGGAAGCTATTGTTATATAAAAATTCCACCAGAGGTAAATATTGATCCCACATACCCTTAAATTCAAGTGAGAAAGATCTCAACATGTCTTCTAAGGTTTGAATAGTTCATTCTAATTGTCCATAGATTTGAGGGTAGTAAGCAGTGCTCAAAAGAAGTTCAGTATCCAAGGCCTTCTAAATAATTTTCCAGAATATTGATGTAAAACATGGATCATGATCAGAAACAATCGATAGGGGTACTCCATGAAGTCTCACAACTTCATTAATATATTTTCTTTATAGACGTTCAAGTGGTAAATCTTCTCTTATAGAAAGAAAATGTTATGACTTGGTAAGACGATAAAAAATGACCCATTTTTCATCATTATTTCAAGGAGTCTTTCATAGTGCCATGAAAAATTCCATCATGATATTATCCAATTTCCACTCAGGTATGGTAAGAGGTTGCATGACTCCTCTAGGTTGTTTCCTTCCAGCTTTCACTTGTTGGCAAACCATACATCTAGACACAAAATCAGCAATCTCCCTCTTCATGTTGTCCCACCAAAAATGTTCCTTCAAATATCTATACATTTTGGTGCTCCTAGGGTGTATAGAGAAATTGGAACAATGAGCATCGTCCAAAAATTCCCTTTTTAGATAAGGTATATCGGGAACACAAAGTCTCTTCCCAAATTTCCAAATTCCATCTTTATATACAAAGTCACTCAATCTCTCATCATTTACAACTTTAATCTTCTTTTGAAACTCTTCATCATCGGTCTGAGAACTCTTTATCCTTTCTAGTAATGATGGTTTGGAATCCATTTGAAAAAGTATTGATGTTTCACCTTCTTTGGTGATTCCCATATCCATCTTTACCAGATCC
Organism: Viscum album; assembly: GCA_963277665.1. NCBI lineage: Eukaryota > Viridiplantae > Streptophyta > Magnoliopsida > Santalales > Viscaceae > Viscum > Viscum album. The sequence goes on from OY728119.1 coordinate 1,861,156,676, forward strand.
ATGAAAATAGGATCCTTCTCAACTCTCATCTTGTTCAAAAATCCGTGATCTTTTCTACTCAAAGCATCTGCAACCTTATTTTCCTTCCCCGGGTGGTAGTGTATAGTGCAATTATAATTCTTGAGTAGTTCAAGCCATCTCCTTTACCTCATATTGAGTTCTTTATGTGATAAAATATACTTCAAACTCCTATGATCAGTATAAATCTCACATTTCTCACCATAGAGATAATGTCTCCAAATCATCAAAGCAAAGATTACAATAGCTAACTCAAGTTCATGAGAAGGATAGTTTTTCTCATGAACTTTCAGTTGTCATGATGCATAGGCAATAACCATATCATTCTACATAAGGACACAACCAAGTACTTTCTTCAACGAATCACTATAAATAACAAACCCATCATTCCCTGAGGGTAGATTCATTATAGGAGGATTGAATAATATTCTCTTCAGTTCTTCAAACAATTCTTGACACTATTTTTTCCAAACAAATTTCATCCATTTACATGTGAGCTTCGTTAATGGGTTAGTCAATCATTCAAAATTCTGGATGAAACATTGATAATAACCTGCTAAACCAATAAAACTGTGTACCTCAGTTATACTCATCGGTTCTGGCCATTATTGGATTGCCTTGGTCTTAGAAGTATCCACGGAAATTCCATCCTTAGAGACAATATGGCCAAGAAAAGAAATCTTCTGATTCCAGAATTCACACATGCTAAACTTCACATATAATACATGTCTTCTTAGAGTCTTCAATATAATGCACAAGTGATTTTCATGATCTTCGTAGCTTTTAGAGTATACCAAGATATCATCAATAAATACCACTACAAAGTCATAATGATATTCCTTGAAAACATTGTTCATTAAATCCATGAAAACATAGGGTGCATTAGTCAGCCCAAAAGGCATTACTGTAAACACGTAATGCCCGTACCTGGTTCGAAATGCTGTCTTTGGAATGTGTTCCTTCTTCACACACAACTGACAGTATCTAGATCGAAGGTCAATCTTTGAAAAGTATTGAGCTCCATGTAGTTGGTCATATAAATCATCAATGTGAGGTAGGGGATACTTTTTCCTTATAGTTATATCATTGATTTCCTTGTAGTCGATACATAACCTCATAGATCCATATTTCTTCTTAACAAACAGAACATAGGCTCCCCATAGAGAATCACTAGGGTGAATAAATCCCTTATTACTCAATTCTTGAACCTATTTATTTTGTTCCACCAATTCCACAGTGGCCATTCTATAAGGGGTCTTCGATATGGGCTTTGATGCAGGAATTAAATCAATGGAAAACTCAATTTCTCATTCGGGAAGATGTTCAGGTAAATCTTCTAGAAACACATCAACATATTCTTTCACAATAGGTACATCCTCCATTTGAAAATTACTTTACTCACCCATAGTTATTAAATATTATTCCTCCCCAATAATTGAATTTAGTTGAGCTACTGGGGGTGGATCTAGATAAGAATTAGTTGGTGATGATTCTGCTCTAATGATTAGGTGTTCCTTATCATCATCATCAAAAATCATAACATCTTTCTTCTTACAATAAATCATCACATCACAGTCCAAAATTCAATCAATACTGAGGATTATATTAAACTCAATCATAGGTATGACGATGAGATCCGCAGATAAAGAACATTTCTGCTCTAATGGGAACCGATTCATAGAAATTTGTAGCAGTGATACTTCCCTTAATAGTTTTAACTGATAACACATTTGTTAAATCAATTTTAGAATATCTAATTTTCTTATCAAACTGGGAAGATATGAAACAATGAGATGATCCATAATCAAATAATGAATTTTCTAAACTTTTGGAAACCATTAAATTACCTTCCACCACGTCTTTCGGAGCTTCTACCTCAGTAGTAGTGATAACATAAACTTGGCCTTGATCCCTTGGCCTTTTCTGAGATACGTTTCCCTGACGCTTAGGACATTCATTTGGCTAATGTCTCATCTCCCTGAAATTGTAGCACTGAACATTGGTAGCTTCTTTCTTCCCTTTAAAATCACGATCTTGGTGGCCTTTTTTACCACACTTGTAACATACATCCATTCCCTTCAAGAAATTACCGGGGTGTTTCTTCCCACATTTACTACAGGATTTATATTCAACTTTTCCCTTCTTCCCCTTATTTCCATTTCTAGAGTGGTCAGCAGATCTCTTCTTCTTTTTCTTTGCTTTAAAGTCATAAGACTTAGAGCATTCCTTTTCGGTCTTGATAGCACATGAGAAAATGTCTTCATATGACGAGAAGGATTGTGAGACTAATGCTCGATGAAGAAATGGTTTTAACCCATCAATGAAACAATCAGTATTACTCCTTGGGTTACATATATAATCTGATGCGTGCCTCTCTATCCTTGTAAAGTTAGCTTCATACTTTGTGACATTCTCATCCTCCTTTTGTCTCAGACTCAGAAATTGCCTTTCCATATCTGCTTGATGGTCACGAGGAAAGTATTCTTCTAAGAAAATATCTTTCAACTCCCTCCATTCCATATTTGATACTTCATCATATTCCTTTGTGTTTTGTATCAATGACTACCATTGATCATCATCTCCAGTGAACTTTTTCCCTTTCACTAGTCCCCAAAGCCTGAAATATTTTCTCTAGGGAACTTATCCATTGATCACGTAACAATGGATTTATTCTCACATTTAATGTTGGTGGTTGTTTCCTCATGAAGCGATCTAACATTGATCATCCACACTGTAGATCAGTGTGCTCCATACGGGTAAGGTTAATATTCATAACCTGAGTGAGTTGTCCCAATATAGTGATAAGATGATCAGCAAAAGTTGCATAACCAGCACCACTATAATTATCTTGAGAAGGAGGGAAATCCCTACATAGAGTGAGTGCATTGATACAATTTCCATTTCTTCCTCTAGGCGCCATTTCTAAACAATGGCATACACTAGATTAGTTTATGAATCGCAATACATAAATCCAAACTTGTAAAACACTTAACATAAATTGAGCAGTGTATGGATATAATACATAATCATAAAGAAATGTTTTCTTTGAGAAATTATATACTCATGAACCCTTCATAATGGTTTGTAAATAAAATTATAATTATCCTAAGCATATCCCCCAGGAGTGTCGTAACCAAGAGTGCAGCAAGGCCCATTGTCGTGCACCAGTTCCCGTTCGAGTCTAGCTCAAAGAAGTGTTTTCGGGTTTTACCCCTAGGTACATCTGTGCCAGAGCCGCCTCTACCTGCTCGTATCCAAACAAGGATGTATTTCTCAGAAAACTCAAAAAATCTCTACAATACCGAAATTATAGGATGTTCTTCTATACTAATCCTCAATGTCTATTTTACAGCTATGTTATCTAATCAGAGTTTATCTAAATCTAGCTTCCAAGGTTTGTACTAAACTTCCTATGATACCAACAGTAACACCCTGATCCCAGTTACCTAGATTCGGTGCATTATTACATAACATTTTCATGTTCACAAAATATCAAGTCTCAAAAGATCGATTAGTTTAATAGCGTTGAAAACACTAGATATATTCATAAGTCTTACATTAAATCATAAAGTGAAAAAACTACTACAACATCTTGTCTTCATATACCCTCTTACATTCCCTACAGGTCATTCATAAAATACTTCTTCACATCCTGGAAAAAATTAAAACATTGAAAGGGGTGAGCTCAGATGCTTAGTAAGGATAACAATATAGCGAAAACTTTCATAAATAAACATACACATTTAATGCAATGTATAACTAAAACAAAAGCCTTTTAAACATGAACTTCATCATAATATGGAAAAGATAAAATGAAATAATTCCATTTACTTATTCACATGGATATTCTACTAGTCGAATAATCACATGCAATATCAATAACCACTTTCATAATGATGGAATGCATAATGCCAGACTATCAAAACCACATAGTCAAGGTCTTATGTCAAGACTACAAATAAGATTTTGTCAAGGCCTTTTTCCCAAACACTATTTTGTCTCATTAGACCTATCGATTAATCGAGGAGCTATAGCGGGCTCCACCTATCACTTACTAAGTCCAATGTATTCCTCATATTAAAAGGTTTAAACATAACATAAACATTCGTATTGAAACTTGCATACAAAATTTCAACAATTTATCCATAAACTGTGAATGGTATAAAAATAACACATCCACAGTCAAACATATCACAAAACCTTCAATACAATATGGATGGTTTGTATCAAAATAAATCAACTTCAAATAAACTTAAAATCCATCAAAGGATGTTGACATGGATAAAATCAAAACTATTTGAGAGAAATATCTATTTTTTGAAATCATTTAAAAGTTACATAATTATAAAACATTTACTTTCAAAATATTTTTATAATATTGTAAGGGAAGCTTCGACGATTTTATGATGGAAAAAATATCCGCACCCGCCGTATAAGTTTAAAAAAAGACATTCTTACCTTAATTATGTCGAAAAGGTTAAAAAGCACATTTTTTGGAAAACGACAGAAAGATTCGTTTATAAACTTCTTATAAAAATTCAGATAAGGGTATAAATGAATTTAACCCATATTCTGTAAAATACTAATAATGTTTTGAAATACATTTTTATGAAACATGGATGTGAATGATAAAGATGTACCAGTAGATAATTATGTATAAACAACCTCAGATAATGAAGAGATTGTGAAATAAACTCTTACCTTGTACTTTTCCATAGTTGAGGGTAGGTTAACATCATATATAATAGTTAAATCATTGTTATTAAATTATACAATAATCATATACATAAATATTATATCATGATCTTTTAATATTTCATTGTTAATAATATTTTAGTATTATCGTCATTTCGGGTGTTCACTTACTCATTTTCTTTTATATTTTTTCTTACATTTGCCATATTTTTTATCATTAGGTTGTATCTTATTCATATCCAGAGTGATATAAAGTTTTTAAACATTATTTTTAATCATAAAATGAAAATTAGTCTTGAATGGATACGATGGGGAATGAATCTCATCGCGTTCGTGGAGACGGTAGTCTGTACGTACGCACGAGCGACAATATCATTATTTTGATATTAAAATAATATATAATTGGATGGTGTATCATATATACATAATAATTATCATGTTATATTTATTATTTACATGAGTTAGACATCATTATTATACTCATCCAAATAATAATGTATTGAATAACAATTACAACACGACAAGGAGACGGTAAGCCGTACGTACGCATGTATGGTGACATGTCAATGAAAGGATGGATAGAATACTGAATATAGTTGTACCATATTTATAATAACATCACAGTATATAGAAGATACTGTAGTTATTATTTTGTAATGGAAATAGAAAAGAAATAATAGGTGGAAGAATAAAGGAACTTGAAAGAGGGTGGTGAAACATTACCTGTTCTTCGGGTTCTTCATTTTGATTTGATCAAAAGGGATCCTTATGATGGATTTCTGATCAAACTATGGACTCTAGGTTGAATTGAGGGAAGTTGAGAGAATATTTGGTCCGTGGTTGGTCGAGCCAAAAGGATTTGAAGGTGTGAATTAGAGAGAAGGGGGAGTTCCCTTTTATAAGAGGGGTGAGAGGCACCTTTGGAAAAGCCAGAATTATTGTTTTATAATAAATTCATATTAGGTTTCTAATGGATCTAAAGTGGATTATATAAATTTTAAGGTGGTTTGGGGTCTAAATCCTTTAAACCAAGATATTTTAGATAGGTTTGTGCCACTATATTAACCTTATCATTTACATTTAACTCTTAGTAAAATAGTTTGACATTTACCATGTCTCTTTGTATTTTTATATTAAATAGATAATAAACATACTATAAAACTCAAAGAGACCCCCAAGTGGTCCATTATAGATAAAAATATCATTATATAAGTCCTTTGGCCTAACCATAGATTTTTAGGAATATAATATCAATTAATAATTTAATATTGTTTTTAAAAACTCTTTTATGTCAATTTTGACACTATTGGGTATTTTGTTTTTGATAATTTCATAACAGCATTATTACTTCACAAAAAATTTATATAACCAATAATAATATGTCATATTAACCTAGGAAATTAGTTTAATTCTTAAAAAACTCAAATTACATTTATTTTGATATTTATAATATCAATTATTTTAACATTTACTTAATTTGGTAATTACTCCATCACCATTGTGTCATAAATTAATTAACTTATTTAATGTCTAAAAATTATAAATAAAATACCATTATGTAGGAAATATTTTTTTCTTTCTAATAAATATTTTTATTCTAATTATCTTATACATAACCCTATATTATAAATGTTTTAGTAAATAATCTTTGATTTTAACTCTTGGAACTCTTCTTTGAATTAAATAATAATAAATGTCCTAATCGAATCCAAGTCGACCAAAAAGGTTAATATTTTATTCCTAAGGTTGTTTTTGGTCGAATTATACTTACCCACTAGAATTAGGACATGTGTTAGGGTAATAATAATATCATTTTTACCCTTAATTAACCTATTTACATTTAACCGTGGTAAATAAAAGTAAAAAGTTACTTTTCACAAAAAATATTTTTATCTTATTGAACTACATTTTACTCCTTGATATTAACCGTGTCTCTCAGATTTTCGATATTCCACTCATAGAAGTGGTAAAATTGTGTTTTAGGTGAACTTCCAAATTCACCTAGGAAGTGGGTAAATGACAGTGAAAAGTTCAATAAAATTTTTATATATCTAAAATTATTCTAAACTAACTCAAATGAATTACATTGAACTTATATAGGTATTATATGTCTATTTTTAAATAAAATAAATTTAAATAAAATAAATAATTATTTAAATAAAAAATCTATTTTAACCTATAACTCAGTGTTTTTTCACTATTCATCAAACATTGATTTTTTTAGAAAAATACCAAAAATTCACCCTAAGCTGATTTTGATATTTGAAATCCAAAAATGAAGCCCATTTTGAAAGATAATATTTATAAAATTTACAAAAGTGGGAATTACTATTCGTAATGGCTAGATTGATTGGTTGTGGTGTGTGTTAGAATACGAACTTGCGTATAACACACGCTACTATATTATTCAAAGATAAGCGTACTGTGGAAGCTTGGGATGTTAAAACAACATTGAGCATATGATAGACTATTTCATTGAATGGATTATTACAATTCACTAAATATAACAGGTTTCTAAAAAATTCATCATATGATAAAATAGTTTTATGTATTATCATGATATTGAAGGGATTCTCTATATCCAATATGTTCAAGGAAAATCGGGAAAATAGGAGGTTAGATGAGAATGGTGAAAAATGGAATGCATCATAGAATAATAACATAATTAAGAAATTTCTTCATGATAACAATAAAAAGAATCATCCGTGAATTTTATGAAGGGCTATGGATTTTGTTATAAGTTTGGATATAAGGATAATCTAGAAAAATAATAAAACATTAAGAAAGAAAAAACTGGTATATAGTATTTCAACAGTATGGAGATATGAAAATATGAAAACAATTTTCCAAATAATTATGGTTATATTCCATTGAGGAGGCCAAGGGGGAAAGGTTAAGATTATAAAATCACTATATTTGAGGTGGAAGTACCCAATAATGTGGTAGTATGTACTTTAACCCTGGATTCATATTTAGCTATAACTTCATTTGATTTTTGATCTGATAACTATTTTAAATATCTCATGTTTTCTATGAAAATTAATTATTTACCCACCACTTTAAGAAACCATTTTTTGTTCAAAAAACCTAAAATAAGTCTCTGTAAAACATGGATATGTTAGGAAGTCTCTCTTACGAATCATAAAATTCTTCATTTTTTGGCCTTATTATCAAACATATGGTTAATTTTTATATAAAACTTGGCATGAACTGAATTTCAAGTTATGTTTAAAATTTAAATTTCCAAAAAATAGTAAATTATTTTTCTTGATGAAAAAATAATATTCATTATCTTTATATTAGACAAATAATATTATGAGAAATGTGTATATTCACCCCTAGTAGATCTACTGAATGCGATTCTTTGGGTAGATGAGAATAAAAAATATTGGGATGGATTAGGTAATATTCAAATTTATGATGTACCTATCATACATAAATACATTAATGTATTTACTATGTAATAACTTGGAAATACACAAGAGTGTTATTATGAGGGTTCCATTTATTTGATCATGATAAAAGACCAATATAAAAGACTCCTTATATAATGGATACTATAGATTTAGTAGAGTCTATGAAACAACTAGAGGAGGTGTGCAGTAATTGGCATATTCCCCATAGTATCTCACCATGGGGATCCTATATTTTCATCCTTAATAAGAACAATATATCTATGCGTTTGTACATTGATTATGGGAAAACCAATTATATTATGATAAATAACAAGTATCCCTTATATTTCATTGATAAATTATTTGATCAAATTCATAGAGGTTAATATTTTACAAAAATCTAACTTCCTTTCGGGAAATAAAATTGAGATTAAATAAGGAATAAATTTTTAAGACAAAATTTAGAATGATGTAGGAACAATACATGTTTATATTGATTCCATTTGGATTGACGAATTCCCCCTATATTTTTATGGATATAATAAAGAGAGTATTTGAGGAATATATTGATGATTTTGTGGTGGAATAAATTGATAATTTTTTTATTTTAAAATATATGTGGACCATTATAATCACATGTGTATCATTATAAAAACACTTATATGGAATTTGTTATATATTAAATTTTGAAAGGGTGATTTTTGTATTCAATAAGTTTTTTCTCCAAATCATATTTCCTCTAAGCAGGGAATCCTAGTTAGTCCTATGAATAAAATGTTATTCAAAAAATGGGCTACACCAATAATCATAAAAATGCTATGTAGTTCCATTTCTTTGGTAGGTTACTATATGTAATTATTTCATAATTTTTTAATATTGGCTAACCCATTAACCAAGCATACATGTATAAGTGTTGTTTTTATTTGAAAAAAGGAATGTGAATAATTTTTTGATGAACTAAATAGCATATTAGTGAATGCTCTGATTTTGAATCTATCATATAGAAATGATGGGTTTGTGACATATAATGATTCATCAAAGAATGTACTTTGTTGTGTCCTAATGAAAAATTAAGTGGTTATTTCATATGAATCAATAAAATTTATGACTTATTAAAAGAACTATCTATACCATGATCTTAAGTTGAATGATATAATGTTTACTTTGACTATATATAAACATTATCTCCATGGTAAAATATATGAGATATACACAGATCATAAAAGACCAAATTACATATTTTAATATAAATTGAGCAATATAAGAAAATTGTGGTTGATCGAGCTACAAAAGGATTTTGATTTCTCTATAAACTACGCCCAGGGAAGGATGATAACGTAGTGTATTCATTAAATAAAAACGATATGGATTACTAACCCAAATATCGATTGATAGGTATACTATCCACATATATTGTAAATATGAATATAAGAATTATTAGGGAAGAAGGGACATCATTCCTTTATTCAAATTATTTTGAAACTATATTATTTATTTAAGATAATAAGTTCTAAATATGATGATGATAACTTCCAATGGAAAATTAACGTTTTGAATAGTAGAAAATTAGTAGACCTGATTTTTGAACATGTTATTATGAAACATTGAAAGATATTATGTTTTAAATTTATACTAAAAATAAAAATGGAATTTTTTGATGATGTTTAAAGCTTGAAATTCTCTATACACCATGGTACTGAAAATAAGATTATGGATTTTAGGGAACTTCATTGTGATATAAAATTATGTTGGAAATAGTTGATTATGTGTACATATGCTTTGTTTGTAAAAACACAAAAGATGTGATAAAAAAACATGGTGGGTTCATGAAACCTTTTCCTTTTCTTATGTTGTAATGGATTTAAAGTGTTAAGGAATTTTTATAGGACTACCAAATACTTATAGAAAAAATGATTCAATTTGGGTTGTTGTTGATTTCCAAACCAAAACTAAATAGTTTGATTATATAATAGAATATTTAATTTTGGAGTGCCTCCCAAGGCCCTATATTTATTAATTTATAACACCTCATGGAACATATCTTTTGATCATTTTTTATTGTGATCCCCATTTTATATAGAAATCCATGATGAGTCTCTAGAAGTCTTATGATACTAAGCTTTATTTTGATAACTTCCTACCATCCTCATACAGATAGATATTTATAATAGACTATAAAAAACAATTAGAATTCATTCTCACATGAATTCCCATGTATGCTACTCCAATATTTACCATTGGTAGATATTTCCAATGAAAATAGTTTCAATTAAAGTATTAAAATGGAACCACATAAAGCATTATATGACAGGATATTTGGAAATCCATCTTATTATGTTGAAGTTGGTAAAAGTAACCTTTTAGGACCACAACTCTTTGAATTAAAAACCAAGAAGGTAAGGGTTATTTAGTATCATATTAATGTAGATCATTGTAGGTAAAATAGTCATACAAATAATCTGAGGAAGGATTTATAATTCCAAGTGGTGGATCATGTTATATTGAGAGTATCTCTATGGAAGGTTGTCATCATGTTCTATAATGAAGTGAAACAGATCCCCAGAAACATAGAAACCTTTGAAATAATGGAATGTATTATGGTCATGTATTATCTGTTGGGAATGAAACCAAGTATCTCAAAAGTACATGATGTTTTCCATATGTCACTATTAAAGAAGTTCATTCTATACCTAATGCATGTGATTTCCTCTGATAAAAAAATTGGAACCTGGTCTATCTTAATGAGAAGTACCCATATAAATTATTGATACATGAGATAAATAATTTAGGAATTGGGAATCTTGCTTTTTTAAAGTATTTTGGATAAATCATAAAATGGAAAAAAGAAATGTGGGAACTAAAGGATGTTATAACAAAGAACTAACCTTATATGTTTAGAAGGTAATATCTATAAAATTCATAATATTTAATTATTTTATGTGGAAATAATGCTACACCCCCAATACAATACTTTTTTTAGTTCTAAATAAATTCAATCTCTTTGATAGCTTAGGATTCATGCAACACTAGAGATTAACGAATCAAGATTCTCTATTAAAATATTATCTCAACATGGACAGTATATAAAAACTATTAAATTATTGGGAATTAATAAGAATAAATAAATTTTGAAAAATATACAGTTTACACACATTAACTTGTTATCTAATCATTATATGAGAAAAATAACAATCAATTAAAAATAGAAAGACAATTTTCTAAAAAACAGTATTTTTTCTAGGAAACTAATTTCAACACTTCTTGTGCACTTATAGTAAAATAAATTTATGAAAATAATAAGAAATTTATTTGAGAAAATTAAATTTATTTTTTAAATCATCATGAAAATATGATTTTAGGGCATCTTTTTGGGATTTTTTTATAAAAGATTTAATTTTTGATGAATAGTGAAAATAATATTTTTATTGAAAAAAGAATTTTACAATAAATTATTTTACATTTTAATTGTATTTTAAATTTGTTTTAAATTAAAATTATTTAAACTATTTTACAATAAATACAATTTAGTTTTTTAATTAATTAAATATTTAATTATGATATTAAAACCTTTTATACATATGAGAATTTCTCTTTGGTAACTCGCTTATTCATCACGTTTGTAGGTATTATTCTAAATTGGATTTTACAAAATCATTGTATTTGATTAGAAATATGGATTAAATTTTTTTATTTAGATTAATTTATATTATATTATAATTTCAACTCAATTTTAGACTATTATGAATAGAATAAGCATTAAAAATTAATTTCCATGGTTAAGGTAAAACTGATTTTCCAGGGGGTTAAAATAATATAATAAAGATTTAATTAACCTACTAAATAATAAAAAATAAATTTTAAGGACATATATTCGTTTTTTTCTCCACTAATGGTCTATATTTACTAATTTTGTTTGGTTTCAACAATATACAAATGTGGGCGTGAGTGGTTCATCTAAAAAATTCCACATTTTTTCTCACCCCCACTGGTAAAATGTCGCCGCTCTACTATAATTTTCACAAATCCAAATCAATTTATTTCATCCAAAACATTCCTAAATAAATTCCCCACTACCCTAATAAAAAATTCTATCACCCTTATTTTGATCATAAATCATAATAGGAAGGCTTTTTGTGCAACCCTTAATAGATCATCCGAAGAATTGGTAACATTCTTAAATTATAATTTCTACATTATTTATTCCCCCACAAACATATAATATTTTTAAACCATTATTATATAATAACCACAATATATTTCTTATATATATACATTGTTATATTATTTTAATGACCTATATGCATCACCTCTTCCATCAAATGGGAAACGAAACTGTCGATCCCGTTTACGGAAGACTACGGCCTTGCAAACCAATCAAACACATTTTACATAAAAAAATATCATTATAAGAAATAATTATTATATTAATGTATATGTATAATATTAATGATAAAATTATACTTTAGGAACTACAAAATCACATATATATATTTACATTCAATTTTGTTTAAAATATGATAACATCACTTATGTGTACGATGAACTACTACCTTACGAAGAAATGTGATGTATTTTAAAGATATTATTTAGAAGTAATGTAATAAGTATTAATTTAATGGATATATGTGTATAATATTTTGAATTTAAAATGAAACAAAATATTCAATATCATACAAGATATGCCACATCGAGCTTAAACAAACCGCTAAATATTATTATTTAAATGTGACAATTATAAACATGGCCTTAAATTGGAGGGAATGAATAATATTTAATAAAATTATGAAATATATAATGGTAATAATAATTTATAATGTATTAAATATTTCTTTTCAAATATTTACTATGTTTTTAGAAGGTCATTTTATTCATCAAAAAAATATATTTTCTTTAATAATTGGTCTTGTTTCATTTTATGAGTGAATATTAAAATATATTTGTGGATAATTTTCAAAATTTATTTATAAAATAAAGTTAATTTTAGAAATAATCATATAATGTTATAATTTGGGTTAAATTTTGTGATTGTATTAAAAAATATTTGGTTTTTAGTGAATAGTTAAAAATACTAATTTTTCTAAAAAAATCAACACATTAACATGTTTAAAGTATAACTATGTTTTGAATTTTATTTCAAGTAACATATATTTTATTTATTAATATTTTAACCACTACAAATATATTTTATCAACATTATATTTAATTATAGAATAAGTTTATTTTTTGATTAAAAATAGATTTTTTTTAAAAAAATTTATAGTAAATTATGCTTTTAACTTTTAATTAATTAAATAAATATATAATATGGATTATTTTAAATTAATTTTATACATTAAATATAATTAAATATTAAATTATTTACATACAATGATTATAATTATTCCTATAGTAAATAAAATCATATTTTCCTTGAAGAATACACTTCTTGAAAAAACTATGTCGTTACGTCTACCTGTTTGCATTTAAATTAATTTTTCACAATTATATGAATTGAATTTTTTAATCTATTTTCCATAATTTTAATTATAAAGTTGTTTTTTTATTTGTTTCATTTTAATTTTTATTTAAAAACTTTTTACAGTGGTAATATTATGATTTACCGTAGTAAAAGGTAAAATAATGAAACCAATTAAAGATAAAAGATAAGTACATAAATTACATAAAACTAAAAAAATAAATTGTAATTTTAAATGTGTCTATACAATAATGAAAATTTAAAAATATATTATAAATATAATTCATTTTAATTAGTTCCACCCAAATGTGGTTGGCTTTAAATATAAAATAATCATTACATAATCACTTTAGACCACCAATCCTAAAGTATAAATACCACTCCTCAGCACCCCCATTCACCTCACAAGACTTGAATATCCTAAAATATATACCCAACCATCTCATCCTAAATCTCTCCACCATAAAGTGACTATTTTATAACAAAAATACCAATTCCATGGCCTTTAAGGGGTCCATCAAGGAGGTGATATCCTAGTAGAAACTTTCACAAACTAACTCTCTAAATTTCTTTTGTTTTTCTAACTTCCACAAACCTAATTCATCCATGAATTTATAATAAATGAATTATCCTTTATATATTGTGATTATATATTCGTAATGTAATTTATTAGAACCAACCCTTATTTATCTTTTCTAATTTAACGAAATGAAATCATTGTCTAAATTATGGCAGTTAATCATATCTGTGAAAAATGACTTTGTTTGTTTTCCATTACCACCTTCAATGGTGGTTATAAATGTTTTATCATGGTCAAATAAAATTTTTATAGATGTATTATAACCTGTTTAAATTTTATATATAATATATACACATAATATTAAATAAAATGAATCTAATTCTTGATGTTCAGACCAACTGCCAAAATAATCTAAACATTTATCCTTTATAGTTTATCAGAATAATAATACTATAGTAAAAAATAAAAATGATATATTGGAAAATTTAAGCATATTTAATATCATGAGAACCATTTCATTTCACTTTTATATATTTACTTCCATTTGAAAATAACGTCCTTAATTATACACAAGTGAACCGGCTATGAAATAATGAAACAAATCCCCCCAAAACAATGAAAATAATGAAATATTATTAAATAATTGGTCATAATATGTTATAAAAGAATCATATAACGTATTATAAATATTAATATAGTATTATAATGTGTTAATAAGTTTATATATACCATTATACATGGATTTTAATGTACGCATATAAAATGGGAATCATGAGGTAATGGTTTTTCATCTCACTCTTACTTCTGGGATATATATGCCTTATTAACCACTTTTTTATTTTGTGAGTTGTATATACTTACCATTGATATATAATATCATGAATCTGATTTTATTAAATTTATTAAATATCTAATTTTTTAATTATTACTTCTATGGTGCGTACGATTTGACTTATTATAATGTTTAATGGAATTCTTAACATAATTTGCATTCATTGGGTTAAACATAAATTATTAGATAATGTGTTGTTTATATTAAATATTAAATGAATATTTATTTCATTATGATTTATTTACACTTTATATTTTTATTTATATCAAATACACATAACTGATTCACTTGATTGATGCTTACATTAATGATTTGTTATTAATAAGGGACACTTTAACTTAAAAACCATATTTTAGATGTAATTCAGATTTATTTTCTATATATTTCCTTTTAATTAACATTTTCTAAACAAATATTAGGAATATATTTTTATGAGAATTATATTCATAAAAATTCTATTTTCTAATTTCTCTCCAATTTTATAAAAATTTGCGTTTTATGGTGTTACGAAAGGTGCTTTCTTTTAAAAAAAAATATTATTTTTTAGAATATTTTTACAAAATTCACAAATAATTAATATTTACTTACATCAAATAAATGGATTCGATAATTTCATTTCACCTAAATATTTTAATTCTTACTTTGAAATTGTATATAGTAATTTTCAGGAAAAAAAATCTCTTTTATGAGTGTAGTATTTTAAAATGGGTAACCTAAAAGTTGAAAGATTATTTTATTAAAAGAAAGTTTTATTATGAATTATTTCATGATTTAAATTTATGTTGTGTTTATTTAGTTATTTTTATGTTAATGTATGGATATATTATAAAAAATGATGTTTTATTCTATGATAAACCATGGATGGATTTTTATGTTTTGAACCAATGATAAAAAAAGAATGGTTTGTTACGTTATAACATCTAATGCATTGGGTACTCTGGATATGGTGGCTGGTCATATTTTGTTACTCCATTTATAAGAGTAATGTAGAAAATAATGTCCATAGTAATCTATGTTACACTTAGATTTTTTCTTATGATATTTCATGAAAATTAGCTGTTTTTAAAAAGTTAAGATAACGGTATATTTGAAATTATGATTCCTTTATTAGGGTAAAAACATTGGTTTATAAGATTTATTTTAATGTTTTTTCATGAGACTAAAAGTTTCCTTTATTTCAGGCCCCTTACTGGTCTTTTATGATCATCCTGAGTTTTTAAATGTTTTTGTAGGAATTAAGGAAGTCCATATACAAGGATAAGATCAAGGGGGAAATTATGAATATTTCTCATGAAGAGAGAACATGTTTTATTTTAATGACTTTTTTTTTTGAAAAATAGATATTGTTTGTATGATTCAACCTTTAATGTATGGGTTTACCATATATTTTTTAGTATTACTTAGCTAAAACAATAAACAAAAATTATTCTCAGGAATTTAATAATGTTAATTATAGTTTACAATCACTATAATATATAAAGTTTAAGGTTAGGTCCTTATTGTGGGTATTAGAGATCCTTTTATATAACATAGTAGATTATGATATTTTAGTAAGAGTAATGGATATCATCATGGGTTTATAAGTTAAAATACTATTATAATTTCCAATTATTAGACACTCCATTAGTGGTTTAGTGATGAATTTCTAGGTGATTAGCGATATTTTTGGAGACTGAATTTATAAATTTAATTGATTTATGTTTAATTAATTTTAATATTAAAGTATTATAGAGTTTATATGGATGTTATCATAAAAATGACTATTTATATTTTAAAATTTAATAATTAGTTTCTTATATTAGTGATGTCTTGTTCTAAATATTAAGTATTTTTTATCAAGATAGTGGGAAAGTGATCTTTCACAACCTTTTCATCTCGTTCAGATGATTTCATTATCACTATTATTAATAAATCCTTTTCGAATGCTTTTGATAGATTTTTGAGTATTCAAATCACCTATAAAAAATTAATTGACTTATCTAGCCCATTTTCTATTCTAAAATAATTTTATGAATCATGGTATCCTTTTAATTTTATTTCAAAACAAAAAATTTAATGATTCCTTATAATAGGGAACTTTCGTAATGGTTATGACCATTTACATTCTAGAATTTGTGCATCATGTCATAAAATAAATGAGACATCAACGAAATTCTGATGTTTGGATTTAAGGCATGAATTAGTTTATTATTTTTAAGTTATGAAATATTTTTGGGTTGATAATGATGGATCATATTGATAAAATTCATTTACTTTATTTTAGGAATAAATAATGAAGAAATAATATAACGGATTATGGTGAATGGTTTATGATTGAAGTGGAATTAAGGATGTTCTTTTGTATTGAGTTTTCAAATTTATAACATAGTGGTATTTTATAATCTTTATGGGAAACCTTGAACACCTTAGGATTTTTCTATAGTTGGAATTGTTTTCTAAAATTATAGAATCATATATTAAAATAAATTGATACCATTGAAATGTGGAGAAATGTTGATAATTTTTGGGATACATTTAGTGGGTTTTGATAAATGATTGAATTATATTTAACCTTTAGGATTATGGTATGAAAAAAGGTGTTGGATTGTAATATATATTTATATGTGTATGATATGGAACAATACAAGGGGTGAATTATAGGTTTAAAAATATTTTATTTAAACACTTAAGAGTCAACATAGTATAATCGATATTAAACTAATAAAATTCATGACTAATACAAATGTCTATACTGGTCCTAGATCCAATGGATATGATATGATGTGATATCACACGAAATGAAAAATAATTTTATTTGAATTTAATAAAATGATAAGAGTAATACAAATGTAAATGATTTTACCGTACAATGTATAAATTCTATTAATACAATATGTAATGAATGTATCTTAATTAGAACAATTATAATAGAAATGTGTATGAATAGAAATAGGAAACAATAAAAATCCATTTCTATTACAAATAATAGAGGAATATAAAATGTAATACAATCATTTTATCCGAAAGATTAGGGTATAATTTCACCTAGGATAAAAGGTCTATGTTAGCAACACCCGGGTTATCCCTCGATATGATGATTGGAATAACTATCTTCCTATCCTCTGAAGCACTCAATAAAAATGGTAATCAGCACCTCTTTCTTTCAATTACATGAAATCCCTTTATACAATGATCAGTACAACCATCTTCCAATCCTAAGAATCCATCGATCATTATCACAATGATCATATGCACAAAAAAACAAAACACTTATTGAAATACAAGAACTGGGACAAATTACATCTTGTATCTTTGAAGCTTTCACACGAAGTAAGAGAGAAGTTTCATAGTCTATCTCTGGAACATTAATGATTCAAAATTTATTATTTTTTCTTCGAAAGGTCTCATATTTATAGGCCTCATGTCCCAAAAGTTGTATTTCCTTGAATGGTAATATTTATCCAAAAAATTCAGAGGTACTTGGACACCTGACATTATAAAGGTCCAAACAAACAGAATACACAACATCATTTTGATTGGTATATAACTAACTTAGCGAAATCATTTTTGTTAGAAAACTATAAGTACAAAAGCTGGAAAGAATGAGTAAGATGGAATATAATGAAAAACATGTATGTGGTATAGGATTAAGACATGAGTTTAATGCAATACATTAGTAAGATACAAAACATGTTAATGACACTCAAATTGATTACGATGTATATCTGGGTTAAAATGCATGGTTACGATTCATAATTTGAATATGATACATAACATGGTTACGATGCACAATGTGATTAGAGTGTATTACTTTTTTACAATGCATGATTACGATTCATAACATGAATACGATACATATCCTGGTTACGAAGCATGATTACAATGCATAAAATGAATATGATTCATAACCTGGTTATGATGCATATGGTTATGAAAACATCATAAGTGGTTACGATTGTAAAACAATTTATGTGATTACGATTGAAAAGAATATCATATGATTACAATGGAGAACATCAGCATGTGTGGATATGATAAGAATACAACATATATGAAAATGATGTATGTGATAAAGATAGTAAAACAAAATATCTGGTTAGGTTGTAACAAAATATACCTAGTAATCCAGATGTAATTATTGATTTCCAGAACAAAAAGATCAATGAGAAAGTCGAAACATAAATTTACTCAAAAATATCTCTATTTTTAGAAAGAAAAAAAACAATAAAGGCTTATCTCCACCGGAGTTTAGTAACAATTCTGAAAGTAATATTAAATATGAATAATTCAACCTTAGTATAAAAATATTACTAAGGATTGTATTCTATTTACTTATACGTGTGAGTACTCCCTCTTAACATGGTATTCGCCCTTTCTACTTCTTATGAAACCAATAGCTTATTTACTAAATTTTCTACCCATTTGTAATTTTAAGAAATAATAATGGAAAAAATTCATGTCCTGCAAATATTTTGAGAAAAAATTTACAAAACTATAAACATTTCTTGGAAATAAATAATAATTTATTACTACAAGAGTTCAATAGTTCATTTGTTCCCCTTTTGTTTTTCTAAGAGGTTGAATGGTGAAAGCCTCACCATCATGAACTCTTTTCTGTCCTCCATCAATTTATCAAGAGCTTATTGATGTGCCTTTAACTTTTCATCATGTTTGTGAATAACCATTTCTTGTTTCTAGATCCTTTGTTCTAAAAGCTCATTGATTGGTTCCAGAACATTAATACTTGCTTCTTGGGAATTGAAATCCTCAAATCTAACACTGTATGCCTTATCCAAAATTAAAACTCCACTTGAGAGAAAAAAAATATACCATTAAATTCATTCTCCAATTTTTCTTTTAGATTTTTGAGCTCTTTAGATGCTATTCATTTTGAGGTACCCAGTCTCTGAAAGACTTCACGATTTTCATCCAAATCCGCAACCAACTTTTGATAGATATAATTGAAATTACTTACCAAGTTACCAAATTCATATGATCTGTCCATATGATTCTTGATATTGTCATCAATTTTTATGACCATTAGACAACCATATTACAATCTTTGTTGTTCTCAGTAGAACGTTCTTTGAACACTTTTAAATTAGCTTTAAGATTTCGAAATCTATCGATCATAATCTTGACAGAGTCCATTATTTCATTATAACTATTTGAAATGATTTCTATCCTAACATCAATTTATTAAATGAATGATATCAACTTTTCCAATCTTGTCAAGGCTTTTTCGATGCACTTAATTCCATTTACTAGGATTTTTATCTCATAATGTGTGTCTTCAGTGTATTTAGGGAGATCACCGAAATGAGTTTCTGTACTGATAAATTGAGCAGACTGATTCCGATTCTTATTGGATTGTTCATATTATTTGTTATTAGAAATCTGAATGAAATTATTGGAATAAAAACATTGATAGACTTCCTTGGATGGCTAGGGATCGGGAGATAGAAATTTGAAGGATGGAACTTCTGAGGATTTAACAGATAGATTTACCATGTTTTCATATTTTTTTATCTTTCACTACTTCTGTTTCATGAACTTGTTCTTCTTCCCCTTTTTATTATTCTTATTATTCTTCATATTATTGAATGAGAATCTATGTAGCCAATTGTTCAAAATCCTATTTCTCTTTATCTCTCTCTGCTAGATCAAATTGAGTCTAAATATCCTGCTCCCTTATAACAATTCCAGTTTTTTATTACTCATCTATTTTTGGAAGACTATCAATGTTCAAATCTTGGGACATTTTCTTCTTAATTCTCTTATTCCTTTCTTATTCTTTTAATTTTTATTATGATATTATTTTCATTTCAAAGGCTTCATCTGGATCCAGATCAAACCGAGGATACCCTTCATTCCTATCTTTCATTTTCTTCCACCACCCAGCTGCAACCTCATCCAATACAACATTTTGTTTCTTTGACTTCCTTGGATTTGTAGTCTTAACTACCTATCATTTTCTTGAGGATGATTTTGAGGTCTTAGAAGGGTTTCACTCCCTTGAACTACTTTCTTTCTTTTCTCATCTTCCAGATCTTACTCATTTTTTATGTAGAATTGAATTGTAACATATGTCTTTTTATTATATCCTTACTGATGAGAGGCTCTTTGAAGGATGTCAGATCAAAATTGATTGCATCATTGAAATGAAATAAGAATTATTTCAAAACATTACTGATAATAATGGGAAATATCACTATCATAGACATTATGGAACCTTATTTAAGCTTATTAAATTTCAATAAAATGAATCCCCTTAAATTAAACATCCCCATGTTCACCAAAAAATAAGGCACATAATAATCTGAAACATTCGAAGATTCCATGTCACCCATTCTCAGTATTAAAAATCTTTGCATCCAGAGGGCTATGAGTCAATTATATCCTTATAAATTAATTACATTAATATTTTATTCAGGAATCAAAATAATGATTCTTCAGATTTACTCTTATCAAAACTCTCATCCAGTTCTGGTAATTTATGGAAAGGACATTGGGCATCACACTTTAGATATAACACTAAATAATGTAGGTTCCTATTTTATAGAGGTTTCATACTTCCTATCATACATCATAAATGAAATCTTGGGACCATTCCCTATATTCATTGTTTTATAAAATTATTACACCTCATCATAATATACAAAATCTTGATCTGAATTTGGTATTTCAACAAAAATGTATTCCCAGTCTTGGAAAGTTATAATCTTTTTCAATGATGAATAAAAAGTATCCTCAAAGTATCATGAGGCTATCCTTTCACCTAGAATTGTCATGGAAGAGAAATATTTTGGATAAATTTTCTCTCGAGATGAATCATTTGACACAAACATGAATTACTATCTCAAACCTGAAAGATGAGGACATCTCTAATTATGAAAAATATGTTAAAAAATGATTACAAACATTTCTATACTTATAAATAACACAGACATGATACAAATTTTTTATAATTTGATGTTGTATAGGTTTTTTTAAAATGAATTTGATAGTCAATATTATATCTAAAATATACATTGGTTAAAAATGACTTTAAACTCTTGATGTTTTTTAAATAAAAAATTGTATTGAGAAAGAATCTCATTAAGAGTTAGAAGAATTAATTAAAAAAACTATTTGAAAACCAAAATATGGATTTAGAACTGGAATCTATCAATGTATCATGATAGATTTATTGGTTTATGTATATTATTCTTATGATAATAATACAAACAATACCAAAAAACATATGAGAACGATTAGAATTATAAAACTAATAAAACAAATTTAATATGGTAACTATAATATAGTACCTATAGAATATTCCAATATCGATAATTTAGTACTAATTAAATATTCAGATACTGATAATATAGTACCTATAAATTAATCTTGTACCGATAAACTAATCTAGTACCAATAACATGAAACCGAAAAAAATGAAACCGATTAAAATGTAAAACCGATAAAAGTGAAACCAATAAAAGTGTAAAACTGAATAATGTAAAACCGATAAAAGTGTAAAACTGATAAAAGTGAAACCAATGGAATGAACATTCATATCTAGGATCAATGATTAATTCCTAAGGTTTATTATTATAGACTTTAATACCATTATCTGCTCATATGGGAAAATTGGACTTTCTCATGCTTCCATTTCCACCATAGAATTTAAAGCCTCGATCAAAGATAAAAATCTCATTGAAATTAATCTCACTAGTGATGAACAAAGCCACTATAGAAGACATTAAAATAATTTATTTTCCTCCAATATAGATAGTTCCTTCATGAATGTCCCGTCTTTTGATAAATAAGACTCTATTTTAATCACCACTCTACCCAGGATGAACTCGGATCATCACCCCATCCTGGTCAATGTCTCCACCAAAGACATGAAACCCGAGTATCGTTTTAGATTTAAAAATGTATGGTTCTATAATGATGAGTGCACTCATATCATCGAAAACTGTTGGCCTTCAATGTCAAATAAGAAGGATTCATTTTCATATAATGTAAAATTAAAATATCTCAAACAAAATCTCAAAACATAGTGCATCACTAAACCCAAAAAAAGAAACAATGACATCATTATTCTTGAGTAATAACTCAATGATCTACAAAAAACACCACATATGACTTCAAAACAAATCCAACTCAAGAAATAAACATTGTGTTCAAAAATAATTCCTTCCTCACATTTAATGAAAATATAAGAAAACATGATTTTAATGTTAAATGGTTATTAGAAACTGACAAAAATACTAAATTCCACTACTATCATAAATAAATTGAGAAGGCCTACAAGCCATTAACATTTCCAAAGAATGGGGACAATATTCTTGCCAATGAAGATGACATTGCTCATCATATAGTCTTATACTATGAATCAATCTTCAATAGTCCTGATATTAATAAAGACCACCTTCCGGAGGTCATTTCGTTAGTGATGATTGATGAGGACAACACCTTCTATCTCAACACTCCGTTGGATCCTGAAATCAGTGACACAATCATTAGTCTAAATCTGGATAGTTCCCCATGTCCAAATGGCATCAATGATGGTTTCTTCCAACACTATTTGGAAGTGATTCATGTCTACATTTGTAAACATGGAATATTTTTTTTTTCAATGGGGTGCTCCCTCATGCTCTTAATGCCCAGTTTCACACCCAGATCCTTAAAGTGGATAATTCATATGAAATTCACATGTTTAAACCAATTTCTCTTATCAATAATCTTTATAAAGTCATCACCAATATCATATATAATAGGCTTTCAACCCTCATGGACAAAATTGTCTCGTGGAACCATTTTGGTATTAATAAAGGTAGATCTATTCAAGACTGCATCTATCTTACCTTTGAGTGTGTAAATAACTTAAATAAAGCTAACATAGGAGGTAACATAGACATTAAATTTGACATCCGAAATGATTTTGGCCCCATATACTCGATTTTTATCTTCAATGTTCTTCAAGGTTTTTGGTTTTAGTGCCACTTTTTTCACTACAATCAAAAACCTTTTCATCTCATCATTTTTATCCATTTTGACCAATGGATCATACAAGGGTGATTTTAAATGCAGAAAAAGTGTCTGGAAAGGTGATCCTCTCTCTTCTATTCACTTCTCAATTGCAGAAGACTAACTCAGTTGTTAGCTCACTCATCTAGTGGGATAGAATAATATGAATCTCAATCATGTCTCTAGGAATGTGGATTGTTCTACCCACCTTTCTTATGCAGATGACATCATCATTTTCCTTCGGGGTGATAAAAGAAACATTCTAAACCTCAAAACTGTGCTCTCACACTATGTAGAGGTTTCTGGTCAAACCATTAGTTGGAACAAATCATGCTTCTTTTTTGGGAAGAAATTTCCTTCTAGCAAAAAATGTAACATTATCAATAACTAAGGTCAGAAAGAAGGTATACTCCCTTTCCCATATCTTGGTGTTCCCTTCTTTTGGGGAAGGCCCATGTCTTGTAACTTTTTGACTAATGTTGACCATTCTCTAAACTAGCTCCCTTCTATGAAATGTAAATATCTCTCTATGTCAAGTAGGACTTGCCTTATAAAATTCATTGTTGTCTCAAAAATAGTTTACAGCATTATGGTTTACAAGTGTCTTGATAGTCTTATTAAAAAAATGGACACCCCTATAAATAATTTAATCTTGACTAGTATTATTCTTGAATAAAAACATGTGATTATACCTTGGTCAACTTTTTTAAAGACCATTGAGAAGGTTGGTATTGGTATTTAAAATATAAGCTACTTTAATGAAGACCTTCTAAAAAGACTCACTTAGAACCTTTTTCGCAATTCTTATGAAGATATTACCTTTATCAATAATATATTTCTTTAAAAAAATAAGATAGGAAATAAAATTTCATTAATTATTCCACAAGTCCATCCATCAAACAATCATTCAACAATATTATGAATATTTCCAAATATATGGTCTCTAGATAATCTTTTATGAATTTATCGTTGGATAACTAGACCGGCACACCATTAATTTCTATTATATTACTTGATCAAACCACTAAAATTAATAACTACTCTCTCTGAAAAATTATAAACTCTCAACATGATCAACTCACTGATACCATTTTAAATTTCATTGAAAATAACTCTTAGATTCACACAAATGATTTATTAATTTGGTATCCTGTTCACAATGGTATGCTTAACTCCAAAAATTTCAACATTCAATGTTTCACTAAAACTGAAAGTGATTAAAATTGGATAAATCATTTCAACAAACCTTGGACAAAACCTTCATGATTCAATCTCATCTAGAGTCTTGCTCATAATAGGGTTCCCACCGAGATCAATATCTAATATTTCTGAATCCATATCTTCTCTATGTGTAAAATCTATAACCCACATGGAGAAGATTTTAACCACCTATTCCTTTATTGTACTACTACTTCTTCTCTTTGGAAGTATATTTTTGACATTTTTGACTGTTGATGGTTGATTCTTAACTATATCAAATCTCAACTAATGAAATGTATAGAAATGGAAGGCTCTCAGCAAATCAAGAGCTATTTTATCACTATATTTGTTGAGCTCCACCAAGTGATCTCGTGTGATTGGAATGTTATTTTAAATAAAAATTACTCACTCAATTAAAATGAAGATCGGATGAAAATCCTCATTTCCATACATGAAGCTTCGTTGATTCTAAAGGGACATTTCCACAACACTATACATGAATTTGGAATCCTAATATGTATGCGTATTAATGGAAATTTTTGTCAACTGCGTCACACTCTTGAGGTGTTCTAAAGAACACCTCTCCATGGATAGATCAAAATTAATATTCATGGAACCTCAAAAGGAAATCCAGGCCCTGCAAGATGTGGTGTGGTCTTCAAGACTCACCTCGGTCTGGTCCGTGGATATTTAATTGGTAGATGTGTCACTATCACCTCCCTTGATGCTGAGATACTGAGTTTGATACAAGCTATTTCCTTTTCCAAGATCCATTGTAGAAACAAACACTATATTGAAAGTGACTCAATTGCCATTGTGAAAGCGATTTGGAATGGAATAACTAATATCGTATATTTTATTACTACCCATTGGATGGAATGCACCTATTATATTATTGATTGTAACTATATGATCACACATGTTTATTGAGAGGCAAACACGGTTGCATATGTCCTGACTGACATGGGAGTAAATCAAGACATCACATGGTTTGAAGACCTCCCATCAAATCTTATTTCCAAGAAT
Source organism: Viscum album (assembly GCA_963277665.1). Classification (NCBI taxonomy): domain Eukaryota; kingdom Viridiplantae; phylum Streptophyta; class Magnoliopsida; order Santalales; family Viscaceae; genus Viscum; species Viscum album. The sequence goes on from OY728119.1 coordinate 1,861,182,811, forward strand.
TAAAATTATTGTAATATGATCCCATATTTTAAACTTCTGCAATCTTTTTTTAATAAAAATTATGGCTTGGTCATTTGAACCAAGGCATCACCTTCTAAAAAAGGAATAACTTAATGTAATGAGATGTTTTCTATAAGAAATATATGTGAGTGATTACTTTACAGTGATCATTATTAGTTTTTGTTTAATTTATTTAAATCTGTAAGAAGATATTGGTTGTGTGAAAATTTCAGCAAGCTATTCTTGTGTTCTAATGAATTTTCAAATAATATCTACTATTAGTGTGTGATCCCTAAGAAATTAATGCCTAATATATGTGTGTTTTTAACATGAGTGGTGTGTCGGGTTTTTAGTAAGAGAAATGGCACTTGTATTATCATATAGTATTTCAGTTATGGGAAAACTCATGCCATAGTCTGTGAGTGTTTGTTGTATCCAAAACACTTGATCAAAACAACATTCGGTTACTACATATTCAACTTCAATTATAGAAAGTGTTTTCTGGATGTTGTCTTTTTCATGGCCAAGAAACTAATGAATATCCTAATAAATGTCATGTTCTAGAATTAATTTTTTTATCCATTCTACAACCACTAAAGTCATCATCTAAAAAACATTTTAAAACAAAATCATTTTTAGACGATAGTATAGTCTTAAAGCCACAATTTCCCTTAATTAGTGAAAAATCCTTTTTAATGATTTTAAATGAGATTCTCTTTCAATTAGATTGATGTATATTTAACATAAGAATATTGAAAACATTATGTATGGATGAATAGATAGTATGTATAGAAAACATATTATCATACCTTTAAAAGAAGTTTGATCTACGGTTTTCCCAGCTTCATCAACATCATGTGTATTTGAGGTACCAATTGGCGTGCTTATACATTTTGTGTTATTATATAGAAACATTTTATGTAAATAATTGATATAATTATGTTGGGATATATTGGTTACTTCTGGATTTTGAGAGAATAAAATACCTAAAAATAATGTTAACTCATCCATCTTACTGATTTCAAACTCATGTTTCATTATATTCACAAAATAATTAGTTAGGGATTACTGAGTTGATCCAAATATATTGTCATCAAAATAGATTTGAACAATCAAAAAAAATTCATTTTAATTTTTATAAAAAGTGATGGATTTGTAGTACCTTTGGCATAATTGTTTTATAAATAAAAACATGTGAGTCTATCATACCAATCTCTGGGGGCTTATTTAAGTCCATACAAAGCTTTGGTAATTTTAAAAACATGATGAGGATGTTTTGAATTTAAAAAACTGTACTATGTTCAATGAAAACTTCTTCTTGTATGAAACCATTTAGAAAAAAACATTTAACGTCCCTTTGAAAATGTTTTAAATAAAATAATGATGCAAAGGCTAATAGAATATGAATAAATTCAAGAGTAGATACTAGATAAAAATATTCTTTATAGTCTATTCCCTATATTTGATTATAGCATTTAGCAAAAAGTCTTTCCTAATTTTTTATAATGACTCTATTTTCATCACATTTGTTTCTAAAACCCCATTTTAATCCAATTAATTTGTTTCATTAGATCTTTCAACCAATTTCCATACCTTATTCCTTTCAAATTCATGTAGTTCTTATTACATTGATTTAATTCAATATTTATCACCTAGGGAATAATTCAATGTTTTAGGTTCAAATTGAGATAGAAAATCTAGATGTTATATTTAAATTATCAAGGAATTTTTAGTACTTATGGGATGATATACATACCCAATGATATTATAATTGACATCATTCCTTAGAAACAATTGATTTGGGTTATGAAAAACAAGTTCATCAATATAAGATAGAAAGTATTCTAGGGTTAATATTTCAAAAATATTTTCTAGAGTATTTCCCTTTTCGGAGTAGTTTCCAATAAAGGGTTGATAATCAGTTTTTGAAAACACATTTAGTAATGTGGGTAGGGATTCTATAAAAAAAATGGATCTATTTTATCAAATTTAACATTAAATTTTTACTCAGTAGTACAAGATTATTTATTAAAAAATCTATAAGCCTTCGAAGTAGTTGAATTACACAAAAAAAATCCTTCATCGGATTTGGGTGTGAATTTATGTAGATTATCATTATTATTCAATATGAATTTTTTTCATCAAAATATTTGAAGTAATAACCTTTATGTTTTTGTCCAGTACACAATTCATCTTGTGTTTTATTAAAAAAATGTCTAATTAAAACATTATTTATAGTATAACATGAAATACTTACAGAATCAACCTAGAAATGATTAGCAATTGAGTATTCACTCAATAGGGATGTTATCATCTCCTGATAATACAATTTCTTCTTTCCATAACACCATTTGGATGAGGGGTTCTTGGAGATGAAAATTTTGTGAGTAATTCATTTTTTACTAAAAATTTTTTTAAAATATAAATTTTGAAATTCCCCACCATGATCACTTTTAATAGTTATCAGTGGAAGGTTTTTATCATTTTTAACTTGGGATCTAAATGTTTTTAAATAGAAAAAGGATTTGGGTTTATTTACTAGAAAATAGTCCCATGTGAATTTATATTAGTCATTAACTAAAAAAATACATATTATTTTTCTCCAATTCTTCCAATTTGCGTTGGACAGAAAAGATCTGTGTGCACTAACTATAATGCATTAGAAGTTGAATCATAATTAATGTATTTAAATCTAGTTTTATGTTTTGTTTCATATTGAAAATGGTCACAGACTTTTGAAGAATCAATTCTACGTTCTGGTAGATCCTTAACAAGTATTTTTCATTGAGTGATTACAAAGGTTCCTATAGTTACAGTTTCCTAACAGTCTATTCCATAACCCATATTTGTCTTCCATTAGACTTAATAATGTTAAGTCTTGGATCCTAGGATCTTCTAAGTTAAGTTTGTATACATTCACATGCCAATGGGAAGAAATAATGAATCCAACCTTGGAATTGTGAACTAAAATTTTATCATTCCTAAAATAAACAAGGTAACCTTCATCACATAACTGAATTATGCGTATAAGCTTGTTCTTAAGAACTTTAACAACAAAAAATTTGTAAATAAAAATTTTCCTAAAAGAACAATATTACCTATACCAATTATCTTTTTGGTTAATTATCTCATAAGGTCACTCTTACACCTTTTATATCAATGATAATTTCAAATAAATATTTATTTCTTTTCATATGTCAATAACAACCACTATCCATATACCAAATATTCTTGTTGTTGGTACACCTTTTTACCTAGAAAAACAAACATTTAGTTTTTCGAAACCCAAACATGTTTTGATCCATAAATATTAGACAAAAGAACATTAAGAATTCAATTTTTTTTTAAAAAATTTCATTATTAAATCCTAAATATTGTGTTTTATTAAGAGAGAAATTGATTTCCCAATGTCCATCACATTTAAATATGGTGATAAATAGAGCATTTTGGGGAACCGAGTAGTTATAAATAAAAATCGGTTTTGAATGAGTATAACTAATTTTGGTACTATTCATTAGAGGATGAATTTGTGAATACATTTATTCAAATTCTTTCATTTCAAAAGTGAAATTTGATAAAATTTTCTTAAGAGAAAAAATTTTAAATTTTAGTCTACTCACTAAATTATAATTCTCACATGAAATTGTTTTGGAATTGTCTTTTGTTTCAAAAAACATTTTTCTTTAAAACAAGTTGGTCAAAGTCAAAAAAAGTGTATCCGTATAAAAATTTACATCAATAAGGTTTTTTCAAAATATTATTAAAATAAATAGTTCTATTATCATGATCTTTTGAAAGATAGGATAATTATATTTTAAGGATAGATATTATAGAATTTTTCTTATTAAGATTTTTCTTGAGTTTGGAATTCTCATTTTCAAGTAATTTCGAGAATCTGGATACTTCATCAAAAGAAGGGAAATTGTCCTCTGCAGAAGAAGATTGTTTTTACAAAGTTTAAAAATATTAATCATCAGGGTAATCAAAAATTAAAGATACATTTGTAAGAGATTTTTCATTATGTACCTTATTTATGAGATGATTATTTTCAATAAGTAGTCTGGCTATGAGTCCTATATTTTCCAGATCAAGAGATTCATATTCGAATGATTCATCTGATGAATCACAACCAATAGAACTCTATGTATCGCATTCTTTCAAGAATATCATATTCATTGACATTTTGTACTTTTTGTTTTTTATTTTATAATATTTATCCTTCAAATCATTTCTTTTAATCAAATAATAAGCTGGTCCGATATGGCATTCTCTTTTTCAATCATAATAATTTTCTTATGAGTATTTATTATTCTTCCTTTATTTGTTTTTGAATCTATAATGAACGTATTTCTTTCCAATAATGTTGTTCATTCTTCTATAAAGATTGGATAGTTCATTTTATGAAGGATCACTTTCCCTAGATTCTGATATAACGACAAATTTCTTAGATTTGGATCTAGTTACTCATTGATGTGTCTTAACATTATATGCAGTATTAAAGGCTACACTTCCATTACCATTATTCTTTTTATTAAAATCTGCATCTCTTTTCAATCATGTCTCGTGATGTAAGAGAGTACAAAATAATTAATCAAGAGTGATTTGAGTAACATTGTTGTTCTCATCAATATATTTCATTTATTATTTCCACTAATTGGGTAGTGTATCCATTATCTTTCCCACAAGAACAAAATCATCAAGGAATTTATCACCCATAGGCTAAATACTGTTTAAAATTTTCCTAAAACATTGTTGAATCTTGCATACTTGTTCTCCAAATGGAAAAACAAAACCATGATATTTATCTTGGATCATGCCTCTTCTTGTTTCTATAAATTTAGATTTACCAAAATTTGTGACTTTAAATTTCTTCTAGATATAGTTGGCTACTTCAAATGAAGATATCTGAATATATATATTCATGTTCATAGAACATAACAATTTATTGTGTACCTTGTAATTATGTTGACATTCTATTTTCTCTTGGTTAGTGAAGGATATGACTTCCTTCTCTATATATTTTTAATCTCTAGTGAGCATTAAAAAATTATCTTCTCATTCGATCTCTCCAATAATCATAATCATTCTCATAAAAAATATGGTCTAGTATGTCTTAGATTCTCAATTGATCCAATATTCATTCTTATAATCATATAAAACAATACTTTTCCACTCCACATGTTTTTGTATTATGTAAATATAAACAAAATATTTGAAAAAGAAATATAATTGTCTTACATAAAGAAATAAATCTAGTAAAAAATCAGTGGCAACCCGCTCTAATACCAATTATTGGATCGTAATACAGATATATATGTATATGAGATAGCACTATAAAAGAGGGGGATTATAGGTTTAAAAACATAGTATTTAAACATTTAAGAATGAACTTAGTATAAGTGGTCTTAAACTAATACAATTCATAACTAATAAAATTATCATATGGGTCCTAGATCTGATGGATATGATATGATGTAATATCACACGTAATGAAAAAAAATTATTTTAATTCAATACAATTATCAGATTAGTACAAATCTAAATGATTCTACCATACATCGTATATAATCTCTTAATACAATATGCAATGAATGTATCGTAATTAAAACAATTACAATAGAAATGAATATGAATAGAAAGAGGAAACAATAAAATTCTCTATTTATTTCAAATAGTAGTGTAAAATAAAATGTAATACAATTATTTTATCCTAAAGATTATGGTATCCTTTCACATATGATAAAAGGTTTATCTTACCACCACTTGGGTAAGCCCTCATTACAATTATCGGCACAACTATCTTCATATCCTCGGAAGCCCTTGATTAATAAGGTAATTTCTACCTAAATCTTTCAATTACAGAATATCATGTGGTATAATGATTGGTACCACTATTTTTCTATCCCCAGAAGCCCTCAATAATTATCACAATGATCAGATACACAAATATAAACAAATAACTTATTTAAATACAAGAACTATGAACAATACATTCACGTCTTGTATCTTCAAGGCTTTCGCATGAAGAAAGATATAGGTCAAACAGTCTATCTCTAGAACTTGAAAGATGAAAATGTTATCATGTTTGGTTCGAATGACCACCTATTTATGGGACTTGGGCTCCAATATTCATATTTCCTCCAACGGCCATTTTTCTCTATAAAATTCAGAGGGACATAGACACTTGGAATTATAATGGTAATAATAATAGAATACATGACATCATTTTGAGTTCTTTATATCTAACTCAAAACATCATATTTTTTTAAAACAATAAATACATAAGTATGAAAGATTGAGTATAATGAAATATAATAAATAACATGTATGCGTTATAGGAGTAAGACTTGAGTTTAATGCATTACATGAGTATGATACACAACTTGGTTACAATTCTCAAAATTATTACAATGTATATCTTGGTTATGATTCATGTTTATGATTCATAATTTGAATACGATATATAACATGGATGTGATGCACAATGTTATTATGATGTATTACCTTGTTACAATGCATGATTATGATGCATAATACGAATATGATACCTAACCTTGTTACGATGCATGATTACAATGCATAATATGAATATGATCTATAACCTGGTTATGGTGCATATGGTTACAAAAACATCATATGTGGTTATGATTGTAAAATCATTTATATGATTATGATTGAAAAAATAGCATATGAATACAATGTAGAACATCAGTATATGTGGTTATGATAAGAATACAACATATATGAAAATCATATTTGTCATTATGATTGCAAAACAACATATCTGGTTATGTTTTAAAACAACATCCATGGTAATCAAGAAGTAATTTGTTATTTCCCAAACAAAGAGATGAACGAGAAAGTCGAAACATATTTTAATTCAAAAAAAGGTTAGTTTAAAAATAATGAATTTTATTTTTGTGTACATAAGTTTAAAGGTATTGGAAGTCTTTTTGGTTTATATGATCTCTAATTTTGAGGTAATTTTTTATTCCATATTTTTTGGAATGTAAAACGAAATGTATAAGATATCCTTTGAACTTAAATATATTGGTCTTTCATTTTTAGGATGTTTCTGAAATTTCAAAAAACAATTATAAGGATTATATTAATATTTTTTTAGAAAAAAGAAAACTCATAGGATGAGTAAAAATCTATTAATTATATAAAGGCTGTAGTAACTAAATCTACAATCGATGGGTTATAAGGGTGTATCTCATACAACAAGCCTACATGAGGCCCTGGATAGCATGATGTTTTTTTAGGTAAACAATGAAAAATAATTTTATTTTGGGAACATATGTTTTAGCCTTTTTATAATAATGGGATTAGAATAATATATTGATTTATTCGAAAAATAAAGGAATAATTATATTTTGGAAACAAATTTTAATTATAGTGATTTTTGTGATTTATGGAAATTATTATTATATCATGATGAGTGTGTGATTATGGAAACTAAATTATTGAATGATACTATAAGAGTGATTGAAATTATTTGAATATAAATAATAAATTCTATTTGAATATTATGTAATAAAATACATTTTATTTTTGGATTTTAAATTTGAGTTTATAATATTTCCATGAATTTTAAGGATAGTTATTTTTTAATAAATCTAGGTTGAACACTAGGTATAGCTATTGAATTTTAGAGATTATAGATTTTTTTTATCATGTTACGGTTTAATATTTTTAGAGAATTATGTTTTCCTATACTAACTATTTTCGATTTGGTTAATTCCTAATGGCATAATTAATGGATTGATATAATTTTTGGAAATTTTCTTTCTTATAATTTGGTTCAAATGCTTCAGATATAAATGTTCATCATTAATACTAATTGTTCGGAGAAAAGATGAGTTTGTGGTGGAAATTGATTAAGGGATGATATTGTACATGTCCAGTTATTATGTTTCATTATACTCTTTATCGAGGTAGTTAACTAATTCATCAATGTCTAGAATTTTTTTGAAGATAAAAACATTATTTGTACACTTTTCTTACTGAATAAACAATGTTATTTTAACCTACCATAGATTTATAAAGGCAAAACTTCTAGTGAACATGTTTCTATCACTCTCTATTAGTCTATGGGTGTAAGATTTAATCTCACAAGTAAATAATTGTCTATATGGAATCCTAGTAAGTTTTATCATAGGTGACCTTCATACTTTTCTATCTGACTTTTTATGTGCATGTCTTATTTATCCCTTTTACGATGTGGGATTTCAAAAAAGGTATTTTGAAAATTTAGTCACCTATTTTTTATCATTGGTTAAAATTGAAAGAAAAAAATCTATTTAAGGGGATGGGGTGAATTTAACATCTGCAGATCTTCAAAATGAAACATGATATTCAATATAATACAAGATATTCCAAATCAAGGTCAAATAACTGACTAAATATTATTATTTAAATGTGACCATTATAATGAAAACATTAATGTGGTGGGAATGAATAGTATTAATGATATTAAAAAAAATATAACATCCGTAATCACTAATCATGTATTAGTTAATAATTTTTAAATAAGTACTAGTTTTTAGAAATTCATTTTATTCTTCTAATGATAATATTTCTTTAAAAATGGGTATTTTTATTTTATGAGTAAATATTATAATAAATTTTTTAAATTTTGGAAAATGAAATTTATAAAATGATATTTACTTTTAAAAAAATTAATATCTTGTTCTACATTGGGTAAATTTTTGGTTTTTTATAAAAAAATGGGTTTTCAAAGAATAGTAAAAAACCAATTTTTGTAAAAATATCATTCATTTTCAATAAATTAAACAATTTATAAGTCCCGTTATTTTTGAAATATAATTTAATTTAAAATAATTTTTATTTAGTATTAATATATACACTTAAATTCATTTAATTAACATTATATTTAATTAAAGAATATGTTTATTTTTTGGTTTTAAAACAGGATTCTTCTATAAACTGTTTTAAAGTACATATTGTTTCTCCTTGTAATTTAATTAAAAAAACCCCTAATGTGTAATGTTTTATATAAAATTTATAGATTATATATCAATAAATAGTAATTCAGTTTCATTAAATGAAAATTATTAGACATATATTTAATATAAAATCATCTTTTTCTTCCGAAATTCCCTTCTTGAAAAAACTGCTTTTTTATTGTGTTTTCATATTTTGTATTAATTTCTTTATTTGAAATATTGTGAATTTAATTTTTTAAAATAAAATAAATATTTATAATCATAAGTTAAAAATATTTAATTATGTTCATTCTCATATTTAGTAATTAAAAATTTACAATGGTAAAAAAAGTATTTACCAAAGTAAAATAATGAAATCGGTAAATTCTAAAAGGTAAAATCATAAAACACCTAAAAATAAACAATTAAATGGGTGTTTGATTGGTTTCTCAACAATACCTAGCCTTGAAAACATATATTGTCAATCTGAATTGTTTTAATTAATTACATATAAATTTGGTTAGCTTTAAATATAAAATTATCATTACTTAATCTCTTAAATCCACCCCTCTTCAAGTATCGATACCACTCATCACCACCCCATTTCAACTAAAATGACTTTAAGATACTAAAATCTATTCCAAGAACTTTACCCCTCAATATAAAAACATACTTGTAATACTAGTCTCACCAAATGACCAATTTAATTGTATTTAATAGGTCCTTCAAGGAGGTGATATTCAAGAAATAAATTTCTCGAACCACTTCTCTTAATTCCATTTATTTTTCAACCTTCTCCTCAAATAATACATACAATAATGTATAATTACTAAAATGTAAGGTATAATCTTGAATATCATATATCTAACAGAATATCATATATTTAAACCATTTATTATCTCCTCTTATTTAAATAAATGAAACCATTGTCCAAATTATGGTGGTTAGTTGTCTCTGTGAAAAATGATTGTGTTCGTTTTATGTTACCACATTTTAGTCTTTTTATAGAAGTATTATTATGGTCAAATAATATTTTAATAGGTATATTATAAAATATTTCATGTTATAGAACTATTATTTATATATAATATTAAATAAAATGAAACTAGTTCATTATGTTCTAAAAATAACACAAATAAACTAAACAGATCTCATTAATTCTACAATAAAAGAATAACCCATATGTAAAAAAATGATATATGGGTCCATTTAAGTTTTCTAAATATCATTAATACCATTTAATTTCACTTATGGTGTTTTATTTCTATTTTAAAAGAGCATCCATAAATATACACAAGTGAACTGATTGTGAAATGATGAAACAAATGCTCCCAAAACAATGAAAATAATGAACTATAATTAATTAATTGTTCATAAGATGTTATAAAAAATAATATTAGGTTTTTAAAATATTAATATATTTCATTAATAAGATAATATTATTATTTAAAACATTATATGTTATGTTAACATATAAAAAACTAAATTAAAGCATGAGGTAAGGGTTTCTCATCTCACTCTTACTTCTCTGAGATATATGTATTTTCACCACTTATTTATTTTTGGTGGTGTATATACTACCATTTGATATATCATATCAGAAATCTCATTTTATTCATGGTATTGAATGTTTCATTAGATAATTATTTCTTTTATGGTGCATATGATTCGACTTATTATAATGTGTATAGGGATTCTTAACCCAATTTTTATTCTTTGATTTAAACTTCAACATTATGTATAATTTATTGCTATAAATATGTGTGAAATTAATTTTTTTACTTTCCAATATTTTATTTAAAATTTCAATTTTGGATCTATAGTGGATACACATAATTGATTCATTTTATTTAAACTCGGATCAATGATATTATATTTGTAAGAGTCTCTTAAATTACAAAACCTCATTCTAAATGTTATTAAGATTGTTTTTATAAATATTTACCTATCATGTAAATGTTTTTAAAATTAGTTATATTAAGATAATTATATATAAATTAATTTATTAAAAGTTCATTTTTTAACTTCTCTACAATATTTTTAAAAATTGATCTTTTTATGTTTTTATATGAAGGATGTTCGCTTGACAATTCTCGTTTAATGTTTTTTTACAAAAGTCAAGATGAATATTTTTTTACATATATGAAATGAATGGAATTTCAAATTTTCATGTAAAAAATATATTTTGAATATTACTTTACATGACTGTATAGTTATTTTTTGATTAATTGTTTTCTATTATACGTGTTGAATTTTTTAAATTGAGTGATTTCAAAATGGGCAAATTATTTTCTTCAAAGAGTATTTTTTCATGAAAACAATCATGATGTAGTTTTATGTTATGATTCTTGGGAATTTATTATGATGAAAATTGGTTCCATTATAAACTATTTATTTGTGGTTATGTGATAAATCAAGGATGGGTGGTTACATTTTTTTACCAATAATAGGTTTTCTCTGATTAACCAAGGACTAGTGGTTGCGTTATATCCTCAAATGAATTGGATTATAAAGAGTAAGATTATGGAAATATTGGTAACTCCATTTGTTATAGTGATATTAAAAATTATGTCCCAAGTTACATAATTTACTCTTGAATTCTTTCTTATGAGTTTTCTTGAATATTGATGGATTTTAAAAAGGTAAGATAATGATCTTTTGGAAACAATGATTCCTATACTAAGGTGAATGTAATATTTTTACAAAATTTTTTCTTATGGGTTCTAATTAGTCTAATAGTTTCCGTTATTTTATTTCCTTGACTAATCTTTTATGCTCAACCTATTTTCTAAAATGATTTTCACAAGATTTAATGAAGAGTAATGAAATGGATGAGATCAAGGGGAAAATTTTGAATATTTTTCATGAAGTGATAACAGGTTTTATTATATAGTCCTTTGATTTATTAAAAAAAAATATTTTCATAAGTTTCAACCTATAATATATGGTTTTACTATGTATAAGGTATTATTAATTCTCTAAAACTATAAACTAAAAAATTCTCAAGAATATAATAATGCATATTATTGTTTAAAATCACAAAAATATATAATTTTTAGGCTCTACGCATTAAAATTTGTGACATAAATGACATGATATAAATTAGGAAAAATAAATATATCATTATCGCCATTACCATTCCTCCCATTAATTGTATAATATTGTCGATCATATTTACATATGGCCTACCATCTTTACGAAGCGATGTGATTCATTTTCCATACCCATAATTTTAAAATTGTTCTAACATTGTATAAACTGAGTTAATATGACATTTATAACATTATTACCATTATGGATATTTCAAAATATGAATAAATTATTACACACTCTAACATTCTACTGCGATTTTTTACTTTCTCATAAAAATAAATTTCTTGTTATTAGTTTTATAAGAAATAATGTCTCTATTTAATATCCAAATTATTTTATGATGGATATTATTATTTACTAAATAATTTAAAATTTTCAACATACACTATTTAATTTTAATGTTATTTGACTAATTTGGGAAATATTGATAAATCCCCATCCGTCAATCAGTAGGGATATTTGATGCTAATGAATTTTCTTAATGAATTAAATTGATTTTTTTCATTTTATGAGGAATTATTTTAGTAGGGAGATATATATGGTTTTCACTTATATATAGCCCATTTATGCATCAAAAGGTCTCCTGAGACAAAGTAGTTGGCCCAATAAAATGAGTTTTTACCTAGTATTTTTAAAATTTATCGTGAAAGGTCTTGAATAAAGATGTATTTATGATGTTTGGGGTCATAAATTCTAATAATTAAGAATTAAATTCCTTAATAATTCAGTTATTATTTTTAATATCCATTTTACATTAAAAACAATTGAATATTTTGATGCATTTAATTATCATTTTATTCATTAAACGACATTATTTTTCAATTTTTTCCCTTTCTATGTGATTATTCCTTATAAAATTATGACATTTATTTTATTAATTTAATGGAATGTGTGTTTTGTTTTTTACATTTTTATATATTTTTTCATATTTATTCATGATAGATTTTTCTCTAATAATGTAGAGTTTTTGGAACTCATCCTTCACTCTAAAAAATAAATGATGGAAGGAGTCATCCATTTCAATTATTAAAAATACAAAGTTGATAGAATTAATGATAAAAGGCTTTGAGTTTATAATAATGAGTAAAAGAGGATATGTGTATAAAAAAAATTGGAATTTTGGATTGAGGCTTTAACAATATAAAAATAAATTCAGAGTAATTTATAAAAACATGGGAAATAATGGCCAACCAATTAGAAGATCTAATAAATTATGTCCTAGAAATCCATGTAAGTACACATTACTAATAATTGTATAGGGTGTCTAATTCTAAAAATATCCGTTTTTTCTTTAATAATTTTGTGATATCTTTTATAACTCAGTTAACTTTTTCCGTGTAGGATTTCACATTAATTCCTTAATGTGTCTTTGGAATAAGAAATTATTTTTCCTTAAAAATGATAACTTTTGTTGTATCTAACCCTAAATGAGCATTTGAGATCACCCATATTTTTTTCCTTTCCCTAGGATATGAAGAATAATTCTTTGAATGAGTTCATGGAATCCATATTTTTTTTTATTATTATGATTTTTATTTTACTTACCAATATAAAATGGTGATGATGTATAACTCTAGTTATCTAATACCAGTAAACTGGTTGGCCCCTCAGATTTTAAACCTTGTTTCCGAGCTACTGTAATAATGTAGGAATCAACTCTCGGTAACTAGAGTTAGGGTCATTACAAAAACTATTATAATAATCATTTATTTGATAACACATTAAACTAGCTATTAATTATATTCGTATATATCACTATTGATCCATTATAATTATTAGATTCATATTTATAATACTCTTTATTAAATATGATTTGTTTTGATATCATTTTTTCATTAAATTATCTCATCCTATTTCAATTTAATTATTTATTTTTAATGGCCATTTATATGTAATTAAGATTAATTAAAGAATATTGAATTATAAGTAATTATATATTTTTAAATTATATATAATTGATACTAAAAATCCATAAATGTAGTGACAAACAGAGGGTTAAAATTTCTCTTATAAATGATTAACTGATCATTAATAAGAAATTATCAAAATTCGGGGATAAAAAATTATGAAATATTTATATATAGACATAATATATACAATCATTTAAATATGTTAAAATACTTTATATTATCATAAAATAATAGTTAATTTTTTTGGAATGTTTTGAACTGAAAGGAATAGTCAAAATGGGTAAAAGATAGGGAAAAGGGATGAAATGTTGATGAAACATTTCTCCCTTCTCAGAGTTTCCTTTTTATATTGCAATAAACTCATTTAATACTTTTATTTAAGTGAAATTATTACATTATTAAGGATTAAAATTGATTTAATAGAAGTAAAATTATTAGATATTTTTGATCTAGTAATTGAGAGGGAAGTGGATTCCCAATGGGAGGGGAAGGTGGTATCAAAACTGCAGGAGAATGAAATTTTTGTGTTAAAATGATAAATAAAATATAATTTCATTGGTAAAATTTATTATAGTTATATTTGTAAAATTTTAATATGTATTTAAATAATAATTTTTTTAAGATAATTACATTATTCCAAAAATGATATCATTATTTTATAAAAAAACAGTAGTGGAAACCATAATTTTTTTATTGAATATATTATAATTAGAATTTGAGAAATTGTTTTTAGTTTGGAAATTTAATTTTTAGGAAACATATAACTTATTAATCATGTTTTATGTTGACCTAAAAATTTATTAATATATTATGTCATTATTATATTTTGTATGATGCAATTAAAGAAGAAGGGAGACATAAAAATTTTATTTTCTCTACTCACATAAAATTGAAGTATTAATGAAAATTTGATGAAAAAAAACTGACCCAAATTTTTTTGATGAGATCACTTCAAAAAGAGATGATAATTTTATGAAAATTATTTTCTATAATATTTAATTTTAATTTCAAAAATTCATATTATGATTTTTACGAAATACATTAAAATGATATTTATTAAAAATTAATTTATAGTTTCTTTCAGTTTATAGTATGAATGTTAATTTTCTGGATAATAAATAAATATTGTTAAATTACTCCAAAAATTTAAATTTATTGTAAAATTTACCATTTTATGGTTGACTTACTATTCTATTGGTCATGTAACTAGTTCAGATTTTCAGGATACATTTCCAATAGTCCTATTACATCTAATAGAGGCCTATTAATTCATTATTTCAGAATTAACTCTAATACATTAATGGTTAAATTTTGTTCATTACTAAAAATTAGATTTCATAACTAATGTTATGTACTTTCTTTATTGTGTTGGACATCTCTATGAAAAGTCATAGATATATACATGATCCAAAATTTTCATAAATACAATATAGTTATTCAATTAATTTTATAATTTTAATATTGTCAATTATTATGTATATAATTATTTTATAAACAATGTTTTATCAGTTAATTTAATAAAGTATTATTTTTTCATTTGTTTATTTATATTATATACTTAATTAGGATAAGAATTATTTATTAAAAAAGTAAATTCATCCTAAATAAAAGTTTTAGTTGTTATATTCTTACCCCATTTTACACCTTCTTCTTATAAATTTAAAATCATGTTCTTAGATTATAATATATAAGGTTAATTTTTTCATTACTTCATCAGGTTCCCATGTTGTTTCTTTGAACGTGTTAACTTTTCAATTCACTTTAAAATAACGATTTGCATCCTTTATAGAACGTCACTTATACGATTAAAGATCTATATCAACTAATCCTAAAAAGGAAGGTCATCCTCCATTTTTACCATCCCAGGACTCAGTAGATATGAGGGTTTAGGAATGAATTTGCTTAGGTTTTATATATATATCACATTATAAAATTTTTAAATGTTTCATAGATGGTTTTGTAAGTAGGATATTACTCCTATCAATTCATGGATATCAAAGGGTCCAATGTACCAATGGTGAATTTTTCCTTTCTTTAAAATCCACAACACTCTATTCCATGGTCATATTCAATGGGAGTTCTTTATACAACCCTAAACTCCAAGTCTATTCGATGATCGTTGACATTTCACTTTTTTCCACTGAGAAAAATTAATGTCTTATTGATTGGTGTGACCTTAAATTTCCTTTTTTTTCTGAAATGATTATATCCTTGAATATATTTTTATCATAATTACTCCTAACATATTGAAGCTCTACATCACATCTCTTATATATATTTATATATGGCCATTTTTACGCTTGAGTAGAAGGGGTTTTTGTATGAGAACTCAACCAATGATATATATTGATCCTGTTTTCATTTAAATTTCACTGAGTAAGATCTTTTTTTAATAAGATTATGAATTTTAATTTTACACTATAAATCAGTTTATGTATAAAATTCCATACAAAAATGCAATTTATTACTCAAATCATATGGAAGAATCTTCAAAAAAAAGATAAGTGAATCACATATCAGGATCAGATACAGTTAAAATTGATTTCCAATGAAGCATCACCCCTTAAAATATGTTTAACATAGAAATTTGGTCTAGTTAAATCAGCAATATTAGTGATGAAGAGGGATTTATTTATTATTCAATCCAATACAACATATATCAGATTTTTTCCTTCATATGACTTTAAGAGACAAGTGAAAAATCCCATGGTGATGTTCTCCCATTTACATTTGGGCATAATATCTGGTTACATAATCCTATTTAAAAATTTTCTCTATGAATTAAATTACTAAAATAACAAGGACATTTATGTATACACATCAATATCATTCATCATGTTGTTCTATTAAAAGAACTCATGTTGATCATGACATATGTTGGTACATTCAAGATGGACAGAGAATAATGAGCTATGTGTATTATTCAATATCTCATTCTTCATATTATGTGATAAATGTAAAGAAATTATATTTATAAACTAAATGAGACTATATATATCAATATAAAATTCAATAAACTTCCCTTCTATCTTCTTCTCTCACATTATTTTAAGCTCGAAATTATCCCTTTCAGCCTCTTTAACCTCATATTATGTTTATGGTTAGGAGATAATTTAGACAAGGTATGATGTCTTCCCTATTGTTTTGATTTTAAAAATGGACCCATATCATATCCATGAAGATATCATCATTCTCAAACTGTATTATTGAAAGTTTAGTATGTTATTTTCAATTAAAAAATCATAAACCTAATTAACCCTTCAAGGAAGGTATTTAATAGAGAAATCATAGTCCTTGATCAGTTTTAACCATATTTATTAACAAAAGTTTATCAATTTTGTGTAAATATATACTTTAGAAACTTGTGTTATGTACATATGCCTCACTTCTCACCATAGATTTAGTGATGAAAAATATTCAATTCAAAGATTACTAAACTAACCCCAGGTCAAGTGTTGGGATTTTTATTAATAGTTTCCTAAAATTCTTGAGGTATTCGGGATCAATTTATAATTCTTAATGAGTACCCAACCCACATAATTCATTGAATAATAATTTTATATCACATAACCTTCTCCACATGGGGGTAGTGTTAGTTCACGAGAAATTATTAAAGACTTACTAAGCCCCATAATCATTCCACATATTGTTCTATATAGAGATAATTTTACCCAATAAGTTTTATCTTCATTAGGGTGGTATTAAATGGTGATAAATTTATTTGGAATCATCATCAATACCCAACTAATACAGGAAAATTATGAATATATATGACACTATGGGGCATTACTCATTTATTTATTACTTTTCATTCAGAGGGTCCACAAAAATTACCTTAATTTGGATCATGTATCCCAAGAAAATGACTTTCTACATATAAAAGTCACACATTATTAAAATTGAATAAAACCAATCATTTATTAATATTACTAGAATAATCCATAAATATACTTCATGTTCTTCTTTTATCACCGATTAAATTATAATATAATTAATAAAGTATACTATTTTATTATTCTATTCACGGATGAATCTATTCATCAAATCCAATAATATTATATTGTAATTAATAAGAAAAAATAGAAACAAAATTATATCATATTTTATATATATCATATAAAAAGTTTTATTTTTAATATATTCAATACTCACCATTAGTTAATGAATTTCAGAATTATGATCCACCTTTGATAAGTAATGATCCAATCAGAGTTGATAAAATATGGAATCAATCCTTATAAGTGGATAGATGTTCAATATAGAGATATTCTTGATCTCTCTATAATCAATGAATTACCACAATGATCCATAATTTAAATGAAATTGAGCATCGGTGCACCCCATGGTGATACATAATTTTGTATGAACCCTTTTTTGAAATTTTCTTTCACTATTTTCATTAACTTCTCTACTTGTATTAGGAAAATCCTATAAAGGATCTTAGAGATTAGAGTGTCTCTAAGAACGAGCTCTATTAAGAACACTAAATCCTGATCTGATGGATGGTCATGATCCTCTTCTAGAAATACATAAATATATTCCCTTCATTGTGGTAATTTGAATAAGGTTTATGGATTCCTTTTTCATAACCACTTGGGAAATATATTCTACTTAATGGGGTATCAACACTAAAAGTGTAGGGGGTTTTCCAACAGATAATCATTATCATCCAGGAATTTTGATTGGATTATTGGAAGGATTAGAGAATATAGAGAAATTTAATTTTCTAAAATGTTTATTTGAACCCTATATAATGAGATAAAATCCATGTCCAACATGACATCAAATTCCACCGAGGGTAGGATTATGAGATTAAAGCGAAGAATCTTTCAATAAGTGAAAACAACAGCTGTTTCCAAAACATGGGTGTCCATGATCACTAAAAAATGTTTTTTTACAAATATATATACATCAAGGTATATTGGATGTAATTTCGTTTTTCTAAAAGACATACATGGAATAAATGAAAGTGATGAACGAGAATGAAATAACAAAATTCCCATATTTGACTAAATGGAAAGTGTTCCTTGTACAACCTCATTTTTATGTTCCACATTAGGAGTGGTGATGAATAATTTTTTCCCCTTAATCCCTTGGATTTGGTGAATATTTATGTTTATTACCCTCAAATGCATGTGGTTTAGTGTAATGTCTTGCACAGTTCCCTTATTCCTTGAAGACAAAGAATTTAACCATGGGTGGGACATTGGGAGGAGCCTTCCTTTACACCCTCACAATGGAAAGATTTTTTATCTTTATTCAACATTAATTGGTATAATTTCCTTATCTCATACACTAAATTCATGTTATTCTACCTATGAGGTAATTTCCATAATGATTCCTTCCACATCTTTGACATATAGGATTTTAAATCTCATTTACTCATTTTATATTTAACCACCTTTCTTGAAACTCTATTCTTATCCTCTTATCTTCATATATATTGGACCATCCCTAAAAATACATCTCCACTTTAACAAAACATAAAACTACTTCTTAGAAACTCACAATACATTAGATAGTTATATAATTTTAAATATGTGGTTTAATACTACTAAATAATTTCTCTATTTTTTTGTTGTTGATAACAAAACCTGAGCTGTATCATTAAACACCTTGTGAAATTTTCCTCATAAGACATTATAGATTTCCTCCTATTTTTTTAATATCATTAAATTCAATATCCATGTTTTTTATAGAGTTTTATGGAATTATATATTAAAGAATATATTCTGAATGTCTTCCAAATCCATTTATTCTATTTCTTATTTGGGATTTGTGTTATTTTTCAATACCAACCACTGATCTATATATCCATCTAAATAATCAATGACCATGGTAACTTTACCATTATTATAATATAGAGGAATAGAATTGATCTTTTCATTGAGTTAGCCTATTTTCCCTTGATAAGTGGAATAAAACATCAACTAAATTCCAATGGTTGTTGTCTCATGAAGGTCTCGATTGTTAGATTATCTTTCTTGGGAAAAGGAGAATATTCCATATGGTTCAATTTATTGTTAAAAACAAAAACTACATAGGTTGTACTAAAATTATTATCTGAACTACACCTCAAGTTTCATTGAGATTTTCATTTAGAAAATCATTGCATTGTATATATCATGTATTTTTTGGAATGATTTCTCATGTTTCCACATATATTCTAAAATAAAAATGTTTTAAAAATATAGATGTTAATAAATAATTAATAAATATGTTATTTTTCATCCACATATAAATTCTAATGTAATATATTAATCTAGTCCTATGTCTAATATATCATTATTTTCAAATTAAGCGTCTACGATTAGTTACATGAATACTTTTCGTAGAATTTAGTGGAATAATATTAGTTTTATATCCATTATAATTATTTTTATGAAGAATGTACATCTAATAATGCATATCAAATGTGAGTGTCAATCTTTTTGTTTAGAAAGGCCTATTTGGTATACAACAGGCACAAGTACATTTAATACCCAATGTTATCTTTCTAGGTGATTACACCTAGATTCATCTCGTCCAAAGCCATAAATAATTATAGCAACTATAGAGGGAATTCATTTCTCATAAACCACACAATATTATAATTTAATTAATCTTCTAGAGGTTACCATTAAATCCTTGATTTATCCTTTGGTTTTATAATAATGTATTATAGTCTAAACTTCTAAAGAAAATAAACCATCATCTAATACCATCTATAAGAACCTGAATACTCCATATATTATTATTAAATCATCATTAATCTAAAAAACATAATAAAACATTCAGGAATCAAAAGTTTTATCATCATTGAAAAATTATGTTTGTACATAAATTGAAGATAATAAAACATGAAAATTAATTAATTACTTCTTAATATTCATTTTAATTATTTATTCTTCTCCTTAGTACATGTAATCACCTAAATATAGGCATTGTAGACAATATGGTGTGGTATAACAGAGAAGTAATATGAAACATGAATCATTTTTACATGGTTGAGAATAATTGTTATCTACATAACCTATGAAAAGGTTATCTTCAAAATGATGATGGATTAAATTGAAAAAATGTCATGAATATGGAATATGAATAACAATGAAACATCATAACATAGTGTCCAAATATCACAGATTGTTGTTAACAAATATTTCATCATGTTCACACATACCTTATATACATAAATCATAACATTCTAATTTTCAAAAAAGATAGAACAATGGTCACATGTAATAAAAATAATCTCATACAATATATCCAATTATCCAATTCATTGGATTGATAAAAAAATTATCCCAACCATGAAGTCATAAATTGATCATAATGAGGTATGCCACATGGAAATAGAACATATATACAACATATTCAAGAAAAAAACCAATTTAATGAAATGGGATTCATACAGTTTACAAACATAATAAATTAATAAATAACCTTAATGGTTACCAAATTTATGTAAGACATCATATTTTGGCAAAAAATATCATAATTATTTATTGGATATTAAATAGGTGAGGAGGTTTCAATGCAATTATTTATAAAATAATACCATTTATAAAAATAGTTGATATATTCTTATAAATCATCGTCTCATGGTAGAAACAAATTTTTTCTGAATTATAAATTAGTAAGGAATTATTAAAAGACATATTAAACACTTTTTATGATTATCCACACTACAAATTATATGAAATATAATACAACCCAGAAAGAAACATTCTGGGTTTGGGAATCCACATAACATAAAAAATGTTGTGTTTCGTCTCATTTACAACTCCTATATAATAAAAATATATTCATTAACATGAGAAACAATAATTTAACTATAAATATTCATGTTACTAATGATAAATTATAATTATTTTATTTTATTTTATAATATCATTTTCTAGACATGAATTGTTTTGATGTCATGTTGTCATTAAATTTTCTCATGTTTTCGGTTTCATTATTTTTGATTATGGTCATTTAAAAAATGTAAAATTTATTAAAGAATATTAAAATTCAAGTAATTAAAATTTTATATATAAAATATAACTCATACTAATAGTCCATTATGGTTTTGATAAGAAGAGATTTGTAAATTCCCTCATAGGTGGTAAACAGACCATTAAGAAGACATTGTGAAAATAGGTGAAAATATAAGAATGAAAAATATATAAATCCAAAATATAGTAATTAATGTAAGTTAAAACAAAGATTATAATTTTGAAATACTATGAAATTAATTTTAGAAGGTTTGTGGTTAAAAGGAATAGGGAAAATGGTGAACCAAATATGTTGAAACCATACCATTTTTTAGTTCTTCTTATTTTCTACATTAATAAATTCCATGAATTCTTGTAGATGAGTGACTCTATGACTAATATAAGGATTCCAAGGAACATATAGAGGTATTTTTTAGATATATTTATGTTTAAAGTGATAGAGATATGGTTTTTCAAGGGGATGTGGATGGGGTATTTATACATGGGGTGAGGGGTGTTTTTGAGTTAAAATAATGAAGAATATATAATTTCCATAGTAAATATTTTATTTATTATATTCATATAATTTCACTTAATATCAAAATATAATGAAATTATTCTAAAACTTATAAATCTTTCTAAACTGGATTTCATTTTTTTATTAATAAGGAGTGTGTTTAAAATGAGAAAACCTTTTTTCAGTGGAATGAATTAGACTTTGGAAAATAATATTGTGATTGGAATTTATAATTTATTAGTTATTAAACATATTAAACAAATTCATGGTCAATGCTAAAAATATAAAATTTATTAGGACATTATTATTTACCAAATTATGCAGTTAAAGCATACTAGTTATGTAATTACTGAATCTTTAGAAATTACATAAAAATTGATGTATTTTAAAAAAATTACAATAAATCACCCTTAGGTAATTTAGATGAGTTTATTTAAAACAATTAATCTATTTTTATCTAAAATGGTTTCTATCATATATAATATTTGTTATTATTATTCAAATTATTACTTTTAAGATTTATTTAAAATGTGCTCAGAGTTTCTTTGTGTTTTTAATATTGATATTTATTTTATGGAATTTTGATATTTATATTTTACCAAATTACTCATGATAAAAAATATTTATAATAAATTTTACTAATTTGAGGTCCATTTACTAATTGAATGTCTAGGATATTATTCCTAACGGTAAAGTTATTATTCTTAATGGTTAGGTTACCACAACAATGGTCATGTTACTATTCAAAATTTCAAATTACTACCTATAAATATTCATTAATTCCATTACTCGATAGTAACTTAAATTTATATGATCATTCTACATTTTTCAATCCTAAGATTTTGATAGGATTACTAATGTTATATATATTTTTTACATTATTGTTTGTCACTATGATTATTATTGGGTATCAAGATGATCAAACTTTTCATGTTATTGTAATTTTTTCCTATTTACGTAGTCATTTTATTATTTTTAATTCTCTGCGATATGATTATTATATAAAACAATGTTCCCATTTAATAAAACATATCATTTTGTTCTTTTTATGATAAAATTATATCATATAACAAATTATGGCAGACATTATTTTTTGAGATGGAAAATTCAATATATATATAAATGTTTGGGATGTTAAATGTTTTATATTAGTAAATTTCAGAACAGAGGATCCAATTGACAACATAGAACATGGAAATATCAATGAATGTGGGAAATAAGATGCTTCTATAGGGAATACCACTCAGGTATATGCATTCCATGAAGGGGTATGTAACACGCAACAATTGGAATTCCAATTGGGATCCCCTCCAAATATTCTACTACCAATCAGTTGACATGCCTCAACTTATGGATAAAATGTAGACACGTCCCCAATACACCCAAAAGATAACAATAGAGAATAATATATATATTAGAGTATATTTTGATTTTCAGGTACAAAATATTGAAGCACGATGAGATCAATAATGAATTTCTTAAGGGAAATATATCCACTTACAATGATATTCAAAATAAACCTTAATTCCTCATTGTACATTAATTATATTATTTGGAGATATTTCTCAACCCATTATGGAATATTATATTAATCCCCCAATATGATATCACATCAGTTCACCCATCTAACTACAACATCAATTGTTTATAAGAAGTTAACACATTTGCGAAACATTAACTTCTAGTGTATGAATGTCACATGAAGCTAACACATTTGGTGGTTTCTCCATAATTATGGGATGCACTATCTTCATGGTGGAATTATATGAAATGCTAACTTGTAGAAGTAAAAGAAGAGGGGAGGTTGTTAATTGTGTGAGTTGATTGGACTCTAATTCGACCCAGCATCAGAAATCTGAATATCTCAATATTAGATGGAATTAGATATTTAGAGTGACCTCTCACCTATTTTTCTTTTTGGTCTAGATTAATTTTGGGAACCTCAATATAGAAATGGAATTTATGATCGTATTCTTCCTAAAGAACATAAATGGTCAAACATTGTTTTGGAGTAACACCCACGCATGTAGTTATATTTTAACTGGGAAGATCATCATTAGATATTCCTCTACAAATCAATATATACAAAAAAACAACCATCCTTGACACTTGGAGGAAAAGTATAAATAGAATGAGTGAGTAATGGATTTTACCACACGTATGGGTGATAGAATGATATTTTATTAAATTTTTTCTTTCAAATACATAATTTAAATTTGCTCCATAAATTTTAAAAACCTTTATTTACTTTTCAGAAATATTTTTTTATTTTATTATAATATTGTTAAAACTATTAAAATTCTTATTATTATATTTTTATTCAACTTTTATATATATTTATGAAAATATTTACATGGGGTTATATCTTTCAATATTATAGTATGATGTCTTTTTTAGGAAAAGGCAGGATCAACTAGGTTATGATGTCATCATGTGGTAAATTGATGGATGGAAATAGACAACATCATGAAGGCCCCATAGTCAATCAAGTGTCCTTGAGAGAAAATTCAACAAAATCATATTTTGACTACATGAAGACCCCATGAATAATTAATTTATCATGCATGAAAATAGAGAAATGACTTGATGTTTCTATATGATGATGATCAAAGCTATCATATATCTTATGTTACTAAAATTGTATTGTAGGAAAAGTTACTACATGTCCAAGACCACACCCCCTCTCTATGATCAACCATTCAATTGTGTGCCTCCTAGTTGACATGATTGATTTTATATATAAATAAAATGATTGTCTCATGGAAGCTCAAGATACCGCTTGATGAAATCTTTAAACTACCTAGTGATTTCCGCACTCACACCTGATCAGTTGACCATTCCCCATCCATATTCTAGAAATGATCCACTAAATCCCTGGACTTGGCCCGATTAAGAAAAATTGAAACTCCTGCCTAAGGGTTGTTTCATATAATCACATGATTTGAATGTACACTACACCTAACACAAACATCATATCCTTAACTCTTAATGATTTTATAATTTCCAATGTTGACGTAATTCAAGGAAAAATTTCTCATATTATTCTTTGAGAATGAGTTTATAGATCGATCGAGGGATATGTATAAAGAAGATGGAAGACTCGGGATGCCCTCAAATAAATCCATCATAACCCATGAGATAGGTTCATGCTTTGAATATTATGATATATAATTCACTAATGATCAAAATAATTTCATTTCAGGTAATGAAATCATTTCATAACATAAATAGGTTTGTGCCACAAACATGAGCAATGCAGTTGGAGTGTATAAGGCCTTTAATAATTTTGATTTATGAGGGTTAAAAATTTATTAGGATGGAGGAAATTTACTAATCCAAATATATAAATTTTATAATTATTTTACATGAAAAAACATTCCATCTAAATAATTTTCACACAAACCAGAAAACAAAAGGTTTACCGCCATGGAGGAATAGATAAATAAAAATTTTTTTAAAACACTCATTAATTTTATCACCCCATGGTTTTAAAAAAATAAATTGAAATTCATAAAAATTTATTTTATATAGATACTTATAACTTTCTTTTAAAAATAATTTTTCAGCTTCTATGTTTTTAATTTCAAAAAATGGTCATCTATAATTATGATCAGTAAGTTACTTGGAGTCTAATGGAACCAACATGATTTTACTGTGAATAGTATCCTACCTTTATGGATAGTAATATTAATAGTAATGTGGCACTAATGAATCATAAATTTTATTAATATGTTATTATCTTAATGTTGTAAGATAATGGGGTGTCAAATACTTTTTCAAGGTGTTAAGAAATGAGTTGTAGATTTAAAATTGTTTTGTTAATAAATTATGATTTTATTTAAATATTAAATTAATAATATTTAGATAGTTATTTTCAAAAAATGGATTTCATTTTTTAAGTATTCGCATCAAAAAATTGAGGAGGTGATTTTTTGTGATTTTTCTAAAAATGATAATTTTTTTGTGAATAGTAAAAAAGACAGTTTGGAGTTTTTAGTATGTTTAAGGATATCATTAATGATGTAATAATTATGTAATAATTTCATTATAATATTGAAGAATAAAAAAATTTATGATGTTTCCCAAGTGGCTAATACCATGGGAAAATACCCTTGGAATACCCATGGTTTTGAAAATACCATTAATGAGGTGTCCCATGGAAATTAATAAAACATTCCCTCACTTTTACTAAAAATACCAACCCATTAATTCCTTATATTAATTATAAATTAGTCCTAAACGAATATATAGTATTCTTACCTCCCTATTAGTCTTCACAAGGTGTCCTAAAGGCCCAAAGGTCCCATAATTCAAGTCTTAGGTGTTACTCTACCAAGTAGGTGAATTCTCAACTTCTTTTGTTCCATTCAAGTTCTCTTTTATGTGGTATAACATTCAAGTTTCCATACCATTTTCTTATTTATATTTTATTATATATTTATACTATATTATGATTCATTTATGGATGTGTGGCCCATTTCCACTCTCTTTTTAATGTTTTCAAAAACCATGTTGCATAGCCATTACGCAGTAGATTTTTCTTCTCAAAATCTATCACCTTTTCAAGCACACTTATTATGTTATTATATATTAATATAAATTTTATTATTTTGGGATATTTCATTTTAATATAAATTTTATTATGTTGGGAGATGTCATTTTCAGTTCATCCTAGAAGTATTAAGATGTATAGAGACCTTTAGGAGTATTACTAGTGGGATGAAATCAAAAGGGATATTATAGAATTTACAATGAAATGTTTAACATGTCAACAGGTTAAAGTAGAGTTGAAGTTACCGAAGGGGGTTCTTTAGCCATTTCCAATTACATATTGGAAATGATAGAATATATCCATGGACTTTGTGATGGGACTGCCAAAGACTTTTTAATGTAATAATGTGACTTGAGTTATTGTTGATTGGTTGACAAAATATATACATTTTCATTTTATTAGAGATATAATGTCATTGGATCAACTTTCTCGACAAAACCTAAAAGATATTTTTAGGTTACATGGATTTCCTCTTTCCATTGTATCTGAACAGGATCCCAGGTTCACTTCTATCTTTTGGAAGGGCCTATATAAGTTGTTGGGAACATAATTAAATTTTAG
This sequence comes from Viscum album, assembly GCA_963277665.1. NCBI lineage: Eukaryota > Viridiplantae > Streptophyta > Magnoliopsida > Santalales > Viscaceae > Viscum > Viscum album. Next base: position 1,861,210,347 of record OY728119.1, read on the forward strand.
TACAACATTTCATCCCCAATCCGATGGACAGTCAGAATGAACGATTTAGACATTAGAGGATATTCTTCAAGCATGATCAATGAACTCCCAGGTAAGTTGATATTATCATATTTATTTAGTTCAATTTTCTCATGATAACAAATTTCACTCTAGTATACTGATGAAACCTTTTGAGGCATTGTATTCGAAGCGGTTTCGAACTCTAGCTTTTGGAATGATATCGGGGAAATGAAGTTTATATTACCCTAATTAGTAGGGGAAGTGTCTAATAATGTTTATATGATCCAAAAAAACATGAGGACAGGTCAGATTAGGAAGAAATGTTATGCAGACAACATGTGTAATGACTTTTCTTTTGAGGCAGGTGGTCATATTTTTCTTAGAATCTCACCATGTAAAGGATTTATTCATTTTGGTAAGAAAGGAAAGCTATGTATTGGGTAAATTATACAATATGAAATACTAGGTAATATTGGACTACCCACCTAAGGAGTAGCATTTCATCTGAGTTTATCTTTGGTATATAATGTTTTTCATGTTTTGTTGTTGAGAAATTATGGGCCAAATTCATCTCATGTGATAAGCCCAAAAAAAGCTCACATGGAAGAGAACATTTCTTATAAAGAGAAACCAGTTCATATTATTGATCGACGGGAACAAGTATTGTAAAATATGGTAATATACCATGTGAAGTTTTTGTGGAGAAACCACATGTTGAAGAAGCTACATGGGATTCTAAAAATGATATGAGGTAAAGGTACCCACTCTTGTTTAATAAGTAAATAAAATTGCGTGGATGAAATTTCCATAAGGTGGGGATAATGTAACAGCCTAAGGTTTTAAAAAAATAAATTGAAATGCATGAAACATTGTTTTATGTAGATATTTATAACTATCCATTAGATATAATTTTGCAGTTTTTATGTTTTGATCTTCCAAAAACGGTGACCTAAAATTATGATTAGTAAGTTATTTAGAGTCTAATGGAACCAACATGTTTTTTATAGAATAGTAACCTAAACGAATTAATATCAATATTGCCCTAATTAGTAGTAAATTGTATTATTATTTTATTTTATTAATGTTATAAGATAATGAGGTGTTGATTAATTTTTCAGGGTGTTAAAATTGGGTTATATATTTAAAATGGTTATTTTGGAATAAATTATGATTTTATTTAAAAATTAAATTAATAATATTTAGAAAATTAATTTTAAAAAAAGTAGTACATTTTTTAATTTTACACTTCGAAAAATGTTAAAGGTGAATTATTGGGATTTTTCTGAAACAGTTGAATTTTTAGTGAATAGTAAAAATATAGTTATGAGTTTTGGGTATGTTTAATGACAATATTAATGATGTAATAATGATTTAGTAATTCTGTTATACTCTTTAAGAATAAAATTGTTTATTTGGTGTACCATGTTTCCAATAACATGGGCAAATACCATTATCATGCCCATGGTTTTGCCAATATCACTAATGAGGGGTCCCTTATAATTAATAAAACATTATTTCACTTTTTCTATAAATACCATCCCATTAATTTATTCTATTAATTATTAATTCCTCCTAAAAAATCTCTATAATTATTATCTCTCTATTATTCCTCCCAAAATTTCCTCAAGCCCCCAAGGTCCCATCCACCAAGTCATAGATGTTGCTCTGGAATGTAAGAGAATTCTCAATTTCTTTTTTTCCATTCAAGTTATCTTTTATGTTGTATAACTTTAATGTTTACATACCATGTTATTATTTACATTATATTATGTGTATATACTATATTATGATTTATTTATTTATGGTTTACCCATGTACCATCTCTTTTATCTATTTTCTAAAACCATATTGCATAGTTGTTATGCTGCAGAATTCTCGTCTCAAAATGTATCTTTTTTTCAAGCACTCTTTTTATATTATAATAATTTAATTTATATTTCCTTATGTTGGAATATTTCATTAAATATCTCTATTACTATCCATATAATTTCAGAATTATGAGATACCCCTTTTCACTCATCAAAATATTTTATGAATTTTTACATAACGGTGTTACGTAGCTGAATTTTTCTAAGGGATTTCTCAACTTTTCTTTTATTTTGAGTTCCTTTATTTTATTTTTCATTCCTCATATCACCTCATAAAAATTATATGATAATTCCAATAAATTACAGGAGCTATAATTTTAAAACTATAATTAAATATTTCATCATCATCTCTCTTTTTCTATCTCCCACTTATTTGAAAAACAAAATATTGCCCTTGATGTGCCGATTTACTAAAATCACGGACGATGTATTTCCAATTTCTATTACATCATTCAAAGATGATCATAAAACCCTATTAATTGTTAAAAAATACATTCAATTGTTTGTTATGACCTATTTTATGTTTTGTAATGAACTAATATTTGTGACATTAATTTGTATAATGACACAAGGTCATGATTTTTGAAGAACCGCAAAAATGATCTAAAAAACATCATTAAGGTTTTATCTAATGATACATCATCATATTTGATAAAAAAAATAATTTATGTTATAATTATATATTATTTAAACATATGAGTACCATTTAATTAAAATTCTATAATTTCATTTTTGCGTGACAAGAAAATCAAATATAAACTGCCCATAGAAATAATGTAAAGAACGAATCGAAAAGAATGAATGGAAGAAAATACTAACAATTAAAGAGTGAAATGAGGTAATGAAATGATCATATAAGATATTAAAAGGATTAATATGTTTCTTTATGATATTAATAACACTATTTTAACAATTATACATTAGGTTTAAACATTTTTAAGGCAATCCCAGGGTAAGGGATTTCTTAACCTGATTTCCTTTCTTTTCGTTAAACATCTAATTCATTATTTATGTGGTATTAAAATTGTTTTTGTGATGTTTTTTTATTATATTAAGTTGAATTATGTGAATTTATAGTGTATTTACAAATTCCATACACTTTATTTAGAATCAATTAAATTATATGATTTATTTAAAGGGATTTTATTTTTAAATCATCTTATAAAATTCTGTTTTACAAAATTTTAAAATAAAGTTTTATTGTAATTATTAATGTTGTGTGATTATGTTCTAGTTTTTGGGCATTGTTTACTATAATTTTTCGGACCTATATTTACCTCCAATACATTGGGTATGTGTAAGTTGGAGGTCATCTATATGGTTACTCAAATTGTAACTACGATGGTTACACAAATTGTAAGGTATCCATGAGGGATACAAATAATAAGGTAGCTGAGATGGATACAAGATTATGGAAATATTTCCCAAAGATACCTTTATGGTTCTATTTATTTTCATTATGTTTTTTGGGAATGTTTTAGAAATATAATGTTTCACAATGTAATAATATATAGGTGACAAATATGTCATTTGAACATAATTTGTTACGTTACAAGTATTCATGGACTAATATGTTCTTTTCTTCTTTTTGTAACATTCACTAACTTTTTGTGCTCATACCATGATTTTAAATTATTTTCACAGGTTATAAGTATGTGTAAGGAAAAGAAAGAATATGAGTTAAATTTTTGAGGAACTGTAAAAAATATGATGTTTTATTTGAAAATTTATATATATTGAAAGAAATGAATACATGTTTAATGATATCCACTCTGTATTAATGTAAAAGTTTATGAATTTATTATGTCCCAATTCTATAAATATATAAACATGAAAAGGTCATCAATGTGAAATGATGTGATTTTTGGGTAAATTCAAGATAATTTAATGTAATAAGGTTGTGTCCTTATATTAATATTTCTCCACAAACACTAAAATAAAAACTCTATTTTAAATATCTCACATGTAATACCCATCAATAAGTAATTTTTAATTCAAAATGAAGATAAGTATGACATAAAATACTTAGTAATTGAATAGAAGATATATATCAACATGTCAACTGGGGTCTAATCGTAAGCATATTATACACCATGATCACGGGATAAATATCATATTAATATATGTGATTATCATAAAAAATATGTTGGAACCAAATGATGTGAAATGTTAAGATAAATCCATAAAAGATCAATATGGAAGCATAATAGGTATAAAAGTTCTCAGAGACATAAAACAAAAATCTTGAATAATGAGACAAAACGATAAGAATGAGAAAAAACATTCAAATATGACACAAACATCATTATAGGGTACATTAAATTAATGTAAAAAATGATTTCCCACAATTATAAGTAATTTATATTTACTCATGAATACATATCTCACGTGATCTATACATACATCCAATTCATTTGAGGGAAATATAGGTCTACACCCATCATCATCTGTGCATTTTTATGCCACTTAAAAATCATTCATTTTTAATAAAAAAAAGAACCCAGGGATTAAAATGATATTCATAAAACATCCAAATGAAATAATTAAATTTTTATTTAAAAATTAATCCATGATAAAAATAATTAATTTCATAACATTTCCAATTATAATAAAATAACACCATGAATTAAATTGACTAACACTAAAAACATGATCACAATAAAATCACAAAATAATATAAAAATGGTGGGTAAAACATGAAACATAACTCAATTAGAGATCTACTTTTTTGAATACATATAATAAAACGATAAATAAATCATTTAAAAAATTTCATGAATTGTTTTTTGTAATCGTTGATATAAATTTCAAATTTACAAGTCTCCATGAAAAATCCCCCTTTGTGATTTAAATTATAAGTAAAAAATAATTCATGGATATTTATTTGAATGAAAAACTATTTTCCCCAGTTATATAATATATAAAAATTTTGAAAATAGAATATCAATTAATGTAGTGAAAATTCATGTATGTTGTTCATGAATAAAACATATAACTCAAGGGAAGTAGTTTGATTTAGAAAATCCCTTAGCATTATTCTTGATTTCCATGGAAGTTATTAACTCTCATGTATCATGATAATAGAAATACTAATTACCTATTTAAAAATAATAACTATATACATTTCTATTTATCTTCCATTCATGTAAATTATTTCTTTTTTACATATCTTCAACATTGGGTCTTCATAATTTGATCATTGTAATGGTTTATTAATAATGGTGTCGATTTATATTCGTCAACATATTATTCTCTTTATAAAAACAATAATGGTACTATAATGGATGGTTTATGGTTATGAGTATTTTTATTATTCCATTACATGGTTTTCTTATCATGTTTTGTGAAGATAAATTTAGGAATGAACTAGTTTTAGATTATTTATCAGTACTGATGGATTACCACATAACGATGGGTAATTGTTTTTTATTATAACCAAATAACCATATTAATTATATTTATTACTCCTATATTTCATATATAATCACAAATTATAATTTATATTCATCTATGAAGATGGTAGTGTAAAATTAAATGCATCATTTCATAGTGGTAGTAGTCCACGGGTACGTTGGGATAATGATTTAATTTGGGCGGAATGAGAGAAAGGTGTAATATGGTTTATTTTTTAAATTTTATATATGATATATACATATCGTAATTTTTTATTAAAGTCAATTTTTATAAGATCCATGTATCGAGGTAAGGATGAAAAAACGTGACCCTTTATAGAGGTGGTTGTCCACACATATAAACACATGTCATTCATGTTTATATTAAAGAAAATTTGAATGATGTATCCCTCTTATACCATAAAAAATTATTATATGGTTAATATTGATTTTTTCATGTTAAAATTGGTTTTATGAATTTTAACGTGAAATTTAAAATAGGGGAAAATTGTGAATGATAATTAGATATTGCGCGATAAGAACTTTCTCTTAATTGTCTTCTTATATATCAGTGAATTTGGATAATATTGTGTGACCATAACCTCAATGGTATGAAATATGTTCATAATGGATGAAAATATAGAATATTCTTAGATGGAAACTGAATTCATTGAGTGTTATTGAAGGAGTGGTGAGAGTCCCCATATATAAGTGAATAAATGATTGTATATTAAAATACCACTTATTTTTCATTTATATCATTACACTCTTTAGTGGTTAATGAATCCAAAAGATACAAATATTGAAGTATGTTGTTATATTTGGTTGATAATTTGCAAATCCATAATTTATAATTTTGTTTTAAATATTTTTTATGTCATTTAAAATTATATTTTTAACAATTATGTTTTTATTACTTACTAGGGTAACTAGTTTTTAACCATGTAACATGTGTGTTAATAAAAAAAAATAAGCCCTTACAAAAATTTATTTTTTTTGAAACTAAATTTATTCAAAATTTATTTTAATTTAAATTCTAAATATGTTACAATAATATTCTTAATTAAAAATTTGTATATATAGAGAAAATGTTTTTCATATATTAATTATGTTTTTACCATTACGGGTTATTAATAATAATTAGAATGGATTACCAATTAAATATGTGTTAATATAATATAATATATGATTAAAAAGCATATTTGATTTTTTATTTAAAATAAATAAATTAAATAAACATTATTAAAAATATAAAATATTAGTAAATCAAATCATTTGAAACAATAGTTTTCCATTGTAATAGTAATTAACATTTATATTAGAAATCAAATTTTTATGAATTGTAAAAATATTATTTTTTAATTTAATATAAAAAATTTTATTGAAAAAATGGAATCTATTTTACCAAATAAAATTTCTACTGGTGATAAAAATTGAATTTTAATAGTATCAAATATAGTGTATAATTGTTTTTAAAAACATTTGTATCCATGAAAAAAATGACCTTTGTTTTATTATTCATTTTATACAGCTTTTATAATGACTTAACTTCTATTGATAAATACCAATTTATGGAATATAATTTTGATATTTTATAATTTTATTAATATAACATGGTTTTTGTTTTATTTCGATACTTCATGAAATATAAGTTACTAACATATTTTTTAATACTGGAAAAATATTTACTAAAATTGATGGTCATTAAATTATAACCCCTAAAATTAATTTCTTGATTAAAATTTTATTACTTAAATAAAAAAATGATGTATCTTCTTTGTTATTACAACTTTATATTCTTTTATAGCTTTGTCAAAAATATGATTCCCCAACAGAACATTGACCAGATGAATGGCCTTCTTCTAAATATTTTCATCTCATCAATCTATGATCTCCACTTCCTCATATGAGGGATCGTGTTCCAATTTCACAACATATGATTTTAGTACATATTAAGTGTCTTGTATTTACTTACATGAAAGAGATATATGGATAATATCTTTTATTTGGGGGATTTGTGGAAGGATTTTTAAGCTGTAAGCTACTTTCCCAACATGATCAATAATTTTTAAGGGACATAATTACCAAGGTATCATCTTCCATTTCATACCAAATATCATAATCTACATACATATAGATAATTTCAGGAACACCATGTCAATAATTTTAAACTCCAAGCCTCATCTATAATTATCTTCATAACACTTATATTGATTTTATTCTACTTTCATATGCCGCTAATTGGTTTGAAACTTCTTCATCATTTCAGGGATATTTTTAGAACCTATTAGTATCCTCTATCTAAACTTATCCTCACATGTTTCAATACTATATATATTCCCATACATATACTCATATGGTTCCATTTAAATTATAGAATGGATTCTATTGTAGATTGAGAACTATACAAAGGGGAGTTGATAATCCGAAAATCATTGGAATTCTATCAATGGAGATCTCATCATATCCTCTAATGTTTGATCAGTCTCTATATACTGGCCATTTATCTAAGGATGATACGAAGTGTTTAAATTTTACACTATATCCAATCATTTATGAATTCATATCCTAAAACATAAGGTAATCATTGGATCATTATCACATACATTGGAGAGTTTTACCTTATTCAACCTAACCTCTTCCAATATGTATATCTTGGTTAGTCAGTCTAGAGGGAAATTTTGTTTGATTGAAATAAAATCCATTGACATTGTAATTTGGTTAACTAAAATATAAATATCATTATGTGAGATAAATGTTATTGGTTTTACTATGATGAAATATGGGACAATGATTTCCTATTTCCATGTAGGTATGAGTAATGGCTGCCACATACCATTGTACTTTATTTCAATCAACCTTAACTTATCAGCATACCAAGCATCAAGATATGTATTTTTTGATCACCCTCTTCATTTTACCAAATCCTAAGTATTTTTTTAGATATTTACTCATCATTATGATTCATGTATAAATATATAAGGACTATCTATGGGAATCAATAAAAAACCCTCTTTAGTTATGATGCGGATGAGATACATTACATGGTTCTATGACTTTTGGTTCTATATATATCAATGTTAAAATCCATAATACTCACTACATATTTCTTTTGCAGTTCATAATAAATATAGGATTTTATATTTTTAAATGACTAGATAGTTGATTATAAATTTTTGAAACAAATGAAATATATCATTTCCTTTGGATTTCAGGTTTTGTTCCTCAAAATTTTTTGAGTATTGAGTGTCTCTAAATCTTTATATGGGATAGGGTAAAATAATATTTTATTCTCATTGTATCAACCACCTTATTTTCCTCCCCTAGGTGGTAATGTATTTAACAATCATATTCTTTTATCAACTCAAACCATATCCTTTGGTGAATTATTAACTCTTTATGTGTTATTATATAATCATATATATATATATTAAACAACCATGGATAGTGTAAATGTTTCACTTTTAAAAAATGTGGTAATGAATGAATGTCTTCAATGAAAAAGTCACCGCTACTAACTCAAAACTATTTATTGGGTAAATTTTTTCATGATTATTTAATTGACAAAAGAAAAAATTATCTACCTTTTCATTATGATGGAGGATTCATCCTAGTCCCTTTTTCAATGAATTGTTATATATTACAGACCCTTCCCCACTATAGGGTAATGTATTCATAGTTTTAGTGAAATTAATCTTATTTTGTTCCTTGATTTCTTTTTAAATTACTCTATATAAATTAACTCTACTCCATTCAATGTTAATTTGGATAGTATATTATATTTCCATTTTAAATTAATAACAAATATGTTATTATATTCAAATAATATGAGAGAACTGTAGATATTAGTTTATTTGGTCGGATGGAGCCATTTCTTGATAACTTCCTACCTTTATGGATATGTAGATATTCCCTATATGGTGAGTTCAAGAAACAATAATGATATTATCTTATTTTAAATTTCACTCCATCTAAAAAAATATAATTTCTCCTTTTTAATGTTTTCTGAAGCATCAAAAAATGACATATATGCTCTTCCATTCTCTAAAAATAAATTACAATATAATCAGTAAATACTTCTTATAATTTTTCAAGGTAATCCCTAATTAAATTTTTCATCAAATAATTAAATATTCTAGCTTTATTAGTAAATTAAAATATAATTAGTATAAATTGATATTGTCGACAACTACTATAAAAAGTTGTTTTGAAAATATGACATCTTTTTACACTCAATTAATGATATTTAAATTTAAGGTCTATCTTTTTGAATTACTATTATCTACGTATTTGATCAAAAGGAAACATGATACAGGGTAGAGGATACTTGTTATTGATTTTTATTTTGTTAATATCAATATAATAGATGAAAAGGTGCATTGATCCATATTTTTTCTAACTATTAGAACTGGTGAACCCGATAAAAAATCGATCAAACATACAAAGTTCTTATCAATATTTCCACAAAGTTTATTTTTTAATTTCACTAATTCAATATAAGGAATTTTATATAGAATCATTGAGAAAGTCATGGATCCCAATATAAGTTCAACCAAAAACTAATCCTCACCCTCTACGGGAAGACCATACAGATCATCCAGATATTAATTTTCATATTCAAATACAATAGTAATTTTATCATTGTTGACTTCCTATCTAAAACATTGAACTAATATCACTCATTGTTGAGTGTCATTTCCTATATGATAAAATTATCTTCCAATCAGAGTTTAGGATTATTCCTATTTTGATACTCAATAATATTCTGATTAGGAATATGAAATGAGAACTCATTTCCCCAACTATTAATATGTGGTTTATAAATGAAAATTAAATATATACCCAATATTTTGTTAAATTAAAACAAATTAATAATAATAATGTTTTCTAGAATTATCCTATCAAAAATCATAATAAGAGATGAATTATATATCTTAGGATTAATTATTATTCCACTAGATAATTTCATTGATTGTTCAATATTTATATCTTAAGGTGGATACCAAAAATTAATATAAAACATGTTTGATATGATAGAATGTGAAAACTAGAATTAAATAATTAATTAATTATTCTTGAAAAGAGATCATATATACCTCACATAAATTCATCACTGTGATTTATCTGAGTTGTTGTTATTGTGAATTCCTTCAGTATTCCCTTACATTGAGAGGTTTCTAGGGAATATTCCATTTAATTTAAAATGGATCAAGGAACTAATTCACATTATATTGAAACTCATTGTACTTGAATCATTTTAGCGTGGGTATAAAATCATTTGAGACCACCTTCTCTTATATTTCATTAATCATCCTCTAATACATAACTCAATTATTGTGATATTGTTGGTAGACTTTAATTTTTTTAAATCACTTCATTGATTGTTTGAGGAAATTAAACAGGTTTTTCTTACCAAAATTTTATAAATTATGTTGGTAAAATTTATTATACTCATGTGAATTACTATTGTATTTCCCCTGATATTCCACCTTTTCATTTCATGTAACTAAAATAATGTCAGCCCCTAATTTCCTTCTACACCTTTAGTATACACCAGATAATTTATTCATATCTCTATAGTCTCTTATAGATAATTCTATATTATGACTTTGTTTAAACTCGCCTAATAAATTGTAGATATTTCTTTCATATTGGGATATATAACCAAAGGAATCCCTCATAATCCTCGAGAAATAATCCTCACATTTTCCAATAGAATTGTCCTCAAATTTCTCTATAAGTAATTCGCACTCCATCCTCATGAAAATAGTTCACAGAATTTACATAATATAGTATAAATTCTTCAACACACCTCATTCCTTAGATTCTATTTCCCCCTTCTTTATTTTTTTTATTAATGAGTGTACCACAATGGTCAACCACTCCATCTATATTATTGATATCCAACACAACCATCTCATACCCTGATCATTAGATATTTAAAAATATATGTTCCATACCATTTATCCATTGTTCATTAAATAGTTTATTTGAAGAGTATCATATGTAGGGTGGATATTATCACTTTAAAATAATATAATGTTTCTTTTTATTTGAAACATTCATCATATCAACACTGTTAATTTTATATTCATAGTATTAAAGAATTGGGTGAGAATTGCTATGAGTTTTTGTACACCAGATTCCATCCCATTTGGATTTTAATTGAGAGAGTCTCTAAATCATTTATCACACTCATACTAATATAGTTTCCTCCTAATTACATTAATTACATTTAATAATATAATTTTTTGGTAATTATGTTAGAACATGTACTATTGAAACATTGTGAGCATAGATAAAATAAATAATATGTGATTTGGATAAACTAACTAATTGATCTCTTGGAATCAATCAATATTATCCATGGTAATTTTATAATTTGTTCTCTAATGTTAACATATTCATATATCTCATAATGGTTCAAAAAGTGAATGTGAATTAACAATAGTATATACCATATGAGTGTCAAACCATGAATATATTTAGCCCACTTTTTCATGAACCACGCGACGATTGGGTTAATACCCAACACACCCTTTTTAGGTTATTACCCCTCAATATATTTATACTTAATCATTCATTCACATGTTGTATTTTTTCTGGGATTTTATTAATTGGATAACTACACAATCTCTAAATTTTGAAATCTATATCACCCATTTATTTTAAATGTATTCCTTTGAAATAAATTTTATGTATTCAATAGCTTTCATTACATGAAACCCCGAGTCTAAATGACTTGTTATATTTTATTACATTTTTAATTTATCCATTCTATGGGCATATATATATATGATTACAAAAGTTTTAAATATAAACATAATATTTTCCTTAATTCAAATGTATTAATAATGCTTAATAAATAATTTTTACATTTTTATAAATATCATTTCTTGATTAAAATACCCATTTTTCAAATAATTATATTTTCTACATATCATGTATTTTTATATATTGATCAAAATTTTCATAGAAATATTAATGTAATATATTTATAATGTATGGATAATTATTCATACATTAGTTATCTAATACCAATGAATAACGTCAAAATCATTTGGATGTGAAAGAGTTATTAATTAGAAATCTATTTTTATGTGAACCATCTTATTTTATATTTATAAATTAAAAAGAAACATACATGTTATTGTAGTTAATGAAATATGTTGAATATATATTCAATAATTTTTTTATCATTAATATAAAATTATTTATTATGTAATTAATGTGTAAGTTCCTATGATTTGGGACCATAAAATTCCAATTGAATTTGATCTTTTTTTTGGTGTATTTGTAGAATGTTAAAAAATGATTTGGGATGTAAATATGAGAATTATAACAAATGTTAGTGTTGTTTTTAGACTAATTTTAAAAACTAAAAGGTTTCTTAGTTTTTTGAATGAGTTTTAGAAACATTATATTCTGAATAATGCATTTTTGGAGAAGTATGCAGATGTAGAAAGTTGGAACATGTTTACTGATAACCCTACAGTCCAAATTGTGCAGCCTATTTTCTATAGTGTAATGGTTTTATGAAACCAAGTGTCCCTCCAAGGGAAACCATGTGGACTAGTGCATGTTCTTGGAGGGTTTCACTCTATTTTTCAAACTATGCACCCGAGGCCACATGTCCTTGCTGGAGGTTTGCAATAAAATGGAGAGGTGAACGCACGAGCTACATTAGAATATTATATCGTCGTCATTGTATGATCACCCTTTATAAAAGTCTTAGTCCTCTTTATTCTTTTCATGATTTATCTTTCCATATTTAGTTATATACTTGCGTGAGATCATTCACCCGAAATCTCTCAATTTCTCAACTGCTTCAATTTCACTTTAACCTTCACAAATTAATGCTTAGTGTTAGATGGGTAATGCAATATTGGTATGGTATTTGTGGGTATATTATTCTACCTTAATCTCTATCAGGTTTATAAACTATTTCATTGTTCCATATTCTATAATTCCCATGTCTCTCTCTTAAAATGTAAAATTAAAAATGTTGGAGTTAATCCAATAACATTGATAGCCATTGTACATTAAATTGTAGAGATAGAGGTTTTTCATCTAAAATTGATCAATCCCCTTGGGTGTTTTGTTTTAAATTATATGAATATTATGCCAAACCTAGGAAAATAAAGAAACTCTCTCAGGGTGTGGTGTTACATATTCATAATTATAAATCCCATTTTTATATTGTCTCTCCTAATAAGATGTTTATGGGTATAACCCCCATGTAAGGGATGATTAATCTAAAATAAATGAACTGGAATGAAACCCTTAACATATGATTTATAATAAATAGGATGCCTATGTAAAATAAATTCTTTATTAAATTATGCGTATCTTATATTTTAAAAAGGAAATTATAAAATAATGAACTAAATGATTCATGATATTTGAAATTTACGAGGATGAATCCCATATCTTAATATTAAATACAAACATGAAACATATAAAAAATACACTATCCTTTGAGTGATACATGGGATCTATTTTATAGAACACCTAGGATGGGCTCATGGGTTGTTTTATATTATAAGTACCACAAGTGATTTTAGATCCCTTGTTATGAAATTTTATCTATGGTATCATAGGATAATTGAATTTTATTACACCTTGAGTGACACTTGGGTTTCATTTTTGTGAAATTTCTTTGACGAGCTCATAGGATTGATTATTTTTCGCAAGATATGACTGATACTAGGGTTTCCTTATTATAGAACACCTTACCTGGGCTCATATGGAATCTAGAATTTTCAAACGATACATGGGTTTACTATTTACTAAATCCCATGGATGGGGTCACATAATAAAAATAATTATGTTACTATTTGTGTGATACATGGGTTCCTCATTTCATCACTTTATAGATGGGCTCATTAGAAAAATGATATATATCTTTCTTACTTATTATAGATGACTAGCGGTATCTCCCTATGAGGAATAGTTTACTAGGGAATCTTTTCTTTGTACTTGAGGTCACAGAAAATATAATTTCTTTTTCTTCAGGTACATTTGCCTACCTAGAATTTCTTCATGGTTTTAGATTTACCAATTCTTGGATATTCGGGCTTGTTTTCATGGGTCCTAATACTATCTTATTACCATAAACATTTCTATTATATAGATTTCATGGTCATATGCCTTGGATCCTCATCAGTTCATGTATATCATTGCATATATCTATTTATATATATTCTTATTTATACATATGGTAATGTTCATAAATATTCCATATTAGGTCGAAGCACGTATAGTTAACTAGGTGTCCCAAAGATACTAGATCCTATCTTGTTTACAATTACATATTTACTACCTTTTTGAAATTTTTGCACACTACTGCATTTTATACTCACAGACTGGACATCATTAGATGTCATTGGTGGTGGGATAATATGTTTATTTCACAGCCTATTTGGGCCTCCATTACAATAGGGTACCCAAATAGACCTCATGGTAATAGTTTTAGGTTCGGGAATTAGGATTGTACCATTACATTTGTACATGGAAGCTTTGTGTAATAGGACATAGCTAGAGCTCTAGATGCTTATAGAGATATCCTTTGAAAATTTTGACATTATTATTTGTATAATTTATTTAACACCTATGATATGAAAATAGCTTGTAAATTCTAGAATCACATAGACATGTATGGTTGTCTAGTTGATGATGGAAATTTTATCAGTTATAATTTTTTTCTACTTCCTTTTATTTATACATATTATACTTTTAATTAATTTATTAAGTTGTACAGTTGTACCACTATGATCATGAGGGTATAATATCCTAATTATACCATTAATAGACCCCCAATGAATGTAAAAATCATCTAGAATATGGGGAGGAATTCTTGAGGTCATGCGACTGATCAGATCATGGAACCATGCCAGTGAATCTCATGTTTATATATTATCGAATGAGAACTCAATTTTACATTTAAAAAATAATTTTCATAAAAACAATTTTCCCATGAATTTTTTTTTTTATTTTCAATTTAAATTATAAAAAATTGTGAAATAATGTTTTATAAAATTGATTCCATATTAAAAATATTCTGGTCCAATTTTTTTAATGTGGGCACATTAATTTTTTATTATAATAAATAGTAAAAATACTACAAATGTGTTACCATAATTTGGGTTAAAACATGTTTATCAGTTTTATTATTAATGGATTAAATTACACATAATCTCGTGTAAATAATATTTCTTGGAGATATTTATTTATTATATTATTTTTAAAATTTAATTATTTTCTATTTGGGGACACTTTTCAAAGAAAATGAATTTTTATTAATTAATTTTTTTATGTAATTCCATGTGTGTCTCTCCCATACTTATAAAAGGGAATCCCATTTCTTCACTTATTCATTGATATTGAGGACTCTAGCTCAGCCATTCCCTACACAATCACCTTCCCATATCCCTTCCTTTCATTCTTGAGCTTCTCAACATACCAAAAGACAATCCTAAGTAAAGGATAAGTTTTCAAGCTAAAGGAGGTCTCTCAATGATGAAGTAATCTTCTTGACCAAATATTTCGAAGTTTATTTCTTCTTATACATCCTATAAATATATTTTATCCAACCTAACATAAATAATAAAATATAATAAAAATAATTATATTTTTTATAATTATGGGATACCCAATTTCCACCTTGATTCTATCAAATATTAAATGAATGTATCGCTCGTTTTTATATACATAATACCCCCCTCCACATAGCGATGCGATTATTTTTCCATCACTACCTACCATGGATAGTGATAATTATTTTTTTATTAAATATCCATGGTATTTATGATTTAATAATGATCAACCAATGGTAAAATATTATGTAATTCTCTCTTTTTATTATAATGAACTAGAAGTAGTGTTCATGCTTACGCATTGGATAACATCTCCAAGAGTGGTACAATTCAATTTCAATAGCCCTAATGGCCCGAAGGAATTATTTTTTATTTAGATAACCCCCTTTTAAGGGTTGAATGGGAACTCGTACATGACCCGTAGGCCCAAGGCACAAGGCTCAACACACCCACAATACTTGACCCGAAGGCCCAAAGGCATACCATGCCCAATACATGACCCGTAGGCCCAGCCCAGTTGAACTACCCCTCCCTAGATTTCTGCGTCATTGATCACCTACCTCCCCACCTTGCATTTCTGATCAACTAGAATTTCCCCGTACAAAGCTGCACGGTGCCTGGTCCCAAAGGCGGCTGCCATACCCTCTCATTCTTTCAATTCGGTTAGCTTTGCATATGGTGGCTGCTACTCCTGTTGCTCTGATCCTCTTCTAGGGAATTTTATATGTGAACTGGGCTACTCCATGGTCTATGTGACTCGAAGGCCTTGTGGCCCAAAGTCCTTTGATGACCGGAAGGCCCTGGAGACCCGTAGGCCCAAACCAGTGGCCCGAGGGCCAAATTGGGGTCAATAGTTCTCGCTACTAAATTCAATTTCAATACATTCCCCTTATAGATGGTTATAAAATTTTATATTGTTAACAAATATAATTCTTATAAAATTAAAAATATTATTAAATTGTTATATTTAGATTATACCTTATCATTTCCTTATTCATCCTTTCTTTGTAACATGTTCTTGTTTAGGTCAATTTGACAACCAATGTGACTGATGTTATAAAGAATATTATATGAATAATTATGGAATTTTAAATAATAGTGATATTATGAAATAAATTGATATATATATCTGTGTGTGTGTGTGTGTGTCTTTATTAACACTATAGATATTATGGAACCATGAACTAGATGCATTGGATATATTTGCTGAACTAAAATTAACATAAACAAATAAAGTGATTAACACCTAAAATGGTGATGCTAATGATTTTTAATTAATGAATGGATTGTAATATTTTATAAATACACTATGTATTGTATTATTTTTATTAATATATTTATTTTATTGAATTAATATGATTATATATTTTTTATATATGAGTTTGGAGTACTTACGAAGTAAGTCAGAGTTAAGGATATGGTTTCTTATCTCACTTTTTTTCTTTAATACATATGACATATTCGAAACATTGTTTCATTAATGTGGTGTATATACTACATATTTGATATTATATTTAAAAAATAACTTTATATTATATTTATTTAATGTTTAATTTTTTCATTTAATAGGGTTTGGATCCAAATGTTACCAAATGTGAAAAGGTTATATGTTACAATCTCACTATTTTATTGGATTATTTTGGATTAAATTTATAATGATGAAATTACATGATATATCTATCCAAAATATTATAAATTTTATTCTCTAGTTATATATGGATTTTACATTATTTCCTTTCATTTTCTCTCTCTATGAACTCAAAATTATGAAACAATTTTTTTATAGAAAACTATCATTATTTCTCTCTCCTATTGGGAGTATTCTCTCTTCCATATACATTTTATATTCAAAATTAAAATAAAATTTTATTTATATTATATAATTATTTCGTAAAGTCATTTTCCCATGTTTTACTAAATCTAAAAATGTTTAAAAAGTATCTTCTTGTTATTTTCTAAATGAGGTAATTTTGACTTTATATAGATGTTGTGAATAGAATATTTGTATTGATATATACCTTACGAATAATTTTTAAGAGAATCATGATTGATATTTTCTTTGGAAATTTATTTTACATGTTTAAATGATTCCAACCAATTTTTTAAAAATATTAGGGATGTTTTGATTTTAAAAAACTAATTTTGAAGTTGTTATTTTCCTAAAAAAATAATATAATTATTTTAAATAGTAATTTTATCTATGAAAATATATATCGATGTTAGAAACGTATGACTGGTAATATGATCAAATTATAACATCCTTACTATTATAATAGACGGTGGTTGATAATGATGTTAACTCATGATCAAAACCCTTTTACTTTCCAGGGGTTGAGATATGATGAAATGAAAATTATTTTTATGAGAATGTGGCATATATATGAAAAGGATGATTATGTGATGGGTGGATCCATTATATCATTTCATGTAATTGGTTAATGATTAATATTTTATGATCTATATAGGTACATGGGCGTTTAGAGGAAGAAACAAATGGATACATGAGTTATTATACCAAGATCAATGTAGGTACATAGGTGGTTAAACCAATCAAAACATGTGATGAATGTATTGGTGGGTATTTGTGATATATGGATTCTATGATTATAAATATTCCAAAAATTTCATTACATTGTATAATAATGTGTTCTAATTTGTATGATATGATCTCATGGATCCTTATCAATGATTATTCTAGAATCCATGTCTTATGAACATTCTAATCCATATGCAATGATATGATCTCAAAAATGTTGGGTATTAATTACAAATATTAGTGTCATATTATTATAAATTTATTCCCGTGTTATTCTTACATGTAATCATTTATTGACATCTCCCATGTTTATTTGTACTGGACATTTTATCTCACCATTTATTAGGTTTTCATTACCTATGTTATGAAGAATTAATTTATATAGGAGATTTATAATAAGTGTTTAAAATTCGAATAACTTTCTGGGAGATATTGAAGATTTTTTACGAAATAAGATGTTTGTGTATCATGTATCCTAAGACAGTAATAATTTACATCTTTTGTATCATGTATTGTTAGGGAATGCATTGAATACTCATTAAAAGTGATGTAATATTTTTTTAATGTTTAGCTCACCTAAGATGGTATTATAGTAGGGTTAATTTTTTTTAGAGAAAATTATGATAAATCATTAGTGTTAAACCTCAGTGAAAGCCTGCATATTAGATACCATCCTATGGATTGGTAAATAAAATATTATTATTCTCTTATAAACTATATATTTTCATAGTTACAAGCATGTGGATCCAAATTTTGAACAAATATATGTAGTCCTAACTACTCAAAAAGTGAATGAAATTGTATTAACTCGACCATCACTTAAAAAAGATGTGTGAGACTATGATTACTGGCCTTATTAGAAACTCAGAAAAAAATGTACCTCGGGGTAGTTTACATTCTCATTTTGAAACATTAGGAATTATTTAATTATAAAATGATTCGGGATGTCTTAGGTTAACCCTATGATTTCATAGATTAAAAATATTTAAGGATTTTTACATCCTATAATTTATTTTTTAAGATTATATGATTTATCACTTGGATTATTTTTCCCACATTATGGTTTTTTAGTTTCAGATAATGTATGTAACTAGGAAGAATTTTAGTGACCCAAAATATGACGAACAATGCAATTATTTGAATACTCAAAAAATATATGTAACATGATATTTAATGTGGAACCTTTTGGTTATTCATAATTTGATTTATCAATATATGATTAAAAACCTCAACATGGATGAGTTTAATAACAAAAATAATAAGAGATAAATGGATAATATTAGGAGTTTAGTTTACAAATTTTATGGATGAAATAAGATTTATATTCCCTCATGTCGTGAATAACGGAATAAGAACCAAAAGAAATGTCAAAAATGAAAATGGTGATTTTCTAGATCTATAAAATAAGGGGATAAAGAAATGAATATTTTAAGATAAATGAATATTTCAATGAAGTTAAATGAAGTTCATCATAAATTAAAACTAATAGTTAAATTAATTATGTGTGGGGAACTTAGGAATTATCCATTTTAATTCCATAATAATTTTTTTAATTTTTTGACCAAGGAATGGTCTATGTTATGTCAATCATTATTGTGGTTCATGATGGTTATGATGAACATATCAACGGATCCATAATTGGGTATTTCATATTGAAATTTATAATAATTTTCGATATGAAAATATTAATATTAAACCTTTATTTTAATTTTATTGGATTTTAATCATAGATAACATCTCTCAACATTAATCACATTTAATTTCTATAATAAATAATATATCATTTCATATTCTAAGTCATTCTTAAATTGTATATTGATGTAAGGACGAATATTAACATACAATTAAAATTAATTAAATTATATTGGTCTTGATTCATATTTATAATGGAAATTTATATAAAATTTTTGGGGAGAGACTCAACATCAAAGATATGCCCATTTTATATGAGTTTGTTGACATCTTTCTAAAAGATTTTAATAGTATACATTTTAATAATGTAGTTTTATTTTTTAATAGACCACATACCCTATCATATACTTATTTTTATGACTCTATATAGAATTTCCTTGATTTATTTAAGATTATTAATGATGAATCTACAGGATAATCTAGATAACAGATTTACATAGCCAAGAGTGTTGTCATGGGGTGAACTTGTTATTTTTTAGTAAAAATTGTTGATCTATATAAAACTATAATTATTATTTGGAATATAAGATGATCAAAATTAGGAATATTTTTTCTCTAAATTGTATTAAGGATTTGTTTTACCAATTACGAGGATCTCGATACCTCTAAAAATATTACATTCATTCTGGATTGTATTAATTGAGTGTAAAAAGTTAAGACATACCTATGCAGGCCTTCTATTTGAGGTATGGGCTCTAAAAATTTGTTGTGATTCCATTTGGACTTATTAATTTCCTCATTGTCATTATTTATTTAATTAATAGAGTATTTAGATATTACCTCAATCGTTTTTTAATAGCCATTAGTGAAGATATTATTATATAATCTAAGAATAAAGAAGATCATGATAATAACTTAATGACAGTGTAGAATTCACTGAGGAAGGAGGAACTATATGCTAAATTCATAAATTGTTAATTTAGGTTACAAAAAATAATCATTCATGGGACACATGATTGAATGAAATGGTATATTAGAAGATTATTCAATGATTTAAGTCAATGAACATTATTTCAAACCTACCACTATGAATAAGATCAATAGTTTTCTTTGATTGGAAGGGTATTATCAATTAATTGGGAATAATTTCTCTAGTGTCTCTAATGTTCACTCCATATTACTATTAAATAGAGTCATGTTCATTCATATTATGGAATTTAATGAAAATTTAATGTATATGTAGCAAATGGTGACGAGTGGAACCAAACTCCCATTACCCTATAGTGTATAAGGGTTTATGATCTATAGTGATGCATCTAGAAAGTTATTGGCATGTTTAATTATGATGAATGTTATGATGATAGATAAATATTTACTCCATTTTATGTTTCATGGGAATAATTACCAAACTAATGATTTGGAGTTTGCTATAGTCTTATTTTCATTAAAGAAAAGTTTGAATTATATTTATAGTGAATGTTGTGTTATATATAATGGTTATAAATGTCTAATGTATATATTAACTGATAAATAGTTGAATATGAAATAGAGGATATGGTTGGAGTTTATTAAACATTAAGACTACTCAAAGCATTACCATCATGGGAAAGTGATCAAATTTATTGATGATTGTAGTTCAAATGATAATGAAGCCATATTTATGATAAGGATCATAAGAGATCCAATTTTCATTCATTTTCATATGACAGACCATGATCACCAAATGAATGAGGATAAATCCTTTCTTTCCCCAGGGATTGTTTAACCATAAATCCATGTGAATATTAAATATGTTAAAAATGAATATGTAGACATAAAAAATAAGGTGATAAATGTTCCTATGTTCAACGAGGATTGTGATAAAATGATGGAGTTTTGGAATAGTGTATGTGTCCTCACTATACCTTAATTAAAGAAGGACCTATTAGATGAATCATTTAGATCATAATTTTATATTAATTAAGGACATAAATTTTTTTATAAAGACCTATCCAAATCATTTTTTGGTATTTTTTGAAATACACTATAAGGATTAGTGGGAAACACACATTTCCATAATCAATCACGACACCCAGAATCTAAATTCAAAAATACCGACACCCTGACTAAAAAAACCAGAACTCCCCCTTTACAAAATTCAAATTCAAACATGGCCTTAAAACAAGTAAAAGAAACATCGATTACTGCACAACCAAACCACCTAAGGACATGAGATCATGAACCATATTCCGCCTTGATCCATGTGCCTCACATTAAAAGACAATACAAAGCCATCAAGAATCCACTAGTCATCATTCCATGGGAGAGACCCAGATCACCAACACACAACACCTTTAAAAAATAGGCCATTTAAAAATCACAGAGAACCACCACCCAATGACATGATAGTAAGAATAGAAACCCACCATCATCATCACCACAATTCCCTACCATTACCTAAACAGTATCCAGAACTTCTGTAATGGAATATAGAAAATATCAAACCAAATAGACGTGAATCATAATCACATAATTGACTAACCATTACTGAAATAACCCAAGGAATGGAAAAATCTTCCACATGTCATGCCACTTAGAACAATCCATTGCAATCAAAAATACCCAAAACTACCTTGGGATCTATCGTACCCAACGGAACTGGGAGGGATAAAAGGACATAGAATCCATATCAGTAAAACAATGAACATGACCTCCACATAAAGCCACAACTATGCGATCACCATCATCCACTACAAAAAGAATCAACTATAAGCCTTCACCGAAGAAACAGAGTCCAAACTGATAATATGTTAAAATAATAATAATAGAGAACATTGTAAGAGATATAATTGTAAAGGAGGTCCATCGTAATCAAAGACTGAATGGAATATGGAGTTGGAGTGAAGAAAACCTAGGTTGAATAAGGAGAGAGTCTCTTCTGAAAAGGGAACTCAAGATCGAGAAACCAATAAGCTAACGAATAGGAAGTGAAGAAGATAGAAGAATTATCCAAAGGAAAAGGATAAAGAGAGTTAGAAACATAACTCTCCATTACTAGGGGAAGAAATGATATACTATGGAGGGGCATGCTTGAGGGAGAGATCCAGGATAGAAAGGGGATATCCCCCATCCTTAAAAATTAATGTATAGATAGCACAAATAGAATGTTTTGTGGGATACAATTAAGTGAGATATTAAAAAGTTTGTATCTCAGTGCATGACATGACAATATGTTACGGATTTGTGGAGGAATACTAAAGGGATGTCATAACTGTTACCCATTCCTATATTTAAATGGGAATATTTCACCATGAATTACTTAATAAGACTCCACAAGACATATAAATTCTATAATGTAATTTGGGTTTTAGTTGATCACCTTATAATGTAAAAATATTTCATTATTTTCAGATAATATTACCTTTTGGTAAACTCTCAAGGATATACATGAAGAATTGGTAAGGTTTTAGGGAGTGCCATAGTCTGTTATATTTGATTGGGATTCAGGGTTTTCCTTGATGTTATAAAGAATTTTCCAAAATGATTTGGATATAGAGTTATGTTTCAAAACTACCTATCATCCTTAGAGGTATGGTTTTCTTGAGAAAACCATTCAAACGTCATAGGATCTACGATATCATATTCTATATATTTAAATTGTGTTTTGGACAATAACCTTCAACTTTTCAAATTATATTATAATAATCACTTTCCAGAAATCCTTAAGAGAACTCCTTATGAATCCTTATATGGAATGATTGGAAGAACTCCAACATGATAGGATGAAGCCAGAGAAAAAAGTTATAGGAACATAAAAAAGATGAATAAATGATAGAAAATGTATGATTTACTCATAAACACATCATGGAATATCAGAGTTGATAAAAGAGTTATGCTAATAATAATCCGAGAGATTTGGAATTTGATGTTTTCCAGAAATAATTCCTATTGATTTATCATTGGATTAAATAAATAATATTTAGTAAGAATATAAATCCAAAACTAGGGAATATTTTCCCTTTTTATATTCTTGATTGAGTTAGCACAATAGCGTCTCATTTGATGCTTCCACCGGACCACTCTCAATTTCTTAGTGTGCTCAATGAATATTCTCTGATGAGTTAAATACATGATAAATTACATGTACTAGAATCCATGGTTGTACCACTAATCCATGATCATTTCTATAAATAACAACTATAATGAATATTGTATTGTAGATATGATTTTATATTGAATAAGAGTACTCATTTTGTTAATGTTATTTAGAGGAATCTGATGTTTAGAAAGTAGCATGAGAACCTAAGGATGTGAAGAAGTAGATGTATCCAAATTTTTTCATTAGAGTGATAAAATTTCAAGAGTATAATTTTGTAAATGTGTATAATATAACACAATGAGATATTTTAAGTATTTATTTGAAATAAATTTAAATTATTTGGTATCAAACTTTTCACGTATCTCTGATACTAAATGAAACCCTGTATATTATATCATTTACGACCTATATAATTGATTAAAAGGTATTAATAGTATTTAAAAAATTATAAATTATTTTTAGTTTTTTCAATAATTCAATTTTATTGACTAATTAAAATGAAATAACAATTAATTTTGAAATAAAATTATTTATTGATTAAAAGACCTATTTTTCTAAGAATTATAATTTCTTACGTATTATATGTTTTCTATATATTAATCAATTTTAAAATTTTATCTTAATAAAATTTATTGGTATTTTATGAATACTTTTTTATAACATAGTTGTGTGATAATTACTACTAAAGATAAAATTATTTAGAGGTAAAAAGAGTTATTTTTAAAAAACAATTATATGAAAATTTTGTTTTTATGATGAATAATTACATAAAAAACTATTGATTATGGATGTTAATTAAAATTATTTAATTTTTTTCAATTAAATTTTTTAATATTCAACAAATAGTTTTTACTATTCCTATAATGAAATTGAATACTATTTTATGCTTAAAAATGAATTCTTTAAAAAAATAGTTTGCATAGTCTTTAATGTGTTTATTTTAAAATTAACTCCATCCAATTATATAAATTCAATTTGATAAAATAGATTCTAAATTTTTAATCAAAATTAAATATTTTTTTAATGAGGTAAATTACATTGTAGGTCATAATGAATATTAGAAACAGTAAAAATTGGTTACCACAGTTAGGGTTAAAACAAGTTTACTAGGGTATTAAACTAATTGAAAAGAGTATAAATGTCACTAAAACCTATATAATTATAATTATATAATTATATTAATAGTATCTATTATCTTAATTTTTATTGATTTTTCATTTGCATCCAATTTCACTTGAAAATAGCTATATTATTTTAGTCTTTAAAATAATTATGTGTGCCCCTCCCCAGATATAAAAATAGAAATTTACTCTCTTTACTAATTCAAAAGAATTTAGAAATAGATCTCACATAATAAATACCCATAAACTTCCGTGATTCCTTCCTTTTATCTTTAGATTCTCATATTACCCTATGACCATTCGTGAATGGCTTCTAGTGAAAGACAAAGGATGTCTCTCAAAGAAGATGTAATCACCTTACTGAAATTATTAAAAGTTTATATGATCTTATACATCCCTTTAGTATATTATATCCATAAGAAAAAATTGAATCCAATATTATCTATATACTAAAGTGTTTTTATGATTATTGGGAAACCATTTTCCATATCCATCCCATAAAATAGGAAATGAATGTATCCCTTGTGTATACATATGGAATATATCCTCTATTGATGGATGTGGTTAATTTTCCCTTATCTCATGTCATGGATGGTTATAATGACAGATTTATAAAACATACTTTATATTACTGATTAAATAATAACTGTATAATGATAAAAATATTATCAAATATCTTTTGATTTATTTTTAGGAAATGTAATTATTGTCCATGTGGGCATACAAACTACATTCCCCATGATAGATTTATTGAATTTTAAATATCCACATTTGTGGATGGGTAAAAAATTTTATATAATAAATATATTTGTCCCATATGATATAATAATTTTTTTAAAAAATATAATATTTATAGTATACCTTTTCATGTTCTCACTCATTTGGTCATTAAAATGTTGTAATGTTTTTATCGGTTTTACCACATACGTGAGTGAGGTAATAAATAGAGTGACATGTATGATAAAGAAATATTAATACTGATGATAAAAATAGTTTTACATAAATGTAATTATTAACATTATATCGATGATGGTATTATGGTCACGATACAAGGACTATTACTGCCGAATCAAAACAAATAGAAAAAAAGAAGTTAACACCATAAATTATGATGATAATAGAATATCATTAATGAATGAATGATAATATATTATAAGGAAACTATTTTATGGTATTATATGTATAATTATTTTTTGTTATATATTTCAAATAAATTTAAATTTATTAAATAGTAGATTAGATAACATAGAAAACAAGTCAAACTTTAGGGAAGGGTTTATCATCACACTTTTGTTTTTGTGAAACATAAGAAATATTCACAAAATTATTCTTTCATATGTTCTATATATCTATTATTTGATATATTATTAATCGCATTATATTCAGGTTATTTAAGGTTTCATTTTTTTATTTATATGATGGGTGTTATGATTAAGAAGTTACCAAAGTTATAAAGGTTATATATTACAACCTAATTCTTTACTAGGATTATTTATATTTATATTTATATTGGTGAAATTATATGATATAATAGTTTTAAATCTAATTTATTTTCTTATACTCCAATAAATTATATATTTTTCATGTTTTCGTTTCATTTTTATCTCTTTCTAGGTACTCAAATGTCATAATGAATGTTTTTAATGAAAACTGACACTGTTTCACTCTTTATACAGAAATATTTTCTCTTATATATCCATTTTTTCATAAAAAAATTAAATAATGGTTTCATTATTATCCAATGAATTATTAGAGTCGTTTTTATAAAAATTTTAATTTTAATAAAAAGTATTAAAAGAAGTTTTATTTTCATTTTCCAAATGAGGTACTTTGATAATTTACTGAATATGTGAAAGGAATCATTATTTTACTTAAAAGACATTAATATATTTTCGATGCATAATCTATACTATTATCTTAGAAGATTCAATTATAATTTTATTTGATTATTTTATGTGAAAATTTTCTTCCATATATTCTATAAATAATGATATTTTAAATAAATGTCTGAAAAATAAAAGATTAGTGTCTTATATCAATGTACCACTAGTCTTTTAATGCAATTTTAATCCCTGAAAACATCCATTGATGTTATTTATGAATTATTGTGGATGTGATCCAATGATAAAATACCATTTATTTTACTATATGTATACTTATTATGATGGTGAAATCTTGGTGAAACTTGTTTTTTTATGGACTCTGTTATGTTGGAATGAAAATATTTTCATGATCCAATAAAATACATATGAATATATTATGATTATATGATGAGAGGGCCAGTTATGGTCCTCTAATGCATTTGGTAATGATTAATGACAAGGCAGATCAATGGGTACATGTGTGGTTAAACCAACCCAAATCCCAAAATTTGGTACACATGTGGTTTTCCCATGTTTGAAAAAGGTAGACTGGTAGTTATCCAGAGCTTAATATTTGATTATTGTATTGGTGTGTTTCCTAGAAATAGGGATAATATGACTATTATTATTACACATTATTGTGAAACTCTCTATATAGGTTCTTGGGCTTAGGATATGATCTCATGGCTTGAGATCATTGATTCTTCTACAATTCATGTATTAAGATTTTCTAAAACCATATGTCATGATTGTTATCTATTAATTGGTTTGTAATATTTTCAAATTTTAATCTCATGTTATTATACCCTTAAGATCATGATATCCATACATAAGTTCATTGATTGATTTCTCCTATATTTACCCTTATGGATCATCTAATTTCACCCTTTCTTATATTTTATTTCTCTATTTTAAGAGGAATGGTTTTAAGAAGTTCATGTAGAATAAGTGTATAATGCGAGAAAAGGTTTTGGAATATTTTGAATATTTCTCATGATATATGTATTTATATAACTAGCCTCTAATTATAGTAAATATTTACATTTATAAGGAGTTTATATTTATGGGATACATTGAATATTCATTTAATATTACATAATAATTCGGAATATAATAGTTTTGTTGCCTCAAAAACATCAGTATTTTATCTTATACATTGAATTTTACATTATATTCATCTCTATATCTTTCACAAGAGTAATCTTATACAAAAAAAGCTAAACTATTCCAAAAAATTAACTATTAAAATCGTTGATAAAAAACAAGGTGATCAAATCTAAATAAACACATTTTTATAATTATTTTACTTGAATTAACTTTCTATATCAAAAATTGTTACAGAAATCAGCGAAATTTATGTTTAGGGTATTATATAAATCACTACATAAATAAATTTTTTAGAACACTCATCAACATTTCATCAAAACCTCGCAACTCTATACCCCCTTTTAAACATATGACATGTAATACCCATCGTCAAATCATATTGAATGAAAATAAAATAATGTTATGAGCTCAAATGATCAATAAAGTAATAAATTAAACATATAATATATATCATGAAGGGAGAGATCATAAGAATATGAGAAAACATAGACATGAGAGAAATAGTATATCAATAGGCATGATAATAATAAGACATAAGTGATCATAAAAGGATGTCACAAAGGAAGAAAACAACAAAAAATATCAACATGGAAGCATAATTTCTATAAAATGGAATAGAATTTTCTTATATGAACCTAGAATAATGATAGAATGAGATAAGAATACATAACACATTTCAAATATCAAAAAAACATTATTATAGTAAAATTACTTTCATGAGTCACACCATTTGTTCCCATACTTATGATAAAACAAAATGTACCTTTGAATAGATATCTCATTAAATTTAATGTTTTAACCAATTCATTGGAGGGAGATACAGGACCTCACACTCATCATCCATATGTATTTTTTCAAATTTATAGTCATTCAATTAAGACATCATATAGAACCCGCGTAAATAATATGTATTTCACAAAAAATATTTATTAAAATCATTGTCCAATCACATCATAAAGATCCTGTGAAAATAAAAAATGGATTGACAAAATTTAAAAATTGTACAAAATATCAACATGAAAAAAATTGATTATTATTGAAAATGTGATCATTTAAAATTAATTACATAATAAAATTAAAATGGAGGGTTAAACAAGAAAAATAAATAAATTTGAGAATGAAAATTTTAAAATAGAGCATAAAATTGAAATAAAATCCTGAAAATAATTTTCTCAAAAAAATATTTTTCAATTAATGATGTAATAGTCAAAGTTGTGAGTCACATTAAAAAATATTACATTATTTTAAAAAATAAAACCATTCATGGATGTGGATTTAAATTTAATTTCATCTTAATGAATAGATAAAAGAGAGAATGTAATGTCCTGGATCCGGGTGCCACTCAATGGGTTCCCCGAACTCGGTTGGTCACATGACCTCAAGCACATTTCCCCAAACCCTAGAGGCTGCTAACTAGAAATGAGGGCCTAGGTTTGATAGTGGGGAAACTATGCCCTCATTTTTTAAAGTGTAACGCAGCCGAACAAATACAGCATAATAAATCTGAAGTAGTAAATAACACTAAAGATGAAATAGACAGAGTGCTAAAGTAAAGAAAGACCATCAGTCATATATAATGATGAAATATGTCCCTAAGTCTAAGAAAGCAGCCCAAACAGGATACACTGTAATCTGAAAAATACAATACAAGGGACAAATACAACAAAGAAAAATAAAACAGTGTAGCAAGAACTTAGCAGCATCGCAAGCCTAAGCTCGATCCTATGCTCTTCTACCCCTCTACGAAAATCAAGTACCTGTATGGGGACCCTTTCCCTTATACACACCTGCTGCAATATATTTTTTTTGGGCCCAAAACATGACCCAAACAGGGTATGAGAAATAAATCCCAATAGGCAACCACCCAAGGCACGTGCCCAACTGTCAATGAATTTGTGCAATAGTAGTGTGCAGTAATAATATGTAGTGAACTAAGCAGTAATAAAAAGTAACTATATCTACCAGATACATTTCCATTTTACTAATCATTTATCAATTCAATATAATTGAGTTATATAAACCTGAGACTCAGCCTCAGCTGACAATCTCCTATACAGTTCCATAGAAAAAACCACAATAGTGAATATTCAAATATACATTTCCCTTAGGCTAAAAAGTACCTTAACCTCAGGCTAATTGGAACCTACCCTCAGGCCAAACTGAAATGAAACCATCAGTTATCTTCCCTCATGAATAATGAGTATTTCCCTCAGGCGTAAGAGATATTTCCCTCAGGCACAAAAGCTACTGCCCTCAGGCATAAGAACGTTTCCCTTAGGAGAATCAATACCTTGACCTCCGGCTAAACAAAGCACTACCCTCAGGCTAAGAATAACACTACCCTCAGTTATATAAAGTAACTGGTCAAATCCAAATGCACAAAAATCCATTCATATAACTTCCTCTCAAGAACACATATAACATGTTATAGAGATGGCATACCCTCGGGTATTCTAGCCAAACGACTAAACAGGGGGGAAATGCACCCACGGGGTGGCCCTGGATCCATGCAACGATCCCACACAGTAGTTATACATTTTCATGAATTTAACCATTAAATTATAAGAATTTAATTAGTCAAGTCCCCAGCCATACGACACCCCAAACATGGGCGTGTAACATAGTGGTACACAAAAACACCCAGTAGTTGGAATTAAACATCAGACCACCTACCTTGATCGTATCTGATAAGTATACGTGAACGAAGCCTCCGTAAGTGCCCAAAAATGACATAGATCTAGGATAAATGTTCACTAATTCAATCTCAAATAACTTTCCCTTGAAAAATAATTGGTAAGAACAGCCCAAGGAGAGGGGAGGGCTCACCCCTATGGTCCTAACGTGATCAACAGAGGTGGAATCAGATTCTCGATGCGCTATCGGGTGATCCTTGAAGGTTTAGTCGTCCTCCTGAGCTCCAAAATGAACTCAAGGACTCCTATTACAAATAAGGAGGCTACTGCCCATTTTAAGAAAAAAATACAAACTATACGGCGTGTATTTTTTCAATTTTTTAAACTGTTCCCCTGGCGGCATCTTTCCACCACGACACTATTCATCCGTCGACATGAGTATACGGCGTGTATATCGGATTACATAGTGTGTAGGGTAACTCTGTTTGGGGCTGCCTCCACTACCTTACTGTTCACCTGCCGACTGATTACACGGCGTGTAAATACCATGTACACGGCATGTAGTCAGTTTTTACACCCTTCATCGATGACGAGCCTACACACCCTATGTACTCATCCCACAGGACCAAAGTACATGGCGTGTGGAAAATTACACAGCGTGCACAAAAAAAAATTGGTATTTCCCCCCATTTTCCTTATTTTTTCAAAAAAACACTTAAGGGAAAGGGAAAAGAAGAAAATCTTACCTCAAGAATAAGAACCGGGTTCTTACAAACATCCCCCTATAAAACAATTCATCCCAGAATTTCCCATACCAGGGTGGTGAAGATAAATCTCATGAAAACTCTGGCCACTGAGCACGTACGTCGGTGTCCCACTCATAGGTTTTTTATTATACTCGGCCATGCTACCATAACTCCCATATGAGAAGAACTGACCGGCCTCGGAGAACCTTTGTGATCCTATCAACAATACGAATCAGATTCTCCTCAAAGGATGTATCGATCTAAAGCTCAACCTCCTCTGGATGAAAAAATATGAGATGGGTCTGAGTGATAACGGTGCAGCTGAGATACATGGAATACGTCATGCATGGCCCAGTACCTCGGTGGTAACTAAAACCGATAGACAACCGGCCCAACTCTCTTGAGAATATCAAACGGCCCCACATACCTCGGTGAGAGTTTACCCTGTCTCTTGATCTACCAGTGTCCCAACCTCGGTGAAACACGCATGAAAACCTGATCCCCAACCACAAACTCCAGTGGCTATCTACGGTGATCATCATAAGATTTATAACGAGATAGTGCGGTAGCCATCCCCTTCTGAATCAACTGGACCGGTGCTGAAGTCTCATGTATGAGACGTGGTCCCAGTAATGCTGTCTCACCTACCTCCAACCAGCACAATGGTGATCAGCATGGAAATATATATAAAGCCATGTAAGGTTCCATCTGTATAGTTCCTAGAAAACTATTATTATAAGAAAACTCTACCAGGGGTATGTTCTCCTCCCAAGAGCCCCCAATGTCCAGGACTCATGCATGTAGCATGTCCTCAAGAACATGTATCATATGATCTGACTAGCCGTCGGTCTGAGGGTGGTAAGATGTGTCTAGAAGCACCTGTGTACCCAGTGCCCTAATAAAAATCTTCCAAAAGAGAGATGTAAAACGTACATCCCTATCAGAAATGATAGAATGAGGGACCCCATGTAAACATACTACCTTTAGGATATACAACTTCTCGATCTCGTTAGCAATGAAGGAATCCTTGATCAGCAAAAAGAGAGCTACCTTCGGGAGTTTTTCCACAACAACCCACACTGCATCATTTCCTCGAGGTGACCTTGGAAACCCAGTCATTAAATCCATCGTGACATCAACCCATTTCCATAATGGGATGAGTAACTTCTGTAATAGTCCAGCTGGCCACTGATGCTCCGCATTCACCTTCTGATAGGTGGAACATCTTGTAACAAAACCAGCTACCGCACTTTTCATACCTGGCCACCAATACTGACGTCTCAAGTCACGGTACATTTTGGTAACTCCGGGATGCACTTCTCAAGCTAAAGCATGAAACTCCTGCATCAGATCCTCATGTATATCCCTCGGAACACACACTCATCCATGGACATGCAGTACCTCATCATTGCTATCATCCATACAGGAGGAGGGTCCTTACATGCCACCGAGTCCCGTAGAAATAGGCCTTCTGAATCCGATAGTTGTCACATCCTCACTCTATCATGGAGGGTAGAAGTCATAGCTATGGAAGAATGATAGTTTTTCCCCTGACTATCGTGCACCTCCAAATGCATCTTAGAGAACAAATCCAGAAGCTGCCACTCACCACTGGCCTCATGAACTGCTTGTATCTAATTCTTCCTGTTTAGTGCATCAGCAACTGTGTTACCCATAACAGGTATATAGTCAAGCTCAAAGTCAAAGGACTGAAGGTATTCAACCCACCTTCACTGTCTCAAATTCAGGTCACACTGTGTAAAGATGTAATTGAGACTTTTGTGGTCCATAAACACCAAAAAATGTTCTGTAAAGAGATAATTTCTCTAACAACGTAACGCATGAACCACATCTACCAACTCGAGACCATTTGTTGGGTAATTCCTCTCATGTGGCCTCAACTTCCGAGACCCGTACGCAACTACTTGATCACCCTGCATCAACACTGCTCCCAGCCCAATACCAAAGGCATCATAGTAAAATATATAGCTTTTCCCTTGATTTGGATGTATCAGTAATGGTGCTGATGTCAACATTCCCTTCATCTCCTAAAAGGATATCTCTCATGCTTCTGACCAAACGAACTGCACATCCTTCTTAGTCAAACCTGTCAATGGTGCTGCTAAACGGGAGAAGTCATATATAAAGCACTTGTAGTAACCAGACAGCCCAAAGAAACTATGTATTTCAAACACATTCTTAGGCTGCTCCTAGGATACTACTGCTCTCACATTCTCCGGGTCTACCACAACATCTTACTTTGAGATAATATGACATAGAAAGTGTATCTTGTCCATCCATAAATGGCACTTTGAGTGCTTAGAAAATCTATGATGCTCTCTCAGTGTACTCAGTACGATCTTAAGAATGGTGGCATGGTCGTGTCGAGTGTGAGAGTACACCAAGATGTCATCCATGAAGACTAACATGGTAGAATCCAGATAGGGATGGAACACACAATTCATCATATCCATGAAAACTGATGGTGAATTTGTGAGTCCAAATGGCATGACCAAGTACACATATAAACCATATCCCCTCTAAAAGGTTGTAAGTATGTCTGATGGTCTCATGCGCAACTGATGATATCCGAATCTCATGTGAATCTTCGAGAACACTCGTGCACCTCGAAGTTGATCAAAAATATCATCAATACATGATAAGGGATATAGGTTCTTGACCATCAACTGGTTCAGCTTCCGATAATCCACACAGAGTCTGAGGGTACCATCCACCTTCTTTACAAAAAGGACCGGCGAACCCCAAAAAGAAGTACTGGGTCAGATAAAACCCTTTTCCTGCAACGCCTCTAACTGCCTCTTGAGATCCTACAACTTAGGTTTGGACATTCTATACGGAGGAATAAACACTAGTGACCCTCCTGGAACAAGCCTAATAGAGAAATACACCTCTCCTTCTGGAGAAAGAACTTAAAAGTCTTCCGAGAAGAAATCCTTGAAATGATCAATTACTAGAGGGAAATCCTTATGAAAAGTCCACTGATCATCCAGATATAAACTCGCAATCAGGGTTGTAACTCCACCTCACCCACAATGCTTGGGTCCATCTCGGCTCTCATGGGCATCCCACTCACCCTTGTATAGAAACTCTCCACCCTCTGGTGACATGAAACTCACCCTACGACGATAGCAATCCACAAAGGATCAAAAGGGTACCTGTTGAGTCAATAAGGTTTTCCTTATGACTTTTCCATTCCTTCTTGTTTTGAAAATCACAAACACCTTATCTTTAAGGAAAATTGCTTTTATAAGGGAAATTTCTATTATAAGTAAAATTTATTTTGTAAGGAAAATCGCTTTTGTAATAAAAATTATCCTTATCATATTTGCATTATCTATATCCATATTTTTCTTAAGTATAAGAATCAGATTCATTTATATATTCTCAGAATCGTTTAAAACGTTGATATGAAGCATTCTGTTTTAGGCTCCAAATTCTGGATGAGAACCGTAATGAAGTTCCACTCCGAATTCTTGATACGAACTCTGATAAAGTTTACTCCGAATTCTGGATACGAACTCTAATAATGTTCTACTCCGAATTCTGGATACGAACTCTGATAAAGTTCTACTCCGAATTATGGATACGAACTCTCATGAAGTTCGACACTGAATTCTGATGACAAATTATGATTATGAATTCTAATGATGAATTTTGATTACAAATTCCCATTATGAATTCTGATTACAAATTCACATTACGAATTCTTATTCTGAATTCTCATTCTGAATTATCATTCCGAATTCACCTATTAAACATAATCTGATTATCTTTGCTTTATACACTCCGAACTTATTTAGACTCTGAATATTATTTTTGCTTAGACTCCAAGCTTTCATTTTTCTTACACATTTAAAATTTGTCTACACTTTGATATTCTTCTTACACTCTGAATCATCACTCCGAACCTTCACTCTGAACTTTTTTGTTAGAATTAAAACGATGTCGTACATTCTGTAACACTTGTTTTTTTATAAAACGATGTTGTCCATTCTGTTATAAACTAACCGTTGGTTAAGTTACACGTGTACAGGTCCCTCCAATTTTTAAGAAAAATATGACCGTTGGAAAGGTGGTCGACCGAACCTATAAATAGGAGCTCATTTGAAAGAGCTCATAATAACAACTTCTTCGACATTGTTCACACATTTTGTTGATGTGATTTCTAGAGAGAGAGGATATTATTAACTCTAAAAGATTCGTGCGACTCCGAATGTTGGTGATTACATTCAAGGACTTCCGGGGATAGGAAGAAAGAGGTTCCGACTAACTTGAAGTTCAAGGGATTCCTTGCTGAGGAATACAGAGGTTGCCAACTACCTTGAAGCCGAGGGCTTACGGGGATAGCAAGACATAGATTCTGATCTTCATATCGAGGGCTTACCCTGGTGTGGGTAAGATAGACTTGGTTGAATGTATAAATCAAGGGACCTTTTTCCAAGGTTGTTGGATACCCTTCTCTTTGGGTTAAAAGACTTATATCTTGTTACTTGTAGTTTTACTACTTTTTTGTTTCCACTGCACTTTGTATTATAAGGAAAGTATAACTTTCTTATACTTACTTACTTGTACTCTGTTTCATTTAGATTCCATACACTTTAAGGTAGAATCTCATTTTGTAATATTTAGATAAGTTTAAATTTCCGGATCCATATTTTCAAAACCTACTTTCGGAATCTCTTTCCAGTTTTAAGCAAGTACATAGAACTTGATGTTTATAACTTCATTCCTTATTCCAATTTTTCAATTGGTGTTAGAGGTGTTGTGAATTTTCTTAGTATAACTTTGTTAAACTTAGCCCTTTCCTTTCCTTAAGGAAAAACATAGTTATTCGTAACTAACTTTAAAGGTTACAAAGGAATTTTTAAAGTATACAATTCACCCGCCCCCTCTTGTATATTGAGCATCTACATCATTATTTCGATCCTATAATTGGTATCAGAGTGGGTCTCTGAAATACTTATTCTCACGCATAAGTTTTTCTGGATCACTTTCTCATTCCGAACTTTGAACTTTCTCATTCCAAACATTGTAATTCCGAACTTTGTGATTACGAACTTTTTCAACTAACAAGTCTGTGTGCCGAATGTTGTTTTTAAGTATGGCAGGAGTCAATGTTGGTTCTATTGATAATCTAAATCCTAAAAGACCACCGATATTTGATGGTAATGACTATGAGTAATGAAGAGATCAAATTAAGACTTTTTTTATCAATACAGGAGTGGAATACTATGTTATGCTTACTGGTGATTATAAAATTCCTGATAAGGAAGTTAGAACTTTCACTAACCAGGAAAAGCAAGAGTATCAACTCAATTATAAGGTATGAAATACCTTACTTTGTTCAATGACTAGAAATATATATATCCAAATTTCTTCTTGTGAAGCAGGTAATTGTATCTAGACGAAGTTAGAGGTTACACACTTTGGAACTTCTAAAGTGATTGAGACTAGGAGAGCTATGCTTAGAGATGAATACCATGGCTTCAATTTTCCTTATGGTTAACCAATCTGTAAAGTCCAACAGATATTTATGACTATTGTCAACAGTTTACAGTCTATGGGAGAGAAAGTATTAGACGATGAAGCACTTGTGGATAAGATAGTTGATATCATGCCCAATGAGTGGGAATCCAAAAGAACTGCTATAGATGAGAACAGAAAAGTGAATCAAATTTCTCTTAATGAGTTATTTGGAACTCTTATCCAACATGAAACAAGAATGAAGAGAGATGCTGGTAATGTCACGAAGAAAAATGGAAATGGCACTGTTGCTTTTACAACAACATCAAATCAGATGAAAGCTAAGAGTCCTGAGAGAGTAACCAGATCCAATTCTAAGAAAGTTATTTTCCAATCCGAATCTAGTGAGAGTGAAGTCTCTGAAAATGAGTTAGCAAATCTTGCTCGAAGGATGAACAAGATAGCTGGCCAAAGAAGATTCCAATCCAAGTATAAGAAGAAGGAAAGGAAAGATAAGAAAGATGGAGAAGTCACTTGTTATGAATTCAAGAGAGATGGACATATTAGACCAGATTTCCCTTTGCTCAAAATGAAAGAAAGGAAATAAAGTCATTCAGACAGTAAATGATAAAAACATGATTTGTGGAGTCATAGGTGATGTTTAGATGATGTAAACACCCTTGGTTCGAAATAACATGCATTTATTGCTTTATTTAGTCACATGAATCAACACTATTGGTTTTCTTGAGAAAAATAATAAACTAATTAGTAAAATAATGAGAAATCACCCCTTCTTCCACTATAAATACCAACCTCACCACCCCTTCTCCTCACACCTTGTAAGATTTCATCCTTGTAAAAATTCAACCCAAAATGCTTCCCATGCCTCTCCCCCACTTCCTAGATCACTTGGTATAATCAAATGACCAAAACCAATCCCTTTAAGGATGTTCTCAAGGAGAAGTATTTAAGTGGAAAAAACCACTTCCTTTACCTTTTAGTTTCTTTTCATGTTCTTTTCATTTATATTTATATCCTCACAACCTCTGTCCAAATGATAATTAAGACACTTATATATTCTGTATACTCTAATGATATTATTTTAATGGAATATTCTTACTCAAATCCCTTTATCACTCTCTTTTATTTAAAAAACGAAATCATCGTTTGAGAGGTGCTGATTTACAACCTTCATAGAAAATGGATTTATGTTCTTCATTTTCTCCGTCAACACTAGTAATTAAACCATTTTTATTGTTAAAACAGATTATAAAATATTTATTACAACCTTTATTATGTTCTATAAGTAACATATTTACATATTACTAATTGATAACACAAAATGAGTTTGTTATGATTAATAACTTCCGTAATAATTTAAATGATTATCACCAAATGTCTTATCTAGTGATTCATCATTGTAAAATAAAATAGAAAGGTATATAAAACAATTTATAGTTCTTTAGGTTCCTTTATATCATATAAATTTAATTTAAGAGAATTATACCCATTCCACATGAACTTCTATACTCATATATAGGTATGCAAATCGTGAAAACCAAGGAAACGAACACTCCTAATAAATAAAATAGTATCTTATAACTCATAAAAAACACCATAAATGAACTTAAAAAAATATATTAAATAAAATAAATGTATTAAAAGTTCTTAATTAATTAAATCATTAATTAATTTTTTATTATAGGATGTTAACATCAAGTACAAAACACATTCTGATATAAGGTAAGGGGTTTCTTCCCAAATAACCATTTTCATTTGGGTTATTATTTTTCCCTATATAAACCAATTTAATACTTCATAATTGTTATATAATTATTCTAAATTATATTTAAAAATTCAAAAAACATGTTTCTAGATCATACCATCTTTCATTTATAAGAAATAAATTTTTTAAGGCTTCTTTTTCAATTTTCCTCGACACACAAGCCCGATTAAGTGGAACATATCGATTTCTTACCCATTTTCAAGTACCAGCCATACTCTATTTTAAGATACCATTGTAATTATTAAATCTATATTTTTTCATGAAAAACTATATTTTTCCATTACTAGTTTTATACAAATAATTATGAAAAATGAAACTGAATTTTTCCAAAAAAATCATCATTGCAATGTAAAAGTGGTGTTTCTCTCAAGAATTTTTCAGTGATTTTATAAGAGTGTTTTCATCTATTTCAAAAACATATGTTTAATTTTATTCTTTATTGAGATTTATCTATTATTATTTTCTTCTAAAGTATGTTATTAAATGGTTTATGACTGATTTGATTATTGATGGTCTATCTTGATACCATTCATCATAGTACTCATATTGGTCAATGAATATGATTAGTCATTGGGGGAATGTTATTTAAATTTCATATGTTCATGTTGCTTTTGATTATACCTATTAATATAAAGAATTAATTGGACTTATAATGGGAAAGGTATGTCCCACAATATCCCTTTGTTCCATCAGTAGTTGACATGATACAAAAAAGAATTGGGTTTTGTAAGAGGCATTACTTTAATATTTTCAGATGTCTTGCCTAAGGCATTAATGTTATATTTCAACTGTCCAGAATTATTCCTTCCATAATTATGACATAATAAATTGATAAACCATGGGATATTTTTCTAGTATAATATTCTTGATTAATATTCAGTCTCTTAGGATCAATTATATGGCTTTACATACTCATCATTCATTTATGTCATATTATGATCAAGATTATTTTTAAAGGCATGTGTTTTTAGTCATTAACCATGCCTAATGTTTATTCTCATGATATCATAAATAGTATTATGTACCCATACTGAGCATCTAATCTCACCCCATTCTTATGTTTTATTTTTCCACATGATGGGAAGATGAATATTATGAATGAATTGTAAGTATAATTTAAGAGTTATGAATCTTCCAAATGTAATATATATATAGTTTTTCATTTCATGTTGTAATTTAACAATTATGTATGTATCTAGTTTTCTAATTCTACTAAACTATTCAGTCATTGAGGATGGAATTCCTTTTAGTCTTACCATTTTATGTAAGTATGGCTCTGACTTCGGGATACTAGGGTTGGTGTCTTTATAGTTGGTATCAGAGTAATTTTAGTAAAATCCATGGAAACTAGATTGAGAGAACATATAATAGTGAACATAACCCTACCATATAATTTGATAATAATTAGTGAAGAACATCCTATAATTTTTGTAAGGTAGAGATTATGTGGATCTTCCAATGGTTACATCCCTTCCTATATACTACAAGAGGAAGTGGTTCTGGTACAGATGTACCTAAGGGTAGAAAATATGATAAGGTGTCCAAGGCCAAACTCAAGGTAGCATGGTAAATGAAAACATGTCTTGCTTCACACCTGGTTTGACCCTCCTACGGGATATGCTTAGTACAAGTCACATTTTATTTAAATATCATTATGAAGTTTTTAAAAGTAAATTTCCCCCAATGAAACCATGTTTATTACTATGATATTAGCTATGCATAAAAATTACTTTTCTATTATGTGTTTTTTTTTGTTTGAGACTATAAATTAAAATTTTAACCTAATCAAGTGTATACCATTATTTTGAAGTGGTGCCTAGTAGAACCAATGGAAACTATATCATAGCATGTATCCCATGTAGGGATTTCCATGCTATGTAAGATAATGATTTGGTATTGGAGCTGCGACTGGTGCTAAGAAACTTATAACTATATTGGGATAGTTCACTATGGTTATGAACAATAACGCTACCTGTATGGAGCATCCTGATCCACAATGTGGAAAAGCAATTTCAGACCACATTATGTGACTGTATTATCCATCATTAAATGGGAATACAAACAAATTTTAGCTAGTTAGTTGATATGTTACTTAGAGAAGATATTTATCACTTTGGGATCTATAGAAAGGTAGAAGGTTATCATATAGAATTATCAACTATCGAGATATTTGGATCAATGATGTTCACTAATACAAACACAAAGTAGGGTAAACAAATTATAAATATGAAATTGAGATATTTTAAGGAAATTTTCCAAGAAAAATATTTTCCTCATGAACAATGAGCTAATATGGAAAGACAATTCTTGAATATGAGGCAAAATAAAGATGTGAATGTATCCATGTTTGAAGATAACTTTACAAGGATACCAATGAATGTCATGGACTACTTAAATAATGTAAGGATCAATATTGATCAATTATTTTATGGTTTAAAACCATTCATTCAAAGGACACTGGTTTCCCAAACATTCTAATCATAAGAAGATATAGTCTCCTGTGCTATCAAGAAAAAATATTATTTTATATGTCATTTTACTTCAATGTAAAGAAAGATAATAATAGAGTTTGTTAATACTCTAGAAAAAAAATAATTAAAATTGGAAGAAGGGAAGAGTTTATTTTTCATCTTGCAATAATGCTGGGAAGAAGCACCATAGTACATTGATGAAGAGCATGGGTGTTTGTTAAAAGTTTAGAGAAACAGGTCCCCAATCCTCTGATTTAAAGGGAAATAAAGAAGCTACCAATATTCACTAATACAATTAAAAAGTGATGGTAAATTATATAAATGGCTTTCCTAATCCCCAATGACACTTTACTCAAAGAAGGAAAATGGTGCAAGGACAAGCTTATATGGTCACAACTATTGAGGTTGAAGTTCCTAATGATGTGGTGGAAGGTCAATTAGTCTTCTCCAAAAACATATCCAATGCTTAATTTGATTATGTATCATTGCATTCTTTTATATATAATTAGTTTTACAAGACATTTATACATTTACCTTTTGATTTAATAAATCAATTTTTAGTCAAAAATCATGAGGTATGTATCATTACAACAATGATACTTCAATATGTCTCATTCATGAAAGATAAATGTGATTTAGTTTCTAAAGTTATCGTCATACCTATGATTGATTTCGATATAGTACTCAGTATGAATTAGATTTCAAATTATGATTTGAAAATATATTTTAAGAAGAAAGAAGTTACAATTTTTTATAATGGTTTAGAGTCCCCTATCTTTAGAGTATAAACCTCTCCATATGATTCTTTTCTAGATCCATACCAAGTATATCGACTAGATTAA
Source organism: Viscum album (assembly GCA_963277665.1). NCBI lineage: Eukaryota > Viridiplantae > Streptophyta > Magnoliopsida > Santalales > Viscaceae > Viscum > Viscum album. The sequence continues at coordinate 1,861,252,500 of OY728119.1, forward strand.
ATACTTGGTGAGGAAGAGAACACCATATCTATAGGAGAGGAAAGAAATATTTAAATTTCAGAAGTACTTATTGTGCAAGAATACATCAATGTATTTCTAGAGGATTTACTTGGACATCCTCTAGAGTGGGAAGTTGAGTTCTATATTGATTTAATTAATTACTAAAGAACAATATCAAAGACTCCTTATAGAATAACCAAGGTGTAATTAGAAGAACTGAAGAAACAAAGTATTCATCATCCCTAGTGTTTCACCCTGGGGATCCCATGTTTTCTTTGTCTTGAAGAAAGATTGATCCATGAGGAAATTAATTGACTATAGAGAAATAATTGCTATTATAATAATGAACATATATCTCTATCCTAATATTTAATATTTATTTGATCAAATTCATGGAGATCAATATTTTTCGAAGTTTTACCTTCGATCTAGATATCATCAGGTGCGTTTGAGGAAGTAAAATATTCCAAAGAAATCATTTCAAACCAGGTATGGGAATTATGATTTTATAGTAATTCCATTTGGAATGACTAGTGAACCCTCTATTTTCCAGGATCTAACGAACATAGTTTTCAAGAAATATCTTGATGACTTTGTTGTGGTATTTGATAATGATATCTTTTTATACTTCAAAAGATATGAAGACCATGAGAATAACTTGTGGATTGTTCAAATGAATCATAGATGAAATAAAGTATATGGGATGTTTAGAAAATGTGAATGCCTTATTCAATAAATTTATTTTCATAGACATATTGTCTAAAAGGATGGAGTCATAGTTGATCCATATAAGATAAAGGAGGTTTAGGAATGTCCTACACCAATGAACATAACGTAGATACATAGTTTTATTCATTATGAATGTTATTATTGGTGTTTTATTCAAAACATCACCTAATTAGTTAACCCATTAACCAAGATCACTCATAAATGGGTTATGTTCATAAGGAAAAATGAATGAGAAGTATGTTTTTAATAATTGAATAAGAGACTAGAGAATGCTCATATCTTAACTCTTCCAACAGGATAAGGGGGATATGTGATTTATATTGACAAATCTAATAAAGTACTTGGTGGTGTCCTTAAGAAAAGTGATAGAGTTATGACCTATTCATCAAAGAATATAAAAACACATTAATAATAATATATATCCCCTGATATTGGGTTATCAGCTATAATATTCGCACTGAAGATATAGAGACACTATCTCTATGGTGAATGATGTGAGATATATGTGAATAAAAATAGTTTCAAATATAACATCTCATACAAAGAACTCAAAAAGAGGCAAAGGATATGGCTCGAGATACTCAAGAAATATTATTTATCAATACACTACCACTTAGAGAAGGAAAATAATGGAGAATATGGTTTGAGTAGGAAAGATCATGGAGTTCTGAAAAAATTGATGATTGAAAAATATCACGTGTACGTAGATCTAGAAAAGAAGGATTAAGGAATTATCATGGAAGGTGAAAAATAATTACTTTTTCAACCGGTTTCCCATCCAAATTTATTAGAAATAATTAATGTTTCTTAATTTGATGATGAGAATATTCAGAATAAAATTAATGTTGTGAATGATGGGAAGGTTCCAGTCATCATGTCTAAGGATGGAATTCTTAAATTTTGGAGGAGGAAATGAGTTCAATCTATACCCAAGATAAAAAAATTAGTTATTGGATGCTGCCCGCATCTCAAATTTCATTATATGCCCTATTTTCACTAAGATTTATATATATTAGATAGTACATTTCTTGTGGATTAATATAATTTGGGAAATTGGAGATTATGTATCAAGATGTTTAGTTTATAAACAAGTTAAAGATTTAAGACAACATACTAGAGGTTTCATGAAACCTATTCGATATCCTATATGGAAAACGGATGAAATCATTATGTATTTTATCACTAGATTACCAAAAACCCTAATAAGGAATGATGCAGTATGAGTGATTATTGATCGAATTATTAAATCTACTCATTTCCTCTATATAAGGGAAGATTTTCCACTACAGAGCCTTGAAAAAATATATATTAATGAAGTTGTGAGGCATCATGGAGAACCTCTCTCAATTGTGTTTGATTGTGATCCAATATTTACCACTAATGTCTAGAAAATTATTTATAAATCATTAGAAACCAAGATTCATTTGAGTACTGTATATCACCCTCAAGCAGATGGGAAGTCTAGAAGGACTATTAAAACATTATAAGACATGTTGGCATCATTATCCTTTGAATTTAAAGGTATTTTGGAACATTATTTCCCTTTTATATAGTCTTATTTTAATAATACTTACCATTCTTGTATCCCAATTGCTCTATATGAAGCATATTATGGAAATAGATGTCGTACATTATCTTCTTGTGATAATGTAGGTGAGAGGAATCATGTGGGCCCTAATCTTGTAGGTGAAACAATAGAGAAGGAAAATACTATTCAAACCCATATCAAATCATCTTAAATAATGAAAAATATCTATATCGATAATCAAAGGAAGTATTTGTAATTTTAGGGGGAGATCAAATTTTCAAGAAAGTATCTCCATGGAACGGTGTTATAATATTTGGGAGGAAAGGGAAACTAATCCCTAGGTGTAGTGGTGCTTTTGAAATTAATAATAGATGATGTGGATTACCATTTTTATGTCCTCCTAGCCTTTCTAAGGTACACATTGTGTTTCATATATCTTTGTTATGGAAGTACATTCTATACCCAACTCATGTGCTCACTTCTAAAGGAATTGAATTTCAACCTGACTTTAATTACTCAGAAGATCCTATCTAGATTCTAAGAACTATAGAACAATGTTAGAGGAATCTGTTGAATTGTATAGTAAAATTATATTAGAAAAATCATAAAATTGATGAGGCAATGTGGGAGCCTAAGGAGCTTATGATGAAGAACTACCCAAATCTTTTATGGGGTGACAATTTGGACATTTCAAGGAAAAAAAACTTTAGGAGGGAAGAATATAATGAACAATAACTCTATCAATGAAATTTTCCTTCTTATGTTTATTTAATATAGTATAAATCACTTAAAATCACATATATAACAAAACATAAACATCATAAATGAATAATTAATAAAATAATATGTATTTCTAGAAGTTAATGAACCTATACTGATTAAATAGTTACTTGACCTTTGGAATAGTAATATGACCTTTCTGAATAGTAAATTAGACTAATGAATAGTAACATCACCCATGAAAGTATAAATTACATTTAGTCATCTTATAAATGAAAGTATCATGTAGTTATATTATTGTATAAGTGAATGGATATTTTGAAAATTGGTAAATGAAGTGTTGGTATTTTTGTATGTCATAAATTTTTAATTACAATTTTATAATTAAAAAAATGATTCAGAAGAAAATATATTCATATAAAAAGTATTCATAAATTTTCATTTTTTTGTTTTTTGATTTTAATATAATTTTATGCGATCTTAGTTACTAATTAGAAAGTGTTATAAAATTAGTTATATATTTAAAATCTATATATTTTTTAGTAAATGATGATTTTAATTATAAACTAAATTTCTAATATATTTTTTTTTCATAAAATGGAGTTATTTTTTGAATTGTAAATCTTGAAAAATGGTTAGTGTGATGTTATTTTATTTTTCTATAATTCACATTTTTGTTTCAATAGTAAAATGTGATAATTAACGATAAATGTTAAATAAATGATTAATTGAGTTGTAAGATATGTATTGATGATTTAAGACCCCTTAGTTTGAACTCATATATATTTATTACTTTATTCATTCACATTAATCAACACTATTTTTTTCCTTGAGAAAAATAATAAAATAATGAATAAAATATGGGAAATCACCCCTCTCCTCCACTATAAATACCACCCCCTTATCATACCTTCTCCTCACACTTTACAAGCATTGATCCATATCCAATTTCTACCCAAACCACTTCCCATGTATCCCTCCCATGTCCAGGAGTTTTTGGTATCATCAAAATCCTGAAACCAATCCCCTTAAAGAGGTACTCAATGAGGAGTATTCAAGAGGTAAAATCATCTTCCTTTTCATTTTATTCTCTTTTGAAGTTATTTTCTTTTATTATTCTCTACTCGCAACCACTTTACAAAATAGAATGATAATTCCAATATCATATATATGTTATAATGATATAATGTTAACGTAATATACTTACTCGAACTCCTTTCACACCTTCTATTACATTAGAAACGGAATTGTCATCTGAGAGGTGATGAATGACAACCTTTGTGGATGAAAAATTTTTGTCCTTTTTTTCTCCTTCAAGGATAGTAATGAAACCATTTTTATGGTAAAACTAGACTATAATATTTTTATTAAGGCGTTTATTATGTTCTGGAATGAAAATATTTATATACTAATAATTGATAAAATGAAATGAGTTTTAATGATCAATAACTATTGTAATAGTGTAAATTCTTATCAATAAATGATTCATCTAATGATTCATCCTCATACCACATAATAAAAAAAATATAACAATTTACACTTATTTATCTTCATTGAAATCATATAGATTCAATTCTATAGAATTATACTCATTCCACGTGAACATCTATACTCATATACAAGTATACTGATCATGAAAACCAAAGAAATCAATGATCATGAGCAATTAAATTATATATTATAACTCATAAAAAAGGCCATAAATTAACATAATAAAATTATAATCAATAAAATATATTTATATATTTTTCTGAATAAAATATTCAATATATTTAATTTTATTATCCAAATGTTATGGTCATGTTCATAACACATTCGTACATAAGGTAATAGTTTTCTTCGCGAACATCCATTTTCATCGGGGTTATGTTTTTTCCTCCTATACACCTCTTTAATACTTCTTTATTATAATATAATTATTATAAATTGGTTTTATATATTCCAAAATCATGTTTCCATAATAGTTTGTTATTTTTATAAGAAATACAACTTTTAAGGACCCCTTTTAGATTATTCCTGAAACACAATCCAAATTAAAGGGAACGTCTCAATTTATTACCGATTCTCAAGTACCATTCATAATCTATTTTAAAACAAAATTATTTTTATATAATCTTTAATTATTTCATGAAAAACGTTATTTTTTAATTAATGGTATTATACAAACAATTATGACAATTAAAAATGATTTTTCCAAAATAACTATTCTTTTCAAAGTAAAAGGGGTATTTCTCTCAAGAATTCCTCGATGATTTTATTAGAATTTTTTGATCTATTTCAACACATCTATTTAATTTTTTTCTTTATAGAGACTTATATCTTATTAATTTCATCTACCATATATTATTAAAGGTTTTATAACTAATTTTACTATGGATTTTCTATCTTGACAACATTCACCATGGTACTCGGATTGGTTACTGACTAGAAAAATTGATTGGGAAATATTAGTTACATTTCATATTTTCATTTTTTATGGTTACACCCATTAATATGAAAAATTAATTGGCCTAGTATGTGATATGTGTGGCCCTCTATAGCCCCTCAATGCATCGGTAGGTCTAATAAGACATAGAAAAATTGGGTTTTGGATGAGGCCTTACCCTATTATTGTCAGACATCTTGGTAGAGGCCTTGATGATATGTTTCAGATGTACGAAATTATGAATCCCATAATTATGAAATTATAAATTGAAAAGCATGTGATATTTTACTATTGTAATATCCATTACTATGTTATATTCTCTTATGATTAATTATATGAAATTATTTACTCATCTTTCATTTTTTCCATATTATTCTCAATAATATTTTTAAAAGTAAAAAAGATTTAGTTATTCATCATGACTAATGTTTATGATTATGATATAATTTGATGTATTACATACCCGTACTGAGCATCTGAGCTAACCCGTTTTAGATGTCTTAGTTTTATGTAGCATATGAAGATCAATTTTAGGAATAAATTTTAGGAATAATCTTGGAGTTTTGGATGTACAAATGGAATCTTTATATTTTTTTTCATTTCATGTTGTAATGTAAAAATTATAAATGTATTTTGTTTTCCAATTCTACTAAAATATTAGGCCCATCAATATCTGATTCCTTGTAATCTTACACTGCAATAAAGTAAGACCCCAGATCCCAGATTCTGGGTTCGGGGTCTTTACAGGTGCAGTCACAGCTTGGATATACAATTGTAGGATATCAACATAGATCACTTTGTGTTCTGTATATCATTATAAAATACCAATACACCTTAGTTGAAGATAGTTTCCCAAATCTAAAATATGATTCTCATAAACATAAATAGAAAATGACACTTATAATTTTAAACAACATAAAACCCAATCAAGATAATAAATTACTGATTTTGAAATTAATGATTAGGGAAATATGTTAGAAAATGGGAGGAATTATTAGGATTACCTCTACCACCAGTATGAACATGTTTATTCGAGAATCGTATTCTAAACCATTTTAATAAACATAATTGAGGCTTAACCTAAAACTCTTGAACATTTTAAAAAATTAAGTAAAATGAATATAGGATCTAGAATCATATACCCAATCTTAGACTCCCATTATGGAACTCCCAAGTTAATCATCCAAAATAATACGCAATAAATGTTTTTGTTAAAATATAGTAATTATTTTGTTCCCAAATGAATTAAGAATAAATTGATAGTTTATATTGAATATAGTAAATTAAACCATGTAACATAGAAATAAAAATTCACCATTACCTCTATAGACCATGTTATATAGAGACTGTTGCATTAGGGACACAAACATTTCATTAATGTATTTTCAATATTTTTTCAGGTTCCATTATCATAAAATGAACATCACTACTCTAAATTCATGTATAGATTGCATATGTAATCTTATCAAATGATTCCCTTATTTCTTCTAAATTCCATAATTAACATTCAATGTTTCATGGTGATTATATCTTGAGATGTTATTAATATATATTTAGAGGTAATATAAGAAATTTTTACTATCTATAAAACATGTTATTAACAATTCCTGAGATTATAGAAAATGTTGTATAAGAAAATTCATTTCAAAGATAATATTTTGAAATTTTGAAAACTAATATTACATAATGAAAAAAATTGTCAATGTTATTTATGAGCATAGGATATAAGTGAAAAAGATAAAAGTGATGTGACGTATATCTTACCTCACCTACCCATAATGTGACATGTTTTGTCATGATTAGGCCATGTAGGGTTTTATAAAAGGTTTATTAGAGACATGGAGAAAATTCTTTTCCATTTAATTAAATTTATATAAAATGAAACTCATGTTGTTTTTATTGATTCATGAATGAATTATTTCTTCAAGATCAAAAAATCATGATAAAATACACCATAATCTCTCCACCAGACTAGATTTTCTTCATTGAGATATTGTGTGATTACTTCATAAAGGCTATAGGATCTCTGCTATCCAATAAAATAAAATTTTAATAAATATTATATCCAAAACATCCTAGAAAACAAATAAATTCCATAAAAATTAAATAAGAAAATAAAAAAATATCAATTTTTATGGCTTTAGGTAAATTATGGCCTTAGATGTTATGAAGTAAAAAAATAATTACATTAATCATGCAACTCTAATATATCTTATCAATGAGGATTATGAAAATACAATGCACTTAAGGTGAATATTGTTGGTAAAATATTATGAATTTGAAATCATGGATGAAAGGGGTTGCAGAAATCGGGATTTAGACCACCTGAATAGATTAACTCTAAATGTCAAGGTAGGACAACCAACTATGATTAATATTTATGAATCCATCCCTGGTGAGAAATTATATAATTCCATCCATGTATAATGATCTGGTCAATTTTCCTATCACATAAATTTTACCCCTGCTTTTCTAGGATTTATACATATATATTAAAATATGACTCAATGTATTGTATCATGGAATATCCATATTTATAGATTATTTGTAATGAAAAAATATTTAAAAGATGCATCCTTGGGGAATAAATTAAATATGTGCATTTATTTTTTCCCACAGACTCATGTGTGTTGTATTTAGACCATTGAAAACTAATTTTACAGTGTTAAAAATGATTTATTTCAGCCATCAGTTTTAAATGATTTGCATATCTCTTGTAAATCATGACTAAAAAACGAAAATACTTGTATAATTTCTAATGGTCATGAAATTCCCACAAAAAAACTATTATTTTCTTTGTGAAATCACTAATTTATAGGGATTATAATTTTAGGGATAATTTTATATTCTCAATTGGGTTCTCCTATATCATATTATTATTGGATTACAAATTTTTGTTATTAAAAGGAAAAAAATTGGAAATATGTGCTTACATTTTCATTGACATTTCAAATTCAACTTTATTAAATTTTGAATCACATAAGAAAAAATTATATAACATGTCTTTAATACCTTCAACAAGAACTTCGAGTCCCTGATGAAGATTTATTATCTTTATCCCAATAGCTCAACTAAAAACTACCCATAGAAAAATTGTTAACCAGAGGTAACCAATAGAGAGATAAAAAGGAATTTAAAGAGTAAATTAAAGCATGCCTAAAAATAATATAGTAGTAATATAGAAGATTCATTATGATAATTTATAACATAATAAAAACCCTTTTATGCATTTCCCCCTACATATTTTTTGTGTAATACACTATCAAGTTCCAATTGAGTTTTAGTACAAGACTTACTAGAAGATTGAGAGGGTGGATCTAGAATTCAGAAATTCTAAGGAATAGAGGATATTGCAGAATAGGAAATTGGATGTACTTATAATGGAATATTATGAGAATATACTATTTTATGTGGAGTTTACTAAATACACTGATGAAAAGACCACCCATAATATAAGAATTTAGATAAGATAAAAAGTGTAACTATTCTCCTCAATGAGGAAACTTGTTCTATATAATGTTTATTCAATGTGGACTGGTCTATATATAGTGACCAATAATTATATATATTCTACAATTAAAGAACCAATAGAGGAGTATAAAAATATCACTATATCCATTGAATAAGGACCTTTCATTTCACAAATTGTCCCCCAGGGCCCATACCGTGACTACCCCAAGCCCACCTTCCATAGGGCATGGGCTGGAGACTTCCATCGAAAGGCATATCCCTTAAAACCTGGAGGCATTTCCTTTATATCCTATAAATACATGCAGGCAATCACACAGCAAGATATGAACCCAAGTAAACTGTATAGAAAAAAGAGTGATGAAAGTAAGAGGGGACGGAATACAAGCCCAACAGTAAAGGTATAAGTACAACTAAAATACAATACAATTGAAGAAAGAGAAAGACAGCTACAGGGTCATCTTATAAGGTTCCTACATAAAGGGTAGGTACAAATCTCCTCCTCAACACTCCACGTTCGCTCGTCTCCTCTACATACTGACATGTCGTATGGTCCACCTCTGGGGACCGTCAAGCCCTCGTACCTTCGTCCTCAGTCAGCGTTGTCTGTTGTGTGCACCAATCAAAACAAGGTGAGGGAATAGCCCGTGAAGGGTTGAGTATAACGATGCTCAGTAGGGACCCCAAGACCCTCACAGTCTCACAAAATCCACCAAGAATAAACCACATAGCATGAAATCACCTGACAACCCTAATTAGGTATATGCCCATACATATACCTATGTTATCAAGTATTCCCATCTCAATCATGAGGAAACACAGAGTCCAACTCAAAAGACCAAGATCAACTGTTCCACAAAGCAAGGAGTTCCATGAAGGTAAGTACCACACATGTACGCCACACAAAAGAATAAAACCAAGGTATTACCACAAAGGAAAGTACCAAACAGGTACAGACTCAGCTCACTCCAGGTATATCTTAAGTATGGTAGTTATGTTTATTAAGTGTAATTTCTGAATCATATTACTCTTTTAATAGGTAGACCCACGAAGGGTCATAAATCATCATCAGACCCACAGAGGATCGTAGTACATCGTCAGACCCACAGAGGATCATAGTACATCGTTAGTACATCTTCAGACCCACAAAAGATCCTGGTACATTGTCAGTACGTCATCATACCCACATAGGATCCTAGTACATCATCAGTACATCGTCAGACCCACACAAGATCCCAGTACATCGTAAGTACATCGTCATACCCCCCCAGGATCTTAGTTCATCGTCAGTACGTCGTCAGATGCACACAGGATCCTAGTACATAGTCAGTACATCGTCAGACCCACAGATGATCGTAGAACATCGTCAGTACCTCATCAAACCCAAACAAGATCCTAGTACATCATCAATACGTCTTCAGACCCACACAGGATCTTAGTACATCGTTAGAGCCAGCTACAGGATTCCCGCACTAAGCTTTCTCTTCTCAGAGAGGGTCTAATTCTCAAGCCACTAGTTGAAACTCTAACTTCCACAAAGTCCCCCGAAGAATTATCCCAAAGGACCACCATGTCATAGGGGTCTCACTGCAATATACGGTGTGTCAAACAGATGCTCGGTCTGTAAGTTATTACCCTTTTAGTCCCAAAGGCCCTGTTGTATTCATTCTCGATCCAAACCAATCATTCCCTAACTAGATCCAAATAATTATTGGGGTATAGAAGAGGGACCATCTCTCTCCAAGGTTACCATCGCCGTAGACGGTTCATCAAACGGACACTTATTGACAATGTTATGGCCAAAAGAACGGAAATGGGTCAAAGTTGGTCCATGTTCGGTCCGACCAGGTCAGATTGACCCGGCCTGGGCCAACCTGACCCAGTTCAGGTCGACTCGGCCTACTAGGTCCAGCCCGTCTCGTGCTAGGTGGCCGAGCCTGGTGGCGGGGTGTCAATGGGGCGGCGCGGTGGTCCACAGGGCGGCGCGACGGTCGTGGTGAGGCGCGGGGGTTGCAGGGCCATGCAGGGGCGGTGGTGCGACATGGGGGTCGCGGGGCAGTGCGGGGGCCGCAGGGCAGGCACAGGGTGTAGGGCGGAGAGGGGGCCGCAGGGCGGTGAGGGGCCTCAGGGCTCCGCACGGGCCGCGGGGTGGTGCATGGGAGGCGGGGCGGCGCATGGGCGGCGGGGCGGCACGGGGGTCCCATTGCGCCTCGTGGGCGACCGGGCGGCGCTGGGCCGCGGGGCACCGTGCGGGCCGTTGGGGATGGCGCAGCCCGCATGGCGCCGCACGGGCCGCTGGGCGGAGGTCCTCCGCACTTGGATGGAGGGCCAGCCATCCTCTCCACGCAGTGCGGTTGTGCGCCGCGCCTTTGCCGGTGGCCGACTCAGCCGTTCGTCCTCCATTCATCGTCACGGAACAAGCCACGGTTCTCTTCCATTGTGCAGCGTGTTTACACTGACACCTTTTCGTGACCGGCCATGGTGTCATCCGCCATTATCGTTCCCCATTAGGGTTGGTTTCTATCCTCCTCCATCGCAATGAACACAACAATTAATCACAGGAATTGCGGAGAGGTCGGGCCATGTTTTTTTTCCCGCACTCTCCACATTAGAGCGGTAGAGTGCGGCTATAATTTCTTCTTGATTTATGAATAATTGTCAAGAACTAGTAAGGGGGAAAATTCAAATAACCACCCTACCTATAAGGTTCGTTGATGTTGGCGTGAGAAAGAATTCGAAGATGTCGACGTTCGTTGCACCTGCCACACCCCTCCGATCCCGGGCTCATCCATTGGTTCTCCAGATACTCGTTCTTCAATGGAGGTTGTTCTTCATTGGAGAAATGTTCTCTTATATCTCCCATTATCCATCACCAACAAAATCCTCTCAAAAGAAAGAGGTTCCAATATAATTTAAATAAGGTACATTAATTATGTTGGCACGTTGGCATAATTAAATGGCTCAATTAATTGACTCAATTAAATGAAAAGTATTGGCATAATTAAATTTGTAGGGAGTCCATGGGTTAACACCTCGTTAATGAGGGAGTTCAAGGGGTATCTTCCATTAAGAGGGTTTGAGTGGTCCCCACCACTTTAATTTCAAAATGGGGTTTTATGATCGGTGGTCCCCAACTCCATAACAAACTTGTGGGAGGTTTTAGTTCAGGTGCTCCCCACCTTTATAACATTCACATGGGAGGATTCAACAAAAAAATTGTTAAACATTTTTATTTTATTTTATTCTTTCACGAAAGACACAAAAACTAACTTTCACCCTCGGCCAACTGTCGTCGAGGTGAAAGTCTCCTTAATCGAATACCGGTGTTGCGAGTTCAAAAGTGTCCTCAAATTTCAATTCTAAGCACTGGTTCAAAAGATACAAATACCTGCTCCCATGTTTACTGAACATACCTAAAAAAAGTTCAGAAATTCATTTCGGGCACAGCGGGCCTCAGAATCACGTGCCATCAATTTGCGTGGCCTTATAAAATTCCCATATAATATAAAACAATTACCTAGAATTTCTCGGTCATTACATTCTCCCCACCATAGGGTTTTGCGTCCCCAAAAGCCGTAACCCTAAACTAGGAAAAAAATTGGGGGTATTGAGCACGTATCTGTGCCCCCCACTCCCATGTTCTCTCCTGGAGGTCCCGTGCATCCTGTGAACATGCACCAGAGGTATCGACCACCCTGGAAGGAACCACTCATGTTGATCCTCATTCTCTACTGGAACCTCCGTAAACATCACCCCATCATCGACATCTATCTCATCATGGTCGATGATGTGAGAAAGGTCAGGCACGTATCTCCTCAGTTGGGAAACAAGGAAGGCATTGTGCACTTGGTGAATCTGAGGGGGATGTTCTATGTAGTATTCCACCTCACCAACACTACTAAGGACCTGCAAGGGTCCAATAAACCTCAGAGATAACTCTCCGCCTCTACCAAATCTCTATAAACCTCGTTAAGGTGAGACTCGTAAAAAAACACGGTCTCCATCCTCGATCTCTAGAGGTATTCATCTCTTATTGGCATAAGAATTCTGAAGGCGTTGTGCAGTCTTTATCCTCTCCTAGATGATCTGCACTTTCTCCGTGGTAGCTCGTACCATCTCTAGTCCCATGTGTGTTGACTCCCCTAGGTCAGTCCAGCACAAAGGTGATCTGCAAGGTCGTCCATACAACACCATAAAAGGTGCCATCCCAATGCTGGAGTGATATTTGTTTTTGTACGAAAATTCCACCAAGGTAAAGTGATCCTCTCAGCTGCAACCAAAGTCGAGGATGCAAGAACACAACATGTCCTCGAGTGTTTGAATGGTCCACTCATTCTGGCCATCCGTCTGAGAATGGAAGGCGGTTCTCAAATGAAGTTGTGTCCCAAAAGCCTCTTGCAACCCCTTCCATAGCCAAGAATTAAAAATTGAATCACGATAAAAGAAAACTGACGAGGGTACTCCATGTAGCTGCACAATATTTTTCGCATAGAGACTTACCAAGCTCTCTACTGAACCCTGCTCTATGATCGGTAGGAAGTGGGCCAACATGGTGAGTCGGTCGACGATCACCCATATAGAATCATGACCCCTGGATGTACGTGGAAGTCATTTCACAAAGTCCATGGATATCATATCCCACTTCCACATTGTGACCTCTAAAAGATGAACCAAGCCTTTGGGTACCTGATTCTCCGCCTTCACTTGCTGACATGTGAGTCACTGAGAGATAAACTCTGCTACTGCTTTCTTCATTCACGTCCAAGAGTGATGTTGCCAGAGGTCTGGGTACATCTTTTCCACTCTTGGATGTACCACTAGAGGGTTCGTATGGAACTCCCTCAAATCTTCCTCGTGTATCACCACTGGTAACATATAACATCCTTTGAAGAAGAGGATATGCTCCCGAACATCAGAAAATCCATAAGGTTCTTGTCCTTTGGATATCTGAGCACATCGGTCCTCACAGTCAGGGTTCCCACGTTGTGTCTCCATGACTCGCTGAAGATGTGGGGGAGTGATTGTATGAGACTGAAGATAAGATGCTCCATCTCGACCCATGTAGGATATCCGTAAAGTGGATAGCTACTCTATCTCCCCACTCAGCAGCTGCAGGCCAGACCTCCTGCTGAGTGCATCTGCTACCTCATTCCCCTCCCAATAGTATAGACTATCTCAAAGTCATAGTCTTGGAGGAACTCTAGCCACTCTCGTTAGGAACTGAAAACTAGAAACTCCTACTGCCACGAGGATAAGGTTTTCCAACTCAAGAGTGATTGTTTGCACCCTCATGTGCATGTGTTTAACCTATGCTTCCAGGAATTCATTTTTTTCCGAGTACAAAAAACCTCATCCCAACATTGTAGACAAACCACAACCTTTTTTCCTAATATAGTCAATCTGAGTATGAATTGTGGATGTCCAGTCATACCCAAACTAACATTGTAAGGCCTCGATGCTTCCACTAAGAGGTTCCAATCTAAACTCTCACCACAAGGGTCAGATCACACTATTAGCGTGAGTGTGATTATCGAATCTCTTCTGAAATGTATCTCCAGAATTGAGGGTCATGTTAATGGTTTAACTGGAAACTCTATTTCTTAGACAAGATTTGTGGAAGGAAGGAATGATTGGTACCTATGCTTATTGATACGACATCTTGTAGTATACATATACTGTACCTCGAATCATTCCTAGAGCCCTTGGGTCGCACTCCTTGACCGCTTGCAGCTACCCTCTTCCCTTATCCTCTAGATCCCTGACCCTGGAGGGGACCACAATGGAGGGTGGTCGTAATATGTTGAAAAGTACACCACCTCATGCTACTCCCCTAGATCTGCATCCACGTCTGCATCCCTATAGATTCATCTATCCATAAGAATTCTTCTTCCCGAAACATTTTTTACATGCACAAGTCTCTATGACTAGCACCAATTTCCTTTTTCCCACTACTATAATTCACTGGTTCCATCCGCTCATCCAAAGAACATTCAACCACAATGGTACTCTCTCGCACACCAACATATGTAGGAATGCAAAGAGGAATAGTGATGGCTCAGATGTCCTTAAACATACTGCACTCGAAAGTCCTAGCCCCAAAGCACTGATTATATCGTATTTATCAAGTACTTGGAATGATTGGTACACTTTGATGAATAATCAACAACTGACATGTCATCCTACCAAGCTGTAGAAGCTCTAGAGAACTCTCAGCCACCTCATCAAGATAGTCCTCAGCCGCCTATGAGTCAGGATCACCTTAGAGTCTGAGGGGTATCTGATGGTGAATCATGTGTAAGACACTAAGCCTATATGTGTCTTCTACCGGTACCGCCTGTTGTAACTGCTGACCAACGACCAGTGATATAGCTAACACACTACCCGAAGGTACCATCTCGGGTAAACATCCATGTACCGAAGCCTCATCACTATGCACAACATCATCATGGTCACTCACTGAAAAAATCTCGTAGCTAAGATCAACATCTGCTCTACTGGTGTCTCAACTAGGTGGAAAACTCTAGCAACCACCTCTAGCCAGCCCTCAGCTGTGTGGGAAACTGTCTCGCCTCGAAACATATGAGGCCTATGCTTCTGGAACATGTGAAATGCTCTTAGTCGGCATGCATCATCCTCTAGTGTGGCTGGGGGTATCTTATACCCAATGGGTGGTGGTGCTGTTGGTACACCACCTGAAGGTGCCAATATAGTAAGAGGGACCTACACCGAAGCCTCGTCACTCGGTGGGTCGTCATCGTGTACTCTCTTTCGAATCCTAGATGGCTTTCTACACAATGGCATCCTAGTAAGTAACAGGTGTTCCATGGTCATTTAGCTGTACCTGGTGAGATGACTCAAGATAAAACAAGAATACTTTTCAAAAAACACACACAATCCGGGTTTTCATGCACTAAGTTAGAAATCAGAAGTCAGGGTCCTGATATATAGATACGTCGTCCACCGCCCCAACACTGGATTCCCTGAACTGATACCCACACTCACTACACTTAACACTATTAACATTAAAAATATAAAAGTAATATGTTATACTGTAGAACTATCTCCTCTGATACCAATTTGTCAGGACCCGTCCCCCGGGGCTCATTCCATGACTACCCCAAGCCCGCCTTCCATAGGTCATGGGCTGGCAACTAGCACCGAAAGGCATATCCCCTAAAACTAGTAAGGCATTGCCTTTATATCCTATAAACACATGCAACCTTACACACAGCAAGTGACGAATCCAAGTAAACTGTATAGCAAAAAAAGGACTGAAGGTAAGAGGGGCTGGAATACAAGCCCAATAGTAAAGGTACAAGTACAACTGAGATACAATACAACTGATGAAAGAGAAATACATCTATTGGGTCATCCTCTGAGGTTCCTACCTAAAAGGTAGTTACATATCGCCTCCTCAGCATTCCATGAAATCCCATCTCCTCTACATACCAACATGCCATATGGTCCACCTCTAGACACCATCCAGTCCTGGTACCCTTGTCCTTAGTCAGTGTTGTCTGTCGTCTGCACCAAACACAACAAGGTACGGGCATAGTCCATGCAGGGGTGAGTATAAAGATACTCAGTAGAGACCCTGAGACCCACAATGTCTCACAAAATCCACCATGGATAAACTAAAGAGCATGAAATCAACTGACAACCCTACTTAGGTATATGCCCATACATATACCTAATTTATGAAGCATGCCCATATCTATTATGAGGAAACATAGAGTCCAACTCAAAATCCCAATCTCAACTTTTCCACAAAGAAAAGAGTACCATGAAGGTAAGTCCCACATCGTTACGCCACATAGAAGAATACCACCAAGGTATTACCACACAGGTACGGATGTAGATCACTCCTGGTATATCTTAGGTACAGTAGTAAAGATGATTAGGTGTAACTACTGAATCATCTTACTCTGTAAATAGTCAGACCCAAGTAGGATCCTAAATCAACATCATCCTCACAGAGGATCATAGTACATCATCAGACCCATACAGGATTCTAGTAGCTCGTCAGACCACACAGGATCCTAGTACATCGTCAGACCCACACAGGATCCTAGTAAATTATAGGTATATCTTCTGACCCAAAAAGGATCCTATTACATCATCAGTACATCGTCATACCCACACTGGATCCTAGTACATCATCAGTACATCGTCAGACCTACAAATTATCCTATTACATCGTCAGTACGATGTCAGACCCACACATGATCCTAGTACATCATCAGTACGTCATCAGACCCACATAGCAGCCTAGTACATCCTCAGTACGTCATCATACCCACATAGGATCCTAGTACATCATCATTACGTCATCATACACACACAGAATCCTAGTACAACGTCATACCCACATAGGATCCAAGTACATCGTCATAGCCAACTACAAGATTCTCGCACTAAGCTTTCTCGTCCCTGAGAGGGTCTGCTCCTCAAACCACTGGTCGTTAATACAACTGCAATGAAGTCCCACTATGAAGTATCCCAACGTACTTCCATGCCATAGGGGTCTCAATGCAATAGATGGTACATCAAACAGACGCACATTCTCTAAGTTATTAGCTTTTTAGTCCCGAGGGCCTGGTTGGATTCGTGCTCGATCCAACCTGACCGTTCCCCAAAATTATCCAAATATTCAGTGGACATATTTCTCTCTTAAGGATCTCTACATAGTCCCTGTTATAGTAATTATTTTCCATTATATAGTTGGGACAATAAATTTCCAAAACATCCATAGATTCAATATATTCCCCTAAATTCATTGAGATTAATGCACCACTACCTTCATCTAAAATTCAATCATGTTACATTAAGGATTGAGGCATACATGGAACATAGGGGATGTAACATTAACTCTATTACCATAAATATTTTGGAATCATGGTATTTTCCATAACACTACTAAAAATTTTACATCTAACCTTTCTAAAAAAATAAATTTTTTAGTGCTATAAAAGTGATGATAATGTATGTGATGTTATAGGGACAACATTAAAAACCCTCCCAAAAAGTGCAGATTAAGCCTCCCTTTAACAGCACTAAAAAAAGATAATGCCAACCTCGATGATAAAGGAGATATATTTTTTGGCCACATCCCAAATTTTAATCAATGCTCCCCCCTTTATCAGTGATCCCCCACCCATTTATCATCACAATAAATAATTTCACCCTCTCACATGCACCCCTACCTCGAGTGAGTTTCGGACATGAGACCTCTTGCTTATACACTAGCTCCTTTCCCACTCCCCAATATTATTTTGTTTTTCATTTTATGTTATGTGTGTATATGTATATAATTATATTTTTATTGTTGAGACCCAAAGCCTAATGTACATGGTCATTATATTACTTTTGCGGAATACTTAGTACATAACAAAAACACACACACAAGGACCGTAATAGTTTAGTGTCTTTGGAAACTCGGAACGTAATCTTCTAATCGTGGTGAAAGATCTTCAATATCTCCCATAAAGATCTTCCCTTTTTTTACCTAAAACCATTCTTTATATTCTGGGGAAAAGAAAACATAAAAGGGTGAGCTCAAATGCTCAGTAAGGGTAAACAAAAGAAAATCAATCACATCATATTCATAAGAACATAACTTTTGGAAATCTTAACCTGCAAAAGAGATCATAATTTCATAACATGGGATAAATCATAGTAGTGAAATGAAATCCCAATAAGCATAACTTAAAACATGAAACTTTGTGGAATACACACATAATCATAGAGAATCATTTCTTGTTAGTCAAGACTCATTTCCAAGACTATCTTAGTGGACAAAGTCCCTTTCTGAATCTAGTAACCCTCGTTTCAGTCATGTTTCACTGAACCGGTATAACCTACCATTCCAGCCATGTCTATCTCATGAGATATAAAATCATTACCCAATGCATTGGAGGGAGATATAGGTCCCACCCATCTTATAATGAATCCTTTCTTATGTGTGCCACATCATCACAAATCATACATCATCGCATAACACATGTAACAAAAATGGGATTCTTGAAACATCATGACATCATAAAACAAATAATATAAGGTAAATGAGTACATAAAAATAATTCCCTCAAAACATAATCAAATCAATGTAATAATAGGAATAAAAATAGAACCCTTTATTATCTTAGATGGAAAATAATTTTGATAAAATACTTGAACTTCATTCTTGAGGAAAATATCCTTTCTGCTTCAAAAATACTTTTCCTTTCTTAACATGTCGTACAATTATAAACTAAAAGAAGTTGATTAAAAATAAACTTGAAAACTTGTAAAGGAAACTTCTTGGAAATAATTTTTTAGAAATCCATTCATGCCGTATAAGTTAAAAAAAACATTCTTCGTACTTTTGTCGGAAAAGTCAAAAAGTACCTCGTACGAAAAACGACAAAAGATTCCTTTCATACATATTACTAAAAACTCACCGAAGGGTAAAAATGGATTTAAACAATTATAGGTGGATGGAAATAATATTACATATTGATGAAACATGGATGTGGATGATTAAATGCACCCCAGTAAATACTTACGAATAAACAATCTCGGATAAAAATGAGATTGTGATATTTCCATTACCTTAGGTCTGACTTGCTTTGTGAGTGTCTGAACCTACTGTATATGATTTAAATCATGTTATTGACTTATTCCAGAATCATATTCATTGTTATTATATCATATATGGTCCACTTATGACTTTATATTACCCGTTCTTTTGTAAATTCATGTTAAAGTAGCGTTTTGGGTAAAATCGTCTCATTTGTCGTTCGTGTTTTTAACTTGTAATTATTCATATGATTACTTAGATCATGATTACTTAATTCCAGAATATAAAACATGATTTACATATATATATTCATAATACACATATATAATAAATCGGTAAATGGAAATAAATACACCGTTCATGGAGACGGTAGTCCGTACGTACGCATGAACGCTGTTTTCGTTTCCTTATTGAATTGAATGGAATTAAGTAGATGACATACATAGAAATAATTCCAGTATCATTATTAGGTCATATATTGCATTATTACTTATTATATATACTTTATAATCATTCATGAATGGTTAATCATTGAGAATGAATCTCATCGCGTCGTGGAGACGGTAGTCCGTACGTACCCACGAGCGATGATATCGTTCCCATGGTCGTGGAATTGTGTTGAAGTGTATGTATACTATTTAAGTATCAATATCACTTTATAATAATCATATATAGTTACTCATTACACCTTTATACCCATCCAATTAATGTGGTGGCGGAAAATAGATTACACCACGGCGTGGAGACGGTATTCCGTACGTACGCACGCGCGGTGATTTCCTTTTTCCGTTGGATGGATAGAAGGTTAATTAGAGTTTTTCCATATTTATAATAACATATCAGTATATAAGAAATACTGATGTTATTACTTTATCATGAAACAACTAAAGAAGAATAAGTTGAAGAAAAAAGAAATTGAAAAGATCGGTAATTGATATTACCTCTTCTTTGAAACGCCTCTTTGAATCCTCCACTTAGGGAACAAAAGTTGGTCTTTGAAGAAGACCAGTACCTCTAGGATTATTATAGGGAACTGGAGAGGAGAAAATGGAAGGGTTTGGCCGAGCTTGAGTGCTCAAATTGGTCTGAGGAGGAGGGGGAGGAGGTGTCCTTTTATAAGGGAGGAGAGGGGCACCTTAGGAATATCTCAAAATATTATTTTATATTAAAGTCAAAATCGGTTTATAATGGTTCCAAAGGGTCTTATTTCGAATCTAAAGTGGGGATGGGTCGAAATCCTATCATCCAATAGGATTTAGACAAGTTTAGGGTATTATTTTAACCTTATCAATTAGATTTAACTCTAAGTTAAATAATTTAACTTTTACCATGTCTTTTTGTTTTCTTTCACTATATGGTGAATACACTTACTATAACATGCCAAACGAACCCCAAATTGTTTATTATTAATATATATATCCTTATCTAAGTCATGTTGCCGATCCTTATATTTTTAGGAATAAAATAACAATTAATAATATAATATTTCATTTAAAAACTATTTTGTGTCAATTTTGACACTATTTGATATATGATTTTTGTGAAAGTCATAACAGAATTATATGTTCGAACCAAGTTGATTACATCAACACTAATATATCATAGTAACCTAGAAAATTAGTTTAATGCATAAAAAGGCTCAAATTACATTTATTTTGGTGTTTATAACATCAATTATGTCAATATTTCATTAATAAGATAATTACTGCATCATCTTTGTGTCATAAATAAATTAAATTATTTGATGTCTAAAAATTACAAATAAAATACCATCATGTAGGAAATAGTTTTAGCTTTCTAATGAATATTTACAATCGAATTTATCTTATGTACAACCCTATATTAAATTTTGTTTAGTAAATATACTTTGATTTTAACTCTTTTAACTCTTCTTTGAATTAAATAATAATAAATGTCCTAATCTAATCCAAGTGGGCCTAAATGATAATATTTTACACTTAAGGTTATTTTTGGTCGAGATACACTTGTCCAATAGAATTAGGACATGTGTTAGGGTAATATCAATATCATTCTTACCCTTAATTACCCTATTTACTTTTAACCGTGGTAAATAAAAGTAAAAAGTTACTATTCACCAAAAATTATTTTCATCTCATTGAACCACATTTTACTTACAAACATCAACCATGTCTCTCGGATTTTTGAAATTACATTCACAAAAGCGGTAAAATTATGTTTTATGAAAAATTCAGTTTTTAACTACCACTTAGTAGTTTCACTATTCATCAAAAATTGATGTTTTTCAGAAAAATGCCAAAATTTCATCCTAAGCTATATTTCATATTCCGAATTCAAAAATGAAGTCTATTTTACCAAATTCATAACATATAAGTTGCATTAATTAATTTTATAATTAAATCCAACTGTTAAAACAAATAGCGTGTTTTTAAGAAACAATATCTATCAAAAGATTGACACTTGATTATGTCTGGTTTAAATGTGAAATTACATTCAATGACCAACATTGTATTAAATTGTAAAAATATATTCTAAATATACTTTAAAACCACTCAAATTAATAATTTATCGCTATTAATTATTTTGATTAAAAAAATTGTTTTTAATTATAATTTAGTAATTTTCACTATTCATCAGAATATGAAAGTTATCCGAAAAGTACCAAAATTTCACCTTAGGCTAAATTCGATACTCCGAATCCAAAAATGAAGTCCATTTTGAGAGCTAAAATTTCTAAAATTTAAAAAGTGGTTATTACTATTCATAACGGCTAGTTTTAATAATATTTTAATAGCATGTCGTTGTTTCGTGAAACTGAGTATTGCGTACTACACACGCTATCGAAGAAGGTTGCGATTGCGTGTAATGCAAGGAAAGTCAAAGATGCGTGTTGTGCAAGCTCCTTTTGGTGTAGCGTACAACACAAGACATTAATAAAATTAAAAAGAATATTTTTCATAAAATCTTGGGCTGTTACATTCTACCCCCCTTAAAATGAATTTCGCCCTCGAAATTCGTCGGGGTTATAAATGGTTTACTATTCGAATGTTTATTTAATAGAAACCCACATCGTAAAAAGGAATATCAAAACCAATCTTTAAAAACAAAAGTATGAAACGTAACGGTTACCCAAATAAACTAATCACTGGGTTTCCACATAGGTGAAAATATGGATATGGAAGAGAAGTCTAACCATCATGTTCTGATGGAGAGTGGTAGAGAACATGGCTATGGAAAAGCCAGTAATCACAAAGCCATAAATTTGTGACGATGTAAGGTACCATCTGATTCATCAGATATAAGATCACTAGGACAACATTTTTTGTTTTCAAGATCGTTTCCCTAAAGTTAAATAATTTGAATTAGAATAAATACTTACTTTATGTTGGTACAACCTCGCTGTTGTTCGTGTCTTTAACAATTTCCACTTCATCTCTTAAATAAATGAAGTTGAATTTGTTATTCGTGATGTGTTAGCAGATCATGTGATAGAATGACGGGTCATTCCATCTATCTCAAACAAAAGGTTACCAAAAATTATATACATAAGTCGATCTACAGTGAGATTAATCATATATGGTTCCTAAAATGGACTTATACTTCATATATCATACTGCTTAATATAATAAAACTAGTTTCTACTAAACAGGGACTTCCTGTAGGCCAGTGGTAGGCGATAAAGGCCAGTCGCACTTCGATTGTGGGTTCGATTTCCACAGCCTTGTCCGACGCGATGGGCTGTCGCCCGTCCTGCAGGTTGTCCTTTTTCTAAAACTATATCATCCCATTAATAATATTGAGAAAACTTCTATCCTTAAACAATACTAACTTATGTCCAACATAATCCATTCCAATCTTTAGGCTTATCCATAATACTGCAGTCCACTCCCATATATCATAAGATATGTTTTTTTTTGTCACATTCCAAACATTCAAAGTCCTTAATCATGTATTCTCTTGAATACCTTAGTGAAAACATGAATACAGTTAAAATTTAACACTTTCCACATACCAAAATCCTCAAAATTCTATATACTCAAACCATGATATCACTTAGTCCTTATATCAATCATGAGCTCATGAATACTGTTAAACATTTCATTTTCTCATTTTCCCTTCATTATGCGCATATCATCTTATTTCCAAAAATATCTCAATCACTTTGAATATCACATTAGACCAATACATAAATATTCCAATACACCATAAAAGTACCTCAACAACATTATTCCTGAATACCAATACATAAACACTTCAGTCCATCAACTTCAATGATTGTCCTGGAAGAAGTCCTTCCTTGATTTAGAAGTAACTTTTTAGGTCAGGGAATTGAGTTGGGTAATGCCCATGTTCTCCACAAATAAGACATTGAACTCCATAACAGTCTGTCACTCTATGACCCTTTTCTCCACACAGATAACAACGGTCCCTCCATTTGAGGTATTCCTCAAGGTTCTTCTTCCCTTCTTTAGAAATATCAATATTCCTTTCTTTATGCTCCTCAACATGCGAACATGCATAATAGTTTATCTTCTTCTTCTTTGATGAATTAGGCATACCACTAAATTTCACCTTGTTAATCATATATCGCGATGACTGATTTGGCATAATCACAATATATTTCTCTCTAGGAATTACACAATTTTTTTAATCATAGTCACCAATTTGTCCATTGGATTCAATGTTAATCGAATTCCTTCTGGTTCCCTCCATTAACTAAACACAAAAACAATCTTGTGAGAGGAAAAAATCATGCTAGGGAAAACAACATAGTAAAGGGGGAGTACCCTTAATATCTAACATCTTAGGTTTAATTCTATGATCGTTATCGTAATTCTAGTACTATAACCTATACGTATACTTATCCTTAGGGACATCCCTAGACATACCTTATAAATATCTCTAGGGATCTCACTAAAGTTCTCGCATCCTAGTTTCCAAAGGTTGACTAAACCTTTCCTCTGATACCAACTGTAGAGACCCGTAGCTTGACGTACATGGTCATTACATTACTTTTGCGGAATACTTAGTACATAACAAAAACACACACACAAGGACCGTAATAGTTTAGTGTCTTTGGAAACTCGGAACGTAATCTTCTAATCGTGGTGAAAGATCTTCAATATCTCCCATAAAGATCTTCCCTTTTTTTTACCTAAAACCATTATTTATATTCTGGGGAAAAGAAAACATAAAAGGGTGATCTCAAATGCTCAGTAAGGGTAAACAAAAGAAAATCAATCACATCATATTCATAAGAACATAACTTTTGGAAATCTTAACCTGCAAAAGAGAGCATAATTTCATAACATGGGATAAATCATAGTAGTGAAATGAAATCCCAATAAGCATAACTTAAAACATGAAACTTTGTGTCATACACACATAATCATAGAGAATCATTTCTTGTTATCAAGACTCATTGCCAAGACTATCTTAGTGGACAAAGTCCCTTTCTGAATCGAGTAACCCTCGTTTCAGTCCTGTTTCACTGAACCGGTATAACCTACCATTCCAGCTATGTCTATCTCATGAGATATAAAATCTTTATCCAATGCATTGGAGGGAGATATAGGTCCCACCCATCTTATAATGAATCCTTTCTTATGTGTGCCACATCATCACAAATCATACATCATTGCATAACACATGTAACAAAAATGGGATTCTTGAAACATCATGACATCATAAAACAAATTATATAAGGTAAATGACTACATAAAAATAATTCCCTCAAAACATAATCAAATAAATGTAATAATAGGAATAAAAACAGAACCCTTTATTATCTTAGATTGAAAATAATTTTGATAAAACACTTGAACTTCATTCTTGAGGAAAATATCCTTTCTGCTTCAAAAATACTTTTCCTTTCTTGACATGTCGTAAAATTATAAACTAAAAGATGTTGATTAAAAATAATCTTGAAAACTTGTAAAGGAAACTTCTTGGAAATAATTTTTTAGAAATCCATTCATGCCGTATAAGTTAAAAAAACATTCTTCGTACTTTTGTCGGAAAAGTCAAAAAGTACCTCGTACGAAAAACGACAAAAGATTCCTTTCGTACATATTACTAAAAACTCACCGAAGGGTAAAAATGGATTTAAACAATTGTAGGTGGATGGAAATAATATTACACATTGATGAAACATGGATGTGGATGATAAAATGCACCCCAGTAAATACTTACAAATAAACAATCTCGGATAAAAATGAGATTGTGATATTTCCATTACCTTAGGTCCGACTTGCTTTGTGAGTGTCCGAACCTATTGTATATGATTTAAATCATGTTATTGACTTATTCCAGAATCCTATTCAATGTTATTATATCATATATGGTCCACTTATTACTTTATATTACCCGTTCTTTTGTAAATTCATGTTAAAGTAGCGTTTTGGGTAAAATCGTCTCATTTGTCGTTCGTGTTTTTAACTTGTAATTATTCATATGATTACATAGATCATGATTACTTAATTCCAGAATATAAAACATGATTTAGATATATATATTCATAATACACATATATAATAAATCAGTAAATGGAAAGAAATACAGCGTTCATGAAGACGGTAGTCCGTACGTACGCATGAACGCTGTTTTCGTTTCCTTATTGAATTGAATGGAACTAAGTAGATGACATACATATAAATAATTCCAGTATCATTATTAGGTCATATATTGCATTATTACTTATTATATATACTTTATAATTATTCATGAATGGTTAATCATTGAGAATGAATCTCATCGCGTCGTGGAGACGGTAGTCCGTACGTACGCACGAGCGATGATATCGTTCCCATGGTCGTGGAATTGTGTTGAAGTGTATGTATACTATTTAATTATCAATATCACTTTATAATAATCATATATAGTTACTCATTACACCTTTATACCCATCCAATTAATGTGGTGGCGGAAAATAGATTACACCATGGCGTGGAGACGGTATTCCGTACGTACAAACGCGCGGTGATTTCCTTTTTACGTAGGATGGATAGAAGGTTAATTAGAGTTTTTTCATATTTATAATAACATATCAGTATATAATAAATACTTATGTTATTACTTTATCATGAAACAACTAAATAAGAATAGGTTGAAGAAGAAAGAAATTGAAAAGATCGGTAATGGATATTACCTCTTCTTTGGAACGCCTCTTTGAGTCCTCCACTTAGGGAACTAAGATTGGTCTTTGAAAAAGACCAGGAACTCTAGGATTATTCTAGGTAAGTGGAGAGGAGAAAATGGCAGGGGTTGGCCGAGAATGAGTGCTCAAATTGGTGTGAGGAGGAGGGGGAGGAGGTGTCCTTTTATAAGGGAGGAGAGGGGCACCTTAGGAATATCTCAAACTATTATTTTATAATAAAGTCAAAATCGGTTTATAATGGTTCCAAAGGGACTTATTTCGAAGCTAAAGTGGGGATGGGTCGAAATACTATCATAAAATATGATTTAGACAAGTTTAGGGTATTATTTTAACCTTATCAATTAGATTTAACTCTAAGTTAAATAATTTAACTTTTACCATGTCTTTTTGTTTTCTTTCACTATATGGTTAATACACTTACTATAACATGCCAAACGAACCCCAAATTGTTTATTATTAATATATATATCATTATCTAAGTCATTTGTCCGAATCTTAGATTTTGAGGAATAAAATACAATTAATAATATAATATTTGATTTAAAAACTATTTTGTGTCAATTTTGACACTATTTGATATATGATTTTTGTGAAAGTCATAACAGAATTATATGTTCGAAACAAGTTGATTAAATCAACACTAATATATCATAGTAACCTATAAAATTAGTGTAATTCATAAAAAGTCTCAAATTACATTTATTTTGGTGTTTACAACATCAATTATGTCAATATTTCATTAATAAGATAATTACTGCATCATCTTTCTGTCATACATAAATTAAATTATTTGATGTATAAAAATTACAAATAAAATACCATCATGTAGGAAATAGTTTTATATTTCTAATGAATATTTACAATCGAATTTATCTTATGTACAACCCTATATTAAAAATGTTTTAGTAAATATACTTTGATTTTAACTCTTTTAACTCTTCTTTGAATTAAATAATAATAAATGTCCTAATCTAATCCAAGTGGGCCTAAATGATAATATTTTACACTTAAGGTTATTTTTGGTCGAGATACACTTGTCCAATAGAATTAGGACATGTGTTAGGGTAATATCAATATCATTCTTACCCATAATTACCCTATTTACTTTTAACCGTGGTAAATAAAAGTAAAAAGTTACTATTCACCAAAAATTATTTTAATATCATTGAACCACATTTTACTTACAAACATCAACCGTGTCTCTCGGATTTTTGAAATTCCATTCACAGAAGCGGTAAAATTAAGTTTTATGAAAAATTCAATTTTTAACTACCACTTAGTAGTTTCACTATTCATCAAAAATTGATGTTTTTCAGAAAAATGCCAAAATTTCATCCTAAGCTATATTTCATATTCCGAATTCAAAAATGAAGTCTATTTTACCAAATTCATAACATAGAAGTTGCATTAATTAATATTATAATTAAATCCCGCTGTTAAAACAAATAGCGTGTTTTTAAGAAACAATATCTATCAAAAGATTGACACTTGATTATGTCTGGTTTAAATGTGAAATTACATTCAATGACCAACATTGTATTAAATTGTAAAAATATATTCTAAATATACTTTAAAACCACTCAAATTAATAATTTATCACTATTAATTATTTCGATTAAAAAAATTGTTTTTAATTATAATTTAGTAATTTTCACTATTCATCAGAATATGAAAGTTATCTGAAAAGTACCAAAATTTCACCCTAGGCTAAATTCGATACTCCGAATCCAAAAATGAAGTCCATTTTGAGAGCTAAAATTTCTAAAATTTAAAAAGTGGTTATTACTATTCATAACGGCTAGTTTTAATAATATTTTAATAGCATGTCGTTGTTTCGTGAAACTGAGTATTGCGTACTACACACGCTATCGAAGAAGGTTGTGATTGCGTGTAATGCAAGGCAAGTCAAAGATGAGTGTTGTGCAAGCTCCTTTTGGTGTAGCGTACAACACAAGACATTAATAAAATTAAAAAGATTATTTTTCATAAAATCTCGGGCTGTTACATTTATCCATATATTTATTTATATATTTATATATATGTTTATATATATATTTATATTTATATTTATATTTATATTAAATACATATATAATTTATTGTGTGTGTGTTTATAAATACATACAAACAAACCTCTATTATTTGCATTTATATATATGTATATTTATATGTATATGTATATGTATAAGTATATGTATATGTATATGTGTGAGTCTATAAATATAATTTTACATGTTTATATTCATTTACATATATTATATGTTAATATTTATGTACATATATTATAATATAAAGATAAATATACATTTATTTGTCAATATAGACACACAAATATATATATATATAATAGAACTTCTCAGGTAATTATAGAATAAGAAATTTTCATATCTATTAATATTTCTAGATTTTATATTAATATTACTTTAAATGGGACACTATGTGAGATACCCGACAAGCAACAATAGGATTCTCCGAAATCTTGTTGCACACAAGACTAAGATATACAGAAAAATTATACATTATTAATATTATTATTTAAAATGGTATATATCACGTAGATGTTGTATTGATGGGAATGAACAAAACATAATATATTATGTTTACTCATGATTATTAAATTAATTTATTTTGTTTTAATAAATTTTTTAGGTTTAAAATAATAATAAATCCAATCTTAAGCATAAAATCTCTAAAATTATTAAAAGGTAGTTTCACCGCCTTTTGATGGAGAATCCATTTTAAATATATTTTTTTGACACCATTATATGTTATATTTTGAAAAATAAACTTATTATTAGGAAGAGGTATATCAAATTTTAGTTTGGGTAAATTTTTTGTTTTTTCTGATAAAATTCATATTTTAATGAATAATGCGATATACTATGTTTCAGTTCAAAACTATTTCTTATCTAAATTATTTCTATTATTATAAGATTATGTTAATTGAATTTTAGGTAAAATTAGATTAATAGTTTTTATCATTTAATACAATTTATGTGATTTTAATCAATTTCAATTTGAAAATATATATTAAAACATTTCAAACAATTGAACGTTTCACTTTAAAAACAAGCTTTTAAGTCTTTTCTGCAGAATTAATTTTAAATCCAATTTTCTGAATTATGTAAATTGAATCAAGAAAAATAGATTCCATATTTGGAATCATAACGTCCAAATTATTTTGTAATGTTGATTTCATTTTTAGGTATAAAAAATTTACCGTGGTAAACAAATTATTTAACCTTAGTAAAAGTATAATTTTTTCAAGTGTTAAAGTTTATTGTTAAAATCATAGCATACATAAAAAACAAAATTTGAATGGTGTTTGAGGTGTGGATCTACCATAAATATAATTTAAAACATTAATTATAATCCAATGCTTTCTAATTCAATTCCACCTCTATATTGTTATCTATTAATGTAAACTAATCCATAAATTAATCACTTGAAACCACCTCTCTTCAAATATAAATATTGCCTCTCTACCACCCATTTTCAAAAGAAAATACATGTAGCTCCTCAAAAATATTTCCAATCCTTTCATCCTCACTCTCCCAAAGTCCATGTTCTAATGGTATAACCCAAAGTCCAAATCTAATGTCCTTAAGGGTATTTCAATGAGGGTATATTCAAGAGGTAATTTTCTCAAAGTGCCTCTCTTAATTTTTTTTTCTTTTTCTACTTTCTCCTCACCTACTTCATCAATAAATTAATGATAACTATATATTAATTTATATACAAGAGTTTTTTTATAATTTAATATCTCATATTCAATTCATATATTACCTCCTCTTATTTAATGAAATGAAATTTTTGTCCAAGTTATACAGACTCATCCCCTCCCTAAATAATGTTTTTTATTATTTTTCCATTAACACCTTTATGTATTGTCATAAAATAATTGTTATGGTATAATTATATTTTGATATTTTTATTATAACTTATTTAGTATTATGTATATTTTATAATGAACATATATTCAGGCTTTCCATATTGTTTTTATACAATAATTTCATTTGGGTACTTGTGGACTATCACCTCATCAAATTGATGTGATTCGTTCACACGTCGCATCAGAAGTATTAAGGATTTTAGTAAAAATATAATATATAAATGAAATATTAATTATACTATAATAATATTATATATATGTATATATATTTATATATATTTCATTTAATTCAACTCTTTCAATACAACTGGAAAAACAAAAATAACATTCATGCTTATGTATGACCTACCGTCTCCATGAACAATGCTTTTAGTTTTTCTTTAATGATTATTATAAATAATATATAATGAATATATAATATATTTATATCATCTTTAATCTTTTTGATATGTTTGACTTATAACTACATGGACATTTTACATCAAAAACAAGTTCATTTTTTACTCAAGTACCAAATATCGACAAACACCCGATATGAACCTAAATAATTATGTAATTTTTATATCCAAGTAAAAAGTGATATAAAATGAATAATAATATTTATAAAGGTTATAAATCCATTATAATGTAACATGTGATTATTATGTATGAATATAAAAATTATATAATAAGATTCACAGTCAAGGTAAGGGGTTTCTCAAACTCAATTTCCATTCCTTGGGTTATACTTCAACTTCGTTGATTTTATTATGATAATATTTATTCTGGAATCACCTTTTATTGAATTATTTTTTATTTAAAAAGCTACTTGTGTGGATATATTTTTGTTACACATTATCTCATAATTGATTAATTCCCACCTCAATAATACAAACCTTGTAAGGATATAATCGTCTCACATTTTACCTCTGTGAGATATATGAATTA
This sequence comes from Viscum album, assembly GCA_963277665.1. Taxonomy (NCBI): domain Eukaryota; kingdom Viridiplantae; phylum Streptophyta; class Magnoliopsida; order Santalales; family Viscaceae; genus Viscum; species Viscum album. The sequence goes on from OY728119.1 coordinate 1,861,283,881, forward strand.
TTCACCACTAATTTCTGTTGTGTGGTTTATATATGATTTACATTGTTATGTAATATCATTTATATCTTTATATTCATTGTATTAAATTTTAAATTCAATTATTATTACTTTTATTGGTCATAAAATTTGACAGATTACAATTGGTAATAAAATTTCATAATCCAATTTCTATTTATTGGGTTAAACATATACATCATGATTATATCATTCTATGATAATGTGAAAAAGTAATTTTAGTTATATTTTATTTTATTTATAATAGTATATATGTATTTATATTTGACACACATAATCAATCTATTTTATTAATAATATGATCTTTGTGAGGGTCTCATTAACTAAAACATCATTTTAAATGTTTTAAATATTTAATGTTCCAAATCATTACCTTTCATTAAGTTTTATAAAAATTGTGTTTATGGATTTATTTGTATGTACATTAATGTTTTGAAATTTTAAATCCTTTAAAATGTTTCAATGTGATATGGGACACTATAATTCAAAATTCTTCTTTTAAAATGTTTTAATTGTGTTTTAAAAACAGATTAATTATTTTAGTAACATGGAACGTTTTATTTAACATATACGTCATGAAATAAATTTCTCACTTTTATATCATTTCAATGTTTTTATTTTTACTTTAACAGTTTAAACTATTATTATCGAATAATGTGTTATCATTTATGAGTGCATGACATTATAAAAAACAAAAACCTGATTTCAAAGTAGAAATGTTATTTTACTATTAAGCTTGTTTTATATGTTATGATTAGGTTATGGTTGTTGGTAATTTCTTATGTATATTGGTGGTTACATGTTAAAAATATGGTGGGTGAGCCCATGAAATATTTCCAATGATTTGGTAATGGGAAGAAGTTTAAAAATAAGGTTTCTCCTAAGTGATTTAGGGAATATACTGTGATGGGTATTCCAAACATAATCATGTAGGTTACTCCTTATAAATTTGTGAAATATATAATGTATTTATGTTATATATTCCACAAGTTACCTTTATGATTTATTAATTCTAATTCATTTTTCCAGAATCTTATGATTTCATTAGGTATGTTAAGGAACTCATATTTTATGGGTGAAAATAATGATTTTGTGAAAATGTTTTCATGAGTTTAAAATATTCAAGGACTATGGATTTCATTCCTTATTTTATGTCCATTACTATGATTTTTGTTCTAATTCCATGTTTATGAAATTTTTCCCATATGATATAAGGATGTGTTTAAGAATGCATGAATTCAATATGAATGTGATTAATATTTTTATCAAGAAAACAAATCATTGTTTAATTTATAATTTTTTTGATTATTAAAAAAATATTTAGTGTGTATACTTGTGTTCATTGTAAATTGTGATATGTTATGTAATAATTATGGCCTAATTCTCTAAATATTTAATTATGAAAAGATCCTTAATGTGAATTCATGAATTAACATAAGATTATATAACGTTTATGGGAGAGACCTTATATTTTGTATCAGAGGAAATATCTAGAAAACTAAAAGGGGTTAGGAGTTTGGGTTAAACATATGCTATGTTTATTTTTATATTAATTTAGTTAAATTATTATTCTATAACTTTTTCATATCAAGGTATGTTGGTTACAAATGGAAGGAGTAGGATCACAAACAAAATTCTTATCCCTCCAAAATGACTTACACTCAATAATTATTTCAAAGTCGTGTTTGGATAATTATGAAAAAAAATTTAATATACAAATATTTTGAAATCAGTTGTATGAGATATCAAACACCTCTTCTGTACATCAATATCATCGTGGATTATGGTTTGTTTTTAATCAAATCCTATTTTCTCATTTTTCACATATTTTCAAAAACATTAAATATTATCAATGAATTTTTAATTATTTTACCTTGTCCCAAGATTATGAATCATATTATGACATTGACAAATATTCTGAATAAGGAAACCCTTTGGCAACCTATTTATATTAGATTTTAAGCTTATTATATTTTAGAACATACATATGGTATACTAAATGGATTATTGATTGAATGTTTCAAGTCAAAATCCGTCCAAATTTTTTATAAAAACCAAAACATACGTGACATTTTGAAATTATATGTCTTCTGAGATTATTTTCCAAAATTATTTTTCTATGAAAACCCATATGACCAAAGTTGTAAGAGGTGTATTTGGATAAGAGAAAAAATAGATTTTTAAGAATCACTAAATCATTGTTGCAATGCATGGACCTCTTATCTTAGTAGAAAAAATGATGATGAAACTAGGTGGACACCATAATCAATGTAAAACATTATTTATTATGGGAATATTTTTTATAAATAATTTGGAGGTGAAATAAATAACATCAGGAATTAATATAATGATTTCATAAGGATTTGGGATGAAAATGGGACATATAAGAAGACCATTAAATTTAAAACATGTCATTGTTATTTTTTGGTTTTATAAAAAGGGACAACATGTAAGATGGGTGACTACCCGTCATGTTCGGGAAGGCCATGAGGATCGAACCCACAACTAAAGGATGACAAGGGTGTCTCGACTACCACCAGACAATGTGATGTTCCTTGTTATTATGACTTTTTCTTTTTAGTTAAACAATTTTATGGAAGAAGAATAAGATGATTTTGGAAACATAGGTTTTATCAAATAGATATCATTGGTATTGGAAAATGATTTTGGGATTAAGTGAGAAATGTTATTTTGGAAAACGTTTACTATTTAGGGAACCCCATATTCCAATGCAAAATAAAATACTATGCTACTCAATTTAGTGAGTAATTTTTGAATTTTATTTTGGAAGATTACATGTTTTTACTATGTACTTATGTAAATTTAGTTTATTTATGAAAATAATTAATATATCTTAAAGAATATTTGATTTTGGTATCATAAATTAAGTGTGGTTATAGTTATTTGGAGATAAATGTTAAACGTTATCATGGAAGAATGTCCTAATAAATCCTTTATAATTTTGGGATTCAATTTTTTTGGTATTATTTTGGGGAATTTAATTAAAAATTATTTTTTGAACAGTTAATGTTGATCATTGGGTATTACTATAGAATTTTGGAGATTAAAATTAGTCCTTATCCTTATAAAGGAATATTAATTTTGGGGGAACTATCTGATATTATATGAACTATTTTGGTTTTAGTTATTCTTTAATGTTATAAGAAATGGATGGCTAACATTTTATGGATTATATGAGTTTTTAGAAATTGATTGTAGTGTTTCATAAGTAAAAAAAACTCATCTTAAATACTCATTATTTATAGAGAAAGATGATTTTGTGGTGGAATTAGATTAATGTATGAAACTCTTCTTATCAAGTATGTATATTTCCTTATGTTCTTATTTGAAGTAGTAAAATAATTCATCAAATTTATGGAAATCATCTTTTTTTCTATTTGTTTTTTCAACTGAGAAACCAAATAACATTTAACACATCACATTTAGTGGTTTTCTGAATGATAACGTTCTCCAGATCATGTTTTCATTCACTCTCAATCAGAACATGATAGTCAGTTTTTCATTCACATCCATGTTTTCCTACATGGAATCCTAGTATGTTTTATCAGGGTGAAATTTTTACTTAGCAATATTTCATTTAAATTTTAATTTTTTACACCTTTTCCAATGTGGGATTTCAATGAAGTAATTTTTAAAAGTCAAACATTAGTTACCGACCCTGAATTTAAATTGAGAGAATGAAATTTCTAAAAGGGGGAGTAAATATAACATCATAAGTAATTATAGAATAAGGATTTTTTTCATAAATATGAATATTAATAAATTAGGTATTAATTCAATTTTAAAGGGAACACTATGTGTGATATCATACTTGACAGGAGACAATGGGTTTCTCTGAAATATTGTTCCACACAAGACCGAGATATTCCAAAAAATAATACATTATTAATATTATTATTTTAAATGGTATTTATCACTTAGATATTGTATTGGTGCGAATGAAAAGAACTAAATAAATTATGTTTCCACATGTTTATTGTGTGTTTTTACTTTCTTCTAAAAATTTTAGAGTCTTAAAATAAGAATAAATCCAATTTGAGGCATAAAACCTCTACTATTTTTTTAAAATGTTGTTTTTACACCTTTTGATTGAGAAACAATTTTAAATACTGTTTTTTGACACAATTATATGTTCAATTTGACAAAATAAACATTTTATTTGGAAAAGTGACATCAAGATTTAGTTTTTATAAATTATGGGTATTTTTTAATAAGGTTGCTAATTTATTGAATATTTAAAAATATTATGCATTAATTAAAAACTATTTTTTCTTCTAATTTAATTTTATTGATAGAATATCATTTTAATGGTATAAAAGTATAAATAGATTATGTTTTAGTAATTTAATAAAATGTAGTTCATTGGAATCAATTTAAAATTGAAAAGAGATATAAAAACATTTTAGGCCTAGGTGGATGATTCAAGGGACCGATGTATTAGGGTTCTGTGGTCCACTTACATAGAGGTAACAACTCAGCCGAGATGTGGTGAGGCTTTCAAAATGGGTTTCCTTCTGATTATTAACCTATCAGTTGAGGGTTTTGTTTTGAAAAACTACATCGTGATCTAGCTGGGATGGAATTAGAGGGGTAAACCCTGCTTGGTTTAGGAGATATTAAAGGGATGGTGGTACAAAATGAGAAAACATCACCAACATTTTTGGGGAGTTGTATGAAGGATGGAAACATGTTTAAGTAGTAGTTGGAGACTGGTGGTAGCATGCCCCCCTCTTATGCATAAGTTGTGCACTCATCTGGTGTAGCTACTCAATCCCATCAAACTTATGAGGGAAAAACATATCCACGTACTCAAGGGCTTTATGTGTACGAATTTACCTAGGGGAAAATGAAATCCAATGAGTATGCCTGGTTCTTCAATAATCATTTCCACAACTGAAACTAGGAACCGATTTGATGGATTGGATGATGACTATACTTCTAAAACATTATCCCCTTTGTCAAATGAAACAGAACTATCATAGGATTACCATCATTTCTCTTTAATGAATGGTATAGATACTATTATGGATGTTGAAGGGTTAATCCATCATGTGTCGAATCCACATAGATGGAAGGATTACTGAGATTTACATATTCCTATAGTTATAAAATCATCATGTAATGGTAATCCCCCTCAAAAGGGGTTGATTATTACCATAGACTCTCCTAAGAAAAATTCCAAGGGTACTGTAATGTATGAGATGGCATCGTCCCCTTGTGAGAATATTTTTGAGTCTCTGATTGTGGAATATCCTTTCATAGACCTAGTGAATGTTTATATGAAGGATGTGGAGCTCCTCATTAACTCTAATGAATAAATTTTCATAGAATCATTCTTGATCAATATATCAAATCAGGATGACCACATAATGTATTAAAGATTGGTGTATGTTGATACGAATGACGAACAAGGATCCTGGATTTATAAACATAATCATATTTGATATGATGCTTTAATGATGGTAAAAACACTCTAGAGGAACAAGTGAAAACTTGGGACAATATATCTCTTTGGTTGGAGGATCTCATTAAATAAAACACAGACATGATAGTCACCTCCATTGAATGGAATGTTTTCAATGTCAAAATACTAAAATATCGTAAAATTTATTTTGGAATGGAGTAATGATTTCATGTGACGTATTATTCCTATATACCTGGAACTTTGATGGTTTCCCAATTTTCCGTAAAATATATTTGAAATGAAAATAATGAGTCATGGATATAGATTTTTAGTTTTATCTGTGGATTTAATTTTAAATCAAATTTTCAAAATTCTATGAATTTAATTATGAAAAATGGATTCCATATTTAGAATCAGAATCTAACATTTAGTTTGTAAGTTAAATTTTATTTTTTTGTTTTAAAAAGTTAACATGTAAGAAAAATTCTTTACTATAGTAAAAGTGAAATTTTTTTGGGTTAAAGTTAAAAGATAATAGACCAACATACCTCAAATCTACAACATTTAAATGGTACCTGAGGTATATCTAAACCCTAAATAGCCTATACAACATTAATTAGAATCCGATTTCATGGAATTTAATTCCACCTATTTATTTTTTGCTTTTAATATAAACTAATCATTAAATTAATCACTTGAACCCACCTCTCCTCATTTATAAATACCAAATATCCACTACCCATTTACGAACTGAAAATCCTTCTATCTCCTCAAATATCTTCCCAAACCTTTCCTCCACACTCTTCCCACGTCTAAGTGCTTCTAGTATCACCAAAATACCAAATCCTTGGTCCTCAACGGTCTTTTCATTACAAAAATATTATCTTTTTCCAACATGGGTATATCTGTTGGTAATTGTGCATTTTTTGTTGGTAAAACATTTTACCAACAAAAATTATCCTATCAATAAATGTTGGTAAAAACTCTGTCGCTAAATGTTTTTGCAATAGATAAAATAGTTCGGTTGCAATTATAATAATACCAACAGATAATATATGTGTTGGTCAAAATGTTTAGCAACAGGTTTATCTGACAAATTTATTTTTTGGTAATATTATTATAAACTTTCATAACCAACACAAATAATTAATATTTTTCTTGTAATTTATATTTCAAATAAGATATTATGTTTAGGTGTAGTTTCAATATATTGCTAAAATTTTATATTATATTTATTAATTTATCATATATAATATACATGGTTAAATTCTCGAATCGAAGAAGATTTTCCCACATGTTCAAACATAAAAAAAGATTAATCACACTAATAGTAAAATTTAATACAAAATTAATCAATACATAGTTATTTTGATTGATACATAAAAAGATAATAAAAACAAAAAAACCCAAAAGCCACCACCGATCTCCCACCCCCACCACCACCCCCGAAATGAAAAAAAATGGAATGTTGTCTCTTGACTCTAATCCTCCATCACCCATCATTGTAGAAGTATAGTTACTCACGCCAAAGATATTTCACCACCCCCCATTTAGATCATTATATGTACAAACCATATCTTCTCTAATACCAGTGAGTAACCTCAAGTCTTTATGTCACGCCCTTCATCTCCAAGATCTACACCGCCAAGAACCAAAGAGTATACCCACAAATTATTACAAAATATCTATATTAATTGAACTAAAAAAATTAAGGTATAGAAAAATGATTAGCATAGAATGACCATTTTTCATTCAACATCCTTATTGACATCTCAACAAATCAAGTTGGTTCCAGTACCAGTGAGGAACCTAAAGTCACTGTTATGCCACAACCTTCACCTTCAAGATCTACAACACACAACCAAATAGAATACCCACAAATTAATGAAAAATATCTATACAAATTAAAACCAAAATAAAAGAAAAGAAAATATAAAAAATCATATGCATAGAATGAGAATTTTTTATTCATCATCTCTATTGACATACCAAGAAATCAAGTCACCTCCAATGCCAGTGAGGAACCTCAAGTCCATGTTATGCCACACAATTTACCTCTAAGATCTACACCACACACAACCAAAAAGAATACCCAAAAATTCATGAAAAATATGAAAATAAATTGAAACTAAAATAGATATAAATGAATTTATAAAAAAAGGAAGTGAAGTTGAAAGACATAATAAGCATGAAAACATTATATAACATATTGAGTTTCCTAATTGAAGGTGTTTTCAAGCTGGTGGATACCAACATTAATGGATTTTTAGGGAAAGTTTGGTGGTCAATGTTGGATACATGGGTATCTAGTGCTACCGAGAGTTCATTTTAACTTAAAAACCCATCACATGGCCCCAACAAGATTACCCTATGCTTTCTCATATAGAAACTTCAACATGGAACTCCAAACGTGGAACTATACTTACACCTTCATGCTAAGTTTCCACACTATGCTAATGTTCATTTGATACTACTGTTACAAATATATGTTTGTCATCCAGTAACACAACAGTCCCTACTAAGCTTGAGGATTGGAACCGGAATCAGAAATGGCTGAGGAGGAAGCATATAAGGTACCCCTAGCTGTTGAAATACTGTTTCTGGCAAAAAATTGTTGGCTAATACGAATTGGCTTGGATGAGTAATGTATATGATTTCAGGTTGGAATGGTAAAGTTATTGAAGCCATAACAGACTAAACATGCCCTGATGATCTTGAAACCTCTTAGCATTCTTCCTGAGTTTCTTATCAGCGAGATGACAGTCCAGAACCTTCAGTGTGTTGAACTTCACATTGTATAAGTCACAGATGTGAAATTTATTACAACAGTATCAATTACAAAGCACATAAAACACATTATTCTAATGGTATGTAACAGGGAATTTGTAAAGAAATTAACTTTCAAAAATAAATTATGTTAAAGGATGGAGGAAAAAAAGAAAAAGCTAACCAGTGAATAACTTGAACATTCATATCAATTTTCGTTGAGGTGAAACCCAAAAAATATCATAATATGTTGAGAAGTAGAGTCTATGGTCTACTACTAAAAGCATTGTATAATTCCTACTCCACATCAAACACATATTAATACAATTAAAAGTTATTGAGCATTTAAACCACTAATACATGACTATTAAGGAAGAATACTATTAATATGATATTAATACAAAATAGTCTAATATGGTATTAAAAATACAGAACAGTCTACCATGCACAATGTACCTTCATAGTTCTTCCATGTCAACATCTAATATAGGATAGATGTTTGGACCATCAGAGGGAGTTTTATGGTAAGAGAAGCTAAAACAACTAAACAATTGATTGAAACGTGTTTATGTGTGTGTGGATTCTAAGGTATTCATGTGTCATTCCCCCAAGAGAATATATAAAAATAAAATGTTTTTCAGCATCTAGTGGATCACACCTTGGTGATTTTAGTTTAATACAATCATTCACACTAGCTGAAGGATTGTGTCAAAACTACCATGTAAATTATGGAATTTATATTTGAGACCATTCAATGCCAAAATACATCCTTCTTTAGACTTATTGTCAATAGCTTAATGAAGGTCAACTTAACTATCATGTGATGATCACAATGCATGATGTGCTTCTTATGTTAGATTCAACACTCATTCATTTCATGAAAATCAAGAACTGGTTTTATCCAGGGTTTAGGTCATCTCTCTAAGGGGAACTTGAATAGATGTGCAGAATATGTGAATCATTTCAACCATGAAAAGGGGTCTGACTGTCATTTTTTGAGAGTTGATCGATCCAAACTGATGGTCGACCAATCCCTCATTCTTTAAGGAGAGGACCATTTCCAGGAGCTATTGTTTGAGATTATCAGTGGATTCAATTAATGTGATGGATGATGATGAAGATGAACTTCCATATCACATTCTATGGATTACTGAAAGGATAAAGAAGTAATGAAGAAGATGATGAATTACTCATGATCTGTTAAGCGTGCCCATGGGTCACATCCAGCTTTTCATTAATTCCTCCCCCTAGAGACTTTTTAGTGTAGTATGAAATGATATTAAAAATAGAAAACATGATACTATGATTTTGATGAAGAATTATATTCTATGATAATCCGGAGTTGTCTTATTTAGCATGACCATTAAAGAAGATCAAAATATTATAATATTAAAAAAACAATTTTCAATGTGTATAATAAGCTACGAGGGAAATAAAGAACTAAAAATTAAGTCTACCAACAACATGATTATTTATGTCCCAAGATACTGGAAGTCATGGTCATACCGCTGAAGTGAATATGATATGTAATATCAAAATTCTACAAAGTGAAACTTATGTTTCTCTTGGTGATTCTTGAAACATTTTCAGTGATGCACTGCAACAACAAGACAATATTTAGCTACATCGATGCTCTGGCATCATCAACATCATGCGACCCTCTTCCAACTATCTATTTCAGACCAACCAGATAAAAACCCTCTACAAAAAAAATAATATGTCATTACCACCCACGCACCATCATAGAGAACCCCAATAAACAATCCCATGCAAAAAAGATAGAAAAAAATAAACAAGAACAACACCTTTTTTATCATGATATACTGGAAGCCTCACATTGGTGCCCAGAAGGTGAGGATGGGTCCATTAAACCACCACCATGATTTGAATTAGGTACGGATGGCTGAACTGGTCGACATCCAATGAGATGAGCCTAGGATTCAAGGGGGAGTGATGAAATACCGTTAATGGTTCTTTTTTACCATTTTTTATTTCATAACGATCCCATCATTAGTATTTTTCAACCTCACAGCACCAGAATTTGGGAAATTATCAAAGAAAGGTTTTTCCTTATAAAAAAATACATAACCATCCAAGCATTAAAATATCATGTTATATCTATTCCAGGGCTTGCTTTACTAATAAAGGATACATGGGTTGGATTCCCAAAAAATTCCCCTCAAATATTTATTAAAGAAAGCGATGTATACAGTGAAAACATGAGGTGTAATGGGGTTACACAATCATGGAAATAAAAAATATAACAAACAACCTAACATGAAATAAACATTAGAGGAGATACCCAGAAAAGTTGTTAATTCATTTTTCTTCTCAGTCCATCCCCAGGTGCAGCTCCGACATCCCATAGTAGTGACACATGAATCTTCCAATGTATCATGTGAACTCTAACTCTCCAAATGATGATTCCTTTCTAGATTCATCATAATTTCATTACATCCCAGATGATCCCATATGAGATCCAAGATTTCTGGTAACTGAAAAATCATAAGAACATAGTTATCATCAACGAAAGTATCACATATTTCATTTGATACCTTTAGGTGGGGTATCAAAAATATCATTTAGGTGCTAGTGAGAGAAGTAGTGACATGGTGCTTTTTTGGGTCATCATCTGTATATTGAAAAATATCCTCTAAAATACACACAATCTTTTCCATTACACTCCAAAAATATTTCAAGAGAATTATTAGTGGAATTAGAGCAAAAATCCCTCCAATAAAATAACATGGATTCCAACCATTTTCAACATTTGGATCTAGTTCAAATAAATCATCAGACAAAAACATGAAACTTCAACACAAGCTAATAGAAAATTAGTAACTAGCCCAAAAAACATCACAGAAACATAGCCAGACTGATATCATGCAATCCCTTACTGAGGTTGCAAAGGAAATGTCAAGGAATAAATCAACTACTCTTAGATAGTCTTGAGATGTTCTTAACATCACCCAAATCTTCTCATTAAAATATTCATTAATAATGTTCCTGAGTACTATTCAATTATCAACCAATTGAACACAGTAAATAAGCATGTTATTACTAAATCTTATTACAATTTAATATATATTATAAAATTAATTAACATGGAATCTAAAACTAGAAACATTCTATCATAAAAAGAAAAAAACAAAAATTGAATATTAATTTATCATTTGTTTCATCATTTTTAGGGCAGTGGAAGAAATTTATAGCTTTGATGAAAATTAACATTGTGCAGTATAATATAGGGCTATAGAGGGACACAATAGAGAAATATTTATTAAAATCATGAAGCAAATATAATATGAACTAAAGGAAAAAAGATATGAGCTGATGATGAAGAGTGTAGCGGGAAGTACATACCTGATAAGAGGCCCCAACATTGACCGATTGAATGTAAAATGGGTTTTTACCATGCCCCTCCCTACACCTCATCTGTATAGTTGAAAGTGGGAAAATGAAAGTTAATATTAGTAGATGAAGGTGTGAGAAATGGTAGATAATCAAGGGTGTGGATGTGGGGGCATTCAATGGTGATGAGCTGGGAGTGTCAGTGAAGGTGGAGATCACCACTGTGCGAGTGATGAAGAACGGGAGGTAATAGGGGAAGAGGGAAGCATGGGGAGAAAGTGCATAAGGTGGAAGAAACCCATTTTCATTTTTATTTTTTACATTTTTTAAATTACGGATTAACCATCGGATGTTGAAAAAACATAACAAACAAATATAATATCCAATACACCTTCCGCTCATTTCAATCCAACTATATTAGTGATCATTATTGAAAATATTAAAATAAAACGTATATATTAGGTGCAAATAAAATTTTCCTATGAAGAAACATCAAAATGCTCATCCATAAACAAAAAAACTATTTTATTTAAAGAAAATTTTATTTTTAAACGATAATAAGAAACACTGAATTCCCCAAAGTGTAATTTTTATAATGGAATGATCAATAAGTTCATAATTGAAAATTTACACATGAAAAAATCATTGTGCCCAATTTATGGTCTAGTAAGATCTATAACATCTAATAAGTACCTCCAAGCCACAGGAAATACAAGTAGGAGCACATCGCACAAATATTATATGTAGAAACATAATTGGTTTAAATGGATACTATAGTGAAACTTCGAAGAAAGGTGCTGACGTGTAGACAAGATTTCTCAAATAAACAATTACATGAGATAAAAAGATAAATCCACTAAGTATAAGAATGAGGTTGGAAGATGAAAATCAAATAAATATAGAAAATATAGGTAGAGTAAATTTAGAAAAAAAATACCATGATGGAATGTGATTACCATATGTGAACATGACAAAGAATGAATTCCCAGATAGATCAGTAAGTTCATCTGCTCGTGTTGCAGAACAAAGTGAAATGTAAAAGTTAATACTATCAATAATTCCACTCTTGTGTAAATTAAAAAATATGTTGATAGAATAAAAAATGTAAAACAAAATAATTATTATATATTTTTCAATAACCAATGCTATTGTAATGGATAAAAACATGAAAGTACAAAGAAAATTTAAATTCAGAAATCTTACTAGAGATGCAAGATCGTAGATTTCTACCGCGGAATAGAGAGTATGTTGTTGAGGAAGATGTATGACAATCACCATTAAACCCATAATACATGAGACATAGCCATATATAACCTTTTTTCCCCAAATCTCGCCTTTAACAGGAAGTGTGAAAGAGTGGCACGATTCAAATCAAGGACTACATTACTCAAAAGGGAAATTGTGATATTTTCTGATAAATAATTCAATTTACCAGAGATCATGGAGCTTCAAATGGTAGGCATAACCAAATCGACTCCATCATGATGCCTTTTGATCCACGACAGGTCACTCAGTTTCTATGAACTTTCTTCTCCCAAATGGGAAATGTGGCTCCAGCATCCCTGAGATCCCCCATCTATCAAGTGTCATTAAGAGGTAAGATTTTCCTTGTAGAAGATAAAATCTTTCATGGACGTCGTCGATGCTGAGGCCAACACCTGTAGAGCACCTATGAAAAAATGATTTTTCATTTTCATCACTATAGAAACCCAACACACCTCCCAAGCAAGAAAGAGCCACAACAAAGAACCACAAAGGAAATATAGAGGCCAAAACAAGGCTATTACTGCACGATAACGAATAACAAAAGAAACCCTAAAAGAAATTAACCAAGAAAGCCCCATAGAAATAGGAGCGCGAAAAGGAATGGGTTTTTTTAAGAAATAGGGTTAAATGAATGATTATCAAATAAAAAAAATTTCAAATAGAGTGTCATGTTCATAATATTTATCAAAATATTTTTGTTAATATCAATATAATTCTTTTTAGTAAATTGTAAAATGAATTGATAAAAAATATGCTTAAATGATTTGTTCGTAGTGAATAAATATTAGTAACGTATTTATATGTTGAAAAAACTATTTGTAATAATAATTAATTACAATAGATTCATTTTTTGGTTAAAAAAAATTTCCGTATTAATATGTTAAAGCAACAGATATATTTTTTAGAAAATCATACGTTGGTATTAAACAATTAATAACAACATATATATGTGTTGGTAAAAATAAATTTTGGTACTTGAATTTAATAACAACAAAACTTAATATCTGTTGGAATTAATCATTAATACCAACAGATATTTTTTCTGATACTAGTTTTATGTTCATATAAGTGACATATTTTTTAGTGTTTAAGAAGGGGGTATTCAGGAGGTAATTTTATCAAAGTACCTCTCTTAATTTCTTTTCATTTTCTAATTTATACTCACCTCTTTCATACATCAATGAAAGATAAATATAGAATCATGTATAAACTATATTGTTTTATTTATAATGTAATATCTCATATCAATTTCATTTCTCACCTCCTCTTATTCAATGAAATGAATGTTTTGTCCAAGTTATGTCGGTTATTCACCTCTATGAATAATGTTTTTATGATATTTTTTCCTTTACAGCCTTCATGGATGGTCTTAAAATAACTATTATGGTAAAATAATATTATAATATTTATATAATAACAGATTAAACATTCTTGATATGTTATATTAAACATACCTTGATGCTTTCCATGTTATTGTTATATGATACCTTCATTTGAGAATGTGTAGGCTACCGCCTCCTCAAAATGATGTGATTCATTCACACATCACATGGAATGTAAAAAAGGATTTTTTTAGTAAACATATATGATATAAATTAAATATTAATAATAATACAATAATATTATATATTTATAAATATCTATATAAATTTCATTTAATTACACTCTTTTAATACGAAAGAAAAATGAAAATAGTGCTCATGTGTTTGTATGGCCTACTGTCTCCATGAACAACATTTTTAGTTTGTCTTGAATGATTATTATAAATAATTATTTAATGAATATATAAGATATTGCCATCATTTTTATATTATCTAGTTTTTTTAATTATGACCACATTTAAAATTTACATTATGAACAAGCTCATTTTCAACTCAAGTACTGAATATCAACAAAACATCCGATGTGAACTTAAATACTTATGTAATTTTTATAACATATTAATATGTGATATAAAAGGAATAATAAACATGAAAATGTTTCTCAGTCTAGTATAAATTAACCTATTTTTATTATTAACGAATATAAATATTATACATGAAGAGTCATACTCAACGTAAGGGATTTTTCTAACTCCATTTCCATTCTTTGGGTTATACAAATACTTTGTGCATTTTATAATTCAAAGATTATGTGTGGAATCACTCTTGGTTGGTTAATTTCTTTATTTCTACTTCTCTATGTGTGGATATACATTTTGTACACATTATCTCTCCATTGATTAATTCCAATCTCAATGATAAATAAATTGTAAGGATCTACTAATCTCACATTTTTCCCTATGAGATATATGCATTATTCACCACTAAATTATTTTGAGTTGAGAATAAATAATAGAATTTGAAATGGAATATCATTAATCTAATTATCTTTATGGTATTAAATTTTTTATTTTATTATTATTAAATTTATTGGTCATAGGATTCGACAGATTACAAGTTGTAAGGTAATTTCTTAATCCAATTTCCATTTATTGGGTTAAACTTCTAGTTCATGATTATGTCATGATATGATTATGTGAGAAATGAATTTAAAATATATTTTATTTTATTTATTAGTGTGATGGGATTTATTTTAACACACATAATTTATTTATTTTGTTAAAAATGTATGTGTAAGGGACTCTTTAACAAAAACATCATTTTAAATGTCTTAAATATTTAATATTCTAAATCCTTATCCTTCATGTAAATTTTTTCAAAATTGTTTTTATGAATTTATTTATATGTACATGAATGTCTTAAAATGATAATTTATTTCAAATTTTTAAAGTGATATGGGACACTTTTATTCAGAAAACTTCTTTTTATTTTATTTAATAGTTTTTTAAAAATAGATTGATTATTTCAATAACATGGAATGTTTTATTTTGAAAATACCACATGAACTAAATTTTTCACTTTTATATCATGCCAATTTTTTTATGTTTACATTACAATTTTACACATTTATTTTCTAATAAAATGTTATCATTCATGAGTGCATGACATTGTAAAAAAATGTGATTTCAAATTAGAAATGTTATTTTCCCTTTATGATTGTTTATGTGATAAGATTATGTTGTGTTTATTGGGAATTGATTTTGTATATGGTTTGTTAAATGATAAACAATGGGAGGTTGATACTTTTACAACTCTCTAATGCATTGCGTAATGAGACAGAGTTAAACGATAAGGTTTCTCCTAAAATATTTATAGAATATACTGTGATGGGTATTAAAAATGTAACCGTGTAGATTACTTCCTATGTTGCTTTGAAAGATACAATGTAAGTATATTATGTATTCCATAAGTTAAATTTATGATTTAAGATTTCTAATTCAATTTTCAGGATTATTATGATTTCATGAGGTATGTTAAAGATATTCTGTTTTATGGGTGAAAAGTTTGATTTCGTGAAAACAATTTGATGATTTTAAAATAATCATAGAATACCGGTTTCATTCCATATTTTATATCCATTAATGATATTTTTGTTCTCATACCATGTATATGAAATGTTTTCCATAGGGTATAAGGTTGGGTAAGATAAATAAAGAAGCCACGATGAATGTTATGATTATTTTTATCAAGAAAAGAAATCATGTTTTATTTTATAATGTTTAACATTATTAAAAAAATTATTAGCAGGTAAACTAGTCTACATTGAAAATTTTGAGATATTACATAATATTTATGGCCTAATTTTATAAAACTATAAACATAAAAAGACACTCAATATGAATTCATGAATGAACTTGTAAGAACTAGGTTCTTATTTTTGAGGTACGAGCTTCTTCTTTTCTCATTTCCTTAAGTGGTTTTGAGAAATAAGTAAAATGGGGAAAATTCTTAAATGTTGGAACTACACGTCGTGTACTTTTCCACACGTTGTCTACTATTGGCCGTGTGGGATAAGTACACGGGGTGTGTGGCCATGCCGGTGATGAAGGGTGTTGGAATCAACTACACACTGTGTGGTGGTCCTTTACACGACGTGTAGTCAGTCGGAAAGCCAAAACAGTAAGGTGGTGGAGAAGCCTCCAGCTGGGCGACAGTACATGCCGTGTACTCAGGAGTACATTTCATGTACTCATGTCGACGGATGAACAGTTTGGCGGTGCCGCGAGAGGAACTGTTAAATGATTAAAATACACACTGTGTACTTGGAAGTACACGTCGTGTACTTTGTTTTTTTTCTCTGAAATGGGTAGTAGCCTCCCCTATTCACATGGAAGGCTTAGAACCGAATGAGAGGAGTTGAAGAGGGAGGTCGAACCTTGGGAGATCCACCAATGAAGCGTCTGGAATCCAATTCCGCCTTAGACGATCTCGTTGGAACCGCACGGGTAAGCCCTCTCTTCTCCTTGTGTGTTGCTTACCAATTATTCTTCTAACTGGAGTTATTTTAGGTTAAGAGTCTTCTTCTCCGTCATATCTACGTCGTAATTGGGCGTTTATGGAATTTACGTTCGTGTATAGCGCTCATTGGTTTATAAGGTAGGTGACTTCGTGTTTGTTTTTCCAACTCCCGTGTGTTTTGTGCATTTTCATGCCGAGAACCCATGTAGGGCGTGTCATGTGACTGAGTCCACAGCTATTTTCAATACCTATATTTGAATAGGTGATTTAAATGTGATATTAAAATGTTGGTTGGGATCGTTGCATGGATCCGGAACCACCGCGGAGGGTGTGTTCCACTGTTTAGCCATTTGGCCAGGATACCTGAGGGTATGCCTTTAAAGTAGTAATTGTAGAATTTACTCGGGATGAATTGCTTGTTTACTACATATTTACATGTTGGTCATGGCCCAGTTACAAGTTTAGCCTGAGGGCAGTGTTGTGATTATCCTGTGGGTGCTGTACTACTTAACCTGTGAGCAACTTCTTCTGTGCCTGTGGGCAGCTGATTCTGTGTCTATGGGCGACACTACCTACTCTTAAGGGAAAAATATGTTATGCGTGAGGGAAGACTCTTGTGTTGGATACTCTTTACCTGAGGGTAGGGGTTTACGTGTCTGAGGACATTAGCTGGTTACTTTGAATATTCACATTGGTGATATTTTAAATTTAATGAATAAAAACAAAATTAAAATGGCAGTATAACTGGTTAAGTTAGTTACTTTCTAGTACTGCTTACTTTATTCCATTTTACTACTGCATAGTATTGTTGCATGTTTTCATGCAGTTGGGCATGGGCCTTTGGTGGGTGCCTACTGAGATATATTTCTCACACCCTGTTTGGTTCATGATTTTCGACCCAAATAGATTACGTTTCTGTAGGTGTGGATAGGTGCAAGAGTCCTTATACGGGTATGTGACTATTGCTGAGTAGTAGGAGGGCATGGGACTGATCCTAGGCTCGTGATTACGCTGCCAGCTGTTTTTTTCTGTTTTGATTTTCTGTAATTGTACTTCAGGTGTATTGTATTAATTGTGTAACATGTTCTGGCTGTTTTCATAGAATTAAGACATGTTTCATCATATCTATATATCTGGTTGGTTATCTTTTACTGCCCTTGATTACTAAAAATGTGCATTGATTATTGCTTCAGCTATCGTTTTATGTTTTATTTCGTATTCCCAATGCGTTATACTTTGAAAAATGAGGGCATAATTTCCCCACTATCAGACCTGGGCCCTCGCTGCTAGTCAGTAGCCTCTGGCATTTGGGGAAATGTGCTTGAGGTCACGTGGCAAACCGGGTTTAGGGAACCCGTTGCATGGCACCCAGGTCCGGGATGTTACAAAGTGGTATCAAAGGAATTTTCTTTTCATTGACTTACTATTTGGATCCTTAGTCAGGGATAGGACGAACGGTAGTTGGTAATAAGATGTGCCCG
This sequence comes from Viscum album, assembly GCA_963277665.1. Classification (NCBI taxonomy): domain Eukaryota; kingdom Viridiplantae; phylum Streptophyta; class Magnoliopsida; order Santalales; family Viscaceae; genus Viscum; species Viscum album. The sequence continues at coordinate 1,861,302,525 of OY728119.1, forward strand.
GGCATAGCTAACCCGTGTACAAGGAAAATCCAATATACCTTGTATTTTTGCGATGCTTATGATTTTTCAAAGTTTACAGTTGATTTGTTTTCACCGTCGGGTGACGTACTTGAGATTTAGCTATTTATATTTTATCTATGGGATCTATTTAGTTGCAACCCAATGAGATGAGGGTATTCCGTCTCATTCATTATATAGGCATATGCTATAAATCACATGCCATGCATAGTTCCATGACATATAGGTGCATTATAATTGCATGTTGTTGTCATAGTTGTTGTGCTAGAGAAGCATGCTGTTGTGATAGCTGCTTGAGAAAAATACCTGCTATGTGATAGGCTATTCTTTGTGTGAGCCTAGTTATATAATGGACACCAACTTTTGGTTTTTGGGGAGTATGGGCCCCCATTGACCATAATTTGGTGGATCATTGACTGTTTATTTTGTTATAACACAGATAAGATGTCAAACTTTGATTCATGGAAAGTATGGGCCCCCACGGGTCGGAATTTGATACTTAGGTGTTTGTTTCAAAATTTTCTGGGATCTGGAGAAGCTTCTGAGGCATACTGTCTAGAAACCCAATATAAACATTGTGTATTACCTTATACACGCCGTGTATGTTCTTCTGTTCGGGAAGAAAAATGAACTTTCTATGTACACGTCGTGTACTCTGAGTACACACCGTGTAGTTTCTTTCTGTGTCACAAACCATGTGGGTGGTGACACGGGGTAGGTAAAGGCTTGGGTAAAACACGCCGTGTACATGGTATACACGCCGTGTAGTGTTGACCCGGAGTCCGGCCGTGTAACTAACAAACATGGGTCGATGAAATCTTTTCTTGAACATGTCGTGTCAATGATGAACACGATGTATAGTGTGACCTGGGGACTCGGTCGTGTAACTACCAACATGGGCGGGTGTCACCTCTCCTTGAACACGCCGTGTACCTATGGGACACGCCGTGTAGTATTGTCTAAGGACAGACCCTGTGGACATAGCCGTGTGGCTGCGAAACGGGGTGGTGTACACACCGTGTGCGGGTGTAACACATCGTGTAGTGTCAAGGAATGTAGTCGGTCGTGTCACAGACAACCCGGGCAGTTGGAAAATAACACCATACACGCCGTGTAGAATTTATACATGCCATGTATAAGGACCTGAGCATGGTAAGAGAAGTCAAGTACACACCGTGTAGTCAGCACACATGTCGTGTAGTCTTGTTTTTCAAATTTTGAAATGCCTTCTTCCTCTTGATTCCATTGTGGTTCCTTCGCTTTCAGTCTTAATAATCTTGAATCTAAGGTATGATTTTGACCATGTAGTGTCATGCCGACTTGACATCCATGAGTTTTTCTCCAAGAGAGTGGTGATGACTATACTCCAAAGATAGTGGTCCATGGGCTACCAGTTGATCCTCTAGTAGAGCCAGATGCGGTGCCAACTGCTATACCTGACACAGGCGCGGAGGCGCAGTTCCATGAAGGCTTTATGCGGTTCATGCAGACCTTTCATGGAGTACTGCAGGCTACCACATATATGGCCGAGATGTCTCGTATCTTCCAGCAGCAGAATTCACCTACATTTTCAAGGGATGATGGACTACAGGCTATGGAGTTTTGGTTGGGGTCGATGCAGACTATTTTCGAGCATCTTGAGACGCCTCCAGGGTGGAGGGTCAAGATCATGACAGATATGTTGTGTGATTCCACCAAGAGGTGGTGGGATGTTACCACCCAGTCAGAGCATCACAGGGATATGGTGTGGGAATATTTTTAGGCAGTCTTTTATGAATTCTTCTTTCCAAAGATGCTGAGGGTAGATAGAGATCGAGATTTCATGAATCTACAGTAGGGTGTTATGTCGGTGATGGACTATTCTGCTCGTTTCACTGAGCTTTAGCATTTTTCATCCATTCTGGTGGGTGATGAGACGTTGAGAGAAAGACGTTTTGAGGATGGTCTTTGTTATGACATCAGAGCACTAGTGAATGTTTTTAGGTTGCCTTTAGTACACGCTATTGTGAATCAGGCGCTGATTATAGAGAGGAACCTGCGGGAATCTAGTAGTGTGGGACAGGGTGGTTCAGCACCATTTACTGGTACTATTTATACTGGAAAAGGGAAGAGAAAGATGGACTTCTCTCAGGGTGGCAGTACCAGTCAGAAGAATGGTTCAGGTGGCCATATCTTGTGCTACCAGTGTGGTAGAGAGGGGCACAAGAGACCACAGTGTCAACGAGACCCAGTGCAGTTCCGAGCTTGCGGCATGATGGGTCATCTACAGTGCTTTTGTAGGGCGTTTCCTCCAGTTACTAGTGAGAGGGGTTCTGTGTAGACTCTCCATGCGGGAGTAGGACCAGTGGCTTTTTACCAGTCAGGGAACTGGTATACGTTAGGGCGTGCAGGCAGAGATGGTGGTCGTGGTCGTGGTAGCCAGACACCAAGATCGCAGAGGCAGCAGGGCGGGACGGCTCAGGGTAGCCAGGCTGTGTCGCAGGGCCGCGACACTGGTCTGGCATATGCAGTGCAACAGACCCAGCATGAGTAGGATCCCAGACCTTCTACAGTCATAGGTACTACTCTAGTATCTTCTGTTTTATCTTCAGTACTTTTCGATACAGGTGGTACACATAGTTCCATATCTGTACCCGTTGTGGAGATCCTTGGGCTCTGTGTTTCTACTTCTTCTGATATCATGACGCTGGACACTCCATTGGGGGCTAGAACGACTAGTTTGCGTCAGTGCAAGGAGTGGCCCATTGAGGTTGGGGGTGTCACTTTCTTTGGGACCTCTATGTCATAGAGATGATAACTTATGAGGTCATTTTTGGGATGGTCTGGTTGGTTCCCTTTCGATCCTTTGTAGACTGTTATCATCACAGGGTCAGTTTCACGTCACCGGAGGGCAGAGATTCTCTATACAAGTGTTAATGGGATGTTCAGGTGAGTCGAGATGGACTAGAGCATCATGGGCGGGATGGAGTCACAACCCAGATTGTGAGCTTCTTTCTGAATGATCAGGGGACTTTTTAGAAAGATTCCCATCCTGTTATTGATTGTTTCAAGGATGCTATCCTGGACTAATTTTCAGGTCTACCTCCAAAGCGAGAGGTGGATTTCGCTATTGAGCTTGTGCCAGGGGCAGCGCCAGTGTCCATTCCTTCTTATAGGATGGCTACACCTGAGTTGTAGGAGCTCAAGAGGTAGTTAGAGGAGTTGCAGTCAAATGGCTTTATCTGACCCAGACCTTCTCCTAAGGGTTCTCTAGTCCTTTTTGCAAAGAAGGTGGAAGGTACCATCAGAATTTTTGTGGATTATCGGAAGCTGAACCAGTTGACGGTTAAGAACCGATATCCCATTCTGAGGATTGAAGATATTTTTTATCAGCTTTGTGGAGCATCGGTGTTCTCAAAGATTGACCTGAGGTCAAGATATCATTAGCTGCATGTGAGAACATCGGATATACCGCTTACAGATTTTCGGAGCAGATATGGTCTGTACGAGTACTTGGTTATGCCGTTCGGACTCAGGAATGCGCCAGTAGTTTTCATGGATTTGATGAATCATGTTTTCCATCCGTATCTTGATTCTTTTGTGGTAGTATTTGTGGAGGACATTTTGGTGTAATCTCACACTCGACACAACCATTCCATACATCTTGAGATCATATTGAGTATAATGAGAGAGCATCGGCTATATGCTAAGCTCTCAAAGTGCCACTTTTGGATGGACCAGATTCACTTCCTGGGTCATATCATCTCGGAGGCAGGAGTTTCGATAGACCCAGAGAAGGTGAGAGCAGTAGTTTCCTGGGAGAAGCATAAGAATGTGTTTGAGATACGGAGTTTCATAGGGCTGGAGGGATACTACAAACGCTTCATACAGGACTTCTCCCACTTAGCAGCACCATTGACGGGTCTGACTAAGAAGGGTGTGGAGTTCGTTTGGTCAGAATCTTGCGAGACAGCTTTTCGAGACCTGAAAGGAAGGTTGACATCAGCACCATTCTTGATACAACCAGAGCAGGGGAAGAGCTATACAGTTTATTGTGTTGCATCAGGTATTGGGATGGGAGAACTATTTATGCAGGTCAACCGAGTTGTTGTGTACGGGTCTCGGCATTTGAGGCCACATGAGCGGAATTACCCAACGCATGATCTCGAGTTAGCTGCAGTTGTTCATGCATTGCTTTGTTGGAGACATTATCTCTTGGGAGAGAATTTTGTGGTTTTCACTGACCACAAAAGTCTCAAGTATATTCTTACTCAGTGTGACTTGAATCTGAAGCAGCGATGGTGGGTCGAATACCTACAGTACTTTGATTTTCAGCTTGCCTATACACCTAATAAAGGTAATGTAGTAGCTGATGCACTGAGCAGGAAGACTCAGATATAGGCAGTGCAAGAGGCCAGTGGGGAGTGGCATCTTATGGCTTTATTCTCTGAGATGCATATGGAGGTGAATGACAGTCAGGGGAAGACCTATATTTCATCATTAGCTGTGACATCTACCGTCAGGGACAAAGTGAGGATGAGACAACTATCTAATTCAGAAGGCAAAGTTATACAAGAGTCGGTGGCAAGTGAGGACCCTCCTCCTAGTTGGATGATAGGAAATGATGAGATCTTGTGTTCCCATGGACGAGTGTGTGTTCTAGGGGATATATGCGAGGAGCTGATGTGGGAGTTTCATGCTTCAGCTTGGGCAGTTCATCCTGGGGTTACCAAGATATACTGTGACTTGAGGTGTCAGTACTGGTGGTCGGGTATGAAGAGAGATGTAGCTGGTTTTGTTACGAGGTGTTCCACCTGTCAGTAGGTGAAGGCGGAGCACCAAATACCATCTGGGCTGTTACAGTAGTTACCCATTCCGGAGTGGAAATGGGATGATGTTTCGATGGACTTCGTGACTGGGTTTCTGAGTTCACCTCGAGGCAATGATGTCGTGTGGCTTGTTGTGGACAGACTCACGAAGGTAGCTCACTTTTTGCCGATCAAGGAGACCTTCGGTGTCGATGAGCTCAGAAGGATGTACATCCGAGAGATCGTACGTCTTCATGGGGTCCCTGGTTCTATCCTTTCTGATAGGGACGCCCACTTTACGTCTCGTTTCTGGTAGAGTTTTCAGGGGGCACTGGGTACACACGTGCTTCTGAGCTCAGCATACCACCCTCAGACCGATGGCCAGTCATAGCGTATGATACAGGTTCTCAAGGACATGCTGCATGCATGCGTCCTAGACTTTGGGGGCTCTTGGGAGAAGCATATAACCCTAGTCATGTTTTCCTATAAAAATAGTTTTCAGGAAACTATTGATATGGAACCATTATAGGATTTACATGGTTGGCCATGTCGATCACCCTTGTGCTGGTTAGAGGCAGATGAGGCATCTTTACTAGGACCACAACTTGTGTAGTAGACTTTCGGGCAGGTCCAGTTGATTCGGAAGCGGATGGCTACCGCACAGTCTCATCAGAAGTCATATTCTAATCACCGTAGATGACCTTTGAAGTGCATGGTCGGGGATTAGGTTTTCTGGCCTGTTTCACCGAGGCTCGGACAAAAACGGATCAGGAGATAGGGTAAACTTTCACTGAGGTATGTGGGGCCATTTGAGGTTCTGGAGAGAGTTGGGATGGTTGACTATCGGTTCCAGTTACCGCAGTGGTACCAAGCCATGAATGACGTCTTCCATGTGTCTCAGTTGTGTCGCTATCATTCAGACCCCTCTCATGTCTTTCAACCTAAACAGGTTGATCTGGAAGCATATGCATCCTTTGAGAAGCATCCAATTTGTATCGTTGACAGGAGCACGAAGGTTCTCTGAGGTCGTTCAGTTCCTCTCGTACGGGTGCTATAGCAGCATGGCGGAGTGCAGGACGAAACCTGGGAGTGGGAGACTGATGTACGTGCTCAGTGGCCAGAGTTGTTCATGGCTATATCTTCTCCACCCTTGTAAGGGAAATTTGGGGACAAATTGCTATAAGGGGGAAGTTTGTAAGAACCCGGTTCTTAATTTTGAGGTACGGGCTTCATCTTTTCTCTTTTCCTTAAGTGTTTTTGAGAAATATGGAAAATGGGGAAAAATCCTTAATTTTTTAACTACACACCATGTACTTTTCCACACGCCGTGTACTGTTGGCCGTGTGGGATAAGAACATGGGGTGTGTGGCCATGTCGGCGATGAAGGGTGTAGAAACCGACTACACGTCGTGTAGTGGTCCTTTAAACGACGTGTAGTCAGTCGGCAGGCCAAAATAGTAAGGTGGTGGAGAAGCCGCCAGCTGGGCGACAGTACACACTTTGTACTCAGGAGTACATGTCGTGTACTCATGTCAATGGATGAACAGTTTGGAGGTGCCGCCAGAGGAACCGTAAAATGATGAAAGTACACACCGTGTACTTGGAAGTACACATTGTAGAGACCTGAAGCCTGACGTACATTGACATTACATTAAATTTGCGGAATACTTATTACATAACAAAAACACACACACAAGGATCGTAATAGTTTAGTGTCTTTGGAAACTCGGAATATAATATACTAATCCTGGTGAAAGATCTTTAACATCTCCCATAAAGATCTTATTTTTTTATACCTAAAACCTTTCTTTATATCCTGGGGAAAAGAAAACATAAAAGGGTGAGCTCAAATGCTCAGAAAGGGTAATCAAAATAAATATCAATCACATCGTATACACAAGCACATAACTTTTGGAAATCTTAACCTGCAAAAAAGATCATAATTTCATAACATGGAATAAATCATAGAAGTGAAAATGAGATCCCCATAATCATAACATAAAACTTGAAAGTTTGTGGCATGCACACATAATCATGGAAAATCATTTCTTGTTAGTCATGACTCATTGCCAAGACTATCTTAGGGAACAAAGTCCATTTCTGAACCGAGTCCACTCCTCGTTTCAGTCCTGTATCACTGAACCGAAATAACCTTCCATTCCAGCCATGTCATTCTCATGAGATATAAATCTTTACCCAATGCATTGGGGGGAGATATAGGTCCCACACATCTTATAATGAATCCTTTCTTATGTGTGTCACATAATCATAAATCATACATCATCACATAACACATGTAAAAAAAATGGGATTCTTGAAACATCATGACATCATAAAACAAATCATATAAGGTAAATGACTTCATAAAAATAATTCCCTCACAACATAATCAAATCAATGTAATAATAAAGATAAAAACCGAACCCTATATTATCTTATATGGAAAATAATTTTGATAAAACATTTGAACTCCATTCTTGAGGAAAATATCCTTTCTACTTCAAAAACACTTTTCTTTTCATAACATGTCATACAATTATAAACTAAAAGAAGTTGATTAAAAATAAACATGAAAAATTATAATGGAATATTCTTGTAAATAATCTTTTAAAAATACATTCTTGCCGTATAAGTTAAAAAAACATTCTTCGTACTTTTGTCGGAAAAGTCAAAAAGTACCTCGTACGAAAAACGACAAAAGATTCCTTTCATATCCTTTAATAAAAACTCACCGAAGGGTAAAATTGGAATTAAAAAATTGTAGGTGGATGGAAATAATATTACATATTGAGTATACATGGATGTGGATGATAAAATACACCCCGGTAAATACCAAAGTATAAACAATCTCGGATAAAAATGAGATTGTGATATTTCCCTTACCTTAGGTCCGATTTTCTTTGTAAGTGTCTGAACCTCCTGTATAATGATTTAAATAATGTCATTGACTTATTACAGAATCATATTCATTGTTATGATATCATATATGGTTCACTTATGACTTTATATTACCCGTTCGTTTGTAAATTCCATGTTAAAGAGCGTTTTGGGTAAAATTGTTTCATTTGTCGTCCGTGTTTTGACTTGTAATTATTCATATGATTACTTAGATCATGATTACTTAATTCCAGAATATAAAACATGATTTATATATATATATATTCAGAATATACATATATATAATAAATCAGTAAATGGAATGAAATACACCGTTCATTAAGATGGTAGACCGTTCGTACGCATGAACGCAGTTTTCGTTTCCTTATTGAGTTGAATGGAATTAAGTAGATGACATACATATATATACACATAAATTCAGTATCTTTATAATGTCATATATTTCATTATTATTTCTTATATATACTTTATAATCATTCTTAAATGGTTAACATGGAGAATGAATCTCATCGCGTTGTGGAGACGGTAGTCCGTACGTACGCCCGAGCGATGATATCATTTCCATAATTATTGAATTGAATTGGAGTGGATGATACAATATATCAGAATAATTATGATGATATAATAACTATGTATAGTTATTATTTACACCATAATACCCATCCATGTAAGGTGTTGGTGGAAAAACAGATTACACGACGGCGTGAAGAAGGTATTCTGTACGTACGCACGCGCGGTGATTTTGTTTTCCGTAGGATGGATAGATGGTGAATTAGGATTGTTTCATACTTATAATAACATATCAGTATATGAGTGATACTGATGTTATTACTTCATAATGAAACAACTAAAGAAGAAGATGTTGAAGAAGAAAGAAATTGGAAAGGATCGGTAATGGATATTATGAAGTGCTTCTTTGAGAACTCCTTTTAGGGCACTATAATTGGTCTTCCAGGAATACCAGAACCTCTAGGATATTTCTAGGGAAGTGGAAAAGATAATTTGGCAGGGGTTGTCCGAGCTTGAAGGCTCAAAGTTGTGTGAGGAAGAGAGGGAGGAGGTGTCCTTTTATAAGGGAGGAGAGGGGCACCTTTGGAATAACTAAATATATTATTTTATTATAAAGTCAAGTTCGGTTTTAAATAGCTCCAAATAGATTTATTTCGAGGCTAAGGTGGGGAGGGGTCGAAATCCTCTCATCCAATAGAATTTATACAAGTTTAGGTTCCTATTCTAACCTTATCATTTAGATTTAACATTAAGTTAAATAATTTTACTTTTACCGTGTCTTCTTGTGTTCTTACACTATAAGGTTAATAAACTTAATATAAGAAGCCAAAAGAACCCCAAATTGTTTATTATTAATATATATAACCTTATATAAGTAATTTGGCCGAACCTTAGATTTTTATGAATAACATAACAATTAATAATATAATATTTGTTTTAAAAACTATTTTATGTCAATTTTGACACTATTTAGTAATTGATTTTTGTGAAAATCCTAACAGAATGATAAGTTAGAAAAAAGTTAATTAAATAAATACTAACATGTCATATTAACCTATAAAATTAGTTGAATTCATAAAAAGTCTCAAATTATATTTATTTGAGTATTTATAACATCAATTATGTCAATATTTCATTAATAACATAATTACTGCATCATCGTTGTGTCATAAATAAATTAAACTATTTAATGTCTAAAAATTACAAATAAAACACCATTATGTAAGAAATCTTTTTATCTTTCTAATTAATATTTATAATCTAATTTATCTTATGAATAACCCTATATTAAAAATGTTTCAGTATATAAACATGGATTTTAACTCTTTTAACTCTTCTTTGAATTAAATAATAATAAATGTCCTAATCTAATTCAAGTGGGCCTAAATGGTCATATTTTATTCATAAGATTTTTTTTGGTCTAATTACACTTATCCAATATAATTAGGACATGTTTCAGGGTAATAATAATATCATTTTTACCCCTAATTACCCTATTTACTTTTAACTGTGGTATATAAAAGTAAAAAGTTACTATTCACTAAAAATTATTTTCATCTCATTGAACCACAATTTATTTACTGAAATAAACTGTGTCTCTAGGATTTTTGAAATTCCACTCACAGAAGCGGTAAAATTATGTTTCATGAAAAATTCAGTTTTTTTAACTACCACTTAGTGGTTTCACTATTCATCAAAAATTGAAAGTTTTCAGAAAAATACCAAAAATTAGGCCTAACCTATATTTGATATTATGAACTCAAAAATGATTTATATTTTACCAAATTCAAAACATATTAGTTGCATTAATTAATTTAAAAATTAATTCCCGTCTTCAAAACAAAAGGCGTGTTTTTAAGAGATAATAACTATCAAAATATTGACACTTGTTTATAACTGGTTTAAATGTGAAATTACATCCAATGACCAACATTGTATTAAATTGTAAAAATATATTCTAAATATACTTTAAAACCACTAAAATTAATAATTTATCACTATTAATTATTTTGATTGAAAAATTTGTTTTTAATTAAAATTTAGTAATTTCCACTATTCATCAAAATGTGAATGTTATCCGAAAATTACCAAAATTTCACCCTAAGCTAATTTTGATATTCCAAATCCAAAAATGAAGTCTGTTTTGAAAAATAAAATTTACAAAATTTCAAAAAGTGATTATTACTACTAATAACAGCTAGTTTTAATAATATTTTAATAGCATATCGTTGTTTAGTGAAACTCGGTATTGCGTACTACACACGCTATCAAGGAAGGTCGCGATTGCGTGTAATGAAAGGAAAGTCAAGGATACGTGTTGTGCAAGCTCCTTTTGGTGTAGCGTGAAACACAAGACATTAATGAAATTAAAAAGAATATTTTTCATAAAATCTCGAGGTGTTACATTCTACCCACCTTAAAATGAATTTTGACCTCGAAATTCGTCGGGGTTATAAATGGTTTACTATTCGAAAGTTTCTTTAATCGAAACCCACATCGTAAAAAAGAATACCAAAACCAATCTTTAATAACAAAAGTATGAAACGTGACGGATACCCAAATAAACTAATCACTGGGATTCCACATAGGTGAAAATATCGATATAGAAGAGAAATCTAACCATCATGTTCTGATGGAGAGTGGTAGAGAACATGGCTATGGAAAAGCTAGAAATCATAAATCCATAAATTTGTGACGATCTAAGGTACCATCTGATTCGTCAGATATAAGAGCACTAAGACAACATTTTTGGTTTTCAAGATCATTTCCCTAAAGTTGATGAAATTGGAATTAGAAGAAATACTTTCGTGATTTTGGTATAGTCTCACCGTTTGTCGTTCTTTGGACAATTTCCACTTCATCTATTGAAGAAATGAAGTTGAATTTGTCATTCGTGAAGTGTTAGCAGATCATGTGATAGAATGATGGGTCATTCCATCTGTCTCAAACAAAAGGTTAGCAAAAGTTCTTAAATATACATAAGTCATTCTATAGTGAGATTAATCATATATGGTTCCTAAAATGGACTTATACTTCATATATCATACTGCTTAATATAATAAAACTAGTTTCTACTAAACAGGGACATCCTGTATGCCAGTGGTAGGCGATAAAGGCCAGTCGCACTTCGGTTGTGGGTTTGATTCCCACAGCCTTGTCTGACGTGATGGGTTGTCGCCCGTCCTGCAGGTTCTCCTTTTTCTGAAGCTATATTACTATAACATCCCATCAACAATATCGAAAAAAGTTCTATCCTGAAACAATACCAACTTATGTCCAACATAATCCATTCCAATCTTTAGGCTTATCTAAAATACTTCAGTCCAAGCTCATAGTATAAAGAAAATAATCATGTGAATGCCATCATTTATCCCCCATATATCATAAGATATATCTTGTTGGTAAAATTAAAAAATGTGAATACCTTAATTATGTATTCTCTTGAAGAATGAATAACCATTGAACCTTATTGAAAACATGAATGATGTTAAATGTTAACTCTTTACACATACCAAAATTCTCAAAATTCTATATACTCAAACCATGATATCACTTAGTCCTTATATCAATCATGAGCTCTTGAATACAATCAAACATCTCATTATCGTCTTATCCCTTCATTATGCACATATCATCTACATTCCAAAAATATCTGAATAACCTTTCATGGATACTGGTACCATTAATCATACACTTTCAAAACTCAAGGAAGGACAACAGTGTAACAATTCTTAGATGTCTCTTTATTCCATAGTACCATGAGATTACTTATACAACATTACACATGATAAACATGTCATCATTCCACTACATTCTTAAACCATTGACCGAGCTTCAACAATTCTTTCATCTCACATATCATTTGTAGTCTCTTCATCATCATCCACATAAATACTACCCATACGACCATACTGATTCTCTTCATGAGAATTTCCCTTAGGGCATTGATTTGCATAATTCCCGTACATTCCACATTTAAAACATTTAACCATTGCTGATGTCGTAGCAATACCGTTATCCTCATCCCTGGTGTTAACTGAACCTTTTCCTTTGCACTTACTGACTTTGTGTCCTTCTTTTCCACACCCAAAGCATCTTCCAGTTCCTTTGAAACATTCTCCTTGATGCCTCTTCCCACATGATTTACATAGGGGAAATTGAACTTTCTTTCCTCTATGATCATCATGAAACTCCATCGTTCTCTTATTAGCCGAGTCAGGAAACATACCAAATTTTACTTTATTGATCATATTATGAGATTTCTGATTCGGCATAATAATGATGTTTGGACTTCCAAATCCCATTTCATTTGCTTTCTCATGAAGAATATCATTCCATTTTCCATCATATCCTCCATTATCGTGAATCATCTTGTTTCCAGCCATTTTCTAAAACCCAAAAAGAATAGTGTGAGAGGCAAAAATCATGCTAGGGAAAACAACATAATAAAGGGGGATTACCCTCAATATCTAACATCTTAGGTTAAATTCTAAGATAGTTAGCACAATTCTAGGACTATAACCTATACGTATACTTAACCTTAGAGACATCCCTAGACATACCTTAGAAATATCTCTAGGGATCTCACTAACGTTTTCGCATCCTAGTTTCCAAAGGTTGACTAAACCTTTCCTCTGATACCAATTGTAGAGACCTGAAGCCTGACGTACTTTGACATTACATTAAATTTGTGGAATACTTAGTACATAACAAAAACACACACACAAGGATCGTAATAGTTTAGTGTGTTTGGAAACTCGGAATATAATCTTCTAATCCTGGTGAAAGATCATTAACATCTCCCATAAAGATCTTCTTCTTTTTTATACCTAAAACTTTTCTTTATATCTTGGGGATAAGAAAACATAAAAGGGTGAGCTCAAATGCTCAGTAAGGGTAAACAAAAGAAATATCAATCACATCGTATACACAAGCACATAACTTTTGGAAATCTTAACCTGCAAAAGAGATCATAATTTCATAACATGGAATAAATCATAGAAGTGAAAATGAGATACCCATAATCATAACATAAAACTTGAAACTTTCTGGCATGCACACATAATCATGGAAAATCATTTCTTGTTAGTCATGACTCATTACCAAGACTATCTTAGCGGACAAAGTCCATTTCTGAACCGAGTTCACTCCTCATTTCAGTCCTGTATCACTGAACCGAAATAACCTTCCATTCCAGCCATGTCTTTCTCATGAGATATAAATCTTTACCCAATGCATTGGAGGGAGATATAGGTCCCACCCATCTTATAATGAATCCTTTCTTATGTGTGCCACATAATCATAAATCATACATCATCACATAACACATATATCAAAAATGGGATTCTTGAAACATCATGACATTATAAAACAAATCATATAAGGTAAATGACTTGATAAAAATAATTCCCTCACAACATAATCAAATCAATGTAATAATAGGGATAAAAATAGAACCCTATATTATCTTATATGGAAATTTTTTTTGATAAAACATTTGAACTCCATTCTTGAGGAAAATATCCTTTCTACTTCAAAAACACTTTTCTTTTCTTAACATGTCATACAATTATAAACTAAAAGAAGTTGATTAAAAATAAACATGGAAACTTATAAAGTAAGATTCTGGGAAATAATGTTTTAAAAATCCATTCTTTCCATATAAGTTAAAAAAACATTCTTCGTACTTTTGTCGGAAAAGTCAAAAAGTTTCTCGTACGAAAAACGAAAAAATATTCCTTTAATATCCTTTACTAAAAACTCACCAAAGGGTAAAATTGGAATTAAACAATTGTAGGTGGATGGAAATAATATTACATATTGAGTAAACATGGATGTGGATGATAAAATACACCCCAGTAAATACCAAAGTATAAACAATCTCGGATAAAAATGAGATTGTGATATTTCCCTTACCTTAGGTCCGATTTGCTTCGTAAGTGTCAAAAACTCCTGTATAATTATTTAAATAATGTCATTGACTTATTACAGAATCATATTCATTGTTATGATATCATATATGGTTCACTTATGACTTTATATTACCCGTTCGTTTGTAAATTCCATGTTAAAGAGCGTTTTGGGTAAAATTGTTTCATTTGTCGTCCGTGTTTTGACTTGTAATTATTCATATGATTACTTAGATCATGATTACTTAATTCCATAATATAAAACATGATATATATATATATATATATTCAGAATATACATATATATAATAAATCAGTAAATGGAATGAAATACACCGTTCATGGAGACGGTAGACCGTTCGTACGCATGAACGCTGTTTTCGTTTCCTTATTGAGTTGAATGGAATTAAGTAGATGACATAAATATATATACACATAAATCCAGTATCTTTATAATGTCATATATTTCATTATTATTGCTTATATATACTTTATAATCATTCTTAAATGGTTAACATGGAGAATGAATCTCATCGCGTCGTGGAGACGGTAGTCCGTACGTACGCACGAGCGATGATATCATTTCCATAATTATTGAATTGAATTGGAGTGGATGATACAATATATCAGAATAATTATGATGTTATAATAACTATGTATAGTTATTCTTTACACCATAATACCCATCAATGTAAGGTGTTGGTGGAAAAACAGATTACACCACGGTGTGGAGACGGTATTCCGTACGTACGCACGCGCGGTGATTTCGTTTTCCGTAGGATGGATAGATGGTGAATTAGGATTTTTTTCATACTTAGAATAACATATTAGTATATGAGTTATACTGATGTTATTACTTCATAATGAAACAACTAAAGAAGAAGATGTTGAAGAAGAAATAAATTGGAAAGGATCGGTAATGGATATTACCTCTTCTTTGAAGTGCTTCTTTGAGACCTCCTTTCAGGGCACTAGATTTGGTCTTTGAGGAAGACCAGAACCTCTAGGATATTTATAGGGAAGTGGAGAAGATAATTTGGCAGGGTTTGGCCGAGATTGAAGTCTCAAAGTTGTGTGAGGTAGAGAGGGAGGAGGTGTCCTTTTATAAAGGAGGAGAGGGGCACCTTTGGAATAACTAAAACTATTATTTTATTATAAAGTCAAGTTCGGTTTTAAATAGCTCCAAATTGATTTATTTTGAAGCTAAGGTGGGGATGGGTCGAAATCCTCTCATCCAATAGAATTTAGACAAGTTTAGGTTCCTATTTTAACCTTATCATTTAGATTTAACCTTAAGTTAAATAATTTTACTTTTACCGTTTCTTCTTGTGTTCTTACACTATAAGGTTAATAAACATACTATAAGAAGCCAAACGAACCGCAAATTGTTTATTATTAATATATATAACCTTATCAAAGTCATTTTTCCGAACCTTAGATTTTTAGAAATAACATAACAATTAATAATATAATATTTGTTTTAAAAACTATTTTCTGTCAATTTTGACACTATTTAGTAATTGATTTTTGTGAAAATCTTAACAGAATGATAAGTTCTAAAAAAGTTAATTAAATCAATACTAACATGTCATATTAACCTATAAAATTAGTGGAATTCATAAAAAGCCAAAAATTATATTTATTTGAGTATTTATAACATCAATTATGTCAATATTTCATTAATAAGATAATTACTGCATCATCGTTGTGTCATAAATAAATTAAATTATATAATGTCTAAAAATTACAAATAAAATACCATTATGTAGGGAATCTTTTTATATTTCTATGGAATACTTATAATCTAATTTATCTTATTCATAACCCTATATTAAAAATGTTTTAGTAAATAAACGTGGATTTTAACTCTTTTAACTCTTCTTTGAATTAAATGATAATAAATGTCCTAATCAAATTCAAGTGGGCCTAAATGGTCGTATTTTATTCCTAAGCTTGTTTTTGGTCGAATTACACTTATGAAATAGAATTAGAACATGTGTTAGGGTAATAATAATATCATTTGTACCCCTAATTACCCTATTTACTTTTAACCGTGGTAAATAAAAGTAAAAAGTTACTATTCACCAAAAATTATTTTCATCTCATTGAATGATATTTTACTTAATGAAGTCAACTGTGTCTCTCGGATTTTTGAAATTCCACTCACAAAAGCGGTAAAATTAAGTTTTATGAAAAATTCAGTTTTTTTAACTACCATTTAGTGGTTTCACTATTCATCAAAAATTGAAAGTTTTCAGAAAAATACCAAAAATTAGGCCTAAGATATATTTGATATTATGAACTCAAAAATGATTTGTATTTTACCAAATTCAAAACATATCAGTTGCATTAATTAATTTAAAAATTAATTCCCGTCGTCAAAACAAAAGGCGTGTTTTTAAGAGATAATAACTATCAAAATATTGACACTTGTTTATAACTGCATTAAATGTGAAATTACAACCAATGACCAACATTGTATTAAATTGTAAAAATATATTCTAAATATACTTGAAAACAACTAAAATTAATAATTTGTCACTATTAATTATTTCGATTGAAAAAGTTGTTTTTAATTAAAATTTAGTAATTTCCACTATTCATCAAAATATGAAAGTTATCCGAAAATTACCAAAATTTCACCCTAAGCTAATTTCGATATTCCTAATCCAAAAATGAAGTCCATTTTGAAAAATAAAATTTTCAAAATTTCAAAAAGTGGTTATTACTATTCATAACGGCTAGTTTTAATAATATTTTAATAGCATGTCGTTGTTTAGTGAAACTCGGTATTACGTACTACACACGCTATCAAGGAAGGTCGTGATTGAGTGTAATGAAAGGCAAGTCAAGGATATGTGTTGTGCAAGATCCTTTTGGTGTAGCGTACAACACAAGACATTAATGAAATTAAAAAGAATATTTTTCATAAAATCTCGGGGTGTTACACACATCGTGTACTTTGTTTTTTCGCTTAAATGGGAAGTAGCCTCCCCTATTCATAGGGAAGTATTATAAACAGATGAGAGGAGCGGTATAGGGAGGTCGAACCTTGGGAGATCCAGCAATCAAGAATTTGGAATCTGATTCCTCCTCAGACGATCTCGTTGGAACCACGCGGGTAATCCCTCTCTTCTCCTTGCGTGTTGCTGTCCAATTCTTCTCCTAACGAGAGTTATTTGTGGTGAAGAGTAATTTCTTATTTTTCAGATCTACGGCATAATTGGGCGTTTCGGGAATCGACGTTCGTGTATAGCGCTCGTTGGTGTATAAGGTAGGTGGATTGGTGTTTCTTTTTCCAACTGCCATGTGTTTTGTGCGTTTTCATGCCACGAACCCATGTTGGGGGTGTTGTGTGGCTGAGTCCATAGCTATTTTAAATACCTATATTTGAATAGGTGATTTAAATGTGATATTAAAATTTTTGTTGGGATCATTGCTTGGATCTGGAACCACCCCGGGGGTGTGTTCCGCTATTTATCCATTTGGCCAGGATACCCGAATGTATTCCTTTAAAGTAGTAATTGTAGAATTTCATCGAGAGGAATTTCTCTTTTACTGCATATTTACATGTTGGGCATGGCCCGGTTACCTATTTAGCCTGTGGGAAACTTCTTCCGTGCATGTGGGCTGCTGATTCTATGCCATTGGGCAACACTACCTATGCTTGAGGGAAAAATCTGTTATGCTTGAGGGAAGATTCTTGTGTTTGATACACTTTACCTTAGGGTAGGGGTTTACGTGTCTGAGAACATTAGATGGTTTCTTAGAATATTCACAATAGTGATATTTTAAATTAAATGAATAAAAATAATATTAAAATGGCAGTATAACTGGTTAAGTTAGTTACTTTTCAGTACTGGTTACTTTATTGCATTTTACTACTGCACACTATTGTTGCATGTTTGCACGCACTTGGGCATGGGCCTTTAGTGGGTGTCTACTAAGATATATTTCTCACAACTTTTTGGGTCATGATTTTTGGACCAAAAAGATTACGTTTCTACAAGTGTGGATAGGGGAAATTGTCCCAATATAGGTACTTGACTATTGCTGAGGAGTAGGAGGGCATGGGACCGAGCCTAGGCTCGCGATGTCGCTGCTAGCTATTTTGTTCTGTTTTTCTTTTCTATACATGTACTTAAGGTATATTGTATTGATTTTGTAACATGTAATGGATGTTTTCATAGAATTAAGACATGTTGCATCATATCTATATATCTGGTTGGTTATCTTTTACTGCACTTGTTTACTTAAAATGTGTATGGATTATTGCTTCTGCGGTCGTTGTATGTTTTATTTCGTATTTCCGATACGCTACACTTTGACAAATTAGGGCATAGTTTCCCCACTATCAGACTCGGGCCCTCACTGCTAGTCGGTATCCTCTAGCATTTAGGGAAATTCTCCTGAGGTCACGTGGCGAACCAGGTTTGGGGCACCCGTTGCGTGGCACCCGGGTCCGGGACATTACATAACTCATGATTATGTAATGTTTAAGGACATTTACTTATATCTAATCATTATATATATACATTAATTTCATAGGTATACAAATATTCATACATATTTTTAAAATAAAATGTATATTACTTTTATTTAGAAAACATTTATAAATATGGAAGTATATTTTATATGTAAATATGTTTAAATATTTATTTATAAAAAAATGGTGAATATAAAAAAATATTTTTATATTATAATATTTTTTCTTATAAATAAGGGTGAAATATAAAAACTGATAATATTTGTAAATAATGATATCAATATGAATTTTATTATTGGGAATAAATTCCGTCCCCACTAAAAATAGGGGGAAAGACCCCCTTAAATAAGGATAAAATTCTGTCAAATGTTAAATAATTGGTTTACCCTAACGAAGAAATCAATATTGGAGGCCTCTGGGGCCACTTTTGTCCATTAAAAATAGTTATTCGGGTTCCCCATGATAACATGATGTAGATTTCATTACAATATTCGATTGGATATGTGGTAGAGCCCAAACGGACACTCGGATCAAAAGATATGGTTGTTTAAAGATTGAGTTACAATTTCATCTTATTTTAGATATTTTATTACTTTTTATTCTTTTTATCTTAAATTTTCTATAAAATGACTATTATTCAATAAAAATTAGAAAATTATTAGTTAAAATTAATTTTTTATTTATTTTAAAATCTTTTTTCCCTTAATATCTTATATATTATGAGAAAATTCATATTTATCATTTTCTAAAACTGATTTAAAATATATATTATATTTATATAAATATAAATATATTTATAAATTAATATATTATTTTTAATGAAATATTTTTTTTTTCAAAATATACCCTTTATAAGTGCATCTAAAAAAGTGTGGATAAAGCCCCCCCCATATAAGCACATTTTTATAAATGCTGATAAAGACCCACCTTTATCATCATTTTTTACGAGCACTGATAAAGGGGGTTTATTTTCGATTCATTTTTACTAGCACTAATAAATATCCCCATTTTAAAAATTCCATTTTTATTACTATAAAAGACCATTTTTGACATCTCTTTTCTTATAACTCAAATGGGGGGTTTTAACAGTGTTAGATAAACCCAGATTAACAATAGTGAAACTAGAGAAATTTTATATATAATTAACTTTTATAATTATTATTACTTTCATTTAGCTTTTATGTATTAAGTGACCATAGTAGTAAAATTTCAAAGAATATTCCAATTATTTCCCTACCCATATTTTTTAGGAACAAAATTGAGAGGTGATTCATTTTTGTGGATTTTCAGCAAAACCATATAGATGATGGGATAATGGGGAAAGTGGAAATGAAACTTAATCTTCATCAATGTGCATGTATTTAATAGAACACAAAATGTGTATGAATGAATTAGGGTTTTTAGCCAACGAGCTTGTACCCAAGTGGTACAAGCTCCTTCTTGGCATCCAAAAGACCTGGGATCAAATCCGGGCAGGGAAGAATTTTTGGGGTACTGTAGCAGTACTATAGCAATAATGTATCAGTGGCAGAACTGTAGTAGTGGCGGAACTGTAGCGGCGGAGGCACTATTGCAGGGTACTATAGCGGTGGAGGGTACTATAGCAGGTATTGTAGCAGTACTGTTACCCGAGGGGTCATTTGGGCCAAAAAATGGGCTTTCAAGCCTTGTATTCTGGCCACTTGGCCTGGGCCTTTGGGCTATGTAATGGGTCTCCCTCTACCCAGAATAAAGAGGTCTTTTCTTTAAATAATAAATTGAGGCTTAGGCCCCAACATTTTAAAAAAATGAATTGGGGTTATTAGTCACTATATGATGGATAAAAAAAATTTATTTCTCTAGGCCTCAGTATGTTGCTGCATATTTTCCCTATTCATTATAAAATAACAGTTTTTGGTATTAAAAGTTCAAGAGAACTAAAGAGGAAGTTATATGGGGCCATCTCCATTATTTTACTTACTACCAACATTTAAAACATAAATTTTTTTAGTGACTTTTCATTAATGATTAGTTTAAATGTAGATAGACTGAGGTCTCAATGAGTTATAAAATCTTAAGATACATGAAATGTGAACACAATTCATTCCCAATTAGATAAAAACTTATGACGTGTAATTCACCATGTCAGAAGAATAAATTCATAGCTGAATTAATCTAAATTACAAGGATCATAGTTCTAATGACATGATGTTAAACTAGTAAGCATAATGTTATATTTGATGTGTATTTAAACTATCTGGAGGATACCATACTAAAAGACAATAAAAATATTTGGAGAGGCATATTCCATGTGATCTCTAGTCAGGAAATCCCACTTTTTAATAGTTAGAACTATTTGGGGGTTTTATTTCAAAACACCTCTATAATTTTATGGTTTTAGCAACATTATATGGTCATATTATAATGGTTAAGCTTACTTTTGAAAAATATACCCCTTATGAAAACAACGTATGAATTGATTCATATTATCCTAGAACATATAGTGAAGCCAGATATTATTAACCTAGCCTCAGCCACAAATCTCCTTTAAATGAATACCTTCTTCTACAAAACTTTTTACCCTCTCATTCACATTGGGATCCTCAATGGAACTAAATTTGGAAGAATGCATATGTACCATTTCCCTTAAATTTGTCTTGATCTATCCAAAATATACCATACTTGGACTATGTGAGGATTTATTCATGTTCCTTATGATCTATACTGATTCCTTGATCTATAACCCCTAGATAAACCAAGAATATCAATCTCATTAACCTGTTCATTCATCAATATGATAAATTATACACACCTACTCATGTTTTGTTTTATAGTATCATTAGTTTCTCAAATTAATTCAGGTGTTCCTTTCCTCTATTGTTATATATATTACCTCAGCTTCTGGTGAAACTTGCATGACCTTTACATTATTCAATTATGGTTCAAAGTTTTATGACCTCAAACACTATCCATATAGTCTAGATTGTATGTTGGCTCATGAATTAGATAAACCAAGAATTTATTGTGTTAGAAAATTATGATATGCATAAAATATACACATGATTTTTTTTACCTTAATGGAAATGAGTCATGAATGACACACCACATTACATGAATGGATTCCAAGATGTATAACTATAAAATTCATATAAAATTGTCCTTTACATATGAAATTATACGGCATGAAATAATAGTACATCCCCTATAAATATAAACTGACTGGATTGGTCAATCACTCGTGACCTTATATGTTATTGGAGTGGTAGATGTCTTGTGACCTAGAGTCATGAAATAACCCCATATGTAATATCTAGATCAAAATGAGTTTTTTCATTCCATACTCTATAGGTATTTGATGGTTACCACTACATTATATAACCATAATACTACGTTACACATAAACTATGATAAAAATGTACCTTTTAATAATATTTTGTGGATTTATACATATTATCCCTAGATAGATAATGAAGATCATAATTTATAACCATGTTCAAGCCTCAAATCCCATAAATGTAAACTTTTTCATTCTATATTGTTTCCACCATAACATTCATATTGGGTTTCTCAATGACCCTGCATTATAATGAAGTCATCATTGTCTCCCACTTTCACATGATAATTCTCCATCTAGAGGACACCATATACAAACTATACATTGATTGATTCATATTACCTCTAGATATGTGGTGATACCCGGATCTATAATCTATGGCCATTCCATGCCTTTCCATATCAATAATATATCCATACATAATGAATATAAATTTTGGATACTTTTCCATTAGGCTATCTATATTAATATAAGGATTCAAATTCAAATTTGGGTTGCCTATCCATTTTTCTTGTAAAGAGTGCAACAATTATTTTAATTATGCACAACAAGAAAAGTCACTCATTATTAGTCAAATATATACGAACATAATCATTATCACAAAATAGTCTAAATTATAGGGGATAAAACTATAAATTAATTAAAAAAATGTATTGTAGGTTTATAATCATTAATGGTTGTTCTGACCAAAAAATGTCTTTGATCACTATGCCTTCCTCATTCATGGATTTGAAAAAATAGAGCATATGAAATATCAAAAGATACATAGTGTCATGTTAGGTCCAAAAACCTATAATATATAAGTATACAATAAATTCACATCTCAAATCACTAAGTCATTCCCATTTAGGTCTTATGAACAATATATAGTGAAAAATGATTATGGAAACAATTTAGGACTTAAAATGGCCCTAAAAATGAATGTTTGGCTCAATTGAACCACTTGTCTAGAAACAAATATTCAACTAATATTACTTTCTCAATTCATGTTATATTAAATTGTGACATAGGTGAATTTTTTTTGATGAAAGGAAACTTATTCATGTTGAGACAACCATTCATGTGATCGTGTGTTGATCTGATTTCATATTATAACCCATAATTCCAAGTATATTTTAAATAAACAATCGTGCATCATTTAGTTCGATAAAAAAATTATAAATAACTTTTTACCCTTTAACAATCATCATACCTTTCATAACCAAATCATCACAAAACATTCATATGGAATTAAGAATCTTCTTTTAGAATTAGATAACAATGGGTGTATCCTCTCAGTTCAAGAATTTTTATAAATTATTAATTGGAATCCTGAATTATAAGAAATAATTATGTTTTTTATATTGAATAAAATATTCTCCATTGATATGTTAATTAACCTCAATGTGATGTTTTGATCTAATAGGATGGGATCCTCTTAAAATTATGCAATAAATTTCAGTTTTTTTAGGGTGGTTCTTCCATTACTATAGGCCATCTAATTAAGACATGCCATCATTTCTCATGGAATCATACATTGTTCTGTTATTATTTTATATTCATATATTTCAAATATTCAGGAAGATATAAATAACCTTAATGTTAAAAAGTTTACATCATGCCATCATTCAATGAAAGATTGTGACATCCTATTCTATAACCCTTTCATATGTGAGTATGAATTTTCCTTGAATAAAAAATTTCATAGACTTAAGATACTCCTCATAGAATTCCCATATCCTTGAATTTAGATTATTATTATGAAAAATTCTTAATGGGTACATGTTCCTCATCACATTATCATTAACTACTTTAAAAGAACATAGAAGACCTTTAACTTCCCAAGTGAAGGGACATAGTACTCACTACGTTGAATAAAAGAAGATTGAATAAAAGGAAAACTATGAGTCTAGGATCACTAGGAATGAAACATACTTATCTTCGAAAAAAATCATTACATTTGAGAAAAATTTAAAGGGAATAAAAAGATGTTAGTTGAAAACCTTCAAATAGAGGCCAATTTAAAATTATAGTAGTCAAAATATATTTCTATTCCCATTCACAAATTAGGAATAGTTAGGTTGAAAATAAAAAACCTAATTCTTATAGTGAACAACATCTTAAATTTGAATATTTAAATATATATATTCATGGAATATCATCCTCCTAAAATTTTAGAAAACCCTTTTATTTTTCAACTATAATGGTTTAGATAATCCTTTTTAGTGTATATAGTTCTCATCGCATGATTATAAACCCCTTGAAACAATGATCCATCCTAAAATACAATAAATAGCATATATTGGTCAATTAAATATGATCCCTGACAATGTATATGAGTTATATTCATCTACAACACCCATTCATTAAAATGAAAAAATTTATTTTTTCCGGTTAATAAGGAAAATCTTCCCATAGACCCAATATAAAGAATAAAAAATTTCTTTTTTCCTATTGAGACATGATACGTATAAATTTTCATGTACTTGTCCAATGAAGATATAAAATACCATTTTGAAGACAAAAAATTAGTTTGGATTCATTTATTAATTATTGTCAATTTTTTCTACATCAACCATACACTAGGACTATATACCATGATACCAGAATCTCCTATTCTGGTAACAATGATTATTATGGTTATAATCTCATGCAACAACTAAAATTGACTTATTGTGAATAATGTGTTTCTGTATTTTTATTCTCTTGGTATATGTTGTTTTCCAAAATCTCATATCGTAGATCCAGCTAAAAGTACGACTACAATTCCATTATTGTAACCATCCTAGTATATAGAACCATTAATTGACATTAGGGTTTCCTCTATTCACCAATGTTCAAAGAAATAAAAAACGAAATTTTATATCCTCCATTAGATAATAAAAAACCATTGAAAGCTGAGATCCTCCTCTTGATAATTCGAATTTCTTGGGTTAAAATACTCCTCTTAGTGACACAACCATGTTCAGTTAATATTTTTCTATTAATTTCATAAGACACTTGAGTTGAGACTATCCTCATAGTGAACCCAATTTGTAATAACATTCTCAATGATCCTATGTTTTTAATAATATTTAAATGTTCTCTACATTAACACAGAATCATATTACTTTAGTTTATAGTGAATCTAATTCTAAGATGTTGTATTTTTTAGCACCTGTAAATTAATATCATTTAACTTTTCTATAATGAACTCAATATACGAATTTACTGGATGACATGTGGTGAATTAATGATGAAGGAGTGTCACACTCAATACATAAGACAACAAAATGATCTCTATGGAAATCATGATTAGACACTCACTAATAGATGGGGGTCCCCAAAAATGATTCCAAGTATAGTGACGTGGTGGTGAGTACATCCTACCAGAATTAGGATATGCATTTCATTAAATGATGATAAAAATGGTTTTCAAAACCATAAAACCCATATTAAGTGTTTTAGGAAATGTTTGTTTCTAGGAACATACATTTTATGGTTTGAACCTACTATTAGGTAATGGCTTATATTATAATAATTTTTTTGAATACTCTTTGATCCATAACAGACTTACAGTTTAAATTTCATAACCAACTGAGTTTAAATTTTAAATATAAATTTTTTTTCAATTTCATGATCACACATTGTTCTTAACTTGTTCCCTCCATTCACCATTCCTTAAGACCATTCTATATACACCCATATAATAACTAAGTATTACTTTCCCATAAATATACATTAGTGGTAAAGGTAGTAACTATCTTTGAATGGGCACCCATACTTGGGGTTTCCTATAAATGGACATCCCATCCTCCCAATGTCAACATATAATGAACACCCAAAGTACCTTAAAAACATATATATCCAACATTCATTCCCAATTATTCCACTATTACTTCCATAAGATTATTTTCATGTCATAACCTAAGAAAATTAGATACATAGTTTACACCGAGGCCCTCCAAATTAGAGTAATTCCCAATTATGATGACTAAAAGTTCACTAGGACACCTGAGTATTGGGATTGTTGAGCACCAATGCCAATTATGATTATAAAACATGATCACTAAGATATCTAGGTTAAAATTATCTAACTTCTTGAAACTATGTATTCAAAAATCCCAAGATGATACCCAAGTTTTGTAGTACCATTTTTCTAAAATGGCCCTAATCATATACTAGGGAAAACATTTCCCTTGTTCTATAACTTGGGGTCCCTATTTTCAAAGGCATCATACATTGGCACTAATTCATCCAAGGCAACTAGTAGGGAACACAATGAAACCATATGTGACTTATTTTAATGTACCCTTCTTGGGATTCCTATATACTTTGAGTTAATATTCTAATCCTGGTTTTGTTAAATAACATGATTGAAGATCCTTCTCATTATTTACAAAAAATATATTTACTTATCCCTCCATCATTAGTAAAAAACAATTTCCTATAATACAAATTTTCCACACCAACCTCTTTCTTGGAACATTTTACCTGGTAGTCCTATTACTAAAAAATTAATACCAAAACTATGTATTCCATTCAAAATTAAATTAATCTTTATGGATATGTCATGTCACTTGACCATGAATTGTGAAACATTAACTATATTCATTTTAATTTACTTCCATTTGTAATAAGAAAGGTTATTCCTTGTAGTTAAATATCAAAACCATTACTTTTCATTATTCCTTATGTTAAAATCATAATATTCCCCAAGTAATGAAAATAATTTAACACATCATTCATTATGTGTACAGAATAAGATAAGTTATTTCTCATAATAAGCAAAAAAATAAAGTGTTTTTATAGCCTAACATAGTTAAGATAAAATTGAATCCTACCAAGTATATGTACCAATAATATCCTATAAATTATATTTACAAATGATAATGATAAACCATAGAGTACAACTTATGTGTAAGTTCCAAACAAACCATTGAATGGTTATTTCACATAGATGGCCACCATTCAGGCCTTTAAACTATGTGGAAGTAGTCATGAATGCGTGAACAAAAAATGGTCAACCATGGCCAATGACACATGACCATAAGTGTTTTTATGTGTCTCATTAAATAGAATCAAAAATTATTTGTCTACTTTTGTTCATAGAGTTATTGGAAGCCCGGTTTAGGGGGCATGATTATAAATACCCTGACCCAAGTAGCCTAGAGTGGGTGGTAACTTTATTACATTGGAATAATATAGAAGTAATTTCATCCTAAAGGAACATAAAATTTATTATTCTAAGGAAACTAGATACATTCATCAAATTCACATTCCATTTTGAAACATAGAATACATAATGAGTTTCTTTCAAGTGAATAATTATTTCCTCTAGCATTACCTTTCATACTAATCATAAATTCTCTTATTAGAATCATGGGGAATGAAACATATGTATGGTGTTAGTTGAAAAGATAAATAAGGGTATGAGTTTGGAGGAATATACAAATAAATAAAGAATAATTAATATGCAAAGATAAATAACTGAATCACATGTCATTTAATCAATATCTTGATCATAATATAGAAGGAATAAATAATTATCAAATAATTCAACATAAGTAAAAACATGATATTGATACATTTACATTGATATTATAACTAATAAAATAATCACATGGACATAAATGACTAATATTATAATGAGGTAAAGAAAAATTATAGACAACATATCCATTCTTCCAAGGCCTTGTTCCAAGAAATCATATTTAAATGGGTGAGGCATTGGCCAAAAACAAATTTTTGTTTGTCTCGTGAGACCCACTGATGTAACAAGGGGCTATAGTGGTCATAACCTATCACTTTCAAAGTATGATGCATTCAACATTTTAAACGGTGAAAGATAATTAATATAAACCTTCATATTTTGAAAAATATCAAACCATATGTTATTTCTTTCTCCAATCAAATAACATAATCCTAACCCATTCAGGGTAATATGGAGAATGGTATCAAAATATTACCTCCAAAAAAATTGATCATAAACCATGTTGATTAATAATAAGTATAGTATCATTAAAACATATTCTCAATAGATCATACTATAAACCAAGTTTTTTTGTCCTTGATGAATATGTAAACCTTTGAAATTCCATTTAAATCATTCTAGAAGAAAATATGATTTTCACATTGAAAATCACCATTTGAAACTAAAATTTCAAAAAAAAATTGAATATAATTTTCATTAAAAAAAGGAAACATTTAAAATAATATTCAATTTAGTGTGTGGTCAGGATAAAGTTAAATTCTGTACATGTTGTATAAGTTAAAAAATATTCCTTTCATATTTTCTGTAAAATCCAAACGGTCCTTGTTTAGAAAATGATTTGGATATTCCTTATATAACATTATTAAAATGTAAAACATGGTTTAAAATTATGTTAACCAGTAATATTGTGAATTTTAAAACATTTTGGATTTTTTTAGAAAATGTGGTTTTGTAAGTATAATGATTTTCAACTGAAGAGATAAATAAAATGGGATTCTTTTTAAAGACATGTTAAAAATAATTATATGTACAAAATGGGGAAATATGGAAGTATTAAATGAAAAAATCATGAATAACCAGAGTAAAATTAATTAAATGGATTTATTAGATAGTGATAAAATAATTTTCTCTGATGGGAATTCGTGTATAAATAATCCCAATAAAATTGAGATTAAAAATTAAATCACTCATCACTTTGGTATATTTTGATTCTTGATCCACCTAAAAATAATAACATAAAATGAAACCTTAAATACCATGAATAAAAATATATTCATCATATAACATATCAAATAAGTCATTATATACACCATAAAAATGAATATGTAGTGAATATGGGATATACCGCACAGAAGTGAAAACCAGATGAGAAACCCTTACCTCATATCTAATCTCCTTCATACGTATTCAAAAATCATGTATATTATGTAAATACATGTTATAAAAATATTCCATAGTTATATATATATATCCAACTATATGTGATTTAATAATATCCTTTTATCACCTATTTATTAATATTTGTTTTTTAAAATCACAGTTTCGGGTGGTAATTTCATTATTTTTAATGTGAGTTTTAGTTCAGTAATTTCGGTTTTTTTAATTTGATCGTGGTTACATAATATGCATAACTTTAACCAAGATATTTATATATATATATCATATATGTTCACTATATATGTATTTATAATAATCTATAATATTTAGAGATAGAAAATTAAATACACCGTTTATGAAGATAGTAGGACATACATACGCATGAACGTTGTTTCCATTTTATCAAAGGATGGAATGGAAGGAAAATAAAAATTAATTATATTTTTTAAAATAATTATTATGTTATATATATTATAATTTATGTAAATGAAGTCCATTATTATTAATACCCACGTAAATTTGAAATGAAAAGCATTTTGCGTCGCTATGTGGAGTTGGTAGTCAACACATATATGTGAGTGATGTTTTTTTCAATGGATTGGAAGCTGAGAAGTTTTAAGTGATATTTTATTTATAGAATTTTTTTAGGTCATAAATATTAAATTTATTCGTTCAATTTATTATTACCACATTCCTTGTGAAGAGTAACCAAAAAATGAATCACATCGCTTCACGAGGTAGTAGTACGCTGTACATATGAGCAACATTTTCATATCCCCCATAGAATGAAAATTAAGTTGGTATTTTTTATATAATAATTTAAAAAGTAAAATAATTTCATAAATATCATATACATAAGTTCAATCCATATGTATATAATTCTTTTAATATGGTGATGGAAAATTAATTACATCGGTACACGAGGCGGTAGATCATTGTACACATGTTTGATAGCTTGATTTCCCATTTGATAGAAGCACAGATGGATCTATGTTATTAAATGAAAGTAAAAAATATCAATTTATAGAATAAAATATTATTATTATATTGTAATAGTTGAATATAATTTTAAATTGGTGGATAAAAAAACAAATAAATACTCAAGTTTAATAACTTTACTTCTCTTTTAGAGTCCCTCTATTGCTTTATACATAAAGTATTCTTAGGAGGAATTCATAACCAAAATAAGGCCTCTAGGATGTCAGAGAGAATTAATGAATGTATTTTTATAGGTATTGTCTTAAACAAATGGCTTTAGAGGTTTTAATAAGTGAGGTGAGTGAGTCCCCTTTTATAATTGAGGAGGACTGAAATTTTAGTAAATACAAAATATTGTTCAATGATGGGGATTCACCCTCTCACTATGTTAGAAAAAAATATAAATAATGGATTGTAAGGATGATATGGTCGATCCACAATAACACTAAAGAAAATTCCACATGTTATTCATCAGTCATTATGTTTACTTAGTTTTAAAAATTTATTTTTCCCCATTGTAAATTGTATCGTTTTAATTACCTAGATAATTTATTCATTAAAAATAAAATTAAAATAATCCTTATTATATAATTTATAAGAAATAATTCTAAATATTAATTTCAAATTATAAAATAAAAAATCCAAGTGTGTGGAAAATCAATTTTAGCAAAAGTGCATGTAATGTGAAAAACCTTGTTTTAACCTTAACTAATTTAATTAATTTCTTATTTTTTTATTAATTAATTTCTAAAACTTATGCTAGCAAAATTAACCACTATAAATTATTATCTTTCCAAATAAAGAATTAATTTTATCAAATTTAACTCATATAAGTGAAAAATTTTAATTTAAAATTAAATAAATAGAATCGACAAAAAAATAGTTTTTTCAAGGAAAAACAATAAAAACATTAAAAGTTTTTTATATTAGAATTAAAAAAAAATTTATTAAAATAAAATAAATTATTTAAATTTTGATATAATTTAATTAATTCTTTTATAATTACAATTTAAAATAATATTTAACTTTGGAAATAATAAAAACAAAAATCAATTTTTAACAAAGAATCAACAATTTTCACTATTTATAGAAAAATTAATCATTTTAAACAATTATAAAAAATTCACCCTAGGATGATTTTTAATTATAGATTTAAAAATTTACATCTATTTTATCACATAAATATTGTAAAATTTTTAGAAATTAATTTTAAATTATGTTCACAAAGTGCGACTAAATGGTAATTTATGAAAAATACTGTTTTCCATAAAACATTTATTTTTTATCTAAAATTTTCTTATTTTATCTCTAATAAATAAAAAAAATGAATTTATTTTTTACATATTTAATCCCTATAATTTTCAAAATTTATTTAGTCCTATTCATACCCTCTATCACAAAGGTTAAGTTATAATGGTCATGTTTATAGAATAATATTTTAATATGGTATCATGTTTTGATTAATCCTGGAATTTTGTACACCCCAAGATATCAAATGGATTTAATTAATTTGAAAAATAATATATTGTAATGTCTTAATTTTTTACATTATATTATAATTTTGGTATTACATGTCATATTCATTATCAAATATGATGTTACCCTTTTAAAAACTATGGGGAATTCCACAGATCTCAAGTCCCCAACACCTTAATCGTTCTTTTATAAGAGTCTAATGCATTCCTGGAGTGTGATAAACTCCAAAATAAAAATCTATAAAGCCTAATATTGTAGATTTTCAAAATATGTAGATAGAATATAAAAAATTTATTCTTCATGGGTGGTTTCATTCTAAATACATTTCATCATTAAATCAATTTCTTAATGAAAAATGATGTTATTTTCAAGAAGGATTCATGAATTTTTATAAATAATTTATAAGGTACAACAATATGGGTGAAAAACTATTAAGGGATTATCCAATATCACATTTCCTTAAAATATGTGTAACATAAAGATTTATTGATATGTTTGATTGACCTTCGTCCATTTGAAAATAGGTCTACATGAACATAAAATATATGTGTAGGGAGGGATGTTTTAAATATAAGGAAAATTTTTATTTTATGAAGAATGCATGCTTGGGTATATTATTGTTAATTGTTTCGTAAAATTTTATGACCTTTTTCAATGTTTTTTCTAGATGAAAAAGGATCCATAAAATAAAAAATCCTATTGGTTATTGTTTAGATAGATTTAGTTGAGATGTTAGATATGATTCATTTCGTATAACCCACATGAATTATGAGAAAACCTTAGTATTGGTTTGTTTCTTTTGTGTGGAAAATGTTATGGGTGAGATAATTATTTTTTTAATTTGATAAAAAAAATTGTTAATAAAATGTAGTACATAATCCTTAGTTCCTTATTTCGGAGCCTCATAATTTACCTTAGTAGGTGAGGTGGGACTTTTTCATAACCCAACCTAATCGGGATCAATATGACACAACCCCAAGACAGCCTACATAGTCATGGGGACTGTGAAAAGTGTTGAAAGGTATAAAAAAATGGGAGGCCTTAGCATAATTTTCTTGTACAAACACCCAGCCGTCTTGATGTGTAATTGTTTTGTAATGACAATAAATGGTGCAAGATATACCGAATAATCAATTCATTTAAAACAAATAATGAGTAAAAAAGTACAATAATTTAAACTAAAAACTAAATAGGTAAAAATAAATTCATGACTTGAAATATATCCCAACCAAAAAAATGTAAATGTAAAAACCAATAGAGCTCATCTACAAATCTCCAAGATCCAACCTAAAACACAAATAAAAATATAATCAAGTATCTGTATACTCCTCTATAATCATTTACAACCTATCTGTCACCTTCATAAGACATAAAACATATAGTAAAATTCCATAAAATGGTATGTAAATATATATATCCAATTGGACTCCCTAAATGATAAAGGGGGAGAAGTAAGAGACATCATAGAGATTTACATCTCAACCTAATGTAAGAGAGTAAAAAAATTCAATGGAATGGATATATATATATATATGTGTATATTAAATGTGATCAAAAAAATTCAAAATAATATAAAAAGGGGATATTTATCTCAAAACCCTTCCCAAGAAAAGATATCCATCAGTTCTAGAAGGTCCATCAATAATACCCAGAGTCTCCTATGTATGTTCAAAGAAGTTACCGTGTGTTGGGACCAATCCTTTCCACAGTTCCACAGAGTGGAGGGGGATTCATCTTCGAGAAAAGGACCCACTCCTTAATTCATCATGGGGTTCCATTGTGTGTGAGGAGAACATGTTATCTATCCTATAGGGATTACCACTCTATAAATAGAGTAACCACACCAAATTTGATACGGGTACCACTCAGTAGATAGGGGACACACACCGTTATTCCATAAGGGGTACCACTCAAAATATAGAAGACCCATTCCCTAATTCCATAGGGGGATAAAACATGGTAGGTATAAGTCTCACTATTTAATTCCATTGGGGGATACCACTAAGTATATAAACGATCACCACCTAATTCCATATGGGCGTACCACTCATTGTAAGGAGGACACAAGCCCTAATTTCATATGGGGGCACAACTCTATTGATCCTTCACAATCACTATCATAATTGAGTTCCACCTAATTAATATTCACAATTAGAACACAACACATAATATCTCAAAAACAAAAATCACATCATATACAGAAAAACACTCATGATAGTATACTCATAGCCTAAAATCCATGTACAAACAAAGGATAAGAGAGAGGTATAAGGTTCCCCAAAATAGAATTTGGGGTTCCATGTTTGTATGGGGACCCACACAATATGTGGTCTCCCCCAAATACATGGATGTGTCCCATACGGTACATAGATCACTGATCATGTATCCATACATGGCATGTAAGGAGACTACATGCCACCCCGTTTCATCATGTAATCTTTCTAGTGCTCATGTATGTTACTTTGTACTCTGATATATAGAATATCCTCCCTTATGAGGTTATTCATGTGTTCTCTACCCCATGGATTGTCTACCCTAGGAGGTTCACATGATGTGTGACCTAGTCACATAGATTGGGATCCTTACCTTTTTGAAAAACCCTAGCACTACACCCATATGGGTACTACACAGCATGTGTACTAACCAGTACATACCATGTAGTCTAGGTTTTTTTAATAACCTTAATTATACTCTAGCATTCCAGATCCATTCCCACTTCCATGAATCAAGCCATTTTACGATATAAAATTTGTGGGTATTCCATATTTCTATATTTTTATGCCATTTAGAGGTTGGTAATCATATTCCCAATGATCCGTTTGAATCATGTATTCCTTGTATGCCTCCCATGACACATCTTCATTATCTCAGATACTAGATCCCTAATATTATAATCAACATGCCATGATTCATACCCATTCATCCTTGATTTTTTATAGTGCTCATTTCCCAAGAATCCACTGTGAATTTTAGGGTCTAATAGGGATCGATCCCGCTTAGGAGTTCTAGTCCATAACCCTATAGACAATTGATGAAGAATGAAAATAAAATGTGGGTAAAATCACCAAAAAATGTGTAACACTTTTTTTCCAAGAATTCCTATCCATCATATATAAGTTTTGATACCCGAAGTGAGAAACATGGCATAGTAGGGATAAATTTAATATTCAATTAAAATTTGTCACATATGAGCAGGAAAAGACTTGATTTAACACAGATCAAGATATAAATATTTGATAATAATCAATATATTTAATCAATATAGATATAATACCAAATATTACAAGTCCTAACTCAAATAAGATTGTTCTTCGATGAAGACTGTTCTTTCCAATGAAAGAAAGTAGTCATTGCATTCACCACAGATCAATTCACATGGATATATAATTTCATTGTCGTCTGATTCCAAATCTTCATCACTGGTGGGAGAAATATCCCCTAAAAAATCTTCTGTTTATGTGGATATCCCTAGAGATCTACCAAAACATGGCTTAAATTGAGGGAATTAGGATAACAAAGGTTTAATGAGTTAATTAATTATTTAATTTATTAATACACATGATGCACCCACTAAGGGTTTTTTTACCCGAATGCCCCATGAAAACCAATTTTTGGTCATTCCTAGGAAAACCAAAATGTTGTAGATTCCACTAGGGTATATAATGTTGGATTCGGGAATCTGTTTATGATTTATCCCATTTTATTTAAGAATTAAAAAACATGTGATATAAAATATAATTAATATTTTTACTAAATTATGTCTAGACACACCCGGCCTTGGAATTGTGTTTCATCATAGTACGTGGATCCAAATATATTTCTTGATATATTTCATAGTCCTACATTGAAAAAAAGGGTCTCTGTATTAATTCTTTACTCGATATTTTTTTCCTCAAAAATAAAAAAGTAAAGAAAAATATTAGGATATTGAACACATATCAGGCTCTCCTATTCATAGTGCATACCCTCATGCTAACAAAACACATGAATCAGAAGGATTTTACATCCACATAGGTTCCTCTCACATAGATCTTCAATATCCATTAGTTTATTTATATTAGTGTATCCTTCCACAATTTTTAGTTATCCCCTATTAACAATATGCTTGGGGTCATGCATGTATCTGTTCAATTTTGACACATGGAAGATGTTGTTCACCCACTCCAATCCTAGGGGTAGGTCGAGGCGTTAATAAACACTAGTAATACTTTTCAGTATCTATAATTTTTCGAGGAACCTCTGGGATGGCTTTTTTCACCATCCAAATCTCTACAATTCTAATCATGGGGAGACTCTTAGGGAAATTTGGTCTTCCTAATAAAACTCCAAGGTATTACAACATTGATATACGTAAGATTTCTACCTTCTATGGGATTCCCTCATCCTCTCATGAATGACATGGACCATATATATCATCACATGTACGATATATGGACCAATAAGAGACTCCTCATTGATCTACTTTCAACATATGGGTGACCTATAGTGTCTCCCATATATGGTTAAAAAAGGTTCCATGCCAATAGTAGAGTGTTAGATATTATTATATGAAAAATATAAAAATGGAAATTGATCCTCCCATCTCTTGAATAAGTCTAAAATATAATCCCTCATCATATCATCTAGTATCTATGTAGTGTTCTCGGTCTTCCAATCTGTCTATGGGTTAAAGGTTGAACTCACCCTCATCCAGGTCAGGAATGGATCCTACATGACTCTCCGCAACCATGATATGAACCATACATCATGGTTGAAGACAATATTCAAAGGAACCCCATGAACATAAATTATCTCCCATACATACAACTTCCTAAAAATCTCCACAAAATATGCTTCCTAATATAATGGAATTGTGCTAAGTTCATGAGTCAATAAACTATCAAAGAGAAGGAATCTTGGCCTCTTTCTATCCACAAAATCCCTTACACAATGTCCATGGAAATGTCAACCCATCACCACTATGGGATCTCAAGGGGATGCAAAAAAACCTAATAGAACCAAGTGCTCTACCTTCACCTATTGACATGTGAGACATTGTGAGATGAACTCATCCATTATCCATATCATTCCACCCCACCAAAACTATAAGCAAAGGTATATGTATATCTTACCCACATCCAAATGTACAGCTAAATGATATATATGAAACTCTCTCAACACCACTTATCACATATTGACTGGGGCCACTACCTATCCCTGTAAAGTAATACCTTAGTCCATCCTTCCAAAGGTCCCTCTGGTGAATCTCTTGAGGACATATGGTCATGAAAGACCTCATAGTGAATGTATCCCAATTAGAACACTCTCACACACTGGAGGAGAAGAGAATTCAACACCATTGATTAAAGAAAAGATGCACCCACATTATCAAATAGGTTAAGCTATAAGGAATCCAACTACTCAGTTGCCTTCTATACCAAACAGGCCTAGTAATTCCTACTAAGGGAATATTCAACCACATCCCCGTAACCAAATTATAGGCCATATCAATGTTAGAGACTTTTCGGGACTCAAACGAGTTCCTATGTCTCAGTTTCAAGTCTCTCTATGTGAATACATATCTGAGACTCTAATTGTTTGAGTAAAAAATAATGAACTCTACAAAATGATAGTGCCTCCATATGCTGAGATCAAAGGCAACTTCTTCCAACTTCATGTAGTAGTCATGTAGTTCTACTCATGGGGTCTCAAAAGTCTCATCTCGTAGGTGATAAATTTTTATATCTACACCAAAACACATCCATTCCTTTCTCTTGAGACATATAAAAACTCTATGTACTCCACTAATTCCTCTGGTAGTCTCAAAAAATTATCACTCATCAACTACAGCCACAACTCCTTGAAGTATCTCTGAAACTACTCTCTCTTGGTGAATGACTTCCCTTTCAACATCCAGGTGGTCAAAGGGGATGTTACCTAGACGAATTCTGACACAAACCACCTTTATTACACTGCATGGTGAAAAAAAACCAGCACCTCTAACATGGTCTTGGGTGGCTACGAAGCAAGAACTTCCTCGATCATTTCCCTTTCAACAATTAATTCATGCTTTGAAATGGACCCAGAAAGTGATCCTTATGGATATATTACGAGAACATTGAAATAATACCACAAATATAGTGTTATTAATGAAAATATTGGACAACCCCCAAGTCCTCTACATTCTTATCCTCTAACACATAGTATATGAGCATATCGTTAATGAAAAAAATTAGACCAGTAATGGATAAATGACCGGGTTCTTTAAATCTATAAAAAAGTAGGGTCATTATTCACAATAAAGGTAATCACCAAGAAATCATTCTGTTTACAGTGACATGATAATGCTTTCTTCATATAATCATCCTCATAAACTCTCAACCGGTATTATATGGACCTGAGATCAATCTTCAAGTACCATCTCACACCTCACAATTGATCAAAATGGTCATTAATCCTTGGAAAGATGCACTTTTTCTTTATCATTTCCTATTTTAAGACATTTTAATCCACACTGATCCATAAGCTCCCATTCACCTTTTTCATGAACAAAACTAGAGCTACCTAGAGGGACACACTAGGTATGATAAAATCCTTATATCAATAATCCTCCAACAACAACCATAGCTCTTAGAATTTGGTAGGGGCCAGTTGATATTCTATAGAAGATGTCATAGAAGTCTCGGGGTACAAGTCAATACAAAACTCAATCTCTCACCTCATTGGTAATCTAGGAATATCATTAGGTATGTCTTCCATAAAATTTTCAATGAATGAAGGAATCTAGATTTATCAAGAGCTCATTGAATGAAGGGTACACTCTCTAATATATTAGTAATGGTATGAATCCTAGTCCTCATAAAACCTACTCATCCCATCAATAGATTTATCTCTCCCATAAATTTGAATCTCTTATCCTCAATGTGAATACATCTGACTCATCTTCAGTGATAGTCAATCTGGGATCAAATGGTGGGCAACTAATACATACCCATCATGAAGCCATATGGTTCAATAGTCATGACCATAAGGTCCCATGAGAACCTATCTCCACCAAGAGATAGCTCACACCATCAGAAGATAAAATATATAGAATAATTATTCCTCATATGAACCTAAAAAATATCCAGGCTAAGGACTCGGATGGGAGCTCCAACACTTGCACCAAAAAATGGATGAAGGAGTGAATCACATATGTTTTTATTAGTATTGAATAATGAGTTTAATAAAAATACATCATATATATAATCATATTTTTTCCACTAGTTCATACACATCGGTAGTCTACGACTATCCCCAACCCCAACCACCAACCCCCAGAGATTTGTGTGGGCCACCTTGGGGTGGTCGTGGAAGGATATCATATCATTGTTCACCACCCACATATCCTCCTATTGAAGCTCATCCTACTCGTATTTCAACTATGCTTCCCTGTGGGTCACCATGACCTCACTTAGGAGATCCATAATCACAACGTTTCCTCTATCATGGAGGTCCATCCATTACCTTTCTTCCATCCTAAACACATTTAGGAGAGAAACCAAGTTCCATGGGACCTTACATGTCACATGAATAGCACCAACCCACTATAAGATTCCCTCATCCTCTTCGTGATCCATGTGCGACATGACCGCATGCTTGGTTCTGGTCATAGGAAGTTCTCATGCACCGAGACCCTGCTTACTCTTGTCTACTAGCTTCTATAAATGACTAAGACCTATAACACCATTTAGGAGCTCCATATATATGGAATCCTCTCTAACATGATGATATATATCACTAATTATTTCTCTACTAACCTATAAATGTTGATAATTCACAAGGGATCTACACGAAAAAAATATATCTGTGAAGACCCATATCAAACATCAATTCTAGGAAGTATCCATTCTAAATCATGTTGATGGAGTTCCATGTAAGGTATTTGAATCCTGTGGAATACTTAACCACTGTTATCCCTCCCTTTTATATATATATAATCTCCTAAATATTAATCGAGAAAAAAACATGAGGGTTAGTAATAAAAGTGGAATAGTTTATTGAATTCAGTCCATGAGGATGTCGACTCATCATACATATATGTAACTAGACTCCATAAGCACCCAACTGCTCCATGAAAAATGATAGTTTCCTATGAAACAACCTGATCAGTCGGTGTATATATAAACATTAATACATGGATCAACGACTCAATTCAATCCCCCATGACTTGGGTATATGGAAGGACATGAAACCTAATAGGTCTTTCGTTCTAGAACTCACAGAGTGCACTATGACTACACATGTTGACAATTTTCTCTACTAGAATGATCTTCTTCTTGACAGGAATGGGGTCTACCACCTATGAAACTAGAAGAAGAACCTCACACGATGTAACATAAATGAATAATCATACCTCATCAGTTCATCATCATAAAAGGTAATTCTTAACACGGATGGTTGTTTTCACATAGGTTTCCTAAAAATTTATCCAAGACGTACCACAGTCAAATGCGCATATATATATGGGTGAGATAACAAAATAAATGAAGTAAAAAAGAATCAATTCAATATGATACATGTACCATTTTTTCATGTAACCAATTTATTGGTACGCCAAGTTGAAATGTAGATAATCAAGGTCCGGTGAATGGATATGTCGACCACCACACCAACCCTATCTTTCCTATACCAAACTCTACACTCGGGATACTTTGACACTATTGACCTAAGTCCTAGAAAAATTCTTATAAGGAGGGATACTCTATACACAATCCAATATAATGAACTAATCTTATACAAATAAAAAATAAACTAAACCAAAATTTATCATGTCTCAACTACCCAATTCCCACCTATATAGACCATTTGGAGGTTAAAAGAGGTGGATGACATAACTAAAATGGGAGATCATTGCCTAATATACCTATAAAAATTCTCAATAACATCTCTATGTACAATTAAAAAGTTATAAAAATAAAATAAGTGACATATAGATAAAAATACATACTTTAAAACATATAGATGTTGTAATAGTATGCTAGTGAATACTAAAAATTAAAAAGGGAAAAATACACACCCTTCTAAAATGATGACCCAACCTGAAAAAACTGTTAAATAAAATGATAAAAAAATCCCAACACATAATTTTCAATCACCAACCACCTTATGCGAACAAATGTGCTCGGGTATCCCTATGTTCCTCTTTCATCATCTATACCAATTTCATAGTCTGTATAATACATGACACATAAGAGAAAATCCCATGTAGGGTTGAGTATATACACTCCCAATATAACACCATGAAAGTTTAAGGGGGAGTAGTATGTGACATGATAGAAATAGATAGCTCAACCTAAATAAACCGAGTAACAAAATACAGTGACATGTATATATATATATAATCAAAAAAGGATCCCAGTCAAGAGAGAAATGTGATCTCTATATAGAAACCAAGCAAATAAATAAAGAGACTTCAATTATAGAAGTTCTAAAAATAATTCAAAATTTCTGTCATATATTTCCGAAGAATATACCATGGGTAGGGCCCATTCCTAAATAGTTTATCATACAGTCATGGGGGAAACATCTCTCGGTAGGGGAACCATGAAATAGTGCATCAGGGGGTACCACTCAGTGAAATAAAGTCCCATGACTTATCCGATATTGGGTACCACATTGTAGATTGAGGGACCGCACCCTATCTAATAGGGTGTACCAATATATAGATAGTGTAATTTCACCCTAATTATATAGTGGGACCACTCAATGGTTAGAGGAATCTCACACTAATTCCATTTTGGGGTACAAATTAGTAAATAGAGAACTCATGCCCTAATGAATTAGGGGGTACCACTCAGTAGATATATGAGCCTTTACCTAATTCTGCAGGGGGTACCACTCGGTGTAAGAAAAAGACACACCCAAATTCCTTTGGGTGTACCAATCTAACAATAATTACCAATTTCTTCAATGATCGAGTTCCACCTAAAGAAGCTTCATACTCTGAACACCTCAAGGTTTCTCTCTAAAACTACTATGAAGACCACCACTTCATTCTCTATGGTAAAAAACTCAGGATACACTACTCAAGGTCCAAATTCTGAAACTAGATGATGGAGACATGAGAGGTAAAAGGTTTCATAAAAAGGAAGTATAGGTACGTGACATGTAAGGGGACCCACACAGTATTTTTTCCCTCTCTAATGCATGGTCGTTTCCCTTTTGATACACATTTCGATGATCATGTAGCCCTAGAAAGTCTGTAAGGTGACTACATGGCATACCTCGACCTCATGGGTTCATACGAGTGCTCTTGGTAAGGTCTGGGTAAACATTCCCATGTCTGTGTACTCTGATACAGGTCATTCTCCCCCGTGTGGAGTCCTTTCGATGTTCTCTTACACATGACCACTCTATATGAGGAGGGTCACATTTTGTGTGACCCAGCCACACATTATGTGATCCTTAACTTTTCCAAAACCTATTCACTGTAGCCATTGTGGTACTGTAGGATGTGTGTTCATCCCAGTACACCTTGTGTCGTCATGTTGTTTTGTAGAAATATGAAATCTGCATTGGAATTAAATATCCATTCATACATAAGTGAAACATTCCATTTCAAAATCAAAAAATTATTTGATGATTCCGCCATCCATCATTTTTGGCTATCCAAAGGAGAAATCAGATTCTTGCTGATTATTCAAAAGATCATATGACTTTTACACGTCCAATATCACACCTTTATTGTCTCCAATCCTCAATCCATTAAATGATCAGCTCCATCCCATGATTCATCCTCATTAATCAGGAATTCATCAAACCACTAAAAATATATAAAT
The DNA here is from genome assembly GCA_963277665.1 of Viscum album. Taxonomy (NCBI): domain Eukaryota; kingdom Viridiplantae; phylum Streptophyta; class Magnoliopsida; order Santalales; family Viscaceae; genus Viscum; species Viscum album. Next base: position 1,861,344,528 of record OY728119.1, read on the forward strand.
CCTCTATGAATAAAAGGATTTAATCGGGCCCAATCCTAGCCAAATACATCAAATCCATGGACCTATATCCCAACAGTGAAGAACGTAATGAATGGGTTGAGGAAAAGCACCAAAACAGAGGTGTAAAAATCATTGGCCAAGTGTTTCTGGTCAAAATATACATATTGTGATGCCAAGGCTGAGAAATATGGAATAATAAGGATGTATTTAATGATCAATTGAATAATGTTATATAGGATCATGTAAAGGATAAATTTGATATAGATAAATAGATATATTTGATCATGATCAATTTATATAATCATTATTGGAAGAATAAAAAAATTGAATAGTCCTACCTCAAATTTGAATGTTTATCGATGACTAACTTTCCTAATAATTAATGGGAGAATGTTTTGTGTTTTCCATGCCTCTATTTTATTGGATACATAATTTCATTATTCTCTAAGTCTGATTCTCCAACTAAGATGGGGTAAATATCCTCTCAATAATATGAGGGTTATGTGGATAACCCTAGAGTTCTTTCAAAACATGGATTAGATATATTAAAATATATTTTTATGAGTTTAATGAATTAATTATAAATTTAATTAATATATCCATTAGACACACCCGCCAAAATATGTTTTATCTAAACACCCCACACTTACCCATTTTAGGTTAATCTTAGTGTTAAACACTTGTAATGGATCCATCTGTGGTCTCATATTTTTGATTTGGGACTTGTTAAAATTTATCCCATTTTATAAAATAAATTCATGTGTTTCATATAAAATATACTTTATTTTTTTTTATTTTGTGTGGGCACACTGGGATTTGAAATCATGTGTCGTCTCAGCACCTGGCCTTGAAAATATTTCTAGTTATATTTCAATGTACTACATAAAAAATTTGTCTCTAAAGAATTATCAAATGTGTTTAATTTATTAATAGATTAGGACCAAATAATATATAGTGCTCTTAGGGATATGAGGTTCCATGTTATTGATGAATATATTGATATTACATTTGATTTTTCACCTTTTTGTTACTAAAAATATTATGGGGAGCATCCCATATTTATAATGTTAGTTTATACTATAATAGATATAGTGACTTCACTAGTAGGGAGAGAGGAAGTGTGATATATAGAATATAAAACCTGATGCAAAATCATTACCTATTGAATGTCGCATCTATAACAACCTTTTGGATAGTTGGGTAGCCTGAGGAAATCATTTTAATTTTATTGAGAGTTCATATATGTGGTTTATTTTTCATGTTTGGTTGTGAATCATTATTGATGTACACTTCCATATGTGAAGTCAAACATGGATTAATGGATAATAAGGAACTTTTTAATATTTCTCTATCCCTTGGGAGTTTTTAGAAGGATGTATAAAATAGAATTAACTCAAAACATTTCAACAATCTACTAGATGTAGTACCATGTTCACAGTACACTATTTTCTATTATTGGGGTTTATTTGAATGCATGATCCTCATATTTTTTACATAGGTGAAGATATGTATCATTTTTATTTGGTAACCATCACCTATAATGAGTTATAATATTTTGGATAAAGTTGTTAAAACTATATGGGTAGTCTAGAAAATACTTCTGAGGAGGAAAAGTGAGTTGTGAAGGGGCATGTAGTGAGTGTTAGAATTTATTAATTTATGTATTTTGTCACCCTTATTTGTTATTCCTAGTTTTTAACTCTTTTTATTTATAATAAAATATTATTTAATATATCATCTCTAATTGGTTACAAATTTTTTATTTCGTAAGGGGTATTTATTAAATTGTTTTTATGTTTTTATTTTATTCATTGGATGTTAGATAATTGGTTCACCAGGTGATACCATAATGTATAAGTCTAGTTAATATAGTGAGACATCTATAGTATTATCTCTAATGAAAAGATGTTGAATGTTCCATACATTATTTGGTTATTATAGTATAATAATTATCATTAAAATGTATGTGGGTCTAGTCCTATGTTGGGTGGTTACTGCATGATTCTTCCTGGCTAGTGTGTCTTCTAGTTAATCCACCATGGGTTTGGTTTCAAATACATTTTGTTTTATTTATCTATGAGGGTGATTTACACGTCACATTATTTTTATATTCGAAATATTTTCATCTACATTAATTTGATAATATTATCACATAGTGTGTCATGGTGAGAGGTAGAATACTATTGGGCCACATGATTCACACCCAAACCACATATATGACATGAGTTTCAATATATGTGGATAAACTATGATATTTTATTTGTGGAATATGTTTCATCTATGAGATAGTTGAATGAACTGGGTTGATAAGGGTGACGTATGTGAACCTTGTGAATAGGGATTCATTCGGAATTTTTCAAGAGCACTATTAAAAAAATAATTTAAAATGAATCATGATTAATATCAATTTCTAAAAGTTATTATGATTTTTTTAATTTTGATTATTTTATACATGGAACTAAAAATAAATAGTGTTGTTTTGAAATCAGTTTTAAAATAATCAATGCAAAAAACTATTCTTCAATTTTTTTATTAAAATAATCAACACAAAACACACTTAATTTTTCTTAATAATTATTAATGATGACTTTTTATTTTGTTTGTTCTCCCGATATAACATATTGTTACAACTTCAACACTAAAACTCTCTCTTCATGAGACCCTCCCAATGAAACTTTTCACCATCCACCATCTATGATCACCATATATTGATATCATCCTTCATTCATCACCATCACCATCTATTCTCCCATATTTTCTTCCATTTTTTAGGTCATATAATCGAAAATAGAAACATATTTTATTATACTAATTTTTAATATTTTTTACTCTCCATTCTAAATATGAATCTCTTTTATTTTTTATATTTTTTCTTGTTTATTTTAAATATTTATTTTTTTAATACCTATATGATATTGATGTTTTTTTGTTAAGTGATCTATCATTGAGGTTTTCATTCTTATTGTATCTCAATTTTTGAAATTTTAGATTAATATTTTTAGTAATTATAAATGATATATGATATTTTTCTATAAGTAACATGATATTATTTTTATTATAATATTGTGAACTTTTTTACAAAAGTAAATTTCAATTTCTATATGTAAATTTCCATACACTTATTATTTTAATTTTGAATATTTTTTTGTAATAAAATATAGTTTAATACTATTTACTATTTTTTTAGTTAATTTATATGTTTATTAAATTACTAATATTACTATTTTTATTATTATATTTAAAACAAATATTCAGTTATTCCTATAATATAAATATTAAAAATTTTGTATAATATATATGTGTGTGTGTGAAAATAATAAATCTATTTTTCATTATTTATATTATAAAATAAAATGTATAAGTGTTCATTTTATAACATTATAAAAAAAATAAACATTAAATAAGTTTTTTTATAATTTTGTAAATAAAAATTAAATATAATATACTCTTGATACTATAATAAATAATTTTATTATTAAATTTAGTGTTAATATTTCTAATTATGGTGTTAATATTATCAATACCTTTTTAATATTATTAATATTAATATTACTAGCTGTAATTGTTTTATTATTTCAAATATTTTTAAAACAATTTCATTTTTTGTAAAAAAAATTTAATATTACTATTAATGCTATAAATATCAATATTACATGTTAATATTGGTAACATACAATCCCATCTCATCCAAACCATATACTTTAGTCCACTCCAACATAGTGAGGTAATGTAAAAAAACAACTCATGTATATAATGAAACCAGATATAAAACTAGATTAATATACTAAAAACGATACAAGAAGATCCCTGAAATAAATTTCATACTAGATAAGCCTAAATTTATTAATTAATATAAAAAAAGGTCTCCATGTGACATGTAATTGCCTCCATTCCACCCCGTTATAATGGAAAATACAAAAGGAGAAGTCGACATGCTACAAGATTTTATTTTCTTTACATGAATCCTACAGTATTACAACTATAACCACCCAAATTAAAAAGTAGGGTGTGAGCACAAAGCCTAGTTGGATACCACCATAGTAACTATAAAATTTCTAATATCTATAATTAAAACTTTATTTCATTAGAAAATAGTTTTACAAAGAATATAAATAAATCCAATTAATTTGTAAATCATTTTCCACCTTTGTTTTTCATAAAAGGATTTAATATTTCCAAAACAAAAATATGAATAGTATTATTCATATAAATAGGAATGTATTTCCATGCATAAATAGGTACACAAGTAAATATATATCCCAGAAATAACATATCATGCCATGTTATGTGATACAACCACATAATAAAATCCATAGACAAATAATCCTTGTTAAAGACAATAATGAAATAAATAACCATAAAAGATAATTATCCTCATATTGTTCCCTATCCTATGATAAAAATCATTATAGAGACTCAAGAGCCTAAATGGGAATAATTTTAGATCCAACCAATATTGATTATTTCCATATTACATCAATCTCAAAATGGTTACCTCATAATGGTGACAAAAAAACTAATGTTTCCCATGTATCTTTTTTGGATGTACCCAAATTTAACATTGATAAAAATTTCAAAATCCATTTTCCAAAACCATAATCCTAATTTGATAAAACATTTTTAAATCTGAGACACTCGTTTTCAATGTTTAAAACCACATATTTAAATTAATAAAAAACTATTTTTAATGAAAAACAACTTTTGAATAATTTGTTGTCCAATAAATAATTTTAAAAACACATATCACTTAAAATAAATGAAACCCCAATGTAATTTACCAATAAAAATAAGAAAATTAATTTATTAACCCATTATATAAAAAAAATATCTAACATGTATAATCCTAGCTACCTTTGACAATAGTGAATGGAAACCATGAGAATAAACTTTGAAAGAAAATTCATGCCGTGAAACTAAAAGATATCAATAGAAAACTCTATCCAATGAAAATTATGAAAACAAATGGTTCCAAAACAATATCCATGACCAAATTGAAATAAGAACTAGAAGGAATTCTTATCAAGATAAAATGACCGCAATCGAAACAATAATCAGTCACTGAACAAAACAATCTGTAAGGGTCAACGGTAATCAAAATCAACCATGAGAGATTCTTGGGTGATAGGGAGATGGTATACAATGAATGAAATTAAAATAATCCTTGGAATACTCAAATAAATATAATTCATAACTTTTACTTGGCATGTAATCCCATTAGAGGTTGTGTAATCCATGAAGGTTGAAATCACTAAAAAACCATCACATTTAATTAAAAGCCAAAAAAATTACCATACATGATTTGAATATAGTTCAAAACAATTAAATACTTTACTCCATCAACATATTTCATAGAATATTCTTATAGAACATTTCATGTTGTGTAATCAACCAAAAGACTCTAGAAATTGTATGTTTTAAGAACAAAACTCAAAACCACCACACTGAGCATTCTCTGAACATGGGAAGAACCCTACTAAGTATTTAACACCATTATAGAGTGACTCCATTAATTCAAATAAACATAAATACATTAACATTAGGTTATTTTTCACCAAAAAAATCATTTTCATCCCTAAGAAGAAAACAAACTCTCCCAAAAAAGGATGATAAATAAAGAATAAACAAGGGAGTTCATGAAAAAAATAATGGTCGTTTACAATCTTCTAACCATAAACACTTTTTTCCATAATAAATCCCTATGATTCTTCGTCTCATAAAAATTGAAGGCCACTTTTTACACATCAAAATTTCCCTCTCCCATATCTCGTGGATACTCCATCCACACAACCATAGTACCCAAATGAGATGAATTGTATTACCGTGTTTTAACTATTCATAGTCATCCATAATTGGAACTTGTTTCTCATACATGGTGGAAATAGTCTCTACATCCATATCTTCAAATGGAATCCCAGGGGAATATCATGATTATACCTACTCAACTGGGAAACATGACAAAAATTGTGGATACGTGTCAAATGACATGGTAAGACCAACCAAAATGCCACATTTCCCAGTCTTCCAATAATTTAAAAGGTATCACAACCCGTGGGTCAAACATACCCTAATAACCCAACTGACGATGTCCCAAGTGAGGTTAAATGTTATGAAAAATCCAATCACCTACCTCAAATTCTAGCTATCAAATACTGCAGTCCATAAAATATTTCTTATGAATCTGTGCAGTGAGTAATCTCTTATAGATCCATTGCATCATCTCTTTCATCTCCTAAATGAGACTTAGACCAACTAGGGTTCGCTCTCCCAACTCTTCCTATCATAAGAGAAATCTACATGGATACTAATACAATACCTGATATTTAATCATCATAATCAAGGCATGAAAACTATAGTAAATGTTAAACTCAAACAATGGTAAATGATTTTAAAAATAACCACAAATTTCTAGCACCCGAGACTAGAAAATATCCTCATGAACCTTGATAGTCCAATCTATCTGTCCACCCAACAATAGATGATAATAAATTCTCAATCTAATCAGATAACCCATCTCCTCCAGTAAACCTTTCAATAATGTTGATGTAACAACAAGTCCCTATTTGATACAATCGTAGAGGGAACCAAATCAAGTATCATAATTTCTCAAACAAAAAATTCCACAATCTTCTCCACCTTCATTACCTCCTTTATATGGATAAAATGTTCTGATTTCATGAGTTTATCAATGATCAACCAAATAGCATCCTTCCCTCTAGGAGTCTGTGGAAAACCAATGATAAAATACAAGGAAATATCATCCCAATTCCCTAAAGCAATGTGTGAGGGATACCAAAAACCCACATTTCTCTTATATTGTTCCTTAATACTATGAAAAGTAATACACCGCAATAAAAAATTTATAAACAATGGCTTCATTGTTAAGTCAAAAGTTCCCTTTTGGCTTTTACATCGTGTTTTGGAAATCACAAATATATTCTGTCTTGTTTTGGAAATCTCGAATGTATTATATCATATGTTTATAAAATAACAAATTGTCTTTTATGTTTATCGTATCGTACGATGTTGATCGTATCGACCAAAACGTATTGTACTGACTCTGTCAAACGTATCGTACTGACTTTGTCAAACGTATCGTACTGACTCTGTCGATCGTATCGTACTAACTACTATTCAGATAATCATTATTTGTTTTGGTACTTTGTCAAAAATACTCTCTCTGCATATGAATCATACTCATGTTTTACTTTTCTATATATCTCTTGTCCTAACAAAACGATGTCGTTGAGTTAGTTATATACTAATCAAAACGATGTCGTGCTTTCTGTTTCAAGATGACCGTTGGAGGCAATATGACCGTTGGAACCCGAGGCCTATAAATAGGAGGTCATTTGAAGCTGAGAATACAACGATGAGCAAAGAGATTGACTGTGAACTCCGAAGATTCTAGAGAGAGAGACTCTGACTTCTCTCATCAGCTTTGTGCGTCCGATCATCGTATCGAGGGCTTTCAAGTAATTGAAAGACAGAGGTGCCGATTACCTGCAAAATCGAGGGCTGCTGGGGATAGGCAGACAGACAAGCCGATCATCGTATCGAGGGCTGCCGGGGATAGGCAGACAGACGAGCCGATCATCGTATCGAGGGCTGCCAGGGATAGGCAGACAGACGTGCCGATCATCGTATCGAGGGCTCACCAAGGTGTTGGTGAGACAGACCTCCTTATCCTAGGTGAAAGGATAACCCTTCTCTTTGGGTTAAAAGAATTGTATTACTTTTACATTTCCGCTGTTTGTATTAGAAAGGAATTGTATTGTTTCCTTTCTTCTTTTACATATTCAATTGTAATTGTTTCAATTACAATCATTCTTTTACATATTGTATCAATTGGTTCTATACGCTTTTAAAGGTAGAACCATTCATTTTTTGTATTACTCTGATTATTGTGTTCACCTTGAATACAATTGTTTTACTTTACAATAGTATTACAATACATCATACCTTTTACATTCAATACAATTGTGGGTGTTTGTATTTGTATTAGTTTAAGATCTTTTAAACTAATCTCTTTGTTTCTAAAACTCAAAGGTTTTTAAACCTACAATTCACCCCCCCTCTTGTATTGTTCCATCTAATAGACTTTTATATCTACTATTCGATCCAACAATTGGTATCAAAGGCGGTTTTCCACTGATTTGTATTACTAGCTCTATTTCTTATCTTAAATACTTACTACACTAACGTGTGGAGTGGAAAAGTTGTTTTTGTTATAGATGGCAGGAATGAATATCGGATCAATAGATAATCTGAATCCTTCTAGACCACCAATCTTTGATGGGAATGATTACGAATATTGGAGAGATCGTATGAAGACTTTCGTCATCAATACTGGTGTAGACAATTTTATTATGCTTACTGGAGGTTACAAAATACCTGACAAAGAAGTTAGTACTTTTACCAATCAAGAGAAGCAAGAATATCAACTGAATTACAAGGTACGCAATACTTTATTATGCTCTATGACCAGGAATATATATAGTCAGATATCTTCATGTGAAGCAGCCAACTGTATTTGGAAGAAATTAGAAGTCACTCATTTTGGTACATCCAAAGTTATAGAAACAAGGAGAGCAATGCTTCGAGCAGAGTATCATGGTTTTGTTTTTCCTTATGGAGAGCCAGTTTGTAAAGTGCAACAAAGGTTTATGACAATCGTCAACAGCTTACAATCTATGGGAGAAAAAGGTCTTGATGATGAAGCTCTTGTTGATAAGATTATAGATATTATGCCAAATGAATGGGAGTCAAAAAGAACAGCTATTGATGAAAATAGAAAAGTTTCCCAGATTACTCTTGATGAACTCTTTGGAACTCTTCTACAACATGAGACAAGAATGAAGAGAGATGCTGATTTCAATAAGAAGAAGAATGGGAATGGAAGTGTAGCTTTTGCATCTAAAGCCAAAACACCTGAAAGGGTTACGAGGTCTAAATCCAAGAAAGTTGTTGTATCTGATTCAAGTGAATGTAATCTTTCAGATAATGAGTTAGCTAATCTTGCTCGGAGGATGAACAAGATTGTTGGAAAGAAAGATTTTCAATATAGATTCAAAAAGAAAGACAGGAAAGATAGGAAAGATTCTGAGGTAACTTGTTATGAGTGCAAGAAAGCAGGACATATAAGGCCTGATTGTCCTTTACTAAAGAGGAGAGATAGAAAAGAGAAACACTCTGAAAGAAACAAGAAAAAGTTTTATAAGACAAAGAAGGTCTTGAAAGCTAACGATACATGGAGTGCAAGTGGTAGTGATTCCTCAGATGATTCTTCAGATAATGAGACGTCAGGACAAAGGAATATTGGACTTCTAGCCAGACTACCAATTGAAAATCATTGTCTCATGGCTAAGGTACATAATGCTGAAGCTGTTACAAATGTCTCTTTAAATGCAAATTATGCTGATAATAGATATTATGAATCTTCAAATGATGAACCCTCATCATCAGAAGATGATACATTACCTTCTTTTGAAGAAGTTTCTAGATTTGCTAAGTTACTTGAAAATGAAAATTCTAAACTCAAAAAGAGATTCGAAAAAGCAAATTCTAGAATTTCTGTTTTGACTAAAGAGGTATCAGATCTTTCTAAAGATCTTGATGAGAAAACTGCTGATTTTGAAAGTATTCTGAAAACCCTTGAGAAAGTCAAATCTGAAAAGGATAAACTTTCTAAGGATCTTGAAACTGCTATTTCAAAGAAAGATATATTAGAATCTAACTCTAGTTCAAATTCAAATGTTTTAGAAAACAAGAATTTGGTTTTAAAACTAAAGTCAGAGATTTTATCCTTGAAAAAGTGTTTGTCAAACTTCACTCATGGAAAAGAAAACTTTGATAGGATGTATTCTCAAATTAGACCATTGAGAAATCGTTCTGGTCTTGGTTATACTTATTCCAAACCTGTTTTTAGTAATAACTATTTTGTTCCTCAAAAAACCATTTTCTGTTCCAAGTGTCAATGTGGTGGACATTGGAGAAGAGATTGTTCTCTTAACAAAACTCAATCCTTAGGATTTCATAAAGCTCATTTTGCAAAACAAATGTGGATTCCTAAAATTCTTTTATCTAACTCTTCTGGATCCAAACAAGTTTGGATTCCAAAAATCTAATTGTTTCTCTTTCAGGAGAATCAGAAGTGTACCAATAAGAACATTTGGTACATGGATAGTGGTTGTTCTCGACATATGACTGGAAACAAAGATTTCTTTGAAAAGGTTATCAAAACAAAAGGTGGAAAGGTTACCTTCGGAGATAATGCTCAAGGAAAGATTGTTGGTATAGGTAATATTGTTTTTCTTGGAAAAGTTCTTATTTCAAATGTTTTATTTGTAAAAGGTCTTAGGCACAATCTCATCAGCATAAGTCAATTATGTGATGAAGGTTACCTTGTGGATGCAGCACACACTCACTGACTATGGTTTGAGTTTCTCCAAAACTCAAATTCTTTGTGATAATACAAGTGCCATAGCTCTTAGTAAAAACCCAGCACATCACTCTCGTGCAAAACACATAGATGTTAGGCATCACTTTCTTAGGGATCACACACAAAAAGGAGATATTGTTTTACAATTCATCGGAACGCAAGAACAACTTGCTGACATTTTTACAAAACCCTTACCTTCCGATAGATTTGAATTTATAAAACAGAAGCTAGGAATGATTACAATAAAATAATCATTCATATCTACTTCTTGTTTTAAATCTCTCCTTATAGTAAGAAACTCCTCGTAGAAAGGGGGAGGACATGTCTTTATGTCTATGTTTCTGATCCTTAAATATTTACTCTATATGTTAATATTTCTGTTTATCGTATTGACTATTTCAATATTTCTGTTTATCGTATTGACTATTTCAATATTTCTGTTTATCGTATTGACCATTTCAATTTTTCTGTTTATCGTATTGAAATTCTTTTCCATCGTACCTTTCAATAATTTTTTGAATCGACCGATGATACTATTGAAATTCTTTTCCATCGTACCTTTCAATAAATTTTGAATCGACCGATGATAGTTTTGAGATTGTTTTCCATCGTATTGTCACCAAAACCAGCAATCACCTTACGATCTTCGACAGGTATTCTTTTTCATTTTTTTTTTAGTTTTTATTTTATTTCTAACCGTTGATCTGCTTTTCTTTAATCCTGACCGTAGAAGATCAACCGTCATATCTTTTTGCCTATAAATACCCCCCTCCCCTCCCCAAACCCACATCGTTTGTCCAAGATTTGAGGCGAAGCTCTGCTCAACCGGCTATATTCAATCGTACGATCTTCTCAATCGGCATCATCTTTATGTCTCAGTCTTCTGCCAACACTCCCGCTGATATGTCTTCAAAGACCTTTACAGAGAAAGACTTTCACAGAGAAAGGTTAGTATCACGAGAATTCTTTGATGCGTACGATTCTACAATCAAGAGGATTATTTTGTTTCAAGGATGGGAACATCTCTGTGTGGAAAAGCTTGATACTCAAGATCCAGTTCTGTTTGACGAAGTGTGTCAATTCTACAAAACCGTTTCTTTTGACAAGGATATGAATATTAACTTCGCTGTGTACGATAGGAAGTTATCTATGTCTGTGAAACAAGCGGCGCATTTTCTAAATGTTTCTATAGAAGGTGATGCATTCTGTCCATCTCATAAACTTCCAGAGGAAGTTGGTACTTTCAATAGAGAAAATGCTGAAAAGTCTTTGTTTGTTGTTAATGAGGGAAAGAGAAAAGTTTATCATCTTTCACCGGACAATAGGTTTGTAACTCTATGGATGAAAGGTTTCCTTGTTCCAAGGAAAGGGGATAGAGAAACCCTTAAAGTTTCTGATGTTTTTATGCTTGACTACCTCGTGAACATGAGGAAGGTAAATCTCATGGGATACATTTTTGAAACGATCAAGAATGTCAAGAAAGGAGGGATTAAATCCCAGATAATAATGTATCCAGCCATCCTCACGAAATTCATTCTTGAGAGTATGAAGTTCTGTAATATTCCTTTGAAAGGAGAACCTATGGATTTATGGCCATCTTTGATTAATAAGAGTACGATGAAAAAGCTGAATGTTTGTTTTGATTCAAATTCAAAACTTTTTGTCAGAGATGTAGAAGCTGAAGTGCCTGAAAATCAATCGGCACCGATGCCAGCCAAGGATAATCAATCGGCCGGTGTTACTCGAAAGTCTGATCCACAGACTAGTTCAAAGCCGAAGAAGAAGCCGAAGTATAGTAAAGAAGTTGTGGCAAAGTGGAGAAAGGACAAGGAACAGAGAAAAGAGGGTGATCCAAAGTTTGGACTTGACCCTGCTGAAGCCTTTGCAGAAAGGATAAGGGTAGAAGAAACCCTTCAAGCTGAAAAGAAAAAGAAGACTCTGTTGAAAAGAAAGGCTCAGGACTTTGATATTTCTAAAGTCTTGAAAGCAGTTGAAGAAGCTAGTGCTCAACTAACTGTGGAAGTCCATCAAGAGCCTATCGTACAGAGTTTACTTGAGAAAGAGAAAGGGAAACAAGTGATGGAAGAAGTGGAAGAAGAAGAGGATTTTCTTTTAGAATATCTTCAAAGTTCAAAGAAGAGTAAAGAGGAATCACTTCAAAAGCTGAGTGAAGGAGTTCAACAAACTCCTCATGCCGATCAGGAAAAGTCACCGGACAGGATGTCATCGAAAGAAAAGAATGATGCTCAATCTTCTCATTCTGACAAAGTTGTTGTCATCAGTGATAAAGTGGATGATGGAAAACAGAAAGAAAAGGCGAAAGGCAAACAGCTAGTTGTTGAATCAAGCAAATCACATGAACTAGAATCGTACGATGATGATACTGATTCAGAGCACACAATCTCTCTCAAGAAGAGTGATTACATTGTTCATGTTTTGAGGAGAATGGAGAAAACTATTCCTTATTTCCCGAGGTTGGAAGGAAAGATTGATTTTATCACTGAAAATCAGAGGAAGAAGTTTGGATCTGTGAAAGAATTAAGGAAGAAAGTGTTGTCTGTTGAAGCCGATCTGAAAGTTCTTTCTGAAAGCTCAGTTGCTCACAAGAAGGCTTGTAATAAAATGACTAAGTGGTCGTACAAAACAGAGAGTTCAATCAATGACCATGAGATTGCCATTGAAGATATAAGGAGGTTATCGAATGAGTTAGCAATCGCTTTCAACAAGCTCGATAAAGAAACAGTTGAAAGGCTGAATCTTTTATCTTCTCAAAGAACCGATGTTCCTTCTGTGAAAGACTTGCAAGAAAGGATGAATGTTTTCCAATCAGAAGTTTCGAAGGTTTCATCTTTCAAAGATGAAATGGTGTTTCTGAAGAAACAAAATTCTGAATTGTCTAAGGACAACAAAACTTTGCAAAGCAGAATTGATACCCTTGAAGAGGTAATCAGAGTTCAGGAGGAAACCATCAAAAATCAAGATCAGATTTTTGCGGATCAACAGGAGCTTCTCAAAACTCAGGGTGAATCAATTTCTGAAGACAAGAAGGAGATCAAGAAGATGAAAGCCGTGCTTCATGAGCTGATAAAGAAGGAGAAGGAAAGAGAGAAATGATTGTTGTATTTGTTTCTTTTGAAACTTTGTGTTGTAATAACTCTTATAATTCTCTCTTTTATCCAATTGTCTTGTTTTACTTTACTAATCCTTTCAGACAATTCGAGAATACTCCTTTCTTTTTGTAAATCACAAAGGGGGAGAATATTTACAAAGTTTGTTTTCACAAAGGGGGAGAATGCAATACAATGCTCTTAAGGAAAATCTATGAATACAATCCTTAGGAAAGTCAATACCTAAGGGGGAGTTAGTTGTATTCAAATTCTTATTCAGAAGAGTTTTCAATAACTCAGGGGGAGATAAGTATTTCTTGTTTCATTTACTTTGTGTGTTTGTGCTTTCCAAAAAGGGGGAGATTGTTAAGTCAAAAGTTCCCTTTTGGCTTTTACATCGTGTTTTGGAAATCACAAATATATTCTGTCTTGTTTTGGAAATCTCGAATGTATTATATCATATGTTTATAAAATAACAAATTGTCTTTTATGTTTATCGTATCGTACGATGTTGATCGTATCGACCAAAACGTATTGTACTGACTCTGTCAAACGTATCGTACTGACTTTGTCAAACGTATCGTACTGACTCTGTCGATCGTATCGTACTAACTACTATTCAGATAATCATTATTTGTTTTGGTACTTTGTCAAAAATACTCTCTCTGCATATGAATCATACTCATGTTTTACTTTTCTATATATCTCTTGTCCTAACAAAACGATGTCGTTGAGTTAGTTATATACTAATCAAAACGATGTCGTGCTTTCTGTTTCAAGATGACCGTTGGAGGCAATATGACCGTTGGAACCCGAGGCCTATAAATAGGAGGTCATTTGAAGCTGAGAATACAACGATGAGCAAAGAGATTGACTGTGAACTCCGAAGATTCTAGAGAGAGAGACTCTGACTTCTCTCATCAGCTTTGTGCGTCCGATCATCGTATCGAGGGCTTTCAAGTAATTGAAAGACAGAGGTGCCGATTACCTGCAAAATCGAGGGCTGCTGGGGATAGGCAGACAGACAAGCCGATCATCGTATCGAGGGCTGCCGGGGATAGGCAGACAGACGAGCCGATCATCGTATCGAGGGCTGCCAGGGATAGGCAGACAGACGTGCCGATCATCGTATCGAGGGCTCACCAAGGTGTTGGTGAGACAGACCTCCTTATCCTAGGTGAAAGGATAACCCTTCTCTTTGGGTTAAAAGAATTGTATTACTTTTACATTTCCGCTGTTTGTATTAGAAAGGAATTGTATTGTTTCCTTTCTTCTTTTACATATTCAATTGTAATTGTTTCAATTACAATCATTCTTTTACATATTGTATCAATTGGTTCTATACGCTTTTAAAGGTAGAACCATTCATTTTTTGTATTACTCTGATTATTGTGTTCACCTTGAATACAATTGTTTTACTTTACAATAGTATTACAATACATCATACCTTTTACATTCAATACAATTGTGGGTGTTTGTATTTGTATTAGTTTAAGATCTTTTAAACTAATCTCTTTGTTTCTAAAACTCAAAGGTTTTTAAACCTACAATTCACCCCCCCTCTTGTATTGTTCCATCTAATAGACTTTTATATCTACTATTCGATCCAACATTCATCCATTGACACCAATAATAATGTATCAATTCATGATTAATCTTGGTATCCCCGTGGTGGAAGGAGTAATATGGTCAGTGTACAATATATGGATACTCCTACCTTAGGGAAAATAGAACAAACAACCTACCAAGGAATAAAAATGCACCCCTTGGAAACCTAAACCACCAACTTGAGGTCTCCCAACCATAATGGCTTTCACTATATAATTAAAACTAATTTTCTATCACCTCTTCGACCCAAACTCGCTCATAAAAACATGATTAATCATTTATTGAATCCAATAACTGATTTCTACTAACCTCTTCCACTCAAAATCTTATCTCAGCAATAAAAAACATTATAGTCCATTGCTCAACCAATTAATTCATGTATTCTATCAGTAATTTTATTATCAAAGCATCGATAACTACATTTCCATTCCCATAATAGTATATAATATCAAAATCAAAGGTCTGAAGAAACTCTGCCTATAATCACAATCGTATGGTCTATTCCATCTTCATAAATATATATTTATGGATTTTAAGTTCATAATACACTCTAAAACAATCACTAAACAGATACTGAATCCACATTTTTTCTGAATTCATAACATCTACCAACATAAGATCATGGGTAAGTAGTTCTTCTCAAGAGGGTATAAATAGAATGATCTATAGGCCACCACCTATTTACCCTTCATGAAGACACATCCTAAACCCATTCCAAAATAATAATATAATTCATCATAAAAAATAATTAATATAGTAACAAAAACAAGTGTATAAGTGTACCTCATCTTAATCTCTCCAAATATCTCTGATTGTTGTCATCTCACTCAAAAATTACACCCTTACATGTTAAAGTAGTTATCAAATATGCAAGCTTGGTGAAATAATATACAAACCATATATAGTATCCATAAAAAACCATTTATATTTAGATCTAACACACATTTTTAGGAAGCTACCAAGATATCACTACTTGTATATTTTTAGGATCCTGTAAGGCACCCCTCTCTGAAATCACATGCCCCTGAAATCTTACTTCCTGGATACAAAACTCAAACTTTGAAAGCTTACCATATAGACGATGTTCCTTCATAATTAAAATAATTTTATGAAAATTGTATCTTTTTTCATCCTATTACTTGGTGTACACCAATATTAATCAACAAACACAAAAAAAAGAGTCTATGAACTGATGAAAGATCAAGTTCAATAAATCCTTAAACACCACATGAGTGATAGTCAAACCAAATGGCATGACTGGAAACTCATAATTCTAATACTAGATCCTGAACACTATCTTAGGTATACACTATCCTTAGACCCTGAAATTGGGGTACCCTAATAATATTTCTTTCTTTAAACTACATCATTTCCCTCTATGATGGTCAAAACCCCATCAAACATATGAAAAAGGGAATTATTCTTAACGATCTACAGATTTATCTTTTGATAGTAAAAAAACGTTTGAGGGCCTCATATACATTCATTGGAAATTGGATATGAAAATAAAATAGTGATACACTAGGGAGAATATATCCTTTAGCTTCTAGGTCATCAACCTGGACCTTATGTTCCATGAGCTCTGTTGGTTATATTTGATAAGATGGAATAGAAATAGGAATCGTACCACAGAGTAGTTCAATAGTAAACTTGGCCTCACCCTATGGAGATAAATAAAAAAAGTCATCTAGAAAGAACCTAGGAACACACTCACCACTACAAGAATTATACCACCCAATGGTCAACTTCCTTAAGTAGCATCTCTCACAACTTACCAAAGATTACCATAACCTAAGAAAAAACAAGCCCTTCTCTTCCCGATATAGATTACCCCCCTCCCTTAAAGACATGTATCACACAATCGAAAGATAATAATTATAACCGGTAGCGATAATAATCTATCTGGACCTTAACACTGGTAATCTATTTCATTTCAATAATCATGTTAAAGATGTCAAGATCATGTACCATGAAGTCCAATTCTACCTCAATGTCATCAATCATCACCTAACACATGGGTCACATAACACCATGTTCATATCTATTTACCATGGGAATGGGAAGACCAAAAAAGTAATATATAATTTTCTAACAAAATGCAAACACATCGTCTAACTACTATTATATAAAAGAATGAGTATAACTTGTGTCAAACAAAGATAGAATCACAGAATAAAAAATAAACAATGTACCTAGAACTGTCGATGGACCTAATTAATTTGGTCATATCCCCAAGAACAATCACATTGGTTTGGAAACTTATACCAATAACCTTGGATGAATTAGAAAAACCGTAAAAACCCATGGTGATAGGGGATCCTACCTTACTTTACTGGGAAATCCTTTTACAAAAATGTTTCATATAGACCAATAATTTAAAATAATGATAAGTTCATAGAACTACTATACAGTTCAGTATTGTATAATGAGATCCCACATGATAATTTAATACAACATACTTATATCAAGACGAATCCCCTAAAATAGCCCTCAAGATAACTTAATACACATGTTTTTCATTTTTTGGACAGAAGATACCCTCTAGGTAATAACTGCACCAACTAAATCTCCAAACAAACCAATCATCTTAGCTATATCTACCTTATCCATGTTACATTGTCAAATACCTCTATAATGGATGAAATTAAAAAAGAAAATAAAAATTGAAAAAATATTAGGACTCATTCTCATTTGAATCCTATATGCTATATAGAACTCATTAGTGACAAGAACTAGTTCTAGACAAACCAACATAGAAAAAGGGGTAAAATACTCTAGAATAATATTCCCCCTACTTTAGGGTCTTAAACTCCTGAGACATTTCTTTATGTAACATCTCATGAAATTTTTTTGGATTAATGATTTTTCATTTAGAAACCTAGGGAATGCCCTCATGAAACATAAAAATCCTAATTTAGTCACACCATCTCTTTCATAGTCCTTGGAGGGTGTAGTGAATAAAACCCATCTTTGAGTCTTCAAGAGTCTTCAAGAAATTGATGATTATATTAACCTAATAAAGATACTACATAGAATACTGTGGTCATTTTTCATCATCAAATATGGTGGATGTTTCATAGTAATCTTATTGATGTGATCCACTACATGTCTCAGCTTCCAAACTCCCAATTTACCTAGAATATGAATAGTACGGATTAATGCTTTGTCCAAGGAATTTTCTATTGTAGGATTATCCTACCGAACCTGCTTCACAAATTCCACTCACAAATTTGGAAGAGTTCTCATAAGATTCATTTTCTAATAAACATAATAAAATAACCTATTATATCATAATCAAATTCTTAAAATCATAGGACCACATCTAGAATTCAAAAAAAATACCATAAAACATCAAGAATTTAAGAAATTAAGAATTCTATCAATGGAAGATATTTCCAAAAACAATAGTTCAATTAAAATAAACATCCTATATATTTCTTTAAAATGACCCAAAACACCGTGTATCAAGCCTTGTAAAATCACCATAATACCCATGTAAACATGAGTTTAGTAACAAAAGTCAGCTAGATACGTCCCTTTTCCACACCAACATTCTTAATTATAATGGTCCTAATTTTGGTCTACCCAAAACTCCAAACTAAAGTAGTGATAACACACACTAGGCTTAGCCTACCTCTGATGAAAAATGATAACAGTCCAACTCGGGTCAACCAAACCATATAAATAAGCTAGAAATCACATGGTGAGGTAAATAAATAAAATAGAAAAATACATGTATATAAAAAAACAAGACATATAACCCTAGAAGTATTTGGAATATAAAGATACAAATAGATCCATACAATCCAAACCAAACATGTTAAACCCAAAAGTGTGAATAAATCCTGACCAAAAAGTTACCATGTGACCCATAATCACCTCTAAACCACCCCACTACATTGGAAATGAACAAATTAGAAACCAAGAAGCTAAAATAGTCCTTTTATTTTATTTGTATCCTTCAATAAAAAATCCACCATATCCCAAAGGAAAAAATTTGGGTGTGAGAAAAAATCCTAGTAGGATACTACCATAGTGTTTAGATAAGGTCTAATATCTAGAATGCAACAGCACTAGATTTTAAAAAAAATTGTTTTAAATATCATTTTTATAAATCCAATTCATTTGTAAATCATTTTACTCCTTTGGTTTTCATAAAATACTTCCATATCATTAAACAAGAAATATAAAACATAAAAGTTTTATAAACAGGAAATCATTTCCATTCATCAAGATCTAATAATTGAACAAATATCAATGAAATAACATATCATGTGAAGCTATAAGATGCAACCTCAAAATATAAACCTATAAGAAACAAGCCATGATAAAAACTACCATATGATAAATAAATATAAATTAAAATGTGCCACATATTGGGCCTTATAGTATGGGAAAATATGAACTAGACACTCAATATCCAAAATAGGCATAAAATTGAATCCAGCCAACATTTATTCCTTCCAGATTTTATCAATATACAAATTTTTTCCTCATAATTATTACACACACCCTAATGCTACCAATATCTTTTTCCTAACTCACCCAAGGTCCCAAATGGTCCAATTTTCAAATGAAATTTTCCAAAACCATGTTCAAGATTTTATAAATCATTTTTGAAGCAAAGACAACATACTCAAGTGTTTAAAACACTTTTCCATATCACAGAAATCTATTTTAAAATCTAACCCCTTTCTTCGAAGGATTTTACTTCCCAATAAATCCTTCAAAAAACTTATTTCACTGAAAATCTGTGAATATCAATATATATTTTACCATGAGAAAATAATAATGTAATTAACCCATTTTATAGAAACACCCACCTCAAACTTGTAAAAATTTTAGTTTTTATATTCGTAAATATTGACTTCACTAATTATATTATTCAATCCTCCTTCACTTCACCCTTTTCATGATTTTTTATCTAAATAGTCTATATTACTCTTGTATTATTCATCATATGAAGATGTACTAGAATGATAGAATTTATTTTTAAAATATATACCCTCATTTTATACTAATACAATACCAGAGAATTCTTCTATTCCTAATGGTATAACCAAAATATCCTTCAAACCATGGAGTTTGAATGTGCCATGTTTTATCTTCTCTATAGGGTCTCCCTATAAATAATATTTGAAAATTTTACTAATGTTATAAAATATAATTTGTTTTGAAATAATTTAAATTAATTTGTAGAATCTGTTAGGAAACTTATTTCAACTATTTTATAAGATATTTCCCCTTCTTCATCATCTGATATATTTCTTATTTTGAAAGTATAATTGAGAATTAAGGAAGGGAAATTGCTATGTTTCCTGAAGACTCAAATGTTTATTTTTCAATTATCTGAGCCATGATTTTTTTGAGTAATAGAAACAATATAGAAGATTAATTAAGAGGTTTTATATTCCATTCAAATATCACATGATTATATCATATAATTTCATATTAATTAAGGATTAAAAATCACTAGTATGATTATTATTTTTTCATATTATACAAAAAACAGAAAAAATACATCACTTTGTAGTTATTGAAAATGATTCATGTTATCTATATTCTACACAAATCCTCCACATATAATTATCTAAAAAAATTAAAGGTTACAGATGCCTTAATTTGTTATTTTTAAAAACTGACATTTATGTTAGTTTAAAATTAATATTAATCCATCCCCATCAAAAAAAGATAAACATATCCTCTTGAAATTTTTAGTGTTAAATAAATCTTATTTCATAAATAAGTGAGAATAAAAAATAGACCTCTATTATAATAATCAATTCATGATAGAAAAAATAATAAGAAATTTGATTTCTAAAATGGCCACCCATCATTGAACTAGATTCATCGTGTCAAAAATTATCCAATAAAAAAAATCAAAATATTGACATTGTCATGATTTCTTATATCGCTAAAAAAACTTATTCTATTATTAAAAAACATTAGGATTACTATTACAATTAAATTTTATTGGTTTCCTCTAATCCTTCATACGATCATGTGCCAATCTAATTAAATGTGTGCAACTATTTTTACCAACCATATAATCCTTTTATTTCTTATTAGATATAAGAGGCTCTTATTTTTTAGAATAGGGTGGATCATTTGTAGATATATATAGCAAGTCCTCTAATGAATATTGACATGACTCATCTATTAAATATTAAATTTTACATCATAAAAAATTAAAAATAGCAATAAAATATGTTAGAAATCATACTATGGAATTTTTTTTGAATAAAATGTGAAAATAATACGAAAATTCTATAATAAAAGTAGGTTTTATCTTATTCATTTAATTGGTTTCATAAAATTACTACAAATTTTCTAAAAACATTTCTAAGACCTGATATGATATATAACAAACAAAATAAAAAATAATTTACATTTGAAATGATAAAAATATCATAAAAACAAATATTTAAATAATATAATTTTAAGTACAAAAATAAATTATTTTTTTAAAATATGTGACTAAAATATACAATAAAAATTTGAAATAAAATATCTCATAGTTTGTAAAATTTTCCCAAAATGTAATATGAACTAAGTATAAAGTAACAAAAATATTGAGAGATTCTTAAATGATTATTTTCACAAATTTTATCTTTGTGAAAATTTAGTATGAATTAAAGCATGTATATTCAATGGTTATCAATATAATCTGATAATTATTATTTATACCTAAGGATCACAACATAAATATAATCATAATCATCTTTTTTATCATTATAATACATTTTTCCATGAAAAATGATAGAACAAAAAACCTCTGATGGATAAATATAATATAAATTTTTTATTGCATGTGTTTCAATGATAAAAGGGTAATCTATGAATTAAAATCTAATCGTATGTAATATTATAATTTTATATTCAATTTGTTTAAAATTACACTGTATAAAATCTCACATATAGTTGAACATATTAACATAGAAATTAATGTCATCAATCTCCCAAATATCTTCAATAAATTTATAATATGAAAATCAAGTTAATATTTTTTTATATATTTTGGACTCGAAAAATGAATTACATCATCGAACAATAACACACATTTTTTTTAAAATTAATACGCGTATTTTTTGTAAAATTTATATCCATTAATTTCATATTGGGACCATGTTAACAAATTTATTATTGGTATTCCCACTAACTATTTAAATATTTTCAAAACATAAACTCTACTATGATAGATCCTTTTTAAACATATTAAAAAATAGCCTTATTTAGTACCCACATACTATTTTTTATTGGGTTAAACTAATTTAACATGATTATATGTAATTTTATATATGATTGAGATCCATGTATATTATTCAGGATATATAAATGTGCCAGCAATATTTTATAAGTATTTAGTGGCCTTATTTTCAATTAAAAAATACTATTACCCCCAAAATTTACTCATACATTATGATATGTAGGAAAATTAATGTGCTCTTATATATACATATTTCACACATAATAAATTTTCTCCACATTGAAAAGTTTCTACTAACAGTAGAGGTATATGGATGATGAGGATTTTTTAAATACGCATTAAACATTATCTTAAACCATTCAAAAGGAAATGAAATATTTATGTATATGTTTATACATAACATTATCTACACCACTAAATGAAAAATTAAATTATAAAAAATTGATGGTGGGATGTATTCTTCCAATAAAAAATGTACATTAATTTATTTTCTTATTTTTTTTATGAATTTAGATCAATAAATTTTTAAAAAATGGAATTGAAAAAATAATATACTTATATGATAATAAATATGAACATAATGATTAGTAATACACATAATGATTGTTATAGGAATGGTTTCACCATAATATAAAAATCAAGAGACATTATTCCAATTATGTCCAAATAGTTCAATGACAGTATTTTTTATATTTCATGATTAACCCTAAAGAATCTAAATACTATGGTGGAACTAAATAAAAAAATTTAATAGATTTTATCCCCTCTTTTATCATAAAGGATTCTCCTACTTGTTTAATTCTGTCTTTAATTATCTTAATCTACTATAGGTTTTCATTTGGTTTCCTTTATTTTGTCTTCATGTGTGGTATTTTGGATTTTATTCTTCATAGTTCCTCTTTCATGGTTTGTTCCTTGTGATTCATCCATCAAGACATGTTTCATCGCTAATTCAATTAAGATATTTCATATTATTTTTTAGTTTTCTTCCAATTTTTATTTATCACTATCGTATTCATAGTTTTCTATCTACCTCCTCTCTTTATACCTGATCCCTTGTATGCAACTCTACTTCTGGTCCAATCCTATGAGGGTTTTAGCTGGCTTGGGTTTGTGTTGTTGGAGTGAATATTGTGTCTCAACTTCTGTGTATTTTCATTTCTTACTGGGTGTTTTTTCATGTTATTATTTCTTGTTAACAGATTTAGAGGGAATAACTCACATTTTCTTATTCTTCATGTTCTTTTCATTGGTAATCACTAGAGTTTTATCACCTATTTTTCATCATAGGTGATGGTTATTATCTAATATCATGGATTTAGTTTTGAATGAAGGGGTCATGACTATGGAATCGATCCCCTAGTTTCATAGTTAGATTACGCTGGTTTTGGTTGTTGGTTTTCTACTCTCTCATGGTAGATTTTTTATGGTTGTTCACATAGGTGGTTTCCATCTTTATTCAAGCCTACTCATTTCATCTTTGAGGTGTTTATTCTGGTAAATGGTGGTTTCATTGTTCTTGTTCTTGGTGAATTTATTTACTATATATGGAGGAATGAAGCCACTTCAAATCTATCATGTCCTCAGGTCCCATCTCTTCTCCCCATGGTAATACTTTTATGTAGTTGTTCTCAGGAGCTCTGGGATGTTTTGTTCAAGTGTCCATTAATTTTATAGGAGTTATGACCTTCATCCGGCTGTTCGTTGTGACGGTGGATGGTGGTTCTGATGAAGTATCTCTGGCTATTAGTTTCTGATAGTGTTGTCTCTACGATGAATACAATCTAATTTATTGTTGACTGATAATGTAGTGGTTTATATTTGGGACAAACTTGTTGGATTATGAAGGAAAATATGGTGAAAATGTGATGAAAAGGGTCGAGGGGTTCTCTAAATTTTTTAGATCCATAAATCAGCTCTGGCAGTGATAGGGTAGTGAAGATGATGGTGTTGAACCCAAGAGGATAATGATGGTAGCTGAATTTACTTTGGCTGATGCAGGTGACTCATGAATTGATGTCTCCTCGTATTCTATATTCCTATGTGTTTTTTAATTTCAATATTTGAATTTATCATACATTGTTATTTTACTCTTGTGCGCTTTTTTTAGTTACTGCTCTTCCATAAAATGGGTATCTTGAATATCGAAAATATATAATTGTCCATAATCTTTACAATCCTCAAATCAATGTTATAATTGATCTCATGATATCCCAAATATTGAAGCTACAACCCCATTGATATTTCTTTCCATATATTTCTTCCATCATGAGATCATTTTTTATTTCTATGTGTGAAAAAATTGTTTCCCCCCTCTCAAAATAATCATTAATAAAGAATTTGGAGATATATAAAATTCTTTATGATCCAATGAAGTCATTTTTTATTATTTGAAAAGAGTGACCCATAGACGAAATTCAAGGATGACCCATGTACATTATATTTCTATAACATTGTAGTAGGAAATATGAAGTCCCTTCTTCAGAATGTAGATGAATTTTATTCCCCTTAAAATTAAATCTAGTCAAATTTCTATATTCTAGGAAGTCATTTTTATTAAACAAAATCATTTCATAAAACTATTAATTTTTTATTTTTTAAAAATCATACTCTTTGATACCTTCCTCCCATTAGTATTTTGAATCATCAATTAATGGTGATAAGTAAACATAATTATTTTTCTATGAAATTTTAGACTAAAAATAATTGAAATCAATGAGATATATTTCCAATTCATAAAACATTTTCTAGATAATTGTAAATTATACATAAAACATGACATGGACTATGTTTTCTAATACATATGTGATATGGTTTCACTTCATCTATCCATAGTTCAAATATGAGATTTCTATATTCATTTCCGAATATAATATTTTTTTATCAATTTTATTCATTTTTGAAAATTAGCTGTGTGAAAACATTTTCCATCATACATTTTCTCATAAAAATTCCATCATAAAATTTTACATCATTCTAAATTGAAAATAAATGATTAATTTTTTTAATTATAAGATGATACCAAATTACCTTAGTAGATAGCGTCAATTATATGAAAATTCATAAATCAACCTCTATTTTTTATTTCATCTTAAACGGTGATGTCCCCTAATTTGGACACTCTAAACATACTTTTAATTATTTCATATACTAAAAAAGACATTATGGTTTGCATGTATCTTCTAGTACACCAGTACCATCAGGAATAAATTTTTCCAAATTATAATTTGAATATGAAATATCACTGTCTTTAAAAAATATTTCGTTCAAGAACATTTTATCTTCTATAAATATCTTATCACTATATCCACTCATCACATTAAATTCTATAATCCTAAAATATTAAAGTTCATACAACCTTTATACATTTATTTCATTATCACTATATAAGTTCTCAATCATCGGTGTTTTCTAAATTACATCAACTTCAATATAAAACATGATTTCTTTAATTTTATTAGAATTATCATCTCATCATTATATGGTGACTTAACCCAAATTTCACCATGAATTTTTTATGGAATGTAACATTGAATAACATTATTTAAAATAAATTTAGCTTTGATTTATTTTATTTACAATGTTTCATATTGAAACCTAGAATACTTTGAAAAATTAAAAATGTATTTTTTGGAACATTTTTTTGGAAAAATAAAAAAGGCACCAACCACTTCCCCGTATTCATTAATTTTCCCCATGTGAAAATATAACTATGATTCGTTATCAACTATAAAAAAAATTCATTTATTGAATTTAACATACTATTTTTTGAAATTTTATATTAAAACTAAATTTTATATAAAATAATAAAAAACAATAATTGAGACATTTTATCAGTGTAATGATAAAAAAAATAAAAATAAGAATTCTTATAATATTAACAAGAATAATAAGTTATATAAAATTATATATTCTAAAATATATAAATTTCGTCACTTTTTTACTTTATTTTAGGAATTAAAAAAATTATTTTCATAAATTATTTTATAAATTCTATGATGTGTAATATTTTGACACCATGTTACGTTTTTGAGGAACTACCTAGTTGATGATTTGTTTATTCTCCTTGATTTGATGTATTTGTAGGACTAATGGAGATAGAGATAATGTTTTGGTTATAATGACATAATTTTTGGGGATGTATGTCTATTTTAATTCATATAGTCTGGGAATTTATGTGTCAAATACATAATGGGATTCTTCTTGTCTTCGGAGAGTGCTCAATGAGGGGATTTTGAGTTTTATGCTTAAAGCATATAGTTCCTACAGTGTTTTGGGAGATTAAACTTCATGTAAAGTTATTATAGACTATATAATGTTTTTTTATATAGATTATATGAAATGAATTTAGGGAATCAAGGATTTACACACCATGTATTATGTTCTCATAATATACTATCAAAAATCAAGTTTTTAATAAAAAATAAATGGGTTTTTTTGGAAAATTTAGACTTTGTGGATTGAAGGATTTGTAATGGTATTACACGCCATGTAAATATTGTGAATTGTGGTTTTTAGAGTTCTATAGGGAATATTTTCATTTCATTTGTTCCAAACATTCTCCCTATTTAAATAGAATCTATCAGGGGAAATTCTTGAGACCTCTGACCCCTTTCAGATTGTTTCTTTTAGCGATTTATCATTGTTAGGGGTGTGGTTGCTTTCTATGGTAATAACTACATTTGGTTCTTCTCTAGGATTTGTGAGTGGTTTTATTTTTGTCAATGTTTATTAAATTTTTGATCAGATAGTGCTTCTTATTGGTCCCATTCCGTTTCATAGTGTACCTTATCTTTTAGAAAGATGCTAAGATGGTTTTCAATAACCATTTTTGTAGGAAGCTAGGTTTATAAATGTTTGAGGTGGGTTCTTCTATAAAATGGGTTAATTCCATTATTATTTTTCATGGTAAAATATATTGTGATATTCATTGATTTTTAGTGAAATATTTTTTGGAAGGATTTATTTGGGAGAAAAATCCTTCCATAAAAGGGGTTAGCTTTGAAAACAGATTTCAATGATATGGGAATGTGTTTTTAAACACTAGATTCTATTCTCTTGGATTCAAAAATGTTTCTTAAAATTCTGATCAGGGTTTTAGAAAATTTCTTTTGGTTATTGCAACATTTTGAAGCTTGGGTGTGTTGGGAAAGAGATATGGGTATCCTTAGGGTGTGTGGAGGCATTAGAAGGAGAAAATTATAATATTAACGAACTAAGAAAGAATTAAATGTTGGATGGATCCAATTTTATACCTATTTAAGATCATGAGTGTCTATTGGATATTTTCCTATACTCAGGGCTCAATATGTGGCACATTTTCATTTATAGTTATTTATCATATGGTTTTTTTATTATGGATTATTTCTTATATGTTTTTATTTTGAGGTTTCATCTAATAACTTCATATGATATGTTATTTCATTGATATTTGTTCAATTATTACATCTTTATGAATTGAAATTATTTACTATTTATATAAATTTTACTTTTTATATTTCTTGTTTAATGATATGTAAGTCTTTTATGAAAACGAAAGGAGTAAAATGATTTACAAATGAATTGGATTTATGAAAATGATATTTAAGACAATTTAGTTTTAAAATCCAGTGTTGTTCATTCCAGATATTTGACCTTATCTAAACACTATGGTAGTATCTTACTAGGCTTTTTTCTCACACCCAAAATTTTTCCGTTGGGATATTGTCGATTTTTTATTGAAGGATAAAAGTTAAATAAATGGAATATTGTAGCTTGTTGGTTTCTCCTTTGTTCATTTCCAATGTAGTGGGGTGGTTTAGAGGTGATTATGGGTCACATGGTAACTATTTGGTCTCGCTTTATTCATACATTTGGGATTAACATGATTGGTTTAGATTATATGGATTTTATTGTATATTTATCTTCCAAATTGTTATATTGTTATATGTATTGTTTTTTTATATACATGTATTTTTTCTATTTTCTTTATTTCCATCACCATGTGATGTCCAACTTGTTTATATGGTTTGGTTGACCCAGGTTGGACTGTTATCATTTTTCATCAGAGGTAGGCTAAGCCTGGGGTGTGTTATCACTACGTGAGTTTTGATATTTGGGTAGACCAAAATTAGAACCAGTATAATTAAGAATGTAGATGTGTAAAAGGGGCATATCTACCTGATTTCTATTACTAAACTCATGTTTACATGGGTATTATGGAGATTTTACTAGGTTTGATACATGGTGTTTTGGGTCATTTTTACTAAATATATCATATATTTATTTTAATTGAATTATTTTTTTGGAAATTTCTTTAATTGATAGAATTCTTAATTTCTTTAAATTCTTGTTGTTTTAAGGTAATTTTTTGAATTCTAGATGCAGTCCTACGATTTTTGGAATGTGATTATGATATAATATGTTATTTTATTATGTTTACTAGAAAATGAATCTTATAAGAACTCTTCAAAATGTGAGAGTGGAAGGTGTGAAGTAGGTTCTATAGGAGAATCCTCTAACAGAACCTTCGTTAGACAAATCATTAATCTGTACTATTCATTTTCAGGGTTAATTGGGTGTTCGGAAGCTAGGACATGTAGTGGATCACAAGACTCAGATTACTAAGAAGCATCCACCATCATTGATGATGAAAAATGACCATAGTAGTCTAAGTAGTATCTTGAGTAGGTTAATAGGATCATAAATTTCTTGAAGACTCTTGAAGACTCAAAGATGGGTTTATTCACATACATGCTCCAAGGACTACGAAAGAGATAGTGTGACTCAATTATGATTGTTAATTTTCATGAGGGAATTACATAATATTTTTTCATAAAAATCATCGATCAATAATTTTTTCATGAGATGTTACATAAGGAAATGTCTCGGGTCTTTTTGACCCTAGATTAGGTGGAATGTTATTCTAGAGTACTGTACCCATTTTTCAATATTTGTTTTTATAGAACTAGGTCTTGTCACTAATGAGTTCTATAAGTCTTTTATGATTCAAACGAGAATGTGTCCTGGTATTTTTTCAATGCTTATTATCTTTTTTCCTTTCATCCATTATAGAGGTAGTTGACAAAGAAACATGGATTTGGTCGATATAGATGGGATGATTGGTTTTTTGGGAGATTTAGTTGCTGAAATTATTACATATAGGGTATCTTCAATCCAAAAAAGGAAGAACAAGGGTGCTCAGTTCTCTTGAGGACTATTTTTAGGGGATTTGTCTGCATATAAGTAGGTTGTTTTAAATTATCATGGGGGATATCATTATACAATACCTAACTATATGGTATTTCTTTGAACTTATCATCATTGTAAATTATTGGTCAATCTGAAACATTTTTGGGAAAGGATTTCCCAGTGCAGTAAGGTAGGATCCCCTATCACCATGGGTTTTTAGGAATTTTTCTGATGCTAGAAGGTTAGTGGGTTAAGTTCTCAAGCCAATGGGGATGTTCATAGGGATATAACCACATGATTTAGGTCCAGCTATAGTTCTAGGTACAATGTTTGTTTTTTATTCTGTAATTCAACCATTGTTTGACATAAGTTATACTAATCATTTTATATCATCATAGTTAGATGATGTGTTGGAATTGTGTTAGGAAATTATATCTTACTTTATTGGTATTCCCATTCATATGGGAAAGAGATAAGAACAAGATTTTAGGCGACCCATGTCTTAGGTGATGATTGGTGACATTGAGGTATAATTGGACTTTATGGTGCATGATCTTGACATCATCAACTTGATTATCAGCATGAAATAGATAACCAGTGTTAATATCCAGATAGACTATTATCACTACTGATTATAATTATTATCTATCGATTTGGTGATACATGTCTTTAAGGGGGAGTGGTAATCTAGATTGGGAAGGCAAGGGATAGTTTTTCCTTATGTCATGGTAATCTCATGTAAGTTGTGAGAAATGATACATAATGAAGTTGACCATTGGGTGGTATAATTCTTGTAGTGGGGAGTGCGTTCCTAGGTTCTTTCAAGATGACTTTTTTTATTTATCTCTATAGGGTGAGGCCAAGTTTACTATTGAACTACTCCCTGGTATGATTCCTATTTCTATTCCATCTTATCAAGTAGAACCTACAGAGCTCATGGAACATAAGGTCCAGCTTGATAACCTAGAAGTTAAAGGATGTATTATCTCTAGTGTATCACTATTGGATTTTCATGTCCTATTTTCAATGAAGGTATATGAGAGCCTCAAACCATTTTTTGACTATCAGAAGATAAATTTGTAGACTGTTAAGAATAAATACCATTTTCCTAGGTTTGATGGTTTTTTGACCAAAATAAAAGAAAAATAATGGTGTTTAATGATTGAAATATGAATAGGGTACCCCAATTTCAGGG
Organism: Viscum album; assembly: GCA_963277665.1. Classification (NCBI taxonomy): domain Eukaryota; kingdom Viridiplantae; phylum Streptophyta; class Magnoliopsida; order Santalales; family Viscaceae; genus Viscum; species Viscum album. The sequence goes on from OY728119.1 coordinate 1,861,375,253, forward strand.
TCTAAGGATACTATATACATAAGATAGTGTTTAGGAGCTAGTATTTCCATTCTGAGTTTCCAGTCATGCCATTTGGTTTGACTAAAACTCATGTGGTTTTTCAATTATACATTTTAAATTTCTGAAATTCATTCGTTCTTCTATTATAATCTCATTATTTATCATGAAAATCAAGTGAAACATTTCATTTTAAGTTTATTTATTCTGATTCATCTTGGAAAATATCCCTTCTTACGATTCCTGCTTCTAATGATTTTCATCATTATCTCCTAATATAAAATTCTACTCAACTGTTTACTAATTTTGAGTTATTGTAAGAACATTAATATTTCCTATTTAAGAAGAAATTGTATATATGTTTTATCGTTCTTCATTGAAAAATTATTCCAACTATACTAGATTCATAAATATTTTATCATAATTATGATGTGATATATCACTATAGTTAATAATATATTTGAATTGTTTTTGTTTTTTAACAATTTACTTATTTACATTTAGTAAAATTTAATCAGTCATATTTCATGAATCATAGAGAACATTTTACCTTCAATTTAGTCCATCAATTGAAAGGATTTACTATTATTCCAAATTAGAGTTTAAAAAAAAATATCTTTCCATTTATCAAAAAAACATTAAAAATTATCTTTTGAAACTTATGAGTTTTGTTACCGTTCTTTTAAAACAATTATAAACATCAAATATTTGTTCAATCTTATTTGTTCATTTAATATTTAAAGATATATCAAAACATTCTTATTTTTTTAATTTTGATCTTTTTTTTGATTTTCCATTCAATATTATGATGCATCCTTTTCTGTGGGGTAAATTTATAAACATCAATAGAATCTTTATATCTATCAGCCTCATCATCATTTTGACGATTCAAAACAAAATATTATAATGTATTTTCTCATTCCAGAGATGAACTAGGTGAGGAAGAGATCGATTTTGAACATCCATTGATGAAATTTACACTTTAGTATAATCAGATCATTAGTTAATACTACTGGAGTATGAAAAGTATATTAAAATGATGACAGGTCTTTCATAGATTTATTGTCATAATTTTCTTCCAACACATCAACTTATATATCTATTGTATATTTCTTTTCTATGAATTTATTTATTTGGGATACGTACTTATAAGTAGAAAATTAAATTTATTCCAAAGTATTTTCATAAGATTTTAATAATTGAGAATATAGATAAATTTCTTCTTTATCCTTCCCATATGGTTCTCCAACATATCGATTGGGCGATAAAAGGGAGGAATAATTTTTTAGTTCTTACTACATCATGTTCTGTTTCATATTTTATTTAATTTCATACTTTTTCATCAAAGGTTGTTCCCTATCAACATATTCCAAAGTTGTATCTAAGGGTAGAATGGATTTATAAATTAGATTTTTCTTTACATTCAATTAATATTTTTTCTTCTTACTCACCTTGGCCATATTTTGTTCAATATATTCACTTAAGGATTTATCCTTTGGGTTGACTATGATCAAATAAGGCTTCCAAGACAATCTATCATGACTATTACTATTTTATTTTTATACTTTTCCTTCAGGAAACCACTAGTGGATTCTATAAATATATTGTACTCTTCATCTTCTTTAGTTTCACTAAGATTAGAGAGATTATCCTTCTACTGAACATCATGTTTTTTAACATACCATTATCCAAAATACATGATCTTTCATTCAGGTGACATGATTGTTGTGGGATCCTCATGTAATTACCTTTTTTGACCCACATCATATTTAATTTTGTTATCATCAGTAGAATATTTTAATAATTTATTTTTTAAAAATAAATATTTCCTTGGAAGTCATAATTATATATCAACTTTGATATTTTCATATATTGGATATTATTTTCCTTAATTATTTTAGGCTTGGTTTTAATTTAAATGTTTTATTAATTTCAAATATTCAATGGATTTATATTTATAATTAAAATATTATTCAAATTATTTATTTTTCTCATCCATTTTAAAATATAATAGATTAATGGCTAGATAAAAATCAAAAGATTAAACATTTTATTATTCATAAGAATGTAAATTTAGTATAGATATTGTATCTTAATGGAGTCCCAGTCACAATAACTTAGTAATAATAAGGAATGAAGCAATTGAAAAACAATGTGTGTTTTTGGTTGAAAATGACCAATTTTATGTACCATCTCTTTAATATCAAAAATAAAATTTACAATTTAATATTTTTAAAATGTTATATAAGACTTCAGTAGTTTGTCAAAATCATAGTGTGATTCACAATCATATAGTATTGTAAGAAACTCTAAAAATGTATCAGTAGATATAGTAATAATATTTTTAAAAACAGTAAAACTTACCCTCTTTAGAAAATAATATTATAAAAACATTATGGATTTATGGAATTATCTATAAAATATAGGATAATATAACTCATAATCTTCATGTTATTACCTTATTTTATATAATGTATTATTATACTAAAAACAAATAACATATTTTAATAAAATATTTTATATATTAAATTTGTTTAATAAAATCATCCATCCCAAGATGATCTCCCTTAGGAAAATATCTACAGAAGATTTCATAATGGAATTTAAAAATGAATAGTGATTTATCAAAAATTTGAAGATATTTGTAACAAAACTATAGTTAATTCATCCAAAGAACTCTAATGCCACATATTTTGGAAGGGGTAATAGAACATTCAGGATTTCTATTATCATTCGTCAACTTCCCACAAACTAACCTTCAAGAATGATTCCATCCAAAATCATATGATGAAAATTTTGTTATAAAAATTATTTACTCACTAAACTACCATTGTTTCAGTATTCAGAAAAGATAGAATTTCTTTATTCTTAATCTATGAACACAAATCAACAATATATAATATAGTTATCCTTAATTCAAACAAAATATGATTTAAAACTCATGTTACAACTATATTGATTTTATCTACCGTTGAAAACCCTTGATCTTTTTATTGCAAAGATGATTCCTTATAAATTATATCAATAGAATATTTTAAATATTAAGAGGCATGATGTAATTTTTTTAGATAATAGAAATATAAACCAAAATATCCTTTTAATAGAATAAATTAATTATTTTTATAAAGAAAAACAAAATAACATTGAAATCAATTTTAAAAAATTTTGATAATCATAAAAATAAATACCATACATATAAAATTTTTATTCAACTACCATTGCATAGAACCTTAATGTATTTGGAAATAATTTTATTTCAATATAGATCCCTTTAAGTCCATCCTAGTAATAAAAAATAATATTTTAACCCACACATGTTTTTCAACTTAAGGTTAATATGAATAAAGATTTATTGAAAAGAAAGAATGATGTATCCCAAAGGATTTGAATCTTTTTAATTTATTATTTTTTCAATAATGACACTCTCTTTAATACATAGTTCCAAAGGGTTTTAGAATTGGGAAAAAATAAAATTATCAATAGACTATTCTTCAATTGGTTTTACTACCACTAAAAGAAAAAAAATTTAACATCTCTATTTTAACATTGGTTCTTCAAGACTAACGTTAAAAGTCCTCCATGAGAAACTTTAAAGTTAGTTCCAAAAAACATATTTTATAATTTCTCAGGGAAGTATTTTTAAATCAGTTATTTGTATCCAAAGTTCAAATCATATTTTTAATATCAGTTCCTAAAACAATGATGTTAAAATTGAAAATAGTATACTTTTAACATAGGTTTTTTTATTAAATAAAAGAAAAATTAAATTTTCATGTTTGTTTTAGAAAAAAAAGTATGTTAATAATGTTTATAAACATTTAAATCACTGTAAAAACATCAATTTAACTAGTATTGGAGATAAAACGAACTTAGGGATCAATATTTGTTGATATAGTATATTGAACATCACTATGTGAATTCTTTGAGTAGTATAACTTTTTATGGTCCTAACTTTTTATCTGAAAATCAGTTTTAGATCTAAGACCCTTCAAATCAAAGCTTGAAAAATAAAATAAAAACACTTCCAAATTATTCACATTGATATTTCAAAAACAATTAATTGAAATGTGACTTTTAACATGGGATCCCAAAAAAGATGATAAAATTTCTCATTCAATACGTTTAACATCAGTTTAATTTTTCACGAACCGACACTAAAAGTAATTATTCTTGTAGTTTTTTCCAAAATATTTTTTTATAATGCTGACCAATATTTATTTTATTTTCCGAGTTTTATTTTGATTAGTTTTGGAGCTAGAACAGATTTATAGATCCAAATTTGTGGATGTCAGATGTTGATCAACTCTAAATGAAGTCTTAGAAATGTTCAACTTCTGACAGTTATAACTTTTCACATGTAACACAGTTTTATCTCCACGACTAGCCAAATAAAAGTGTAAAAAATAAACTGAAACCTAGTAACATTTTTTATTTCAATTTTTTGGAAAATGTATGTGGAATATTATTTTAATCATAATTTCCGACAAAACCCAATGTTAAAAGATTGTTTTTCATGTCATTTATCATCAAACTGTAGTGAAAAGTCTAGATTTTTACAAATGTTGTGATAAAAATAACATGAAAAATGATGATTTTTAAGGTCATTTTTACTATAATAAAAATTAAAAATATCTTTTCTTGATGGTGATCATAAAACCTATTTGAAATTTAAATTTTAATATCCCTCCAATGCCTAATTATAATTTTTTATAGTGAAACATCGAAATTTTCAATTGCCGCCTAAAATTTATAATACCATATTTTCTTTTACCATTTCATTTATATGTCTTCATTATACACATATATTAGTTTCAGGATAAATATTTTTTGTTATCATCATTCCACTGAATCATCTCATTTGATCTTTATCACCAATCAACTAATTCTTCTCCCAGTGATCTCATCAAGATATTTTTAATAATTTTTTCATGTTTTAATATTTTATAACAGTTCTATTAATTTATATAATTTTCAATGATTATTTTTATCATATAATCAAGAATCATTCTTCATATCCCAGTTAAACAATAATCCATCCTTCATATTCTAAAATGAGTTCTAAGAGAAGCTTCACTTTCCTCAAGATACGTTTCCTCAGAAGAAAATTATATCCACTAAGACTTTGACCACCCTGAAAATTATGTCAATGATTTATGTTTTCTTGTATATTTCTTATGCTTTATGTGAAATGTTATGTTCTATAAATCTTCTATTTTCCATGAAATGAGTAAATAGTATTTTAATAAAAAAATTATTATTAAAATTATAGAAATGAATGTTTGTTATTTTCTTCATCTATATAAGTGTAAAATATTTATTTTATCATGGGGAAAAATGTTTTTTATTCCCATTTATATAAATGAAATTTGTGTTACTTTATAATAACTAAAATAAAATTTTTTGAAACAAATATTTTCCACATCAGGTTTTAAAAAATTGACTTGAAAAAACCTATTATCATATTGGTTTCTAAAAAACTGATCTCAAAGCTTATATTTCACATAAATTTTTTAAAACTACATGAGAAATTGGTTTTTATTATAATTTTTTAAACTGTGTTAAGATTTTCATTCATGTTAGTTATTAAAAAATGTTAAACACCATAAAAATAATTTTAAGGTCATTTATAAGAACCAATGTTAAGAAACATATTTACAAATTCGAATTCAAATATTTCTCCTGAAGAACCGATGTCAAAGATATAAAAAAAAGAAACATAAAAAATCTTATTTTTATACTATTGTACCTAATCTAGATATGTTTTTTATCTTAGTTGTCCGAACATTTTTCCAAATTCCGTTATACTAGTGGTATACATGATAAGAAATTTATTAAAAATTAAATATTAAAATATAATTTAAAATTTTAATATTTACCAATTCATGATTTAACTTTATTCTCTCAAATTTTCAACATTCAACCATCGGTATAAAAAAAATATTCGATTTATTTTACAAATATTGTTCCTTTCAATTCAACATCTGTCATGGAAATTCTTTTTCTTTTTGACATGTAACTCAGAAATTAGTTTTCATTAAAACTTCTTATTTGGAAAATATCTTATAACATATCATAAAGTTCTTCCTTCTATTGAAAAAATTAAATTTTTTATCAGTATACATCTTCTTGAGTTTAGATAAACTGGCTTATTCTTTTTTATATTCATCCTCATCTCTATTATCACTCTTTACAATACTAGTAACATAAAATATGTTCCATTAAATATAGGTTCATAAATCCATTCTTCAAATTCACATTCATCATAGAAGAATTTCAAATCAAGAGTACGATTTTTATGTGCCTATGTTTTCATTTTAACGGTAATAAAATTTTAATTTATTTGAATAAAATCAGGATTATTTAATAATATTGTCTCTATATTAAAAAAAACTATCATATTTTGTATAAATATCCATTAATTTACATGTATCCATGAATTTTATTGTTTTCATTCATATACTATTAAAAAAATTTAGATGATTTTTTGTATTTTTTTAAATAATGGAAATCATCTCGAATATAACATTTTTTCTCTGTTCATAAGTAATGTAATATATAGAAACATTTGAATCATAACTTTCATTTATAATTTGGATAATATTTTCAATAATTATTATATCCCATGTGTTGGTTCATTATCCAATAAATAGACCAAATTTACCATCACGTAACTCAACACTAATATTTCATTTTTATTTTCATTATCAATAATTACAAGTTTCTCTATTTAATGTTCTGGAAGATGAAAAATAAATACCTATTTTATTACTTTCATTTTTAGTATATATCTTCAATCCACTTGCATACTACATTAGAGTTCCAATTAGATCATAAAAAATTTGGTTTGTAAAATGATTTGGATCATATATTATTATTCTCTTGAATTTGAATAATTTGGAAGTATTAAAATAAAATTTGGTACAAGATGAAAATCAGTAACACTTTTTATCCGAGTGACAATAGACTATTCATGTCATTTTTAAACATTTTCTAATAAATTTAGTTATAGTTTTACCAACTATAAAATTGAGTGCTTGATATTCAAACCACAACATTACTCGATAAGTCACACAAACTTTTGATGATCCTAAATGAGTGAATTCATGTTTTTGCAAAGACATCATATTTTTTGGTATGATGTAATGTAATTTAGGTTTTCCATTAAATTTAAAATAAAAGGTATTTTTTTATCAAATTTATAATTTAAATTTGTACTTATCTTCTCTAATATGTTTAGTCAAATCTTTCTCAATAATTTTTCAATTTTTAATAAGTATAACAAAATTATCCACTCCCATATATATTATAACCATTTCATCCTAATAATGAAAGTACTAGGGATTATTTAAATCTATTATTTATGTTCATTTGGGACTATGAATTTCAATAGATCTGATATGGAATATTTTAATCATAAAAAAATAAAAAAAATCATCCCACTACTACAAATTATTAATTGAACCCAACGAAATTTAAAATCTAATATTGTAAATAGTAAAATAAAAAAATTAGTTCAATTTCAGTCTCAATCATATATATATACTTTGATACCAAATTCTCTATGAGATGTAGATAAAAAACTAAAAAGGGTGTGGGGTGGGGTGAATTGTAGGTTTAAAACAACTAATAATTTTAATCCTCTAAATGTATTAATTATACCATAAATCTAATTTACGATATACCTAAAAATTAATTAGAGTAAAATAAATGTAAAAAATAGTAGCAATATAATAAAAAATATATTATAAATTCCAATAAATGAAATTATAACATTGTAAAATATGTTAATATTATTTAAGAGCTACTATTAAAAGAAAAACACAGTAAAAATTTAAAAAATCAATTGGAGTGATTTTTAAAAACCTCATTACTCCCTAAATGATATAATAAACCCTAAATTTTATCACTATGTGAATAGGGTTTCATAAACTAGATTCAAGGTATCCATGATGATATAATTCTTTAAAACTATATGAATCAATATTATGGAGGCTCAAAGTTTTCATTTAATTCCCATAAATTCCGTGGATAAACTTTTTTGATAGGTGCCCATGTAAAAAACCAGATGATTTGTGTACCCTCTCACATAAACATGAATCTCATCTCTATCTTCCCCTCATCATAATCCCTCAGTATTTTTAATCATAAAAATAATGATTACAATAAGAAAACTAACAACCCTTATAATAAATTTTCAAAATTTTAAACTCTTATCAAACATACCAATGTAAAATAATCAATATCATATAAAATAACATGGATTTGTATTATTAAAGTTATTCTCATAATATATATCATTCTTGAATAATCTATCTTTGTTCCCTCAGTGAATGAATTTATTTATAATCCATCTTTAAACATTCGAAAACCGTAACATACAAGATCTATTTTAACTGCATCAGTAGAATTTTATGTATTCCTTTTGTGATGAATTATCTAATTTTAACATCTAATAATGATATTATCTAGTGTTACAATAGTTATCAAATGTACAGTTTTTTATAAAAAATCAAACAATTAGTATATTGAAATTTTTTAGATCATGATATTTTCATAAATTTTCAAAACATTGGTATTTTATAAATAAATACATTATTGATATTTCATTATTTTTCATTTCATATTCTTAAGAGATAAAAAATATCAATGTAAAATATATTAATTTTTGAATTATATTGGGATTTTTCAAATAAAATGTAATTTGATCCTTTTAGTGATCATAAAGTTTGCTATCAAATATTAGACTCTGGTTTCTATATACAGCTTGATAACTCTTGTATGGGAATCTGGATAAGTTTTCTTGTATTACCTCACCCTTTGAAAATCCCTTAATTATAACAATTTTTGGTAATAATGGTGAAATATTTGTTGAATATGATGATAGATCAAGAAGTATCGTAATATTTATCCCTATATATCTGGGGATGTTGGAATATACAAGATCCTAATAGATTTAGTTTCTGTTGAGATTATTAAAGAATTTATATGTCTTCTGATGGTGATGTTTTATTCCAATGTAGTTTGTTGTTAATCTTTATTCTGATTGAGAAACCTTCATTATGATTTTGATACCATAAAAAAATATGGGAATCAATTGAGAATGGATAGGTCTCTAAACATTATAGAAATGTAAACTCTCTCAGCAATCTATCTAAAAATATCAATTTAAGTACTAGTGAGGAAAACATGATTGATTATACTGGTATAGAAACCTATTCTCAAACTATGAGTAATGTTTTTTTAGTTTTAATAAATAATTGCAATGTTATAAGTAGTATCCATTCATTAGAACTGAGGACAACTTTCTAAAACTAGACTATGAATGTGGTGGTTCTAGCCATAGACTCCAATGCATTAAGGTTATATAATGTAGATGGAAATAAAATTCATGATAGGTCTGTGGGTTTCAAATATAATGATTGCATGTATGGATATAGGTTTAGAACTGTAGTATATAAGGTCTTAGATGGTGTGGGGTGACCAGAAATGGATCTCTATGGGATAAGGGTTGGTGAAACAGGGTCTGATGGTATTTTTTGTAATAATTTATTTTTCAAGGAAATCCAATATTCCCCAGTTCAAAATTATGGTGTAGGGGATAGATTCAAAATTCATTACAGTATGTGGAAATTATCCAATATTGAGTGTCAAATCAATGTGATTATTCCAAGTGTCTTTCTATATAAATACATCAAGTTTCTCAGTGATTATGATTTGGTTAATGATATTCCAAAGGATAGAAATAGGTTTACCTAAAATTGAACCATAAAGAGACTCAATGTAGTATTCTAGAGGATAATGGAATAGAACAATGAAATAGTGTGGGATATACTAAATATTATAATCATGGTTTATCAGATATCTCACAATATGATTCAAACTATAAATCTGATACATATACCAATGATTTATTCTGTTTATATGTGAAGAATTTAAAAAAGGTAGTATTTTATTTTGGATGTTATCCAGAAAATAAAAAGAGAAAAATATGATAACAAAGGACTATTCCAACCCAAATAAATCCATAACCAATATATTAGTGGGAACCAAATATGCTTATAAGTGTGCAAAAATATAATATAAATGGTTTTTTACCTAAATGAGTTAGCCAAAAAAATTAAAAACATTTCATGATGTTGATACTTGATGGATGAAGATAGAGCCAATGAACATTGAGAGTCTATTTAAGGCTTTTCCTAAAACAAATATCTTGAATTTAAGGTCATTGGTTAATTTAAGGATGAAATTTCTTCAATGATAGACAAACACACAATGATAAAAAATATCTAGAGGAGGAGTTATCATAAGTAACTCATAGTATAGTTTTATATAAAATTAAAATATTTCTATAATAGTTGCTTTGGACAGGAATCAGGGAAGAAAACATTAGATGTTCAACTACAATTTTACATAGTAAAAATTGGAGTGATAATAGGGAAAATAAAGAAATAAATATATTTCAAAGCACCTATTATGATCCTCCTTATGTATTACATGGTTAAAATTTTGGCAGAATATTTTCATATCAATACATTCAAAGAATACATATCCTTGATAATAGACAATATCTAGAATGTTTCCACCAAGGAGAAAGCGATATGGATTAATAATAAATTGAGTATAATTATTCATGTGTTTGATGAAAATATTATAAATAAAGAGGATTTAATTAAGATATGTGAAAGGTGGACCTCTTTATTTGATGATCTGTATCATGTGGAGAAAATGTGTGGAAAATTTCATATCAATTAGATTCATTATAGGATTCTAGATTCTAATATTTTATGGTTGTTCTACAATAGAAATAGCTTCCCCAATTTGGTTTTATCTTATACTTGTTTGAGTTACCACTCCACCTTAAGGGTTATTTTCTTGGAAAGGATTAAATACTTTATTTTTTATTATAAAAAATAAATTGATGGTGGATGTGTGGCCTTGTGGTCCATATATGGGGATGGTGGTTTTCATCATTTTAACTAAGTGATTTTTTTTTATAGGCAATTTTTGGGATTTTTTAGGTAAAACTTTTGGGAACTAATACACATAGTGAGTTCACTGGTTTCCAAACATAAAAAATGAAGGTGAGGTAGAGGCATTATTCCACTTGGTTCTCATTCTATAACCACTAGGTAGCTTGTGGATCACCAAGAGTTTTATTCAATCTGGATATATCATATGGTGGCTAGTGTATGCAATATTATTTTTGAGAAGTCACTGTGTACCTACTTGGGTAAAAATATTTATGTAATATATTTCATCACTTTTTTTAATAGTGGGGATAGGCATATCAATTGGTGGTTGGTCCCTTTTTTATTTTCATCATAATGGGTCCAATGGGGACATCATTTCAACATCCTCTCCCTATTGTTTTCCCTCAAATGATCCCCATTGTCCATCCCTTTATCAAAGAATGAATTGAAGGGGATATTCATAGTGGATCATAGCATTTTGATTTCCCCTTCTTACCACCCATTCAATTATCTATTTTCTTTAATTTTTATTAGATGGTTTTGTGATTTGATTTTTTATCACATAGATACATGGTTAAGTCTCTTCATAATGATGGTGATTCTCTATTTCATGTGTAGATGATGCTTTTGGAATATGGATTATCATCATTATATATCATTTCAATAGATAAATATTACCCCATGTGTATAAATCATAGTATTGTATGTTAAAAATATTTTTTTTAAATGAATAAATGGTTGAAATGGTTATATGTTTCCATGATTTAGGTCCTTAGGTTATTTTTTAGGTTGAGAAATTGTTAGATAATTATTATGGTCTTATTCTTGAGGTTTTCATTCATTACATTAATATACCATTTTATTATTTGGATTATATTATATTTATTTGATCATTAATGTTATTGTATTCATATGGTATGAAATTGTGTGATATTACACTATAAATTGGAATGATCTTTCACTAGCCTAATAGTCTCTGAGGACCATATAAAATGATAAATAGATCAATACTATTGTATTAGTTAAATGAGTTCCAATAGTCCATTATATAATTTATTTGGTTTAATGAGATTGATATCATAATGAAAATAGGGGTTTCCTTATAAATGTGATTTGAGGGAGGGTCTTTTCTAAATGTGAAATTTCAAAGTAAAATTGTGATTTGATGGAATGTTACTGAAATGGACCTCAAAATTAAAGTGTTATAGTTTAAGAGGATTTCTTGGGTTTTATCCCACATCATGGAATTAATATAACAAAAATATAGTTCTATTTTAAATGATTCATAAAAGAAAGTTTGTAAAATGGATTTTAATGGAAATCATTGATGGTTAGTTTTGGTACTAATTTTAGCATGTTTTACCATTTGATTGAACCACATAATTTATCAAAGGTTGTGTTATTATCAAATATTCTTGTATTTTCTACAAGAATTATTATAATCTCTTTAATTTTCCATAACTATGTCATATAATTTATTTTTGTAATTAATTTTATTTTCTATGTATTAATTTTATATATTGTATGGATTATTTTTTATACTATGAATTGAGATGGTGTGAGATATATAGGATCAGTGTGTATGGAATAAATGTTTTAAATATATTAAATAATATACACACTCAGTTTTACTGAAGTATTGGAATAACTTTTAAAAGGGGGACCAAATTATAAATATGAGGGAATCGTTGATTTTAGAACACACATTTTACTATAGACATGAAATAGCCATTATCAGCATAAGGTGTTTTTTAAAATTTGATCTTGAACATAAAATAAAAAAATAATTTAACCATTGGGGCAATGAACTAATGTTTTCCATAAATACAAACTTAAGGAAAATTTGTAGGGTCAGTCGTATAAACCTACCCATCATTAGGGATATGTTGGAGAGTGTGGAAGGAGATTCCATTGGCTGACAATGACCAGATTAAAGATCAGTGACTAGTTCAAGGTAGAATCAAAGGATCTCATCAATGATCATAGTGAAAATTTATTCTTCATCAACGATAAATCCTAATTGAGGTAGAGCATTCATTGTGTTTGTAAAGTTTCCTAGTTTTCCATTTCTATGAAAAATAAGGTTCAGTAAACCTACATATTTATTCATTGATTTTCTGTAATGTTGTATGGGATTATTGTGGGGATTTATTGGGAGATTTTATTTCTAATTTTTAATTATCTCTTTATTCTTCATTTTAACTTCAATGAATCAAGGTTAATAAGAACATCAACCAAGGTCCATTCTACATGATTTTTCATGGTTCTTTTCTCCATATATTTTTCATTCATACTAAGTATTCTTCATTGGACCATGGTTCAAAATCATCTAAGGAATTGATTGTTTCACACCTATTTCTCATGGAATCGATATGATATTGTGGATTTTGGATAACTGTGACACGATGGTGGGGTGACGATGGAATTGACAAAAGATTAGGTGTTGTAAATTCCCAATTTTCATCTTCTTTGGCGGGAAATTAAAATATAAATAATATTATTTTTTCCAAATATATTCAATGGATTAATTCTAATGTTCAAATATTATGAGGTTTTTATGAGAATCTCTCTTCGTTTTAGTCATGGGAGATATCAGAATAAAATCCAACAGAGTGGCTGAAAAGGTGGGTTCTAGATCTAAGATTCATGAAATTTATACAGTAAACCACAAGAAAGGTGGAGCTATACATCTTGTGGGACCATATCAGTAGTGGATAGGGTTTCAGGAGGAATATAATTATCACACGGTGTGGGACTGGGTCATGCAGTGTGTGACCCATCCCTAAAAGATCTTTGTGTACCTCGGTGGGTATGCAGAAATAGGATTGAATACATGAGCCTAATAATTCCATATACTCACACACAGATATGACTTGGAAAAAAATACATAGGAATACCCATGTAATAGTACATGGGAATAAGTGCACAAAAATAGTCATTCTATGAACTGTAACATAGACACATAATTAGAAAGTTTACACAGATATGACCTAGGGTCGAAGGGACACGACATGTACCCCAACTACACATCATGTACGGCATAAATGTTGGTTTGAGCCCTTGTCATATGGATCAAGAAAAAATATTTATTTGGGTGGGTTCCCTATATCCTTTCCATGATGTATAGATTCTCCTCATATAGATAGGATAGTGATCCATTCAGCTAGACTTCTGGGATAGAGTTGTTTGAATCATTTCTTGGGTCCCATAGTGTGATCCTCTATCATATTCATTCCCAAGGATGTGTTCTATATATCGTCCTGACGGACACTACATGGTCGTTGATCCTATACTTATCCAGTTTTTCTAGATTTTCGTATCCCCTAGTTCCTTAGGTGTGATCCTAATTTGTGTATCATTTCTCTTCATACTTTTACTGTGTACTTACAATGGTGATACCTAACAAGAACTACCTCTCAAACAGAAGATATCAGTATTGTGACACACATGTAGTGTGTTCTCAAGGATTAGTGCTTTGTGGAACCATTGAGCTGTAATACTATGCTATAATAATAGTTGTAACATACCTTTAGACTGTGTGTCTTTGTTTAGTATATCCGAATATTCTTGTTTTATGCATTGTATACATATACTTATATAGAACTGACTATTATTAATTTTTCATATGATTTTTATTTTTAGGTTGTTATATAGGTTTGTTTTTATTTTCACCCTTGCACGGGATTTTCCAATACATGTCATGTCTTGGGAAGATGGTCGACCTTTTTAGTGAGTCCTAGATAGTCTAGGACCATAAAATTCTTAGTGAGACAGGATAGACCAAGGTGTTTTCTTTCAATATCTTGATAGCTATCCCCAATTTAATTTCATGTTTGACTTTTATTTAGAAAAATTATGGTGGTCATGTATTTGGACATTTATACTTTCCTTTGTTTCATGTCATACTTTATTTATGATATTTAGATGTATGAATGCATATCTATTCGGTTTCTTTTACATTTAAACATTTTATGATCATGAAAATATTTTTTTGTGTACAGGTACATAGGCTAAGGCCTCCAATGTTAGTGATATGCCTACTCGGTGCTAGTCGATAACCCCTATAATATTGTAAGAAGGATTAGGGAGTCATGGCATGGGCCCCATTGGGACATGTAATGAAAAAGTGGCATCAAATCAGTTGGTTCTAACTTCAGAACAGAGTCTATGAGATTGGTTTGGGGGAAAATGTTCAAGTGTTTCGAGTTTGAATTTCAGTCCATAGACTTCAGTTTTGAATTGATGGCTAACGTATCCATACACCAGTAATCTAATTACCTTCATTTTTTACTCAGTACATGAGAACATTGGTTACAAGGAGAATAATGGTACAATCGTCATACTAAAATGGGTTTTTGTATTAATGTATTTCTTAAATCATCTCTCCAGACATACTCATTGAACATGGTACATCTTTTTTACATTAATGATTCATCTGTGACGTTTGAAAGCTAGTATTTAATTTCAAGAAAACAATTATGATACCCTCATCAATGAAGAATTGATACATTGACTACTTCTATATATTTTTCCACCATGTGGTGCACCAGCTATACCAAAACCTATAGAGTAGCAGGATGTAACTGAAGTTGTTGTGGATGAGGTTTGCATACTAATTACACTTCACATGTTTCAATTACTGAGACCCCTAATGTTAAAATTTGTTCCTGACCAATAAGTAGTTGACAACTATCTTGAGGGGGTGATAATAGTTTTCTATCTGTTTGAGATAACAGCAGATTTGATGGTGGTCCTGGAGGCGAGCCTTATTCATGGTCCAGTTGGATGATGGTGAGGTTTTGTGACCTAGTCTATTAATAATCCGACTCTATCATGGTTATAGTTTGGGTTCTATTTCATAGTGGGGTTCTCTCCAGTGACATCGTGGTATGTCTGTATCCATCATCATCAATAGTTTCAGCATAACATCATGTAAGTAGATGAGTATTCTTTGATGATACCCAATATTTCTGGGTACTTAATGGATATGGTTGGGATCAGTGATTTTGTTCTCAGAACATAAAGTGAGGACTTTGTAGAGACATCAGATCCAATTTTCTCCCTCTATGATTTCTTACTAATATTGGGGTGCTTGAGAGATATATGGTGGCTGAGTGTTTTCTGGCTGAGCAAAAATAGTCAGTGGTTGCTGGTAGAGGTAAAGATTGAGAAGAGACCTCAATAGTATTGTGTATACATCTATCACAGGGTAGTATATGTGTGATACAATTTAGGAGCATGTCTTTGGATATAGGTTCTATGATTTAGGGCCCAAAGGATGGGTTCAGTCATCCCAGAGAGAGGTGGAAATACTCATGTGATGATAGTGGAAATCTAGAACGAAATTTTATGACCCACTATATGGTTGATGGGGAGACCATGGAACTGCCACTGAGGTAGAGACAATGAAATGATTAGATATTTTTGCATTGTAGTGGAAGTGTAAGAGGAGTCTAGAGAGTAGTTAGAGGTGGTAGATGATTTTTCTTGTTACCACCACCACCCCAAGGTACAAGCTGGGCTTAGGGATCTAGAGGACAAGGCTGGGGAAAACTAATGGTGGTCTAGTATTATGACCAAGAGGCCTTGGGAATAATTTGAGGTATGATTTTCATATTTTCTTCCTTATCTATAGTACTAATTGGTAGAGGTGCTACTCATTTCATTCTTAGCACAAATCTAGTTCATGATTTAGAGATTTTGGTTGAGCCATTGGCTCGTCCGTTACATTTGGATAATCTTAAATGAGATGTGTTAGTGATCACACACTTTTGATGACAGTGTGAACTGAATCTTGAAGGTGATAGTATCTAGTGAGATCTCTATGTATTAGTAATTGGGACTTATGAAATCATATTATATACGTACTGGTTATCTACATTTCATGCCCATATTGACTGTTATAGGTGGAGGATGTGGTGTGTTCACAATGATGGGATTATTTTTACCTTTGTTGGTGAAAAGGAAACCTAGGAAGAACAGGATAGACTCATGAATATGAGGGTGTAGCTAATTACTCCCCACTTATTGATCATCACCATTGGTGCAGTGGATTTTATGATTTTTAATTTCCTACAATTATGGTGGAGTAAAAGGATATTTTCCCTATGTATGTTCTAGTCTTACCTCCCCACTGAGTAATAGAATTCTACATTGATCTACACCCCAAGATTACACTGATATATATTCCATCACATCATATTTCTCCTAAATAAATTTTTTATATAACGGTCCATTTTGAAGGATTTCAGAAGAAGGGATTTTTTAGAACTTTTGTTTCACCCAGGGTAGCCCCAGTTTTTTTCACCAACAAATAGTATGGTAGATTAAGGTTATGTATGGACTAAAATACCCTAAACTAGGTTACTATGAAGAACATGTATCCACTACTAAGGATCAAATAACTCTTCTATTAGTTTATAGGGAAATTATGGTTCAAAAAGGTTGAACTCAGTTCATGCTATCAATAGTTGCGAGTATGGGATGAGGATATATCAAATATGAAATTCATATGTTTCTATGATCTCTATGAGTACATGGTGATGCCCTTTGGCATGATGAATTCCCTGACAGTGTTCATGGGACCCATGAACCATGTTTTCATCTCTTTATAGAACGGTTCATGGTAGTATTCATGGTTGATATCCTTTTATACTAACCGTCTATGTAATATCATGCAAGGCACTTGAAGATGGTTTTAAACAAACATTAATAGTAAAAACAGAAATGAATATTCTCTAAGTGTCAGTTATATAAATTAGAGGTTGAATTCATGGAACATGATATCTTTTCATATGGAATGGTAGTGGTCCCAACCTTGTTTAATGCATTAATAGCTTGGGAACTACCCAAGAGCATGATAAGGATGCATGGTAGGCTATTACAAGAGATTAATACCTTACTTCCCCAAGATATCATCTCCCTTGAATTATTTAACCATAAATATGGATCATTTCAGGTTGACAGAGAGGTTCCACCTGGTTTTTATGGAGTTGGGTTTAAGGATGATCGGAACTCCCATATTGATATTTCTAGAGGAGGGCATTGATACGTAGTTCTCTGCAATGCATCAAGAACTAAGCTTGGCTAAGTTATAATGGATAGAAATGGAATTTTTGCTTATAGTTCACATTAGTTGAGACAACCTGATTATAACTATGGGACCCATGATCTGGAATTATCAACATGATTAATTGCACTTATGATTTGGTGACACTACCTAATGTGAAAATGGTTTATCATCTCTACTGATCATAAGAGTCTCAATTATATCTTCTATTATAATGATATTAAATATAAATAGAGGTGATGTCTACAGTTCTTCCTGGATTATGACATAGATTTTATATATACTCTTGCGAAGAGGAACATGGTAGAAGACTCCCTCAGAATAGGATATTGTTAACAATTGGTGAATGAGGCATTACTGTATTTGGATAAGTTGAAATTATACTTTGTGGGTGGATATGAATCAGCTTACATCCAATAAATGTTTGTTACACCTCCTATCTTAAAGTGAGTTACGTATGCACAACATGGGGATACCGATAGTGAGACCCTATGTACTCATATATCCACTGAAAATGCTCCGAATGGATTCTTTGAAGGTGGTGATCATGAAATTCTTTTTAGGGGATGCACGATGTTACTAGAGATGTTTCTAGAGGATGTTCTGAGATGGTTTCATACATCTCCTATATAAGTAAATCAATGTGTGTAAAATGAGTACTCGGACCTCTAACGTCAGTTTTGGGGGATAAGAATGATGCATGGAGTTGAAGAGTTCATCTCTCTATACCTTACTTGTCAGTAAGTGAAGCTTAATATCTAATTTCTAGCGGGTTTAGCTTAACCCCTCGAGGTTCCAAAGTGGAAGTGATGTTGAATATCCTTGGACAACGTAATAAGGTTACCTCCTATGTCCAAGGGACACGATGCTAACAGGGTGATTGAAGACTGACCAACTAGTCGGCCCACATCCTCGCTATTCGGGATGAGATTTTAGTATGGAGATTGAGATTCCACTACATGTATGAGATAGTCTGACTCTATGGAGTTACATAAATAATAATTTATGATTTTGATGTTCTCTTGACATCTCAATTTCGGAAGGGATTATAGGAGGAATTTGTGACTCATTTATGCTTGAGAAGAGAATTTCACCTCGAGATTGACGTCTAGACTGATTGGACTATTTAGTTTCTAGAGGACATGTTTTGAGATTACATGTTGGAATTTTCATATAGTTGGGGAAATCACCTACCACTGGTGGAGTTTTCATAAAATAATAACTTCCAATCCACTATCATTATAGAACCATTTAATTCTTTGTATTGGGGAGCCTTCAGGTTACCACATTTCTGGACTAACGAAAGAGAATCTACACTCATGGGCACAGATTGGGTGTGGGAAACTACAAGAATGGGTAGATCACCCAATAGGGGATGAGAACTACCCAAATCCATCATAATTATTATACTGATAGAAAACAGAGTCCTTTGGAGTTCATGTAAGGAGACCATGGGTTCCTATAGGTTTCACCATGATGTGGATTACAATTATTTGGTCGTGGTGGAAAGTTGTTTATGGGATTCATTGGCTCTTTCTGGATACTATGTAGAGATGGGGAGATAGTGTACCACTTAGGTCTGTAGACATAGATGGACCGACTACACAACATCTACCACATGTCATAGATGAGAATGTATGTTTATGATGCCTCACATTTTATTTAATGGGGTGATCTAGACATCGAGGATGGAGCAACATTTATAGTGTACCCAATAGAGATTGAGGATCAGCAATGTAGGATATTCCAAGGGTGGGTGATTCCTTTTGTGAATGCCTGGTGGAAGCAAGAGAATCTCTAAGAGAAGATGTGATATTATGAGTCCCTGTGTTCTTGGAATGTAATGACTCAAGTTTTCATGTACTATTTATGGATATTGTATGGATTATCTTCAAGTCCATAAACTAAGAAGATGTGATATTATGAGTCCATGTGTTCTTGGAATAAATTTATGAAATATATTAAATAGAACACATACCCACATGATTCTTGAAAAAGTCAAAATAACATTTAAATTGGGACATAGGTCAAAAGTTTGAAGGGAAGCATTGAGTTTTGAACAAGGTTTTACCTTAGAAATGATATAACTTTTTTTGGCATGAGTAATTTTGGAATATTCATCTAAGGATTAAAATAAGTAAATAATTTTGAAAAAAAAATATTTAACTTTTGGTGCAACAACCTATTTTTTATTTAAATACATGCTTATTGAAAATGTGTCGTGCCAGTATGATTACCATAAATATTTATGGAGAGATGCTAGAGAGTGTCTGAGGATATTCTAATAGAAGAAAATTTCTATATTGAATATTTGGTTACTAGTATAAGACATTGTTATAGAATCTCACCAACAATCATAGCGCAGATCCATTCTTTTTCTATGATCGATCTGAATCAAGGCCTGACATTTGTTATGTTTTGATTCTTTATACATATTCAATTTCTACGATGAAAGTGGATCATTTAACCAGTTGATTGATCCATGGATAGTATTTTTTGTGGGATAATATTATTTCATGGATACACTGGGATAATTCTTTTCTGGTTTTTTGTCTCTTCATTCTTTGTTCTAATGCTAACAAATTGAGGTTGACATGAACATCAGCCGAGGTCCGTTCTTTGTGATTGTTATTGGTGATTTTCTCCCAAAATTTCTTTATTCATTGACGGAATTCTTCATTGGTTAGTGATTAAAAATCTATCATGTAATTTATTATTGTGAAACGGTTTCATTTCACAATGATATGATACTGACGATATGGGATCATCATGACATAATGGTGGTGTGATGATGGAATTGGAGTCATATTGAGTGGTGAAGATGACCAACTTTTGTATTCTTTATCATGAAATTAATAACAACGTAGTAGTATATTTTAAAATTATATTCAAGGGATGAATCTTTTTGATAGAAAATAATGAGGTTCAGATGATAATCTCCCTTGGTTCAGGCGAAGGGTGAGGCCTAAATGGTGGCCAAAGGAGAGGCCGACAACATGGCTTCCAGATCTGAGATTCTGAAACATTATATAGTACACGGCGTGGAAAGTGGAGCTAAATGAAATGGGGGACCCTCCCAAAGATTTATAAGGTTTAATGAAGAAGATAGTTTTCATACAGCATGTGACCAGGTCACACGGTGTGTGACCCCTCCCAAAAGGCTTGATGTGTACCTCAGTGGTTATGCAAATAAGGGATGGAGTACATGAGCATGAGAACACCATGTAATCCCATATAGACACATCTTAGCCATTAATAAAAAGGAATGACTATGTACTAGTGTAAAAGAAGAAGTACATAGGTATCCACACTCCATGTGCTATTACACAGACATTGACACTGGCCATTTACACAGGAAGGACTTAGAGTGGATGGGACATGATGTGTAAACCTACTACATGTTTTGTACAACATAAATTTTAGAATGGATCCCTTTTCCATTATATCTTTGAAATTTTATATTATAGTGTGTTTCCTATATCATTTCCTTGAGGGTTACTATGAAAATACCTCTTACAAATAGTATAGTTATCCCTTCGGTAGGACATCAGGGATTGAGTTGTTAGAATCCTTATCTGTGGTCTGTAGTGGGATAATTTATCATCTTATTATACTAGAGGAGTTTCTTAGTATCATCCGGGACAAAACTATGTGGGTGATCATTATCTAGTTAGTGGGTTATTCCAGATTGAGTTGATGGTATCCCCCATTTCCTTGTGTATGTTCCTCAAATGAGTGTTGTATCACTTCAGACATACAGCATGTACTTATTATGGAGAGACCTAATGAGAACTTCCTCTCAGATGGATATCATTAGTTCTAATATAATGTTGGAGTGTTTTCTCCTAAATAAAAAATTTTTGGAACCTTCTAGATGGAATCATATGCTTGAATTATGGTTGTAACATAACATTAGATTGTGTGACTATGTTGAATATATATGGATATTATTATTATATGCATTGTATACATATAATTGTTTAGATAGGACATTTATTACTTTTTCCTGTACATTCTAGTTTCTAAGTGTCATACTGGGTGTTGTTATACTCACCCCTACATGGGATTTTATTGAACTTGTCATGACTTGTATAGACAATCGACCATTTGACAGTACCCTAGATGGACCAAGATCACATGGTGATAAATGAGATCGGACATACTGACGTATGTTAATGCGGTAGATTGATAGAATCCCCTAGTTTAAATTCAATTTGGAATTGTTTTCATACTCTTTTTGGTGGTCTTATATTTGTCCCTATTTACATTCCTTTAAATCGTGTCATATTATAGTTTTGGGATATAGATGTATGCATGGTTGGTTATTCTATTTTTTTACATTTCAACAAGGTATATTCTTGGAGATGTGTGTGTGTGTGTAGGTACTTAAGATAAATCCACCCATGAAAGTTATATGCCTATTCAATGATAGTCACCACCCCTAGCCTATTGGAAGAAGGTTGATGGAGTCACCACACTGGCCTAGTTGGGACGGTTCGTGGAAATTTTATTAACCATCTATTAGATGATAGGTTATTTATATTATTTTGTGTCGTTGTATAATTTTGTTTTAGAATAGGATATAGGAACCTTGGGATACCCTTAAAAAATATGTGTCTTAAATATTTATCAAGTGAAGTGATACAATTTCACTATTATTGTTTCATTAATTGTCAAAAATCTTGATATTTTGTATTTCCAATATAGTACATTATTAGTGGGACTCTATATAGACCTAATTATATTAGGTTGGATTTTTGAATGTTTTTATTCTTTTGGGGACTTATTCTCTATTGGTCGAGAGTATTATTAATGGTATAATGAACCATGTTATGGATCAATAGAAGTAAATGAAATGTGAATTTAAACTAATGGATTTTTGGGAGAGGGATATGGATCTTCCCTCATGAATAACATTGGGATATTCCATATGAGATATATTAACATGGCACAAATGATGAAAAGAAATTTTATATATATAATGGACCCATTAATTGAGTATAAATACCAATGGTTGGTGGTGATTGGAATACCATTAGGATAAATACACAACTATAAGAGTAACATTGCTTTTTTCGGGATGTCTTATATAATGTTTTTTATCATTTGGGATATAACCCATCCTAGATGCTCTCCCTTACATGGGTTTCAAGGAATAAAGTGTTGGATAAATAGTAATTGGGTGATGAATTCAAAATGAAATACAAATAAATCATATCATTACATGATCTAACATAAGGTAAGACCCTGACCATGTGACACACTATTTTTTATTTCAGTGTTGTTTTTAATTAATGATTCAATTTATTTAGGTAAATATTGATACTGGAATCAACAGTAATTAATATACAATCCCTGTAAGGACTCGTGATATTTGGGATTAATATGATGGAGATCTATAAGTAGTATAGTAGAATGTTTTGGTGAGGATTAATAAGACAATGTGGATCAAGCTGAGAGCATTAGGATATTATTAATATAGTTATTCCATAAATATGTTTCCCATTTCTTTACCATATGAATATTTTTAGGATTTGATTTTATTTTTATAATTCCATTTATTATATATTTTTTATTCAGTGCATGATTAGGAATACTGTGATATTTCATAATTTGTTTTACTAATAAGCAGTAAAACAACTAATGGGTAAGGTGGGACTATGATTTTTTAGTCTAGTGGATATTGTTAGACATCATTGGGTATGTATCTAATGAAATTAGATATAGTTAGATATAATTCCTTGAGTAATAAGCTTTTAAAAATCATTTATCACATAATGGTTTTTCCATATAATATTCTACAACATAAACAACCAACAACTAAATAATTCATAACAAGGGATAAAACATCTAAAATATGTATGAATATTTTTTCTATATTTTTATAGAGTTAGTGAATCCATTATATAAATATTTGGAAATTTTCACAAAGTGCACTTTTTTTACAAAAATAGGTTCTTATATTTACACTCTTGTTGCGTTAATGACACTTTTTCTTTATTCTGGACATGTCACCATTCACCTTGATATAATACCTATAAAAACTTTAGCGCTAGGATTTTTATTGAAAATACTAGATTAACTATATAAATTATATTACAGGATATAAAAATAATATAGGCATGTTAGTCCATTTGTATATTTATAAAAACCCAATAGAAAATGTTTTTACTTAATATTCTTTATACTCAATATAATCATTTAATTACCCATGAAATCAAATTAATATAAAATTATTCTCATAAAAAATCTTCTAAACATGCTTAAAGGGAAAATCTTAATTAGGAATGCTACTTTTAAAGATACGAAAACTCATGAAAACAATCCTTTCACCTTTATAATATCATTATATTTCTAATCATCATGTTCTTATTTTTATACCATATAAAATCACTTGAATTACTTTGAAAACCAAGGAAAAATGAAAACCCACATATGTATCATGGGAATATATCTGTATAATCACCCTTTTAATGACCCTTATAATGGAATAACCTTCATTGTTAATTCTAATATATCTCTTAGGATTAATTTATAACAAATATTTCAATAACAATTCCTGAAGTATTGGAGAGGTATAATAGGAACAATCGTCATCAGATCTATATTATTCTCACTATATCACCATCAACATAATTGAAATAATTGTTTTACAAATAAAAATAATTTCTTCAGTAGATTGGGTTACACACAACAATGAGTTTTAATGAACCACAATATACTATTAATATATGAACATGACCATTATATACTTGTTGTCAAACATAGAGGTATAAATAAGAATAAATATATTATTAAAATTAAGTATAAATTTTTTAGATAAATAAAATATATTTATAAACAAGTGCATAATTTTTTATACTATTTATATGCTTTAAAAATATATATTTCTTAAAAACATATTTTAATTTGTTTTTTAAAGAAAATAATAATGTTATTTTTTTAACTTTTAGGAATTTTTCTTCAAAGAAAATAATTTTTTAAATCAATATTTCAAAATTATCTTAGAGTGAATTTTTGGAAATTTCTGATAAGAATAATATTTTGATGAACAGTGTAGAATATAATTATTTTATTACAAACATACATTTTGTTTAAATAATAAAAGTTATATTTTTGTTTTAATTTTGTGTTAAAAGTATAATTATTTCAATTCTATTATTAGTAATCTATTTATTTAATTTTATTCATTTTCACATTGAATTTTTATTTAGAAACATTTTATACTTATAAATAATTTTTCTTTACAAAACTATTTTTTCATCACATATATTGGTTTATTTTTAAAATAAATTATTCCAATTATATCAATTAAATTTATAAAAAATGATTATATATATTAAATCATTAGAATAAATAATATATAATATGTTCAAATTGTTTTTTTAAATTAAATACTAAAAAATAATATAAATTAATTACCACAGTGAAGTTCAAAACAGGTTTTCCAGGGGGTTACATAAAAAATATAATTGTTAGAATGGCCTAAAAATTATCAAATTCCAATATTATAGAAAAAACATAACCTTATCTCACATTGGGGTCTATAATGAACTGTTTTAGACTTTTTTGGGGTGTGTAAAACATTGGTATATCTTTTTTATTTAAAAAATATAAATGTGTCATCTCCCCCACGTATGAAAGGAAACCCTCTATCCTCTCCTTTTCTCATAACACTGACTAAGAGTTTTTCATTGTAAAAACATAGAAATAATGTTTTAATTTCTTCCCCAATATCCTTGAGGCCTTCTTTTGATCTAGAAACCCTCAGAGGAATGCTTTTGTTGAAAACCTAAAGAGGAGGTCTGAAGAAGAGGTATCATTTTAATTGAGCGTTTTTTATTAATTTCTTCTTCCAACCCTATAAAATAATTTTAAAATATGATTATATAACGAAATAATTATATACCATATACTTATATGTTATTATTTTATTTTTATAACCTATATATGTCTCCTTTTCTGTCACATGGGAAATGAAATCATCGATCATGGGTGACGCGGACTACAACCACACCAACTGAGGTAATTTATTTTCCATCATTGCCTTTAATTGGTGGATATAATGGTGGAAGTAAAGTATATATATGATATTTAGTAAATAATTATACATTCTTAATTATAATATCATGTATACCTTCTTTCAATCCAATCCTTTTGAAATTGATAATGTTGCACGTGTTTACGCGTGGACTACCACCTCCACGAACTGATGTGATATGTTTTTCCTTTTATTTTGACATAGATGGTAATATTGATAGATTTAATGAATATATATGATATATAAGAAATAAATATTATTATTTGAATTTTAATTAAAATTTAACTTTCTTTTATTATATCCATCAAGAAATTGGAAACAATGTTCATGCATATGGAGGACATACCATCACCATGAATAGAGTAATTCATTTTCCTATCTCTACCTTTTATGTAGGAATATAAACATGTATATAATTATTATATATGAAATTAATATCATGATTTAAATTATTAATATTATAATACATAATAAATTTTCGAGGACCAAATCTAAAAAATGAAAACATACATGAAAAGGAAAACAATTATTACTTAATTAATTATTTTAACAATGAATTGTTAGTAAAGTGGTGATAAAAGGATATACGTAAATCATATATGTTATGATATATCTGATTATAGATATGAAACGTGTTTATAATAACCCTATTTATATTTTAAATTAGTTTGGAATTTGTATGAATAATTTTGATACTTTTGTTGTGGTATTTTTATCTACTTTTTATTTCTATGGGACACATGCCTTGTTAACCACTTATTATTTTATGTGGTGTATATAATGTCAATGAAGATATTTTATGACTATTATCATTAAATTTATGGAATATACATATCCATAAATTTTTCATTTATTCATAGTGATTATAATTCACAATTTTCTAAAGTGGTAATGGTTTTCTGTTATAATCTTACTGTTTATCAGGATTATTTACGATTAAGTTTCTTGTGATGAAATATTTTTATATCAAACTCAATAAACTCATGTATTATATTATACTCTGTTTATTTCTATAAATTAAATTTTTTTTACTTTTATTTTCCTCTATTTATGTACTTAAAAGGCCAAAAAACGTTTTTAAGGAAAAACAACATTATCCCTCTCTTAAGTTGAATATCCATTCTCTTCTAAATCCATGTTTTCTGAAAACTAGTACTCTACCTGTGCATTTGTGTGGTATAATAAAACAATTCTTGCATTCATTAAATGCGTACCATTTTTTAAAAATAATAATTCATATTAATATCAGTAATATTTAAAACACAAATGAGTAGAAAAATATAATGAAATAGAAGTTACTAAATTTATGGGAGTGGGTGATAAATCTATAAAGAATCACGGTAAGGAAATAGAAGTTAAATAATTGATGGGAGTGGGCAATAAATCCATAAAGAATCATGGTAGCATAATGATATCTTAATGAAAGTGTCATCAAGAAATTGAACAATTAGGATAATCAGAAATATAAATTCCGATCCTTACAGTAAATTCCATATAGAAGAAGAAGAGGAAACACATTAGAAGTCTTAGTTGTAAGAGGTTATGTTATAATCCAAAACCAGAATCTCAGTCAACTTTACAAAAATACGGGCTTCTTGAGTTCATTTCCACGCATCTCTTCCTCCAACAGAATCCTCAATTTATCTATAAGCACAACCTACAAAGAACTATCATTCATTTGAATGGTCCAGGATCAATTCCAAAGTATAACACAACTCCTTTATCATTGATATATTGTTTTTAAGAAATATTCTTATCAATGATTCAAGTAGGTACCTTTGGAAGGGACCCTGTTTCTTGGATTCATGGTAGTATTTCTTGAGTACAGAACTTCTGTTTCATTGTGTATATTGGTGATCAAACCACAGTCTCGATCATGGATTGTGAGTCCCCTCTCGAAGATAACATCAATGTTGTCTAAACAATAGTGAAACCAAGAAAGGATTTGTGGCTGAAAAAAATAAATCCCATTATATTACTCCAAAGGAAAGTCATTTGGAAAAAAATCATTCAATAAAAACCTGTTTTGGAACTCTTACAAAAAAACTATTTGATCCCTTAATGCTTGGTCAAAGTTTAAGAGAAAAGAAAATATCATATAATAACAGTTTCAAAGATTTTAGTAATTGGTAATTAGGTTTATTAAAATAAATACAAATATAAATTGCATAATAAAATATTATAATATGAATACACATATAAAAATAATCTACAAGGCACTCATTCTGATGACCTATTGATAATTAGATGTATATAACACATTGCAACCAATAACCATTTCAACTATCTCATGGGACACAATAACCATAAACAATAACTTGAATCCCCTATAAATTATGGATTAATTTAAATCATGATGATTGTAGAAGAAAATATCAAACATACCAATTATGAGGCGTAAACCAATGATCCAAAATCTCCTAAAAATACAGTAAACAATATGTTATAAAATCAAAATTGTAAAATAAATCAATTAATAAAAAAAGTGACTAGAAGTATTAAAATTTTAGTGATATTACCTTCAAAAAAGTATTTCTTTACAAGCCATTATTACATTAATGATGAAGATAAGAAAATTAATTCTTATTACTATATGTTCAATATATTTTATTAACATTATTTTTTTCACACGAATCACATTCATTTAGCATGTTTCTAAAACAAAATAAATATTATATGGTCCTTTATTTTTAATGTTGTCTATGATAGAAAGTGTTGCGGTGATTTTAATTCCATACAATGTCATGGTGATTTTAAATTCATACCATGTCATGGTTAGAAGTTTCATACCATGTCAATCCATGTAATAAAAATCATTCAAGACAAATGCATATGTGACACCATTTAATCTAATAGAACATCAATATGTAATACATGATCATGTTCTCCAAAAGAAACAAAGTGAAATAAAATTGAATAAAATAAC
This sequence comes from Viscum album, assembly GCA_963277665.1. Lineage (NCBI taxonomy): Eukaryota > Viridiplantae > Streptophyta > Magnoliopsida > Santalales > Viscaceae > Viscum > Viscum album. The sequence goes on from OY728119.1 coordinate 1,861,404,256, forward strand.
ACACTACTCCAAAAAAATATCAATTCATATTTAGTTGATGGAATATAATTATCCACTACTTGAATAATTTAATCCATATATAGTGGTTTAACTTGTTTAATTTAATCCACATACAGTTTTAATTTTCATCATAACCACCAATACAATTGAGAAATAATCAAAAACAAATGAGATTAATTTTCAAATCTTTCTAGTAATGAAATTTAGCCTTGGATGATCAACAGATCCTTGTCAATAAGCTGCATTAAACTGAGTAATCGTGAACCATGAATGGAACAACATTAATAAAATTGCATCATAATAAAAAAAATAAAAATTTATACCTGAAGCAAGGTAAATGGAAATTTTTTATTCATCATAACAGAACCTAGAATGGAGATTCCAACCTTCATCTTCGTCTATTCAAAGGAAACAAATCAACATATGGTGTTTAAAAAATTAATCATTTAAGTGTATATTCATAGAATGGGAGATATGCATAATGAAAATTATTATAAATTGAAAAAATACACCGATGCAATGATATACAAACTTAATGAAGGGTGTATGAGAGTTCGACTACTTTTTTCCAGAAATATATTTGAAATAAATTTGAATCCAAATCGAGAAAATAGTGAGGAAATGTCGATTGATTTTTTTCTTATGCAGCACAAATAGACTTTGTAAAAAATCTTTAGAAGAAAATAGAAAATACAATTAGAAACTCATCGATTATGTACATGAAATCAAATGAAATTTTCGACCAGAAGTTCCCCACAACCAGAGGAATCTTTATGTAAGAGAAAACAGCTACAGTGCACTTACAATGGATGAATAAGGAATTTCGATGGAAGATTAGGGAGGGGCTGAAGCTAGAGAGAGCACCGTCAAAGACATCCATAGATAATGGGATCTTGGAACTAGAAACACAAGATCAACCTTATAATACATTAAACTCATTTAGTTTTCTAATGTTTACAACATACCTAACATATGGGCGATAGTGATGAATGGATAAGGATGGTGTTAGTGTTAGGGGACCTTAAAAAATAGACTCCCATATGATTCAGAACAATAATTAAATAAACAAATAAAGAAAAGTTTCAGAACACGATGGGAAGTTAAAATGAATAAGGAAATGGAAATGGATAGGTAGCGACTGAAGTGTCTACCTTATTCTCAATCACATCACTCAATCGAATGTCAAGGCACTTGTCTAGCTACTTCAAGTCGCAGTGATCATGCTCAAAATATATTCTCCCTCATTTTTCTATTTTATCATCTTCCAGGGTATTGGCATGGAAAAATCTAGTCAGACCATAGTTAGATTAAAATATATAATAATTTTTGATAGATATGATCTCCACAATACCTATTTAATTAATGCTTAGTCTAATAGAGTGATATATGTTGAAAAGAAATTGAGGTGTACACCAACCTGATTACATGAAACTCAAGATTGGTTTATTCCAGTTAGTCTAGTGACATTGATCATAAATCATGACTTTCAAGTATCTTGAATCATGTAATCCAAAATATAAACAACAGGTCAAGGAGATAGATAATTTAGAATCACATATCACCATTAATTATTTTCCAATTCAATGAATGTAATCAATAATCAATTATCATATTTGAAAACAAGGATATAAATAATAAACTACTTCCGAAAATATCAATAATGGACAATATCGTATAAAAATTTTCATCTCTATAAATGGGTTTAAAAAACAAAAAATAATGCTTGAAAACATGAGAATCCATATCCTTTTAAAAGCAGTCTATCAAGGAAACGAAAAACATAACGAATGTTTACCAATCAAGTATTTTAGAAGAATTCAGTCATACCTTTGAGAATACATCAAATCCTATATCCACAATATTTACTCATTGTTTATTTCACACCTCCTTTAAAAATAATGATTGCAAAAAAGAGACAATCCTGAAGAAGAAAATACAAAAACTGATTTCTATCAAATGCAAGAACCACCAAGAGGACAAGATGAAGAACCACAAAGCCCAAATAGATTCATTAATCTCAAAACCATGTGTTGTCACATTAAATAAGTCACAAAATTTAAAACCCCAGTATTTAATAGTACATTATTTCTTCAAATTAATTCAATAACATGCACTACACACAACACCGAGTTCAAGCGCACCACGACCTATGAAACTAACCGTTCAAAAGAGGTTATGAATAGTATTGACTAAATATTGAACTTTATAAAATCCTTATAATTTTAGAATTCATATTATGAGTTTCTCAGACATAATGTAAAAACTAATTCATTTCATTAGATAAAATAAGTATTTTTCAAAAAATGCAGTTTTACCGCCTTTTAATGGAGAACCTTTTTTAAATCCAATATTTGAAACTTTAATATATTAAATTTGACAAAATAAACTTTTTATTTAGAATCGAAACATAAAAATTTATTTTTGATAATTTTTTTGTGTTTTTTTGATAACATTCATATTTGGTTGAATAGTGAAAAATACTATATTTTAACTGAAAACATCTTTTTAATCAAAATAATTTATAGTGATAAATTATAAATTTTAATGGTTTTTGTATAAATAGATTATATTTTTACCATTTAATCCAATTCTGGTCATTGTAAGTAATTTCACATTGAAATTGGACATAAACAAGTGTCAATCTTTTGATAGTTATTATTTCTTAAAATTACGCCTTTTGTTTTTGAAAACGAGAATTAATTTTAAATTAATAAATGCAACTTATATATTTTAAATTTGGTAAAATAGACTTCATTTTGGAATTCAGAATATCAAAATTATCTTAGGGTGATTTTTTTTATTTTTCTGAAAACATTCAATTTTTGATGAATAGTGAAAAACACTGAGTTATTGTTTAAAATCGACTTTTTATTTAAATAATTATTTATTTTATTTATATTTATTTTAGGTAAAAATAGATACATAATACCTATAAAATTTCAATTTAATTAAAAGGAGTCATTTTAAAATAAGTTTAGATATATAAAAATTATATTGAACTTTTACCATCTTTTACCCACCTCCTAGGAGCATTTCTATATTTACATGAAACTTAATTTTACCGCTTCTGTGAGTTGAATTTCAAAAATCCAAGAGACATGGTTGATATCAGTAAGTAAAATTTGGTTCAATAAGATGAAAATAATATTTTCTGAATAGTAACGTTTTACATTTATTTTCCACAGTTAAAAGAAAATATGGTAATTAAGGGTAAAAATGCTATTATTATTACCCTAACACATGTTCTAATTCTATTGGATAAGTTTAATTCGACCAAAAACAACCTTAGGAATAAAATATGATCCTTTAGGTCCACTTGTATTAGATTAGTACATTTATTATTATTTAATTAAAAGCATAGTTAAAAGTGATAAATTCAATGTTTAATAACTAAAACATTTTTAATATAAAGTTAAACATAAGATAAATTCAACTATAAATATTAATCAGAAAGATAAATATATTTCCTACATAATAGTAGTTTATTTATATTTTTTAGACATTAAATAATTTAATTTATGTATGACATAATGATGATGCATTAATTTCCTAATTAAGAATATATTAAAATAATTGATATTATAAATATCCAAATAAATGTAATTTGAGACTTTTTATGAATTAAACTAATTTTATAGGTTAATATTACATATTAGTGTTGGGTAGATGAATTGTTTTCTAATTAATAATGCTATTATGAATTTAGCAATAACAAAATACCAAAAAGTGTCAAAATTTACAAAAAAGAGTTTTTAAAACAAATATTATATTATTAATTGATATTATATTCCTAAAAATATAAGGTTTGGCCAAAAAACATATATAACTATATTTGTATCATTAATTAACCACTTGGTATTCTCTTGGAAGTATATATTATGTTATTAACCATATAAAATAAAAATTCAAAAGACATGGTAAATGTAAAACTATTTAACTAAGAATTAAATCTAAAAGATAAGGATAATATAGTGAAACAATCCTATCTAAAAAATATTGGTTAAGTGGTTTTGGACCCATCCCCACCTTAGAATTTAAATAATCCATTTTTGATCCATTATAAACCGAAAATTATTTTATTATAAAATAATATTTCTAGCTTTTCTTAAGGTTCCCCTCACCCCTCTTATAAAAGGGCACTCCCCTTATCTCTAATTCACACCATAAAAGCCATTTGGCTCATCCAAACACCACCCAAATACACTATCAACTGTACTACCTTCATCCTAGAGGCCTTACTTTAGTCAGAAAGCCAATCTATGGATACCTTTTTATTAAATCAAAAGGAAGAACCTGAAGTAGAGGTAAATATTTCATCCCCTCTTTCAAGTTCCTTTATTCTTCCACTTCCTCTTTCTTTGTTGTTTCCATTATAAAATAGTAACTCAAGTATCATCTATATACTATGATGTTATTATAAATATGGTACAACGATATTCATTATTCTATCCATCCTTTGAATGACATGTCACCATATGTGCGTACGTATGGCTTACCGTCTCCACATCGTGGTGTAATTGTTATTCAATACATTATTATTTGGATGGGTATAATAATGATGTGAAATTGATGTAAATAAAAAATATAACATGATAATTATTCTTTATATATAATATACCATCCAATTAAATATTATTTTAATATCAAAATAAGGATATTGTCGCTCGTATGTACGTACGGATTACCGTCTCCACGAATGCGATGAGATTCATGCCACATCATATCCATTAAAGACTAAATTTCATTAGATGATTAAAAAATGTTTAAATACATAATATCATTATGAATATGAATAATATTAATCCTATCCATAATAAAATTTACCAACATAACAAAGCATATAAAGGAAAATGAATCAGTTAACACTGGAAACGACGATAATACTAAGATATTATTAACAAAGAAATGTTAAAAGATCATATATGATACCATATTAATGTATATGATTCTTATATTATTTAATAAAAATTATTTCACCATTATACAGGAGGTTAACCTACCCTCTACAAAGGAAAAGAAAAAGTTAAGGGTTAATTTCACAATCTCTTTATTATCTAAGGTTGTTTTTACATAAGTATCTATTAGGACCTCTTTATCATCAACATCCATGCTTCTTAAAAACGTATTTCAAAACATTATAACTATATTATAGAGTATATTTTAAACTCATTTATACCCTTTTTTTAATTTTTATAAGATGTTTATGAAGTAATATTTATGCTGTTTTCCAAACAAGGTCCTTTATAACCTTTTCGAAAAAATTAAGGTAAGAATGTCTTTTTTTAACTTATACGGCGGGTGCAGCTATTTTATTCAGTTATAACATAATCTAATATTCCCTTACAATCTTATAAGAATATTTAAAAAAAATTATAATTATATGACTTTTAAATGATTTCGAAATAAAAATAGATATTTTTTCAAAAAAAGGTTTTCATTTCATCTATGTCAACATCCTTTGATGGATTTTAAGCTTATTTGAAGTTGATTTATTATGATACAAAACTTCCCTATTCTATTGAAGGTTTTGTGTTATTTTTTTACTATGGATGTGTTATTTTTACATTATTCATGGTTTGTGGATAAAGTATTGACATTTCGTATGCTATTTTTAATATTAATGGTTATGTTATGTTTAAGCCCTTTCATATAAGGAATTCATTGGACTTAGTAAGTGACGGGTGGAGCCCGCTATAGCTCATTGATGCATCAGTAGGTCTCATGAGACAAACTAGTATCTTGGAACAAGGCCCTGACAAAATCTTATTTGTAGTATCGGCACAAGGCCTTGACTATGTGGTTATTAAAGCATATAATTATACATTCCATCATTATGAAAGTGGCTATTGACATTTCATGTGATTATTTGAATAGTAGAATATCCATGTGAATAAGTAAATGGCATTATTTTATTTTATCTTTTCCATATTATGCTAAAGTTCAAGTTTAAACGGATTTTGTTTTAGTCTTATACATTTCCTTAAATGTTTATTCTTATTTATGAACATTTTCTCTATATTGTGATCCTTACTGAGCATCTGAGCTCACCCCATTCTTTGTTTTATTTTTTCTAGGATGTGAAGAATTATATTATGACTGACCTGTAGGGACAGTCTATAGAATCTCAGTTTTTTCTATGGAAACAATGTTGTTATATTTTTCCATTTTATGATGTAATGTAAACCTTATGAATGTATCTAGTACTCCCAATGCTACTAAACAAATCGATCTTTCGAGACTTTATCTTTTGTGATCATGTCAATGATATTTAATAATGCACCGACTCTGGGATTCTAGGGTCAGGGTGTTATAGTTGGTATCAGAGGATGTTTAGTATAATTCTTGGAAACTATATTTAGATAAACTTTGATTAGAGAACATAGCCCTAAGAAAGACTTTGAGGATTAGTATAGAAGAACTTCCTAGAATATTGGAATTGTGGAGATTTTGTGAGTTTTCCAAGAAATACATCCCTATCTAGATTTGAGCAGGTAGAGCCGACTCTAGCACTGATGTACCTAGGGGTAAAACCCGAAATCACCGTTTTGAGCTAGACTCGAATGGGAACCGGTGCATGACAATGGGCCTTGATACACTCTGGGTCACGACACTGCCAGGGGATATGCTTAGGATGATTCTCATTTTCATTACAAATCATTATGAAGGATTTATGGGTATATACCTCATCAAAGAAAATATTAGTACGATTATGGATTGTATCTATAAACTGTTCAATTTACAGTAGGAATTTTACATGTTCGGAATTATTCATTGCAATTCATAAACTGACCTAGTGTATGCCCTTATATAGAAATGGCGCCAGTAGAAGGAATGTGAACTCCAGCAATACGTATGATCCAAAGGGTAAGAATTATCATATATTTCATGGTATTAAGCCAACATTTAGAAGTGAAATTCTCTCCCATGTATTCTCAACATATAAAGAAATAATATCATGTGTTAATAAGATAAGTAAATAATTCTATAAGTCTTATGGCTTTTAAGGAAAGAAAGAGAAGAAAAGGATGCAAGAGAGAAAGATGGATAAAGGGATGAGGAAAAAGAAGAATTTTCCTATATGTGATAACTATGGAATAAATCACCTTGTTAAATGCTTGAAGGGAATGAGAGTTTGTTATAAGTGTGTAGAAAAAGGACACAAAGTACTTGATTGAAAGGGTAAGAAAAAAGTTTCAAATGAACAAGACTTCATCTGCAAGGAGTTTGAACACTACGTGAATCAATTTCCAAATCATTAGAGTATACCCCAAATGCTACTATTGGATAGTAATAAAGTTATGATACTACCAAAGATGAAGAGGAATGATTAGATTTATTACATTGTTATTAAATTATTCTGTCATTTGAGTATCGTATTAATGATGTACATGTAATAAGAATTATATAGTATATAAGGATTGTGCTGCAGTACTGTTTCATTAAGGACTTGAGATTGTGTGGAAACAAGAAAAGTGACTCAATAGAAGGTTAAATTTTTTCAAAATATACGGTTGAGAGAAAGATAAACCATAATATGGTTCTGATACTGAGGTAGTGATTTTTAAATAATACATTATTGATTTGAATAAATTATATTAGATATTCTTGACTACCATGAAACTGATTAATTATTTTTATATTCCATCATTGTTGGAGTTTACAAAAAAAAATTTATATACGCAGTATATCTAGTATTCTAATAGGACTAATGGAGCATGATTGTAATCAATAAGATTTTATGGTAATTCAGGATGTTGTAGTGTTTTAAAAGAATACATGATGAAGGTGTTCAATGTCATTACGTGGAAAAAAGGATCTTCATTGTGTTTACCTTCCTTCTAAATTTTGGACTATGTGTTTGGAAAAAATTATTTTGGATATGTCTACTTTGAGATTATTTAAGGATTGCCATAAAAAGGACAACCTGATGGTCGGGAGGCAACCCGTCGCTTCCGGCAAGGCCGCAAGACTTGAACCCGCAATCGAGTGAAAAGGGTGTATCACCTACCACTGACCCATGTGATGTCCGAGATTGAATAATTTAGATTTTTTAAGGGTCTATTAGATGAATTATAAATTAATTTTTTTTAACCCTATACGAATAGGACAAATAAAATATATTTTTTAAGTTCTATTATCTTTTAGAGTGAAAGATGAGTTTGTGGTAAAAATTAGTTTAAGGATGGAACTCTACTTGTCAAGTATATTTTTTTATTCTATTATTCTATGATGAAATTAATGCATAAAATTTAGGTAAGGGATATTAAAAATAAAAATATTTTATCCTAATACCTTATGTTTTGTTGAACCGATGATATTTTAAATCATTATAGATTGATGGATTTGAGTCCCTCAATTCTACAATTATTTGTGACTGATGGCCTGAATCAATCCCTATACATATTTAAGTTTTCCTCCAATTATGTGTCTCTAATTTCCACCAATGTTTTCCTAATCGAGATCATAATTTGGTGGTGACTTTTTCATTCCCCTTTTCCACTTATTACGACTAAATTATATTAACCCAATTTACGATGTGGGTTTTCCCAAAAAGGTATTTTCTATTTTCAACCTTTTATTTTCAAAGAACAATTTCAAATTACGAGGACACAATTTATTAAAGGAGGGAGGAATGTAACACCCCAAGATTTCATAGTATGTTATTTCTTCAAAGTAATTCAATAACATTCACTACATGCAACACCGAGTTCAAGCGCACCACAACTTATCAAAATAGTCATTCAAAAGAGGTTATGAATAGTATTAACTGAATTTTGAACTTTATATAATCCTTATGATTTTAGAATTCATATTATGAGTTTTGTAGACATAATGTAAGAAATAATTCATTTTTTAGATAAAAGAAGTATTTTTCAAATAATCCAGTTTTACGGCTTTTAAATAGAGAACCTTTTTAAAATACAATATTTGACAATTTTATATATTCAATTTGACAAAATAAACTTTTAATTTAGAATTGGGACATAAAAATTTAGTTTCGATAAATTTTTGGTGTTTTTCTGATAACATTCATATTTGGGTGAATAGAGAAAAATACTATATTTTAACTGAAAACAACTTTTTTAATCAAAATAATTTATTGTGTTAAATTATAAATTTTAATGTTTTGGAAGTATAAATAGATTATATTTTTTCAATTTAATCCAATTTTGGTCATTTTATGTAATTTTACAATGAAATTGGACATAAACAAGTGTCAATCTTTTGATAGTTATTATTTCTTAAAAATACGCCTTCGGGTTTTGACGACGGGAATTAATTTTAAATTAATAAATGAAACTTATATGATTTGAATTTGGTAATATAGACTTCAATTTTGAATTAGTAATATCAAAATTATCTTAGGGTGAATTTTTGGTATTTTTCTGAAAACTTTCAATTTTTGATAAATAGTTAAAACAATGAGTTATTGTTTAAAACCGAATTTTTATGTAAATAATTATATATTTAATTTAAATTTATTTTAGGTAAAAATATATAAATAATACCTATATATGTTCAATGTAATTCATGGGATTCATTTTATAATAAGTTTAGATATATAAAAATTTTATTTAACTTTTACCGTCTTTTACCCACCTCCTAGAAACATTTGCAAATTTACATAAAACATAATTTTACTACTTATGTGAGTTGAAGTTAAAAAATAAAAGAGACGCAGTTGATATCATTAAGTAAAATTTGGTTCAATAAGATGAAAATAATGTTTGTTGAATAGTAACTTTTTACTTTTATTTACCACGGTTAAAAGTAAATATGGTAATTAAGGGTAAAATGATATTATTATTACCCGAAAACATGTCCTAATTATATTGGATAAGTGTAATTCGACCAAAAATAGCCTTATGAATAAAATATTATCCTTTAGATCCACTTGGATTAGATTAGGACATTTATTATTATTTAATTCAAAGAAGAGTTAAAAGTGTTATATTAAAAGATTAATAACTGAAACATTTTTAATATAGGGTTACACATAAGATAAATTCGACTATAAATATTCATTATAAATCTATAAATATTTCCTACATAATGTTATATTATTTATATTTTTTTAGACATTAAATAATTTTATTTATTCATGACACAATGATGATGTTGTAATTACCTAATTAACGAAATATTAAAATAATTGATATTATAAATATCAAAATAAAAGTAATTTGAGAATTTTTATGAATTAAACTAATTTTATAGGTTAATATGACATATTAGTGTTGGTTAGATAAATTGTTTTAGAAGTAATAATGCTGTTATGAATTTAGAAAAAACAAAATACCAACTAGTATCAAAATCGACATAGAAGAGTTTTTAAAAGAAATATTATATTATTAATTGATATTCTATTCATAAAAATCGAATGTTTTGACAGAAAACTTATATAATTAATTGGTGTATCATTAATGAACCACTTGGGGTTCTCTTGGAAATATATACTATGTTTATTAACCATATAATATAAAAAGACAAAGAGACATGGTAAATGTCAAACCATTTAACTAAGAATTAAATAAAAAAGATAAGGTTAATATAGTGACCCAAACCTATCTAAAACCTATTGGTTGAGTGTTGTTCGACCCGTCCCCACCTTATCCTTTAAATAATTTATTTTTAACCATCATGAACCGAAAATTATTTTATTATAAAATAATATTTCTAGCTTTTCCTAAGGTGCCCCTCACCCCTCTTATAAAAGGGTGCTCCCCCTTCTATCTAATTCACACCATAAAAGCCATTTGGCTCGGCCAACCCCTACCCAAATACCCTCTAAACTGTCATAACTTCATCCTAGAGGCCTTACTGTACTCATAAATCCATCGTATGGAACCCTTTTGATCGAATCAAAAGGAAGAACCCAAAGAAGAGGTAAATATTTCATCACCTCTTTCAAGTTCCGTTCTTCATCCACTTCCCCTTTCTTTGTTGTTTCCATTATAAAATAATAACTCTAGTATCTTAAATATACTATGATTTTATTATAAATATGGTACTACCATATTCATTATTCTATCCATCCTTTAAATTACATGTCACTATACGTGCGTGCGTACGACTTACCATCTCTACGTCGTGGTGTAATTGTTATTTAATACATTTTTATTTGTATGGGTATAATAATGATCTGTAATTGATGTAAATAATAAATATAACACGATAATTATTATGTATATATGATATACAATAAAGTTATATATTATTTTAATATGAAAAGAATGATATTATCGCTCGTGCGTACATACAGATCACCGTCTCCATGAACGCAATGACATTCATTCCCCATCGTATCCATTCAAGACTAATTTTCATTAGATTATTAAAAAATGTTTTAATACATGATATCATTCTGAATATGAATAAGATACATCCTATCCATAACAAACATCACCTCTGTAACAAGGCACATAAAGGAAAACAAATCAGTTAACACCCGAAACGACGATAATACTAAGATATTATTAACAAATCAATGTTAAAAGATCATATATGGTATCATATTAATGTATATTATTATTGTATAATTTAATAACAATTATTTTACCATTATAAAGGAGGTTAAGCTACCCTCAACCAAGTAAAAGTACAAGGTAATGGTTAATTTCACAATCACTTTATTATCCGAGGTTGTTTTTACGTAAGTATCTACTGGGACCTCCTTATCATCCACATCCATGTTTCTTTAAAACATATTTCAAAACATTCTTTCTAATTTATAGACTATGGGTTAAATTCATTTATACCCTTCTTTGAATTTTTATAATATGTTTATAAAGGAATCTTTCTGTCGTTCTCCAAATAAGGTCCTTTATAATCTTTTTGACAAAATTATGTTAAGAATATCTTTTTTTAACTTATATGGAGGGTCCGGCTATTTTCTGCCGTTATAACATCGTCGAAGCTTCCCTTACAATCTTATAAGAATATTTTAAAAATAAATGTTTTATTTTATAATTATATGACTTTTAAATGATTTCAAAATAGAAAAATATATTTATCTAAAAAAGGTTTTGATTTCATATATTTCAACATCCTTTGATGGATTTTAAGCTTATTTGAAGTTGATTTATTATAATACAAAACATCCATATTGTATTGAAGGTTTTGTGATATTTTTGGCTATGGATGTGTTATTTTTACACCATTCATGGTTTATGGATAAATTATTGACATTTAGTATGCTAGTTTTAATACAAATTTATATGTTATGTTTAAACCTTTTCATATGAGGAATGCATTGGACTTAGTAAGAGACAGGTGGAGCCCGATATAGCTCCTCGATGAATCAGTAGGTCTCATGATACAAACTAGTGTCTTGGCACAAGGCCTTTAAAAAATCATATTTGTAGTCTTGGCACAAGGCCTTGACTATGTGGTTATAAAAGTCTGGCATTATGCATTCCATCATTATGAAAGTGGCTATTGATATTTCATTTGATTATTCGACTAGTAGAATATCCATGTGAATAAGTAAACGGCATTATTTGATTTTATCTTTTCCATATTATTCTAAATTTCAAGTTTAAAAGAATTTTTTTTATAGTCTTATACATTGCCTTAAATTTTTAGGCTTATTTATTAATGTTTTTGGTATATTGTTATCCTTACTGAGGATATAAGCTCACCCTTTTATATGTTTTATTTTTCCAAGGATGCGAAAAAGTATATTATGATTGACCTGTAGGCATAGTCTATGGGATATCATTTTTGTCTATGGAATCAATTTTGTTATAGTTTTACATTTTATGATGTAATGTTAACCTTATGAATGTATCTAGTACTTACAAGGCTACTAAACTAATCGGTCTTTTGATACTTGATCTTTTGTGATCATGCCAATGATATGTAATAATGCACCAACTATGGGCTACTAGGATTGGGGTGTTACATAAAACCCTTAAAAGAATGTCTATTATTCCATATCAAATAGAACCTATAAGAAAAGATTCAATAAAAATGAGACATTTCCATCATACATGACCAAATACCCTAAAACCATGCATCATAGTAAAAGTTTGAAAAGGAAGGCCAAAAACAGGCTCAAGGAGCAACCAGTGTCAAGGCATGTAAAGAAGACTGAAAAAGAAACATTAATGTAGTAATATCCTAAAAATTAAAATTATACCAATATAATTCTTATAAAAATACTAATCGTCCAGATATACCAAGAGTCAAATAAGATAACTTAAAATATATATCAGCACCAAATATAAACAAATACCTTCTCTGAGAAAAATATCTAGTGACAAAAGAAAGAGTATCACATAATATTCAATTCCCTACCATAAAATAAATATCACTTTTGAATAATTCAAATGTCCCGAATTAAAATTTTCAAATCCATTTGATTCCAGGTTTTTCCTTAGAAAATAAATCAAGGGACAAAGGTTGATAAATATACCAAGAAGCAGAGATAATATATCCGAGAGAATAGAATGAAACCTTTTGTATTGAGGCCTCTATGTGGATATTGTAACGACCCGTAGCTTGACGTACATAGACATTACATTACTTTTGCAGAATAATTAATACATAACAAAAACAGACACCAAGGGACCGTAATAGTTTAGCGTCTTTGGAAACTCGGAATATAATTTTCTAATAATGGTGAAATATCTTCAACATCTCCCATAAAGATCTTTTTTTTTCTTACCTAAAACCTTTCCTTATATCTTGGGAAAAGAAAACATAAAAAGGGTGATCTCAAATGCTCAGTAAGGGCAAACATAGTGAACATAAAACAATCCATAAACCTTTGAAATCAAAAACATGAACATGAAAGTTAAACATCAAAATCTTGAGAAAAGTCATTAATCATGGAAGTACATAAGGAATATATCATAATAGAACATAAATAATGATAAAATATATTTGGAATAAAACATGTAATTGTGGAAACCATTCATCACATGTCATGATTTCCATAGTAGCCAAGGCATTGCTGCCAAGACCATCTTTGTGGACAAATTCCCTTTCTGAATCGAGTTCACTTCTCATTTCAGTCCTGTAACACTGAACCGTATTAACATACCATTCTATCCATGTCTATCTCATGAGATACAAATATTTACCTAATTCATTGGAGGGAGATATAGGTACCACCCATCTCATAATGAAATAATTCTTACTTGTGCCACAACATAAACATAAATTATTCATAATAACCTAAAGAATAAAATGGGTTCCATAAACATCATTCCATCATAACATAATCCATATAAAACATATGGATATAATTTCATCATAATAAAAGTGAATCCATATAAATTATAGAGACATTAAACTTGAAACATTAACATAGGAAATAATGTTATCTTAGATGGAAAATAGTTTTGATAAAACATATGAAATGAATTCTTGAGGAAAATATACATTCTTCTTCAAAATAATTTTCTTTTCACAAAATGCCATGCACTTTTAAAATAAAAGTATTTTTTTTGAAAATAGTAATAAAATATTGTAGATTAAGCTTCATGAAATTGAGGCGTTATGAAACCGTAAAAATCCGTTCACGCCGTATAAGTTAAAAATAACATTCTTCTCATACTTTTGTGGGAAAAGTCAAAAATTACCTCGTATGGTAAAAAAAAGATTACTTACATACCATGTAGTAAAAGTCAAAAATGGGTAAAAATTACCTTAAACATACATAAAAAACTTTTATAAAACATGTACATGGATGATGACAATAACCCCAGTAAATACTTACGAATAAACAATCTCGGATAAGAATGAGATTGGAATAGTTATCCCTTACCTTAGGTCTGATATGCTTCGTACATTCCCGAACCTCCTGTATAATTATTTAAATAATGTCATTGACTTATTATAGAATAATATTCATTGTTATGATATCATATATGGTTCACTTATGACATTATAATACCTGATCTTTTGTAAGTTCCATGTTAAATCATCATTTTGGGTTAAATCGTTTTATTTATCGTACGTGTTTGGACTTGTTGTTATTGATATTTTTACTTATATCCCGATTTACTTAATTCAAGAATGTAAAACATGATTTATATGAAATATATATTCAGAATATACATATATATATGATAGATCAATAAATGGAATGAAATACACCGTTCATGGAGACGGTAGGCCGTACGTACTCATGAACGTTGTTTTCATTTCCTTATTGAATTGAATGGAATTAAGTAGATGACATACATATATACATATATATATATATATATATATATATATATATATATCCAGTATCATTATTCTGTCATATATTTCATTATTACTAATTATATATACTTTATAATCATTCATGAATGGTTAACATGGAGAATGAATCTCATCACCTTGTGGAGACTGTATTCCGTACGTACGCACGAGCGATGATATCATTTCCATGATCATGGAATTGTATTGGAGTTTATGTATACTATTTAAGAATAAATATCACTTTACAATAATAATATATAATTTACACCATTATACCCATCCAAGTAAGGTGGTGGTGTAAAATAGATTACACCACAACGTCGATACGGTATTCCTTTTGTACGCACGCGCAGTGATTTCATTTTCCGTCGAATGGATAGATGGTGAAATAGGGTTGTTTCATACTTATAATAAAATACTAGTCTATGAGTGATAATTATGTTATTACTTCATAATGAAACAACTAAAGAATAAGAAGTGGAAGAAGAAATAAAGTTGAAAGAATCGGTAATGGACATTACCTCTTCTTTGAAACGCCTCTTTGAGAACTCCTCTTAGGGCACCAAAATTGGTCTTTGAAGAAGACCATGACCTCTAATATGTTTCTAGGGAAGTTTAGAAGAGAATTTGGCAGGGGTTGGACGAGCTTGAAGGCTCAAAGTGGTGTGAGGAAGAGATGGAGGAGGTGCCCTTTTATAAGGGAGGAGAGGGGCACCTCAGGAAAAACTAAAAATACTATTTTATTATAAAGTCGTATTCGGTTTTTAATTGTTCAAAATTGATTTATTTCAAAGCTAAGGTTTGAATGGGTCGAAATACTCCCATCCAATAGAATTTAGACAAGTTTAGGTTTCTATTTTAACCATATCATTTATATTTAACATTAAGCTAGATAATTTATCTTTTACAGTGTCTTCTAGTTTTCTTACACTATAAGATTAATAAACATACTATAACAAGCCAAACGAACCCCAAGTTGTTTATTATTAATATATATAACCTTATCTAAGTCATTTTTCTGAACCTTATATTTTTAGGAATAAAATAACAATTAATAATTTAATTTTTTAAAAACTATTTTATGTCAATTTTGACACTATTTGGTAATTAATTTTTGTGAAAATCAAAACAGAAATATTAGTTCGAAAAAAGTTAATTAAATCAATACTAACGTGTCATATTAACATAAAAAATTATTGTAATCCAAAAAAGTCTCAAATTACATTTATTTTGGTATTTATATCATCAATTATGTCAATATATCATTAATAGGATAATTACTGCATCATCATTGTGTCATAAATAAATTAATTATTTAATGTCTTAAAATTAAAATTAAAATACCATTATGTAGGAAATCTTTTTTTATTTCTAATGAATATTTATAGTCGAATTTATCTTATGTATAACCCTATATTAAAAATTATTTAGTTATTAAACTTTGATTTTAACTATTTTAACCCTTTTTTAAATAAATTAATAATAAATGTCCTAATCTAATCCAAGTGGGCCTAAATGGTAATATTTTATTCTTAAGGTTTTTTTTGGTCTAATTACACTTATCCAATTGAATTAGTACATGTGTTAGGGTAATAATATTAACATTTTTACCCTTAATTACCCTATTTACTTTTAACCGTGATAAAAAAGTAAAAAGTTACTATTCAACAAAAATTATTTTCATCTCATTGAACGACATTTTAGTCCTTGATATTAACCGTGTCTCTCGTATTTTCAAAATTCCACTAACAGAAGTGGTAAAATTAAGTTTTTTTTGAATTTCCACATTCTCCTGGGTGGTGGGTAAAAGACGGTGAAAAGTTTAATAAAATTATTAAATATCTAAAATTATTATAAAATGACTCCAATGAATTACATTGAACTTATATAGGTATTATATATCAATTTTGACCTAAAATAAATTTAAATAAAATAAATAATTATTTAAATAAAAAGTCAGTTTTTGAATAGTTGCCCAATGTTTTCACTATTCATCAAAAATTGAAAGTTTTCAGAAAAAAATCAAAAAAAATCACCCTAGGCTAATTTCGATATTCCGAATCCAAAAATGAAGTCCATTTAGAAAGATAAAATTTATGAAATTTCAAAAAGTGGTTATTACTATTCATAATGGCTAGTTTATATAACATATCGTTGTTTAGCAAAACTCGGTATTGTGTACAACACACGCCATCGTGGAAGGTTGTGATTGCGTGTAATGAAATTCAAGTCAAGGATGTGTGTCGTGCAAGCTCTTTTTGGTGTAGCATACAACACAAGACATTAATGAAATTAAAAATAATATGTTTCATAAAATCTCAGGGTGTTACAGACACTTCTTTGACTAGATGCACAAATGATTACAGCGATGATTTCTCCTGATAATAATTCCTTAAAGGATCTTAAATCCATGTAATTGGTAACTCATTATGATCTCAAGGCCACATGAACCCTAGGTGGATTGGAGGACCCATACGTGGAAAATCGGAAGGTGTAGTAGTCGGTTGTGGAGGAGATGAAGGCAAAGGATCCAAAAATGGAGAAGCTGAAGACAGATGAGCCGAAGATGGAGGAGCCGAAGACGGGGGATCCGAAGATGGTGGAGCTGATGGTGGAGCAGGCGAAGGGAGAGTACGTGGTGGCCTAGCATGCAGAGGCAGAGTACACGGTGGTAGAGAAGGCAGTTGGAGAAGAGATTCAGGAAGGGAGCTGGATAGGGGACTCGAGCAGAAGAGCGGGATACCTAGAAAATCATAGGTAATTCACGATTAGGTTTAGGATACAATGGTATTTTTTGGGATGGAATTGAGATTTAGATGGGTGGGGTGATGTGGAAGCGTATGAAGGTGACACATATTCTGGAAGAAAGCCTTCTTTAGTAAATATATATATGTTTTCAATATTTTTTTTACTATTATAAAAATATTTTTCATATCCATATTTAAATATTTAATTTTTTATAAATTTTTTTATAATGAATCTTTTTCATTTTTTGAATGTAGTGCTTCTTAATTTTTGCTAAAAATGTGAACGGAATATTTTAATGTGCATGAAATGAATGTATTTTTCTACCATAATTACCTTTGAATTATTAAAAACATCTATTTCGTGTTTCCATGGATTTATTAAAAGAAACCTTTTCATTAATATTTTCAAAAAAACAGATTTTAAAAAGTGATTTTAAAAATATAAAGGGTGTTTTCCTTGTGAATGTTTTTAATGATATTTTTATAGTAATTCTATTCAATAATGACAAAAATCAAGGATGTTGGTTACAATTATAAGAGGATATGATATAATGATATTATACATATAATTTCTATAAAAGGTTTATGATTATTATGAAATGATGATTATGAAACTCTTTCTTTTTTCAAATGTTATGCTATGATGAATTGATAAAGTTATTATGAAGCGCGTTTCTTTTCTAAAGGTTATAATTTGATGTAATGCTTATGAGAGCCATTTTCTTTCCAAAATTTAGGATATGATGAGTTTTTTATGATATTATGCTACATATTTTTATTATTTTCATTATGTGTAATATGGGCCTAAAATTATATTTTGTTCTAATGTGTTGGGTAAATATTGATATCTCATGAGATAACTATGATTGTAATTATGAGTGAACCCAATTTATTAAGGTTAATTAAACATTATGATAGTCATGGGAGTAAAATGTGACTTCCAAGATGGTTTTGGGGTGAAACAATTCCACTATGATAGTTTTTCCTATGTTCCTTAACAACTAAGGAAATCATTTTATGTGATTTTATGTTTTCCAAAAAACTATGACTTATGTAAATATTATTCTCTCATGGATTATGTTATTTTGTTATTCAATGATTCATGTATTATAAACAACCATGATTTATGCCTTTTCTCAGGATTATTTTGTGTGATGGGAAGGGTATGGTTTTGATATTTTATTCTCATTCTCTTATACTCGTATTCTCAGGTTACTTTTATATCTTTGTTGTTTACTACTATTGAGAATCTAAGATCACCATTTCTTATGATTTATTAACATATGTTATTAATAAAGGTATTATGTATGATATGTCATATAAGGTTCATACTTATGAATAAATTAGTTATAGACGATGTATTTCATTTATGAACAAGTTTTTTATGTAACAATGATTCCAAATATTTTAAACAATTATTGTCCTGAGGCATGGTTTTGAAAAATTATATGAATAATCTTCTATTAAGATGTAATATCTAGGTTTGAAGTTTGTGGGTTGGTATACCCCTCCATCAATATATAAAATTTATTAGAAACATATAATTAACAAAGAAAATTAAATATTTCACTTCTAATTTGAAACATATAAATTTGGTATTAGTGCCTATAGGAAAAACCACTTTAATTTGTCACATAAAAATCAGAAAAAATATCAATTTCAAAAAAAAATTAAAACAAAAAATTCCTAAAATATTGAAAAAAATCATTATAAAAAAACCATGGAAACAATTACATGAACCTTTTTAATTAATAATGTATATGATTGTGGGAAATATAAGTCATTCCTTAAATGTTAAAAAAATATTATCACACTTTTCAAGGAAAGTCAAAACTATGTTGTGTAGGAATTGATGAAAAATATTCCTTTCAATAATTTGTAATGAAAGTAAATGTTGGTGGATTAATAACTTATAAATAATTTTAAATTAAATAATAACTAATATAAAATACTTTTAGGAATATTTATTTATTAGATGAATAGTTTATATCATTTAAAAAAATGTTTTAATGAAATAATTCATATATCATCTCTATACACCCCACATACGTCGTTTACATTAAAAAAATAATGAAATTTAATTAATTTCAACGTGATTAAGAATACTTTTCTTGTCAATTTACATATTATCACTCATTTTATTTCATTTATTATAGTGTTTTATTTATTTACTAAATTAGTTAAGTTCATGATGGATGTTTTGGGGGTAGTTCGGTTTACAACCTCAAAATAACATTTGTTTATTATGTGCGTTGAAACAGTTCATAGTTATATTATCCCAATTAGAATAAAAATATTATTATTATTACTATTATGAATTATAAACACATTTATAGTCATCCAAGTGAGATGATAAGTAAAAAAATATCTCATAACATTATAGAGAATATAGTATACAATTACGCTTGAGCAGTGTTATCATCTTCCAATAGATGGGATTGTAAGAAAGAATATAAAATATTAACTTTATAGAAACAGAATAATTTCATAAATATATTATATATCCATCAAATTATCATTTTAATCTTCCTTGTGAGGTGGTGATGAAAAATGAAACACATCGTTTCATGGATGTGGTAGTCGACCCGTACACAATAGTGTTGATTGAATTTACCATAAGATAGAAAATAAGTAAAAAATATTTATTACATAATCATAATGAAAATTATGTATAATAATTACACTTATTTAATTATTTTATTATATTTATAATGTATTTTAATTAATCATAGTAATAATAAATAAATTTTAAGGTATTAGTTTATGAGTTTTAACACCTTAACGGTTTTTTTCCTTAGGCGTAAATATTAGACCATCTAGTAATTATACATAAGTGAGAGAGGGAATTATAGAATTTTAGGTGGATAGTTTGTGAGGTATTTGGATAGATATTTTAAAATATAGAGGGGTCTTTTTTTTTGAAGATGCAAGGATAGGAGGTTCCCTTTTATATGTGAGTAGAGTGGAACTCTTTTATAAAATAAGAACATTAAAATATAATAAATTTAATTCTCAAGGAAAGTATCTCCAAGGAAATTTAATTCCAAATATAATATACATGAATCATGATATAAACTCAAAAAATCAAAATTATATACATTTTATGGATTTTTTAATCCATGCTTCAAATTTTACTCCCACTCGTTAAACCTTTTTACCATTAATGTGGTGACAAATTTTTACCTTGGTAACTAGTCATTTTGAATGAAATTGAAATTGACCACATTTCAAAATTTGAACATTATGATTCCAATTATTGGATTCTTTTTATAAGATTCAATTTCATGAAGTGTAAAAAATTATTTTTAATAATTTTTCACAAAACCCAATAAACCACCATTTTTTTAAATTCCATTTTTAAACATAAAAATTATTTTACACTGAAATCATGTGTACAATTGAAACCCATGATTTTTTTTTGGTTTATGGCTATTTTTGTATTTTCAATTTAAACCTAATTAAAAATTGAAATTTATCTTTTATTTACTTAAAAATGAAAATATATATTATTTTAACACGCTATATTTTTTAATGTTCATCTAAAATCTATTTTTTAGAAAAATTGAAAACACTACAACCCTTAAATATTTTAAATTTTTTGATATAAATATTGATTAAATTTCTTTATATTAGAAATATAATGATAATAATTTTTTCTTTTCAAAAATATATAATTCACAGAAATCAATTTTGTTAGAATAAAACAATTTCTTTTTCGGTGTGAAAAATTACTTGTAATTATAATAGTAAATATCACTAAAAACAATTCATTAAAATTATCATGACATTAAATTTATTTATTAATAAAATTTCCTAGTTTTTCTAATTCTACCTTTCTTAATGAAATTATGTCCTCAAAATTTTTTATTTACCTAAATAGTAGAGGGTGTTTATATCTCATAACTTTTAGAGAACCCATTGTTTCTCCTTCAATCATAGAGATCATTAATAATAACTTAACTAGGATAGTAAAATTATTATAGAAAACATTATATAACTATTCTAGAATATGAATTTTATTTCACTCATAAGGCTGATTTTATTAACACATTAGGACACGAAATATGAGATGTGTAATGTATATATTTCCCCGGTAATGAAACATTGGACAAATAATGTAACTAATAATAAAATTTAGGAAATCATATTCGGTCAGTAACTAATCCTGAAACACCTATACTTTCATATATTCCAAAAAACTAGAGACTTAATCATATTTTCCTCAAAAAAACACATTACACCTTTCCATATAGAAACTTTATGTAAAACATAATCTCTTATCTAAAATGAGAGGTCATTCCTCTAATTATCTACATAACTCTTCTTTTTTATGGTTTTATCCTTGTGTATTATTAATTTATCATTACCTTCTCTAATTTTTTTTCCTATTTATGGTCCCAAAAACTTATTTCCATTGACTTCATCACAACATGTTGGATTTTGACATCATTCTACATATAATTCCTCAAATGGTGTCACTTGTATACTAGAAAAAAATTATTATAAAAAAACTCCACTAAATAAAAAATTTGATCCAATAATATTCTAAATAGCATGGAGGTATGTTCTTGCTCAAATTTTGGTTTGAATTCCTTAATGTTTGATCATTAAATTCTTACAGGGAATATGAGGATGCTCAGAAGTGTCCTAGATGTTAGGGAAATTAATTAAAGGGTAATTAAACCATCTTGTGCATGTAGCACGATTGTTGTAAGGTTAGTAAAAACTGTGCAAGGGGTGAGGGAAAAACATAAAACCTTTAAAAAATGAATTTTACACACTTGGAACAAATTTTTTAAATTTTTCAGAATTCCCATGTTACCATGAGACTTGTACCCCTCTTTAGAGAGGTTTTCGTACAATTGGCATTTGGTTTGGGAAACTTTGCAGCAAAAATTTGCACCCCATTAAAAATGAAAAATTACCAAATTTCACCCTTATGATTTTATGTTCCTCACCCGAGTATCTCCCCATTTATTCCTCTTATGTCCCTAGTGATGTCCCAAAATTCTCAATACCTCAAAATTATCAATATCCTTTGATTCAAGTTCATTTGGAGTGTTATTAGTTGGTGATTGACTCATCATGTTCCCTAATCCACCTCTTTTTTATCATTTATGGTGTAGGTGTTTTGGTTTCTTTATTCATCTTCTAAAGCACAAAAACCATGTTTCCCAATTAATCTCTGGTTGGGGATTCAAATGGTTCTTTAATATGGATATAATGCTAATGATAGGGGTGTGTTCATCTTCAGATTCGAGGTAGTTGGTCTACAAGTTATATCCTATAGTTTTGATGTTTATTTCTACATGTATGGTTTTTTATGGTTCTCTCTTTTTGTGAATTTGATTCCTTTAGATTGATTTGGTAAAATGGATTAATAAATGATTAATTTAAACCTATGATCCAGGTGGGTTGCATTGAGTGTGATTATACCAGTTTAGGTCCACCCATGGGGTGTGCCAAAATTCATGGACATGGAAAATGGTAATGTTAAGCATGGAATTGACATGTGATACAATAGATTACCTAAGGAACATGTTACCATGTTAGTTGGGATAAAAATAGAATAATTATATTTTTTTGGACAATAATAATGGCATAAAAGAATGTTTTGAATGGGGTGGAAATGGGTAAATTGGAGTAATTGAATGTGACCAATGACATACAAATTCTAATTAAAATGCATAAGTGGGTTAATTTTTTTCAAATGATAAATGTGTATAGAAGGGTTAAATAATATTAATTGATGATTATATCAAATGGGATAATTTATGATAATCATTGTATATACTTAATGGGTTAATTTATGAGGAAGGGAAATTGGTTAAATGGGGTATGTAATGTAAATGGTAATGTGATAATCAATTAAGGCATGATGTTAATTCAAATTTTGATTAGTTGTCAAATATGAATGTTATGTTCATAGATTTCTGAACAGTTAGGATATGTTATACGTGGTAAATGGATAAATAAAAATGGACACATTTCATTGTAGTTGTGTGGTATTGGACTTGATGATCTACGCCCATGAGTCATGTTAGAATAAGTCCCTAACCCCACCCGATAATTCATAGGATATGTAAGGGGAATGTGGCTATATTCCCCTAATAGTTGTGTTTAAGGACACCTCCTAAACTGAGGATCTCATGTCAGTGTGTTTTATTTGTCTTATTATGTTTATCCCTAGTGAGATAGGTAATTTGACTTATTCCCTTATGCTTATTAATTTATCGGCTTCGTCCATTGTGTAAATGATGTAAATGAATAACCCATGGATCATGTGATGAAAATGAACTTAGTGATGAATTCTTGTGAGTGAAAAAAATAGAAATAGTGATGGGAATGGTTAAAGTGAATATTGTTATCTAATGGCACCGAAGTTGTCTTTTTCTTACGTTGTCTTTTATTTAGTTTTCCGGCACAATTTATTTAGACTGTATGTTTTTTAGATGGTGTTGGTGGTTCCATGATAAGTGGTACTCACACACTACCACCATTGGTTACCTGAGCAGATTTCATAGTTTCATGTCTGGAAATGTAAAAAGGCCTTTGTAAGGGAGTTGAGTTTTTCATGGGATGTGTATGGATGAGAATATGGAATTGGAATAATAACCTATTTTTGTTTTTTGGTTGTTTGCCTTTATTTTTAGATTTCATCACTTGTAGCACTATTAAGATGAAATTTCATATTTATTATTTCATTTTGTTTTCCAACATTCATGGGAAATGGTTTTTAATGCATGTTTCTGGTTTATTGTTGAATATTTCTTTTACTTCATATGTTTTCTTTTGGGGAATACTCTAGTAAAGAGGGTATATTATCCCCACATGACCAATTAGTCCCTCACTACTATTCATAAACCTATTTCATATGGGGATGTGTGCTTCAGGTCATGTGGTGATCCAACTTGGTGAACCCGATTAGTGTTTTTTGTAGATGTTACAAAGTGCTATTAGATTGGTTCTTTTCTGTGCTATTATTTTTTGGGATGGTAGAAGGGATATTATGATGTGTCGGGTGTTGGAAATGAGCTCGTTCTTGGGAGTAGCTAACCTATGTATAGGGGAAAACCAAAATTCCTAGGGTTGTAATGGTTTTTATTGATCTGTATTGTTATAGTTGAATTATATTTCACCATTGGGTAATGCACTTATTGTGTGATGTGGTTTTTTTATGATATCTTTACCAATGATGAATTTCTTGAGGTTGAGCATTCATGAATCATTATTATCACCTAGGGATATATGTGGCATGCATCATAGAAGGTACACATGGGGATGATTTGTAGGATATGAAGGGTAGAATGTATTTCATAACCCTTTAAAAATATAAATAACATAATGCCTAATAAAGGTGATGCAAATGGGTGAATTCAAATAATGTGAAAGTCTGATTATAGAATTTTTCTAAATGAAGAGTTAATAATTAGTTGAAATCAGGGGATGTATTAAGTTATAAAGATATGAAGGTGCTAAAATGGGGAAGATTAATGTTGTGAAGGTAAAATGACTTAAATAGTGATTCAATGAAGACTTGTGACTACGAAAGTTGGTTTACCCCATGTTTATCACGACTTTGGTAGGGATAGATGTTGGAAGTTTTTTAGGTGAGATGAAATCCATTCAGAAGGTGAATGTAATATGGGTTTTTATGTCTAGTAAAGAGACTTATTTTTTAAAAATTGAGAGTTTTTTATGTTATGTGTTATGAGATGTTTGTTTGGAAATGTATATAAATTCCACAGTGACGATGAGTGATGGTTGGGAGAAAAATAGAAATTGTTGAGAATTCACTTCTTGAGATGGGGAAAATGTTCATGTGGTTCAAGGGGGAGAGTATATGATCATATTTATGAGAAATTTTCTTATTTACGAATGATATGGAACGAGACCCAAGTCGGTTGATGCGTAGTATGTTTGATCTAATTATATAGTTTTGATTGTAATATCATCCAATGATTATTGATGCGGTAGAATTGAATTTCAAGAATTCGATAGGTTCAACTGTGAAGGGACATGTGAGATTGGTATCCCTAGTGTTGTGAACATATTCTATGTAGATATGGGCTTGGCAGAAATAGTGCATTAGTTTGTAGAACTTGGAATGTTTGATTAATTTGTATAGAGGGGTTCCCCTTAATGTGAATTTGGTTGGGTTATGGACTTGAGGATTAGAGGAATAATATGATAACATGGATGAGGTAACCCTTTTGATTTTTCATTGGGAATGTTGTATAGGATTTGAATTGGATTCCCTGATTTGTGGTGTCGTTGGTGATGGTTGTGTTGTTATTGTGTGAATCCTTGAGTAAATGGTCGCTTGGTGCACTAGGAACTATGTGTATTGGAATGGGAGTAAGAGTTTCATACATGATAATTGATTTGTTTGTGAATGATGTGTATAGCATAGAGATAGGTCCAGTTTATTTTTCTTGTTGTGACTCTAGTTTAAGGAGTTAGTATCATTCTACCTTCATGGTGACCTATGATAAAAGTTAGATAACATTTCTAGTGCTTCTGGGTTTGGATCACACATGTGAGTGGTTTGGAATTTGGTAGTGGAACATGGGAAGTGTTCCTAGTTCATTTTTTGCATAGAGAGAAAAGTTAGAAGGTTGATTGTTTTCATAATGTGACTCGATATATGGCTATGCATTAACAGTATTAGGGAAATTGAGGGCAGCCTCAAAGGAGGTTGGACCAGTGTTGAAGGTGTTTTAGGATGTGAAGATTGAGTGGTTTCTTCATAGGAGGAATCAATGAGCGTTGTGTTTCATTTAGTGTTTGGTAAAAGTTCAAGGTTTCTCTCTAGATTTATTCTCGTGGAGGAACCATAGTGCTGGTATAGGTTGTACTGTTTGTTTGAAAGGGTTGTATCATATGGGTGTGTGACCTGTTTTTGTACAATGATTGGTGGAGACCACTATATTGAATTAGGGTGGATGATACATGGGAGACTGAATCATGGATGGATGATTTTGTTAAGAAAGTGACACATGAGGTAAGGGTGGTAATTTTATGGGTCTTATTATAAAAACGGTTTGTTTTTTTTTGAGATGTTAAAAATGACTTTAGGCCAATTAGGCTAATAGAAAAATCAGCATAGTCAAGTGGGTAAGCGTGTTTTTGTTCTAGTAATTAATGATATTTGGCTCGTACGATATGAAATTGGATTATGTGTCTTGTCATTGGAATGCGTGAGACCTCAAGGGATCTATGTAGGACCAGATGTGGGAATGTTCAAGGAATACACGTGGCCATTTGGGATGCATACGCAAGTGTATCCGAAGTAAGAGCCTACCTTTTTCCATGAAATTAGTGGAACGATCTAGTTATGATAGAGACTCTTTGGTTACAGATTGGTGTGGTGATACATTGTGTTTCCATTGAAACTTTCCAAGGGATTTCTTGAATAAACCATGTGGTGTGGATCTATTAGGGCCAATGGAAACATTACTTCAAGACTTCTTGGTAGAGCGTCATGAAGTGGTGGTGAGTTTTTTTGTTAACTCTAATTGAGTTGTGGTTTCTAGGTGTTGATGAGATGTTACCGGCAGGGAACCTCGAGACATTCAGGTGGTGATGTTTTAACCATAATGTTAGGTTAAATTGATGATGGATAATTTGTGGTGGTGTTTGTGGATGAATTCTTAGCATGATTCTAGATAGATATGATCATGCCCAATATCTAACATCATCCAGGGTATGCTAAGAAAATTTGAGCTTTGCGCCTAGAAATGTAAATGTGTTTGGCATGTATATTTAATGCCTTTAAGTTTAAAGTCATGGAATAGTGTATGTGGAGATGGAAGGTGGGATTTACACCATCAATCATCCATGGTCAAGGTCCTCAGGGTGGATGGGATGTCAATGAATGTCATGGGTTCCATTCTTGAGAACTAGGAATGGGCATCAGCTGATGTGTGTTTCTTTATTCTAGGAAAGGATAGATGGAAACGTACAAGATTTTGGGTTTATCTTATGATCAAATCATGAGATGAGGTAGTTGTAGTTTCTTTTGGATGGAGGAGATGGAGATAGTTTGAAGGGGGGGGTGATTATTCAGTCCTTGATGTGTGGAGAAGTGTGTGGAGTTGATGTTGTGGTATCTGATACTAAAGAAGATAAAATTTTAAAATATTTTATTATGTAATTAAATGTTTTGAAACACACCATATTATTATTTTATGGGTAATTGTCACATTTTTAGGCTATATTGATATTTTGAGCTTAATTGCAAAAATGGATTAATTATGGGATTTAACTATTTTATTTTTATTATGTGATTTGGAAATAAATTTTTTATAAATAGAATAAAATTGTGAAATTCATTTCTTTTATGATTACTTATAAACTAGGATACCTTTAATTTTTATGGACCAGAAGATCAATCCTTCAACTGGAGGCCTAAAATCACCGCACAACCTCGACCTCAAAAACTGTGTACATGTATGGACATATTTATTATTGTTATTTTAACTCAATGTGGGAAGGTAAAAAATTTCTTAAATTATTCATTCCCACATATATGAAATATAGGTAGATATTTCATTAAGGGTCCCACCCAATAATCATCTGTTTTTAAGGAAATAATTCCATGGCAAGTTGATATTTTGGAATTTGAAGAGTCACCTAGCTAGATTAAATATTCCCTACTAAATCAAACATAACTCCTGCAAACAAAGGCCACCTAATATGAAATTTTTTCAGTGGAAGACCGAGATAAAATGTAAAAACTTTTATTAAGTAAACATTACAATATTTTCTCACTAAATGGTATATACACATGTATACACTTTGATGTTGAATTGCGGAGAGAGATTGTCTCACTTTTTCCATATAAAGTTTCATTTATTATCCTTTTTATAAGTATAGTCATTTTACTGATGAAATGTGGAGTTTAGTTTTAATAATATTTCTTCATATTTAAAATTTTTATTAGTTTAGTTCTTCTTCTTCTTCTTTTCATTCATCTTCTTCTTCCATTTCATTTATTTTATGTGTTTCTCTCATTTTGATTCTTTAATCTCCATGATTATTGAAAACTAACCCTCATTTTCGTTTGAGTGGTGAAGTGGTAGTGTTTTAGTTTTCTATGATTTCATGTTTTATCGTGTCTAATTGTAATAATTTATATGTAGTTAATGAAATTTGTGAGTGCTCACCCCACTTTCAATACTACTATCTTCTTTATCCTTGTTCACTCATTTCCTTCTCATTGATATCTAATTAATTCAAATGGTTGATTTTTCATTTAATATTTCTATGGAATATATTAATCTGACATAAATAGGTCTCATTTTATATTAATAACATTCAAATAGGAGGGTTTCTAGTGACAGTTATTGGCCTCCACATTTAATAAAACATATATAGATATTTTTAATAACAATGATAACACCATTACGAACCCCAAAGAGTAATGATCTTCTTCTACTAACATATTCATGTCATTCTATAATTTTCATTGTGTTTTTTTATTTTATATATATATATATATATCCTACATTTTCATAATCAAATCCCCCCATTTATATTTGTTATTCCAGTCATACATGAGTTAGTTTATAATAGAGACAATAGAAATATTGTGTGTTATAAAAGGTGTCCTTAAGATATCGACCCTAGTTTTCACTCTATATTTAATACATAGGTAAAAAAATATTGAATTTGGAAAGAATAAAAAACCCTGATCATTAATTTGGTGCCATTTCTAGGGATTCCAAGAGCTTGTACACATTGTTGTTCAAAAAAACGAAAAAAATTCAAACTAAAAAAAATAATTTATTCCATATCGTTGTTTTCTTCATACAATATGGATTTATATGGGGATTACTATAATTATTTTCATCTTTATATCTTTTATTGTGAGCCTATAAGGGATGATACATTGAATATAAAAATGGAACAATATGTATTTAGGCCTCAAGAGGAACTCAAAATTCTCAAAAAAGAAATAAAGATTGTTGCATTAGTGGCCTCCAAAGATAAATAAATTAAATACTTTTGGATGAAATGAAAGCAAATACAAGTTATTAAAAATTAAAATATATTTCCTTATACCTTTAAGGATTTGTGATGTTGAATCTATACTTGAGGATCCACTTCCCTCTCTAACAAATAAATTCACAACCACCTTGCTTGAAGAAAAACTATTTGAAGCTAAACTGTTTTAGGGTGATTTAATTTTCAGGCCTTCTTTTTATTAAAATTTTATTAATTTTAATTGAGAAATAATCTCCATTATTCTGATTCATCACCAAAAATGTAGGCACTTGATGAATATGATAAAAAATTACCTTGCATTGAGGAGAAAATAGATGATCCAGTTGAGTTATACACTATTGCAAATGAGGATGATGACACAAAAAAAAAAGAAATCCATGAGTTTAATTCCCCATCCCTAGAACCCAACAGCCAATGAATTATTTTAATACATTGTCATGATTATAAGGAATTGAATCTAAAAGGACCAATTAGTTTTGGAGTCTTGGAAAATAGATTACATACATGAACTTTATATTAAAATTGAAAACAGAAAACAAAACATAGATATATATTTTAGAACTCCATTATTATATGATCTTATCCCAATATATAAATCATAATACAATTATTGGAATACTAGAATAATAAAACATAAGTAAGGTATGACCTAATATGCTCAGTAAGGATAAACAATATAGTGGAAGCTATTATAAATAAGTATAAACTCTTAAGGATAATTATGAGACTAAAACAAAAGACTTTTAAAACATTATCATCAGCATAATACAGAAATTATAATCAACAAAAAATCCATTTAAACATTCACATGTATATTCTACTAGTTAAATAATCATATGTAATATCAATAACTAATCTCATAATGAGTAAATGCATAATGTCGGACATCATAACCATACCCTCAATGCCTCATTTCATGAGCATTACCATACCGTCAAGGCCTTGTTCCAAGACTCTAGATTATCTCCTTATACCTACCAATGAATTTAGGGGATATAGTGGGCCCCACCAATCACATAGTAAGTCCAATTAATTCCTCTTATAAAAATGGTGACACCTAATATAAACATTCGTATTAAAACTAGCATACAAAATGTTAAGACTTTAATCATAAACCATGAATGGTATAAACATAGAACAGCCATAGTAAAATATATCATAAACCCTTCAATAAAATATAGAATATTGTATCATAATATTTCAATATCAATTACACATAAAATCCAACAAAAAATGTTGACATAAATGAAAATAATCTAATAAAATCCTTAACCCACTTTGAGAGAAATATCCCTTTTTTACTTTGACAACATTAAATCTCACACATTTTATAAAAAAAATACATTTAAATAATATTTTTTAATTGGTATATTCTCATAACACTTTGAAACATTTGAATTTAAGTAAAATTTTAAATTATTCATGTCCATATAAATAAATCCTTACATTCATTTTGAAAATATGGACATTAATGAGAATGGTTTAGAAGTATAAATAATTTAAAAAAATTAAAATGATGTTTTAGTTAATGAGTCCCTTACATAAAACCTTAAAAATATTCCTTCTCAAGACGTTTTTAAGAAACATGTACTTGAAAGATAAATATGTATCAGTAAATACTTACTCATAAACAATCTTGGATAATAATGATATTTCGAAATTAACCCTTACCTTATACTTTCCGTTAGTCATGGGTGAGTAAACATATTTTATAACAGTTAATGTATTTTATTATATTATTCCAGAACCATATACATATTCATGATATCATATATTACCCTCTTTTATCATTTTGTTAATAATATTTCTGTATTACGATTGTTTCGGTTGTTAACTGCTTCATTTTCCCATTCTTATTTTGTCATGTAAGTCATGTTTGTTATGAATAGGATATATTTTATTAATATCCATAATTATAAAAATCTCATAATTATTATTTTTACTCATAATATAATTTTTATAATCATTATTTAATGGTTATGGTGGAGAATGAATCTCACTATGTAGTTGAGAAGGTAGGTCGTACTTACGCACAAGTGACGGTATCATTCTCTTTATGGTTAAATAGTTTGGAATTGGATGGTATATTTATTATACAGAAAAATTATCATGTTATATTAATTATTTAAATCAATTACAACAATCATTACACCCATACAAATTAAGTATTATTGAATATAAATTTACACTACAGCGTGGAGATAGTAAGTCGTATGTATGTATTCATGGTGACATTGTTGTCTGTATGATGGATAAAATGAGGAATATAGTTTTCCAATGATTATAATAACATATTAGTCTATGTTTTATACAGGATTTATTATATTGATATAGAAACCACATAAAAATAGTAATTAGAATAAGAATAGAATTTTTAAATAGGTGATAAAACAATTACCTCTTTTTCAAGTATCTTCTTTTGATTTTCACAAAATTTATCCTTAGGATGAATTTATGCCCAAATTGTGGCATCTAGGATGAATTGAGAGAAGTTGGGAGAGGAAATGGGAAGGTTTTGTTCATGAAAATGGCTTTAGAGGTGTGATTAAAAGGGAATGAGAGGAACCCTTTTATAAGAGAGGGGAGGGACACCTTTGGAAATACCAAAACTATTGATTTAATATAAATTACATTTTAAATTAAAATCACACTAATGTGAATTATATAGAATATAAGATGATGATGGGTCTCAATCCTCTCAACCAATAAAATTTAAACATGTTTGGATTTTATTTCATACCTTATCATTTTGCTTTTTCCATATTTAATCTATTTAATTTTAAATGTCGTAATAATATTATAAATATTAAATGGTATAAATATTTAATTATGTGGTGTCTATTTTCCATAATTGGAACATTTTAGACATTTTAGACCTTATAATTTTCACTTTTTTATTTTTTAATATATTTATGTTTTTAAATAATTTAATAATATGTTATTTTTATAAAATATCAATAGTGTCAATTTTGACACTATTCATTTATTTGTCTGTAAATAAACCCTATACAAAATATATATCGAAAAATAACATTTCATATAAACCAATAATGTCATATTAATATATAAAATTCGTGTATCACCTTGATTAATTAAAACTATATTTATTTTATTATTTTTGAAATCATTTATTTGATATTTCTATTAATAAAATAACTTATGTGTCGCTATTGTGTCATCATTAATAGAAATTATTTAATATAAAAAATTATAAATAAATTTCTATTATATAGGTAATATTTTTATAATTCCATAGAATACATGTAGTTGATGTTATCTTTTTTTTATCCATATGTAAAATTAATATACTTATGTAAAATAAGTGTGACATTTTGTCGAATTCATTTATTTTAATAATATTAATTTAATAGTCATGGTAATGTGGCCATTAATTGATTAAATTTAGAACGATAGATGATAAAGGTCTAAATTAGTCATCAAATAGGATTATTATAGGTGATATGGTAATTTATAATATTAATTTTACCTTTCATTACCTGATTTACACTTAAACGCGGTAATAAAAATATAGTAATCTTTCTATTCATAATGACCAAAAATAAAACTATCCTATTAAAATAATATGTGCCCACTGATTCAAAATATCAAATCAATTTTACATAATTTAAAACATTGAATTTTCATAATTAATTTAAAATTAATCACTATTGTCCAAATGAGAAAATGGGTATTCCAAAAGTAAAAAATCAACAGATTAACATGATCTATATCTAATTTTAATGTGATTATAATTCCAATGAAAGAAATTATATTAAATTATAAAAATATAATCAAATTATACATTAAAAACATTCAAATCTATAATTTAACACTATAAATTATTTCTATTTAGAAAATTTCATTTAAAATTTAGTATTTTTCACAATTCATCAAAATATGAAAGTTATTAGAAAAACACCAAAAATTTATCCTAACTATATTTTGATACCCCTATTACAAATAAAAGGAATATTTTGTAAAATATAATATTTAAGTGTCAAATATTGGATTTAAATTGGGTGCGCCATCAAAAGGCAGCAAACCATCGTTTTTTGAAAAATACTTATTTTATAAAAAAATAGAATTTCTTCTTATATTATGTCTAAGAAACAAATAAGATGAATTTTAAACTTATATAGAATATATAAAATTCCAAATTCTGTTAATTATATTCAAAAAATTTAATTTAAAGTTTATGTTATATATTATAATAATATTTTATTAATATATTGGTGTTCGTTAAAACATGGCCTTGTGTGTAATGCAAGACAACTCATTATTGTGGGTAGAGTAATATTAACATGGAGTTTCATAAAATGAATGAAAGAAAAAAAATTATTGTTTTTATTTAAAATGAAAATATTTTAATGTCTCGGGGTGTTACATTCTACCCCCCTTCAATAAATTGCAACCTCATATTTGAACTTGGAATTAAAAATAATGGGTTGGACTTTTAAAAATATCCTTATTGAAATCCCACATCAGAAAAATGATTAATTATACTGCCATTTCTAAATAATTAAAGGGAATTACATAGGTTACTAGAGATAATGCAAACAATAGTTCCTTGTATGAAAACATGGACATGAATGAAAATATAACCATCAAGTTATTATGGGGAGTGATAGAGAAAATTATTAGAAGAAAGTTAACTAGCTGAATTCTATAAATCTACAATGATTCAAGGGTCCATTTGATTCATCACAAAAGAAATTAATAGGAAATTTTTTTGGTATCATTTTTCTTTCCCTAGTGTTGAATAATTAATTTTATCATAGAGTAAGAACTCAAGGAAGCATACTTGATTGACATGTCGAGTTTCATCCTTTAACTAATTCCAACCAAATACTCATCCTTCTTTTAAAAACATAAAAAAATTAAAAAATATACTATTTATCATATTTGTATGAGGTTCAAAATATATAATTTTATCATTTTAAAAAGTAAAACTACGTTATAATAACTTGGGACTTCCAATAGGATAATGGTAGGTGATAAAGCCTTGTCGTACTTCGGTTGTGGGTTTGATTCCCATAGCCTTGTCGGACACGATAGGTTATCATCAAACCTTCGGGCTGTCCTTTTTGTAAAACTATAATAATAAAAAAATCCATAAATAATATTAAGATATTTTTAAAACATAAATAATACTCTCCAATATATAATTTAATTAATTTCAACTGTTAGGATTATCCAAAATTCTTCTTTCCAAACTCACAGTCCAAAAAAATATAAGCAACGTCACACAATATAATGCATATATATTTTTGTCACAATACATTCATCATGTATTCTATTAAAACATGTTAATACCCAGAATTTCCATATAACCTTTCAAAACATAGATTATAGTATGTAATACATAAATGTAAAAATGGTGTGAACTCCAATAATGATGGAGTAATCGAACCATTAATTAGTTCCAAGGTAGTCAATAATATCCAATATAATTTATCCATACCAATCATCTCATTATTCAAAAATCATTATCCCCATATCAGAAACATATTAAGGGTTATCTTTCCATCAACCATCTATTTTTTGAAAAGTTGAACTTGAAACTGTGTAACTTTACATGGTACCATGAAAACTCAAATACATAATGAAATAGTACTATAGTACAATCCTTATTTACTTTAATAATTCATGTAACTACTATATCATTGATACAACCCTCAAATGAACCACACATATTCAATAAGAACATAAGAACATTAATCATTCCACCTCATCTGTGGTAGTATTTTAACTTGATTATTTTCTAATAGCATCATTTGGGGTGTACTCCGATGACTGGGACATTGATTTACAATGTGTCCCATCTCCTTTTAAATGAATCATTTTACCTTGGATATATTTTTCTTACCCATGAAATCATGAACATAGTTTAATTTTTTTCCAAGTTTATGAAAAACTCACATTCCCTTCAATTATTTACCAAGGGGATTCATTCCATGGTTATAATATGTGGGATAATCATTATTTCCCTTCTTCCCTTTATTAATCTTTTCCCACAAATCCTCTTCTTCTCTTTCTTCAATTTAAAGCCATATGACTCATATAATTCTCTAATTATCCTATTAACACATGATAGTATTTCTTTATATGATGAGAATGTGTGAGAGACTATTTCCCTTTGAAATGTTGGATTAAGACTATGAAAGATATTATCCCTCTTACTCTTTGGATCACATGTATTGTTGGAGTTCTCATTCCTCCTAGTAGGTTCCATTTTTAAATGAAGACATATACGAGGTTAGAACACATCATAATATATGATCCATAAACTAGAAAAATGCTGAGAAATAATTAAATATTTACACTTATCTAGTCTCATAATCATAAAAATGGTTTCATTGGGGACATATTTACTCATAAATCTTTCATAGAGGTTTGTAATGAGAGTGTGAATTATTCTAAGAATATCCCCTAGGTGTGTCAAACTAGGTGTTCAGTATGGCCCGTTGTTCTGTACCAGGTTTCCCCGAGTCAAGACCGGAACACCTTGTCATAGTTATTACTCCTAGGTATATCTATTCGAGGACCTTTTCTACTTTTAGTATCTAGATGTGGATATATTTTTTAGAATACCCACATAATCTCTACAATTCCAAAAATTTTAAAAATACCAATATAATTACCTCAAAATCTATC
Source organism: Viscum album (assembly GCA_963277665.1). Lineage (NCBI taxonomy): Eukaryota > Viridiplantae > Streptophyta > Magnoliopsida > Santalales > Viscaceae > Viscum > Viscum album. The sequence continues at coordinate 1,861,440,861 of OY728119.1, forward strand.
TTATCGTTATGATCCCTAATCTATGTTTTCTAAATCTATTTCAATGGTAGTTTCTAAACAAGTTTTCATACCAACTGTAATGCTTAGACCACAGAGTTCAAAAGTCGGTAGATTATTTTAATAAATTGAATGATTATAAGGAATCAAATCCAAAAGGACCAATCATTTTATTGGTCTTGGAAAATAGATTATAAACATGAACATTAAATTAAAATTCAATACCTAAAATGAAATATAGATAATTCTTTGAGAACTCTATTATTAACCTAGCTTAAACTTGCAAATAAATCATAATACACTTATTGGAATCATGAAAAAATAAAATAAAAGAAAGGGGTGAGATCACATGCTCAGTAAGTATAAACAATATAGTGGAAGCTATCATAAATGTGTATAAACTCTTTCAGAAAGGTATAAAACTAAAAAACAGGCCTTTTATAACACTATCATTAGCATAATATGGAAATAATAAATAAAATAATTACATTTAAACATTCACATATTTATTCTAACAGTCGAATAATCCAATGTAATATCAATAAATAATCTCATAATGTGGAAATGAATAATACCGGACATCATAACCAAACCATCAATGCATCATTCCAAGACCATTACCATATTTTCCAAGCCTTGTTCCAAGACAGTAGTTTGTCTCATGAGACCTCATGCATCGAGGGGATATAGAAGGACGTCCAGTTACATAATAATTCCAATGTATTCCTCTTATGAAAAGATAGAAACATAACATAATCATTCATTTTAAAACTAGAATATGAAATTTTAATACTTTATCCATAAAACAAAATGTTATAAACATTGAAAATCCATAGTCAAATATATCAAAAACCCTTTAATATGATATAAAATATTGTGTCATAATAAGTAAATCTCAATTATCCATAAAATCCAAAAAAGGTAGTTGACATAAAAGAAAATAATCTAATAAAATCAATAAAACGTTTTGAGAGAAATAACCATTTTCTACTTTCAAAACATTAAATATCACAAAATTTATAAAAGAATACATTTAAAATAGATTTTTGAATCATAGTGAATCATAGAACTTTGAAACATTTGAGAATAATTAACATTTTAAAACATTCTTTTACATATAAATAAATCCTACAAACATTTTTAAAACATGGACATTAATGAGAATGGTTTAGAAGAATAAATCATTAAAACATTTAAATTGATGTTTTAGTAATGGAGCCTCATGCATACAACATTAAAAGTATTACTTTAAAAACATTTATGAAACATGAACATGAAATATAGATATTTCACAGTAAATACATATGCGTAAACATACTCAGATAATAATGATATTTTAAAATTAACCCTTACCTTGTACTTTTAGTTAGTCAAGGGTGTGTTAACTTATTCATTTTCCCATTCCCGTTTTCTCACGTGAGTCAATATTGTTATGATTATGATATGTTTTATTCATATACTGAATTAAATTGAGTTCATAATTATTATTTTAACTCAATAGATCATTTTTGTAATCGTTTTTGAATGATTAACATGGAAAATGAATCTCACCGCGTTGTGGAGATGGTTTTTTGTACTTATGCATGAGTGACGGTATCATTCCATTGATGATTAAATTGTATGGAATTGGATCATATATTTATTACACAGAATAATTTTAATATTTTATTCATTATTTACATCCATTATAATTATCATTATACCAATCCAAATTATTTATTTTTTAATAACAAATTACATCACGACGTGGAAATAACAAGACGTACGTAAGCAGACATAGTGATATTGTTTTTCGTATAATAGATAAATTGAGGATTTGGGTTGTCCTATTAATATAATAACTTCTCAGTATATATTTTATACTCTATTTATTACTTTGATATGGAAAAATCATATAAAGGGGAATTAGAAGAAGAATATATTTTTTAATGTGGTGATAAAATAATTACCTCTTTCTCGACTATGACCTCTTGATTTGCACAAAAGGACACATTAGAAATGATTCTTGATCAATGTGTGGAAGCTATTATAAATTCAAGGATGTTGGGAGATGAAATGGGTAGGGGTTTTCCATGAAAAAGGCTTTAACGGTGTGGTTAAAAGAGAATGAGAGGTGCCCTTTTCTAAGATGGGGGAGCACAATTGGAATTGCCAAAACTATTAAATTTGTATAAATTAATTTTTAAATTAAAATGGCTCAAAAGTAGATTATTTTTAATATAAGATGAGTATGGGTCAAAATACTCTCAACTAATAAAATTTATATATGCTTTGATTTTATTTTAAACCTTATAATTTTGATTTATCCATATTTAAGCTATTTAATTTTTATCATTTTAATTTTAGTATAAATATTAAATGGTTATAAATATTTACTTATAGTGTGTCTATTTTCCAAAATTGGAAAATTTATGAATTATTTGAACTAATAAAATTCAATTTTTTATTATTCAATATTTATATTTTTTTAATAATTTAATAAGTTTTTTTATAAAATATCAACAGTGTAAATTTTGACACTTTTAATTTATATGTCATTAAATGAAATCCTCAGAGAATATAACTTATAAAATAATTTAATATACCCCTAACATGTCATATTAACCATTGAATTTTTTGGATCACCTTAATTAACTCATTTTATCTTTCTTTTAATATTTTTAGAATCATATATTAGATATTTATTTTAATAAAATAATTTCTGTGTACCTATTGTGTCATCCTAAATGGTAACTATTTTATCTCTAAAATTTATAAATAAATTTCTATGACATAGGTAATTATTTTTTATTTCTAGATACAACCTAGAGTCTATGTTAACTTATGTGTATCCTTATATTAAAATTAATATAATTATAGAAAATGAGAGTGTGACATTTTCTCACATTCATTGATTTTAATAATATTAATGTCACATTCCTGGAAAAGTGTAACTTAAGTGAATCCACCTAGAACTGTAGGTGATAAGGGTGCAATTGTGTCATAAAATAGGATTATTACAGGTTTTAATGTATTTTATAATATTACCTTTACCATTAAATACCTGATTTACCCTTAACATATTAGTCGTATGTATGCAGGCATGGTGACATTGTTGTCTGTATGATGGATAAAATGAGGAATATAGTTTTCCAATGATTATAATAACATATTAGTCTATGTTTTATACAGGATTTATTACATTTATATAGAAACCACATATAAATAGTAATTATAATAGGAATAGAATTTTCAAAGAGGTGATAAAACAATTACCTCCTTTTCAAGTATCTTCTTTTGATTTGCACAAAATGTATCCTTAGGATGAATTTATGCCCAAATTGTGGCATCTAGGATGAGTTTAGAGAAGTTGGGAGAGGAAATTGGAAGGTTTTGTTCAAGAAAAATGGATTTAGAGGTGTGATTAAAAGGGAATGAGAGGAACTCTTTTATAAGAGAGGGGAGGGACACATTTGGAAATACCAAAACTATTGATTTAATATAAATTACTTTTTAAATTAAAATCACACTAATGTGTATTATATAGAATATAAGATGATTATGGGTCTCAATCCTCTCAACCAATAAAATTTAAACATGTTTTGATTTTATTTCATACCTTATCATTTTGATTTATCTATATTTAATCTATTTAATTTTAAATGACGTAATAATATTATAAATATTAAATGGTATAAATATTTAATTATGTGGTCCTTATTTTCCATAATTGGAACATTTACGACATTTTAGACATTATAATTTTCACTTTTTTATTTTTTAATATATTTATGGTTTTTAAATAATTTATTAATATGTTATTTTTATAAAATATCAATAGTGTCAATTTTGACACTATTCATTTAGTTGTCTGTAAATAAACCCTATACAAAATATAACATCAAAAAAAGAACATTTAATATAAACCAATAATGTCATATTAATATATAAAATTCGTGGATCACCTTGATTAATTAAAATTATATTTATTTTATTATTTTTAAAATCATTTATTTGATATTTCTATTAATAAAATAATTTATGTGTCATTATTGTGTCATCATTAATAGAAATTATTTAATATAAAAAATTATAAATAAATTTCTATTATATAGGTAATATTTTTAGAATTCCATAGAATACATGTAGTTGATGTTATCTCTTGTTTATGCATATGTAAAATTAATATACTTATATAAAATTAGTTTGACATTTTGTCGCATTCATTTATTTTATTAATATTAATGTCATATTCATGGTAATGTGGCCATTAGTTGATTACATTTAGAACAATAGATTATAATGGTCTAAATTAGTCATCAAATAAGATTATTATAGTTGATATGGTAATTTATAATATAAATTTTACCTTTCATTACCTGATTTACCCATAAACGCGGTAATAAAAATATAGTAATATTTCTATTCATAATACCCAACAATAAAACTATCCTATTAACATAATATGTACCCACTTATTCCAAATATGAAATCAATTTTATATAATTTAAAATATTCAAGTTTCATAATTAATTTAAAATTAATCACTAACGTCCAAATGAGAAAACGGGTATTCCAAAAGTAAAAAATCAAAAGATTGACTTGATCTATATCTAATTTTAATGTGATTATAATTCGAATGAAATAAATTATATTAAATGATAAAAATATAATGAAACTATACATTAAAAACATTCGAATCTATAATTTAACACTATAAATTATTTCTATTTATAAAATTTCAATTAAAATTTTGTATTTTTCACAATTCTTCAAAATATGAAAGTTATTAGAAAAACACCAAAATTTTATCATAACTAGATTTTGATACCCCTATTCCAAATAAAAGGTATATTTTGACAAATATAATATTTAAGTGTCAAATATTGGATTTAAAATGGGTGCGACATCAAAAGAATGCAAATATTCATTATTTGAAAAATACTTCATTTATAAAAAATAGAATTTGTTCTTATATTATGTCTAATAAACAAATAAGATGAATTTTAAAATTATATAGAATATTTAAAATTCCAAATTCTGTTAATTATATTCAAAACATTTAATTTAAAGGTTACTTTAAATATTATAATAATATTTTATTAATATATTGGTGTTTGTTAAAACATGGCCTTGTGTGTAATGCAAGACAACTCATTATTGTGGGTAGATTAAGATTAACATGGAGTTTCATAAATGTAATGAAAGAAAAAAATTATTTTTTTATTTAAAATAAAAATATTTTAATGTCTCGAGGTGTTACATTCTACCCTCCTTCAATAAATTGCAACCTCATAATTTGAACTTGGAATTAAAAATAATGGGTTGGACTTTTAAAAATATCCTTATTGAAATCCCACATCAGAAAAATGATTAATTAGACCACAATTTCTAAATAATGAAATGGAATTACAGAGGTCACTAGAGATAATGCATACAATAGTTCCTTGTAAGAAAACATGGACATGAAAGAAAATATAACCACCAAGTTCTGGTGGGAGTGATAGAGAACATTATTAGAAGAAAGTTAACTAGCTTAATTCTATAAATCTACAATGATTCAAGGGACCATTTGATTCATCACAAAAGAAATTAATAGGAAATTTTTTTCGTAGCATTTTTCTTTCCCTAGTGTTGAAGAATTAATTTTCTCATAGAGTAAGAACTCAAGGAAGCATACTTGATTGGCATGTCAAGTTTCATCCTTTAACTAATTCCTACCAGATACTCACCCTTCTATTAAAAACATAAAAAATTTATAAAATTTATTATTTATCATAATCATATAAGTGTCCAAATATAAACTTTTATCATTTTAAAAAGTAAAAATATGTTATAATAACTAGGGACTTCCAATAGGATAATGGTAGGTGATAAAGCCTTGTCGTACTTCCGTTGTGGGTTTGATTCCCATAGCCTTGTCCGACACGATAGGTTATCATCCAACCTTCAGGCTGTCCTTTTTGTAAAACTATAATAATATAAAATTCCATAAATAATATTAATAAATTTTTAAAACATAAATAATACACTCTAATATATAATTTAATTCATTTCAACAGTTAGGCTTATCCAAAATTCTTTTGTCCAAACTCACAGTCCAAAAAAATATAAGGAACGTCACACAACATTATGTAGATCTTTTTTTGTCACAATACCTTAATCATGTATTCTATTAAAACAAGTTAATACCCAGAATTTCCATATAACCTTTCAAAACATAGATTATAGTATTTAATACATAAATGTAAAAATGGTGTGAACTCCAATAATGATGGAGTAATCAAACCATTAATTAGTTCCAAGGTAGTCAATAATATCCAATATACTTTATCCATACCAATCATCTAATTATTCAAAAATCATTATCCCAGTATCATAATCATATTAAGGGTTATCTTTACATCAACTCTATATTTTTTGAAAAGTTGAACTTGCAACTATGTCACTTTACATGGTACCATCAAATCTCAAATAATTAATGAAATAGTACTATAGTACAATCCTTATATACTTTCATAATTCATATAACAAGTATATCATTGATACAACCCTCAAATGACACACATCGATAATAACAACATAAGAACATTAATCATTCCACTTCATCTGTGGTAGTATCCTAACTTGATTATTTTCCTATAGTATCATTTGGGGTGTACTCTGATGACTGGGACATTGATTTGAAATGTGTCCCATCTCCTTTTAAATGAATCATTTTACATTGGATATATTTTTATTACCCTTGAAATCATGAACATAGTGTAATTTGTTTCCACATTTATGAAAAACTAACATTCCCTTCAATCATTTGCCAAGGGGATTCTTTCCATGGTTATCATATGTGGGATAATCATTCTTTCCCGTCTTCCCTTTATCAATATTTTCCCAGAAATCCTCTTCTTCAATTTCTTCAATTGAAATCCATAGGACTCATATAATTCTCTAATTATCTTATTAACACATGATAGTATTTCTTTATATGATGAGAATGTGTGAGAGACTATTTCTTTTTGAAATGTTGGATTAAGACTATGAAAGATATGATCCCTCTTACTCTTTGGATCACATGTATTGTTGGAGTTATCAATCCTCCTACTGGGTTCCATTTTTAAATGACGACATATACGAGGTTAGAACACATCATAATATTTGATCCATAAAATAGAAAAATTCTGATCATTAATTGAATGTTTACACTTATCTAGTCTCATAATAATAAAAATGGTATCCTTGGGGACATATTTACTCATAAATCTTTCATAGAGGTTTGTAATGAGAATATGAATTATCCTAAGCATATCCCCTAGGTGTGTCAAACTAGGTGTTCAGTAAGGCCCGTTGTTGTGTACCGGGTTTCCCCGAGTCAAGACCGGAACACCTTGTCATAGTTATTTATCCTAAGTACATCTATTCCAAGACGTTGTCTACTTTTAGTATCTAGAAATGGATATAAATTGTTTGAATACCCAAATAATCTCAACATTTCCAAAATTTTTACAAATACCAATATAATTACCTGAAAAACTTTCTTATGGTTATGATCCATAATCTATGTTTTCTAATTCTATTTCAATGGTAGTTTCTAAACATATTTTCATACCAAATGTAATGCTTAGACCACATAGTTCAAAAGTCGGTTCATTACTTTAATACATTGAATGATTATAAGGAATCAAATCTAAAAGGACCAATCATTTTATTGGTATTGTAAAATTGATTACAAACATGAGCATTAAATTAAAATTCAATACCTAAAATGAAATATAGATAATTCTTTGAGAACTCCATTATTATCCTAGATTAACCCTACAAATAAATCATAATACACTTATTGGAATCATGTAAAAATAAAACATAAGAAAGGGGTGAGATCACATGCTCAGTAAGTATAAACAATATAGTGGAAGCTATCATAAATGTGTATAAACTCTTTAGGAAAGGTATAAAACTAAAAAACAGGCCTTTTATAACACTATCATTAGCATAATATGGAAATAATAAATAAAATAATTACATTTAAACATTCACATATTTATTATAATAGTCAAATAATCCAATGTAATATCAATAAATAATCTCATAATGTGGAAATAAATAATACCGGACATCATAACCAACCCATCAATGCATCATTCCAAGACCATTACCATATTTTCCAAGCCTTGTTCCAAGACAGTAGTTTGTCTCATGAGACCTCATGCATCGAGGGGATATAGAAGGACGTCCAGTTACATAATAATTCCAATGCATTCCTCTTATGAAAAGATAGAAACATAACATAATCATTCATTTTAAAACTAGAATATGAAATTTTAATACTTTATCCATATAACAAAATGTTATAAACATTGATAATCCATAGTCAAATATATCAAAAACCCTTTAATATAATATAAAATATTGTGTCATAATAAGTGAATCTCAATTAACCATAAAATCCAAAAAAGGTAGTTGAAATAAAAGAAAATAATCTAATAAAATCAAAAAAACGTTTTGAGAGAAATATCCATTTTTTACTTTCAAAACATTAAATGTCACAAAATTTATAAAAGAATACATTTAAAAGAGATTTTTGAATCATAGTGAATCATACCAATTTGAAACATTTGAAAAGAATTAACATTTTAAAACATTCTTGTACATATAAATAAATCCTAAAAACATTTTTAAAACATGGACATTAATGAGAATGGTTTAGAAGAATAAATCATTACAAAATTTAAATTGATGTTTTAGTAATGGAGCCCCATACGTAAAACATTAAAGGTATTCATTTAATTTTTTTATGAAACTTGGATGTGAAATATAGATATTTCACAGTAAATACTTATGCATAAACAATCTCAAATAATAATGATATTTTAAAATTAACCCTTACCTTGTACTTTTAGTTAGTCAAGGGTGTGTTAACTAATTCATTTTCCCATTCCCATTTTGTCATGTGAGTCAAGATTTTTATGAATATGATATGTTTTATTCATATAATGAATTAAATTGAGTTAATAATTATTATTTTAACTCAATAGATCATTTTTATAATCGTTTTTGAATGGTTAACATAGAGAATGAATCTCACCGCGTTGTGGAGATGGTTTGATGTACTTATGCATGAGTGGCGGTATCATTACCTTGATGATTAAATGGTATGGAATTGGATCATATATTTATAACACATAATAATAATCATATTATATTCATTATTTACATCCATTATAATCATCATTATACCAATCCAAATAATTTATTGTTTAATAACAAATTACATCACGACGTGGAAATAGCAAGACGTAAGTAAGCAGACATAGTGATATTGTTATTCGTATGATAGATAAATTGAGGATTATGGTTTTCATGTTAATATAATAACTTCTCAGTATATATTTTATACTCTTTTTGTTACTTTGATATCGAAAAATTATATAAAGGGGAATTAGAATAAGAATATATTTTTTAATGTGGTGATAAAATAATTACCTCTTTCTCGACTATCACCTCTTGATTTGCACAAAAGGCCACCTTAGAAAGGATTCATGTTCAATATGTGGACTCTATTATAATTCAGGGATATTGGGAGATGAAATGGTTAGGGTTTTTTCATGAAAAAGGCTTTAATAGTGTGGTTAAAAGAGAATGATAGGTTCCCTTTTCTAAGATGGGGGAGCACAATTGGAATTGCCAAAACTATTAAATTTGTATAAATTAATTTTTAATTTAAAATGGATCAAAAGTATATTATTGTTAATATAATATGAGTATGGGTCAAAATCCTCTCATCCAATAAAATTTATATATGCTTTGATTTTATTCTAAACCTTATAATTTTGATTTATCCATATTTAATCTATTTAATTTTAATCATTGTAATTTTATTATAAATATTAAATGGTTATAAATATTTACTTATGGTGTGTCTATTTTCAATAATTGGAAAATTTATGAATTATTTGAACTAATAAAATTCAATTTTCTATTATTCAATATTCTTATTTTTTTAATAATTTAATAATATTTTTTTTATAAAATATCAACAGTGTAAATTTTGACACTTTTAATTTATATTTCATTAAATGAAATCCTCAGAGAATATAAATTAAAAAAAATTGAATATACCCCTAACATGTCATATTAACCATTGAATTTTTTAGATCACCTTAATTGACTCATTTTATCTTTCTTTTAATATTTTTAGAATCATTTATTTGATATTTATTTTAATAAAATAATTTTTTGTGTACTTATTGTGTCATCCTAAATGGTAACTATTTTATCTCTGAAATTTATAAATAAATTTCTATGACATAGGTAATTATTTTTGATTTCTAGATACAACATAGTATCTATGTTATCTTCTGCGTATCCTTATATTAAAATTCATATAATTATAGAAAATGAGAGTGTGACATTTTTTCACATTCATGGGAAAGGGTACCTTAAGTGAATACACCTAGAACTCTAGGTGATAAGGGTGTAATTGTGTCATAAAATAGGATTATTACGGGTTTTAATGTATTTTATAATATTACCTTTACCATTAATTACCCGATTAACCCTTAACCGTGGGAATAAAAAAATTAATAAATTTTCAATTAATAATACCGAAAAAAGTATCCTATTCATATTGTGATAATTTATAAAAAATGATAAATTTTTATTGAAAACAAATTTTTTAACATTATAAATTATTTAAATTAAAAAATTTGTTTTCAATTAAAATTTATCATTTTTTATAAATCATCACAATATGAATGTTATCATAAAAAAATGTATCCCAAGTAAATTTTGATGTCTCAATTCCAAAGAAGAAATTTATTTGGTCAAATTTAATCTATAAAAGTGAAAAATATTGGATTTAAAATGGGTGTGCCGTCAAAAGAAAGAAAAAATTCATTTTTTTAAAAAAATATACATCTTTTACCAAAAAATGAAATTGATCCTATATTATGTATAAGAAACAAATAAGTTGAATGTTAAAATTATATGGAAAATATAAAATTCAAAATGTTGTTAATACTATTCATAACCACTAATTTAAATTCTAGGTTCTATATTATAATAATATTTTATTAATATATCATTGTTCATTAGAATTTATCCTTCTGTGTAATGCGAGCCAACTCGTTATTGTGTATAGAGTAAGCTTGACATGATGTTGCATAAAAAGGAATAACTAAAAAAATTAATTTTTTTAGAAATGAAAATATTTTAAAGTCTTTGAGTGTTACAATGAAGAAACATATTATAAAATTGAACCATAAGAGAAGCCACATCCCATTCTATTATCTCCACCAGTGGTATAAAAAATTCCTCTAGATGAAGAAAATAGGGAGCACCCCTATATTTTGTTTCCTCCCCGACTACACCTCAAAATGGTTCATTCATATCATCTAGTGTTTGGGGATAATTATATTTTTTGTGGGTTCTCACTCCTCTTATATGATGATGGATGATAAGAGAAATAAAATATGGTGGTTTTTATGAAAGAAAACCCATACACATTTTCATTAGGGTTAAACAATAGAAATTTATTGAATAGGGGTTTCAAAAACTTATCACCCACATGGGGTCTAAACCATGTTCTATATTCATTTCCCTTCATCATTCTTTTTCATTATTTTTCTTATGATTTTATTTATTTCATGATTTCTGGGTTTAGTTCCATTATCTAAGATAATAACTAAATAATACCAAATAAAAAATGTACCTTTGAATCATTCCACCATTTTGTTTTTCTGCCCTTATATTTTTTGTTGAGATGAAATGAGGGGTAGTGAATCTAAATATTAGGGAATATTCGACCTGGATTGTTTTTCTTCTGTAAATTTTCTTTTTTTCTTCTAGTTCTTTAGAAAAAATGATCTTTTTTTAATATTATTATCATTTTTCACACATAAATTGATTTTGAGAAAATTTAAATTATTTTTGAAGAAATAGATTTTATATTATTATTAATGTGAAAACTTTTTCCTTGAATTGTATTTTCAATCATTTTTATGAGTTTGACCGATTTTTAAATCCATCCCATGAATCAATGACAAAAAATATTTTTCATGTTATTTGATTTATAGTTAACCAATTTGAAATATTATTTATAATACCCACACTTTCTTGAGGGAAACTTTTATTTTATGTGAGAACCAAAATTTGTGACTTTTCACTTTTGATGCTTTAGATTGAATGTGATGATTTTCATATGATTCAGGTATCTCTTTGTCTTGAATCATTTTATCTTGAGACCCACCATTAAATATATACTTCTTTATAACTTAGTTTCCATGAATTTTTAAATTTTTTTTAAGACACATTACAATCCAATTTTCCCTTACATGCCCACACTCTTAGTATTTTTCATTGATATTTCAAGTTTGAGTTTTGGAAAAGGACCATTTATGCACATTTTTTGGGATTCAATTCATTTTTTGGTTATGTGAGGTGTGTTTCAACATTTTAGGAGGTGTATAATAAAAATTTTGGATTCATTCATCATCTCATTATGGTTTAATTGTTTCATCTAGTTCTCCTTAAAAAACTAATTGATTTTTTTTTAAAAAAATGGGTTTGATATTTAATTTGTCAATATACTTACATTTATGACTCATGTCCACATATAAAATAATAGGTATTATTTTCATTCATTCACTATATTCAATGGTTATCTCATCCTCTATGAAAAAAAAATATAAAGTATATTTTTTTCTGGATCTTTACAGAAAAATGAAAAAAGGGGAGAACTTGGAAGATATTATTCATTATAATAATTTCATGTCTCATTTCTCATGTCATAAAATGGGTTTTGTGTTGAGTTTCACATTTTCAAGGTGTATTGAGGGAGTAATTTCTTATGTTTTCACATTATTATTCAAGCATTATACTTAAGAGGAAAACCTCCCCTTTTCCGCTTTAATGTTTTTCACTCATTTTCTAACCCTCCCTAGGCCATAAAATATTCTTGGAAAAGACCTCATGATTGAATTCATTTTCATTTTTAATTCCTTGGAGAACTAATAATTTTCACCTACCTATGCTGATAAATTTAATTTCCATGTATAGGAATAACTACATATTTAAATTTTCTTGTGTGATGAGCGACATAAAATTCAATGTGAGCTAGGTTGTGATTAGGTCATGGATGGATTCATGAGGTTGAAAAAAAATAAATTTTAGGAATTAAAATTAAATCAAGTTTTTGTATATAATTTATATGATATAATTATTTTTGTGATAAGATAATGGATGTTTCCCATTTTTTACTGTTTTGTAGATTTTGATTTGATTGTATGATGATTTCTCCAGAGTGTAATGGTTAACTATAGTAGAGTGATGAATCTAACATCTTAAAATGTTTTATTCTCTAATTAAATGTTTTTAAACCCATCATAAAATAATTTTATATTTAATTTTCACATTTTTAGGTTATTATGGTATTTAGAGCATTAATGCAAAAATGGCCTGATTTTGGGATTTAAATATTTTTTTTTTATTATTTAATTTATCCATAATAATTTTTAAACTGAATAAAATTGTTAAATTTATTTCTTATAATATTCATTACATATTGGGATACATTTCATTTTTTTTATACTAGAAGCTCAATCTATCAATTGGATGCCCAAAATCAGATCACCACCCATGCCTCTAAAACAATGTACAAATCTGGACACCTTTACTATTGATATTATAACTTGAAGTGGAACTATCAAAAATATCTGAAATTATTCGGTCATCTTGATAGGAAATAAATTAACATCATTCATGATGTTTTACATGCATAATCTTCTAGTTTAAAGGTAATGGTGGTAAGGAAATTTTTTGTTTTGGAATAGTAAGAGTCTCTTAGAAAGATTAAATATTGTATTCTAAATCATCCATAACTACTACATAATTGGTCTAATAAATCTAAAATTTATAGGGTGGACATGGGTGATAAAATCGAAACAATTTGATGATGGAATAATTGCATGATTATTCTGTTAATTGGTCCATCCACGTGCATACTTTATGAGGTTCAATTATGATGAGAAAATGCCTCACTTTATTTCCTATAAACTGTTATCTCTACTTTTTACAAGGATATACATTTCAAGGGGTCAAGTGGAGTTCCATTTTGGTAATAGTTATTTATATTAACAATTTATAATAGTTTATTTCTTCTTCTTCTTTTCATTTATCATATTTTTCTATTTCTTTTATTTTATGTGTTTATCCCTTCATTCTTCTTTTATCTACATAATTGTGGAGAGATAACCCTCACTCTTATTTGAGAGGGTAAGTGATGGTTTTTTATTTTATTGTGTTTTTTTCTCATGTTTTATTCAAATAATTAATTAGTGGTTTAAGTGATTATATTGATCGGTCATCTCACTTTATATACAATTGTTTTCTTCCTCCTTGTTCATTCATTTTTCTTCTCGTTCATATCTAATTCATTCTAACAGTCGGGTTTTTAATAGTCATTGATGTGGAAGATATTAATCCTACCTATAGAGGTCAAATTTGATGTTAATACCATTCTAACTAGAGGGTTTGGAGTGACAGGTTTTGGTTTCCACATTGAAAAAAATGTTGATAGATATTTAGAATAATAATGATAACACCACTACAAACCCCTGAGAGAAGTGGTATTTTTATACTTACTTCTTTGTTTATTTCCTTCCTTTTCATTTTTTTATAATATCATATATATATTATTTATATTTCATGTATATTCATAATCAAATCCGCCCATTTCTATTAGTTAAGTGAGGTTTATATTAGTTTGTTTACAATAGTGACAATTGAAAAATATTTGTGTGGAAGTGACCACCTTAAAATTGACACTAGGGTGTCCCACAATGCTACATTTTTAGGTTAATAATAAATTATTTAAATTGTGGTTTATGAAAAAAACTGATACTATCAGATTCCAAGGGGAAACCTATGAGGTGAACATTGAGTTCTTTAGAGAAGGAAGAGTGGGCCTTGGATTTGGTGGTTGAACAATCCATGTGTTGGAATAAAATTATGGTTGTCCCAATAGAAATTTGAGATGCATGTGTTAATGTTTTTAATTGGCCTTTTAATACATGAAAATGGTTCATGGAAGGGAGTTTGGGTTCTGGAACCTCATTGGAGATCAGTCATAGACTCTGGTAGGTGTGGTTGTTTGAAAATATTATCTCATTAGGTGAGAAATATTTCTGGTCAAGTAAGGTAATAGAATGCCAATGCTGATTTTGATCATTGCTAGAATAACCCAGCCAGGTGACATCTCGACCTGGCTAGAAAAAAGGGATGAAAGTGGTGAGTTGAAAACTATCTTTGGTGAGTGTTTTGGGAGTTAAAATAGTATGTTTTGAAGTTGTAAATGGGTTTTGAGTAGGAAAATAGTTATCTATATTCAATGTATGGATGATTTAATTTATTTTATTAGGAATTTGAATGGGTGCGGTGAAGCATGAGGATATTTTGGATGGTAGTTCCTTGAAGGTAGGATTTACTGAATGTTAAGGAATGACCCTGGTAGTTGTTTTTGATGATAGTGATATGTATTAAGTAAGAAGGAGTTATGGGAAGGTGAACGGGTAGCGTGTCAATAGTGGAAGATGGTGTTTGATATAAGCCAGTTGGGGGTGGTCTGACACAAATAAGAAAAAGGAACATATGAGATATGTTAGTACCCACCTTCGATTTTATGTTCTTAGTGGCATGTATACTTCATAGATGAAGGTCATCTTGATGGAGATCAAGTTGTTCTTAGTTAGAAAATGGGTGCTGGTTGTAAGTCCAACATGGGTGGTTTCGATAACAAGGATATATTTCCATATGGGGCAGTTTTCTTTTGTAATATTGGCTAACATATGTATGGAAACATGTTAGGTATGTTGTGAAATTTGAGATGAGGTTCTGGTGTTTTCCCCTACTGGATGTGCTAACCACTATAATATTGTTGGGGTAAGATAAATAATAGTTGGGTAGAACACTAGAGGAAGTGGTAGGTTGATGGCGTTATTGGTGATTTGGGTAGATAGACTCGGGTAATAACCATCTTGTTGTTTTGTTTTTGGGGATAGGCGTTGGCTCGAGTTTTGGCTGGATGAGAACCATATGATGAAGGTTATACTAAGATTGTGCTTCATATATTTCAGTATGGAGTGAGGCCATTGGTACCCAAGTTTTGGACTGATGTAAGATTGAAAATGTGGAAGGAAAACCATGTAATCCTTGGTAAAGGCTAATCATGGGTCATGTTGGAATTTTGAACATGGGGTAAGATGGAACCAAGTGAATTGGGCCAAGAGTTTTCAAGAGGGTTGGGCTGGTAGAGTTCTCATTGGATCTTCCTTAGCGGTATGATGATATATACAATGATTACTTGTCCTACAATTTAGGCAGTATTCCTAGGCCTCCCAATGGAGTCATTATGGTTTTAGTTTGGTTTATGATTGATGTGTCTTCTGAAGAGCATATGGTCCATATTGTGGATTGTAGTGAGAATGATTTTTTGGAAGACTGTTCCTTTGGTCTATGTTTTATGGAAACATTATACTTTTTAGTAAGAAACATTGGAATGGAGATGGATATATGATCCCAATGGCCAATCTTTATACCTTAGGAGCTCAATTATTCTTGGGAAGAGGAGTCTGAGGAATATCCATAATAATGTGGGGAGGTTGTAAGATCTCGAACATCGTGGAGGCATGTTATTTTTAAAAAATTGGGTTTTAATCCCTTAAATTTGGATAATTAGTTGTTTATCAGTAATATAAGGAAGCTCATAGCTGTTCCAGGGGTTCAGGGAATTAATATATAGGGAAATAGGGTCATCTTGTGAAGGCCTCATGGTTGGCGCACTATTATTGCAAACCGTACAAAGGGAGAAGTAAAAATGTGAAACCATATATAGTGGAACTCCACATGGTTGGCATATTGTTTTTCAATCCATGTAGAATTCCTAGGTAATTGTGTGACTTAGACACCTCTTGGGTAGAGTCTAGTCCATGGTTGGCGTGTGGTTTTCAAACCGTACGACCAAACTATGCTCCCCATTTCAATGTGAAAATTTATCAAATTTACCCCTCAAGATTTTAATTTTCTCACATGATATTCTCCCCATTTTTTCTCCCTCCATCACAAGTAATGATCCAAGATGCACAAGATCTCTCAATGATCAATCTCCTTCAATTCTAGGCCATTTAGTGTGTCCTTGGTAGCAGATCGAAGCACTAGATATGTCTAATTATCCTCTTTATTCTCTTTTCTATATTAGGGATTTTGGTTTCATTTTTTCCTCACAATCCCTAAAACCATCTTTTTAGGTGTATATGAGGTTAGGTCTTTAAAGGGTGCTTGAATCCAGATTTAATTCTATGGTTAAGGGTTCATTCATCTTCGTATTCAAGGTAAGTGGCCTACAAGTTATATCCCAATGTTTTGATGTTCATTTGTGCATGTATGGTTTGTTAATGATTATCTCATATTTTTCATTTTATTACTTTAGTAATATTTGGTAAAATAGATGGATAAATGGTTAATTTAACCCTTCATAGTCCTCGTGGGATGCATTGAGAATTATTAGACCTGTTTAGGTCCACCTATGGGTTATGAAAAAATAAATGAACATGGAAATCGTTAATGTTATGTATGGAGGGATTTTGAATCTAGAAAGAACACATCATACACACCACCATCTGTTTTGGAGAATATCCTGATCATTTATCCAGCTTTGGATTCTACTTCATTCCCTTCCGATTCTCCATCGACCTATGTTCCTTCCAAAAGCACACATCCTCCTTCCTCGTCGTTCAAGGAAGCCCTTTGTTAGAATCTCTCCAACCCAATTAGTTAAGAAGTTCTCTCAGATGATTATATAGTATCTTATTCTCACTGGGATGATGATATTATAACTCTTGATATCTAAACAACTACTTTCCATGGTGCTTCTTATATACTGGATTAGACTTTCGTTGTGATATTTGGATTGAAACCCCTTAGATTTCTATATTCGATCACTTCATAAACTAGTGGAGGTTCATTTCCTTATCTGGTCTTTTTATGCCTATCCACAAATATTCTTTCATTGGGAAATCTTAATTATAATACTTTGTATCAACTTGGAATAACAACCCCTTCAATGTTGGTTGTTGTTGGTTCTCCCTATTATGATGGTTAATGGATGACCATATGCATATATAATCATCTATTCCAGTGGTGTGGATATCTTTCCTTTGATATTCTCTAAATTTCAAGAATCCTTGGTTCCTTATAGGAATCAATAATATTTTGTGCTCTTACCTTTCTGTCGATAAAAGGTATCTTCATCTAGAAGATGTGACGACAGCTCAGATCTACATAGAGATGGATTTATTGCTACCTCCACCATCCATGACTTTCCTCATATTTTAAGGAACACCTTATTGGTATCACTATTTAGTGTATCATTATCCACCATTCTTGTCCCCAAGTTATCACTTTCAAGGTCATGCTTTCCCTTAATGCCATAAATATCAGAATTTGAAGGTTGACCATGTTTTGGGGAATTCCCCATGTAAACTCAACTCTTCCTCTCATGTTCCAAAGGTATCTTCTTCCAAACTTGAGATGGGGCCTATGGATATAGGAAATGGATTTATTCTCTCTCTTTTATCATCAGAGCTGAAATCTTTTTCCTCCTCTATGAGAATTCTCCCGGTGATGGCATCCCCACCATGATTGGACTTGGTTCCACTCAATTATCAATTTTCATTATTTCACCCTTATGATAGCTTGATTCGAACCTTGCTGTTGTTACTATCTTTAATTAGGGAGCATAGTATGTTATCTTAGGATTCTCTCTCCCCTATATGACTCACTATCAGAGTTCTATCCCTAGGGGAAAGTTCTAATTCACTTTTTTAAGCCTCTTCACTAGGTATTTTCACCCCCTCCTCACAAATGGATGTGTCCATCCCAGCTCTCCCACCAATTTAGAGCCTCCCTTCTACACAGAAGGAGAGGGAATTGAAATTTCACCCTCTTGATTCTCTAGACACATTCCTCCCTATGGAGTTCAAACTAAATCTCTGTTGAGATCAAAATCCAATACCATGTCATTAAAATGATTTAAAGGCAATGAGTATGGGTCCAGTTCCATACATTTCTTCCATGAATTACTAATATCCTCATATGGAATGCCTATGAATTGGGATATCAAGTAAAATCAGATTTCATCTCCAATAAATTTCACAATAACTATATTTCTATGGTTTCAGTTATCAAACCCAAACATGATTATTATAAAGTTAAGGATATTTCTTATCATTTTAGATTTTATGAATTTCTTACTGGTTTCCCCTCTAATTCTCATATCTTCTAATTCTGGAAACATGGACTTTCAATTGACAATATCTCTTTCTCCGATAAATTTATATGTTCCAAATTATTATTGGAATTAAGAGAATTCATTCTATCACTTTATTATGTTAACTATAATGCCCAAACTATATATCCCCTTTGGGATGAATTGAGCTCTTTCAATCTTTGGGATTTTCCATGGATAATTAAAGCAGACTTCATCATCATGGCCAATCTAGAGAAGAAAAAAGGTATTGGTTCATTTCCCAGAAGAGGAAGCCAATACTTTGTGAAGTTCATGGAATAAAATAGGCTAATAGATGTTGTTTTTTTGGTGATCAGTATACTTTCTGTAATAATCAGCATTGGAACTAGCTCTCTTAGAGTCATCGTGACTGGTGTCTTATGAATGGAGCAGATGTTTCTTCCTTTAATGTCCTAAAAGTATCTCTCTAGGTACGTAGTCTCTTGGATCACTTTCCAATTTAAAACATATTGAATGCCAATAATGACAGTTAATATTTATTCCATGTTTCCTCCTTATGGGATGATAAACCAAAATTTATATAAATTGTGAGGAACTCCTATGACAACTCTTTTATAGGTAACGCCTAAATTTTTCTTCAAAATAATCTAAGGCATCTTAATGGTCATCTACACTCTTGGGCCAAGATTCCTCCCTCTGGTGATCAAGAACTAGAGTAAATTAATAGTAACATACAATGGTTTGAGTAGATCTTAGAAAATGTATGGGATGATGATGTTTTTGGTTCTTGGAGATTCAAGAAAGACTCCTAAATAGAGATTTTGTTTAAGTAGGATCACATTACTAATGAAAATTAATGAAATAAATGGTTGTGAAAATGAGATAGAAATATGATATATTTAGATGATTTTTATATATAAAAACATAGACACATTATTGGTAAACTACTTTTGGAGGACAGATCAAACAATAATGATACTGAAGTGGCTGGAAGAATGGTGGATTCCTTCTTCCAAACAGTATTATCTTCCCTTACTATGATCCTAGAGGGGTTTTCTGAGTAGATTTTCTTTACATTATTATTTAATTTCTATTATTTTGACTGATTAAGTGAATGATAGGTTGAAAGTTATACCATATGTTGAATAAATTCATGCGGTTGTTTGGTCCATAAAACCTGACAACATTCCAGGCCGAAATGCTTTCCATGCTTCATTTTAAAGATCTTCGGGGGATATAATGAAGAGGATTATGATCAATGTGGCGAAAGATTTTTTCCAAGGTGTTAATATTCCTTGAGTGGCATGTAGTACTAAAATTTTTATGTTTCCGAAAGTTAATGTTCCTCAATATATGAACATGTACTGACCTATTAGATTATGAAATTTCCCATAAAAAGTCCTAACTGGTGTTCTTAAAAAAATAATTGTTCCCTTCTTTCCAATCTCATTGGTCGAGGAACAACATGGGTTCATGACAGGTAAACCGAACCCAAGGGCCATTTATATGGTCTATGAAGTGATTAATGACATCAAATGAAGAGTTTTTATGGTAATTTATCCATTAAACTTGATATGAGAAAATATTATGATATAGTTGAATGCAGTTTTACCAATAGGGTCCTCAAATGCATGGGGTTTTCTATACGAGTCAATGATTTTCTAATTTTTTTATTTTGGATCTCCTTGGGTGTCTATTTACTTTAGGGGAAAATATTTTGTTGTTTTTAAATCTATTAGAGTATTAAGGTTGGTTGGCCCCTTCTCCCCATCGTGGTTTATCATTTCTCAAGATGTCCTTACCTGCTACTTCAATCATTACATTATTATGGGAAAGGTTATCCCTTATTATAATGAACAATTAGCTTGAGTTACCTACAATATTATGTTCGAGAATGACACCAATATCTTTGATAATAGAATAAAAATGTCAATTTAGGGGTTTAATGGAAGTTTATAGGTTTATTACAATTGGATCATCCAAATTTTAAAATATGAGAAAAGAAACCTCTTTGTTCCAAATAAATACTCTATGAGGATGATATGGGTGTTTAGAATGAGTCCTGGAATGAATTAATTTTATTTCCCTTTAAACATCATGGGATCCCCTATATCCTCTAATACCCTTCTCATAAAACACTTTTACATGATGAGTGATAAAATTGTGGGTCACATTCTCAAATACAAAAAAAAATGTTCTTATATTTTGGAGTGAGAATCACATTCATTAATTCCATTATATCCTCCATTATTATTAATATCATATCCACTCTAGTGGTTCCAATGAATTAAATTTCCCATATAGATAACACTTGGATATCCTTTTTATAAGACATACACTTCTAAGGTAAGTACAAATGTGATTCTTGGAACAAGCTTTCCCAATCTATTAATGAATGGGGTATTAACCTTAAGAGTTTTTCTAGAACCATGAATGGTATTCATTAAAAACCTTATTGGGAGATAATATAGGGGAAAATATTCTTGGTTAAAAAAATGAAATATACTATTTTAAATGATTGGAGTCATTCTAGATTTTAATCCTATAAAATTCAAAGGATTATCAAACATTATATCACTATCCATCAGCATCATTATCGGTGGTTAATTACAAATGATGATATTAGTTACTAGAACTAGAAATAGTTAGGGAATAATCTCATCTCACCACACTACCCCACTCCTAATATTTTTTTAGAGATTCCATTGGACATCCTAACTTCCTCATTTCCACATTTGATGATAATAAGAGGAGCATCTTTGACAGTATTGTGTTGACTAATTATTTGGAACGATGCATTTTCACAGGATCAGCTGCAGGTATTTATTCTATTAAATATTTTCATATCACCCATGTTGTGTATTCTCTTTAGGATCTTTGGGTAGATATTTTATAGTAAAAGGAGAACCCTTTGAAGATATATTTCTTAATGGGGTAGGTCTGGAACAATGATTTTCCAACCGATGAGAGTATCTAGTGGAGAGAGGTCTACCTTTCTTCTAAATTCCTCTATTGTAGGGAGCAGAATTACAAGTCCATGAGTCACCTATTCTTAAATAGTGATTGGGAAAATTAGAATTCAAGATATTGTGTCTAGTTTAATAGTTTCTTTTATTAGTTCATTTCTACAGAGACATTCATTTACTAATGGTTCCAAGGAGAGGACAGGCATGACCATAAGAGGATATCTAGGTCACTAATCTTCACTACAGAGTTTTGGGTTCTCTATTCAATCATAAATTACATGATTTATTATTCCTCACAGGGCACCCTCATGGGACTCCTCTTCAAAATCATAATCATATCTCTAGGAATTTTTAGGTTATTAAAAGGTTCGATGAATGGACCATATCTTCTGGACCTACATCCCTCACATCCCTTATTCAAAAATGGGACAAATTATCAAGGGAAATAGATCAAATGGAAGTATATCCTCTTGGGGAAAAATTTAAACACAAATGGTTCAATATTTATAGGATCTATTCATGGTGGTGGAGTAATCATAGGCCCCAAAGGATCAGTTGTGGCATATTTCTTAGCTTTCTTCAGGAATGGAGACTCTCTTCAAGTGGAATCCCATACTATCCACACAACATTACTTCTATGTAATCAGATGAACATTATTATCGATGATATTGAGACAGATTCATTAACAACTTATAATGTAATGGTGGGAAAAGGACCTATTCCTTGGTCCATTTAATTATCCATCAGAAGGTGCATGCATATAATGAACAACCATGTTTCCATCCCACATATATAGAATTATGGTAATGTTTTGGGTGACTTTCATGCTTTTAGATAATATTAGGGTGATCGAATCCTCCTATTTTCTAGTCTATATTCCTCTCCTCTTGAGGGTACCAACATTTTTCGGGATAATGTTCTTGGTTTCCATTACATCAGAACCCCTTAATTGTTTCATTGAAGGCTCTTCACCCATTTCCAAATATTAAAATAAAAATTATTTTGGTAATGTAGTGTTAAGAATGTAACTGACTAGTGATAAAGAAGATTCCATAATGAACATGTCAATATGTTAGTAGGGTTCAAAAGGGAATAGTGGTAGTTATTTCTAGAATTTCATAATGGCCTAAGGGATTGATTAGCATGGTTTGGAAATGGGTTAATTAAGCTAATGTGAATGTGACCAATGGAATACGAATTGTAATTAAAATACATAAGTGGGTTAATGAAATTGAAATGATCAATTTGTATAAAAGAGTTGAATCATGTGAACTGATGAATATATAAAATGTTATAATGTATTATAATCATTTAATATTACTAGTGGGTTCAAGTCTGTGAAAATTAAATGGGTTAAGTAATGAAAATAATAATGTGATAATGGGTGAAGGCTTTATGTTATTTCACATATTGATTGGTTAGGTAATATTAATGTTTTGTGTGTATATTTTGGTATGGATGTGATATGGTATATGTGGTGAATAGATTAATAAGAATGTGCACATGGATTGGTAGTCGTTGGTTATTGGATGTGGGGATCTATGCCCATGGTTCGAGTAAGACTGAGGCTATAAAACCCATGCCATAATTCATGGTTTAGGTAAAAGGGGCTAAGTATCTATTCCCCTAACAGTTTCATTTTATGAGACCACCTAGATTGAGGCTATGAGGTGAGTGTGTTTTATATTTTTGATATGTTAATTCCACTGAGATGGGAAATTTGAATTATTCCCTTATGATTAGTAATTGATTGCCTTAGGCCGCTGTGTAAATGATATAAACACCTAACCCATGGAACACAAGATGGAAATAAATAGAGTGATTAATACAGATAACTAATGAAGATGAAAATAGTGATAGAAATGGTTAAAGTGAATCTAGATATCAAATGGAACCTGAGATGTCTTTCTCTTATATAGTATTTTTTTAGTTTCTCAAGCACTATCTCTTTAGACTGGATATCTTTTAAAAAACATTGGTGGAGGCGTACTTAGTTATGTTAAAACTAAGCTAGAGCCACCAAAGGGAAACCGATAAGATTTCATTATATCATGCTAGGTAATGGAAATAGGGCCTATTCTTGGCAGTTGAGTTGGGCCTAGGTTGTGCATTGTTGAGGATCCAGAGTTGGATTTAAAATGAGTTTTGGGGTCTTGGTTATTTATCATAATTTTTAGTTTTCCATAATTTTTTCGTTATTAGTATAATATGCAATATTTATCATTTGTTTGTGTTTTATACCATTCTTGGGAAGCGGTTATTAATGAATAATTCTAGTTTATTTTTTAATGTTTCCATTATTTCATATGTTATCTTCTATGTCTTACTAAATTAAAGAGGGTATAGTCTTCCCAAATGATCTATTAGACCTTCAGTACTAGTCAGAAACCTCTAGCATATGTGGAGGCACTCTTGAGATCATGTGTCGACATGGATTGAGGAACCAGATTAGTGGCTTCTAGATCAGAGACATTACATATCGCAAATACCATTGTAATCCATCATATAATCCTAAGTATTATTCTCCAAATTCATAATTTTTTATTCCAACAGTCCATAATTTTTTGGATTTAAAGTTGTACTAGAATATAACTCAACATACTATGAAATCTAAATCCATATAGTCAAAATTGATATAAAACTAGGATATTGAACTTGTACCGTGGGGATATGGTGTCAATAAAACCTACTTATTTCATTAACATAAACTATATCATGATGATATAAAGTCATAGTTTATTTAATCATATAAAATTTCATATATTTAATTAAATAATAAATAATTACAAAATTTTAACAATTACCTTGAGATTTATTTGGTAATCCCACCATGAAATCAATGTATAAACACAATCACTTTAACTCAGAAACTAATATTTTCTGAAGTATCCCATTTAAAAGATTCTATATATCTTTATTTTGATGACTAGTCAAACATATATTCATAATATTATAAATTCATTTTATTTTTTGATTCCTCCAATAATATTCTTCAGGATATCTATAAATTTTGGTACTTAAACGATTAATTAAAAATTAGAGAGATATGAGATTCACTCAAATAATTCCTTTTTAATTGAAAAGGGATTTAAAGGCATAACTTTTTTCTGTTTATAATATTACCTCCACTGTTGAAATTAATTTTAGGCAAGATACGATCCTTGTACAATTCTACCTTTATATTTGAACCACAATATTCATTATAATCCTTTATAATTTTTTTTGAATGTATATTTTATAGATACATTAGTTAAAAGAGAAAGGGTTTCTATATGAATAATTTCAATCCAAAATTTGTTAAATAACTAAAAAAATTATCAAGTCTCAAATATAACATAGCTAATGATGCATTATATTTTCAACTTAAAGCATAATCTACCTTATTTTCCTTTTTCAGATTATAGTGAATTGTGTAATCATAATCCATTATTGGTTACATTCATCTTATTTTTAAAAATCTTCAATATTATTGAGTTAATATATGTTTCAAATTTATTTGGTTATTATATATTCCATTTTTTACCATATAAAATATACCTAGAAATTTTTAATGCAAAAAACACTACTATAAAATCAAAATAATGAATAGGGTAATTATGCCAGTTGAGATTTAATTTTTATGAAGTTTATATAATTACCCAACCATATAGCTTTAAGGAAAAAAATAGGACCATTTACCGAAGAACCATGGTAAATTACAAGATCACTAATTCTAGATGGAAATGTTAACTCTGGGGAATTCAAAATTATTCTTTTCAATTTATAAAAACAATCATCACATTCCTCTATCAATATGAATTTAACTCATTATCCAATTGACTTCGTTAGTGGGATATATAACCAAGAAACTTTTTCATCAAATAATTAGTAGTAATCTTCTAATTTATGAAAACCTCAAATCCATGAGACATTTCTTGTTTGAAAAACGCTTCCCATTTTTTTTAGCAAGATCAAAAGTGATGCTATCTTTTAAAAAATATTCCAACATAATTAAATCTTCTATAAAAAAATTTCAGTTTTTATAAATTTCCCATAAAATTTATACTGTGTTAATAGTTCTTAGAAAACCCTTTGATAATTCTTGTGATAATCATGAAATTTATAATAATCTTGACTTTAATAAACAAACACATCCTAATATTTATTTAATTACTCATGGAAAAATCTATTAATAAAATCAATAAATACAACTTGTGCATTTATCAACCCCAAAATCACAATCAAAAACTTATAATGGCTATACCTAGTATAAAATTTTTCCTATAGAATAACTACTTCCTTCACTATCAGTTGGTGATACACAAATCTGAGGTTATTCTTATAATAATAATGAGAACCAGAGAGCTGATAAAATAAGTCATCGATTTGAGGATTCATATAATTTTATCTTTATTATTGTTATCGAGTTATCTAAAATCAATTAAAATCATCATATAGCAATCTTTATATTTTAGTAAAATAGGAGCACCTCAAGGTGGGGTTCTAGGTTGTATGGAAACCATATAAGGTAATTATTTTAACTTGATAATTTATATCATCTTTATTATATATATTTAATAAGGATGATCATAAATCATCCAAGCATTGGGAAATAGGTCACTGGGTTATTAAAATAGCAGAACATGAATAATAAAATTTAAATCATTAATAAATACATCAAAAATTCATTTAGATCATGAAATTTACTAAGATTAATAATTACTTTCATTTAAATTGTATGTGAAAGAAAACATTCCCCCCTAACATTTTCTAATATATTGGCTTCTTGAAATGTTATCATAGGTATTAAGTCATTATTATATACATATTTAAACTCACCATGAGGATATTATATGACTTCATTTGATATGTAATATATATTAGAATGATGAAATGAAATCTATTCCATAGCTAGAGTAAGATAGAACTACACCTTATGTAACCAAAAAAGAATTATAAGATAAATAATTACACATATGATGATATAAAGGTTCATATAATTCTTTACTATGTTAATACTTCCACCATAAGTTTTCCTCAAAATCCATACCTTTATTTCTTAAGGTGATATTAACATTTCGCAATATAAATTCACTAAAATAAATTATTGCATATATCCTAAATAAAATAGTAAATTGTAATGATTTAAAAAACATGTAATGTGCTTGAAACCACTGCTTTTTATTTTCAATAATTTAATTATATGGATGAAAAAAATATTTCCATGCAATTACATATATGACCTGGATGATCTATGTCCATTATATTTTTTTACAGATACACGCATTCAAAATGAAGCATCGCCTTAAAATTTAAATATCATGCTATGGCCTTTTCATAATTGGTCATACCATTTCCATTAATCTTATCCTTTCGGTCGTTATCCATATATCCTAGATTATAGCAATGTTAACATTTTCTACTCATAATTGGATATTCTTCCAAATGATTTTTACCCCATTTATCATAATAAAAAAACATAATTTACATAACTTTATAGTTCTTCAATAGACTAATTTCCTCTTCCTTCCACCTACTACACTTATTTTTATTATTGGTATAAAAATAATAATATTCTATCTTGAACATCACATTAAATTTCCTAATGTCCTCATATCTTAAACAATCATGATTAAAAAATTTCCTTTGCTAGCATGGATCAATACACCGTAAAATAAATCGATTTTACTATTATCATATAGAATAAATTTTTGTCAATACTAATAAATTCTATTAATATTTTCTCTATAAGGATAAATTGTGTATTCCTCATCCCTATTTAATTCCATTAATTTACTTTACATTAAATATAAATAACTTTAAAGAAATATTTATCAAGCCAGAGATACATAAGTTATTTCCACTCCAAGAAATCAATCTCATCTATATACATAGTATTCTCAACCAGATACCACCACTGATCGAATTATAAATGAAAATGAGATGTAATAAGAGTTACATTTAGATACATTGGTGATCCCAAAATTTCAAATACCTTTTCCAAATAATTTATCCATTTTCCCTACCATTGGGCCTGATGGTCAACCAAAATCAAGAGTAACATATTTCTTTGAATGTTCCATTAAATACATATTCATATACCATTAATTATGTCAAATATTTTCGTTAGATCAACTATTTATAACTTGTATTAGTTGAATTTAGAAAACCATTAAATAATTTGTTCAAAATAAAACAATTATAGGTTTCTAATTCAAAAGGATATCATTCTATTGTTTCGTTCTTACATCATTTTCAATTTTTTCCTCTATTGAAAACCACTAGTAATAGACATGTATTAGGTTACTCTACATGTAAATCATAAAAATCAAACTAATGATGAAAATAATATAAATTAGATTCTTTTAAAGTATTGTTTTAGAAACATCTTAATATCTAATTCTATCTAAACATTTTTTATGATACTCACTATAGCACCATTTTTACTAAACAGCCAATATATACATAATTCTTAACAAGGGTTTCAGATTCTAAAATTTAGTTGATTTTCTTTTTTAATTTTTAAAGCATTTAGGTTATCCATAACATAACAAAAAGGATATTTCAACATTTTATAAATTTTTTCAAAAAAAATAGGATCAAATGTTTGCACTTATGTTTTATTTATGACACATATATTTCATCTAAGATATGTCTCTATTGATATTTCAATAATACACACACATCCTTAAGTCATGTTAAAAATATTTGAAAACATGGGATGATAAAAACCAATCATGGTAAGAGATATAAAATTATTTTAAACCCATTAGATCATTTTAAAAATAATGAAAACACTAATAGATATTTCCTTTTTTAGATAATAAAAATTGAGATAAAAATAATCATTTATATGCTAAATAAATAAACATCATTACACAAATTAATCATGCATTTTCTTAAGAAATAATAATAGGAAAAGTCATAAAAGTTACTTTTAAATACATGAAAAAACATTGAAAAGAATCATTTCACCATGAGAAGATCATAATCATTCCATTAATGATGAATAATTTTTAAATCATTCTGAAATAAAAATACATCCTTTAAAACTCAAAGAAGAAATTGAAAAACACTATGAATCATGGAAACCGTGGTAGTTTCTAGAACACTATGGTATAATTTTATTTTAGGGAAATCACATTTAACATTGAAGAATATGTGTGAAAATATACATATAATCATTGGGAATGGATTATTTTTTCATTTTACTACTTATAATTATAGTATTATTTTAATGAAGATCTTTATTTGAAATTGAACATAATAAAATAGAAGATTATGAAAAAAGAACATATGTGCTAATGTGAGCCTTTTCTTGAAAGTATAGAAGAAGTTGAGGCTTTTTAAATTCTCACAAGCCATGTCAAAAAACATTTTTGAAATCTATGAAGATAACTCAATGATACAAGAAAATAAATTATAGATTAAATATAACATGTAATTGGAGATGACGATACATATAAATAAAACCCCTGATTCATTAATTGATTGAGAGAAGAAATTTGGGACTACAACATCCCTGATATATATTTTCTTATGTATTTTATAGAAAATCTAAAAAGTGATGATTAAAGAGATGGAAGATAAGATGATACTAAGGGAATATTAGACCACAAAGTGGAGTTGTAGTACTTACATAAAAATTTACTTATTTATATTTAATAAAAATAATAAATTGAATGGATGTTTTTTGTGATTCAGATAACATAATAAAAAAATCCGTGATAAATTTTATGTGTAGGATATGATTGAAATTCATAAATATAAAAATTATTAACAATATAAATTGTTTATTGATTAAAAACTCTAAATAGATTATTAATACAATAATATTGATTGTATGAAAAACTCATTGAATGATATACACTAACATATTGATGAGATTAAAGTTTAAATCATTAGTCTATGGTAAATGTTTTTTGTTCAAGACTGACCCATTACAGCTTATATGAAATTAGGAAATTGGATAGGGTAGTCTATAGAGAATGTGATGGAGAATCATACTGATCCAATATTGAATTTATAGGACTAAAATAAATAATAAATTTCTTATAAAATTTTATTATACAGTGTGGAAATTTAATACAAAAAAGGTTCTCATTGTTTGAAATATTGATTTGTGTGACAATAAAAATACCATATGTAATATTATTGCACTGATAGAGACACCCTATAATTCACTATAAATATAGTTTTATTTTTATATAAAAAATGGTAACACATTATTTTTCTTGTCCATAGGTTAGTGGAACTTCATGGAATGAGATCAATAGAAGAATATGAAAAAATATACATATAATGGTTATGTTTTTTATGGATTTAGTTTTTTTTTGTGAAGGATTCAGAAAAAAAAATTCCATGTTATTTTCATCAAGGATACCAGGAATATATCCAAGGGATAATCTTGGAGGAAATTGTAGATAGTTTAAGGCATCATATTGTGTTATGAAACTGAAAAAATAAATTTTCTGATTTGAAACTAATCATGATCCAATGCATCTATAAGAATAATTAGCATACTCTGCCAAAAAGGTGTTGATGGAATGAATATGGATAAAAAACAAATCACTAAGAATTTTAGAGTATCAAGAAATTATTTAATAGAAATACATCTTCCCCATGTGTGGATAGTTGATATAGTTTGGACTTCCCATATGATGGAAAATAAGTACATTGTCATGGGAATCATATAAGACATGTAAAGTCTCATGATATTGGGAAATGATGAAGTCCTAGAGATCATGAACTCTATAAAAGGGAAAATTATAGGCCAATACATGAGGTTTGCAGATGCCTTAAAATAATATGACCTTGTTCTAAACATTATTAAAATAATTAAATTGTGTGGTTCATGTCATTTGAAAAAAAATCAGTAGGAATTATTTTATAATTAAACTAAATGATATATAATCATGATTCAAGGGAATAATACAAAGGGGAATCATGAACACATTAATTGAGAAGTAAAAATAGACTATATACCCATCGAAGACAAGAACAAAGGGGAATCTTGACCACATTATTATAGTCACACGTGTTGCATTTTTTGAAAGTGAAATACATTTCACAATCCTTACAAGTCAAAATCAATGAGTTTGATCTAGTTACACGAATTATTGACTATTAATTTTTGGGTTTTGATATCATAAATAATCATATATATAATTTGGATTTACCTTATATTTATTAATGATTTAAATTTTTTAAAATTTTCAATTTTGATCGCATTCAAGTCCAACTTGTATTTAGATAAACTTATTGGGATGAAAATTGTGAATTTTCGTACTAATAATAGTTTGGAGCTTACTGATACACCTAGGGAGTATTATCTCAAATAATTTGATAAGTAATGAATTAATATATATAAGGACACTAGATCAAAATAGTTTCATTGATAAAATAAATCAAATAATTTTTAATTTTTCTCAAGTAATTTTAATTGAGAATAAATATTCAATGAAGTATTCAAAGGAAGTGTTCATGATGTTTGTATAATTAAAAAATAGCGATTTTATATGTCAAGGTGAATAAAAAAACTATATATGATACATATTATCAAAGGAATAAAATATGGATTTCCTTTTGAATTTTCATATGTATATTCTTTATTCTAAATACTTAGATGAACCACATGAAGTTTGAATCTCCTAAAGGTGAATGAATTTTTCTTCAACACTAAAAAAAGATAAAGGTGTAAAAATTCATTAACATAAAACCTGGTAAAAATATTAAAATCATAATATCACTTTTATATAATAAAAAACTAAATTTTTAATCAAATAATGTGAAAATTATTAAATAGAGTGATGGAGAGTTGACAAGATTAGAAAGGTAATAAGGGGTTAGTGGTTATTATGAAGATTAAATTGACTATTTGTTTGATAAAGAAAGATAATAATCATTATGATGGAATATAATCATAGATAAAATTAATAAGAAGATGTTATTGGGGACTACACAAATACTACATAAACAAGGATAATGAAATCACAATAAAAATATATCCTTTCTCATGTAAATCCATTGTGTTTGAAGAGGATACTATGGATTAAAATTGGATTGAGTCTATGGGTGTATATGTTGAAAGAATAAAAAAATAAAAAATGGGAAATGATATTATTGTTAAGAAGTAAGAGTGTTACCAAAACAAAAAATTGTTTTTTATCAAAAAAACTCAATGAATGGTGCTAGGTGATTATTAATGACACATAAATTTTACAAAAATGAAACTTTACAGGTGAATTAATCAATGTGTATTAGAGAGTTTTTTTCATAAATGGGTTATAAATGATTCTTTTATTCTTATCCACAATTATGTAATTGGGGTTATAGTTATTCTAAATTTATTTCAAATTAGTATTCTTAAAATTATTTCTTTGGGAGAATGTTTACATTGATTATCCAGATTATTTTTTGATTCGTAGAGGGATTTTTCATTCAATAAAGTTATTTAATAGAATAATAAGTAACTAAGAATATTGAATTATTATCTATATTAATACCTCATAATTATGGTATTCTAATAATGACAAGTTTATTACAACTACATTGTTGAAATATAGAACGACCAAAGGATAATGGTGATTATTACTTTTTTACTTAATATTTAGAGGATAAAGAATAATGTAAGTAGTTTATATAATTAATGTGGTTTTAAATTGAAATTATAATGATGGGGGACTATATGTTTTTTATTTTATTATATGTGTTGTAAGGATTACTTGATATTTTTTATTCTCAATCTGAATGTTATATGTAAGTTCTAAAAACATTAATAATAACGGATTACAAGGCTATGAATACACGAATTTCAACTAATAATAACTAAAAATGGAATGTAAATTGAAAATAAGTAAGGATAATATAGTATATAAACTAACTGGAAACATATTTTTTAACATCATTAAGACCCAACATTATATTTACTATAGTTCGTGTTTTATAGTACCATAGTTTTTCTAAAGAAATCCACATGTATGAAGAGAAATGAATACTAAAGTAATTCAATTTAATGATGTATTTTAAATTGAATAATAAAGAAACCCCATTGAATTTGTTGTAGGAATATATTCACAATAATTGGGAAGGTTCAGTGGATAATGGGAATTTAACATTGGGGTTTTTTTTGTGTTTCATATTTATTAGACAAATAAGAAGGAAGATTGTATCTCATTAAGAACCAAATAAGATAAATATATAAAAAAAGACAAAATTACACTCAATATTTTTCTATGTAGAAATAAAATGAAGATGTCATAGTTCATGTGAATGATATTCTTTAATTAAAGTGTTATTCATTGAATAATATTAATTTTTTAAAAAATATTTTTCATTACTCATAGATTGATAACACAATTATTAAATATAACGTTATTAAAGATATATTTTAGAAATATTTAGTTATGATTTATTATGTTTCTACAAAATATCATGTTGTGGATTTAATTATGAAGTCACAGCCTTGGGAGGTTTCTGAAAGGCACTAGTTAGATCATGGAGTCAAACTCTCTCCACACACTAGAACTATTCTAAGAAATAAACTGTCACGGCCCTAATGTGTTTTTCAACCAATAATGTTTTTCAAAAATTAGTATCAATAATATTAGTTTCATGGAAAAATATTTTATATCCCCTGTATTCACTATTTATGTGTCTGTTTCATTCTAGTGAGCTTTCAAAGAATATAATTTTTTTGTTGATAATGGAGGATATACATGATGGGTATTTCATAAAGTTAGATATATGACCCAATTAGAGAGATGATATTACTCAATTAAATTTTATTTTTAATTTTTCAAAAAGAAGGAGTTACTCAATGCTGATAAAATGGGAGAAGGTATATCATTGAGTATTTTTTAGGAGAAAGTTAATGAATTTTTTCTTTTGGGGAGTACACCAGTGAAGGTTTTGAATCCATATTTTTTTAATAACAAGTAGTTTTATAGTGGTTTCTAGCTAATGTTATGAAAAATGTGTCAATAACATATGGTGTTGAAGATATTTTCAAATTATTAGGTGGTTCTTACCATGTAATTTCTAGAGAAGTTATTTTGTGTTAATTATCATGATTCTTTAAAGATCATAATGACTAATAATGTTTTTTTAAGATATTTTCACTGAACATTTTTTTTCTCTGATCATGACACGTATGAACAAAGGGTAAGTGATTGGTGAATAAATGATTATTTTATCTAAAAATATTGGTTGTAGCATATAAATATTTTTTCAGAGAAAAAAATAAGTTGACGTTTGTTTTCAACAAACCTAATGGTATTTATTATTATAAGAAATAAATAGATTTATTTTTTGGTGGATTTTTCTAATGAAACGGATGGAATTCATCGATATAACTAATCTGGTATTTTTTGGTTTGTGACATGTGATTTTATAAGTTCATGGGAAATTTATAGATGTTATGGATAGGATGAAATTAACCACATCTCAATGGTGATTATTTCACCATGAGGCATGCTTTTACTCCATACGGAAGACCATATTTTTTTTTCAATGCATCCTTATATCTGACAAAATGGATGTGTGAGAAGTAAAATATTGATTTCACACTATAAATTTCATTCCTAGAAGTAACTTTTTTGAATATAGAAAGAGTTTTAGAATTATCACACAATAGTGTGTTAGGTTGTTCCACAATGGATGTAATATATGAATAAATGGTTCTAATGATGTATGATATAAATCAAGAATGACACATCCCAACAGATTACTATAAAATTAAAAAAATTATAAATAGTGGATCTTATGCCGATATTTCTTCATCACTCTATTGGACGCCATATGAGGAAGGTACCAGTTTCATGGAGTAGAGACTATAAAATAACATTGTTCTAATTAGTATTGGATGTTACAATAAGGAGTGTGAATATTTCCATTCCATACTAAATAATTATATCTTCAATAATTTTTAAAATTCATAGTTCATGTCATCAATCTCAAATTAAGGAGTTATTTTTCTGAAATAATGGTTGATACACATAGATGGAGTCGTTTGTCATGACCCGTCCTCGGGGCCCATGCCGTGACTACCCCATGCCCTCCTTCCATAGGTCTGGGGCTGGCGACTAGAACCAAAGGCGTAAATCTTGATAAAAAGGGAAGGCATTTCCTTTATAAAAGTAATTTAACACAACAGAGTACGCAACATAAGTAAGCACTAAGTAATACTGAATCCAAAAGTAAGTGTTGAAAGAAAAGGGCCCGGAAATACAAGCCCAACTGTAAGTACAGTACAACTGAATAGCTAGTACAACTGCAGTAATGTAAAACAAAAACCACTGAGTCTTCCTCCGGGAATCCCACCTGAAGGGTGGGTACAGATGGCCTCCTCAGTGCCTTGGTTCCGTTCATCCACTCAGTGTACATCTCTCTAAGTCGTCCACCTCCGGGTACCGTCAAGCTCCACAAGCCCCCACCTCGATCAGTGTTGTCCATCGTCTGCATCCAACACAATGTAGTGAGGGCATATCCCATGTAGGGGTGAGTATATGATACTCAGTAGGGATCCTGAGACTCCCGACGGTCTCCCAGAATCCACGAAGGATAAACCACATAAGAAATATACAATCAAAAAGTATCAACCAACCTACTTAGGTATATTCCCATACATATACCTAAGTTATCAATCACAGTTCGGCTCCAACTCTCGAGCCCAAGCACAACTCAGTCCACACAGGAAAGAAGTCAATCATATCGATGATAATGATTGAAAGTCAAGACTCAGCTCACACAGGTATACATCTTTCGTATTGCGATAGAGATGATCAGATGTAGTCATTGATTCATCTAAGCTGGCAGACCCACGTAGGATACTAGAGTAGCTAAGCTATCGGACCCACGTAAGATACTAGACAAGCTACTCTGTCGGACCCACTCAGGATACAAGTATAGAGGTCAAAATGTTGGACCCACTTAGCATACAAGTACAGTTGTGGTCTTCGTAAAACCCATGGAGTATTCCAGTACAGTAGTCGTCACTATTGAACCCACAGAGGATTCCAGTACATTAGTCATCATTGTCGAACCCATTGAGGATTTTGGTACAGTAGTTGAAGTAGTCGCAGCCAGATCTAGGGTTCCCGCACACAACACACTCAATTCCTAGAGGGTCAGCTCCTCAAGAAAAGGTGTAGATACATCAATTATCCCAAAGTATAAAGTTTATGTATCCCGATGTTCTGTCTCATCAAAAGAAACCCAATGCGAAAGACATCACGTCAATCTGACGCCTGGCCTGAGAGTTATTGGTTTTTCCATTCCAGGGGCCCGGTTGGCAATACGCTCATTCCAAACCCGTACATTTTCCAAAGTTGTCCAAAACTCACTTAGATTATTGCAAAAGGACCGCCTCACCGTAAGGGTCCCAATGCTGCATATGGGGCATCGATCAGATGTACGGTCATGAAGTTATTCACATTTAAGTGAAATGGGTCCGGCCTGTCAAGCCTGCTGGGTTTCTGGGTCGGCCCATCCTAGCTCGGTAGGTCCGACCTGACTAAGGGGTCAGCCCTGCCTGATAATGCGTGGGCCAGCCTGATGGGGCACGGTTCAGCATGTGATAGGTGGCCCGGCCCACGCAAGGGCGCGGCCCAGCCAGCTATTGGTCGCGGCTCGACCATCTGGCCGAGCGACGCGGAGTGGTAGGGGGCAGTGGCACCCTGAATTCCCGAACCGGTGATATTGAGTGGCGCTGTCCTTTTATCTGGTCTGCCGAAGCCGGTCGGTCCTCTGGGAACGAGCTTCCTGCATGGGTGGGCTGTTTTCCTCCCGCGAGGCACCTGCCGGTGTCGCAGCCTCCTCCAAACTGGTCGGCCGACTAGCCGGCCGGTTCGCCCGCCGAAGGGGCCTATGGAGCATGGGCCACGGTCCTCCGCAGTGAGGCGCCATGGGGCGCCGCAGTTCCACAAGCCCGGACGGCTATGGCCGGTCGGTTCTTCTTTGGCCGAGCGGCCTACGGTTGCGGGCCGCGGTTCTTCCGCACACAGCCGGCACGCGGCCACCTACCTCGCTCGTCACCGCCTCTTCCAACATGTCTCCATCGTGAATAAAAATCAGGAAACATCAGAGGGTCTTCGGGCCATGTTTGTTCGGATCACACCCTTCACGTTAGGCGGTAGCATTTGGCCAAAGACATTCCAATGGATTCAACATGATTGAGATAATTTATTCACGTAGAATTATACAAAACCCCTACCTCAAAAATGACATTGCACGTTGTCGGCCCGTAGAAAGAGGATTCGAAGACAACGCTGGGGTGCGTCCGAGGAGGTAGCATAGTCAATGTTCCTCGCGGCGATGTCTACACCCTTGACGTGGAGGAAGAAGAAAGGATGATGTTCTTCATGGAGATGACATCATTATTAGTCTTCTTCATGTTCCTCGCTGGATGAACAAACCTCCTCCTCTCCTTAGTTCTCCCAAAATTCACCAACAAATATTTTCCAAGAAAATATAATAATAAGGCCCTCTCATAATATAACATTGCCAGGTATTTCAAATTAATTAAAAATGAAAATTGAATTAATTAACATATTTGAGTTGGCATCATTAATGGGAGGGAGATGTAGAGGCTCCACATTTAAGTGGAAGTCCATAGGTTTAAAGAGGGTTTAAGGGAGTTAATAAAGGAGTTGAAAGGTTAGGGGCTCTTGTGGGCCCCACCCTTAGTTAGATCCTCCCAAGGGAAGTTATGTGGGGTGTGGGCCCCACATCCAACTTCCCTTTGGAGGAAATAACTACCACATAAAATAATTTGTGTAACACAACAAATTATTTAAATTCTTAAAAAACACCAAAATAAAACATCTCCTCCCGTCCAAACGCAATTGTGGTAAAGGTCCCCTTAGACGAATACCGACACTACAAGATCATCGATGTCCTCGGATTTCAATTCCGAGCATCGGCTCAAAAGATAGAAAAACTCGCTCGTACGTTTACTGAACATACCTGAACAAACCTTAAGAAATTGATTCTGGGTACACCGGGCCTCGGAATCAGGCGCTGTCAGAAACTGTGTACTCCTAAAATTCCAAAGAACTTAAGAAAAAAATTACCTTGAAATTTCCAAGTCTTTAAATTACTTCCTCCTCAGGGATTCACATCCCCATAAATCTAAAACACACACTAAGGAAAACAATGGAGGTGCTGTACACGCATCTGAGCCTCCCACTCCCATGTGCTCTCCTGGAGGTTCTTGGGCTGCCATCAAATGTGCACTAGTGAAATTGGTCTTCCATGTAGGACCCCACTTTTGTCGATCCTCGATCTCCACCAGGACCTCCGTGAATGTCGCCCCATCATCGATGTCCATCTCCCCATGATCGATGATGTGGGACGGTTCATGCATGTATCTCCTCAACTAAGATACGTGGAAGACTTCATGCACCTGGTGAAACTGAAGTTGAAGGACTAGGTGGTAAGACACCTCACCTACTATGCTGAGGACCTAGAAAAGCCCAATGAAACATGGAGATAACATTTCACCCCAGTAAAATCTCTGTAGACCTCGTCGAGGTGAGACCCATAGGAAAATGTGACTGCCATCCTCGAACTGGAGTGGTCTCTATCACCTATTTACATAGGACTTCTGACTACTTTGTGCATTCTTCATCCGCTTCTAGATGATCTGCACCTTCTCTGTCATAGCCTGAGCCATATTTGGTCCTACAAGTGCTGACTCGCGGGGGTCAGTCCAGCACAGAGGTGATCTGCAAGGTCGGTCGTCAATCCCTTGTAAGGGTCCATCCCAATGGTGGAGTGGTAGCTGTTGTTGTATGTAAACTCGAACAAGGGTAGGTTATCCTCCCAGCTGCTACCAAAGACAAGGACACATACACAAACAATGTCCTTGAGAGTCTGAATGGTCCTCTTAGTCTGACCGTCTATCTAAGGATGGAAGGCGGTGCTCAAGCGATGTTGCGTCGTAAAAGCCTCTTATAACCCTTTCCAATGTTGGGAAGTGAAACAATAATCTCGATCAGAGATGATAGTAGATGTCACACCATGAAGTCATGTGATCTCCTGAATGTAGAGGTGTCTCAAGCTCTCTACTGAGCCCTGCTCTCTGATCAGTAGGAAGTGGGCCGACTTGGTGATTCAGTCTACGATCACCCAGATAGAGTTGTTCCCTCTTTATGTACGTGGAAGCCCCGTAACAAAATCCATGGATATCCCATCCCAATTACACTATGGGACCACTAAGGGTTGTACCAAGACACCTGGTACCTGGTGCTCCGCCTTCACTTGCTGACAAGTGAGGCATCGTGAAACAAACTCTACTACTTCCTTCTTCATACCTGGCCACCAGTGCTAGCATCTGAGGTCCTGATACATCTTCGGCACTCCTGGATGTACCTCTAGAGGGGAAGTGTGGAAATCTCTCATCACCTCCTCCTGTAGTGAAACTGGTACCATGGTACGTCCCCTAAAGAGGATGATGTGCATGCCTCCTTCAAAAAATCCATCAGGATCCTACCCTATGGATATCTGAGCACGTCACGTCTCACATTTAACAACCCTACGTTGTGCCTCCCTGAATCACTGATGAAGTGGAGGAGTGACTGTAAGAGACTGAAGAAATGATGCTCCATCAATATCCACAAAGTATATCTGCAATGCGGCTAGCTACTCTGTCGCCTCTCCTAGTAGCTGAATGCCTGATCTCTTGCTAAGAGCATCAGGTACATTGTTCCCCTTCCTATGAGTATAAAATATCTCAAAGTCATAGTCCTGGAGGAACTCAAGCCATTTCTTCTATCTCAGGTTCTGTTCCTTCTACCAGAAGACGTACCCGAGACTCTGGTGGTCAGAGTAGACTGTAAAGCGCTCTCCCATCAGATAGTGCCGCCACATCTTCAAGGCAAAGACCATTGCTGCTAACTCCAGGTCATGGGTAGCGCAGTTCTGCTCGTGTTTCCCCATCTTTCGTGAACCATAGGCGATCACTGCTCACTCCTACATCAGGACACACCCGATTCTGGTCCCTGATGTGTCGCAGTAAACTACATACCCAACACCCTCCTCTGGTAACCTCAAGATGGGTGCACTGTTCAACCTATGCCTCAGCTCCTGAAAGCTCTACTGACATATATCTGACCACATGAAGGGTTTATCCTTCTTCGTCAAATCTGATAGCGGTGCTGAAACTCTAGAAAAGTCTAGCACAAATCTCTGATAGTACCCAGCTAGACCCAAAAAACTCCGCACCTCCATCACACTCTTGGGAGGCTCCCAAGAAAGTACCGCCTCAGTCTTCACTTGATCCACTGCAACTCCAGCCTAGGAGATAACGTGTCCCAAGAAGTGAACCTCTCGAATCCAGATCTGAAACCTCAAGAGCTTACCATAAAGTTGTTGCTCTCGGAGTTTATTCAGTACAAATTGCAACTGGTAGGTGTGCTCCTCCTCAGTAGCCGAGTAAATCATTATGTCTTTGATGAAAACTACAAAAAATCGATCAAGGTAAGGCTACAAGATCCTATTCATGAGACTCATGAACACTGCTGGAGCATTGGTTGTGCCAAAAGGTCCTGGTGCACCTGAAGCCTCCCCATCAACGTTAATTTTCATTCATTGAGAAATTGGAGGTATCCACTAAATATACTTCATCACAAAGGGCTTCTTGCATCTACCAGAAATCCACAGGGACCTCAAGATCACTAGATCAGAAACATCTTTCCACA
The DNA here is from genome assembly GCA_963277665.1 of Viscum album. Classification (NCBI taxonomy): domain Eukaryota; kingdom Viridiplantae; phylum Streptophyta; class Magnoliopsida; order Santalales; family Viscaceae; genus Viscum; species Viscum album. Next base: position 1,861,481,775 of record OY728119.1, read on the forward strand.
TAACACCAATGCCAGCCCAATCAGTCACCAAGACAACAATATGAAGCTCCCAAATTCCAATAAAAGACTGTATAACTCTTCTCTCAAAAACAAGAGCATTCTGAGCTCGCCAAATAAAAGAAACAAACGCTGAAACAGCAGAGGGAAGCAAAGGTTTCACCTGAGTACAACAATCAACCTGAGACACAGGCTCCATAAGCTGGAAAAACCCTTCCAAGTTCAAATGAGATCCAAACAATCCCTATAGGTAACTCCAAATACCAGATGAGAATTTACAGGAGATGAATAAAATGGTAAATTTTTATTTAACTACAGAATTTTATGTTTTTCAAAAAAATATAACATAAACCATATAAAAAATATGTTTGTTCAAGAAATAAATTAATCCATTGTTTAATTCAAACAAATTTATAAACATTACAAAATTTTCTTTTAGATTAAAACATGTAATGTCTAGATACCTCTTTTAGTAGAAAATGACATTTTTTCATTATGGAATCTTAATATAATTTGTTAATAATTAATATTTAAACAATATTTAATACATTAATTAATGTATTTATACATAATTTAGTTTTAATATTTATATTTTCCTTATTAATGTTAATTACTTTATAAAGATATCAAAAATTCAAACGATTTAAGTTTTTATATGATGAATTTAAAAATTGATTCAATTTTCATATTTTAAAATTCTATAATCCAAATAAATTAGTTAAAATATAGTGGTGTAATTAAAAAAAGATTTTTTAGGAAAAACATATTTTCTAAGTATAAATTGAATTTATTATTATTTTGTATAAAGATATATTTATTGGATGGGTTATAAATTATTTCATGTATATTACATTCAAATATAAAAGTGATATAATTTCATTTTAATATAGAAATGTGAATCTCAAGAAAATATTTCAATATAAAAATGACTTTTAAATTGATATGCCCAATCGATTCAATAGAAAATAATTACATGTTTTGAACATATTAATTTAAAATTAAAAACACTTCATCAACACCATGAAAGATCAACATGTATTTTATCTAATAATAGTAGTCATTGGTGGCTAATCGTCTAGAATTGATTTCAAAGTGAGTCCTATAAGCTAAATCTTTTCCCTCAAATGATTTTACTCAAACATTAAGTTATCAATTTCGTCTTAGTATTGGTCCAAGAGAACCCTAGTGAATCTACACCACTTACAATATCATAAAAGTGGTATTAGTATGGATGAATTATGATTATGGATTCAATTTAATTATATGTTATTTATTAATTTTGTGAAATAGTTACTTCAATTTATTCAAGCTAATTTAATGTCTAAGTTTCAGTTATCATTTTTAAAATTCAAATTATATCAATGGTTCTTTATTTAGTTTGGTATAGTGTGTGAAATATTATATTTAATATATTATTTATTTAAGGATAATATGAATTAAATATATTGTTGTTGCATTCTCCCTCCTATAAATAAATTGATTCCTCTTAATTTTAATTACTCGTAAATGGTGAATGTAGGTGCGGGTATTTTTAACAAATTCATAATTTAATATATAATTTCTAATATTACATATACCTTAATTTCTTAGATTATACCATGTTAATTATCATTCCACAAACAAAATCTATCATTCATGCAATAATGCACCCTAAAATATATAAACTCTAGTAATATATTATTCATTACAAACCATTTCAAAAACCATTTGGATCTCCAAGATAGTCACAAATTGAAAAATAACATATTCCTTAAAATAATTACTCAATCATTAACCCTAAAATTATATTAACAACTAGTTCATAAATAAAATCACTAGTAAATTTATATTTTAGTCCTTAAAAAGAGATATACATCACCAAAAATATCATGAATCAATTTTTATTAAAATGTATAATCAATTCCAGAACTATGTAACTCACTTTTCAAAATCAATCAACCCATCATTAACACAACCAAAAGAACATATTAATTTTATGAGCTATCCAAACCAGAATACTATGTTCTTCAATAGGTATCCCCAAAATTATAAAATTTTCTTGAAATAAAATTTATATCTTATTAACTATATTTAATATATTTTTCAAAAAACATTTAAATAATAACTATTGAATAAAATTCCTTAGATGTTACACATATCCCTTATAACTTCTAGAATAAACAAAATAAACTTGAAAAGTATCACTCACTAATGAAATTAGATGTGATTATCAAAAACTAATTTCTATTTTTTATAAATTTCAACACCTTATTTAAGGATAATAATATCATTATTCTATAATAATTAGGATATACTAAGATTCAAACCATTTAATCATGCCCAACTTTTCAGTTTTAGGAAAATGGTTTTTGGATACATACCTTCCTCAATTACATCCTCAGGATAATATTTCAACCAAATTAAATAACTTAAATAGTTATGATAATATCCAAAATAATTATAGTATATGAATATATATTCTTTATCATGATATTTATTCTCCAATGATTCATTCATTTCCACCTATAATACATTAATTTCAAAAATCTCATACTTGGTTAATCTTATAGATCTATATGATCTAACTATGTTAATATATGTTGTGTTCTCTAATAATTCTCAAAAAAATACCTTAATGTGACTCAGAAATTAATTATTTTTATCAGTTCATAAATAGAATATAATAAACCAAATATTATCCCCAAAGAGTGTCTATATATTGATGTAATTAGGTCTCTTTATCATGAGTTAGGTCATGGTTGATTTAATACCCAAAAAATCTTCTTCAATGTTATTACCCCTAGGTAAACTATTATAGGGAAAACCTAAATAGGCTAGTATCGAGATAGGGATGTAATTTAACGGACAACTCAACAATTATTACTTTAATGAAATAGTAGGATGTTATCTTATATTTAACATAACAGTTGGAATTCTCCCTAGTGTTTTTACTATGTTTATTTTATCTTATTCTCCAAAAATATTTACACCTCCATTTGATACCAAATTTAGGGAACGAATACTTAAAAAACCTATTTTCATAAATATTATCATTATTTTCCAATAAAAACACATATAGGGGCAAGAGCTATAGTGTATTTGGAATAATAGGCGAACAAATACATCATCATAATGAAAAAATAGATTTTATCTAAAATTAAAAATATTTAACCAAAATCATATAGATCATAAAAAATATAAAATATATTATAGGAAAAATAAATTATGAAAAAGGTTTAGGTAGAATCTCAGTAAGGGAATAAAAATAACAATAACACATAACATGAGAGTTTCGAGGCATACCATTATATAAACGATAGGATGGTCATAAGAATTCATAAATAACATAAGATAATGATGTAAATGGATTATAATCATATGAAAAAACATAAAAAAATGTTATCATAAACCTGAGTCTTGTGTCACTCCTAAGACCATCATCATAATGTGGAAAAAGTCTCAGAGTGTATTTATGATCACTCCATAATCCACTAAAGAAATATCATGAGATAAAAATGAATAGACCAATTCATTATAGGGATATATAATTATGATCCCACCTATAAAATAAATTAAAATAAAATATATATATTCAACATGGGGAAAATAAGTCATATATAAGTGATAAAAAAGATAAAACCCATGAGAAGGAAGTTGGTTTATTAATTATGATTTATCAATTAATAAAAGGTTAAATATTTAATATTATAAAGACAATAAGGAATTAATTCATTTGGGATGTTCATATTTTAAAAAATATATAGATATATGATAATTATGATAATTATAATCATCCATTTATAGTAGTAATGAATAATGGAAGACATCTATTTATGGACGCGGTGGTCCATACAATGCACTAACAATGCATGTTTTCTTATTATTTTGAGAGGAATAAATAAAAGGTTTTTTAAAAACATTATTATAATAATGATGATTATGTCACTGAATATTTATAGAGATAATATATTTTGAAGAGAAAAATTAATGAGGCAACCTTTAGAATGAAATAATACTTACATTGCAGAATTGATCTTTTCTAGGAAAACTCCTTAGAATTGGAAGACATAGGATAACATAGTGTGAATAGAGGATTAATCAAGTGTTATGGAATTAGATTATAGGATGTTTTTTCTAAGTTAATGAGATATTTTTAATGTTATATGCATTTTTGAGACAGTTTATGTGACACCCTTTATAAGAGATGAAAATGGAACATTTTTAAACATCTTGTACTTGTTAATAATTACAGTACACTATTCCATGGTGAATGGATCCAAATAATCTAAATAATATAGTGTGAATGTGTAAATGGTTTGATAATTAATCAGAAAAAACCATCCACACATGTTTCAATCATGTTATATTGTTCTTACTATTACGTTATTACATTTTATTCATTTATTTTAAAATATCTAATTTTTTTAACTAAGGAATTTTATGTTTTACAAAAAATATAACATAAACCATATATAAAATTATGGGTGTTCTAGAAAGAAATTAATCCTCCAATGAATCTAAATAAATTTCTAAATATCTTTAAAAAATAGATTAAATCATGTAATGGGAAGATACCTATTTCAGTAGAAAAATGACATTTTTTCCATTATCGATTGTTAATATAATTTAGTATTAATTAAAAAATAAACTATTTTTAATATATTTTTTTATTTTTTTATACATAATTTAGTTTTAATATTTATATTATCATGATTAATGTTAATTACTTTATAAAAATATCAAAAATTCAATCAAAGTAAATTTTTAGTTGATGAATTAAAAAATGAAGTTAATTTTAATATTTTGGAATTCTATAATCCAAATAAATTTGTTAAAATACACTGGTGTAATTCAAGAAACAAGATTTTTTTAGGAAAAACATAATTTCTAAGTGTACTTAGAATTTATTATTATTTAGTATAAAGAAATATTTATTGGGTGGGATATAAATTATTTCATTTAAATTAAATTCATATATAAAAGTGATATGAGTTTATTTTAATATAGAAATTTTTATCAAAAAAACAATTTTCAATCTAAAAATTAATTTTAAATTGATATGTCCAATCGATTCTATAGATAATAATTACATATTTAGACCATATTAATTTAAAATTTCAAAACAGTTCATCAACACCACATAAGATCAACATGTATGTTAACCAACAACGGTAGTCACAGGTGGTGATTTGTCTAGAATTGATTTCAAAGCGACTCCTATAAGCTTAATCTTTTCCTTCAAATGATTTTACTCAAATCGTAAGTTATCAATTCCTTCTTGAGATTGGTCCAGGATAACCCTAATGAAGCTACACTAAATAAAAGAATATAAAAATGGGATTAATAGGGAAGAATTATGACTATGGATTCAATTTAATTATACTTTATTTATTGATTTTTTGATATAGTTAATTCAATTTATGCTAGCTAATTTAATGTCTAAGTTTCATTTAACATTTTTAAAATTCAAATTTTATTAAGGGTGCTATATTTAGTTTGGTATAGTGTGTGAAATATGATATTTAATTTATTATTTATTTAAGGATAATATGAATTAAATATCATGTTTTTACATTCTCCCTCCCTTAAATAAATTGTTTCCTCTCAATTTCAATTGATATTAAATAGTAAACATGGGTGAGGGTATTCTTAACATATTAATAATTTTAAATATAATTTCTAATATGACATATACCTTACATTATTAGGTTATACAATTTTAATTATCATTCCACAAATAAATTTATCATTAATACAATAATTCACCCAGTATATATAATCCCTACTAATATATTCTCCATTACATACCATTTCAAATACCATTTGGATCTCCAAAGTATTGAATCATTGAAAAATTCCATAATCCATTAAATATTTACTCAATCATTAAGCAAAATATTATATTAACCACTGGTTCATAAATAAACTCACTAGTAAATTTATATAGTAGTTCTAAAAATGAGATATACATCCCCAATAATATCATGGATCAATTTTCCTAAAATATATAATCAATTACTTAACTATGTAACTCACTTTTAAAAATCAATCATCCCATAATTTACCCAACCAATAGTACATATAAATTTTATGTCTTATCTAAACCATAATCCTATGTTCATAAATAGTTATCCCCAAAATTATAAATTTTTTGTAAAATAACATTTCTTTAATATTTATTCCAATTAATATATTTTTTAAAAAAATTAAATAATAAATAGAGAATAAAATTCTTTAGATGTTACACATATCCCTTATAATTTATAGAATATAAAAAAATAACATTCATAAATATCACTCACTAATGAAATTAGACGTGATTATCAAAAACTAATTTCTATTTTTTATCAATGCCACTACCTTGTTTAAGGATAAAAAACTCTCTATACTATTATAATTGGGATATACTAAGATTCAAACTATTTATTCATGCTCTATTTTTCAATTATAGGAAAATGGTTTTTGGATACATACCTTTATCAATTTTATCCTCATGATAATATTTCAACCAAATTCAATAACAAAATTAGTTTTGAAAATATCAAAAAGAATTATAGTGTATGAAAATATATTCTTGATCATGAGATGTCTACTCCAATGATTATTTCATTTCCACCTATAATACATTAATTTCAACCTTATCATCCTTGGATAATCTTGTAAATATATATGATCTAACAATGTTAATATATGTTGTGTTCTCTAATACTTATCCACCAAATCCTTTAATATAACTCAGAAATAAATTATTTATAACGGTTCTTAAAGATAATATAATAAATGAAATATTATCATCAAGGAGTGTCTATATATGGTTGTAATTAGGTCTCTTTGTCATGAGTTAGGTCATGATTGATTTAATACCCAAAAAATATTAGTCAAGGTTATTTCCCCTAGGAAAACTATTATAAGGACAACATAAATTGGACAGTATCCAGATTGGGATGTAATTTAAAGGAAAACTAAACAATTATTACATCACCAAAATAGTAAAATGTAATCATATATTTAATAAAACAATTGGACTTCTCCCTAGGGGTTTTAATAAGTTTATTTCATCTTATTCTCCAAATATATGTAAACCTCCATTTGATACCAAATTTGGTGAACTAAGACATAAAAAATCAATTTTCGTAAATATTGGCACAGTTTTTCGATATAAACACATAGAGGGGTCAGAGGTGTACTGTATTATGAATAATATACAAAAAAATACATCATCATAATGAAAAAATAGATTTTATTTAAAAGTACAGAAAATTATCCTAACTCTCATAGATCATAAAAATTACAAAATATATTATAGGGAAAATAAATTAGGAAAATTGTGAGGTAGAATATCGGTAAGGGAATAAACATAACAATAACACATAACATGAGAGTTTAAAGCCATAACATGATACAAACGATAGGATGATCATAATAATTGATAAATATCATAAGTAAATGATGTAAATAGATTATAAACATGTGTAAAAACATAAAACATGTTATCATAAACATGAGTCTTTGGTTACTCCTTATACCATCATAATAAATTGGAAAAAGACTCATAGTGTTTTTAAGATCACTCTCTAATCCACTACAAAAAAAATCATGAGATATAAAGGAATAAACCAAATAATTAGAGGGATATATAATTATAGTCCCACATATAAAATAAATTAAAATCAAACATATTTATTCCATATGAGTAAAATAAGGCATATAAATATGAAAAACAAGATAGAACACATGAGAAGGAAGTTGATTTGTTAATTATGATTTAAGAATTAATCAAAGGATAAATATTCAGTACTACAAAGAGAAGAATGAATTAATTATTTTTGTATATTATAATTTTAAAAAAATATATATATGAAAAGTTGTGTTCCAATATATATAATTATTGATAATGATCTAGAATAAGTAAGAATAAAAACATACCACTTGTGTGATGATTTTATGAAATGAATTAAGGATATTTTAAAGAAAGAAATACCTAATTATTTAATATAATCCTAGAATTGATTCAAGTGGTTTATCAAAAATATATTATTTTTTATAAGTTACTCACTATTTAAGAATATTTCATGGGGCGATGCTTTATATGGGACAAGAAATAAAATTTTCACTTAGACGTACCACTTGTGTGAAGCATTTATAAAATGACATAAAAATGTTTTAGATAAATAAAGGCCTCATAATTTTACATAAAAATATAATTGATTCTTTTGGTTTATCCATAAAATAATATTTTTTATTTGTTATTCAATATTTAAGAACATTTCATGGGGAAATTCTTTATATAGGACCAGAAAAAAAAAGGTTCACTTAAACTTGTTTAATATAGATGTTGAGATTTTGAAGTTAACTAAAACATATATATAGACAAAAATTAAAATACTATTTTTTATAAGTATATATTATATGGATATATATAATTTATGAGGTATATGGTAACAAAATTTCATAAATAATTGATAAATAAATTGAATTTGTAACATTCAAGTCACAATGGTGGTCTGGAAGACCCCTTCTTATGTTTGAAAACACATTTTTTAAAAATAATTACATCATAAAAAATAAAAAACTCATTTAAAAATATGGTAAATTAAATATAATGTTCACATGAGAGAGAAATTATTTAGGATTCCAGTTAAAAAGGAGAACATTTTGGCGGGGCGGGGGATTATGGACATAGAGTGAAAACCATCTTTTAAATGGATTTATATTACTATTGACATAGTTTCATTATAAAAATGGATTAAAACACTACATTAGTTATATTTTAATAAATTTAATATCAAAAATAGAAATATGTTATACCATATATAATAAAATTTTAAATAAATGAAGAAAAATTATAAATCAAGAAATCAAATTGAGTTATAAAATACCATTATATTTTGTGGAAGAAATCAATCATATCCCACAACAAGGAAGAGAATGAATATAAATTAAATTTAAAATTTAAAATATAATTTATTATATTATATATAATGGTGGTATTAGATACATCATACAAATAATTACCAGTTCATAATATCTAGAATACATCAGTAAAGGGTGATTGCGATGGAACCCTTATGGATTTAGTAAATTGGGAGTCAAAAGTCATTGTAATATTGAAATTAAAATTATTTAGTAATTAAAATTAATTAAATCATGTATTATTTGAAAATATATATTTTTTATTTATATATATTTTCTAAATAAAAAATTTGTCCATAACATTAAAACATGTCTCCATAAAAATAAATTGGGATGAACACAATTCCCTTTATGCGTAAGCACTCTGCACATGATCATAACCCCATGAATAATAAAATTATGTTAATTATATACATTCAATAGAACCTTATTCATATATATTGTATATTACATGGATATTTAATATTATTATTTTATTTATTTATAATATACTTTTCATTCTTACATCTGTTATTTGAGGTTGTTGGGCCAATTTTCCTATTAATCATTATGAAAGTTGGCCATGGTAGAAATAATTGTAAAATAGTTTCATAAATATATATAATATTAAAAGTTTTATTGATGTATTTTTTAAAATTAAATATATGTGGAAGAAATCAATCATATCCCACAATAAGAAAAAGAATGAATATAAATGATGTTTAAAATTTAAACTATAATTTATGATATTACATATAATGGGGGTATTAGATACATCATACAATTAATTACCGGTGGATAATATTAATAATACATCAAAAAAGGGTGATTGAGATGGTACCCTTATGGATTTAGTAATTTGGGAGTCAAAAGTCATTGGAATATTGAAATTAAAATGATTTAGAAAATCCAATGAATTAAATCATTTAATATTAGAAAATGTATATTTTTTAATTATATAAAATATATAAATAAATAAATAGTGCATAACATTAAAACATTTATCCATAAAAAGAAATTGAGACGAACACACTTTTCTTTGTGCATAAGCACTCTGCACTTGAACATAACCCCTTCAATAATAAAATTATGTTATTTATATATATTAAATAGATCCTTATTCATATATATTTTATATTTCATGGTTATTTAATAATCATATTTTATTTATTTATAATATACTTTTCCTTCCTACGTCAGTTATTTGAGGTTTTTTGGCCATTTTTTCTATTAATAATTATGCAATTTGGCCATGGAAGAAATAATTGTAAAATAGTTTTGTAATATATATAATATTAAAAGTTTTATTGATATATTTTTTTAAAATTAAATATTATTTTAATCCAACAGTGACGGGTGGTAATGAAAAATAAATCTCATTACTTAGAGAGATGCTAGTTTACATGTATGTAAGGATAATATTTCTATTTTTAAACAAATGTTAGGTAAATAAACTATATGATAATGTAATATTTAATAATTACATTGATACTGTATTTATCAAATTTATTCACTAATTAATATATTTTGATCATCCATTTATAGCAGTGATGAAAAATATAGGGTGTTCATTTTGGAGGTGGTGGTCCATGCAATGCACTAACAATGCCCTTTTTCTTAACAGGCTGAGAGGAATAAATATAAGGTTTTTTAAAATAAATTAATATAATAATGATTATTATTTCACTAAATATTTATGGATATAATATATTTGGAAGAGGAATATTAATGATCCAATCTTTAGATGGAGATAATACCTACATTGGAGAATTGATCTTTTCATGGAAAGCTCCTTGGAATTGGAGCACATAGGATAAAATAGTGTGACAAGCGGATAAATAAATTTTAATGGAATTAGAGAAGAGGATATGTTTTCTAAGGTTATGATATTTTTTTAATGTTATTTGTATATTTGTAAAGGTGTATGTGACACCATTTATAAGAGATAAAAATGGAACTTTTGTCAACATCTTGTACAAGAAAATAATTACATTACACTATTCCATGGTGAATGAATCCAAATAATCTAAATAATATAGTGTGGAGGTGTAAATGGTTTGATAATTACTCAGAAAAACCCTACCACACTTGTTTCAATCTTTTTTATATTGTTGTTACTATTAAGTTATTACATTCTACTCTTTTATTTTAAAATAGCTAATTTTTTAACTAAGGAATTTTATGTTTTAAAAAATATATAACCTAAACCATATAAAAATATGGGTGTTATAGAAATAAATTATTCCTCTATTGAATATAAATAAATTTATAAATATTATAAAATTTTCTTTTAGATTAAAACATGTAATGTGAAGATACCTCTTTTAGTAGAAAATGACATTTTTCCATTATGGATTCATAATATAATTTAGTATTAATTAAAAAATAAACTACATTTAATATATTAATTTATGTATTTATACATAATTTAGGTTTAATATTTATATTATCATGATTAATTTTAATTAATTTATAAAAATACTAAAAACTCAAACGAAGTAAATTTTTATATGATGAATTAAAAAATGAAGTTAATTTTCATATTTTAAAATTCTATAATCCAAACAAATATGTTAAAATAAACTGGTATAAATAAGAACACAAAAGTTTTTTGGAAAAGCATATTTTCTAAGTGTACTTTGGATTTATTATTATTATTATAAATAAATATTTATTGGATGGGAAATTAATTATTTCATGTATATTAAATTAACATATAAAAGTGATATATGTTCATTTTAATATAGAAATGTGTATCTCAAAAAAAGTTATCAATCTAAAAATGACTTTTAAATTTATACTCCTAGTCGATTCTATAGATAATAATTACATGTTTAGAACATATTAATTTAAAATTAAAAAACACTTCATCAACACCACTTAAGATCAACGTGTTTGTTAACCAATAATGGTAGTCTTAGGTGGTGATTTGTCTAGATTTTATTTCAAAGTAAGTCCTATAAGCATAATCTTTTCCATATAATGATTTTACTCAAACCATAAGTTATCAATTTCTTCTTAGGATTATTCTAGAGGAACCCTAGTGAAGATAAACCACTTTAAAGATCATAAAAATGGGATTAGTAAGGATGAATTATGAAAATGGTTTCATTTTCAATATACTGTATTTATTGATTTTTTGATATAGTTACATCAATTTATGCCAGCTAATTTAATGGATAAGTTTCAGTGATCATGTTTAATATTAAAATTATATAAAGGGTTATATATTTATTTTGGTATAGAGTGTGAAATATGATATTTAACATATTATTTATTTAAGGAGAATATGAATTAAATATAATGTTGTTACATTGTCCCTCCATTAAATAAATTGTTTCCTCTCAATTTCAATTACTCTTAAATTATGAAAGTGGGTGAGGGTATTCTCTTCATATTCATAATTTTATATATAATTTCTAATATGACATATACCTTACATTATTAGGTTATACCATGTTAAATAGCATTCTACAAACAAAATTTATCAGTCATACAATAATGAACCATAGTATATATAAACCCTACTAATATATTCTGTATAAACTACTATTTAAAAAACCATTTGGATATCCAATATATATGTCTATTGAAAAAAAACATATTTATTTAAATATTTACACATTCATTAACCCTAAAATTATATTAACCACTAGTTCATAAATAAACTCACTAGTAAATTTATATTATAGTCCTAAAATGAGATATGCATCACTAATAATATCATGGGTCAATTTTTAACAAAAACATAATAAATTACAAAACTATGTAACTCACTTTTCAAAATCAATCAACCCATCATTAAACCAACCAAAATCACATATTAATAATATTAGTTATCCAAATCAGAGTCATATGTTATTCAATAGTTACCCCCAAAATTATAACATTATCCTAAAATAACATTTATATGTTATTGATTCTATTTAAAATATTTTTAAAATAATTTAAAGAAGAACTATTGAATTAAATTCCTAATGTGCTACACATATCCCTTATAACATCTAGAATATATCAAAATAACATTGATTAATATCACACACTAATGAAATTATTTATGATTATCAAAAACTAACTTCTTCTTTTTAACAATGTGACTACCTTGTTTAAGGATAAAAAATCCACTATTCTATCATAATTGGGATATACTAAGATTCTAACCATTTAGTCATGTTCTATTTTCCAATTTTAAGAAAATTATTTTTGGATACATGCCTTACTCAATTTCATCCTCATGATAATATTTCAACCAAATTAAATAACATAAATAGTTATGACAATATCCAAAATTATTATAGTTTATGAATATATATTCTTGATCATGATATGTCTTCCCCAATGATTCTTTAATTTCGACCTATAATACATTAATTTCCACAATATCATACATGGTTAATCCAATAAATCTATATGATCTAACTTTTTTAATATATGTTTTGTTCTCTCATACCTATCAACCAAATCCCTTAATGTAAATTAGAAATAAATTATTTATATCGGTTCTTATAGACAATATAATAAACCAAATCTTTTCCCCATGTAGTGTCTATATATGGATGTAATTAGGTCTCTTTGTCATGAGTTTGGTCATGGTTGATTTAATACCCAAAAAATATTCTTAAAGGTTATAACCCCTAGGTAAACATTTATAGGGACAACATACATATGCCAGTATACGAATAGGGATTTAATTTCAAGGAAAACTAAACAATTATTACTTTACCAAATTAGTAGGATGTTATAATATATTTAAGAAAACAGTTGGACTTCTCCTAAGGGTTTTTACAAAGTTTATATCATCTTATTCTCAAAAATATCAACACCTAAATTTGATAACAAATTTAGTGACTAAATATTTAAAAACCATATTTTCAAAAATATTAGCATAGTTTTTCAATATAACCACACAGAGGGGAAAGAGGTGTAGTGTATTTGGAATAATAGACAAACAAATACATCATCGTATTGAAAAATATATTTTATTTAAAAGTAAAAATATTTATCATAACTCCCATAGATCATAAAAACAAAAAAAAGATATTATATGGAAAATAAATTTGGAAAATGGTGAGGTATAATATTTGTAATGGAATAAACATAACAATAACGCATAACATGAGATTTTAGAGGCATAACATGTTATAAATGATAGGATGATCATAAAATTTGAGAAATAACATAAGTAAATGAAGTAAATAGATAATAAAATTTTGTAAAAACATAAAACATGTTATCATTAACATGTTTCTTGGGTCACTTCTAATACCATTATCATGAAGTGAAATAATCTCATAGTGTATTTAGGATCACTCCCTAATCCGCTAAAGAAAATATCACCTGATATAAATGAACAAACCAATTCATTATGGAGATATATAATTATGATCCCACCGATAAAATAAACTGAAATCAAACATATGTATTATATATAAAGAAAATAAGGAATATAAAAATTATAATCAAGATAAAACCCATGATAATTAAGTTGGATTATTAATTATGATTTAAGAATTTATAAATGATAGTTATTCAGTATTACAAAGAGAATAATGAATTAATTTATTTGGGATGTTCATATTTTAAAAAACACATATATCTGAAAATTTGTGTTCCAATAAAAAGATTTCTGGATTATGATCTATAATAATTAAGAATAAAAACATTCCACCAATGTGAAGCTTTTATGAAATTACTAATGGATCTTTTAAAGAAAGAAACACATCATTATTTCAAATAAAACCAGATTTGTTTCATGTTTTTTATCCATAAAATAAATTTTTTTAAATTTTATTCACTATTTAAGAACATTTTATTGGGTGATGCTTGATATGAGACAAGAAATAAAATAGTTCACTTAAAATTGTTTAATATAGATGTTGTGATTTTGAAGTGAACCAAACCAGGTATACAAAAAAAATTAAAAGTCTATTTATATAACTATATATGATTGGGATAAATATAGAATTGATGAGTTACATGATAATAAAATTTCATAAAAAAGTGATAAATAAAGTGAATTTGTAACATGCATGTCAAAATGGTTATCTGGAAGACCCCTTACTATGTGTGAAAACACCCTTTTCTTTAAAAAATTACATCATAAAAAAACAAAAAAATATCATTTCAAAATACGAGAAATCAAATATCTTGTACACATGAGATGGAAATTAATTAGGATTCTAGTTTAAAAAGGAGAACATTTTGGGGGGGGATTATTTACATGGAGTGGAAACCATCGCTTAAATGGTTTCATATTATTATAAACATAGTTTCATTAAAAAAATGAATTAAAACTCTCCATTAGTTATATTTTAATAAATTTAATATCAAAAAAAGAAATATGTCATACTATATTAAATAAAATATTAAAAAAATGAAGAAACATTATAAATCAAGAAATCAATTTATGTTCTAAACTACCCTTATATTTTGGGGAAGAAATCAATCATATCCCATAATAAGGAATATAATGAATATATATAAAGTTTAAAATTTAAACTATAATTTATGATAATATATATAATGGTGGTACTATATACATGATACAAATAATTACCAGTGAAAAATATCAGAAATACATCAATAAATGGTGATTGTGATGGAACGCTTATAAATTTTGTAATTTGGGTGTCAAAAGTCATTAGAATGTTGAAATTAAAATTCTTTAGTAAATAAAATGAATTATATCTTATATTATTTGAAAATATATATTTTTTATGTATATACATAATATAAATAAAAAAATCAATGCATAACATTAGAACATGTCTCCATAAAAAAATTGAGACGAACACTCTTTCCTTTGTGTGTAAGAACTCTACACTTGAACATAACCCCTTGAATAATAGAATTATGATAGTTATATATATTCAATATAACCTTATTAATATATATTTTATATTACATTTTTATTTAATAATCTAATTTTATTTTCTATAATATAATTTTCCTTCCTACATCAGTTATTTGAGGTTGTTATATCAATTTTCCTGTTAATCATTATGTAAGTTGGCAATGGTAGAATGAATTGTAAAATAATTTCACACTGTATATATAAAATTTAATGTTTTATGGATGTAATTATTTACAGTAAATATTTTTTTAATCCACCAATGACGGGTGGTGATGAAAAATAAATCCATTTAATTAAAGAGATTCTAGTTGGCATGTTTGTGAGGATTATGTTTCTATTTCTAAAAAAGGTTAGGTAAATATACTATTTGATAATTTGATATTTAATAATTACATTGATACTATATTTATAACATTTATTCACTAATTAATATATTTTGATCATCCATTTATAGTTGTGATGAAAAATAGAAGACGTCTATTTGTGGAGGTGGTGGTCCTTAGAATGCACTAACATTGCATTTGTTTCTTAACAGTTTGAGAGGAATAAATAAAAGTTTTTGTTTAAAACATTATTATAAGAATGAAAATTATGTCACTAAATATTTATGTATAAAATAAATTTGAAATAGGAATACTATTGAGAAAATATTTAGAAGGAGATAATACTTACATTGGAGAATTGAACTTCTCTTGGAAAACTCTTTGGAAATGGAGCACATAGGATAACATAGTGTGACCAGAGGCTTAATAAAGTGTGATGGAATTATAATAGAGTATATTTTTCTAATGTTATGTGATATTTTTAATGTAATGTGTATTTTTTGAATGGTTTATGTGACACCCATTATAAGAGATGAAAATATAACTTTTGTAAACATCATGTATATGTTAATAATTACATTACATTATTCCACAGTCAATGGATCTGTAGAATCTAAATAATACAGTGTGGAGGTGTAAATGGATTGATAATTACTTAGAAAAACCCTTCCACACATGTTTAAATAATGTAATATTGTTGTTACCAATAAGTTATTATATTTTACTCTTTTAAATTAAAATATATAATTTGTTTTTAACTAAGGAATTTTATGTTTTACAAAAAATATAACAAAAACTATATAAAAAATATGGATGTTCTACAAATAAATTAATCCTCCATTTAATCCAAAAAAAATTCAAAATATTACAAAATTTTCTATTAGATTAAAACATGTAATGTGAATATACCTCTTTTAGTAGTAAAATGACATTTTTATATTATGGATTCTTAATATAATTTAGTATTAATTAAAATATAAACAATTTTTAATATATTAATTTATCTTTTTATAAAAAAAATAAGTTTTAATATTTATATTATCAAGATTAATATTAATTACTTAAAATAAATATCAAAAATTCAATCTAGGTAAATTTTTATAAGATGAATTAAAAAATGAAGTTAATTTTCAAAATTTAGAATTCTATAATCCAAATAAATTTGTTAATATATTGTGGTGTAATTCAAAAAACAAGAGTTTTTTGGAAAATGTATTTTATAAGTGTGAATTTATTTTATTTTTATTTAGTATAAGGAAATATTTATTGGATGGGATATAAATTATATCATATATATTAAATTCACTTATAAAAGTTATTTAAGTTCATTTTAATATATAAATGTGTATCTCAAAAAAAGTTACCAATCTTAAAATGACTTTTAAATTGATACACCCAATCGATTCAATAGATAATAATTACTTGTTTTTAACTTATTAATTTAAAATTAAAAACACTTCATAAACACCACATAACATCAACATGTATGTTAACCAATAATGATAGTTATAGGTGGTGATTTGTTTAGAATTTATTTCAAAGTGAGTCATATAAGATTAATCATTTCCCACAAATGATTTTACTCAAACCATAAGTTATCAATTTCTTCTTGGGATTGGTCCAGGAGAACCCTTGTGAAGCTACACCACTTACAAGATCAAAAAAATGGTATTATTAGGGATGAATTGTGATTAAATATTCAATGTAATTATACTTTATTTATTTATTTTGTGATATAGTTACTTCAATTTATGCCAGTTAATTTAATGGATAAGTTTTAGTGATCATTTTTAAAATTCAAATTATATCAAGGGTTCATTATTTAGTCTGGTATAGTCATTGAAATATGATATTTAATATATTATTTATTTAAGGATAATATGAATTAAAAATCATGTTGTTACATTCTACCTCTCTTATAAAAAATTTTTCCTCTCAATTTCAATTACTCTTAAATAGTTAAAGTGGGTGAGGGTATTGTTAATATATTCATAATTTTAGATATAATTTATAATATGAAAAATACTTTAATTTCTTAGGCTATACCATGTTAATTATCATTCCTCAAACAAAATTGATCTTTCATACAATAATTCACCCCAGTATATATAAACCCTACTAATATATTCTCCATTACATACCATTTCAAAAACCATTTGGATCTCCAAGATAGTGACCCATTCAAAAATAACATATTCCTTTAAATATTTACACAATCATTAACCCTAAAATTATATTTACCACTAGTTAATAAATAAAATCACTAGTAAATTTATATTGTAGTCTTAAAATTGAGATATACATCACTAATAATATTATAGATCAATTTTTCATAAAATATATAATCAATTCCAGAACTATGTAACTCTCTTTTCAAAATCAATCAACCCATCGTTAACCCACCCAAATGCACATATTAATTTTATGATTTATCCAAACCAGAATCTTATGTTCTTCAAAATTTATCCCCAAAATTATAATATTTTCCTAAAATAACATTTATATGTTATTGATTCTATTTAATATATTTTTTAAATAATTTAAATAAGAACTATAGAATAAAATTCCTTAGATGTTACAACAATCCATTATAACTTATAGAATAAAACAAAATAACATTGATAAATATCACTCACTAATGAAATTAGATGTGATTATCAAAAACTAATTTCTATTTTTTTATCAATGTCACTACATTATTTTATGATAAGAAACTCATTATTCTATCATTATTGGGATATACTAAGATTCCAACCATTTATTCATGATACATTTTTCAATTATAGGAAAATGGTTTTTCGATACATACCTTTCTCAATTTCATCCTCGAGATAATATTTCAACCAAATTCAATAACAAAAATATTTTTTACAATATCCAAAATAATTGTAGTATGTGATTATATATTATTTATCATGATATTTATTCTCTAATGATTATTTCATTTCCACATATAACACATTAATTTCAACAATCTCATACTTGGTTAATACTATAAACCCTTTATGCTCTAACTAAGTTAATATATGTTCTGTTCTCTCATAATTCTCAACCAAATCCCTTAATGTAACTTATAAAAAAAATTATTTGTATCAGTTCTTTAAAATAATATAAAACCCAAATGTTATCCCCAAGGAGTGTCTATATATGGATGTAATTAGGTCTCTTTTCCATGATTTATGTCACGGTTGATTTAATACTCAAAAAATCTTCTCCAAGGTTTTTAACCCAAGGTATGCTTTTATACAGACAACATACATAAGACAATATCAATATTGGGATGTAATTTCAATGAAAAATAAACAATTATTACTTTACCAAAATAGTAGGAACTTATCATATATTTAAGAAAATAGTTCGACTTCTCCCTAGGGTTTTTACTATGTTTTTTTAATCTTATTCTCCAAAAATATATACACATCCATTGGATACTAAATTTAGTGAAAGAAGACATAAAATACATATTTTCATAAATATTATCATATTTGTTTCATATAAACACACAGTGGGGAAAGAGGTGTAGTGTGTTTGGGATAATAGACAAACAAATACATCATCTTAATGAAAAAAAATTATTATTTTTAAAAGTAAAAATATTTATCCTAACTCCCATAGATCATAAAAACAACAAAATATATTGTAGGGAAAATAAATTTGGAAAAGGGTGATGTATAATCTCAGTAAGGGAATAAATATAACAATAATTCATAACATAAGTGTTTCATGGCATAACATGATATAAAAGAAAGGAGGGGCCTAATAATTGAGAAATATCATTAGTAAATAATGTAAATAGATGATAAACATGTGGAAAAACAAAAAACATGTTATCATAAACATGAGTCTTAGGTCACTCCTAAGACCATCGTCATAAAGTGGAAGAAGTCTCATTGTGTATTTAGGATCACTCCCTAATCCACTAAAAAATATAATGAGATATAAATTAATAAACCAATTCATTATAAGGATATATAATTATGATCCCACTTGTAAAGTAAATTAAAATCCAACATATGTATTCCACATAATAAAAATAAGGCATATATAAATGATAAATAATATAAAAACCATGAAAAGAATGTTGGTTTGTTATTTATGATTTAAAAACTAATAAAAGGATAAATATTTAGTATTATAAAGAGAATAAGGAGTTAATTCATTTGGGATGTTCATATGTTAAAAATAAACATATATACTTGAAATATTGTGTTCCAATATAGAAACTTCTTGATAATGTTCTAGAATAAGTAAGAATAAAAACATACCACTTGTGTGAAGATTTTATGAAACGACTTATGGATATTTTAAAGAAATAAAGGCCTCATTATTTTACAGAAACCCAGAATTGATTCAAGTGTTTTATCCAAAAATAATAATATTTATTATACGTTATTAGTTATTTACGAAATTGATCATATCCAACAAAAATGAATAGAATGAATATAGATGAATTTCAAACGTTGAACTAAAATTTGTGATATTATATATATTGCGGGTATTAGATACATCATACAAATTATTATTAGTGAATAATATCAAGAATACATCAAAAAGTATGATTAGGATGGAACTCTTATGGATTTAGTAATTTTGGAGTCAAAAGTATTTAGAATATTGAAATTAAAATGATTTAGTAAATCCAATGAATTAAATCTTGTATTATTTGAAAATATATATTTTTTATGTATATACTTTATATAAATAAAAAATTAGTGTATAACATTAAAACAGGTCTCTATAAAAAGAAATTGAGAGGAACACACTTTCCTTTGTGCGTAATCACACTTGAACATAACCCCTTGAATAATAAAATTATATTAATTATATATATTCTATAGAAGTTTATTAAAATATATTATATATTAAATTGTTATTTAATAATCTTATTTTATTTAATTATCATATTCTTTTCATTCCAACGTCATTTATTTGAGGTTGTTCTGTCAATTTTCCTATTAATCATTATATATGTTGGACATGGTAGAAAGAATTGTAAAATATTTTGGCAATAAATATAATATTAAAAGTTTTACTAATATAATTTTTTTAAATTATATATTTTTTTAATCCCACAATGACGAGTAGTGATGAAAAATAAATATCTTTACTTATAGAGATGCTAGTTTGCATGTATGGGAGGATAATGTTTCTTTTTCTCAACAAATGTGAGGTAAATAAACTATCTGATAATTTAATATTTAATAATTACATTGATTATATATTTATCACATTTATACACTAATTAATAAATTTTGATCATCGATTTATATCAGTGATGAAAGATGGAAGATGTCTATTTGTGGAGGCGGTGGTCCATACAATGCCCTAACAATGCATTTTTTATTAACAGGTTTATTGGAGTAAATAAAAGGTTTTTTTAAAACAAATAGTAGAATAATGATAATTATGTCACTAAATATTTATGGATATAATATATTTGGAAGATTAATATTAATAGGACATTGTTTAGAAAGAGATAATAATTACATTAGAGAATGGATCTTTTCTTGGAAAACACCTTGGAATTTGAGCACATAGGATAACATAGTTTGACCAGAGGGTTAATAAATTGTGATGGAATTAGAGTAGAGGATATTTTTTATATTGTTATGATATATTTTTAATGTTATTTGTATGTTTGGAAATGTGTTTGTGAGACCCTTTATAAGAGATTAAAATGGCACATTTGTAAACATCTTGTACATGTTAATAATTACATTACACTATTCCATGGTCAATGTATCCAAAGAATCTAAATAATATCATGTGGAGGTGTAAATGGTTTGATAATTACTCAGAAAAACCCTTCAACACATGTTTCAATCATTTTATATTTTTTTTACCAGTATGTTATTACATTTTATGCTTTTCTTTTGAATTAGCTAATTTTTTTAACTAAGGAATTTTATGTTTAACAAAAAATATAACATAAACCATATAATCAAATATGGGTGTTCTAGAAATAAATATTTCTTCTATTTAATCCAACTAAATTTATAAATATTACAAAATTTTCTTTTAGATTAAAACTTGTAATGTGCAGATACCACTTTTAGTAGAAAAATGACATTTTTTAAATTATGCATTCTTAATATAATTTAGTATTAATTAAAAAATAAACTATGTTTAGTATGTTAATTTAGGTTTTTATACATAATTTAGTTTTCATATTTATATTATCATTGTTAATATTAATTAATTTATTAAAATAACAAAAAATCAAACAATGTAAATTTTTATATGATAAATTAAAAAATAAAGTTAATTTTCATATTTTACAATTATATAATCCAAATTAATTTATTAAAATACAGTGGTGTAATTAAAAAAACAAGAGTTTTTAGGGGAAACATATTTTCCAAGTGTACTTTGAATTTATTATTATTTAGTATAAATAAATATTTATTGTATTGGATAAAAATTATTTTATGTATATTAAATTCACATATAAAAGGGATATAAGTTCATTATAATATTGAAATGTATATCTCAAAAAAAATTATCTATCTAAAAATGACATTTTAATTGATATGCCAAATCAATTATATAGATAATAATTAAATGTTTAGAACATATTAATTCAAAATTAAAAAGCACTTCATCAACACCACATAATATCAACGTGTATGTTAACTAATAACAGTAGTCATAGGTGGTTATTTCTCTATAATTTATTTCAATGTGAGTCCTATTGGCTTAATCTTTTCCCTCGAATGATTTTACTCAAACCATATGTTATCAATTTATTCTTTAGATTAGACTAGGAGAACCCTAGTGAAGCTACACCACATACAAGATCCTAAAAATTAGATTATAAGGGATGAATTATGATTATGGATTCAATTTCATTATACTTTATTTATTTATTTATTGATACAGTTACTTGAATTTATGCCAGCTAATTTAATGGATAAGTTTGAGTGATCATTTTTAAAATTCAAATTATATCAATGGTTCTTTATTTAGTTTGGTATAGTGTGTGAAATATAATATTTAATATATTATTTAATTAAAGAGAATATGAAATAAATATCATGTTGTTACATTCTCACTCCTTTAAATAAATTGTTTCCTCTCAATTTCAATTACTCTTAAATAGTGAAAGTCAGTGAGAGTATTCTTAAAAAATTAATAATTTTAGATATAATTTCTAATATGACATATACCTTACTTTTTTTGGTTATACCATGTTAATTATCATTCCACAAACAAAATTGATAATTCATACAATAATGGACCCTAGTATATATAAACCTTACTAATATATTCTTCATTATATACCATTGCAAAAACCATTGGAATCTCCATGATAGTGACCCATTTAAAAATAACATATTTTTTAAATATTTACCCAATCATTAACCCTAAAATTATATTAACCACTAGTTCATAAAGAAACTCACAAGTAAATATATATTTTAGTTCAAAAAATTAGATATACATCACCGATAATATCATGGATTAATTTTTCCTAAAATAAATAATCAATTCCAGAACTATGTAACTCAATTTTCAAAATCAATCAACCCTTCATTATCCCAAACAAAATCACATATTAATTTTATGCTTCATCCAAACTATAATCTTATATTATTCAATAGTTATCCCCAAAATTATAACATTTTCCTAAAATTACATTTATATGTTCTTGATTCTATTTAATATATTTTTCAAAACATTTAAAGAATAACTATTGAATAAAATTCCTTAGATGTTACACATATCCCTTATAAATTTTAGAATATAACAAAATAACATTGACAATTATCACTCAAAAATTAAATTAGATGTTATTATCAAATAAAAATTTCTATTTTTTATCCATGTCACCACCTTGTTTAAAGATAAAGAACTCACTATTATATCATAATTGGGATATACTAAGATTCCAACCATTTAATCGTGCTATATTTTTCAATTATAGGAAAATGATTTTGGATACATAACTTTCTCAATTTCATCCCCGTGATAATATTTCAACCAAATTCAATAACAGAAATAGTTATGAAAATATCAAAAAAATTGTAGTATAAGAATATATATTCTTGATCGTGATATTTCTTCTCCAATGATTCTTTCATTTCCACCTATAATACATCAATTTCAACAATCTAATACTTGGTTAATACTATAAATCTATATGCTCTAACTATGTTAATATATGTTGTGTTCTCTCATACTTATTAACAAAATCCCTTAATGTAACTCAGAAATAAATTATCTGTATCCGTTCTTAAAGAGAATATAATAAACCAAATATTATTCCCAAGGAGTGTCTATATATGGATGTAATTATGTCTATTTGTCATGAGTTAGGGCATGCTTGATTTAATACCCAAAAAAATTCAAGGTTATTACCCCAAGGTAAACTATTATAGTTACAACATACATAGGCCAATATTGATATAGGGTTGTAATTTCAAGGATAACTAAACAATTATTACTTTACCAAAATAGTAGGATGTTATCATATCTTTAAGAAAATAGTTGGACTCCTCCCATGGGTTTTTACTGAGTTTATTTCATATTATTTTCCAAAAATATCTACAGCTTTATTTGATACCAAATTTAGTGACTGAATACATAAAAAATCTATTTTTCATAAATATTAGCATAGTTTTTCAATGTAAACACACAGAGGGGAAAGTGGTGTAGTGAATTTAGAATATTAGACAAACTAATACATCATCGTAATAAAAATATAGATTTTATTTAAAAGTAAAAATATTTATCCTAACTCCCACAGATGATAAAAACAACATATGATATTATAGGTAAAATAAATTAGGAAGAGATTGAGGTATAATCTTAGTAAGGGAATAAACATAACAATAATGCATGACATGAGAGTTTAAAGGTATAACCTGAAATAAATGGTAGGATAATCAAAAGAATTGAGAAATAACATAGGTAAATGATTTAAATAGATTATGAACATGTGGAAAAACATAAAACATGTTATCATAAACATGAGTCTTGGGTCACTCCTAAGACCATCATCATAAAGTGGAAAATATATCATAGTGCATTTAGGATCACTCCCTAATCCCCAACAAAAAATATACTGAGATATAAATGAATCAAAAACTTCATTAGAGGGATATAAAATTATGATCCCACCTATAAAATAAATTGAAATCAAACATATGTATTCCATATGAGGAAAATAAGGCAAATATAAATTTTAAACAAGATAAAACACATGAGAAGGAACTTGGTTTGTTAATTATGATTTATGAATTAATCAAAGGATAAATATTAATTATTAAAAGAGAAGAAGGAACTAATTCATTTTGAATTTTCATATTTTAAAAATAATTTTAGACTTCAAATATTGTGTTCCAATATAGAGATTTCTTGAAAATGATCTAGAATAAGTAAGAATAAAAACATACCAATTGTGTGAAGCTTTTATAAAATTACTTAAGGACCTTTTATATAAATAAAAGTTTCATTATTTTACATAAACACACAATTTATTCAAGTGTTTTATCCATAAAATAATATTTATCATATTTTTTTCACTATTTAAGAACATTTCATGGGGTGATTATTGATATGGGACAAGAAATAAAAAGGTTCACATAAACTTTTTTAATATAGATGTTGTGATTTTTAAGTGAACTAAAACATGTATAAACCCAAAAATTAAAAGTCAATTTATTAAAGTATATATGATAGAGATATATATATATATATATATAATTTATTAGGTACATGATAATAATATTTCATAAAAAGTGATAAATAAAGTGAATTTGTAACACGAAAGTCACAATGGTGGTCTAGAAGACCCCTTACTATGTTTGAAAATACATTTTTTTTAAAAAAAATTACATCATAAAAAAATAAAAAACATTTTTGAAAATATGAGAAATTAAATGTCTTGATCACATGAGATAAAAATTAATTAGGATTCCAGTTAAAAAATAGAACATATGTAGGGGCAATTCTGGACATGGAGTGGAAACCATCATTTATATGGATTAAAATTATTCTTATCATAGTTTCATTATATAAATGGATTAAAAATCTCCATTAGTTATATTTTAAAAAATTAAATATCAAAAATAGTAATATTTTATACCATATGAAATAAAATTTTATATAAATGAAGAAACATTATAAATCCAGAAATCAGATTGAGTTATAAACTACCCTTATATTTTGGGAAATAAATAAATGATATCCCATATAAAAGAAGGGAATGAATATTAATGAAGTTTAGAAATTAAAATAAAATTTATGATTTTATATATAACGGGGATATTAGATACATCATTCAAATAATTACCAGTGCATAATATCAAGAATACATCAAAAACGGGTGATTGATATGAAACCCTTATGGATTTATTAATTTGGGACTCAAAAGTCATTTGAATATTGAAATTAAAATGATTTATTAAACCAAATTAATTAAATCATTTATTATTTAAAAATATACATTTTAGGTATATACATTATATAAAAAAAATTAGTGCATAACATTACAACATGCCTCTATAAAAAGAAATAGAGATGAACACACATTCCTTTGTGCGTAAGCACTCTGCACTTGAACATAACCCCTTGAATAATAAAATTATGTTAATTATATATATTCCATAGAACCTTATTCATATATATTTTATATTAAATTTTTATTTAATTATCTCATTTTATTTATTTATAATAATCTTTTCGTTCCTACAAAAGTTATTTGAGGTTGTTCGGTCAATTTTTCTGTTAATCATTCAGTTAGTCGGACATGGTAGAAATAATTGTAAAATAATTTCATAATATATATAATATTAAAATTTTATTGATATAATGTTTTTAAAATAAATATTTTTTTAATCCAATAATTATCGGTGGTGATGAAAAATAAATCTCTTTACTTACAGATTTTCTAGTTTCCATGTACGTAAAGATAGTGTTTATATTTCTCAACGAATGTGAGGTAAATAGACTATAAGATTATTTAGGATTTAATAATTACACTAATACTATATTAATCACATTTATTCACTAATTAATATATTTTTATCATCTATTTATAGTAGTGATGAGAAATGGAAGATGTCTATTTATGAAAGCGGTGGTCCATGGAATGAACTAACAATGCATTTTTTCTTAATAGGTTGAGAGGTGTAATTAAAAGGTTTTTTAGAAACAATTATTATAATAATGGTAATTAAGTCACTAAATATTTATGGATATAATAGATTTAGAAGAGGGATATTAATGAGACAATATTTAGAAGGAGATAACACTTATATTCGAGAATTGATCTCTTTTTGGAAAAATCTTTGGAATTTGAGGACATAGGATAACATAGTGTGACCAGAGTCTTAATAAAGTGTGATAGAATTAGAGTAGAGGATATTTTTTCAAAAGTTATGAGATATTTTTAATGTTATGTTTATGTTTTTATAGGTGTATGTGACACCCTTTATAAGAGATGAAAATGGCACTTTTGTAAACATCTTTTAAATGTTAATAATTATATTACACTATTCCAAGGTCAATGGATCCAAAGAATCTAAATAATATAGAGTGAAGGTGTAATTGGTCCGATAATTACTGAGAAAAAAACCTTTCATACATGTTCCAAACATTTTATATTTTTGTTACCATTAAGTTATTACATTTTACAGTTTTATTTTAAAATATCTAATTTGTTTTTAACTAAAGAATTTTATGTTTTACAAAAAAAATATAACATAAACCATATAAAAAATATTTGTGTTATATAAAAATAATTAATCCTCTATTAAATCTTAAAAAATTTATAAATATTACTAATTTTTCTTTTAGATTAAAACACGTAATGTGCATATACATATGTTTGTATAAAAATGATATTTTTTCCATTATGGATTCTTAATATAATTTAGTATTAAATAAAAATTAAACTATTTTTAATATACGAATTTATGTTTTTTTACATAATAAATTATTAAATATTTAAAGGATTATATTTAAATTTATTCGATATAAATTCCATGGTATTTATAAAACATTAATTTTTGAAAAAAATTTAATCATTATCATGGTAATTAACATTAATTAAGATAATATAAATATTAAAATAAAAATGAATCTATCCATATAAAATAATATGAAATTTATTAAATCAAATTTAAGAATCGTTTTATCAATTTAACTTTCTATTTTAAAGGAAATTATTCTAACAGTTAGGGCATATAACACCTAAAACTCTGTTTTTTGATAAGTGTATTTTTAATCATAATGTTAATGTATGGAAAATAATTATCAATTCAATTGATTATAATTTTATCATGAAAATGAATAATTTTAAATTAAAATTATTTTAAATTAAAATAAATCCCAAAACATAATTTTCACATTCATAAATTTTATTAATGAAAAAGATGAAAAATTGAGTTCAAAAAAAATTCTTGATTTTTTTACAATGAATTTATGGTTTTTTTAAATTTACCCTATTATTTTTAAAGTATATATTTTCATTTATAAAAATATATTTTTTATATCAAAAATGGTTTAAAATTTATAAATAATATCAAATTGACAGTATTAGGAACCTACGATCCAATTAAGGGTTCCCCATCAACCCTTTAATGGGGGATTATCAAAAATGAATTAAAATATAAAACCTTCGGGCCATTCAAGATACATTAAAAAATGAATCTCATTTAAATTTTTTAATATTCAAATATTCATATAAAACTATTAAAATATAAATGCACAATGTGTATAAAAATAATGTTTTGAAAAGAAAATATTTTTAAGTATATTTTCAATATATTATTATTCAGTGTCAATAAATATCAATTGGATGGATGATTTTGTTTTTAATAAAATGAATATCTAAAATTTATATAAGTTAATTTTAATATAATAATTCATAACATATAAGATAGATTATATTAAAATTAAAATGGAATTTATAATGACACACTCATTCAAATATATAGATAATAATTATTTGTTGCAATCATACTGCCAGAAAAGTTTAGTGTCGTGCGTACTCAAACCTAAAAATTATTATTCATAATTAAAATGTAGAAAGAGATAAAATAAAACATGTGGGTAAATAAATTACCTCTATATATAAAAATTGTAAAACACTGCCACCCAAACAGAACAATATGGTCTTAAGACCTACAAGAAATCCATCTGAATCGTCTGGGTTACAAACTTGCTGAAAGAGATCCACATAGCCCGAGGGCATGGCTTTACCAGCCAGCCAGCTAGTCCACCCTGCACCTTGAGGTCTCCCTCCTAAATTACAAGAACTTTATAGTCACTCATCAGGTCTCCCTGTATTCCAATTCTTCACCTCACAGTAGCACGTCGCCACCAAACACATCGCTGATTTCTCCATCGTGGGATAGTGAAATCCTAGTTGTTCAACTCAACCCTTGACACTGGAAACACACCATCGATTCCAGTCTCTAACACCTCTTCCATACCAGTACACAGACATTCATCATCTAACACTAGATTTCAGGTCATGCTGTCACTTCAACCGTCCTCTTCTCGATGCCCACATCACTTTTTCGGAGTTGAAAGCCAACACCCAAGCACCAAACTCATCTATAGCCACGACACACAATCTCCTATTGGTGCTGGGATCCCAGATCCATGAGGGTCGAATCTTCATCACTGAGAGAGTCCATATATTCATTGTGTTACCATTCATGTTCATGCAAATCACATTACACTAGCTCACCACCCACACTTCACGGTATCAACACCACTTGGGTCTAAGATCCCATGCAAAACAAGAACACCTCTAAAGATTCCATCACCCGTCCCGTTGAAGATCACCACCACTAGAGACCAGGATAAAAATTGTCTAACACAACATAATCATAGGAAAGATTTAAAAATTTGATAATATACCTAATTTTTATTTCCCATACTTTAGGTCTTCAAATCCAATCTCTGGAGGCCCAATTTCATGATACTCACTTCTAGATTTGGTCTGACGAGGCTTGATGATGCATGCCACAAACATCTCATAGTGGCCAATAATTTCATCTTAAAATATTAAATATGATATTAGAGTATGATTATTTGATAAATCACCATTGAAATGTAAAGATATATTCTCTCCATCGATGAGAGATAAAATATTTATGTGTGATGGGGTTGAACTACGCTATCACACAACATCGTAGTTGGGTCCGTCATAAGTGGTATATCAGGTGGCATGGATTTCATAAAGAATCCAACAAGCTTAGGTTATTCCTACTAACGATTTCTCTTAAGAATTATTTTCTCAAGTTCAATTTGGGTTTGGTCTTAGG
Organism: Viscum album; assembly: GCA_963277665.1. NCBI lineage: Eukaryota > Viridiplantae > Streptophyta > Magnoliopsida > Santalales > Viscaceae > Viscum > Viscum album. The sequence goes on from OY728119.1 coordinate 1,861,512,098, forward strand.
GAAAACGCATAGAAGTTAACTCCCTTTATAATTTGAAAAATTGGACCAATAAGGATGACTTCATATTATTTATTTCATTTCTTCCTACATACATTATTAATTTTACTACATGGTTACATCTATTTTTATCAAATAATTTAATTGCTAAACATATATAGTCATATTTAAAATTGAAAAAATTCCAAGGGGTTTTTTATTTAGTTTCGCATAGTATATAAAACATTACATTTTATATATTAATTATTTATGAAGAATATATAGAAAACTCTAAATCCATTGTAATTTTATCCTTGAAGGCCTTGGTTCTCGATGTATCTTTCACATCATTCCTTATGGAAGACTAAAATTCATTTCCCAATGATCCATATTCTCCTTGGAATTCATAATCATAGTTATTTAATTTTAGAATTAGTGTATTATCCCTTTAAAAATTCAACCTTTTAAAATTTATGATGTTTTTTATATTCTCTAATCTCTTGATTTTTTTACACTGAGTATGACTCACATGGCATTAGAGAATACTGATCATCATGCCAATATCATGATTCAAATTATTTTGACATGAACCTCTTACAAAGGTTTATGTCCTTACTAAACATTATTCTATTTCAAAGGGTTATACTCTAAATGAAAATATGAGATTTGAGGATCATGATTCTTGTAATAAGTGGGATACACATGAAACCTTTTCAATTCCTGGGCCCCAATATCCCATATCATAATTTCATCATATATTTACCTACATATTATGTATTTCCACATGGAGATATTCCCTATGAAGAATATAATGGATTCAATATATCATCAAACATCCACATTTCCATATCCCTTGTGGAAATTAACATCACTATCGTATGAAAATAAACTAAATCATTAATTTATTCACATTATAATATTTATTGTGAAAACATGTATATTTGTTCATATAAGCATATCCTCTATGTTAATCTTGACTATGTTTCCCTAATAGAGGCATCAATGTTCAAACCCAAAAGTTTATTTGATGTGTTTTATATTCAACTAATTATTGTTTATCAAGTCTATAATGGATTACAAGCCCTTATATATTTCTATTGGTTATTCCATTAACCTAAATAAAATTACCCATTATGGAAATCATCCTTAGGTGTAAGTAATAAATCCATATTCTTCCTTCAATGTGATGTAATCCCAATAAAGCATCTTAGTAATGCCTTTGTGTGTAATCCACACAATGATTTAGTCCTATATCCTCATACAATGTGTCTGATCATTGTCCACCTCTTTTTTATCCCACTGATCATGACTCATGATATCATATATGTATGATATGGTCATTCCATTAGTATGATATAAATATGCCCATATACAACCTTACTACATGGAATTAAACTTCAAAGTATTTTTTAGTCATAGAACCTAAAAATGTGTCTCCAAAACTACTCCATATTTGATTTTCATATTTTTGAGATACATAGGATACCTCTCTAAGGTTCAATCCAAACATCATTGAAACTTTGTACTCGTCATCATTGGTTCATATTCCTTATTGGAGTCATATTTATTTTCCATAATCAGCGTAACATCATATCATCCTTATCAGGACATATTTATGATATGATTCATCCTCATGAGTCTATACACCTTGTTATATTTTTTTTATATTCATTGGGTAATACCCGTGGTGGGGTTTATCATTGTTGGTAAGTAAACCCAAAGGAATTTATCATAAAACCATATTCTTTAGGAAAAAAATTCATACTCATTAGGTCATAACCCATTTTAAGTCAACCTTATTGGGATTCTCATGTATAATTCTATTACAAATCAATTATGGGAAACTTTCCCTAATGAATCATTTTCTTATGATGTTAAACTGAATATATTGTTCATTTTCACATGATCATAAAAGGTATTACATGTCCTGAACTACATGGGTTCAAAATCCTTTTACCATGATACATATAAATCACCATTATCGGCTCGATATTTATACCATAAACAATGAACACCTTCCTAGATGGAAATAAACTCTAGAGTTCCCTATTGTGCATATTGAAAACATATCAATTCACAAACATGAATTAGTATGTAATAATATAAAACAATTTGTAGAAACTTAATTACAAATATATGGTTTCATTAATAGGATTCCTCTTATATATATATTTATATTCATATCGGTGAAAGTAAACAACCAAACATTAAGGTTTGGGTAACTAGTCCCGCATTAGTATATGGGGATGATTCCAAAAACATATCTCAAATTTATAAGATATTCATGGAATAGATATTAGTTCCCCCATACAATATTTGATGAGATTGACCTCCAATCTTATCGACCAATGTGAGCTCCAAAATGTCATTTATATAAAACCCCAGTGACCACTTATCCTTATAATTTAGGTCCATTTCTCATTAATGATGTAGAATCCATTGGGATTTTTCTATAGGGAAATAGAAATAGTGAACCAGATGTAAATCATTTAACAATTAAATGTAATTAATCTTACCACATCTCAGACCATTTCAATTTTCAGTATTTGTACAAGAAAAATGGTTCAATAGAGGTGAATCTTTCATCCACAAGAATAAAAAATGGTGTTTACCTTTTAATTCAAATTAATCACATTTATTACCTATTTTTCTTTACTGACCAGTTTTCCTGTTTCTTATTTTATTGTGACTTAAGATACCTTTGTGACAATTTTCACATTCACCCAATTTAATGCAATTTTTAAGAAACCTATTTTGACAATTTAGTTGCAGCTTCTGCCTCTACAGAACACATAAAAATATAATTTATATGATGAATTTAGCATCAAGTGGAAAACAATTATGTCTAGTAACCACCATTGACAAGGTATAAGCCTTACCCTCAATGTTTTTGTTGAGTTTTATTTGGTTCTTAAACTCATAGGCCCGCCTTTTTAGATAAAAGTTGTGATGAAAATGGAGACACTTATCACTACTACTAACTACATTAGGTCTCTATCTGTGGAGAGTAGAAATAAACAAATTCCTTTCCTAAGGAAGTTAGATCAATGAGTCAACCAAAAATACATCTCAAATTAGGCATAATGCGGGAGGGTTCCTTTTAACATCTTACACTGTTGTGAAATAACCACCCCTCAGTCACCTACTAAGGGTGCTGCCTTTGAGGCTACCTCCCCGAACACTCATATCCCAGAACCAATGAGATATCTCCATGAAAAATATATTATATATAATTGGGATCATTCCCATATTCCCACATCCATAGAAGAATTATTCCAACATATTCCAGTGGAAACCTTTGAGAATACTCATATCCTTACTCTCACATATCATGTCAGTCGGCATATTCCTGTAGTGATCAATGGAAAAGTTCATATTCCCACCCCCTAAAATCAAGTCCTTCTGTAAAATTAAATGGAATAAAGATTAAATCAGTGGGTATATACTACCAATTTAATGGAATATTTTATCCAACATATCCTAGTGATAGATATAATGTAGGCATATATTCCTGCTCGTACCCTTCAAAAGTGTCACTATATCCTGGCAATGACGGAGGATATTTTCGGGAATATTCTAGAAATAATTATGTTACATGAAAATAATTTAATCATAATATATAGATAAATATATCAACATTATTGAAACAACCAAATGGACTCTAGAGATAAAGAACATTTTTATTCTCCCATCTAGGACGATTATTGGCATATGTCAGTATAGGAAGAGGCATAATACCAGGTTCCCATACACATTCTGAATGGGGTTTATCTACCCAACTTCGAAATCACATAAAGAGATGAAAATATTCCTTTTTAAAAGACGTAACTTCATATTCCAAAGGTGAACTAGGAATGAGAATATATTCCCACTCAGGAAGAGGATTTTTAGAATATTTCTATAGTCACCTTAGGACATGGCCATATTACAAAAATAAATCCAATAGATACTTTATGTATTCATTATGTGATCATAGATAGATTTATATTCCTTCACATTCCGATGAATTATGAACCAGTATCCATAAGAATCCTTATAATAGGTGGCTCATATCCCTTCTCCCATTCCAAAGGTTCATCGTCACATTCTAGTGGGGGACTCACATTTAAATCTTTTCCATATTCCTTCTTCAAGAAGGGTTTTCTAGAATTTTCTGAAAACAACCTTATTGTGGGAGCATACTCTTTCTGAAGATACAAAAGTTCATAGGAATACTCTATTAGATTACTAAAAGGGAGCCCATATCCTAGTTATAGTAAAAAATAATATACGTCAGTATATTCTCATGGACACCACACAAGAGGCTTATATTCCTGCTCAACCCCAAAAGGAAGGTCATAAAATTCCAACCGTGAAATAGGGAGAGTCTCATATTCCTAAGATTCTCAATTCCATCATCCATGATTCCATATAAAAGTTATCTCTAGCTTCTCAAGGATCATATGACAATTAATCCAAAGAAGATGGCAAAGACTACTTATGTAGTTCTCTTTACAGTTTTTTATAAATCTATTTTCCGGATATTATGACTAAAATATTATATGGACCACCTCCCCATGGTTATATAATCACCCAGAAAAGAAAATAATCCCATATTTTAGACACCTTCATATATATTTGTTCTCAAAACACTTGTTTTAACCATATATAGTGCCTTATCAACCTCTAGAAACACCTCAACTCATTCAGCATGCAGACCTTAAGAAGTGACATATGTGGTCTAAAAATGTGGAGGAGTACTCCTCTAATGAATATGATAATGTAATTGATATATGGAAGGATTTATCTAAGAATAACCTCATGACTATGTCATGGATCATTGTCACTTCCAACTACATCGACCCAGTTTAGCTGAAGGATAAGTGAATTCTATAATTATTTCTAAACACATGAGGAACATTTCAACTTTTAAGGGTTAACGGCCTCCCTTATTGGGGATATGAAGATCATCATACGAACATGAAAATTCTATAATTTTAGACAGACATTGCTTCTTTCTCTTTGTATTATGACCTAAGATTATGAAATTATATAAAATTTATATGTCACACTTTCATCCACATCTTAACAACCCTTTAGCATCCATCCAAATTTAAATGTTTTTTTACCACTATAAGGGAAAATGGGAAACCATATTTCAAAAGAAATATACCACTACGTGCTGAAAGATCTCACAAAATGATTAAGCCCCAAACTAAGAATACTTGAATAAGCTAATCTATAAAGTTATCAGTGTAGTGTACTAAAATGGGTATCCAGATCCTCTCTGATGAGCTCTTCAAGGTGAGTAATCATCCTTTCCTTTTTTTGAATAAATTTCCCTATGTAGAGTTTTCTCTTATTGAATCCCTTGGCCACTATTCAGTCTTGTTTATCTATCCACACTTCATTCTCCTTGTTGGAATCAACTTGAAACCTTTATTCATAAATTATTTTAATCTCCTCTTCTAATACATCAGGTCGGAGAGATTTTTCATGAATTTCTCCCTTAGAGTGCAGGATTAGTTTCAAGAACTCCTTATCCTATTATTCCTTGTATCTTGTATTCATGAAAGATTATTCAATTCCCCCATTTTGTTTAGATTTTCTTTCCATGTTTCTAGCCTTCTTGGATGACCCAGTCTCCATTGGTTTTGGAAAATGGGAGTAATCCTTGAATCCCTTTGTTTTATTCCCTTGAACAACAATACATTTACCTGAGTCGTGAATGCCTTATTCCCCTTTATTACTTCTTGGATTGTGAGGACCATTCCATTGAATTTGGTCCAAGATATCCACTATGGGGTGAATAGAGCTGTCATCACCTGAGGAATCCTCCTCTTGAGGCAGTGGTAGATCTTGGACATCTAGACTAATAAAACGGTTCCCCATCTTTATCATCGATCATTCTTTGTGGGGCATCTGCTTACATAGATACTCCTTCTTACCTATTTTATTCTCCAATATAGTTTCTTCTCCCCCATTCCCATCCTTCATATGAACTTTGATATTTTCTCCGAGTGTGTTTGGGTCTAAGGGCCCCAAGGAATTCACTCCATCCATCCTCCCCTGTCCATGGTGAAAATCTATTATAGACAACAAGAAAGACTTCCCCTATACCATTTCCAAGACGGTTGGCTGCTCATATCCACATCCCATAAACTAGATTTTCTTATTTGTGTCCTCCCAGCATTGAGCATGAGATCCACCAAGACATTGGCCATCACTCACTATCAAGCTCACCTCACCTTCCTCGATGGATCCGGTTGTACTTGGTAGATCCGCAGTAGTCATAGCTAAAGGATCTTCATTATCTACTCCATTTAGTCCTCAATCCTATTTTAAATGGGAAAATATATTCACTAGTTTCGGCTCTGACTCCTTAGGCTTCAAACACATCACTACCACTATAGAAAAAAAAATATGCCACTACTGGAGCTGATCCTTCTGAGTACTAGACTTTGCACATGTAAATTCCAATTATCTGATGTCTTCCAACACCTTTGGTACATCCTCGCACACCTCCTTATGCTTTCCCACACCAGGAATATCCCATACCTTCTGTTTCACTACATGATCACCCTGTACCTCATACCCAAAAATTTTACATATCAAGGATTGCCTATCCCTGAGCATGCAATGACAAATAGAGACCACATGGCCTAACATGTGACATCCTAGTAAGAACACAGGACACGGTTTAAAAACTACCCTTTGTTTCCATCTGAACTCTTCTCCGATCAAAATTCATAGCCACTCCGTATGAGGATTTGAAACATCAACCACAACACATACATGGGCGTTGATTGGGTGACAAACCACTGACAAGTGACTATCAGAGCACAAATACCTTCCAACCATATTTCCTAACATTCATATAATTGATGGGTTCTATAAAGGGAGTGTAAGATCGGAAAATATCACCCATACCATAAACAAAGGTGCGCCGTGGTTCATGTTTAGTTCAAAAGACCAGCGAAAAATGTAAAAGATGCAACCATTAATAGCATGAGGGGATCTAGACCATGAGATGATTAGATTGTGCTCTGGGGAGAAACGAATCATCAAGTGGTGCTGATCGAAGAGACCCACCACCACTCGGTCTTGAAGATCTCATGATTCAAATTAAAATCTATCAAAAGAATCAATTGAGGGATGGAGACCCCTGAATTGAGATATAAGTGTAGACCTGGGAACATCTGAAGCTTCATTGAACTCTTTTGTAGAAATCGTGAGCTGGGGAGAGTCGTTGTGGAGGTCAGGGACCATAGGGAGAAGCAGGATCGACATGAAAGAAGGAATTAATCTGGTTTCATGAAAGGGGTGAATGACCGAGCTATCAAGGAAGAGTGGAGGTCATTACCCCCTCCACCACTGGGGATGATGGAGATAGAGCCTTGGGTATCTCCACTGGGGAATCACCGCTGAAGATCGAGCTCTACGGGGCATCAATGCTTTTAATTGGAAGCCTAATATCCCAAACAACCCTTTAGAAAACAATCATTGAAGACTCGTATGTTGTACACATATGTGGTTGGCACGAGTTTGGAGAATTTTGATTCACCCCACCCAAGTATAAAAGTGTCCCCTAGAGATGTAATCTATTTATTTCATTATTATAATAAATCTCATTAGTCCAATAAATTCATGCACTTGTGGGGAAATGAAACACTACCTTTCTATCAATATGACCAAAAGTATTTTTGAGTTGAGGTAGTATGCTATAGATATGATCCTAATATATTCCTCTCAATAAAATTAGAATCCAAATTATATGAGAAATTTGAAACCACAAGATACTAGGAGGCTCACTAAAGAGATTAGTTCAAATTCAAATCAGGTGCTACAATCAGCTCATGTATGAGTGAAAATCCTTCAAAATATAAATATCACGTTAGAATATTATATTTTAGATATATTAGAGCAGAAAAATATCATATTTTATGGATAATTTTTACCACTACCCCCAACCTAGGGGTAATGGAATCTTTGTTGGGTTTATAAGAAATATTAGGAATATCCCAATCGACCCCAACTATTAGGGATGTGGGAATTTAACATCGACTACCACCCCATAAACCCTCCCACCCTCAATAGTTCTATGAAATAATATTGGAATCTATATATCACACCAAAACCTTAGGGATATGGGAATTATGACCATCTCCACTATAGATTTTAGGCCTTACCATACTTTGTATCTCTTACAAACTAATTGAAACCCATTTATCCCTATAACCATGCCACACACCACATTGAATTATGGATTTATAATAATGGTTTGCTCAGAACACTCTAAAGGATACCACTCATTAACTAGAACCAATAGAATGACATACATGGAAGATCAAACCTAGCACAGGCCTTAAGACAAAATGGAAGAATGATGTGAATGTTCAGTTAAGATAAACTAATCCAACTCTTGAGGTGGATTGGGGTAGTGAAAATTCATTCAATTACTCATAAGATTATGATAAGATCACTAACACACATTATGGATTCATGAACATCGTAATTGATTTTCTAGTAGATAATAAAAACTGAGACAAAAATAGCATGGGATTATGTAAAGAAGAAACATCTCAATAGATGGTTAATGTCAATGCACATAATATATTTTATAATATATATAATCTAAGGGGAAACCAAAAACTGCCACATATGAATAAAGATTTTCCACCCCATCAATGACATTCTTTCTAGGGTAATGTGAAAAATGTGTCTACATTCCCCCTTCCTCCCATAAAGTATGAAACCTCCACTTTTAAATAGAGGTTGACATGGTATGTGACCAATTTATTCAATATCACGTGACTCAATGATTAATTTCATAGGGAAAATATTCTCCTTCAGTACAACCTTCAAGCAGGAGAAAATTCCCCGCCCCCCTACCCACTAGGTGAGAATTAATTTTCTTAAATGTGTTGAATATAGATTCCAGTTTGGCACATGATCTAGACATCCGGTTTATCTAAATTAATGAATTTATGAAGACCAACATTTTCCTCCATTATAGTAAAAAAATATCCCATATTTTGATGATAAACATGCCCTAAAATGAATAGGAAATCAAAATTCATCGAATAAATGGTGATTGTTTCAAGATTCACCCACCTCCTACGATCTAGATGAATTCCAAATAGTGATATCCCCAAATATTATCAATAACATTGAGTCTCTAGATCTTTGTTGGATAACATGGAAGGGTTGGGTGCCCTCGTAAATTCCAAGAGAAAGCCTTACCCAAATGGGGTAAACAACACTCGTCCCCCACCCAATATTGGAAATTATGTCTTCTCAATCATCGATGTAATAAGGTATCTATAGAATCACCTCACATAACTCTTATCTAAATGTGCCCCTATTATGGGGCCCCAAGACCAACAAGAGGGGATAAGACCAAACATGATTTATGTGGACTCTAGTGGTGCTAGCATTCATTCAGTATAATAGTATCCTAGAAGAGTCCATCATAGGTTGGGGAGACCTTCACTGTCAATTCCTTTAATAAATTCAGGTCCATTATAATGAAAACAAATCACTAGCCTCCCAAATTACAAACATCATGGGTACAAGATATTTTATTACTTAATCACCGGTTATAAAAGGATAACACACTCACCCAAAATTTCTATAAGTCCCCAGCCTTAAACATTACATAATATTGAATTAAGTTAATAATTCACATTAGGTATCTTTTCAGGTTTAGGGTTTTAAATAATTATGCTATAACAATTACATTACATCAGAAATATTACAAAGTAGACACATCTACTCAATATCCATTTTTTCATAAAATAAAAATTCTTGAAAAAAAGAGTCATGCATAGTTCATTATTTTAGATAGCATGAGTTTTCCCTGATCCCATTCTTGACCTTATTCATCTTTAAGTCCTATGACAAACAATTCAGAAAAAACACTGGTTGAGCATAAAAATCTATGTAATGATTATAAAATAATGAAATAAAACATTACTCCATCAATAAATACAAGTCAATGAAATAATACTTTTCAATATTTAACATAAAACACTATATCATAATATTTATGAATAACAAATGGATATCATAAATCATAAAGGTAACTTGTGGCATCCATCACATACGTATGTTGTAGACTTCATAGCTACATAGGGAGTTACATTTGGAATTCCCATCATAGTATATTCCCTAAATATCTTAGGAGACACATTTAGGTTTACCTCTATCATGATACCTAATGCATTGGAGAGCTATCTTGGGCTCACCTGCCCTAGTTTTATCATGGAACCACCCATATACGTAAACAATTCCCAAGAACCATAACATATTCATAACACATAAAAAACAAAAAGGAAAGCTATGATTTCCACATTTCAATCATAATATATAATTTATATATATTGACATAACCAATCCATTATCAAAACGATTTTCAATAACAAAATACATAAAATAGTGTATGGTTTTTATTTTCCATTAAAAAAATATTACGGCTTGTTAAGGAAGAAAAATATAAAATAACACTCGCGGCGGCGGAAATGTCATTGTAAACGCGTACGTTAAAAAGAAACATTCCATTTTTCATTTAGTAAAATGCTACGTAGATAAAGGTTCCCTTTGAATGAAATGAAAATTCCGGGGGTTTATACACTGTATAATATAATGTCTTGTATAAATAAAAATATGCCTCAATGAAAGGAGATTGAGATGAAGTACCTTATAAAGATCATTTTGTAAATAAAATAGATTTATTATGTGTATTTATTATAGGTAAACATAATTAATGTACAAATACAAGATATGAAATCAAAGGTTATTTATCACAGAATCCTTGAATGACATAATCAAGAAGTAGAAGATCAACCCAAAGAATGGAAATAGGGTTAAGGAGTTCTCTTACAGAAATTCGACAGCCTAACGACGTAACATTAAAATTATGAAAATGAGTTAATGGGATAGAAAAGGTTCTATCATCACATGGAAATAATATTTACCAAAATAAGGATATATAATAACATATTCCAACATAAGAAAATGTAAATTTAAAAATTCATAACATAAAATAAGTCTTTGACAAAAAGAGGATGGTGAAAGGTTCCCTTTCCAATTTGGTAAATAACAAAACATTAACCACATGAAAGAAGGATCATACAATAAAGATTTAAATACACATAAATTAAATTATATTACACAAGGAATACAATCGTGGGAAGTAAATCCACCATAAAAAAGGAAATAGTTGCAAATATAGAATGAATCTCACGGGAATAAAAAGTGAGATGAAACCCCCTTACAGAGATCATATCATTACATTAAGGATAAATTAATGACCTAATTATGTGTGATAAGCATAAATAAACCCATTATAAGTGGATATTAAGTGTAAAACAATAATATTTCATTCACACATATTCATAGAGTGACATAATTAATAAGTAGAAGTTTGTCCTGATGAATGGAAATTGGGATAAGAAGTCCCCGTACCTCCTGTCCAACTTGACACATTTGTTCCTTATTATTCCTTAATAATAAACATAAGTTAATTTATACTTTTTTTCAGAACCTTTTTCAATTTTATTATTCCGATTAAATTATTTATTATTATGTTATATGCATTACATAATAATTTAAGTTAATAACTGTATTTTTGTCGATATTTGGAACTTGAGTCAAAAATGAACTTCTTATAATTACAAGTTGTCCATGTGGTCCAACATACATTTTATCCAAAATGATATTCATGATTAAGATATCATATATATAATATTTATCCATTATATATATATGTGTGTGTGTGTGTGTATGTATGTATTTATATATTTATAATAGTACATAATATTTTGAGATAAGAAATGAAATGCACCGTTCATGGAGACCGTAAGCCGTACGTACGCATGAACGCTACTTTCATTTCTATTTATTATTTAATAGAATAAAAACTCAGTGATACATAGTTATATTATAATTCTAGTATAATATAATATATAATTTCCTTAAATCCATATTTTATATGTTCCATGTGTGGCATGAACAAGTCATATCACTTTGAGGGGGCGGTAGTCTGCACTTCCTCAAATGAAATTATCTTATTTACCCATTATGGAAAACATAAATGTATGATATAAATGAAAAATAAAGAATCATAGAGACAATATGAATATAATATATATCACATATAAAAAAAGTTTCATCATAATTTCCACCATGAGAGGAGGTACGATATAATTGAACAGTCAACGTTTCGTGAGACAGTAGTTCGTCGTCTACTAAGACAGTATGTTCGTATCCATTAGATGGGGGTGTGTGTAAGTGTAGTTTGATTAATTCTCATAAAAAAACCTAGTATATTTAGTATAATTGTGTTCTTATGTAAAAAATGAATAAGAAGATCAAGGGAGTGAATAAGTAAAATAAAAGAAGAGAACTTGAGGGAAGATGTTACCTTTAAATCGAGTAACACCCTTTGGTTTGAACCAAAAGGCTTTCTTGAAGTGATTTCTGCCAAAGCTAAGGATTCTAGGAGGAAAATAGGGATCATGAGAGATTATTTGGGCATAGTTTGGATGATACAAGGAGGCTTTAAAGGTGTGAGTAAGGGTTAGAGGTGATGGATTTTTATAAGGGGGAGGAGGGGATCTTTAGGAATGTTTGAAAATATTATTTTATTATATAATTATTTTTGGTTTCTAAAGGTCAAACACTTATTTAATTCAAATATTAATGTATATAAGTCAAAATAAAATAATCCAATAATAATAGGACAAGTTTTTTATATATTTTTTTAATCCTTATATTTTTTATTTAACCCTTTGTTAACTTATTTAACTTTTACCATGTCCTCTTATATAATCATACTATATGGTAAATATATTTACAATAAAATTAAAAAAGACCCAAAATGGATACTTAATGAAATTTTTAACATCATATATGTCATTTAGTCGAATCATATATTTTTAGGAATATTTTATCCTTTAATAAAATATTGATTGATTTAAGAACTCTTTTATGTCAATTTTAATACTATTCATATCATGACTTTTTAAAAAAATCCAAACCAACTTGATTCTTTTGAAAAACATTCATTAATTTAAAGATAACATGTCATAATAATCATTAAAATTTGTGGATGGCATAAAAAGGTTCAAAATACATTTATTTTAATATTTATAATATCATTTATTTGAGTCTTTTCTTAATAAAGCAATTACTTCATCACCATTGTGTCATAATTAAATTTATTTATTTAATGTTTAAAATTAATAAATAAAATACCATGATGTAGTAAATAATTTTATATTTCCAAATAATATTTATAGTCAAAGAGATAACTTATATAACCCTGTATAAAAAAATTTAGTAAAAAGATTCATGTTTATATTATTTTTGTCCTAACTTTAAATTAATTAATATAAAGTGTTGTCATCACTCCCATGTGGCTCCATGGGGTCCCCGAATCGACCCAAGGATTCCAATGGTCTAGAAAATTATCATAAAATAGGTTTAGGACATGTATAAGGGTAATTTAATATTATTATAATATTATTTTTCAACATTATTTACCAGATTTACCCTTTAACCATGGTAAATAAAATATTTACTGGAAAAAATATTCATAATGTCTAAAAGTAAAAGTTACCTATTTACACAATTTGGACCACATGATTCCAAATAAAGAATCCATTTTTCCAAATTCAAAAACAAATAATTGGAAGAAATTAATTTAAAATTAATTCTCATTGTCAAAACAAAAACTGTGTTTTTACGAAATAATAACTATCAAAATATTTACCTTTTCTATGTCCAATTTAAGAGTGAAATTGCATTAAATGTCCAAAATTGGATTAAATGGTAAAAATATAATCCAATTACTCTTTAAAACCATTTAAGAAGAAATCTAACTACATAAATAAATTTGTTTAAAAGGAATATTTGAATTAAAATGTTGTATTTTTCACTATTCATTAAAAATGTACATTATCAGAAAAATACCAAAATTTCATCCAAAGTATATTTTGATGTCCCTATTCTAATGAATAATATTATTTTGTCGAATAGAACATATAAAAGTGACAAAAACTAGATTTAAAAAAGGTTCTTCATTAAAAGGTAGTAAATCGACCTTTTAAAGAATATTTGAGTGTTTATGCTTAAAATTTGATTCGTTCACATTTTAAGCATCAAAATTTTATTAGATAAATGTAAAAAAAATTAACAAAAATTTATAATAATATTGTAGTTAGTTATATTCATTCCTGCCAATACAACGGCTAGGCGTTAACTACCATTTAAAATATTATTATATTATTATTTTTCAATACGACTCAGCCTTATGAGCAATATGATATTTTTAGAGAAACTCATAGTTGTGTGTCTGGTACTCAATCAAACATAGAATACCCTTTAAAATAAAATAAATATTTAATTCAAAAATAGTAATAAATATGAAAATTTTATATTCTTTATTTACCTGGGATGTTACATCCTTCCCCCCTTTTGGAAATTGTGTCCTAACAATTTTAAAATTGTTCTCAGAAACTTCATTGAAAGTCCCACATCAGAAAAAGAGTCAAAAAACTATCACTTTAAAATAAATAAAGAGAAGTACAAAGGTCACCCAAGATAACCTGTACTAGGATTCCATGAAAACATGGATATAAAAGAGAAACTAAGTTTCAAGTTATGATGGAGAGTGATAGAAAACATGATTAGGATAAAGTTAACCACTATAAAATCACAAACATGTGATGGCTTAAACGATCATTGATTCCCTATTAGGAAAAGTTAATAGAAAAAAATTTGTTTTAAGTTTCTCCTTATAAATTTGAGGCATTTATTTATGATCTTAGCTAAAAACATAAGGAAACAAACTTAATTTTCATTTAGACTTTCATCCTTTACTAAATTCCTACCACAAACTCATCTTTTCTTCAAATGATGAGTATTCAAACTGACTTGGTCACATTAAAATCCCTATAATAAACTTATAGAGTATCACATAATCCAAAAAAGATTAAATATATATTTCTCTTGTATTTAGACAACAACCAAAAACAAAATGGTTTGTATTAGATCAGATAATCCCCAAAAAGGATAATCCTTTATAAAAAGAAATACTTCTCTTAATCTCCAAAATTCAACAAAAGGTGCCCAAAGTTCAAGAAAGACCATTCAATACACAATTGTACATAAAATTTTTCAAAATAATCCAAACTAAGATTGAAACCCAAAACTCAAAAGGATTTAATCACATATTAATCCACATTAAATATTAAAATTTATCTCCAAAAACATCAACTACTCATAAAGTCTCATACTGAAGTGTAATAAACCTAATCACATATTCTCTATGATTGGTTAATCATTTCAAAAAATAACCCAAATCACCATATGTCCTAAATAAATACATAGATTCTTCCAAAATAAAATTTTAACTGTTACTCCACAAATGAAATCACGTGGTATTCAATTTCCCTTAAGCATATAATATTCCCAAAAGAGAGAATTTATTTCAAACTAACCTTTATCACTTAATCACAAAATCATTTTCCTACACTAAGTATATCCATATGAACAAAACATCAGTTACTAAAATAAAATTATTATTGATCCATAAAATCATTTAACTAAAAAAAATAATTCAATCTTACTAGGGAATTCATGTAGGCAAGTGCTAAGAAATAAATCTCAATCGCACATTGGTTGTGGGTTTGATTCTCACATCATTTTTTGATAAAATAGGTTATCACATGGTCTTAATTTTGTCCTTTATATAAAACTCAAAAATAACCCTACATGTTTTAACCTCAAAGGTTTTCTTATACCATTCATTTTCATCCCAATACATTAAGACCTCAACATATTATATATTGTAATTTTTTCACCTCCGTATAATTAAATAAAACTATTCCCAAAAGAGTGAACATCATACCTTGATCATGGTGTCCATATTGTTTCATCATCATATTGTTCACATAGATAGAACATACATGAATTTAAATAATGATTTATAGATCATTCAATATAATTTTCTTCCTTCTTCCAAATACACCTTGTACAACTTGGGTCATATGGGTGTTCCCAGAAAAATAGTTTTGGAAAATAATCATGTATGACATATAATTTCAAAACATCTGATAAAACATGATTTTTATAAAATAGTAGGACCAAGTTTGGGTTGAAAAATTCAATCAATGTTCCTTTTAAAATATCATAAGTATGTGATAAAAGACTATAATTTAAAAGAAAATATAAATAGGTTGTGTAAGGGTATCCTTCTTCAGCACCTTTTTCAAAATCATAATATGCTTCAAAATCTTTTGATAAGGTAAAATATTTTAATATGACTTGAAAATATTTAACTTTCTTGAAAATATGAGAATATTGAGAAAATAATATTTTATTAAATACAACCCATGATCCACAATGGTATCGAGGTATAGTTGAGGTGTTTGATATCTCAAAAAATTTCTTACAAGTGATTTGTATGTTAGAAAATGTTTCAGAATCATCTGGACATAACTTTGTAATAATTATTGCAAGAAATTCATCAGGAAGAGATAAGAATGTTGTTTGAGATCCTTCTCCTTCCATTTGTAACCAACATTCCTTGATCAGAAAAAGTTAAAAAAAATAAGGATTTAACTTAAGGAGTATGTATAGAGACTAATCATGTGTCAAAAAAACTTATAATCCCTAAAGTTATCTAAATCGGCCTCTGATACCAACTATAAGTCCCCAGCCATAAACATTACATAATCTTGAATTAATTTAATAATTCACATTGGGGATATTTTTAGGTTTAGTGTTTTCGGGAATTAGGCCATAACTATTACATTACATCTCAAATATTACAAAGTAGACACATCTACTCAGTATCAATTTTTTCATAAAATAAATATTTTTGAGAAAAAAGAGTCGGGCCTAGTTCCATATTTTAGACAGCATGAGTTTTATCTAATCCCATCCTTGACCCTATTCATCTTTATGTCCTGTGAAAATCATTTCAAAAAAACGTGGGGAGAGCATAAAAATCTCAGTAAGGATTATAAAATAAAGAAAGACAACATCAGTCCATAAGAACATACAAGTCAATGAAATCATACTTCTCATTATTTAACATACCACACTAGATCATAATATTTATGAATAATAAATGGAAATCATAAATCAAAAAGGTAACTTGTGGCATCCAAAACATACTTATGTTACAGCTTTCACAGCTATGTAGGGAGTAACATTTGGAATACACATCACAGTATATTCCTTAAATCTATTAGGAGAAACATTTATGTTTACCTCCGTCACATTACCCGGTATATTTGAGATCTATCTTGAGCTCACTCGCCCTAGGTTTATCATGGAACCACCTGTATACGTAAACAATTCCCAAGAACCATAACATATTCATAACACATTAAAAAACTTAAAGGAAAGATAACATTTCCACATTTCAATCACAATATATCATTTAAATATATTGATATAACCAATCAATTATCAAAACCATTTTCAATACCAAATTATGTAAAATAGTATATGGTATTTATTTTCCATTTAAAAAACATTACAGCTTGTTAAGGAATCCAAATATCAAATAACACTCTCGGTGGCGGAAAGGTAGTTGTCACCACATACGTTAAAAATAAAACATTCACTTTTTTTTCTAGTAAAACACTATGCAGAAAAATACTCCATTTGAATGAAATGAAAATTCAAGGGGTTTATACACTGTATAAAAGAAATTCGTGTATAAATCAAAATATGCCTCAATGAAAGGAGATTGATACGAAGTCCCTTAAAAAGATCATTTTTGTAAATAAAATAGATTGATTATGTGTATTCACTATAGGTACACATAATTAATGTAAAAATACAAGATAGGAAATCAAATGATATTTATAACATAATCATAGAACGAAATAATTAAGAAGTTTAAGATCAACCCAAAGAATCAAAATTGGGTCAAGGAGTTCTCTTACAGAAATTCTACAGCCTAACGGCGTCACTTTAAAATTCAGAAAATGAGTTGATCAGAGAGAATAGGGTCTATCATCACATGGAAATAAAATATATAGAAATAAGGACATAGAAGAACATATCCCGATATAAAAAAGGAAAATTAAAAAGAAAAAACATAAAAGAAGTCTTTGACAAAAAAAGAATGGTGAAAGGTTCCCTTACCAATTTGGTAACTTATGAAACATACACCACATGAACGAAGGATCATAAAATAATGATGTAAATAACCATAAATTAAATTATATTACACATGGAATACAATCAAGGGCAGTACATACACCATAAAAAAGGTAATAGTTTAAAATATATCATGAATCTCAAGGGAATAAAAAGTGAGATGAAAACCCCTTTCAAATATCATATCATTACATTAAGGATAAATTAATAACATAATATTGTGTGACAAAGATAAATACACAAAATATAAGTGGAAATTATGTGTAAAACAATCAGCGGTAATTCACACATATTCATATAATGACATATTTAATAAGTATAAGTTTAACCCAAAGAATGGAAATTGGGTAAAGAAGTCTCCTTACCTCGTGTCCAACTTGACTCATTTGTTCCTTGTTCTTCCTGAATAATAAACTTAAGTTAATTTATACTTTCTTCAGAACCTTATTCAAGTTTATTATTCCTTTTATATCACTTATTACCATGTTACAAACATAACATATTCATTTATGTTAATAACAGTCATTTTGTGGATATTTGGTACTTGAGTAAAAATGAACTTCTTATAATTACAAGTTGTCCATATGGTCAAACTTTCATTATCTCCAAAATTATATTCATGATTTAGATATCATATATATTCAGTATATATATATTTATAATAGAATATAACATTGGGATATAATAAATGAAATGCATCATTCATGGAGATAGTAAATCTTATGTACGCATGAACGCCACTTTCATTTCTATTTTTTATTTAATGGAATGAAAACTTAATGATACATAAGTATATATTAATTCCATTATAATTTCATATATAATTTAATTAACTCTATAATTTGTGTGTTCCACTAACTGAAAATTATATTTTTTTTGATTTTCAAAAACCTCTTTTTGGGTGAGCGGGAACCGGGCCATACAATAGATTACCAGATCACCAAAATCTAAAGACAGCAAAGACAAAATCTAGTTTCATATAGAATTCAAAATCTCCAAGGATTCCTCCAGACATAGATCCTCAGTCAACAAGCCTCCTCAAGTCGCGCCCCTAACATGGACCCACCTCGTTGATATCTACATCACCTTCGTTGGACATCACCAGCGAGAAACCACTGGCCATCACCACCGCAACTTCAAACAATAGAAAAACCTTCACCCTTGCTGTCGTCTAAACACCATATCTTCTTCATCCCCATATGAATAACTTCGTCAAAATCATCGTGCTATTGTCAACTATTACACCATTATGAGGAAGAGACAAAGAACAATAAATTGAACCAGAAACACCATAACCAGAACACACCGCTTCATCAAACCACCATCATAGAAGAACCAGCCTCATCAAAACGGGACCATCATCAACTTTCCATCGAATATAACTCGAACGGACTATGTCAAAACTAGATATGAGCATGTCCCAAGACCTAAAGAAAATATCAGCAACTCTACAAATCAAAAAACACCAAAAAAACCCTAAAAAACATCACATGTGTCATGAGGAATAAATACTGAACAAAACCCAAAAACTGGAAACTTCGTCGGGCTGTTTCCATTGTAAAAACACCATAGTCGAAGGGTTGCACCAGGAACACTAATGGCCGCTAAACCATACATCCCAAAATCTCTCCCTTTCCACTCCTCCTGATCCTCCTTAGAGGGGCGCAGAAGAATGCCAGACTAGAGCAGGGAAAGAGTGGATGAGGGCTTCGAGCACCACCACCATGAGAGGCAGTAGGATATAATTGAACAATCATCGTTTCGTGAGGTAGTAGTTCATTGTCCACTAAAACAGTATGTTTGTATCCATTAAATGGGGGTGTGGGTAAGTGTAGTTTGAATCCTTCTCATAACAACAACCTAGTATATTGAGGATACTATTGTTCTTATTTAAACAAAGAATAAGAATATCATATAGGGTGAAGAAGTAAAATAAATGAAGAGGACTTGAGGGAAGATGTTACCTTTAAATCGGGTAACTCTCTTTTGTTTGAACCAAAAGGCTTTCTTGAAGTGCTTTCAACCAAAGGTAAGGATTTTGGGAGGAAGAGAGGGATATTGAGAGATTATTTGCGCATAGGATGGATGATCCAATGGTGCTTGAGAGGTGTGACTAAGGGTTAGAGTCGATGGCTTTTTATAAGGGGTGGGAGGGGCTCCTTTGGAAATTTTGAAAATATTATTTTACTATATAATGATTTTCGGTTTCTAAAGGTCCACAACTTATTTAATTATAATATAAGGTGTATATAAGTCTAAATAAAATCATCCAATAAGAATTATATAGGTTTTTGATATTTTTTTATCCTTATATGTTTTATTTAACCCTTTGTTAACTTATTTAACTTTAACCATGTCCTCTTATATATTCATACTATATCGTTAATATATTTACAATAAAATTCCAAGTGACCCAAAATGGATCATTAATGAAATTTTTAACATTATATATGTCATTTGGAAGAATCTTATAATTTTAGGACTATTTTATCCTTTAATAAATTATTGATTGATTTCAAAACTCTTTCAAGTCAATTTTAATACTATTAATATCATGACTTTTTAAAAAATCCAAAATAAAATTATTCTTTCGAAAAACCATCATTAATTAAAAGATAACAAGTCATCCTAATATATAAAATTAGTGGATAGCATAAAAATGTTCAAAATAAATTTATTTTAATATTTATAATATCATTTATTTGAATCCTTTATTAATGAAGTAATTACTACATAACCATTGTGTCATAATTAAATTTGTTTATCTAATGTCTAAAATTTGTAAATAAAATACCCTAATGTAGGAAATCATTTTATCTTTCCCAATAATATTTATAGTCAAAGAGATGACTTATATAACCTCATATAAAAATTGTTTTAGTAAAAAGATTCATGGTCAGACATGTATCAGCCAATAGGGTTAGGACAAGTGTAAGGGTAATTTAGTATTATTATAATTTTATTTTTCACCCTTATTTACCAGATTTACCCTTTAACTAGGGTAAATAAAATATTTACTGAAATAAATATTCAGAATGTCTAAAAATAAGAGTTATCTATTTACACAATTTGGACATCCTGATTCCAAATATGGAATCCATTTTCCCAAATTCAAAACACCAAAGTGGCAGAAATTAATTTAAATTTAATTCCAGTTGTTATGATAGAAATCATGTTTTTAAGAAATAATAACTATTAAAAGTTTTAACTTTGTTTATGTTCAGTTTAAGAGTGAAATTACATCTAATGACCAACATTGGATTAAATGGAAAAAATATAATCCAATTATAGTTTAAAAACAATTAAAAGAATAATCTAACTATGTAAATAAATTAGTTTAAAAGGAAGTTTTGAATTTAAAAAAGTATTTTTCACTATTCATTAAAAGTGAACATTATTAGAAAAATACCAAAATTTCATCCAAAGTAAAATTTGATGTCCCGATTAAAAAGAAGAATATTATTTTGTCAAATAGAACATATAAAAGTGAAATAAACTATATATAAAAATAGATCGCCATCAAAAGGCAGTAAATCGACCTTTTAAAGAATATTAGAGTGTTTATGCTTAAAATTTGATTCATTAAAATTTTTAGCTTTTAACTTTTATTGGATAAATGTAAAAAAAATAACAAACATGTATAATCATATTGTATATAATTTATTCATTCTAGCCAATACAATGGCTAGGCGTTAACTACCATTTAAAATAATATTATATTATTATATTTCATTTTGACTCAAGCCTTTTGTGAAACATGAGATTTTCATAGAAACTCATTGTTGTATGGCAGGTACGCCATCTAACATAGAATCCATTTTAAAGTAAAATTAATATTTAATTCCAAAATATTAATAAATATGAAAATGCCATATTATTTATTTACTTGGGATATTACAATTTCACTACCATAAGAGGAATTGTTGGATCTCTATTCCAAGAACCTCTATAATTAGATATAAAACCATTAATGTTAATGAAATTCATAGGTATATTATGGGAGTTAACATAAATGGAATAGTTCCTTGATGATTCAATTCAGTAATCTTGATCCAAATCTCCACCTATTTCCACAAAAAGGGTAAAAGGTATGGAATGTGAGAAACTACCACGTTCATGATCAAACCAGTGCCATTGCATGATGGGTAACCTAGAAAATCCCTACATTTCCCAGCACCTTATATTTAGTGACATCTATCAAAACACCACCTATGACTAGAAGAATATAAGGACCTGGGTTAACCATAATTCTAGGAATGGTGAAAAAACTCTCTTATATCTAAAATGAAAAAAAAAATTAATTATTTCCTTACAACGATGGAAAGAAATATCCTCAAGCTACCTAAGCCCTTATATTTTAGGGAGGTCAGCCTAGGTGATCTCCCTAAATACTACCATTTTCATCAGATGTTTGTCCACACCATATAACACTGATTTGTATTCAGGGGAATCCTCTATGTAATGGTTGATTCTTGATAGGGGATATTATGAAAAGGCATAGAACAAGGGTCCTAAGTGCCTACTGCACAATTAGGTGAAGAATATGGTTGGAAAGATGTTTTTGTGAGGCATAAATATATTTTTTATGATTGGATGATATGAAAGATAGTATATTACTATAAAACTATTCTCATAGAACAACATCATCAGCTAGCCATAGTATTGACACATATCTCTTAATTAAAAGGTATATATTAAAAAATACCATCTAAGAGAATATGAACTCATCAGAAGAAGAGAATTTTATATGAGAAAGAGTCTCATCCTACCCCCAAATTAGATATGGTGCTTATATTCTTCATTTTTTCATCTCCTAGGGCATGGTAACTACCTTTCCATGACGAATTATTATCAAATAAAGATAAATTTTTTTTATCTAATCACAAAATTTATTTAGAATATATTTTATCCAATTATATATATAATAATGATCCTGATTTCCATTTACCTGACTCGGGAGATAGAGGATGAGGAAAAATAATCCAATATAATATGGGAATATGAATTCTAGGATGAGATTAATATCCTAGACACATTCTTATTGGATGAATTTATATAGATGAGAACCATTTGAATGTTCCATATCAAGCCCAGTAATAGCATGAAGAACCCACAGATCATTCTAAGATATGTATATGCCTAATTATTCTAAATGAAAAATTGGTAGGGGTGTGTCCATATGACAATCCTCGATGGGTAGTCAGACTATCTTGAACTAATCTACCAAATACGGGATTTCCCTCAACTTCTTCACAAAATCCAAATCCATCTAACTCATGTTCTCAAACCCCTATGAAACATGCTAAGGAGAAAGCCTACATTGAGAAGAATGTACCTATATTATAGAAGTATGAAATATTGAAACATCTAGAGTCCTTATTGACCATGATCACTATCATGGATTCTCTTTAAAATTAAAAATATTTAATAGAGGCACTTATTGTGGCCTTTCAGAGTCCCTAGGATTTTGAGACATAAGTCATCGTAGCTGAGGACTATTGAATAGAAACTTTTTTAGTGGAATGTAATTACACCATATCCTTGATTGAGAAAATTTTATTATAATACATTTATTGACATATCATACCACTTTATATATCATTAATTCTTGATAAGGTCAGAATTTAATGGGATCTAGTTGATAATGGATAAGGAATTAATCATATTCCGGTCTTAAATCTTATATGTTTAGTATACGGTGAGGATGTGTTATCCCCTATGAAGTTTTCTAGTCAAGGATATGAAAATATTGAAAAAAATACTATTATAAATATCAAGTTCAAAGGCCGATTTTAGGTTCGGGTGTTTAATTTTGAGTACATATGTCATGCAACAAAACATGACATACAATGTTCTTCTTAGGAGACCTTGGCTTCACAGTAATGTAGTGGTTGCATAAATATTTCTATAGTGGAAAAAGAACCATATTAATATAAAATTAGGCATATTTTGTACTGATACCACGCCTTTTTAATATTTTGAATCTAAATATAGTGAGGAAATTTCCTACAAGAGATAATGAAAATAACATATAACAGAAGGTGAAATGTGTATTTTCATTCTCAATGGCTTGGGAACCTCCACTAAAATACCCTGGTGCTTTATTGACAATGTATATTAATCTCTCATCAACCCAATAGAGGATACACTAACCCATTTTTACATATTAGTGGAAAAAAAATGAGCATCCAATGCCACAGATAGGAGAACCCATTTTCCACCACTATAAATATTGGAAGAATACCATGTATCAAAAATGTGAAATTGATAATCAACCTTTAACTTGAGGTGCCCAAATTTATATTTCCTTTGATGATATAGAGAAGAAAACAAGCATCCCTAAAATAAATCTACATATGATACCCAAGCCTTGAAAAACATCAGTCTCATGGGTGGCCCTTTAACCCTCCCAAGGGAAATATATTCTCCCATACAATCTACTAGTCCTGAAGAAAATTACATCAACACAAAGATGAATGATTAATGATATAACCTCAGGAATTCCTCTATAAATTTTGATGTTGGTGTTTAATTGACCATCAATGAGCACATATAGGTAAAATGGGAAATAAAATTGGGTCCACAAAATACATTGATTAGTTCCTCTGTTCCCCTAAAATATAATATTATATAATTTTCATTATTAAAAAATAACCATTATGAGTTCTATTATAATTATATAGAAATTCTAGTGTTGGACTCCAGAGTGATACATGTTAATTGTACTTTCTAAACAACCATAGAGGTTTCAAACTGGAAACATGGAGAATGAAACCCTCATATACCTCTAATATGGAATACAAATCTAAAAAATTATAAAATATATCCTCATATAAGAAGAGAAATATACAAAATGGATTCATTACATTGTTCTCAATATGAAAAAGAACAGGAAAAGTAGGGTCTATATCAATTTTCATAATATCAATCAACACTCTCTAACAGATAATTTTTGGGTTTTGATTAAGAAATTATTTATCAATATGACCATAGGATTCTAGGAAAATTCCTTTATATATGGGCATTCAAGGTACAATAAGATCATTATTCCCACTAAAGATGAGAAATTCACCATTTTAGAGAACCTGAATGGATTTTTTGTACTATGTCATGCATTTTGGCATGAATAATACTGAAACCACTTACAAGTTTGTTATACATAATATATTAAATCCATTATTATGGATATTTAAGGAATGATTTGTTGGTGAATTGGTGTTTAAATATAAGAATCATTATGATAACCTCACCGATCTTCAAATAATATTTGGAAAATTAAAACTACACAATTTGAAGAAGAATCCTATAAAATGTGGCATTTGGGTAATTATATGAAAGTTACATCAATTTTTGGTATGCCTCCATAAAATTAAATTCAATTTGAGAAAGATAATTTCAATAGTATTAATTTTACCCCTTCAAAAACTTTATGGTACTAGGGAGATTCTAGGACACATTACTTATATTTTGAATTTCGTAGATAATCTAATCATAAAATGGATCCCCTTCATAAGGTTAGTGAAGAATGGCATCACATACCAATGAGTTAAAGCTTCATAGGAATCCTTTGATAACATAATGAATTATCTAATACACCAATTTATCTAAATTCAACCCGTAGATGTGATGTAACTCATTATATATGTGGATTATATAGAGAAATTAATCAGCACTATTCTCATTTAGAAGAATGTTATAGGGTATAAAAATATTGTATAATATCATATCCAAATGATGTAAGATACGAAGAACCAATTTTGAAATACTGATAAGAACTTCATTTCACTCATCATCCTGATGAAAAGGCTAAGGAACTACTTACAAAACCACAAATTTTAAATGGAATCTCATATCAACACTGTAAAGTATATTCATAGACACCCCATAATGACCTAGTGTTTAACCTAATGAAATTAAATCCTTTTATAATATGACATTCAATTCATGTCATAGAATAAAATCAAAGAGACGACACTAGATGATATTATTGAAGAACATTCTATTTCATAGAGCACACAATTAAACACTATGAGCTAGGGAAATGGTTTTCAATAACCATGACACCCCCTATAAATTTGAGATGTACTTTGATAGATCCTCGTAAATTCCAACTAGAAAATGAATGGAAATCAGGAAGTTTAATTGGGTTGGTTTAGGTAATTTAATTGTTTCTATGGCCAAGGTGACTCTTCCATTCTATATTATGAAATTTAAAGGATGTACCAATATTTAAAAGAAATACCACACCCTCATTATAGGATTGGAACAATCCCTACAACTATAGATTTCACATTTGAATGTCAAAGATGATTTTGGAATTGATTATTAATAAAATAAATGGTGAATATTCCCTTATAAAGGTTGAATTGACCCCTCTCATCGGTTATGTGAGTGTCTGATGGAAGAATTCACTTTTGAGTGAATGACACATCATATAACTTATTCAAATAATTCCCATGCCGATGCACTGGCTAAATCAACTATAACTGAGGTTGATCCTGACCAAGGTTAGAAAATTTCCTGCATCACACACTGAAGTGTGTTCTTATAAGTCATTGTGTACGAAATAGAATAGATCAAAATGGGTTGTTACACTCTAAAGAATTTTGGGTAAATATATTTTATTAAATGGATTAAACATACAATTGTTACCTCCAAAATTGATCCCTCCCACTAGATATGGACAAAATGGAATATAAAATGTGCGATGGAGAAAACATTACCTTTTAAAAAGGGATTAATGAAAAAAAATTCATCTTAAATGAGTATTTGAGGGAGTCCTACCGAAATAAATCATATAAAGAGATTCTCCCACAATAATTTTGGAATTCCACACAAGATATGGAGGCTCTAACTAGACTAGAATGTGGATCTACACACAAATTCGGAGGATTATTTGTTTCTTGTTGAAAATAATACAAGACAATGTGAAATTCAACAAAAAATTCCCAAAAATTCAAATACTTGAAAAATTAATCCATCGATCCCGGAAACTGTTACACACTACCAAATACTCATCTTCATTTTCCATAAGATTAATTTATATCATGTGTAATTCTCCCCCAGTTATGTCTATGTATTTAAATTACATCCTTTTTATATCCAACATCATCTCCAAGTGGCTTGAGGTCATTCCCCTCATTAATGTTGGGACAAATAGCATCATTAAATTCATTAAGTCTAATATATTCTCTAGATTCGATGTATCTCACACAATATTGATAATAAATGACACTTGATTCTATTCTTCAGAGTAGAAAACGTTGTATTTGGATTACAACATTGAGTAAAAGCATTCATTTTTCTATCATGTAGTTGAAATGGAAATATATAGACCATTAACAAGACTACATGAAATATACTCTAGAAAATATTGGAAGAAGATAATAAACCTTTTCTAGAAATATTATTTCATACCTTGTGGTCTAATTGAATCACAACCTTCACTTCCACACAAGCAATTCAATATTGTCTTTTCTATATAATTTAGGTGGGGATACCAATTAAAGTCCATTTATCCTCACTATAAATTACTATCTTTGATCAAATAATATAATATCAAAACTCGTAGAAGAAACTTGTTGAGAAGAGGTTTCATACACTACACAACAAGGAAGTCTATCCAAATATGAATTTTCAAGACTTCAATAAGTAGGTCCAGCTTTTCTCACTCCTTCAATGAGATATGTTACTGGTTCTCATAAACCAGATAATAAAAGATAAGAAATCCAAAAATAAATAGCCAAAGTGGGAGGGACCTTACATTATATACAAGGTCTCTTCCAATGGAGCTCACTCCTTGTCCATGATGGATAGGGAAGACATAACATCCCACCAATAATGGAAGGTTTATAAATAAATTATTTTCATTATTCCCATGTTAAAAAAATCCTTTATATAAAAAATTAAAATTTTACAACATCTAAATCCTCAAAACAAGACTTTAAATGAAAAAACACCCATGTTCTGGTAGCAATACATTATATTTCATAGCCCCCATGTCCTGGAAGCATGAAATTACACATTATTACATTTTAATCCTTAAATAAGGACATTAAACTACAAGAAATGTGGTCCATACTAAAAGACCTAAAATTCCATTCACGGGGCCACACCTTGGTTCCCATGACCTACATGATAAGGAAATCTATGAAAAGGAAATATCATTTCCTTGTATATGAGCGAGATCTGTATGAGGGTTTTTCTTTTCAAAGAAATTTTTGGGGATTTATTCTTATTACATTGGGATATATAGGTAAATCTATATATTTTATTCATGGACAAGAAATAGATTCAGAAAATAATATATAGTGATTTCCCCCTTAAACCACACCAAAATTCATGATTCCCCCACCTGGTCTCGATTCTTGACCATTCGTCCAATTCAGTTAGGTAATTTCATTACTCAATATAAATAAAATATTCACACACTTGGTATATATATGAGACCCATGTGAAACCATACATCCTTATCACATTACATTAAACTATATAATCATCTTCCCAATGAATTATTCTAAACTATGAGGTGAATGTCCTTCCATCATAACTCTACACTAATCGGAGTACCCAATTCATTGTGGAAAATTTCCCTGTAAAATGAGAGATCGATCTGTGTAGAAATATTTTGTACACATTTCTTTTATGAATTAGATAATAATTTTCCCATATTCAATGTTGCTTTTTCATAATGAAGATTGTAAAATCAAAATAACATGAAAAAATTTCATGATGATAACATGAAAATTTATCCATTTTATCTTGTGAATGAGATATCACAGTTACGTGATTTCAAGTCAGGTTCACCATTTTAGTTTATTTAGAATTATTTAGATGGCTTGGATCGATGGTTTGATTGTGGGGGGTTAAACTTATTGTATAATCATTCATTGGGGTTTCATTCCCAATGAATCTTAGGAACTCACATTGGTCAAGATTATGGGAGTTCAATCTCATCACACCCTATTGGGAAGAATTTTTTCCTACTATGGGACTCTCTTATAGATTTGAGATATGTTTGAGAATCTCGTCCTAATCACTGATATGGGATTAGTTACCCTAAAATAATAATTGTGTTTTCAAATCCATCCATGTGAAAGGGGGTGTATTCTAATGAATCCATATGTATATATCTGAGTTTCTTCATCAGTTTCCCATTAATTTGTAGCTGCTAATATTTCCAAGCCATATAACCTATCACTTTAGAGTTTGTTTTCATCTATGGTGGAGATTAATGATTCTAGGATGGGATCCATTTATTAGTACGCACCCTAAATATCTTTCTTTATGAAAAGAATCCAAACACAAGTAGTTTGTTAAACCAGTTATAATTAATTTCATGTGAAAAGGACAAATATTGGGGAAATTAGGCACCCGATAATGAGGTTGATCCTCAAGGAAGAATCTTATGTGTCATGGTTGTAGTAGAAATTAGATTCATCATAGCTTTATCATTCCCTTAGGAAAACCCTTGATTTAGATTCCCTTATATGGGGGAATTCATGTAATTCCACTGATTGGGGTTCAATCACTGACGTTTCCCTGGGTGGTGGAGATTCATGATGAAAATGATATGATTATTGAAACTACCTAAGGCTAGATGATCCATTTTAAGTTTGAAAAGCATGGGATATCCAGTAACCCATCTCTGTGAATATGGATGTGAGACTTATGCACTGGAAAATCCATTTTAATTATTAATCAAGAGCTCAGGCCTTATCATGTCATTTTACATATCTCGGTTGTAAAAATAATTTGATGTATCCTAGTTCAGTTATCTTCTAATAATGTTGGTGGATGAGGTAGGATGATCAATACATGAGTGATATTGGGTCACAATGGTTGGAATGTCAGAGACATAGAAGGACATACATTAAGGTGGATATCTATTTTATCTTGGGCCATATGAAGGCATCCTATGTATCATTTTTATAGAAAGAATCAAATTTATCGTATTTTAATAGATTGAGGATTACACTATAAGTTTTCTCTTATAGGGGGGAACATGTCATATTCTATCACTGATTAAGGGTTACTCTATGAGGATCCCATTTGGATACATGGTATAGATCTTGGACCATTGGAAGGAATCCTATGTTTCCTGGTTATGGAAGGAATTATAGTTATTTTAGTTCAGTTGATCGGGGCTTACACACCAACGATGCCCTTATATATCCATTGGGAAAAGTTATCATGTCCTAGGATGCTGGGTTGACATGTACTTATTTTCCTCCACACATGATCTAATTATCAACCTAACATGTTTGATGATTTTTTGACATGTTATGGTTGACTAGAGAACATGTCCAAAGATAATTCCACGATCTAGTTGATGTGTCTTGAGGATATCGCATAACCTAAATGAAATGTACGGAGTCTATTGAATGATCAATGTTTGAATGTCTATAATTGGTCACATTGATGGGATGAATTGTTTGCAGGAAATCATATTATCCAAGTTGACATGTCCAGATGAAATTTTATGATCCATGTTAACATGTCTAGAGGGTATCATAATACCTAGATGACCTATTTGAGGGATGTCACATGATTCGGTTTGACATGTATGAATAACGCCACATGAACTAGATTACTATTCTGAAGGATTTCACATGACCCAATCTCATATTTATTAGTGTCATCATGAGAAGTAGAAAACTTTTCTTAGTGTCATGTCATAACATGGGTGACATGTCTGGAGGAACTCACTATATTTGGATGGAAAGCCCTAGGGGATTCACTATAATCGGGTGGTATTCATGGAGTGTGTCATGCGACTTTCTATGAAAGGTACAAGGGAAATAACATGATCCAAATAGTATGTTGATGGATTATCACATGATTTTAGAGACAAGTACCGATGTTATCAAATCATCTAGGTAAGTCATGAGAAGTGAATGAGGATCAATGTATAATATCTTCACATAAGTCTCCCTTATTTTATAATTTATTACATCCTTTATGCATAAATTCCTCTGGTATGTCAAATGTTATATTATATAAGGTTTTGTGTGACCCATTCAACATGTGGGATCTCCTTCGCATGATTTGGATGATATGGTAAATGTCCTTCATGTGACATATGAGTGATCAAATGAAGTTCCTATACATATTGATTTATCTCATAGGTCCTCCCATAGATTTTTACTAGGTGGAAGACCTTATGGTCGTGTGATTGGCTAATACAAGAAGTCTTATCCTGAGCTCTTATACGTAAGGGATCATATATGGATGCATTTTTTGCTAAGGGGATGGATTTATATACATCGCCACCCCAGTTATATGTTGCATTACATATATCATATCTTGTAGATTCAGACTGGATTTGGTGTAGGTCCTTGGTTTATCACACATCCAATGAAGGATTCACATGATATTCATCGACCACAAAATGGTTCTATCATGTCCAATGTTAATGGGTTTTATCCAATAAAATAGATTTTTCTGAACCCTATGGAAATATCAATGATTTTCTAGAAAACAAGACCAACATGACTAGGGGTATTCACGATATTTGGATGCCTCTGGAAAGGCATTCCCCTGATTACAGTTGACTTGGATGGGGCCTTTTTTATAGGAAAAAGTGGATTTCTAAGGATCTTATTGTGTCTTGTGAACCATGGGGGAACATCACATGATTATTAAAAACTATTAAATTCTTTCATATTTTTCATATTTTCCCATTATTTTATAAATATGATTTACTGGTTTGTTATGAACCTATCAACTAACAAGTTTTGTAACCTGAGGGAGCTCATGTGGAAGCTACCACATGATCAGTGAGTGTCTTGGATACCTTGAAAATAAAAAGGAGGTTTGTAAAAGGGTCTTTTTGTGATCTCCCATAGGTTATGCTCTTTTCATGTCCCTTTTACATGACCTTCTAATGCTAATGTGATCATGTTTCTTCTTGAAGGTTATGTGATCTGTGTGATCTTGACAACCTTCTCTTCCATTGTTTTTTGGAGAAATTAATACCCACTATTAAGTTATTTCCTCCCTTGTAGACTTGTTGATTCTCATAAGTAAAGAATAAAAAAATTCCATACATATGAGAAATGTCCTCAAGGACAAGTGCTCGGTTCTTAGGAACGTAAATATTTGCCTAAGCCTTTGGGTATGAATCCAATAAGTGTATTAGGAAAAGTTTGGTCTTCTAAAAATCCTTTAGTATTCCATAGAAGACCATATAAATAGGATAATAGAGTTAAAATCATTCAATTGATACTCCTACTCTCCAGATATCTTGCGATTTGGCTCCATCATGTAACTCTTCATAAGATCACCCACAAGAACTAATTGCAAGACCTATATGCAGAAACACCTCATGAGAACTGGTCGCATGATCTATTTCACAAGGCTTACTTCTCAAAACATTTTTTATAAGATCAATTCTTACATATAAATTTATTGGATCAATCATGAATTAATCTTTCGTAATTTCTTGAGCCATGGCATATGTCCTTGGATGCATATTTTTCCTCATAGGTTTCGCAGGATCTGTTAGTTTGGTCACATGATCAATTGACTATCATATTGATCATGTGACTATGTTAGGGTAATATTACAATTATTATTATAAAGGTTTTTGAGTTCATGAGATTTACTCTAGGTTAATATAGTCAACAAGATATTAATGGGAAATTTTACAAGACCTTTATCAGGTTGTGTGATTATGAACCCCCTAATGGGTCATGCAATTAGCATGACGCTTCCAGAGTTATGTATTTATATGGGGTTTCCCACTAATTTGGAATACATATGATTCTTGATTTTTTTTATATGTATTAGAACACAAGTTTATATTATAGTAATGATTTTAATAAAGCAATGTATCATTAGAATGCCATCAGAGAAAGTGTGAATCTTAAATACAGTCGGATTATCGAATGTTCATAGATAATTTTAGTGAAACTGAAGGGGGAAAATTTAAGGAATATCCCCCTTTAACACTTCCCAACCCTCTATAGGTTTTTTTCATACCAACAATGCTCCCATCCCTTCAACACAATCATAAATCTTTGGTCTTTAAAGGGTTCCAAAAACCCATAATATCTTTCAAGAGAACATCTCCAAGATATGACACTTCATTGATAAGGGGAACCACAAAAACGGTTATATACATACTGTTATGACAAAAAAATTGTG
This sequence comes from Viscum album, assembly GCA_963277665.1. Taxonomy (NCBI): domain Eukaryota; kingdom Viridiplantae; phylum Streptophyta; class Magnoliopsida; order Santalales; family Viscaceae; genus Viscum; species Viscum album. The sequence continues at coordinate 1,861,545,380 of OY728119.1, forward strand.
GAGAATCATCACAAAGATGATTTAGATAAACATATTTACCATTCAATAATGTGAAATTTGGCCACCATCCTAGGTTTGGGTGGTTTCCAAATTGGGATTTTCAAACAGGGGCAGTTTTGAAATGGATTGGGTTGTCCCTTATGGGTGTAGTATATTTCTGTTGAATTTTATGAGGATTTAATAAAGAGTGAGATATATGAGGTCGTTTAGATCACATAAAATTTTCTAGATATAAAATTTTTGTACACCAGACATGTTTAGTTTCTAGATTCCAAACATGAACACATTCCACCTTATTCATGATTATGTGGTTATTTGTCTCTACGATGTAGAGAAGATTTGTGGGGAATCTATATTTTTTCATATGTATAATGAGTTTCTTCCTCCATCATTTGTGTGAGAAAATGTGGAAATGACCACATCCTTCTGCCTGGGAGTAGATCAGGTTGGCCCAAGGGGCCCCCAAAAGGGCCTTCTTCCTTGGGAAAATTCACAGTTCAAGAAATGGGTGAAAAAAACATTAAGAAATACCATGATGGGCTAGATTTCATAATTCCAAAGGCCTTCCCTATAAAGGAGTCTCATATTTCAGGGGTTCTTACTAACCCATAGTTGATGAAGGAAATTTTACCAACTAGAGAGGAGAGGTTATCCCTGATATTTACTAGGATATACAACTTGCTAATTTCCTTGCTATGTTTTAGAGTGGGTACTTACTTACAAGGAATTAAAAAAGTTGTATTTAGAGTCTACATATTCATTACAGAGACCACTATGTTCTTAGGGTAGAATAATGGGGTTTCCATCCCTATGTTTGAATAATTGTATCATTTCCTATGCCCCATTTATTAGGGAAAGGACCCACATCGAATATACGGCCCCTTTAAAGTGTTATGGGGTTATATGGGGGCTCATTTAGGAGGTTATGAGTGCCTATAAATCTAGAAAATACCCAAAATATATTTCAAACCATTTTTATAGTGCATTAATGGGTTAAGACTCATTACACTAAAGAATTGTAATGTCAGGGTCTTCATGGGCCTTTATAAACATTTATCATTTAAACTATATTTTCCTTTTCCTAAGGGTAATATGGTTGTTGATGGTGATGAAAACCTTGAGTCTCAGGCCTACATGATGTTTCTTCATGAGGGAATCCTTTCTAACCACATATATGGGAGTGTCCTTTTGGAATGGTACACACCTTTTCAGTCTAACCATAAATTTTGATGTGTTTATTTGATATTCCCTCCCCTTATTCAAAATAGTTTTGAGAATAATCTAATGGAGGATTTATAGTTTTCACTAAGGTTTACTAGGGAGGAAACTTAATGAAAGATTTACCTCCCTCCCTATGAGGAATAGATTGGCTTGTCCCAAAATTATGCTAATATTTGGGTTCAATCATATCTTAAAGGGTAGTTATACAATTTGTTATGTGAGTCTACCCAATTTTAACTAAATTTCAAGGAAAATCCTTGGATAAGAAAGAAACTGGTTTCGAAATGACCAAAAATAATAGAAACACCTCTTAAAGAGGTAAAGAATTTATCAGTAATCTTATTTCCATTAGAAGCACAAACTGACACGGAAACAGTGGGTGTGTTATTAGTGAGTTAATCTTATTTAGTATTATTATTTCTTATCTCATTTTTTCAGTGGAAGAAAAAGACAACACTGAACGTGGAGGCTTATCTCTAGGGAATATTGTGCCAAGAATATTACCTTTATAATTTTTTCATCATGTTACCACCCCTGTGAATTAATTTAGGAGATCGAACTATGGAGGTCAATAATTTCATTCGATACCTTGACATGATGTTGGAAAGTGTCATAATAAAATTATATTATTCCCATTGGGATAAATAAATAGTGGTTGTGGGAATGATAAAGATTTCCATGGATGAACAGGGCCATCATACTATCGAGGAAGCAGTAAGGCTAAACTTACTGCTATTTTAAAATGCTCATGGTTTTGTTTCAATCATATTAATATCATTTTTTGTGATGCAGTATGAGGCCAAATAACAATGGTCACACTTTTCATCCCTACATATTATGTATGGGGTATGGCTATTGGTGCTGAATTGAGTAGTATTTGGGGAGCTGATGATGAGGGATCCCCTAGTCAATCGTCTTAGACTAGGGTTACAATTTTCATTTCTAGAGAAATTCCCTCCGCATCTAAACCTTTTGGAGAGCCTTCCTTAAATCACACATCATAAATATCTTCTAAAGGCACTACCTTGTAGGGAAAATGGAAATGGAATCCTTATGAATTGGTAGACCCCACTCCTGAAATTCCCCAAGTAAGGGTGGAATTTAACGTTGTCCTTGTTCTGAACTATTACCACAACACATATTTATTTTTCAAAAATTTGTAGGTCCTAGTGAAGACTTCTTGGAAGAGCATGTACCTTCCCCTAAGTATGTGGGTGGGAATTTAGTTTCTTTCATCACTATCAGGATTGAACCATCATGGAGTAGATATGGATAATACGCCAACCTAGTTTGGATTATTTCTTACTTAATCTGTTCCAGTGATTGTTTAATTTGACCAAATAAAGTCAAAAACGTTTTTGAAAGAGACTACTATAGATAGACTTTTATCTAATGAGTTATCATTGGTGGAGGAACATTTTGGAGAAGTTTGATACTTTTTTATGAAATGGACACATGTTTATTTTTTTTCATGTCACTGCACATATCATTTTCTATTTCAGCCCTAAAGGGAGTCAACAAAATCCCAAATTCAGATAAAGAACATGTAGGTCCATGATGTTTCTCATTGCCAGATGGTGATTCATCTTCACCAAAAGATGTGGTCAGGGCAACAAATGCCTCTTGTGATGCAAATGAGAAAGGTATGATTCTAGAATTAGTCATATCTATTTTTTACCAGTTGATATCATGTCATTTATCCTTTAACTAATATACCCATGTGGATCATGTTTGAGTTCCATCACCTATAATCTCAGAGGATCAAGTCCATACTTTTTAGGGGTTACTTCTGACTGAATTGACCAATGTAGAGATTGCATCCATACCTATATAGTTGAAGATTGTAACCCTGAATTCCTTATATATAAAATTGGTCCTCGAACATGTCCATATTATGAGGATGGGTTTGGGTCAAGGTTTAGAGTATTTTTTACTTTCACAGTCAATACAGCATATTGTAATGAGGGGTATTTGGACTTTTATTTCAAATAACCCTTCCAAAGGGATGAAAGATCTGTTATGTAATCTTTGATACATATTTACCTCCATTGGTTTAGAGGGAATTAAATATAAATCCGTTCAAGATCAGGTGATGGATTGGATATCTTTGAGGGAGAAAAGAGGAACCCTGAATTTAGGTTAATAGATACAGAGACTTTCTCATTAGTAAAGAAATGTGGGGATGATACTTCAAACTAAGATTCCCACCATGAAATAGAGGTGACATCTCCCTAGGTCATAATAATCAATGGGAATGTTGAAATTGGTAATCCCCAATTTGAAATTAGTCATCTTAAAGAAGATTTATCATAGTTTCAATAATAAATTAAAATATTAGAGAAGATATTATAGGTGTAGCAGAGATACTTTGATATGATGGATAAGACCAGGCTTGAAGCTGTTACCTGGGTGGATGAACTACAGTAGATTATGGAGGTGGAAAACAAGTCTATCAATAAATTACTCCAATCCATTACCTCAATGGGGTGTAGATTTTCAGATCTCAAGTACACATTCAATCACATGTTGTGATGGACTTATAATTTTTAATATTTTCCTTCGTTCGTGTATTCACATGAGAGAATGTATTATGTGGAGATTCCTCCTTTTTCATGATATTAATGAAAATGTTTTCTAAACTCTAAAAGTCGTTTTCTATTTATCTTTCATTCAATATGTATATGATATTTCATTGATCTAATGTGGCATGAATCGTCAATGATACATATCCTTATTATAATATTTGTTTTACATGAATCCCTAGGTTTGAATGTTTAAACCATAACAGAATTTTCTTTGGAAAATCTCATGAATGCCCACCAACATGAGATTCCTCCCAGATGTATTGTCTCTAGTTGTATTTAGATTACATAATCCGACGAACAATAAATTGGGTAGAATATATGTCTCATAGGGAGAAAAATCATTCATTGGATGAATTCAGTGGACTCAGTGAGTGTATAATATTTTTTCTAAAGCTATAAGGTTGACCATACATGCATTATATCATTTTTTTCTATATATTTCACAAATATTTTCCTATGATTCGTATAGGGGGTGTCTTATGGGGTATATACATGGATTTATCCTAGGAATACCTTATCAGGTTTTCATCCTGGAATTTTTTTGGGATTTTTATGATATTAAAAACTCGAACATTGTAATGTTGTATTTTAATGTCCTATAACTCATTACATTCTTTTCTACAGTATAGGATCATTTAGCACAGACCATATGTCATTGTTGTTTTTCGTTGTCTAATTTGGTCCTTCTATTGTTGTAGTTTAGGTTTCTCTAGCTCGGACCTTCTATCGTTATAGTTTAACATATTTTAACTTGGACCTTATATCGATGTAGTTTAGGATCTTCAAGCTCGAACCTTATTTCATTGTAGTTTAGGGACTTTTATCATGAACCTTATATCACTATATTTTAGGTTTTTATAGCTTAGACCTGATTGGTGAATATGAAATATTTTTAAGAAATACCTGGGATGACTCAAGACACCATAAGGGTCTAAATTATTCTGTGGTGTTTCCAAGGATCACAAGGATTGATGTTCCTTTTCTATAAAGAGGATATGCCTTGGGTTTGTAAGTAAAATATCCTATGTGTCGGTATCATGGTCAAACAGAAGTGTAACCACTCTTCACTAAGGGATATGGAAGATTTATGGGGGTAATATTGGTTGAAGGTGAAATACTAGGGTTGATGGGTCCCTCTGAATATTTTAATATGGGTTGTGCAAGTCACGACTAAAAAGTTTGAGTATATGAATATGGAATGAAGCATACATGTCAGGGTTGGCCCATAACACAATAAGGTTCCAGGTTCCTCTATGTTGTTACCAAGGAATGTGATTATTGTAGTTCCTTTATTACAATGAGTAAACGCCTCTAGTTGGTAGTTCAAACATTACAAAAAAAAGGTGATTAGAAGATGATATTTTTTCATTTAGAGGTAGGTATTACCCCTTATAAATACTTTAGTAGTGGCTACCCATAACTACTACTAAAATGGCCACCAAAACTTATTAGAATAAATTCTTGGTACGCGCTGGTAAAATAGATGTGAATTTAGAGATGGTTAAATTAGAAAGGGTTTTAACCCTCACACCTAGGTTATTAAAATTTCAACCATGAGAACCGATCTCGAGACCACATAAAGCCTTCCGAGAGGCTTGACCACTATGGTAAGTCATATTTTTCTTATTATGTCGAATAATATATATGTATTTAGATACCAAAATATTATATATTTCATATACATATTTAGTTGTGTATAAACATTTAAATAGTATAATATGTTGGTTTATATGTTATATATTTTTGTATAATATATAATATATTTGTCTATAATATTTATATATAACATATATTTTTTATAATATTTATATATAATATATATTTTTGTATAATATAATATATATATATTTATATTTATATGTATTTAATATATAAATAATGTATTTGTGTATAATATATATAATATATTTGTGTATAATATATGATGTATATATTTTTCTATAGTATATATATAATATTAGATGCATAAATATTAGACAATATATAATATTTTTTTTATTATATATATATATATATATTATCTATGAATATATGATATATATATATATTATCTGTGAATATATGATATATATATAAATAATTATATTTACTTATATAAATATATTTTTATAAGTGTATTTGAAAATACATTTATATTTGTGGGTGTATATTTATTTATTTATATAACATTTATAGACATAATATATTTATAATGTATATATTTATATAATCATTTTTATATATTTTTATACATGTATGTGTGTGTGTAACAATAAAATTAATAATTATTATTATAAAAATTAGACATATTTTTAAAAATATAAAAATTATATGTTGGTCTTATAAACATAATACATTTTTATATTTTATGATTTAAATTATAAAAATATTATATTAAAAAAATTATATTATATATATGTGTATTTCATTATACACATCATATTATATCATATATATACACACACACAAAACTAAATACATTCATATAAATGGAAATATATAATATAATTAAATGATATGTATATATAATTAATTTATAATTAATGTGGCATATATATATATATATATATTATAATATACATAAATTATTATATAATTAAACATTTATAATATGATATATATAATATAATTATACAGTATAAATATATATATATATAATTTTATCCATGTTATATATTTTTGTATATATCATATAATATAAATGTATTTATCCATAAATATATTATAAAAATGTGTTTAATGTAATAAATGTATAGTATAAATCATAATATAAATGTATAGTATTTATAAAACCTTATATAAATTTTATATATTTTAATATATATATTTATAATCACATTTATATTATGTATACCAATATTTATGATTGTATACATTTTTGTTTATATGTATAATTATTTATTTGACGTAATAATAATATCCTTATATATATATATATGTATGTTTATAATGTATTTAAATACATTTATATAACATGTTTATGTAATATATATATATACATGCATACGCACACACACATATATGTTATCAAATTTGAATTTATATGACATTTATTTTAAACAAAATAAATAAAAATTAAGAGGTGGTTAAAAAAACATCGAATCAAATGGTTGAGTAGTGGTCCATTTACCCCCATCAAATTTCATATAGTAGATGGGGTTAGCAACCCCATCTAATCTAAGGTATTAGTGGCGTTTTATGAACCACCTCAAATATCTTAAATTAGTGGGGGTGCAAAACCCAAACTAATTTAAGAGATTATAGGGGTTATGAACCCCCACTATTTCCTTTTAAAAAAATTCAATTATATATTTTTCCACTAATATCCAAATGAATATTATATTTATATAGGGCCTCTAAAATCCAAACGAACATAGAGAGCCATTAATTAATAAATTTGTAGCAGTTTGGACATAATCGCATCTAAAAAACAACTAAATATTAAAAAAATTAATGATTACAATTTTATATGGGGTTGTGCATAGTCCCCTCTAAAAACCACCACTAATATATTTTTCTATAGTGAAATACATCATGAATCGATAGCTCGGTCAAAAAGAGGTGTCCCCACTCTTTTCTGAGGGCCATGAAAAATTTGGGAAGACTCTAACGTCTGATAGATGGAGTTGAATATGGGGAAAGGCTATTAAGAAAATGTTCTAGAACCCATGGAAAATTGTTCCCTTATATATTGATGCTCAGGCCCTACACCCTGTGGTTTTGATTTATTAGGCATGTTCCATTAAAAAGGTTTGGGAATATAGGGTCACATTCTTAATTTAACAAAGAGTGAAAAACATGGTGACATTACATTGATGATGTTGGATCCTCATAAATAGTTTGGTTATGGGGTTTTTAAATCATGGTCTAATGTCAGGTCATGAGGATGGTATTGGATAATCATGTTGAGTATGGCTCAGAACACTCTAACATGTTGAGTTCAGGCACGATGATGTCAGGACTCCCAAGGATTAGAAATCCCATTTTTCTTGGTAATAATGAATTTGGTTTATGACTATGGCACATATAAATAATCCATGGGATTACACTGATTGTTATAAAAAGGGTCCCTAGAAGCTTCCAATTCTTTTCCAAAGGCCTAGAAATAATTATAGTGACTTGAGGTGTTGAAATCCTGAAGTGTGACCTATGTAAAATTTAATAATCGAGAAGGTTTAGATGTAACATCCCGGTTCCAGAAGCCACCTAGAGGTTCCCCATACCCATTTGGTCACATGTCCTCACACGCATTTCCCCAAATTCCAGATGTTGTCGATTAGCAGCGAGGGCATTAGGTGTTACAGTGGGGAAACTATTCCCTCATTGGCAGAGTAACACAGCATAAGTTAATCAATAGGAATAGCAGAAGAAGCAACAGTACCATAACAAAAGTAAACAGATGAAGAATAGAAGTAATAACAACTGGAGAACATATATAAGATGATTCATGATACATGTGTCTAGGAAAATTTCCAAACAAGTGATAATGTTTAATACAGTACTAATACAAAGTATAAAAGGAAACCAAGTAAACAAATCCTCAGCTTCATAAGAAATAGCTTGGTCCCATGCTCTCCAGCTCCAAAGCAGTCATGTACCTAAAGTAGAAGGGTGGTTTCCCTTATCTATACCTGCAACAATATAATCTGTTTGGGCCCAAAGGCATAACCCAAACAGGGAGGGAGACTAAATCCTAGTAGGCAACCACCACGAGATCTGTTCCTAACAGTCAGTGAATATATGGAAGGTAATCAGTAAAGAAAGCAGTAAACAAGGAAGTACTCAGTTGTAAACAATCGATAGTTTCAATGCATTCAGTTTCATATATCAAGCAACAACAAATCAAGTCATGTAGCCCTCCAAGTATTACTCATAACCTAACCCCTTTGGTTCAACCAAAAAAGTACAAGCAAGCTTATAAACACAAAAGGTAACCCTCTGGGAAGTACTCACATCCTAACCCCTCTGGTTCAACCAAATAAGACAAGAAACCCCCTGAGTAGTACACTCAGTCTAACCCCTCTGGTTCGGATTAAGCATAGAATCTCTGAGGAATCACTCACCGTCAATTCACCCTATAGTCTTGTATCGGTAACTAAAGGCACTCTAGGTAAGAACTTACATCACATTCCCCCTATGGCCTTTTTTGAGGAACTACAGACACTCTGAGGAAGCACTTATTTCAATTCCCCATATGGTCTCGCATTGTAACAGTAAACAGACACTCTAGAGAATCCCTTGTGTCCATTCTCCCTATGGTCTACTACACCAGGTTCTCACGGCCCTGTGTAAGTCAAGAAAGCATAGAAACATGTATCAGCCAAAGTAACCCTCATGAACTACTTATCTAGCAGTCTACAGCTTATGAGCATGTCAGAAAAAATACAAACACTCCATCCTACAACATTAGGTATGGGAAAAACAAAAAGGCATCCTAATAGGCTAAGCATTACTAAACAGTCAAAATAAGGCATGCATGAAAAATCACTTCCAAAGAATAGAAATTAACCCTATTCACATTCAATCAACCTCTACTCAAGCATACAAGCATAGAAGGCAATTGACAGGGCTAAAATAGTAAACATGCAATACCCCGTTCAAGTGTATTTGTTAAATTTCACATATAACTCAAATAATTTCAACGGAAAGGAAAAACTCACCTACCTTGGTGTTAGGAGATTGTTATATGTAAACCTCAATCCTTGAATCACCCAAGAACACCGTAGATCTACCAAAACGGTCAAAAAAATTCAACTGAGGATAACTCTTGAAAGAAGAGGAATTAGGAAACAAAGCTCTATAAGAAGGACGATATTAATGAGAAGATACCAATGCAATCAGCAGTGGTCGAATCGGATATCGGATGATCGATCGAGGTCTTGGGGAAAGATCAAGGTCGTATGGTTTCACTCGGACCAACCAAACCTAAAAGGAGATGGTTCTATCCATCATACACGACCCTGGTGTGTTAAATGAAAAAAAACTTACATGGCATGTACATCAGAAGTACATAGTGTGTACTTGCATTTACTAGCCCCTCGTATTAGGCAGTCTTCAGGTCACCACACATGGTCGTGTGCATGGCCGTTATACGGCCAGCACCCGGCTACCCTCAGTAACCGAGTACACGGCGTGTACTCAGAAAGTACATGGCGTGTACTCAAAAAGTACACGGTGTGTACTTCAAAAATTTCCAGAAACTTCTATTTTTCCTCAAAACACCAAAAAATGGAAAACATAATTGAAAAAGAAGATTCGAGTTTGTACAAACTTCCCCCCTTAAAAAAATTTTTCCCTGAATTTCCTAGTAAGGAGGCATAGAAGAAGAAACATCGAACCACTCCGGCCGCTGTGATCGTACATCGGCCTCCCTCTCCCAAGTCTTGTGATGTACTCTCTTGTGCTGCCATAACACTCATACCAGAGGAACAAACCGGCCATGGAGAACCTTTTTTACTTCAATCAACAATCCTGAGAGGTTTCTCCTTGAACGAGGCATACACCTCTAACTCAACCTCTATGGGTTGAAAACCATGAGATAGGTCTGAGAAGTAATGTCGAAGGTGAGAAATGTGGAAAATTTCATGCATATCGCGGTACCTCTGAGGTAACTGCAAATGATAGGCCACCAGCCCAACTCTCTCCAAAACCTCAAATGGACTGACGTACCTCGGTGAAAGATTACCATGTCTCATAATCCTCCTATGTCTGAATGTCGGTGTGACACGCAAGAAAACATAGTCCTCCACCTCAAACTCCAGAGCTCTTCTCTGTCGATCAGTATAAGACTTCTGTCGAGACTATGTAGTAGGCATCCTCTTCTGAATCATCTCTATTTGCTCTTTGGTCTCTTGGACAAGACAAGGTCCCAGCATAGCTGCCTCTTCTGCCTCCATCCAACATAAGGGTGATTGGTATGGCCTACCATATAAATCCTCATAAGGTGTCATCTGAATAGTTTCATGAAAACTATTATTGTAGGAAAACTCCGCAAGAGGTATGTGCTTCTCCCAAGAACCTCCATAATCTAGGATGCATGCTCGAAACATGTCCTCAAGCACCTGAATCATACGCTAGGACATGCCATCTGTCTAGGGATGGTATGTTGTACTCAAAAGTACATGTATACCCAAAGCCTTCTGAAGCCCCTCCTAGACCCAATAAGTAAAACGTGCATCCCTATCTGAAATAATGGTGTGTGGAACTCCATGTAGACATACAACCTCTTGGATGTACAATCGTCCCAACTAATCAACATTGAAGGTCTCCTTAATCAGTAAGAAGTGAGAAACCTTTGTGAGTCTGTAAATGACACTCTATACTTGTAACGCCCCGACCCCAGCTACCCAGAGTCGGTGCATTACTTCGTAACATTGTCATGATCACAAAAGATCAAGTCTCGAAAGACCGATTAGTTTAGTAGCCTTGGAAACACTAGATACATTCGTAAACGTTACATTACATCATAAAGTGAAAAACTACAATAACAAAGTCTCCATAGTCCACACTCATATCCTCTTCTGACTATCCCTGCAGGTCATTCATAAAATACTTCTTCACATCCTGGAAAATATTAAAACATTGAAAGGGGTGAGCTCAGATGCTCAGTAAGGATAACAATATTGCGGAAGCTTTCATAAATAAACATAAACATTTAAGGCAATGTATAACTAAAACAAAAGCCTTTTAAACTTGAACATCAACATAATATGGCAAAAGTAAAATGAGATAATTCCATTTACTTCATCACATGGATATTCTACTGGTCGAATAATCACATGCAATATCAATAACCACTTTCATAATGAGGGAATGTATAATGTCGGACATTCTGAAACATTTTGTCAAGGCCTCGGCCAAGACATCTAAAATGATTAAGGCCTCGGCCAAAACCATAAATCAAATTGGGAAAGGCCTCGGCCAATTCCACGTCTAGTTGTCTCATGAGACCTACCGATGCATCGAGGAGCTATAGCGGGCTCCACCCGTCACTTATTAAGTCCAATACATTCCTCATATGAATAGGTTTAAACATATCATAAACCATAACATAATCGTATCACATAAAACATGCATAAAGTAAACATAACATTTCCACATTTCAATCACAAGATATCAATACAACACTTTGATATGATAAAAACGCTTTCAAAACCATTTTCAATACCAAAATAAAAGAAAGTTAAAACTTTGTATTTATTTTTCATTAAAAAAAATGATGGCTTGTAGAGGAAGCCGAAACTCAAATAATGGTCACGGCGGCGGAGAAGTCGTTGTCGCCGCATATGTACGGAAAGAAAAACATTCTCTTTTTGTCGTTTAGTAAAACGCTTCGTATAAAAAGATTCATTTTGAATAAACGTAAAAGTCAAAGGGGTTTATACACCTTATAAAAGAAAGTTGTGTATAAAACCAAATATGACTCAATGAAAGGAGATTGAGACGATGTCCTTAAAAAGATCATTTTTAAAATAAAATAGATCTATTATGTGTATTCACTATAGTTACACATAAAGAAAGTAAAAATACAAAATAGGACATAATAATATCATGACATAATTTGAAAGTAGGAGATTAACCCAAAGAATGGAAGTTGGGTTAAGAAATTCCCTTACCAATAAAATAGATCTATTATGTGTATTCAATATAGATACACATAAAGAAAGTACAAATATAAGATATGACATAATAATATAATGACATAATTTGAAAGTAGGAGATTAACCCAAAGAATGGAAATTGGGTTAAGAAATTCCCTTACCTCGTGTCTGACTTGACTCAACCGTTCTTTAACCTCCTGAATAATAAACTAGAGTTAATATATACCTTATTAAGAACCATTTTCAACTTCATTATCCTTATTATATCACTTATTAAAATGATATGAACATTATGTAATTATTTAAGTTAATAACGGTCGTTTTGTCGATCTTTGGTACTTGAGTCAACAATAAGGTTCTTATAATTACAAGTTGTTTATGTGGTGAAATATCCATTATATCCAGAATTATATTCATGATTTAGATGTCATATATATCTTATATATCCAGTATATACATTCATTTATAATATTACGTAACATTTAGAGGTAAGAAATGAAATGCACCGTTCATGGAGACGGTAAGCCGTACGTACGCATGAACGCTACTTTCATTTCAATTTCATATTTAATGGAACTAAATCATAATGATATAAATGTATAATATAATTCCAGTATAATATAGTGTATAATACCATTTACTCCATCCTTTATACATCCCACATATGGCATTAACGATTCAAATCACTTTGAGGGGGCGGTAGTCCGCACTTCCTAAAATGAAATTATCGCGTTTTACCCATAATGGAAATCATAAAGTAAGCCATAAATGAGAAATACAGAAGCATAAGTAAAACATAAACACATTATATATCATATATAAATATAGTGACATCTTAATGGCCACCTTTGAAGGTGTTATATGAGTGTTGAACAATCATCGTTTCGTGAGGCAGAAATTCTCCATCCACAGAAACCGTATGTTCTTTAACCATTAGATGTAGGTGTGTGTAAGTGTAGCTCGAATCCTTCTTATAACAACATCCTAGTATATTGAGGATACTGTTGTTGTTACAAAATAAATGAATAATAAGAGTTTAGGGGGTTGGAGAAGAAAAATAAAACAAAACAACATTAGAAAAGACATTACCTCAAAATCGGGTAACTCTTTTTGATTTGAGCCAAAGGCTTCCTTGGGAAGAGTTCTGCCCAAAGTGAGGCTTCTATGAGTAAGGGAGGAATGTTGGGAGAGTATTTGGGCAGAGGTTGGCCGAGCCAAATGGCTTGAAAGTGTAAATGAGGTGGGAGAGGTGGGGGCCTTTTATAAGTGGAGAGGAGGGGCACTTTTGGAAAGATTGAAATGTTACATTATTTCACAATGCTTTTCGGATTCTAAAGGTCCCACACTTATATAATTCGAGTATAAGGTGATAAGGGTTCGAAATCTCCTCATCCAATTGGCTTTGGACAAGTGTAAGCCTTGTATTTTTCATTATCTTCCCATTTTATTTAAATCGTTAAATAATGAGGTCATCACCGCATCATCATGATGTCATAAATAATTTACTTTATTTAATGTATAAAAATTATAAAACAAATACTATGATGTAGGAAATCTTTTTATCTTTCTAATGAATATTTATAATAAAAATTTGGACTTGTTTAACCCCACGTAAAAATTGTTTTAGTAAAACATTTTATGTTTGTGTCATTTTTTTCTTTAACATTAAATAAAAGGTATTTATGTCATTTTCTAACTAAAGTGGCTCAATGGGGTCCCCAAGTTGACCCATGGGTTGTCTTGGTCGGCCATGACTCATCCAATAGGAGTAGGACAAGTTTCATTCTCATTTCATATTATTAAAACATTATTTGTACCTTAAACTACACTAATTACCTCTAATCGCGATTAAGAACTTAAAAGTTACTATTCACCAAAAAAATTATTTTAAACTCATTGAACCACATTTTACTTCTTAATAACAACCATGTATGTCGGATTTTTGAAAATCAAATCACAGAAGTGGTAATATTTCATTTAAATGAAAAATCAGTTATTTAACTACCACTTAGTGGTTTCACTATTCATCAAAAATTGAACTTTTTCAGAACAAGGCCAAAATTTCACCCTAAGCTATAATTGATATTACGAATTCAAAAATGATGTCTATTTTACAAAATTCCAAACATATTAGTTGCATTAATTAATTTTATAATTAATTCCCGCTGTCACAACAAATAGCGTGTTTTTAAGAAACAATTTATATCAAAAGATTGGCAATTGTTTATGTCCAATTTCAATGTTAAATTAATTCTAATGACCACCATTGGATAAAATGGTAAAAATATATTCTAATTATACTCTAAAACCACTCAATAGTATAATTTATCACTATGAATTATTTTGATTAAAAAATTTGTTTTAAGTATTTTTCACTATTCATAAAAATTTGGAAGTTCTCGGAAAATTACAAAAAATTCAACATAGGCTAATTTCAATATTAGGAATACAAAAATGAAGTCCATTTTGAAATATAAAATTTCTATAAATTTAAAAGGTGGTTATTACTATTCATAACGGCTACTTTGATTAGTTGCGGTGTGTTAGAACTCGAACTTGCGTACAATGCAAGCTATTGCATTAATGAATGAGAAGCGTATCGTGGAAGCTCGGGGTGTTACATTCTCCCCTCCTTCAATAAATTGCGTCCTCGCAATTTGAAATTTTTCTTGGAAAATAAAAGGTTGAAAAGAGAAAATACCTTTGAGGAAAACCCACATCGGAAATAAGGTTAATAAATATATAACATTAAAAGAAAGCAGGATAATTACAAAGGTCACCCGATATAGCCCATTCTAGGATTATATAAAAATATGGATATGGAGGAGAAACAAACCATCAAGGTCGGATGGAGAGTTATAGAAAACAGGATTAGGAGAAAGTTTAACCACAAGAAAATCACAAACTTGTGATTGGTTAAACGGTCATTGAATCCCCAGTTGGAAAAGTTAACCGACAACATTTTTGTTTTAAGTTACCTTTTATAATGTTGAGGAATTTATTTAGAAGATTTACTAAGAACGTAAGGGAATATACATACTTGTTATGTATACTTTCATTCGTTAATAAATGTTTACCACAAACCCAACTTTTACTCCAAATGGTAACGGAACTCAAAAATATTCTATTTATCCTAATTGTATAAGGTTCCAAATGTTAACACATACCATTTAGATTAGTAAAACGATTTTGTAATAACCAGGGACTTCCTGTAGGCTAGTGGTAGGAAATAAAGGCTTGTCGCACTATGGTTGTGGCTTCGATTCCTGCAGCTGTGTCCGACGCGACGGGTTATTCCCCACCCTGCAGGTTGTCCTTTTCCTAAAAATATAGTACTATACTATTCCAAAAATAATCTTCATAAATGTTTTAACCTTAAACAATACTATCCAAAGTTCAACTTAATCCACTCCAACCTTTATAGTTATCCAAAATACCTTCATCCAGACTTTCTCTAAAAGGTCTCTAAATTCCAAAATCAATTGTAACATCAGATTCCCCAAACAAAGAAAAGTTTCTCTTATTGTCACATACTAAAAATATGATTACCTTAATCATATTAAAACCTTACTGAAATCAAAAAGTACTGCAGTACAATCCATATATATATATTACATTATTCTTATAACCAGAATATAATCCTTGAGTCCAAAAGCACCAATACATTAGTTATTCTGCTTCAACTGTAGTAACAGCATAAGATTGTCCTTGATCCCTTGGCCTTTTCTGAGGTAAGTTTCCCTGACGCTTAGGACATTCATTTGCATAATGACCCATTTCTCTACAATTGTAGCATTCAACTTTGACAGCCTCTTTCTTTCCCTTGCAATCACGAGCCTGGTGACCCTTTTCTCCACATTTATAACAAACTCCCATTCCTTTTAGGCAAGTACCAGGGTGATTCTTCCCACAATTATCACATAATAGAAAATCCTTCTTTCTCTTTTTCCCATTATCTGTCTCTTGTTCCACCGTTCTCTTCTTCTCTTGCTTTACTTTGTTGTCATAAGACTTAGAGAATTCCTTTTCTGTCTTGATAGCACACGAGACAATATCTTCGTATGATGAGAAGGATTGTGATACCAAAGCTCGACGGAGAAATGGTTTTAACCCATCAAAGAAACGATCAATCTTACTCCTTGGGTTACGTATGTAATCTGCAGCATACCTCGCTAACCTTGTAAAGTTAGCCTCATACTTTGCGACATTCTCATCCTCCTTCTGCCTCAGACTCAGAAATTGCCTTTCCATATCTGCTCGATGGTCACGAGGAAAGTATTTTTCTAAGAAAAGATCTTTGAACTCCCTCCATTCCATATTCGATACGTCATCATCTTCCTTTGTGTTTTGAATCAGCGACCACCACTGATCGGCATCTCCAGTGAGGCGGTAAACTGCCATGACAACCTTCTCCCTTTCACTACTCCCCAAGGCATGGAATATTTTCTCTAAGGAATTTATCCATTGCTCAGCTACTATAGGATTTGTACTCCCATTGAAGGTTGGTGGTTGTTGCCTCATGAAGCGGTCTAACATTGATCCTCCACGTTGCGGATCAGGGTGCTCCATACGAGTAAGGTTATTATTCATAACCTGAGTGAGTTGTCCCAGTATGGTATTAAGTTGATCAGCACCAGTTGTATCTCCAGATCCACAATAATTATCTTGATCAGGAGGGCAATCCCTACACGGAGTTCGTGCATTGATACGGTTTCCATTCCTTCCACTAGGCGCCATTTCTAAACAATGGCATAAACTAGATTAGTTTATGAATCAAAATACATAATTCCATACTTGTAAAACACTTTACATAAATTGAACTATTTATGGATATAATACATAATCATAAAAAGAAATGTTTTCTTTGAGGAAGTATATACTCATAACCCTTCATAGTGGTTTGTAAATAAAATGAGAATTATCCTAAGAATATCCCCCGGGAGTGTCGTAACCAAGAGTGCAGCAAGGCCCGTTGTCGTGCACCAGTTCCCGTTCGAGTCTAGCTCAAAGCGGTGTTTTCGGGTTTTACCCCTAGGTACATCTGTGCCAGAGCCGCCTCTACCTGCTCGTATCCAGACAGGGATGTATTGCTCGGAAAACTCATAACATCTTTATAATACCAAAATTCTAGGAAGTTCTTCTATACTAATCCTCAAAGTTTATCTTTGGGATATGTGCTCTAATCAGAGTTTATCTAAATCTAGCTTCCAAGGTTAGTACTAAACTGCCTCTGATACCAACTGTAACGCCCCGACCCCAGCTACCCAGAGTCGGTGCATTACTTCGTAACATTGGCATGATCACAAAAGATCAAGTCTCGAAAGACCAATTAGTTTAGTAGCCTTGGAAACACTAGATACATTCGTAAACGTTACATTACATCATAAAGTGAAAAACTACAATAACAATGTCTCCATAGTCCACACTCATATCCTCTTCTGACTATCCCTGCAGGTCATTCATAAAATACTTCTTCACATCCTGGAAAATATTAAAACATTGAAAGGGGTGAGCTCAGATGCTCAGTAAGGATAACAATATTGCGGAAGCTTTCATAAATAAACATAAACATTTAAGGCAATGTATAACTAAAACAAAAGCCTTTTAAACTTGAACATCAACATAATATGGCAAAAGTAAAATGAGATAATGCCATTTACTTCATCACATGGATATTCTACTGGTCGAATAATCACATGCAATATCAATAACCACTTTCATAATGAGGGAATGTATAATGCCGGACATTCTGAAACATTTTGTCAAGGCCTCGGCCAAGACATCTAAAATGATTAAGGCCTCGGCCAAAACCCTAAATCAAATTGGGAAAGGCCTCGGCCAATTCCACGTCTAGTTGTCTCATGAGACCTACCGATGCATCGAGGAGCTATAGCGGGCTCCACCCTTCACTTATTAAGTCCAATACATTCCTCATATGAATAGGTTTAAACATATCATAAACCATAACATAATCGTATCACATAAAACATGCATAAAGGAAACATAACATTTCCACATTTCAATCACAAGATATCAATACAACACTTTGATATGATAAAAACGCTTTCAAAACCATTTTCAATACCAAAATAAAAGAAAGTTAAAACTTTGTATTTATTTTTCATTAAAAAAAATGATGGCTTGTAGAGGAAGCCGAAACTCAAATAATGGTCACGGCGGCGGAGAAGTCGTTGTCGCCGCATATGTACGGAAAGAAAAACATTCTCTTTTTGTCGTTTAGTAAAACGCTTCGTATAAAAAGATTCCTTTTGAATAAACGTAAAAGTCAAAGGGGTTTATACACCGTATAAAAGAAAGTTGTGTATAAAACCAAATATGACTCAATGAAAGGAGATTGAGACGAAGTCCTTAAAAAGATCATTTTTAAAATAAAATAGATCTATTATGTGTATTCACTATAGTTACACATAAAGAAAGTAAAAATACAAAATAGGACATAATAATATCATGACATAATTTGAAAGTAGGAGATTAACCCAAAGAATGGAAGTTGGGTTAAGAAATTCCCTTACCAATAAAATAGATATATTATGTGTATTCAATATAGATACACATAAAGAAAGTACAAATACAAGATATGACATAATAATATAATGACATAATTTGAAAGTAGGAGATTAACCCAAAGAATGGAAATTGGGTTAAGAAATTCCCTTACCTCGTGTCTGACTTGACTCAACCGTTCTTTAACCTCCTGAATAATAAACTAGAGTTAATATATACCTTATTAAGAACCATTTTCAACTTCATTATCCTTATTATATCACTTATTACAATGATATGAACATTATGTAATTATTTAAGTTAATAACGGTCGTTTTGTCGATCTTTGGTACTTGAGTCAACAATAAGCTTCTTATAATTACAAGTTGTTTATGTGGTGAAATATCCATTATATCCAGAATTATATTCATGATTTAGATGTCATATATATCTTATATATCCAGTATATACATTCATTTATAATATTACGTAACATTTAGAGGTAAGAAATGAAATGCACCGTTCATGGAGACGGTAAGCCGTACGTACGCATGAACGCTACTTTCATTTCAATTTCATATTTAATGGAACTAAATCATAATGATATAAATGTATAATATAATTCCAGTATAATATAGTGTATAATACCATTTACTCCATCCTTTATACATCCCACATATGGCATTAACGATTCAATCACTTTGAGGGGGCGGTAGTCCGCACTTCCTAAAATGAAATTATCGCGTTTTACCCATAATGGAAATCATAAAGTAAGCCATAAATGAGAAATACAGAAGCATAAGTAAAACATAAACACATTATATATCATATATAAATATAGTGACATCTTAATGGCCACCTTTGAAGGTGTTATATGAGTGTTGAACAATCATCGTTTCGTGAGGCAGAAATTCACCATCCACAGAAACCGTATGTTCTTTAACCATTAGATGTAGGTGTGTGTAATTGTAGCTCGAATCCTTCTTATAACAACATCCTAGTATATTTATTATACTGTTGTTGTTACAAAATAAATGAATAAAAAGAGTTTATGGGGTTGGAGAAGAAAAATAAAACAAAACAATATTAGAAAAGACATTACCTCAAAATCGGGTAACTCTTTTTGATTTGAGCCAAAGGCTTCCTTGGGAAGAGTTCTGCCCAAAGTGAGGCTTCAATGAGTAAGGGAGAAATGTTGGGAGAGTATTTGGGCAGAGGTTTGCCGAGCCAAATGGCTTGAAAGTGTAAATTAGGTGGGAGAGGTGGGGGCCTTTTATAAGTGGAGAGGAGGGGCACTTTTGGAAAGATTGAAATGTTACATTATTTCACAATGCTTTTCGGATTCTAAAGGTCCCACACTTATATAATTCTAGGATAAGGTGATAAGGGTTCGAAATCTCTTCATCCAATTGGATTTGGACAAGTGTAAGCCTTGGATTTTGCATTATCTTCCCATTTTATTTAAATCGTTAAATAATGAGGTCATCACCGCATCATCATGATGTCATAAATAATTTAATTTATTTAATGTATAAAAATTATAAAACAAATAATATGATGTCGGAAATCTTTTTATCTTTCTAATGAATATTTATAATAAAAATTTGGACTTGTGTAACCCCACGTAAAAATTGTTTTAGTAAAACATTTTATGTTTGTGTCATTTTTTTCTTTAACATTAAATAAAAGGTATTTATGTCATTTTCTAACTAAAGTGGATCCATGGGGTCCCCAAGTTGACCCATGGGTTGTCTTGGTCGGCCATTACTCATCCAATAGGAGTAGGACAAGTTTCATTCTCATTTCATATTATTAAAACATTATTTGTACCTTAAACTACACTAATTACCTCTAATCGCGATTAAGAACTTAAAAGTTACTATTCACCAAAAAAATTATTTTAATCTCATTGAACCACATTTTACTTCTTAATAACAACCATGTATGTCGGATTTTTGAAAATCAAATCACAGAAGTGGTAATATTTCATTTAAATGAAAAATCAGTTATTTAACTACCACTTAGTGGTTTCACTATTCATCAAAAATTGAACTTTTTCAGAACAAGGCCAAAATTTCACCCTAAGATATAATTGATATTACGAATTCAAAAATGATGTCTATTTTACAAAATTCCAAACATATTAGTTGCATTAATTAATTTTATAATTAATTCCCGCTGTCACAACAAATAGCGTGTTTTTAAGAAACAATTTATATCAAAAGATTGGCAATTGTTTATGTCCAATTTCAATGTTAAATTAATTCTAATGACCACCATTGGATAAAATGGTAAAAATATATTCTAATTATACTCTAAAACCACTCAATAGTATAATTTATCACTATGAAGTATTTTGATTAAAAAAGTTGTTTTAAGTATTTTTCACTATTCATAAAAATTTGGAAGTTCTCGGAAAATTACAAAAAATTCAACATAGGCTAATTTCAATATTAGGAATACAAAAATGAAGTCCATTTTGAAATATAAAATTTCTATAAATTTAAAAGGTGGTTATTACTATTCATAACGGCTACTTTGATTAGTTGCGGTGTGTTAGAACTCGAACTTGCGTACAATGCAAGCTATTGCATTAATGAATGAGAAGCGTATCGTGGAAGCTCGGGGTGTTACAATACTGCCTCATTCCCTAGAGGTGACCTTAGCAAACCTATCATGAAATCAATCACGACATCATTACCCTTCCACTCTGGAATGGGAAACTACAGCAAAAGCCTTGTTGGTAGTTGATGCTCTGCCTTCACCTGCTAACAGGTGGAACACCTCATGGAGAACCTAGAAACATATTTCTTCATACCTGGAAACCAATAAAAATGGTGTAGATCATGATACATCTTGCTGACACTAGGATGAACTGCCAAACCTGAGGAATGAAAGTCTTGAATCATCTCCTCATGAATGTCTGTTGGCACCCACACGCGTCTGTAAAAACGCAAGTTCTCATCCTCGCCTACTGCCCATCAAGGAATGGGTCCTCTCCTGAAACACGGTCTCATAGAACTAGGCCTTCAGAATTTGATAGTATCCTCATTCATACTCAATCAAGTAGAGTAGAGGTAACAACTACAGAAGAAATAAAAGTCTACCCTTGTCTGTCATGCACCTCCAAATGCATCTTAGAGAACAGTTCCGTAAGCTGCCACTCATTTCTGGTCTCCTGAACTGCATGTATCTGATTCCTATTTCTCAACGCATTAGCTACTACATTGCCTTTACCAGGTGTATAGGTAATCTCAAAGTCAAAATACTGAAGGTACTCAACCCACCTTCGTTGTATCAAATTTAGGTCATGCTGAGTGAAGATATACTTGAGTCTTTTGTGGTTGATGAAAACCACAAAATGCTCACCCAATAGATAATTTCTCCAACAGCGTAAATCAAGAACAATAGTAGCCAACTCCAGATCATGCGTTGGTTAATTCCTCTCATGTGGCCTTAACTGCCGAGACCCGTATGTAATGACTCCTTTTCCCTGTATAAGCACAGCTCCCAGATCGATACCTGAAGCATCATAGTAAATAGTATAGATATTTGTTGGATCTATAAATACTAGTATAAGTGCTGAAGTCAACCTCCCATTAATCTCTTGAAAGGATGACTCACAAGAATCTAACCACAACAACCTTGCACCCTTTTTAGATAGACCCATCAGTAGTGCTGCTAAACATGAAAAGTCATTTATGAAATGTCTGTAGTAACCAATCAGCCCTATAAAACTTTGTACCTCAATTACGTTCTTTGTATTCTCCTAGTAAACTACTTCTCTTACATTATCTAGGTCTACTAATACTCCTATCTCTGAGATAACATGACCTAAGAAGTGAATCTGGTCCATTCAAAAGTGGCATTTTGAGAGCTTAGCATATAACTGATGCTCTCTCAGTGTACTCAAAACGATCTAAAGATGGGTAGCATGGTCGTGTCAAGTGTGAGAGTACACCAAGATATCATCCATGAAAACCACCAAAAAAGAATCCATGTATGGATGGAAAACTTGGTTCATCAGTGCCATGAAAACAGCAGGTGCGTTCGTGAGACCAAATGGTATAACCATATACTTTTATAGACCATAACCACTCCGGAAGGTTGTAAGAGGTATATCAGATGGTCTAACATGCAACTGATGGTAACCATATATGATGTCAAACTTAAAGAACACTCGGGCTCCTCTAAGCTGATCAAAGAGATCATCAATCCTCGGTAAGGGATATCGGTTCTTGACCGTCAACTTGTTCAACTTCCAATAATCCACAAAAAGTCTAAGGGTACCATCCACCTTATTCATAAACAGGACAGGAAAACCCCAAGGATAAGTACAAGGTCAGATGAAACCCTTTTCCTATAAATCCTCCAATAGCTTCTTGAGCTCATGAAACTCAAGTGTATCCATCCTATAAGGAGGAATGGACATCAGTGCTGCTCCTGGCACAAGATCGATCGAAAAGTCCTCCTCTTGATCCAGAGGAAAAACGGAAAAGTCCTCTGGAAAGATGTCCCTGAAACGATCCACCAATGGAGGAAATTCCATCTGTGAATTCCATTGGTCATCCAGATATAGACTAGAAATATGGGTTGTAACTCCTCCAAACCCATGATTCTAGGGTCTCGATCAGCTCGCATGGACATGCTATTCTCTATTATGAAGAAACGATCCACCCTATGGTGATGTGAAACTCACCATATGACAATAGCAATCGACAACATCCTGGAAGCGTACTAACCAGACCATTCTGAGAATGACGTCATAGTCTTTCATCTCCAAGACATAGAGGTCTCATGAGAAGTGACACCCACCACCCTCAAGGGGTCACTCCTTGCACTGATGTACACTATCCATTCTTGTCCTCAACAGAGTGTCTAGTGTCAAGATATTAGTAGAATAAAAGATACAAAGGCCAAATCTCTCCACAACAGCATCAGATATAAAGTTATGGGAAACCCCTATATTGAAAAGAGAAGAAGCTAAAATGGAGGCAACTAGAATCGTACATCAAACTGTGGATGGTTCGGGATCCTACTCCTGTTGGGTCTGCTCCACTACAAAATTCAGGCCTGCACCAAGGCCATGTGACCCTTCCTGACCACCCTGAGATGATCCACCCTATTGTCATTGGATTCTAGCGACTGGATACCACGACCATGATCTCCACCTCAGCCTGAATGGCCGGAAGAACACCAGTTCCCTACCTGATGAGAAACTGGTGGTGCTTCTCATGTATGATGTGTCATAGAAGAACCCATGTCACCAGCTATTGGTGAGAATAAATTACAGAAACGCTGAAGATGGCCCATCTTGCCGCAAGATCGGCTGTAACACCCCAAGCTTCTATGGTACGCTTCTCTTTGAATAATGTGATAGCGTGTGTTGTACGCAACACCGAGTTCTAACACACCATAACCAATTAAACTAGCCGTTGTGAATAGTAATACCTACTTTTTGAAATCATATATATTTTATATTTCAAAATGGACTTCATTTTTGGATTCGGAATATTGAAATTAGCCTAGGGTGAAATTTTGGTACTTTTCGGATAACTTTTATATTTTGATGAATAGTGAAAATTACTGAATTTTAATTAAAAACAACTTTTTTAATCAAAATAATTAATAGTGATAAATTATAAATTTGAGTGGTTTTAAAGTATATTTAGAATATATTTTTACCTTTTAATATAATGTTGTTCATTGGACATAATTTTACAATTAAACCGAACATAAACAAGTGTCAATCTTTTGATAGTTATTATCTCTTAAAAACACGCTTTTTGTTTTGACAGCGGGAATTAATTTTAAATTAATTTCTGCCACTTCTGTGTTTTGAATTTAGGAAAATGGATTCCATATTTGGAATCAGGATGTTCAAATTGTGTAAATAGGTAACTTTTATTTTTAGACATTTTGAATAATTACTGCGGTAAATATTTTATTTACCATGGTTAAGGGTAAATCCGGTAAATAAAGGTTAAGAAAATAATATTATAATAATACTAAATTACCCTAAAACGTGTCTTAACCCTATTGGTTGATACATGGTCGACCATGGGAATCTTTGGGTCTATTTTGGGACCCCATGGATCCACTTGTAAGTGATAATGACACTTTATTTTAATTAAGTTAAAATGAATAGAAAAATGACACAAGCATATATCTTTTAGAAAAACAATTTTTACATAGGGTTATATATGTTGGATTTTATATTATAAATATTCATTATAAAGATAAAACGATTTCCTACATAATGATATTTTATTTATAATTTTTAGACATTAAATAGTATATTTTAATTATGACACAATGATGATGCAATAATTACTATAATAGTGAAAAATTAAAATAATTGATATTATAAATACCCAAATAAATATAATATGAAACTTTTAATGAAGTAAACTAATTTTATAGGATAATATGATATATTAGGATTGATTTAATTGACATTGTTCGAAGTAATCAATCTGTTATGAGTTTCACAAAAATCAACTATTGAATAGTGTCAAAATTGACATAAAAGAGTTCTTAAAACAAATATTATATTATTAATTGATATTAAATTCCTAAAAATCTAAGGTTCGGCCAAGAGACTTATATCATGATAGGTTCATCATTAATGGACCACATGGGGGTCTCTTGGATGTATGTAGTAAGTTTATTAACCATATTATATAAAAATACAAAGAGACATTGTAAAAGTGAAACTAATTAACTTAAAGTTAATACTTAAAGATAAGGTTAATATAAGTACACAAACCTGTCTAAATTCTATTGGTTGAGTTGTTTTCGACCCATCCCCGCCTTAACCTTTGAATAGTCAACTTTGGAGCCATTAGAAACCTAATATGAATTTATTATAAATTAATATTTCTAGCTTTTCCAAAGGTGCCCCTCACCCCTCTTATAAAAGGGCACTCCTCCTTATCATTTCTTCACACCTTCAAAGACTTTTGGTTCGACCAAACTCTGCCCAAATACTCTCCCAACATCCCTCACTACAACCTAGAGGCCTTAGTTTGATCAGAAAGGCAACCTAAGGAGCCCTTTTGATCAAATCAGAAGGAAGAACCCGAAGAAGAGGTAATGATTTCACCACACTTCTCCAAGTTCATTTCTTCTTCCACTTCTTCTTCCTTTGTTCTTACCATTCTAAAATAATAACTCCAGTATCTCACATATACTATGATTTTATTACAAATATGGTACAACCATATTAAGTATTCTATCCACCCTTTGAATAACATGTCACCATACGTGCGTACGTACGGCTTACCGTCTCCACGTCGTGGTGTAATTGTTATTCAATATATTATTATTTGGATGGGTATAATAATGATGTGTAACTCATGTAAATAATAAATATAACATGTTAATGATTCTGTATATATGATATAACATCCATTTATATATTATTTTAATATCAAAAGAATGATATTGTCGCTCGTGCGTACGTACGGACTACCGTCTCCACGAACGCGATGAGATTCATTATCCATCGTATCCATTCAAGTATAATTATCATTTGATGATTTAAAAATGATGTTTAAGGACTTTATATCATTCTGGATATGAATAAGATACAACAAACATGGCTTATGTAACAAAACATATAAAATAAAATGAGTAAGTTAACACCCGAAACGACGATAATTCTAGGATATTATTAGCAAATCAATGTTAGAAGATCATATACGATATCATATTAATATATATGATTCTTGTATAATTTAATAACAATTATTTCACCATTATACAGGATGTTAACCTACCCCAACCAAGGAAAAGTACAAGGTAAGGGTTATTTCACAATCTCTTCATTATCCGAGGTTGTTTATACGTAATAATCTACTGGGATCTCTTTATCATCCACATCCATGTTTCTTAAAAATGTATTTCAAAACATTTTTACTATTTACTAGAATATGAGTTAAAGTCATTTATACCCTTTTTTACTTTTATAAGTGGTTTATAAAGGAATCTTTCGGTCGTTTTCAAAACAAGGTCCTTTTTAACCTTTTCGACAGAATTAAGGTAAGAATGTTTTTTTAACTTATACGGCGGGTGCGGCTATTTTCCGCCGTTATAAAATCTTCAAAGCTTCCCTTACAAGCTTATAAGAATATTTTCAAAGAAAATGTTTTATTTTATATGGATCTTAAATTATTTCAAAATAAAAGGAGATATTTCTTTAAAAAGAATTTTGATTTCATCTATGTCAACATCCTTTGATGGATTTTAAGATTATTTGAAGTTGATTTATTATGATACAAAAATTCTATATTGTATTGAAGGTTTTGTGATATGTTTGACTGTGGATGTGCTATTTTTATACCATTCATAGTTTATGGTGAAAGTATTGACATTTCGTATACTAGTTTTAATACGAATGTTTATGTTATATTTAAACCTTTTCATATGGGAATGCATTGGACTTAATATGTGACGGGTGGAGCCCGCTATAGCTCCTCGATGCATCGGTAGGTCTCATGAGAAAAACTAGTGTCTTGGCACAAGGCCTTGACAAAATCTTATTTGTAGTCTTGGCACGAGGCCTTGGCTATGTGGTTATGATAGTCTGGAATTATGCATTCCATCATTATGAAAGTGGTTATTGATTTTGCATGTGATTATTCGATTAGTAGAATAACCATGTGAATAAGTAAATGACATTATTTCATTTTATTTATGCCATACTATGTTAAATGTTCATGTTTAAAAGGATTTTGTTTTAGTTATACATTTCCTTAAATGTTTATTCTTATTTATGAAAGTTTCCGCTATATTGTTATCCTTACTGGGCATTTGAGCTCACCCCTTTTCTATGTTTTATTTTTCCCAGGAAGTGAAGAAGTAAATTATGAATGACCTACAGGGATATTATGTGGGGATATGAGTGTGGATTATGGAGACAATATGTTTTTGTAGTAGTTTTTTCTCATTTTATGATGTAATGTAAGACTTATGAATATATCTAGTGTTTCCAATACTACTAAACCAATCGGTCTTTCGAGATTTGATCTTTCTTGTGATCATACCAATGTTATGTAATTAATGCACCGACTCTGGGTAACTGGGGTCGGGGCGTTACAGTTGGTATCATAGGAAGTTTAGTACAAACCATGGAAGCGAGATTTAGATAAACTCTGATTAGAGCACGTAGACCTAAGATGAACTTTGAGGATTAGTATAGAAGAACATCCTAGAATTTTGGTATTGTAGAGATTTTGTGAGTTTTCCGAACAATACATCCCTGTCTGGATACGAGAAGGTAGAGGCGGCTCTGGTACAGATGTACCTAGGGGTAAAACCCGAAAACACCGATTTGAGCTAGACTCGAACGGGAACTGGTGCACGACAACAGGCCTTGCTGCACTCTTGGTTACGACACTCCCGGGGGATATGCTTAGGATAACTCCCATTTTCTTTACAAATCATTATGAAGGGTTTATGAGTATATACTTCCTCAAAGAAAACATTTTTATGATTATGGATTATATCCATAAATAGTTCAATTTATGTTAAGTGCTTTATAAGTATGGGATTATGTATTTTGATTCATAAACTGATCTAGTTTATGCCATTGTTTAGAAATGGTGCCTAGTGGAAGAAATGGAAACCGTATCAATACATGCAATCCATGTAGGGATTTCCCTCCGGCTCAAGATAATTATAGTGGGGCTGGTGATGTAACTGGTGCCGATCAGCTAATCACCATACTGGGACAACATACTCAGGTTATGAATAATAACCTTACCCGTATGGAGCACCCTGATCCGCAGCGTGGAGGATCAATGTTAGATCGATTCATGAGGCAACAACCACCAACGTTCAATGGGAGTACAAATCCCTTAGTAGCCGAGCAGTGGATAAATTCCCTAGAGAAAATATTTCAGGCTTTGGGGAGCAGTGAATGGGAAAAAGTTATCATGGCAGTTTACCGCCTCACTGGAGATGATGATCAATGGTGGTCATTGATTCAAAACATGAAGGAAGATGATGAAGTATCAAATATGGAATGGATGGAGTTCAAAGATCTGTTTTTAGAAAAATACTTCCCTCGCGACCATCGAGCAGATATGGAAAGGAAATTTCTAAGTCTGAGACAGAAGGAGGATGAGAATGTCGCAAAGTATGAGGCTAACTTTACAAGGTTAGCAAGGTATGCTGGTGATTATATACACAACCCAAGAAGTAAGATTGATCGTTTCATTGATGGGTTAAAACCATTTCTCTGTCGAGCATTAGTCTCACAATCCTTTTCATCGTACGAAGACATTGTCTCATGTGCTATCAAGACCGAAAAGGAATTCTATATGTCTTATGGCTTTAAAGAAAATAAAGAGAAGAAGAGACCTGCTGATCAATCTGGGAATGGAAATAAGGGGAAGAAGGGAAAGGTTGAATATCCATCTTGTGGTAAATGCGGGAAGAAACATCCTGGTACTTGCTTGAAGGGAATGGGAGTCTGTTACAAGTGTGGTGAAAAAGGCCACCATGCTCATGATTGGAAGGGGAAGAAGGAAGCTACCAACGTTCAGTGCTACAATTGCAGGGAGATGGTACATTATGCAAATGCATGTCCTAAGCGTCAGGAGAACTTACCTCAGAAAAGGCCAAGGGATCAAGGCCAGGATTATGCTATCACTACTACTGAGGTAGAAGCTCCGAAAGATGTGGTGGCAGGTAATTTAATGGTTTCCTCAAGTTTAGAAAATGCATTATTTGATTCTGGATCATCGCATTGTTTCATATCTTCCCAGTTTGCTAAGAAAATTAGATATTTCCAATTTGATTTAATATGGGAGTTGTCAGTTAAAACTCCTAAGGGAAGTATCATTGCAACAAAGTTTTGTGAATCAGACCCCATTAGAACACATAAATTTTCTTTATCTGCTGATCTCATCGTCATTCCTATGATTGAGTTTGATATAATCCTCGGTATGGACTGGCTTTCGGACTATGATGCGAAGATTTATTGTAAGAAGAAAGAGGTAACGATTCTTGATGATAATGATAAGGAACACCTTATCTTTAGAGCAGAATCGTCACCACTTAATTCTTATTTAGATCCACCCCCAGTATCTCAACTTAATTCAATTATTGGGGAGGAAGAGAATGAAATAACTATCGGTGAGGAAAGGAATGTTCAAATAGAGGATGTACCTGTTGTGAAAGAATTTGTAGATGTATTTCCGGAAGATTTACCTGGACATCCTCCAGAACGAGAAGTTGAGTTTTCTATTGATTTGATTCCTGGATCAAGGCCTATATCGAAGACCCCTTATAGAATGGCCACTGTAGAATTAGTCGAACTAAAGAAACAACTAGAGGAATTGAGTAATAACGGATTTATTCTCCCTAGTGTTTCTCCATGGGGAGTCCCTGTTCTTTTTGTTAAAAAGAAAGATGGATCTATGAGGTTATGTATCGACTACAGGGAGATCAATGCTATAACGATAAAGAACAAGTATCCCCTACCTTGTATTGATGATTTATTTGACCAACTGCATGGAGCTCAATACTTTTCAAAGATTGACCTTTGATCTGGATACCATCAGTTGTGTGTGAAGAAGGAATACATTCTGAAGACAGCATTTCGAACCAGGTACAGGCATTACGAGTTTACCGTAATGCCGTTTGGATTTACTAATGCACCATCTGTATTCATGGATCTGATGAATAGAGTTTTCAAGGAGTATCTCGATGAATTTGTGGTGGTATTTATTGATGATATATTGGTATACTCCAAAACCTACGAAGATCATGAAAATCACTTGCGCATTATTTTGAAGACTCTGAGGAGGCATGAATTATATGGGAAGTTTAGCAAGTGTGAATTCAGGCTTCAGGAGATTTCTTTTCTTGTCCATATTGTCTCTAAATATGGAATCTATGTTGATCCTTCTAAGACCAAAGCAATCCATGAATGGCCAGCACCTACGAGTATAACTGAGGTACTCAGTTTTATTGGTTTGGCAGGTTATTATCGACGTTTCGTCCAGAATTTTGCCCGATTGACTAACCCATTAACGAAGCTCACATGTAAAGGGGTTAAATTTGTTTGGACAAAAGAGTGTGAAGAATGTTTTGAAGAACTGAAGAAAATATTAGTCAATGCTCCTATATTGACTCTACCATCGGGGAATGATGGGTTCGTTATTTATAGTGATGCATCGAAGAAAGGACTTGGTTGTGTCCTTATGCAGAATGATAGAGTTATTGCCTATGCATCACGACAGTTGAAAATTCATGAACAAAACTATCCTACTCATGATCTTGAGTTAGCAGCTGTGATCTTTGCTTTGAAGATATGGAGGCACTACCTCTATGGTGAAAAATGTGAGATTTATACTGATCACAAGAGTTTGAAGTATATTTTCTCACAAAAAGAACTCAACATGAGGCAAAGGAGATGGCTTGAATTTCTCAAGGATTATGATTGTACGATACACTACCACCTG
The DNA here is from genome assembly GCA_963277665.1 of Viscum album. Lineage (NCBI taxonomy): Eukaryota > Viridiplantae > Streptophyta > Magnoliopsida > Santalales > Viscaceae > Viscum > Viscum album. The sequence goes on from OY728119.1 coordinate 1,861,576,742, forward strand.
GGGAAGGCAAACAAGGTGGCAGATGCTTTGAGTAGAAAAGACCATGGAGTTTTGAACAATATGAGAATTGAAAGGGATCCAATTTTCATGGATCTAGTGAATATGGACATGGGAATAATCAGGGAAGGTGAAACATCAATGCTTTTTCAAATGGTTGACAAACCATCTTTACTAGAAAGGATTAAGAGTTCTCATACCGATGATGAAGAATTCCAAAAGAAGATTAAAGCTGTGAATGATGGGAGATTGAGAGACTTTGTGTATGAAGATGGAATTTTGAAATTCGGGAAGAGACATTGTGTTCCCGATATACCTGATCTAAAAAGGGAATTGCTGGATGATACTCATAGTTCAAATTTCTCTATACACCCTGGGAGCACCAAAATGTATAGAGATTTGAAGGAACATTTTTGGTGGGACAACATGAAGAGGGAGATTGCTGATTTTGTGTCAAGATGTATGGTTTGTCAACAAGTGAAAGCTGGAAGGCAACAGCCTGGAGGAGTCATGCAACCTCTTCCCATACCGGAGTGGAAATGGGACAATATTACCATGGACTTTGTCATGGGGCTACCAAAGACTCCTAGAAGGAACGATGCAATATGGGTTATTGTTTATCGTCTTACCAAGATAGCACATTTTCTTGCTATAAGAGAAGATCTACCCCTGGAACGTCTAGCAAGACTATATATTAATGAAGTTGTGAGACTTCATGGAGTACCCCTATCGATTGTTTCTGATTGTGATCCCCGTTTTACTTCAAGATTCTGGAAATGTTTTCAGAAATCCCTGGATACTGAACTTCATTTGAGCACTGCTTACCACCCTCAGACAGACGGACAATCAGAACGGACTATTCAAACCTTAGAAGAAATGTTGAGATCTTGCTCACTTGACTTTCAGGGTATGTGGGATCAATATTTACCTCTCGTAGAATTTTCCTATAACAATAGCTTCCATTCGAGTATTCAGATGGCACCATATGAAGCGTTATACAGAAAGAGATGTCGTACACCAACCTGTTGGGATGACGTTGGTGAAAGAAAACTTGTAGGCCCAGAACTGGTGGAGGAAATGGTGGAAAAGGTGAAAGTAATCCAAAATCACATCAAAGTAGCTTAAAGTAGGCAGAAGAGCTATGCCGATAACCGAAGGAAGTATTTGGAATTTCAAGTCGGTGATCATGTTTTTCTGAAGGTATCTCCATGGAAGGGAGTCATACGTTTTGGTAAGAAAGGTAAATTGAGTCCTAGGTACATCGGACCTTTCGAAATTCTAGAACGAATTGGGGCTGTAGCTTACCGATTGGCAATGCCGCCAAGTCTCTGAAAAGTACACGATGTGTTCCACGTATCTCTGTTGAGAAAATACATGCCTGATCCAACGCATGTACTCAACTATGAAGAATTAGAACTGGAACCCGATCTGTCTTATTGCGAAGATCTCGTCAAGATTCTTGATACGAGAGAACAAGTGCTGAGAAACCGGACGACGCGTCTGGTAAAAGTTTTGTGGAGAAACCATAAGATGGAAGAGGCAACGTGGGAACCCGAGGAACTTATGATGAAGAACCACCCGAGTCTTTTTATGCAGTAATACCCTAGAAATTGCGAGGACGCAATTATTTGAAGTAGGGGAGAATGTAACACCCCAAGCTTCTACGGTACGCTTCTCTTTGAATAATGTGATAGCGTGTGTTGTACGCAACACCGAGTTCTAACACACCATAACCAATTAAACTAGCCGTTGTGAATAGTAATACCTAAATTTTTAAATCATATATATTTTATATTTCAAAATGGACTTCATTTTTGGATTCGGAATATTGAAATTAGCCTAGGGTAAAATTTTGGTACTTTTCGGATAACTTTTATATTTTGATGAATAGTGAAAATTACTAAATTTTAATTAAAAACAACTTTTTTAATCAAAATAATTAATAGTGATAAATTATGAATTTGAGTGGTTTTAAAGTATATTTAGAATATATTTTTACCATTTAATATAATGTTGGTCATTGGACATAATTTTACAATTAAACCGAACATAAACAAGTGTCAATCTTTTGATAGTTATTATCTCTTAAAAACGCGCTTTTTGTTTTGACAGCGGGAACTAATTTTAAATTAATTTCTGCCACTTCTGTGTTTTGAATTTAGGAAAATGGATTCCATATTTGGAATCAGGATGTTCAAATTTTGTAAATAGGTAACGTTTATATTTTGACATTTTGAATAATTACTGCGGTAAATATTTTATTTACCATGGTTAAGGGTAAATCCGGTAAATAAGGGTTAAAAAATAATATTATATTAATACTAAATTTCCCTAAAACGTGTCTTAACCCTATTGTTTGATACATGGTCGACCACGGGCATCTTTGGGTCTATTTTGGGACCCCATGGATCCACTTGTAAGTGATAATGACACATTATTTTAATTAAGTTAAAATGAATACAAAAATGACACAAGCATATATCTTTTAGAAAAACAATTGTTACATAGGGTTATATATGTTGGATTTTAGATTATAAATATTCATTAGAAAGATAAAAAGATTTCCTACATAATGATATTTTATTTATAATTTTTAGACATTAAATATTATATTTTATTTATGACACGATGATGATACAGTAATTACTATAATAGTGAAAAATTAAAATAATTGATATTATAAATACCCAAATAAATATAATATGAAACTTTTAATGAATTAAACTAATCTTCTAGGATAATATGATATATTAGTATTGATTTAATTGACTTTTTTCGAAGTAATCAATCTTTTATGAGTTTCACAAAAATCAACTATTGAATAGTGTCAAAATTGACATAAAAGAGTTCTTAAAACAAATATTATATTATTAATTGATATTAAATTCCTAAAAATCTAAGGTTCGGCCAAGACACTTATATCATGATAGGTTCATCATTAATGGACCACTTTGGGGTCTCTTGGATGTATTTAGTAAGTTTATTAACCATATTATATAAAAATACAAAGAGACATTGTAAAAGTGAAACTAATTAACTTAAAGTTAATACTTAAAGATAAGGTTAATATAAGTACACAAACCAGTCTAAATTCTATTGGTTGAGTTGTTTTCGACCCATCCCCAGCTTAACCTTTTAATAGTCAACTTTGGAGCCATTAGAAACCGAATATGAATTTATTGTAAATTAATATTTCTAGCTTTTCCATAGGTGCCCCTCACCCCTCTTATAAAAGGGCACTCCTCCTTCTCATTTATTCACACCTTCAAAGCCTTTTGGTTCGGCCAAACTCTGCCCAAATACTCTCCCAACATCCCTCACTACAACCTAGAGGCATTATTGTGATCAGAAAGCCAACCTAAGGAGCCCTTTTGATCAAATCAAAAGGAAGAACCCGAAGAAGAGGTAATGATTTCACCACCCTTCTCCAAGTTCATTTCTTCTTCCACTTCTTCTTCCTTTTTCGTACCATTATAAAATAATAACTCCAGTATCTCACATATACTGTGATGTTATTATAAATATGTTACAACCATATTCAGTATTCTATCCACCCTTTGAATAAGATGTCACCATACGTGCGTACGTACGGCTTACCGTCTCCACGTCGTGGTGTAATTGTTATTCAATATATTATTATTTGGATGGGTATAATAATGATGTGTAACTCATTTAAATAATAAATATAACATGTTAATGATTCTGTATATATGATATACCATCCATTTATATATTATTTTAATATCAAAAGAATGATATTATCGCTCGTGCGTACGTACGGACTACCGTCTCCACGAACGCGATGAGATTCATTCTCCATCGTATCCATTCAAGTATAATTATCATTTGATGATTTAAAAATGATGTTTAAGGACTTGATATCATTCTGGATATGAATAAGATACAACAAACATGGCTTATGTAACAAAACATATAAAATAAAATGAGTAAGTTAACACCCGAAATGACGATAATTCTAAGATATTATTAACAAATCAATGTTAACAGATCATATACGATATCATATTAATATATATGATTCTTGTATAATTCAATAACAATTATTTCACCATTATACAGGAGGTTAACCTACCCCAACCAAGGAAAAGTACATGGTAAGGGTTATTTCACAATCTCTTCATTATCCGAGGTTGTTTATACGTAATAATCTACTGGGATCTCTTTATCATCCACATCCATGTTTCTTAAAAATGTATTTCAAAACATTTTTACTATTTACTAGAATATGAGTTAAAGTCATTTATACCCTTTTTGACTTTTATAAGTGGTTTATAAAGGAATCTTTCGGTCATTTTCAAAACAAGGTCCTTTTTAACCTTTTCGACAGAATTAAGGTAAGAATGTTTTTTTTTAACTTATATGGCGGGTGCGGCTATTTTCTGCCGTTATAAAATCTTCAAAGCTTCCCTTACAAGATTATAAGAATATTTTCAAAGAAAATGTTTTATTTTATATGGATCTTAAATGATTTCAAAATAAAAGGAGATATTTCTTTAAAAAGAATTTTGATTTCATCTATGTCAACATCCTTTGATGGATTTTAAGATTATTTGAAGTTGATTTATTATGATACAAAAATTCTATATTGTATTGAAGGTTTTGTGATATGTTTGACTGTGGATGTGCTATTTTTATACCATTCATAGTTTATGGTGAAAGTATTGACATTTCGTATTCTAGTTTTAATACGAATGTTTATGTTATATTTAAACCTTTTCATATGGGGATGCATTGGACTTAATATGTGACGGGTGGAGCCCGCTATAGCTCCTCGATGCATCGGTAGGTCTCATGAGACAAACTAGTGTCTTGTCACAAGGCCTTGACAAAATCTTATTTGTAGTCTTGTCACGAGGCCTTGGCTATGTGGTTTTGATAGTCTGGCATTATGCATTCCATCATTATGAAAGTGGTTATTGATTTTTCATGTGATTATTCGATTAGTAAAATAACCATCTGAATAAGTAAATGGAATTGTTTCATTTTATTTATGCCATACTATGTTAAATGTTCAAGTTTAAAAGGCTTTTGTTTTAGTTATACATTGCCTTAAATGTTTATTCTTATTTATGAAAGTTTCCGCTATATTGTTATCCTTACTGGGCATTTGAGCTCACCCCTTTTCTATGTTTTATTTTTCCCAGGAAGTGAAGAAGTAAATTATGAATGACCTACAGGGATATTATGTGGGGATATGAGTGTGGATTATGGAGACAATATGTTTTTGTAGTAGTTTTTTTTCATTTTATGATGTAATGTAAGACTTATGAATATATCTAGTGTTTCCAAGACTACTAAACCAATCGGTCTTTCGAGATTTGATCTTTCTTGTGATCATACCAATGTTATGTAATTAATGCACCGACTCTGGGTAACTGGGGTCGGGGCGTTACATCGGCACTCCACTAGGTCTCTCGGACAATGTGGCCTCATATGCCCGCTCTTCCCATATTGGTAGCACACCGCCTGGATACCAGAAGAAGTGTATTACCTCCTTGTATCACCACGCAAATACCCCCTACGGTGCTTTCTACTATCAGTAGCATGGATTGAAACTACGGATGTCGAACCACCCTGGCTCACAACTCAAGAATCCCTCATATTATGCTCTGTGATCATTGCCTAGTTGACTATAGAAGTGATATATGTCAACCTAAATATATTAACCAGCGATCTGATGTCATGCTTAAGACCATCCTCAAACTTACTTTCCAGGAATAACTCATCACCTCCAGGAATAGGTGTGAAGTGTTGCAGTTCAGTGAAGCGAGAAGAATACTCAATAACGGAAAGAGTACCCTACTCCAGACTCATGAGCTATCAGGCTCAATCGGCCCTCAAAGTCATTGGGTAAAATTAGTCATAGAAGGCACACTGGAACTCATCCCAAGCCATAACCTTCTGGCGTCCTGCCTGTGAGATCACATCCCACCATCTCTTGGTGAAATCCCGAAGCATATATGTAGCAAGCTTGACCCTCCTCTCCGGAGGAATCTCCAGGTGATCGAAGATAGATATCATTGCTTCTAACCATGACTCTGTAGCCTGAGGTCTACCTTCCCCTGTGAAGGTGGGAGGATGCTGATGCTAGAAAACCCAGATCAGTTCTTCCATCGATGGGGTAGGAATCGGTACTCTGCAGAAGGTCTCCATGAACCTCATGAATCCCTCTTGGAACTGTGCATTAGCACCTATGTCCGAAATGATGTTTGGTGCTAATACTGGCACTACTAGAGGATCTACAGGTAGTCCCTGATCAGCTATGTCTGATGTCTAATCACCACCTTACAACTGGCATACAACCGGAGGACATCTTGGTGGCATGACTCTACAAGGTCAAGCGCACACCTTAGATTAAGATTAATAGGGACTAAAAAATAGAAGTATAAGATGGGAACAAGAGAAAGAAAGAATTCAAGTTTTCCAAAACATGGATACACTGCTTGTATAATGCCTACATGGCATGTTCTCTGAATCCTTTCACATGGAATGTACTCCTGCCACAACTGGTCTTCTAACAACCCAAACACACGGTGTGTTGTCCAAACACACGGTGTATACTTGAATTCTCTTCCCCTTCTCGAGTTCTTCTACAAGGCTAAGCCACACGGTTCTCCTGGAAGAAGACTACATGGCTTGTTTGTTCTAGACACGTCATGTACTAGATGAGCTTCATTGACCCGTGTTTTTAGTGACACGACAGGATACATGACTCACACTACACGGCGTGTTCTAGATGGACATGGCGTGTACTACTTAGTTTTCAACTACCCATGTTCTTAGTCACATGGGTAGTCACAAGATTACAAATACACGATTTGTTATACCAGACACGTCATGTACATGAATATTTAACCGACCTGTGTTGCTCGCTACATGGTTAGATACACAGTTCTACAACACGACATGTACTTCCGGCACACGACATGTTCTACCAAGATGTCCCAACCCCATGTTTCTACCCAATCATCCAGTGAAATGGTTAGAGACTACACGACGTTTACATACGGTGCACGACATATACTTTAGAAAAATAGTTTCTTCCAGGACAGAATAACTCTTGGCATGTATTCATCATTACATGTCTTGTATTCTAGGTTTTTCAGGACATTAAGCCTCAAAAACTACTTCATAACCCAGGAAAACACTGAAACGGACATTAAAAGTGCCTAATTCCGATCTGTGAGGGGCCATACTCCCCGCGAATCAAAGCTTGGAATCTTATACATGTCATATACAAGGAAAATAAGTCAATGATCCACCAAATTCTGATTCATGAGGTCCCATAGCACCTCAAGAACCAAAGTTTGTCGTTCATTCAAACAAGACCATACACAAAGCAATACACTCTCAAAAAGTAGGTATTCTATCAAGGAATCTATCACAACAACATGCATATCTAACACAATGCCTATCACAACAACATGAAATCGCTAATTCACCCTAAATGGCATGGAAAGAATCAATGAAATGTGATTTCTAGAAAGAGCCTATATGATGCATGAGATGGAATACTCTCATATCATCAGGATGAAATTGAAATAAAACCTCAATAACATCAAAAATAATCACAAAAAACATGTGAATCACTCAAGGTGAATCCAAATCAATAGTAATATTTGCAAAACCATAAAAATTGCAATAACGAGGTAGATTTGATTTTCCCTATATATGGGTTAGCTACTCCCAACAACAACTTATTACCATGTAAAAATTCCTTCATATCCCTAGCTATAGGCTCCAAATAGTAATTCCAGAAGAAAATAATCCCTTTGATACCACTTTGTAACGTCCTGGTTCTGGAAGCCACCCAGAGGTGCCCCATACCCAATTCATCACATGGCCTCAAGCGCATTTCCTTGAACACCAGAGGTTGCTGACTTGCAATGAGGGCCTTGGGTGTGATAGTGGGGAAACTATGCCCTCATTTGTAGAGTAACACAGCAGAAGTAAATCAATTGTAATAGCGGAAGTAGCAATAGTACCATAAAAAAGTAAACAGTAGAAGACTATAAGTAATAACAATTGGATCACATATATAAGATGATGCATGATACATGTGTCTAGAAAAATAGCCAAACAAGTCATAATGCTACATACAATACTAATCCAAAGTACAAAAGAAAAACACGTAAACAACTCCTCAGCATCGCAAGCCATAGCTTGGTCCCATGCTCTCCAGCTCTAAGGCAATCAAGTACATGAAGTAGAAGGGTGCTTTCCCTTGTCTATACTTGCAATAATATAATTTGTTTGGTTCAAAAGTATGACCCAAACAGGGTTTGAGACTGAATCCCAGTAGGAAACAACCATGATATCTATGCCTAACAGTTAGTGAATATATGGCAAGTAATCAGTAAAGAAATCAGTAAACAAGGAAGTACTCAGTAATAAACAATCCATAGTTTCAATGCATTCAGTTTCATATATCAAGAAACAGCTAATCAAAGTAGGTAACCCTATTGGTAGTACTCACACCCTAAACCCTCTGGTTCAACCAAACAAGTACAATAAAGAAACTAAACGCAAATGGTAACCCTCTGGGAATTACTCACAGCCTAACCCCGCTGGTTCAACCAAACAAGACAAGAAACCCTCGGGGAAGTACACTTAGTCTAACCCCTCTGGTTCAGCTTAATCATAGACTCTCTGAGGAAGAACTCGCCGTCAATTCCTCTTATAGTCTCGTATCGGTAACTAAAGGCGCTCTAGGGAAGAACTTACATCACATTCCCCATGTGGACCACGTAGAGAAACTACAGACACTCTGAGGAAGCACTTATGTTAATTCCCCCTATGGTCTCGCATCGTAACAGTAAACAAACACTCTAGAGAAGCCCTTAGGTTCATTCTCTCTATGGTCCACTACACCAGGTAATCATAGCCCTATGTAAGTCTAGAAATCATAGAAACACGTATTGGCCAAGTTAACCCTCAAGAACTACTTGCCATGCTATCTATAATATATCAGTATGTCAGAAAAAATACAAACACTCCATCCTAAAACACTAGGCATGGGAAAAACAAAAAGGAAACCAAATAGGCTAAGCAGGACCAAATGGTCCAAATAAGGCGTGCATGATAAACAATTCCAAATCATAGAAATTAACCCTATTCACATTCAATCAGCCTCTACTCAAGTATAAAATCATAGCAGGCAATTAACAGGGCTAAAACAGTAAACACACAATACCCTGTTAAAGGGTACTAGTTAAAATTCACATATAACTCAAATACATTCAACGGAAAGGCATAAACCACCTACCTAGGTGTTGGGAGATCATTATAAATGATCATAAAGCCTTTAATTTCCCAAGAACACTATAGATCTACAAAAAATGCTCAAAACATTCAACCGAGGATAACTCTTAAAAGAGGAGGAATCAGGAAACGAAGCTCTAAAAGAAGGAAGATCTTACCAAGACAATCCCAATGCCATTGACGGTGGTCGAATAGGAGATTGGGTGCTTGATCAGGGTCTCAGGGAAAGATCGTGGTCGTACGGTTTCTCTCGGACGAACCAGACCTAGAAGGAGATGGTTATGTCTGTCAGACACGACCCCAGTGCGTTTAATGAAAAAAATAAAGTACATGGCATGTAATTTCCTTTATCGTCCCCCAGATTAGGCAGTCTTTAGGTCACTACACACGGCCGTGTACACTGCTTTTACACATCCAGCACCTGTCTACCCGCAGTAACCAAGTACATGGAATGTACTCAGAAATTTCATGGAGTGTACTTAAAAAATTTCTATAAACTCTTCTTTTTCCTCAAAACATCAGAAAAGTGAAAAAATACCTGAAAAATAAGATTCGGGTTCTTACATTAGAGAACCCTAAAGGTTTTTTTACAACCTAGAGAACATGTTTTCATGGAAACGATGTGTGAAAAAACATTACTCTAAACTCTTCCTAGACCAGGGGTTAAGCAAGCATAGATATTCTATTACTAGGGATATAAAGGGGTAACTATGATCTTTTCCCCTTATTTATCTATGCTCTAATTTTTTTACTGAACTCTACAGATGAAGATTTTATCGAGTGGAAACTTTACTTTTTCACATGAATCCCTTTTCGAATTTTCAATCTAAAAATTTTGTCTCCTTCACCATAATTTTAAGGTCTTGAAATCTAGACCATTATAGGCTAAAAGATGAAGGTTGTATTGATTTTAACAAAGTGGAGGTACTTTATGTCCATGATTCACATGTACATAATATGATGGGCACTCTACCCAAGAACCTTATTATGATACTCAGGGTCAAGAGTAAATGAACATCCTTCTGCATGGGAGATAAAAATGTTATAAATCATGGAACAAGGTTCTTATGTCATGAGTAATGATATGGTATAATCACTTAGAGAATGGCCCAGAACACCATTAGGCTCTAGGTTATTCCATTGTGATTTCAGTATCATGACAATCATTAAACACATTATATAGGGCCATGATTACTTTGGTTAGAAGGTATGAGCCCTTATGTATTGATATCAAGGTCAATATGAGAGATCTCTTTTCCATTATAAGGCCCACAAAAGGTTCATGAAAACCTGATGTCCTCAATACATAAAGTGTGATTTATGGAATGAGGGGATTAAAATATGAATAAATAAACCCATTATATGGTTAAATGATGGTAGGTTATTATGGTCCTTTGATAAGGGATAATGATGGGTGATGGTCTGTAGCTTTTAACATCATGTAGTAGGGATGAATTTTTTCCTCAGTTTTAATTTCATGTGAGTGAGACATTTGAATTGTAGTTTAATTTCAACTGGTAAGAACATTAATTCCTTAATTTTTAATGCCATTAGGTAAGAAAGTGGGAACTGACACAAGAAATTGTGATAGATTTCATTGGGAAAACATTGCACTGGTATGGGGAACTTAGATGCAAAGGAATTTTTTATCCATGCACATGCCTATAGGGGGATAGTCATATGCTAGATCACTTCTTTCATAGATGTATCATGTTCACAAGCTAGATGTACACAGTTCTAAAATTTATTTATTAAAAACGATCTTTTATGCCTCTTTCCCTTATTGAAAATAGGTATACACTATTTTCATTATTCAGTTTAATGTCATGCGGAAAAGAAATTTACAACAGAGGTCCATCCCATATGCAATTAGTTTTTCATTTTTATCATTTTGTATATTGGATCTGAACCTGGTATTAGTGATCTGGGTGTCTCTATATATCCTTTGGTGTCAGGAATCAATCCATACATAGTTAATTCATGAAATATCCCTATGTGGGTCTGACCCATGAACATATATGGGGGGATATTTTTTTATCATTGTTGGGTCCAAGAATACGAGATCTAGGAATCACTACATATCCTATGAGGATAAGAATGAACTCAAACATAGTTCTTCAATGGGTATTTCTCTTCATAGGTCCAACCCAAACAAATAGGATAGAATTATTCCTATTGATTATTGTAGTAGGGTCAAGGGTTGTAGATCTGTGCATCACTATATGTCATGTGATGTCAAGAATCAATCCACATGTTGTTCTTTAGAAACCATGAAGATTAAATTATTCTGTAAATGATGTAGGATCCCCTACATGAAAAGGTAATAATGTGACCAATCCTAATAGAAAAGATATGGATATCACTTTGTGTCATGTGATGATAGGAATCTAGTCACACATAGTTTAGGAATGGAGGTGTGGTGGGAGACCAACACCAATGATAGTATTCCTCTCGGGCATGGACCATGGTAGTGTGTAGTTTTATGAATTTAATGAATAATTAACCATATATTTTAATTTCAATCATTAAGGACTTATGGTATTCCATTTATAGTCTTTCATCCTAGACCATAATAACTCTATCAAAAACTAATATTTTTTGTTCGGGCTAGGAATCCCATACCAAAATTTCTATTCTCACATAGCTATGTTCGGTGTGAGAAAAAAGGAATGGAAAATGTTCCTCTTACCACATAGAAACAATTAATAATAGGATATGGTAATTTTTTATCATGTGGTGGATGGACCAAGATACTGGATGGAGGTATCCCTATGTATCTCATTGAAATGAGAATTAAACTGTATGTATTTCTAAAAACATGTTCAGTATATTGTCATTCAGAGAGAAAATATTCTGTGGAGTTTATCTTCATATATTGAGTATGGATTTGACTCAATATGAAACAATAATAATGTTGTGGCTGGACCCAAGAATGGATTTTTGGTCATCACTATATATCATATGATAGTGGGAATCAAGCCATGTGTTTTTCTTGAGAAACCATGTAGTATATTCTCATCCAGTATTGACATCAACCATGTAGTTTAACTTCTTATGGTAAGGAATAATGTCACATGACGTGAATGAATAATAACATTAGGGTCATTGTAGTTTTACATCATGTGGTGAGTATATTTTCCCAGGAGTTTAACATCATGTGGTAAGGAAAAGGTCAATGTGCAGTTTAAAGTCTTTATTCATGAACATATTATGTAAGGTTTAAAGTTATGTGGTCGAGAAGATGCTCCATAAAAGATTACAATATATTGTTTGGACAATTCTCCATATTATTTTACATCTTTTGGTCTAGACATGTTTGTGTATTTTAAATTCATTCGTCCAAGACGATTCATGTTGTCCATGTTACGGTCTTACTGCTATGAACAATCTATTTAGTTTAACACCATAAATCTAGGAATAATGATGTATGATGGATGATGTTGAAAATATTTGTTGGGAAACCTTGCATTGGTGGGGGCATGACTCATTCCCTCTCTATTGTGTCCAATGAGTAAGTTTTGTTGTGATAGACTTTATATATGATATAAGGCCCTTCCCACATGGGTTCTAACATCGAAGGTTTATTTCCTAGTATCATTAGGGTTTTTATAGACAATACATTTTCTCCAAGGAGGAATGAGAGGACTTGAGACTTTTTATTGATGGATCAAACGATCTGATTCTAATGGACAATAATTGTTTGCATTGTACGCAACCTATTCTCATCAAGTCGTTCTAACTCATCTATAATCAATTGTTATTCCTAATCTTCCAATATTTTCTCATAGATGTTTTTTCTAATATATATAAAATTGAATTATATTATAAATATTTCCTCAATTCCATACACTAATGAAAACATCCTTTATTGTGTATTAGTACATGTGGTGGTATGATAGGCCCAAAATGCAGGGAGGATATTGTCAGTGAAGGACTTATTGTACTTATTCACCATCTATGAGAGTTTATTTTATAGAGTCTTATTTAAGGTCTCTATTTTTTCATTTTATACTATGTGATAGTAGGATGAAGGAATGGGATCAATGTTTTACTCCTAGTAAAATTTCATCAACTCCGTAAAATAGAATTTGGTGTCATTTTATTTCAATATTGTGTGAGAGACTCAAAAAACCACGTGATATTATGAGACTTCAGGAATTTTATGATATTATTTGTCCTTAATTTATTTAATGGTATTTAATTATCCCATTTATAATATAATGTGTTATTAATAAGGATGTACTTGAACTTCTTAGCTATGTTTGGGGGATATTACCCCACAACATTCATTTCCCATACAAAAAACCGCCAGGAATATTTAGTTGTATATAAAAATTATGGGGGTTTATGGATCAATATTGCATAGATATGGCATGAATTAAATTTTATAGTTAATTACACATAGTCTTGTATCATGATTTTATAGTTGTAATCTATTCGCTTAATTTTGTGGGAGATCCATTTCATAGACAGTCAAGCTTCGAAGGAGCCTACATAAACATCCTTTATGATGGAAAGAATCTCCCTTTCTTCTATTAATCTATGGAGGAATCGATCGATGAATCTCTTGAAGAGATATTGTTGTTTATATAGACTATCCCATGGGGTACAGTTTGCTTCTTGATGCCAAATATGTTCCATTCTTGGTCGGTCTATAGGGAGAGCCCCATTTGGAAGATAACAAATTTTGGGCTCTATCCATCCAGGGGTGGATGATGGTTTATCATGCAATGAGGTGATGTTGACATGATTTATTTATTATATGTATCATATAATGATTTTTTTATGTAATTCCTTAGTTCATGATGTGGAAAATCACTTCCTCTGGATCAGGTTTGGTCGATACACTAGCTGAATTAGAATGTTCATGGGCATGAGAATTCTAAGATCAAGTGACATGATGTCACGTGGGTTCAAAAGGGAATTCCACCATTATTCCTATGAAATATCCAATGATAGGTGATAAATCTTAATTTTTTATGTAATATTATCCATTAATCTACTTTATCACTTGCTTTAAATCCACATTGATGTACAAGAATACTATTTATAACTATGGGGCTAATTATAATCCAATGATGATTGGTTGGTATTCTTCCTCATTACTTGTGAAGCCTTTAGATAGTGATAAAGTGTGGGGAAAATTTCATTTTCTTGGGAATAAAATGAAATCTCTAATCCAACCTAACTGAATTTTGGGTTTCCATTCTCTTTCCAGTAAGACATCATAATTATCCATAAAAATACATCTCACATGTTCAGGGGGTGTCATGGGCATAGAATACCACATTATCTAGAATCTCAGTGTCCTATAGTGTGTTGTTTGGTGTGGGGTTTTTTGTAAAGAAATAAGCTAGGGATTTTCCTTTCACTGACTTCTATTTCATGAGTGGAATGTTTTATTGTTTCAAATTGACTTCCCACAAGGATAAACGCCCAGTAAAAATAGGACGGCGAAGGATGTAATTGAGTGGATAAATATGATATACCAAGTGGAAAGTGTGGTGATTCAATTCATGCCTTATCTTTTTCCCCTAAAATATAAGTTCAAGTTTTTTCTTCTAGAAATCATAATTCTTGTTCCCAGTACCTATCATTGTTTAGATGACTTATTATACAATATTCTCACCCCCGCAACATTTTTATATGCTAGAAGGGAGCTATGTGCTAATTCCCTAGTGGCCACATATATGATGGGTATATTTCCTTCAACCAGTGTAATCAGGACCAGTGGGAGAAGAAGGTACTACTTGAGACTCTAAAATGCCTCTTTGAAGTCCACATCCCATCAATATGTGACTTCCTTCTTCATTATATTAGTGAAGGTGAGATATTTTCTAGCCATGTTGGCAATGGAATGGAAAATGTAGGGGAGGTTCCCTAAGAACCCCCTTAGTTTCATCAGATTATGAGGGTGTGAAATTTCAAGGATGTTGATGGTCTTATTAAGGTAAACCTTGATTCTATGGTTCTATAACACAAAGACTAGGAAATTCACAATTGTTACCCTGAAAGTTAATTTCATTATATTCATATTTAGAATATTCTACCACAACTTGTCAAAAATAGTTTAAAGATACATGAAGTGGTCACCTCACTTTCAGGGTTTAATCACAATGTATTCTATATAACAATGAATTATTCTTCCCATGAAGGGATTAAATATATGATTAATTCTACATTGATGAGTAAAATAATCATTTTTAAGCCAAAGTTAATGACCTGATAATAAAATATCCCCTAGGGTGCTCTGAATATATTGGATTCTTCATCATCAGGTCCATATTTAATTTATTTTAACATGAATACCCATCTATGAAGGAAAGGTACTTGAGGACAATAGTTCCATCATTCAATAGTTTTGTGATTGAATATGGGAAATCATACTTTGAAATGTATCAATTTAGGTCTCTGAAATCAATGTAGACCTCAAACTACCAATTCATTTTATTAAAAAGGATGATGTTATTGATGCATCATGGGTATTTCACTTCTTGTAAAATGTAGGATTTGAAAAAAAATTCAAATTCACCCTCTAAATTTGTATTATGAGATGGGTGCATCCACCTAGCTACATCCTTTAAACCTTGATGGTCATTAGGTATGTCTTGATGGTGTGTAACCACATATGAATTTATTCTAGTAATTTATTTATAATACCAAGTGAACAAATATTAGTGCTGATTTAGAAATGCGATGTGCATCTCTTACTCCCTGGGAGGAATGGTGGAAGTAAACAATGTTGGTTGCATGTCTTCATCTATTCCCATATTTACCTACCTGATATTATTAATAGTGGTGGAGAAACCATCCTCAAATTTGGTGGGGGAATCCCTAAATTCACCCTCTTCCTCTTCCACCTTTCATTCCATGGAATAATTTTTAGATGATGTCAAAAGTATGGCGGCATCTTTGTCACTATGAAGATGGGAGAGGTAATGGGAAGAGAAATTTTCATCCACTACTACCGATGTCATTACAAAGGGATTATGAAGATTATTTTCTTTTACATTGTTACTAGCGATATAAGGGTATTAGACATATGAGATCTAGTATAATGCCTCAATCAGGTGTATGGGAAAAACATAGCTTCTATTGATCATACTCTGTGGTTTCTCAAGGGGTGGTCCCGAAGTAGGTGGGGCTGAAACCTATATATTATCATTCAACATTGGTTGGTTGCCTTACCTTTTGTAGAAACATGCCTCAGCCTATGTGTTTTTTCAAGTGCTTAAGGGGGAATTTTCACAATGTAGTATTTCAACATTCCATTAATGGGGTATTTCAAACACTGATAGAATGTTAATGGTACCTCCATGTGTCTATGGATCTGAGTGGGACATTGAATTTGGTGTCTCAATGGATAACCATAAACTCAACATTATATGTTAGATCCCCAAATTGATCTTTGATATTGACCATCTCAAGATTTAATTTCTCATTCTTATTTTACCCTTTAATGGTCAGCTTTGTGGGAGATAGACCCCCTTCTCTATATCTCAAATGTTGGAGGACATGAACCGTGATAAGGTTGATCTCGAAACCATTATCAATAAGATACCTTCAAATTTCAAAATTATTGAGTCTTTATGAAACTATAGAAGCTTTATGTGTCCCCAAATGATCTCTTACTAATCCTCTTATTTGAACGAGATGGTGATATTACATTCTATTGGCATGGTCTCCACACGATAGAATTCGAGTAATATGAATTCTTCCTAAAACTCCTATTGGATCGAGAGGGATTCAACAAGTACCTCCATGAGTTTTTTTGAAATCTGTATCACATCCAGTATTGAGATCTTAGCTGGTATAATATCTATTTCTTTTAAAATGGAATTATTTTGTTCCAAAGGTCATCACTTCCCAATGTGTGGTTCATTCTTATTCTTTGCATCAAAATATGAGTAATTTGAGGTAGCTGGTCATGGTGGTCGTGTGGAGTTTGAGAGACCATCATCTTCCTCTATTTCATGTCATTCCATCCATCCTCATTTTCTTGATAATTAGATAATAACACCCCTTCTAGGAGTTTATGCAAGAAAACTGTGTGAATATCCTTGTCTCTTTTTCCTTCCACCTCCTGTTCCTTGATCTCATGAAGGTAACTCATACTCATAGAAATATTTATCATTGGATAAGGGGTAGTACATATTTATCACATTAACTGAGCCAAATATAAGATCTTCATCTATTGAGGATTCTGTTTGTGGGGGCATTTCTTAGGCATTAGTTTTTATAGGGAAGAAATATCTAAGAGTTAGACCTTGTTTCAGATTTGAATATGACACTTCCTCTTATATCTCTTCCTATGTATAATGGTTGGATCCACCTTTGGGAGGAATATTCGATGTCACCACCCTGGGTGGAGGAACTTTTATACAACTTTGAAGCTGTTATATCAGGGTGGCATGAGCTCAGTAAACTATCTTTTGTGTCAAACATTTTTTGAAATTCTACCCACACATGTCTGGATGCTTCCTCCAATCACAATGTCCTTTTGACAGGGAAATGGTTATAGAGGTTACCATCACTGAGGAGATATCCAACATCACCTTCCTGGAATTGAACATTCTCGGTAGGATGTATTTGAAGATAATGAAATCATGGATGTTATGACCCATCCTTCTATATAAAGAATAGTACTTGGTATGATCAGTGATCTTGACCTCATTGGGATTCCTACATTGTGGTAGATAAATAAATTTTTTTCCAATATAGCTAGTATATAACTGGTGACTTGTTAATTTTGGATGGAGTTTATTTTATTCTTCTATTCCAAAAATCCAAGGATCTTTGGATCTCTTTTTAATTCTTGTCGTGGGTGATTTTTTGGTTTTTTCCACTCAATATAAGTCACTGAGCAGTTCAGGACCTACTTAGGTTCTTGGATGGGCACAACTACTAGTTTAAGAGTAACAATGGAAATTTATAACTTTTTGATATGTTTACCCTATGTAGAAGTCGTGAGTTGAGATATAGCTTAGGACTGGTAAATAGAATCTCCCTAATGTTCTTCCATTTCTTCAAACTCACAGAACCCTCTAAGATACTTTACTGGGATTATAAGAATCTACATCTCATCATAGAAATTTCAATCACAGAGATTCATCAATTTCTCCTTCAAGAGAGGGATTATGAGAGAATAGGACAAACATTTCCATCTATCTATGAATTCATACAACCTCTCATTTTCTCATTGCATGAATTTTATCAGGTCATAGCGTGTTGTTTTCCTCAGTGTGCAGTTCAACTGGTAATGGAATGGATGATGAAGATCTTCCCATCCTTCAACAGATCCTTCTTGAAGAATGTTGTACCAAAAATGCATATTCTTATTAAATTTTGTACAAAACACCTCATCTTGGTCACCTTCTCCAAGTCTCGAGGTCCTATCATTGAACCTCATAGGGATACGAAGTGAGTGAGATGGTATTGGGGTCTCCCATTCCATAAATGGTGGAGAAGGTAATATTTATGAAATTGTTATGGGGAAAAGTTTCATCCACCCATTTGGGATAATGCTTCTTCTTGGGCTACATAATTTCTTTTCTCCCTTCAACGGATTATATCTGATTAGCTATGGACCTAATGGCATTGAGAAATTTTGGAGGTAATACTTTTTTAGCCACCTCTTATTTACTGGGAATAGGCGGGGCCTGATGAGGTGGCCCTAATTTCATCTCTTATTGGTTCTAAATTCACAATAATGTTGAATGAGTGACATGGAAAAGAAGAGTCTATCTATGTAATGGATGGAATTCCTGGTCATTTTTTGACTATGTCATTTATGTTGAATAGATTCATGTAACTAGAGCTAGTCTGATGCATAGATGTCGCTCTTACAAGAGGATCAACTATTTATAGATGTATAATAGGAGGGATATTTTTCTATATCTGAAGAAAATACCCATACTGAATGATTCCCCTGAATAGATCCTCAAAGAAGAGTGTGAGAATTCTTATCTCATTATCATATTGTTCCATTCATTCTTCTATAAGATGAATTTTCTTTATTTAGTGTAGTGATTGACATGTAACCACACTTTCCCTTTATCCTTGGATGTTTTCCACCATTGTGGTTGCAACTCAATATTGGGGGGGGGTCCATGTTTTGGATCCTCCTATTGGTTTTTGTATGTTTAACATCAGTTGCGGGATCCATATCCTCCTCTTAGGGTAAATGTTTTGTATTGCATCCCTATACATCTGTGTCTTGATCAACATTATCTTTTGGGCTGGTGGTGATGAAATTCAAAGAGGTGTAGCATGTAATGGTAGTTTTTCTATTACTTTTGATGCAACATGCGGATTATATATCTCCTACATTAGAATCATTTCCCGGTCAATTTTCCATATTGGACTATTTTATCTTATGACCCCAGTGGGGTATGATTTCCTTCATCATGTGCTTCTCCTATCTCGGCCCATGAGTAGTGAGTTTAAGGGAGTTTCCACTATGATTTATGAATGGTCCCCGAATAGAAAAGGTTTTTTATTTTTGAGGGAGAAATACATGGGAATATAATCATCTATATTTACCTCCCAACCTAGATAAACTTATTACCTCTAATATAATAATTAAAATACCCACAAACCTATAGTTTGGGGCCTATCCAGTGACACAATTGGAATTTGTTGATTCTATTGGTGAGGATTCAATGATTTTAGTCAAGAATTTTATGAATCTTGGGATTGACACTGAGATCTAAATTCCCCCTTCCCAGTAGGGTTGTGGTTGGTCTGTAATTTTTGTTGATTTACCCAGGAATCTCTTGGGGTTGATGAACCTAGTGATGGTGATTGAAATATAAATTCCCCCATCCTAGTGGGATAGGGATTGATTTATCTACTTATAATATGTAATAAATTCTTTTATGAATTTAATTCCAAGGGGCGGAGGAGGTGGCAGATATTCCCCCGGTCTAGTGGGAAAGGTTCGTTACAAGAAGAATACTACAAAAATAGCTATTGCAACTAGTTTTATATAACACATCTATATTCGTGTAGGATCTGGGTGAAATGGAAGCCCATGACAGGATTCAATTTCTGTGGGATGTTTTTGGGATGATCACAACATTAGATTCATTTTCTAAAATGAGTTTATGTTGTTTCAAGGGGCCCATCTCAAAGAACCATGGGTTGTCCTCTCCCTCCATTCATGATGTCTTGGTACCTTTGAAGTGGAGGAATTTTGTTGTAGTGACCTACTATCTCATGCATTACCCATACCAAAAATCATTTTAGAGGCTATGAAATTATAGGAAACTATATCTGGGCACTCCACTATTTTAGGGGTGTGGTGAAGTGAAAATATCCAAACATTCCCCATCCTTGAATATAGATACAATACATGACTTCAGTGATTAGTTTATAAAGATTATTGATGCAATGGAATCTAGTTGGTTATATATTTTTGTTGTGATTTTCCGATTTTTGATCCCATTCCATGGAAATTTCATCTAATTATAGCTTAAAATAGTGTATCTTGATGGTCTAATGGTGACCCTCATATCATTTATAAGGGTGTTGTCTAGCCTTCTGTAACTGATGATTTTCCCAAGTATTTTGGTATAAATAAGGCATTCTTTCCATTTTTATCTAGTCTTGGATGTCATGGTTAGAAGTGTAAAGGGTCCAGAACAAGTTGGGGGGATATTTTCGACTAACTCTCTCAATATTTCAATATCGGTTTCTTCTTCATCAAGCTTACACACCATCATATGGTGATACCATAGAAGGTGCTTCTTTCAATGGCCTAATGAATAGAGTGGAGTGTTGATGGATGTTGATGGGAAACTATATATGGTTGACCACAACGTTTCAATAAACTCTCTATAAAAAGGTATCTACATTTTGAGAACCTCACTATATCAAGGTATCTGGGAAATGGGAGGTTTTGTTTTCTGTGGGATATATCATCGTGTTTTTTTTACTATGAAATATGTGAGGAGTAAAGTATATGTGATCTATCTCCAAAATATAATGAGGATTACTATTAGGTTAATGATCACCTTATAATTTGTTTGAAGAGTAGGAAAACCCTTGGGGTGTTGCGAATGGGTCTCTAAAAACCACAAGGACGCTAGAATTGAGAAGATTAGAAATATGTTTCTCATTATTCATCATGTAATAAATATGCTAACCTATCCTTTGGAATTATGTAGTGATATGATCCTGCTATATAAAAGATACTTGGCTTTGTTGATAACCATCCAGTATTGTGGGACTATGAGCCTACCACTAAAAAGCTGCTAAAATATACCCATTAGATTCACTGATTGTAATATGAGCTTTTCATGTGTAAAGTTCCACACTCACTCAGTGATCCTCAGTCAGAAAAAAGTTTTGGTCCCAATAATGATCTTTTGGAGTATGTTTCCAGTCATTTTTGACAAGAATATGATCATGTGTTGAGGCCTATGTCACTATCACTTAGTGTTCCCCAGTTTAAATGGTAATATGAGCCTAGTAAAAATATTATTTCCCTATATTAATATGAATATAGACATATTGAATGGGATAAGGGATATTAGCTAACTAATTTATGGCCTCATATGGATTATGGTTCATTTATTCATTGACATAAGTAAGAATAAGCACTTAGATTATCTGATCTATTAGAATATGCCTAGTAGATTCATTGACAGGAATACAAGAATATCCTAAGTCATTTTTTACTATTACATGGTGATACTCAGTCAGGAAAAGAGCATGGGACTAATATTGGGCCATTGGAGTATGGAGTGATAATTTGTTTATAGGAATATGATCTGGTCCCATAGAATGTGCTTCTCTAACAGAGTGAAACCCTGTCAGAACAAGGATATGAGCCTGATACTAGAACTTTAGAATATAACACTACTATATTTTATAGAAATTTGATCCTATTAAAAGGCATGTTCCACTATAACCTAGGGATCCCCATTTGGAAAAAAAAATATAATCATAGTCTGGAACCTCATCCTTTACTGGAATATGCTAATAATCTTCCTCGATTGGACTAATACTCCTTGATTTCTCCTAAGTAACCCTCTGTTCATAAAGATCCAATGTTTATGTTTCCTTAGTTGTAGGGAGAGGAGTATGTAGCTATCATAATATCTATACTAGTTTTGGGATATGTTAGTATAGTTCTTTATATGTTTCAATGTTTTAGTGACACTTTAGCAAAGCGTGTGAATAAATGTAAGCCTGTGCATTTTATGTTCCCACAACATACTATCATATATCTTTGATTGAAGTGGGGATATGAGAACAATATGTTTCTACTTGTTTGACAAAAATATTCCAATTTACTTCATTCATGACGGTACATATATGTGCATCCCCATGCTTACTGTAGAAATATTCCCATAGGCTTCTGTGGGAGAAGAGATATGATCTTGTTCACTAGTTATCACTGGAATATACTAAACAAATTCGTTAGCAGAAGTTTGGATATGGGTCAACTCTTGGTTATCTAGAGATTTTATTGTCTAATGTGTCTTTATTTTTTCCCATGAATGGGTGTTATAGGTGTTCATATGTTAGATGGTTCCCTCAGTAAGTAACTAAAGGTCACCAGTGGGATGGAACTAGTGATGTTGGTTGACAAGTTCCCCCTCGATGTCCTCGGAATTAGAATGGATTTGTATTTGACTCTATTATAAACCTTCCTCAAATAATGAAGGAGGGTATTTTCATGCACTAGGTATAATATTATGAAGTAGTTGGATGTGGAGACGAGTTCCACTAGATTTACTATAGATTTCATTAGATAATGCTGAATTTTTAGTTGTATCATTTAGAGACCCTCAAGATCCTACTCAAGGGTTTGGATCATATAGTATCGATTTAATTCCCATACCATTTCATTCACCACTAGATGTTTAATTCATCAATCATGGGATGTCATTCTACGACTCGTGGGGGTTGCATTGATAGCTTATTTTCTAAAATGATCACTGGAAAAAAACATTATCTCATGTTAGGTGTTGTATTTGAGAGAAGTATCAACAATTACAAATAGAAGAAAAAGCAAGGTCACAAATCTTCTCATTATTTTAGTCATAAAACATTCTCAATCATATATGAATGAGTATCACAATTATACTTTATTATTCCATGTTTGGCCATTCCAATCATGTGGACTTTTTAAAATGGGGATGGACTTATTTCATAATAAACCTAACTATAGAGGATCAGTTGATCACTTCCATAATATGAAATATTAATTTCAGGTTCCCCAATTTTTTTGTAAGATATTTAAATAAAATGGTCTGAGTCAAGGTAAACTGATCATTTCTCTATTTGAAATATTCACATTGGGTTCACCATTTGGGTTTTTTCAGAAAAAAGATTAGACCATCCATCTGATAGAAACACAATTTTCTGATAATAATTGGGTAGTCTATCCTTTTTATCATGTGAAGGATATTTCATAGTTAAACTATTTCACATTGTTTACATAAAAAAACTTCTTTCGGAAGATGTGGAAGGCTTGGACTAAAAAATTTATTGTCTAGTGTTCAATTTTTTATACAATAATTCATGTTGGGTTTACCATTTTTTACCTCTAACAGAAACTCCCAATGAATCTCACATTCATAACTGAGTATGAACATACTTTAAAAATTATGTTCTACTTTAGGGTTTCAAACCAAATGACTATTTGGATCTTACATTTTTTAAGAGGATGGGAGGTCAGGATCATCACACCCTTTTGGGGTGAATTTTTTCCATCTAAAGAAAACTCTTGAATATTTAAGACAATTTTAAGAATCTCTTCATAATATAGATACGGGACCAGTTACCCAAAAAAATGATCATGTTGATAATCCCTCCATGTGAAAAGGGTCATAAAGGTCTATTAGTGAATCCATCAGTATATATACATGGTTTTTATAAACTTCTCATTAATGGGTAGATACTTATATTTTAAATCCATATAACCTAAAACATCAGAATTTATGGGCATCCCCATAGGTGATTAATATTTTGAAGCTAGAAATGATCTATTAAGAGGCCCCATACCAAAACTACTTATAATAGGAATCAAATCCCACATATTTTGTTTAAAACATGATGTTTAAATTCATACATAAAGGACATATATATGGGGTCACATGGGTGATAGATATTGATCTCAAACATTAAGGAGGCATCCTACGTATCCTCGATATATCATGAATCATATTTGTCATAGTTTGATCATTCCCTTGGGACCTACCATGAGGTGGATGTGCTTATATAAGGCAGTTATATCATTCCACTTATCGATGGATAAAAATTGAGGTTTTCTTAGCTGGTGGATATTAAAGATTCAAGTTATATGATCATTACAACTCCCTATGCCTGTGTGATCCATTCTTGGTGTGAGAAAAATGGGATTAAAAGAAAACAGTCTCATTGCATATGGATGCAGGACTTATAGATCGGGAAAACACTTCAAATGTTTAATATAGAGCTCAGGACATAGGAATTTGTCCTATTTAATTAGGTTATAGAAGGAATCAATGATCTCATAGTCATATTATCTCCTCAGTCCATTAGTGGATGAGACATGATGATCAACCCAATTAAGAGATTGGGTCCCAATGGTTGGAATGTCGAAGACATTGTTGGACATACACTGAGGGAGATTCCCATTTAAGCTCAGGCCATAGGAAGGTGTCCTATGTATCTTGATTATGGAAGGAATCAAAGTTCATTTAGGTAAATTGATCGATGCTTACACACTATTTTTTACCTTATATTTGTGAAAATATCATATTGTACCACTTATTTGGGCTTACACTCTTATTCATTCCTTCTGATATTTGATATTGATATCATGCCTTAGGAAGGAGCCTTATATATCATGGTTATGGTAGGAATTAGTGTTCTCATAGGTTAGTGGACTGAGGATTACAAACTATGACTACCCTTATAAACCCATTGGAAATGGTTTTCATGTTATAGGTTTCCAGCTTGACATGTAGTGATTTTCCACCTGACTTGCTCTAATTGTATGCCTTACAAGTTTAACGATGTATGGACATGTTTTATTGAATAACAGACTTTTCCAAAGTTAATCGTTTGATCCAATTGATGTTTCCATAGGATTTTTTCATGAACTAAATGACCTATGTATATTTGATTGAATGATCAAGTTTGGAATGTCTGGAGGTTTTCATATTCCCCATATGACTTGTCTAGAGGATATCACATGATCAAGGTTGACATGTCAAAATGAAGTCACATGATCTAGGTTGGAATGTCTGGAGGGTAACACATGACATGGTTGACTTGACTAGGGTATATCCCATGATCCATTTTGAAAAAGGGGTGCATCACGTGAATATCAATGGCCAAAAAAGTCATCCTCCATATTCTTACTTTTCCACTTATTTTTTAAGGTTTTTGGGATGGTTTGTTAGGCATATGTTGAGTGAAAATTCACCAAACATGGGGGATCTCATCTGACAGCTTCTTTATGATTAGTGAGTGTCTTGTAATACTTCTCAATAAAAAGGAGCTTTGTTGAATGGTCTTCATATGATCTCCCATAGGTCATGAGATTAACATGTTCCTTTCACATATCCTTTTTAATTTCATCTGATCATGTGTCTTTTGGAAGGTTATGTGATCCATGTGATCTGCCCAACCTTCTCTTTCTTTGTTTTGTGGATAAAATAATTCCCATTTTTCAGTTATTTCTTCCATTATTGACATTATGAATTTTATATGGTGGGATTCAACACACATATACGAGATATATCTATACAAGGAAACATCCTTCAAAATAACTGTGTAGGATTTATTCTCATCTTGGTGGGATATATAAGAATTCCTGGTTACTTTACCATGGACCCAACCGTCATACTCTAAATTATAATAGGTACATGTCCCCCACTTTCATATGATCCGCATGTGTAATGGAATTTTTGGCACAAATTCCCCCATTTATTGACCAATGCTCAAAATAAAATTCTCATTTCCTTTCATATGACTTGGATCCATGTAGGGAACATTTATATTCATGAAATAATTTCTACTTGATTCTTGTTATCATAGGACACATAGTGAAGACCAAATACCCAAATCCTAGACATAGTTACAATGTTATGAGAAAACAGTTCCCCTACCCTATGGAGAGGCATGATCTGTGTCCGAAACATTCTTTATAAGAAATACATTTACATTTTTCTTGAATTTTCAAGATACATAGAGATGCCTTAGTATATTATCCTATTCCTAACCTTATTTTTTCCATTATCACTACCATCCCCAGTACTTGTTACATATCAAAAGTAGTCCCCCCCATCTTTCTGTGAGATTGTGAAGACTACCCCACCAATGAAAGCCTATCCCAATAGGATATTCATTAAACTTTATGAAATAGTCAACCAATAGAGATTGTTCACCTATATGTGAATTTATAACTTATCTCTTTGAGGTGTGACATGCCCCTTTCCAACTAAATATTGTATTAATATGTGTATTATAAATTTTCTCAAATAACTATGCATGGTTTTATCCATTTATATTGAATGTGTAGTGACTTCTTAATTTTATATTCTAGGCCTAGCCATAATTCCTATAATAATAATACCCACTTTTTTCTAGTATACAATCTATATCTATGCTGGAGAGTGGGACTCAAAACTATATATTCAATCATCTGAAAAATTTGGGATAAAAATATCCTCGTTCATTGTGATGTGTTGACCTATATTATAGTGAACCATACTTTCCATACATGTATATTACATGTTAATATATGAATATTCATTAAATAACATAGTGATCCATGCTATAGTTATATAGGTCCAGTGCCTTTGGAAACTTGGATATATAAATAAATTATACATATGAGGTCTACAAAGTCTCCAACAATGCTCTTCATAACTAAAACCATTCATAGATGTATACTATATAAAATCATTATTCATAACCTTGGGAAAGTTAATTATAAGAAATTGTAATCTTTTATGCTTAATAAGTGGTGAACAGGTGATATATCAATGATTACTTCAGAATAATATAAGAATAAGGGTATGAAAACATGAGATTAAATTTTGAAAAGCATACCCTACAGGTCTAAGGTCATAATCTTGAGTCATAGAATAAATCATCGGTATATTATAAAAAATTAATCATATACTAATCAAATAACATTATTCAAGTTATCATAATATTGGAATAACACAGAGATATTTGTCATGCATATAATATAGAAAATAAATTCTTTACTAGTCAAGGCTCACATCCAAGACTTCCATAGTGGATTGGTTTCACTCCCTATTCCATCATAGTTGTCATGGTTCACTCCCAAGACTGTTAAAGTGGATATAATCCCTTACTAAATTGATTTCACTCCCCATTCAAGTCATATTTATCTCATAAGATATTCATCTATACCTAATGCGTTGCAAGGTTATATAATTTTGGGTCCACCAATAACATAATGAAATTTATACATATGTGTTCCAAATGATCATAAAACATACATCATATCAAAATGCAGCAGAAATAAATTGGTTTCATAAACATTTAATCATATCATAACCCATGAAAATGAAATGGGTTCTATAAACATTTCATCAATTCATCACAGAATAACTGGTGGAAAAGGTACATGTTTAATTAAAATCTTGTCATTATAGTCATAAATCATCTATAGAATGAATAAGGATGTTATAATTGGATCATATAACTATTAAAACGTATGAAACTTCAATGGATGTCATGATAGATGAAAAATTCCATTAAATATTACATTGAACGGTTCATAAAGAAAATATTCTTTTCCCATTGAAATCACTTAGTCAGAATCTAAAAATATCCAAAATTTAATGGAGAAATTTTATTTTAAAGTAACATTGAAAACTAGTAAATGGATATTAAAATCATTTATTTCTCATAATTATGGGAAATTTGGTACATATCCTTTTGGTTAAAAGGATACATTCATTAATTATTGTTGTAAAAAAGGAAAAAATTACATCATTCAGAAAATAAAAAAATTACATTTAAATTATGCTATCTAAAATTAAATAATTGATAAAAATGACTTTAAACAATAATTTAACAATATTAAAAACAATCTTGAATTCATTTTTACAAAACATGGATATGAATGAAAATAGATTTTCAACCGAATAGAGAATTAAATTTGACATTCCATAGAAATTTTCTTTAGGTATATTGAGTATATAATGTGAGTAATAATAAATTAAAACTTGTATTATACTGAAAAAATATAGGACAATAAAATTCATGTGTTTCTTCGGATGTAGATCAAAACATTTCATCATCGTAAACATAAACATAAACAATTTTGATAAATAATGAGACTGAAAAAAAACTCCAACCTCGAGTTCCACTTACTTAAAAAAACTCTAAAAATCATTATAATAAATTAATTTTTTTTATAATTCAATAAAAATATTATTTTCAAACATATGATATCATATATGGTCCTTTTAATAATTTTAACACCCATTTATTAATAACTCGTTATTAAAATCATCATTTTCAGGTGTAAATTGTTTTGTTCTTCATGAGGATTTCAGTTCATAAGTTTGGTACTTGTACTTTAATCGTGGTTATATCATATCTATAATGTATATCATGATATAAATATCATAAATATTCATTATATAAATATTTATATTCATCCATAAAATGTAGAGATGTAAAAATGTATTATATAGTTAACAGACACGGCAGGTCGTACGTACACATGAACATAATTTTCAATATTTGATGGATGGAATGAATGAAAGGTAAATAAGAATTCAAATTTACAAAATCATTATTTTATTATATATATCATATATATTCTTCAAATTTATCCTTATTACTAAATAAGTAAAACTAAAATGAAAAATATGTAACATCATTTCGTGGAGGTGGTAGTCCACATGTACAGATAAGCGACGTTATCATTTTCCAATATATTGGAATGTAAGAAAATAGATTTAATATTATAAACACTAAATTATAAATAATACATAAATAAAAAATAATAAACATTAAATAAATCATAATAACCATCCATGAATGATTGTTATGGAAAATGAATTGTGTTGCTACATGGATGTGGAAATCCATAGGTACGTATGAGGGATAAATTCACTTCCTATTTGATATAATTGAGGGGGGATTATGGTGATCACATAATGATAATAAAATTTAGTTATAATTTGGATACTTAAGTTATTAATTTATAATGAATACCGTAAAACTATATGAGGAAGAAGAATAAATAAATTGAAAGAGGTTGGATAAGACAATTACCTCTTCACAGGGAGAACTCCTTTTGTTAAATTATTAAGGACCTTAAGAATGGAATTGTCAGAAGACAAAAACCTCCATATCATGGATATGGAATTCTATAAATCAATTGGGTAGATTTTTGGTGGCATAGATCTCTTAAATTAGTGCAAATAAGAGAAAGGAGGGGTGTGCTTTTTTAAGGGATGGAAATGACATACTTAGATTTACAAAAAGGATTAAAGTATAACAAAATTTTTCTCATGGAAAGAGATTTTAAAAGGGAATAGATTCCATTAAAAATAGTATAAGGAATAAATATCATCAAAAAATTACATTTAGATATATTTTTTTCATTTTAAAACATATATTTTTGAGTAACCCCTTCGTTAACCATTTTTAAACTTAACCATAGAAATAATGATTTAAATATTAAATAATTATAATTTTATTTATAGTTTAAAATATTTCCTTATAACTTTTAAAGAGATGATATCTTCAACCAAATATTATCCACCTTTTTATTTTTTAATATTTTTATTATTTGTAGACAATATATAAAAAATATTATTTTTATAAATTACCTTAATATAATTTTAGACACTATTAATTTAATTTAACACTAAATACATCAAAAAAATATTGAATTCAAATATAATACATTAATACATTCTTTTTACTTCATATTTTTTATAGAGTTTTTTTAAAAAATAACTTATCCAAATTTTATTACATTTAATATCTATAGAATCATTAAATTTATTTTTCTTTAATTTAATAAATATTATGTCAGTGTTTCATACTCATATAATGGAATTATTTAATCACTAAAAATTAAAATTAAATAACTATTATAAAAAAATTATTTCAACCTAAAAATAAATATTTATAACCAATATTATCTTAATTTTATCCTATGTAATAATTTTAGATATATTAATGTTAAGAGAGTGATGTTTTTTATTTATTCGTTTCAAAAATTAATATAAAGGTCATAATAAAAAAATTATTTCACAATATAGCCTTATATTTTGGACATGGATGTAAAAAAGAATAAATCTACTCATCCAATGGGATAATGGAAATCATTTGATATATTTTAAATAATTTACCCAACATTTGAACCCTATTTTACACATTTTACCCTTAACGATGTGAAAAAAATTATAATGGTTAATATTGAAATTTTAGTAAAGTAAAAGGTGTACATTTATAAAACAATTCTTTTATTCAGTCAAAAATATTGAATCAATGTTTCAAAAATGAATTTCTATAGGTTTCAAAAATTATTTTTTGAATAACTGCATAAAACACAATGAAACCCTCTTTTTAGAAAAATTCATTTTATGCATAGAACTAGATTAATTATTATCTCATGCTAAGAAAAAATATTTTATTAGTGTAAAAAATTGGTTGAAAATATAATATTTAAATTTTACTATAATCATTCAGTAATTGTTATTTATTTAATTTATAAAAATATATTTCTTGCATAATTTAAAAAATTAGAAAAAAAATATCTTTTACTTTTAAATGAATTTTTATTAATTTATAATTAACTGATAACAAATTTATTTATTTGAAATTTATCATAATTTAGTTAATTATATTCATATATTCCAATTTAAGAGATATTTTTAGTTGTAAACTATGTTATTATTTATTTAGAATTATTTTTGAGTTTATCGCATGATATTAATGAATTTTTATTTGATGAGAAATATATCCTAAAATCACAGGTTTTTACATTCTACCCCAATTAAAATGAATTTCTCACTTGAAATTATATCACACTAATTTAAAATATGATTATATCTCAATTTCATTACTTCCTCGAATTATGAAGTATATTGTTTGAATATTTATTCATTCATAAAACATTAACCAGGTATGTAATATTGTTTTTTATCACATTATCATTGTTTTATTTTATTTAAATTAGGTTTTCCTCATAAGAAAGATCATTATCTAGTTTCCGGACCTCTGATTTTTTATATGTTATAGATTAGGTATTTAAATTCTAAGGATATATATATGTAACACATCATGAACTTGAGAGAGGTTTGGTAGAACTTACAAGTGATATGGTATCATCAATACGTGGCGAATAATATTGAAGGGTCTAATATACCTCTGGCACAACATTCCATTCCACATGAATCATATTACCTTCTATGATGGAGAAATTTGTAAGAATATCATTTCAAAAAAAATCAAATTCTGGATTTCACCGATGATTTTCAGTATAAAATTTCGACCAACTATGTGCTTCCTTGAGGTGATTCTATGTAGTTTTAAATTTATCTACAATTTTCAAAGCTCAATCTGGTATAAGTAGCATTATTTATCCTATTTAATCCCAACAAATTTGAGTTTTACACTTCTTTACATCGATAGATTTCCATGGAACCATCTAAATGATCAAGTAAGAGATATTAATGTAAGAAAAATCAACTACATGACGTTTTTTATCCCAACCACCATTCAAATTCATAGAAATAGATCTCAAAATTAACTCTTGGGTTTGAAGGGTTCTCTCACACTAAACATCTATCTGAGGATGATAACTAGTATTAATACTCAACTCTCTATCCAAATCCTATTAAAGTCTTTTCGAGATCTGTGAGGTAAACCATAGACCTGATTAGATATAATAAAATGTGGTAATCCATTCAACCATACCACTTAGCTAATGATTAATATGGGAAGATGATCAAGGAAGAAATATTATTTGATATAAATGTTTTGTGTTAAATTTATAATAAGATCAACTACAATAGAAATATCATTACCGCTTTTATATGTTTTGGGGAGTCCAACAACAATATCCTTGGTGATTTCTTCCTGTTTTCATTGTAGTAAAGTTAATGGATTTAATATCCACTTTGATTTCCATCCCACAACTTTAACATTATAACATAATCATCATCAAGATACATACTCCCCAATATTTATCTTTACATTGTCCCACCAAGAATACTCTTTTAGATAACTATACATCTTCGTACATCTAGGATGAATAGAGAATAAAGAACTATGGGCTTTAGCCAAAAAAACCTTCAAATATGGTGTGGGTGAGAAAATAAATATTTCATAAACCTTATCATTCCATCTTAATGATGGTTGAACTCAAGAAAATTTATGACCTACTTCTAATGTTCCATATTTCTATCTATACCTGTTTAATCTATAAATGGATTGTAGGTTAAACACTCATTTGATTAAGATAATATTTCCCTCTTTCTATAAAGATTTAAATATCCATCCTTTAAAAATATAGAAATATTGGAATATTTTTTATCCACATCATAAAAAACTAGAATGATCCTTCCAACTCAAATCATTGGCCACCAAGTTCACTTTTCCAGGGTGGTAACATATTGAGTTTCCATAATCCTAAGTCAACTCCAACCATTTTAACTAGTTCATATTCAACTTATTATGAGTGAAAATATTATTTAAACATTTTCTAATATTTTATATGTCACTTTTTTCTCCATAATTACAATTCCTTTATATATTTAATGAAAAATTATTTCACTTAACTCCAAACCATGATTTGGAAAATTATTATCAAGAACATTCAATTTCCATGAGGCTTAAGATATTATCATATCATTCTACATGACGATGCATCTAAGTACCTATGTTGATTCCCCACTATATATTGCAATCCTTTATCCACTAAAAGGTAATGTAACAATATGTGCAGTGAATGACATTATCATTAGATCATTAAAATTTTCTTCACATTCATCTATCCAAAGGAACTTATCTCCCTTTGTGAGTTTAATTTTTTAGTAGGTTAGATAACTATTGAAAATTATCCATAATTGTTTGATAATATCCAACAAAAAAAAGAAAAATACAGATCTCAGTCACAATGGTTGGTTTATGAATTTTTTTAATAACTTTGGTATTTGATAGATCCACAAATATACCCTCCCTTTTGATTATATGACTAAAACAAATTTTGGATAAACATTAGACATAGTATATTTTTCAAAAAAAAAACACTCTTTCCTAATGTTATCTAGTAAAATAATCATGTAATAATCATGTATTCCTTACTCTTTGAATATATAAGAATATAATCTACAAATACATCTACAAACAAATCAAGTTCAATTCTAAATACTCTATTTATTAAATCCATGAGGATAATGGGGTCATTAGAAAGAAAAAATTTCATCACTATAAATTCAAAGTGTGTATACATTATACAAAATGTTTTCCTAGGTATATCATCCTTCTAGAACCCCAATTGGTGATATCCTGAATAAAGGTCTATCATTGGAATGTTATGAGATTTATGTTGTGGATCGATGAAGTCATCAGTATGGGGTCGTGGATACTAGTTCCCCATAGTGATCTTATTATTTTCTCAATAATAAATTATTATTTTTTTTGATCCATATTTATTTTTAAGAAAAAAAATCATCTTTCCACATAGAAACATGCTTCTTTAAATAAAACCCTTGATGTGAATCTTTATGAGTTTCTTATTTAATCCCTACAACTAAATCAGGTCCATTATATATGTATTATTTGACATAAAATTTGCATTGTATAGGCTTTCTATTGAGAAATCAAATTCATGAGTTTAATGCTAGGAAACATTTTTCAAAAAGAAATCAATAAACCCCATTTCAATAGGCTTTTCTAAGATTTTATGTTTCTCCACAACCATATGATATAAAAACCCATTTTGAATATAAATCAAGACCCATATAATGAATTTAAATTCTATTTAAATACAAATTTGAACATCATTCTAGTATATGCACATAGGGTGGTTTGAAACATGGAATGTGACTTCCCTTACACAATAATTGATATGAGAATTAGGTAAAGATATTCAATCCATGCCCAAAATAACAATGAATTCAAGTTGAATGAGAATAATAACATTTTAATGAATCCCATTCCCAAATAATTCAATTAGAGTAGAATAAAATAATTCTGATGCGATCAACCTTTCAATAGTGGGTTTCACTACAAATGTTTTATCTAGTTGATGAGGTGGTATTGTGATACCCTTATAAATTTTTTAAGATAAAAAAGAGCTAGTATATCATGAATCAAATAAGACATTTGTAGTGCTATAGTGGATGGTATGTGTACCATATATCACATCATTATCATACTCCACATCAGAAATACTGATTGTATTAGGTTTCACTTATTCTCTGTGATTAAGAGGTTAATGAAATTGATCATATCCATTAATCATTAATTTTGAGAACTGGTTTGCTTGATTCTCAGACTCATTTGGTATGAGAAATAAGAATATGGGTGGTGCATTATGTGTTGAGTTTCCTCTATTATTAACTAAAATATTCCCTCCACTTCAGTATTCTATTTCAAAATGACCTTTCATTCTACACTTAAAACTTTTACCTATCCCATTAAGTCAATTTTGATCTTGTTTTTTTCCTTACGTTGATAAAAAAGGAAATATCATCTTACTATCTCCATGATATTTAGAATATCCTTTGAATTTTATATAAATTTTCTTATTTAAACATTTATATGGATTGGTAACTCTAATCTCAATATCTACCTTAATATCACCTTGAGAGATTTATTCATAGAAAATGATTTCTATAATGGCTAATTCCCTTCAAAAATATTGTTTTAATCCATTGAAGAATCAATCTACCTTAATTTTTTTTTTGAGTGATTATACTAGAAGAATTGCTCAAACTTATTTTAAAAACATCCTCATTGGTACTAATAGATTCATCATCCTCCTAGTTTATCTCAATATATTCCTTCTCCAATTACATTAAAAAATAATAGGAATGTACTTAATGAAAAAATAAGCTATTAAACTCATCCCACTCTATAGAGTTAATTTCTCTCTATTATGACATGCTCTTAATAAGATTCCACCATTGATCTTCTTCTCCTTTCAAATGATACACAACGAAAATAATAATTTTATGTAGAAAAAATGGGTGAATAGAAAATATATTTTCAGTGGCACTAATCCATTTTTAAAAAATAGTGGATTTGAAGACCTCCAAAAATAATGATGGTTTTTCCCCAGGGAGAAAATAACAGAACATTGTTTCCTTCTTTTCTCATTTAGAAGCTCATAATGATTCATGGATTTAGATTGTTTTATAAGAATAGTAATTATATTATTCGTTATAGTTCCCATAACATTTTGTTTCTTCGAAGGGAGATCAATTAATTTTTATTGTATTTAATATTAAGATGATTCCTTTGGTTTCCAACCATTGAATAAAACCTAAAATAATAGAATTGGTAATAATAATCATTGTGGGAAGCCACATGTTCCTAAAAAATAATTTATTTTATGTATTAGTTAAGACACATTCAGTTTAAACTATGACACCTTAGGTTCATCCATGATCATTAATGAAACTTCAAGTTGTTATCTTATACTTAGACTTATCCAAAGGGTTCCCACAAAATTTTTCACATCCTAGTTTGAGAATTTAACTAAAATATTATCAGATACCAATAGTAATGACACATAATTTTGATAGATATATATTACATTTTATTGGATGAATATTCATTACATAACATAAAATTCCATTCTAAAATCATATAGGTTTAATTCTTTTAGAAAATCTGGTCCATAAACAACTTATTCATATGAGGTGTACATAATCTCCCACTATGTTCTTCATGACTCTCACCATTCCTAGATAAATTATACTTAAAATCCATCTTCATAAAATGGGGGAAAGAAATATAAGAATGGGTAATCTTAGATGATCCGAATAGGGTAAAACAATGATATGTAAATGATTAGTTATGTATAAAAAATTATAAGGGTGTGAGAAAATGAGATTAAAATTTGATTAAAATAACTGACATATCACAGATCATAATGTTGTATCATGATGTAATTCATTGGATTTCATTAGATATCAGTCATAATAGAATCAATGAATATAGAAAGTAGAGAATAATATTAGTATAAGACTTAGATTTTTGGCACATAAATAATAATTCAAATTCATTTCCATTGTATTCAAGGATCATATAAAATACTTTCAAATCAGATTGATTTCACTCTACATTCTATCATATTTTTCAGGGTTCACTCCCAACACTATCATTCGGGATAGAGTCCCTCTCTAAATTAGGTTCACTTCCCATTCTAGTCACATTTATCTCCTGAGATATACATCATTACCCAAGTAATTAAAGTTCTATATAATTATGGTCCCACCCATCACATAATGAAAACTACACATCTGTGTACCACATGATCATATTACCTTAATCATATCTTAACTCATAATAATGTAATGAGATGAATAAAATTTAATCATAACATAACCCATGTAAAAGAAATTAGTTTCATAAACACATCATCAATTCCTCATAGAATAACCCATGGAAGACATATAGGTTTCATAAAAACCATGTCATCATAAACATAAACCATCTAGAGAAACAATATATATGGTATCATTGGATCATCTTCAAATTCAAAATTATGTAACATCAAATGATGTCATCAATGTTGAAAATTTTCTTTAAAATATCTCTGGGAATATCTCCTAAGGAAAACATCCTTTTCTATTCGAAATCACATATTTAAAATATAAAAATTTCCTAAATAATAAAGAAAAGGTTTTATTATAAAACATTGAAAATTTTTATAGGAATATTCATATCATTGAGGGGTCACAATTTTTTGAAATTATATTCATTATATATAAGTTAAGAGAAAACAATCATTTCATACTATCAAGTAAAATGATTAAAAATAAAATTAGATTAAAATAAAAAGAATATAATTTTTAAATATCATCAAATAATTAAATTTATATTGGTTTTGGTTTCAATTTAAAACATATATTTTAGATTAACCTATTTGTTTACCATTTTTAACCTCATCAACAGTAACAACTATTTTAATCTTAATGGATTATAAATTTAGTATAAAGGTAAAAATTGGATAATAAATGGAAAAGGACTAAAAGTTTAGACCATATAATAACTAACTTTACTATTTTAATGTTTTTATGATTTTTAAATAATTTAATAAAATATTACTTTTCTAAAATGTTATTAATGTCATTTTTCACATAATTCATTTAATTTGACGCTAAAGACACGAAGAAAATGATATAATTTGAATATAATTCTTTAATAAATCCATAATATTTCCTAATTATCTAATAAAATCATGGAACACATTGATTCATCCAAATTTTATTACTCTAAATATTTTAATTAATAATTATTTCTTTTATATAAACTGAATAAATACTTTGTTAGCATTTTTTAAGAATATAAACACTTATTTAATCACAAAAACCACAAAATAAATTACTATGATTAATAATTTTAACTAAAATTTTAAATAAATATTTATAAATGATATTATCCTCTTTTTATCCTTATGTAAAAATTTTAGTGATAGTATAGTCAAAAGAGTGACATTTTGTATTTATTATTTTCATAAATTAATATAATGGTCCAAATCAAAGAATTATGGCACCGCATGGCCATATATTTAAGAGGATTGTTGAAATGGAAATCTATACACAAAAACTGATAAATTCAAGTATTAGATAAGTTTTGAAGACTTAACCAAAACTTTTAACCCTATTTTACCAGTTTTACCCATACCAAGGTGACAAAAACTTACTATATTTACTATTCAAATTGACCAAAAATAAAATGGCCTACTTTATAAAATTTGATTATAATGGTTATAAATATGAAATCCATTTTCCGTAATTCAATTTATATATGTGGAATAAATTAATTTTATAATATTTACTTAAAACGTGATGAAAACAGTTTTTTGGAAAAATAAATTTTTATGCATTACATTAGATTTATTTATATTTCATGCCAAGAAAAAACAATGAATGTTAAAATGTTTTATTGAATATATAACATAAAAATTTCACTAAAATTATTCCCCATTATAAATTAATATAATTTATAAAAATACAATGTGTGCATATAAATAGTTTTTTAAAAACAATCTTTTAATATCAAATGATTTTATTTTAATTTATAATTTATTTATAACCAATGAATTTATTATAAAATTTTAATTAATTATTTATTCATATTCATATCAACCAATGTAACAGCTAGGTTATAAAAAATACTATATTATGGTTCATTTAGAATATAGGTTGCATATGTCACATGTTATCAAATAGTTTATATTTGAAGAGAAATATTTCATAAATTCTACAGGTGTTGAATCCATATCCCTAATAAATGGTTGTAATATAAGGTGGAAACCCCTTTTTATTTCCATTGAATATGATTTAGAGATGTGTGAGGAACATTTTCTCCCATAACTATATGTTTCTTGATCCATATTACCATATGATATTTTTTTACCCTAAGATATAATATCCTAGCTCCAAACTCATATATGTAAAATTCCCCATTCTACAATCATGTCTGAACCTCAACATAAATAATTACCCTCACTAGTGCCCATGCACTAAGGTATTACTTATTTCCTATTCCATTAAATGAGATAGATCATTATAGAGGAATCCTAATAAATATTTCATAGAACTTAATAATACCCCCTCTCTGTGTATGTTATTGATCTATATAGGGAACCATAAAAGAACTATGTGTTTCTTGATTCCAATCCCCATAGGATATATAGTGATTCCAAGATTATATAACCTATACCCATCAAAAATTTCTAAAAAACAACCCCATTTCCCTCTTTGAATGAGATAGAGTTAAAATGTGGGTTTTCTTTAAAAAATGGCGAAATGTGGATTGCTTTATATCTTTCTAAAATACATAATGAAACATAGGTGGTTTTATGCACGAAAATTGCAAATTCCCATAGATTTTCTTGATTCCTGATTAAATTACTATCCAATCAAGAAAAGTCTTGTTTGTTTATAGAAAAAAGTGTGTTTCTTTATCCCCACGCTCAAATAAAATTTGTTTAACACCCAAAATTGGAAAAGTATATCCTCCTGATTATGATTTAGATCTTCAAAAAAGTCTCTAGAATGGGTTATCTCTTTGTTAGACCACTTTTATGTTAACACATACCCCATGTTTTCCCCCTTTATCATGCACCACCATCCAAAAAATTATTAGTTATTCTTTGATAGCCTCTTGTTACTCAAACTAATAATGAATCTTGTTATTTTAGAGGTTATGGATGATCCTCCTATTTGGTCTAACTAAAAGAATCATGGCTAAAGAATATCCATAAAGGTTACATCATTCAAGGCCTAAAATGTTCTACAGTGTTCTAGTTATAAAATATTAAATTTTCTTACATATGAGTTAGATCAACTAATGGACACTCAACATGTATCGATTTATCGATAAATTTGAATGAGGATAAAAATTCCCCCACATATAATCATAATTGTATGATGTTAAACTATGTAGTAAATGATCCTCAGTATGTGAACCTAAAATGTAGAACAACAGAGTCTTTATCACCTGATGTCAAACTAAAAGGCAATTGTGACCTTATTACATGACATTAAACAACAAAAGACATAATCTATTAGCACTCTTTATCAAAGGACTATAATAGTATTACCATAGTCCACTAAGGTTCAATATACTTGTTTCATCATTGTAATAAGATATATCCTTATAATACAACTCATGTATTGAGTTTATTAGATTACCATGAACCATCCATGACCCTTAAAAAGAACATATGAAGTTAAGGGATCATCTACCTGACTATGAATATAAGACCTCAAAAATTTCATATGATTTTTTTTCTCATAAACTGAAGGATTATTTTTCATGGAATAGGGACCATTGATCCCAATGAGAATTGATAGCATTAAACTAGATCTTGTCGCCTCAAAGTGATTCACAATTTTCCTCGTACAAGTTTTTCCCATACCATTACTATAGATTTGAGACCCTTTATCTAATAATTGACGTAAAATGTTCCAAATTATGTTAGAGTATTATTTAACTCTAGTTAGACAATTTGGCCATTTTTTTATAAAACCCCCTCATACGTGGTCCTCACATAATGACTAAAAGGCATGTGTTATTTGGTCAAAGCAACATGACCTTAATCACTGTCCCACAATAGTCTAAATCTCAAGAACCTAAACTAATAGTGGAAGAGACATAAATATATTTTTATTGAAATACTTTAAAGGGATAACTGATAAAATTTCACCATTATAATCACTATTTCATTCATATCTAGTGCTAAGGAAAATATTATAAAAAATTAATGAGGCCTAAATCTTGTAAGGTATACATTATGGCCCTTGTAAAATTTGATCAATGATGGAAATACCCTTCTAGTTTATTCAATTGTTAGAGAAATAATTTATCACCTCCCTCTACCTTGATAACACTTTAAGTACACTTTAAAATGGATTTTAGGGTCCCATAACCCTTCTCGAATATTTAATTTTCCATAATCCTTCTCCATATATTTGATGTATTAGTTAATACCCACTATTTCCTTGAGCTACTGAACTTATCTTGTAATCCAAAAACCATGGACCATTCCTCTTAGATCCCACCATTATCATATTGGTAATGGGGACTGAATGATATGAAAGGACACTGCTAGGTTTATCTTTTGAATTACACAATTTCCTCAAATATTGTAACATAGTGGATTCCTTGTTCCTAGAGTAATACCCCCCCCCCATAAACCTGTGATCAATTATATAGGCTGCATGTGACACTGATTTACACCATTATTAATGGACATCATAATCTCATTGGTATCTTGTTCTTATTGACTTATATATATATAGGTTATTATTTACATAACATATGATCTGGATATTCATGTAGATTAAATATCCTCAATGTTATATCCCCATATAACATTTCCATTTTCAATGAAAGAGGTGTCGTGCCTCATTCAATAACCTTTTTGGTCCCCATCAAGTCACCCAATACCAAATGACATAAGGTCCAAGCATTATGACTATAAATAGAATTCCCATTTTTTAGACAATTTATACTCGAAACTATCCCTTCATTCTCATCATGTTCCACTTGGACCATGTCATACAAACCTTTTTCATTGTTCCAAAACCCTCCATGGAAAAAATTATTTCTTTTACCTTGTTCATTTATCTGGTGACTGAATCACTATAAATATTTCATGGACCTTGGAATTAAATATAACAATCTTCAAGGTACCGCTATATTTGAATATTCATCAATCCTATGAAACTATGATATGATCCTCAGTCCTATCAACCAGAGGAGTCTTTACTATAGAAAAAAGGACATTTAGTTTCTATGATGCCTATTAAAATTGTAGAAGATCGCATCACCTAAGAGTTATTTGTGAGAGTCCATGACATGTTTTTCTTATATCATCATCCTCGGTTCAAACTCCATATGGCATGGTTTAGAAATCCCATAACCCAACTATCCATGATGAGTTGAAATAAAAAAAATTCAGGTCCCAATATACTAAACACATATTTGAAACAAATATTAAGGGTTATAAAACCCTTCTAGAATAATCATCCCTCTTGACATAATATAGGATACAGGTTTCCAAAACCCTTATTGAATACTCATCCTCCGTGACTTAAGAATAGATTTAGTGTGTCAGAACCCATCATGAATACTCATCCTTCATGACCTAATCAAGGATTCATGGTTCTATAACCCTTCTTGAATATTCATCCACCATGACCTATGTAAATATGCAGGGCTTCCAAATCATTCTTAAATATTCATCATCCATGACCCATGTATAGATGCAAGGTGTTAGAATCCATCTAAAATATTCATTCTTCTATACCAAAGTAAGGATACAAGGTTTTATAACTCTTCTTGGATATCTATCCTTCATGATATAATAAAAGATACATAGTCCCAAAACCCTTCTGGAATACTCATCCTGCATGACATACCTTATATCTTAAACATTTTAATCCCCATAAAATCTTGCATAAGATCATATAATGAAGGGGTTTATAACTTCAATATGACCCATGTTTTACTATTCATATATTCCCCTTAAAAATTCATATGATTCCATAGACTATCAACTAGATGATTCCTTTCCCTTAAAAAACTGACCTCTGATCCTTTTGATCATTGACAACATTGTAGTGAACAATTCACAACTGTGTGATTTTTGATTATCCTCAACATGTATGTCTTATATTAATAGCAATAACTCAAACTCTACTAGACATGGTTTACCATACCCATGATTCAAACATTCTTGATTATGTACTTTATTCTTGTCATATATTCCAAGCTATATGATCATAAAATGAGAAATATATTGTAAAAGTTATATAATCATAAACATTAGCATTCCTAGGTCAAAGTTGTTAGACCAAAAATATCAGTTCCATTGGTCTATCTAGAATGACCATAAACTACATAAGAAAAGATATATGGTACACATCAAATTAATATCATGTAAAGTGAGTTCTATGAAAATTTGGGGTTTCACTCTCTAGTGATGCACCATTCGTGGTTTCTGAAAAATTAAGTATTCCGAAAATAAAGGAGGCATCATACTTTTTCAGCAAAAAACACACAATGGGAGTCCTTTGAAAATGTAATATCGCCACCCACCAATCTTTCCTTATATGATGACTTGGAAAAATTATGTGTATAAAAATAATGAGATTTAAATTTTTCAAGGCCCTACCATATGGCCTATGTAATAGTCAGGCTATGCTTGCTATGCCTCTAGGCTGGGAAAATGTTAAAAAATCCTCTCCCAATGAATAGACACCAAAGTCAACCCTATGAACCCAATCACCCATTATTATTTTGAATAAAAAACCTGAGTGAATCGATAATGATGTTTCCACTAATAACCTTCCATGATCCATGCCTTGTAGAAATTTTTTAGGGTTCTTGTCTTTGAGTTTATATTTTGGTCAAAATAATATTTTTAGTGAAGATCAATATTTCTCATTAGTTTATATGATATTGATTTGACAATATATAATATGTAGAATAGAAGAATAAGGTGAGAAGGATTGACTATAACACATGATGATCAATGAATTTCATCTATTTATAGTACAAAAAAGAGGGAGGAATAGAAAAAACCTGTAATATCTCCCATAATCCCACACCAAATAGAAGATATTTAATATGCAAGTGTATAATAGAATCTTCCCATAAGACACCCTATGTTATACCAGCATCAACTATAGGGAATTTTTAGATTAGAAAAGTTGATCTACCGATTCATTATCTGCCTCTACATCTTAATGTAATTCCTCTTCCATGAAAATAGAATTTATTATGTCCATATATGTCACGTCAACATGTACTTTTTTTCCTTTACGCTATCTTCCCTATATCGTTCAGTGTATAATGAATATGAGATATCTCATATTAGAGACTATAAACATCAGCCATCATAAAGTTGACCTAATCCTAGTAGGAAACTATTTTCATGAAACTCTATGATGATCATTTGAGGAATTTTTATAATGTTGATCAAATAAAGATGAGGACTCTACCATTAATACTCTCATATCAAGGGGCTTATTCAACTCTCTTATGGTGACCACCTCCCTAACCCTGACATGAAGAAATAAATAATCAAACCCCTCTTAACCAATGGTTGTGAACATATAATGGAGGTTTCTCAACCTCTCATTTATCTCCTTAAAGGTTATCTCCTTGATCAGATTCAAAATATCTCCCAAACATGAAACCTTAGCTGATTAGGATACATAAAATACTCATAGCCCTTACTCATCCCAGTCATGGAACATGTATCTATTCTTAATCCAATTCACTATGCAAGGAACTCGTACCCACATTTCATGGTGACATTTATCTTGGGAAGGCATGTGATTCAGCTACTTCATATAGTTGGGGAACTGATGTAAAGAAATTAGGGTCCTCTCTAATCTGATGTAGAAATACTATGAAAAGTAACATAATAACTATTAGCCAAAATATATATCATACCAAACTACTATAATATGAATCTTCCAATGGTGAATTCTATTCATCACATTTTAGGGAGTGTCCCATATCCTTTTATTAGTTTTTACCCCTCTTAGTTATTCCATAATCCTTATATCTAATTGTGAATTAACAATTACCACCATGGTAGATGATGCATGATCATTTTTTATGACATGATAATGGAATGTTATATATTCCTTCCATGGATCCCGCTTTTGAATTAATTTCCTAGTACAGGTTTCCCTAATTAACTTTGACATGTTCATCAATATCATTCCAAGATCAATCTTCTAGTGGACACTATAAAATTATACCACATACTTTTGTGACATGGTGGATACCTATTGTCAAATCAGATAATGATTCTAGTTGTTTTGG
The DNA here is from genome assembly GCA_963277665.1 of Viscum album. Lineage (NCBI taxonomy): Eukaryota > Viridiplantae > Streptophyta > Magnoliopsida > Santalales > Viscaceae > Viscum > Viscum album. Next base: position 1,861,621,553 of record OY728119.1, read on the forward strand.
GATTCTATAAAAATTCTTCCACATTTGGAAATTGAGGGAATATTATTCTCATGAAATAATGATTATATGGTATAGAATATAAGGCATCCCATGTTCTCCATGTGGAAAATAATCTTTAGTGTGAAAGGAATCCAAATCTAATTGCTTCTAGAAACCTATGCTTGTCAATCATGGAAATTCATGTGTTCTATTTGAGGAGTACAGAACTATTCATGCTAATAAAATCATTCCAGTCATATATGGCTTCATAGGATCCTTGAACAAGGTATCTCATGCTCTTAACATTAGGAATAAATTCTAATTCATTATGAGGGGTCACATGTTTAAATCTGAGTGAGGGATTTTTACATTTTCTGAGGCATGTGCGGACTATCCAATAGACTCTCATCACAAATTGGTTTATAATAATATTGATGTATTACATAGATTTTTTCCATAAATTATCATCATATACTGGTCCAGATAGAGGTCGGTATCATATGAAGATACATATTTCTAGTGGGGACTTCAGATATATATGGTGGGAAGTTCAACATGTTGTTGTAAGGTTTAGAGTTTACACCTCTTGAGGGAACAAGTATTTGTGGTAATGTTTTGTTTTTAGGATTAAATATTGGGGATGTGTCTTATGTACCCTACTAGTATATAGGGATAAAACCCATGTATTTCAACTCTATAGTTTATGGTCAAGCAGTATGATCAGTCCATAGAGTTTAACATCTTGTAACATGTAAGGTTGTGTTATGAATGGGGTGATAACAAGGGATAATGTGGAGATTACATGAATATTCTACCTATTATTGTTATAAAGAAACAAATATATTATTGTGGTTTAAAATGAATTTGGTTCTTGGGTGTTACTAATGAGAAATTAAGATGTATATTGGGATTATGCATGTTTTCTTCCTAGGAACTCTTAGGTAGTAGTGATGGTATAAGTGGGGGTTACATGAGTGTGATGATTGGGTTCCTATAAGGAGAGGTGGATATATGTGTGTGGATTATGCAAGTATTATTCCTAGATAATTATATAGATTATTGAAGTTACAAGTTTGGATATCATGAATTTTATTCAAAGGTACTACTAAGAAATAATGATGGTAGGAGTGGGGATTATGAGATGGTGGTTCTTGGGTACTACTAAGTGGATGTGATGGCATGAGTGGGGCTTATGAAGATTTTATTACTAGAATTTTCTAAGGATAAGGTGTGATGTGTGGGGGGATTTCATGAGTGTGTTCCCTTGGAGTTGTTATGGGTGACTGAATTTATTAGTGGGGCTTGTGAGAGTATGGTGATCAAGTACTTATATGGAGGAATGATTTTATGTGTAGAGAAAATTGCATTCCTCAAAATAAGTAAAATTATCTAAGGGATCGTGTTATCTTTACATATATAATATTGGTTTTTTCACTCAATTAATCATTTTCTTATAAAATAAGGTAATCCACAATTTAACATCATGTGTTTATGATGTTATTATATATAGTTTAACATCATGTAGCATGGATCTTATGTGTGGGTCTTATGAACTATGTTTTACATTCATCCCTCCCCATGATAGGTCATGAGGTAACCTCAAATTATTGACGGTTTTAGTAAAATGATTAGATCTTACACCTGAGTAGGAGGCCCACTGAGGCTATTTATGATTGACAGGGATATTTATGTGGGGATACACACTATGTATGACTATATTTTCTTCCAAATGTTTAGTCATACGGGTATCTCAACCCACTGATGGGTAAGCTAATATGATTGGTACTTAAATATATGTTAGAGGTCCCATGGAGGATTCTTAAGAGTATCAAGGATACATGTGGGGATTGCACACAAGAAAAAACCATTCTTTCTTCATTATATAGGATCATGATGGTATCTCAACCCACTAATGGGTTGGTTAATATGATTGGGACTTACACCTAAGGAGGATTCCAATGAGGTGAAAACTTGGAGTTGATAACTATCAAGGGAGGTGGAAGGTTTTGAAAGGTATAAATAGGGCCCATGATAGGGGCTTCCTACACATATTTATAATGTGAATCAGAGAGAGTGTTGTTTAGTGCTACATAATGGGACATGTTGTACCTTTTATGGTTTTTTGATAAAGACCATTGTGGTTCCTTTTATGTTCATGTAGCTAAGAACCAATGAAGTTCATTTTAATGTCATGTATACACAACATATGTATTACATAGTTTATATTTATGAAGTGGGGACTAAGGGGTCATCACAATATCATCTCATAAGGTATCTCAATCTCTTTACATGAGGCATACTATACCTTTCACATAGGGTATTCTATAGTTTCACATCATATGGTAAGGAATAGTTGGTGGGAGATTCCTTGAAATATCTAGTGTGAGACTTACACAGAAGTGTCCCTTTTTTGTCCAGACTAGAGTATGTACTAGGTGATGGGATTTCTAGAATTTCTTGAGGAGTATTTCAACTCATGATATTTTAGAAAATGAAAAGGAGTATCTCAACTCATCACGTGATAAAGAGACCAAGTGTAATATCTTGACCCAAGTATTTTAGGTATCTAACTGGAGAATATCAACTTATGTTATTATATGGGGTTGATGTGGGGGTAGTATATGTTACAAAAAAACATCCTTTACTTAGAATTAAAATATTTCTATGAAACTATACATATTTCATGGGTGAGAACAAAAGTATCCTTGATATGGGGAGGGAGGCTAGGGATTACATCCTGAAACTAATACCGAGTGGGGTGAATGGGAGAATATATATTGGTATGAATCAGTGAACAGAAATATAAGAGACCATGGTGAAAGGATTCATTCAAAGAAATTTTTTCATTATGGTTAGATTTCAGGAAAGTGTTCTTATCGTAGGAGGGATACAAATGGGTATAGATAACATAGTTTCATGAAAATTTTATGTTTTTCAAAAAATTGAGTTTCGTGAGGCCTGGCCATATTGTAAAAATAATGATCTTTGTCGAAAACGTATTATGAGACATACTCAAACAATAGATCATACATGTAATGGTTAGTTTGTAAGAATTAATTAATGTTTTTTTCATGGGGGTAACGAATTATGTGAATTCGAAAAACTATAAAGAGTTTCAAGAATTGAAAACGTGATGTTGTAGCCCAGTGGGACACTTTCGAATAGTGAGTTGAGGGATTATTTATAGGAATCAAGGTTGTTGCATGATAATTTTCATGAAGGAATACACTATTCTAAAATTTCCAAGCTTCAAAGTTATTCTTTTCATGATAGATTACCATATTTTAAAAAGGTCATGTTTCGTAGTGGTTAATTGTGTGAAGGATTACTATCATCATGAATGTCTGAGTCTCATGGTTCTTTAATTTCTATTTATAAAACTTTTAATTTTACAATATTCTATATTTTGTTGTAGAATTTCCTCTATTGGCCATTTTTAAAATTCTAACCTAAATAGCCATACTATAAACACCCCAAACCCAATAGTTGGGAGTCTGTGTCTACTTATTTTTAAGAGAATGAGGCAGAGCCTCCAATATATAAAAAATCAAATACTCTTTTCAATAATGGGAAAAGATGAAACCCATTACATACACAGTGACAACAAACCTAAAGGAAACAAACCAACGGGATGAAAGTGAACCAAAATGATAAAAGTGGAGAAAAAGTCAAAGGGAAGGAAATGAGTTTCATCGCCACCCCCCCCCCCCGAGAGGAATTGCAACAGTGAGATTAGTCAAATAGAAATTTTTGCCCCCTACCAAGTAGTTTCACTGTACTGGTACCACAATGAGGTATAGAATTCCTCCCGCACACATAAATATATAGAGGGAGTACCAGAAAATAGATTCCAGCACATCTATATCTCAAACGAGCCGCCCACCCGACAATGCTTGTGAAAAAATCACTGCAAGTCAACCTGATACAACATAACTCAAGACCAAAAACACTGAGCAAGACCAAAATAAGGAACCCATCCTTCCAAGAGACAGATGGGTGGATGATGGGTGTTAACACACCCATCCCTCAATTGCAGTTTCCCACCCAGTAATAAAAAAACTGCATTGTGCTAAATGTGATTAAAATAGTTTCCAATCCCCAAAATACTTCAACGACCAATCATCCCCCAAAGTATATATAAAAAAATTAATTGAAAAAGAAAAACACAAAAAACATACCAAACATCACCCGAATCATCAACAGACAGCATTATCATCCATCAACCAGAACCAGATCACCTGTGAATACGAAAAACCAACCAAGATCAGTCAACCTCCAACTGCAGAAGATCCAAGAGACCACCAATGTGTCTAGTAGTCACACAATGATCTTCAGTTTCCGCCAAATAGGAGTCCACATCGCTTCACGAAAACCAATATTCGCCATTTAGAGAAATCATCAGACGAAACTTACAGTGAATATTATCCTATGGAATCCAAATCTTCATCATGTATAGATCTTTACCCACAAATACAAGTAGATTTGACCAGGGGATCCTGATCAATAGAACTGAGGAAGAAGAGTTCTAGTGAAGCGTCATCCATATCCCCCCCATCACTACGCCTGAAAAGTCATAGGAAAAAACCCCAAATCCACAACCTTTGAATCGTGCCGGATGAGTCATATCTGGGAAGATATGAGCATGTGGAGGCCAAAGGACCACCATACCATCGAACCGCAGCCAAGACAAGGAAAGGACCACCATGAAACAACCCCAAGAGCCAAGGTGGAAGGGAGAGGCCTGTAATAACCCAATGTGGAAAGAGTATGATATGAGTGTAAAGAAAAAGAACCAGCGGAAGAAGGGAGATTCGACGTGAAGGAGAATCACGCTCGGGGAAGGGAAAACCCTAAGTGAGGACTTAACTCGCTCGGGGGAGAGGACCAGGTGAGAACGGCACCATCTTAATTGATTTTGCGTCTACTTATTACATTTTAACTAGATACGAGAAATAAAATTATAGAGGACCGAATATCTTAGTAGTGTTAGTAAACTAGATACATACCTAAAATTCACATTAAATTTTAAAAACATAAAATAAAAAAGTTTTTTTTAGAACACCATTATTCCCCCTATAATATCCCTATATATCAATCAAAAAAAACTTCTTGGTATCCTAGGAAAAATAAATGATAAGAAAGGGGTTAGCATGGATTTCCAATAAGTGTATGAAAACAATATAATCTATCATGTATAAATAAGCTTGGTAAATATGTATTGGTAAATAACTGAAATATATTCCATTTAAACAATAACATGAACATAATATAGTAGGAATAAAGCTTGATTAAATAATGAAATATAAATAATCACATGAGCCTGAAGATTATCCATAGATACTCTATCTAACTGAATGATCACATGAAAATCAATAACTGATCTCATAATGAGGTAATTCATAATTTCAGATATATAAAACATAATTTTAAGACCTTTCCCAATACATTTTAAAACTTCTAGTAAAAACCAATTTAATTTAGGTAATTGATTTATATCATGAGGCTGGTCGACACATATAGGGGTATGTAATTTTTCACCCCACGTGTCACATAATAATTCCAATGCATTCCTCATATTAAAAGGGTGAAGCATAATCAACATAAACATTAATACTGAAAAACTAACATATGAAATGTTAAAACTTTCCCCAATCAATAAACATAATCATAAACCATGCAGAGTAATATGGTGAATGGTAATAAAATTTCCCTTCCTTAGTCAAATTGGTCATAAACCATCCAAACAAAGAATAGGGATTATATAAATAAAAAACATCATTGGATCATAAGTACAATAAAGTGTTTATGTCTTTGATGAATATAAATACAATAAAAATTTCATTTAAAACATTCTTAAGGAAAATAAAATTTTCACTTTTGTAAATATTATTAAAACTAAAAGATCACAAAATATTTTGATTTTTTCTGAAAATAACTTTTAAAACTCATCAAGGAAGCTTTAAAATTTGGTATATATTTCATAAGGAAATTTCATTCATACCATAAACGTTAAAAAGGAATCCTTTCAAATATTAAATAAAATAAAATCTAGAATTTTGTTTGAAAATGAAATGATGATTTTATTCAAAAAAAATAAAAAATCAAACATGTCTTAAAGATTATATAATAAATCAGTTAGATAATTTTGAAAAAAAAAATTGAAATAATTTTTGGAAAACATGGATTTGAGAACCCTTGTATTTTAGTTGGAAAAATTATTGAATAAATTACCTACAATTTCTATTATCCATTTCACATTATTTTATGAAAATGGTATAAGGTTATTCTTGGTCTTGTAATAGGTCTTCCAGGTCAATCTACAGAAAGAGATTATGTTCTTTGGTAGTTTATTGAATTATAAAAATATTATCACTTCATTCCAATTCTAATTTCATGAATAATTTATAAGATATAAAAAAATATGTATAGAATATTCATAGAAATTATGAGTTTAATAGTATTACTTTCTCTATTATGAATTAAAGACATACTTATCAATTATTATTGGCATTAGAGAAAGATTTTGGTGCTCCGGTGAAGATACTTTTAGTGTATCCTCAAGATAATGAATGGTATTTTGAGTGCATTATCAAGATTTTAGAAGATATAAAATGTGTGTGTATTCAAAATTTTGGTAATATGTGGGAGTATTATTTTTCTCTAGTAGTGATTTTATTTAACAATATCTCCAATGTATTGATATTATGGGAACTATATAAAACTATATATAGAATTGTGTGTTTATTTGCAGTATGCTTGAGGGTGGTGGTTGAGTTAACTCTACATGGGGATAAATTGTGTAGGGAAATATCAATAAGAATGATTTGATCAAAATGATAATTTTTTAGGATTCGTGTAGAATGAAATCCTATGTATATATCATATGGGTTCCTTGAGAATTTTTATAGGGAACAAATGTTTTTATGGGCTTCACTAAAATTAAGGCACATAGGGAAAGGAAAGAAAATGAAACTAGTGCCTTATTTTATGAGGTAAACAATGATTCTTGCATATATTGAATAGGATTGTATCTGTATTTTTTTCATGGTAATGGGATGAATTTTACATTTCAATTAATATAGATAAGAATATATAAACTGAATTTTTATCATGTGATACATTACAATGATTTGAATATGGAGATATATACCTTCTTTATTGAGTATAGGTACCCATTTTATTTCATAGTTAGAAGATTAAATGAGGGGATACCATGTAATATGTGTGAGTGATACTAAGGAATGATCATATTCAAGAAGAAATGCGGGAGTGGGAAGTCAACATGTGGTCCTGATGGATGAATCTTTTCACTAAAGATGCTTAATAATTCTTCTTGTGAATGGTAATCCATAAATTATACGTTTTTTCATTAATATTTTCTTTCAAGTACATATTTATTATTATTATGAGGGAATGTATTTAATTTTCAGAGTATTGGGGAAAATTTAAGAGTTTATAGAGGAATTTGGAGGGTTATAGAGATATTGTAAAGGAAAAAATATAACAAGTTATATGGTAGGTGTGTATTAGTTAAATTGTAACTAACTTAGTGGTGGGGGATTGTTTTATATAACGACTATGGGTTTTTAACTCAAAATTAGTGGTAGATTAATAATTTTAAATTATAATTTAATCACATGTACATAGTAGAGTTCCCCAATCTCATTTTAATGAATTTAATTTTCATCATTAACTTTAATGTATTTTTATTTCAAAAGAGTATTTATTTATATAAGATTAATTGTATTTTTATCCAGTATATATAATTATTTTTAATCTTTTTTATTTTCCTTTAATTAAAAATTCTTGATTAAATATGATAATTTTAATAAATTTTTTATGTTAGAATTCATCTGATGATTTGATTTAAATCTATAAATTTAGTTTTTATGGGGTTTTGGTTTCTCTAATTTTATTATAAAATTTATTTCTATTTTAATATGATATGTATTTTTATTTATTGATAATAAAGAATAATTGTGTGTCTAAAAATATTAATAATTGTTAATTAATAACCAAAATAAAATATTGATCCATTTTAGGATTTTAATTTACTCATAAATATGTAATTTCCTAACAAAATGAAGGATTTTACTAAGGTTTATCCGATATGAACAAAACCATGTAATAAAAAAAGAAAATTTAAATTAATTAATGTGAATTAATTGAGTAAATTAAACATTAATTACTAATATAAATATGTGTTTATCATTTTGGAAATGATAATTATCTATGAAAAAAATGAAATTAATCTGGAATTAACATCCTAGATTTTGATAAAATATTAATTGATCATTAATGTGCTAATAATTATTATTTGAGTAATTGAAGTCATTGATAATTATTTTATTAAATTTGATATTATATACTATATAACCATTTTAAATTTATAATGGTTTTTTGTTAATTTTAATGAATTAAGAGGAATGTAAATAGTTTTTTGAAAGAATAATTATTTTTAATGTGTTAGAATTTATAGATGAATTGTATCAAAGGGTGTTATTGAACCACTAATATTTCATAACTGTGTGATGAGAATTTGAATAAATTTATAACACATGTAAAGGGGATTATTTGTGGATATATTTGTTGATATATGATGGATATTTTATAAATTTATGTTTGATTAAAATTGAATTGATTTCAAGTTATTGAAATAGAATGTGAATGTTGGTGAACATTAATTTTTGTAATTAAATCGGCGCATTTCATTTTTTATATTTACTGAAAATGTATGAAAGATAATGGATGAGTTAAAATGTGATATGAATCACTAATAAATGATTATTAATGGTTTTCTTTTCTTATAAGTGATGTTTAAATGATTTTCTATGAATTTTCTAATGTGATAAAAAATATTTGATATTTTATATCATTACATTGTTTTAATATCGTTCAATGACTATATATTTAGTTATATTGTAGGAAAACCCATTAGATAAAATAGGATACGAACAACTTAATGGTTGTTATTTGATATAATCCTTTTATTAGGTAGTAATTTTATTAAAAAAACTATTTAAAAAAACATTACATTAACTTTTTGGGGGATTAATCCTAGGTTTTGGTTATACCCAGTGTTTGGTAATATAGATATTAAACATGTGTTTAATCATGTGGGGGAAATAAATAGACTTTTATGGTTATATGTTTAGCCATCATCCATGTATATCACATAGGTTTTGTAGGACATATATTTTACAGTGATTCCAACTATATAAAAGTTATGGATGTAACTATTTAATACAGTAATAATGTCCCCTCTAGAATTGACCAGTGATGGTATAATAATATATCAATGATTCTTGGTATACCCATGAAAATATTTTACTTTAATTGTTTTTTAAATATTGTTTACACACTATTCCATAACATGGATTAAAAATTACAAAGGTAAATGCCTTAGAAAAAATAGGAGAAAATAGATATAAAATATAAAATTTTTCAAATGCTCAATTTTTGGTTCGCCAAAGGTAGCCCGAATCACCCGAGGCACGCAAGTACTTGTGCACCCCTATGTTTTACACCACGAAAGCATTGTATTGATTTGAGGTGATGAAATCCTGAAGTGTGACGTATGGAAAATTTAATATTCGAGAAGGTTTAGTGAACCCTAATGGTTTTTGTACCACCTAGAGAATATTTTTCATGGAAACAATGTGTAAAAAAAATATTACTCTAAAATTTTCCTCGACCGGGGGGTTCATCAAGCATAGATATTCTTTTACTATGACTATAAAGGGGGAACTATGAACTTTTTCCCTTATTTATCTATGCTCTAATTTTTTTTCTTGAACTCTATAGATGAAGATTTTATTGAGTGGAAATAATAATTTTTCTCATGAATCCCTTTTTGTAATTTCAATCTAAAAAATTTGTCTCTTTCACAATAATTTTTAGGTCTTGAAATCTAGACCATTATAGGCTAAAAGATAAAGGTTTTATTGATTTCAACAAAGTGGAGGTAGTTTAAGTCCATGATGCACATGTACATAATATGAGGGGAACTCTACCCAAGAACCTTATTTGGATACCCTGGGTCAAGAGTAATCCAACATACTTCTGAGTGGGAGATAAAAATGTTATAAATCATGGAATGAGGTTCTTTAGTCTTGATTACTGATATGGGACAATCACATAGAGAATTTCCCAGAACACAATCAGGTGTTGGGTTCTTCCACTGTGATTTCAGGATCACATCAATCAAAAAACACATTATATAGGGCCAATATGTCTTTGGTTGGAATTTTTAATCCCTTATGTAATGATATAAAAGTCAATATGAGAGATCTCTTTTCCATTATAGGGTCCACAAAAGGTTCACGACAACTCAAGGTCCTCAATACATAAAGTGTGATTTATGGAATGAGGGGATTTAAAGATGAATAAAGAACCCCATTATATGGTTAAAAAATGGTCGGTTATTGTGGTCCTTTGATAAGGGATGATGATGGGTGATGGTCTATAGCTTTTAACATCATATAGTAGGGATGTATTTTTCACGTAGCTTTAATTTCATGTAACTAATACATTTGAATTATAGTTTAATTTCAGGTGTTAAGGACTTTAATTCATTAATTTTAAATTTCATGAGGTAAGGCAGTGGGAAATGACCTAAGAAATTGTGAGAGATTTCATTAGGGACACATTTTACTCGTCAATGGATTTTAGATGCTAAGGAATTTTTTATCCATTCACATGCCTATAGGGGGATAGTCATATCCTAGATCAATTCTTTCATAGATGTATCCTACTCACAAGCTATATGTACACAGTTCTAACTTGTGTGTATTAAAAATGATCTTCTATGACTCTTCCCCTTCTTGAAAATAGGTATACACTATTTTTATCATCCAGTTTAATGTTATGCGGCAAAGAAATTTACCATAGAGGTCCAGTCCATATGTAATTAGTTATTAATTTTTATCATTTACTATATTGTATCTTAACCTAGTATTAGCGATATGGGTGTCTCTATATATCCTTTGGTGTTAGGAATAAATCCATACATAGTTAATGCATGAAATTTCCTTATGTGGGTCTGACCCAAACACATATATGGGGGGATGTTTTTATCATTTTTGGGTCCAAGAATTAGAGATCTAGGAATCACTACATATCATGTGAGGATAAAAATAAATTTAAACATAGTTCTTCAATGGGAATTTCTCTTCACAGGTACAACCCAAACACATTGGGGATAATTTTTCCTATTTATTATTATCGATGGGTTTAGGGTTGGAGATCTGTGCATCACTACATGTCATGTGATGTTAGGAATCAAGCCACATGTTGTTCTTGAGAAACAATGAAGATTAATATCTCTTGTAAAGGATGTAGGATCCCCTACATGAAAAGGTAATAATGTGACTAGTCCTAAGAGAAAATATATGGGCATCACTACATGTGAAGTGATGATAGGAATCTAGTCACACATAGTTCAGGAACGGAGGTTTGGTTGGAGACCAACACCAAGGATAGTATTCCTCTCAGGAACTTCCCATGGTAGTGAGCAATTTTATGTATTGAATGAATAATTGAACATATAATTTAATTTCAATCATTAAGGACTTATGGTATTCCTTTTATAGTCTTTCATCCTAGACCATAAAAACTATATCAAAAACTAATATTCCTTGTTCATTCTAGGAATCCCTTACCAAAATTTATATTCTCATGTAGCTATGTTCGGTATGAGAAACAAGGAATGGAAAATGTTCCTATTACCACATAGAAATAATTAATAATATTATATGGTAATTTGTTATCATACAGTTGATGGACCATGATACTGGATGGAGGCATCCCTACATATCTCATTGAAATAAGAATCAAACTATATATATTTATAAAGACATGTTTAGTATAGTGTCATTCAGAGAGACAATAATCTGTGGATTTTATCTTCATGTGTTGAGGATGGATTTGAATCATTATGAAACAATAAGAATGTTGTGTCTGGACCCAATAATGGAGTTCTGGGCATCATTATATATCCTATGATATTGGGAATCAAGCCACTTGTAGTTCTGGAGAAACCATGCAGTTTAGTCTCATCCAACATTGACAACAACCATGTAGTTTAACTTCTTATGGTAAGGAATAAGGTCACATGATGTGAATGAATAATAACATTGGGGTCAGTGTAGTTTTGTATCATGTGGTGAGTATGTTTTACCTGGATTTTAACATCATGTGGTAAGGACAAAAGTCATTGTGTAGTTTAAAGTCTTGATTCCTGAACTTCTTATGTGATGTTTTAAGTCATGTGGTCCAGAAGATTCTACATAAAAGTTTTCATTATAGTTTTTAGGAAAATTCTCCATGTGATTTAATATTTTGTGGTCTGTACATGTTCATGTAGTTTAACATCATGTGAACTAGATGATTGATATAGTGCAGGTTATAGTCTTGTTGCTTTGAACAATCTATTTAGTTTAACACCATGAAACCTGGAAGAATGATGTGTGATGAATGATATTGAAAATATTTATTGGGAAACCTTGAATTGTTGGGGGAAAGACTCATTCCCTATCTATCATGGACAATAATTAAGGTTCGTTGTGATAGACCTTATGTATGATATAAGGCCCTTCACACATGGGTTTTAGCATCGAAGGATTATTTACTAGTATCATTGGGTTTTTTATTGAAGATACATTTTCTCCAAGGAGAAATAAGAGGACTTGAAACTTTTTATTGATGGGTCAAGCGATCTTATTCAAATGTACATCAATTTTCTGCAATGTACGCAACCTATTCTCATCAAGTCACTCTAACTCATCTAGAATCAATTGATATTCCTCATCTTCCAATAGTTTCTCATAGATGTTTTTTATAATCTATATAAAATTTAAATATATTATAAATATTTCATCAATTACATACACTAATGAATACATAATTTATTATGTAGTAGTACATGTGGTGGTACAATATGCCCAAAATTCATGGAGGATCTTGTCGGGGAAGGACTTATTGTACTTATTCGCCATCTTCGGGAGTTTATTTTATAGATTATTATTTAAGCCCTCTATTTTTTTCATTTTATATTTTGTGATAGTAGGATGATTGAATGGGATAAATGTTTTACACATAGTAAAATTTCATCAACTCCATAGAATATAAGTTAGTGTCATTTTATATCAATATTGTGTGAGGGATTCAAAAAACCAAGTGATGATATGAGACTTCACGAATTTGATGATATTATTTGTCCATAATTTATTTAAGGGTATTTAATTATCCCATTTATAATATAATTTTTTAGTAATAAGGATGCACTTGAACTTCTTAGCTACATTTGGGGGATATTACCCCACAACATCCATTTCCCATACGACAAACGACTAGGAATATTTAGTTTTATATAAATATTATCGGGGTTTATGGATGAATATTTCATCGATATGGAATGAATTAAATTTTAGAGTTAGCTCCATATAGTCTTGTATTGTGATTTTATAGTAGTAATCCATCCTCTTTATTTTGTGGGAGATCCATTTCATAGACTGAAGAGCTTCAAAGGAGCATGCATGAACAATCTCCATGATGAAAGGAATCTCCCTTTCTTATATTAATCTAAGGAGGAATCCATAAATGTATCTTTTGAAAAGATATTGTTGTTTATTTAGACCATACCACGGGGTATAGTTTGCTTCTTGATTCCAAATATGTTCTCTTCTAGCTCGGTTTGTAGAGAGAGTCCCATTTTGAAGATAACCAATTTTGGGCTCCATCCATCCAGGGGTGGATGATGGTTTATCATGATATGAGGTGACGTTGACATGATTTTTTATTCTATGTGTCATATAATGATTGATTGTATAATTCCTTATTTAATGATGTGGAAAATCACTTCCTCTTGATCAAGTTTGGTCGATACACTAGCTGAATTAGAATATTCATGGGCATGAGCATTCTGAGATCATGTGACATGATATCATGTGGGTTCAAAAGGGAATTCAAAAATTATTCCTATGAAATAGCCAATGATATGTGAAAAATCTTAATTTTTATAAAATTTTATCCATTAATCTACATTATCACTAGCTTTAAATCTACATTGACGTCCAGGAATACTATTTGCAACTATGGGGCTAATTTGAATCCAATGATGATTGCTTGGTATTCTTCCCCGTTAATTGTGAGGCCTTTAGATAGTGATAAAGAGTAGGGAAAATTTATTTTTATTTGGAATAAAATGAAATATCTAATCCAACCTAACTGAATTTTGGGTTTCCATTCTATTTCCAATAGGATATCAGAATTATCCATAAAAATACATCTCCCATGTTCATGGGGGTTTCATTGGAATAGAATACCTCATTATCTAGAAGCTCAGTGTCCTTTAGTGTGTTGTTTGGTGTGGGTTTTTCTATAAAGAAATAAGATAGGTATTTCCCTTTCACTGAATTCTATGTCATTAACGGAATGTTTTATTGTTTCAGAATGACTTCCCACTGGGATAAATGCCCAGTAAAAATGGAACGGTAGAGGATGTAATTGAGTGGATAAATATGAGATATCAAGTGGACATTGTGTTGATTCAATTCATGCCTTATCTTTTTCACCAAAAATATAAGTGCAAGGTCATTCTTCTAGAAATCATAATATCTATTCCTAGTACCTAGCATTGTTTGGAGGAGTTATTAGACAATATTCTCACTCCCGCAGCATTTTTATATCTGAGGATGGAGCTATGTGATAATTCCATGGTGGCCACATATATGATGGGTATATTTCCTTCAACCAGCAGAATGAGGACTGGTGGGATAAGAAGGTACTACCTGAGACTCTAAAATGCCTCTTTGAAGTCCACATCCCATCAATAGGTGACTAACTTCTCCATTATATTAGTGAAGGTGAGATATTTTCTAGCCATGTTGGCTATGAAATGCCGAATGTAGGGGAGGTTCCCTAAGAGCCCCCATAGTTCCTTCAGATTATGAGGGTGTGAAATTTCAGGGATTGTGATGGTCTTATATAGTTCAACCTTGATTCTATGGTTCTATAGCACAAAGACAAGTAACTTCACAGTTGTTTCCCTGAAATTTAATTTCATTATAAGAATATGTTATTGCAACTTGTCGAAAATTTTTTAAAGATCCATGAAATGATAACCTCATTGTCAGGATTTAATCACTATGTGTTCTATATAACAATCAATTATTCTTCCCATAAAGGGATTAAATATATGATACATTCTACATTGATGAATAAAAAAATAATTTTTAAGCCTAATGGAATGACCTGATAATAAAAGATACCCTAGGGTGCAATGAATATAGTGGATTCTTCATTGTCAGGTCCATCATTAATTTATTATAACTTGAATACCCTTCCATGATGGAAAGGTATTTGAATCCAATACTTCCATCGTTCAATAGTTATGTGATTGGAAATGGGAAATCATACTTTGAAATGTATCAATTTAGGTCTCTGAAATCAATTCAGACCCTAAACTACCCATTCATTTTATTGACAAGGATGATGCTATTGATCCATCATGGGTATTTCACTTCTTGTAAAATGTTGGATTTGATACATTTTTCAAATTCGGCCTCTAAATTTGTATCATGAGATGGGTGCATCCACCTAGATACATCCTTGAAATCTCGATGGTCATCAGGTATGTCTTGATGGTGTGTAACCACATATGAATTAATTCTAGTAATTTATTTATAATACCAAGTGAAAAAATATTAGTGTTGATTTAGAAATGAGATGTGCATCTCTTACTCCCTGGGAGGAATGGTGGAAGTAAACAATGTTGGCTGCATGTCTTCATCTATTCCCATATTTACCAACCTGATCTTATTAATAGTGGTGGAGAAACCATCCTCAAATTTGGTGGGGGAATCCCTAAATTCACCCTCTTCCTCTTCCACCTCTGATTTCGTGGAATAATTTTTAGATGATGTCAAAAGTATGGTGGTATATTTTTCACTATCGAGATGGGAGAGATAATGGAAAGAGAAATTTTCATCCACTACTTCCAATTTCATTACAAAGTAATTCTGAGGATTATTTTTTTTACATCATCACTAGAGATATAAGGGTCTTAGACATATAGGATCAAGTATAATGCCTCAATCAGGTGTATGGGGAGAATATAGCTATTATCCCTCATACTCTGTGGTTTCCAGAGGGGCGGTCCCAAAGCATGTTTGGATCAAACCTATATATTTTAATCTAACATTGGTTGGTTTCCATACCTTTTGTAGAAACAAGGCTCAGCCAATTTAGATTTTCAAGTGTTTAAGGGGGAATTTTCACAACGTAATATTTCAAACATTCCATTAATGGGGTATTTCAAACACTGATAGAATGCTAACAGTACCTCCATGTGTCTATGGATCTGAGCGGGACATTGAATTTTGTGTCATGATGGATAACCATAAACTCAATGTTATATGTGAGATCCCTAAATTGATCTTTTCTATTGACCATATCGAGATTTAATTTCTCATTCTTATTTTACCATTGAATGGTCAGCTTTGGGGGAGATAGACCCCTCTTTATATCCCAAATGTTGGAGGATATGAATTGGGATAAGGTTGATCTCAGAACCATTATCAATTGGATACCTTAAAATATCAACATTATTGAGTCTCCCTAGTACTATAGAGGCTTGATGTGTCCCTAGATGATCTCTTACTAATCCTCCTCTTTGAACGAGATCGTGATATTACATTCTATTGCCATGGTCTCCACTTGATAGAACTCAGGTACTACAAATTCTTCCTCAAATTACTATTGGATCGAAAGGGATTCAACCAGTGCCTCTATGAGTTATTTTAAAATCTTTATCACATTCAGTATTGATATCATATCTGGGACAATATCAAGTTCTTTTAAATTGTAATTCTTTTGTTCCATAGGTCATCACTTCCCAATGTGGGTTTGTATTTATTCTTTGCATCAAAATATGAGGAATTTGAGATAAATGGTCATGGGGGTAGTCCGGAGTTCAAGGGACCATCATCTTCCATTGTTTCATGCCATTCCATCCATCCTCGTTGTCTTGATGATTAGAAAATAACACCCCTTCTAGGATTTCATGCATGAAAACTGGTTGAAGACAATAGCTGGAGGGTTCTCGAACACCTTCATGTTACTTTTTGGATTTCTATAGTACTTTACCATGGGTCTCAGTTAGATATTTTTCCTATGTGGGTATGTGACTGGAATATTGGGTCTAAAATCACCAAAATTATCCTCCATATCCTTGTATCTTGTTACTTCCACCTTATGTTCCTTGATCTCATTCAGGTAAATCATAATTATAGGAATATTTATCGTTGGAGAAGTGGTAGGCCATGTTTATCATGTTAATTGATCCAAATATGATCTCTTCATATAATGAGGATTCTGTTTGGGGGGGAATTTCTCATGCTTTAGTTTTTATAGGGAAGAAATATCTAAGAGTTTGAGATTATTTCATATTTGAATATTACTCTTCCTCTTCTATCTCTTCATATGTCTAATGGTTGCATCCACCTTTGGGAGGAATATCCTATGTCACCAACCTTGGTGGAGGAACTGTTATTCAACTTTGAAGTTATTATCTCAGGGTGGCATGAGCTCAGCCAACTATCCTTTGAGTCAAAAATTTCTTGAACTTCTACCCACACCTTTCTGGATCCTTCCCCCAATCATCATGTCCTTTTGACAGAGAAATGGTTATGGAGGTCACCATCACTGAGGAGATATCCAACATCACATTTCTGGAATCAACCATGCTTTGTAGGACGTATTTGAAGATAAAGAAATCTTGGATGTTATGACCCATCCTTGTATGTCAAGGACAGAACTCGGGATGATCAGTGATCTTGACCTCATTGGGATTCCTATTTTGTGGTAGATAAAGAAATTTGTTTCCATTATAGTAAGTAAATAACGGGTGACTTGGTCATTTTGGATGGAGTATGTATTATTCATCTATTCCTAAAATCCAAGGATCTATGGATCTCTATTGAATTCTTATCGAGGGTTATTTTTTTGTTTCTTCCACTCAAAAGGAGGCCCTGAGCAGTTTGGGACCTACAAAGGTTCTTGTATGGGAACTACTATTGGTTTAAGATTAACAAAGGCAATTTATAACTTGTGGATATTTTTACCCTACAAAGGTTCTTGGATGGGAACTACCAATGTCATTGCAAAGGGGTTCTGAGGATTATTTTTTTCACATCTTCACTAGGGATATAAGGTTCTTAGACATATAAGATCTAGTATAATGCCTCAATCAGGTGTATGGGAAGAACATAGCTGTTATCCATCATACTCTGTGGTTTCCTGAGGAGTGGTCCCAAAGAAAGAGTGGCTGAAACCTATATATTTTCATCCAACATTGGTTGGTTTCCATACCTTTTGTAGAAACAAGGCTCAACCTATGTGGATTTTCAAGTGTTTAAGGGGGAATTTTCACAACGTAATATTTCAAACATTCCATTAATGGGGTATTTCAAACACTGATAGAATGATGACAGTACCTCTATGTGTCTATGGATCTGAGCGGGACATTGAATTTGGTGTCATGATGGATAACCATAAACTCAATGTTATATGTTATATCCCTAAATTGATCTTTGATATTGACCATCTCGATATTTAATTTCTCATTCTTATTTTACCCTTTAATGGTCAGCTTTGGAGGAGATAGACCACTTCTTTATATCCCAAATGTTGGAGGATATGAACTAGGATAAGGTTGATCTCAGAACCATTATCAATCGGATACCTTCAAATTTCAACATTATTGAGTCTGCCTAGTATTATAGAGGCTTGATGTGTCCCTAGATGATCTCTTACTAATCCTCCTCTTTGAACAAGATCGTGATATTACATTCTATTTCCATGGTCTCCACTTGATAGAACTCAGGTACTAAAAATTCTTCCTCAAATTCCTATTGGATCTAAAGGGATTCAATAAGTGCCTCCATGAGTTATTTTGAAATATTTTTTTACATCTAGTATTGAGATCTTATCTGGGACAATATCAAGTTCTTTTAAAATGGGATTTTTTTGTTCCATAGGTCATCACATCCCAATGTGGGGTTTGTCCATATTTTTTGCATCAAAATATGAGGAACTTGAGATAGATGGTCATGGGGGTAGTGCAGAGTTCAAGGGACCATCATATTCCATTGTTTCATGCCATTCCATCCATCCTCATTGTCTTGATGATTAGATAATAACACCCCTTCTAGGATTTCATGCAAGAAAACTAGGTGCAGACAATATCTGGAGGATTCTCGAACACCTTCATGTTACTTTTTTGGATTTCTATTGTACTTTACCATGGGTCTCACCTAGATATTTTTCCTATGTGGGTATGTGACTGGAATATTGGGTCTGAACTCACCAGCATTGTCCTCCATATCCTTGTCTCTTATTCCTTCCACCTCAGGTTCCCTGATCTCATTCAGGTAAATCATAATTAGAGGAATATTTATCATTGGATAAAGGGTAGGCCATGTTTATCACGTTAATTGATCCAAATATGAGCTCTTCATATAATGAGGATTCTGTTTGAGGGGGAATTTCTTAGGATTTAGTTTTTATAGGGAAGAAATATCTAAGAGTTTGAGCTTGTGAAATATTTGAATATGACTCTTCCTCTTATATCCCTTCATATGTCTAATGGTTGCATCCACCTTTGGGAGGAATATTCAATGTCACCACCCTGGGTGGAGGAACTGTTATACAACTTTGAAGTTATTATCTCAGGGTGGCATGAGCTCAGCCAACTATCTTTTGATTCAAACATTTCTTGAACTTCTACCCACACATTTCTAGATCCTTCCCCCAATCATCATCTCTTTTTGACAGGGAAATGGTTATGGAGGTCACCATCACTGGGGAGATATCCAACATCACCTTCCTGGAATCGACCATGATTTTTGGGATGTATTTGAAGATAAATAAATCTTGGATATTATGACGCATCCTTCAATGTAAAGTACAGAACTCGGGACGATCATTGATCTTGACCTCATTGGGATTCCTATGTTGTGGTAGATAATGAAATTTTTTTCCCATTATAGTAAGTAAATAACTGGTGACTTGGTCATTTTGGATGGAGTATGTTTTATTCATCTATTACTAAAATCCAAGGATCTATGGATCTCTTTTGAATTCTTATCGAGGGTTATTTTTTTGTTTCTTCCACTCAATAGGAGGCGTTGAGCAGTTCGGGACCTACAAAGGTTCTTGTATGGGAACTACTATTGGTTTAAGAGTAACAAAGGCAATTTATAACTTGTGGATATTTTTACCCTATGTAGAAGTCATGAGTTGAGATTTATCTTGGGACTACTAAATTGAATCTTCCTAATGTTGTTCCATTTATTCAAACTCATGGATCCCGCTCAGATACTTTATTGGGATTATTGGAATCTACATCTCATCCTGAATATTTCAATCACAGAGATTCATCAATTCCTCCTAAAAGAGAGGGATTATAATAAAATAGGACAAACATTTCCATATATTTATGAAGTCATATAACCTCTCATTTTTTCAATGGATGAATTTTATCATGTCATATATTGTTGTTTTTTTCAGTGTGGAGTTAAAATGGTAAAGTAAGGGATGATTAAGGTCTTCCCATACAACAATAGATCCTACTGGAAGAAGGTTATAC
Source organism: Viscum album (assembly GCA_963277665.1). Lineage (NCBI taxonomy): Eukaryota > Viridiplantae > Streptophyta > Magnoliopsida > Santalales > Viscaceae > Viscum > Viscum album. The sequence goes on from OY728119.1 coordinate 1,861,642,179, forward strand.
AAAAAATGTTTGTTCTTATTAAATTTTGTACAAAACACCTTAGCTTGGTCACCTTCTCCAAGTATTTAGGTCCCATAATTCTCATATTGTCCCACTCATTCCTCCATAAGAGGAATTTTCTTTATTCAGTTTAGTGATTGATATATAACCATAATTTTCCCTTTATCGTTGGATGTTTTCCACCATTGTGGTTTCAACTCAATATTGGGGGGGGGGGTCCATGTTTTGGATCTTACTAAATATTTTTTAATGTTTAACATCATTTGGGGCATCCATATCCTCTTATTGAGGTAAATGTTTTGTATTTTATCCCTCTACATCTTTGTCTTAATCATTATTATCTTTTGTGATAGTGGTGATGACATTCAAAGAGGTGTATCAGGTAATGGTAGTTTTTTCCATTACTTTTGATTAAACATGAGGATTATATATCACCTACATTAGAATTTTTTCCCAATACCTTTTCCATTTTTGGCTTATTTTATCTTGTGACCCCGGTAGGGTCGGATTACCATCATCATATGCTCCTCCTATCTCAACCCATGAGTAGTGAGTTTGAGGGAGTTTCCAGCTATTATTTCTAAATTGTCCCTGAATATAAAAGGTTTTTAATTTTGGATAGATAAATAGATGGGAATTTAATTGTATATATTTACCTCCAAACCTATAGAAACTTATTCCCTCTAAGATAATGATTAAAATACCCACAACCTTGTAGGTTAGGGCCTATATAGGGACACAATTGGGTTTGGTTGATTCTATTGGTGAGGATTCAATGATTCTAATAGATAATTTTATGACTCTTGGGATGGAATTTGAGATCAAAATTCCCCCTTCCCAGTAGGGTTGTGGTTGTTCTACAATGTATGTTGATTTACCCATGAATCTCTCAGGGTTGATGAACCTATTGATGGTAATTGAAATATAAATTCCCCCAGCCTAGTGGGATCGATTTTGATCTATATACTTTTAATATGTAATAAATCCTTTCATGAATTAAATTCTAAGGGGTGAAGGAGGTGGTAGATATTCCCCCGATCTGGTAGGAAACGTTCACTACAATAATAATAATACAACATCAGCTATTGCGACCAGTTTTATATATATATTTGTGTAGGATTTGGGTGAAATGGAAGCCCATGACTGGATTCAATTTCTATGAGATGTTTTTGGGATGATCATAACATTAGATTCAGTTTCTGAAATGAGTTTCTGTTGTTTCAAGGGGCCCATCTCAATGATTTATGGGTTGTCATCTCCCTCCGTTCATTATGTCTTGGTACCTTTGAAGTGGGGGAATTTTGTTGTAGTGACCTACTATCTCATGCATTACCCAGACCAAAAATCTTTTTAGAGGATATAAAATTATAGGAAACTATATCTTGGGACTCCACTATTTTAGGGGTGTGGTGAAGTGTAAATCTCCAAACATTCCCCATCCTTGAATATAGATATAAGACATGGCTTCAGCGATCAGTTTATAAACATTAGTAATGACATGGAATCTAGTTTTTTATGGATTTTTGTGGTGATTTTATGATTTTTTAACCCATTCCATGGATATTTCATCTAATTCTAGCTTAAAATAGTGTATCTTTATGGTCTAAAGGTGCCCCTCATATCATTTATAATGGTTGTGTCTAGACTTTAGTCACTGATGAGTTCCCCAAGTATTTTGGCATAAATAAGGCATTATTTCCATTTTTATCTAGTCTTAGATATCATATTTAGAAGTGGAAAGGGGCCAGAACAAGTTGGGGAAGCTATTTTCGGCTAACTCTCTCTATATTACAGTATTGGTTTCTTCTTCATCAAACTTACACACCTTCATATGGTGAGACCATAGAAGGTGCTTCTTTCAATGGCGTACTGAGTAGAGTGGATTTTTGATGGATATTGATGGGGAACTATATATGGATAACCATAATGTTTCAATCAAATCTATATAAAAAAGGTGTCTACGTTTTGATAACCTCACTATACAGAGGTATCTGGGAAAGGGGAGGTTTTCTTGTCCGTGGGAGATATCATTGTGGTGTTTTTTACAACGAAATATGTGATGAGTAAAGTATATGTGATCTATCTCCACAATAAAATGAGGATTAATATCATGTTAATGATAACCTTATACTTTTTTTGAAGAGTTTTAAAACCCTTGGGATGTTGCGAATGTGTCTCTAAAAACCCCAAGGACGCTAGCATTTAGGAGATTAGAAATATGTGCCTAATTATTCATCATGTAAGGAATATTCTAACCTACATTTTGGAATTATGTAGGGATATTATCCAACTATATTAAAGATACTTGGCTTTGTTGATAACTGTCTAGTGTTGTGGGAGTATGATCCTACCTCTAAAAAGATCCTGGAACATACCCATTAGATTCACCGATAGTAATATGATCTGGTCATGAGGAAAGTTCAACACTCACTCTGTGATCCTCTGTTAGAACAAAGTTGTGGTCCCAATAATGATACTTTGGAGTATGTCACTGGTCTTTTTTGACCAGAATATGATCATGTGTTGAGGTCTTTGTCACTCTCACTTAGTGTTCCCCGGTTGGAATGGGAATATGATCCTAGTAAAAATATTATTTCCCCATATTAATATGAATATAGACCTCTTGAATGGGAGAAGGTATATAAGATTACTAATTTATATCCTCATATGGATTCTAGTTCTTTCATTCATTGACAAAAGTGGGAATAATCACTTGGATTTTGTGATCTATTAGAATATTCTTGGTAGATTCATTTACAAGAATACGAGCATATCCTAAGGAATTTTCCACTATCACATAGTGATACTCGGTCAGGAAAAGAGTATGGGCCGAATCTTGTGCCTTTGGAGTATAGTGTGAGAATTGTTTATAGGAATATGATCTGGTCCCATGGAATGTGCTACTCTAACCTAGTGAACCCTTTTCATAATAGGGATATGGGCCTGATCCTAGACCTTTAGAATATGCCACTACTATTTTTTATTGAAATTTGACCCTATTACAAGGCATGTTCCACTATAACCTGGGGATCCACAGTTGGAACAAGAATATATTCATAGTCTGGAACCTCATCTTTTATTGGAATATGCTGATAATCTTCCAAAATAGGACAAATACTCAACAATTTCTCATAAGTAACCCCATGATCATAAAGATAAAACTTTTTTGTTTCCTTAGTTATAGGGAGAGGAGTATGTACCTATCACAATATCTATACTAGTTTTGGAATATGTCAGTAGAGTTCCTTGTATGATTCAATGTTTCAGTGACACTTTATCATAGTGTGTGAAGAAATGTAAGCCTATTCATTTTATATTCACACTACATACTATAATATATCATTGATTGAAGTGGGGATATGAGAACATTATGTTTCTTCTTGTTCCACAAAAAAGATCCAATTTACTTCATTCATGAGGGTACATATATGCGCGTCCCCATGCTTACTATATAAATATTCCTACATACTTCTTCTGTGAGAGCAGATATATGATCTTGTTCCCTAGTTATCACTGGAATATACTGAACGAATTTGTTAGAAAAAGATGGGATATGGTCCCACTCTTTGTTATATAGATATTTTCATGTCTGATGTCATGTTGCCCATGAAAGGGTGTTATAGGTGTTCATATGTTAGATGGTTCCCTCAGTATGCAATTAAAGGTCACCAGTGGGATGGAACTAGTGATGTTGGTTGACAAGATCCCCCTTGATGACCCCTTAATAAGAAGGGATTCGTAGTTTACTCCTTTATCCACCTTCTTCAATTAATAAAGGAGGGTATTTTTGTGCTCTTGGTATAATATTATGAAGTAGTTGGATGTGGAGAGGAGTTCCACTAGATTTACTATAGATTTCTTTAAAGGATGTGAAATTGAATGTTTTAGCATTTAGAGACCCTCAAGATCCGCCTCAAGGGTTTGGATCATATAGTACCGATGGAATTCACATACCATTTCATTCACCATTGGATGTTTAATTAATCGATCAGGTGATGTCATTTGGTGACTCGTGGGGGTTTCATTGATAGCTAATTTTCCAAAATGATCACTGGAAGAAAACATTATCTCATGATGGGTGTTGTATTTGAGAAAAGTATCTACAATTACGAAGAGAATAAGGAGCAAGGTCACTAATATTCTCATCATTTTATTCATTATACGTGCTCAATCAGATATGCATGAGTATCATAATCATCCTTTATTATTCCCATTTCGGCCATTCCAATCATGTGGACTTTTCAAAGGGGGTATGGACTTATATCATGATAAACCAGACAATAGAGGATAAGTTGTTCACTTTCATAATATGAATGATTAATTTCAGGTTCCCCACTTCTGTTTTTATAGGATATTTTAATAAAATGGTCTGAATCATGGTAAACTGATCATTTATCTATTTGAAATATTCACATTGGGTACACCATTTTAGTTTTTTTATAAAGAAGATTGGGTGATCCCTCTGATAGGAACAAATTGTTCTGATAATAACTGGGTAGTCGATTATTTCTATCTGGTGAAGGAGATTTTGTACTTAAATTATTTCGCATTATTTTCCCACACAAAAATTATTTTGAAAGATTTGGAAGGCTTGGACTAACGGTTTTATTATGTAGTGTTCAATTTTTTATACAATAATTCAAGTTGGTTTTACCATTATTTACATCTAACAGAAACACCCAATGACTCCCACATTCATAACTGAGTATGAACTTTCTTTAAAAAGTATATTCTACTTTAGGGTTTCAAACCAAATGACTATTTTGAACTTACATTTTTCAAGAGGATGGGAAGTCAGGATCATCACACCCTTTTGGGGTGAATTTTTTCCAACTAAAGAAAACTCTTAAATATTTAAGATGATTTTGAGAATCTCTTCATAATATAGATACGGGACCTGTTATCCTAAAAAATGATCTTGTTTTTAATTCCTCCATGTGAAAAGGGTTGTAGGGGTATATTAATGAATCCATCAGTACATATCCATGGTTTTTTGTTCTCTTACCATTAATGGGTAGATACTTATATTTTAAATCCATATAACCTAAAACATCAGACTCTATGGGAGTCCCCATAGGTGATTAATATTTTTCAGAGAGAAATGAGTTATTATGAGGCCTCCTACCAACCCTACTTATAATAGTAATCTAATCCCACATATTTTGTTAAAAACATGATGTTTAAATTCATACATAAAGGACATATATATGAGGTCACATAGGTGCTAGATATTGATCTCAAACCTTAATGAGGCATCCTACATATCCTTGATATAGTATGAATCAGATTTATCCTAGTTTTATCATTCCCATGGGACTTTCCATGAGGTGGATTCCCTTATATGAGGCAGTTATATCATTCCACTTATTGGGGCTTACACACTGAGGTTTTCTTAGCTTTTTTAGATTAAAAAATCAAGTTATATGATCATTACAACTCCCTAAGCCCGTGTGATCCGTGCTTAGTGTGAGAAAAATGGGATAAAAAGGAAACAGTCTCATTGCATTTGGATGCAGGACTTATGCATTGGGAAAACACTTCAAATGTTTAATATAGAGCTTGGGACATAGGAATTTTTCCCTTGTAATTGGGTTATAAAAAGAATCAATGTAATCATAGTTATATTATGTCCTCAGGCAATTAGTGGATGAGACATGATGATCATCCCAATAAAGAGATTGGGTACCAATGGTTGGAATGTCGAAGATGTGGTAGGACATGCACTGAGGGGGATTCCCATTTGAGCTCAGGCTATTGGAAGGTTTCCTATGTATCCTGATTATGGAAGGAATCAATGTTCTTTTAGGTAAATTAATTGATGCTTACATACTAAGGTTTGCCTTATATTTGTGAAGATATCATATTCTACCACTGATTTGGGATTACCCTCTTATTCATTCCTTCTAATATTTGATATAGACATCATGACATAGGAATGTGCCCTATGTATCATGGTTATGGTAGGAATTAGTGTTCTCATAGGTTAGTAGATCAGGGATTACAAACCATGACTACAATTATATACCCACTGGAAAAGGTTTCCATTTCCTAGGTTTCCGGCTTGACATGCGTTGATTTTCTACCTGACAGGCTCTAATTATATACCTTACAATTTTAAGGATGTATGGACATGTTTTATTAAATAACATAATTTTCTGAAGATAATCATGTGATCCAGTTGATGTGTCCATAATATTTTTTTGTGAATTAATGACCTATGTATATTTGATTAAATGATCAAGGTTGGCATGTCTAGAGGTTTTAAAATTCCCCAGATGACTTGTCTAAAGGATATCACATGATCAAGTTTGACATGTCTGAATGAAGTCACATGATCTAGGTTGGAATGTCTGGAGGGTATCACAAGACATGGTTGACTTTTCTAGGGTACATCCCATGATCCATGTTGAAAAAAGGGTGCCTCACGTTAATATTAATGGCCACAAAATTCATCCTCCATCTTCATACTTTTCCACTTATTTTTTAAGGTTTTTGGGATGGTTTTTTAGGAACATGTTGAGTGAAAATTCACCTAACCTGGGAGATATCATCTGAAATATTCTTTATGATTATTTAGTGTCTTGGAATCCTTCTCAATAACAAGGAGTTTTGTCGAATGGTCTCCATATGATCACCCATAGGTCATGATCATAACATGTTCCTTTCATATGTCCTTTTTAATCTCATGTGATCACCTATATTTTGGAAGGTTATGTGATCCATGAGATCTTCCCCAACTTCTCTTCCATTGTTTTGTGGATAAAATAATGCCCACTTTTCAGTCATTTCATCCATTTTTGATATTATGAATATTATTTGGTGGGAGTCAACACTCATATATGAGATATATCTATTCAAGGAAGCATCCTTCAAAATAACTATGTGTAGGATTTATTCTCATCTTAGTGGGATATATAACAATGTCTGGGTACTTTACAATAGAAACAACTGTCATCCTCTAAATTAGAATAGGTACATGTCCCCCACTTTAAAATGATCCACATCTACAATGGAAATTTTGACACAAATTCCCCATTTATTGACCAATGCTCATAATAAAATTCTAATTTCCTTTTATATGAGTCGGATCCATGTAGGGAACCTTTCTATTCATGAAATAATTATTTCTTGATTATTTTTATCACTTGTCCCATAGTAAAGACCAAATACCCTAATCCTAGACTTAGTTACAATGTTAAGAGAAAAATGTTCCCCCACCCTGCGCAGATATAACAACCCATACTTTACATACATTGTTAATACTTCAAAATTGAAGCACACTTATTACAACATATGACAAAACCACAAAGGACCTTATAGGTATAGTGTCTTTAGAAACTGGGAAACATAAACAACTAGTTCATAAATCTTCTACAGTGTCTCCCATTTATTTCATCATATCTAGGGTCCCTTTTAGCAAATTCTACTTAATATCCATCTTCCTGACCTGGGGAAAAGAAAACATAAAAGGGTGAGCTCAAATGCTCAGCAAGGGCAAATAAAGGAAATAAAAATCATATCATATCTTTTTGAAAATCAAAACCTGCAAAAGAGATCATAATATCTTATCATGGAATAAATCATAGAAGTGAAAATGAGATCCCCATAATCGTAACATAAGACTTGAAACTTTGTAGCATGCACACATAATCATGGAAAATCATTTCTTGTTAGTCATGACTCATTGCCAAGACTATCTTAGTGGACAAAGTCCCTTTCTGAACCGAGTTCACTCCTCGTTTCAGTCCTGTATCACTGAACCGAAATAACCTTCCGTTCCAGTCATGTCTATATCATGAGATATAAAATCTTTACCCAATGCATTGGAGGGAGATATAGGTCCCACCCATCTTATAATGAATCCTTTCTTATGTGTGCCACATAATCATAAAACATACATCATCGCATAACACATGTAACAAAAATGGGATTCTTGAAACATCATGACATCATAAAACAAATCTTATAAGGCAAATGACTTCATAAAAATAATTCCCTCATAACATAATCAAATCAATGTAATTAAAGGGATAAAAACAGAACCCTTTATTATCTTATATGGAAAATAATTTTGATAAAACACTTGAACTCCATTCTTGAGGAAAATATCATTTCTTATTCAAAAACACTTTTCTTTTCTTAACATGTCATACTAAAAGAATTTGATCAAAAATAAACTTGAAAACTTATAAAGTAAGATTCTTGGAAATAATGTTTTAAAAATCCATTCTTGCCGTATAAGTTAAAGAAAAACATTCTTCGTACTTTTGTCGGAAAAGTCAAAAAGTACCTCGTATGAAAAACGACAAAAGATTCCTTTCATATTCTTTAATAAAAACTCACCGAAGGGTAAAATTGGATTTAAACTATTGTAAGTGGATGGAAACAATATTACATATTGAGGGAACATGGATGTGGATGATAAAATACACCCCAGTAAATACCAAAGTATAAACAATCTCGGATAAAAATGAGATTGTGATATTTTCCCTTACCTTAGGTCCGATTTGCTTTGTTCGTGTCTGAAGCTCCTGTATAATGGTTTAAATAATGTTATTGACTTATTCCAGAATCATACATATTGATATGATATCATATATGCTCATATTATTAGCTTCTTGTTAGTAATATTTCATTGTTACTTGTTACTCGGGTCTTTATAACTTTTTGTTCTTATGCGTGTTTTGTTGAATAAATTCTTATTCTTATCTTCAGGTTATAGATAATTCATTTCCAGAATGGTATTAGTGTAGTATATACCATATTAATTCATTCAATTCATTTATATAATCATTATGAAATGAAGATCATGTAGAACGAGTCGCATCACATCGTGGAGACGGTATTCCGTACGTACGCACGAGTGATGATATTGTTCCTATGATCGTGGAATTGTATTGGAGTATATATATATTATTTCAGTATCAATATTACTTCATAATAATCATATATAGTTACTCATTACACCATTATACCCATCCTTTTAAGGTGATGGTGGAAAATAGATTACACCACGGCGTGGAGACGGTATTCCGTACGTACGCACGCGCGGTGATTTCATTTTTCCGTAGGATGGATAGAAGGTGAATTAGGGTTGTTTCATATTTATAATAACATATCAGTATGTAATTAATACTGATGTTATTACTTTGTCATGAAACAACTAAAGAAGAAGAATTTGAAGATGAAAGAAATTGAAAAGATCGGTAATCGATATTACCTCTTCTTTGGAACGCCTCTTTGAATCCTCCACTTAAGGAACTAAGATTGGTCTTTGAAAAAGACCAGGACCTCTAGGATTATTCTAGGGAAGTGGAGAGGAGAAAATGGCAGGGGTTGGCCGAGCTTGAGTGCTCAAATTGGTGTGAGGAGGAGGGGGAGGAGGTTCCCTTTTATAAGGGAGGAGAGGGGCACCTTAGGAATATCTCAAAATATTATTTTATATTAAAGTCAAAATCGGTTTATAATGGTTCCAAAGGGTATTATTTCGAAGATAAAGTGGGGATGGGTCGAAATCCTATCAACCAATAAGATTTAGACAAGTTTAGGGTATTATTTTGACATTTTCAATTAGATTTAACTCTAAGTTAAATAATTTAACTTTTACCATGTCTTTTTGTTTTCTTTCACTATATGGTTAATAAACTTACTATAACATGCCAAACGAACCCCAAATTGTTTATTATTAATATATATATATATCCTTATCTAAGTCATTTGGCCGAACCTTATATTTTTAGGAATAAAATAACAATTAGTAATATAATATTTGATTTAAAAACTATTTTTTGTCAATTTTGACACTATTTGATATATGATTTTTGTGAAAGTCATAACAGAATTATATGTTCGAAAAAAGTTGATTAAATCAACACTAATATATCATAGTAACCTAGAAAATTAGTGGAATTCATAAAAATTCTCAAATTACATTTATTTTGGTGTTTATAACATCAATTATGTCAATATTTCATTAATAAGATAATTACTGCATCATCATTGTGTCATAAATAAATTATATTATTTGATGTCTAAAAATTACAAATAAAATACCATTATGTAGGAAATCTATTTAGATTTCTAATGAATATTTGTAGTCGAATTTATCTTATGTATAACCCCATATTAAAAATTATTTACTTATTAAACTTTGATTTTAACTATTTTAACCCTTCTTTAAATAAATTAATAATAAATGTCCTAATCTAATCCAAGTGGGCCTAAATGGTCATATTTTTATTCCTAAGTTTGTTTTTGGTTGAATTACACTTGTCCAATAGAATTAGGACATGTGTTAGGGTAATAGTAATATCATATTTACCCTTAGTTATCCTATTTACTATTAACCGCGGTAAAAAAAAGTAAAAAGTTACTATTCACCAAAAAATTATTTTTATCTCATTGAACTACATTTTACTTACTGATATCAACCGTGTCTGTCGGATTTTTGAAATTCCATTCACAGAAGTGGTAAAACTATGTTTTATGCAAAATTCAGTTTTTAACCTACCACTTAGTGGTTTCACTATTCATCAAAAATTGAAAGTTTTCAGAAAAATACCAAAATTTCACCCTAGGCTAATTTCGATATTCTGAGTCCAAAAATGAAGTCCATTTTGAAAAATAAAATTTATAAAATTTCAAAAAGTGGTTATTACTATTCATAACGGCTAGTTTTAATAGCATATTGTTGTTTAGTGAAACTCGGTATTGCGTACGACGCAAGCTATCGAGGAAGGTCGCGATTGCGTGTAAAGCAAGCCAAGCAAGTGTTGTGTAGAAAAAGATTCCTTTGATGATTTATATAACATAAAAGTCTCGGGTGTTACATTTTACCCCCCTTAAAAAGAATTTCGCCCTCGAAATTCGTCACTTTGTGACAAACAGATGAGGATACTTCTCCTTCATCATATCCTCAAGCTCCCATGTAGCTTCTTCAAGTTGGTGGTTCCTCCATAAAACTTTCACCAATCGAGTGGTCTTGTTTCGTAGGACTTTTTCGCTATGATCCAGAATCTCTATCGGTTGTTCTTCATAAGAAAGATCTTGCTCCAGCGGTACAACTTCTGAGCTGAGTACATGTGAAGGATCAGGTATGTACTTTCTCAGGAGAGATACATGGAACACATCGTGAACTTGAGAGAGATTCGGTGGAAGCGCCAATCGGTAAGCTACCTTCCCAACACGATCCAGTATTTCGAAAGGACCGATATATCTAGGGCTCAACTTCCCCTTCTTTCCAAATCTCATAACCCTCTTCCAGGGAGATATTCGTAAGAACACTTTATCACCCACTTCAAACTCTAGGTCTTTTCTTCGGTTGTCGGCATAACTTTTCTGTCGACTCTGAGATGCTCTTATATGTTGTTGAATAGATCTGACCTTCTTTTCCATTTCATCAACGAGATCAGGTCCTAATAGCTTTCTTTCCCCAACTTCATCCCAGCAAGTTGGAGTCCTGCATTTCTTTCCATAGAGAGATTCATAAGGAGCCATCTGAATACTGGAGTGAAAGCTATTATTATAAGAAAATTCTACCAAAGGTAGGTGTTGATCCCAACCTCCTTTGAAATCCATAGAGCAAGCTCTCAACATATCTTCTAGGGTTTGAATTGTTCTCTCAGACTGACCGTCTATCTGGGGATGATAAGCAGTGCTGAAACTCAACTCTGTATCCAGAGTATGCTGAAGACTTCGCCAGAACTTTGAGGTAAATCTCGGATCCCGATCAGATATAATAGAAAGTGGTACTCCATGCAATCTTACCACTTCCTTTACATATATCCTGGCAAGCTGATCTAGAGAGAAATCCTCTCTAATAGGAATGAAGTGTGCAGACTTTGTAAGACGATCAACTATGACCCAAATAGCATTATTGCCTTTGGATGTTTTAGGAAGTCCTGTGACAAAGTCCATAGTGATGTTTTCCCATTTCCATTCGGGTATGGGTAATGGTTGTAACATCCCTTTAGACTTCTGTCTCTCAGCTTTAACTTGTTGACAAACCAAGCATCGAGGGACATATTCAGCAACATCTCTTTTCATTCCATCCCACCAGAAGTACTCTTTCAGGTCCCTATACATCTTCGTGCTTCCAGGATGAATAGAGAATGAAGAACTATGAGCCTCATCCAGCAGCTCCTTCTTTAATTCGGGGATGGGAGGAACACAAACCCGATTCCTGAACTTTATTATCCCATCACAATCAAGGTTTAATTCAGGAACATTTCTCACCTTCTTTTGTAACTCGACATCTTCTTTCTGTGCCTCTTTAATCTTCACATGTATAGATGGTTGAACATTCATTTGAGAAAGATAAGATTTTTCCCCTTCCATTATAATTCCAAGATCCATCCTTTGTAAATCCATAAATATTGGATCTTTTGTGATCCTCATCATGGATAAACTAGCATGGTCTTGTCGACTTAATGCATCTGCCACCTTGTTTGCTTTCCCAGGGTGATAATGGATTGAGCAGTCATAATCCTTAATCAGCTCCAACCATCTTCTTTGACGCATATTCAGCTCCTTTTGTGTGAAAATATACTTTAAACTTTTATGATCAGTATAAATATCACACCTTTCACCATAAAGGTAATGCCTCCAAATCTTTAATGCAAAGATTACCGCAGCCAACTCCAAATCATGTGTTGGGTAAATTTGCTCATGGATTTTCAACTGTCGTGAGGCATAAGCTATCACCATATCATTTTGCATAAGAACACACCCCAATCCCTTCTTGGATGCATCACTGTAGATCACAAACCTTTCTCCACTACAAGGCAGTGTGAGCACAGGTGCACTGGATAACCTTCTTTTCAACTCCTTGAAATTCTCTTCACATTCCTCCGTCCAAACAAACTTAACTCCTTTCCGAGTCAACTTGGTGAGTGGATTAGATAATCGTGAAAAATCTTTTACAAAACGTCGATAATATCCAGCCAAACCAAGAAAACTTCGGATCTCAGTTACTGTTGTTGGTCTTGACCATCTTTCGATAACCTCTGTTTTTGCTGGATCCACAGATATCCCCTCTTTTGAGATTATGTGACCCAAAAATGCAACTTTTTGAAGCCAAAATTCACACTTGGTAAATTTGGCATAAAGCTTCTCTGTTCTCAGGGTCTTCAATATAATTCTCAAGTGATCTTCATGCTCTTCCTTGCTCTTTTAATAGACAAGAATATCGTCTATAAAGACTACCACAAATTGATCAAGATAGTCTCTAAAGCCTCTATTCATTAGATCCATGAAGATAGCAGGGGCATTAGTAAGACCAAATGGCATCACTATAAATTCATAGTGTCCATACCTTGTACGGAAAGCCGTCTTTGGTATATCCTCCCTTTTGACCCTTAATTGATGATACCCTGAACGAAGATCAATCTTGGAAAAGTATTGAGCTCCGCGTAGTTGGTCAAATAAGTCATCAATGCGTGGGAGAGGATATTTGTTCTTGATAGTGATCTTGTTAAGTTCTCGATAATCAATGCAGAGTCTCATTGATCCATCTTTCTTCTTAACAAATAGAACAGGTGCTCCCAAAGGTGACGCACTAGGGCGTATGAATCCCTTATCAAGATTCTCTTGGAGTTGCTTCTTCAATTCCTGCAACTCAATTGGGGCCATTCTATAAGGTGTCTTTGAAATAGGCAAAGCACCCGGTACGAGTTCTATTGAAAACTCAACTTCACGATTTGGTGGAAGACCCAGCAATTCCTCCTGAAAGACATCATCAAACTCCCGTACAATGGGCATATTCTTAATCGTGAGTTTCTCACCAACCATTTGAGATAAATAACCTTCATTTAATGGAATCAATACCCATAATATGGAAGAAATTTCCACTGGAAGGTTATGTTCATCCTTGCATTGATAGACGATCGTAGATTGATCTGGAATATGAAATGTGACTTCCCTTCTTTGGCAATTGATATGAGCTCCATGTAGAGAAAGCCAATCCATGCCAAGAATCACATCAAATTCCACTAAAGGAAGGATCACAAGATTTGTAGTAAGCACTTTCCCACAAACTTCGATCGGAGAAGAATTATAAACTTTTGATGCGATTGATGTGCCATTAGGTGTTGTCACAGCTAACTCAACATCTAATTGTTGAGGTAATACTGTGATACCCTTAGAAAATTCTTTAGAAATAAAAGAGTGGGTGGATCCAGAATCAAATAAAACATTTGCTACTTTAGAGTGGATGGTAAGTGTACCTTTCACCACATCGTTATCGTACTCCACATCGCTGATAGAAATTGCATGTGACTTTCCTTTGTCTTTAGCCTTAAGATTTTGTTGACGTCGACCATCATCATCAACCCTTGGATTTGGGCATTGATTGGCATAATGCCCCATCTCCTTGCACTGGAAAGATTGAAGTGTAGTAGGTTCATTCTGTGTATCCCTTTCTTTGTTTGCGTCATTAGACATCTTTTCTCCCATTATCACGGCATTCAAATGCCCGATGACCTTCTTTTCCACATTTAAAACATTTACTTGTCCCTTTAAGACAACTCCCTCCATGTTTCTTTCCACACTTTGAGCATAAGGAAAAGCTCATCTTCTTTTCCGTGTGCTCTTTAGATTTTTCTTTGAATTCCATCTTCCTCTTCTTATCAAACCCATGTGACTGATGGGTTACTCCAATCTCCATCTCGACTATGAGAGCACATCGAACGATTTCCTCGTAGCTATTGAAGTCTCTTATGGCTAACGCCCTTCGAAGACTTGGTTTTAAGCCACTAAAGAATCGATCGATCTTACTCTCAGGTTGGATAATAATACCAGAAGCGTACCTTGCAAGTCTTGTAAAATTTGCTTCATAGGTACCAACAGATTCATCATCCCTTTGCTTCAGTTCAAGAAACTCTTTCTCCATCTTTGTTCGGAGAATATGAGGGAAGTACTTATTGAAAAATAAGTTCTTGAACTCGTCCCATTCCATTGACTCAATTTCAACCCTTTGCCTCGTATTCTTAATAAGATTCCACCATTGATCATCATCTCCTTCCAAACGATACACTGCTAGGATGACTTTATCATGTTCAAAACATTGAAGAACTGAAAATATCTTTTCAGTAGTACTAATCCATTGTTCAGCAACTAATGGATCAGTAGACCCACTGAAAGAAGGTGGACGCTGCCTCATGAAGGATTCAACAGAATGTTGCTCCTTCCTTTGCTCGTTTGGAAATCCTGCATGATTCATAGCTTGAGAAAGTTGTGTGAGCATGGCTACAAGATTTTTCATTCCAGCTCCCATATCGTTTGGTTGCTCAGGGGTACAATCATTGCATTGCCCATCGCATTCCGTATTAACACGGTTCCTTCGGGTTCCAGCCATTGACTAAAACCAAGAAGAATAGTGTGAGCAACACTAATTATAATAGGAAAACCACATAATTCAAGAATAAAATTTTCATGCTTAAGGTCTTATCCTAGGTTATTCATGGCCATTTCTAAGATTGTGTTCTATGCTTAGACTTATCCTTAGGGTTCTAACTAAGGCTTTCACATCCTAGTTTCCAAAGGTTGACTATACCTTTCCTCTGATACCAACTATAACGACCCATACTTTACATACATTGTTAATACTTCAAAATTGAAGCACACTTATTACAACATATGACAAAACCACAAAGGACCGTATAGGTATAGTGTCTTTAGAAACTGGGAAACATAAACAACTGGTTCATAAATCTTCTACAGTGTCTCCCATTTATTTCATCATATCTAGGGTCCCTTTTAGCATATTCTACTTAATATCCATCTTCCTGACCTGGGGAAAAGAAAACATAAAAGGGTGAGCTCAAATGCTCAGCAAGGGCAAATAAAGGAAATAAAAATCATATCATATCTTTTTGAAAATCAAAACCTGCAAAAGAGATCATAATATCTTATCATGGAATAAATCATAGAAGTGAAAATGAGATCCCCATAATCATAACATAAGACTTGAAACTTTGTGGCATGCACACATAATCATGGAAAATCATTTCTTGTTAGTCATGACTCATTGCCAAGACTATCTTAGTGGACAAAGTCCCTTTCTGAACCGAGTTCACTCCTCGTTTCAGTCCTGTATCACTGAACCGAAATAACCTTCCGTTCCAGTCATGTCTATCTCATGAGAAATAAAATCTTTACCCAATGCATTGGAGGGAGATATAGGTCCCACCCATCTTATAATGAATCCTTTCTTATGTGTGCCACATAATCATAAAACATACATCATCGCATAACACATGTAACAAAAATGGGATTCTTGAAACATCATGACATCATAAAACAAATCTTATAAGGAAAATGACTTCATAAAAATAATTCCCTCATAACATAATCAAATCAATGTAATTAACGGGATAAAAACAGAACCCTTTATTATCTTAGAAGGAAAATAATTTTGATAAAACACTTGAACTCCATTCTTGAGGAAAATATCCTTTCTTATTCAAAAACACTTTTCTTTTCTTAACATGTCATACTAAAAGAAGTTGATCAAAAATAAACTTGTTAACTTATAAAGGAAGATTCTTGGAAATAATGTTTTAAAAATCCATTCTTGCTGTATAAGTTAAAGAAAAACATTCTTCGTACTTTTTTCGGAAAAGTCAAAAAGTACCTCGTATGAAAAACGACAAAAGATTCCTTTCATATTCTTTACTAAAAACTAACCGAAGGGTAAAATTGGATTTAAACTATTGTAAGTGGATGGAAACAATATTACATATTGAGGGAACATGGATGTGGATGATAAAATACACCCCAGTAAATACCAAAGTATAAACAATCTCGGATAAAAATGAGATTGTGATATTTTCCCTTACCTTAGGTCCGATTTGCTTTGTTCGTGTCCGAAGCTCCTGTATAATGGTTTAAATAATGTTATTGACTTATTCCAGAATCATACATATTGATATGATATCATATATGGTCATATTATTAGCTTCTTGTTAGTAATATTTCATTGTTACTTGTTACTCGGGTCTTTATAACTTTTTGTTCTTATGCGTGTTTTGTTGAATAAATTGTTATTCTTATCTTTAGGTTATAGATAATTCATTTCCAGAATGGTATTAGTGTAGTATATACCATATTCATTCATTCAATACATTTATATAATCATTATGAAATGAAGATCATGTAGAACGAGTCGCATCACATCGTGGAGACGGTATTCCGTACGTACGCACGAGTGATGATATCGTTCCTATGATCGTGGAATTGTATTGGAGTATATATATATTATTTAAGTATTAATATTACTTCATAATAATCATATATAGTTACTCATTACACCATTATACCCATCCTTTTAAGGTGATGGTGGAAAATAGATTACACCACGGCGTGGAGACGGTATTCCGTACGTACGCACGCGCGGTGATTTCATTTTTCCGTAGGATGGATAGAAGGTGAATTAGGGTTGTTTCATATTTATAATAACATATCAGTATGTAAGTAATACTTATGTTATTACTTTGTCATGAAACAACTAAAGAAGAAGAAGTTGAAGACGAAAGAAATTGAAAAGATCGGTAATGGATATTACCTCTTCTTTGGAACGCCTCTTTGAATCCTCCACTTAAGGAACTAAGATTGGTCTTTGAAGAAGACCAGGACCTCTAGGATTATTCTAGGGAAGTGAAGAGGAGAAAATGGCAGGGGTTGGCCGAGCTTGAGTGCTCAAATTGGTGTGAGGAGGAGGGGGAGGAGGTGCCCTTTTATAAGGGAGGAGAGGGGCACCTTAGGAATATCTCAAAATATTATTTTATATTAAAGTCAAAATCGGTTTATAATGGTTCCAAAGAGTCTTATTTCGAAGATAAAGTGGGGATGGGTCGAAATCCTATCAACCAATAAGATTTAGACAAGTTTAGGGTATTATTTTAACATTATCAATTAGATTTAACTCTAAGTTAAATAATTTAACTTTTACCATGTCTGTTTGTTTTCTTTCACTATATGGTTAATAAACTTACTATAACATGCCAAACGAACCCCAAATTGTTTATTATTAATATATATATCCTTATCTAAGTCATTTGTCCGAACCTTAGATTTTTAGGAATAAAATAACAATTAGTAATATAATATTTGATTTAAAAACTATTTTTTGTCAATTTTGACACTATTTGATATATGATTTTTGTGAAAGTCATAACAGAATTATAAGTTCGAACCAAGTTGATTAAATCAACACTAATATATCATAGTAACCTAGAAAATTAGTGTAATTCATAAAAATTCTCAAATTACATTTATTTTGGTGTTTATAACATCAATTATGTCAATATTTCATTAATAAGATAATTACTGCATCATCATTGTGTCATAAATAAATTATATTATTTGATGTCTAAAAATTACAAATAAAATACCATTATGTAGGAACTCTTTTTATATTTCTAATTAATATTTATAGTCGAATTTATCTTATGTATAACCCCATATTAAAAATTATTTACTTATTAAACTTTGATTTTAACTATTTTAACCCTTCTTTAAATAAATTAATAATAAATGTCCTAATCTAATCCAAGTGGGCCTAAATGGTCATATTTTTATTCCTAAGTTTGTTTTTGGTCGAATTACACTTTTCCAATAGAATTAGGACATGTTTTAGGGTAATAGTAATATCATATTTACCCTTAGTTATCCTATTTACTATTAACCGCGGTAAAAAAAAGTAAAAAGTTACTATTCACCAAAAAATTATTTTTATCTCATTGAACCACATTTTACTTACTGATATCAACCGTGTCTGTCGGATTTTTGAAATTCCATTCACAAAAGTGGTAAAATTAAGTTTTATGCAAAATTCAGTTTTTAACCTACCACTTAGTGGTTTCACTATTCATCAAAAATTGAAAGTTTTCATAAAAATACCAAAATTTCACCCTAGGCTAATTTCGATATTCTGAGTCCAAAAATGAAGTCCATTTTGAAAAATAAAATTTATAAAATTTCAAAAAGTGGTTATTACTATTCATAACGGCTAGTTTTAATAGCATATTGTTGTTTAGTGAAACTCGGTATTGCGTACGACGCAAGCTATCGAGGAAGGTCGCGATTGCGTGTAAAGCAAGCCAAGCAAGTGTTGTGTAGAAAAAGATTCCTTTGATGATTTATATAACATAAAAGTCTCAGGTGTTACAGCAGAGGCTTGATCTGTGTCTGAAACACTCTTTATAAGAACTATATTTACATTTATTCTTGACCAGTTAAGATACATAGTGACACCTGAGTATATTATCCTATGCCCCACTTTGTTTTTTTTTTCATTATCACAATTATCCCCAATACTTGTTACATATAAAAATCGGTCACCCTCATCTGTCTGTGAGATTGTGAAGACACTCCCAACAATGAAAGCCTATCCCAATAGGATATTCATTCACCTTTATGAAATAGTCAACAAATAGAGATTGTGAACCTATATTGAAATTTATAACTTCTCTCTTTGAGGTGTAACATGCCCCTTTCCAACTAAATATTGTTTTAATATATATAGTATAAATTTCAAAAATAACTATGAATGGTTTTATCCATTTATCATAGAATGTGCAGTGACTTGTAAATTCTCTATTCTAGTCCTAGACACAATTCCTATAATAATAATACCCACTTTTTCCCTATATACAATCTATATCTATGCTGTATATTGGGACTCAAAACTACATATTCTATCATCTGAAAAATTTGCGGTAAAAATATACTCTTTAATTGTGATGTGTTGACATACATTATAGTGAACCATAATTTCCATACATCTATATTACATGTTAATATATGAATATTTATTAAATAACATAGTGATCCATTCATAAATCATATAGGTCCAATGCCTTTGGAAACTTGTATACATAAACAACTTATAAATATGAGGTCTATAGAGTCTCCAACAATTCTCTTCATAACTAGAACCATTCTTAGATGTGTACTACATAAAATCATTATTCATAACCTTGGGAATAGTAATTATAAGAAATTTTAATATTTGATGATTAATAAGTGGTGAACAAGTGACATATCAATGATTAGTTTGGAATAATATATAAGAATAAGGGAATGAAAACATGAGCATAAAATTTTAAAAGCATACCCTACAGATCTAAGATCATAATATTGAGTCATAGAATAAATCATGGTAGCTCATAAAAAATTAATCATATACTAATCAAATATAATTATTCTTCTGATCATAATATTTCCATAACACATAGATATGTGTCGTGTATATAATATAGAAAATAAATTCTTTACTAGTCAAGGCTCACATCAAAGACTACCATAGTAGATTGGGTTCACTCCATATTCCATCATAGTTGTCATGGTTCACTCCCAAGACTATTAAAGTAGATAGAGTCCCTAAAAGAATTGAGTTCACTCCTTATTCTAGTCCTATTTATCTCATGAGATATTCATCTTTACCTAATGTGTTGGAGGGTTATACAAGTTTGGCTCCACCAAGAACATAATGAAATTTATACATATGTGTTCCAAAGGATCATAAAATATACATCATATCAAAATAAAAGATAAATAAATGGGTTTCATCAACATTTAATCATATCATAACCCATAAAAATGAAATGGGTTCAATAAACATTTCATCAATTCATCACAGAATAACCTGTTTAAAAGGTACATGTTTAATAAAAATATTGTCATTGTTGTCATAAATTATCTATAGAATGAATAAGGATGGTATCATTGGATCATATAACTATTAAAACGTTTGTAACTTAAATGGATTTCATAATAGATGAAAAATTAGATTAAATATCACACTGAATGGTTCATAAAGAAAATATTTTTTCTTTTTGAAATCACTTAGTCAGAATCTAAAAATATCCTAAATTTTATTGAGAAATTTTATTTTAATGTAACATTGAAAACTAGTAAATGAGTACTAAAATAATTTATTTCTCATAATTATTATAAATTCAGTACATATCCTATTTGTTAAAAGGATACATTCCTTAATTATTATTTTAAAAAAAGGGAAAAAGTACATCATTTGGAAAATTAAAAAAACATTTAAATTATGTTATCAAAAATTAAATCATTGATAAAAATGACTTTAAACAATCATTTAATAATATTAAAAACATTCTTGAATTAATTTTTACATAACATGGATATGAATGAAAATTTATTTTTGACCGAAGATAGAATTAAATTAGACTTTCCTTAAAAATGTTTTTAGGTATGTTGATTATATAATGTGAGGATTAAGAAATTAAAACTTGTATTATATAGAAAAAATATATGATAATAAAATTCATGTGTTTATTTAGAGGAAGATCAAAACATTTCATCATTTTAAACATAGACATAAACAACCTTGATAAATAATGAGATTGTAACAAAAAACTCCAACCACGAGTTCAACTTACATAAAAAAAACTTTAAAAATCATTATAATAAATTAATTTTTATTATAATTCAATAAAAAATTATTTTCAAACATATTATCTCATATATCATCCTTTTAATAATTTTAACACCCATTTATTAATAACTCATTATTAAAATAATCACTTTCGGGTGTAAACTGTTTTGTTCTTCATGAACTTTTCAGTTCATAAGTTTTTTACTTGTAATTTAATCATGGTAATATCATCTCTATAAAGTGAATCATGATATAAATATCATACATATTCATTATATAGATATTTATATTCATCCATAAAATGTAGAGATATTAAAATTTATTATATAGTTAATGGACATGGTAGGTCGTACGTACACATGAACACAATTTTCAATTTTTGATGGATGGAATAAAAGAATAGAAAATAATAATTCAAATTTAAAAAATAATTATTTTATTATATATATCATATATATTCTTCAAATTTATCCTTATTATTAAATAATTAAAACTAAAATGAAAAACAGATCACATCATTTCATGGAGGTGGTAGTCCACATGTACACACGAGCGATATTATCATTTTCCAATATATTGGAATGTAAAAAAGTAGATGTTATATTATAAACACTAAATTATAAATTATACATAAATATAAATTATAAAATTTAAACAAATCATAATAACCATCCCTAAATGATTGTTATGGAAAATTAATTGTGTTGCTACATGGATGCGGTAATCCACACGTACGTATGAGGGATAAATTCACTTCCTATTTGATGGAATTGAGGGGGAATGGTGGTGATCACATAATGATAATAAGATTTCGTTATATTTTGGGTACTGAAGTTATTATTTTACAATGAATACCATAAAATTATATGAGGTATAAGAATTAATAAATTGAAAGTGGTTGGATAAGACAATTACCTCTTCATAGGGAGAACTCCTTTTGTTAAATTATTAAGGACCTTTATAATAGAATTTTAAGAAGACCAAAACCTCCATATCATGGATATGGAATTATATAAATCAATTGGGTAGGTTTTTGGTGATATAGATCTCTCAAATTAGTGTAAATAAGAGAAAGTAGGGGTGTAATTTTTTAAGGGATGGAAATGACATACTTAGATTCACAAAAAAGATTAAAATATAACTAAATAGTTCTTAGGGAAAGTGATTAGAAAAGGGAATAGATTCCAAAACAAATAGTATAAGGAATAAATATCATCAAAAATTTACATTTAGATATATCTTTTTTATTTTAAATCATATCTTTTTGAATAACCCATTCGTTAACCATTTTTAAACTTAACCATGGAAATAATGATTTAAAAATTAAAAAATTATAATTTTATTTACAGTTTAAAATATATCCTTATAACTTTCAAAGAGTATATATATTCCACAAAATATTATCCACCTTTTCCTTTTTTAATATTTTTAATATATGTAGACAATATATTAAAATATTATTTTTATAAAATTTCATTAATATAATTTAAGACACAATTAATTTAATTTAACACTAAATACATCAAGAAAAATATTGAATTAAATTATAATCCTTTAATACATTCTTATTAATTCATATTTTTTAAAAAATTTAAAAAAAAACAACTTATTGGAATTTTTTTACATTTAATACCTTTAGAATCATTTATTTTATTTTCCTTTTAATTTACAAAATATTTTATCAGTGTTTCATAATCATATAATGAAATTATTTAATCACTAAAAAATAATATTAAATTACTATTGTAAAGAAATTATTTCTAATTAAAAATAATTATTTATAACCAATAGTATCCTTATTTTATCTTCTGTAATAATTTTAGATATATTAATGTTAAGAGAGAGATTTTTTTTATTTCTTCATTTCATAAATTAATATAAAGTTCATAATAAAATAAGTATGGCATAATGTGGCCTTATATTTTGGACTTTGATGTAAGTAGATTAAATCCATCATCCAACAGGATAATGGAAAGAGTTAGAGATGTTTTAAATCCTTTACCCAACATTTGAACCCTATTTTACACATTTTACCCTTAACGATGTGAAAAAAAATATTATGGTTAGTATTTAAATTTTAGTAAAGTATATAGGGTATATTTTAAAAGAATCTCCTATTAACTTAAAAATATTGAATCCATGTTTCAAAAAGGAATTTCTATAAGTGTCAAAAATTATTTTTAAAATAACCACGTAAAACACAATGAAATCCTCTTTTTAGAAAAATTTATTTTAAGCATAAAACTGGATTAATTATTATCTCATGCTAAGAAAAAATATTAGATTAATGTAAAAAAATTGGTTGAAAATATAATATTTAAATTTAACTATTATCATTAAGTAATTGTGATTAATTTAATTTATAAAAATATATTTTGCGCATAATAAATTTTTGTTAGAAAAAAATATCTTTTACTTTCAAATGAATTTATTTTAATATATAATTAACTGATAAAAATTTTATTTATTTGAAATTTATCATGATTTAGTTACTTATATTCATACATTACAATTTAAGAGAAATTTTTTAGTGGTAAACTATATTATTGTTTATTTAGAAAAATGTTTGTGTGTATGTCATGATATTAATGAATTTTTATTTAATGAGAAATATATCCTAAAATCACAAGTTTTTTCATTCTACCCCTATTAAAATGAATTTATCACTTGAAATTATATCACACTAATCAAAATTGTGATGATATCTTAATTTTACTAATTCCTTGGATTCCAAAGTATATTATTTTAATATTTATTCCTTTATAGAACATTAACCAGGTATGTAATATTTTTCTCTATCTCATTATCTTTTTTTTATTTTATTTAAATTGGGTTTTCTTCATAAGAAGGATCATTTTATAGATTTCATGACCTATGAGTTTATTATATGTGATGGATTTGGTATTTAATTTCTCATTAGATATATATGAAATACATCATGAACTTGAGAGAGGTTTGGTGGAACTTACAAGTGATATGGTATCATCCATACATAACCAAGAATATTGAAGGGACTAATATACCTCTGGCACAACTTTTCATTCCTCATGAATCATATCACCTTCTACAATAATGAAATTCATAAGAATATAATTTCAAAAACATCAAATTTTAGATTTCACTGATGATTTTAAGTATAAAAGTTATACCAACTTTGCACTTCCTTGAGGTGATTCTATGTAGTTTTAAATTTATCTAAAATTTTTATAGCTCAATCAGGTCTGAGTAGCTTTATTTATCCTACTTAATCCCAAAAAAAATTGTTTTTTACACTTCTTTACATAGATAGAATCCTATGTAACCATATGAATTCTCAAGTGAAAAATATTAATGTAATAAAACTCAACTACATGATGTTTTTCATCCCAAACTCTATTGAAATTCAAAAAAAATAGATCTCAAAATTAACCCTTGGGTTTGAAGGGTTCTCTCACACTAAACATATATCTAAGGATGATAACTAGTACTAAAACTAAACTATCTATCCAGATCCTATTAAAGCCTTTTCAAGATCATCAAGGTAAACCTTAGACCCGATCAGATATAATAAAATTTGGTACTCCATTAAACCATACCACTTTGTCAATGATTAATATGGAAAATGATCAAGGGAGAAATCTTATTTGATATAAATATTTTGTGTTGAATTTATAAGGATATCAACTATAATATAAATATCATTGTAGATTTTATATGTTTTGGGGAGTACAATAACAAAATCCTTGGTTATTTATTCCTATTTTCATTGTAATAAAGTTAATGGATTTAATATCAAATTTTATTTCTATTTCTCAACTTTAACATTCTAACATAATCATCATCGATATACGTACTCCCCAAAATCTATCTTCACATTATCCCACCATAAATACTCTTTTACATAACTATACATCTTCATACTTCTAGGATGAATAGATAATGAAGAATTATGGGCTACAACTAAAAAAACCTCTTAATATGGTATGTGTGAGAAACATAAATATTACTTAAACATTGTCATTCCATCCTAATGATGGTTGAACTCAAGAACACTTATGACCTACTTCTAATGTTCCATATTTCCATCTATACCTCTTTTATCATTAAATGGATTTTAGGTTAACCACTCATTTGATTAAGATAAAATTTCTCTCTTTCTATGAAGATTTAAATATCCATCCTTTGAAAATATTGAAATATTGGATATTTTGTGAAACACATAATAAAAAAACTAGCATGATCCTTCCTAATCAAAGCATCTTCCACCTTCTTCACATTACCAGGGTGGTAACATATTGAGTTTTCATAATCCTAAGTCAACTCCAACGATCTTCAATAGTTTATATTCAACTCCGTATGAGTGAATATATTATTTAAACATTTTCTAATATTTTATATGTCACTTTTTCCTCCATAATTACAACTCATTTATATATTTAATGAAAAAATTATTTAATCTAACTACAAACCATGATTTGGGTAATTATTCTCAAGAACCTTCAATTTTCATGAGGCCTAAGATATTATCGTATCATTCTACATGGCGATGCATCTCAGTACCTACGTTGATTCCCCACTATAGATCACAAACCTTTATCCACTGAAAGGTAATGTAACAATATGTGCAGTGACTGACCTTATCATTAGATTGTTAAAATTTTCTTCACATTCACTTATACAAAGGAACTTATCTCCCTTGTGAGTTTAATTGTTCAGTAGGTTATATAAATATGGAATATTCTCCATAATGGATTTGATAATATCCAATAAAACAAAGAAAAATATGGATCTTATTCACAAGGGTTGGTCTATTAATTTATTTATTAACTTTGGTATTTGATAGATCCACTAATATACTCTCTCTTTTGATTATATTACTGAAACAAATTGTGGATAAAAAATTAGACATAGTATATTTTTCAAACAAACACACTTTACATATGTTATCTAATAAAATAATCAAGTAATCATCATGTTATTCCTTACTCTTTGAATATATAAGTATATAATCTACAAATACATCTAAAAACAAATCAAGTTAATTTCTAAATAATCTATCCATTAAATCCATGAGGATAATGGGGTCATTAGAAAAAAAATTGCATAACTATAATTTCAAAGTGTGTATATATTATACAAAATGTTTTCTTGGGTATATAATCCTTCTTAAACCCCAATTGATGATATCCAGAATAAAGGTCTATCATTGAAATGTAATGAGCTCTATGTTGTAGATCAATAAAGTCATCAATATGGAGTCGTGGATACTAGTTCTCTATATTGATCTTGTTATTTTATCAATAATCAATTAATTTTTTGGTTGATCCATATTTAATTTTTTTAAATAGGATTTCCACATGGAAACATGATTCGTTAAATAAAAAGCTTGTAGTGATTCTCTAAGAGTTGCTTATTTAATCCCTACAACTGAATTAGGTCCATTCTATATAGATTCTTTTAAATATAGTAAGCATTAGGTAGGATTTCTATTGAGAAATCAACTTCATGAGGTGAATACTAGGAAAAAAAATTCTGAATGAAATCAATAAACTGCATTTCAAAAGGCTTTTCTAAAATGTTATGTTTCTCCACAACCATATGAGATATAAACCCCTTTTTAATATGAATAAATACCCATATAATGGATTTAATTTCTATTGAAATACAAAATTTAACATCGCACTGATATATGCTCATATAGTGGTTCGAAACATGGAATTTGACTTCCCTTCCACAATAATTTATGTCAGAATTACATAAATATATTAAATCCATGTCCAAAATAACAATGAATTCAAGTTGAAGAATAATAATAACATTTTAGTGAATCATATTCCCACATAATTTAATCAGACTATAATTAAATAATTTTGATGCGATAAACCTTTCAATAGTGGGTTTCACTATGAATTTTATATCTAGTTGATGAGGTGGTATTGTGATACCCTTTTAATTTATTTAAGATATAAAAGAGGGAGTAAATAGTTAATCAAATAAGACATTAGTAGTGCTATATTAGATGGTATGTATACCATATATCACATCATTATCATACTCCATATCAGAAATATTGATTGTATTAGGTTTCACTTTTTCTCTGGGCTTAAGAGGTTAATGAAATTGATCATTTCCATTAATATTTGATTTTTAGAACTGGTTTTCTTGATTCCTAGACTCCTTTGGTTTGGGAAATTAGAATATTGGTGGTACATTATGTGTTGAGTTTCCTCTATTATTAACTAACATATTCCCTCCACTTTAGTATTCGATTTCAAAATGACCTTTCATTCACACTTAAAACTTCTACCTATCGCATTAAGTCAATTTCAATATAGTTTTCTTCCTTATATATATAATAATGGAAATATAATCTTACTATCTTCATGATATTTAGAATATCCTTTTAATTTTATATTTATTTTCTTATTAAAACATTTATAAGGATAGGTAACTCTAATCTCCATATCCACCTTAATATCACCTTGAGAGATTTATTCATAGCCAATGATGTCTATAATGGATAATTCCCTTAAATAAAATTGTTTTAAGACATTGAAGAATCAATCTACCATAATTTTAGGTTGAATGATAATACTAGAAGAATTACTCAAACTTATTTTAAAAAAATCCTCTTAGGTACTAATAGATTCATGATCCTTATAATTTATCTCAAGATATTCCTTCTTCTTTTTCATTAAAAAATAATATGACTGTAATTAATGAACAATAATCTCTTAAACTCATCCTACTCCATAGATTTAATTTCTCTCCATTATTTCATTCTATTAATAAGATTCCACCATTGATCTTGTTGTCCTTTCAAATGATACACAATGAAAATAATAATTTTATGTACCAAAAATGGGTGAATAGAAAATATCTTTTCAGTGGAAGTAATCCATTTATAAAAAAATAGTGGATTTAAAGACCTCCTAAAAGAAGGATAGTTTTTCCTTATGGAGGAAATAACGAAACATTGTTTCCTCCTTTTCTCATTTAGAAAATAATAATGATTCATGGCATTAGATTGTTTAATAATAATAGTAATTATATTATTCATTATAATTCCCATAACATTTGGTTTAGATGAAGGGAAATCATTTAATTTTTATTGTATTCAATATTAAGACGATTCCTTTGGGTTCCAACCATTGAATAAAACAAAAAATAATAGCATTAGTAATAATAATCATAGTGGGAAGCTGCATTATCCTAGAAAATAATTTATTTTAGGTATTAGTCAAAACACATTCAGTTTAAACTTTGATACTTTAGGTTCATCCATGTTCATCCTTGATCATTAACAAAAATTCAGGTTATTATCTTATAATTAGACTTATCCCTAGGGTTCCCACTAAATTTTTTCATCCTAGTTTGAAAAGGTAACTAAAATTTTATCAGATACCAACAATAATGACACATAATTTTGATACATATATATTACATCTTATTGGATGAATATTCATTACATAACATAAAAATATATTCTAAAATCATATAGGTTTAATTCCTTTAGAAAATGTGATCCATAAACAACTTATTCATATGAGGTGTACATAATCTCCCACTATGTTCTTCACGACTCTCACCATTCCTTGATATATTATACTTAAAATCAATATTCATAACAAGGGGAAAATAAATATAAGAATAAGTAATCCTAGATGATCAGTATGTGGTAAACAAAGGAGATGTGATGGATTATTCATGTATAAAAAAATCATAAGGGTGTGAGAAAATGATATTAGAATTTAAATAAAATACCTGACATATCATAGATCATAATGTTTTTTCATGATGTAAATCATAGAATTTCATAATATATCATTCATAATAGAATCAAGGAACATAGGTATAAGAAAATAATATTAGTATAATACGTAGATTTTTGGTACACAAATAATAATTCATATTCATTTCCATTGTATTCAAGAATCCTATAAAAGACTATCAAATCATATTCAGTTCACTCCACATTCTATCATATTTTTCAGGGTTCACTCCCAACACTATCATTTTGGATAGAGTCCCTTTCTAAATTGGGTTCACTCCCCATTCTAGTCACATTTATCTTCTAAGATATACATCATTAACCAAGGAATTATAGGTATATATAATTATGGTCCCACCCATCACATAATGAAAACGACAGATGTGTGTACCAGATGATCATAAAAACTTAATCATATCTTAACTCATAATAAAGGAATGGGATGAATAAAATTTAATCATAATATAACCAATATAAAATAAATTAGTTTCAAAAAAACATCATCAATTCATCATATCATAACACATGTAAAATATATAGGATTAATAAAAATCATGTCATCATAAACATAAACTATCTATATAAACAATAAGTATGGTATCATTATATCATATTCAAATTTAAACTTATGTAACATCAAATGATTTTATCATTGATGAAAATTTTCTTTAAAATATCTCTTGTAATATATTTTAAGGAAAACATCCTTTTCTATATGAAATCACATATTTAAAATATAAAATATTTCCTGAATAATAAAGAAAACATTTTATTAAAAAACTTTGAATAAATTTATAGTAATCTTCATATCATTTATTGGTCATGATTTTGTGAAATTATTTTCATTATGTATAAGTTAAGAGAAAACATTCATTTCATACTATTTAATAAAAAATGCAAAAAGTACCTCA
Organism: Viscum album; assembly: GCA_963277665.1. Classification (NCBI taxonomy): domain Eukaryota; kingdom Viridiplantae; phylum Streptophyta; class Magnoliopsida; order Santalales; family Viscaceae; genus Viscum; species Viscum album. Next base: position 1,861,672,246 of record OY728119.1, read on the forward strand.
TTCAGAAAAAAGAAAAAAACAGTATTTAATTATAAAAAATAAATCATGGTTAAAATAAACCATAAATATTAATTATATAACATAAAAAAATTCTTCAAAATAATTTTAGAAAACATGGATATTGAAGAAAAAATATTTTTTGGCATAAGAGACAAATAATGTTGGTATTTGTTAAAAATGTTAATTCAGCCACTTGATTATATAAAATAAGAAAAATTTAATAAAAACATATAATTTTAGGAAATAAAAATAGGATAATAAAATTAATGAGTTTATTTACAGTTAGATATTAATATTTTATCATCGGAAACTTAATAGTAAAGAAACATTATAGACAGTGAGATTGTAAAATAAAACTCTTACCTCAAGTTCCAGTTTCTTTAGTAGAATTATAAACTCCTATATAATGAATATAAATTTATTATAAATATATAAGTGAATAATTTAAAAACTTAAAATATCATATATGACACTCTTTTAACATTTTAATATGTATTCATTAATAACTCAATTAAATCGTCTTTGCGAGAAGCTAACTGTTTTGTTCTTCCTATGAATTTCAGCTTAGAAGCTCTGGTCCTTATACATTTACCTTGGTTCAATAATCTAAAAAAAATTAATCATGATATAAATATAATATATATATATATATATATTCTATACATATTTGGAGCCATCCATAAAAGGATGATATAGAAAAATAATTGACCCAATTCATGGAGATGGTAGGTCATACGTACACATGAATGTTGATTTGTATTTTTGATGGATGGAATGGAAGAAAAATAAATAATAATATAAATTTATATAGTCATTATTATTATATATATATAATATATTCCTTAAATTTGTCCTTATTACCATCCAATTAATAAAAATGAAAAAAAAACTCAGATCTCTATTTGGATGTGGTAGTCTACACATATGCACGAATGGAATTATCATCTTCCAATGGATTAGAAGATGAGATTTTAGATGTGATATTACAATTATAGAAGTTTAATTATATAATAAATATCATATATAAAATCAATACCCATAATAATAAAAATCCATGATAGATTGTGATGGAAACTAAATTGTATCGCTAAGTGGAGGTGGTATCCCACATATAGGCATGAGAGATACTCTCGCTTCAATTTTTTAAGAGTAGATGATGTATATTTGTGATAAAACAATAATAATAATATTTTAGTTTGTATATGATAATTATTATATTATTTTATGATTACTACCATATAATTAGAGGAGTAGGAAAAAGAAATAAATTGAAAGAGGTCGGGTAAGATGATTACCTCTTCTCCTAAAGACATCCTTTTGATTATTTCTTATAGACCCTTGTAATTGTGTTTTAGTAATAGGAAAGAATCCATATCATGTATAAGAATTTTAATAAGGTAATTAGGTAGTTATTGGTTTTTCTAGATGGATCAATGTGGTGTAAAGAATAGAAAGGAGGGGAGTCCTTCAAAATGGGAGGGAAATGACACAATTGGAATCACTACAAAGAATAAATAAAATATAACTAAATATATATCAAGGAAAATGATTAAAACTAAAATTATATTAAAATAAAAATATTATAATTTTTAAATATAATCAAATAAATAAATTTATATATTTTTCGGTTTCAATATAAAACATACCTTTTATATTAACCTATTTGTTTACCATTTTTAACCTCAGCAACGGTAACAAAAATTTTAATCTTATAGGATTATAAATTTAGTTTAAAGGTAAAAATTGGATAATAAATTTAAAAGGACTAAAATTTTAGACCATATAATAACTAAATTTCACTATTTTAATATTTTATGATTTTTAAATAATTTAATAAAATATTATTTTTCTAAAATGTTATTAATGTCATTTTTCACATAATTCATTTAATTTGACACTAAATACACCCAAAAAAAGATATAATTTGAATATAATCCTTTAATAAATCCATAATATTTCATAATTATCTACTAAAATCTTGGAACACATTGATTAATCTATATTTTATTTATCTAAATAATTATTATAGTAACTATTTTTTTATATAAATTGAATAAATACTTTTTCAGCATTTTGTAAGTATATAAAACAATTATTTAATCATGAAAACAGGGAAATAAATTACAATTACAAATAATTTTAACTAAAATATTAAATAAGTATTTATAAATGATATTATCCTCTTTTAATCCTTATAAGAAAATTTTAGTGATAATATTGTCAAAAGAGTGACATTTTGTATTCATTATTTTCATTAATTAATATAATAGTCCAAATCAATGAATTATGGCACCGCATGACCTTATATTCAAGAGGTGTGTGTAAATGGAAATCTATACACAACAAAATGATAAATTCTTATTTTAGATAAGTTTTAAAGACTTAACCAAAACTTTTAACCCTATTTTACCTGTTTTACACTTACCAAGGTGACAAAAAGTTATTATATTTACTATTCCAATTGGCCAAAAATAAAATGGCCCACTTTATAAAATTTGATTAAAATGGTTCTAAATATTAAATCCATTTTTCATGAATCAATTTCTTCAAGTAGAATAAATTAATTTTAAAATATGTTCTTAAAATGTGATGAAAACGGTTTTTTGGAAATAATAAATTTGTATGCATAACATTAGATTTATTTATATTTCATGCTAAAAACAATTAATGTTAAAATGTTTTATTGAATATATAATATATATAATTCACTAAAATTATTCCCCATTAGCGATTAACATAATTTATAAAAATACAGTGCGTGCATATAAATAGTTTTTTTTAAACAGTCTTTTAATATCAAATGATTTTATTTTAATTTCTAATTTATTGATAACCAATGAATTTATTATAAAATTTAAATTAAATATATATTCATATTCATATCCACCAATGTAACAGCTATTTTATAAAAAAATACTATATTATGGTTCATTTTGTCTTTGGGTTGCATATGTCACATGTTATCAAATAGTTTATATTTAAAGAGAAATATTTCATAAGTTCTATAGGTGTTGCATCCATCTATCTAATAAATTGTTGTAATCTAAGGTGGAAGCCCCTTTTTATTACCATTTAATATGATTTAGAAATGTGTGAGGAACATTTTATCCCATAACTATATGTTTCTTGATCCATATTACCATAAGATATTTTTTTACCCTAAGATATCTTATCCTAGCTCCAAAATCATATATGTACAATTCCCCATTCTAAAATAATGTTTGAACATCAACATAAACAATTACCTTCCTTGGTGTCCATTCACTGAGGTATTACTTATTTTATATTCCTTTAAATGAGATAGATCATTGTAGAGGAAACCTCATAAATATTTCATAGAACTTATTAATACCACCTCTCTACGTATGTTATTGATCTATGTAGAGAACCATAAAAAACTATGTGTTTCTTGATTCCAATCCACATGGGATATGTAGTGATTCCAAGATTCTATAACCTATACCCATCAAAATGTTCTAATAAAACAACCCCATTTTCCTTTGTGAATGAGCTAGAGGTAAAAAGTGGATTTTCTTTAAAAAATGGAGAAATGTGGATTGCTTTATATCTTTCCAAAATACATAATGAAACACAGGTGGTTTTATGCACTGAAATTCCAAATTCCAATGGATTGTCTTAATTCTAGATTAAATGTCTATCCAATCAAAAAAAGTCTTGTTTGTTTATAGCAAAAGGATGTGTTTCTTCATCCCCGCACACAAGTAAAATTTGTGTAGAACCCAAAATTGGAAAATTATCTCCTCCTGACTATGATTTAGATCTTTACAAGAGTCCTAAACTTGGTTTCTATCATTTTTTGACCACTTTTATGTTAACACATACCCCATGTTTTCCCCCTTTATCAAGCACCACCATCCAACACAGTATCAGTTATTCTTTGATAACCTCTTATTACTCAAACTAATAATGACTCTTGTTATTTTAGTGGTTTTGGATGATACTCCCAATTGGTCTAACTAGTAGAATCGTGGCTAAAGAATATCCTTAAAGGTTACATCATTAAAGGCCTAAAATTTTCTATAGTGGTCTGGTTATAAAAGATCAAATTTTATTACATATGAGTTAGATCTACTAAATAACTCCCAACATGTGTCTACTTATCCATAACTTTGTATGATGATAAAAATTCCCCCACATCTAATCATAATTGTAGGATGTTAAACTATCCTCAATGCGTGAACCTAACATGTTGAACACCAGAGTCCTTATCACCTGATGTGATAATAAATAGAAATTGTGTCCTTATTACGTGACACTAAACTGTAAAATACATAATCTATTAGCAATCCTTATAAAAGGACCATAATAGTTTGACCATAGTCCACTGAGGTTTGATATGCTTATTTTATTTTTTTGATATGATCTATCCTTAAAACACAACTCATGTATTGATTTTATTAGATTACCATGAACCATACACGACCCTTAAAAAAGAACATATGAAGTTAAGGGATAATCTAATTGACTGTGCATATAAGACCTCATCACTTTCATATGAGTTTTTGGCATATCAACCAAAGGATTAGATTTCATGTCAAAGGGACCACTGATCCCAGTGAGAATTGATAGCATTGAAATAGATATCGTCTCCTCAAAGTGATTCACAAGTTTCTTCTTGCATGTTTTCCCCATACCATTACATTGGATTTGATAACCTTCAGCTAATAATTTGTGTATTTCATACCAGGTTACAAATTATGTTAGAGTATTATTGAACTCTAGGTCGATAATTTTTCCATTTTTTTATAAGATCCCCTCATATGTGGTCCTCACATAATGACCATAAGGCATGTGTGCTTTTCTCAAAGTAGCATGACCTTAATCACTAGACCACAATAGTCCAAATCTCAAGAACCTAAACTGATAGTGGAAGATACATATATATATTTTTTCTTAAATACCTTAAAGGGGTATCTGATAAAAATTCATGATTATAATCACTATTTCATTCATATCTAGTGCTTAGGAAAATGATATCAAAAAATTTATGAGGAATAAATCATGTAAGATATACATTCTGGCCCCTATCCATGATGGAAATACCCTTCTAGTTTATTAAAATGTTTGAGAAATAATTTATCACCTCCCTCTACCTTGATAACACTTTTAGTACACTTTAAAATGGATTTTAGGTTCCCAGAACCCTTCATGAATATTTAATTTTCCATAATCATTCTCTGTATATTTGATGTATTTGTCAATACCCACCATTTACTTGAGTTACTGAACTTATCTTGGAATCTAATAACCATGGACCATTCCTCCTAGCTCTCACCTTTATCATATCGGTAATGGGGATTGACTGATATGAAAGTATGCTACTAGGTTTATATTTCTAATTTCACGATTTCCTCAAATATTATGACATTGTGGATTCATTTTTCCTAGAGGAATACCCCACATAAACCTATGAACAATTTTATAGACTGCATGTGACACTGATTTACACCATTATTAATTATCATCATAATCTCATTGGTATCCAGTTCTCATTGACATATATATACATAGTTTATTATTTTCAAAACATATGATCAGGATATTCATGTAGATTCAATATCATCAATGTTGTATCCCCATATAACATATCCATTATCAATTAAATGGGTGTGGTACCTCATTCAATAACTTTTTGTGGTCCCCATCATGTCACCCAATACCGAATGACATAAGTTCCAAGAATTATGAATAAAAACAGAATTCCCCCTTTTGAGAAAATTTATACTCGAAACTATCCATACCTTCACATCACGTTTCACTTGGACAATGTCATACAAATCTTTTCCAATGTTCCAAAACCCTCCTAGGATAAAATTATTTCTTGTACCTTCTTCATTTATCAAGTGAATGAATCACTATAAATATTTCATAGACCTTGGAATGAAATATACCAAGCTTCAAGGTACCACTCTTTTTGAATATTCATCAATCCTATTAAACTATCATATGATCCCCAGTCCTATCAACCAGTGGTTTCTTTAATATGTCAAAAAGGACCTCTGGTTCTTATGATTCCTTAAAAATTATAGAGGATCACATCACCTAAGAGTGATTTCTGAGATTCCATGACATGTTTTTCCTATATCATCATCCTCAATTCAAACTCCATGAGGCATGGTTTAGAAATCCCATAACCCAACTATCCATGTTGATTTTAAATACAAAAAAAAATTGTGTCCCAATATACCAAACACATATTTATAATAAGTATTAAGGGTTCTAAAACCTTTCTGGAATAATCATCCCTCTTGACATAATAAAGGCTATAGGTTTCCAAGACCTATATTTAATACTCATCCTCCAGGACTTAAGGAAGGATTTAGTTTGTAATAACGCATAATGAATACTCATCCTTCATGAAAAAATCAAGGATTCATGGTTCTAGAACACTGCTTGAATATTCATCCCCCATGACTTGTGTAAATATGAAGGGTTTCAAAACCATTCTTAAATATTCATCCTCTATGAACCATGTATGGATGCAAGGTGTCGGAATCCTTCTAAAATATTCATTCTTCAAGACCAAAGTAAGGATACAAGGTTTTATAACTCTTCTTGAATATTCATCCTTCATGATATAATAATGGACACATAGTCCCAAAACCCATCTGTAATACTCATCCTACATGACATACCCTATGTCTTAAGCATTTTAAACCCCATAAAATTTTGCATAAGATCATATAATGAAGGGGTTTATAACTTCAATATGACCCCTATTTTACTATTCATATATTCCCCTTAAACATTCATATGAGTCTCTGGACTATAAATCGAATGATTCCTTTCTATGAAAAAATGGACCACTGATCCTTTTGATCACTAAAAACATTGCAGTGAACAATTCACAACTATGTGATTTTTGATTATCCTCAACATGTATGTCTTATATCAATAGTAATAACTCAAACTCTATTATACATGGTTTACCATGCCCATGATTCAAACATTATTGATTAGGTACTTTATTCTTGTCATATATTCCAAGCTACATAATTATAAAATATAGAAATATATAGTAAAAGTTATATACCCATAAACATTATCATTTCTATGTCAAAGTTGTTTGACTGAAAATATCAGTTCCATTTGTCTAACTAGAATGACCATAAATTACATAATAAAATATCTATGGTACACATAAAATTTAAATCATGTGATGTGAGGTCTATAAAAAATTTGGTGTTCCACTCGCTAGCCATGCACCATACATGGTCTATGAAAAATTGAGCATTCAAAAAATAAAGGAGGCATCATACTTTTTCAGCCAAAAACCCACAGTGGGAGTCCTGTGGAAAATTTGTGTCACCACCCACCAATATTTCCTCACATGATGATTTGAAAAAAGTATGGGTAATAAAAATAATAAGATATAAATTCTTCTTGGACCTACCATATGGCCTATGTAATAGTCAGGCTATGCTTGCAAGGCCTCTAGGATGAGAAAATGTTACAAAATCCTCTCCCCATGAACAGTCAACCAAGTCACCCCTATGAACCAAATATCCCATTATTATTTTGAATAAAAAAACTTGAGTGCATCGTTAATGATGTTTCCACTAATAACCATCTATGATCCATACCTTGTTGGAATTCTTTATGGTTCTTGTCATTGAGTTTATATTTTTGTCAAAATAACATTTTTCGTGAAGATCAATGTGTCTCTTTATCTTATATGATACTGATTTGACAATATATAATAAGTATAATAAAAGAATATGGTGATAATTATTGACTATAACACATGATGATCAATGCATTTCATCTATTTATACTACAAAAATAGGGATAAATACCAACAACCTGGAATATCTCCCATAATCCCACCCCAAATAGAAGCTCTTGAATATACAAATGTACACCAGAATCTTCCCAGAAGACTCCCTAAGTTATACCAACATCAACTATAGGGAAGTTTTAGATTATAAAAGTTGCTATACAGATTCACTAGTTGCCTCTACATCTTACTATAATTCCACTTCCATGAAAATAGAATTTATTCTATCCATATATGTCACATCAACGTGTTATTTTTTCCATTAGACTATCTTCCCTATATCATTCAGTTTATAATGCATATGAGATATCTCATATTAGAGACTATCAACATCAGCCATCCTAAAGTTGACCTAATCTCGATGGGAAATTATTTTCATGAAACTCTATGATGATCATTTGGGGAATTTTTATAATGTTGATCAAATTAAGATGAGGACACTACCATTAATACTCTCATCTAAAGGGGCCAATTATACTCTCTTATGGTGACAACCTCCCTAACCCTGACATGAAGACATAAATGATCAAACTCATCTTAACCAATGGTTGTGAACATATAATGGAGGTGGATCAACCTCTCATTCATCTCGTTAAAGGTTCCATTTATGATCAGATTCAAAATATCTCCCAAACATGAAACCATAGCTGTTTATGATATATCAAATACGCATAGCCCTTACTCATCCAAGTCTTGAAACATGTATCTATTATTAGACCAATTTACAATGAAAGAAACTCGTACCCACATTCTATGGTGACGTTTCTCTTGGGAAGGCATGTGATTCAGGTACTTCGGATAGGTGGGGACCTAAAGTAAAGGAATTAGGGGCCTCTGTAATCCAATGTGTAAATCCTATAAAAAGTAACATAATAAATATTATATAAAAGTTATAGCATACCAACATACTATTATATGAATATTCTAGTGGTGAATTCCATTTAGAACATTTCAGGTAGTGTTCCACATCCTTTTATTGGTTTTTACCCCTCTTGGTTATTCCACAATCCTTATATCTATTTGTGAAAAAACAATTACCCCCATTGTAGATGATTCCTGGTCATTTTTTATAACATGATTATGGAATGTTATTTATTCCTTCTATAGATCCCCCTTTGGGATTAATTTCCTATAATAGGTTTGCATAATAAATTATGACATGTTCATCAATCTCATTCCAAGAGCCATCTTCTAGTGGACACTAGAAAATTATACCACATACATTATGAGGGACCACAAGTTTAAATATGAGTGAGGGGTTTTCACAATTTTTTAGGCATGTTCATAATATCCAATAGATGCTCATCAAATATTGGTTTATAATAGTATTAATATATTACATAGATTTTTTCCAAAAAAATGTCATAATATACTTGTCCGGATAGAGGTTGGAATCACATGATGATACAGATGTCTAGTGGGAACTTCATATATATATGGTGGGAAGTATAACATGTTTTTGTATGGTTTAGAGTTACCACCTCTTAAGGGAACATGTATTTGTGGTAATTTTTTGTTTTTAGGATTAAATATCAGGGATGGGTCGTACGTACCCTATTAGGATATAGGGATAAAACCCATGTATTTCAACAATATATTTTATGGTCAAGCAGTATGATCAGTCCATGCAGTTTAACATCGTGTAAGATGTAAGGTTGTGTTATGAATGGGGTGATAACAAGGGATAATGTGGAGATTACGTGAATATGCTACCTATTATTGTTATAGATAAACAAATATATTAGTGTGGGTTAACATGAATGTGGTTATTGGGTGTTACTAACAATAAATGATGATGTATTTCAGGATTACGCATGTTTTCTTCCTAGGAACTCCAACGAAGCAGTGATGGTATGAGTGGGGGTTATGTGAGTGTGGTGATTGGGTGACTCTAAGGAGTGGTAGGCATATGTGTGTGGATTATGATACTATAATTCCAAGATAATTATATAGATTATTGACGTTATAAGTTTGGATTACATGAATTTGTTTCACAGGTACTACTAAGAAATAATGATGGTAGGAGTGGGGCTTATGAGAGGGTGGTTCCCAGGTACTTCTAAGTGGATGTGACGGCATGAGTGGGGCTTATGAAATTTTTATTACTAGGTTTTTCTAAGGATCATTTTTATGTGTATGTGGATTACGTGAGTGTGTTCCCCTGGTGTTGTTATAGATGAGGGAATGTATTAGTTGGTATTGCGAGAGTATGCTTCTCAAGTACATATTTGGAGCAATGATGTTATGTGTATGGAAAATTTCATTCTTCAAAATGAGTCATATTATCTAAGGGTTCATGTTATCTTTACATATGTAATATTGGGTTTTTCACTCAAGGAATCCTTTTCTTATAAAATAAGGTAATCCACAGTTTACCATCTTTCATTGATAATGTTATTATATATAGTTTAACATCATGTAGCCTGGATTTTATGTGTGGGTCTTATCAAATATGTTTTACATTTTTTCTTCCTCATGATAGGTCATGAGGAAACCTCATATTATTGATGCTTTGAGTAAAATGATTAGGTATTACACCAGAGTAGGAGGCCCACTAAGTAGATTTATTATTTTCAGGGATATTTATGGTGGATACATACTATGTAAGACCACTTTTTCTTCCTAAAGATGAGTCATACAGGTATCTCAACCCACTAATGGGTAATCTAATATTATTGGAACTTAAATCAATGTTAGAGGTCCCATGGAGGATTCTTAGTAGTATCAAGGATACATGTGGGGATTTCACAAATGGGAAAACTATTCTTTCTTCATCATGTAGAATCATGAGGGTATCTCAACCCAATAATGGGTCGGTTAATATGATTTGGACTTACACCTAAGGAGGATTCCAATGAGGTGGAATCTAGTAGTTGATAACTATGAAGGGAGGTGGAAGGTTTTACAAGGTAAGTATTGGGACCATTATAGGGGCTTCCAACACATATTTATAATGTGAATCAGAGATGGTGTAGTTTAGTGCTCTGTAATGGGACATGTTGAACCTTTTAGGGTTTTCTGATAAAGAACATTGTGGTTCCTTTTATGGTCATTTAGATAAGAACCAATGAAGTTCATTTAAATGTCATGCATACACAACATTTTTATTACATAGTTTAGATTCATTAAGTGGGGACTAAGGGGTCATCATGATATCATCTCATAAGGAATCTCAAACTCTTTACACGAGGCATACTATAATTTTCACATAGGGTATTATAATGTTTAACTTCATATATAAAGGAATAGTTGGTGGGAGATTCCTAGAACTAGCTAGTGTGAGAATTACATGGAAGTATCCCTATTTTGTTTAGCCTAGAGTATGTTCCAAGTGATGGGAATTCTAGAATTTCTTGAGGACTATTTTAACTCATGAAATTTTAGAAAATAAAAAAGAGTATCTCAACTCATAACATGATAAATAAACCATGTGTAATATCTCATCCCAAGTATTTCAGGTTTCTAACTAGAGAATCTCAACTCATGGTATTATATGGGGTTGATGTGGGGTAGTATATGTCACAAAAAAACTTACTTTACTTAGAATTAAAATATTTCTATGAAACTATCTGTATTTCATGCGGGAGAACAAGAGTATCACTGATATGGTGAGGGAGGCTAAGGATTACATCTGAGAACTAATACTGAGTGGGGTGTGTGGGATAATCTATAGGGGTATGAACCAGCAAACACAAATATAAGAGACCCTAGTGAAAGGTTTTATTCCATGAAATTTTTTCATTATGGTTAGATTTCATGAAAGTGTTCTTATCATAGGAGGGATAAAAATGGGTACAGATAACATAGTTTCATGGAAAATTTTAAGTTTATCAAAAAATTGAGTTTCGTGAGGCCTGGCCATATTATAAAAATAATGATCTTTATCGAAAAAGTATCGTGAGACATACTCAAAACAATAGATCATACATGTAATGGTTAGTTTGTAAGAATTAATTAATGTTTTTTTCATTGGGGTAATAAATTACAAGAATTCCAAAAACTATAAAGAGTTTCAAGAATTGAGTGTGTGATGTTGTAGACTAGTGGGACATCTTTCGAATAGTGACTTGAGGGGGTATTTATAGAAATAAAGGTTGTTGGATGATAATTTTTATGAAGTAATACCCTATTCTAAAATTTTCAAGCTTAAAAATTATTCTTTTCATAATGGATTACCATATTTGAAAATTTTCATGTTTCGTGGTGGTGAATTGTGTGAAGGATTACCATCATCATGAATGTTTGAGTCTCACGGTTCTTTAATTTCTATTTATAAAAATTTTAATTTTACAATATTCTATATTTTGTTGTAGAATTTCCTCTATTGGCCATTTTCTAAAGTCTGACCTAAAATATCCATACTATAAAGACCCTTACCCTAGTAGCTGGGATTCTATGTCTACTTTATTACATTTTTAGTAGATACATGAAATCAAATTACAGGGGACCAAATATTTTAGTAGTCTTAGTAAACTAGATACATACCTAAAATTCACATTAAATTTTAAAAACATAATATAAAAAACTTTTTTCTTTAGAACACCATTATTCCCTCTATAATATCCCTATATATCAATCACAAAACACTTCTTGGTATCCTGGGAAAAATAAATGATAAGAAATGGGTTAGTATAAATTCACAATAAGTGTATTAAAATAATAGAATCTATCATAAATAAATAATATTGATAAATATGTATTGGTAAATAACTGAAATATATTCCATTTAAACAATAACATGAACATAATATAGTAGGAATAAAGGTTGATCAAATAATTAAATATAAATAATCACATGAACTTGAAAATTATCCATGGATACTCTATCTAACTAAATAATCTCATGGACATCCATAACTTGTCTCATAATGAGGTTATTCATAATTTCAAACATATAAAACATAATTTTAAGATATTTCCCAGTATAGTTTAAAACTTTTGGTAAAAACCCATTTAATTTAGGTAATTGGTTTGTATCATGAGACATGTCGACACATATAAGGGTATGTAATTTTTCACCCCACCCATCACATAATAATTCCAATGTATTCCTCATATTAAAAGGGTGAAACATAATCAACATAAACATTAATATTGAAATACTAACATATGAAATGTTAATACTTTCTCCAATCAATAATCATAATCATAAACCATGTAGTGTAATATGGTGAATGGTAATAAAATTGCACATATTTAGTCAAACTGGTTATAAACCATCCATACAATGAATAGGTATGATATTAATAAAAAAACATCATTAGATCATAAGTACAATAAAGTGTTTATGTCGTTGATGAATAGAAATAAAAAAAATAATTTAAAACATTCTTAAGGAAAATAAAATTTTCAATTTTAGAAACTTATTAAAATTGAAATATCACAAAATATTTTCAATTTTATTTTGAAAATAACTTTTAAAACTCATGAAAGAAGATTTAAAAATATATTGGTTATTTCATAAAGAAATTTCATTCAAACCATAAATTTTAAAAAAAAAGTAATCCATTCAAATATTCAATAAAATCAAATCTGGAATTTTTTTTTGAAAATGAAATGATGATTTTATTGTTCTATTCTAGGTGGAAACCCTCTTATTTTTCGGATTTTGTTTATGTCTCTATGTATGTGAAGTCTTGGTTTTTCCAATTTACCCTTAAAAGGGGGCTTATCCAAAATCAATAAAAAATTAGGCCTTCGGGCCATTCAGTCAAAGGATGATTTTATTCAAAAATAAATAAAAAATTCAAACATGTCTTAAAAATTATTTAATAAATTAGGTAGATAATTTTGAAAATATTTTTGAAATCATTTTTGGAAAACATGTATTTGAGAACCCTTATCTTTTAGTTGGAAAAATTATTGAATAAATTACCTAAAATTTATATTATCTATTTCACATTCTTTTATGAAAATGGTATAAGGTTATGATTGGTCTTGTAATAGGTATCCCATATAAATCTACAGAAAGAGATTATGTTTTTGGTAGTTTATTGAATTATAAAAATATTATCATTTATTTCCAATTCCAAATTCCGGAATAATTTATGAGATATGAAAAAATATATAAGTATAGAATATTCTTAGACATTGTGAGTTTAATAGTAGTACTTTGTACCTTATGAATTAAAGACATACTTATCAATTATTATTGGGGTTAGAGAAGGATTTTGGTACTTCGGTGAAGATAATTTTAGTGTATCCTCAAGATAATAAAGGGTACCTTGAGTGCATTATCTAGATTTTAGATGATATAAAATGTGTGGGTATTCAAACTTTTAGTAATATGTGGGAGTATTATTTTTCTCTAGTAGTGATTTTACTTAATAATATATTCAATGTATTGATTTTATTGGAACTATTAGAAACTATATATAGAAGTATGTGCTCATTTTCATTGTTATTGACGGTGGTGATTGAGTTAACTCTACATGGGGATAACTTGTGTTGGGAACTATCAATTAGGATTATTTGATCAAAATTTGATTTTTTTAGGCTTTGTGTATAATTAAATCTTATTTATATATGATATGGGTTCATTGAGAATTTTTATAGGGAATCAATGTTTTTATGGGCATCACTAAAATTAAGGCACATGGGGAAAGAAAAGAAAATGAAACTAGTGCCTTAGTTTATAAGGTAAACAATGATTCTTTCATTGATTTCATAGGTTTTTATCTACATTTTTTTCATGGTAATGGGATGAATTATACCTTTAAATTAATATAGATAAGAATATATAAACTGACTCTTTCTCATGTGATACTTTACAATGATATGAATATGGAGATGTATACCTCATTTATTGAGCATAAGTACCCATTTTATATCATAGTTAGAAGATTCAGTGAGGGGAGACCATGTCATATGTGTGAGTGATATAGAAGCATGATCATATTCAGGAGGAAATGTGGGAGAATGAAGTCAACATGTGGCTATGATGGATGAATCTTTTCACTAAAGATGCTTAATAATGCTTCTCGTGAATGGTAATCCATAAATTTTAAGTTTTTTCATTAATATTTTCATTAAAGTACCTATTTATTATTATTATATGGGAATATATTTAATTTTCAGAGTATTAGGAAAATTTTAAGAGTTTATAGAGGAATTTGGAGTGTTATGGTGATATTGTAAAGCAAAAAATATAACTAGTTATATGGTAGGGGTGTATCAGTTAAATTTTAACTAAGATAGTTGTGGGGGATTGTTTTATACAACCACTGGGGGGTTTTAAATCAAAATTAGTGGTATATTAATAATTTAAAATTATAATTTAATGAACATGAACATAGTACAGTTCCCTAGTCTCATTTTAATGAATTTAATTTTCATCAATAACTTTAAAGTATTTTTATTTGAAAAGAATATTTATTTATAGAAGATGAATATTATTTTTAACCAGTAAATATAATTATTTTTAATCTTCTTTATTTTCATTTAATAATAAATTTTTGATTAAATATGATATTTTTAATACATTAGTTATGTTATAATTCAACTGATGATTTGATTTAAATCTATAATTTTAGTTTTTATGGGGTTTTGGTTTCTCTAATTTTATTATAATATTTATTTAGATTTTATTATGATTTTTATTTTTATTTATGGAGAATAAAGAATAATTTTATGTCTAAAATTTTTACTAATTGTTAATTAATAATCAAAATAAAATATTGATCCATTTTTGGATTTTATTTTACTCACACATGTGTAATTTCATAACAAAATGAAGGATTTTACTAAGGTGTGTCAAATAGAAACAAAACCATGTAATAAAAAAAAGAAAAGTTAAATTAATTAATGAGAATTAATTGAGTAAATTAAACATGAATTACTAATATAAATATCTTTTCATCATTTTAGAAATTACAATTATCTATGAAAAAATAAAATTAATATGGAATTAACATCCTAGATTTTGATAAAATCTTAATCGATCATTAATGTGCTAATAATTATTATTTGAATAATAAAAGTCATTGACAATTATTTTATTAAATGTGATATTATGTAGTATATAACCATACTAAATTTATAATGGTTCATTTATAATTTTAAATAATTAATATGATTGTAAATAGTTTTTTGAAGGAATAATTGTTTTGAATGTGTTATAATTTATAGATGAATTATATCAAAGGGTGTTATTGAACCACTTTTATTTCATAATGGTGTGATGAGAATTTGAATAAATTTATAACACATGTAAAGGGGGTTTTGTGGGTAAATTTGTTGATATATGATGGATATTTTATAAATTTATGTTTTATTAAAATTTAATTGATTTCAAGTTATTGAAATAGAATGTGAATGTTGGAGAACATTAATTTTTGTAATTTAATAGGCATGTTTCATATTTTATATTTACTGAAAATGTATGAAAGATAATGGATGAGTTAACATGTGATTTAAATCACTGATAAATGATTATTAATGGTTTTATTTTCTTATGAGTGATGTTGAAATTATTTTCGGTAAATTGAGTGATGTGCAAAAAAATATTTGATATTTTATATCATTATATTGTTTTAATTTTGTTCAATGACTATATATTTAGTTATATTGTAGGAGAAACAATGAGATAAAATAAGATACGAACATGTGAATGGTTTTTATTTGAGATAATCATTTTATTAGTTAGTGATTTTATTAAAAAATCTATTTAGAAAAATATTATGTTAGCTTTTTATGGGATTAATCCAAAGTTTTGGCTATACCCAGTGTTTAGTAATATAGATATTAGACATGTGTTTAATCATGTGGGGGAAATAAATAGACTTTTATGGTTATATGTTTAACCACCATCCATGTATATCACATGGGTTTTGTAGGACATATGTTTTACAATGATTCCAACTATATAAAATTTATAGATGTAACTATTTAATACTATAATAATGTCCCCACTAGAATTGATCAGTGATGGTATAATAATATATCAATGCTTCTTGGTATACCCATGACAATATTTGATTTTTGTTGTTTTTTAAATATTTTTCAAACACTATTCCACCACATGGATAAAAAGTAACAAAGGGAAATGCGTAAGAAAAAAGAGTAGAAATAGATATAAAATATAAAATTTTGAAAATGCTCAAGATTTCGTTCACCCAAGGTAGCTCGGATAACTTGATTCAAGCAAGTAATTTTACACCCCTTAGTTTCACGACATATCATCACTTGAATTCCAATTCACCATCGCTCATGGTAACATATTTTCTAATAAATGGACCTTTGAGGTCTTCATTTGTATAAAAAAATTTCCCAGAAGCCCGATTGCTTCTCTCGTCACCCTAGTGCTTCACCCAAGTCCTCAACAATCCTCCATGGTAGTTTCATAACACCTAAAGTGGGGGAATTGAAGGGGGTAGTGAGACATTGGTTTTACAAATGTAAAAAATTAACAATGATTGTGCGAATCATTCTCCCAACCCCCTAATTTAAGAACACTTGCTTGACCACCCTTCCTCAAGTAAGAAGTTTTGTGCCCTACTTCATGGAATAACTATGGAGACTCTTGAAGAATTTAATCATGTCTCACCCAAGTTTAGTAATCTAGGTTGGTCTTCAATTAAGGTGAAAACAATTTTCCCACATATACTTGTGCACCACATACCAACACACCACTTATATGAGCACCCTTTCTTGATTTACCACACCGCTTAAGCCTACTCAATCCTTTCATGAAGCCTTCATCAAATCCATTCGTGGTAGGGCCTATCCTTCATTGTATCCCTTTCCTAGAAGGGATTATGTTGAAACCTCCACCAATACCTCTTAATTTATCAATCATTTGGGAAAATCACATCAGAGTGTCACCAATTTTGGTTTGTATATCTAAGGTTCGAGGTTTCCCACACTTATCCTAATGAAGGGTCAGGATCTTTGCGATGTGTATAGGTTTGAATGTCTACTATCACATGGACCCTTACTCTAGGGAAAGTGTTGTGGAGTTCCCAATTTTGGATTATGGTGACAAGACTATGACATTCCCTTTCCCGTCTCTAAGACCAGAAGCCCTCAGATCCCAATAGGGATAGTGAGAATCACAATTGCTTTTTCCTTCAATAAAGGAAAACTCTCCCTCCTCTCCTTGGACCAATCAGAGAGAATCCCTCATGAAGTAATCCATTATCCTTCAAGGCCAGACCCAATGACCATCACCTTTATTTCACATCAAAATGTTCATTACTCTATGCCCTCATCCACTATATCCCCAACTTCATTCATCATAGGACTGGGCTTTTACATTAGTGGAGGAGAAATTGTGTGGTTTGTTTAATCTTTCACCTCATCTTATTTCTCACACCTAGAATGACTCATGTGGTCTTAGAGATTTGTGATGATCACAACATCCAAACAATCCACATAATTTCTTGAACAATGAGAACTCTATTTCCTTCCATAAATAGGATACTTATGATGCTTACCTAAGGCCCAAGATCAAGGGATATCCTTCTAAAAATATAGTCCCAATAAGAACCCCCAATATTCAACGGAATACCTTTTTGGAGTATACCCCAACATAATCATCTCAAAGAGACATGCTCCCTTATGAGAATAATGAACTGCACGAACTCAGATTCCCACCATTACTAGGATATGTAGGAAGCCTTCACCTATGGTCCGAGCTCACTAGAAATCCTCCTCTGAAATCCAACCATAATTCCATTTATTTAGGCATCCTCATTAAGAGTAAGCCCCTAGTTAATTCCCCCTTAAATATCCATGAGTTAAGACATCTCTCATGGACCCTGTTACACAGGCATCCTATTTATGAGTAATGCCCAAAATATATCACTAAGAGGTCCAAATTCCCCAGGGAGTCCTACCGTACTATGTGGGCTTTGATTCCCATCTGAACGAGATATGTAGGAAACCTCCATAAGGTTCAAACCCAACACTACAAATAAAACATGTTCTATCTAGGCCACAATCCATGTTGGGGCTAATTCAACATGGAATTTTATATATCATCCCAGTTAATTGGGTTTTTTCTACATAAATCACACACCAAGAATTAACTAAGAGCCTTTCACCAATATCTCATTACCACATGACATTAAAATATATGGTTAGGTCCTTACCACATTACTTTAAATGGTTTGATGTGTCGCATTAAGTGTCACCGAACTACAAGGGTTCTGATTCCTTTCACAAGGATAGATATGTATCCCATAGATTTGTATGGTCCCATCATCAAAAAAAGATTCATCTCACAAGAAGATGATAAACTCCAGAGTAATGTTTTGTCTCTTTAAATGATGATAAATTCCAGAATGACATTCATCTACCTGGATGACCATAAATTCTAGAGTTCCCCACTGAGTGGATTAAAAACCATCATTGTCATAATAATGACAAAGGAATCTCCATGTAGTATATTAGATGATAACTTTGATTGATAACCTCAAAAACATACAGATATATCCATTAATTAATAACCTCAAATAAAAATGGATGATTCTGAATTCCACAAATGATAGTAATTGATTGAAAATTTACAAGTAAACCTAAATTATTCACGGTAAATTAATAAGGATTTATGAACATATCTTACAAATATTATAATGTACCAGAGTAGGAAATAATTCCCCTGAAAAGGGAATGATGTTCCTGAAATGGGCCTATCATGGGGTGTGGAAAAAAAATTATTTACTAAGTTAAAATATAGTATAATAATTAACCTAAGATGTCTCTAGAGAGGAGCACACAACAATCATGTTTGTCACTTTGTATTTAACATTGTTTGATTTTGAAAACAATTAAACAAAACTAAAGAAAGAAATAAAGTATAAGATTTAAAACAAATTGAAAAGTAATGTGATTAAAAATAGTTATAATTATTGGGTGATCAGGTCGGGGTTGGTTTTCCAATTGCAATGTTATCATAGTTCTTATTTATTCATTCTTTTTTATTAAATCGATTAAAATGAGATTTCACAATCGCTTCATCTCACTTATTTGTTTAATGATGTTGGGGAGAATAAACCTTACTAAAATATTATTTTGGTATAATCTATATCCTTTTGTGAAAGAGTTGTAGAGAATACCCTCAATTTATTAAGGCAATTCCCAATCGGGTCTTATTAATCCCAAACAATCTTGAATATTCAGTACAAATCTCACACGTACCGACGATCGCCAAGTACTTCACCACTATGTTCTGATTTATTCCATCGTATATAGACCAGAACCTAGTGAGGGATATAATTATCATTAAACAAATTAATAATAACAACAGAATATAAAATCAAATACAATTGCACAAGATAATATAAGCTGTTATTACAATTGAAACCAACTTCATAATAAAGAAAACATTTTATAACATTAAGCGCATGAACTCATACATTAAAAAATGGAAAACCTAACCTTCCCCAATCACTAATAATATTTACCCCACCATGGTAAGGGTAATTTAATAGAAGGGGGAAGATGAATACATTACAAAACTAAAAAGAACAAAGAAAGAAAAGAAAGAACCAAAAGTTTCTCCTCCAGAATCTGTCCACCAGAAGTTCAGCTTCATTTATCCCACCATATCGTCAAATCAGGCCGAGGTCCCTTATTATAGGAGGTTAAGAATGAAGTTTCCCATCCATCCACGAAGTTTAAATGAATTTGGAGCCGTGTGGAAGGAGTTATGGTCGATTTAGTAGACTTGACTTATTCTGGCTGCCAATCACTATTCCACCAACCCAACATTGACCGGTTTAAGGGTGGTCTTAATGAATGAATTTATTTCTGATATTTTTTTGGTAATCTGACCCTTATAGTAATATTTCTAACCCAGCTAGAAACACTGCATATGGAGGTTGGTTGGCCGAGATATGCGTCTTTGAATATGTCATAGTCTATTCTGCTGGCCAGAATAACTTTTCACATTGACCGAAATTTTTTGTCATGTAGAAATTCGAATTGGAACTTGGTCCTGATGACTTTTATGTATCCCACGAATCATGACATCCTAAAAAAAGAATCAGGGGAATTGGATTACAAATGTAGGAGTTATTCTTGAAATACAGAGGACACATAAAACTGTTAAGTGTCCAGAATTAACCACTTTTCACATTTAAGCTCAAAACTCACCATAAGTCATAAAATGATGCTAATAAGACAAAATTCATTCATGGGAAGGGATTTAATCATTTAAAAAAAATATAATTAATTATGAAAATATGATCTTTGTCACTTCCCCCACACTTATCACTTGGACTCCTGGACAAGTAAACATCGATATTAAATCAAAGCAAATTTAAAAACACATATCCTTGAGATACAACAATTTATCACCAAGAAACAAAAGATATCATGCCTCATAAACAACCATTATTCTATGTTCTCAATTCAGTTCATTAAATATATTTCCTCTTAATTTATTATCACATGCACACAAAACACTTACCTAACATACATTTTTTTTCTCATCACACAAATATCAATTTTCAACAATGTCTTTCTCATCCAATACTCATGCAAGGGTCACCATAGGCTTGATAAATTCCAACATCTCCACCCGATGTGAGTCAAGAACATATGTTTATCATGAGGACTTTTAAAGGTTGTTTTGTGGCTTCAGTTTGGTAGGATTTAGATGTGAAAAATTTTGAGGCTGAATAAGGAGTGTTAGGCTCTTTTTGAAGAAAAATTGCATTATTCTAATTTTCACTTAAATATGGTGTCCTACTCACTCCCCTTTGCAGTAAATAAGCTCCACTAGAATGAAAAATCAGTGAAATTTCACACCATTCATCAGTTCAGCAGCAATATTTTCAATCATCTCAAACATGATTTATCTTGAAAGTTGCAGATAGGCACAACTTTCATTCTCCGTTGGAAGCTCCAGAAAGGCACAGCTTCTCATACATGAAAGCTCCAGAAAAAGGCACAGCATTCAACTGAATGATTTTTTTCAGAAATAAGAACATCTCTTCAACATTTTAGTTTCCACCCAAATTATCTCCAAATGATGTAGTACAACACAAGATAGCTTTTCCCACACTTAATTTCAACTAGATTATGCAATTCCACTTCAAGAGCAGGTTGGATAGGGAAAATTGGCTTGTAATGTGGCTAACCTAACAGGATGTTCATGGCTTCTATGGGCTACAAGGATTAAATGTACAAGTTAGGCCATTATCAAAAGGATTATTTATAAAAGGGGGCTTTAAAATCAACGAAATGACTCAATTATTTAAAACACATGTACATCAAACCCTCAAGTTTTGACAGGAATAAATCAAATTATGGTTAAATCAAGCATGATTTGGTTCTCTCAAGAAGTGAGGTGAATGTATAGAATATGAAAATAATAGGTTCAGAATCCTCACGGGAATGTGATTTCAAATATAAAGACAGTGATATGTGGCATGGGATTCAAAAAAACATAGTATTTTTCATGAAATTACCAAAGAATTGAACTTGAAAAAATGTCATTTTCAGCATTCATTTAAGCTCAGTTTCAAGGAATAAATTATTTCACTCATGGAGAGGGGTTTCAAAAATATCAATGATAATCATTTCAGCTCAAAAGTTTCAAAAACACACAAAAATTGAAAAATAAACACACAAAATTTTAAACACTCAAATATTTTTTTAAAACAAATAGGAAACCAAACAACACATAAAAATCATAAACTACAAAGGTTCCCTCCCCCACACTTAAATGATGCAGTGTCTGCAATGCATTCAAAATGATTTAACATGTAATTATAGTTTAAATTGATTCACAACAATCAAGAAAGTGATGTGGAGAGGTACAACCTGACTTATTGGTAGTGCAATGTTGAGTTAAGATCCTAAGTGCTACGCATATAAAATCCTACAAACAAAGGTAGATAATAAAACACA
Source organism: Viscum album (assembly GCA_963277665.1). NCBI lineage: Eukaryota > Viridiplantae > Streptophyta > Magnoliopsida > Santalales > Viscaceae > Viscum > Viscum album. Next base: position 1,861,694,900 of record OY728119.1, read on the forward strand.
ATAAATTTATTGAAAGTAAAGAAAATAGAAATAGAATTATAATAGAGGAATAGATCTTGGTTTAATCCCCCAAGTGGGCCCTGGGTTTTGACTGCCTCTAGATGGGCAGTTTCAGTTGGTTATCCCCAATCTGATGGTGGGTCAAGTTTCTTTAATATGAACCACCAGAACTTCTTTTTTCCATCTTAAACTTCTTCCTTTTTGTTGAGGACTACATGGATACGGTACACCAAGTCCACCCCTATGAAAATGATATGCATCTTGTATGGTGGGGTTAGAATAAATAATGAGTCCTCCACTTTATTGGTGTAACAACCCAAGATTTTATAAGATACATTCTTTTTAATTTCATTCATATCTTCTGTTGTATGATACACCAAGATTATCTTGCACTATACACAACACCGTATTAGCTTGCAGTATATGCAACACTATTCTTGACTCGTGTTACACACAATTTCATGTTCGTTTGATAGAAGTTATTCTACGCAGCATTGAGTGTATATATATATATATATACTCAATGTATAAATAAAATATGGTTGGATTATATTATACGCAACAATAAAGGATTCATGCACTACACGCAACCCTGACTTGGCTTACATTACACGCCATCGCAACCATCCCTGATAGCGTGTGTTGTACGCAATATCGGGTTTTACTAAACAACAATATATTATTATAATATTGTTATGAACTAGCTGTTATGAATAGTATTAACTAAATTTTGAATTTTATAACATTATTATTCATCTTACACATTTTCTAGAACATGGTATAAGAACAAAATAAATTTTTCAGGTAAAATAAGTATTTTTCAAAAAATACAGTTTTTCCGCCTTTTGATGGCGCACCCACTTTAAATCTAGTTTTTGAAATGTTTATAAGTTTCATTTGACAAAATAAAATTATTCTTTGGAATCAAGAAATAAAAATTTACTTTGGTTAAATTTTTCATTTTATTCTGATAACTTTCTTATTTTAATGAATAGTAAAAACACGCTATATTTTAATTAAAAACAAATTTTTTCATCGTAATATATTATGTGGTTAAATTATAATATTGAATGGTTTTAAAGTATAAATAGAATATATTTTTATCATTTAATATAATTTATGTCATTAGCATTGATTTTACCTTGAATTCGTAGGTTAAATCAAATCAATCTTTTGCAATGTTTTAAAGAAAAACCCGTTTTCTTTCGACAACGTGATTAATTTTAATTTAATTTCTGAAACTTTTGTGTATTGAATTTGGAAAAATGGATTCCATATTTGGAATCAGTGGGTCCAAATTATGTTAATAATCTACTTTTTATTTTTGCGCATTGTGAATAGTAACTACGGTAAATTTTATTTACCATAGTTAAAGGTAAATCGGGTAATTAAGGGTAAATATAAGATTATAAAATTCCCCTAACACTTATAAAAATACTATTGGATGACTAAAAGTCGACCCATATCACCTAAAGGTCGGATTAGATTCATTTAATGGACTTTTTTCCATGAAAATAATTTAATTATTATTAAAACCAAAGAAAGTGACAACATGTCATTCTCTTAAATACTATAAGTATAATAATTTTATGTTAGTGATAAGATTCATGAAACTTCGAACATTAATAGTCTAAAATAAATCTAAAAAAATTATATACATCATGAAAATTTATTTATAATTTTTTGGGATTAAATAATTATCATTAATTGTGACACAATAGTGATGCAGAAATTATTTATCTAGTGAAAAATCAAGAATATAGTTTTTATTAAACTAATAGTGACCATAAAAGGCACAAAACCCTGAATAAAACTTATTGGTCATGTAAAGTTAAACTATAATCATCCAATGGTTGAATATTTGACCATTTGGAGTCTTATACAAGCAATTATGACACTTATATTATTTTATTTTAAATGATGTCAAAGTTGTCACCTTTATAATTTAATAAATATAACAATTTAACTATTATGGTTTTAAGATGATAAATTCGAGTAAAAGTATTATTGTGAAATTTAATAGATTTATCTTCATCATGAAATTTTATTTTTAAATTTTATGCAGCATATAAGTATATTAAATAATTACACACAATTGTTGTAATAATTATTTTATTAACAGATAAACCAAATTAATGGTTTTAGAATTAATAAAATAAATATTATATGAACTATTTAATGTGATCCACTAATTTTATAGATACATATGACCTTTTATGAATCTATTAAAACTTTTAGTTCGAACATTTCTTCTGTATATATTTTATTTAAATTCAAATAAATGAATAGTGTCAAAATTGACACTATTGTTATTTTATAAAAATAACATATTATAAAATTGTTTAAAAATCACAAAAATATTTAAAAATTATAAATTTAAATTTATAGGGTCTATAATGTTATAAAGTAAACAATTATGGAAAATTCACAACAAATAAGTAATTATTTGTTATAATTTAAAATTTATAATTTTATTACCACAAATAAACTTAAATAGATTAAATAAGGATAAATCAAAATGATAAGGTTTAGAATAATATCCAAACATGTCTAAATTTGATTGGTTGATGAGATTACAACCGTATCTCATCTAATATTAGAATATGAGTCATTTTTGGAGGTTTTTAAGTGGGGTTAGATTTATTATAAATTAATATTTTTAAGAATTCCAAAGGTGCCCCTCTCCTCCCTTATAAAAGGGCACCTCCTCCCTCTCCTCCTAACACCAATTTGAGCCTTCAATCTCAGAAAACCCCTGCCAAATTATCTTCTCTACTTCCCTAGAAACATCCTAGAGGTTCTGTCCTACTTTAAAGACCAATCTTAGTTCCCTAAGAGGAGGTTTCAAAGAGGCGTATCGAAGAAGAGGTAATTTCTTCTCACGATTCATTAATGCTTCCTTCTTCTTAAACTTCTTATTCTTTAGTTGTTTCATTATAAATTAATAACATCAGTATCAATAATATACTGATTTTTTCTTATAAATATGAAACAACCCCATTTCACTTTCTATCCATCCTACGGAAAACAAAATCATCGCGCGTGCGTACGTACGGAATATCGTCTCAACGCCGTGGTGTAATCTGTTTTTCCACCAACACCTTACATGGATGGGTATAATGGTGTAAAAAATAACTATACGTAGTTATTATAACATCATACTGATTCTGATATATTGTATCATCCACTCCAATTCAATTCAATAATTATGGAAATGATATCATCGCTCGTGCGTACGTATGGACTACCGTCTCCACGACGCGATGAGATTCATTCTCCATGTTAACCATTTAAGAATGACTATAAAGTATATATAAGTAATAATAATGAAATATATGAAATTATAAAGCTACTGGATTTATGTATATATGTATTTCATCTACTTAATTCCATTCAACTCAATAAAGAAAGGAAAACAACGTTCATGCGTACGTACGGCCTACCGTCTCCATGAACGGTGTATTTATTTCCATTTATCAATCTATTATATATATGTATATTCTGAATATATATTATATATAAATAATGTTTTATATTCTGGAATTATGTAATCGTGATCTAAGTAATCATATGAATAATTACAAGTCAAAACACGGACGACAAATGAAACGATTTTACCCAAAACACTCTTTAACATGGAATTTACAAAAGAACGGGTAATATAAAGTCATAAGTGAACCATATATGATATCATAACAATGAATATGATTCTGTAATAAGTCAATGACATTATTTAAATCATTATACAGGAGGTTCGGATACATACGAAGCATATCGGACATAAGGTAAGGGAAATATCACAATCTCATTTTTATCCGTGATTGTTTATACTTTGAAATTTACTGGGGTGTATTTTATCATCCACATCCATGTTTCCTCAATATGTAATATTATTTACATACACCTACAATTGTTTAAATCCAATTTTACCCTTCGGTGAGTTTTTAGTAAAATATATGAAAAGAATCTTTTGTCGTTTTTCGTACGAGGTGCTTTTTGGCTTTTCCGACAAAAGTACGAGAAGAATGTTTTTTTAACTTATACGACATGAATGGATTTTTAAAACAATATTTCCAAGAAGCTTCCTTTACAAGTTTTCAAGTTTATTTTAAATAAACTTCTTTCAGTTTAAAATTTTATGACATGTTAAGAAAGGAAAATGTTTTTGAAGTAGAAAATATATTTTCCTCAAGAATGGAGTTCAAGTGTTTTATCAAAATTATTTTCCATCTAAGATAATATAGGGTTCTGTTTCTATCCCTATTATTACATTGATTTGATTATATTGTGATGGAATTATTTTTATGAATTCCTTTATCTTATATGAATTGTTTTATGATGTCATGTTGTTTAAGAATCCCATTTTTATTACATGGGTTATGCAATGATGTATGCTTTATGATTTTGTGGAACACATATGAATGGTATCCTTATGAGATGGGTGGGACCTATATCTCCCTCAAATGCATTGGGTAAAGATTTTATATCTCATGAGATAGACATGGCTGAAACGGTATGTTAATCCAGTTCAGTGTTACAGGACTGAAATGAGGAGTGAACTCGATTCAGAATGGGACTTTGTCCATTAAGATGGTCTTGGCAGCAATGCCTTGGCTACTATTGAAATCATTACATGTGCTTAATGGATGCCACAATTACATGTTTTATTCCCATGCTATTTTTTCATGATTTATGTTCCATTATGATCTATGCCTTATGTACTTCCATGTTTTATGTCGTTGCTCAATATTTTTTTTAATGTTCATTTTTTTTAAAGTTCAAATGTATATGGTATGTTTTATTTTATCCATGCTGACCCTTACTGAGCATTTGAGCTCAACCTTTTTATGTTTTCTTTTCCCCAGGATTAAAAGAATGATTTTAGGTAAGGAAACAAAAATTGTAATATCTTTATGGGAGATTTTGAAGATCTTTCACCACGATTAGAAGATTATGTTCCAAGTTTCCAAAGACACTAAACTATTATGGTCCTTGTGTGTCTGTTTTTGTTATGTATTAAGTTTTCCGCTAAAGTAATGTAATGTCCATGTACGTTAAGCTTAGGTTCTATACAGTTGGTATCAGAGGAAAGGTTTAGTCAACCTTTGGAAACTAGGATGCGAAAACGTTAGTGAGATCCCTGGAGATATTTCTAAGGTATGTCTAGGGATGTACCTAAGGATAAGAATACGTATAGGATATAGTCCTAGAACTACGGTAATGATCATAAAATTTAACCTAAGATTTTAGATATTGAGGGTGCTCCCCCTTTACTATGTTGTTTTCCCTAGCATGATTTTTTCCTCTCACACTATTCTTTTTGGGTTTTAGAAAATGGCTGGAAACAGGAAGATTCATGATAATGGAGGATATGACAGACAATGGAATGATTTTCTTTATGAGAAACCAAATGAAACGGGATCTGGAAGTCCAAACATCGTTATTATGCCTAATCAGCAATCTCATTATATGATCAATAATCTTACCTTTGGTATGTTTCCTGACTCAGATAATAAGAGAAAGATGGAGTTTCATGATGATCATAGAGGAAAGAAAGTTCAATTTCCCTCATGTAAATCATGTGGGAAGAGGCATCAGGGAGATTATTTCAAAAGAACTAGAAGATGGTTTGGGTGTGGAAAAGAAGGACACAAAGCCAGTAAGTGCAAAGGAAAAGGTTCAGTTAACACCATGGACAAGGATAATGGTATTGCTACGACATCAACAATGATTAGATGTTTTAAATGTGGAATGTACGGGCATTATGCAAACCAATGCCCTAATGGAAGATCTCATGAAGAGAATCAGCATGGTCATATGGGTAGTATTTATGTGGATGATGATGAGGAGACTACAAATGATATATGAGCTGAAAGAAGTGTTGAAGTTCAGTCGGTTGTTTTTGAAGGTAGTGGAATGATTGTATGTTTATTGAGAGTTATGTTGTATAGTTAATGGTACTATGGAATAAAGAATCATCTAAAGATTGTTACACTATTGTTTTTTCTAAAATTATTTGAAATTATATGTTGAATGGTACCAGTAACCATGGAATGTTATTCAGATATTTTTGTAAAGTAGATGATATGATCATAATGAAGGAATAAGAAGATAATGAGATGTTTGATTGTATTCATGAGCTCATGATTGATATAAGGACTAAGTGATATCATGGTTTGAGTATATAGAATTTTGAGGATTTTGGTATGTGGAAAGTGTTAACTTTTAACTGCATTCTTGTTTTCACTATGGTTCAATGGGTATTAATTTTTCAAAAGAATACATGATTAAGGTATTCACATGATTGGAATAACAAGATATATTGGGGATAAATGATGATATTCGCATTCTTGATTGATGACATTTCAAGTAATCGTTTTCTTTATACTATGAGCTTGGACCGAAGTATTTTAGATAAGCCTAAAGATTGGAATGAATTATGTTGTACATAAGTTAGTATTGTTTAAGGATAGAACTTTTTTTGATATTATTTATGGGATGTTATAGTAATGTAGTTTTAGAAAAAGGACAACCTGCAGGATGGGCGACAGCCCATCGCGTCAGACAAGGTTGTGGGAATCGAACCCACAACCGAAGTGCGACTGGCCTTTATCGCCTACCACTGGCCTACAGGAAGTCCCTGTTTAGTAGAAACTAGTTTTATTATATTAAAGAAGTATGATATATGAAGTATAAGTCCATTTTAGGAACCATATATGATTAATCTCACTATAGATGGACTTATGTATTTTTTTTTATAACTTTTCTAACCTTTTGTTTGAGACAGATGGAATGACCCATCATTCTATCACATGATCTGCTAACACATCACGAATGACAAATTCAAATTCATTTCTTTAAGAGATGAAGTGGAAATTGTCCAAATAACGACCAATGGTGAGACTATACCAAAATAATGAAAGTATTTATTCTAATTTCATCATCTTTAGGGAAATGATCTTGAGAAACAAAAATGTTGTCCTAGTGCCTTTATATCTGATGAATCAGATGGTACCTTAGATCATCACAAATTTATGGCTTTGTGATTGTTGGCTTTTTCATAGCCATGTTCTCTACCACTCTCTATCAGAACATGATGGTTAGATTTCTCTTCCATATCCATATTTTCACCAATGTTATCCTATATGGAAACCCATTGATGAGTTAATTTGGGTAACCGTTATATTTCATACTTTAGTTTTTAAAGTTCAGTTTTGGTATTTCTTTTTACGATGTGGGTTTCTATGAATAGTAAATGATTTATAACCCCGACGAATTTCGAGGGCGAAATTCATTTTAAGGGGGGTAGAATGTAACAACCCGAGATTTTATAAGATACATTCTTTTTAATTTCATTCATATCATCTGTTGTACGATACACCAAGATTATCTTGCGCTATACGCAACACCATATTAGCTTTCTGTATACGCAACACTATTCTTGACTCATATTACACACAATTTCATGTTCATTTGATAGAAGTTATTCTACGCAGCATTAAGTGTATATATATATATATATATTCAATGTATAAATAAAATATGGTTGGATTCTGTTATATGCAACAACAAAGGAGTCCTGCACTACACGCAACCCTGACTTGGCTTGCATTACACGCAATCGCGACCTTCCCTAATAGCGTGTGTTGTACGCAATACCGGGTTTTACTAAACAACAATATATTATTATAATATTGTTATGAACTCATTGTCATGAATAGTATTAACTAAATTTTGAATTTTATAACATTATTATTCATCTTACACATTTTCTAGAACATGGTATAAGAACAAAATAAATTTTTCGGGTAAAAAAAGTATTTTTCAAAAAATACAGTTTTGCTGCCTTTTGATGGCGCACCCACTCTAAATATAGTTTTTGAAATGTTTATAAGTTCCATTTGACAAAATAAAATTATTCTTTGGAATCAAGAAATAAAATTTTACTTTGGATAAATTTTTCATTTTATTCTGATAACTTTCATATTTTAATGAATAGTAAAAACACGCTATATTTTAATTAAAAACAACTTTTTTCATCGTAATATTTTATGTGGTTAAATTATAATATTTAATGGTTTTAAAGTATAAATAGAATATATTTTTACCATTTAATATAATTTATGTCATTATCATTGATTTTACCTTGAATTCGTAGGTTAAATCAATTCAATCTTTTGCAATGTTTTAAAGAAAAACCCGTTTTCTTTCGACAACGAGATTAATTTTAATTTAATTTCTGAAACTTTTGTGTATTGAATTTGGAAAAATGGATTCCATATTTGGAATCAGTGGGTCCAAATTATGTTAATAATCTACTTTTTATTTTTGCGCATTGTGAATAGTAACTACTGTAAATTTTATTTACCATAGTTAAAGGTAAATCGGGTAATTAAGGGTAAATATAAGATTATAAAATTACCATAACACTTGGAGAAATACTATTGGATGACTAAAATTCGACCCATATCACCTAAGGGTCGGATTAGATTCATTTAATGGACTTTTCTCCATGAAAATAATTTAATTATTATTAAAACCAAAGAAAGTGACAACATGTCACTCTCTTAAATACTATAAGTATAATAATTTTAAGTTAGTGATAAACTTCATAAAACTTTTGACATTAATAGTCTAAAATAAAGCTAAAAAATTATCTAAATCATGATAATTTATTTAGAATTTTTTGGGATTAAATAATTATCATTAATTGTGACATAATAGTGTTGCAGAAATTATTTATCTAGTGAAAAATCAAGAATATAGTTTTTATTAAACTAATAGTGACCATAAAAGGCACAAAACCCTGACCAAAACTTATTTTTCATGTAAATGTAAACTGTAGTCATCCAATGGTCGAATATTTGACCATTTGGAGTTTTATACAAGCAATTATGACACTTATATTGTTTTATTTTAAATGATTCCAAAGTTGTCACCTTCATAATTTAATAAATATAACAATTTAACTATTGTGATTTTAAGATGATAAATTCGAGTAAAAGTATTATTGTGAAATTTAATAGATTTATATTCATCATAGGATTTTATTTTTAATTTTTATGCAACATATAAGTATATTAAATAATTATACAAAACTTTTGTAGTAATTATTTTATTAAGAGATAAACCAAATTAATGGTTTTAAAAATAATAAAATAAATATTATATGAACTATTTAATGTGATCAAATAATTTTATAGATACATATGACCTCTTATGAATATATTAAAGCTTTTAGTTCTAACATTTCTTCTGTATATATTTTATTTAAATTCAAATAAATTAATAGTGTCAAAATTGACACTATTGTTATTTTATAAAAATGACATATTATAAAATTGTTTAAAAATCACAAAAATATTTAAAAATTATAAATTTAAATTTATATGGTCTATAATGTTATAAAGTAAATAATTATGGAAAATTCACAACAAATAAGTAACTATGTTTTATAATTTAAAATTTATAATTTTATTACCACAAGTTAACTTAAATAGATTAAATAAGGATAAATCAAAATTATAAGGTTTAAAATAAGATTCAAACATGTCTAAATTTGATTGGTTGATTATATTACAACCATATCTCATCTAATATTCTAATATGAGTCATTTTTGGAGGTTTTTATGTGGGTTTAGATTTATTATAAATTAATATTTTTAAGAATTCCAAAGGTGCCCCTCTCCTCCCTTATAAAAGGGCACCTCCTCCCTCTCCTCCTCACACCAATTTGAGCCTTCAAGCTCGGCCAAACCCTGAAAAATTATCTTCTCTACTTCCCTAGAAACATCCTAGAGGTTCTGGTCTACTTCAAAGACCAATCATAGTGCCCTAAGAGGAGGTTTCAAAGAGGTGTATCGAAGACGAGGTAATTTCTTCTCCCGATTCTTTCAAGCTTCTTTCTTCTTCAACTTCTTCTTCTTTAGTTGTTTCATTATAAATTAATAACATCAGTATCACTAATATACTGATTTGTTATTATAAATATGAAACAACCCCATTTCACTTTCTATCCATCCTACGGAAAACAAAATCACCGCGCTTGTGTACGTACGGAATATCGTCTCCACGCCGTGGTGTAATCTATTTTCCCACCAACACCTTACATGGATGGGTATAATGTTGTAAATAATAACTATACATAGTTATTATAACATCATACTGATTCTGATATATTGTATCATCCCCTCCAATTCAATTCAATAATTATGGAAACGATATCATCGCTCGTGCGTACGTACGGACTTCCGTCTCCACGACACGATGAGATTCATTCTCCATGTTAACCATTTAAGAATGATTATAAAGTATATATAAGCAATAATAATGAAATATATGACATTATAAAGCTACTGTATTTATGTATATATTTATGTCATCTACTTAATTCCATTCAACTCAATAAGGAAACGAAAACAGCGTTCATGCGTACGTACGACCTACCGTCTCCATGAACGGTGTATTTCTTTCCATTTATCGATCTATTATATATATGTATATTCTGAATATATATTATATATAAATCATGTTTTATATTCTGGAATTATTTAATCGTGATCTAAGTAATCGTATGAATAATTACAAGTCAAAACACGGACGACAAATGAAACGATTTTACCCAAAACACTCTCTAACATGGAATTTACAAAAGAACCGGTAATATAAAGTCATAAGTGAACCATATATGATATCATAACAATTAATATGATTCTGTAATAAGTCAGTGACATTATTTAAATCATTATACAGGAGGTTCGGATACATACTAAGCATATCAGACATAAGGTAAGGGAAATATCACAATCTCATTTTCATCCGAGATTGTTTATACTTTGAAATTTACTGGGGTGTATTTTATCATCCACATCCATGTTTCCTCAATATGTTATATTATTTCCATCCACCTAAAATTGTTTAAATCCAATTTTACCCTTCGGTGAGTTTTTAGTAAAAGATATTAAAGGAATCTTTTGCCATTTTTCGTACGAGGTACTTTTTGGCTTTTCCGAAAAAAGTACGAGAAGAATGTTTTTTTAAATTATACGAAATGAATGTATTTTTAAAAAATTATTTCCAATAAGATTCCTTTACAAGTTTTCAAGTTTATTTTTAATCAACTTCTTTTAGTTTAAAATTGTATGACATGTTAAGAAAGGAAAAAAAATTTGAAGTAGAAAAGATGTTTTCCTCAAAAATGGAGTTCAAGTGTTTTATCAAAATTATTTTCCATCTAAGATAATATAGGGTTCTGTTTCTATCCCTATTATTACATTGATTTGATTATGTTGTGATGGAATTATTTTTATGAATTCCTTTATCTTATATGAATTTTTTTATGATGTCATGTTGTTTAGGAATCCCATTTTTATTACATGGGTTATGCAATGATGTATGATTTATGATTTTGTGGCACACATATGAATGGTATCATTATGAGATGGGTGGGACCTATATCTCCCTCCAATGCATTGGGTAAAGATATTATATCTCAGGAGATAAACATGGATGGAATGGTAAGTTAATCTGGTTCAGTGTTACAGGACTGAAATGAGGAGTGAACTCGATTCAGAATGGGACTTTGTCCACTAAGATGGTCTTGGCAGGAATGCCTTGGCTAATATGGAAATCATTACATGTGCTCAATGGATTCCACAATTACATGTTTTATTCCCATGCTATTTTATCATGATTTATGTTCCATTATGATCTATGCCTTATGTACTTCCATGTTTTATGTTGTTGCTCAATATTTTTTTTAATGTTCATTTTTTTAAAAGTTCAAATGTATATGGTATGTTTTATTTTATCCATGCTTACCATTACTCAGAATTTGAGCTCAACCTTTTTATGTTTTCTTTTCCCCTAGGATTAAAAGAATTATTTTAGGTAAGGAAACAAAAATGGGAAGATCTTTTTGTGAGATGTTGAAGATCTTTCACCACTATTAGAAGATTGCGTTCCAAGTTTCCAAAGACACTAAACTATTACAGTCCTTGTGTGTCTGTTTTCGTTATGTATTAAGTATTCTGCTAAAGTAATGTAATGTCCATGTACGTCAATATTAGGGTCTCTACAATTGGTTTCCAATTTCACAACTTCTTCTTCATTATCCAGTGGTTCTTCAAGGTATGTTTCATCAAAAGAATAGTCAAAGGGAAAATCAGAGTGTAATTCTATTTGAATAAAGTTAAAACATGATGAATCAATATCAAACTCTTCCCTTTTAAAGTAATCATCTTGTGTCTCTTTTTCTTCATGAAAATACACTTTTGGATTCTCTTGAAATTCCTCTAATAAGCATTCATCTTGTTTAGGGATCTCCATATGTTCTTCGTCAGGTGTATCATCTTCTTTTTCCTCATCCACCAAGGCAATACATTTTTTGCCCAAATCTGAAAATTTCAATCAAGGGAAGGTGATACTCAAGTTAGATTCTATATAATCAGAATGAAAAGAGTTAAGAAAAATATTATCACCCTTAAGTAGTTTGACTTAAATTTCTTCTTCAGTATTAGGTTTCTCTTGTAGTTGAATTTCACAAGATAGAGGTAGGTAGTTAGGCTCCTCCATCTTTTCTTCAAATTCCACCACTTTGGCGGCATCTTACTTTAATTGTTCTGAATCTTATACTTTGTAAATAATATGTGGATCAAGTAGTTCTTCACACTAATTCCAGAATTCATCCAGATATTTTTTTTCTCCCACATGTAGCTCAATAGGTAATTCTTCCTTCTTGTCCTCCTCAGGTTCATTCATAGGTTCTGGTTTTTCCATCATTGCATGGACATATTCAAATGCAAGTTCTACTTTTTTCTCTATTTTTTCTATGTCATTTTTATGTTCTTCCATCTAATCTATATCATAACCAGCCTCATCTACTTTTTCTAAATGTGGGTAGTTGTTACATGAATTAAAGAAATTTTCATTTGAAAACATCATGTAAAAATATTTTGTTATGTTTTTTTTTGAAAAGTGTTAAATATTTATAATGAGATTGTGGAACTACCTCCCCGGCAACGGCGCCAAGTTTTTTCATGGGACTATCATGGGGTGTGGAAAAAACAATTATTTACTAAGTTAAAATATATTATAGTAGTTAACCTAATTTGTCTCCAGAGAGGAGCGCACAACAATCACGTTTGTCACTTTGTATTTAACTTTGTTTGATTTTGAAAACAATGAAACAAAACTAAAGAAATAAATAAAGTATAAGATTTAAAACAAATTGAAAATTAATGTGATTAAAAATAGTGATAATTATTGGGTGATCAGTTCGGGGTTGGTTTTCCAATTGCAATGTTATCATAGTTCTTATTTATTCATTCTTTTTTATTAAATCGATTAAAATGAGATTTCAGAATCGCTTCATCTCACTTATTTGTTTAATGATGTTGGGAAGATTAAACCTTACTAAAATCTTAGTTTGGTATAATCTCTATCCTTTTGTGAAAGAGTTGTAGAGAATTCTCTCAATTGGTTAAGGCAATTCCCAATCGAGTCTTGTTAATCCCAAACAATCTTGAATATTCAGTACAAATCTCACACGTACCGACAATCGCTAAGTACTTCACCACTATGTTCTGATTTATTCCATCGTATATAGACCAGAACCTAGTGAGGGGTATAATTATCATTAAACAAATCAATAATAACAATAGAAGATAAAATCAAATACAATCACACAAGATAATATAAGTTGTTATTACAATTGAAACCAACTTCATAATAAAGAAAACATTTTATAACATTAAGTGCATGAACTCATACATTACAAAATGGAAAACCTAACCTTCCCCAATCACTCATAAGATTTACCCCACCATGTTAATGGTAATTGAGTATAAGGTGGAAGATGAATACATTACAAAACTAAAAATAACAAAGAAAGAAAAGAAAGAACCAAAAGTTTCTCCTCCAGAATCTGTCCACCAGAAGTTCAGCTTCAGGTATCCCACCATCTGGTCGAATCAGACGGAGGTACCTTCTTATAGGAGGTGAATAATGATGTTTTACATCCATCCACGAAGTTTGAATGCATTTGGATCCTTTTGGAAGGAGTTATGGTCGATTTAGTATACTTGACTTATTCTGGCCACCAATCACTATTCCACCAACCCAACTTTGACCGGTTTAAGGGTGGTCTTAATGAATGAATTTATTTGTGATATTTTTGGTAATCTTACCCTTCTAGTAATATTTCTAACCCAGCTGGAACCACTGCATTTGGAGGTCGGTTGGCCGAGATATGCTTCTTTGAATATGTCATAGTCTATTCTGCCGGCCAGAATAACTTTTCACATTGACCAAAATTTTTTGGCATGTAGAAATTCGAATTGGAACTTAGTCCTGAAGAATTTTATGTAGCCCACGAATCATGACATCCTAAAAAAAGAATCAGGGGAATTTGATTACAAATGTAGGAGTTATTCTTGAAATACAGAGGACGCATAAAACTGTTAAATGTCCAGAATTAACCACTTTTCACATTTAAACTCAAAACTCACCAAAAGTCATAAAATGATGAAAATAAGATAAAATTGATTCATGGGAAGGGATTTAATCATTTAAAAACATATAATTAATTATGAAAATATGAACTCTGTCAGTTCCCAACCTCTAATCCTCTCGACCAATGTGAGTTCTTAAGCATCGTGGGAGAAAATCCTTACTAACATTGGAAAGAAGGTCCCTATGGATATTGAATTGTTGGGTGTTTCTAGTTCTATAAACAAATCCATTGGAAATTGTCTATAAATATTGATTCCTAACCAGAACACACATTCTGAGGGAAAAAATGGTGAACCTGGCGTGAATCCGTAACCAAGATAATAGTGTTACCCATCTATTAGGCCCCTATCAAATTAATAAAAGACAGCAAAATAAGGAATTCAATCATTCATGTGTTCATCAATAAGATACTACTTTTACATAGTTCATTGTTTGTATTTTTCATATATATAGTCACTTATTTCAAATAATTCACTTCATTCCAAATGGATTCCTTTAATTTTACTCCTCTGAATGCCCCAATTGTTTTTTAATCTGAATCCTCATCCAATCGAAGGATACCTTCACAAACTAATCATCTTCAAAACGGGATCTCCAATGCATTGGTCTAATAGTATCGTCAACATGGTACTATATCGGCCTTGGAGGCTTCCCAATAGGCCCCTAAAATCAGGAATAACCCTTGGTCATCTAGAAAATGATTACCAGTGGTCTAGAAGAAGATGATGTTGGCAACCGTATTCAGCTGTTTCTGGAGATTGTCCCCGGAACACAATTACTAGTCTCTCCCATATTTCAGGTGGGTGGATAAAGAGTCCACCCACAGCCTCATCCCAAAGTCATATGGAACCTTCCTGAAGGATCTTACCAACAATCACTGCCACTAACACTGCAGAACAAACAATCCCTCAATATGATGATACTGTTATCTTCAGTTATCCAGCACAGGTCCCTCAAACCCGGTCACACAATACGAACTACTGGGGACAACAAAAAGCTAATAGAGATATTTTTCAAACCTTTTCCCCCTCTAGATAAGTCCACCAACCCATTTTGGTGGAAAAAAATAACCAAGAACATACACCGGTCCACATTAATCCAGTCAGCCTATAGATTTTTCTAGAGGCACCCAATAATTCCCATCATTCAAATATGGTGGATTACGGTGAGGAAGAACATACAAATTCTTACAATCTTTTAGTCGGCCATCAGACTCATCTGATTACATTCAATGGAGATCAACAACCAAATGCAGTGACGATCTTCAAGCAGGAACATACACCTGCCTACACCCACCAGGCACACCAGCAGTCTCGTCCAATGGCACTCAAAGATGTCTGTCGACCGTGCTTGGTGGAAAATAGCTAGCAGGAAGATACACCTACCAGTATTCCTCAAGCCTTCCAACTGTCTAGTTTGGAATCACCTTAATAATTCTATCAGAAAGCTCTGACAACAAACCTGGGGTAGACTCAACTCTTTTCACCCATACATGAGTATTGTCAGTATCCACTAGTAGGAAAGGGAGGATAGAAGTCAGTAAATACGCCTACTCCAAATACCAAATGGATGTATATTCATATTCTATCCATTGTATTCACCAAGAACATTTTAGAAATTGTGAAAGGGAAGACAGAAATTTTTTCCCATATCTTGGAAGCCTTCTAGAATATCATAATAGAAACTTCAATAGTACTAGGGGTACAATCACATAATTCTATACCCATACCTATGATGACTCATCCACATTCCATAATAGAGAATATACACACCTCTATTCCAGTCTAGGGGTTATGGGGTATACTCCCCAATAGCATATGGACAATTGGATCAGGAACATACACCCATTCAAATTATAGATAGACAGTCTTATCTGACATCCAATCCAAAGTGGGCACATACACCTACTCATGATAACCACTTTTCCCATAAATTTTCCACAACTATGTGTAAGAAGGAGTCTAAGAATAATTCTCACTAAGAAAAGTTGGAGAATCAAGAGTCGATCTGCGATCTGGCACCTCTTAATGTCAGAGTTTGTGAATCCCTCAAACATTTATCTATTGTAGCTCAAGATCCTACCCCAACCCCCCACCGCCCATAATTAACAAATTACTAGAGTAGTAGAAATTATTCTGAAGTTCCTCATCAGAAACATCATCATTAAGGCTTTATTCATGACAATTTGGTCAATCTCAAGAACATGTATTTGGATGAGAGCTACAAAAACCCTCTATGTGGAAAAAATACCAATGAGTAAGAGAATTTATCCCCTGATATAATCCACCACATTGGTCCTCCCCATGATGGAATTCAGTGTGAATTTTCTCTCTACATTAGTGTTTTTAATTATTAATAGAATTCTCCAACTACAAATGTAGTGATGAGAAATCCCTCTTATCTTACGACAAATGAAAAAATAAGTCTAGTCGTTTTTAATGAATTCTTATCCGTAGGTGAATTAATTTATCATCCATATGATGGACAAAGAATATGGTCATTCTCCAAACCTACCTTCGGTCATTTACCATCAAATATAGTAGAGAAAACACCAATTGTTCGCTTCAAATGTGGTAAAGCAATCAAAAAGCATCCACTCTGGTAGGACTATGTTGATAAAACTCTGAATAAAGGTGAAGAGGATATGTTGAACATGAGGAAACAATTAGATGAGGGTAAAATACCAGTCATTTTGTGTCTATTGCGAACCTCTCAATACAACATTCGAAATATGTTGGCAGAATATTGTATTCATGATATTTTCCTCAACATATGGAAGACTCTTCTTCATATGAAAGACAAAGTATTACCATATAATGAATATCAAAGTCATGTCAAGGTAATAGAAGGGTTTCATCCCCAAATTGACTTGGCATCTCTCTAGTTTTCTTGATATCCAAATATCTTGAAGCAATAAGAGGACCTTCAACATTCATGCATCGATGCATTAAAGATGTTGTGATAATTGATTGTAGAAACCCCATCTAGTGTTCATATCATAGGATGGGGTCCACATGGATCATTTCATTTAATTGAACTCCAAAACTAAAAAATCCATCCAAAAGAGGTCTCATGAAATGTTATTTCCCCAGGACAGCTACTAAAAAATTTATGTTCATCACCAAAGAAATTCACAGTAAGAATAAGCCTTCACTGACTTTTACCAAAGTCGGGATCAAAGAGACTGAGATATTGAGATAATTTTTCATCAAGAATCTGAGAACATTGAGTATATCCCCCGCTTAGAGGAATTCATCCATCAGATTGAACAAGTTTCTAAAATAGCACAATGGTCTTATAAAGTAGGCTATTTAAGTGAGTGCCGAATAATTCAGCCATCCAATGTTCAGATCATAATTTATAAGATCAGATGTTCAAATACACTAATATCAACCATACCAGTTCAGGAGCCACCCCGACCAGCATGGATGGGTGATTTTTTAATCCAACCCTCAGAGTCAACATACAATTTATAAAGGGTAGATAAAGAAGAATAGGAAAATCCCTAACCTGCAGGGCTGAGGGACTTTTCACATTCACAATACCTTCCTCAACGGAAGTCAATTTTCTCAATATTATGGAAGAATCCACAAAATAAACTCCCAACTGAACTATAGGAAGACTTCATTTAGATTATTGTTTGCCAAAAATTTCCCTAGGAACCATAAAATTGGAGAACAAAGTCTCATGGATGACAAAGAAGAATGTGATATCACCGTGATAATGACATAATTCTAGGAATGAATTATAAATTAGTCAATGGCATGAATTCCATCATGTAAGATCCTCTAGAAAATGAGTCCATTTTAGGGGAGCTAGAAGATGAAGTTCATATTCATAATGAGGTCCACACCAATGAAAATGAAAGAGGTGTGTGTAACTGAAATCAAAGGCTTACCCAAAATTTAGGTATTCCTTAGAATTATCAACTTCCAAAACCTTTAAAGGCACCTAATAATGGGAAATTTAAAGGTCAGACCATGCCTCACCTTTTCATAGGAGAAGGTCAATCTCTTTTTCTTGAAGAAAATATTTTCCTTGGAAGAAGAGGAGTTGAAGGAGTTAAGAAGACTCAATGAAGAGTTTCTCTAAAGCAGCATTCCTTACAAACATGCTCTACAAGAAGATCCTTAATGTGTACTTCCAGTAGGATATCCCCATCAAAGAGGTTTTTTATTAACTACTGATGCTGATAATGAATTCCCTCCATTGGGTATACTTCTATTACATGGTCAAGAACATCCTTACTGGTGTATCTTCATGGTTTGTCTAATACAAATACTAGCACCACCACCACCAATGGTCCTACCAGTCACTACACCCATTCAGCAATAATGGTTGCCTCATCAAGATGATCAAATAAATCAAATTCAAAGATATTTTGAGGAGTTAAAGAATAAATTATACTCTTTTTAGAATCAACAAGTTCTCAGTTACTTCATTTCATCCTAGGGAAACAATTTAGTCTAGTTACCAAGGCCCAAGAAGCCGAGCAAAGATTGAGATGAGAATATTTGAAACTACTTCCCCTTCCATAAAATGTAGGTGCACCCCATCTAGGAGTGCTTTGTTTTCCAATATCTCATTCAAAAGATGGTGGAATCTAGACAAGTGAAATTGAAAAGTTCATAATCCCAGGTAGCATGTGTTACTATTACTGATCTAGAGGAGGAAGGTGTGTGGAAGAAAGTCAAATGAAGGAATGCATAAAAGATTAATAATTGTATGGTTAGGAAAAATATCAATTGAACACACACCAATATATGAATACAATTGAAGCAACTGACTATGCCTCTTTCCACATCCGATGCATCCAATCTATCTTCATCAAAATATCAGTCCTCTAAAGGCCAATCCTCAAAGAAGCAACATAGTTAGAAGGATAAAGAGAAGTCATAAGAAAATGATCTCATGTTAAGGACAAATTTTTCCTTCACTTTGGTAGATTTCATGCCAACTATATCAAAATAATGGGCACTACCCTGCCAAATGGCCCAACAATAATCAACCTGTTAGGAATAATCTTCATCAGATGAGGATTTGATATTTGGTTCTATTAACATTATTCTCTTAATGGGTCTCTATTAAAACGATGATTCTAATTGTGAACCTGATTTATTTATACTTGATTGGGAAACTAGGGGAAGTGGTCTCCAAGGTCAAGGGTATAGGGAAAGGCGTGGGAATTCAAGAATCCACTCTTCCTATTACACCCCTTCTCGAACCTTTTATGCAGCAGAAACTCATGGGAGCTCCCTCTAGCGGACTCAACATAAACAAGTGAATTCTCTGGCACATGAAAGGGTCAACCCTGACATGATCATCTTGGAAGAACGATTAAAGGATATAAAACCACCTTTAAGGCGAGTGGGAAAACCTAGATATCCTAATCCACCAAGAGAATAAGTATTTCGAGCTTTTGACCTAAAAAATGGTCCATTTATATCAAGAGAATCAACTTTCAAGGCACCTACAAATCTGTATCTCCATGTTGGAAAATAGAGAACTCTGGATCAAAAGTAAAACGTTTTAAATAAATGGTCCCAAGTACCAAACAAGATATAAATATTGGATGATCTAAATCTGTCAAAATATATCTACGAAGAAATTATTGAGGCTTTAGCAAGTCCTCAAGAGTTTTAAACAGAGGTTATTTCTGATGAGGTATACCATATAGAGAATGATCCTACAGAATGTCATGAATTCATATCTTTCATCGACCAAGATGTGGTTGATGTTTTAAATGGACAGATCAATCCCTTGTATTTATCTAGAAAGGCTAACGATACTAACATTCGATGAGCCTCCATTGATAATAGATCTGGATTCAACCTCATTCCTATCAATCCACTACTTTGGTTGGGACTCGCTGAATCAAACTTGTCTCCCTCCCCTATAATTTTGCAAGGTTATAACAAGAATGAACAAAATCCTCTATGCTAAAATGCACATAAAACTAAATTTGGGGATCTTGTTTTAGATTCGGATTTCATTGTTGTCCAATAGGACACATATTTCAACATTATGCTGGGAAGGCCTTAGCTACATCAACATGTTTCCATTCCTTCATTATACCACTAATGTCTCAAGTATTTCTTTAATGGTCAAACTGGTACATTTCATGGTGATAAGGCCCCATTCAAAACTTTTAAATCTCAGTATATTAATGTATTGTTCTATCACGTAAAGGGAAAATATTCTATCGAGAAGGATGTAACAATAATAAATTCACACAATGGCTTGGAAAATATCATAGTTGACCCAATCAAGCATCCTAGTGGAGATTTCATGATTCACGTTAATCAAATTGAAAGGGAGGGCCCAAATCAAATCCATCAACCAGTGTCTTCCATAATGTTAGTTGTGGAAATTGATCCTAAAATTAAAGGATAAATCATTGATTTATAAAACAATGATGAATGCCTAAATGGATATTTCTTCATTTCATATATTGAAATATAGCACGTCTATGATTCATCAACTATGATAGAATAAGTTGTTTCACTCATGGAAAAATACATGGATGTTGATTCTTGTCCCATCACCATCCCTTAAAAAATTAAAAAAGTCACTTCATCATTAGTTGAATTGGAGATGGTTGCCTCCTCTTTCTGATTTCCAAATACCAACTACTCCCCTATCTTTGAATTTTTTTTCTTCATCACCTACACTTCAAGAAGAGGAAAGAAAAGAAACACTTGAAGAAGATTATGAGGAAGAGGAATACCTCAAGGATTCTACTCTAGCATTTGAGGAAGGTATATCCTCCATTGTGGATGAGCATGGAGAAAAAAATTTGGGTACATAGGAAGATACACTCCCCACTTTAATTAGTGCATTCATGACTCAAGAAGAGAAATATGTGTATATGTCTTTTATAAAGAAACACAAGTATGCGTTTTCTTTGAATTACATAGAGATTCCAAGACTTGACCTCAATGTAGATACCCATAATTTGGGTTTTTCAGAATAACACCATGGATATAAGTAGGTATAAAGAAGGATGCACCTGACTCACGCCTTCACGATTGAGGTTGAGGTCAAAAAACATATAAATTATTCTTTCATATGAGATGTAAAACATCAAAAATAGTTAGACAATATTGTCCTAGTAAAAAATTAAAATTGGAATATTAGAGTCTGAATTGATTTCAGAGATCTCAACCAGCATTGTCCCAAATATGACTTCCTATTTCCAATCAGAGAACTCTTGATTGATGAAACAGCTAAAAATGTAGCTCTCTACTTCATGGATGGATAGTCTAGGTATAACCAAATCTAGATGACCCTAGAAGATGAAAAATTTAAAGCCTTTATATCCACTCAAGGATTATTTTTATATTGAGTATTTCTCTTTATCTTGTAGAATGATGGTGCCATATATCAATGTGAAATGCACCACATATTCAAACCCTTCATGGGGAAATTCATTGAATTATATGTAGTTGATCCAATGGTTAAGTCTGGACAACGTTCTAATCACTTGGCTGATCTGGTGACCATATTCATCATGCTTTGGATCATAATCTAAAATGAACCACTTCAAATATGATTTTAGGGTAACCTCGAGAAAATTCATTGTTTTGTTGTATGCCACCACGACATCGAAGTCGATCAGGAGAAGACTAACTCTATCCTCATAATTTCACTTTATTGAACTTGGAATATTTGAGAGGATTTTAAGGAAACTTATACTTCATTTTGTACTTCATATTCAATTAGGAAGAAAAGTGTTTTCCTTTCACCAAAATTGATGAAAAAGGGGGTCACATATAAATGGACAAATAACTACCAAGAATTATTTGATAACCTCAAGAAATACCTCTTGAATCAACCCAGTATTGATTCCACATGTTGATGGAAAACTGTCTATCCTTTATGTAAATCCTTAGAGAGATCATTGGGTGCCTTCCTTGCACAAAAGAATGATATTGGGAATGAAATTATTCAAACCATGCTTGACATAGACACTCGATATTCAGATATTGAGAAATGATTTCTAGCATTAACCATTGCAGTTCAGAAATTAATTCATTGCCTACAGCATCATGAGGTCCACATGTTATTTTTCAATAACCCACTCAAATTTATCCTCATTTTTATTATTATTATAGGATCTATGGATCAGTGGGAAGTTATTCTGTAGTAGTTTGATATATAGTTTTTTTCTTATAGACTTGTAAAAATCCGAGCCCTAGAGAATTCTTGGATGAGAACCCATCTTTAGAAGAGACATCATTGAATACTGTATTTCACAATGAACAAATCTTATCTATTCGATTTAGTCCCCGAATAGGGGAAATGTACTTTGATTATGTTTCCGGAATTCCAACGGGGAAGAGAATGAAAGACCCTAAAATCAACAAAGTTGACTTGAGAATTGTGCTTATCTCTCCATAAAAGGTAGGGTTTCTATATTCCATTCTATTATCCAAAGGTGGTAATGATGAAGAGGTAGAATATCTGGATCTCATTGAAGGAATATAATTAGAGCACCAAGTACCAGTTGATCACATGGAGGTGAAAGGTGATTTAGAATTTATATTGAAGAAGATCAATGGGGATTATGCCATCAGAATGGAAGAACTAATTCCCCTATGTGACTATGTCTAAGTGTTACTAGCTGAATTTCCCTCATATCCAACATTATCTTAGGTCCTACAATCACAAAATGCCCAATATGATGCAGTCAAAAATGCATAAATAGCCTTCACTGATCAAAATTGGGATGAAACAATCATCCTAAATTCCCATCGTCATGTGGATTCAAATTGTCATCAAATTAGAACATATGAAATCAATGAAATCAAACCCATTCCCAAACCATATGCTCATATGTCACGACCCATCCTCGGGGCCCATGCCGTGACTACCCCAAACCCGCCTTCCATAGGCCAGGGGCTGGCGACTAGCACCAAAGGCGTAAATCCCAATAAAAGGGAAGGAAGTTCCTTTGTATAAGAAAACAAACACCACAGAGTATGCAAGATGAAGTAAAAACTAAGTAAACTGGGTACAAAAGTAAGTGCTGGAAAGTAAATGGGCCAGTATAAAAACCCAACTGAAAGAATAGTACAACAGTAATGATAGAACAACTACAGTAAAGTAATCCAACAACCACTGAGTCATCCTCCGGATATCCCACCTGAAGGGTGGGTACAGATGGTCTCCTCAGCTCCTCGGGTCCGGCCATCCGCTCCGTGTATGTTCCTCCAAGTGGTCCACCTCCAGGTACTATCCCGTTCCACTAGACTCCACCTCGATCAGCATTGTCTGTCGTCTGCAACCAACACAACGTAGTACGGGCATATCTCGTGCTGGGGTGAGTATACGAAACTCAGTAGGGACCCCAAGACCCCCGAAGGCCTTCCAGAATCCACAAAGGATAATCCACAAAGGAAAGATACAATCAAGAAGTATTAATCAACTCTACTTAGGTATATTCCCATACATATACCTAAGTCATCAATTCCAGTTCGGCTCCAACTCCCGAGCCCAAGTACAACCCATTCCACAGAGGAAAGTACAACCCAGTCCACACAGGAAAGTATAACTCAATCCACAAAGGAAATCAAGTCAATCATATCGAAGATAATGATTTAAAGTCAAGACTCAGCTCACACAGGTATACTACTCACGAAGAGGGGTGGAGATGATAGATGTATCCTCGGAATCATCTCCCCTGCCGAACCCACGTAGGATCCATGTACAGAATTCGTCGTTGTCGAACCCACGTAAGATCCAAGTATAATAACCATCGATTTCGAACCCACATAGGATACAATTACAGTCGTCATTACTGATGAACCCACAGAGGATCCAAGTACAGTCTTCCTCGCTGCCAAACCCACGGAGGATCCAAGTACAGTCGTCTTCGTCATTGAAATCGCAGCCAGCTCTAGGGTTCCTACACATAGCATGCTCGATTTCCGGAGGGTCCACTCCTCGAGTCAAAGATCGATACATCAACTGTCATGAAGTCCAGAGTTGATGTATCTGGTATTTATGTCCCACGTCATAGGGGAAAAACCAAGCAAAACATGCCCAAGTCATGGAGAACAAGACGATCAAGCCATTTTTCAAAAGTACACTCCATGTAGGTAAAGGATACATGTCGTGTCTTCAGACACCAGGTACTTCCCGTGTGAAACGGCCTATGTCGCAGGGCTGGTCGTGTAAATAAGTAAGTACACGGCATGTAGTATTATTACACGCTTTGTCCAAACCTCTATGGTTGGTTCCATGTGTGCTGGCCATGCCTGGCCGTGTGGTGGAGTACATTCCCATGTATTCCACCCCGTGTTCGTGTATTTCCGGAATACACGCCGAGTCATCACGAAGCTGCTTCTTCCATGGTGAAGGTAGTACATGTCATGCCTCTTGGTCGTGTGTTTCTGATCATGTCTGTGTATCTCCCAGATTACATGTAGAGCCTTGCGAAGCTGCTTCTACCATGGTGATGGTAGTACATGTCGTTCCTCGTGGCCGTGTGGTTCTTCCCGTGTCCGTGTATCTTTCGGATTACACGCCGAGCCTCGTGAAGCCGCTGTTGGTGCCAAAATATTTCATGAAAAGAAGGGATGAAAAAGAAGCCATGCACGTTGTCTCGCGAAGCTCCGCCGCGAAGTACCCCCGAGCATCGCGGCCGTCGCGAAGAACAGGAGGCGGTAATGCTCCACAAACAACCTGATGTTCGCGAGCCCTCCGCAAAGACTGTGAGGCGGTAATGCTCTGCGAATGCCCTGAAGTTCGCGAGCCCGCTGCGAAGCATTGGAGGTGGTACCCCTCCACGAACGCCCTGACATTCGTGAGCCCGCCGCAAAGCAACCACCACCCCTTCGCGTCGCGCGAGTTCTACTTCACAGTGCCCCGTGCCTGTAAATACTGGGTTCCCCCTGAGTCCACGGGACAGACGATCCGACCTTTCAGCTTCTCATCTCTCGAATCGCGAAGCACCCTTCGCCCCCGGGAATCATGAGCTCTACGAGGTACTTCTACTTCGCGAGATGCCTTCGTCTTGTCTCGTCTTGAGCCCCTCTTCCGAGAGGAATTCCCTCCATGAAGCCTAACAGCATTCGCAAAGGAAGGGGATTCCCAAGGGAACTCGGGCAGCCGCGGAGCGTTTATGATTCGCAAAACACCCATCTTGTACTAGTGATCTACATGCCAAGGTGGGGTCGCTGTACATCGCGAAGCACACTGCTTCCTTGCACCTTGCTTCATGAGGCCCCTCTACTTTGCGAGGCAGTGCTCCGCGAATACCATTCCACTTCGCGAAGCACCT
Source organism: Viscum album (assembly GCA_963277665.1). Lineage (NCBI taxonomy): Eukaryota > Viridiplantae > Streptophyta > Magnoliopsida > Santalales > Viscaceae > Viscum > Viscum album. Next base: position 1,861,720,695 of record OY728119.1, read on the forward strand.
CCCATTCACACCCCTGCCCCATGCTAAGGCCAAGGCACTCCACTTCGTGAAGAATACTCCTTTGCTTGGCAATTCCTCTTCCCGTGCGACCATCCAGGTTTGCACGATGTGATTTCAAAATCCCATGGACAACACCACCCGTAGAGTTGCTTCGCCTAATTCTTCTTCGCATAGGCACTCCAACGGCTATTGCTTCTTCACATAGCCACGCTAACGTGGACCCCTCGATGGTTCGCTCCGCGACCCCCCTTTACCATGGCCTTTCCAGTACCTTCCCTCCCCCAAGGAGCAGAGGGTACCGGTCATGTAAGTCCTATGGGTGTGAAGTAAACCCACTTCGTCCGAGCTACAGGACGTTAAACTGCCAAGAACCTCATCCTCAACACATGACGTTAAACTATGATCTGACCCCATGACTCGCACATAGGGTCCCCCCGGCTCGGACATTCTTTATGCCACTTGTCTCCACGGGAATGGAATCACCCTCAAATGGGATGATATCCTCCTTCTCAGAGTAGCGTATGTACACGGGAGAAGGGAAACCACCCTGTTATAAGCCCCAAGCCTCTCTTTGCCGAAGGTATCACCCATGAAACTCCATACTTCCCCACTGCCAAGGCCAGTGGAGGATGCGATAGGGAATGAGTCACCTTCCATATTTGGTCCCAAATCCCTCTCCTTCCGTGCTTTGTCACACTTTGGGCCTCCATCCTGGAGTAAGTCCCAGTACCATGGGCCGCCCAACGCGTAAACCCCTCTTCGTTTCTCACAAACGCACCCTTTGCGACGTGATCGTCAGGTTTCTGCTGCCTCTTGTTTCTCACACCGAGCACAACTCACGTGGGGTTAGAGTAAGAATTGGCCATGACAACACCTCTTCCAGCATGACGTTAAACTGTGTGACGTCTGGCATGATGTTAAACTGCACATCCATTTGAACTATGAGGTCTTTGATCCATATCAAGGAACGGTACGTAGGAAGCCTCCATGAGGTTCAATCCCACCACCCATCATTACTTCACGTCAGGTTCCACCCTCGTCCAGCATGACGTTAAATTGTATTCCAGTCCGACGGAAAGCCGTTGTGACCACCCGAACTATGAGGACTTTGATCCATGTCAAGGCATGGTATGTAGGAAGCCTACCGGAGGTTCAATCCCATCTCCCATCGGACCAAGGTCCTTTCTTCACGTCGGTTCGCCGACACCCACCGCCATTCCTGAACTACAAGGACTTTGATCCATGTCAATTCATGGTATGTAAGAAGCCTCAAGAGGTTCAAGCCCGCCACCAGTGGACCCCTGGGTTCACCTTCACGTCGGTTCATCGACGAAGCCCCTTTGAACTACGAGTTCTTTGATCCATGTCAAGGAATGGTACGTAGGAGGCCTCCCAGAGGTTCAAGCCCACCACCTGTTGGTCGCTCCGACCTTCTTCACGTCAGGTCACCAGCACCTGGGCAGCTTAGTGTGTAAGCCCCGCACCATCCGGACCAAGGTCCTCACACATGTCAGTTCACTGACGAAAACCACCCCGTGAACTACGAGGTCTTTGATCCATGTCAAGGCATGGTACGTAGGAAGCCTCCATGAGGTTCAAGCCCATCACCCGGTCGTTCCGACCTTATTCACGTCAGTTCACCCCCGTCCTGCATGACGTTCAACTGTGTTCCACATTCCACCTAAACTACGAGGACTTTGATCCATGTCAAGGCATGGTACGTAGGAAGCCTCCACGAGGTTCAATCCCACCACCAATGGACCCCCGGGTTCACCTTCACGTCGGTTCGCTGACGATGCCCATCGGGCCAAGGTCCACCTTCACGTCGGCTCGCCAGCACCATCCCGAACTACGCGGACTTTGATTCCCTGCCACGGGGAAATGTAGGAGGTCTCTTCGAGGATCAAGACCAATCTCATTGTTTCCCTTGCGATAGTCCCATCTCAGTCCCCCTCTGCTTCATCCATCAATCCATCATCCACCCTGATTCTCACCCGGACCACCATATCCTGGCGAGATCATGCCATTCCTCTCCTCTTCACAACATTCAAGAAGTCGTCCATGGGTTGGCCCCGATATCGGCATCCCTTCAAGGGAGATTCATCAATCTGATCCACTCCAGCTAGTGTTTTGATCAGGACGATCCATCTCCGATGGACGTTAAACTCGCGACCTACCTCATGATAAACATGAGATGCCTGAGGAAAACCTCGGATGGCACACCCTTGGCGTAACCGTATCTGCTGAACGTTAAACCTGCGGCATACCATGTGTCAAACATAGGAAGCTGAGGAAAACCTCAGATATATTCCCATGGAATATAATTCCCCGTGCTCGATGTGGGATGCCTCAAGCTTCCATGCCCTCGATAAGCCCTATGACAAGGGACAAAAGACAGACATGCCAGTTCCCCAGCGTTCAGACACACTATTGATGCCTCGACGTGACTACTCCCCCGACTGAAGGTTGCTTCCCTGACCGGACCCTTTGGAATGTCCTGACAGAAGCAGCGTAATTAACTGGCATCCATGGAAACATGGAACTAGGAAGAGTTTCACGAACAACATATTAAATCTATGAGGGAGACCCGGACTAGGTGATGAGTTCCAAGGAGGAATCCATGGAAAGAAGAACCGACATCCCATCATCCCGATTTCGATCAAGGAGAAGACGTCCCTGAATAAGAAGCAAATGTCTCTTGCCCTTGGAAAGCGGGAATGTGGGTCGATAGCTACACGTCCTCACAGACGGATGCATGCTCCCTGGAAAAAGCGTCGGAAACATAAATGGTGAACCCGACGTGAAATTATTCTCCTCAATGTGGAGATTAGTAGCGTTTGAGACACCAGTGGATTAACGTGTCACCAGTTCCAGATATCCGCCATCGGGTCCCGCCAAGCAAATAGCGGGTCTGGAATGAAACTCACCGGAAGTTGGGGCAGTAGAACGTGGGGCATTCCGTTCTGCAACATGTTGGCGTGGATCCCTCTTACTGATGTGGATAATGGAATGACACTGGTGCACTAGTTGTCAATCCTTTTCCCCGCAGTGTTGATGAGTTCATCTCTCCGTTTCCCAAGAACCAGGTTGCTACTATGGAGACACGATCACCGCCCGCTCGCTTACGCAGGGGTGGGGGCAATACCGGCATAGCCGCCCCGCCTGGCTCTACTGCCGCCACGACGACCTCTACATCTGTGAATACGGGGAGCCCACGTCCCCTCTCCCCATCAGAGATCATCCAGCGAAGGGTGATCAACAACCTTGTACATAGGTATGAGGAGGAAGGGGTCATCCCAACTCGAGATATGGCCTGCCTGGACCTGGAGGCATCTAGGCCCCGCCGTCAACACCACCCTCAAAGACTACGCAGGGCGCCCCTGCTCCCCACCCCATCGTTCAATCGTTTCGGGAGCCTATCCCCGGAACGCCTCGACGACTTCTTGCCTTACGCTGATGAGGAGGGTGATGTCCGGCTCGGCCCGCTCAGGGTCCCAATCCAGGGGCTCCAGGCAAGGGCTCCAATCCGGATGCGTCAGCACCGCCGACCGGCTATGCCAGAAGAGCAGGTAGGTTATGCCCCTACACCACCTACGCTAGCTCTTCTAACCCGGCGTTAGCGTCGGGCCCGAGCTGAGGACGCTCTTCAAGGGGAATCGACGTCAACAGCTACTGTGGCTCGAGCCACCGCCGACGTGCATCATGGAGTTCCTGCACACACTGAGCAGGGGCGCTCCTTCACCCGACCAGGACTGAGGCTCCAACTGCCCCATGGGCAGGTCGGGTTGGCTCTCTGGGTTTCAGGCCGGAGTGGTGATCGACCCGAACCTATTCGCGGTAATGTCACCCCGTACGGAGGGCCTCCACGTACCACTATTCAACAGAGTGTGGGCCTTCCCCACTCTGATGCTCATCACGGAGTTATGCCTCGTGCTACCCTCATCTCGAAGGAAAACCTGCCCCGCGGCAGTTATGCTCGGCATGGAAACCTCTCATGCGCCCACCATATAGGGTATGGAGTCCTTCCTCCTACCCCCGACCGTCGATGTGAAGGCACTTCCCATTCGGTCCTCTCCAACGTGGGGGTTCTCCATATGTCCTCTCTGCAACTGATGAAGGTCCCCCTCGCCCCGGAAACTTGAGGAGTGAAGGTCAGCCTTGCTCCGCCCCCACCGACCATGGAAGTCCTCCCCATGTTCCTGCCGGTTCCAATAGAGGTTCCGCCCACATGGGTGTTGTCCATGGAGGCCCTCCCCATGTACCCTTCGACATTTCCCTTCGTGCCCCTCGCACCCCGGTTATCTCAAGCGGGAACCCTCTCCGACATGGCGTCATCGCCGCCGTGAGACCACATGTTGAGGATCAACCTTGTCCCGAGAATCCATCTAGGGGCAGGAGAGCGGGTCGTCGCCGCTACAAGAAGAGTCCTAGGAAGGCCCGGGTGGAGATCAAACCTGCCCGTTTCTCGGACTCTAAAGCGGAATGCGAATCAGAGATGGAACCTTCTCCCTGCCCCTCTGTATCAAGGACTGGGGCCGGAACGAGGCGCGTAAGCCTCGTCATCCCAGAATGCAAAGTCCACCGGATTCCCGCCTCTCTCCGCATGTACATCCAGGAGGGAGAAATTGTGGAAATTCCACAGTTCCTGACCACGCAATCACCATCGTCGTCCCCAGAAGCGCCCTCTACCTCTACCAGAGATCACGAAGAGCTGTTTTAGGGACCAACGACAGTAGAACAATAGCATAACCCATCGCCGGTGGCCGCAATCCCTACGCCAGAATCTATGGCTATCATCCCATCGTATCGTGATATTGTGGTCAGGTCACCTCAATATTCAGAGGATGGCACGGAATTCGGCAGCCAGCTAGCTCGTTCGCCGTATTCTCCACCGCGAAGTTTACTATCCCAGCGGTCCACCTCGGTACCGCTATTGGTCCCTTAGCCGCCTCCGGTTGACGAGTGGGGAAATATGAGGCCAGACCCTGAATCCGAACCCAGGATCTTCTGGAGCATTCTCACAACGAATCACTTCCCGGAGAAGTTCTGGCCGACGGCAGCGCCGAAATTTTGCGCACCAGAGTCCCTTACCCCAGAGTAAGTGGGGTGCTTCCGCCGAACCCTATGGGAGACACACTTCTGCCTTCGTTACAAGCGGGTGATGTACCCCAGGGGTCGAGAGCACTTTGAAGAAATCGGTGAGCAATGCCGCCTGATCGATTTGGCCGCACTTCCAGTGGCCCAGCACCCTGAGTCACCAGGCCGTCAGAGCACCCTTCAATGGAAATGTATTCAGAGTTTCAAAGTACTCCGTAGAGTCATTAGGGAAGCTACCCCCCTTGTGCAAGTCCGTGGCTAGGGACACTATGCCGCTCTCCTCTTCAGCCCTATCCGACGGTAGCCCGATTCGTTATGCAACATTGAGGACATGCTCTCGAGAGGGATCGCAGTCCACATGGCTGACGTAGTGGAAAAGTAAGACGAGCTTCAATTTATTGATGGACACTTACCCCCCAAGGACATACCGCCACTGCTGGACCCATCAGGGAGGGTTACCCATCAGAAGAGGAACCTTCTAGGCCTCCATGTACCCACCGAGTCGCTGGTACTCAGTCAAAATTCCATTAAGGGTAAGGAGCACGTCGGAACTGTCAAGCACTCCGACTTGTCTGCCTCTATACAGAAGACGGACGAAGATCCTGAGAAGGTCGTGTTACGCCAGCATCTTGCTGAGCAGAAGAGGCTTGTGGATGAACTCCTGGAAGAGTGTGCTGCAGAGTGGTGACCCGAATATATTAATCCCAAGCCCGGGCAGCAGGGGTAGGAACAATTCCCCCCGGTGAGACGCCTCCGGGAAACCCTGATCATGCTACTTCCACAAACAGGGCAGAAGCCAGAACTCATGACAAGAGGGCACGATACGTCTCTCCAAACCCTCCTGAACGTTGGGGAAATCTGAGGAATCTAGCCCAGGTTCCCCCATCCGCCCCGCAGGACATTCCGCCAGTCGCTCCACGAGCTACTGAAGCCATCTACCATTTCGAAGAACCTGGAAACGCACTTGTGATTAGGGATCCCCGTCAAGACTGGGACCTCCACCTGGATGATCTTATAGCAGCACTCATCGCCCGCCTCGAAGTGTTGGAAACACGGCAGGTGGAAGTCCCACCAAATGGCAAACCATATCCCGCGTGGGTGGATGACATGCCCGCACCCCTGGGTTTTGGGAACCCCACTTTCTCGCCCTTCAACGGGACAGGGGACCCGCCGTAGCACATGGACCACTTTTCTTCCAGGTGTGGCCCCATGCTGGGGACTCCGGCCCAGAAAGAAGCCGCAAAGCTCTGATGTTTCGTACAAACATTGGAGGGGCCCGCATTCGTCTCGTACAGCCAGCTCCCTATCTGATCGGTGACCGGTTGGGAGGATCTCCGCCAGTAGTTCCTATACCAATTCAGCTCCACCACACGATAGACCAGAATCACAGACCTCTTAAAGTTCAAATAAAGTCCTGATGAGCGAGTCGCGGACTTCATCACCCGGTGGAAGGGACTTACATACTCCCTCAACATGCCACTGACTCAGGAGAAATTACTGACGATGTGTGTAGGGAACGTTAAAACAGAGCTGGTTCCTTCCCTGATCACCCAGAACTACCCTGGAGGGTTCCGGGATATCTCAAATAAGGCTTAGTGCCTCGAGGAGGCTCTACAACAGGCTAGTCAGGCACGTTTGCTGCCCCCTGTAATCCCAGCCAGGAGGGATTCCAGAGCTGAACTCGTTGCGGTGGCCCAAATAGAAGTGCCCAGGCAGTTGGAATTACTGCCAGTGGCATCGGCCCTACAACCCTGCAGAGGTCCTCCACCTCAAGCGCAGGCACCTGCTCAGTAGAAACCGTCTCAGAATAGATAGGTTCCCCCGCACAATGCGCCACCACCACCTAGGAATGACAATTAGGCTCCGCCTCCTCGGCAGGCCCCTCTGGCCCCTCGTCAGGGCTAGGCCCCTAGGGCCCCCTATCTGGAAAGAAGGCACCAGACCTATTCGTTCAACGAAAATCAGGTCCCTGGCTACTTCTGATGTGCTCTAGAGCAAGTGATTGTGCACCTACCCGAGTGCAGAAGGCCAGCAGAGGCGAATCTCACCGATCACCCCAACTATTGTCCTTATCATCGGATTCTGGGGCACACCCACAAGAAATGCTATGTGTTTAAAGACTGGCTTCAAGACCAGGTCAACAAAAACATAGTCAGGTTGGGCCCGACACCAACACAAGTAGCGGGTGTCTTTGTATGGTCAAAGATCTGTAGCGACAGCGAAGGCGAGTGGTAGTAGGTTCCCAGCCGTGGGTAACAGAAACACGATGACTGGATGGCTCGAAAAACCATCGCCCGTGCCCATGGTATCATTTGGGCCTGCCTGAATCAGCCGGAGCCTTCAGGGGAAGTAGCCAGTAACTCTGCATCGTCTTCATAGCTGACCTCTTCCCAAAAGGGAAAGTAGTGACGACGCAAGAAGAAGCAACGCACTCTACCACTACTGTCGTCATCCCGCACTCTTGGCGACTTTATGCCCCCTGAAATGGGGACTCCTCCCAGAATACGCCTGGTGGTGGATGACTCGTCGAGCGACATCCAGGGGTATGCTTCGGTTAACACTGTGGAGCTGGTAAATCCCTATATGACTCCCGATGAGGGGGAACGCCAGGCGAGCCTCCCCAACGTTTCCAGCTGACGTCAACGTCAGCAGAACCAAAACCATGCCGGTCGTCAAGGAACGTCAGCAAGAACTTTCATTCAGGCCATGCACGCTACTGAGACCAGACATCAGGCTCATCGCAGAGCTCAACACGTGCAACCTCATCTGATTCCCTCGGTTCTTCCTCCACCGCCGTTTGTGCTACTAGATCAGGTAGAGCTGCCTAATCGGTATCACAGTCAATCTTTCCTAGATATAGGACAATATCTACTGCCTGATCCTAATCCAGTGACAACTCTCCAGGCATCAACTAGCAGGCAGCGGGATGTACCCAGCACTAGTCAACCGCCAGTTCAACTGGCAGGACCCGCTATGCCTCCAACTGCATAACGACCTCCTATAAGCAGAGGCTCGCGCTTGGCACAAAATTATGATTTCCTGAAGCACCTAGCTAGTATTCCAGCAAGGCTTTATATCCTTGAGGCCCTTCTCCTATCGTCTGAAATGCGCGAAGAACTTTCTGATGCCCTTAAAATCCCCCTTCAGTTTGAGACGGAGGTAACAGCTGTTGAAGGCTTCAACGCCAAGGCAATTGAGAACGCCAAATTCCATGCAGTTATCTCGTTCTTCGGTGAAGATGAAGACCCTCCCATACAGGGGCATATTCTCCCACTGTACATCACTAGCCACTTTAATGGCGTGGAAGTCCGCCGCTGCCTCGTTGACACGGGTTCCGGGATCAACCTAATCCTAACTTGGACACTCTGAAAGATGGGTCTATCTGAAGATGATTTGATGCCCTCTGACCTCAGAATCCAGGGATATGACAGGACCGAGCAATCCCCAGTCAGCAAGATCCGCCTGAAGACCCAGTTCGGCGGTCTAATTGCCAGCACCGAGTTCATAGTTGTTTCTCACGACACCGCCTACAACGCATTGATGGGTAGGCCATGGCTCCATCTGCACGCAGGGGTCCCTTCATCGTATCACCAATGCCTCAAATACTCCCTCAATGGTCGAGTAGGCATGCTCCAAGGAAATGCGTCTCCTTTCACCTCTTGTGAATCCCGCTATCTGGATGTCGATTATTACAAGAGCAAGGATAAGCATGTCCTAGTAAGTGAGGATGAACCCGACCTGGTCGCAAGTGATCCATGGGCAGGCCTGGATGACACATACATCTTCCCGATCCATCGATTGGAGTCCACGATCCTGGACATGGGGCAGTGTTTTGTTGTTTTAGGTACGCAAGGAAGGCATGTTCCCATGTCCAAGCGACGAAGGAAAATCACCTCGTACTCCTACACCAACCAGTCTCAGGTGATCCCGGATCCCCCTACCCCTGTGCGGCACCAGAATGTATATCTTATGACAACGGCAGTACATCATACGTGTCTCTTCCATTAGGCTGGAATCAACAGACTCAGGACGACGTGTCACCACTTCACTGATGTCATCAAACGTGGCCCCTTATGTTGAAGTCCAAATGGGATAGGATCGACTACCTTCATTGTTATGGTCTTAGTGGCGAGTGGGTCTCCTAATATGATGACCACTACTGCCCAAGCCAGCACCAGCTGCCCGTCAGGGTTTGATAGCCCAGAAGAAGCCCCCTTTGCGGGAAACCCCTCCATGGGTGGAGAGGAAGATTTGGAGATGCTCCCCCCTCCATTGAGGAAGGCGTCTCTACCATGGTTTATGAACTGGTCCCGGTGAAGCTTGGTAGCGAGGAAGATCTGAGACCCACATTGATCAGTGCAGCCATGTCCCCCGAGGAGCAGCAGAGGTATGTAGACTTTCTCAAGAAACACCGTGATGTGTTTGCCTGGAGTTACAACGAGATGCTAGGACTAGATCCCCAGGTAGTCATTCACCGCCTGGGCCTCCCGTCAAACCATCACGAGTTTAAGCAGCCTCCCAGAAAGATGCACCCTTCTCACAGTGCTATGGTTGAGGCCGAATTTGACAAGCTTATCAAAGCCAACTTCGTCAAGGAAGTCTAGTACCCCAAGTGGATTGACAACATTGTGCCAGTCAGGAAGAAGAATGGGTAGATCAGGGTCTGCATTGACTTCCATGACCTCAATAGCCACTTCCCAAAGGATAACTTTCCCCTCCTGGTGACCGAGTTATTAATTGATGCCATGGACAGGTTCCAAGCTCTCTCTTTCATGGATGGTTATTCCGAGTACAGCCAGATCTGAATGGCCCCCGAGGACGAGGAGTCCACTGCCTTCAGGGCTCCCCAAGATACATTGTGTTACCAGGTTATGCCCTTCGGCCTAAAAAATGCAGGTTCCACTTATCAGAGGGCCATGCATCACATATTCAAGACGATTCTCGGGACGTTGGTGGAATGCTAAGTGGATGACCTAGTGTTCAAATCGCACCAGCTCCAGGACCATCTCAATGACCTTGAGAAAGTGTTTGGTATCCTCTATTACCACCACCTGAAGATGAACCCGTTAAAGTGTTCCTTTGGGGTCACCTTTGGGAAGTTTCTTGGATTTGTTGTTAGATACCAGGGCATTGAGATCGACCCAGAGAAGATCAATTCCATCATCCAAATGCCTCCCCCGAGCAATATTCGGGAACTTCGAGGTCTCCAAGGCCACTTAGCCTATATACACTGGTTCATCGCGAATCTGGCCGACAAGTGTAAGACCTTTTCTCGGCTCATGAAGAAGGGTGACACCTAAAAATGGGATGAAGAGTGTCAGGACGCCTTTGAGGAAATCAAATAGTACCTACTCCAACCTCCGGTTTTGATGCCACCCGTCTCCGGAAAGCCGTTGGTCCTTTACATGACCGCCCTGGAACGATCCCTCAATGCACTTCTCACCTAGAAAAATAAAGAGGGTATAGAGAACAGTCTCTACTATCTCGGCTGCATGCTTCTCGATAGAGAGATGAGATACTCCCCTATCGAAAAGGGCAGCTTTGCACTCGTTTTTGCCATACAGAAGTTGCGGCATTACCAGCATCACCATGAGGTACAATTGTTCTCTCGGGTAGACCCACTGAAGTACATCCTGATCCACCCCATGTTGACTGGCTGACTAGCATGGTGGGCGGTGATCCTCCAGCAGTTTGATATCAGGTTCGTACCTCAGAAATCCATTAAGGGACAGGTGTTGGAAGACTTTTTAGCTTCCCATTCAACCTCCGAGGATCAATCCTTGGACCTGGATTTTCCTGATGAGACGAACCTCTCAGTGGATCGTGTCGTCTCATGTTGGCAAATGCACTTTGACGGTGCCTCCGGGAGCCCCACCGGTATGAGGCACAATGATCCTAAGCTCAACAGAGTGGCCTGGGTATCGTCTTCATCACCCCAGCGCAAGCCGTCCTACCATACTCATTCCTGTTGTTAGAAGGTTGTACCAACAATGAGGCAGAGTACCAGGCTCTCATCACCAGCCTCGAGTTGGCCCTCGAGATTGACGTGCCCCATCTACATGTGAAAGGAGATTCTGAGCTGGTAATCAAGAAGTTCAATGGCGATTATGTCGTTAGGAAGTCAGAGATGGTTCCATTGATGGAGTGCACCCTCCACCTAATGGCCCAGTTCTCTCGGCCAGAGGTCACCCATGTCCGTCGGTCACAGAACAGTCGAGCTGACGCTTTGGCCGGCATAGTTGTGTCGCTCACGGAACCCGATCAAGATGATTTGATCATACATGTGGCACACCGGAGAGTCATTTCCCCCGTCACCCAAGAGGACAATGACGGCCTGCGGGTAAGTCATCACACCTCCGGACCCTCTATGTCAAGGGTCCCGGGTTCGTCAGACACAGTGGTTGAAGCCACTCTTGACTAGAGGGAACCTTTTGTCGAGTATCTCCAAAATGGTTGCCTCCCGGATGACCGGGCCAAGAGTGAGAAAATCCGACGCCGCGCGCTGCAATTTACCCTCCAGAGTGGTCCCAGTATTGAGAAGATCCTCTATAGGTGGAGCTTCCATGGCTTTCTCCTCCGTTGCATTCAAGGAGTCAAGATTTCTCAGGTTATGCAAGAGGTTCATGCCGGTTCCTGTGGTGCCCATCAAGCTGGGCCAAAGTTGTCCCATCAAATCTGGAGGTTGGGGTAATTCTGGCCCTCTATGATCCATGATTGTATTGAGTTTTCCAAGAGATTCAACGTGTTCCAAGTTAATACCAACTTCTTGCATAGGCCGTCAAAACCCCTCCACTCCACCAGGTACTCTTGGCCATTTGCAGTGTGGGGACTTGATGTAGTTTGACCATATCCACCAGAAACATCTCGCCAGTGTAGGTTCATCCCAACTGCTACAGATTTCTTCTCCAATTGGGTAGAGGCAGTTCCACTCAAAGATGTCAAGGACCGTTCCATCGTCGACTTTGTGAGCTCCAATATCATCGACCGGTTTGGGGTCCCTCACGTTGTCCTCACCGATAACAGCACCAACTTCCGAGCGGTTGAGCTGAAAAAATTGTAGACCAAGTACAATATCCGTTCGAACCATGCCTCCTGCTATCATGAACAGGCAAACAGACAGATCGAGGCGTTCAACAAAACCCTCTCTAACATTCTGCAGAAAATGGTTGGTCAGAACAAGAAAAGTTGGCTGGACAATCCCCCCAACACCCTCTGGGCTTATCGGATGATGACTCGCAATTCCACCCAGGTGACCCCATATTCCCTAGTGTCTGGGGCTGAGGCCGTCCTACCCATTGAGATCTAGCTGCCATCATTACGCACTGCAGTTTATGACCAGAAAGTGCCAGATGAGGCGGATGAAATCCATCTAGCTGAATTGGAAGCACTGGACAAGAACAGGCTTCGTGCCCTGCACAATCTGGAAAGACATCAGAATAAGATAGCATGGGCCTTCAACAAGAAGGTTTTCCTTCGCTCTTTTCTGCAGGGTGATCTGGTTTTGGCCCTTCGAGTGCTAATGATCCCCAGTACGAAACCACCCAAGATAGAGCCCAAATGGTAAGGACCTTATGTCATCCACAAGGTTTACCCCAATGGAGAATTATCCTTGGCGACCACGAATGGTGAGGGAATAACTCTTCCCACCAACGCCAAGTTCCTCAAGCAGTACTTTGCCTAGGGAAAGACGGACCTGCACGACCTTAAACTGTATCCTCGTCCTGCAAGACGATAAACTGCAAAATGGTCCAAGATATATGACCTTAAACTAAGATCTCTCCCCGTACTTACTATAGGACGTTAAACTGCAAGCTGATCAGGTCTCCCTGACCGCGACTCGGCCTCAAGCCCCTTGGTTTTCCCCGACTCACTCTCTTGCAGGATTGTACGGTGTGGTGTGGGACTATATCCTCATTCACGTCAGATTACTTTCCATATCGTACATATCCCTAGATGAGATGTTTCCCTCGTCCCGCATGACATTAAAATGTGCATCTAGAACTACTTATGGCTTGATTCCCATCCTAATGGGATACGTAAGAACGCTTAGATGTCTTTTTCTTGAGCCCAGCCCCAAACTCTTCTCTTTTACTATCCCCCCTGGGTATAGTTTCCTCAGAGGGTCCTTGCATGATGTGGAGTAGGCTTCCTTATCCCCACTCATACGAGGATTATAACGGTCACGCCATGTGCCCACTCCCGTTCTTCTATCCTCCCACGTCCTCACCGCATGACGTTAAACTGCATGGCCTTCAAGAACTATGTATAGCTTGATACCCATTCTAATGGGATACGTAGGAACGCCCAGGCATTTCGTCAGTTGGCTCAGCTCAAAAGCCAAAATCTTCCCCTTGGCTGGATAGATATGGCATGGTGTACAATTACGTCCTCTTTCGCGCCGGGTTACTCGCTGCGCCGTACACCTCCCCGGATGAGATATAGTTATCTCTTTCCCCGTCCTCATTGCAAGACGTTAAACTACAAATTGGGTAGGCCTTCCGGACCGAGGCTTAGATTTAGGCCCATCAGCCTCTTTGGGACCACGACCCTCGTCCTTACTACAAGACGCTAAACTGCAAGCAGGTCAGGCCTTCCTGACCGAGGCCCAGCCTCAGGCACCTTGGCCTCCTTGGGCCCCTGACCCTCGTCCTTACTGCAAGACATTAAACTTCAAGCAGGTTAGGCCTTCCTGACCAATTCCTAACAATTAGGCCCCTTGGCCTTTTCGGGGCCCTGGCCCAGGTCCTCTCTTATGGGAGTGTATGGTGTGGTGTGGGATTATGTCCTCATTCACGTCGGTTTATTATCCATACCGTACACCTCCCTTGTTTGGGGGTATATTACTCCCCTCCTCATCCTGTATGACATTAAAATGCATCTAGAGAACTATGTGTGGCTTTATTACCATCCTCATGGGATACATAGGATCACCTGAATGTCTAGGCTTCGGGTCCAGCCCCATCTCTCAGGAATCATCATCCCACCTTGGCCCCTTGTTCTACCCTTCCTCCACGAGGGGATTATATGGAGTGGTATGGGATTATGTCCTCATTCATGTCGGTCTTGTAATAACCACACCATGTGCCTCTCATTCTCGAGATGTTTCATCGACCCTTTCTGACAGTTCACCAATGTTCCTAAAGGTACTCCGGTTTATTACCTAGAATGCCAGACTTTACTCGGACACATTCCGCACCTGCTTTCCAGGCTTTGTGTATCCCTTCATCAGGGCTTCCATCATCTTTCACACTCTGAGGGACCCCCAAGAATGGACTGGATACTATTCCCAAGGGCTCTCCTACCGTTATGGGCCAACTCCCCTGAGGGTTTTGGACAAAAAATCGATAAAAATCCTGTGTTGCAAATATGGTCAGTGGTCGATGCTCGTTTGTTGTTCCCACCTTAGGATAACGCGAAATGGAAACTATTTTTTCCACCACAGTTAACGGTTGTCCTCTATTACCATGCCAACCCCATTAATCCCAAAATGTTGGTTACACGATTCACATCCTTCTCCAGACTCATCATGCCCATGTAGAGTTTCAGAACTCTTGGTATTATTCCTCTATGCACGTCTGCGCGTTGGGGGAACAAAGCTGTGTCAAAGGTGTCCTTAGGGGCTCTTCACCTACTCCCCCTAATGATATGTTTTCAGGTATTGTGATAAGGATCTTCCCCACTTATTTCCCACACCGAGTTTAAGTCACGTCGACTTAGGGATCGGGCTTAGGTCTATGCTTACCTGGAAAGTTGTCACCCACCCATGGTCTGAGCTCTAAGACCATAAACTAAGATCTCCTCAGAACTACGCTCAGCCAGAACTCCCATTCTCATGGGATATGTAGGACCGCCCGAATGTCTTGTTTTCGTGTCCAGTTCATATGGGATCTCATCTCTCCCCCGTTACCTTTCACCTCTATGTGGGCCCATGGGCCTGAGGTTCCTCTCTCGGGACTGTATACGGTATAAGGTGGGATTATATCCCCATTCACGTCGGTTATGCCGCGCGACACCATACACATTCCCCACCTAGCATCGTCTCTACTACGTCTACGCTGCATGACATTAAAATGCATGCTTGGTCCTGTCACATGACCCTAAACTGTGACATTATCGTCCTGTCCGCACGACGAAAAACGACACTGCATTGTGATGACCTCGTTGTAGAGGACATCATGTTGGGTATTGGTCACATGCCATGCCATTTGTCAATGCCCATCACGGCTTGATTCTTGTGGCGACACCAGGGCCTGCTACCCTAGGCATGTCGCTTCACAAAAAAAACCACTCACCTTAAAGGACAAATAGGATTTATCAAATTCCTCTTCTTTCAGTGAAAGGGTCGCGCCCGCACTTCCCTTTTCCCCTGGCACTGGTACCTTACCGTTCCACCCTTGAGAACTATGTATGGATTGATTCTCATCCTCATGAGATACAAAGGAGCGCCCTGGCACTTCCCTGCTGGCCCAGCCTAACCTTCATGTTCGGTCCCTCGACTCAAGGATTTCCCCATAGAACACATGGTAAGTAGGGCTTAGGTCCTCATTCACATCGGGTTTTGTAACCGCCTTGCCATGTGTCCCCTACTCCCCTTACCCACCAATGGTCCGAATTATATGACCCTAAACTATGATCTCCCTATTGGAACGGACTCTGCCCCCTCTATCTAATACGTCTCGTTGCCGTATTTATATGTGTTTTGACAAAGAGCCCGAAGTGTGGGATTTTCATGGGGACATTCCCCTCGTCCCATGACCAAGCTTCGTGATCTCTCTATTTGGATCCTCATCCTCTTCCACATCCAAAAGGACCCTCGGATGACATGGATACTAGGCATAAGGGCTCTCTATGGAAGTTGGGCCTAAGGGATCCCCTGTCTTCTTGGGCCAACATCCCTTAGGATCTCTGACAACATTTGTGACATGGCCCCGTGTTTCGAACATGATCAATGGTCAACCCTCATTTGTCTTCCCCCATTCTAGGCTAATGTGATATGAATTCTGAGTTTATATCATGGTTAACAGTTATCATCTATCATCATGCCACCGTCATTGTGATCCAAATCTCGAGTGTCGCGATTCACACATTTCCACTTCCTCATCTTCATGTGGAATTCCAACATATTCGGCTCTATCTCTTCACACAACTGAGTGCGCCACATGGTCATGTTAGTATCATGGGGACAGTATTCACTGACCGTCCCTTCACCCTAACCTGCCCTTTTCTATGTCGGGAAAGTCCCACCACTACTTCTTGTTTCCCACACCGAGCATGACTCATGTGGGCTTAGTAGTTTTGGCAGGATGTGTACCAACATGGCCAGGTATCTCATCGTCCCGCATGATGGTAAACTACATCTCCAAAACTATGTATGGCTTGATTACCATCCTCATGGGATACGTAGAGACACCCTGGTATTTTGCCTAGGGTCCAGCCCATATGAATCATTAATCATATCCTTCCCCTTTCCGGCCCCCTGGCCGGACCCCTCGCTAGAGAGGCCCTGCCCCAAAGAAGAAAGGATCCATAACCAAACCAATGTAACCATCTGGCGTACTCCCACCATGGTGGTGTAACTACCTGAGTGTTGGATTCTGTTTGGACATACCATCGCTCCATATTCCACGCTTTTCGTACCCCTTATTTGGACCCTCGTCCCATTTCATGACTGAAGGGACCCCCTAATGGCCCAGTCCCATGCCGCATCGGCTCACCTACTGTTCTGGGCCAACGTTCTGGAAGACTGGTCGTGTTTGAAAGGACCCCCTAACAGTATGGATTTTTGACCTAGGGTCCACCAACTGTCCTTGCCCAACGTCCCGAAGGATTGACCGACAACATTTCTGACCTGGTCCCATGTTTTGAACATGGTCAATGGTCGACCCTCATTTGTTGCCCCCATTTCCGGCTAACGCAGTAAGGATATCGTTTCTCCTCCATGGTTAATGATTGTCCATTATTGTCACGTCATCCCCACAGTGTTCTGAATCTTGGGCATCGTGATCCACACTTCCCATTTCCATCAGTTCGGACGGATTTTCAGTGCCCCTGGCATTGCACCGTTCGTGCATAAGAGCATGAAAAAGAAACAGTAATTCGGTTGTTCTGAGAACCTCCTTCTCCAGCCAGGCCTCTCCCACCTTCCAGAAATCTGGACTGGTTATCCAAACCCCGGATGCCCGAAGCTTGTTTTCCATTCCCATGTCGGGTGGGACGATGAGGCAACTATCTCCTGTTTCTCACATCGGGCTTGACCCACGTGAGCTTGGGGAATTGTCGTCGGATGTCCCGGAAACATTGTAGGGATGTAATGAACCGATGAAAATAGTGGAAATCGTGCGTGCTATGGTATTCAAAAGAAGAAAAAATTGAAGCGTGAAAGTACCATTAAAAGGTTTGTAATTTGTTACAATACCTAGGGGTCGACTCCCCCCATAGAAGGGTTGACCCCATCAAAAGAACGTTGTAGCTCTGCCACCCTTCGGCTTCTGGTGTCCAAGACTTGCTGCTACCGACTCAGCTCCTGCTCCTCCTCCGTAGCGGCAGGCCGCAGTTTGTCAGCATTGGCTTTGGCCCTCTCTACACCAGCCTGAATGGCAGCCATCTTTTCAGAAGCCCACCTCATATGCTATTCTACTTCTGCCAGCTGGGCCTTCAACCGTGAGATCAGCTCAGATTGTGCATTAAGAGAGGCTGAGTTCTCATCTTCCTGGGTCTGCATCTGTTGGACCTCACTTTCAGCCTCCTGGAGCTTCTTGATGTTGGTCGCCTTCCTCCGCTGCCAGCCCACGCTGAGCCTGCGATCATACTCCCGGATCTGCTCGGACATGAGATCTCGGATGAGCGCATGAGGACGTTGGGAATCCACTCCCCCAGCGCACAGTTTGCATAGACGCGAGCGAAGTCTGTCCATTTTATTCAGCCATAGAGTTTGGGGGTGTTCTTGATGAAGCGCGTGATTAGCTTCCACGATCGGCGGCGGACTATGCTATTGTCCTCCTCATCGGAGGCCGTTTCATCCCAGTCTGCATGATTGGCAGGCTCGTACGTAGGATATGGCCGCAGGAAGTCCTTGGAAGGATCTGCATCTAGTGTTGAATCCGACATGATATCTGGCGCCGGAGCAGGCATAACGGGACTTGGGTCGGCCGATTGATCCTCGTCATCAGACTCCACCTCAATAACATCAGGCACGACCCTGCTGGTGGCCCTGCCGGTGATAGTGTGTGTTGCAGCTCGGGGAGATGGGGTGACTATCTCCCCCATCACCGACATGCCCCTAGGAGGGATGCCGCTAGACATCCCGACCAGCCTTGCCGCAGCAGCCCATGCCAGTCGAAGAACTGTACGACAGAGAGGGACACAAACATTAGTTGGGACAATCTACATATGACAACAATGAATCCAGTAGAGGAAAATTACAGAGATCGATCTCCTGGTGCTTCCCTTGAGTCGATGTTGACGGGACACCGAGGTGTGGCCCTCCATATACTGTTGGATGTTCTAGAGATTCTTGAGGATCCACCTCGAGTGCTCTGGCCCCACTAAACGCAGAACTGGACGTAGCCGTAGGTGCGGGTTCTGAAGGTCTTGCATCGTCACCCGCCAAGGGGCGATAGCGAGGCCTGCGTACAAGTTCCTCCTGCATGGTTCAAACATTGGTGAGAAATCCGTAATGGCCCGAGAACGGACCGTAAGGAAAGAAGTTCGGAATGCTACCTCAAGAGCCTCTGCGAAATCATCAGAATCTGAGTCTTGGTATCCGACTTCACCCTCCTCCAACGGGCTCCCTCTGCCAGCCTCATCCTCATGAGAGGAGTCCTATGATACTTCCGGAGGGGGGAGGAGCTCCCTTGGATCGGCAGCTGACAGCTGTGGGGGGACCGTCCGATCTAGCAGTACCCTCACCCGGTATTTCATTGGGTGTGGGACACCATTGGAGTGAACGTAGTCCTCCAGCTCATCTATGTATTGCTCCGCCTCCGCTGAAGACGTTGTGAAACCATCCCAGACTAGGCATATGCCTGGTAACTACATCTCAGGTGATTCAAGTGCGCCCACATCTCAGGTGGGCTGAGGAATTGCTGGTTGACATCCCAAATGTACCAGGCCTCCGGGAAGACTGCATCCTCCGCCATGTCGATATGACGTAGCTGCTTCCCCGGAGCCTGAGTGGATATCCTACGAAATCCCCTCGATAGTCGCCCCCCAGATGGCCCTGCTCTTCTGGAATCACCGGATCCTCCGCTGCTTCCACACCCTCGGCCGGTGCGGGTCTCACCGCCACGGTGACCCCGCCACCGCGAGAGGCCCCTGCTGCCCTCCGACCCTGACCTCGGGATAGAGGAGGCCCGCCCTCACCAACCTGAATAGTTGGCTGCCTTAGCATCTTCCCCAGATAAGCAGCCTCCCGGCTAATGGCACACTCCCTCACCAATCCGAAAGCGGCGGTGGATGGAGGCAATGCGATTCACATCTTCCCGTCTTCCCGTGTGAACATAAGCCACAGCTACCTCATCACACACGGGTGCTCCTCGTGACGCACCTCCCAGTAGACCTATGGGGTCAGCCACTGGAGGCACCAGAACTACCTCGCAAACCAATGTGGGGTGTACGGTTCACAAAACGGCTCACGATCCACTCGTGCCACCAAAACTCCGCCTCGAAAGGCCAGGAGATAAGCACGGTGCTCTTCCATTACCCTCCCGTTGTCAGTGAGTATCTCCGTCGGCAATAGAAATGGGTGGATGTTAAACTCATCCGCCCTCCACACCCGGTTCAGCACCATCGGCACGGTTAGTTTGAATGGGAAGCTCCCGACCGCATTCAGAATAGAGGGGCGGAAGTTTTATCCCAGCGGCGAGATAGGGTTTGGATACTCATAAATCCCCCTGATGTGCGCCACAATCCACCCATACAGAAGGTGAAAGGGACCACATATCCTTGGCGGCTTCTTGCCCTTGCTAACATGACGCAGCATCCTGTACAGCTTGGCGAGCATTGGAATCCCCAGATTGACCCGTTGCCCAATGGCCAGCACCGACACCATGATAAACGACCTGGGACGCACCCCCATGATGGTATCCCTCACCGGTAGGATCCAACCGCAGATAAGGGCCGTGATGAACGTCGCCAGCCTGACTATCAGATGTTGTTCAGTGCTGACACAGAAACCCCAAGTCTTCCATTGGATGTCCTCCAAGACCCGCTAGTACGAGTGCTCCTTGCCCCGTTGAGCCACCTTCAGACAAGTTCAAGGCCTCGGAGGAAACTCTCAATTCTCCAGGAAGTTCAGGAACCGCTCGAACCACTTCTTAAAGTAGACATCACTCACTGCCTCCTTGTCCTCTCCAGGGACCAGTGCCATCAGCGCCGACGCCAGTCGCGGAATCTTCTCTGTATCCTCCCATGCGCTCATGACGGGGAGGAACTCATCATACATGGCGCCCAAGATCGGAACCCCCGAAATCTGGTGGACATACCATAGGTTGATTCCCACCTCCCCATGGTATAGGTGAAAAGTATTGGTCCAAGACGACCATCTTCTCAGCAGCTCCAGCATCAGCTGTTTCGGTTGGTAAATGTGGAATTGGGAGGCCCATGCCGCCTCATACAAACCGACTCTCCTCAGCTCGGCCCCAAACACCTCACATGAGGCACCTACCCAGTAGGACCATGCCCAGTCATTGGTGAAGTTGACGCCCTGGCGCAGGTCCCACTCATCGGACCACCCCTTCTTCGAATCCTGCAAAGTTGCCTTCATCATGGTACGGTACAGAGGATGGGATGTCTCTGGTTGTAGTGGCTTCCCATCAATATTTTTCACATGGATGTAGAGACTGTCAGTGGTGATGGGTGTGAAATCCTCCCGCGCATGACCATCGGACGTCCTGAACCACTAGCGCTGGCATGGCGTGCTCCTGAACCAGCAAGCTGGTTCGTCCCTACTCGCCTCAGGGATGAAGACGTCATCCCTCAGCCTGAATCCATACAAGGGAAGCATTTTGCACTGAAGATAGTTCTTCTAACCCTCTAATAGCAGTTCTGCCAAAGAAGTATGGTCCGAGTGGCTTCAGACCATCTCCCCTAGGCCTAGACAGTTATCCATCTCATCCCTCCGGGTGGCCTCTACAAGGACCCCCAATACAGCCTCTCGATGGACCATTTCGGTTTTGGCACTCAGAAAAGGATTTTTTCAAGCTAGATCGTAAATCTTTCTCGCGAAGATCCCTCGCAATGATCGGGAACAAAACCAAGCCGCGGAGTCTGGCATAGGCTGGAAAAAAGAAGCTCACTTGGCGTGGTCGCGGAGTCAGAGACTCGCGATTCGCCACGAAGCTCGATTCGCGGAGAGCGGACGCGGAGGACGTGGAGCTTCGTGAAGTCGAGAGCGCAAGAGGACAAAAGTCATGAGACGAAAAAATATAGGTCAGCCCCTATTTATAGATGGCGACCCTAGAGCTTCGCGGCACATCTCGCCCGCGCGGATCATCGCGACACGTCCGGACCGCGTGGCCACCGGCAGCCCCGCGGGCCCCTTTGCGAACCGCCGATAATTTTGGAGATTTTCCCTCAGCCTTCGACCCTTCGTCCCTCAGTGGATCCAAGTCTGAGGGGGGGGAATTTGTTGGTGCCAAAATATTGCACGAAAATAAGGGACGAAAAAGAAGCCCCACACGCAATCTCACGAAGCTCCGCTGCGAAGTACCCCCGAGCATCGTGACCGCCGCGAAGCATAGGAGGCGGTAACGCTCCGCAAACACCCTGACGTTCGCAAGCCCGCCGCGAAGACTGTGAGGTGGTAATGCTCTGCTAACGCACTGACGTTCGCGAGCCCGCCGCGAAGACCGTGAGGTGGTAACGCTCCGCGAACCCCCTGACGTTCACGAGCCCTCCACGAAGTACAGGAGGTGGTACCCCTCCATGAACGCCCTGACGTTAGCGAGCCCACCGCAAAGCACCCGCCGCCCCTTCATGCCACGTGAGTTATACTTCGCAGCACCCCGTGCCTATAAATACTGGGTTCCCCCTGAGTCCAGGGGACAGATGATCAGACCTTTCAGCTTCTCAGCTACCGAATCTCATAGCCCCCTTCGCCCCCGGGAATCATGAGCTCTACGAGGTACTTCTACTTCGCGAGATGCCTTTGCCTTGTCTCGTCTTGAGACCCTCTTCCAAGAGGAATTCCCTTCACGAAGCCTAAGAGAATTCCCGAAGGAATGGGATTCCCAAGGGAACCCGGGTAGCCGCGGAGCGTTTATGCTTCGCGAAACACTCATCCTGTACTAGTGATCCACATGCCAAGGCGGGGTCGCTGTACATCGCGAAGCACACTGCTTCCCAGCACCTTCCTTCATGAGGACCCTCTTCTTTGTGAGGCAGTGCTCCACAAATACTGTTCCACTTCGTGAAGCGACTCCCATTCACACCCCTGCCCTATGCTAAGGTCGAGGCACTCCACTTCGCGAAGCATACTCCTTTGCTTGGAAATTCCTCTTCTCGTGCGACCCTCCAGGTTTGCACGATGTGATTTCAAAATCCCATGGACAACACCACCCATAGCGTTGCTTCGCCTAATGCTTCTTCGCATAGGCATGCTAAAGGCTATTGCTTCTTCTCATAGACATGCTAACGTGGACCCCTCGATGGTTCGCTCTGTGACCCCCCTTTACCATGGCCTTGCCAGTACCTTCCCTACCCCAAGGAGAAGAGGGTACCGGTCATGTAAGTCCTAGGGGTGTGGAGTAAACCCACTTTGTCTGAGTTGTAGGAAGTTAAACTGCCAAGAACCTCGTCCTCAACACATGATGTTAAACTGTGATCTGACCCCGTGCCTCGCACGCAAGGTCCCCCCAGCTCAGACATTCTTTAATCCACTCATCTCCACGGGAATGGAATCACCTTCACATGGGATGATATCCTCCTTCTCGGAGTAGAATATTTCCACGGGAGAAGGGAAACCACCCTGGTATAATCCCCAAGCCTCTCATGCGGAAGGTAGAACCCATGCACCTCCGTACTTCCCCACTGCCAAGGCCAGTGGAGGATGCGATAGGGAACGAGGAACCTTCTATCTTTGGTCTCAAATCCCTCTCCCTCCATGCTTTGTCTCACTTCAGGCCTCCATCCTGGAGTACGTCACAACATCATGGACCGCCCAACGCATAATCCCATCTTCATTTGTCACGGACGCACCCTTCACGACGTGATCGCCAGGTCTCTACTGCCTCTTGTTTCTCACACCAAGCACGACTCACGTGGGATTAGAGTAAGCATTGGACATGACAACACCTCGTCCAGCATGACGTTAAACTGTGTGTCGTCTGGTATGACGTTAAACTGCACATCCATTTGAACTACGAGGTCTTTGATCCATGTCAAGGCGCGGTACTTAGGAAGCCTCCATGAGGTTCAATCCCACCACCCACCATTACTTCACGTCAGGTTTCACCCTCGTCCAGCATGACGTTAAACTATATTCCAGTCCGACGTAAAGCCGTTGGGACCACCCGAACTACGAGGACTTTGATCCATGTCAAGGCATGGTACATAAGAAGCTTCCCTGAGGTTCAATCCCATCTCCCATCGGACCAAGGTCCTTTCTTCATGTCGGTTCGCCGACACCCACTGCCATTCCCGAACTACAAGGACTTTGATCCATGTCAAGGCATGGTACGTAGGAAGCCTCACGAGGTTCAAGCCCGCCACCAGTGGACCCCCGGGTTCACATTCACGTCGTTTCGCCAACAAAGCCCCTTTTAACTACGAGGTATTTGATCCATGTCAAGGCATGGTATGTAGGAGGCCTCCTGGAGGTTCAATCCCACCACCTGTTGGTCACTCCGACCTTCTTCACGTCAGGTCACCATCACCTGGGCAACCTAGTGTGTAAGCCTCGCACCATCCGGACCAAGGTCCTCACTCACGTCGATTCGCTAATGAAAACCACCACGTGAACTATGAGATCTTTGATCCATGTCAAGGCATGGTATGTAGGAAACCTCCATGAGGATCAAGCCCATCACCTGGTCGTTCTGACCTCATTCACGTTGTTTCATCCCTGTCTCCAATGGATGTTAAACTCGCGACCTACCTCCTGATAAACATGAGATGCATGAGGAAAACCTTGGATGGCACGCCCTTGGCGTAATCGTCTCCACTGGACGTTAAACCTGCGGCATACCCTATGTCCAACATAGGAATCTGAGGAAAACCTCAGATATATGACCATGGCATATAATTCTCCATGCTCGATGTGGGATGCCTCGGGCTTCCACGCCCTCGAGAAGCCCTATGATAAGGGACAAAAGACAGACATGCCAGTTCCCCAGCGTTCAGACAAGCTATTGATTCCTCGACATGACTACTCCTCCGACTACTGCTGGTTGAATCGACAGTTGACTAGTGATGGGTACATCCCGCTACCAGCTAGTTGAAGCCTAGAGAGTAGTCTCCGGATTAGGATCGGACAGCGGAGATTGGCATGTAGCCGGACAAGACTGACTGTGATACCGACGAGGCAGCTCTGCTTGATCTAGTAGCACAAACGGTGGTGGAGGTAGAACTGAGGGCATCAGATGAGGTTGTGCGTGATGAGCTCTACGCTGAGCCTGCTTTCTGGTCTCAGTAGCGTGCACGGCCTGACTGAATGTGCCTGCTGATGTGCCTCAACGACTGGCATGGTTGTGGTTCCGCTGACGTTGACGTCAGCTGGAAACATTGGGGAGGCTCGTCTGGCATTCCCCCTCTTTGGGAGGCACATAGGGCTTTAAAAGCTCCACAGTGTTAACCGAAGCATACCCATGGCTGTCACTCAACGATTCATCCACCACCAGGTGGATTCTGGGATGAATCCCCATTTCAAGGGGCATAAAGTCTCCAAGAGTGCGGGATGACAACGGAAGTGGTGGAGCACATTACTTCTTTGTCATCCCTTCTTTTCGTGAAATATTTTGGCACCAACAAATCCCCCCCCCCCTCAGACATGGAGCCAAGAAGGGACGAAGGGTCTAAGTCTGAGGTAAAATCACCAAAATTATCGGCGATTTTCAATGCGGCCTCGCGAAGGGGCCCCCGGGGCTGCCGGTGGCCACGCGGTCCGGACGCGCCGCGATGCTCCGCGCGGGCGGGATGCGCCGCAAAGCTCCAGGGTCACCGTCTATATATGCGGTCTCCGTAAGTTTCCTCTACTAGATTCATTTTTGTCATATGTAGATTGTTCCAACTAATGTTTGTGTCCCTCTCTATCGTACAGTTCTTCGACTGGCATGGGCTGCTACAGCAAGGCTGGTCGGGATGTCTAGCGGCATCCCTCCTAGGGGCATGTCAGTGATGGTGGAGATAGTCCCTCCATCTCCCCGAGCTGCAACACACACTATCACCAGTGGGGCCACCATTAGGGTCGTGCCTGATGTTATTTAGGTGGAGTTTGATGATAAGGATCAATCGGCCGACCCAAGTCCCATCACGCCTGCTCTGGCGCCAGATGTCGTGCCAGATTCAACACCAGATGCAGATCCTACAGAGGAATTCCTGCAAGGTCATTGTACATCGTGAAGCACACTGATTCCCAAAACCTTGCTTCATGAGGCCCCTCTGCTTCGTGAGGGAGTGCTCCGCGAATACTATTCCACTTCACGAGGCACCTCTCATTCACACCCCTGCCCCATGCTAAAGCCGAGGCACTCCACTTCGCAAAGAATACTCCTTTTCTTGGCAATTACTCTTCCCGTGCGACCCTCTAGGTTTGCACGATGTGATTTCAAAATCCCATGGACAACACCACCCGTAGTTTTTCTTCGCATAATGCTTCTTCTCATAGGCATGCTAACAGCTATTGCTTCTTCACATAGCCATGCTAACGTGGACCCCTCGATGGTTCGCTCTGCGACCCCCCTTTACCATGGCCTTTCCAGTACCTTCCCTCCCCTAAGGAGCAGAGAGTACCGGTCATGTAAGTCCTAGGGGTGTGGAGTAAACCCACTTCGTCTGAGCTGCAGGACGTCAAACTTCCAAGCACCTAGTCCTCAACACATGACGTTAAACTATGATCTTACCCCGTGCCTCGCACGCAGGGTCCCCCCGGCTTGGACATTCTTTACGCCACTCATCTCCATGGGAATGGAATCACCCTCACATGGGATGATATCCTCCTTCTCGGAGTATCGTATGTCCACGGGAGAAGGGAAACCACCCTGGTATAAGCCCCAATCCTCTCTTGCGGAAGGTATCACCCATGCACCTCTGTACTTCCCCACTGCCAAGGCCAGTGGAGGACGCGATAGGGAACGACGCAGCTTCCATCTTTGGTCCCAAATCCCTCTCCCGCCGTGCTTTTTCACACTTTGGGCCTCGATCCTGGAGTACGTCCCAGCACCATGGGCCGCCTAATGTGTAAGCCCATATTCATTTCTCATAGACACACCCTTCATGATGTGATCATCAGGTCTCTGATGCCTCTTGTTTCTCACACCGAGAATGACACACGTGGGCTTAGAGTAAGCATTGTCCACGACAACACCTCGTCCAGCATGACGTTAAACTGTGTGTCGTCCGGTATAACGTTAAACTGCACATCCATTTGAACTACGAGGTCTTTGATCCATGTCAAGGCATGGTACGTAGGAAGCCTCCCTGAGGTTCAAGCCCACCACCCATCATTACTTCACATCAGGTTCCACCCTCGTCCAGCATGACGTTAAACTGTATTCCAGTCCGACAGCAAGCTGTTGTGACCACCCAAACTACGAGGACTTTAATCCATGTCAAGACATGGTACGTATAAAGCCTCCATAAGGTTCAAGACCATCTCCCATAGGACCAAGTTCCTTTCTTCACGTCGGTTCGCCGACACCCACCGCCATTCCCGAACTACAAGGACTTTGATCCATGCCAAGGCATGGTACGTAGGAAGCGTCATGAGGTTCAATCCCCCCGCCAATGGACCCTCGGGTTCACCTTCACGTCGGTTCACCGATGAATCCCCTTTGAACTACGAGGTATTTGATCCATGTCAAGGCATGGTACGTAGGAGGCCTCCCAGAGGTTCAATCCCACCACCTGTTGGTCACTCCGACCTTCTTCACGTCAGGTTACCAGCACCTGGGCAGCCTAGTGTGTAAGCCCCGCACCATCCGGACCAAGGTCCTCACTCACGTCGGTTCGCTGACAAAAACCACCATGTGAACTACGAGGTATTTGATCCATGTCAAGGCATGGTATGTAGGAATCCTCCATGACGTTCAAGCCCATCACCTGGTCGTTCCGTCCTCATTCACGTCGGTTCACCCCCGTCCCGCATAACGTTAAACTGTATTCCACATTCTACATGAACTACAGGGACTTTGATCCATGTCAAGGCATGGTACGTAGGAAGCCTCCACGAGGTTCAAGCCCACCACTAGTGGACCCCCGGGTTCACCTTCACATCGGTTCGCTGACGATGCCCATCAGGATAAGGTACACCTTCACGTCGGCTCTCCGGCACCATCCTGAACTACGCGGACTTTGATTCCCAGCCACGGGGATACGTAGGAGGTCTCTTTGAGGCTCAAGCCCAATCTCATTGTTTCCCTTGCAATAGTCCCATCTCAGTCCCCCTTCGCTTCATCCATCCATCCATCATCCACCCTGATTCTCACCCGAACTGCCATATCCCGGCAAGATCATGCCATTCTGCTCCTCTTCACAACATTCAAGAAGCCGCCCACGGGTTGGCCCTGATATCGGAATCCCTTCAAGGGAAATTCATCAATCTGATCCAATCCAGCTAGTTTTTTGATCAGGCTGATCTGTCTCCGCTGGATGTTAAACTCGCGACCTACCACATGATAAACATGAGATGCCTGAGGAAAACCTCGGATGGCACGCCCTTGGCATAACCGTCTCCGCTGGACGTTAAACCAGCGGCATACCCTGTGTCAAACATAGGAAGCTGAGGAAAACCTCATATATATTCCCATGACATATAATTCCCCGCGCTCGATGTGGGATGCCTCGGGCTTCCATGCCCTCGAGAAGCCCTATGACAAGGGAAAAAATATAGACACACTAGTTCCCCAGCGTTCAGACAAGCTACTGATGCCTCGACGTGACTACTCCCCCAACTGAAGGTTGCTGCCCTGACCGGACCCTTTGGAATGTCCTGACAGAAGCAGTGTAATTAACTGGCGTCCATCAAAACATGGCACTAGGAAGAGTTTCACGAACAACGTATTAAATCTATGAGGGAGACCTGGACTAGGTGACGATTTCCGAGGAGGAATCCACGGAAGGAAGAACCAACATCCCATCATCCTGATTTCGATCAAGGATCAGACATCCCTGAATAAGGAGCGAATGTCGCCCGCCCTTGGAAAGAGGGAATGCGGGGCGACAGCTGCACGTCCCCACAGACGGATGCGCGTGCCCGGACGAAAGCGTCGGAAATAGCCGCTTTTTCCTTTCTATGAAGAGAATACACGTCATGCCTTATGGCCGTGTATTTCTTTCCATGTATGTGTATTTTCCCTAAATACACTCCATGTCCATCGAAGTCTCCTCTGAAAAATTATGTGGACAGTACATGCCGTGTGACCGGTGTCACTTGTTGTGTGTCACTTCTTCTGATGTCTGTTACTTCTACTGCTGAATGCTTTTACTACATGGCGTGTGCTTTGGAAGGACACGCCGTGTATTCTAGAATTTTCCAAAAACGACGCCTCTGTCCAGC
Organism: Viscum album; assembly: GCA_963277665.1. NCBI lineage: Eukaryota > Viridiplantae > Streptophyta > Magnoliopsida > Santalales > Viscaceae > Viscum > Viscum album. Next base: position 1,861,749,502 of record OY728119.1, read on the forward strand.
ACGCCTCCCAAGGCGTCCGTTCTTCATTCCGATGATCCATTTGCTACAAAACTTCCGCTCCTAGGTCTTCCCAATGTTCCGAGGCCATTTCCGTTGTTTTCGGGCCTCTGATTGGCTCTGAAAACTTGCCTTGATTCAACGCTCAAGAACGGTAGGAGAACACCATACAACAAGAATGAAGGAGGAATCAGACCATGTTAGTTTCATCTGGTTCCTTCCGCATTAGTTCGATAGCAAAGGGTTTAGAGAGAACCAATAACATGGAAGAAAAAACAATGTTTCTCATTCATAATCACACCCCTAACTTGATAAACGATGTCGTTTTCCGGCGACGCGGAAGATGGCGTTGCGGGGTGATGTTTCGAAGACGTCATTGGCGTGCGTCCAAGGAGGGGACGGCATATCACACTAGATGTGGAGAGAAGAAGGAATGGAACGTCGTCCATCCTTGTGGTGACGGCGTTCTTCATCGAAGGGTGTTGTTCTTCGCGGGAGGATGAAGTTCTTCCAATAAAGCTATAGCTCTCTCCCCAATTCCCAATACATCAAGCTAACCCCAAAATAAAATAAGCCTCCTCTTATTTTATTAATTCATTCCATGCTTTCAGATTTCCAAAATTCCAAATCAAATTCACTTTATTAATTAAACTTGATTTGTCTAATTAATTAGGTGTTATGTTGGAATGTTTAATGAGGGATAGAGAGGAGAGGAAGAGGATAGGTTTCACAAGTTAAGATGAGTTACAAAAATTAAGAGGGGGTTAGAGGATTTTTAAGGAATGTGAAGGGGTGGGGTTCGTGCGAGACCCACCTCACATTTATCCTCACATGGGTAGTTAGGGTGCCAGTGGGTCCCACCCTAACTTCCCCATGTAGGATAAAACCACCTAGGTTAGGAATAAAATTGTATCAAAATTTTATTCACCTTTTTATTTAATCCACAATTTTAAAACAACTCCTCCCAATAAAACGCATCCTCGGTAAAGGTCTTCGAAAGAAATTACCAGCTCTGCGGTTCCATCGGTGCCCTCAGATTTTAATTCCGAGCACCTGTTCAAAAGATAGAGAAAACTCGCTCATTCATTCACTAAACGTACCCGAGCTAAACTTCAGAAATTGATTCCGGGCACACCGGGCCTCAGAATCAGGTGCCGTTAGAAACTGCGTACTTGTAGAATCCCAATGAATTTAAGAAAAATTTTCCTTGAAATTTACGGGTCTTTACATTACTCCCACCTCAGGGATTTATGTCCCTGTAAAGATACATCATAAACTAGGAAAACAAATGAGGGTATTGTGCACGCATCTGAGCCTCCCGCTCCCATGTGCTCTCTTGTAAGTTCACATGCTGCCACCTGATGCGCACTGGAGGAATCGACCGTCCACGTGGGACCCTCTCCTGTCGATCCTCGATCTCCACCAGAACCTCCGCAGAAGTCACCCTGTCATCGATATACAGCTCCCCGTGATCAATGATATGTGTCAGGTCATGCATGTATCTCCTCAGCTGAGATACGTGGAAGACGTCGTGCACCCGGTGCAACTGAGTTGGAAGATCTAGGAGATAAGCCACCTCGCCTATCCTACTGAGAACCCGGAATGGTCCGATGAAGCGTGGGGATAACTTGCGGCCCTGACCAAATCTTTGTAATCCACATCTAGGTGAGACTAGTAAGAAAATGTGGTCTCCATCCTCGAACTCTAGTGGTCTCTACCTCCTATCAGTATAGGAATTCTGTCGGCTCTGTGCAGTCCTCATCCACTCCTAGATGATCTCCACCTACTATGTCGTAGCCTGGACCGTCTCTGGTCCTACAAGTGCTGACTCCCCAGGGTCTGTCCAGCACAGAGGTGATCTGCAAGGTCAGTCGTACAATGCCTCGTATGGTGCTATCCTGATGGTGGAGTGGTATCTACTGTTGTACGTAAACTCCAAAAAAGGTAGGTGATCCTCCCAGCTGCGACCAAAATCAAGGACACATTCACGGAGCATGTCCTCGAGAGTCTAAATGGTCCTCTCCATCTGGCCATCTGTCTTATGGTGAAAGGTGGTGCTCAGGCGTAGCTGCGTCCCAAATGCCTCATGCAACCCCCTCCAAAGTCAGGAAGTAAAGCGAGTGTCTCGACCGGAGAAGATAGATGATGGAACACCATCAAGTTGTACGATCTCTTAAACATAGAGGCATCTCAGTCTCTCCACTAAGCCTTTCTCTCGGATAGGTAGGAATTGGGCCGACTTGGTGAGTCGGTCGACGATCACCCAGATAGATTCGTGACCTATGGAAGTACGTGGAATTCCCATCATGAAATCCATAGATATCACGTCCCATGTAAAGACCCATAAAATTCAAGGGAAATTTTTTTCTTCTTAATTTTCTTTGGGATTTTACAAGAACGCAATTTTTGACGGCACCTGATTCCGAGGCCCGGTGTGCCCGGAATAATTTTCTGAAGTTTAGCTCGGGTACATTCTGTGAACGAGCGAGCGGGATTTCCTAACTTTTGAACCGGTGCTCGGAATTGAATTCTGAGGGCACTGATGGAATCGCAATGCTGATAATTTCTTAATAACACCTTTTCCGGAGTTGCATTTTCTCGGGTGAAGTTATTAATTAATTGGGTTAACTAAAGGATAAAATAAAATATTGTGCAACGGATTTTATTTTTATTCTAAGTGGAGTTAACCTAAGCTAAGTGGTTTAAGTGGTACCCACATCCTAACTACTCCACTAGGTAGGATATTAGTGGGGTGGGGCCCACATGAGCCCCACCCTTTCAACTTCGTCAACCCCTATTAATTATGTAACCCACTCGCACCCCTTTTTAAATGAAGTCAACTCTTAATTAATTAATTGAGTAGGTTATTCAGTATAATTAATTCTTGGATTAATTTTGAATTTCAAATGAAATGTTGGCTTGTGGGTTAATTAAAAAAGGCAATGTATTTTTCATGAGAGGTTAGTTAGTTGTGCGAGAGTATTTGGAGAGTAAAGCTCTAAGTTCCAAATAACGTTCTTCCTCCTTGAAGAACGCGAAGAACGCCGACCTCTGACAAAGGACGACGAAGAACGCTGAAATCCTTGGGGATCGACGATGTGACGCCGTGTACCATGATGTCGAAGATTATCCTCTCCGCGACACTGATGATCCTCCTTCCGTGATGCTGTCTTCTACGACGTCCCTTCCCCGCGACGAACCTTCGTTCAACAACGCTTGATGTAGGGGATTAATTGTTTCTTGTTCGTGAATACTTATGTCGTCTTTCTTCGTTTTCAAATTGGACTGCCTGTTATCACAATAACGGGAGGAGGTCGGACCACACGAACATGGCCAACTCTCCTCCCCCCTTGATGCTTGAATTTTTTGTGGCACGAGCAAGGCAGCGCGGTGACGTTGCACCGCGCGGAAACAATAAAGAATGGGCGGATAAGCGCGGCGCTATCGCCCCGCCCCGTTGAAGTCGAACAAAGCCTCGGCGCTGTCGCGCCACGCCGGAGAACCTCGAAGAGGCCGCGGTCAGAGCAGGGCCGCGGCGGAGGGGTACGGCACCATCGCGCCTCACCTGTCGGACCAAGGCCGCGGCGGAGCAGGAAGCGGCAGCCGGCTTCTGGCCGCCAGTGCCGGAGCAGGAGGGCGGGACCCCGGCGATCCAGCGGCAGCAGCATCCGGTCGGCCAGACTGGTCCGGCCGACTTCCAAGAAGTCGGGGGTCGTAATGCCCAGCTGGTCGAAGGAAAGCCCCCCCCCCCCCCACATGGGGGCCGTGGTTTCACAAACAGGGGGGCAGCGAACCCCTCCCCCCCTTCCGGTCGACCGTTTCGGCAGAGCCGCCTGGCCACGCTAGCCATGCGAGCGCGCCAGGCCGGGCCGCGCCCAGGTCGGGTCAGGTTGCGCCCAGGCCGGGCCGGGCCGTGCCCTAATGGGCTGAAACCGGACCCGGGTCGGGTCGACCTGGTTCGGGTCGGGTCGGACCGGGCGCGAACCCCCTAATCTCGGACTTCTTTCGGTATTTTGCCCATAACTTGGGCTACGGACCTCCGAACGACGCACTATCAGTTGCGATGCAATACTTGGATCGAGATGGTCGGTTCAGTATATTAAACTCAAGTTTTTGGAGAAATTTGGGTTTTACAAGGTTGGTTCGAACACAAAACCAACCGGGCCCTCAGAGCGGAAACGCTTATAACATGAGCTCCGGATGTCCGATTGACGTGCCGTTGACGTTATTGGATTTCTCTTAGTGAGACGGACCTTTTGGCTTACTCCGCTCGAGGTTTGGATGCAGTTGGAGTACGTCCGGGTTGGTTTTGACTTAAAAACCAACCGGGCCCCTGGGACGAAAAAGCCAATAACTCTCAGACCGGGCGTCCGATTGACGCGTCGTCTGTCACGTTGAGTTCCTATTGACGATACAGAACTTTTGGATACATCAAATCCAGACATCATGTCAGTTTATGTATCAGCCCCTCGGCTCGTGGAGCAGACCCTCCCCGAACGAGCTTGTTGTGTGCGGGAACCCTAGAGCTGGCTGTGACTGCGACGACAATGACGACTATACAGAAATCCTCTGTGGATTCGACGGTGATGACTACAGCACTCAACGATCCTGTGTGGATCAGTGCTACAGATCTTGTGTGGGTTAGATCCTTTGTGGGTCAGCGCTCAGCGGTCCTGTGTGGGCCAGCGCATACCGATCATGTGTGGGTCAGATCTTGTGTGGGTCATTGCGGGAGTTAGTACCTATCGATTATTTGTGGGTCATTGCTGGGTTTAGTACCTATCGATCCTGTGTGGGTCCGATGGATTAGACAAACCAGTGGCTATACCTTATCATCTCTAACGTCTTACGAAGAAGTATTCCTGTGTGAGCTGAGTCTTGACTTTAAATCTTTATCTTCGATAAATTGACTTGATATCCTGGGTGGATTACGTTATGCTTTCCTGTGTGGATTGGGTTCTGTTTTCCTATGTGGATTGGGTTGTACTTGGGCTCGGATGTTGGAGACGAACTAGAATTGATGAATTTGGTATATTTATGGGAATATACCTAAGTAGTGTCAGATGTTACTTCGCGATCTTATCTTTCCTTTTTGGATTATCCTTTGTGGATTTTGGGAGACCTTCGGGAGTCTCCGGGTCCCTACTGAGTAGCTTATACTCATCCTTGCACAAGCTATGCCCACACTACATTGTGTTGGATGCAGACGACGGATAGCGCTGATCGTGGTGGAGGCTTGTGGAGCAAGTTGGTACCTGGAGGTGGACCACTAGGCAGAACATACACGGAGTGGACGACTGGACCCGTGGAGCTGAGGAGGCTATCTATACCCACCCTTCAGGTGGGACTTCTAGTGGACGGCTCGACGTTGCGGATTTACTTTTCAGTTGTTGTACATTCTTTCCAGTTGTACTTTACTTTCAGTTTGGGTTTATATTCTGGCCCACTTACTTTTCCGCACTTACTATTATACCCAGTTTTACTTAGTGTTTACTTATGCTTGCTTGCTCTGTGGTGTTTGTTTACTTTACAAAGGCAATTCCTTCCCTTTTTATCGGGAATTATGCCTTGGTTCTAGTCGCCAGCCCCTGGTCTATGGAAGGTGGGCTTGGGGTAGTCACGGCACGAGCCCCGAGGACGGGTTGTGTAAAATTGGTATCATAGGAGTTCGGTTCTACCTCAGAACTCAGGACTCTGATCTTTTTCTATGTGAAGCAATAGGGTTAAGATTATTAAGTGTGGTTATCAGTCCAGGGAGTCCATTGTAGGTGCAGCGGCCGACGTATCCGTACACCAGGACCCTAACATCTAATTTCCGACTTAGTGCACGAAAACAATGATTGCATGTGTGTTTCATGTTTTCTTTGTGATTACTTTGTGTCATCTCACCAGGTATAATGTATTGACCATGGAACACCTATCTCTTTTCAGGATGGCCCCACGACGACAGCCATCTAGGGTTCCAATTTTTGTACGTGACGACAACCCACCAAGCGACGAGGCCTCAGTGCAGGGCCCTATTACTGCGGAGGCACCAGAGGTACCACTACCCGTTGAGCCACCGATGCTACCAGCCCCGGCCATTGAGAGTGCACGTCGCCTTGGTGCACTGCATGAGTTTCATCATCAGAGAACGCCCAGGTTCCGCGGGGAGATGGACCCTCAGGCAGCCGAGGATTGGTTGGAGGCGGTTGTGTGAGTTTTCAGGTTAGTGGGGACACCAGCTGATCTCATGGTGATACTTGCAGCGAGCCTACTGCACGCAGTAGCAGGCATATGGTGGAGCTTGATGCTCCAGGTGAATTACATGGAATCTCTCCTTAGGACGGACTTTGAGAGCCTCTTCCACTCGGAGTTCATCCCAGCCACCCTCCATGCGGTGCGCATCCAGGAGCTTCTACAGCTGCGGCAGGGTAGCATGACGGTCGCACAGTACTCGGTGAGATTTACCGAACTCTCGCGTTATTCGATAGATATGGTATGGGACCCATTCTTCCGGGCCTGGACCTTTGAGCCAGGATTGAGGCATGAGATCAGGGAATCGCTGATCTCCCACATAATTCCGACATAGGAAGGAGTACTGGAGCGATCCCTTCTCATTGAGATCTTTCTTGCTGAGCCTACACCAGCAGCGAGACCTACCGCAGGGTGGCACGTAGCAGAGTCTTCTACATCTAGCTATCGACGGATGACACATGGGTCCAGGAGGACCAAATCATCAGGTGGACGACCTCAGGACACTGGCTCAGAGGTGTGAGGCACACAGCACAGAGCCAGTCTTACGAGAGGCATACAGTGCTACACATGCGGCGGGTAGGTCCACATGGCTCATGACTGCCCGACCCGTCGTGCAGAGGAGAAACAGACAGTTGAGGGACCACCCAGGCAGAGTCAGAGTGTCAACCTTGGTGGTCCCTAGGGAGCAGGCGGACGAGGCAGAGGAGCTGGACGAGTAGCAGGTGGTGGGTGACGCTTTGAGGCCCTACCACCACCACCACCAGGAGGTCCACCCCGACCATAGGGAGATGGCGGGCAGAGACAGGCACATGTTCAGGCAGTGGAGGCCTACGACCACGGCAGTCCTGAGATGATTTGAGGTACTATCTATGTCTACTCCACCCTTACTGCAGTTCTTATAGACACAGTAGCAAGTCATTCTTTCATTGTCGCTGCCCTTGTTCAGAGCTCGGAGATTCCGACGGAGTCGTTGGCTCGATCCTTACGACTAAAGGCTCCTACGGGAGTAGACTCTATGATTATGCATAGGTGTCGGCAGTGTGAGCTTACTCTAGGAGGCAATAGCTTCGGCTGGGATCTTCTTGTAGCGGCGTCGAGGCCTTACGATGTCATCTTGAGCATGGATTGGTTATCTACATTCCATGCTCAGATCGACTGCATTAGGCGCAAGGTGCAATGTGTTCGTACCGACGGGAGCAGGTTCACCTTCACCGGTTAGAAGGGAGCCTTTGTAGCGTAGGATGGACTCACGCAAAGGAGAGGACATCCCATCACTCATCAGTTGGCTAGCCTCATCCTAGGAGCAATTGACGTGTGGAGTCGGAGCTTACCTGCAGTGGTGGATCAGTATGCAGAAGTTTTCCCTGACGACGTTCCAGGACAACCTCCTCACAGAGAGGTAGACTTTTATATTGACTTGTACCCCGGGACAACCCCGATATCCACTCCAGCATATGGATGGCCCCCGCTGAGCTTTGAGAGCTACGGGTACAGCTGGAGGACTTGTAGGACAAGGGATTCATCCGACCCAGTGTTTCACCCTGGGCTTCCCCGATTTTGTTCACCAAGAAGGCAGACAGGAGCTTGCAACTGTGTGTCGATTACCGTCACCTGAACCAGGTGACCGTGAGGAACAAGTATCTGCTACCAAGGATTGAAGACCTCTTCGATCAGCTCAAGGGATCACGGTGGTTCTCGAAGATAGACCTCAGGTCAGGCTATCATCAGCTCAGAGTTCGGGACGAGGACGTGCAAAAGACGGCTTTCAGGTGTCGGTATGGCCACTATGAGTTCTTGGTTATGCCATTTGGTGTAACCAATGATCCATCAGTGTTCATGGGCCTCATGAACAGGATATTTCAGCCTTAACTCGATCGATTTGTCGTGGTCTTCATCGACGACATTTTGATATAATCGACGATGGAGGAGGAGCACGACTACCACTTGCGGGTTGTACTAAACACACTCCGAGAGCACCAGATTTATGGTAAGCTCTCAAAGTGTCAGTTCTGGATACGTGGGGTCCACTTATTGGGACACGTCATCTCTGATGCGGGAGTTTCGGTGGATCCTACGAAGATCGAGGCAGTGCTAGATTGGGAGCCACCTAGGAGCGTGACGGAGGTGTGGAGTTTCTTGGGACTAGCTGGGTACTACCGGAGATTTGTGCCAGACTTCTCCAGAGTTGTGGCACCACTTTAATCTTTGACGAAGAAGGGGAAAACCTTCGTGTGGTCATACAGATGTCAGCAGAGCTTCCAGGAGCTGAGACAGAGATTGACCAGCACACCTATCTTGAGGCTACCGGAGGAGGGAGTAGGGTACGTAGTTTACTGCGATGCATCAGGGACCAGACTCGGATGTGTCCTGATGCAGGAGCGGGCATTGATCGCCTATGGATCATGTCAGTTAAGGAAGCATGAGTAGAACTACACTACCCATGACCAGGAGTTAGCAGCAGTGGTATTCGCTCTGAAGATGTGGCGACACTATCTGATGGGAGAGTGCTTTACAGTCTATTCTAACCACCAGAGTCTCAGGTACATCTTCTCGCAGAAGGACCTGAACCTGAGACAGCGGAGATGGCTCGAGTTCCTCTAGGAATATAACTTTGAGATAGTATATACTCCTGGAAAGGGGAACATAGTAGCTGATGCTCTCATCAGGAGGACGGGCATTCAGCTACTTGGGGAAGCGACAGAGCAGCTAGCCGCTTTGCAGATATCCTTCGTGGATAGTGATGGAGCAGCATTTCTACAGTCACTCACAGTCACTCATCCACTTCTTCAGCGGGTCATAGAGGCACAGTGTGGGGACGTTGACTATGAGACACGGCGTGCATATATATCCTTAGGATAGGCACCTGATGGATTCTCTATGGGAGGAGAGCATGTCATCCTTTTTAGAGGACGTACCATGGTACCAGTTGCATTAGAGGAGGAGATAATGAGGGAGTTTCACACTTCCCCTTTAGTGGTACATCCAGGAGTGGCAAAGATGTACCAGGACCTCAGACGACAGCACTGGTGGCTAGGTATGAAGAAGGTTGTAGGAGAGTTTGTTTCTCGATGCCTCACCTGTCAGCAGGTGAAGGCAGAGCACCAGGTACCAGCAGGCTTGGTACAACCCTTGGAGGTCCCGGAGTGGAAGTGGGATGGGATATATTTGGACTTCATGACTGGACTTCCACGTACTTACAGAGGTCACGACTCCATTTGGGTGATTTTCGACCGACTCACCAAGTCGGCCCACTTCTTACCCATCAGAGAGCAGGGCTCAGTGGGGAGCTTGGGACGCCTCTACGTTCAAGAGATCGTACGGATTCATGGTGTGCCATCATCTATAATCTCCGATCGAGATGCTCGCTTTACTTCCCGGCTTTGGAAGGGGTTATAGGAGGCGTTTGGGATGCAGCTACGTCTGAGCACCGCCTTTCACCCTCAAATGGATGGTCAGACGGAGATGACCATTCGGACTCTCGAGGATATTCTCCATGCATGTGTCCTCAACTTTTTTCGCAGCTGAGAGGATCACCTACCCTTGGTGGAGTTTACGTACAAAAATAGCTACCACTCCACCATCGGGATGGCACAATACGAGGCGTTGTACAGACGACCTTGAAAATCACCGCTATTCTAGACAGACCCTGGGGATTCAGCACTTGTGGGATAGGAGATGTTCCAGGCCACGACAGAGAAGGTCTAGGTCATCCAGGAGCAGATGAGGACAGCTCAGAGCAGGCAGAAGTCTTATGCTGACGGGAGGCGGAGGCCACTAGAGTTTGAGGATGGCAACTACGTCTTCTTGCGGGTCTCACCTCAACGTGGTTTACGGAGATTTGGCCGAGGCAGCAAGTCATGTCTACGCTTCATCGGACCATTCCAGGTCCTCAGCAGGATAGGCAAGGTGGATTATCGCATGTCTCTACCACCTCAGTTGCACCGGGTGCACGAAGTCTTCCACGCATCTCTGCTGAGAAGATACGTGCACGACCCGACGCATATCATTGACCATGGGGATCTGGATATTGATAAAAGGGGTGACTTTAACGATGGTCCCATTAGAGATCGAGGATCGACAGGAGTGGGTCCTACGTGGATGGTCGATTCCTCTAGTGCGCATCAGGTGGCAGCACAGGAGCCTCCAGGATAGCACTTGGGAGTGGGAGGCTCATATGCGTGCACAGTACCTACATTTGTTCCCCTAGTTTATGATGTATCTTTATGGGGAAGTAAAGCCCTAAGGTGGGAGTAATTTAAAGACCCATACAATTCAAGGGAAATTTTTTTCTTCTTAATTTTCTTTGGGATTTTAGAAGAACGCGGTTTCTGACGGCACCTGATTCCGATGCCCGGTGTGCCATAAATAATTTTCTGAAGTTTAGATCGGGTACGTTCAGTGAACGAGCGAGCGAGATTTCCTAACTTTTTAACCGGTGTTCGGAATCGAATTCTGAGGGAACCAACTGAATCGCAGCGCCGGTAATTGCTTAAGAACACCTTTTCCGGAGTTGCGTTTGCTCGGGTGAAGTTATTAATTAATTGGGTTAACTAAAGGATAAAATAAAATATTGTGCAACAGATTTTATTTTTATTCTAAGTGGAGTTAACCTAAGCTAAGTGGTTGAAGTGGGACCCACATCCTAACTACTCCACTAGGTAGGATATTAGTGGGGTGGGGCCCACACGAGCCCCACCCTTTCAACTTCCTCAACCCCTATTAATTATGTAACCCACCCGCACCCCTTTTTAATTGGATTCAACTCTTAATTAATTAATTGAGAAGGTTATTCAATATAATTAATTCTTGGATTCATTTTTAATTTCAAATGAAATGTTGGATTGTGGGTTAATTAAATAAGACAAAGACTTTTTCGTGAGAGGTTAGTTCATTGTGCGAGAGGATTTGGAGAGGAAAGATCTAAGTTCCGAAGAACGTTCTTGCTCCTTGAAGAACGCGAAGAACGCTGACCTCCGACGAAGGACGAAGAAGAATGCCGAAATCCTTGGGGATCGACGACACAACGCCGTGTACCACGACTCCGACGATTCTCCTCTCTGCGACACCGATGATCCTCCTTCCGTGACGCCGTCTTCCGCGATGTCCCTTCCCTATGACGAACCTTTGTTCAAAAACGTTTGATGTAGGGGATTAATTGTTTTTTTGTTCATGAATACTTCCATCTCCGTTATTCTTTTTCAAATTGGACCGCCTGTTATCTCAATAATGGGAGGAGTTCGGACCGCACGAACACGGCCGACTCTCCTCCCCCCTTAATGCTTGAATTTGTTGCTGCACGAGCAAGGAAGTGTGGTGACATTGCACCACGCGGAAATAATAAAGAATGGGCGGTGAAGCGCGGCGCCGTCGCGCCGTTCCGTTGAAGTTGAACAAAGTCGTGGCGCCGTCGCACGGCGCCGATCGGACCAAGGCCGCGGCCTTTGGCCGCGGCAGAGTAGGAAGTGGCGGCCGGCTTCCGGCCGCCGGCGCCGGAGCAGGAGGGCGGGACACCGGCAGATTCGCGGCAGCAGCAACCGGCCGGCCGGACCGGGCCGTCCAGGTTCCAAGAAGCCAGGGGTCGTAACCCCTGGCTGGCCGAAGGAGCAGCCCCCCCCCCCCACATGGGGGCCGCGGTTTCACAAACAGGGGGGGCAGCGAGCCCCCCCCCCCCCTTCCGCTCGGCCATTTCGGCTGAGCCGCTTGGCCACGCGAGCGCGCCAGGCTGGGCCGCACCGCGCCCTAATTGGCCGGACCCGGACCCGGGTCGGGTCGACCCTTTTCGGGCTTACCCAGGGGGTATCGGGCCGGGTCGGACCAGGCCCGAACGCCCTAATCTCGGACTTCTTTCGGTCTTTTTCCAATAACTTGGACTATGGACCTCCGAACGATGCACCGTCAATTGCGATGTGATCCTTGGATCGAGATGGTTGTTTCAGTATATTACACTCAAGGTTTCAGAGAACTTTGGGTTTGGCCGGGTTGGTTTGAACACGAAACCAACCGAGCCCTCGGAGCGGAAATGCTTATAACTTGAGCTCCGGACGTCCGATTGACGTACCGTCGACTTTGTTGGATTCCTCTTAGTGAGAAGGACCTTTTTGATTACTCCGCTCAAGGTTTGGACGCAGTTAGAGTATGTCCGGGTTGGTTTTGACTTAAAAACCAACCGGGCCCCTGGGACGAAAAAGCCAATAACTCTCAGACCAGGCGTCCGATTGACGCGTCGTCTATAACGTTGAGTTCCTATTGACGATACGGATATTTTGGATACATCAACTCCGAACTTCATGTCAGTTGATGTATCAGCCCCTCAGCTCGTGGAGCGGACCCTCCCCGAACGATCTTGTTGTGTGCGAGAACCCTAGGGCTGGCTGCGACTGCGATGACGACTGTAGAGAAATCCTCCGTGGATTCGACGACGACGACTACAACACTCAGCGATCCTGTGTGGATCAGTTCTACCGATCTTGTGTGGGTTAGATCTTGTGTGGGTCAGTGCTCAGTGGTCCTGTGTGGGCCAGCACATACCAATCCTGTGTGGGTTAGCTCCTGTGTGGGTCATTGCGGGGGTCAGTACCTATCGATCCTTTGTGGGTCATTAAGGGGTTAGTACCTACCGATCCTGTGTGGGTCCGACGGCTTAGACGAATCAGTGGCTACACCTGATCATCTCTAACGTCTTACAAAGAAGTATTCATGTGTGAGCTAAGTCTTGACTTTAAATCTTTATCTTCGATAAATTGACTTGATATCCTGTGTGGATTACGTTATGCTTTTCTGTGTGGATTGGGTTGTGTTTTTCTGTGTGGACTGGGTTGTACTTGGGCTCGGATGTTGGAGCTGAACTAGAATTGATGACTTAGGTATATGTATGGGAATATACCTAAGTAGTGTCAGATGTTACTTTGTGATCTTATCTTTCCTTTGTGGATTATCCTTTGTGGATTCTGGGAGACCTTTGGGAGTCTCGGGGTCCCTACTGAGTAGCTTATACTCACCCCTGTATGGGCTATGCCCGTACTACGTTGTATTGGATGCAGACGACGGACATCGCTGATCGTGGTGGAGGCTTGTGGATCAAGTTGGTACCTGGAGGTGGACCACTGGGCGGAACATACACGGAGTGGACAGCTGGACCCGTGGAGCTGGGGAGGCTATCTGTACCCACCCTTCAGGTGGGACTTCCAGTGGACAGCTCAATGTTGCAGCTTTACTTTTCAGTTGTTGTACTTTCTTTCCAATTGTACTTTACTTTCAGTTTGGGTTTGTATTCTGGCCCACTTACTTTTCCGCACTTACTATTGTACCCAGTTTTACTTAGTGTTTACTTCTGCTTGCTTGCTCTATGGTGTTTGTTTACTTTACAAAGGCAATGTCTGCCCTTTTTATCGGGAATTACGCCTTAGTGCTAGTCACCAGCCCCTGATATATGGAAGGCGGGCTTGGGGTAGTCACGGTATGGGCCCCGAGGACGGGTCGTGACATCCCACTTCCACTCCGGGACCTCCAAGGGTTGTACCAAGCCTGGTGTTACCCGGTGCTCCGCCTTCACCTGCTGGTAGGTGAGGCATCGTGAAACGAACTCTACCACAGCCTTCTTCATACCCATCCACCAGTGCTGTTGTCTACGATCATGGTACATCTTCGATACTCCTGGATGTACCGCCAATGGGGAAGTGTGAAACACTCTCATCACCTCCTCCTGTAATGAAACAGGTACCATGGTACGTCCCCTAAAGATAATGACGTGCTCCCCGCCTTCAGAAAATCCATCGGGTGCTAGCCCTGAGGATATCTGAGCACGTCACGCCTCACAGTCAACATCCCCACGCTGGGCCTCTCGAACCCACTGAAGTAGTGGAGGATTGATTGTGAGTGACTGAATAAAGGCTTCCCCATCTCTATCCACGAAGAATATCTGCAAAGCGGCTAACTTCTTTTTCGCCTCTCCAAGTAGCTGAATGCTGGACCTCCTGCTGAGAGCATCAGCTACTACATTTCCCTTCCCCAGGAGTATATACTATCTCAAAGTCATAGTCCTAGAGGAACTCGATCCATCGTCATTGTCTCAGGTTCAAGTCCTTCTGTGATAAGATGTACCGGAGACTCTGGTGGTCAGAGTAGATTGTAAAGCACTCGCCCATCAGATAGTTCCACCACATCTTCAAGGTGGAGAGCACTGTTGCTAACTCCAGGTCATGGGTAGCGTAGTTCTACTCATGCTGCCTCAACTATCGTGATCCATAGGTGATCACTACCCGCTCCTGCATCCGGACACACCCGAGTCCGGTCCCTGATGCATCACAGTAAACTGCGTACCCTATGTCGTCCTCTAGTAGCCTCAAGATGGGTGCACTGGTCAATCTCTATCTCAGCTCTGGGAAGCTCTGCTGACATCTATCAGACCACACGAAGGGGTTCCCCTTCTTCGTCAAAGCTGAAAGTGGTGCTTTGACTCTGGAAAAGTCTGGCACAAATCTCTGATAGTACCCAGCCAGACCTAGGAAACACCACACCTCTATCACGCTCCTGGGTGGCTCCCAAGCTAGCACTGTCTCAATCTTCACAGGATCCACCGCAACTCCCACCTCAGAGATGACGTTCCCCAAGAAGTCTAACTCTCGAATCCAGAACCAACACTTAGAGAGCTTACCATAAAGATGGTTCTCTTGGAGTGTATCCAGTACAACCCACAAGTTGTAGGCGTGCTTCTCTTCAGTAGTTGAGTAAATCAATATGTCTTCAATGAATACTATGACAAATCGATCAAGGTAAGGATGGAAGATACAATTCATGAGACTCATGAACACTGCTGGAGTGTTGGTTTTTCCGAAAGTCATAACCAAGAACTCATAGTGGCCATACCGACACCTAAAGGCCGTCTTTTGTACATCCTCATCTCGAACTCTGAGCTGATGATAGCCTGACCTGAGGTCTATCTTCGAGAACCATCGTGCTCCCTTGAGCTGATCGAAGAGGTATTTAATCCTCGGAAGTGGATACTTATTCTTCACAGTCACCTGATTTAGGAGATGGTAGTTGACACACAGTTGCAAGCTCCCGTCCTCCTTCTTGGCAAACAATATCGGGGAAGCCCAAGGTGAAACACTGGGTCGGATGAATCCCTTTCCCCGCAAGTCCTCCAACTATACCCATAGCTCACGAAGATCATCGGGAGCCATCTGATATGCTGGAGTAGATATTAGGGCTGTCCCGGGGTACAGGTCAATATAGAAGTCTACCTATCTGTAAGGAGGTAGTCCTGGAACTTCGTCAGGAAAAACGTCTGCATACTGATCCACCACAACAGGAAAACCCAGACTCCACACATCAACTGCTCCTAGGATGAGACTAGCCAACTGATGGGTGATCGGTTGTCCTCTCCTCTTTTGGAGTCCATCCTGTGCTGCAAAGGTTCCCTTCTCACTGGTGAAGGTGAACCTGCTCCCATCTGTGCGGACACACCGCACATTGCACCTAATATAGTCGATCTGAGCATGGACTGTAGATAACCAATCCATGACCAAGATGACGTCGTGAGGCCTCGATGCCACTACAAGAAGATCCCAGTTGAAGATCTCGCCTCCTAGAGTAAGGTCACAATGTCGACACCAGTGCATAATCATCGAGTCTGCTCCCGTAGGAGTCTCTAGCCGTAAGGATCGAGCCAACGGCTCTATCAGAATCTCCGAGCTCCGAACAAGGGCAGTGGTAATAAAACAATGACTCGCTCCTATGTCTATAATAACTAAAGAATGGGTGGAGTAGACACAGATATTACCTCAAATCATCTCAGGTGTATCGTGGTTTTAGGACTCGACTGCTTGGAGCTGAGCCTGCCCCTGTCTGCCAGCTCCCTGTGGTCGGGGTGGTCCTCCTGGTGTTGGTGGTGGTAGAGCCTCGAAGCATCATCCACCACATGCTACTCGGCCAGCTCCTATGCCTCGTCCGCCTTCTCCCTGCGGACCACCACGGTCAAACCTATGCCTCTACTTGGGTGGTCCCTCAACTGTCTGCTGCTCCTCTGCATGGTGGGATGGGCAGTCACGAGCCATGTGGCTCTACCCACCACATTCATAGCACTGCCTGCCTCTCGTATGACTGGCTCTATTGTGTGTGCCCCGTACCTCAGAACCAATATCCTATGGTCGCCCACCTGATGTCCTGGTCCGCTTAGACCCCTGCGAGATTTGTCTACTACCAACTGCAGAAGACTCCGCTACGTGTCGCCCTGCGGTAGGCCTCGCTGCTGGTGTAGGTTTAGCAAGGAATCTCTCCACAAGTAGGGCTCGCTCTAGTACTCCTACCTGCGTCGGAATGTTTAGGAAGATCATCGAAGTCCTGATCTCATGCCTCAGTCCCTACTCGATGATCCGGGCCCAGAAGAATGGGTCTCGTACCATATCCGTGGAGTAGCGTGAGAGATCAGTAAATCTCACCGAGTACTGGGCTACTGACATGCTACCCTGCCGCAGCTGTAGTAACACTTGGATGTGCACCGCACGTAGGGTGGCTGGAACGAACTCCAAGCGAAAGAGTCTCTCGAAGTCGGTCCAAAGTAGTGATGCCTCGTCATGCACCTGGAGAATCAGGATCCACTATCTACCTACTTCTCCATGCAGGAGACTCGCCGCAAGGATCACCATGAGGTCAGTTGGTGTCCCTACTAATCTGAAGACTCGGACAACAGCCTCCAGCCAATCCTCGGCTGCCTGAGGATCCGTCTCTCTGCGGAACCTAGCCGGCCTCTGACGCTGAATCTTGTGCAATGCACTTAGGCGACGTGCACTCTTAGCTGCTGGGGCTGGTGGCATCAGTGGCTCGGCGGGTAGAGGTACTGCCAGTGCCTCCACTGTAATGGGGCCCTGTACCGAGGCCTTGTCACTCGGTGGGCTGCCATCTCTCACAAAGCTTGGAACCCTAGCTGGTTTCTGTCATGGGGCCATCCTGAAAGAAACAGGTGTGCCACGGTTAATACAGTATACCAGATGAGCTGACACAAAGTAATCACAAAGAAGACTTTTAAATCACACATGCAATCAATGTTTTCGTGCACTGAGTCAGAAATCAGAAGTCAGGGTCTTGGTGTATGGATATGTTGGCCGCCGCACCAACACTGGACTCCCTGAACTGATAACCACACTCAATACCCTTAACACTGTTACTTCACAGGAAGAAATTATCAGAGTCCTAAGTTATGCGGTAGAACCGACTCCTCTGATACCAATTTGTCATGACCCGTCCTCGAGGATCGTGCCGTGACTACCCCAAGCCCGCATTCCATAGGCCAGGGGCTGGAGACTAGCACCAAAGGCATAAATCCTGATAAAAGGGAAGGCATTCCTTTGTATAACAAAAAAAACACCACAGAGTATGCAAGATGATGTAAACACTAAGTAAACTGAGTACAAAAGTAAGTGCTGGAAAGTAAATGGGGCAGTATACAAACCCAACTGAAAGTACAGTACAACAGTAAAGATAGAATAGTTGTATTAAAGTAATCTAGAAACCACTGAGTTGTCCTCCAAATATCCCACCTGAAGGATGGGTATAGATGGTCTCCTCAGCTCCTCGGGTCCGACCGTCCGCTCCGTGTACGTTCCGCCAAGTGGTCAACCTCCAGGTACTGTCCCGCTCCACTAGACTCCACCTCGATCAGCGTTGTCTGTCGTCTGCTACCAACACAACGTAGTGTGGTCATATACCGTGCAGGAGTGAGTATACGATACTCAGTAGGGACCCCGAGACCCCCGAAGGCCTCCCAGAATCCATAAAGGATAATCCAAAAAGGAAAGATACAATCACAAAGTTTCAATCAACTCTACTTAGGTATAATCCCATACATATACCTAATTCATCAATTCTAGTTCATCTCCAACTCCCGAGCCCAAGTACAACCCATTCCACACAAGAAAGCACAACCCATTCCACACAGGAAAGTACAACTCAATCCACACAGGAATGAAAGTCAATCATATCGAAGATAATGATTGAAAGTCAAGACTCGGCTCACACAGGTATACTACTCATGAAGAGGGGTAGAGATGATAGATGTAGCCTCTGAATCATCTCCCCTACCGAACCCACATAGGATCCATGTACAGAATTCATCGCTGTCGAACCCACGTAGGATCCAAGTACAATAACCATCACTGCCGAACCCACGTAGGATCCAAGTACAGTCATCTTCACTGCCGAACCCACGGAGGATCCAAGTACATTCTTACTCACTGCCGAACCCACGAAGGATCCAAGTACATTTGTAATCGTCGTTGCATTCGCATCCAGCTCTAGGGTTCCCGCACATAGCACGCTCAATTTTCGGAGGTTCTGCTCCTCGATTAAAAGGTCGATACATCAACTATCACGAATTCTAGAGTTGATGTATCCCGTAGTTCTGTCTCATGTCATAAGGTAAAAACCAAGAAAAACATGCCCAAGTCACGGAGAACAAGACGATCAAGCCATTTCTCAAAAGTACACGGCGTGTAGGTAAAGGATACACGCCGTGTCTTCAGACACCGGGTACTGCCCTTGTGAAACGGCCCGTGTTGCAGGGATGGTCATGTAAATAAGTAAGTACACAGAGTGTAGTGTTATTACACGCCGTGTCCAAACCTCTAGGGTTGGTTCCATGTGCGCTGGCCATGCCTGGCCGTGTGGTGGAGTACATGCCCGTGTACTCTACCCCGTGTCTGTTTATTTCCGGAATACATGACGAGTCATCACGAAGGCGCTTCTGCCATGGTGAAGGTAGTACACGTCGTGCCTCTTGGTCGTGTGTTTCTGCCCACGTCCGTGTATCTCCCAGATTACACGCCGAGCCTCGCGAAGCTAATTCTTCCATGGTGATGGTACTACACACCGTACCTCGTGGCCGTGTGGTTTTTCCCGTGTCCGTGTATCTTCCAGATTACACACCGAGCCTCGTGAAGCCGCTTCTGCCTTTATATGAAGAGAATACACGTCGTTCCTCATGGCTGTGTATTTCTGTCTGTGTCCGTGTATTTTCCCTAAATACATGCCATGTCCATCGAAGTCTTCTCTGACAAACTGTGTGGACAGTACATGCCGTGTAACTGGTGTCACACGCCGTGTGTCACTTCTTCTGATGTCTGTTACTTCTACCGCTGAACGCTTGTACTACACGGCGTGTGCTTTGGAAGTACACACCGTGTATTCTGGAATTTTCCCGAAATGACGCCTCTTGTCAGCAAACCTCCCGAGGCATCCGTTCTTCATTCTGATGATCCGTTTTCTAATGAACTTCCGCTCCTAGGTCGTCCCGATGTTCCAAGGTCGTTTACGATGTTTTCGGGCCTCCGATCGGCTCCGAAAACTTACCTTGATTCACCGCTCAAGAACGGTAGGAGAACACCATACAACCAGAATGACGGAGGAATCAGACTGTGTTAGTTTGGTCTGGTTCCTTCTGCATTAGTTCGATAGCAAATGGTTTAGAGAGAACCAATAACATGGAAGGAAAAACAACGTTTCTCATTTATAAACACACCCCTACCTCAATAAACGATGTCGTTTGCCGGCGACGCGGAAGATGGCGTCGTGGGGTGAAGTTCCGAAGACGGAGTTGTCATGCGTCCAAGGAGGGGACGACATCTCACACTAGCAGCAGAGAGAAGAAGGAATGACACGTCGTCTCTCCTTGTGGTGGCGGCGTTCTTTGTCGAAGGGTGTCGTTCTTCGCTGGAGGATGAAGTTCTTCCAATAAACCTAGAGCACTCTCCCCAATTCCCAACACATCAAGCTAACACCAAAATAAAATAAGTCTCCTCTTATTTTATTAATTCATGCCATGCTTTCAAATTTCCAAAATTCATAATCAAATTCCCTTAATTAATTAAACTTGATTTGCCTAATTAATTAGGTGTTATGTTGGCAAGTTTAATGAGGGGGAGAAAGGAGAGTAAGAGGATAGGTTTCACAAGTTAAGATGAGTTACAAAAATTAAGAGGGGTTTAGAGGAGTTTTAAGGAATGTGAAGGGGTGGGGTTCGTGCAGGTCCCACCTCACATTTATCCTCACATGGGTAGTTAGGGTGCCAGTGGGTCCCACCCTAACTTCCCCATATAGGATAAAACCACCTAGGTTAGGAATAAAATTGTATCACAAATTTTATTCACCTTTTTATTTAATCCACAATTTTAAAACAACTCCTCCCAAGAAAACACATCCTCGGTAAAGGTATTCTTAAGCAATTATTGGCGTTGCGGTTCCATCAGTGCCTTCGGATTTTAATTCCAAGCATCGGTTCAAGAGATAGAAAAACTCGCTTCTTCGTTCACTGAACGTACATGAGCTAAACTTCGAAAATTGATTCTGGGCAAACTAGGCCTCGGAATTAGGTGCCGTCAGAAAATGCGTACTCGTAAAATCCCAAAGAATTTAAGAAAATTTTTCCTTGAAATATACGGGTCTTTACATCATACCACGGGATAGATGACACCCATCATAGAATATCTCCAAAATAGATTACTTCCACTGGATAGATTTGAAAGAGTTCAGATCTAATGATGAGTAGTAAATTTCACTCTTTATAATGGCTTAAATCAATAGAAGATCCTCTATAAATGAGGCTTTTATGGAATCCTCTTTACATGCATTGATGGGGAAAAACTACAGTTGTCCATAAAGAAGTACATGCAAGAGATTGTGGTTCCCATGATTCTATGTATAGGATTTTTGATCAAATACAAAGCCTTTGATACTTTTTTCCTTCAATGATTCAGGATTTCACATATTTCACTAAGAACTGTCATCCCTGCCAAGTTCATTTCAACTTCATTCATCATCCCTTAGAGTTTCTATATACAACCAAATAACCTTGGCCATTTTCTATATAGGGAATGGATGTTGTTGGACCCTATCTTCCAGTTGTGTACAAATAATTAAAGTACATCCTTACAGCTACAAAATCCTTCTCTAAATGGGTTGAGGCAATACCTCTTAATAAACATGGGGTTAAGAGCATTTTTAGTTTTTCAATTCTAATATCATTACTATATTTGGTGTCCCTCATATCATATTGGTGGAAAACGACACCAATTTCTATTTTTTTGTGGTAGGGACGTTATATCAAGAATACAATATCAAATCCAATGATTCATCCCACTATCATGTAGTGGAAAATGGACAGATAAAGGATTTAAACAAAAAAAATTACAACATATTCTAGAAGATGGTGGATAATAATAAAAAGTCATGGTATGATAAACTCATTCATGTTTTATGGGATTGTTGGACCACTAACCGTAGTACGACATAGTCAACCCCATACTCATTAGTATTTGGTACAGATGTAGTCATTCCCATTGATTTTCAATTGCATTCACTTCAAGTGGTTGTTTGTGATAAACTATCTATATACAAGCAGTCTCAAAAGCAGCTAAATGAACTAGAGCTATTAGAATAAAAGAGATTGCATAACCTGCATCACTTGGAAGTTCACTAGAATTGAATAACATGATATTTTGACAAGAAAGTTCACATCCATTCATTCCTATATGGTGAATTGGTATTGGTCCTTAGGAATTCGATGATACTAGGAAAAAAGCCTCCAAAACATGAGTCAATGTGGGAAATACCTTACTCCATACATAAGGTCTACTCTAATGGAGCTTATCCCTTAATCTCAATGGATGGATAACTCATTAAAACTCCAAAAAATGAAATGTTGCTGAATAAATAATTTTTATAATAACAGATAGTATATCCTAATTGGGTAACATTAAATTGTGTAACAAATAACATCCATGTTGCACGATGTTAAACTACATAGCATCTTCATCCTTATTGCATGATGCTAAACTGCATGACATAATTTTTCCTCACTATATGACATTAAACTGTATGATTAACGTCACATTCATTTGACGTTGATAAATCCTCCAAGATGCCACAAATTAGAGTTCCTTGTGGTCCTTTAAAAGATGAGTAGCTTCTATGTACAACCATTAATCACACCATTTCTACTCTATAGTGTCACTTGAGCCCCATTTCTCCCTATGTTTGAATCTGGTATGTATAAGGACCTATTTTTAAGAACTATGCATGGTTTGATTCTTTCCCCTAGAAATATACATAGTAACACCTAGGTCATATTCCCTAGTTCAGCCATACTATTTCTTTCACATCAAGTTATTTACATCATCACCATAAGATGTTAAATTCCACGGTTCTCTTCAGGAAATACATGTGTCTTGATTCTAATTTCAATGATATAGGTAGTGATGACCATATCTCTAATCTTGGGCCCAAATTAAACCATAAATAAATTTATTTCCAATTTTTCATGTATATGAACCAAACCTATATAGATCACTCTTCAAAAATACATGGTCGGATTCTCATACCTTCCTCTATCTGGAGGTTAACCATTATTATGGGATGTATCAAAATACATCATCTCTCGTATCAAACTAAATTGGTGTGGGGAATGATATTTCCAAGAACTATGTATGGATTGATTCTCATTCTAATGAGATACATAATGAAGCCCAGATCTCTAATATTAGGTTCAACCTTAACAAAAGAAAAAAAATTCCCTTCATTCCTTGTGTGTATGAATCAAACCTACATAGAGAATGTTTCAAGAACTACGTGTGGATTGATTCTTATCTATCTGAGATACATAGTTGAATATGGGTCATATCCCTTGATCTAACTGCAATATTTCTATATTTTCATGTTGCTTCATCTTCATCCATATTGCATGACATTAAACTATGTTGAACATTCCAAGAACTGTGTGTGGCTTTATTCTTGCCTCAACAAGATATGTAGTGATGTCTGGATCTCTAATCTTGGGTCCATCCACAATATTGAAAATTTCCCTTCACCCCTATGTGTAGGAATCATAATTTCAAATCAATCACCTTTAAGAACTATGTGTGGCCTAATTCCTACCTCAACAAGATACGTAGTGATGCCCAGATCTCCAAACCTGGTCCCAGACACAATTTTGGAAGCGAAAAACCCCCTCCCCCCCATGCATGAGTCGGATCTACAAAGGGATATCATCTATGAATATTTATTTTATTATCATATCAATAATATATATGATGATGCTTTGGATTCCTACTTTAGGCCAAACCATAAACCTGAAAATTAAAAAAAAACCCTCTTCCCCAGGTTAAAACTTGATTATATGGGGAACAATTTCAAGATCTATGTGTGGATTGATTCTTTCCCCTCGCAAGATAATTTTTGATGCTCAGGCCCTATATCCTGGATTAGACACCATTCAATCATTAGACCCTTATCCTTCAATTGTTTCAACATTATATTGCAGAAGAAACCTTTTCCTACTCTTTCTTCCTCACATCGAGCACAGTTCACGTGGGCTTAGGAATTGGGCAAAGAACTTATCTGCATAAATAAGGTATCTAAATTAATATTTGGGTTCATTAATGGTCCTAGATGTATGAATTTAAAAGACACATTAGATGTTCTCATTACATGATGATAAAGTACCTGATCTTGGAAAAAAGATTGTGTGTGGTTCAATTCTTGTTTTCATGAAATATGTAGTCATTTAACACTGGTTCACCTTCATCCTTACCACATGTAATTAAACTAAATAGAAGTACAAATAACTTTGTGTGTCTTGATTCCTATTATATTAAGATACATAGTGACACTCAGATATACTATCTCAGGTCTAGACACAATATCACACAATTGATATCTATTTCATCCCATGTATGAGTCAGATCTACATGACGAGATCAATACGAGTTCTCATCTTATGTGTGAACCCTTATTCAAAGAAAGCACCATTATACCACACTTTTTAATTCAATTAGGGTGAGATAAACTGTATTTAATAACTACATGTGGGTTGATTATTTTCCCAACAAGATACGTAGTGACACCTGAGTCATATCCCCTAGTCTAGATACAATATTATTTTTCATGTCGAAATCCCTTCATGTCCTCACCACATGATGATAAACTGCATGGACCTACAAGAACTACATGTGAATTTATTCTCGTCTATGTGAGATTTGTATTAACGTTCAAATTTTCATTCCTCAATCCAGTTACAGCATGATATGAAAAAGCCTTGTTTCACCCATGTTCGAGTAAGACCTACTTGAAGAGATCCAATACAAGTTTTCACATTATACATAAACCTGTATCTAATATAACTATATATGGATTGATTCTTACTTCAACAAGATACGTAGTGACACTTTGTCCCTCTACCCTAGTCCATCTGCAATATTCAATTGATCTTCACATCAAATCCCCTAATGTCTTTGTTGCATGACTCTAAACTATACAGCATAATGTCCATACCACATGACTTTAAACTAAATTTTAACTAGATAACTACATATGGCTTTATTATCATTCTATTGAGATACGTTGTGAAGCCCAGGACATAGATCCTAGTACCAGCCATGTGATAAATGAAAATTCCCCCCTCCCCTGCATACAATCGAAATCTATACATGGTCTTTTATTTTGGGCCCTCTCCTTAGAAAACACACCATAGAAACAAAATTTGTCCACATTATACATATGATTTAGATCTATGTAAGGGACTCCAAACTCATAGCCAATATCATTCCAAATACTTCCCATGTGCATTGCACATTGTCTCTTTCACATTTCATACTCTTAGTCTTGAATACTTTCATATCTTCATAATATTTCCTTAGCCTATAGTGACATAATTTATGATACTTGATAATCTCTTTTGATTGACTATGAAGTATGTACCCATAGATTTCCTTGCATAATTCACTCACATAATGGTCATGTTAACCAAAATATTCCACTATTTAGATATACAGAATATTCCCAAGTTACCCCTTCATCATACGACCCTCATAATGGGTTTGTCAAATAGTGTTAACTTTGTTCTTTGGAGAAGCATCTTATGTACCATATAATATTTCATGAAGATATGCAGGAACCAATATTTTAAAGATATTATCCTTTTCATATTTGTCACATTTTATTTCTCCCAACCTAATAATATTCAAGACCATGGTTTACTTCTCTCCCCTTCACTTGTTCAATGAATACTGGAATAACCTTGGGTCATTTGACCACATAACATTCAATATTTCTATAATATTATGGTCCTAGTCACATGCCCTAAAACCACAGATACCATAGTTCTTATATTTGGATTAGACCTTCATAGAATGACTTATTCCTCTGATTCTTTGGAAATCATGACTAGAAATACTCTTTTTGTATTCAGGTGTTTTTCTCCATAAACCAAAATATATTATTGGGAAAATCCAAATCTTCTTACAAATTCTTCAACTTTTAGCAATAGAAATTCAAAATTATTGAGAGATATTTTTCTATACTATACAATACATTACCCCACGTGGACATTCATAAGTCTCCCACATAACTAGCATGTTAGTCAGTAGATACCACTATTTGGTTATGCAGCACATGCCCTAGTTGGCCCTGCATAATATAGCCCCCATAACGTGTTTTTCAAATAGAAATAACTTCATTCTTAGAAGAAAAATCCTCTAAATTTCATTAGCCATTTTCTCGTTTCATTCATCATATTCAATAATCCCCAAATCACAGCTTACAATTCACCCTTTCCATACATGAATATGGTAGTAAATTTCCCAAAAAATTACCAATAATTGGAAAACCATCAAATATTTGGTCCTAGATAAAGAATTTAAATTAAATCCCCATATTTTCCTTGCTGCATGACTCTAAAATGCACCACATAATGTCCTTACTACATGATTTTAAACTACATAACCGCATAATGTGCTTTTTGTTTAACTTTTAAATTCATAGTCCCATAATGTTATTTAAGCTTGACTTTAAACTGTATAACATATTCTCAAAGTTCCCTTAATTCAATTAATGCATGACTTAAAACTGCACAACATAATATCTCTACTACATGACTTTAAACTGCATATAAAAATATCAGAAATCTTCTTTCTGAAAAATACACCCTCGTTCATACACAAAATTCATGTAGTATTGGTTCCTCATCAATTTCCTATATTGGTTCATATGTCCCCCTTTATTTTCATACATATTTCCTTGGTAAATCCACCAACTTTAGTCTTGAGACATCCTAATTTTAAACCCCTTTTTTTATCAGTAAAAAAATGTCAAAATTACTAAGAGATCATTAACCTGACTATGCAGTACGTTCCACCAATTGTCCTTCTATAATGTCACCCACATAATGAGGCTATCATTATAAGGATTCCACTATGTGTCTATACAGCATACGCCCTAGTTGGACCTATATAATACATCCCTCATAACGGGTTTTTTAAATTAAGGTAAATTCATTCATGGAAGAGACCTCCTCTATTATTATAATTCAAATTTTAGATTTGGCGACCATAAAAATCCTAACTCAAGATTACCATTGGAAAGATATGAAGAATATTGCGACCTTTGTAGAAATCAAGCATTGTTTGGGTTTTATTCATAAAATTAAATGTCAAAGATATTGGACCTAAAACAATAGCTTTATTAGTCCAACATGCATGACTTTATACTTACCTCAAAAAAAGATGTAGTAATCACCAAGTTGAGAGCTGTAAAAGGGAACCCTTGAAAAAGTTGAGTCTCGTCTCATTAGACTTACTTTCTGTATGGTAAAGGAAATATCGAGTGATAAAATGTTAAAATGAAAAACTTTTTGAGCTAAAAACCCAAAAGGTAAAGCCTAAGTAAAAAATCTGAGTACCACCCATTAAGTCCCCTCTATATTTCTCTTAGGACTCTAGTTACAATAGACAGAATGTTTCAGTGCTGATATGAAAGACACAAAGATTGTAGCGTTGTTCTTATGACCCTAGTAATAGTCAAAATGTAAACTCTAGGCCCCTTGGAATAAGTAAAAGTTGGATAAGCCATATCCCAATCATTGTAATTATTATTATGTGACATAAGGATTTAATGATATGAAAATCATATTTAATGTTATGATTAAATAATGAAATTAGGGATGAAGATAAGGATGATCAGAAAAAAAATATTTTCATTTATGAGTAGAAAGTCCCCAGAATAACATCCAAAAACAGGATCCTCTATGTAAAATGTTACAAAAGGTCATCAACATAATTCTTAATTTGTTGAATAGCCACCTTGGACCCATCATCCACCTATTGAAGTTTTATCAATTGACCAGCCTCAGGCTCCTCGGCCTGACGAAGCACTTCTTTGGCATCTGCAATGGATTCTACTCCTTATTGAGTTTATCCAAATGAATTTTGGTGTTTTTTCTGTTACTATGTAGCAGTATCCAACTCTTGCTGAATATGCACCATTTGAATCGTCGTCTCTTTAATCTTCTAGTGGAATGGTACCAAATTTTCACTATGACAGGACTCAACTTGGGATATTGCCGCTAAAAATTCATACATGTTAGCAAATAGTCTGGATCTTATCTGATCTTACTGAATTGTGTTCAATTTCTCTCGCCTTTGAAATATTTATTTCACCACGGTATGGATTTCACGGTAATCCAAATCTCCAAATAAAAACATACTGAATAGCATTGAGATACAAGGAATTTGAGAAGATAGTTCCTTAAAGGGTGTATCATCGATAAGATTATATATATCTTTCCAAGATTTGTGAAGTGTAATGTGGACATCATTGTTCAATTATGGATCTGAATTAGAGACACCATCATAAGGAGGGATTTTCTCCAAGATTATTTCACTTAAAGAAGTGAAATTTTCTATTCCCTCCTGGATAATGGTTTTCTAGACTCCTGATGATGGTTGGGCCAATGAAGAAGCTTCTCCTACAAATCAATCCATCGAAACTGATAATCTTACATGATAAATAAAGGTCATGGTTAGCTTCAAAATAATGGAATGATTGGAATCCACCATAATGGTTGGTAACTTTTACCTAATAGTAGGTCACCAGCTTGAGAAGACTCTTCACCAACATTCCCAGTATCAGTAGTTTTGTTTGGTACCACTAGGTGGGGGATACATTCTTCATCTTTCTCAGGATTCTACAGATGATACTCAAGATGATTTTCTATTTCAAGGTTCACCTATAATAGATCCTCCTAAACAATAGTGGTATTAACGGTGTTTTCAACATCTCATCAAGGAGATATTATTGTAGTAGCTTCTATAGATAGAGCTGCACATTTCATCCAATCATGATTAGGAAATAATGCATAAGAAAATTTATAAGATGAAAAATAAAAACTCACATCCATTTGTTTCTATATATGGTGCCCCAAGATCTTTTATAGTAGTAGGTATATTAACATGATCCAATAATTATAGAAAATACATGCCAATATTTATTACATATTCTCATAAAATCCCAAGTAACGTGTTATTCTCACCCATGGGAATACTTGGATTGGTTGGTTCATCACCCTATGACGATGACTTCAAACCCTGAATAGCCTCCCCAGTGGTAGCCGCTGGGGAAGCATTAGTAATTGTAGGATTTTTCAATGCATGTAGAGATCATAAAATATTATAAAAATGTATTTAAATATTTGTTATATAGATTCTCATGAAGCACTTATAACATACCAGATTCCTCCTCTCTCCCAACATCATGAAAAGGAGCAGTTCCAGGAGCATATGTTGCTTCTTCTGTCCTAGATGCCTCTTCATTAAAAGGAGCCACTTCATTAATAGGTATTTTCAAATGATCAAAAGTTCCCTCTATGTTTCCCAAAGGCTCATTAAAAACTTCCCTAAAGGAAGAAATAGAAAAAATTCCTTCAATTACAAGAAGTTTAAACACTTTATATTGATGAGGCTGAAGTTGATGATATTAGGAATACTTACGACTATTGATAAAGTATTTATCCATAGAGTTATTTCTTCAGTATATCTGATTATTTTTCTTCTTTGGAGGAATAGCATCATAATATCCAAAAATAGGTGTTAGAGACCGCAAGCCTCCCACCATTTAATCCTCTATATCCCATCAGCCTGGAGATATCTCTCCTGATTCACAGGGTGACTCCAAAACCCCAATCACAATACCACCAGGGTTGTACCATGGTGATAGTACATCATTCAATTTTCCCTTACCCAAATAAAATTCAAGATGTTGTTTCCCTTGAGAAATTTTCAAATGGAAAAGCATAAAGGAATGTGAGAAGAAGAAAACATACATCTTCATGATCGAAAAAATCACGCCATTCCTCTAATAAATGGTATAACCCTTTGGTGGGACCATGATTAATCATCTACTTCACTTATTTTGTGGTGGGGATTGAATTTTAAGTTTCTTATATGAGTATATCCAGATCCCAGATATGAATTCTTACTTTATTCGGATTATTCTAAAAAGGAATATCAGATGAGGCTTGATGATCTCCTATTCCAGGAATATGCAACCCTTCACATAAAATCACCCACATGGTTTCAGCATCACAATACATGATATATCGTATTTAAATCACCTCAGGTCATACATATTCATAATACATTCTAGATTACTTTTAGGATGATCATGAAATCTTATATCTAACATGATTCCAAAATTTTAATGTCATAGATGGTGGATAGGAAAATGGAACCCACTTATCTTTGTGGATATGGTGATTTAATTTTCTATGTTCAAATCCAACTGGGGATTCTACGATATCCCTCTTGACTCTAGTGGGTGGATTGTATCTTACAGGAGGTTGCTTCAGAAATCCAAGAGCCTCATCATCCTTATATTCCAAATATGATGATTCAGCCTACAAAGGAGATGAAGAACCTTCCTAATGGGAATGTTAATTTTGGATCTATTTCCTTACTCCAACCAGAGGAATAGATTGGTTTAGCACCCCTTTTGGGTATGATGAAACCCATGTATCATCATACCAGATGGTCAAATTGCTTTCTGTATCAACTAAAGGTAAATTAAACACTACCCTTTTCTTATCTATGGTTTTCAATAACCATAGCTATGAATCCAGAATCAGATTCTATTCTAGTCTAACATACACCGTAGGAGATACAGAAATCTATTGCAGACATTAGAATTGATGTGAAAATCTATAAAGAGCATATGCATCACATATAATTTCTCATTCAATCCTTTTTTCTAGTACACCATCCCTACAAGCTAGAATATATACCCTCATCTCTAAGTTGGTCTTCATGTCATCAAAAAATAATCCCATAGGTGGATTCCCATAAGGAAATAAGTGGAATTACAAGATCATACTCTACCTTTTCTTAATTTCATGAGGTCTAAAGGACTAGGGTCAAATAATGGAGAAAGATTAAACAGGTGGTCGAAACAAACATCCAAGGACATAGATCCCCCTTTGCATAAAATAGGTTATTAAATGAGTTGTGATACATCCCCATAAAACTTGTAATGGTCCTACTATTATATAAAGATGCATCCCTCCATGGATATGAAATAATATCCTATGAATCTTCTCCATGATAGGGGTGTTCAATGCCATTATTTTCCTTTCTTCCAACTTGGTCACTATAACAAAAGTTCCAGGCCATAAACCGTCCTTGGAATATTGGACATTCAATAGAAATACAGTAATCCACATGGACAGGAAACCCACAAGGTATGTCTTGGCTGCATTTTGGGGTTGAATTCATACCCCCATGTTTCAAACTCTCCTTTCACTAGTGTTGGCAAGAAGGTTCCAGGTGTACCTCTCTTTTCCTCCTTAGGAGAGAATTATAGACATTTATAGGTGGGACCTTTCTCCTTATACTTCATCTTTAATGTTTCCATCCACTTCTTAGGATGAATATCATTTCTTACACTTGATTCTACATTTTCATTCTTGATTTTGTGATATATCATCAATAACTCATGCACTATGGCGGGTGTATTTTCTACATCATTCCATATTTATTTTGGAGGAATAAATATTTCATAACTTTATCTAAGAATTATAGCTTCATAGATCATATATACATCCCAAAAACTGATGCCTAATTTTCCATACATCAAATAAAAATCATTTTTCTCTCAACTCAAATGGCTATGTATCTCTAGTAAAAATTTATCATTCTTATATACATAGGTTTTCCCAACCCATTCAACCTCATAAATTCCATCACTCTTCATATCATATTTGAACTCTACACACGTCTAGCATACCCAATATGCCCACATCCATGAAGGCTTACAACCCCCTCTTGGTTGAAAATCCCAATTTTTTTTCCAACCCTTCAACTGATCTATCTTTGAATCTCAAAAAATGGATGAATAAGAGTGTGGATTTATCTTGGTATATGTGATTTCAAATCTATAGCACACTTGAAGTGTTGTATGAAATGGGCCTTTGCTGTCATCCCAGCATTAATAAATTTTCCAAAAATATAAATTTTGGCAGATGAGAAGTTGGAATCATCTTGAAATCAAGAAATTGGGAGACAGTTCTTTGGATCCAGTATATTGTCTTCTTTTAGATGACCATAACTGTAAAGTAGAAGATAAATACTCCTTGGAAAATCTCAGTGGTACTTATTCAGACACTTTTCCAGATTGAGAAGTGTGTTGTAACATACATCATAGTAATCATGCTCAATGATATTCATCATATATTCAATATGATTTCTAGATAACTCATCAACAAATGTGATTATCTTAATATCCATTGAACCTAATATCAAAATTCATTTTAGAGTGGGTTCATTTTGTACAATTTTCAAAAAAAATAATGAAAATCTGACCAAGGTATTAAGGAACACGAGTGCAACTGTGGCATAAAGTATGATGCTCAAGGTTGGGAATGAAAGTGTTATACCTAATGCACTAGCATGAAAAAGAAAATATTTCGAAAAAACAGTGCGTTAGAATTGTGCACAGAGAGCTTAATTTTATAAATCCTTTGTGATTATCGCTGATGTGAAGCCCCTATAAATAGATGAAGAAGTCAACATGTGCACCATAAACATTCAAAGTAGGCTGAAAGTGACCATCCAGGAAAGGAAACATTCACAACCCATTTCCATTTTCACCTCATTTTAACTCATTATTAGACCCTTTTCATTCAAATATAATTCTGAGGGGGGTTGACACTCTGTTCTAATAAATGGATAAAAAAAGTGACAAAGGTAAATCACATAGAAAAAAGGGGGAGAAAATATATGGAAAATATCAAATTTAGAAAAGGCTCAAGATTTAGTTTGCCCAAGGTAGTCTGAATCACTGACAGTGCACAAGTACTTTCATTCCCCTCACTTGCGTTCCACATCATCACTTACGCACTAAGTCACCATCACTCAAGGTACCATATTTTCCAATGAATAGACCCTTGGGGTATTAATTTTTATGAAAGAATTTCTTAGAATCTTGATTACTGCTCTGGTCTCCCTAGTGCTTCGTCTAAGTCCTCAGAAACCTCTAAGGTAGTTTCATATCACCTAATGTGAGGGAATTGAAGGGGGATAATAAAACTTAGGTTATCCAAGTTTCAACAATAAATAATGCTTGCATGAATCATTCACCCAACCCCCATAATTTAAAATACTTGTGTGACCTACCATCCTCAAGTAGGAAGTTTCACACCCGACTTGAAGAAATACTTGTGAAGAATCATGAAGACTTTTTTCAAGTCTCGCCTAAGTATAGTAATCTTGGTTATTCATCAATTAAGGTGAATCCAATTTTCCCAAGTTTACTTGCATGCCACATACCTGCATGACACTTACTTGAGCACCCTTTCTTGGTTCACCTCACCCCTTCATACTTCTCAAGCCTTTCTTGAAGCCTCCTTTAAAACCATTCATGGAAGGTCCTCTCTTTCATTGGTTCCCTTTCTTGAAAGGGATTATGTTGAAACCTCCACCAATACTTCTTGATTTATTAATATTTTTGGAAAGGCATACCATCATGTATCCAATTTTGGTTTCTATATCTACAGTCATAGGTTTCCCACACTTGTCCTACCAAAGGGTTAGGATCCTCGGGATGTCTGTAGGTTTCACTATCTATGGTCATGTGGACCCTTACCCTAGGTATAGTGATGTGGAGTTCTAATCATTGGATTCATAGGATACGAATATATCCTCCCCTTCTCATCTCTAAGAACCAGAGAATCCAGTTCCCAATAGGTAGAGTAAGCATCACACTTCGTTTTTCCTTCAATATAAGAAATGTCTCTCTCCTCTCCTAGGACCAATCAAAGGGAATCCCTCCTGGAGTAAGACCCTATCATTTTAGGCCAGAATAAATGAACTTCACCTCCATTTAATATTGAAATGTTAATTTCTCCACTCCCTAATCCACCATCACCTCAACTTTATTTGATGGAGGCCCTAAATCTTCCATAAGTGGGGGAGAAAGCATGTGATTTGTTTAATATTTCACATACTCTTATTTCTAACATCAAGCATGACTGATGTGGGATTAAAGATTTTTTATGATCACAACATCCTCACAATCCACCTCATTTCTTAAACTATGAGGACTTTGATTCCTACTATAACTAGGATATGTAATATTCCTACTAAATTCTTGAGCTCAAGGGACATCCTCCTTAAAAGATAGTCCCAATCAAAACACCCAATTTACTAGGTAATAATTTCCAGGATTGAGCCCCAAGTTAATCCTCTAAATGGGCCAAAATCCCCAATAATAACAGTAAACTATGAGAAATATGAGTACCACCATAACTGGGATACATAGTAAGCCTTCACCAAAGCCCCGAGCTCATTGGACATTCTCTTCATGAATCCAGAACTAATTCCATTAATCTAAGAATCTTCCATAGGAGTAGGACCCAAATTAATTCCCCATAAAATATCCTTGAGTTAATATATCTATCATGTCCCCTGTTACAAGGGAATCATCTTTAGGAGTAATCCCCAACCTATTTCTCTTAAAGGTATATATTCCCCTGTGAGACTTACCGAACTATGTGGGCTTTGATTCCCATTGAACCAGGATATGTAGAAAGCCTCCTAGAGGTTCAAACCCAACACTCAATATCAACCATGTTCTATCTAGGCCACATTCCCTGGAAGGTTTAATTCAGCTTGTAATTTAATAATCCTACCATGTTCCTTGGGTTGTTTAGATATGAATTCCACACCAAGATTTAACTAGATACCATCCACTTAGATGTCTTTACCATAAGACATTAAACTGTATGGTTAAGTCCTTATCACATGACCTTAAATGGTATTATGTGTCCCATTAAGTGGCATAGAACTATGAGGTTTTTTATTCCTTTCATGATGATACATAAGTATCCCATTTATGGTTATGATACCAACATCAAGACAACTTTTGTCTCCCATGGTGACGATGATCTCTAGAGTAAAGTTTCATCTCCCAAGAAGATGATAAATTCCAGAGTGACATTAATTTACCTAGATGACCATAAATTCTAGATATTCCCACTAAGTTCTAAAAACCCAGAATTTTCATAATAATGACCCACGAATATCTAAGTAGTATATGAGGGGATACCATTGATGGAGAACCTTGAATACATATAGATTTTTCCATTGATGAGGAACCTCGAATGTATACAGATGATTCTGAATTCCACACATTCTAGTAATTGAATTAAAATTTCAATGGAAGCCTACATGAATCTTGAAAAAATAATAAGGATACATGAATATATCATAATTCTATAAGAGAGTCCGAGAGTAGGCAATAATTCCCCTTAAAAGGGTGCGATGAGCAGGAAATCCCATACTCTCGACCAATGTGAGTTCTCAAAAATCATGGTTCAAAATACTTAATGAGATCCAACCTTAGGAAGGAATGTCCCTTTGGATACAGAACCCTTGGGTGTTTCTGTTTCCATAAACAAATCTGTCAAAAACTATCCGGAAATAGTGATTCATAACCATCACACACATTCTAGGGGAAACAATTATATAGAAAAATACTTTTTGATACGCATTTGAATATTTTAAGATCTAAGAGATGTATTTGGATATCGTTTGGTATCATGTTGAGATGAATTTATTAGACCCTATACATTCAAATATCTTTAATGAAAAATCTTCACTCATATACATATTGGAAATGGAAAGGAATCGATGTAGCTAAGAAATCAGATTTGAAACCATTATGATTATATCAGGATGAGTTTGGAGATAATAACATGGGGTTGATCTTGTATATTTATTATAATTTATTAATTTATTTTTATAAATAATATTATACAAAAATTATTATTAGCATCAATTTTGGTTGTAAGAAATTTTTAGAATTAATGGGGTTTATTTTATATTTTATTTTAGTACGTGTAATATGAGTTTCATCCAGGGATGTCCATGACACTGATTATATTTTGTTTTAATGAAATATTAAATTGTAAAAGTCTCCAAAATATATAATATAGACAATTGAAATTAGTCTCTAACCAATTTTTATTAAGGATTTTACATTGGTCCATGTTGCAATTTTCCTCTAATTAAATACTTTTACACTATAGGATGTTATAAAATTAATGAAGAAATATTTTTACGAATCTTAGTAAAATAAATTGGAATGAAATACTTATGTGTATAAGGGAGGAAGGAATGTTTGGGAAGTTTAAATCAAGATATCGGGGGGTTGATATGGGGATGAGTTACATTGAAATTTATGTAAGTTAATATGTATTTTTTAAATGAATATAAAGAAATTTATTTTCATTACTTATTTCAAGTATAACTAACATGAACATAGAATAAATGATTTTACATATCTGGTATCATTCAATATGAAACCATTTAGTTGTGATTTAATGAAATACTATGTTATAAAAGTATTCGAGTGAAGTTAACCTCAAGTAATCCAAAGTGGTAGACTATTAGTCATTATCTAATTTTTTTGGTTATTTTCTTTTAAAAAACATGAAAAAACAATTAATAAATAATTTATATTAAAATTGATGAACATTTTTTTTGAGTTTCATTATGTATTGGAAAGAGATAGATATTTTTTGGAATTAATACCAAAATAGTATCATTTTATATTATAACATTTCATGTGAAGTATAATTTGGAATTACTAAAACGGTTAGAGTTTGTATAGAGAGTAGTCATGATCTAATAGAAAAAAAATTCAATCCACTTTGATCCATGCTCAATAGGCTATATTGTAGTCAATTTCAATTAAAAATGAAGAATTTAAAAAAATTAAAACTGCATGTCCATAATTGGGAGGGTGGTTGAAAATTTCATAATATTTTTAATTTATGAAGAAATTATTAATGATGTTAATAAACAAAATGGGGAATTTTATAAAACTATTTTACTAAAGAATTCATTTCATAGAAAAATGATTCACATACACAATAGGTAAAATATGGAAAATATTCATTATATTCTATTGAATATGTAATTTACATAGAAGCTAAAAATATGTAAATTGAATATAGAAAACTATGATGTAGTTATAGAAGATGAAACATTGGTTCTTAAAAAATATAAAATAGAAAGATGTTGAAATGAATGATATTTTAGTAGAAGAATATTTACATTTCATGGTTCTTGGAAATAAATAATTGACGAGATTCAACATGTGTATATTGAGTGAAACCACTCAATTTTTTATTGAAATTTTAAAGTTAATGATTTTTAATTTTCTATTCAATTTTAGATAGGGAAAACACTTTATAAGATCATTCAACTCGGAATTTAAGGGATAATTTAAAGTATGTATTAACATCTCCATATCTACAACGATGGTTTTGAAATTTAAGAGAAATTAATGATGTATCTTATTAGATAGAATCAATATTAAAAAAAGGAATTATAGAAAGAGATAGGGAGAAAGGAAGGGAAATGACATATGTGTATAATATTCAATATGATATAATTTTTCTATGTGTTGTTAGCTATCCTAAATATTGGTAAAGAAAGGAAATGATATTGAAATATGATTTGACTAAAAAGTGTTTTTTCTATTATGAAAAGGAATGAAAATAAAAGATAAAAAAGATAGGGGAGAGAAATTTTATGGGGGTCTAGAGTGGTGGATTATAAGGGAATAATTTTGGATGATGGTGATATTGTCTATAGGTAGAGAATTTATGCTCAATAAAATATTAATCATATTTTCGTAATTACAATTTAATAAAAAGAAGTATGTGGCAATGTTTATCTCTATCCAAGTGTAAATGATTTATTTATATGGATATATCTTGCTTTGGACACTCCTGGTGGAATAAATAATTCTTGAATGCCTCACGATGAGGGCTAAAAGTGAGTTGACAAGAAGAGATGAATCAAGTTCAATTGATGAAAAACTGATGTTGTTGGTCCTATAAATGGAAAGGGTGGTAAGTATGTCCTAATCTTCCACATGAATTAAAATCCATATCTATATTGGTATAAGAAGTAAATTATGAATAAACTACTTCCATCACTATTGATTACGTCTCCATACATGACTCATTGAGAATACGACCCATCGATATATTTTTTGAGGTTGTGTCTCGGGGACTTCTAGAAGTCCCACACACCACTGCCCATTGATCCTAGTAGTATACCCTCATCAAGGGGTTGGAGAAACTAGGAAATAACAGTATGCATTGGTGAAGTACCTTTATACATAAAATAGAGAGAGATAGAGAGATAACGAGTGATTATCATAGAGATGTTTTGATTTCAAGTAGTTTATAATGGGAGAAAGATCCAGATTATATGCATTAATCTACATGTTCCAGATAACTAAACACCTAGATGAAAAAATAATGTTGTGTGAAATTAATTTTAGATAACCCCTATAGGTGAGATGAAATTTGAGAAAATTAAATGATCTAGAGAGACATAACAATATGTTTTCCCTCTTAGAGAGAGACATATTTATTAGACCTAATCACCCTCCACAAACATAATAAAATATTATCCAGAGATGAAATTTCTATAGTATAATAATTTGGATGTGATTTTAACTCCCTTCTTCTGTAGATATGCATTAGTGGGGAGGTTGTTGTTTTAGAGGCGTCAAAAAAGAAATTTCATCTTTAATGGTATGTTTTTCCACCGTAGTGTCTTTCCTAGGGATTTGATAGGATAATATTCGTGGACATGGCCATGAATGGACAATCAAGTGAATAATCCCAAACGAGAGGAAGTGATGGTGAGATAGTCCATATTTTATTCCAGATTAATACTATTTAACAATATTTTCTAATTCTTAGTGAGAATAGCATCCATGAAATGATGAGTTGAACAACCCTTCTTGAAGCTGATGACTTTATCTAGACATTTAGGAAAATGGAGTGTAGAGTTAAACATATGGTCGTAGAAAAATGAAACATCACCATGACCAACAATATTATAATAATTGTAATTAATAATTTTGGTAATGTGGTGAAGTCTTTGGAGGATGTGTGTATCTTTGGTCCCCTCAAATCAATAGATATGAGAATTCCCATATTTCTATTTGATGAATTTAACCCACAAGGTATGGGCTAAGATGGCCTCCCAAGATAACATTTCATGCATACAAGTGATATTTTTAGAGATGTTTTTGAGATTAATTAACCTTTAATGGGTATATTTGGACAATATATTCCAAATAGTCATATGGTTCATCTCTTCAAGATGAATATCCCATATTAATGTGTTTTTAGGTTTTCTCTATATTTCAAATGATAACCTTCAATGCCTTATAAACTGATAAAGTGTGCGTTAGAATCCATTATTTGATCTTCCCAATATAGGAAGAATTATTTCACTATAATGAAAATGTTTTCTAGTTTGTGCAATGTGAAGAATGATGAATATGTTACAAAACATATAATATTGGAGTACATTTCTCTAATTTAATAATTAGGTTTGTTTCTTATTATTTATAATACAACAACCATTTGTGATAAAGTCATGAGAATTATTATTGTGGGTTTTAAACATCGAGGGATAGTTTATCCACCTAAAAAAATTAAAATAATATGGAATTAATTCTTGGTACACTTATATATGAATGATTGTGTAGTCCATTGTTGTATCACAAATTTAGTAAACCCTGAATAAAAAATTAATTACTATTTTTTATGATTACATCCATCAAAAGTGGATGATATATTTTTCTAAACAATCAAAAGTAAAAGATTAATTCATTGGGATAAACACTAGTAATGGTTGTTTTCTAAATACTATAATTTACCACTATCTTTTTGTATCATCCCAATATGGGTCTAGATACAACTCTATATAAAAATTAAAAAAAATAAGAAGTAATGAAAATAAATTTCACATCAATTTATTTTATAATTACATGATGATAATTATAATAATAAAGACCATGCATTGTTCACAAAAATAATAACCCAAAACAGGACACAACCCATAAGATTAAATTATAATATCCACTATTAATTTATTTAAATTAACCTATAGCATATGATTTATTTGAAAATTCATAATCCACAAATAAAATAAAATTAAAAAACAATATATTAAATTATACTACAAATTAGAATCACACAACCATAAATAAACATCTCATATCCCATAAGCTAACCCAAGAATAATTTCTATGAAATTTAAGTTCATTTAAAAACCATAATATATTATTTAATTCATTAAATTCATCATAATCCTTTAATAATACATGTAATTAATGTATCCTAATGTTCATTACAATTCCTCACATATCACACACAAATAATAATGCCATTTTTATTAGAAATATCTATAAAATAATACTAGAATTCAATATACCCAACGATGTTAGGAAAATTTCTATATCAGAAAACATCTCTAAATAATCAAGAATATATATTTTGATCTATATTAATTTCTCCTAGATCTTACCATACTCTTATTTCTACATGGGAAAACCTGGGGGAAAACAAAAAAAGGTGACCCATTTTATCAAGTAAGGGTGTAAACAAAATATAAATGGGGTCAAATATCATGAGGATCAATACTTATAGCTTGAAAAAAATAATTTATGGATCATAAACCGTTATATAATAAAAATAAAAATATTATAATATCATTATAGAATGGTGAAAATGAGAATCATAAAATTTGGCTCAAAAGTAAAGAACATGTCATTGTAAATATATTCCAAGGATATCTACCCAGAAAATATCATATTATAGAAAAAGATAATTGTAACATGATAATGTATAATATTGTGGACAAATATAACTAAAAAGTACTAAATTAATAGATTATGAAAAATGATCATAGTATCATACTGTAGAAAAACATGGTGGAAATATCTAACTACCACATACCCATAGAATCCATTTTTTATATTTTCAAATGACAATTTTAAAGGATATGTGTGAACCCTAGAAACTTCAAACAATTAAAAGAATTAAAAGGAAATTCATCCAAGGTAGCTACAGGAATTGTCCCTCCCCAGTGACTATAACTTTATGTCAAGCCTCCACCTTTGGAAGACTGCTCGGCTAGTTTTTTCATTTAGGGATGCACTTTCTTAGTACCAATAGAAAAATTCATACCCTCCTGTTCTTCCAAATATAGACGGCCATGATATGGTGAATACTTCTTGCCCTAAATCCTCTTCTAGAGATATTATATGTAGAGAGTTTAGGTGCTTCCACATTCTAGAAACAAAATATCACCAAAACCCAACATGCAGTCTCAAACCGAGAAGAGCCGTGCATGGGCAAGCTCAACCCAAAAAAATATTAAATCATTGTAATCCTTTGAATCCATCATATAAAAACACATTTGTGACGTCCTCAACCTTTGAGAGCCAATAGATATTGAACCACCACAAGAAGCATGCGGTATATCTCCCTCACATCACAAAGCTCCACAAATACCACCAATCAGATCCACCTCGGAGGGAGTGGAAGAGTCCTAGAGTAATATTAGAGGAACGAGCGGCCAATTTCCACGATGGAGCTCATGTAAAAGACCCCCCTAATGTTGACATCAACCACCAAAATAAATGACAAACAACATAGAAACCAAAGATACCAATTACATATCATCCAACAAGAATCATATCACTCATCCATTCATAAACAATGCCTACAAACAATCACTGGTGAAATGGAGAAAAATACTAGAGAAATCTAGAACCATGTCTCATCAGACTCGGGCTGTGCTGGGACACTGAAAGCCGCTTGTCTATACCAACCAAAACCTCAAAGAAACCACCACAGTAGATCTAACTAGGAAATGTTCCCTAGAATCGAGAGGCCAGAACAGGGATAGGTGACTGATACCACCAAAAACAGAAATAATAATGGGACAACCACTAGAAGAGACACCAGAATATTCAAAACATCTGAAAGATTTAGGGTTGGGAAGTGTAGGAATCATTGGATGGATATACCGATAACAAAAAAGGTTTGGAAAACCCTCACCACCACTATTGAAGCCTAAGGTGATATCGAGATTCTTTCCACTAGAGCTAAATGACACCACCACATATGATCCACACTGAAGCTGAATCCATATATAATGAAGCCTCATGAGACACCTACAATTCCAACCATCATGAAAATTACGAGAAACTCTCTATGGACCCAACCATCATCATTTCCCAACACCAATGTCGTCTGCAAATAAGGATCTCAAGAGTTAAAAATCATTTTAGAATAGATTAGAGGATATATAATTTTTTCTTTAACAATCAACATAATACTTCATGAATATGTTCTCTACATATATAAGAAACATAAATAAAGAAAAAATATAAAATATACTCATAATGGTTGACATAATAACTCCATAAATCATTATCCATTGAGGTATTTTTTTGGAACCCATGAAAATAAAGGATTAAGGAATATGTTTCATTCATTATTTAATAAAGTATCATTAGTTTTAATGCCCAGACCCCATAAATCTTGGGGTTAGTGAATTATTTTATTACATTGGAATGGACTCAAGCTTCAAATCACATGGGACCAAAAAAAATTATCAGTTTTGGAAAACTAGATTACATGTATGATACCCATATTAAATTTGGAAATATAAAATAAAACTATATACATAATAAATTGAAATTATATTCAACCTTGAAGGGTTATTAAAATGTTTATTCTTCATAACATAAGGTAAGGAAACATAATAAGGGTAAGTTAAAATTCCCAATAAGGGTCATGAATAGAGAAATTAATAATGAATCAATGAGAATAGTCAATATAGAATGGT
The DNA here is from genome assembly GCA_963277665.1 of Viscum album. Lineage (NCBI taxonomy): Eukaryota > Viridiplantae > Streptophyta > Magnoliopsida > Santalales > Viscaceae > Viscum > Viscum album. The sequence goes on from OY728119.1 coordinate 1,861,791,777, forward strand.
AATAAATGAAGACACATGTCATGTAATAAATAAACTGAGTGGATAATAAAAATAGAAAGGTAATGAATGGAAACATATTACATTAAAATAACAAGTTAAGGAAAAAATCAATATATCATTGTATGAAACTGAAACACCTTCTATTTAATCAATAGACTTTGAATGAAATGTATCCATAGATATGTAGACAAAAAAATCATGGATAAATAACAAATGAATCTAAATAAGGTAAATGATTAATTATTAGATTCTATGTTTCCTAATTACACGGTTCCTTTACCATTAAGATCTACTCTCAAGATAGTTTAAACTATTTTTATTTGTCCAACTGATTCATCTATGAGATTTCTAATGCATCGAGGGGCTATCTATAATCATACCACACCTGTGTTGTATATCTCCAAAGAATTCCTCATATATCTAATAATAAATTTAAAATTTTGAGTTATCAAATATCCATATGTATTAAAAGATATTAATTTAACAATAAATCCTAATTGGATGATAATAAACAGTCGATCTATTTGACATTGATGAATGGAAATACCATTTAAATATAACTATAAACGTTTTTGAGGAAAATAATCTTTAAACAATCAAAAACGTATGATACCACTTTGAAACATTTGAATCATAATCCCCATAAAGGAATAACATTAAATTAAAATTATAATAACATGAAAATAAGTATATTCATTATATAACATGTAAAATGGATGTATATACACCATATATAAAAGTTAATTGGTTCATAAAAACAAATAAGTCTCAATGTAATGTAAATTGGGATAAAATCCCTTATATTGAGTCTGAATTTTCATGTGTGTCTTCGTATTCATGAATAATAAAATTATGTTAATTATTTACATTATTCAAAACCTTTTTAATGTTTATTATTACTTTTACTTCACTTAATACAATTTTTATACAACTACATAAACAATTAAGTTTACGTTTGGTTTTTTTGAACAAATTCGGTTCATGTGTGAAAAATGACATTAATAAGTAGACTATGGTAACATTTGTCAGTATATATATATATAGAGAGAGAGAGAATAATAATCATGAAATAATTATCAAATTTATATATCAATTATAATTTTAAGACTAATCTTGAAATATGTTTATGAAAATGAACCAATGTTACAATAATGGAGATGATAGGTCAAATGTATGCATGAGTAACACTCCCATTTCTCAATGATCATTATAGAAAGAAGGTAAGTAACACTGTATATTTAAATAATGATAAATATATCATAAATACCATTTTATTTATCATATATACTTATATATAGAGTTTTTTATGAAAAATAATTCACATCGCTTTAAGGAGGAGGTAGTCCACAAGTCTATGACCGACGTTATCACTTTTTAGTGTGTGAAAAGGGTAATAAAGAAAATGTTATAATATTTTTAAATAAAAGTTAATTATTTCATGAATATCATATATATGTAATTTATGTTACATATTTCTAATTAAAACCAACCTTTATATGTTTCATATATAGTGTGAACAAATCACATCGCTTCGAGGAGGTGGTAGTCCACACTTCCACAAATTATGATATAATATTTACAAAAAATATAATGTATAAAGGTATGTGTTATAAACAATTAAATAATAAATATCATATATATATCATATATTAATATTTTTTCATCAAAATCCCTAACCATGAGAGGTGTTAATGGAAAAAATGAATGATATTGTTTTGTGAGGTCGTAGTTCGATGTACACTTAAACTGTAAGTTCATTAGACATTAGATGGAAGTGTCTATAGGTGTAGGTAAAACCATGATAATAAAAACATAAAATTTTATTTATTATACTATTATTATTATATAATCATGGAATAAGAATATTTTAGTGGGTATAGAATGAAAATGTAACTAAATATATTGATAAAGGATGTTTCCTCTTTTTCAAGTATCTCCTTTTGGTTCTCACCAAAGGAATTACTTGGATGGATTTCCTCCCTGGGTGATGATTCTAGGTTGAGGTTAGGGATTTTTATGGGCTATTTTTTCAAATATTGGTCGATCTAAAAGGCTTTAGAGGTGTGATGAAGTGGAATGGGTGAGTGTATTTTTATAGTGGAGGGACAGGACACCTTTGGTTTTTTTAAAAGAATTGTGTGTTCCTGAAGTATTTACTTGTTAAAAAAGTGTCCAAATAGAGAATTATGGAACCTAGGATGTGTAGTGGGTGAAATATTTTCGTATAATGGGGTTTTAACAAGTTTATTTTTCATTTTACCATTAACATTAATGCTTAGTCCCATGCTATGCTTAATTTTACATTAATCAATATAATTAATTTTAATTTCTTTCACAAATATTTTTGGTCAAAAAATAATTTTAAATTCTTATAAATTATAAATTATTTTGATTACAAATATGAAATATATTTTTCCAGATTCAAATCAAAGTATTTGCATATAATAATTTCAATTTAATCCTACATATGGGACAATAATACGAGTTTTTAAAGTAAACACTTACACAAGTTTTCTAAGTTTTATATTCAATTAGAAATCGGTTATATTGTCCTAAATTAGGTTAATTAATAAAAAATTAACCTAATTAATCTTTAAAATCATTTAAAAATATAATTTAAACTTATAAATAAATTAGATAAAAAATAGTATTGAATTAAAAATTATTAATTTTTAATATTCATTAAAAAATGAAAATTCATAGAAAAGTATCAAAAACTCACCATAAAATAATTTTTATTTTTATATTTCAAAAATTATGTTTATTTTACACATAAATTTTATAAATGTGGAAAATTTTATATTTAAAATCAGTTGACCATTAAAAGGTGGTAAAATTTCTTTTATAAAAATATAGGTTTCTATGTGTAATATTGTATATGTTCTCATCGTGTGCCTGTAAAATTAATTTTATGAATTTTAAAAAATATATAATGGAATATAAAACATATAAATTTAATTAATATTATTGAATAATAGTAATTAATTTAACTTATTAAGATAAATCTCCATTTTCACATAAAATAGTCTTTTATAAAATCATTTCCTTTATTCATTTGGTTTATATATTCATTTCCAATTAATAGGTATCCAACTAATTAAACTATATGTTTTCATAAATTTTTTAATCCTATAATATTCAATTTAATGGATATGTTATATATTTTTATATTAAATAATAGTAATTTTTATATTATATTTTTTTGGTAAAACTCATTTCTGTGTTACTCAATCTATCGAGGAAATAAAGTATTAGGTGTAATGAATACTAACCTAGGTGTTTTTTATAGATCTAGTTAATGTTTATGTTGTGTGAAACATAATCATAACTAGGTGTTTTGTATAAAGAAATATAATAACAAAAATTACATTTACTCTAAAATGGAATTATCGTAAAGTCTTGGGGAGTTACATTGGTCATTAAAATTGATCAAAAAATTTAGGAAAGATCATAATAAATAAATAATGAGGTATATGTGAAATAAAGATCTTTTTTATTGAAATTTTATGAAAATGTAAAATAATATTTAATATGGGTAATATCATATAATTTCTATAAAACCTAAAGTTGACCAAAAAAATTTATGTAAAATGATGGTGCATTTTTTTGAAATTAGAGAGAGAAAATAATTTATGTCAGAGTGTAACACCAAAAGAAGAATTTATGGGAAGAAAGAGAGAGACTTGAAAATAATACATTATAATATTTTTAAGGAATGATATATAGAATCTATTAAAAGTGAAACATAATGAAATACATATCCTCAAAAAAATATAGAAAAATAAATAATTAAGTACATGAGGTAAGAGGATTAGAAAGTTAAAAAGAAGAGGATTGATTTATAGATAGTGAAAGAGAAAAAAACTTCAAAAATAAGAAAGAGATGGCAAGAATAGAAAATAAATCTTTATAAATAAAGTGTGGTATAAACTATAAATCAATAAGGGAGGAAACAAAATAATATATTCATAAAAAATGATCATAAAAAAGAGAGGTATACACAATAAACATATTTTTTAAAATACAATAAAATATTGAGAAATAATACATAAAATAAATAAAAATTTCAAAAAATCACAAACCTAGCGTCCTAACATTCAATGGAGGCTTGAATAAATTCATCACACCTTATTTAATATCATTTAGATTAAATCCATAAGCTTTATTAGAGGTTTGTTTTTTAATTATAGGGGATAATTGATCTTTCATGGGGTGAATAGAGAATTATTTTTCTAGATCATTGGAAATGGATGTATTTTTCTAATGTGAGGTGAAATCATTGGAGGTGGGGTATTTATATAGCCAAAGGGAGTGGTATTTTATAATAAAGTATAGTTTATTTAATTATTTATGACCATGTTAGTTAATTGAATTTTTTTTATAAATTTTTATAGTTTATGATTAAAAAAGGATGTTTCTTTGGGGTAAAAACCCATCAAGTTGGAAGGGAATAAAATAAATACATAATTAAGGGTAAAGAATAACATATAGCTTTTTATTAGAGTAAAATATAATTTAGGTTTCAAACATCCAAATATTGATCAATAAACTAACCTTATTTTTTTTCAAATACATTATTTGACTACCTAAATAAAATATATATCATGTATAAGGTTATATAAATTTTATATCAACATTTATATAAAGATTATGTATTAAAAGTTATGGTATTTGTAAAAATTTTATTTATAATTTATAACGATTGTTTTTTGAAAACACCCAGTAAAATCAATATTAGCTAATTTTTATGTGATTATTTTAAAAATGAGTTGAATTTTATAAAATTACTATTCCAATAATAAGAAATTTAGTTCCTAAATAAAAATATATCATAATTGGAAATTAAATTTATTTCGAATCAATATCATTTCTTTTTTACATGCGTCTTAATATTTTATTTCGAATTTTTTATTTTGATAATATATGATTAAAAAATAAATATTATGTATATTTAAAAAAATGTTTCAAAATTAGATAAAAAAATGTTCACATAAAGTTATCATTTTACTAAATATGTTAAAATATAAATTATTAAAATTTATTCATATTTTTCATATAATTAACATAATTTGAGAACCATATTTTATAATTATACTGTCTATATTTTTGAACGATTAAATATTTTAGATTTTAAATTTTTAGTATTTTAATATTCGCATCAATCATGTTTCTATTTAAATTGTCTGTTACTATTCATAGTAGTCATATATTATTAAAATATTCATGTAATAAAAATACTTCAAATAAATACATATCATTTCATTCATTTTTACATAACTTATATGTTTTTAAAATATCATTTATATTTCATTTTATGTTTTAAACTTTTTTCATAATAGTTTGTTTTATTTTATCTGTATTGTTTTTATCCATTATAATTTTTAGTGAAAGTGACATACCAGAATATCAAGTTCTAGTTTTATTATTTTGTTAGGTTTATTTTACTACTATAATAATTGAAATTATATTAATCATATACATATATTGAATGTAATTTTTTATATTGATATTATAGTTTTTTATGTGTATTCTTTTTACTACACACATATTCAAGGTGTCAATGTTTCATATCTTAACATTGTAGTTCATACCCCCCTCATAAATTTTATACACAACATTTTAGCTTAATCCCAATATTTAAAATATAAGTGTGTAATTTTTTTCATAAAATTGTCATTTCCCATATTACATCATAATAAATATGATTTCTATAGTGTGCATTGATAATAGGAGTGTAATTTTTTGAAAGAATTGTATCTCTATGATCGAAGATTTCCATTTATCACTTCTCATAAAAGAGGTTACAATCCAATAATGAAATACTTAGATTTAGTACATGTAATGGATATGGTATCTATATCCTAAATAAAAATAAATGGAACATAATAATAACATAACTTATGTTTAGTGGAAGGTATTTTTGATGTCCCACATCACACATGAGATCAATAGTGTCAAATGGGATAATGTACTAAGACATGGATTTACCTTATACATGAAGCTTATAACTCTATTTTACAAAGATTTTATGAGGAGTAATTTATCCCCTATGACCGAACCTAAAGTCACATTAATGATTATCCTAATATATCTTCTACCATCTAAGATGATATCTTAGAATTTCTCAAATGACTTAGACCATCCTTATCTTCCCTTATAAAAGTTTTGGTCTCTATGGATTGCTCTCTATAACATCATCTCATTATGTTAGAGATATACATTTATTATTATAGTGGGTTTATATTTATATAGTGTAAGTTATTATTTCATCATAAATCAACCAGTGGGAGATGTTAAATCTAGAATCCTTTAAGGTCCATATAGAACACTCTAAATATTACATTTAAAATTTGAGTGGTCAATTCATATTGATCATATGTTTGAGAATAAAATATCATATTTTTATTCAGATCCATATTCAACACCTTCTGAAGGATCCTCTAAAAGATTGAGTTGGTCCATATATCACGATTTTATACAATCAATAATGGTGTCCCGAACAAAATATTAACATATCATATATATATAAATATATTATAAATATTTTCAATTGAGAAGTCTTCATGAATGATAATGAATATGGATTTCCTTTTAAGATTATACATATTAACACATAAATATTTTTTACCCATTATATATATTTGGACGACATGTGATAATTTCCATAGTGGTATTATTCCCTATCCATGTCATTATAGTTAATGTTGGAATCATCTGCATGAGTTGTTATCATTTTTCCATAAATTTTGGCCACAAAAAGAACTTTGTTACAAAAATATTCTCTATATTATCCTTTTAGAAGTGGAATTAGAGAACTCTAAACTTTTGTATGCTTCTATGATGGATAAATATTGTTGAGATCTGATAATCCTTTAAATTCCCCTTTGTTTTATCAATGTGAGATAGTACAAATAACTTTTTCCCATAAATTACAACTCTATCATTATTAATTTTTAACTCTATGATTTTTTTTGATAAAAAATATATATCCTAATTTGGTTAATATTTCTCATGTACCATCAACATTATTGAGGAATTTTCTATCAATAAATCATTTTTTTCATGAGTCCAAAACCCATGTCCTTCAACTCAATTGAGTTGTATGAAATAAAGTTTTTTTATGTGAATATTAAAATAAATATATTTGCATGGTTTTATTCAATATAATACATATTAGTTTTGTTAAATGAATAATAAAAATTACATGACTGAATAAGTATTGTATTATTATTCAAGGATTATTAAATATTATGGGATATATTTCAATTGAGTTAATTTTTCTATTGAAATGATAGAATATATTTTAGATAATTTAAATAAATATTTAATTATTTAATTAACAAATGGTAAAAAGAATATTATTTTTATTTGGATATATAAATATTATTATTATTAATTTAATTTTAGAATAAGTGATATTAATTTATAGATTAGGACCATTATGGAATTATCATTATTTAACCATAAGTAAACGTTTTTATTATGTAATTTTTCAAGGTGAGACATGTCATACACAATGGATTAATATCAAGAATTATCTCACCACATAGAATAAAATTATTTTCCCATCCCACAACTCAATAATATAGAGAGATTAACTAATTTTATTATAATTAATGGAGAATGTTTTAAGGATCTATATTATTCTACATGACCACCTTGAGATTCAAGAATTATTTCTTGAGATTCACACATCACAAGTGGGTATTACTATAGAAATCATTTTTTTGAATGTATATCACAATGAACAATAGAATATAGGATGAAAAATGAAAATTTATATATTTGAATACATTATACCTAGTTAATCTCATAGAAATTAGTAAAAATTTAATGCGTAAGTTCCTTTATATAGATTACATGGTGGTTTTATCAATTTATTTCGATAATATATAGTGATAATGAAAAAATATTATTCAATACTCCAATTATAATAAAGTGGCAGATTACCATTCAAGTTTAATCAGAGTGGTATCATTTTAATTTAAAAAAATATAATTTTATAATCAATTTTCATGTGCTGTTTTTTTATTTCTCTTGATAAAAATGTCAAACATATCCAAGAGAGAATAAAATTAATTAATCCACATTCATAAGGCCTATAATAGGTCCAAACTCATGAATAATTATCAAATAAGAAATCAAAGTTGATAAGGTCACCAGCTACACCTCCTTATAAAAGTTTATTTATTGGTTGATTACACTACTAGTGGCCTCAATCAGTCACATAGGTTATATGTTGCATAATTATAGGTGAATCATATTGGTTGGTATGTAGTGTAATGACTACCAGTGGGACACATGGGTCTACAAGGTCTACATAGTGTGTAGATTTCAAGTTAAAATTATTAAACATTAAATAATATAACTCTCTAAGTATTTTTCATAAATTCATATTTCTAAATACACAACATAATTATATTCTATATATTTATTAATATTTAGGAAACAAGAAGATACATTGATAAAGGTTTTATAGATAGATTTACACATCATGTAATATGTTTTACCATATTCAAGGTACAAATTTATGTTTTTAACAATGTTGTGTGGGTAAACACATGGAGTAAATAATGTGAGACTTTACTAAATGTTCTGTAGTAATCTATAAATAATTTTTTCATGAGTTTTATGAACTCAGTACATATTTATTGAATTTTAAAAGGCCTTATGAATCCACACACTTAAAATTACACATCATGAAAAAATGTTCCTTACACAACATGTATCAGTCCTGATATATGTCATGTACTAACTCTTTTATTTCCAATAGAATTCTCCTTCTATATTTATTGTGTCTTATATGGTCATATACACCAGATATATGGAAATGATTAACTATAAATAACTACACATCATGTATATAACTACATGTTTAATGGGGATAAATTTCATGTAAGAACACAATATATGACACATACCATCCTCATTTGTTGTGAAATAAAATGTCAAGTGATAGTACCCACTAAGTTAGAAATAATTCTAGAAATAATTTTTTTTAAATTCTGGATAAGTTACATGTAATGTAGTATCCCATGGGTATGTCATTTACATAATTTTTTTACAAAATACATTCATTTATTTATAATAATACAAGGTGGAATTCTTATGTCTCAAGGACCATTATGAAATAATATTTTGATAAAAATAATTAATTAATTAGTATATTAATTTATAAAATGATAAAAAAAAATTAAATTGGAAGAAATGGAAATGAATTCTATAAAAAATTGAATTTTCATTTCTTGTTGTGATTGATAATGAAATTTACTGACATTTTTTATAAATAATTATTTAATTTAATTATTTATTTCTCCTTTTTATGTGATGATTTAGTATTACATTAAATATGATGTTCTATGAATCATCCCTTACTCCTTTATTATGTATAAGATTTTGTGTCCATGGATTATTTTATATAACCCTAAATCCTTTTTATCCCTTACCTTATTATAAGAAAATATTTATTAAATATGGAGGTCCCAGCTAGTTGAGATTCTTCAAGACCAGATCCAAGGTGAATAAAACAAATCATATAAGTATGAGAATGATGAAATGATGAAACATAGTCTGAGTGTTACCACATAGAATGTTTTTACCAGAGTCATGATTGGTTTATCAATGTTTTAAAAACCAACCAGTATATAAAATCTCATGAACATATCACACATGTTTTTTATTTTTTTCATTTCATAGTTTTTTAAATATTTAAATGATGAATGATTTATTTTGATGAATAGATTCAGTCCCATAAAGTAAACAAATTTAAAATACTTCTTAGATAAAATGAAAAAATATAAATGTTTTTTATCAATTAGTACTGATTATATATGTAACTTCCACATAAAATAATAAAAAACAAACCATTATATGGGTAAAATCTAAATTCCAGCTTTCTTTTTATTTTACATGATTAATTATTATTTTCATGATCCATATAGTGTTTCAATACCCCGTCATTTTACTATATATATTTTCCCTCTTTAGAACCTAAGGAGTTAAATAGATATGTTCACATGAAACAAAAAAAACAATAACAAATAAATGATACATGAAAGTACATTTATTAAGTTTTACCATAATTGATGGAGACCCGAAGCGTGCATCAGAGCCACCCGACGCGAGTTTCTAACCCTAAACCAGATCGATCTTATGCAGATGTTGTTGCGGGTAAATCAGATGCGGTGGTGGATAAATCCGGTGATGCTTTCGTCGATGCTTACACTGAGATTCAGATCAAACCTAAACAGTTTCGGCATCGAGGTCAACTTGCAATTTATTTTACCGAGGATGAGGTAAACATTCTGTCTTCTGATCTTTGGCTTGTTTTAGTTGGTAAATGCACAAATCGTCGACCTTCGTTGAAGTTTCTTCGAATGTCTTTGGAATCAATAGGTTTTACGGGTTTTAGTTTGGGTCTCCTTAATCCGTATCATATTATCTTTCGGTTTGACTCAGAAGAGGATTACTATAGGCCATGGATGAAGAGATATTGGTCTTTTGGGGGATGCTTCATGAAAATTTTGAAATGGACCCCTACTTTTGACCCGTATGCTGAATATCCTATTGTGCCCATATGGGTTAATTTCCCTGAATTGCCTTTGCACCTATTTAAGCAAGCAGCTTTATTCCCAATAGAAAGTTTGATTGGCTCTCCTCTGAAATTAGACTCAGCCACAAAACTCTTATCTATACCTTCTGTAGCGAGAATCTGTATTGAAATAGATGTTTCCCAGCATCTGCCAGATCAAGTATGGATTCAGAATGGTGATTTCGGTTTTACACAAGAGGTTCTCTATGAAAGATTGCCTGATTACTGTCTTAGTTGCTTTAGACTTAAACACATAATGAAAAACTGTGAAAAGGATCCTGCTAGATCTAAAATCAGGAAAAAAGTTTGGGTTGAAAAAGGAATGCAAAGTCATAAGGATATTTCTGGTTCTTCTGGCTATATCAAGAATTTGGCAGAATCTGGCTTGAATTCCGAAATGAATAATTTTCAGGTTGAGAATAATCTAATATCTGATTATGTTAACTCTATTCTTGAAGTCACTGCCCCCCTCCTATTTGCATGGATGAACTGCCTACTATTAACAAAGTGGATGAGTCTCAGTCTAAAAACAAAGAGGTTGCTAGTACATCTGTGTTGGTTAAAGAGCCTACCCCTCACATTTCCCTGCCTCCGCTTGAGGAAGTGCAAATGCAAGATAGTACTCAGGAAGCTATTGAGAATGAGGTGTGTGAAAACTCTAAAACACATTCAGATGAACCTCTCCATCCCAAGGAGGGGGAGTTTCTTCATCCAAATGATCGTAGAGGTAAAAAAGTCATTGTGGATTCGGATGGTTTCATCACCCCATCTTCAAAGAAAATTAAAAAATATAGAGGCAATTCTAATTACGAATGAACTGTTATCACTAGATCATTTGCTGCTAGAAGACCTGAATTTGTAGTGCCTCCTCAACCAGTCCCTCTGGAACCTTTGCCGGATTATTCTGAATGCTCTGATACAGGTTCCTCTTCCTAAATCGAGGATCTGGTTTCATGTTGGATGGTATTGCTTACTTGTTCTTGTTCAGTCCTGTTTTTCCCAATCCTTGTTTGGATTTAATTTGACTGAGCTTGGTGATTCACTGGAATCTGTTTGATGGAAGTCTTAGATTTTTACTGCTGACCTTTCCTTGCTCCTGTTTGGTTGTGAAATTGCTCAAATGGTGTGCTATTTGACTCATCTATGCTTGGACAAGTTTTGATCCTGCAAGGGATGTTGAAGTTCCAGATTTCTGAAGATTTGTTTTCCTACTCTTGGCTACTTTGGAAAGATTATTCTCTGATCACCTGAGCCTGGCCTCTTTTTCTTTGATTTATGGATGCAAGGCTATATCCTTCTCTAGTTGAGCAGCTGGGTGCTGTTGATGCTGGATCTGATGGTTTGTTCCTCTAAAGTTACATACCTGTTTTGACGCGCTTGGAATTCTGGTCAGATGCTCTCTGTTTGGATCAAGTTTTTCCAGAATGCATAATGTGCTGCATTTATTGGCTTTTGTGTGGCGGGTTTCTTTTAACAGCCTTTGTTTCACATGTTTTTCCTTATAGGCTGTTTTTTATTTGCTGGATGGTGTAGGCTATCTGCACCTCGTATGTACATTGGACCCCCTTTTTTTGTTTTAATAAATTTTCTTTGACATGGATTGGGAAACCAATCCATGTTACCTTCAAAAAAAAATATAGAAATTACATTAGAAATTATAAAAGGAAGTAACCATGTTATGTAATTTTCGATGAAAATGGAATGAATTGTCATTGGGTAGTGGAAGTATACCTTATAAAGATCATTTTTGAATTATTGGGAAGGAGGTAGCTTCATTAGGGTTTTTTCTAGACCAATCCCAAACCAAAAATCAAAACTTATGGTATGAGAGAAATATTATGATAGATAAGTTCAAGATTTTGTAAATTTCCAAGAGATCTATGCTAATATAACCACTACCTGCGACTTCCATGAGAACTGACCTCATTATTAGATCTTATACAAAGTTCTTAAGGGGTTGTATAACCATTAATTAGGATGACATAAACATGTAATTATTAATTTAATAAGTTATCTAATACGTTTATTTTACAAATTCCACATTTTTTTCTAAAGAAAAATAAGGTTTATTTAATAATGACTTAATAAAATCAATGATATCAATTTATTCTAAAGAAATTATTTCCTATAAAATTTTCTTTTAGTAATTTTTTTAAATAATTATAATATAGATATTATTGATATGAATAATAAAACAGAAATATAAGTATTATCTCATAATAAAAAAGTGTAAGGGATATAATTATTCATAAAAAATAGATTTTCCAATGAAAACAATATTCATTGAACTTTTATATTTTTATATACATATTAAATTATATAATTTTAATTTTAAAAAATTAATTTCATTATTGTGTTCATAATAATTTTGTTACGCCAAGATGAATTTTTGGGGGTTTTCTGAGATAATTTATTTTTAGGTGGATTGTAAAAATATAGTTTCTACTAAAACAATAGATTTTATAAAAATATAAAAAAGTTCGATTTAAAGATATATATAAAAATTTTCATCACTAAAAATATATTTATTGATATAATTTATGAATTAAAATAAATACCATGTTAAATTTTGAAAACCCATATATAACATTTCAAAAAATAGAAAATATTTTACTAATGAAAAACTATTTTTAGACAATTTAATATAATTAAGCATTCAATAGGTTAAATTATATTTTTGATATCATTTAAATTGAAATACATATAATTTATTAATAATGAACTAATTAATTAAATTAAATTCAACAATATTTATATTTTTTACAAAACATATCATTTATGCATAAAAATACAATGTTACCAAAAATAGGGTTTTGTGTGTTACATGTGTTAATGATAAAATTAATTTTTCTTAATAATATAAATTTTATTTGAAAAAATGTTTTTAAAATTTCTAATAAAGATTTAAATTTTTTGAAATATGTCGTATTTTATTTTTATCCATTTTAATAAAATTACTTAGTTAAAAATCAATTACCATAGTAAATCCCAAAAATTATAAACAAAAAAATCAAGGAGTATAAAAACTAAAAACAATTTTAAAACATGTTTCAATGGAATTATTGAGGTATTACTTACCTTAACTGTTCCCCTAATCCATTATCAACTACTGATGTATACATTTCACCATTTAACATTGTATTTACCTTTTATGTTATTGTTAATATTTCACTCCCTCCATTTATAAAAGGAACCTTCACTGCCCCACTTCTCCTCACACACAAAGCCACATGGATACAATTAACTCTAAACAAATAAATATCCAAAAATATTTTTAACTTTCTAGTGTGATTTTTCTTCACTAAATACCATCATTAATAGTCTTAATCCGTTTTTCAAAATGTTTTTCCCTTGAATGAAGGAAAAAATCATAATAACTACCTTTTCATTTCAATTCTTTTCATCTTCTCCCACCTCATTATCATCTGTTTTAATCATTATTTAATATTATCATCAATTTCATTAAAATAATGAAATTTTATAATTATTATCTAATAATCATTAAATATTATATACTTTTTAAATATAAAACAATAATTACATCATGCGTAAGTACGGACTATCACCTCTATGAACGACATGTTTCATTTTACATTACATACTTGAATGGATTCATAAAAGGGATTATTTAATGGATTAATATGATATTAATATAATTAATAATAATTTAAAATATAAACACTTACTAACCATCATCCCATTGTATGGAATCAGAATACATTTCACGTAAGTAAGTACGAACTACCACCAACATTAAAGTCATGAATTTTGTTTTCCACAAAAATGTTTTACTACATATTAAAATATTTTAAGTTACAATTCAACAACATTATAAAATATTTAAAACTTAATTATGCTACTTTAATATTGATATTATTGGAAATTAATCACCTTCATTACTATACTCACCAATATATTATAGTTTATTTATATTTTTGTTAGTTTGTCCACTTACATAAAAATGGTATAAATTTCTATGATGGATATTAATATAAATTTAATTATGATTTTATTATACAATAATGATAAAATAATTTTAATGGTTCTTGAAAACTTATCTTAATATTTAACTTATTATTAATCTCCCACCACTTTATTAATAAAAAATTTATCGAGAAAAACTCCCCACTAACCTCTTCATCTAAAAATATGTATAAAAATTTAATAAAAAAACTAAATCATTTAAAATAATTATATTAAATAAATTTTGGTACCTATAATGACCTCAAAATTAATAATATTGAATCAATAAACAATTATCAATAGTACCTTTATGAATCTAGTCCAAAACAAACAACCCAAAGTGATAACTCCTGATAATGAAAATAAACAGAAACTAATTAATATATTTTTAATAAATTAATATTATGGAACATTATAAATTTTTATAAAAGTTAATAAATTTAATAAATAAATTATTAATATAATTAAATTTATTATACATTTGGTTAAAGGCCTTTTGTGGAAGTTTTTAATTAAGGAAAGGGTATTTTATATTTCAATTTCATTTCATTGAGTAAAAATTATCATTCTTGAACTCTATTCTTATTTTATGATTTATGTTATCTTTTTATTTTATAAAATTTTAATTATGATTTATTTTCAGTGGATTCATAATTATTTCTCCGGAATAACATTCTAAAATATTATCACTTCATTCATTATGATATTTGTTAGGAATTTCTCATCTTAATATTCATTATTTTTGATATATTCCATGTACACCACATATTATCTTTTATTTAGATTATATACAACCCAATTATTTCTTATTATCATATTTTATGTGATAATAAATTTAATTTTTTATTGGACCTAGGTTATTTATTTCTTAGTATTTAAGTTCCAATGTTATTAAAGACAGAAGCTCCATTCTAACAAAACTTTTAGGTTGATATTTCTTATGAATGAAAATTCATCTTGATAATTGTCATTCTTAATTTATATATTTTTTGTATGAATATTTTATATCTAAATAAATGATTTATTTAGGCCCTTTTCATTAAAAATGATTTTATTTTAAATAATAATCTAATTTTAACATTTTTAGTGATATAGTTTTCAATATATTTTGAATTTTAAAAAAATTAAATTAAATGCATTCTTCTTTTAAACATTTTTGTTACTAACATATTTCTTGAAACCATAATTAATTCAATTTATAAAACAAACTCCACATGTTTTCATGAATCGTTAAATAAATTTGTATTCCCCTTATTTAAAAATGTTTTTCAAAAAGTGGTCATAAACATAAATAATATTTATTCTTATTTCTCAATGTTATTTTTAAAGCTCCTACAAAATGTGTTTTTAATATATATAAATATTCATTTATATTAAGTATATTTATCTATGGGATGTGTCTTTATTATCCCATACACATTCTTTCACTGGATTTCTTATAAAATGATCTATTGATGTTTTCATGAAACATGAATGTTTTTATTAGTTAAATATGTGATGTTGGAAAGAAAGTTATTTTCATGAACATGTGTAACTCATATATATGTTTTTTCCATAAATTAATGGTTTGGAATTATATAACCCTAAAATTATTAAGGTAAGAAATTTAAATATCATGATATAATTATTTTTTTCATAGGTTTAATTAAAATTATGCTATGTTAAAAAGATTTTGAAATAGTCTAATTGTAGTTAATATATTCCCACAAGATTGTGTGTGGGTGTAATAGTTATTAGGTTGTTCTCAAAAGAGTGTGTGTGGACATAAATGTGGCTAATATTTGTGCACAAATATCAATTTTCCAATTCTTATGATTGTGTAACATTCATATATTTTTTATTATATTTTTTTATGATGTCTGATGCCTTATATCATGCTTAAATCATTATGATTTGATTTTAATTGATGATATATTTTTATTTGGGTATGATTTCCAAATGTTATGTTCATGGATATTTATTATGATCACACACCAATAATATTATCTTAATCTCACATATTCTCATAATTTGAAATCTATTATATATACCCTTACTGGGAATATTATCTCACCCCTTTATTATGTTTAAATTTCCAAAAAGTTATGATGATGGGTATAACATATTATAATCCTGAAAGGGGGTATATAGTGGTGATATTATACTAAAGTGTTCACAAGTAATATAAAATATATATCTCATGTAACTAGTCCTTAAAGAAACTAAACCCTTAATTCTTGATATTGTGTGATTATTGAGAGATATAATGTTTAAATTAATATAATATATTTATGTTTAACTTGGTTCACCTAAATTAGTATTAAATAATATTGGTAATGTATGTTTTTTTATCAATGGATCTAAGATTGTACATTTATGGTTCTATAGTAAGTATCATTGTATCGTTAAGTTATCTATGAGAATTCATTTTTTTTTAAATATAATGAAATAACTTTAGTGAAACCATTGTGGTTGAATTTGAGTATATGATAATATCTTAAAATTTTAGTAATATTTACATTTTTTGGATTTCCAATTAATTATATCCCATTATTGATACTGGAATATTTATACAGTTGTAGAATATATTCACCTTGGGGTAATAACTGATAAAAAGTGTAGTTGTCTTTAAATATGACCATCACTTGGTGAATGATGAGAGGACCTAAGGATAAACACCTATATAAACACTCCAATTGGATATTATTTATTCAATGAGGGAATTATTATGTTAATGAATTTTGTTAAGGGTTGTGATAGAACCTAACCCAAAGAAAAATAGATTGAACAGAGAGTGATTTAAGTTGATTTTATAGTTAATGTTATTGTTTCAATGTGTATGAAAATTTGATATTAATTTTTCATGAGATCACTATATAATATTTTCTTTGGTTGGTAATTATTCATCACTCACATTAACCCCTTTTGGTTTTATTAATGGATAAATCTCAAGGTAACCAAGTTAATGATGAATGTGAAGGAGAATGCAGAGATTTTCTCAATGAGAAATCCAATGTGATATGATCTATACAAAAAACGTATTTGAGTATTATAAAATAGATGTAAATATTTTTTTTGTTAAAAACATGATCTTAGTTGAGTTTCCAAATATTCCACTAAAGGGAGTGATAGAGACTCCTAAAAGTTATTCTTAGGAAGATAATGATTGAATGAATAGTAAATTTCTTATATGTTAAAAAAGTGGGAATTATCACATGGAAAAATTTACAAAGGGATATGGAATGCATTTTATTCATGGAAATGGAAGGAATATATAATCTAATTTTGAGGGAAAATGAAGAGTTATATTTACATAGTGAATGAAAAGAGAGTTTGTATTGAGGTGGAGTTATTAGTTTAATGTATTAACTGTGGAAAACAAAGGAATTACCCAAATATATTCCATAATCCAAGGGATAATATGAATGATAGGCAGTATCATCATCTATAGAATTGGAAACAATTTAAATAGTATGTAATAACAATTTTATAAGTGAGTTCAAAATATTATTGGGAGTAAATAACACTAATAATCCACTGAATATTTATTTGTGTAATATTTCATTATTATTCTACTAACTAATTTATATATGGAATGATTTATTAGAACATTAAATCACTTTCCTATTGACTAGATTTTGATTTGTTCATAAAATCTTATATGGGTGTGATTTTTGTGTTTTAAGTCTACAACCCTTCCTTACCAGATGTTTATGTGAATGTTCTCCCAATAAAATCATATTATTATTCCCTTAATTTAATTTGATGTGGTAATTGGAATTGATTGGCCCTGGAAATATACATAACATGATAATTTCTTTGATATATTAGTAATATTTAAAATTTTAAATCTTAACATGATCACCTATTGGTGCATGGTTGACTATAAGATCCTATTGAAATTTCCCTTCCAATAAATTGGTCTTAATACTTCCTCATCAGGATTAATTTCTTAAACCATTAGAGAGATATTAGATATTATTGAAATTATTATTTTAAGGTAAATGATGAGTTCACTATTCATTCCTAATATAAATATTATAAAAACTCATTAGAAATAAAATATTAGCCTATGGATATCTTTACCTATATTATTATGTGTGTAGTGCTTCAAATCATGAATACTCAATTTATTTTTTGGTGAATAATGTAACACTAATTTTTTTATTATTATATAAATATTAAATTTTAAACCTAATGTGATAAATATAATATTTCACATTAAACATGAAATTAAAATTAAATAAGAAAAGGAATGATTTACATTTAATAATAAATTTATTTTATGATGAAAAAAACATTCATTTTATATTTATATTTTTATTTCAATGTTTAATTTAATAATTTCAATTCAAAACAATTAAATTAAAATTTTGATTTATAATAAAAAAAATTATCATAGGATTATTTTTTAGTATTTTTGTAAATTAAATTATATTTAGGTGAATAGTGAATGTATAATTTTTATTAAAGCAATAGCGTTTATGACTATATGAAGAAGTAAGTATAATTTAAAAACCATTAAAAATATTCCATTATAATAAAAATATGGATTAAAATTATTAATTAAAAGATATAATGTTACTTTTATAATACCCTTGTATAACATTTTCAAAATTAAGAAATATTTTTCTAATAAAAACTATTTTATATTCACATTATTCTAACTAAATTCCCACTATGTGAAATTTGTTTTTGATTTATTTGTAACTCTGAAAAAACTCATTTTGGTAAAAAATTATCCAATTAATGAAACCATAATCAACAATGGTGATCATTTTTTTCCTAAAGAAATATTTAGACTTAAAAATAGAACTTTTCATAAAATGGGTTCCTATATATTACATGTTCTAATTTTAAAATTATTATTTCATGAAAATGTAAATTTTATTTCATAAAATGGATTTTATATTTTTAACCAGGACGATATATTAATTTATGAGGAACATTTTATTTTTACCCATTAAAAGGTAATTACATATGTTAAAATCAATGATCATGTTAAATCCCAAAAATGATAAATGAGAAATATCTTAGAGAAAAACACCTAAAATATGTTCAATAATTTTTAGAAAATTACTATTTTATAGACCGTGAAACATTCACATTCCCCCTATCCTGTATTGTCTACTATTGGATCCATTTTAACATTAAATGGAGACATTAACTTTTATGTTATTAAAAATATGTCACTCCCTCCACTTAAAAAGGGGGCTTCACCACCACCCAATTCCCCACTCCCAAATACAAATGGAAAAAATAAAACAATGTGAATATACCTCCCAAATAATCATATCAACATCCATGTCAATAATATCTTCCCATAACACCACCCTTTAATTACTTAATCCTTTTTTTAAGTTTTCTACTGATTATGGTAGAAATTCCAAATTACCCTCTATCTATATCAATTTGTTTTTTTAGACCACTCTATGATCTATAATATCACTAAAATTATAATTAAATTAGTAGTATTAACATACTAAATTATTATTATTATGATATGAGACTCATTTAAAACCCTTTCCCATTTACCTAAAGAAACTAAAATGACGACATGTGTACATGTAGACTGCCACCTCCATTAACAACATTTTTGAATTTTCAACACCATCATTTAGGAATGGTTTAAATGAGGAATTTCTTTATATTAATAATATTTTGATAAAATTATTTAGAAGATGAAATTATAATTCATAACCTACCTTCTTCATATTCTATAGAAAATGAATAAATCATACATGTGTATGTTCAAACAACTGACTCCATGAAAGTGAATTATTTCATTGTTCATTCATTTCATTTATTAAATATATAAATATTGTAAATTCATTTTTACCACCTTAAAAAATATGAATTATATAATTATATTACTATAATAATGATATTTTTCAATAAAAATTCATTCATAACCACACTCACCAATAGATTATAAATTGCTATTATTTTGGTCAGATTAGGAACCTAAATGAAAAAATCTATAAATTTATGTTGTGGTTGAAAATGGAAACATAAATATTTTTTTGTTATCTTTTAATGGTAAAATAATACTTGTTTTATGTTTCTTTAAATATTATAATAATATTTATAATACTAGTAATATACAATCCCTTTGTAAAAAAATACTTAAACAAGCTTGATACCAACATCATAATCATAAATCATAACTAAAATACTAATGAAATGATATTATAAAATTATAAATAATTTTGAAATAACTGTGACAACAATTATAATGATATCTTGAAGTTGAAATTTTAATATATTAACAATAATTTCCACCTATTCTATGAACCTAGTATAAAATAATCAAACAAAAATGAAAACATATGAAGACGAAAATCGATTATAACTAGGTAATGTATTTGTAATAGACAAAGATATATGAGGTTTATAATAGTTTATATATATAAGTTATTTTTAAAAATAATTTATTATGATATTTATTTTTTGTATAGATGGTCAGAGTGATTTAAGATAAGTCAATCATTTAAGTAACGATTTTTCGTAACTCAATTTCCTTTTATTGAGTTATAATCATCATTATCAACACCCATTCCTATATAATTATATATTTTTTCATATGAAAATATAAAATTTAAATTAAAATTTACATTATAAAGATTTATAATTTTTTCTATTTAACTCCTTTATGAAGGATATTATTTAGATGATTATGATTTTCATAAGTGGTTTCTCATCTCAATCTATATTCATTGAAGTGTATTCCATATCCACCACATGGTTCCTATTATGTGGTGAATATAATTCCCATGTATATCTTGTTATCTTATATTTAATAATAATAAAAGGGATTAAATATCAATCCCATGAAATATCATTCATGGAATTTTGGTTCAAGGGACACTAAATCATAATTTAGTCACCAAAGATTTTCATATATAAATATTACATCTTAATATATGAATATTCATTACATAACATTAAGATTCATAATAGAAACATGAATATTTATAATATTTGGAAACATAGATACATAATATAAAATGTCAGGAATTTTAAGAATATTTTTCAGTATAATAAATGCCAATTTAATGATTTATTTAATAATTGAAACAAACTAAAGTGTATTTTAACATAAAATTAATTTTTTTTAATAATAAATTTAAATTTTGAGTTTAAAAGTTCATGTTATAAAAATAAAAATTTCTTTCAAGAAATAATATTTTATTTTCTTAATGTAAATATAATATTTTTTTTGTAAATTTTATAATTAGGAAAGATATAATATATTTTCAATATTACTTATAAGAGTAACTAATAATCCCTTTTAATTTATTTCATAAATTATAGTAATAAAATTATATTTTATAAATAAAATGAAAATTAATTATTCACATGTAAATTAAATTTGATTTTGAAATTCTTAGTTTTCAAAATCAAATAGTTTTAATATTGTTGGTTTTGAATATATTATCATATTTTAAGAAATAAGATATATATATTTATATATAAGTTTTTTGAAATGATATAAATATGAAATATGAAATTTATGTTGTTTTTATAGTTTTCTTATATAAAAAATTATCACACTTCAGTGATAATATTTAAAATTAATTAACTTCAAAGTAATATATTTGTGTTGGTGCATTAATAAAAAAAATAGATAAGATGATGTTAACTAAAATGAGAATGTAATTATTAGAAATTAATAGAAGGATGATTTATTTTTTAAAAGGCAATGTCCTGGTCAACAACCAAGATGAAAATTATTAAAATCAAGCGAGAAGATTACAGAAGTCTGCAAGAGGCAATTTTATTACAATCCTTAGTAAGGAGAGGGAGGAGATCATCCAGCGACTCATCAAACCACGTAATGGCCTGGTTGATCCCCTTGTTGGAAAGATCATCTTCCACCGTATTAGCTTCACGATAGGCCTGGGTGGCAATATATCTGATCTCCAAAAGCGAGTTCAGGCAGATCTTCCAACTCACAGTAAGAGGCCAAGAGAGGTGGACTTCCCCATTCCAAATAGCTTGAACAATGGTGGTGGAGTCGCTTTTGATCCATAGAAGGATGAAGTAAATATATAAAATATAATTAAAATATTACATCACTAAGTAAATAAATTTTAATACAAAATTATATAAATAAATTTTGTAACCCACAACTAGCCATATACTAGATAAACCACACAATTATGGGAACCTATGTGACAAGAACATGTGGTAGGATGTCTACATGACCATCTATGGTATAACAACCTTACACTTTATTACACACTTTAACATAATTTATTGCATAAAATATTCACTTGATACAACATAGAAGATCGTGAGGTCTAGTGTCTTTGAGTATTAGGAACATTACATAACAACTTAAATAATGTAATACACATCATTATTGAAAACATATTTTACATGACCACACACATTCCTTAGTACATTGCATTGCTTGGGATAACCTGAGGACATGCATAAAAAAGGGTGAGATATAAGGCCCAGTAATGGAGTAAAAATGGAATAACATGAAGAATAAAATTCATTTTAGGCAATAGGAATATCAATGGAGCGTAAGGGAATCATGAACATATAGTCATGATATAGCATTATTATCATAACATGGAAATGTGGCAACAACATTTAAAATTATTTTATCATGAGCTAAATCTCATTGAACATGGAGAATGAGTAAACCCACATTGCACTTGAATTATTAGAAGTAAATCATCATTTCACTTGACTTATCATGATACTAATCTTTACCAAATGTATTGGAATGCTATCAGGGAACACCCTTTATAAACATTTCATTTCATGCATAAGTGTTCCACATGGATCATATAACACAAAATCATTCAATGCCATCATTTATTCCATGATAATGGAATATGAAATACATACATTAAACTCTATAATAAATAAGTATATGTGTATAAAGGTAAATACCCTTGATATAGAAATGGGTATGGTATTCAATTACATAATGATTTTGGCATGGGAAATTTTGGAAGCATAACGACGTCAAATAGAAATCGTAAAAATGGGATGATGAGAGGGAAAGGGGTATATCGTAATTTATAAATGAAATGGAAAGTAAAGGATAGACAGAACATAATATCCCAACATATGTAGCTAAATTGAGATTCATAATATAAAATAATTTCTTGAATGTAAATGAGAAGAGATAAATTCATTACGAAATTTTGGTATGATAACGGGTGTACTTGGGAGTCATTAGTGAGAGAGAAATAGGTCTCTCGTCATTCAAAAATAAGGAGGGAAGTATAAGGAAAGTTTTAAATAATACCCCAAAACTTGTAATTGAATATAAAACAGCATAACAACATAAAGAAATTTGGAAAAAATTGAGAAAGGAAGAAATCCCTTACTTGGAAGTGTGATCTAAAAGTCTTGGGAGAGTCTTCAGAGAGTCTTATAGGGATATTGGGGCGCCTTCGGAGGATTATAGAGATAGGAGGGCAAATTAGGTATGTTATAAATGGGTTTTTAGTGAATAGAAGTGGGAGATTTGGAGGGTTTCAATAGGAAATGAGAGGGGAATTATTTAATATTTCACAAACTAAGGTTTTGGAATCTATATAATTAAATATTTAAAACCAAAAAACAACCCATGGGTTTTTTCCATTTTTGTATCCATACGGGAGTGAAAAACATTATTTTGTGATTCCAATGGTATAACTTCTTAAAATATAAGGCTTTCTTATTTGGAGTTGAGTCACACTCTTAAGGAAATCATTTTCAAATTTTAAAATGTTTTATAAGTCTTTGAGGGTCCGCTAAGGATTTGAAAAATAAATCAAAAAAACCTAAAATCACATTATTTTAAAGGTAAAACTTATATTGGAAGAAAATACCATTTATACTATTTTATTTTATCCCTATTGGGTCATTATGATTTCATGAAACACATTATATATTAAAATGGTATTTAATTTTTACCCAAAAATTCAACTATCTTGGAAAGTTATGAAAAATTCACCATTAGATAATTTTGACATCCTGGATCCAAAAATAATATTAATTTTATCTAAATAATTTTCTATATATGTGAAATTTTTCTTTTTAAAATAAAAAAATAAATTTATCAAAAAATCATGGGTTTAGACAAAAATAGCATTCAACCCATAATAAAAATTACAATTGTATTCATAAAAAATTATATGATAATTTATATTTAACAAAAATTAATTTAGTAATACTATTTAATTAAAATATTATATAATTAAAAAATCCATTAATTCATCAAAATAAATTTCTTAATTGAATATTAACTAAAAATATTATTTGTGCTTTAAAAACTATTTACAAAGTAATAATAATAAAATGAATGAATATTATTTATACAAAAAATAATGCCCATAATTTTAGATCTTGGTTATTGTTACATAACCCCTTATAAAACCCCTATAATACCTAAGGGTATGGTGTGCGGAGGTGATAGAATCTTGGGGCGGCTCAGATAACATTGCTCGGGTGGTAATCACTATTAACATCCACATCTCTCATAGGCGGTTCCATTCAAGATTAAAGTGTTGAAGCTTTGCATGGGCTTGATCAAAGGAGACTCCCAATGATGCTACCTCCTTTTCGAGATCCAAAAAATGGGCTTCGTATGGAGAAATTGTACTAGATGAGGCCATCACTTCCTTTGTCTGAGAAAATCAGATTTGTTAAAGCCCTATATTTATACTAATCATGTGGTCATTGTTCAACGACTATATTAGCAATGATAACAATTAATAATGGTATTTTAAAATCCAAAAACATAAAACCAAGAAATTTTATATGTTTTACATAACTATTTTACATAATAAGACATTTAATTAGATCAAGAGGAGTTTTTATTAATAAAAATTTTAGGTCGTTACAATAATCCCCCATTAAGAAGTTTTTCCCTCGAAATTTCCTTTTCCCACACTAAAACAGATGAGGGTAACTATTATTCCTCACCACCTATTATTCCCACATTTCTTCTTCAAACTTTTGGTTTCTCCACAATACCTTGATGAGGGGCATTGTCTTATTTCTTAGAACTTTTTTCCTATGATCTAAGATCATCACCAACTTCTCTTCATAGTAGAGGCCATTATCCAATGGTATCACCTCTAGATTGATTACATTAAATAAGTCAGGTATGTGCTTCCTCAAGATTGATACATGGAATACATCATGTACATGAGATAAGTTCAATGGGAGTGCTAGTCTATAGGCCACTTCTCCGATGCGATCAAGGATCTCAAAAGGGTCGATGTACCTTGGAATAATCTTTACCTTCATCCAAAATATCATAACTCTCTTCCATGGTGATATTCAGAGGAATACCATGTTCAGAACATCAAAATATAGGTCTCATCAATGATTATCAACCTAGCTATTTGTCAACTCTGAGCAGCTTTAATGTGCTGCTGGATGGTCTTAACCTTCTACACTATTTCTTCGACCATTTTTTGACCATAGAGTTTACTATCCGCAACTTAAACCCAACATGTTGGTGTTCTGCACCTATTCCCATATAAGGAATCATAAGGAGCCATTTGGATTATTGAGTGGAAACTATTATTGTGTGAGAGTGTAGAGACCCTAAGCATAACGTACATGGACATTACATTACTTTTGCGGAATACTTAGTACATTACAAAAACACACACACAAGGACCGTAATAGTTTAGTGTCTTTTGAAACTCAGAATATAATCTTCTAATCCTGGTCAAAGATCTCCAACATCTCCCATACAGATCTTCCTTTTTTTACCTAAAACCTTTCTTTATATCCTGGGGAAAAGAAAACATAAAAGGGTGAGCTCAAATGCTCAGTAAGCGTAAACAAAAGAAATATCAATCACATCGTATACACAAGCACATAACTTTTAGAAATCTTAACCTGCAAAAGAGATCATAATTTCATAACATGGGATAAATCATGGCAGTGAAATGTAATCACAATAATCATAACTTAAAACATGAAACTTTGTGGCATACACACATAATCATAGAGAATCATTTCTTGTTATTCAAGACTCATTGCCAAGACTATCTTAGTGGACAAAGTCCCTTTCTGAACCGAGTGACCCTCGTTTCAGTCCTGTTTCACTGAACCGGTATAACCTACCATTCCAGCCATGTCTATCTCATGAGATATAAAATATTTACCCAATGAATTGGAGGGAGATATAGGTCCCACCCATCTCATAATGATACCATCCTTATGTGTTCCACAAAATCATAAACCATACATCATAGCATAACCCATGTAATAAAAATGGGAATCTTAAACATCATGACATCATAAAACAATTCATATAAGATAAAGGAATTCATAAAAATATAATTCCATCACAACATAATCAAATAAATGTAATAATATGTATAGAAACAGAACCCTTTATTATCTTAGATGGAAAATAATTTTGATAAAACACTTGAACTCTATTCTTGAGGAAAATATCCTTCCTGCTTCAAAAACACTTTTCCTTTCTTAACATGTCGTAAAAATGTAAACTAAAAGAAGTTCATTAAAAATAAACTTCAAAACTTGTAAAGGAATATTCTTCGAAATAATGTTTTAAAAATCCATTCATGTCGTATAAGTTAAAAAAACATTCTTCTCGTACTTTTGTGGGAAAAGTTAAAAAGTACCTCGTACGAAAAACGACAAAAGATTCCTTTCATATCTTTTACTAAAAACTAACCAAAGGGTAAAATTGGATTTAAACAATTGTAGATGGATTGAAATAACATTACATATTGAGGAAACATGGATTTGGATGATAAAATACACCCCAGTAAATACTAAAGTATAAACAATCTCGGATAAAAATGAGATTGTGATATTTCCCTTACCTTAGGTCCGACTTGCTTCGTAAGTATCTGAAACTCCTGTATAATGATTTAAATAATTTCCTTTACTTATTACAGAATAATATTCATTGTTATGATATCATATATGGTTCACTTATGACTTTATATTACCCGTTCTTTTGTAAATTCCATGTTAAAGAGCGTTTTGGGTAAAATTGTTTCATTTATCGTAGGTGTTTGGACTTATTGTCCTTGACATTATTATTACTTATATCATGATTTACTTACTTAAAGAATATAAAATATGATTTATATATCATATATATTCAGTATATATATATATAATAGATAGATAAATGAAATGAAACACACCGTTCATGGAGACGGTAGTCCGTACGTACGCATGAACGTTGTTTTCCTTTCCTTATTATCTTGAATGGAAGTAAGTAGATGAAATATATATATATACATAAATCCAGTAGCTTTACCATTTCATATATTTCATTATTATTTCTTATATATACTTTATAATCATTCTTAAATGGTTAACATGGAGAATGAATCTCATCGCGTCGTGGAGACGGTAGTCCGTACGTACGCACGAGCGATGATATCATTTCCATAATTATTGAATTGAATTGGAGTGGATGATACAATATATCATAATAATTATGATGTTATAATAACTATGTATAGTTATTCTTTACACCATAATATCCATCCATGTAAGGTGTTGGTGGAAAAACAGATTACACCACGGCGTGGAGACGGTATTCCGTACGTACGCACGCGCGGTGATTTCGTTTTCCATAGGATGGATAGATGGTGAATTAGGATTGTTTCATACTTATAATAACATATCAGTATATGAGTGATACTTATGTTATTACTTCATACTGAAACAACCTAAGAAGAAGAAGTGGAAGAAGAAATAAAGGTGAAAGAATTGGTAACGGAAATTACCTCTTCTTTGAAGCGCCTCTTTGAGACCTCCTCTTAGGGCACTAAAATTGGTCTTTGAGGAATACCAAAACCTCTAGGATGTTTCTAGGGAAGTGAAGAAGATATTTTGGCAGGGGTTGGCCGAGCTTGAAGGCTCAAAGTTGTGTGAGGAAGAGAGGGAGGAGGTGTCCTTTTATAAGGGAGGAGAGGGGCACCTTTGGAATAACTAAAAATATTATTTTATTATAAAGTCAAGTTCGTTTTTAAATAGCTCCAAATTGATTTATTTAAAGGCTAATGTGGGGATGGGTCTAAATCCTCTCATCCAATAGAATTTAAACAAGTTTAGGTGCCTATTTTAACCTTATCATTTATATTTAACATTAAGTTAAATAATTTTACTTTTACCGTGTTTTCTTGTGTTCTTATACTATAAGGTTAATAAACTTACTATAAGAATCCAAACGAACCCCAAATTGTTTATTATTAATATATATAACCTTATCTAAGTCATTTGTACGAACCTTAGATTTTTAGAAATAAAATAACAATTAATAATATAATATTTGTTTTAAAAACTATTTTATGTCAATTTTGACACTATTTAGTAATTTATTTTTGTGAAAATCATAACAGAATGATAAGTTCGAAAAAGGTTAATTACATCAACAATAACATGTCATATTAACCTAGAAAATTAGTGTAAGTCATAAAAAGTCTCAAATTATATTTATTTGAGTATTTATAACATCAATTATGTCAATATTTCATTAATAAGATAATTACTGCATCATGGTTGTGTCATAAATAAATTAAATTATTTAATGTCTAAAAATTAAAAATAAAATATCATTATGTAGTAAATATTTTTATCTTTCTAATGAATATTTACAATCGAATTTATCTTATGTATAACCCTATATTAAAAATGTTTTAGTAAATAAACTTTGATTTTAACTCTTTTAACTCTTCTTTGAATTAAATAATAATAAATGTCCTAATCTAATCCAAGTGGGCCTAAATGGTCATATTTTATTCCTAAGCTTATTTTTGGTCGAATTAAACTTATCCAATAGAATTTTGACATGTGATAGGGTAATAATAATATCATTTTTACCCTTAATTACCCTATTTACTTTTAACCATTGTAAATAAAATTAAAAAGTTACTATTCACCAAAAATTATTTTCATCTCATTGAACCATATTTTACTTACTGACATCAACCGTGTCTCTCGGATTTTTGAAATTCCACTCACAGAAGCGGTAAAATTAAGTTTTATGAAAAAGTTAGTTTTTTTTAACTACCACTTAGTTGTTTCACTATTCATCAAAAATTGAAAGTTTTCAGAAAAATACCAAAAATTAGGCCTAAGCTATATTTGATATTATGAACTCAAAAATGATTTCTATTTTACCAAATTCAAAACATATCAGTTGCATTAATTAAGTTAAAAATTAATTCCCGTCGTCAAAACAAAAGCCGTGTTTTTAAGAGATAATAACTATCAAAAGATTGACACTTGTTTATAACTGGTTTAAATGTGAAATTACATCCAATGACCAAAATTGAATTGAATTGTAAAAATATATTCTAAATATACTCTAAAACCACTCAAATTAATAATTTATCACTATTAATTATTTCGATTGAAAAAGTTGTTTTTAATTAAAATTTAGTAATTTTCACTATTCATCAAAATATGAAAGTTATCCGAAAATCACCAAAATTTCACCCTAAGCTAATTTCGATATTCCGAATCCAAAAATGAAGTCCATTTTGAAAAATAAAATTTACAAAATTTCAAAAAGTGGTTATTACTATTCATAACAGCTATTTTTAATAATATTTTAATAGCATATCGTTGTTTAGTGAAACTCGGTATTGCGTACTACACACGCTATCAAGGAAGGTCGTGATTGCGTGTAATGAAAGGCAAGTCAAGGATGCGTGTTGTGCAAGCTCCTTTTGGTGTAGCGTACAACACAAGACATTAATGAAATTAAAAAAAATATTTTTCATAAAATCTCGGGGTGTTACATTCTACCACCCTTAAAATGAATTTCTCCCTCGAAATTCATCGGGGTTATAAATGGTTTACTATTCGAAAGCTTCTTTAATCAAAACCCACATCGTAAAAAGGAATACCAAAACCAATCTTTAAAAACAAAAGTATGAAATGTAACGGTTACCCAAATAAACTAATCACTGGGTTTCCACATAGGTGAAAATATGGATATAGAAGAAAAATCTAACCATCATGTTCTGATGGAGAGTGGTAGAGAACATGGATATGGAATATCCAACAATCACAAATCCATAAATTTGTGACGATCTAAGGTCCCATCTGATTAATCAGATATAAGAGAACTAGGACAACATTTTTGGTTTTCAAGATCGTTTCCCTAAAGCTGAAGAATTTGAATTAGAATAAATACTTACTTTATTTTGGTACAATCTCACTGTTGTTCGTGCCTTGAACAATTTCCAATTCATCTCTTAAATAAATGAAGTTGAATTTGTTATTCGTGAAGTGTTAGTATGACAGGTCATTCCATCTGTCTCAAACAAAAGGTTAGCAAAAGTTATTAAATATACATAAGTCATTCTTTAGTGAAATTAATCATATATGGTTCCTAAAATGGACTTATACTTCATATATCATACCGCTTAATAAAATAAAACTAGTTTCTACTAAACAAGGACTTCCTGTAGGACAGTGGTAGGTGATAAAGGTCAGTCGCACTTCGGTTGTGGGTTCGATTCCCATGGCCTTGTCTGACGCGATGGGCTGTCACCCGTCCTGCATGTTGTCCTTTTTCTAAAACTATATTACTATAGAATCCCATCAATAATATAGAAAAACTTATATCCTTAAACAATACTATCTTATGTCCAACATAATCCATTCCAATCTTTAGGATTATCCATAATACTGCAGTCCACTCTCATAATATAGTGAAAACAATTACCAGAGATTTAATACCATAGTTGATCCCCATATATCATAAGATATGTCTTGTTGGTCACATTCCAATCATGTGAATACCTTAATCATGTATTCTCTTGAAAAATGAATACCAATAAAACCTTAGTGAAAACATGAATGCTGTCAAAAGTTAACTCTTTCCACGTACCAAAATCCAAAAATTCTATATACTCAAACCATGATATCACTTAGTCCTTATATCAATCATGAGCTCATGAATACTGTCAAACATTTCATTTTCTCTTTATCACTTCATTATGTGCATATCATCCACTTTCCAAAAAAAATATCTGAATAAGATTTCATTGTTACTTATACCATTCATCATAAACTTTCAAAACTTAAGGAAAGACAACAGTGTAACAATCCTTAGATGTCTTTTTATTCTATAGTACAACATTACACTTGATAATCATGTAATCATTCCACTACCTTCTTAAACCATTGATCGAGCTTCAAAAATTCTTTCATCTCACATATCATTTGTAGTCTCTTCATCATCATCAACATAAATACTACCCATACGACTATACTGATTCTCTTCATGAGACATTCCCTTAGGTCATTGGTTTGCATAATGCCTGTACATTCCACATTTAAAACATTTAACCATTGTTGATGTCGTAGCAACACCATTAACCTCATCCATGGTGTTAACTGAAACTTTTCCATTGCACTTACTGGCTTTGTGTCCTTCTTTTCCACACCCAAAGCATCTTCAAGTTCCTTTGAAACATTCTACTTGATGCCTCTTCCCACAAGATTTACATAGGGGAAATTGAACTTTCTTTACTCTATGATCATCATGAAACTCCATCTTTCTCTTATTAGCCGAGTCAGGAAACTTACCAAATTGTAATTTATTGATCATATTATGAGATTTCTGATTCGGCATAATAATGATTTTTGCACTTCCAAATCCCATTTCATTTGATTTCTTATGAATAATATCATTCCATTGTCCATCATATCCTCCATTATCGTGAATCATCTTGTTTCCAGCCATTTTCTAAAACCCAAAAAGAATAGTGTGAGAGGAAAAAATCATAATAAAGGGGGAGTAACTTCAATATCTAACATCTTTGGTTTAATCTAATATCGTTACCATAGTTCTAGGACTATATCCTATACGTATACTTACCCTTAGGGACATCCCTAGACATACCTTAGAAATGTCTCTAGGGATCTCACTAACGTTTTCGCATCCTAGTTTCCAAAGGTTGACTAAACCTTTCCTCTGATACCAACTATAACGGTTTGGAATTACTTCCAGTGGACTATAGTTGATACCTATCAGGGCACTCCATGGGCGGCTACACCCCCTAGGCGGGACACACCACCATCCCCAGTGGCAGCCATTTCCTCATGAAGCCCTTGGGTGGAGAGCCATGCTTGTCCAATGCTCACATGTGAGAGTTCGCAAGGATCAGATACATTCCTACCTCCTTTTCCTCTGATACCAACTATAGAGACCCGAAGCTTAACGTACATGGACATTACATTACTTTTGAGGAATACTTAGTATATTACAAAAACACACACACAAGGACCGTAATAGTTTAGTGTCTTTGGAAACTCGGAATATAATCTTCTAATCCTGGTCAAAGATCTTCAACATCTCCCATAAAGATCTTCCTTTTTTTTACCTAAAACCTTTCTTTATATCCTGGGGAAAAGAAAACATAAAAGGGTGAGCTCAAATGCTCAGTAAGGGTAAACAAAAGAAATATCAATCACATCGTATACACAAGCACATAACTTTTGGAAATCTTAACCTGCAAAAGAGATCATAATTGCATAACATGGGATAAATCATGGCAGTGAAATGTAATCACAATAATCATAACTTAAAACATGAAACTTTGTGTCATACATACATAATCATAGAGAATCATTTCTTGTTAGTCAAGACTCATTGCCAAGACTATCTTAGTAGACAAAGTCCCATTCTGAACCGAGTCACCCCCGTTTCAGTCCTGTTTCACAGAACCGGTATAACCTACCATTCCAGCCATGTCTATCTCATGAGATATAAAATCTTTACCCAATGAATTGGAAGGAGATATAGGTCCCACCCATCTCATAATGATACCATCCTTATGTGTGCCACAAAATCATAAACCATACATCATAGCACAACCCATGTAATAAAAATGGGAATCTTAAACATCATGACATCATAAAACAATTCATATAAGATAAAGGAATTCATAAAAATATAATTCCATCACAACATAATCAAATCAATGTAATAATAGGTATAGAAACATAACCCTTTACTATCTTATATGGAAAATAATTTTGATAAAACACTTGAACTCCATTCTTGAGGAAAATATCCTTTCTACTTCAAAAACACTTTTCCTTTCTTAACATGTCGTACACATGTAAACTAAAAGAAGTTGATTAAAAATAAAATTTAAAACATGTAAAGGAAGCTTCTTGGAAATAATGTTTTAAAAATCCATTCATGTCGTATATGTTAAAAAAACATTCTTCCCGTACTTTTGTCGGAAAAGTCAAAAAGTACCTCGTACGAAAAATGACAAAAGATTCCTTTCATATATTTTACTAAAAACTAACCAAACGGTAAAATTGGATTTAAACAATTGTATATGGATTGAAATGACATTACATATTGAGGAAACATGGATTTGGATGATAAAATACACCCCAATAAATACTAAAGTATAAACAATCTCGGATAAAAATGAGATTGTGATATTTCCATTACCTTAGGTCCGACTTGCTTCGTAAGTGTCCGAACCTCCTGTATAATGATTTAAATAATGTCATTTAATTATTAAAGAATCATATTCATTGTTATGATATCATATATAGTTCACTTATTACTTTATATTACTCGTTCTTTTGTAAATTCCATGTTAAAGAGCGTTTTGGGTAAAATTGCTTCATTTATCGTAGGTGTTTGGACTTGTTGTTCTTGACATTATTATTACTTATATCATGATTTACTTACTTCCAGAATATAAAATATGATTTATATATCATATATATTCAGTATATATATATATATATATAATAGATGGATAAATGAAATGAAACACACCGTTTATGGAGACGGTAGTCCGTACGTACGCATGAAAGCTGTTTTCCTTTCCTTATTGTCTTGAATGGAAGTAAGTAGATGACATATATATATACATAAATCCATTAGATTTACCATGTAATATATTTCACTATTATTGCTTATATATACTTTATAATCATTCTTAAATGGTTAACATGGAGAATGAATCTCATCGCGTCGTGGAGACGGTAGTCCGTACGTACGCACGAGCGATGATATCATTTCCATAATTATTGAATTTAATTGGAGTGGATGATACAATATATCAGAATCATTATGATGTTATAATAACTATTTATAGTTATTCTTTACACCATAATACCCATCCATGTAAGGTGTTGGTGGAAAAACAGATTACACCACGGCGTGGAGACGGTATTCCATACGTACGCACGCACAGTGATTTTGTTTTCCGTAGGATGGATAGATGGTGAATTAGGATTGTTTCATACATATAATAACATATCAGTATATGAGTGATACTGATGTTATTACTTCATACTGAAACAACCTAAGAAGAAGAAGTGGAAGAAGAAATAAAGGTGAAAGAATTGGTAACGGAAATTACCTCTTCTTTGAAGCGCCTCTTTGAAACCTCCACTTAGGGCACTAAAATTGGTCTTTGAGGAAGACCAGAACCTCTAGGATGTATCTAGGGAAGTGGAGAAGAGATTTTGGTAGGGTTTGGCCGAGATGGAAAGCTCAAAGTTGTGTGAGGAAGAGAGGGAGGAGGTGTCCTTTTATAAGGGAGGAGAGGGGCACCCTTGGAATAACAAAAAATATTATTTTATTATAAAGTCAAGTTCGGTTTTAAATAGCTCCAAATTTGATTTATTTCAAGGATAAGGTGGGGATGGGTCTAAATCCTCTCATCCAATAGAATTTAGACAAGTTTAGGTTCCTATTTTAACCTTATCATTTATATTTAACATTAAGTTAAATAATTTTACTTTTACCGTATCTTCTTGTGTTCTTATACTATAAGGTTAATAAACTCACTATAAGAAGCCAAACGAACCCCAAATTGTTTATTATTAATATATATAACCTTATATAATTCATTTGGCCGAACCTTAGATTTTTATAAATAAAATAACAATTAATAATATAATATTTGTTTTAAAAACTATTTTATGTCAATTTTGACACTATTTAGTAATTGATTTTTGTGAAAATCATAACAGAATGATAAGTTCGAAAAAAGTTAATTAAATCAACAATAACATGTCATATTAACCTATAAAATTTGTGTAAGTCATAAAAAGTCTAAATTATATTTATTTGAGTATTTATAACATCAATTATGTCAATATTTCATTAATAAGATAATTATTGCATCATCGTTGTGTCATAAATAAATTAAATTATTTAATGTCTAAAAATTACAAATAAAATACCATTATGTAGTAAATATTTTTATCTTTCTAATGAATATTTACAATCGAATTTATCTTATGTATAACCCTATATTAAAATTTTTTTAGTAAATAAACATTGATTTTAACTCTTTTAACTCTTCTTCGAATTAAATAATAATAAATGTCCTAATCTAATCCAAGTGGGCCTAAATGGTCATATTTTATTCCTAATCTTGTTTTTGGTCGAATTACCCTTATCCAATAGAATTTGGACATGTGTTAGGGTAATAATAATATCATTTTTACCCATAATTACCCAATTTACTTTTAACCGTCGTAAATAAAAGTAAAAAGTTACTATTCACCAAAAATTATTTTCATCTCATTGAACCATATTTTACTTACTGACATCAACGGTGTCTCTCGGATTTTTGAAATTCCACTCACAGAAGCGGTAAAATTAAGTTTTATGAAAAATTCAGTTTTTTTAACTACCACTTAGTGGTTTCACTATTCATCAAAAATTGAAAGTTTTCAGAAAAATACCAAAAATTAGGCCTAAGCTATATTTGATATTATGAACTCAAAAATGATTTCTATTTTACCAAATTCAAAACATATCAGTTTCATTAATTAATTTAAAAATTAATTCCCGTCGTCAAAACAAAAGCCGTGTTTTTAAGAGATAATAACTATCAAAAGATTGACACTTGTTTATAACTGGTTTAAATGTGAAATTACATCCAATGACCAAAATTGTATTGAATTGTAAAAATATATTATAAATATACTT
This sequence comes from Viscum album, assembly GCA_963277665.1. Classification (NCBI taxonomy): domain Eukaryota; kingdom Viridiplantae; phylum Streptophyta; class Magnoliopsida; order Santalales; family Viscaceae; genus Viscum; species Viscum album. The sequence continues at coordinate 1,861,828,265 of OY728119.1, forward strand.
TAAAACCACTCAAATTAATAATTTATCACTATTAATTATTTCGATTGAAAAAGTTGTTTTTAATTAAAATTTAGTAATTTTCACTATTCATCAAAATATGAAAGTTATCCGAAAATCACCAAAATTTCACCCTAAGCTAATTTCGATATTCCGAATCCAAAAATGAAGTCCATTTTGAAAAATAAAATTTACAAAATTTCAAAAAGTGGTTATTACTATTTATAACGGCTAGTTTTAATAATATTTTAATAGCATATCGTTGTTTAGTGAAACTCGGTATTGCATACTACACACGCTATCAAGGATGGTCGTGATTGCGTGTAATGAAAGGAAAGTCAAGGATGCGTGTTGTGCAAGCTCCTTTTGGTGTAGCGTACAACACAAGACATTAATGAAATTAAAAAGAATATTTTTCATAAAATCTCGGGGTGTTACAGAGAGCTCATCTAGAGGATGATGATGACCCCATCCTCCTTTGAAATCCATTGAGCATGATCTAAACATGTCCTCAAGTGTTTGGATAGTACACCCATATTGGCCATAAGTTTGAGGATGATAAGTCGTACTAAAGTTCATCTTAGTATTCAGAGCATGTTGAATACTCTTCTAGAACCTAGAGAAGAATCTTAGATCTCGATAGGATAAAATAGATTATGGTACTCCATGCAACCTTACCACTTCTCTGATATATTTCTATACCAGTTGATCCAATGAGAAATCAATTCGAATTTCAATGATGTGTTCAGTATTTGTAACAAAACCCATAACAACCTAGATAAAAAAAAATTTATTTGGATGTATGTTCATGTCCGGTGACAAAGTTCAGGGCGATATTCTCCTCTTTCCATGCCGGTATGGGTAATGGTTGCATCATCCCCTTAGACTTATGCCTCTCAGCATTCATTTGCTAACATACCTGGAACATTGATTTATAATTAGTAATCTCCTTCTTCATTTTATCCCACCAATAATGATCTTAGATATCACGATACATCTTCATGTTTCTTATGTGAATGGAGAAATTCATACTATGGGAATCATCCAAAAGTTCATTATTTAACTTTAAATTTTATGGAATACATAGTCTTGTCACAAATCTCACAATTTCTTCTTAATTAACATTTAACTCTGGGGATTTTCCTTTTCTGATAGTTTCCACTTTCTTCTGAATTCTCACATCATCTTTTTAAGCATCGATTAAAATTTTCAAAATAGACAGTTGAGCAATCATTTGTGAAAGGATTGATGATGTTCCCTTATTTATGATTCTAATGTCCATCTTCATAAAATCTAAGAAGATTGGATCCTTTTCAATTATCATCAATGATAGAATTGCTAGGTCCGTTCTACTTAGACAATCTGCCACCTTGTCCACTTTCCAAGGGTGGTAATGGATTGAGTAGTCATAGTCTTTGATAAACTCTATACATATTCATTGGAGCATATTCAACTCTTTCTATATGAATATATAATTGAGGCTTTTGTGATCCGTATATATTTCACACTTCTCCCCATATAGATAATGTCATAAAATTTTCAAAGCGAAGATTACTGAAACCAACTCTAGATCATGTGTTGGACAGTTTTCCTCATGAACTTTAAATTTCCTTGAAGTGTAGGCAATGACTTTGTCATTTTGCATCAACACACAGCTCAGGCCCTTCTTCAAAGCATCATTGAATACCACAAAAATATCTCCACTTGTGGGTAATGTGAGAATGGGTGTAGTGATAAGAATCCTTTTCAACTCCTTGAATCTTCCTTCACATTCATCACTCTAAGTAAACTTTACTCCCTTTCGAGTTAGATTTATAAGAGGTTTTGACAATTGTGAGAAATTTCTCAAAAATCAGCGATAATATCTAGCTAACCTCAGTAATCTATGGTTATCTGTCATTGAAGTTAGCCTCGTCCATCCCTCAATTACGGATTTCTTCGAGGGATCCACCGATATCCCATTTCTTGTGATGATATGACCCAAGAATGAGACTTCCTTTAACCAGGACTCACACTTTCTGTACTTTTTATAGAGCTTATCCTTTCGCAAGGTCACTAGTAAAGGGCTTAGATGCTCCTCATGATACTCCTTGGTTTTGGAGTATATTATAATATCATTTGTAAATACTACCACAAATTTTTTGAGGTAATATCTAAAGACTCTATTCATCAAGTACCTGAACATTTCTAGAGCATTAGTGAGTCTGAAATGCATTCCTATAAATTCATAGTGCATGTACGTTTAACAAAATTTATCCTTGTGGATATCCTCCTTCTTCACCCTTAATTGGTAATATCCCTAACAAAAATCCACCTTGGAGAAGTATTGTGCTCCATATAGTTGATCGAATAATTCATCCATTCGGGGAAGAGGATAATTGTTCTTTATTGTGAATTTTTTGATCTCACGATAATCAATACAAAGGTGCATTGACCCATCCTTCTTGATGATGAATAGGAATGGTGCACCCCATGGTGAAGCACTTGGTCATATAAACCCTTTATCCAGAATCTCATGTAGTTGTTTCTTCATCTCCTCAAGCTCCACAACAGCTATTCTATTTGGAGTCTTGGATATTGGCAATGCCCAAGATATAAGATCAATCAAGAATTCGACATATCTTATAGGAGGAAGACCAGGAAATTACTTTGGAAACACTTCATAAAATTCCCTCACAATAGGCATGTCTTCAAGGATGGTTGTTTCCTTAGACTCAATCCTCTGATCAAGATACGCGTGCTCATAGGGAAGTAATATCCATGCTTGAGATGATTATGCTAAACAAGATTCATCCTATTCCTTGCAATTATACTGAATTGGGGTTTGATTCTCCATATGAAGAGTGATTTCACTCACATGTAAATTTATGTTGTCTCTATATAAGTTTTAATAACACAAGATTTCATAGAAAGTTATTTTATTTAAAGTAATTCAATAGTTTGCGCTACATGAAACACCAAGTTCGAGCACACCACGACTTACCAAACTTGTCATTTAAAAAGCGGTTACGAATAGTATTAATTGAATTTTTAATTTTATATACTCCATATAATTTTAACATCCTTATTATGTATGTCTTAGATATAATATAAGAACAAATTCAATTTTTTAGATAAAGGAAGTATTTTCCAAAAAAATGAAATTTTACCACCTTTTAATGGTGAACCCCATTTTAAATCCAACATTTGACACTTATATATTCAATTTCAAAAAATAAATTTCATCTTTAAAATAGGGACATAAAAATTTAGTTTCAATAAATTTTAGGTGTTTTTCTGATAACTTTCATATTTTGGTGAATAGTAAAAAATACTAAATTTTAATTGAAAAAAACATTTTTAATCAAAACAATTTATAGTGTTAAATTATACATTTGAATGTTTTTGAAGTATAATAAAATTATATTTTTATCATTTAATTCAATCAAGGTCATTATATGTAATTTAACATTTAAATTTAACATAAACACATGTTAATCTTTAGATTGTTTTTACTATTTAAAAACATGATTTTTTAGTTTTGACAATGGGAATTAATTTTAAATTAATTAATGAAACTTCTATGTTTGTAATTTGGTAAAATAGAAATCATTTTTTAATTCATAATATCAAAATCATCTTAGGTTGAATTTTTTGTTTTTTTTCTGAAAACCATCAATTTTTGATTAATAGTGAAAAACACTACGTTATTGTTTAAAATCCGACATTTTATTTAAATTTATTTTATGAAAAAATAGATACATAATACCCATATTATTTCAATATTATTCATTGGAGTCATTTTATAATAAAATTAGATGTATAAAATTTTATTGAAAATTTTAATGTCTTTTACCCACCTTCTAGGCACGTTAGCAAATTTGCATAAAATGTAATTTTACAACTTCTATGTATTGAATTCCAAAAATCCGAGAGACACGGTTTACATTAGTAAGTAAATTTTAGTTCAATAAGATGAAAATAATTTTTTGTGAATAGTAACTTTTGACTTTTATTTACCACGGTTAAAAGTAAATAGGGTAATTAAAGGTAAAAATGATATTATAATTATCCTAACACATGTCCTAAATCTGTTGGATAAGGGTATTTTGACCAAAACCAACCTTAGGAATAAAATATGTTCCTTTTTTTTCCACATGTATTAGATTATGACATTTATTATTATTTTATTTAAAGAATAATTAAAAGTGTTAAATTCAATGTTTAATAACTAATCCATTTTTAATATAGGGTTATACATAAGATAAATTAAAATATAAACATTCATTATAAATCTAAAAGTATTTCATACATAATGGTATTTTATTTATTATTTTTAGACATTAAATAATTAATTTTATTTTTGACACAATGATGATGCAGTAATTACCTTATTAAGGAAATATTAAAATAATCGATAATATAAATATCCAAATAAATGTAAATTTAGACTTTTGATGAATTACACTAATTTTATAGATTAATATGACATGTTAGGGTTGATTAAATAAATTTTATTCTAAGTAATAAAGTTGTTAGGACTTTAACAAAAATCAAATACCAAATAGTATCAAAATTGACCTAAATGAGTTTTTAAAAACAATACTATATTATTAATTGATATAATATTCCTAAAAATATATGTTTTGGAAAAAGGACTTATATAAGGTTATATAAATCAATAATTAACCACATGTGGTTCTATTGGGTTTTTATAGTAAGTTTATTAACCATTTATTATAATGATACAAGAATACATGGTAAAAGTTGAACTATTTAACTATGAGTTAAATCTAAAAGATAAGGTTAATATGGTGACATAACCTATCTAAAAACTATTGGTTGAGAGTTTTTCGACCCATACCCACCTTATCCTAAAAATAAATCTATTTTAATCCATTATAAACCGAAAATGAATTTATAATAAAATAATATTTCAAGGTTTTCTTAAAGTGGCCCTCACCTCTCTTATAAAAGGGTACTTCCCCTTCTCTTAATTTCACACCTTCAAAGCCATTTTTCTCAGCCAACCCCTTCCCAAATATCCTCCCAACTACTGTCACTATATCATATAAGAATTTATTTTATCATAAAGCCTACCTAATGAGCCCTTTGATCAAATCAAAATGAAGCACCCAAAGAATAGGTAATAATTTCATCACCTCTTTCAAAGTTATCTTCTTCTTCCGCTTCCTATTTCCTAATTGTTTCCATAACAAAATAATAAATCCAGTACCTTCTACATACTGTGATTTTATTATAAATATGGTACAACCGTGTTCATTATTTTATCCATCCTATGAATGACAAAGTCACCATACATGCGTACATACAGCTTACCATCTTCGCGTCGTGCTGTAGTTGTTATTCAACACTTCATTATTTGAATGGGTATAATAATTACATATAATTGATGTAAATAATAAATATAACATGTTAAGGATTCTGTATATATGATATAAAATCCAATTATATACAATCTCACCTTCAATTTAATGATATTGTCACTTGTGTGTACGTACGGATTACCGTCTCCACGAACACGATGAGATTCATTCCCCATCATAACCATTCAAGAATAATTTTAATTTGATGATTAAAAATAATTTTTAAGAACATTATATAATTCTTTATATGAATCAAATACATCATATCCATAACAAACATGACTTTTGTAACAAAACATATAAAGGAAATTAGTTAACACCCGAAACAGTGATACTACTAAAATATTATTAACAAGGAAATATTAGAAGATCATATATGATATCATATTTATGTATGTTGTTCTTGTATAATTTAATAACAATTATTTAACTATTCTAAAATAGGAAAACATACCCTCAAATAAGGAAAATTACAAGGTAAGGGGTTTCTTATCTCACTTTTAATTCTGTGAGATATCCATTGTTCACCACTTTTTTATTGCATATGGTGTATTCTGTACTGCCATTTGATATATATTATCATGATTATATTTATATTCACGATATTTTGTGATTCATTTGGTGGTTATTAACTTTTTTTCATATGAATGAATTGATTACAACGTGGTAAGTGGGTTTTCATCTCACATTTATTCCTGTGAGATTCATGTTATATTTGCCACTATTACCTTTTGTGTGGTGTATGTACTACCCATGATTGTATTATTTGTGTAATAATCTTTAATTTATGGTTATTTTCATCATTATTTTATGATACTTCTTTCATGGGGTGTATGTTTTGTAAGTTACCAAATCGGTAATGGAATTTCAAATTTCAATTTCCACTCATTCGGTTTTACGCAAACTTCATTTATTATTTTACTCCAAGATTATGTGTGAAATCACTATTTATTTACTTATGTAATAATTTCCACTCCACTTTGTGTGGATATAATTTTGATATACATAATCACTCCATTGATAAATTCTCAAGTCATTGATATGAACTTGATAATAGTAATTTTAACTCAATTTATATTCATTTAGTTAAGCATCCATGTCATTGGTGTTGTTTTTACAAGAATATGTGTGAATAACCTCTGATTTATTTACACTGAATATCCAGTCATATTGAGTGTATTTATATTTCTCACACATAATTATGTCATTTATTTATCCTTAACCTAAGGATATGGTCTTTATAAGAGATTTCATCTCAACTTACATTCCATTGAGACTTCTTTGTTGTTATGCGCCAATTCACTTTAATTTGGGGTATATATTGTACTTTGACATAGTATATCATGAAAATTAAAATTAATTTTATAATTTTCAATGTGGCATGGGACACTTTGATTCAAAAATATTTTTTAAATGGATTCTTGATAAATAGTGAGACTTTTAAATGTTTTCAAGAAAAAGGGGGATATTTATCTCAAATAGTTTTGATGATTATTTTCATCTATGTCAATATACTTTATTATTATCGATTGAGGTTAATTTATTATAATATAACCATCTATATTGTATTGAATAAATTATGTTGTACTATGGATGTGCTATTTCTATACCATTCATGGTTTGTGGTTAAAATATTGACATTTCGTATACTAGTTTTAATAAAAATGTTTAGATTATGTTTCAACCTTTTCATATGAGGAATGCATTGGACTTAGTAATTTATGGGTAGAGATTGATATAGCTCCTTGATGCATTGGTAGGTCTCATGAGACAAACTAGTGTCTTGGTACAAGGCCTTGAAAAAATCTTATTTGGAGTCTTGGCACGAGGCCTTAACTATGTGGTTATGGTGTCTGGAATTATGCATTCCATCATTATGAAATTGGATATTGATATTACATTTGATTATTTGACTAGTATAATATCCATGTGAATATGTAAATGGGATTATTTGATTTATCATTGCCATATTATGCAGAATTTTAATTTTAAAAGTCTTGTGTTTTAGTCTTATACATTTTTATTCTCATTTATGATAGTTTCTACTATATTGTTATCCTTAATAAGAATCTGAGATCACCCCTATATTATGTTTTATTTTTCCCAAGATTCAATTAAATATATTACGATTAACCTACAGGAATAGACTAAGGGATATAAGAGTGTTCAAATGGGACACAATTTTGGTTTTTTATTATTTCATGATGTAATGTAAAACTTATGTATGTATCTAGTACTTCCAAGGATACTAAACTGATCAGTATTTCAGGAAATGATTCCTTGTATCATGCCGATGCTATGTAATAATGCACCAATTCTGGGTAACTGGGGTTAGTTCATTACATTTGGTATAGAGTAAATTTAGTAAAAACCTTGGAAGTTGGATTTAGAAAACTCTGATTAGAAAACACTACCCTAAGATAGACTTTGAGGATTAGTATATAAGAAAATACAAAAAAATTGGTAATGTATATATGAGTTGGGTTTTCCATGAAATACATCCCTCTCTGGATATGATCTGGTAGTGGTGGCTCTAGCACATATATACCTAGGAGTGAAAACTCTGATAAGTAGTTTTGGGCTTGACTTAGGGTATACCGGTACACAACAACAAGTCTTGCTTCACTCTTGTTTACAACACTTGTCATGACCTATACCCCAGGGCCCATGCCGTGACTTCCCCATGTCCGCCTTCCATAGGCTAGGGGCTGGCGACTAGCACCAAAGGCATAATTCCCTAAAACTGGGAAGGCTTTGCCTTTATAAACAGAAAACAACACAATAGAGCACACAGTGAGATACAAAACACGAGGTAAACCGTATAACAAAAGAGTGTTGAAAAATAGAAGGAGTTAGAAATACTAGACCAACTGTAAAGTACAAGGAACAGGAGACACAAGTACAACTAAAGAAAGGAAAGACAGTTGTTAGGTCATCTTCCGGCATTCCTACTTGAAGGGTCGGTACAGATAGCCTCCTCATCACTCCACGTCCGTCAGTCTCCTCCATGTACCGACTCGTCGTAAGGTCCACCTATGGGTATCGTCCAGTCCTGGTACTCTCAGCCTCAGTCGGTGATGTTCTTCGTCTGTATCCAACACAACAAGGAGCGGGCATAGCCCGTGTAGGGGTGAGTATAACGATACTCAGTAGGTACCCCGAGACCCTCGAGGCCTCACAAAATCCAACAAGGATAAACCAAAAAGTATGAAATCAATGGATAACCATTACATAGGTATATGCCCATACATATAACTAAGTTATCAAGTAATGCATCTCAATCATGAGGAAAACAAAAAAGTACTGACTTAGCTTACACAGGTATACAACTTATGTAGAGAGTTAGAGATGATTATATGTAGCTACTAAATCATCTATTTTGTTGAACCCACGTAGGATCTAGGAACAATAGTTAGAGATGTCGAACCCACATAGGATCTAGAAACAGTAGTCCGAACTGTCGAACCCACATAGGATCCAAGAATAGTAGTCAAAGCTATCGAACCCACACATGATCCGAGAACAGTAGTCAGAGCTGTCGAACCCACACAGGATCCAATAACAGTTGTCAGAACTGTCGAACCCACACAGGATCCAGGAATAGTATTTAGAGCTGTCGAACTCACACAGGATCCATGAATAGTAGTCAGAACTGCCAAACCCACACAGGATCCAGGAAGAGTAGTTAGAACAGTCGAACTCACACTGGATCCAGGAACAGTAGTCTGAGCTGTCGAACCCACATAGGATCCAAGAACAGTAGTCAGAGCTATCAAACCCACACAGGATCCAGGAACATTAGTCAGAACTATCGAACCCACATAGGATATAGGAATAGTAGTCAGAACTATCGAACCACCACATGATCCAGGAACAGTAGTCAGAGCTGTTGAACCCACATAGAATCCAAGAACAGTAATTAGAGAGCATCCAACCATGGGGTTTCCACACAAAGCATGCTTTATTCTATGAGGTTCCTCTCTTCAAGGTAAGTGTTGACACATCAACTTCCACTAAGTTCCATAAAGAAGTAACCCAAAGGTATGCCACGTAATAGAGGTCTCAACGCAACAAACAGCGCGTCAATCGAATGCCCAGTCTGTGATTTATTATCCTTTTAGTACCGAGGGCTCGGTTGGATTCGTGCATGATCCAACCTGACCAAATCTCAACTACACCCCGAACTCCAGTTCTTTATACTCAAAGGGATCGTTACACTCCAATATTTCTAGCACCGCTAACGGTTCATAAAATGGATGTCTGCTGCCAAAGATATGGCCAAAATAAAGTAAAGGGGTCGTAGTGGGCCCGGGTTTGGTTCGACCCGGTCAGACCGACCCGGTATGACTTAGTCTAGGTCAACCCAGTTTGGGTTTGGCCCATCCTGACCCGTTGGGTCAGTCCTGGCCCATTGGGTGGGCCAGACCGTTGGGTTTGGCTCGAACCGATTGTCCCAGCACAACAGGCCGCTAGGGCGGTGCGGCCTGGGCTCGGGGCCGGTTCATCCCGGAGCGCTGTGAGGGCGCGGCCTGGCACGGCTCGGCCCAGAGGGCGTGGTTGGGACCAGTTTGACCAGGGCACCGTGAGGGGGGTCGTGGGTCGGCTCAGGAGGCCGGCGTGGCCAGGGCGTCGGTTCGGCCGGGAGGCCGGCACTGCTTGGCGGTTCGGCCAGGGTGTCGGTTCAGCCAGGAGCCAGGAAGTGGCTTGGGAGGCCGGGAGGCCGACAGGCGGTAGGGTGGCTGGTGGGAATCTCAGAGGCGAGGAGGCCGAGAGGTTGGGTGGATGGGTGGCGCTGGACGGCACGGTGGTGAGGCTCAGGTCAGAGGGGTTTGGTCGGGGTGCATGGGAGTCCGGAAAGTGGCCGGGAGCTGGGAGGCATGGGCCGACATGGTTCGGCTCAGGGAGGTGGAGCCGGTTCGGCCGAGACTCCATGAGGGGCGGCACGGGTTGCAGAGACCGTGGGTATCATGTTCGATGCATGTCGCCTTCGTCGCCTCTTCGCCACGCCGAAGAACATAAAAAGAGAGAGATTGATGGAGGGTGTTGGGCCTGTTAGGTTGGCCCACACTCTCCACGTTTAGGGTTATAGAAATCGGTTCATAAGAAAGAATCTCAATAACCCTCTTTATTTTAAAAGGAAGAACATGGAACTTAAATTAATTTAACACCGTACCTTGATCGTTGGTCGTCGACGGAGTCGCGAGGAAGAAGACGGAGTTGTCGTCATTCTTCACGTTCGCCGCACACTTCCAACCCTGAGCTTATGCATCGGTTCATTGAAGATGATGAGGAGGGAATTTCATTCGTCAAAGACGTCCCATGTTGGTAGAAGCTCCGAGGAATAAGTCAAAGAAGGTTGGCGTTCTTCGTAGTCGAAGGCATTCCTCGTCAGTGTTCTTTGTCGGTGGAGCGTTCTTCGTTGGGAGCTTTCTCCCAATAAGACTCTTCTCAAATAACCCAAGTGAAAATTTGTGACAAATAATAGATTATAATATCTATTATTTTTTTGGAAAGAATTCAAAAATAAAAACTAAACACTTGGTTGGCACAGTAAAATTAAAGGGGAGTATTTGGCACCATTAAGTTGGTGGGTTGGCAACATTAATGTGGAGGAATCTCAAGAGGATCCTCCACATTAAAGAGAGGGGTTGAGAGGTTTTACTCTCCTCCCATTTAATAGGGGTCGGGTGGTCCCCACCCCTAATATTCGAATTGGGAGGTTATGTGGTCTCGAGTAGTCCCCATCACATTAACCTCTCATGGGAGGTTGAGGTGTGGTGGTCCCCACCACCATAACCTCTCATGGAAAGTTATGGCCCGGTGGTCCCCACTTCCAACCTCTACATGGAGGTTATAGTTCCAGTGGGTCCTGCCTCCCAACATACACATGGTGGATCAAAAATAAAATAAAGTGTAGTTCATTTTATTTTATTAATTTCCACGAAAAAACCCAAAAACTATCTTTTATTCTTGACCCACTTTCGTCGAGGTGAAAGTCTCCTTAAGAGAATATCGGTGTTGCAAGTTCAACGGTGCCCTCATATTTCAATTATGAGCATCAGTTCAAAAGTTATAAAAACCCGCTCATATGTTTACTGAACGTACCTAAACAAAACTTCCTAAATTGATTCCGGGCACACTGGGTCTTGGAATCATGCACCGTCAATTTTTACAGACTCGAAAAGTCCCATTATTTAAGAAACAAATTTCCATGGAAATTATGGGTCTTTAAATTCTCCCCACCTTAGGGCTCTACGTCCCCGTAAGCCACAACTCATAACTAAGGGAACAAGTGGGGGTACTGAGCACAAATCTGAGCCTCCTGCTCCCATGTGCTCTCCTGGAGGTTCTCATGCTACAAGCGAACGCGCACTAGAGGTATCAACCATCCATATAGGACCCGCTCTTGTCGATCCCCAATATCCACTAGAACCTTCGTAAAAGTCTCCCCATCGTCGACGTCCAACTCTCCATAGTCGATGATGTGGGAAGGGTCATGCACGTATCTCCTCAACTGGGATACATGGAAGACATCATGCACCTGATGCAACTAAGGTAGAAGAGCTAAGCAGTAAGTCACCTCACAAACTCTACTGAGGACCTTAAAAGATCTGCTGAATCTCGGAGATAACTTGCCTCTTCAGTCAAATATCAGTAAACCTCATCGAGGTGAGACCCGTAGAAAGATGTGGTTTCCATCCTCAAACTTCAGATGTATCTATCTCCTATCGGCATATGACTTATGCCTACTATGTGCAATCTTCATCCACTCCTAGATGATCTGCACCTTCTCTGTGGTAGCTCGTACCATCTCTGGTCCCACTAGTGTTGACTCCCCAGGGTCAGTCCAACACAAAGGTGATCTGGAAGGTCTCCCGTACAACACCTCAAAAGGTGACATCCCAATGGTGGAGTGATAGCTGTTGTTGTATGAAAAATCCACCAAAGGTAAGTGATCCTCCCAGTTGTGACCAAAGTCGAGGACACAAGCATGCAGCATATCCTTGAGGGTCTAGATGGTCCACTTAGTCTGACCATCCATATGAGGATGGAAGGCGGTGCTCAAACGAAGTTGCGCCCCGAAAGCTTCCTACAACCCCTTCCATAGTCGGGAAGTAAAATGTGCATCATGATCGGAGACAATCTTCGAAGGTACTCTATGTAGCCTCACAATCTTCTGCACGTAAAGGCGTCCCAAGCTCTCTACTGAACCCTGCTCCATGATCGGTATGAAGTGGGCCAACATGGTGAGTCGGTCTACGATCACCCAAATAGAGTCATGCCCCCTGGACGTATGTGGAAGTCCTCTCACAAAGTCCATGGATATCACATTCCACTTCCACTATGGGACCTCTAAATTATAAACCAAGTCTGCTAGTACCTGATGCTCCGCCTTCACTTGCTGGTAAGTGAGGCATCAAGAGACAAACTCTGCTACTGCCTTCTTCATACCTGGCCACCAGTACTGTCATTGGATATCCTGATACATCTTTTCCACTCCTAGATGTACCGCTAGAGGGGACGTGTGAAACTCCCTCAACACTTCCTCTTGAAGTGACACTGGTACCACGGTATATCCTCTAAAGAGGATGAAGTACTCCCCACCTTCAGAAAATCCATCAGGTGCCTGCCCTGTGGATATCTGAGCACGTCGGGTCTCGCAGTCAGCGTCCCCACATTGCGCCTCCCTGACACGCTGAAGGAGTAGGGGTGAGACTATGAGAGACTATAGCAAAGTTGCTCCATCTCTATCCACAAAGGATATCTACAAAGCGGCTAGCTGCTCCGTCACTTTGCCTAATAGTTGTATACCAGACCTCCTGTTGAGTGCATCTGCAATAAGTTTCCCCTTCCCAAGAGTATAGACTATCTCAAAGTCATAGTCCTGGTGGAACTCAAGAAAGTATCGCTGTCTCAAGTTCAGGTCCTTCTGAGAGAAGATATACCTGAGACTATTGGGATCATAGTACATGGTAAAATGCTCTCCCATCAGATAATGTCGCCACATCTTCAAGGCGAAGACCACTGCTGCTAACTCTAGGTCTTGGGTAGTGTAGTTATTCTCGTGTTGTCTCAACTGTCGAGAACTATATACGATCACTACTCGCCCCTACATCAGGACACACCCGATTCTGGTCCCTGGTGCGTCGTAGTAGACTACGTACCCTATGCCTTCCTATGGAAGCCTCAATATGGAGGCACTAGTCATCCTCTGCCTCATCTTCTGAAAGCTCTCATGGCATCTCTCCAACCACATAAAAGGTTTCCTCTTCTTTTTCAAGGCTGATAGTGGTGCTGCAACTCTAGAGAAGTCTGGTACGAACCTCCGGTAATAACCATCCAAACCCAGGAAACTCTGTACTTCTGTCACACTCTTGGGTGGCTCCCAAGAAAGTACCGCCTCAATCTTCACTGGATCCACAACAACTCCAGCCTCCGAGATGACATGTCCCAGAAAGCAAACCTCTCAGATCCAAAACTAGCACTTCGAGAGCTTACCATAAAGCTGGTGCTCTCGGAGTGTGTCGAGTACTACCCGTAAATGGTAGGCATGCTCCTCCTCAGTAGTCGAGTAGATCGGAATGTTTTCGATGAAGACTACGATAAATCGATTGAGGTATGGCAGGAAAATCTTGTTCATGAGTCCCATGAACACTGCAGGAGAGTTGTTTACGCCAAAAGGCATAACCAAGAACTCGTAGTGGTCGTACCGATATCTAAAGGTCATCTTCTGCACATCCTTGTCTCGAAATCTGAGTTGGTGATAGCCTGATCTGAGCTCTATCTACGAGAACCACCGTGCTCCCTTCAACAAATCAAAGAGGTTGTCAATACTCAAGAGTGGGTACTTGTTATTCATGGTCACCTGGTTCAGGCGCCAATATTCAACACAAATCCTCAAGCTCCCATTCACATTCTTAACGAATAGGATCGGGGTTTCCCAGGGGAAACACTAGGCCGGATGAACTCCTTCCCCTACAAGTCCTCGAGCTATACCCGCAGCTCGTGAAGCTCCGTAGGAGCCATCCAATACACTGGTGTAGATATTGGTTTCATCCCAGGGTACAAGTCAATGTAGAAGTCCACCTCTCTATGAGGAGGTAGACCTGAAACATCATTAGGGAAAACATCTATGTACTAGTCCACCACTATAGGATAAGTCAGACTCTCCACATCAACTGCTCTGAGGGTAAGGCTAGTTAACTAATGAGTGGTCGGTTTCACCCTTCTCTGGGTAAGTCTGTCCTATGCTACAAAGGCTCTCTTCTCGCTGGTGAATGTAAACATGGTCCCATCCATGTGGGCACACCTCACTTTGCACCTAATATAGTCTATTTGAGCATGGACTGTAGATAACCAGTCCATACCCAAGATGATGTCGTAAGGCCTCGACGCCGCTACTAGGAGATCATAGTTGAATTTCTTGCCTCTTAGAGTGAGATCACACTGTCGGAACCTGTGTGTAATCGTCGAATCTACTCCCATAGTAGTATCTAGCCATAAGGATCGAGCCAACGGCTCCTTCAAAATCATCGAGCTCCGAACGAGGGTGGTGGAAATGAAAGAGTGACTGGAACTTGTGTCTATAAGAACTAAAGCTAAGGTGGAGTAGACACATATCGTACCTCGGATCATATCCGGAGTTCCATGATCATAAGCCTCAGTTTCCTAGATCTAAGCTCTTGCCTATCCACTTGCTCTCTGTGGTCGGGGTGGGCCTCCTGGTGGTGGTGGCGGTAACACCTCATAACATCGTCCACTGCTCGCTGCACGAACAGCTCCTCCACCACGTCTTCCTGCTCCTTGAAGACCGCCTCAATCGAATATTTGTCTCTGCCTGGGCGGTCCTTCGACCGTTGGCTTATTATCCGATCGATGGGTCAGATAGTCACGAACCACGTGACCCTACCCACTATAAGAGAAACACTGCCCGCTCCACATATGACTAGCTCTATCTCATGTGCCTCGCACAACCGAACCCGTGTCCTGAGGTCATCCACCGGATGGTCTGGTCCGCTTGGATCTATGTGACATCTGTCTATTGTCAGCTGCAGAAGACTCTGCTACGTGACACCCGGTGGCAGGTCTCACTGCTGGTGACGGCTCAGCAAGGAAACTCTCCACTAATAGGGCTCGTTCCAACACTCCCACCTACGTCGAGATACTAAGTGAGATCATTGAAGCCCTGATCTCTCGCCTGAGCCCCTGATCGAAGGTCTGGGCCCTGAAGAATGGGTCTCATACCATATCTGTGGGGTAGCCTGAGAGGTCGGTGAACCTCGCTAAGTAATGTTCCACTGTAATGATACACTGATGCAAATGAAGTATCTCCTATATCCGCACTGCACATAGAGTGGCTGAGAAAAACTCCGCCCAAAACAAGCTCTCGAAGTCTGCCCATAGTAGTGTCACCTTATCATGCACCTGGAGCATCAGGCTCCACCATCTGTCTGCTTCTACCTAAATGAGACTCACGGCAAGGATCTCCATAAGGTTGGATGGTGTCCCTACCAGTATGAAGACTCTCACTATAGCCTCCAGCCAATCCTCAGCTGCCTGCGGGTCCGTCTCACCCCTGAACCTGGGCAGCCTCTAGTGCTGGAACTCATGCAATGTGCTCAGGCGGCGTGAACTCTCTAATGCTAAGGCTGGTGGAATCAGTGGCCCAACAGGTAGTGATAACATTGGTGCCTCCGCTATAATAGGGCCCTGCACCGAGGCCTCGTCACTCGATGGGCTGCCATCTTGTACAAAGCCGAAAACCCTGGATGGTTGTCCGCATGGGTCAATCCTGAAATGAAACAGGTATTCCATGGTCAATAAGTTATACCTGGTGAGATGACTCAAAGAGATCACAAAGAAAACTCTTGAAACACACAGGCAATCAGTGTTTTCGTGAACTAGGTCAGAAATCAGAAGTCAGGGTCCGGGTGTATGGATACTTCGGCGGCCGCACCAACACCGGACTCCCTGAACTGAAAACCACACTCAGTACCCTTAACACTTTTACTTCATAGAAAATATTAGAGTCCTAAGTTCTGCGGTAGAACTGAATCCTCTAATACCAATTTTTCACGACTGGTCCCCCAGGGCCTATGTCGTGACTACCCCAAGCCCGCCTTCCATATGCTAGGGGCTAGAAACTAGAACCAAATGCGTAATTCCCTAAAACTAGGAAGACATTGCCTTTATAAACTGAAAACAACATAAAAGAGAAAACATCTGGATACAAAACACTAGGTAAACTGTATAAAAAATATTGATGAAAAGTAAAAGGGTCCGGAAATACAAGCCCAACTGTAAAGTACAAGGAACTGGAGATACAAGTACAACTAAAGAAATGAAAAATAGTTGATAGGTCATCCTCTGAGATTTCTACCTGAAGGGTAGGTACAGATAGCCTCCTCAGCACTCCACGTCCGTCATTCTCCTCCGTGTACCGTCCAGTCCTAGTACTCTCAGCCTCATTCAACATTGTTCGTCGTCTGCATCCAACACAACAAGGTGCGGGCATAGCCCGTGTAGGGGTGAGTATAACGATACTCAGTAGGGACCCCGAGACCCTCGAGGTCTCACAAAATCCAACAATGATAAACAACAAAGTATGAAATCAATGGATATCCATTACTTAGGTATATGACCATACATATACCTAAGTTATCAAGTAACCAATCTCAATCGTGAGGAAAACACAAAAGTACTGACTCAGCTCACACAGGTATACAACTTATGTAGAGAGTTAGAGATGATTATATGTAGCCACTAAATCATCTATTATGTCGAACCCATGTAGGATCCAGGAACAGTAGTCAGAGATGTCAAACCCACACAGGATCCAGGAACAGTAGTCAAAACTGTCAAATCCACACAGGATCTGGGAACAGTAGTCAGAGCTGTCGAACCCACACAAGATCCAAGAAAAGTAGTCAGAGCTGTCGAACCCACACAAGATCTAGAAATATTAGTCAGAACAGTCGAACCCACACAGGATCCAGGAATAGTAGTCAGAGCTGTCGAACCCACACAGATTCTAGGAACAGTAGTCATAACTATCGAACCCACACAGGATCCAGGAACAGCAGTTAGAACTATCAAACCCACAGAGGATACAGGAATAGTAGTCAGAGCTGTCGAACCCACACTGGATCCAGGAACAGTAGTAAGAATTGTTGAACCCATACAAGATCCAAGAACAGTAGTCATAACTATCGAACCCACACAGGATCTAGGAATACTATTTAGAGTTGTCGAACTCACATAGGATCCAGGAACAGTAGTCAGAGAGCAGCCAGCCATAGGGTTTCCACACAAGTCACACTTGATTCTAGGAGGGTCCGCTCCTCAATCCAAGTTTTGACAAATCAACTGCCACAAAGTTCCATGAAGAAGTAACCCAAAGGTTCGCCACGTCATAGAGGTCTCAACGCAATAGACAACGCGTCAATCAGGCGCTCGATCTTTGAGTTATTAGTCTTTTAGTCCCGGGGGGCCCGGTTGGATTCGTGCACGATCCAACTTGACCAAATCTCAACTTTACCCCGAACTCTAGTGGGGTATACTCAAAGGGACCATTACACTCCAAGATTTATAGCTCTGCTAACGGTTCATCAAACGGATGTCCGGTGCCAAAGATATGGCCAAAAGAAAGTAAAGGAGTTGTAGTGAACCCAGGTCTGGTCTGAACCAGTCGGGCCGACCCATCCCGACTTATTCTGGGCCGACCCGGTTTGGATTTGGCTTGGCCAGACCCGTTGGGTCCCGCCTGGCCCATTGGGTTTGGCCCAGCCCAACGGCCCGCGAGGGAGGTCCGGCCCGAGCTCGGGGCCGGTTTGGCCCTGAGCGCCGCGAGGGTGTGGCTCGTCCCAGAGGGCGCGGCTGGGGCTGGTTCGGTCAGGGCGTCGTCAGGGGGGCCGCTGGCTGTCTCGGGAGGCCGGTGCGGCCAAGGCACCGGTTCGGCCGGGAGCCGGGATGCGGCTTGGGAGGCCGGGAGGCCGGCGGGCGGTGGGGTGGCTGGCGGGCAGCCGGGAGGCTAGGCGGCCGGGTGGCCAGGAGGTCGGGTGACCGAGAGGCTAAGAGGTTGGGAGGCTGAGCGGCCAGGAGGCATGGGCTGACGTGGTGGTGTGGCTCTGGCCGATGGGGTTCTTTCGGGGCTCACGAGAGACTGGCGGGCGACCGGGAGCTGGGAGGCACGGGACGGTGCGGTTCGGCCTGGGGCGGCAGATCCGGTTCGGCCGTGACACCGCGAGGGGTGGCGCGGGTTGCGGAGACCATGGGTAGTGCGATCGATGCTTGTCGCCTTCATCACCTCGTCACCACACTGAAGAACGTCACAAGAGAGAGATCGACAGAGGGTGTTGGGCCGTGTTAGGTTGGACCTCACCCTCCACGTATAGGGTGGTAGAAATCGGTTCATAAGAATGAAGCTCAACAACCTTCTTCATTTTAAAATAAAGGAAAAACATTGCACTTAAATTAATTTAACCCCATACCGTGATCATTGGTCATCGACTGAGTCGTGGGGAAGAAGACAGAGTTGTCGTCGTTTGTTGCGTCTACTACACACTTACAACCTCAAACTCGTGCTTCAGTTCATTGAAGACGATGAGGAGGTAAGGTCGGTCATCGAAGACGTCCCAAGTCAGTAAAATCTTATAGGAAGAACTTGAAGAAGGTCAACGTTCTTCGTAGGCGACGGTGTTCCTCGTCGGCATTTTTCATCAGGGGTGCGTTCTTCGTTGGGATCTTTCTCCCAATAATCCTCCTCTCAAATCACCCAAGTGAAAATTTGTGCCAAATAATAGATTATAATATCTATTATTTTGTTGGCAAGAATTAATAAACAAAAACTAAACACTTGGTTGGCACATTAAAATTAAAGGGGAGGATTTGGCACCATTAATTTTGTGTGTTGGCAACATTAATGTGGAGGAAGCTCAAGAGGCTCCTCCATATTAAAGAGGGGGGGTTGAGAGGTTTTCCCCTCCTCCCATTTAATAGGGGTCAGGAGGTCCCCACCCCTAATATTTAAATTGGGAGGTTATGTGGTCTCGGGTGGTCCCCACCACATTAACCTCTCATGGGAGGTTGAGGTGTGGTGGTCCCCACCACCATAACCTCTCGTGGGAGGTTATGGCCTGGTGGTCCCCACATACAACCTCCACATGGAGGTTATAGTTCCAGTGGGTCCTACCTCCCAACATCCACATGGTGGCTCAAAAATAAAATAAAGTGTAGTTCATTTTATTTTATTAATTTCCACGAAAAACCAAAAAACTATGTTTTATTCTCGACCCACTGTCGTCGAGGTGAAAGTCTCCTTAATAAAATACTGGTGCTACGAGTTCAACGGTGCTCTCATATTTAAATTCCGAGAACCGTTTAAAAAGTTATAAAAACCCGCTCGTATGTTTACTGAATGTAACCGAACAAAACTTCAAAAATTGATTCTGGGCACACTGGGACTCAGAATCACGCACCGTCAATTTTTACAGACTCAAAAATTTCCCATGTATTTATTAAAAAAATTTCCATGTAAATTCTAGATCTTTACAACACTCCTGGGGGATATGCTAAGGATAATTCACATTTTCTTTACAAACCTATTTGAAGGATTTTAATATAAGATGAGAATAAATAACCTTGGTTAATTTTAAGGTGTTTTAGATCGAAAATAATGTGTCATGATATTCTCTAAATGATTTTATGACTCACACTATGCCTTCTTGTGTTAGTCAATGGCTGGATTCCAAGGAAGTCATAGTATCATTGAACATGATGTACAAGTTGGGCAAGGTGGTGGAAATGTTCAACGAAATGGAATGTTGATAAGCATAAAAGATATCATGTTCATGTCAAATTATTTTTCCAAAAATATGATCAAAAACATGTATATTAACCCACTCTTGAACTCAACGAAGAAGAGAAAGGAGGTGAATGATAAGAACTCCAGTAGTGGAAACTGTGGAGAAAATAAATATCAATTTCTATCATGCTAGAAATGTGGAAGGAGACACCCAGGAAAGTGTCTCAATGGAACAAATAAATGATTTATGTGTGGGAAATAAGGACATAAAGTAGAGAATTGCTGAGGAAAAATGAATATTACTATAAAATAAAATAAAATTGTTCCTAAGAATCCAATTATAGTCATTTTATGTAAATGTAAGGGACCTTGGCATTACCCGAGTCAATTCCCTGTTCTATAGGATAACCTCTAAGTCCAGGAGGAACCAATGTGGAAATAAATGGATGGAGAAATGTTTTAATGTATGTGATTACATTGGAAAACTATTATCTTGTATGTGTAACCATGCAGTTTGTTATGTGAAAATTCTATTTGAGGAATAATTGACTTTTCTTGTGTAGTTATATTTATAAAGAACCATTTGGGTTTATATGATCCTTAGATTTGAGGCAATTACAGGTTATTAATTTTTGGGATGAAAATGTGAGGTATGAGATAAAATTTGTGGTTAAATTTTGTTATTGTTATTTTGAGGAATTTATCTCATTTTGAGAATGTTATAAAATATATTTTTTGAAAATGGACAACACGCAGACCTTGTGATAACCCATCACATCGGACAAAGCTATGGTAATCAACACACAACCAGAGTGCGATTGGGATTTATCACCTACCACTGGACTACGTGAAGTACCTGGTTAGTGTGACTAATTATTTTTAGTTAAATTATTTTATTGATCAATAATAAGGTGATTTTGGATCTTATGTCTTATCAAATGGATATCCTTATTATAGGAAAATGATTTGGTTATTAAGTGATAAATGTTATTTTTGAAGACGTTCGCTCTATTGGGAACACTATATGTCCAAGGAATATAGAATACTATGGGATTTTATTTTAGGGGTAATGGTGTATTTTTATCTATGTTTTTATTGTGTATTTATAGCGATTTGGGTTATTTATGGAAATGATTAACCTATCAGAGAGAATATGTGATTAGGTTAATTACTTTTAAATATGTGACTTTAAGAGTAGTTGATGTTATTTGGAGATACAATTTAACATGGAAGACTACGTAATCAAATTCTTATGAGTTTTGGGTTTCAATATTAGTTTGGATAATATTGAATGAATTTAAGGACATTTTTTTATTGAATGGTATTTATTGAACTTTGGGTATTGTTGGTTTAATTTTAGAAATTAAGATTAGTATTTATTTCTCTAAAGGATTATCTTTTTGGGGGATCATATGATCTTTTACTAACCATTTTGGTTTTGGTTAATCTCTAAAGACAAGGGAAATATATAGTTTATCCCTTGTGGATCATGTGATTCTCTAGAAGTTTATTCTAACGCTTCAGGTGTGACCAAGTCATCTTGAATACTCATCATTTGAAAAAAAAGATGAGTTATTGGTAAAAATTTGTTAAAGTATGAAACTATACTTAAAAAGAAAATATATTTCTTTATATTCTAATTCAATATCAGAAAAAAAATCCTCAAATTTATGAAATGGAACTAAAAACAAAAAATGTTGTCTGTTTACTTTTCCTACTAGGAAACTAATGACCGTTTATCCCATCAAAATTTTGTGACTTTATTTTTGTTAACTTTCTCCTGATCATGTTTTAAATCACTCTCCATCAGAACTTGACTCATAGTTTATCTTTCATATCCATGTTTTCTTACATGGAATCCTAGTATGTGTTATCTCGGGTGACCTTTGTACGTCTCTTTCTATCTTTTAAAGTGACAGTTTTATTGACTCTTTTTCCGATGTGGGACTTTCAATGAAGTTCCCAAGCCCAATTTTAAAATTACGAGGATGAAATTTTCCAAAAGGGTGGAAGAATGTAACACCCCAAGATTTTATAGTATGTTATTTTCTTTAAAGTAATGCAATAGCTTGCGCTACACGCAACACTGAGTTTGAGCGCACCACGACTTACCAAACTAGTCGTTCAAAAAGAAGTTATGAATATTATTAACTTCATTTTGAATTTTATATACATCATATAATTTTAAAATCCATATTATTTTTTTATTATACATAATATAAGAAAAAATTCAATTTTTCAAATAAAGGAAGTATTTTTCAGAAAATGCAATTTTATCGCCTTTTAATGGCAAACCCATTTTTAAATCCAATATTTTTTACTTTTATAAATCCAAATTGAAAAAATAAACTGCTAATATAGAATAGGGACATAGAAAATTATTTTTGATAAATTTTTGGTGTTTTTCTGATAACATTCATATTTTGGTGAATAGTGAAAAATGATAATTTTTAATTCAAAACAACATTTTTAATAAAAATAATTTATAGTGTTTAATTATAAATTTGAATGGTTTGGAAGTATAATTATATTATATCTTTATTATTTAATACAATTAAGGTCATTATAAGTAATTTCACATTTAAAATTGACATAAATACGTGTCAATCTTTTGATAGTTTTTACTTTTTAAAAACCCGTTTTTTTAGTTTTGACAATGGGAATTAATTTTAAATTAATTAATGCAACTTATATGTTTTTAATCTGGTAAAATATAATTCATTTTTGAATTCGTAATATCAAAATTAGCTTAGGGTAAATTTTTTGTAGTTTTCTGAAAACCTTCAATTTTTGATGAATAGTGAAAAACACTACTTTATTGTTTAAAATCTGAAATTTTATTTAAATGATTATTTATTTTATTTAAATTTATTTTATGTCAAAATAGATACATAATACCTATATTATTTCAATATAATTCATTTGAGTCATTTTATAATAAAATTAGATGTATAAAATTTTATTGAAAATTTTAATGTCTTTTACCCACCTTCTAGAAACATTAGCAAATTTGCATAAAATGTAATTTTACTACTTTTGTGGATTTAATTTCAAAAATATGAGAGACATGATTGAAATAAGTAATTAAAATGTGGTTCAATATAATGAAAATAATTTTTGGTGAATAGTAACTTTTCACTTTTATTTACCACGGTTAAAAGTTAATAGGGTAATTAAAGGTAAAAATGATATTATAATTATCCTAACATAAGTCATAATTCTATTGGATAAGTTTATTTCGACAAAAACCAACCTTAAAAATAAAATATGATCCTTTTGGCCCACTTGTATTACATTTGTACATTAATTATTATTTTATTTAAAGAAGAGTTTAAAGTGTTAAATTTAGAGTTTAATAACTAAACCATTTTTAATATAGGATTATACATAAGATAAATTCAACTATAAATATTATTTATAAATATAAAAAACTTTCATACATAATGGTATTTTTTTATAAATTTTAGACATTAAATAATTAAATTTAATTACGACACAATGATGATGCGGTAATTACCTTATTAATGAAATATTAAAATAATTGATACTATAAATATCCAAATAATTGTAAATTGAGAATTATGATGAATTAAACTAATTTTAAAGGTTAATATGACATGTTAGGGTTGGTTAAATAAATTTTATTCGAATTAATCAAGTTGTTATGACTTTAACAAAAATCAAATACCAAATAGTATCAAAATTGACATAAATGAGTTTTTAAAACAAATACTATATTATTAATTGATATAATATTCCTAAAAATATAAGTTTCGTCCAAAGGAAATATATAATGTTAGATATATCAATAATTAACCACTTGGGGTTCTCTTGGATTTTTTTAGTAAGTTTATTAACCATTTATTATAATAATACAATAGTACATGGTAAAAGTTAAACTATTTAACTAAGAGTTAAATCTAAAAGATAAGGTAAATATGGTGACCTAAAATTTCCTAAAACCTATTGGTTGAGAATTTGTAGACCCATATCAACCTTTTACTCTAAATAAATCTATTTAGATCCACTAGAAACCGAAAATGTATTTATAATAAAATAATATTTCATGGTTTTCCTAAAGTGACCCTCACCTCTATTATAAAAGGGTACTTCCTCTTCTCTTAATTTCACACCTCCAGTGCCATTTTTCTTGAGAAACCCCTACCCAAATATCCTCCCAACTTATGTCACTACATCATAGAGGCCTTCCTTTTATCCTAAAGCCTACCTAAGAAGAACTTTTGATCAAATCAAAAGGAAGTACCCGAAGAAGAGGTAATAATTTCATCACCTCTTTCAAAGTTATCTTATTATTTGACTTCCTCTTTCTTTGTAATTTCCATACCAAGATAATAACACCATTAAATTCTACATACTTTTATTTTATTATAAATATGGTACAACCATATTCATTAATCTATCCATCCTATGAATGATAAAGTCACCATATGTATGTGTGTACGGCTTACCGTCTCCATGTCGTGGTGTAGTTGTTATTCAACACTTAATTATTTGGATGGGTATAATAATGATGTATAATTGATGTAAATAATAAATATAACATGTTAATTATTCTGTATATATGATATAAAATCCAATTATATACGATCTCACCTTCAATTGAATGATATTGTCGCTCGTGCGTACGTACAGATTACCGTCTCCATGAACGCGATGAGATTCATTCCCCGTCATAACCATTCAAGAATAATTTTAATTTTATGATTAAAAATAATGTTTAATAACTTAATATAATTCTTTATATTAATCAAATACATCATATCCATAACAAACCTAACTTATGTAAGAAAATATATAACAGAAAACAAATCAGTTAACACCTGAAACACTGATACTACTAAAATATTATTAACTAATAAATATTAGAAGATCATATATGATATCATATTTATGTATGTGGTTATTCTATAAATTAACAACAATTATTTAACTATTATACCGGAGGTTAACGTACCCTCGAATAAGGAAAAGTACAAGGTAAGGGGTTTCTTATCTCACTTTTAATTCTGTGAAATTTCCATTGGTAACTACATATTTATTGCATGTAGTCTATTTTGTACTACCATTTGATATATATTATACTTATTGTATTAATATTCATGGTATTTTTTGATTAATTTGTTGGTTGTTAACTTTTGGTCATACGACTCGATTGATTACAACGTGGTAAGGGGGTTTTAATATCACTTTTATTCCTGTGAGATTCATGCTATATTTTCCACTCTTACCTTTTATGTGATGTATGTACTACCCATGATTTTATTCTTTGTGTAATATACATTAATTTATGGGTATTTATATCATCATTGTCTGATCCTTCTTTCATGAGGTGTATGTTTCGTAAGTTACCAAATCGGTAAGGGAATTTCAAATTTAAATTTCCACTCATTCGGTTTTACGCGAACTTCATTGATTATTTTAATCCAAGATTATGTGTTAAATCACTATTTATTTACTTATGTGGTAATTTCTAATCCCATTTTTTTGGATATACTTTTGATACACATAATCACTCCATTGATAAATTCTCAAGTCATCGATATGAACTTTATAAGAGTAATTTTAACTCAATTTCTATTCATTGAGTTAAACATCCAAGTCATTGGTGTTGTTTTTACAAGATTATGTGAGAATGTCCTTTAATTGATTTACATTTAATATCCAATCATATTGTGTGTATTCTCATGATATTATAACGTTTTTATTACCTCAATTATTTTTATTAAAGCGTCTCTCATTTGGTTAGGAACTCTGACTAAAATATCATTTTAAATGTTTTAAAATTTTATTATTTTAAATATTTATCATTAATGTCCATGTTTTAAAAATGGTTTTAAGGATTTATTTATATGTAAATTAGTGTTTTAAAATTAAAATTCCTTTTAAAAGTTTCAAAGTTGTATGGGACACTTTGATTCAAAAATCTATTTTAAACCGCTTCTCTTGATAAAGAGTGAGACTTTTAAATGTTTTCAAGAAAAGGGGGATATTTCTCTCAAATAGTTTTGATGATTATTTTCATCTATGTGAATATCCTTCATTATTCTCTATTGAGGTTAATTTATTATAATACAATCAACCATATTGTATTAAATGAATTATGTTTGTCTTTTTATGTGCTATTTTTATACTATTCATGGTTTGTGGTTAAAATATTGACATTTCGTATGCTAGTTTTAATACAAATGTTTAGATTATGTTTCAACATTTTAATATGAGGAATGAATTGGACTTATTAAGTGACATGTGGATCCTGCTATAGCTCCTCGATGCATCGGTAGGTCTCATGAGAAAAACTAGTGTCTTAGATCAAGGCCTTGACAAAATCTTATTTGTAGTCTTGGAACAAGGCCTTCACTATGTGGTTATGATGTCCAGCATTATGCATTCCATCATTATGAAATTGGATATTGATTTTACATGAGATTGTTAGACTAGTAGAATATCCATGTGAATAAGTAAATGGCATTATTTTATTTATCTTTTCTATATTAGGCTGAAGTTTAAGTTTAAAAGGCTTGTGTTTTAGTCTTATTCATTTCCTTAAATGTTTATTCTTATTTATGATAGTTTCTGCTATATTGTTATCCTTACTGAGCATATGAGCTCACCCCTTTCTTATATTTTATTTTTCTCAGGATGCAAAGTAGTATATTATGATTAACCTGCATGAAAAGGTTAAGGGATATAAGAGTGTTCAAAGTAGACACAATGTTGTTTTTTGTTATTTTATGATGTAATGTAAAACTTATGTATGTATCTAGTACTTTCAAGGCTACTAAAATAATCTGTATTTAAGGACATGATTCCTTGAATCATGCCAATATTATGTAATAATGCACTGATTCTCGGTAACTGGGGTTGGGACATTACATAAGGAAAGCCATTCCATGCCAAGAATTGCATCAAATTCCCCTAGAGGGAGTATAATAAGTTTCAATTGGAAGTTAAATCAAAAAATTATGATATATGAGGAGTTATATTCATGGGATTCAATAATTGCCTCATTTTCTGTTCTCACCAACATCTTTAATTCCATGATTTGTGGTGGTGTTGGGACAGTACTACTAAAATTCCAGGATATAAAAGAATGCATAGAACGAGAATCAAAAATTATGTTCTCTATTCTTAAATAAATAACTAGTATACTGGTCAAGACTTCGTTATCAGGGTTCACTTCGTTGGTAGTGATGGAAAAAGATCTCCCTTTCTACCTTGTAGGTTATTGGTTGCCTATGAAAGCCCTTGGATTAGGGAACTTGTTTGTGAAGTGACTTGTTTATTTTTAGTTGAAGCAATGAACAATGCGTTGAGCATCGAATATAGCATTCTTATTCTTTGTCATAGTAGCAAGTTTTTCTTATCATTAGTTAATGGCTAGGTGAACTTCTATTCCACACCTAAATCTTTTATTCTTCCCCTTCAGGAAATTTCCATGGTTCTTCTTTCTACACCTTTGGAAAGTGGGGTGCTGGATTTTCTTAGCACCATTTGATTTATCCCTCAAACTGCTAGAATTAAATCCCACCTTATGCTTCTTATCCCCATGATACCCATGAGATTCGCTAATCTCCATTTCGACTTTGAAGGAACATCGAACAATTTCCTTATAGCTCTTGAAATCATAGATCACTAGGGATTTCTGTAGGCTAATTTTTATCCAACCAAAAGAGCGTTCAACCTTACATTTGGGGTTAACGACAATGTCGGGGGCATATCGTGCATGCCCTGTAAAGTTTTCCTCATACCCTCTGATGGATTTTTCATCTTTTCTCTTGAGTTCAAGGAAGTCTCTTTCCATCTTAAGTCGAATGGTGTGAGGAAAATATTTATCAAAAAACATTTTCTGGAAGTCCTTCCATTCCAACACCTCAATATCTTCCTCAGGATTCGTATTTTTTATCAATGTACACCATTGATCAGCTTCACCCTCAATATGATAAGTATCCAGAAGAACCTTCTCTTGTTCAGAAAAATGAAGGGTGGATAAGATCATATCTATGGATTTGATCTATTGTTCGGCAATTAAGGGATCAGATGATCCATTAAAAGTAGGAGGCCTTTATCTCATTAATCTCTAGATTGGGCTTTTTCTTTCTTGGGGGGTGAAAATTTTCTTGACCCATGTTTCTATTAAAAAAATGAGTTAACTGAGAGGGTATCATGAAAAAGTTTTTAATTCCCACTCCTATCATATTGGGCATCTCATTAGAACAATCATCACATAGATATTTACATCAGTTGTTAGCTCGAGTCCTACTATTACTAGCCATTGGATTTAATTAAAGGAATGTTAGGGGTAACACATAAAGTGGAATCCAAAGATAAAAAGGGATAACTTTTAAATTACTTTTGTTTCCTTAACTTATCAATTTATTTTCTACAATCTATGTTATCAATGATCTACTTCCCAACATATATTATTAGGATTATTTTTATTCCCTTAATAATAGTTTATACTAAGATTATGAATTTACCAAATCATATCCCTTAGGAGTGTCGTAACCAAGAGTGCAGCAAGGCCCATTTTCATGCACTAGTTCCCATTCGAGTCTAGCTCAAAATGCTATTTTTGGGTTTTACCCCTAGATATATATGTGATAGAGTTGCCTCTACCTGTTAGTATCAAGACATAGATGTATTTTCTTGATAAAACACTTACTATATACTCACAAAAACTTATGGATATTTTTATTATACTTATTCTTATCCCTAAGGTTTTCACTAGGGTTTTCTAATACTGATCCCAAAAATAACTAAACCTATCCTCTGATACCATCTATAACAACCTTTATCTTTATTACACACATTAACATAATTTATTACATAAAATCGTAACTTGATACAACAAATAATATGGAGATTTATAGTGTCTTTGGGTCTTAAGAACATTACATAACAACTTAAATCATGTAATACACATCTTTATTGAAAACATCTTTTACATGAACACACATATTCGTTTGTACATAGCATTGCATGGGATAACCTAAGGACATGCATAAGAAAAGGGTGAGCTATAAGGACCAGTAATGGAGTAAACAAGGCATAACATGAATAATACAATACATGATAGGAAATAGGTATATCAATGGAGCATAAGATAAACATGAACATACAAGCATGATATAGCATGATTAACATAACATGGAAATGTGGAAACAACATTTAACATGATATTAGCATGAGGAAAGGATCATTGAACATGGATCATGATTAAACCCTAATTGCACATGAATTTTACTTTGTAAACCCTCATTTAACTTGACGTATCATGATACTAATATTTACCCAATTCATTGGAGCGCTATCAAGGCGCACCCTTTACAAACATTTCATTTCATGCATAACTATTCCACATGGATCATATAACATGGAATCATTCAACCTAATCATTTATTATAATATAAAGTAATGTGGAATAAATACATGAAACTGTATAATCAATATTTATATGTGTATAAGGGTGAATACTCTTGATAGTGAAATGGGTATGGTATTCACTTACACTATGATTTGGGCATGGGAAATTTTTGCAGCATAATAACGTCAAATAGAAATAATAAAATGGGTTGATGAGAGAGAAAGGGGTATCTCATAATTTATAAATTAAATGGAAATTAATGGGGTCATGTAACTTAATATCCCAATATATGTAATTGAATTTAGATGCATAATATAAAATAATTTCTGGAATGTAAATGAGAATAGGGAAATTCCTTACGGAATTTCGGCATGAAAATGGGTGTACATGAGAGGAATTAATGAGAGAAAAAGAGGTATCTCATCATTCAAAAATAATTAGGGGAATTATGGGGTAAGTGAGAAATATACCCCAACACTTTTAATTGAATATAAAAGGGCATAACAATATAAATAAATTTGTACAAAAATGAGAAAGGAATAAATCCTTTACTTGGATGTGTGATCCCAAAGTTTTGGGAGAGGCTTGATAGGGGATTTTAGGGAGTTTGGGGTACCTTGGGAGGATTATAGAGAGATGAGGGTAGAGTAGGGACGTGTTACAAGGGTTTTTAGTGAATATAAATGGGAAATTTTGTGGGTTTATATAGGAAAATATAGGGGAAATATTTAATATTTCACATACTTAGGTTTTGGAATATATATAATTAAATAGTTAGAACCAAAATCCAACCCATAGTTTTTTACCATGGTTTTTGACAAAGGGGAGTGGAAAAAATTATTTTATAAGTAAAATTACCTAAATTCTTAAAATAATAGGCTTTTTTATGTGGAGTTGAGTCACACTCTCATTGAAATCATTTTAAAATATTAAAATGTTTTATAAGACATGGAGGGTTCACTAAGACTTTTTAAAATAAATAAAACAAACCTAAAATAAAATTATTTTAAAGGTAAAACATATATTGGGTGAACATTACATTTATTTTATTTTATTATATCACTATTGGGTCATTATGATGTCATGAAAACATTACATATTTAAACGATATATAATTTTTACCCAAAAATTCGAATTTCTTAGAAAATTATGAAAAGTTCATAGTTGGATAATTTTTTCATATTGATGCCAAAAATAATATTCATTTTATCCAAATAATTTTATAAATATGTTAATTTTTACTTTTAAAATAAAAACTGATATTTATAAAAAATTCATGGGTTTTGACAGAAACAGCTTTCAAACCTTAATAAAAATTACAATTGTAATCATGAAAATCATACGATCATATATATTTAACAACAAGTAATTTAGTAATAAAATTTTATTAAAATATTAATTAATTCATAAATCCATTAATTTATAAAAATAGATTTCTTAATTGAATATTAACTAAAAAAACTATTTGTGTGTTAAAACCTATTTACAAAGTAATAATTATTAAATGAATGTATATTCTTTATAAAAAAAATTGTGGAGATAATAATAGTTCTAGGGTATTATTACTAACACCCACATATGACCTAAGGGTATGGTGTGCGATGGTGACAGACTTTTGAGGCGTCTTTGAAAACGTTTCTCTAGTGGTAATCTATATTAACTTCCACTTCCCCTATAGGCGGTTTTGTTCAAGCTTAACATGTTGAAGCTCGGCTTGTGCTTAGTCAATAGGGAGGCCCAGTGATGCTACCCCCTTTCCTATCTTCAATAAATGGGTTTCGTATGAAGTAATTATATTGGATGAGGCTACCGCTTCCTTTGTCTGGGTAAATTGGATTTGTTAAAGCCCTATATTTATATTAATCACGTGGTCACTGTTCAACAGCTATATTAGAAATGGTAACAATTCTTAACGGTATTTTAAAATACAAAAACATGAAACCAATAAAGTGTATATGTTTTACCAAATCATTTTACATAATGATACATTTAATTAGATCAAGAGAAATTTTCATTAATAAAATTTTGGGTCATTACACACAGGTGGAAGGTGAGTGTTTAAGCATGAATATATCCCTTAAATCATGCATAGGATTTTCATAGTGCGTCTATACCGCATGCTGGGATGATAGTTCCACCATGTTTGTTGGAAAAGTTGAATTTGGAAGTGTGTGTGGGAGTATTCGGGTGTGATCCCTTTATATGTTGGAACATTTAATTTTGGGAGTTCTTGGTATATAAGAAAGAAATTGAATGTCAAAAACATTAATGTGGGGTCTCATATGTGGGACATTGTTCGCCTATATTTTAAATTTCCTCTTATATAACCATAGTTAAATAAGATGTATCGTGGAAATATAATATCTCTAGGTGTCATTTTCTGTAAGAAACTGATTCTCTATCATATATGGATCCTTTCAATTTTGGTCTAATACATAATTTATAACATTTAATAGATGTCTAATAAGTTCACATATGATACGGGGGTGTCCAGAGCTTGATCGAAGCCCATGAATTTGGATAGTGGTGAAAATGACTAGGTTGCACTGTTAGTAGAAATCATGTGAGCCAGTCCACATGGATTACCTAACCATGTAAGGACGAGACAAAATGCTTTAGGAGGTTGTATGGTTTGAGAAAATCATGTATCATGGAGTCTAGACAGATGCAGGTGGCACTAAAATTCTTATCAGAGTGGTTTTCATGGTTTCTACATGGTTATTCTAACCATGTGCCAGAAACCGAAAGGGAAACCTCCTTAAGTTGTGAGAGGTAATTGGTTGGCATATATTTTGGCCAATTGTATGGCCAAACCATGTGACCCTATAATTGTGGGGTAAAATTATGATTTCTCCCTTAAAAATATTGTAAGTTACCCCTTTCTTATCTATTCGTTCTAACGACAGGGGGTTTCTCTTTTTTAATGTTGAATCTTACAAGGCCACATAAGCTAGGTTATTCTATATTCCCTTTATATTGTGTCTTATTTAAGCACATTTCATCATGTTATATCCCACTCAATAATATTTCAAATATATTACCCTCTATTATTCATTTACTTTGCTATTTTTTATTCTATATTAGAGCGATATCAGATGCCTTATTTTCAGGGCGCTAATCCATTCTTCCATTTTTATTTGATCTATGACAAATAAAGGGAAAACACTAGATGAATATATTGCTATGGTCTCATGTTAGGTGGTCTATGACTCATCACTCATGTATATCCATTTTATAAACTACCTAAATTGTGAAGAATGATTTCATTAGGTGCTTCTTATTAAATTCATATTTAATGCTTATAATCATCATGCTCATATTCTAAATCCCAAACTATATATTTTATTCACTTACTTGGAGGTTATGAATTCAATTTCATCTATTCAAAGTACTGTGTGACCTCTTTAAAGACTTTCTAACCCATGATGGGTCTAATTGCTCCACCATTAAAGTGAGCTATACTTGTCCTTAACAATGGTAAGTGTTTTAATAAAATAAATGAATTTCCCAAGGATTGAAAATGTATAGTATCACTTTAACATTCTAAGGTAAGTGTCTTAATTAATTAGTTAACTTTTTATATTTTAAATGGAGATTAGACTTATAGATCTCACTTATCATAGTTATATATTAATGAATTGCATGCGGTTGTATATCCATATCCCACATTATAATGCTTATGAAATGTAATGGAATTAACCACATAATAGAATATGGAATCAAATTAATATTTTTTTTCATTTTCTATATGGAATGAACAGATAAAATTTTTATAAACT
This sequence comes from Viscum album, assembly GCA_963277665.1. NCBI lineage: Eukaryota > Viridiplantae > Streptophyta > Magnoliopsida > Santalales > Viscaceae > Viscum > Viscum album. The sequence continues at coordinate 1,861,861,595 of OY728119.1, forward strand.
AAATTATCAATTGGTTGCATGTCCTATATATCCTTTCCACTAAGAATCAAAGGCAATGGAATGAATTTAATAAATTATTAAAATCTGTGAGTATTACCTAACCTTTATTAAAGAATGAGTTGTGTATAAGGTGCCTTATTAATTTGGACCTTTTTATCCATATATAAGGCCTTAGACTTGATCCAGACTTTGATTTATGAAGAAATTACTTGAGGAATTAGAGGATTTCATTCCGATTCAAGGAACTGGATTCTAAGGGAGATACCCACCTTGGGACATAGTTCTTATCTAATAGTGAATTCATACCATTATTATTAGGATCCCCTCACTATATTTTAGATTTTAGGATGCCTTGGATATACTCCTTAGATCTAGGTTGATGTTTTCAAAAACATGGAACCAGGGATTCACCCTATTGGTCCCAATCATGATTTTCCAGTTTTAACAAGGTTGAGATCCTTGGACTTGTTTATAACTATTTATAGTGTAATTAATTGAGCAATGACTCTTGGATTACAATAAGACCCCTTTTAGGACTACATGTTATTACTAAGTTAGATTGACCATGAGGTCAATGATTCTTTGGTTATTTACATTGGATCCTTTTCAGTGTATTCATTATTTTAGGATTCCTTGGTTTCACCTTGTATCCTCTTACATTATCACTATAATTTACAGTTTGTATGATAATTATTATAAACATTAATATAATTAATTAAAGGATACATGTTCATACACCAATTGAGGATGAAGTGGGTATTGGGTTATTTAAAATAATGTGTAGTATTTAATTTGATATATACCCACACACTGTTTGTCACACCCGTAATTTTATTATTATTATTTTTTTATTGGGAATCAGATAGTTCGGGCCGAGGCCCAACTTAAATTTTCGGAGCTCTTACTTGGAAACGAACGTTTCGCTCTTGGTTGCATCTAGCGCACCGCGGTCGAAGCCGTGTGGCCTCACCTGGGTTGTCGTGTGACCCCGCCCAGCTCGCCACACGGCCTGCCCGATGTTTAAGGGAGATTAAAAATATGAGACGAAAAATAAAATGAAAACTCAATGAAAATTGAGACCGCACGACCATGGGCGAGGCACGGCTCGGGCGGGGCACGATTTTGAAACCGCGCGACCTTGCTTGGGACACCGCGCGACCTCGCTCGGTTATTCGCATGCCTGTTTGGCGTGCAACTAATTATATAAAAACAATTATTGATAAAAAAATAAAATTTAATGAGATGAATAAGTTACTTAGTGCAAAATAAAATGGGAAGAAGAAAGTGAATTACGAGTTCTAATAATAATAATATTATTATTATTATTAAGATTATTATTCTTATTCTTATCCTTTTTATTAATGTTTTAATTAAGTTATCAATAATATTATTAAAATTATTATTCTAGTTTTAGTTTTATTATTATTATTATTGTTATTATTATCATTAATTATCACCATTAAAATTGTTCAAATTTTATTTAATAATATTATCATTATTAAGATATTATTATTATTCCTATTTTGATTTTTTATTATTATTATTATTATTATTATTAAAATTGTTAAAACTTATTATTATTATTATTAATTTCTATTTTTTTTATTTGTTTTTGTTTTTCTCTCCTAGGTTTGGCGCCTCCTACCACCCTGTCGAGCCCCCCTTTCTCTTCTTCTTTTTTTTTCTTTCACGCTGCAGTACCCCTGTTTCTCTTCCCCGTCGCATCATTTCCCCCTCCATGGTTGGCCGAAGGACTCCCAATCCCCTCTCCTGCTCCTTCCAGTGCCTCATACTTTTCCCGACACCCTCTTCTATGTCCGGCTTGTGCCGTCACCCCGACCCATGCTGGTGTTGCCCCCTTTTTCTGGCAACCCCGTCAACCGGCCAGCCCTACATTGACCTTCATGCCTCCTTCGGTGACGGGAAAAACCGCCGCCCCTTTCTTCAACCGATGTCACGCCACCTGCTACCCAACCCCATCCCGTCGCGCTGCTATTTTCCTCCCTCTTCTGGAAACAACGACACCAGTCGGCCAACATCCCTCCGACGACCGCCCCTTTGGTTGAGCCCTCCTCCCTATTGTTTTGTTTTTTTATCTTTATTTATTGTTTTTTTTGGGTTTTTCAGTGGGGTTTAGATATAATTTTGAGGATTAGAAATTTATTTTGGGTTTAATCTCCTTGGTTATGGCTTCGTTTTCATTCTTCATGGTGCGAATGATGTGAGGATTGTTTTTTCGCCATTTCTGCAAGGATCTCCATGTGAGGTAGGTGGTTCCGCATTTAAAAATTATATGATAAGTTAATTTTCTTAATTAATTAATGTAATGTGTTATTCTATTAATTTGTGCTATGTGAAATTAGTTTTTTAATGAGTTTGATTTGTGTTTTGATTTTAAGTAGCATGCTTATATGAAATTTGGTGCATTTTTGATAAAAACCCTTATTGTGACATTTGTTCTTGTTTTATAAATTGTACATTTATCTATTGAATTGTGAAAAGGATGTGGATAGTGTTTTGATGTGGTGTTGATATTTTTTTTTGTGACAAATTGGTATTTGAGTGAGTATTTAGTGTTTAAAGTCATGCGACACATTTTAAAATTTATTGATAAACTTTCCTAGTGGTTTGTTTAATCGCTGGAATGGTTTCTTTAATTATGTAGTTGATTTATTTGATTGTGTAAGTGATGTAGATTAAGTTTTAAAAGATTTTTGGTGTACAATATTTTGTGTCACCTTGGTAATTGTTCTTTTTATAAAATCATTAAATGGTTTATTATGTTTTATTAATGGTGTGAAACATTTTTGGAACCTGTTTTGGGTGTTCTTGGTCATGAAATAGGTTTGAGTTGGTTTTTCATCTTAAATTCGTGTTATGTTTCTTTTAAAATAATTTTTTTTAAAAGGATTTAACATTATTTAATAAAAATTATTAATGATAAAAAATTAATATGTTTTTAATAAACAATTATTAGCAATGCAGATATTGTTTTAATTGAGTTGGGTAAAGTCGTTTATCATGCGTACTTTGTCAAATGGTTTTCAGTGTGTGTGGAAGTGTGGTGTTGGGTTTATGTTACACCCTATTTGTTTTATTTGTTTGAGTTTGACATGAAATGTGAAGTTGGAACATCTTGAGCACAAAAGGGTAAGCCTGGGTACTAGGTGGGCAGACTAGACTAGCGTTCTAGTGATTCAGGATTGGCCCCAGACCAGATTCACTTAGCTGGATTGATGCTTATAACACTAACTAAACATTGGATGATGATCGGATACCACTAGGTTATGGATGTGTTTCCATGTGTAGTGGCTCATGCATGAGAACATATTTTGTTGTGATTCCTATATTGTTCACTGAGACGCGAGGTTATAGGGTCCCATTCCTTTTTTTAGTATCTTTAGGGCCTATCCCACTTTTAGTGCTCCTGGAATACTATACACCCACCATTGGCATATGGTGCAACTTTTGGGTTTTGTAAAGGTTTGAGTTTTTCTTTTATGCAAGGGTGTTTTCTTTTATTTAAGTTGTTTTCTTTAAAAGTTATTTCCTTATAGAAATTGTTTCTTTAAAGTTATTTAAGCTTTGGTGTCCTTTAATTTATTTAACATGCAAATTTATTTGTTATTTAATGTTTATATGTGGATCCTTTTTATTGGGTGACGTCCTATTGGGCTTTTGTATCACACCTTACATACACCGTTGGGTGTATGTAGACATTTTTTCTTGTGTATTTCAGGTTGTCAAATCGTGCTCAGCGATGGTGGTTCTGGTCGTTATTGTTCTTCTCGTGTAGGTTTGTGTTGTGGCGTGTGGATGATGTGTCTCTCTGGTTTCTTGGAGGTTTGAGTTTGAGTTTCTTTTGTTGTCGCTTATTTTGGTTGTGGGTTCAAGTTGTAAACCCCTAATTTTGTTTTCAGTTTAAGTCCTTGTTTGGTTGTCTACATTCAGTTTCAGTTTCTTTATCTTATCAGTTGTTTTTTGTTTACTATTTTGGGTAAAATCGTTCCCATGTGTTAGTTTTGATACCCAGGTACTTGTTCCATCCCATAGGGATCGAGAACGCCCTTCGGGCCATGTCGCGGATCGGGTCGGGCGCCGGGTCAGATGACGAACTGGCCTGGTTCGTGACACTGTTAGTTTATTTTTCACATACAGGATTTGAATAGATTCTAATAGTGGTGGAATGTTAAGATTAATCTCACACCATCTCTAGGATTTATTTGGTAGAAGGGAATATTATATTCATGTAGGTGTTGATAAGGGAAAGAGTCTCACTTCAAACACCTGATCATGATTTCTTCCTTTAGGATGGATCTTGGTTGTTGATTACCAGACTAGTGATTAAAATTATTGGATAGTTTTGGGATTCCTTGTTCTTATTTTGTAAAGCAGGTTTTTCCTACCTCTATGTGTACATATTTCCTATTGTGTATATATATGACATACATCATCATCATTTTTCATATGAATCACTTTTCCACATTTCAATTATTTTTTAGTGTGTGAATTTTTATCCTTACCTTTCACTGCCAGTTTATATTTTCATTATTATACTACTGATATTTACCTATTATTACTTATTTGAAGTTCTACACTCTGATATGAGGGAATAGTCTCCTCATTGACACAACCTTAGTCATCACTACTATTAGGAAGCTTATAAAGTATGGGGAGGCATTCTTGAGGCCATGTAGCCCACAAGATTTAGGGCAGCATTGAGTGACACATAGGTTGGGATGTCACAAAGTTGTAACACCCCGACCCCAGAATCCCGAAACTAATGCCTTACATTATTACATTTGAATGATTAAAAAGAACTAAATCCTGATGGTTTGATTAGTTTAGAAGTTTTTGAAATATATATTTCATACAGGAAACCCATATTACATTGGGTTATAGAAAATAAAACATGATATATAAGAAAATTAAATGAACAATGTCCTTGAAAGGTCATTCAATGATTTATTATTCATATCTCGGGGAAAGGAAACAAAATAAGGGTGATCTAAAATCATCAGTAAGGGTCATTATAGGAGAAAAATTAATGAATCAATAAAAATAATAAACATGGAAATATAAATAATTGAGAACATATTCCATTTATACAATTGGATAAGGAAAAATCAATGTGGACAGGTAAGTAACTAAAACACATGCCATTTAATTAATAAACTATGAATGAACTACATCCATAGATAATTTCAAAGAGAAAATATCATGGATAAGTAATCAATGAATCTGAATGAAGAAAAAACATTATTATTGGACATAATGTTACCTAGGTACATGGTACCTTTTCCGTCCAGACCTTTCACAAGACGGTTTATAACATATCAGGGAAAAAACATCAGATTGTCCAAATTATTCATATCATGTGACTACCAATGCATTGGGTTTATATCTATAATTGATCCAAAAATATTTCATATATTTTCAAATAATTCCTTATATATCGAATAATAGATTTAATTCATGAATTATGTGTCAGATCAAATATTTATATTTAGTAAAAGAAACTCATTTGCCAATATTTCAATAGTTAATCAAATAACTATCACGTACATACTGTATAAATAAAGATATATGGTTTATGTAATAATTATACCCATCACATAAGTGTATGGATATATAAAATAAACTTTATTTCCAATGAAAAATTTTTATATGCTAGTGATTGTTTCAAGATAAAATTAACAATCAAAAAAGAAAGTGATATTACCAAAATAACATTTACCACTTGGTAATTATAGTCAACCCCCCTTGGATAAGATAATTCAAATTAAGACATATAATACCATGATATATGAGTTAATAGTTATATTAAATTAAAAGGGGGAAGTATATAAACCACATTAAAATGAACTTGTACGTAATAACAAATAAGACCCAACAGAATGTAAATTTAGACGAAATCCCTTACCTTACACTCTCTTTTGGTTGAATGAACTTTAACCTCCTGTATAATAATTTTAATAATATTTTAACTTATAATAGAACCATATTAATATTTTTATATCATATATAATCCTTTTATAATATATAATAACTCTTTCATTAATAATATTTTATTAATTTCATCATTTCGGGAGATAATTGCATTGTTTTTATATGTTTTGACTGGTTATTATTTCCCTATTATGTATATCATGATTTAATCTTGTAAATAATGTAAAAAATTATTTAAATATTATACATATTCATTATTTATGTATTTAGTGTAATCTATTTCGTTTGGATATAGGAAATGAAATACATCATTTGTTGATATGGTTGGTCTTATGTATGCATGAATGGTGTTTCCATTATATTTTCATATTAAAAAACTAAAAATTAAATGATAAATATGTATATTATAATTATAGTATCATATTTATTACATATATTTGATATATTTTTATTAAAATTGTTCTTAATACATTCCATGTATAGCGTGAACAAATCACATCTCTTTGAGGTGGCGGTAGTCCACAAGTCCCCAAACAATGTTATTATATTCCCATTAAATGAAAAGAATGAAGGTATGTGGTATATAAAATAATTAAAAAATAATAAATACATTATAAATATTATATATATCATATATAAACTATAAATCCATCATTATTTTCAACCTTTAAAGGTGGTAATGGAAGAACTAATGACATTGGTTCGTGATGCGGTAGTATGTCATGCACAGAAACGATTATTGCATATCCCATTTGATGGAATTTTGTGTCAGTTTAGTTTTTACACTTGTCAAAAACAATTATAGTGAATATACTGGTTTCATTATATAAGAATTATATAAGATTAATTGAACTGATGGATAAATAAATGAAACAAAAATGATCATTGAATAACATTACCTCTTCTTCAGGTAAATATTTTTTGTTAATACCAATAGGCTTCATTGCATGTCTTTCTTCCCAATGGTAGGCTTATAAAATGATGGGAGGTATGTTGGGGAGCTAATTTCTCGGGGTTTTTTGATCCAAATGGCTTGATAGGTGTGAATAGGTGGGATGGATGAGTTATTTTTTATAATGGAGGAGGGGTGGCATTATTATAAATATAAAAATGTAAACACAATTATGGGGTCTCCATTAACTAATGTGCTTCCAAAACTGATATTTAATAGATTATATTAAATTTATGGTCGATCCAAACATCCAACAAAAAAATGAAGGGCATTTTTAAAATTTCGTTCCATAACTTATAAGTTTCCCCACTTTTACTATTTTAGTTTTTATTAAGGTAAATAATTTTATATCCTATGTAATTTAATCATTAAGAATAAATTTATGATATATTCAATATAAAATATAGGAAAAATTAATTATAAATTTATTATCTAATTTATAAAATAAATACCTCATTTTTTTGTTAATTAATTTGAACACAAACACAAGTAATGTGAAATAAAACTACTTGAACCCTAAACGTGCTAATAGAGTTTTTACTATTTAATGGACAATATAGTCATTATAATAGAATAAGTGGTTCATTGATGGAAAATATTTAGTATTTATTAATATTTAAAAATCAATTGTAATATGATATTATTTTAAATAATTTTAGATATTTTAATAAAACATATTTTATTATAAAATCACTTTAATGTCAATTTTGACATTATTTAATTAGTTTAAATTTAAAAGTTTCATGAAAATGATGGAATTAAAATATTTTAATCTCACAGATATTAAAAATTACATATTAATATAAAAAAAATATGTGAACATAATAATTCATTCAATTTTATTCACTATTAATAGATTTAGTATCATTTATTTTATTTTATTATTAGCGAAATAATCACTATGTTGGAATTTATTATGAATTATAAGTAACTAATTCATCTCTAAAAATAATGATATATTATTATGAAAAAAATAACTCATTTAGTTTTAAAAAGGATCTATAAAACTGAAAATATGATGTTCTATACATATCTCAGGGCTTTATAAATGTTAAACGTATGAAAGATTTCATTTTTGTCTTTTTCCTTACTTAAATTATTATATAGGTTACATTATTGGGATTGCATAAAAATAAATTATAAAATTATATCTAAGAGGGGTTACGGTCAGAATATGTGTATAAAATGGATTTCAGAAAAGTTTATGGGTTATTTCCCCTTAATATTAAAGTTTATCTACTAAGTAAAGTAATTTTTGCCTTAATCACTGTAATTAATATTAATTACTTTAACTCTTGCTTTTGAAAAAAAACTAATATTATCATATTTTAATATAAATATTATTCTTATTCTAATTATTTGTATCCATTTTTTCATATTTAATTCAAAAGTGTGTAAAAATTATATTTAAATCTAATTTTGTAGATGTGGTGGGAAAACATGTTTTTAAAGTGAAAGTTTTTAATAGTTCAAAGAGTTTTATCATACAAATTCAATATGAAAATGATTTCAATGAGCTATATTAGATTAATAAGCGTATAATTGATCTATTTTTCCTTTAAGATAAATTTAAAATATAATTTAATATTGATAATTATTTTAAAAAATAAATTTCTAATTAAAATGTAGGGTTTTTCAGTATTCATAAAAAATGAAGCTTCTTATAAAAACACCAAAAATACCCCTAAGATTATTTTTCCATTCCGTATTCAAAAATTACTTTTATTTATAAAAATAAAATTTATAAATTTTTCAAAATTTAGTTTAAAAATGGTTACACCATTAATAAGCGGTAATACTTTCTTTAAAAAAATGTAGCTTTTTATGCATAATACTGGATTTGTTCTTATCTAATGTCTATTAAATCTATTGTATTAATTTAAAAAAAAATTATTTAATATAATATATATATATATATATCATAATGTCTCGGGATATTATATATACTTATAATCACGATATTGCGTGTCTTATATGATATCAAAGGAACTCGGTTTTGTATATAACACAAGCCAACTTATTATTGTGTATAAAGAAAGATTGAAAAAAAAATTAAATTTATTCTAGAAAGAAAATATTGTAAAGTATTATGGTGTTGCATTATCCCTAACTTAAATAAACTCCTTCCTCTTAATTGAAACATGATCTCAATAATCTTGGGTTTTATATTCAAAACTTATATTGTTGAGTAACCTAATTTATAAATAGGGATAATATAAAATGTTATTAATAATTAGTAAATGGAAATATAAAGGTTTCCAAAAAAATGGCTTTAGAATATGATAACATTAGTGAAAACCTGGATGTGGAAGATTAATATTACTATCATGTTCTTTTGGATAGTGATAGAGAACAAGTTCATGAGAAAGTTGTTAACCACAAAACCATAAACTAGAGGTGAGAATAAAGGTCATTGATATCATTAAAATGATGATATAAGAAAAAAAATTGTTTGAAGACCCTTTTCATAGAGTTTAGAAATTATTTCACTCTTTATGAATATAAGTAAATATATATTTCTATAAACACAATATTATCCTTTGATTTCACCTTGAACTATTCATACATTATCTATTAGCACATGTCACATCATATACTGATGTAATGAAATAATATCTAAAACCTCATCCAAAATTCAACATAAACCTTTTCATAAATGGTCAACCTTATCAACCTTCAAAAATATTATGATCCAAAACATTAGAGTCTGTTCTAGGGTAGTTAGTAGTATCTAATTTAATTTATCCATATCAATCATATCTTTATCCAAGATTAATTATCTTAATATTAGGAACATATTAAAACTTATTTTTCCCTCAACCATGTGTTTTATAAGATGTTCATTATGTCACTGAATCATTTTTCTTGGTCATCAACACCATTCAACATATGATTTCAAATACTTATTTAAAAATTACTGCAATACAATCCTTATATATTTCATAATTCATATTATCAATACATCATTGATAAAAAAACTTTTACAAAATTACTCAAGGAACCAAATTCTTAGTCACATTAATCATTCCACATCGCCTATATTAATAAAAAAATATTGACCTTAATCCCTTAGATTCTTCTTAGGTATATTCCCCATGAATATTGGGGAATTGATTTTTTTAGTTCCCAATATCCTTATATTGGATGCATTGAACATTGGAATTTCCATTACTTCCCTTATAATCCTGAACTTGGTGGAATTTTTCTCCACACTTATATAAAACTACCATTCCCTTCAAGAATGTATCAGGGTGTTGTTTCCATAATTATCACATGTAAAAAAATCCTTTATTATCTTTATTCCCTTTTACATATTTTTCCCAACTATCTTATTATTGTGGTTATTACCTCTAAAGACATAATATTGCGATAATTTATTCATGGCCTCATTAGATCATGATATTATGTCCTCTTATGATTAGAATATCTTGGTGACTAGTTCCCTTCGAATAATTGGATTACGCCCATCAATGATATGATCATCCTTATGTTAATTGGTGAGGTTCTCAAACCTTATACTATGACCCATTTCTAAATGATGGGACACAATAGATTAGATCATATCATTATGAAACAAAATTTATAATTCCATAACTAGTGAAATACTTCCTACAAATTGAAAAATGTATGCTCATCAAATCTCATAATCATTGACATGGTTTCTTTGAGTTGTTACTCTCTACATACCATCAAATTATATCATAGGTTTGTGTTCACCAGCCTATGATTTTCTAAATCTAGTTCCCAATGTTTATTATAATCCTCCCTTTAATACCAACTATAATGCCCCAACCCCAGAAGCCCAGATTTTATGCCTTTATTAAATTGATGTGATTAGAAAGAATCAAATCTAGAAGGATTGATCAGTTTAGCAGTTTTGGAAAATCATATTTTGTACAAGATTCCCATATTACATTTTTAAGTAGAAAATAAAACATAATACATACTAAAATTAAATTAAGTTCATCCTTCATAACTCATTCAAATATTTCGTCATCATGTCTTGGTTAAAGGAAACAAAATAAGGGTGAGCTCAAATTATTAGTAAGGGTATGTACAACAGAATTAGTAATGAATCAACATGCATAATAGACATGGAAAGGTAAATAACAGATCATAAATTCCATTTATATAACTGGATAAATAAAAAATCAATATTCATGTTAAGAACTATAACACATGCAATTAAATAGATAAACTGATAATAAACTACATCTTGAGATAATGTCAATGAAAAACTCTCATGGATAAATAATAACTAAATATGAATAAAATAAATGATTAATTATTTGACACCATATTTCCTATTTACATGGTATCTTTTCCATCAAGACCATTCATAAGATATTTTATAACATATTAGGTAGAAACCCATTTGATTGTCCAAATGATTTGTCTCATAAAACTATCGATGCATTGAGAGGATATCTATTACTGGGAATCACCCATGTAATAAATTTATAAATCTTTACTCATATATTTAATAATAAATTTGATTCATTAACAACTAGCTTTATCAAATATATGTATTGATTAAAAGATTCAAATTTACCAATATTACCTAAGTAAATCAAATAACTGTCAAGTACACACCCTATGTAAAAATAGTATACGGTTTAAGAAATAATTATCTCCATAAAGTAATAGTATAGATATCTAAAACAAAGGTGATTTATAATGTAAAATTTCCATAATAATGTGATAGTTTCAAGATAATGTTAACAATCATAAAAGAAAGTGATATTGAAAAGAAAACATTTATCACATGGTTATTTTCAAGCCAAGTCCAATTAGATAAGATATTTGAAATTGAAACATATAATACCATTAAATATGAGTGAATCATGATATTAAAATTAAAATGGTATTATATACACCACATTAATATGAATTGGATCATAATACCAAATAAGTCTCAATGGAATGTAAATCGAGATGAAATCATTTACCTTACACTCCATTTTGGTTGAATTCTATTTAAACTTATGTATAATTGTTTTAATCATTTGATTAACTTATAATATAACCCTATTAATATTTATTATATCATATATAATCCTTTTAAAATATATCACAACTAGTTCATTAATAATATTTTTTCATTTTAATCATTTTCAGTGTTAATTGCCTTATTTTTCGAGTATATTTTGACTTGTGTTTTTGTTATTATTAATAAGATAATGATTTTTTAATCTTCATAATGTAAAAATGATGTAAATATTTTAGATAAACTTTATATATTTATTTATATTAATCCTTAATTTTTTAAGATAGGAAATGAAATACCCCGTTCATGGAGATGGTAGGTCGTACGAACGCATGAACGTTGTTTCCATTTTCATTTCATATAAAAAATGAACAGTAAATGATATAAATGTATACTTTAATTCATGTATCATATTTTTTTCATATAATTCAAATATTTTTATTAAAATAATCCTTAATAAATTCCATGTATAGTGTGAACAAATCACACAACTTTGAGGAGGCAGTAATCCACATATCCACTAACGATGTTATCGTATTCCCAAAAAATGGAAATCATGAAAGTATGTGTCATAAAAAAAATTAATAAGCATAAATTAATTTTAAATATTTTATATATCATATATAAGATATAAATATATCATTATTTAAAACTTTTAAACGTGGTAATGGAAGAATGAATGACATCAGTTCGTGAGGCGTTAGTCCACCGTACAAACGGTCGATGATTTCATATCCCAATTGATGGAAGTGTGTGTGATTTTAGGTCATTCACATGTCATAAGAACATTATAGTATATTTAGGATACTTATTTTATTATATAGTAAGTATATAAGAATAATTTACTTGGTGGATAAATAAGTGAAACAAAAATGATCGTTGAAGAATGATACCTCATTTTCAGGTAACTCCTTCTTGTTTATACCAAAAATGATTATTTGGATGGATTTATTACCAAAGTGAGGCTTCTGGGATTAGGTTAGGGTGTTGGGGGAATTTTTTGTGTGTTACAAATGTCATTATATGTGTGAATAAGAGGGAGATGTGAGTCCCCTTTTATAGTGTAGGAGGAGTGGCATTCTTGTAAATATAAAAAGGTAAACACTATTGAGAGGTCTCCCTTACCACTTATTCCTAAAAAATTGAAATATATTGGATTTAATTGAAATTATGGTCAATAAAAACATCCAACACAAAAAAAATAAGTACATTTATATAATTTTATTCCTTAACTTCTATATTTACCAAATTTTACCATTTTAGTGTTTAATAAAGAAACTGGTTTTCAAACCGAAGTAATTTAACCATTATTTTTAAATTAGTTTTAGATTTATGAAAAAAATATAGACCCATTGAATAATAAATATTTTTTCAAATTTAAAAAATAATAATCTCATCTGTGTTGGAAATTAATTTTAACACAAGTGCAAGTCATGTGAAAAAACACTGCTTAAACAGTAACTGCGCTAACAGAGTTTTTACAATTTAACAGTAAATATATTCATTATTATAGAATAATTTTCCCTTTAATGGAACATATTTTATATTTATTAAAAATTAAAAATAAATTTGAAAAATATTTTATTTTTAAAATTTTTAATTCTTTTAATAAAACATCATTTATTATAATATAACATTAATTTAAATTTTGAAATTATTTACTTAATTTAAATTAGAAGCATCAAGAAAATTATGTAATTGAAATATATTGATTTTAGATATATTAAACATGTCATATTCATATGAAAAATAATTTAACACAATAATTCAACCAATTCTCTTCACTTTTAATATTTTAGTATCATTTATTTTATTTGATTTTAAACTAAATAATCATCATGTTGGTGTTTCTTAAGAATTTTAAGTAACTAATTCATCTATAAAAATTATTGAAAAATTATTATGATAAAAATAAATAATTTATATTACAAAAGGATATGTTTAAGAAAAAATATAACATTTTTTCCATATCTCAAGTCTTTATAAATGTTAAAGGTAAGGATACTTTTTTGTCTTTTTCCTTACTTTACTTATTATACTGGTCACATTCATGGAATAATTTTCTAATAAATCATAAAATTATAAAAAAGATGATAAATTTTCAAAATATGGGTGAAAAATGTCTTTTGGACAAGTTTCTAGGTCATTTTTCCCTTAATATTAATGCTTAACCACTAAGTAAATGAATTTTTACCTTTATAGTTGTAATTATTTTTTATTACTTTCACTAAACTTTATGGTCAAAAAACTTAGTTTTTATTAATAGAATATAAATATTATACTGATTCTAATCATTTATATCCATTTTTTCAAATTTAATTCATAGAAGTGTGAAAATTAAATTTAATGTTAATCCCATAGATGTGGCGAGAAAGCGGGTTTTTAAAGTCTAAATAGTCTACAATAATAAGTGTTTTAAAATAAAACATAAATTTTAAAAAGATTTTAATGACCAATATTAGATTAATAGATTTAAAATTTCTCTATTGTGACTTTAAAACCAATTAAAAAATTAAACAAAATAATTATTTAAATGAAAAGGCAATTTTCTGCTAAAATGCAGCATTTTCACTATTCATCAAAAAATGAAACATCGCAAAAAAATAAAGAAAAAATTACCATAAGATAATTTAGACATCCCAATATAAACAAATTTGTATATTTTGACAAATAAAATTTATAATGGGGTTAAAATTTAGTTTTAAAAGAGGTACGCAATTAAAAGGTGGAAAACTGCCTTTAGAAAAAAAATACATCTTTTTATGCATAAAACTTAATCTATTCTTATAATATGCATATCAAATATATTTTATTATTGTAAAAAAATTATTGAATATATAATATACATACTTCATGATGTATTAGGATGTTATATGGACTTTTTCCATTTTCTTATGTGCCTTATACATTATCGAAGGAACTCAGTATTATGTGTAACACAAGCCAAATTAGTGTTGTATATAAAAAAATCTAGAAAAAATAGACTTATTTTAGAAGTAAAATATTTTAAATTATTGGAGTGTTAAAAAAATTATGAGAGACGTTTTTATTTTCTTTTGTCTTATTTTTTGGTAAACCTATAAATGAGATTAGAACCCTGATGGATCTTTGTTATAAGTCATCCATGGGAGTAGTTAATCCATGTTCAGGGTAAATACAAAGTTTCTTATGAATGGAAAAATTTTGTTATATAGTCCACAATTACATTTTATAAAATCTCACAATTGGGTTATTGGCATTATTGTGGTAATTTGATATGATTTATAGATATTTACATTTCCTTTTTAAGGAAAGGATCAATGTTACATGAATCTTAATATGTGTCTCGGATTAAAATTCCATGTATATGTGTTGCCATATAGGTGCATTTCACTTCTTTCATTTCTTGAGTTTTCTATTACTATTGAGTGAGATATGGTTTATATATATATATTCATTTGATTATTAAATCTTCTACAGGGTAGGTAATTATTTATTTAAAGTGTCAACATAAATCTAAATAGTTTTTTACTGTATACGTGGATATTGGCATCTTAAAAAGATAGTTTCTTCCCATGATATCTATCTACCTCTCATTACATCAGCAACTCTTTGGTTGTAATTGAGTAACTACTTGTTTCAATTCATGAGGTGTATGGGCCCTCATGAATTGTAAGGTGTAATTTACTGTGTCTATCCATATTATTTTATTAGTTACATTCTATGACCAATTTTAGAGGTGGTTGAATGAAATTACATGGGTGTCGCTTTCAATTATAGGGTGTATGGACCCTTAATTACTGAGAATGGTGATCCATTTAATCAATCCATTATATATTTATATATTAAAATAGAAAATTTAAATATAAATCTTGGCATGTAAAAAGAAATGGTTTCTAGTTAATGAAGAGGAAAATAGAAATTGAACTTTTAACTATTGGAACTGTTTTAAGTCAACTTGAACACATACCAATATGTGGCCTACTAAGAGGGTAGTTGGAGTAGTATCATGGTAGGGAGACCATATGTTTATGTTATTCTTCTGCTAGTTATTTTATATGATTTTAAATCATATTCTAAAGTGTGTTCTTGAAATTTTTAGAGCTAAGAAGCCATGTCGTCCTCTATTCATGCACCATGATGGTGGTGACGACCACACTCTAGTGGTTTTGGACCTTGAGCAACTAGTGATTCGTATTGTACTACCACAGAAGACACCACTTTATATACTTGATCTATGAAATAAATATCTTCATCAAGAGAGTTTTCTATGTATGATATCGTTCAGGCATGGTACTTCATGGCCTACACTTACAATGGCCAATCTGACTCATGATTTCCAGTAGTAGTATCCTCCCACTCTCTCAGTGGATTTTGGTCTATGGTCTATTAAATATTGGCTATAGTCCACCCTATATATATTTGATAATCTAGAGAAAACACCATAGAGGAGGGTCAAGATTTCCTCCTATATTCTTAGTGCTTCTACAAATCACTATTTGGATGTGATTACTCAAGCTAGTGATAATTAGGGCATGGTTTGGGCTGACTTCTAGACTACCATCTATGATTACATTTTCCCTTATACATTGATATCTAACTGAGCTATAGAGTTCATTCACCTAGAGTAGGGTGATAATCCAACATGGATTATTCAGTATGTTTTATTGGGTTTCAATTCTTTACAACACTTCTGGAGGTGATGAGCTATCACAAACGTGATGTTTTAGGGTTGGGAAAAGGTTTTCCATATTCTCACAAGTGAATTTATTTCTACTACCTACCTTTTCTAATATTTTTAATCTAGATATTATAAATTTTTACAACATGAGATAAGTTGACATTACTATGTATATAGTTGTAATGTTTGGGTAGGGTAATGGTTTGTCTTGTTGAAGGAATTGTAACCTTGAGGTTTATCAATATACTAGTCGTAGCTAAGGTATCTACACTGACAACACCATTACAAGCCATAAGTATGGATAGAAAGTGTATCTCAAGACTTATTATAATAGATACCCTCTTGATTTATGTTCTTGCATCTATATGGGACATCCTCAGAGATTCTATCAGACCATTCCATCTACTGCTAGTGGAATATGATCCCTAATATCTCCACTTTTAGGGGTAGGAACAATTGTTCCACATTAGGGTGGGAGCATGAATAACACCAATATGGTAGGCCAATGAGAATGTTTTATCTGTTATATCCATAATTTTTATTATCAATTCTAGTAGAGCATAACTTCTTAGGGTAGTCCATCTATATAACATGATAGTAAATCAAGTATGTTTCATAATTTAGAGCTGATACCCAAGGATCAGAGTGTATGATCATCTACAGAATGAGGTACAATTCTAGTAGATTCCACTTTTGTATCTTCCTTATTTGATATAGTTGATTTTCACTCCTTCATGTATTTATCAAGCATGGAATTTATCAAATAATAAATTCATTACTTATATGGGGTGATGACTCTGGACACATCATTGGGTGTGCGTATAGTGGGAATATGATAGTGTAGGGACTATCTCATTGAGTTAGGAATTTACCTTATCTTATGAGATCTCTTCATCCTTGAGATGACAGGCATCTATGTTATTCTTGGGATATACTGTTTGGTCACATATCACACTTATGTGGACTTACATCACCATAGAGTGTCATTTACATCACTGTAGGTTAGTAGTTATCTCCACAAGAGTTATTAAGATGTCCAGAAAAGTAGATATGGATTAGAGTGTCATGGGATATATGGAGTGACTTCATAGATTTATAGTCTTTTCATAGAGGATTAGCGTATATATATATATATTAGATTTTAATCCTATGGTAGATCATTTAATGGATGTTTTTACTAATTATTTTTTATAATGTCCTTTTGGGAGGGAGGTAGAGTTTATGATTGGGATTGTTACAAGAGTAGCCCCAATTTCCATTCCCCTATACAGGATGGAACCAAATGAGCTCTAGGAGCTCAAGTGGTAGTTTTAGGATCTGGAGTCAAAAGGTTTTATCCGACCCAGTACTTCATCTTGGGGTTCACCTATGATTTTCACAAAAAAGGTGTATTCACCCATTAGGATATTCATGGATTAATAATGACTGAAATTTCATATAGTTTAAAACTGGCATTCCCTTACAAGTATAGATGATCTCTCTAACTATCTTGGAAGATATAGGATGTTTTTGAAGATTTACCTGAGATCAGGTTGTCATATGGTTTGAGTCAGGCCTTCATATATTCTATGTAAGACTTTTCTTAGTTTATAAGACTTATAATAGTATCTATTTATGGAATCCAGTCTTAGGAATGAACCTCTTATTTTCATGGATTTCATGAATAAGGTTCTCAACCCATATCTGGATTACTTTTCCATGCCCTTTTTGGAAGACATCTTGGCCTATTCGCATACTCAGAGTGACCATGTTATAACTCTTTATATCATTTTGAAAACAATGAGGGGGTATCATCATTATTCCATTATTCCTAAGTTCTGCTTTTGGATCAAAAAAATTTCCCTTAATGGGTCATATTATCTCAAAATCAAGAGTACCATCTGACCTAGAGAAGGTAAGTGTTGTGGTTTCCTGGGAGCATCCTAAGTACATTTTTGATATATAGAGTATCTTAGGGATGCTTGGATATTATATTAATTTCAAATAGGACTTATAATTCCTCAATACACCTCTTAATGGTCTTAAAAATAAGTGCTTGAAGTTATTGTGGTCAGAAGCAAAATAGAAAGCCTTTTAGGATATGAAAAGAAGGATTTTTCAGCACAAATTATGATTCCGCTAGATCCCGAGAGATCATATTCAATGTTTTTTGATGTATTAGGCATCAATATGGGTATTGTGATAATTTAGTATGATAGATTCATTGAATTTGGGTCTCAGCAGTTGATACCTCAAGAGAGTAATTACCCAACACATGACCTTGAGCTAGTGGTGGTTATTCATTCCTTACGTTGTAGGAGACACTGTCTAATGGGTGAGCACTTTTTTTGGTGTATATAGACCACAAAAACATAAAATATATCCTTATATAGCATGAATTGAATATCATACTCATAAGATGGTTCAAATACATATAGTCTTTTGAAATTGATCTTACCTATATTCCTAGAAAGGTTAATGAAGTAGAATACATGTTAAGCCATAAAACTTAGGCACATGACGTACCAGAATGCAGTGATGAATTTAAATTGATGGACCTATTTTATGAGATGTATTAAGAGATTCTTGAGAGTCATGAGTGGTATTATCTCACATATTTTATAGTTACCTCTTCCCTCTTGGATTGGGTAAAGAGAATGTAGTTTTCATATCCTGAAGTATTGATTCTATGAAATAGTATTTCTTGTAAGGAACCTCCTTCATATTGTTATGTATATGGAAATCCTCCATATATATCGATGCATCTGGGATTCTATAAATATTAGAGTTGAACTGATGTTATAATCACATGATTTTTTAGTTGGCAGTTTTACTAGCAATATCCATGAGGTATTGAGATAAGTGACGCCAATATTGGTGGCCTGGGATGATGGTTTAGATAGCAGGTTTGATCATTAGGTGTTCCACCTATTATTAAGTGAAGGTAAAGTAGTAGGGACTCACTGGCTTGTTATAAATGCTTCATATCCCATAATGGAAATGAGATAATGTTGCTATGTATTTTTTAGTTTATGTATCTATGTCACCTCAAGGTAGCGACATAGTTTGGGTAGTCATGGATTGACTGAAAAAAGTAGCTCACTTCCTTCCCATCTGAGAGACATTATATATTGAAACAATTTGATGATAGTATGTTCATGAGATCAAACGGCTATATGAGGTCCCCTATAATATCATTTTATATAGGGATGACTATTTTACATCACAGTTTTGGTAGTGTTTATAGAGGGTTATGGGTACACAGGTGTTTCTTAGCACATCCGTTCTTGCTCAGACTGATGAAAAGTCATAATGGATGATACAGGTGTTATAGGACATTCTTCAAGCATAAATCCATTATTTTATAGGTTCTTGAGAAAATGATATCTCTCTAGTTGAGTTTTCCTATAATAATATTGTTTTTCTGATGATTCAGATGGATCCTTTTGAGACCTTATATGGTAGGTTGTTTCATTCACCCATGTGTTGGTTAGAGGCAAGAGTGGATGCACTACAAGGTCCCCATCTCATTCAGAATACTTAGAAGAAGGTTCATCTAATCAAAAAATTTATGTCAATTGCTCAGTCTGGATAGAAATCTTTGGTCAATCACCACTGAACACCTCTGGAGTTTGAGGTCGAGGACCATGTCTTCCAACGATTATCGCCCAGGCATGGTCATAGATAGATACAGAGGTAAGGAAAGCCATCACCATTATATTTCAATATGTTTGTGAATATAGAGAGATTTGATATGGTATCAAATCTATTACTATTTACATCGAGGTACAATCCTATACATGATTTCATCCACATTTCACACCATTTTCATTATCATGTCGACCCATCCCTTACATTTTATCATAAGAAGGTTGTGTTAGATGTTGATGCTTCGTTTAAGGAGTATCGTATATGGGTCATTGACTAGATCATGAAGGCTCTATGAGGTTGTTCAATCCCATTCATATGGGTTCTATGGAAGTAAAAAATTTTGTTGGATGAAACTTGTCAATAGGAGGCCAACGTACATGCTAAGTGGATAGATGTGTTCTCATATAGTGTTTCACCACCCTTGTAAGTTGAACTCTAGGACAAGTTTCTTTAAGGAGGGAATATTGTAAGAACTTAGTGTTTACAATCAGGTGTGGGTCTTTTAAAGTTTAGTCTAATTCTTTATTTCAGGACAGTTAAGAATTCCTAATGAGTTTATATATGTTTCAGGGTTGTTTTCTTCTTCTTCATAGCTCGGAAAACCAGAAGACGAGGAAAAGGATTAGTCTGTATGGCTTGTAGAAACTATAAAATCTAGACAGCATTGTTTCCCTAACCATGTGACAGCTATATAGAGGACTTAATGTTTTTAAACCATTTGAGGATACACTGCAGCCTATAATGAACACCCATACAGGTGGTTCTATGATTATTAGTAAAGTGTTTTTCATATTTTTCACATGGTTAGTCAAAATATGCACATGAAACCATGTGGGTCCCTCCTTAAGTTGTGGGTGGTACACGGTTGGTGCATGTTTTGGACAACCATGCAGCCAAGACATATAACCATGTTATTTTGGGATAACATTACTATTTCTCTCTTAAAAACATATTAACTTAACCCCCTCCTTATTTATTAATTCCAAATATAGGGAGTCTCTATTTTCTCATGTTGGAAGTTCCCAAGGCTTCCTAAGATATGTTATTTCATGTTTCCTTCATCTAGTGTTCGATTTAAGCACTGTTCATCTCATTGGATGCCTCTCATTGAGAGCTCAAATATGTTACCCTCTATTATTAATTTATCATGTCTGTTTTTATGCTATTTTGTTGCAATCTTGTATTCCATATTTTTTGGGTGTTGATTCATTATTCTGTTTTCTTCCAATACAGGCTAGACTAATGGTCGATACTTGACGAGGAGAGTTCTATATACTTGATGTAGGTGTTCCATGGCTCATCCATCAGTTCTCACCATTTTATAAATATATATTTTTGTGAACACTGATTTCATCGGGCGTTTCTTATTAAATTCACATGTCATTCTTGTAATCTTCATGGTCATATTATAGATCCTCTTCTATATATGTTATTCACTTCATTGGAGGTTATTAGATCAACACTATCCATCCCAAGTAGTGTGTGACCTCATTTATTCCATTGTAACCCATGATGGGTCTACCCTCGCCACCATTCGAGTGAGCTAGACTCTTCCTTAACAAAGGTAGATATTTTAATAAAATAAATGAATCTAAAATGGCTTGAACATGTATAGTATCACTTAAAACTTCTAAAATAAATTTTTAATTGGTTTCTCTCCCTAATTAACCTTTTCACCTAGTATGAATGGAAATATAATGAACCCACTGAACTGTTAAAATGAATTAGTATTAGATGGACTTAAATAAAGAATTAATTATGTATAATGTGCTTATTACATATGGGAATTTTTATCTTTATTGGAGTGGTCAAATTTGATCTGACCTTGGATTCCCAATGGAATACCTTGAGTGTTTAGAGAGAACCATTATCATTCAAAGAGACAATTTCCAAGGGTGATAATAGCCTCAGAACATGGTTCTTGTCTATTAGTAGATTTCCAACAAGATTTCTTAGGATACCCTAACTATCTTATAGATAATAGGATTACTTGGATACACTATATGAATTAATATTGATATATTTAGACACATTTAACTATATATTCACTCCATTGGTCCTACTCATGCTTATCTAGTTTCACCTTGGATGAGATGCTTGGAATCAGTTAGAACTAGTTACACTGGAATGACTTGGGAGGCACCCCTTGGATTTCACTAGAACCCCTTTTCCATGATAGAAGTTAAAATAGGTTGAATTGACCCCAGAGGTTATGGATTCCTTGGTTATTTACCATGGATCATGTTCCTATTATCTTTATTATATGATGAATTAGTTTCACCTTGGATACTCTTAAATTATCTGTAGCATATATAGTTCAGATGATACTTGTTATAAAATGTAACAAAATTGATAAAATGATACATGTTAAGACACCAGATGAGGATAAAGAAGGATTTGGGGTATTTACATTACTGTTTTTTATTTACTTTCATATATACCTACACTCTATCAGTTTATATTTCATAGACTGGATTTTTATTGATGTCGTTGGTGGTGGTCTAGTAAGACTTATCTCACACCCTATCTAGGTAGTCATTGGTGCCTGAGAAGATTATATTTATCCATGTGTTGATAAGGTGAAGATTACCACTACAGACAAATGATCTTGATTGAATTATTTAGGATGTATCTTGGGAGTAGATGATCAGGCCAATGCTTAGAATTCAAGGATAGTTTTTTCTGTTATTTTGCTTCTTTTTTACATAATGTATTGACTTACTCCATGTGTACCTATTTTATAGTTTTGTATAGACATGGAATACATCATCCTCATTTTATATATGATTTAGTTTCAGTATTTTGATTATTATTTAGTTCCTGGAAGTTTATCCTTATCTTCCACTTCCAGTTCATTTATTCATTATTATGCTTCTTCTATTTACCAATTATTACTTATCTACTTTTATCCACTCTGACCTGGGGGCATAGTATTCCCATATACACACCCTAAGACCTCTTTTCTAGTTGAAATACTTTGGCCTATGGTGAGTTGCACTTAAATCCATGTGGCCCACCAATTTTAGGGTACCTTTGAGTGGAAATAGGGTCAGAAAATAATATTTTCTTCCTTGTATCGAGTTTAAAAACCCTTGATGTCACTTTCTCCATTCTTCTCAGATGAAGGTTTCATAATCAACCCAATAAAAATAACCCATAGATGTTTGAGCTCAAAATTACCCTTATTTTACTAATTTTCAAGCTATAAGACAATGAGGTATCATTCAAAGGATATCTATTTCCCTATAAAACACTTTTATCACTTGTTTTCTTTATTTTACAGTAAATAACATCCATAAACATCATGACATTTAATTCATTATTATTTAATGTTTCTAAAGTAAAAAAATATTATCTGGACTTATCTTATTTGAATATGGGTTCTAAAGCAAGCTTGAAATAATTTTCCAGAACAAGATAATAAATATATATATATAACCAAATGTAATAATCATATTTAAACCCATGATCATTAATAGTTCATTTGAGATCTTATAGTCTCATTATATTCTCCTTAGGTATGTACTAGAAACAAAATTGATATATATATATATATATAATCATATTATATTAGCATAAAACATGTCAAAAACTGAAAGAAATATTTTCATTATATATATAATGGAAAAATTTCTTAGTAATCCATGAACTCATGGTCATAGAGATCTACATCGATCCTAGATGTTAATTTTATAATGGCTATATAAGGCTATATATATGTAAACATCCCTTTAAATAGAAATATCTAGATTCGACATATGTATATATATGTATTATTTAATATGATTAAATAGATAAAATATGAAAACATATTAATATCCTTCCTTCATTGTGTGAAATTCCACATGGAAAACATGTTTTCTAGTTCGGGGTGTGCGAAAAAAAAGAGTGAGTTTATGATTACATATAACTACCAAGCAATCTTAGCCAAAAAATAAGGTATGAGAGTTTTATTTTTAAAATTACTATTTTATATCAATTAATTATTTTTATAAATTATTATACCATATATGTTTTCAGAAATACCATTAAAGGAGGTTTGTATTTTAAATAACTTCTCTTCTATGACTGTAAGATAAATTCATTTTTAAAACCCTTCAAAAAAATAGTTTTATATAAATTTATAAACATTCTAAAAGAATTTTTAAATTAATTATGTATTTATTAAGAATATAATTATTTTCTAAAACCTTGGTTGTGGGAAAAGATGACTTATTCAAATTTCAAATCCTTTTTTTCAAAATGAGTATATTTCTAAAATATTATTTACAATCTTTAAGGGGTTTTTAAGGTTACAATTTTATATATTAAATTTTCATTAAAATATATCATTATTGAATATATATATATAGGTATGTCCAGGAACTATGTATGTAATTGACATTCCATGATATTTATGAAAATCATTCTCTTATGTTTTATTCCTTCTTTAAATAAATTCTAGTAAATTATTTATTGTGAAATACATATTCTCCCTACCATTATAGTGGTTTCATCAAGGAATTTTTTTCAATAGTTTATATGGTATATATTTATTTTCCCAATAAAATAAATTATTTTGTTATTTAAATGATATTTTAGTGGAAATAATAAGAGTAAATAATGCCCTATAACAATATTTTTATATAGAACAAGGAACATGATTATCAATTATGATTATAAGGAATTTGGAGTAAACCTAAAAACTCAAAGCGGATGTTTCATAAATGTGATAATACTAGAGTCCTCATGGATTTATTAAGGGTTTCCAAGTATCATTTATTTCAATATAATTTTATTATGTTAAAAATTATTTTCAAAGTATTAATAGATGTTTTGAAGGTGTTGGGTTTCATTTTAAGGAGCTAGCTCAAGAGATGTTAGATAGGTTTTTATAAAATTTAATAAAACTCGGTTATATTGTATGGGATTTCCTAATCCTCCAATACCTTGACCATAAAATATCCCTAAGTATCTAAAATATTAAATTATTTTCTATTACTTTTTATAAAAACTATGAATCATGTTTTTAGCACTGAATCAAGGAGTGTAGGTATCATATTGTAACATTTGGTATTAGATAAATTTTTTAGAAAACAATAAGGATTAGAATATTTTCATTTAAGGATAATTTTTTTTCAAGGTTCAAGGATAATTAAATTCTATAAAAATAGTAATAATATAGTATTTAAGAGACTCATGTTTTCCAAATTTTGAAAATGGAAATTCAAAATTTACTTATGTATGATGAATGAATTGTGAAGGTGTATTTCCTTTAGGGGGGAGAGTGTAACATCCTAGAAAATTTAAAAATATTTTTATTTTTATTAAATGTTGATTTTATTTTTTTAATTATAAAAAACTAATTTTTAATTTTATATAAAATTAAATTCTTTTCTATAATAAATTTAGATTTTCAGTTAAAATGGTCACATTATAAAAATATTAATTTTAATTTTTCAAGTAATATTATTTTATTTTATTAATTAAAATATAATACATTTTTAGTAAATGTTAGAATTAATCAAGATATATTATATTGTCACAATTATTTATAATTTCAATTAATAATACTTTTTAAATTATTTGATAAATTGTAGTAAATAGAAGTGTATTTTAGAATGAAAATGAATATTAATTATTTACAAATACCTTTATTTTGTTATAGAAATTTGTAGTTTGAAAAATCTAATATTTTTAGTATTATTGATTTTGATTATATTATCATCTTTTATGAAATATGATATATGTATATATAAGTTTAATGAAACTATATCAATAATTTATTTGAAAATTATGATGTTTTATAGTTTTCTTATACTGAGAATATTTATCACCATTTAGTGATAATAGTTAAAATTAATAAACATGGTAGTAAGATATGTATAGTGAAGTTTTAATAAACAATATATATGTGGAAAACATAAATAAAATTAAGATGTAATTATTTTAAATTATTATAAGGATGAAGTAAATATATGCACATTACTAAAATAGTAATGTACTAAGTAAATAAATTTGAAAAAACAATTGTATTTTTTTTCAAACCCACAGAAAGCCATTGACCACATCAAATACACACTTATGGGACCATATGGTTCAACCACATGTGGGAGGAAGTATTACTGGTCATCCATGGGTGAAAAGTGAGTGTTTGGGTATGTATATCACCCACAGATCATGCACAAGATGAACATGGTGTGTAAATAGTGTGTGTTGGGATACTGGTTGTAACGCCCCAACTTGGTAGCCACTAAATCGGTGCTTCGAGATGGTTCTGCACAAGACCTGAAACATGCATCTTCATATGAAAAAGGCTTCCAACTAGAAGGGGGGTTCTAAAGTGGATCTATGATGATTCTATACCTCCATATTAGAGTGCACAACTAGAATTAAATCACCAAACATCATACAAAACAGAGAATGTAGAAGAAAAAATAAACTAAAACTAAAGATGTTATAATAAATTGAAAATGAAGTAAAGGCTCGAACAACCATGTCATACATAAAACCATGATAAACTATTGGGATGATCACATATAAAAATATAAATAACTAAAAAGTAAATTACAACAGGACCAACTACCAACTTTGGGGTGTAACACATACCTAGTATCAAGTACCCTATCAAGATAAATTGGTTAAATAGTAGACTCCACTGGAGCATCCCAATCAATCATGGAATGTGGGGCCTCCACCCAATCCATCATGTATCCATTATCAACCTGATATTAGACAAAAGGTATGTATTTAGACCAAGATGTGCATTCAAGGGGTGATAAATAAATCTCAGTAGGCCACCCCCTACAGTTAACCTATAACTGCTTCCATAAGTGCATGCTCATTCAATATTCATGGCTTAGTCCGAAAGAAATTAAAAAAATAATATTAAATAGAAACAATCATTGATCCTTATATTCGGGATGTCGATCGACCATACCAACTTTGGTCAATACCGGTATTTCTCTTCACATGTCTCCATGAATGTGCAACCCAAATAACTGGTGGCTCCATATCCATGGAAGCCACAGCCACACTGGACTATTCCAACGCTCATCATACAAAAGTCTTATTATACAGGATACAAATCCAAGTAATCCCATACTATGTCCTCCTGCAAAATATAATCTCATGACAGGTACCTTGACACACCTTTCGTGAAATACCACACAAAGGTATTACAAGGCCTATACCATCTTCCTAACATCATCCTCATGTATTAATACAATAATTACTAGAGTCTCAATCGAAAAACATTACCATATATCAAATTAATCAATCCTGGAGCATCATTATGGAATCTATACCATGGATGAAAAGTGTCATTCCACCATCCATCCCCACTGGTATACCATCAATGACTAGAGACTCAGTCTGGTGAACTATCCATCATGAATACTATCAATTTCTAGAGGCTCATTATGACACAATCTCATTAGTATAATTCTTGTGCCCAGAACCTATGTCCAGCAACCATCCATGCATATAACATTGGTAGGTCCCAAAGCATTAGTCTGGCCCATAACCATAAAAAATGATCAATAGTCTCACATAATGTTTCACATGGCATTCCATCATTGCCAAGTTCCTCAGTCTGGCACCCTATATATGAAGTATACTATCAGTTTATGGAGCCTCAATCATACACCATATCATAAGAATAATTCCTATTCCCAAAACCACAGTTCATCACTATACCACATACATGTCAAGTCATATCACTATACTCATTATTATTAAACAATGTTTCTAGATCCATAGTCCAAAACTAAAACTATAAAGAAGTATCAGTACTGATACAGAGACTCAGTCTAATAATCAGAATCACTTATATTTTGAACCATAATAATTGATCATATATACAACTCTTTCATCCATCATATCCCTTACTAATAATTCAAGTTCAAGGACATGGCAATGCCAATAGAATCTTAACACCCTCATTAGTATAAACCAAAAATCAGCATCTTCAACCAAGTGAAATTTGAAAGGGGGCTAGTTATATGCTAATCATGACCTGCAACATCTCATCCCAATGGCTCATATATCAACATGGTACCAACGAATAAACCACAACCAAAATAATCAATAACACATGATCTAATAGGTTTATCCTATCAATTTGGCCAACACTTGGCCCTCTAGAACCGCATATAAATAGAGGCAACCCTACTCATATCCTTAGAACTAGATCTTAAGAGGATGAATCCCCTCCCAATCCATGGAAATAACCAAACTAGTGAGCCATACCCTATCATAAGAAAAATTCTCAAGTGGTTCTTAGTGGCCTCAAATAGATACTTGGTCGATAATGAGAAAACAAGTCATTCCAAAGTCTACCCATGACACACAAGCATTCTCAATAGCGAACCACAAAATTTGACGATCATTGGATCATAAACCATCCCACTAGGGAATCCTTAAGGTCCCATCAAAATGAAATCAACAACAAAAAGGTGCTCAATCATAACTACCATCATTTTATGTTAAAAGATCCCAAGGCTCCAACCAGCATGATCCTCAAACATAGGGTATAAACCCCAACTTCTCTAACCTAAAAAAATATTTTCCGATATATAGAGACAAATAAATATCTTCCAAGAGATAATAATTTATCCCGCATTACAATATTCTTCATAGGATCCTCAAACAACTCACCATGGAATGTTTAGGACAGTCCAATCATGGAGATCATGACCCTCATCCAAGCCTCCTAGCTCACAACTCAACCCACTAGAGGATTATGAACACAAATATCTTGGAAAATCCTCCCAATAAACTATCATTGTCCAAAAATCCATCCATATGACCTCAATACATAGAAAGGATCACACCATTGTGATATACACATAAATACACATAAAATGGAAAACTTTAAATCTATATCTGACTTCTAGGGCACAAAACACCAAAAACCTCAAAAATGGAAAAAGTTTATGGTGTGTACTTTCAAGTCCATGGAGTGTAATTTCAACTCTCTACCTGTCCATGTACTTTTACATATCTAGAGAAACCTAGGTTCTATATGTGTACTACTACATGGTGGTTACCCAATGTAGAGGGTGTGTACATTCCAAATATCATCTTCTTGTATACTTTTTCACATTGATAGGCACATGTCCATATACTACAACAGGGTGTGTACTTAATGTACATTTCTTTTACATTTAAAAAGTCTATATTATTCAAATGGGAAGAATAGAGGGTGTGTGTTCTTATAACCACACACCATGTAGTCAGGATTTCAGAACTAGAAACCCCTAAAAACATTAAAAAATCAATATTTCCCCAAATAAGTATAGGTTGGCCACCATGGGGTCTTTAGTAGTCATAATAATTATTAAAAACTTAAAAAAAACTAATATACAAGGATTGGGGAATAAAAATAAAAAACCAACCTATGTCAAGGTGTAAACGCCGAAGCCATGGGTCCAAATCCTCTCCCAAAAGTTGTTACACATCAATCTGATCTCAATCTATGCCATGGATGAAGTTTGAAAACATCTTCCCCCCTCCTCATACTCTTGTTCTAGGTTTCTTGTGAGGGAGAACCATCTCCCCCTTCCCTGCCATATGTGGGTGTGAGAATGGTCAGAGTGAATACTTTTAATTAATTAATCACCCTTTTAATATCAGCCTGGACTCCCAGAACCTGAGGTGAGTTTATAGATCACCTAGGAAAACCCCCTATTTCATAATCACTTGATAACTTAGAATCAAAATATGATGCTCTATTTGAAATATACAGTCACCTAAAACCGCACAAATAATTTAATATTTAATGAATTAAATATAAAATATTCCACCAAATCGCCAACTATTCATTACTCTAGAAAACTCATATCCTAGGGTAAACACCCTATTAAAAAACTAACGCATTGGTGAAAAAAATTAACTGACACAATTTTTTATGATAATATGACCACATTACCCCTCTTGAGCACCCTAGAAAAAATTTCATATTTTTTATCAAATTTCAAAATCCTTATAAATCTTGTCTCTGCAGCCTCCCCAATATAAACATTCTCATCCTTTAGAATTTTTGGTTGTCTTTTAACCACACATTTCAACTACTTTGTTCATCAACTAAATATCAACTCATCATGTTTTACTCGAATATTCCAACCGAGTTTATCTACATAAACTCTAAAGAGATAGCATACAACCTATCAATGTTCAGGCCATAGCTTTCCCCAATTAACAAACCTCTAGTATTGTGCCTAACCACACCATTACATCCTGATAAATAATTTAAAAATAATAATAAACCTCATATTTCTCCCCACCATAGAATCATACTTATGGTTTCCTCAAAACATAACATCTTTTCCATGATCCATGCCTCAATCGCAACCAATCCATGGAATGGGACATGGATATCTCACTCGCACCAAAGCATCAAAAAGGAACATCAACTATCACCCATTCCCAAAATCTAAGAACAACACCATTGGTATTCATCTATATTTGATCTATTAGTGATACCTCTATCCTAGATATGTGATAATGTGATCCCCAAAATATGGCATCGTACACAATGATCCATGAGTAAAACCTCCCCAGAGGCCCCTTATCAACCTAAGAATAAATCTATAGAAAATGAAAAAAAAGACAGTTCTCTCTTAGAATTCTCAAGATGATGTGAAGATATTAGACATGACCATCTCAAAATTGTGATTATACCAATATTTCACTGATGAACACCACCAAAACCTCATCCATTCCTAAAAAACATGCTTATAACCCATAGACTTTGTGTTACCATGCCCGCAAGCCTCTCATCACACTCTTAAAAATTCTCATCCCAATCTTTGCTATCTACCTAACTTAAAAATAATTTTAGTACACTCCCATGGAGTCTGATAAACTAGACGAATGATATTATTCCTCACCATTGATCATGTATCCAAGTTTTCTATATCTCACATCTAGTACACGCTTTGGTGTAACCCAGTTGAAAAAAACATACTTTGAATCCAATGAGTCATATATCACAAAATAGGGATCACAGTCCCTAACCATAAAACTCAAGTACTTCATGTTCTCCTAATATAACCTAAAGTCACCTTGCTCAACTCACATGAACATCCATTTCTTGGGCTAGTCACCTAAACAATCTTTCCCTCTCTAAACCAACCATAAGGCTGGAAACTAGCACACAAGTTAACCTTCTCAAAACAAACATAATCCATGAGCCTAAACCTCAAACATAGTTTCACCCTTCAATCACCATTTTCAAAAGTCCAAAACATCAATCGTGCCTCACACACCCAAAATTACTCATAACTCAGTTGACTCCTTTCATGGTTCACTCTAAAATTCAAACAACCCTAACTCCCATATCTATAGTCACATCAGAAAGTCCATTATGCTCTCTCGTCGAGACCTTCTGATCAAGTCTCACATCATGTCATGTGGTATAACCACTTAGGTCTATGGAACTCATATAAGGCCACAAATCATGAGGAATTACATGAACTCATCCCATATTCACATGACATTAGAAAGAAAAAAAACACATCTCTAGTGTCTCTCACCATAAAGGCATCGTATACCAACCCACTGCCCACAACTAGGGAACACTTCCTCTGCAAGAATTTGAACATGAGACCGCTTCCTAGAGGACACATACCTAAAACCAACCTAAAAAACTCCACCCATAATAGGGTTCCAATTATCCTATAATTACACCATACTGACCCACTAGGGTCACTATACCAACCATCTATGAGATCCACACCTGTGTCCTCATCGACAAGAACCTCACCCTGAATCCACCCAACCTGTCATCAGAAAACAAATACCTAAAATCACACACTTGTAGGCCTATAACATGTGGATCCTACCTGATTATCATAATGCCTAAGATGCCTCTTTCTTCTATAGTCCAAGAGAAAAAACCAACTCACAAGCTTCATTCCAATGAGATAAGGGATTAAAATCAATCATAATCATCCAAATAAACAACATATGCTTCAATCAAAGCTAAAATCATATACAACCATAAAATCTCAAATCCATAACATCAATCACAGTCCCATGTAACTTAGACTTTCTACCATAATAGGTGTTCTCGGTGCACCATCCCGATGTCCATCATAGGTTCTGATACATTCTTTATATCTCAGGTCTAATAAACCCCAAATAGTAAAATAACAGGAAAGTAACTACTCTGATACCAGTTTTCAACATCCCATCCTGGTAGCAACTAAACAGGTGCTCTAAGAAGGTACAACAAAAGACTTCAAGCATGCCTCCTCATACGCCAGAGGCTACCGACTAGTAGGGGTCTAAAGTGAATCTGTGAGGAGACTATTCCCCCATATCGAAGTGAACAACTAGAAGTAAATAACAAAACCTCATACACAATAGAAAATATATAAGATTCAATAAGCTGAAAATAAATATGCTATAATAAAATAAAAATGTAGTGATTTCCTAAACATCCATGTCATACATACAACCACAATCTCCCACTAGTCTGATCACATATAGAGAAATAAATAATTGAAAAGTAAATAGAACATGCCCAACTTCCAACTCTAGGATGTAACACATACCCATTATCTAATGCCCTATGAAGCTACTCCAGCCGACCATTTGACTCTACATGAGCATCCTGATCTACTATATAATCTTGGGACTCTTCCCTATCCATCATTAATCTATTATCAACATGAAAGTAAACATAAGTTCATTAAGTACACTAAGGTGTACATACATGGGGTGATAAATAAATCATAGTAGGACACCACCATGGTGAACTTGTAATTACTTCCATAAGTGCATGTTCATGAAATATGCTCAGCCTAGCCAAAAAACTAAAAAAATAATATGAAAATAGAACAATTTTCAATCCTTAAGTCCAAGACCTCGATCAACCATACCGACTTAAACCAATGTCGGGATGTCTTAGAGAACATCTTCATGATTATAAAACCCAAATAACTTGTGGCCCCCTATCCCTAGAATCCCAAATCACACCTGACCCTTCTGAGACCCATCCAAAAACATTCTTATCATCCAAGATAAAAATCCAATTCATCTGATACCATGTTTTCATTCGAAAAATAATCTCATACTTGGAACCTCAATACACCTGTACCAAAATTATACATGAAGGTATTGCTAATCATATCCCATTTTTTCGGTATATACCTCATGTATCCATAAAATAATTACTATAGCCTCAGTCCAAAACCTTTACTATATGTTAAATTAATAATTCCAGGAGAATCAGTCCAACATCTCAACTATGGGTGTGGAGCATCAGTCCACCACCTATCCTAGGTAGTATAATATCAATTACTAGAGCCTTAGTCTAGAACATTATCCATGAAGTGTACTATCTGTGTTGAGAGACTCATACTGACACCATCTCAGTGGTATAATTCATGTCTCCAGGGCCTCAGTCCAACAAACATATATATATATATAACATCAATGGGGTCCATAGCATCAGTCTGGACTAGACTCAAGGAGAAGGATCATCAATACAACATCCTTTTCACATGGCATACCATCATTACCAAGAGCCTCAGTATATAATATATCCAATGAAGTATACTATCAGTATCTTGATCCTTGGTATGACACTATCTGAGTAGTATAAATCTTATGCTCGAAACCACATTCCATATCCATACCACATACATGTGACATCACACCACCATACGCATCAATATCAAACAGTGTTCATGGATCCTCAGTTCAACACTCAAACCAAAAACAACTATCAGTACCGATAAGAGACTCATCCCAAAAATAACAATCATGGATATCTGGAACCATAATCATGGATCATATATCCAACTCCCTTAGCCATCATATCCCTTACTAGTAAATTGGGTTCTAGAATTTGGAATCACCACTATAATCTCAATAGTTTCATAGGAATAAATTAAAACTCAGTGTCCTCAACCATGTGAAAACATAACAAGGGATGGATATATGCCCATTACAGCCTGCAACATCTGAGACCATCGAATCATATATCATCCAAGTCCCAAGGGAACAACCATAACCAAAATACTCAAGCACATTAGCTCAATCAAGGTATTTATATCAATTGGACCCACACTTGGACCTCGATAACTACACATAAATAAATACATCCCTACTTAGATCCTTAAAATTGGATCTCAAGATGTGAAACCCCTCCCAATCCATGGAAAAAACCAAACTCTCAGGCCAAAACCTATCTGAAAAAACATACTAAAATGGCCCTCAGTGGCCTCCAACTGATCCTTAATCAATAATAACTGAAAAAAGAAATCCAAAATCATCTCATGCCATGTGGTCATTCTCAACATCCAACCACGTCATCCAATGATCATTGGACCAGAAACCATCTGACAAGGGAATCCATAAGATTATTTTAAACTCAACTCAACACCATAACAAAACGCGTCCATGACCATCATCCTATGATGTCAACCAAGCCGAAAAGATCCAAGAACCCTAATCTTAAAACATAGGGTATAAAACATAACTTCTTTAACCTATAGCAATAGGTCCTGATACACAGGGAAAAACCAAGATATCCCAAGAGATACTACCAGATCTCACCTTACAGAATCCATATATGGAGCCTCAAAAAACTCAACATGGAACAATTAGGAAAATCTAATCATTGGGCTCAGGACCCTCACCCAAGCCTCATAGCTCTCAACTCAACCCATTGGAGGATTCTGAACCCAACTCTCAAGGAAAATCACCCTATTAAAATATCATGGTCTAAAAACCCATCTAGAAGACCTCTATATGCTAAAAGGATCTCACTATTGGGATCTATGTTGAAGAACACCCAAAATGGACTACTTGTATGCTCAAATCTAACTTCCAAGGCACAAATCACCCAAAACCTTCAAACGAGAAAAATTACAGGGCATGTACTTTTGAGTACACGACATGTACTATAAACTATATACTTGGACATGTACTTTTACATTTATAGAACAACATGGGTTCTTTCTGTGTACTACTACACTTTTTGATTTCAAATTATGTGGAATTTACTTTCCAAACATCATCTTCCTATGTACTTTTTCACACTGTCAAGCACATGTACATGTACTACTAAACAACGTGTACTTTATGTACACAGTGTTTACTTATAAAAATTCTATTTTTAATGAATAGAAAGAAAATAGTTCATCTACTCTTAGAACCACATGCTATGTAGTAGGGGTTTCAGAACAGAAAACCCCTAAAAACATCCCATAACCCCCATTTTTTCCCAAATAAGCACATGTCCACTCCCCATGGGGTCCTTATCAGTCATAATAAGTATTTAAAAAATAGAAAAACTAATATATGTAGATTGGGGAATAAAAATAAAAACCCAACATACCTCGTGGTGTAAACATCGAATCATCAGGTCAAAATTCTCTCTCAGAAGCTGTTGCACCTCAATCCAGTCTCAATCTATGCCTTGGATGAAGTCTAGAGGCATCTTCCCTCCTCATCCTCTCAGTCTAGCTGTCATGTGAAGGATATCCATATCCAACATCACTACACGTATGATGTGTGGGAGCCAAAATAGTTGGAGGGAATAATTGTAATTAATTAATTAATTAATCACCCTTTTAGTACTAGTCCTGATTCTCGGAACCCGAAGCGATTTTATACCTCACCTCGATAAAAACCCCCCATTCCAAAATCAATAGTAAAGTAGATATTTAAATCAGTTGCCCTATCTAAAAGATATAGTCACATTAAACTAAAACTTCAACTAATTAAAACTCCACCAAACTCTTGTAAAATGGTAAAAACATTATTTTGAGACAAATAGTGTGGTTAGAAAACTTATACAAGGTAATTTTATAGGGTAAGATGACCACTTTACCCATCTTGAGTAACCTAGAATAGAAAATTAAATTTCTACTCAAATTTCAAAATCCTAAAAACTCATGTCTCTACACCAGTACCACTATTTTGGTTTCTATGAAAATGTGTACTGGAGTGTATAGGTGTGTGTGGGTTTTGATCCCCCCACTACCTTGGAATGATGGATTATGGGATAATTTGACAAATAAGTGAGTGACTGAATTTCCAAAACATTTATGTGGGATCCTAGATGTGGGACACTGATCACTCATAATTAAATGTTCCACTTAAATCACAACCATTAGATTAGGTGAATCATGGCCAACCAATCTCCCTAGGTATCATCTTCTACATCACACTATATATAAAATCCCTAAACACCATTTTCTTCATTATTCTTTGATAAAGGTTTTGGAATCAACATAACATATTTAACTTATATATGACTTAGCTCTAAATCAACGTCATTTTTTCCATTATTGAACAAAAAGAGAATGAGGTACTATTATACAAATATATCTTGGCCTATGAAATAATTTTATCACTGTTTTTCATTTTATTTATAATAATATCAACTTAAATCCCCATATTTAATTCATGATTATTGTAAGTCATCAAAGTCAAAAATATTGTTGGTCTTGTCATGTATTAAGAAGGCTACTCAAGAAAACTTTGCAAAACTTTCCAAAAATGATTTTAATATATATATATATATGTGAATGTAACCATCATATTGAAAACAAAGATCATCTAAAGTTCGTTTGAGACATTCCAGGCTCATCTTCTGCTCCTTAAGTACGTACCAGTAACAACAACGGGTTATATATATATATTCTATCAATATCCTTCATATCAGAAACAACAATAATTATTCCCATTATATATATATATATATATTAATGTAAGCTTTCTCAAAAATCCATGAACTTATGGTCATTGATATCTCCCTCGATCCTTGATGTTAATATTATAGTGGTTGCAAATGGATATGTGTGTGTGTGTGAAAATCACTGTAAATAGAAATATCTAGATCTAATATATATTTTTTTATTATTTATTATGAAAAAATAGTGAAAATATGCCTATATATATAGAATTCCTTTAATGTGTAAAATTTCATTTGGAAACCATGTTCTCGAAAATAGGGTGTCACAAAATAAAAGAGAGAGTGGCCATTTGTGGATAACTACCAATAGATATTTAGTAAGAATTAAAATAAGGGATTTGAATTTTTTAAATTAAAATTTTATTTAAAGGAAAATGAGTTTTTCCAAAATTATTATACCATGTATGTTTTAAGAAAAAACTCTTAAGGGAGATTGGTTCTTTAAAAAATTATTCATTTTTAATTGTAAGAGAAATTGGGTTTTTAAAACCATTCTAAAAAAGTGTTTTACATAAATTTATATATATTCCAAAATAACTTTTATAAGGAATTAATTATTTCTTAAGCATCATATTATTTTCCAAAACCCTACTATTAGGAAATATTTCTTATTTTATTTTCAAAACATTTTTAAAAGATATTATTTCAATAATATTATTTAAAATTTTCAATTGAGTTTTATAAGTATCATCATATATATAAAATATTTTTTAAAACTTATGAATGTTGTATATATAAATAGGAATTTCCATTAACTAGGTATGTCATTAATATTATAGGATATTTATGAAAAGGATTTTCCAATTATTTATTTCAACATTACATATATTATAGAAAAGTGTTAATTCTAAAATATCAATTTCTCCTCACCTTTATGGTGTTTTTGTAAAGTTATATTTTTCAAATGCTTATGTGATATAAAATTATTTTCTCTAGAAAATAATTTATGTTGTTTTTGAAATGATATTTTATTGGAAATTAAATGATAAAAGAAGCCCCTGAAATACGTGTTTATATAAAATATGTCACTTTAGTATCAAATATGATTATAGGGAATGAGGAGTGAACTCATGACCTTCAAGGGTAAGTTTTCCTAAAGGTGAAAAATCTAACAGCCTCTTGCATTTCAAAAGGGTTGACAAGGTTATTTATTTCCATAAAAATGTTATAATTTTCAAAGTTATGATTTTAAATGTTTTCTTGGATAAATCCAATTATTTTTAAAGGATATTAAACATTCAAGTGAGATTTTGTTTTCAGATTTATATGAATTTTTAATGGTTTTGAACTATACTTCCAATGATTATATATTTAATGTCCTAAATCTTTACTTTAGAAAATTATATATTTTATTAAATGATTTATTTGATAAAAAAATCCAATGAGTTTTAATAGTATGTATACTAGGATTTTACTCCTTGTTTTACAGCCCCTTACTCTAAAATTTTATTCTCACCCTATTTTTGAAAAAAATCACAGGATAAATAAAAGTTACGAAGGGGTTCGGTTTCATTTTAAGGATAATTTTCAACTAAAGTCTAATTTTTTTTATAAATTTTTTTAAAAATATGATATGTTATAATTTTTTTTATAATAATCCAAAGAAAATATACGAAATGATCCCTAGCTATATAAAGGATTGTATATTGTTTACTAAAACATTATAAAAAATATACACCATGTTTTTAGGACTAGATCTGGGAGTGCATGTCTTATATTTTCACACATAAATAGCTAGTATATAAAATATCTAGATCATCTCCTACTATGTTCTTTTCAACCAGAACCCTTAATAGACATACCATAAATAAAAAACCTTTCTTCATAACATGTGGAAAAGAAATATAACAAAGGGTGATCTCAAATTCTCAGTAAAAATAATCATAGGATATATTAATCAATGATAATAAGAGATAATTAGGTTAAAATTTGGGTATGAGAATATAATAAAAATACACCGTAGTCATAATCAATTAGTCAAGGATCATTAATCATGAATAATTACATATGTTTTTTTCAATTAAAATAAATATGAAATAATAATTAAGATATAAGATTGTGGAATCATTAATAATCAATCGTGATGAATGATAACATATCATGAGCATAAGTTATAGGTTTTTGGAATCTAAAAAACTATATAAAGGTGCCCCTTTATTCAAGGATCACTCCTAAGACTATCACTGTGGAAAGAGTCCCATAATGAAAAATCAAACCACATTGTTTCCAAGATTCTTATATGAGTAACTTCAATCTAGTTAACATCATTTTCTCTTAATATTTTATTAACTATATTATCTATTAGGACATTCTTAACTCTATTATCATTAACCAATGTATTGGATGGATATAACAAACCCACCCATATTTAGATTATAATGTAACCAACCATAATTGGTTTATAAGAAAACCACTCATCCATGGTCTACAATGGAACAACCCATCAGATAATCATAATCTATTCATATGTATACCACAAGATCATGAAAAAATTTAGCATTTCATAAAATATTTAACAATATAAAATAAAAAGAGTTTCATCAATATTTCATCATCATCATCACAAACCATATAGAGAATGATAAAAGATATAAAATGAGTTCATATCTTTTGTGATTCATAAGAAACATCAATGGATGATGATATATATTAAAATAGCTTTAAAAATCACTATATCATTTCTCGAAGAAAATACTCTTCTCGGTTTTAATAACTAATTTATAATCTATAAATTGTGAAAATATTATTTGAAAATTTTTTGTAGAAAAAAATTCATGGAAACATTCTAATTAATCTTTAAATAGAATTAAAGAAATGATGGTGTTAAAATACATTCATGAAGCATATATAAAAACAATTATTCTTTCCACATTTTCGGTAAAAAAAGTACCTTGTTCGGAAAATAGAAAGAAAATTCCTTCAATTTTTTAACCAAAATTAAAACATGGGTGAAAATTACATTAATACATCATTGTAGAATAGTAAAAACTTTATTGAAAACTTTTATTTAATATATATACATAGAAGAAATGATTCTCAACCGAAGAGGATAAATGAGATTAGTTCTCAATAAAACCATTCTATTTTAAATTTTAATACACATAGAGATGAAAATGAAATAAAATAATTGAATTAATATAAATAAAAATATTTTAATAAAATAAATTATATTTCTAATTGATATATCATATAATTTCGACATCATAAATTAAGAATATTAAATCCTAGTGAAAAATGAGATTGTATCGTAAGTCTATTATTACTTTGGTAACTTTTGATTCCCAGCCTATATGAAAGAAATAAATTCAAAAGAAATTTATTATAATAATAACATAAGGATATTAATGATACAACATATCAATGTGGATGTAGATAAACTTCATA
The DNA here is from genome assembly GCA_963277665.1 of Viscum album. Classification (NCBI taxonomy): domain Eukaryota; kingdom Viridiplantae; phylum Streptophyta; class Magnoliopsida; order Santalales; family Viscaceae; genus Viscum; species Viscum album. The sequence continues at coordinate 1,861,901,850 of OY728119.1, forward strand.
AAATTATATATGTGTATAACATAACATATGTCCCAAAGAAGATAATTTGAGATGATAAACCCCATCCATATTGGTATCTTGTAAAACAAAATTCATTGGAAGCTATAAAATCATATGGTTCTATAAAAAATTAATTAAATAATATAGTATGGAAAAAATTACTATGAATTTAATAAACCATATAAATAATAAATTGGTGCAAAACATTAAAACAAGTCTTAATGAAGAGAAATTGAGACAAACCCCTTACCTTATATCTGATATGATTCATAAGCACTCTAATATCCTGTATAATAAATTTAAATTTTTTTAAATTCAATAAAATGATAATATTTATGAATATAATATCATATATTATCTACTTATGTCATTTAAATACCATATTATTTACAAATATCAATTAAATTTATCATTTAATGTGTCAACTACTTCATTTTTCATGTTTGTTTTATTTCAAAAACTATGGTCCTTCAAATTTGATCAAGGTTCCTCTATATATAGAATTTAAATCATGATATAAATATATTATATATTAATTATATAAATATTTATAACAATTTATATTAGTTAGTGATGAAAATGAATTACAAAACATCATAGAGATAGTAATTTGTACGTACACATGAGTGATGTTTCTGCATTTTCATAGATAGAATGAAAGGAATTTAAATGATAATTAAAATTTAAGAATAATTATTATTTCATAAATATATTATTTGGTCATTAAATATATCCTTATTATCATCCATGTAATTTGTAAATGATAAACAGATCACATTGTTACAAAGAGGTGGTAGTTCACACGTACACGTGAGAAACGCTATCATTTACTAGAAGATCAGAGTGTTAGAATAGAATGATAATATAATATAATAGTTTAACAATTATTATTTCATAAATATCACATATAAAAATTAATTCCATAATTATAAGAACCTATAAAATATATTTCATTAAATAGGATAATATCAATATGTAGATGCACCAGCGGAGGCACCAGCGGTACCATTACCCGTTGGGCCACCGATGCCACCAGCCCCAGCGGTAGAGGGTGCATTCCACTTGAGCGCGTTGCATGAGTTCCAGTGCTAGAGGCCACTCAGGTTTAGGGGAGATACGGACCCACAGGCGGCTGAAGATTGGCTGGAGGCTGTGCTGAGAGTCTTCCGACTAGTAGGGACACCAGCTGATCTCATGGTGATCCTTGCCGACAGTCTTCTACAGGAAGCAGCAGGAAGATGGTGGAGCATGATTCTCTAGGTTCAATATGAGGTGACGCTTCTCTAGGTAGACTTTAAGAGCCTATTTCTGGTAGAGTTTGTCCCAGAGACTCTTTACGTAGTGCATATACATGAGCTACTTCATATGCAGCAGGGCAGCATGACAGTGGCTCCATACTCAGCGAGGTTCACCGACCTCTCATGCTACTCCAATGATATGATGTGGGACCCATTATTCAAGGCCCGGACCTTGGAGGAGGGACTCAGGTGGGAGATCAAGGCTTCAATGATTTCTCTCAGCATCCCGACTCAGGCGGGGGTGTTAGAGTGTGCCATCTTAGTGGAGAGTTTTCTTGCTGAGCAGTCACTACCAGGGAGACCCACCACATGACATCATATAATAGAGTTTTCTGCAGTTGGAAGCAGACAGCTATCACAGAGGTCCAAGAGTACCAGACCTACAGGTGGATGACCGCATGACTCAGGATCGATTGTGCGGGGAACCGGAGACAGAGCCAGTCATGCGAGGAACATGAAGTGTTTTACATGCAGTGGGCAGGGTCACATGGATCGTGACTGCCTGACCTGTCGTACAGATGATCAGCAGATTGTCGAAGGACCGCCCAGACAGAGATAGAGGTTCGACTGAGGAGTTCTACAGGGAGCAGGCGGACGTGGCAGAGGAGCTAGCCATGCAGCTGGTAGTGGGAGACGATTCAAGATGTTACCACCACCACCACCACGTGGTCCACCCCGACCACAGGGAGCAGGTGGATAGGGGCGATCTCATCTTCAGGAAACTGAGACCTATGACCATTGTTCTTCGTAGATGATACAAGGTACGATCTGTGTCTACTCTACCTTAGCTGTAGTACTTATAGACATAGGTTCCATTCATTCTTCGGAGCTTGGAGATTCCGACGGAGCCGTTGGCTCGATCCTTACAGCTAGAGATTCCTACAGGAGAAGATTCGATGATTACGCACTGGTTCCAGCAGTGCGAGCTTACTATATGAGGTGAGAGTTTCGGTTGGGATCTCCTAGTAGTTACATCGAGGCCTTACGATGTCATCTTGGGTATATACTTCTTATCTACAGTCAATGCTCATATTGACTATATTAGGTGCAAAGTGCGATGTGTCCGCACAGATGGGACCAGGTTTACCTTCACCGACAAGAAGGGAGCCTTTGAAGCACAATATGTACTTACCCGGAGGAGGGTGCATCCGATTACACATCATTTGGCTAGCCTTACCCTCAGAGCAGTTGATGTGGAGAGTCTAAGTTATCCTTTAGTGGTGGACCTGTACGCAGATGTCTTCTCTGATGATGTTCTGGGTCTACCTCCTCACAGAGAGGTGGAATTTTACATTTACTTTTACCCCAGGATGGCACCGTTATCTACACCAGTGTATCGGATGGCTCCCATAGAGCTTTGTGAGCTGTAGGTACAGCTAGAGGACTTGCAGGGGAAGAGATTCATCTGGCCCAATGTTTCTCCTTAGGAAGCCCCAATTTTTTTTCCAAGAAGGCAGATGGGATCTTGAGACATTGTGTTGACTATCGGTGCCTAAACCAGGTGACCGTGAAGAACAAGTACCCACTCCTAAGGATTGACGACCTCTTTGATCAGCTGAAGGGATCATGGTGGTTCTCGAAGACAGACCTCAGATTAGGCTATCACCAACTCAGAGTGCGATATGAGGATGTGTAGAAGATAGATTTCAGATGTCGGTATGGCCATTATGAGTTCTTGGTTATGTCGTTCAGCGTAACCAATGCTCCAACATCATTCATGGGACTCATGAATAAGATGTTTTAGCCATATCTTGATCGCTTTGTGGTGGTCTTCATTGATGACATTCTGATCTACTCGGCTACTGAGGAGGAGCATGCCTATCATTTGTATGTAGTATTAGACACACTCCGAGAGCACCATATTTATGGTAATCTCTTGAAATTCCAGTTCTGGATTTGAGATGTTCACTTTCTTGGACATGTCATCTCGGAGGCTAGAGTTTCAGTGGATCCAGTGAAGATTGAGGTGGTACTTTCTTGGGAGCCACCCAGGAGTGTGACGGAGGTATGAAGTTTCCTGGGTTTGGCTGGATACTATATGAGGTTTGTTCCATATTTCTCCAGAGTTGCAGCACCTTTATCATCATTGAAAAAGAAGGGGAAAACCTTCATGTGGTCGGAGAGATGTCAGTGGAGTTTTCAGGAGCTGAGGCAGAGGCTAACTAGTGACCCCATCTTGAGGCTTCCGAAGGAGAGAGTTGGGTGTGTAGTCTACTGCGATGCATCAGGGACCAGGCTCATATGTGTCCTGATGCAGGACCGATCAGTGATCACATATGGTTCTTGACACCAGAGATATCATGAACAGAACTACACTACCCATGACCTAGAGTTAGCAGCAGTGGTCTTCACCATGAAGATGTGGCAACATTAATTGATTGGCGAGCGTTTTACAGTCTACTCAGATCACTAGAGACTCAGGTATATCTTCTTGTAGAAGGACTTGAACCTGATACAGTGATGTTGGCTCGAGTTCCTCCAGGACTATGACTTTGATATAGTCTATACTCCGGGGAAGGGGAACGTTGTAGTAGATTCACTCAGCCGGAGATCTGGTATACAGCTACTATGTGAGTCGATGGAGCAGCTGGCCGCTTTGCAGATATCCTTTGTGGATCGAGATAGAGTATATTTTATTCAATCTCTTATAGTCACTCCCCCACATATTAAGTTAATCAGGGAGGAACTACGTGGGGACACTGATTGCGAGTCTTGACGTGCTTAGATATCCATAGGACTGGCACCTGATGGATTTTCTGAAGGTGGGGAGCATGTCATCCTTTTCAGAGGATGTATCATGGGGCCAACGTTTCTTCAGGAGGAAGTGTTGAGGGAGTTCCATAAGACCCCTCTAGCGGTACATCTAGGAGTAGCGAAGATGTACTAGGATCTCTGACGATAGCACTGGTGGCCAGGAATGAAGAGAGAAGTAGAAGAGTTTGTCTCTCGGTGCCTCAATTTTCAGCAAGTGAAGGCAGAGCATCAAGTACCAGCAGTCTTATTTTAGTCTTTAGAGGTCCCATAATGGAAGTGGTATGGGATATCTATGGACTTCGTGACACGACTTCCACATACATCCATAGGTCATTACTCTATCTGAGTGATCGTCGACCGACTCACTGATTCATCCCATTTCCTACCAATCAGAGAGCAGGGTTCCGTAGAGAGTTTGAGACGCCTCTATGTGCAGGAGATTGTGCGGCTACATGGAGTACCCTCGACAATTTTCTCTGATCATGATACGCATTTTACTTCCCAGTTATGGAAGGGGATGCATAAGGATTTTGGGACGCAGCTTCGTTTAAGCATCGCCTTCCATCCTTAGACGGATGGTCAGACTGAGCAGACCATTCAGACCCTCGAGGACATGTTGCATGCTTGCATCCTCAACTTTAGTAATATATGGGAGGATCACTTGCATTTGGTGGAGTTTTCATACAACAACAACTATTACTCCACCATTGGGATGAAACCTTTTGAGACGTTGTACAGGTGACCTTGCAGATCACCTTTGTACTGGACTGACCTAGGGGAGTCAGTACTCGTGAGAGAAGAGATGGTACGGGCTACCACAGAGAAAGTGCAGATCATCCAGGAGCGGATGAAGACTGCATAGACCAGGCATAAATCTTATACCGACAGGAGACAGAGACTTCTGGAGTTCGAGGATAGCAACCATGTCTTTCTATGGGTCTCACCTCGACGAGGTTTGCGGTTATTTGGCTGGGCGGAAAGTTGTCTCTAAGGTTCATTGGACCCTTCCAGGTCCCCAATAGAGTTGGCGAGGTGGATTACCGCCTAGCACTTCCCCCTCAGTTGCCCCGGGTGCACGACGTCTTCCACATTTCCCAACTGAGGAGATATGTGCATGACCCTTCTCACATCATCGACCATGGAGAGCTGGATGTCGATGATGGGAATATATTTACGAAGGTTCCAGTAGAGATTGAGGATCGACAAGAGAGGGTCCTTCTTGGGTGGTCGATACCCCTAGTGTGCATTCGTTGGCAGCACGGAAACCTCCAGGAGAGCACATGGGAGTGGGACGCTTAGATTCGTGCTCAGTGCCCCCACTTGTTTCCTTAGTTTGGGTTACGGATTACGGGGATGTAAAGCCCTGAGTTGGGGAGAATGTAAAGACTAGGAAATTCCAGGTAATTTTTTTTTAATTATATGGGAATTTTACGAGTCCCCAAAAATTGACGACACGTGATTCTGATGCCCAGTGTGCCCGGAATGAATTTCTGAACTTTTTTCAGGTACGTTCAATAAACATACGAGTGGGTTTTTGTAACTTTTGAACCGGTGCTCGAAATTGAAATCTAGGGACACCGTTGAACTCACAGTGCCAGTATTTGGTTAAGGAGACCTTCACCTCGACTGAAGTAGGTCGACGGTGAAAGTTAGTTTTTACTTTTTCATGGAAAGATAAAAATAAAATTATTTAACATTTTATTTTTATTCTTGAAACCCCTCTACATGGGTTATGGAGGTGGGGACCATCTGAACTAAAACCACCCATTTTGAATTTAAATGGTGGGGACCACCCAAACTAAAAACTCCCTCTTTAATGTAAATAAGTATCTAGAACTTCCTCCACCTTAATTGTGCCACCCGTCTTTAATTAATGATGCCAATTAATTATGCCAACAAAATTAAATTGATAAACTTAATTTAATTTGGTGTTAGCTCCACACTTGTTTTTGTTGGGAAAAACAGTTGGAAAAGGAGAAATGGAGAGCTTTTGGGAGGATTTTTCTTCTCCAACGAAGAACACCTCCCAATGAAGATCTTATTCAATGGAGAACACGTCATCTTCGCCAACAAAGAACGTGTCATCCTCCAACATGGGACATCTTCGACAATGACAAACCAACATCCTTCCTTCTCTCCTCACTGATGTCTATGAACCTTTGAGGTAGGGTTTGATGTTTTGAGTACCCCCCCCCCCTTACCATTCTTGATATTCTTCATACAAGATTTATTAAGTCGCTTTATACCACCCTAACGTAGAGGGTATGGGCCAAACGAACATGGCCTGACCTCTCTTCATTTTCTTTTAAGTTTTTGTTGTGTTCCTCGCAATTGAAGAGAGTGGCGACTGGTGTCGATGAATGGCACCAGTACGACTCGGATACAGCGGTTGACACACCATCGGCTACGACGAAGGCGATGGCGTGACCGTGCCACCTGAAAGAAGAGAACCATGGCATGAGCCATGGTGGCGATGGGAGGATGGCTCGCCATCAGGCCAGTTTTGGCGGACCGCCGTGCCAAAGCCGCCCTACCGCAGCGCGGCACCCCGCCGCACCACGGCCGCCATTCCACACCGCGGCGCTCCACCACACCGCGACCACCCCACACCGCCGGGTCAGGCTAGACCCAGCGGGTCAGGCCAAGTAGACCCGAACCAGGTCAGCCCAGGGCGGGTCGGGATGGGTTGGTCCAATCAAGTCGAACCGGACCCGGACCAGTTTCGACCCATCCCATAATTTTGGCCATAACATTGGCATCGGGCATCCGTTTGATGAACTGTCTACGGCGCCAGAAACATTGCAGCGAGACAGTCCTTTTGGTATACCACAATTGAGGTTTGGATAATGTTGGGGTATGGTTGGGTTGGATCGAGCACGAATCCAACCGGGCCCTTGGGACTAAAAGGATAATAACTTACAGACCGGGGGTCCGATTGATGCATCGTCTGTTGCATTGAGACCCCTATTACGTGACGGTCCTTTGGGATAATTTTTCATGGGAATTCGTGGTAGTTGGAGTATCAACCAGTGGCTTGAGGAACGGACCCTCCCAAAGACAATCAATCTTAGTGAGGGAACCTTGTAGCTGGCTGTGACAATGTACTGGGATCCTCTGTGGGTATGTCGATGTACTGACGATGTACTAGGATCTTGTGTGGGTATGACGACGTACTGACGATGTACTAGGATCGTTTGTGGGTGTGACAACGTGCTGACAATCTACTAGGATCCTATGTGGTTCTGACGATGTACTGACGATGTATTAGGATCCTGTGTGGGTCTGACAATGTACTGACAATGTACTAGGATCTTGTGTGGGTCTGACGATGTATTGATGAGGTACTAGGATCCTGTTTGGGTCTAATGATATACTATGATCCTGTGTGGGTCTAATGAGGTACTAGGATTTTTTGTGGGTATGACGATGTACTAGGATCCTGTGTGGGTCTGACGAGGTACTAGGATCTTGTGTGGGTCAGGTGATATACTATGATCCTATGAGGGTCTGATGATGATTTAGGATCCTTCGTGGGTTTGCATCTTAACAGATTAATATGATTCAGTAGTTACATCTAATCATTTATACTACTATATCTAAGATATACCTAGTGTGAGTTGAGTCTGTACCTATGTGGTACTTTCCTTCGTGGTGATACCTTGGTGGTGTTCTTCTGTGTGGCGTACCTGGGTGGTAATTACCTTCGTGATATTCCTTATTTTTTGGAACAGTTGAGATTTGGTCTTTTGAGTTGTACCATGTGTTTCCTTATGACTGAGATGGGTATACATGAAAACTTAGGTATATGTATGGGAATATACCTAAGTAGGGTTGTCAATTGATTTCATGCTTTTTGGTTTATCCTTTGTGTATTTTGTGAGACCTTGAGGGTCTCAGGGTCCCTACTGAGTATCATTATACTCACCCCTGCACGGGATATGCCCGCATTCTATTGTGTTTGGTGCAGATGACGGACAACGCTGACTGAGGACAAGGGTACCAGAACTGGAGGTAGCTCGGTGGTGGACTTAGACGTGGAATATCGCAGAGACGACCATTTTATAGTTGTACCTACCCTTCAGGTAGGATCCTTGGTGGGTGTTCACAGGAGTTGTTCCAGTTTACTTGTACTTTCCAGTTGGGCTTGTATTCTGGCCCCTTTTGATTATTGTACTCACACTTTTACAATACAGTTTACTTGTGTTCATATATTAATGTGTTCTTAGTTGCGTGTGTTTTTTGGATATAAAGGTAATGCCTTCCCGATTTTAGGGAATATGCCTTTCGGTGCTAGTCGCCAGCCCCTAGCCTATGGAAGGTGGGCTTGGGGTAGTCACGACATGGACCCTGGGGGACGGGTCGTTATAATTGAGAAGTGGTGGTAAATGGTTATAAAATAATCATAATAAAATATCATTGTTTTTATGATACTGAATTAATCATTATTTTTATAAATATATAAATTTTATATAAGGATTAAGAATAAATAAAAATTTAATGATCATGGTTAAGATTAATACATATTCTTTGAGAGACCTCCTTATATTTCTACATAATCCTTGAAGGGTTGGTATTAATAAAGGTCAAGAAGAAATATGATGAAGTTAATTAATATAGGTATATTTTTCAAGGATTATCTAATATATATGTATTAAATGGTGTGAAGAAGTGAGGAGGAAATGTTCCCTTTTATAAGTGAAGGGAGGAAGACACAAGGGATTTCTTAATAGATTCCAATTATATAAGATCCATTCAATGGAAAGTGGATAAAAATTTCTATGTATTCAATTGTAGGATAATATAATGTTCAATTATATTTATCCAATAATAATTAGACAGGTTTGGGTGTTAATCCTACCCTTATATCTTGGTTTAACCACCTGGTAACCTCCCTTTAACCTTAAACGTTGTAAAAATTTGTATTGTATTTACTATTAACTATGACCAAAAAATAATTTGAACCTATTTAATTAAATTATTTATTTCTATTAAAAATATTCATACAATTTTATGGGATTAAATTTCTATTTTTTGGCATAATTTAGTTTAAAATAAGTCTATAATCCATAAAAAAAGTGTTTTGTAAAAATTTATTTTCAGGAATGAAGCTTAATTTATTTCCACTTGTTTCCTTATAATGACCATAAAATTAATGTTAAAATATTTTATTGAATATATAATATATAATATATAAGTTTATTTAAAATAATTATTCAATAATTATTAATTTCTTTTATTAAGTTAAAAACAAATTCCTAAAAAATCATTTTAGAAAAATGTGATTTTATTCCTAAAAATGAACTTATTCAAAAATCTAGTAAAATTAAGATTATTAAGTAATTAATTTTATTTTTTATATTAAAATGATACTTATATTAATTTAATATCAAATTCAAAATATCATGTGACTTCTAATTGAAATGGAATTATAGTTTTTTACAAAAAATATACTTTCCACTCTTCATTAAAAAATAAATCCCTTTAGAAATATGCTAAATATTAACCTAATGATAATATTGAAAAGATAATTTTAAATATGATATTAGTTTCCCAAAATAAAATTTCTATTAAATTTAATAAATTATTTATAAAATCTTGGTGAAAAATAAAATAAAAACATTTTTGAAGAAGGTATATTTTTTAAGCATAAAATTACTTTATTGAGAAATAGGTACATATTTATAATTCATTAATAACTACATTTGAATTATTTAAAACCTTATTAATTAATTATTTTCATAATTTTTTTATTATTATTCTTAACTTTCTATTTAATGGTTATTTAATAACATTTAGATTTATATAATATTATATATAATATATATTTTTGTTTTCTTAAAGCTTGATGTTCTAGGTTAAGAAATCTATAGAGTATAATATTCCATTAATCTAAAATTTTAGGGTCTTACATTATCACCAATTAAATAAATTTAATCCTAGATTTTTTTATCTTTCTAATCATGTTTTTGATATTCAAAAATACCTGTGTAGAAGACCCAAATAGTATTAAAGAATAATAAAACTTCTTTTGAATGGGGAAGTTGGAATCATATAGGTTAACTTAAATAACACATATTTGGGTTCCTATAAATTGATAACATTATAAATAATTTATAATTTATACATTTAGGATAAATATAATTTCTAATAAATAATAAATAGTGATAATGAACATAATCATGAGGATGTTAATAACCAAAAACACAAAAAAAAAAGAAATAGTCAGTGGTGAAATATAAAGACCCAAAAATTAATAATAAATAATCTAGTTTATTTAAACAAGAAATAAAATTATTTAATTCCCAATGATATTTTAGATTTATATTTTTAGATAATTTTATCATAACTCTTTAAAAAAAACTCATAAAATTATAGTGGACACTTTTACACTCTATCAATTTTTCCCTCAATATAAAACATTAAAAATGAATTTTTTTTCTTATAATGAATAATCTTCATGAAATTAAACTTGAAATATTATTTTTTATTACCCATATGATAACCCTTTGAATTTTTTCTATAAATTTTTTATGAGAATATAAAACATAGCATGGGATATCCAAAGAAATAATGAAACAATTAGTAAATGAATATTTCTTCCTAAAAATAATAAATGGGTTTAAAAAATTGTTCTTATCAGATAAATCAAATTAGCTAACCATATATTTACATAAAACATATAAATATAATATAAAATGAAAAATAATACTCATAATGGTTTCATCACAATCATACAAGTCTTATGAAATATTTTGGACAGTGTTGTACTTTTCATTATTAATAGGTAACATATATATTCCATAAAACAAAAGAATATTTCATTATCTTGAAAATCATAATAATTATGTAAAAATCCATATTAATAATAAATAAATTATTTTGGTAACTTTTAACATCATTATTAATTTCACACATAGAAATGGAATTACCAACACGATTGACTTTCATACCCGATGCATTGGAGGGCTATCATTGACCCACCTATCCTTGGTTTGTAATGGAACCACCCATTTTTGGTTTATAACGAAACCAATCATCCATGGTTTATAATGGATAAAACCATAATAATATCAATTAACCAAAACAATAACATGATAATAACACATAAAATATTTCAATTTCTTACATTGCACTCATAAATCATTTATTTTTCACACATAATAAATCATTTCTTAATATTGAAATATCCACTGAATTTTATTTTTCTATGATATAACGAATAAAATTAGAAGGGGATTTTTTGTTTTAATATATTATGTAAGCTTATAAATGAATAAAAATATCAATTAATAGTTATGTAATAGGGACAATCCATAGTCACTTTATATATGAAAATAGAGCATTTGTTTTGAATTTTGTAAATGAAGATAAAAAAATTGCATATAAAATATGTAAAAATATTTTTTAACTGATTAGAATAAAGTAAAAAAGAGAAATAAAATTTCATTTATAATATTTCTATAAACATCCATAAATTAATTTTAAAAAATATGGACATGTAATAATAAGAGATGGAAGGGAAACATAAAAGTGGATTTTTAAAAGAATGCTCATTTCCTTGATCTCGAATTGTCATGAATTTTATTTATCAGCATTAATAATAAAAATATGTTAATTATTTACATGATTAAGGACATTATTCATATTCATAATTCTTTTATTTTATTTAATACCATGTTATTTATGATTACTAAATCAATTTTGTTAATATCATATGTTTTAATGATATTCGACCCAAATTTTCAAAATGACTTTGATTGGTTGACATAGTCAAAGAGGTCATTATTACATCATATATAGAATAATAATAATGAAATAATCATAATTTTTATAGGTAAATTATATCTTTTAAAACATCCATTAAATATAGTTATGAAAAATTAACAACGCTACAATCATGGAGAAGGTTGGACATACGTACGTATAAGAAACATTTCCATTTTTCAACAATTGTTATGGAATGAAGGTAAGTATTATGTTATATTTACATAATTATAATTATATAATTTATACCATGTAATTTATTTAATCCATCTTATATATAATATCAATTTTTTATGATGAAAAACAAATCACATCACTTCGTTGATGTCTTCACCTACATATACCCACACATGACATTATCATTTTTTTAGTAAATGGAAAGGTAATAAATTAAATGATATATTAAATTTTAATATTGATAAATAATTTATTAATATCATATATATATATATATGAAATCCATCGTTATAACCATCCATAAGAGGAGTTGATGAGAAATTAATTGCATCAATTCCGGAGGCGATAGTCCACCATACACACGAAAGATGGTTTCGTTTCCCATTTTATGGGTGAGGATACTGATATAAATAATTCGATTAATGTAATGAAATATAATAATATTTAATATATACATTTTACGATTTCATCATGGTTTAATATTTTCATGATTTGGAATAATAAATAAAATGAAAACGGTTGCTAAAATTCTAAAACACTTCTTTAGAAAACCTCTTAAGGAATACACCAAATCCATTCCTAGGATTGTTTCCTGATAAAAAATAACTATTCGATGTGGGTATTGAATCATTTAATGGATTGGGATAGGTATTTTCTGAATAAAAAATTTATTTATGTTTGAAAAAAATATGATAGGATGCACCTTTTTTAAAGAGAGGGTATGGGAACTCATGGAATTTCCTAAAGTATTAAACTAATATAAATAAATTTTCATATTGAAATGGAACCAAACTGAGACATTAATAATATAATATAAGTATGAGACTAAATAAACCAATCCAATAATATTTTTACAATTTTAGTTAATTTTTTACACTTATATTTTTTATTTAACCCATATTAACCCTTATTTATGATTATAGCGATAAAAAGGGTTTTTACTTTTTAGATGTTGAGATAGTTACTATAAAAGGAAATTTTTCCCATAAATGGATAATAGTTGAAATTTTAAACCAAATAAAAATAACATGGTCAGAGATAGTATTTTTTGGCGTTTTAAATCATTTAATAAATTATTGTTTATTAGAAAATAACATTAATGCCGATTCTAGAACTATTCCATTAATTAGCTTTGAAAATATATTTTTTTGTATAGAATCCTCACCCACACATTACAATTCATGCTCTTCCTGAAAAATATTTTACCCCTCAATGGTGTACCAAGCCCCGCGTCTCGAATGTGAATCGCAGCTTGAGTGAGGAAAACAGGCCACCCTACCCTACCTAGAATTGTTGAGGTGGTAAATCACTAGTGGTGCCAAATTACGATGTAAGCACAACCAAAAGGAATCAGACCTAATACCTCAAGGGGCCTAGCCTCAATCCTAACCACTACGCGACCTCGGGTGGGGCACTTTGAAAATATATTTACCACAAATAAATTTAATTCTAATACTTTTAATAATCCCTAAAATATTATATTTATCCAAATTATTTTTGGAACAAATTAATTTTAATGTATTAAAATAATTTATTTTAATTTAATTTTAATTAAAAAAATATTACATCAATATTTCTTAAACATTGAAGGTAATGATTTCATCACTATGAATTAGGAATAAATTAACTTTATATATAAAAATAATTTATCTTTAAAATTGATTTTTATAACACAACATACCTTATTTTTATCCCTATTTCAATACTTTAATGATAATAATACAAATAGAATTCCATTTTTTAGTTTTCTTTACATAAAATATTATACAGGTCAAAATCTTGGAAAAATGGAAAAAAGGTAGTATATTCGAGTTCTAGATTATTTTGAATGAAATATACTCATCCAATAAAATTAAGGCTTGTGTTATTATTATTTTATAATCTATGTCATATTATTTTTACCCTTAATTATATTATTTTATCGTTATCATGGTTACAAAATTCATTACGATTGCTATTTGTAAAGACCAGAAAAAGGAAGTATTTAGTAAATTTAAACCAGTGTATTAAAATTTTTTAATAAATTTTTTTAAATTTAATTTTTAGATGTATTAGAATTTAATTTAAAATTAATCCCAAAAAAATTGAGGAAAGGTTGTTTTTTAGAAAGAATGAATTTTTAAGTATACAATTTGTTTATAAAAAATTGATGTATAAAATGAATTTTAGATACTATAATTATATATATATTAATAATAAAGAACTAATTAAATTTGAAAAATAATCCAAAATACAATTTTACTTCAAAATAATTTAAAATAAAACATAGTTTTCAATAAAAATTTGTATTTTTCATAATTCATTGAAAAATTAAACTGTTCAGAAAAATCCAAAAAATTTACAATATGATAATTTTAATTTTATAATTTCAGAACTTAAAACATTTTTATAAAATAAAATTTCTAAAATAAATTGAAATTTCTTATAATATTTTATCTTAAATATAAATAAAAACTATATTTTTGAAGAAATCATTTTTATGAAAACAATGACTACTAAAAATTGGGTGATTATTTACTAATAATTTATCAAATACGTTTATATTGAGTATGATATTTATATATATTTCATAATGTAGTAAATCTTATTCATAAACTCTAGTTTAACTACTAGGTTATAATAGTCATATTTAAATAATAATATTTAATGGTTAGTATAGGCTCATTGTTTCATGTTTTATATACAATCAAAAATAGTTTTTTTTTTAAAAATCTATGGGTGATATAGTATTCCAGTCTATATTAAATTAAAACCCCAAAATCATAACTTGATAATAGTAATCATGGATTTTAAATATTATAATACCATTACTAAGATCTCAAATCATAAAAATGATTAATAAAATAAACTCTTGAGAAGTGGGAAAATAAATAAAAATATCATATAGAATAATACATAACTACGTTTCAGAAATTGGATAACATTGGTGGGAAGTGAAAATATGTACATGGAAGAAAATCATAACATTAAAATATTAATGGAGAGTAATTGAGATCACTGATCACAAGAATGTGAATGATCATGATAAATTTAACAACTACAAAACCATAATCCAAAGAGGTGTCAAAAGATTATTGATTCATCATAAATTAAGTAAATAGGATAAAATTTTGGTTTCAAGCATATTTTCCAAGTGTTGAGAAATTAATTTAACATCTAGATAAATAAAATAAAGAAATATACTTACATATGAAGTATAATTTAATCCTTTAAAAAAAATTCACTATAATATAATATTTTTCTAAAAATGATGCTAATTTAAGATGATTTGTTTTGCCTAATGCACTAAAAACTAACGTCGTCGGATCATCTACTTCCAAAAAAGGATAAAAAGATATTTCTCTGAACATTAGTCATTAACCAAGGCCTAAATGGTCATTATAAGGTAAACCAATTCCCAAAATTAATAAACAATTACACTAATAAAAAATACATTAATCTTTAAAATTAAATTGTAACACGATAAGTACAAACTACATCATTATATAAAGAACTATCTATGAAATTAAAAAAATCAAAAAAAAAATAAAACTAAATATTATAATAACATAATCACATATTCTATCCACATTTATCTCCAAATCACATAAGTCACTCTTAAATTATTATACTGAAAATTAATATGACATGGTCATCAAATATCTATGATATTCTAATCATTTCCATAAATTACTTGAATCACCAAATAAAAAAATTAAAATCATATTTCCTTATAAAATATAATTTCACCATTATCCTACAAATGAAATCCAATATTAACTAAAATCATTTCAATTTACCTTAATAATATAAGTTTCTAAAAAAATGAACATCTTCTAAAATTAAATAAATCACATTATCGCAAAATCACTTTTAAATCCCATGGAAATATATATAATTAAATTTATATTACCAATGGAAATATAATCTTTATTTTTTAAATTTCATTTATGTAATTTCATACTAACTAGTATTTCAAATAGTCTAGTGGTAAGAGTTACACCCTTTTCACCAATCGGTTGTGGGTTTAATTCCAACGACCTTGCAAGATGCAACATGTAGTCACTCATCTAGTGGTTTTTCCTCTTACTGAAACAATATTAATATAATTATTATAACCATTACAAAAATATGATGAACTTACTCAGAGATATAATTAATCAAAAATTCACATTTAAACCACTATGGTTTTTAATATATCTTATTATTTTACAAAATAAAATAATCTTAATTTAATACATTTTCCTTAACATAATGTAAATTTCGTTCTAAAGGTATATTTATCACTATATCATACGACTTTAAATTAATATCTCTAAAAAGTGTCACTTTTTCACTACAATCAATATCAAATGTAACAATTCTATATAATATATGTTTTCAATTTTTGAAAAGAAATATATTATAGAATAATCTGTAATTGTTTCATGGTTCTCATAATATTTTGAATATATCATAATATCATTAGTAAACATAGCATTTATTCAAATTCCTTCTCAACCTTTAACCATGATTTGAAATCATATTCCTTAATTATATATTCCTACAAATAAATCATATGAAATATGTTCTTATGACTCATCAATATCAACTTAATAATGTTTAATACTTAGAAGATATAAAAATAATTCACACCTTAAATCCAAACATATGGGTATTATTTTGTTCTCTTGATATCCCCTTTATCATTCAGTATGAATTCTATATCTCTAGAAAATAAATAATCAAGTCCTATTGTGGTTTTCCAAATGAAAATGATATAGATGAATTTAGATCATTAAGTCAAATTAAATAAATTCCTTGATCCATATAAATATTTGATAAATAAAAAGGTGTATGGCGGTTCAAATAGTATTCTACATGTTTTTTTTATTTTCAAAAAGATTTCTAAATCATCTGAAAAATATTTTTCCATTATAGTGATGATTAAATCATCTATAAGGGTTTATAAGGTTACATGATATCAATTTCTATTCATCTTGATAAAAAAATTAAAATATATAAATTGATATCATTAAAACATGAAATGAATTATTTTATGTTAAAATTAAAATGGTCCATATAAAGGAAACACCCATAGAAATTCAATAATACATTAACCTTAAATTCATCAAAAATAACCTATATAACATAATCATTAAATAATTTTTTAAACTCAAATGTTTTCTCATTCCTTTCCACTTACATCCCCAAAAATGTGATATCATTCATTTTAAATAATCCTTCTCGTTAAACCTAAGTGTTTCATATTACTCAAACCAATAAAAATATCAAAAAATTATTATTAATCACCTCAGAATTTATTCTTGAAATATTTGAAATGTGTTTTAATGCCTTTGAACATTTGATCAACCTTACAATTATAAACCCCTGGTGGTATCTATAACCCTTAATAATTACCTAACATTAAAATATACTAAAATATAATGTTGTCTAAATATTTTGTATGATACCAATTATACGGACCCAACCATTAAGAATATATATTTTAGTGTCTTTGACCAGAATCACTTTCTTGAATTACCATTTATATTTTAGGTTTATTATTTTATAGAATTATGTCATAACTATTATATAACAAACCCATAATATTACAATGTGTACATTTCAACTCTTTATCTATATTTACAACAATATAAAACCTTTAAAATAAAAAAAATCTTACCGTGATTAATCTTCATGAATTTATAAATTAATTTTTATTTTTTCTTACCAATAATTAAAAAATATTAGAAACATTTATAAACTATAGTATTAGTGTAAAATGATCAGTAAGGGAAATAAAAATAAAGAAAGAAACTATTAGTATATGAGTATATATAAAAAATTATCTTTTTCAAAGTTAATATTTTTGTTGAAAATAAAAAATTTATTACCAAATAAATAAAATTAATAACCCATATCATTTCATAAAAAATTTCATAATAATTTAAATAGATAAAAAAACTCAAAAAGGATTCTTTGCAGTCATGAAAATCATATGAAAACGTTTTCACAAAGTTATATGATTTACCATTAAGAATTAAAAAATACTTTCCATTAAATATAATATCATTAACATACATTATGAAATCATAATATTTCTATAAAACCCCATAGAAATTATAGATTATCATGTAGGTAACATGGAACATCATTTTCTATAAAAATTATACAAATCCAATAACTAATATGGTCAATATAATTACCCAATTCATAGGAGGGCTATCATAGACCCCCCATCATTGGATTATAACAAAACCACTCCTCCTTGATTTGTAATGGGAAAAACATAATAGGTTTATAATGGAACTACCCATTATCATAACAATTCCCAAGAACTATAACATAATCATAACACAAAAAATATTATAATTTCCAACATTACACTCATGAAAATACTCTTTCCACCCATAAGAAAACATTTACAGATATTTAAATATTATTTAAATTTTAAAACCCATTTTTTTTGAAAAAACAAGAATATAGGGAAGGATGGTTTTACTTTAATGATAATATAGATTCTTATAAAGTAATTCAAATATAAAATAATCATTATGGTTGCAGGAAAATTCTTTTTCGTCATACACATTAAAATAGATCATTCTTTTTTTTTTGAAGAATCCCAAATATTCAACATAAAATATGTGGAAAGATTAGTTTTTAAAAAAATTTAAATACATTAAAAAGAAAAATAATATTTCCTTTATAATTATTTTAAAAAATATATAAAATAATATTTAAAAATATGTAAATGTTATAAAAAGAGTTATCAAAGAATAATTAAAACTATATTTTTAAAAGAAAGTCCATAACCTTGAGTTTGACTTGTCATGTATTTTATTTACCTTCCAGAATAATAAAATTATGAATATTATTAAATTTATTATGACCCTTTTTAAATTTAACTATTATTTTATTTTATTTAATACAATGTTATATATAATTACTTAACTATTTTAGTTCAAGTCAAATGTTATGACGATATTTGAATCATATGTCCAAAATGTATTTGGTAGGTTGACTATGGTCAAATAAGTCATTATTTAATAATCTCTAGAATAATAATCATGAAATAATTATCATTTTCATATATTAATTATAATTTTATAACCAAACATTAATGATGGTTGTGAAAAATGAAATAGCTTCAATCACGCAGATAGTAGGCCATATGTATGCATGGGTAATGATTCTATTTTTCAACGATTGTTCTGGGAAGAAGTTGAGAATTATTTTAACATTATAGAATGATAATTATATAATTAATAAAATATAATTTCTTTAAATACATATATATATATATATATATACCATCTATGTGATGTGTTGATGAAAAATGAATCACATCAATTTGTAGAGGTGGTAGTCTACACGTACGCACGAATGACATTTTCATTTTTTAGTGAATATAAATAAAATAAATTAAATGATATATTATATTTTCATTATGATAAATATTTCATAAATATTATATATATACATTAAATATATCATTACAACATTTTTTAAGAAGATGTGATGGAAAATGAATTAAATCGATTCGTGAGGTGGTAGTCTATTGTACACATGAACGAAGGGTTGGTTTACCATTTTAAGGAAGAGGTCATGGATATAGATTATTATTTTAATAAAATTACATATAAAAATATTTTATATAATAATTATTTTTTTCATCATGTTTTAAGAAAAAAATTTGGTGGTGGAAGAATAAATAAAAAAATGCTTGGTTAAAGACTATACCACTTCTTCGTACTACCACTTAAGGATTGCACCAAAATATTTCATCAGTTTATTTTATGATAAAATAAATGAATCTAGGAAATGGGTAATGATGTAATGAATTTATTTAATTAGTTATTGTAAAAACCAAATTTTTTGATGTGTTTAGAAATGTGGATTGGAGGTTCCCATTTATAAAAGTGGGGAGGGGCACTCTTGAAATTTCATCAAGTATTCAATCAATATAAATTAATTTTCATATTCACAGGTATAACATTTGATAATACTAAAATATAAGATCATAATGAGCATAAATATTTACATAAAATAAAATTATTACAACTTTATATTATTTAGCCCCTTATATATTTGTTTTAACCCATATAAAACTTTTTTGACGATTACCGAGATAAAAAATATTTATACTCTTTTAAGGTCAAAATAGTTACTATAAAAAGAAAATTTTATAATAAATTGAAAAAAATTTATACTTGAAACAATATCCCTATAATATTACTAAACATAGATTTTTTTTGAGTTTTTAATCATTTAATAAAGAAATTATTATTATAAAATAACATTAATGTTAATTTTGAAAGTATTCATTTAATTTGACATTGAAAATATCAGGACTGAAAATTAAATATATTATAATCATTCAAAACATCAGTAAAAATTTATTTTATTTATAAATTTTTTGGAACCCATTAATTAAATCAAATTATGTTCCTTTTATTGTTTTTAAAATTATTTATTTTATTTTTCTTCAATTAATTAGATACCACATCGGCATTAAATAAGCATTTAAGGTAATTATTTCATCACAAAATATTAATAATAAATTACCATGATAAATAAAAGTCATTTATATTTAAAATAAATATTTATAACCAAACATACATTATTTTTATCCCTATCTCAATAATTTAGTGATGATAAAACAATGAGAATGACATTTTTGAATTCTCATTACATTGAATATTATAATGGTCAAAATCATCAAAAATGGAAACAAAATGTCATATATTCAAGGTTTTGAGGACTATGTACCAAATATACACATAAAATAAAATTAATTAATGTTTTAGGGATATTTTATTGTCCTTATCACATTAATTTTACCCTTAAATGGCTCATTTTAACATTATCGTGCTAACAAAATTTATTATGATTATATTTCGTAATGACCAAAAATATATGAGACTTATTTAATAAATTTTTACCTTTAGATAAAAAAATATAAAATCCATTTTTCAATATATAATTCACAACAAAATTAGAATTTAATTTTAAAATAAACCCATAAAACATGATGAGAAACCATTTTTTAAAAAAATGTATTTTATGTATAAATAATATTTTATAAAAAATTAATGTATAAAGTTAATTAGAAAGAATATAATTGAATTATTTTAAATCAAAATTACCTATTTAAATTTTAAAACTATTCCAAAATAGAATTTTACATTGTAAATACTTTAATAGAAAACACTATTTTAAATAAAAATCAATATTTTTTATTATTCATTGACGAATAAAACTTTTCATTAAATTCCAAAAAATTTACAATAAGCTAATTTTAATATTATTAATTAAAATAAGATATTATTTTTACAACTAATATTACAAAATTTTCATGAAATTTTTTTTAATAATTTCTTTAAAAACAAATAAAACCCATTTATAAATAAATTTGGTTTTTTAGGAATAAAATGACATTACTAAAAATTTAAGGATTATTAAATAAGGATTTTTCAATAAATTTATATTCAGTATGAATAATATAAATATTTCATAATGTATTAAATAATATTCATAAATTTTAATTTAATGGCATGGTTATACTGGTCATATTTAAAAAATAACATCCAATGGTTCATTTTGACTTGATGTTATGTGTCGTATACACTATCAATCCTAGTTTTATTTAACAAAAATCATAAGGTGCTATATGAAAATGATATGATTTCATCTGAAATAATTATAAGAAGGAACCATTTTTCCTTTCAAGATTATATTCCTAGAGATGATGAGATCTTTTAAAATGAAGATAGGGTACATGAGAAAATATGCACACTTGATTTCTTTCCAATTTATATGAACAAATTCACACTTTGATTGTACTTTGATCAATTTTCATTTCTATCACATCTCATAATAAATGAAATGACTATTAAAGGTTAATTTTTTCATGCCTAAAGCACTAAAATTAATTTTTAAAGGATTATAAGATCTATAAATGAATGAAAATTAGTTCCATCTATCTCCAGATATTTACCAAATCCAAAACAGTTAGCACAAGTTATCAAAAATGGATAAACATTTATATGATAAAACAATACATTATTGTCTATAACCTCAAAAATAACACCCAATGTTGAACATAAACCATTCTTAAAATAGTTATCCTTAAGAATATGAGAAAATATATCTAACCAAATTGAAAACCCAAAAAAATCCATAAGTTTTGATCACTTATTTTTTTCAAAGATCAAAACTAACATTTATCCCAAATAACAAAATGTATATTATAATTTCATATACAAAACATATGAAATCATCGATAGTATATTCTCTTAAAAAATAAAAAACCTTCCTCAAAATAACCCGTATCACCATAAAACATCAATGAAAACATAAATGTTTTAAGAAATTAACACTATCCAAGTTAATTAAATAAAATCATAGACAATAAAATATATTTCAAAAATCCCAAAAGTCAATAAGCATCATCATTAATCACATTTTCATTAATTCACTAGTCAATTTCAATGTCACAAGTACTATAAAATTTATTTTTTTAATATTAGCCATCACTTTATCCCAACTAAAATTTATTTTCTCATCACCAGGAACATATTAAGGGTTATAATTCCCTCAACCACAAATTTTAAAAAATTTCACCTTACCACTAAATCACTTGTCTATGTTATTAATACCATTCAATATATTCATAAAAATACTTATAGAAAAAAATAATGAATAAAAATCCTTATATGTTTCATAACTCATATAACAAGAATATCATTGATAAAAGTCATCTACAAAATAATTCTTAAATCACATCGCGTAAAAACATTAATAATTAAACTTACTTAATAAATCATTAAATATCATTCATCTTATATTTCCTGAATACTTTCTTCCTATAGTATAAAATGTGAATCATCTATCCAGATTAATCAACCAAATTTTAGTCATGTTAATTAAATTAGACATACACTAGTGCAGAAAATGTTTTTTACTGTGGTTATTTTTTATTTTTAACGTCATCATTTGGCCGATGTTATCACAGGAGACATTATAAACATAGTTTTTTACATCAGTTATTTTAAAACCGACGTAAAAGACACAAATTCGAAGCGTTTTTCACATCGATTGATAAAAACCTCACGTGGAAAATGCTTTGGAGTCGTGGTTTATTATGTCGGTTATTTAATAACCGATGTGGTATATACCCTTTCACATCGGTTATATAATAACCGATGCCATGTAAGAACCCGATTCTTATTTTTGAGGTACGAGTTTCTTCCTTTCACTTTTCCTTAAGTGTTTTTGAGAAAATAATGAAAATGGGAAAAAATCACAAATTTTGTGGGTACACGCTGTGTACTTTTTCACACGCTGTGTATTTTGGCCATGTGGGATGAGTATACAGGGCGTGTAGCCCTGTCGGCGATGAAAGGTGTAAAACCCAACTACACGTTGTGTAGTGGGTATTTACACACCGTGTAGTCAGTCAGAAGGTAAATAGTAAGGCGGTGAAAGCAGTCGCCAGCTGAGTGACAGTATACGCTGTGTATTTGGGAATACACACCGTGTACACATGTCGGCGAATAAACAGTGCGGTGGTGGGAAAAGTAGCCGCCAGAGGAACAGTTAAATGAGAAAAGTACACACCGTGTAGTCAATAGTACACGCTGTGTAGTTTGTTTTTTTCTTAAAATGGGAAGTAGTCTCCCCTGTTCATAGGGAAGGCTTAGAACCGGAGGAGTAATTGGGAGAGACGGCCAGAACTTTGGAGATGACTCGAGCGAGCACCGGGAATCCAATTCCGCCTCCGTCGATCTCGTTGGAACCGTATGGGTAATTCCTCTCCTATCCTTGAGTCTTTCTTACCAATTCTTTCCAGAGTGGAATTTATTTACGTTTGAACATGATTTTTGTTACCTTGGATCTATGTCGTTATTGGACAATTCGAGGAGCGTCGTTCACGTATACCGATCAGGGGCGATCGAGGTAGGTAGCTTGGTGTTTAAATTCCAACTATTGTGCATTTTTTTGCACCGTTGAGCTATGATCCCATGTTGGGTGTCATGTGGATGAGGCCTTGGATGTTTTGAATACCTAAAATTGTATAGGTAGTTGAATGTGATAACAAACTATTGTTTGGGATCATTGCTTGGATCCAGGACCACCCCGAGGGTGCATTCCTCTATTTATCCATTTGGCCAGGATACCTGAGGTTATGCCATTGTAATAATTATTATTGAATTTCCTTGAGAGTAATTTTATGTGAATTGCTTGTTTATATGTTGGGATGTCCCGGTTACTTGTTTAGAATGAGGGAAATGTTTTACTTAGCCTGAGGGAAGTGGTTATTTTATCCTGAGGGCAACTTCTTTTGTGCCTGTGGGCAATAGACTTTGTGCCTGAGGGAGACACTCCATATGCCTGAGGGCGATATCTGTTATGCTTATGGGTAAATACCTGCGGGTTACGATTCCGATTACCAGAGGGTAAGGTTTTTCGTGTCTGAGGACACTGACTGTTTACATAGAAAATTCACCGAGGTGATGTCTTATATTAAATGGATAAAATGAATATTAAAATGGAAATATAACTAGTAAAGTTAGTTACTTTTGAGTACTACTTAGTTTATTGCATTTACTACTGCACACTGTTGTTGCATATTTTCACACAGTTGGGCATGGGCCTTTGGTGGGTGCTTACTGGGATTTATTTCTCACTCCCTGTTTGGGTCATGTCTTCGGCCCAAACAGATTACGTTTCTATGGGTGTTGATAGGGGAAAGGGTCCATATACAGGTACATGATTGTAGCAGTGGAGTAGGAGAGAATGGGACCGAGCTTAGGCTTGCGATACTACCAGTTGTTATGCTTAGTTCTGTTGTTCCTATACTTTCTATTGTATTGTATTGTACTCCTGCGTAACATGTTCTGGATTTTTTCTTAGATCTTGAGACATGTTGAATCATTACCTATATGACTGTTGGTTATCTTTTTTACTGGAGTTGTTCATTTTAAATGTGTATGGTTTATTTCTTCCGTTGTTGTTGTATATTTGTATATTTTATTCTGCTGTGCTACACTTTGACAAATGAGGGCATAGTTTCCCCAATATCAGACCTAGGCCCTTACTGCTAGTCGTTAGCCTCTAGCGTTTGGGGAAATGTGCTTGAGTTCATGTGACCAATCGGGTTAAGGGCACCCGTTGAGTGGCACCTGGGCCCAGGACGTTACAAAGTGGTATTAGAGGAGATCTTTTATTTTACTTACTATTTGGAGACTTAGTCAGGGATAGGACGGAAATGGTAGTTGGTAATAAGATGTGCCTAGGAGTAGCTAACCCGTGCTCAGGGAAAATCTAGTCTACCTCATTAATTGAAATTTTTCTGATTTTGCAAATTTTACAGTTGATTTGATTTTCACCATTGGGTGATGCACTTGTGATTGTGCTGCTTATATTTTATTTATGGGTTCTATTTAGTTTCAACTCGATGAGATGAGGGTATGTCATCTCATGCATCATTTAGGAACATGCTAGAAATCACATGCCATGCATAGTTCCATGCCATGTAGGCGCATTAGAAATTGCATGTTGTTGTGATAGTTGTTATGCTAGTAAAGCATGCTGTTGTGATAGATTCTTGGATAAATACCTGCTATGTGATAGGGTAATTTTTGTGTGAGCTTGTTGGTATTATGCACGCCAAACTTTGGTTTTTGGGGATTATGGGCCCTCAATGACCGTAATTTGGTGGATCATTGACTGTTTATCTTGTTATAACTCATATAAGATTCCAAACTTTGATTCTCGGGGAGTATGGGCCCTCACGGGTCGTAATTTGGAACTTAGGTGTGGTTTTTCAGTATTTTCTGGGTTCCGTAGTAGTTTCAGAGGCCTACTGTCTAGAAAACCCAGGATACACGCTGTGTAGTTCCTCGGACACACACCGTGTGTTCTTCTGTTCAGGAAGAAAAGAAAACTTTTTAAGTACACGCCGTGTACCCTCAGTACATTCCATATATTCTCTTCCCGTTTCATAGACTATGTGGGCGGGGACACGGGGAAGGGAAATGCTTGGGGGGAAAACGTCGTTTACCGAATGTACACGCCATGTAATGTTAACCTGGAGTCCAGACGTGTAACTAACAACACGGGTCGGTGGAATCATTTCTTGTACATGTCGTTTCAATGATGTACATGCCGTGTAGTCTGACCTGGGATCTGGCCGTGTAACTAACAACACGGGTCGGTGAAGCTTATATAGTACACGCCGTGTACCTGTGGGACATGTCGTGTAGTCTTGACTGGTGAGAGACCATGTGGATTTAGCTGTGTGGCTGGGGAAACAGGGTGGTGTACACACCGTGTGCGGGTGTAACACACCGTGTAGTTTTAGCCGAGTAGTCGGCCGTGTCACAAACAACACGGGAAGTTGGAAAGTCAAACCATACACACCATGTAGATGATATACACACTATGTAGTCTTGTTCAACGGGATCTATGTGGCTTAGCCGTGTAGAAGGACCCGAGCAGCGGAAGAAAATTCAGGTATACGTCGTGTAGTTAATATACACGTCGTGTAGTCTTGTTTTGCAAATCTTGAAATGCCTTCTTCCTCCTGTTCCCTTTTTGGTCCCCCCATTTTTCATTCTTTGATAAATCTTGATCTAAGGTGTGTGTTTGACATTGTAGATTCATGCCGCCGAGATGACCATGCGTTGTTCTCCAAGAGAGTGGCAACGATTATACTCCAGAGATGGTGGGTCATGGGCTACCAGTGGATCCTCCAGCAGATCCAGATGCGGTGCCATCCGTTATACCAGACACAAGCGTGGATGCTCAGTTCCATGAAGGCTTTATACGGTTCATACAGACCTTTCAGGGAGCACCGCCGGCTACCACATCTATGGCTGAGCTGACTCCTATCTTCCAGCAGCAGCATCCGCCCATGTTTTCAAGGGATGGTGGACCACAGGCTGCGGAGTCTGGGCTGGGGTCTATGCAGACTATTTTCGAGCATCTTCAGATGCCTCCAGGGCGGAGGCTCAAGCTCACTACTTATATGTTGTGTGATTCCGCCAAAAGGTGGTGGGATGTGACCACTCAGACAGAGCATCACAGAGACATGGCGTGGGAAGATTTTCAGATATCTTTCTACGATTTCTTCTTTCTAGAGACGCTGAGGGCAGATAGAGCTCGAGATTTCATGAATCTGCAGTAGGGCGCTATGTTGGTGATGGATTATACTGCTCATTTTACCGAGCTTCAGCATTTTTCACCCATTCTGGTGGGTGATGAGACGTTGAGGGCCAGACGCTTTGAGTATGGTATTCGATATGACATCCAAGCACTGGTGAATGTTTTCAGGTTGCCTACAGTACATGCTATTGCGAACCAGTCACTGATCACAGAGAGGAACCTTCGGGAAGCTAGTGGTGCAGGCCAGGGTGGTTTGGCACCAGTTTCCGGTACTATTTCTACTGGGAAAAGGAAGCGATAGATGAGTTTATCTCACGATGATAGTACTAGACAGGCGATTACTTCAGGTGTCTCGGTCAAGTGTTACCAGTGTGGTAGATTGGGGCACAAGAGACCTCAGTGTCCACGAGACCCAGTGGAGTGTCGAGATTGTGGCAAGATGGGTCATCTGCAGCGCTTTTGCAGGGAATTTCCATCAGTGGCTAGTGAGAGGGGTTCTGTGCAGACTCCGCGTGTGGGAGCAAGACCAGCAGCTTCTTACCAGTCGGGCTACTGGGATACATCTGGATGTACAGGCTAAGGTGGTGGTCATGGCTTGGGTATCCAGACAATAGGATCTCAAAGGCAGCAGGGCGAGACAGCTCAGGGTAGCCAAGCTGTGTCGCAGGGCCGCGGCACTGGGCAGGCATATGCAGTGCAATAGACCCAACAGGAGCAGGATCCCGGACCTTCTACTGTCAGAGGTACTATTCTAGTAGCTTCTATCTTATCTTTAGAACTTTTCGATATGGGTGGTACACATAGCTTTATGTATGTGCTCGTTGTGGAGAGCCTTGGGCTCTGTGTTTCTTCTTCTTCAGTTGTTATGACGCTAGACACTCTGTTTGTAACTAGAACGGCTGGTGTGCGTCAGTGCAAGGAGTGCCCCCTTGAGGTTGGTGGGTGTCACTTTCTATAGGACCTATATGTCTTAGAAATGATGATCTATGATGTCATTCTCGGGATGTACTGGTTGGTTCCCTTTCGAGCCTTTGTAGACTGCTATCGTTGCAGAGTGCATTTCACGTCACCAGAGGACGGAGAGTTTCTATACAAGGGTGAATGGGATGTTCAGGTGAGTCGAGCTGGACCAGAGCATCGTGGACGAGGTGGTGTGACAGCCTAGATCTCAATTTTATATCTGGATGATCAGGGGACATTTAAGAAGGATTTCCCTCCAGCGGTTGATCATTTCAGGGATGTCTTCCTGGACGAATTTGTAGGTCTACCTCCTGAGCGTGAGGTGGATTTCTCTATTGATCTTGTGCCAGGAGTAGCACCGGTGTCCATTCCTCCTTATAGGATGGCCATGCCTGAGTTGCAGGAGCTTAAGGGGAAATTAGTGGAGTTACAGGCAAAGGGTTTTATCTGACCCAGTACTTCTCCTTGGGGTTCTCCTGTCCTGTTTGCTAAAAAGGCAGATGGTACCCTCAAACATTCTGTGGATTATCAGAAGATGAATCAGTTGACGGTAAAGAACTGATATCCCTTACCAAGGATTGATGATCTTTTTGATCAACTTCGTGTAGCACGAGTGTTCTCGAAGATTTACTTGAGATCAGGATATCATCAGCTGTGCGTGAGACCATTGGACATGCCACTTACAGCTTTTCGGAGCAAATATGGTCTATACGAGTACTTGTTTATGCCTTTTGGACTCACGAACACGCCAGCAGTTTTCATGGCTCTGACGAATCGTTTGTTCCATCCTTATCTGGATTCTTTTATGGTAGTATTTGTGGACGACATCTTGGTGTACTGTCACACTCGACATGACCATGCCACCCATCTTGAGATCTTACTGAGTATACTGAGAGAGCATCAGCTATATGTTAAGCTCTCAAAGTGCCACTTTTGGATGGACCAGATTCACTTCCTGGGTCATATCATCTCAGAGGTAGGAGTTCCAGTAGACCCAAAGAATGTGAGAGTAGTAGTTTCATGGGAGCATCCTAATAATGTGTTTGAGATATAGAGTTTCTTAGGGATGGATGGTTACTACATACGCTTCATCCATGACTTCTTTCACTTAGCAGCACCATTGACGGGTTTGACTAAGAAGGGTGTGAAGATCATTTGGACAGAATCTTGTGAGACAGCCTTTGAGGACCTGAAATGAAGGTTGACATCATCACCAGTCCTGGTACTTCCAGAGAAAGGGAAGATTTATACAGTTTACTGTGATGCATTAGGTATTGGGCTGGGAGTAGTGTTGATGCAGGGCGATCGAGTTGTTGCGTACGGGTCTCGGCAATTGAGGCCACATGAGAGGAATTACCCGAAACATGATCTCGATTTGGATGTAGTTTTTCTTGCGTTGCGCTGTTGGAGACACTATCTTTTGGGAGAGCATTTTGTGGTTTTCACCGACCAGAAAATTCTCAAGTATATCTTTACTCAACGTGACTTGAACCTGAGACAGAGAAGGTGGGTCTAATACCTTCAGTCCTTCAACATTGAGCTTGCCTATACACCTAGTAAGGGTAATACAGTAGCTGATACTCTGAGCAGAAGGACTCAGATACAGGCGATGCGGGAGGCCAGTGGGGAGTGGCAGCTTATGGAATTGTTCTCTGAGATGCATTTAGAGGTGCACGATAGTCAGGGGAAAACCTATCTTTCTTCTTTAGCTGTGACTTCTATCCTCCTAGATATAGTGAGTATGAGACTTCTATCTGATTTATAAGGCCTAGTTCTACGGGATTCGGTGGCCAGTGAGGACCCTCCTCCTGGATGGACGATAGGTGATGATAAAATTCTGTGTTTCCATGGACGAGTGTGGGTTCCAGGGCATATACGCGAGGAGTTGATGCAGGAGTTTCATTCTTAAGCTTAGTTAGTTCATCCCGGGGTTACCAAGATGTACCGTGACTTGAGACGTTAGTATTGGTGGTCGGGTATGAAAAGAGAGGTAGCTAGTTTTGTTACTAGATGTTCCACCTGTCAGCAGGTGAAGGCGGAGCATCAGAGGCCAGCCGGACTGTTACAGCAGTTACCCATCCCGGAGTGGAAATGGGATGATGTCACGATGGATTTTGGGACTGGGTTGTCGTGGTCACCTCGAGGAAATGATGTCGTGTGGGTTTTTGTGGATAGACTCACGAAGGTAGCTCACTTTTTTCCGATCATGGAGACCTTCGGTGTTGACGAGCTCATAAAGTTGTATATCCGAGAGGTCGTACTTCTTCATGGGGTTCCCCGTTCTATCATTTCAAATAGGGGCGCCCGTTATACATCTCATTTCTGGAAGATTTTTCAGAGGGCACTGGGTACACAGGTGCTTCTGAGCACAGCTTACCACCCTCAGACTGATGGCCAGTCAGAGCATACCATACAGGTGCTTGAGGACATGCTGCATGCATGTGTCCTAGAATTTGAGGGCTCTTGGGAGAAGCATATACCCCTAGTCGAGTTTGCCTATAATAACAATTTTCAGGAAACTATTGAGATGAAACCTTACGAGGCTTTATATGGTAGGTCATGCTGATCACCTTTGTGCTGGATAGAGGTATGTGAGGCAGCTTTACTGGGACCACATCTCATGCAGGAGACTTCTGAGCAGGTCCAGTTGATTCAAAAGCAGATGGCTACCGCACAGTCTCGTCATAAATCTTATGTTGATCGCTGCAGATGACCCTTGGAGTTCGTGGTCAGGGATCAGGTTTTCTTGCGTGTTTCACTGAGGTTGGGACATAGACAGATCAGGAGAGAGGGTAAAATTTCATCGAGGTATGTGGGGCCATTTGAGAGTCTGGAGAGAGTCGGTCCGGTTGCCTATCGGTTGCAGTTACCACAGAGTTACTAGGCCATGCATGACGTCTTCCATGTATCTCAGTTGCACCGCTATCATTCAGACCCATCTCACGTCTTTCAGCCAGAGGAGTTTGATCTTCAGATAGATGTGTCCTTTGAGGAGCATCTGATTCTTATCGCTGATAGGAGCATGAAGGTTCTCTGAGGCTGGTCAGTTCCTCTCGTACGGGTGTTATGGCAGCATGGCCAAGTACATGATGAAACCTGGGAGCGGGAGACCGATGTACATGCCCAGTGGCCAGAGTTGTTCTGAGATTTATCTTCATCACCTTTGGAAGGGAAATTTGGGGACGAATTGTTTTAAGGGGGGAAGTTTGTAAGAACATGGTTCTTATTTTTGAGGTACGAGTTTCTTCCTTTAACTTTTCCTTAAGTGTTTTTGAGAAAATAAGGAAAATTGAAAAAATCCCAAATTTTGTGGGTACACACCATGTACTTTTCCACACGCTGTGTATTTTGACCATGTGGGATGAGTACATAGGGCGTGTAGCCCTGTCGGTGATGAAAGGTGTAAAAACCGACTACACGCCGTGTAGTGGGTATTTATACATCATATAGTCAGTCAGCAGGTAAATATTAAGGCGGTGAAAGCAGTCGCTAGCTGAGCAACAATACATGCCGTGTATTCGGGAATACACGTCGTGTACAGATGTCGACGGATGAACAGTGCGTTGGTGGGAAAAGTAGCCGCTAGAGGAACAATTAAATGATAAAAGTACACACAGTGTAGTCAATAGTACACGCCATGTAGTTTGTTTTTTTCACTTAAAATGGGCATTAGCCTCCCCTGTTCATAGGGAAGTCTTAGAACCATAAGAGGACTTGGGAGAGATGGTCGGACCTTTGGAGATCACCCGAGCGAGCACCGGGAATCCGATTCCGCCTCTGTCGATCTCGTTGGAACTGTACGGGTATGTCCTCTCCTCTCCTTGAGCCGTTCTTACCAATTCTTTCCCAAGGGGAAGTTATTTATGTCTGAACATGATTTCTGTTACCTTAGATCTATGTCATTCTTGGATGATTCGAGGAGCGTCGTTCACATATACCGATCAGGCGTGATCGAGGTAGGTGGCTTGGTGTTTAAATTCCAACTGTTGTGCATTTTTGTGTACCGTTGAGCTACGAGCCCATGTTGGGGTGTCGTGTGGCTGAGGACTTGGCTGTTTTGAATACCTAAAATTGTATAGGTAGTTGGATGTGATAATAAATTGTTGTTTGGGATCACTTCTTGGATCCAGGACCACCCAGGGGGTGCATTCCTCTATTTAGCTGTTTGGCCAGGATACCCGAGGGTATTCCACTGTAATAATGATTATTGAATTTCCTTGAGAGGAATTGTATGTGAATTGCTTGTTTATATGTTGGGAATGTCCCAGTTACTTGTTTAGCCTGAGGGTAGTGTTTTAATTTTCCTGAGGGCAGTGGTTATTTTAGCCTGAGGGAAACTTCTTTCGTGCCTATGGGAAATAGACTCTGTGCCTGAGGGCGAAACTTCGTACGCCTAAGGGAAATATCAGTTATTCCTGTGCACAATTACCTACGGGTTACAATTCTGATTACGTGAGGGTAAGGGTTTTCATGTCTGGGGACACTGACTATTTACATAGAAAATTCACCGGGGTGATGTCTTATATTAAATGGATAAAATGAATATTAAAATGGAAATATAACTGGTAAATATAGTTACTTTTGAGTACTGCTGAGTTTATTGCATTTACTACTACACATTGTTGTTGCATATTTTCACACAGTTGGGCATGGGCCTTTGGTGGGTGACTACTAGGATTTATTTCTCACACCCTGTTTGGGTCATGTCTTCGGACTAAATAGATTACGTTTTTGTAGGTGTTGATAGGGGAAAGGGTCCCTATACAGGTACATGATTGTAGTAGAGGAGTAGGAGAGCATGGGACCGAGCTTAGGCTTGCGATACTTTCGGTTGTTCTGTTTTGTTCTATTGTTCATGTACTTTCTATTGTATTGTATTGTACTATTGCGTAACATGTTTTGGCTATTTTCTTAGAACTTGAGACATGTTTCATCATTACCTATATGATTGTTGGTTATCTTTTTACTACATTTGTTCATTTTAAATGTGTATGGTTTATTGCTTCCGTTGTTGTTGTATGTTTGTATATTTTATTTCGCTATGCTACACTTTGACAAATGAGGGAATAGTTTCCCCACTATCAGACTTGGTCCCTCGCTGCTAGTCAGCAGCCTCTGGCATTTGGAGAAATGCACTTGAGGTCATGTGACCAACTGGGTTTGGGGCACCCGTTGAGTGGCACTCGGACCTGGGACGTTACAAGTCATAAAACACTCCTACGAATTGTTTATCACATCAGTTATTTTTATAACCGATGCGATAAACCTGTCTTCCAAGCAGTTTCCAACGTCGGTTATATAATAACCGATGTAAAAACATATCTCTGACATCGGTTATTTTATAACCGACGTAAAAAACTATCCATTTCCATTTATTATGTCGGTTATGAAATAACCGATGTAAAAACCATTTCCCATGAATTTATTACGTCAGTTTCCAAATAACTGACGTTAAAAACTAATCTGAATGCATTTTTTTCGTCGGTTATGAAATAACCAACGTAAAAAAAATTAAATAAAACCGAACCACTGCTATGCTCAGCCAAAATACCTGAAACAGACCAAAAGGTTACCAAAAACAGACCAGATCCCCCCACCCACCCACCCCACCCCACTGGACATCTCCCACCACACCCTTGGACACCCCCCCCCCTCCACACCCCTGGATTGCCCCCACCCCCTGGACACCCCCCACACCCCTGGACACCCCCACCCTCCTTGACACCCCCCCCCCCACAAACACACCCCTGGACTGCCCCACCACCCCCTGGACAGCCCCCCCCCCCCTGGACAACCCCCCCTCCCATCCTTCTATATACCCTTACCCCCTGGATAGCACTCTCACACCCCTGGACAGCCCTCCCACACCCCTGAAACAGACCAAATAGTTACCAAAAACATACCAAAACAGACCAGAACCCCCCACCCCACCCCACTGAACAGCCCCCACCACACCCCTGGACACCCCCCCCCCCCCACACCAACACCACTCTCCTAACCCCCCCCCCCCCCCCCCACACACACACACACACACACAGACACCCTTGGACTGCCCCCCCATCCCCCTGGACAGCCCCCCACACCCCTGGACAACCCCCCCCCCCCCCACCCTCCTGGACAACACCCCCCACCCCTGGACTACTCCCTCACCCCCTGGACATCCCCCACACCCCTGGACAACCCCCCCCCCCCCACCCCACTAAACATCCCCCACTACACCCTTGGACACCCCCACACCCTTGGACTGCCCCCACCCCCTGGATAGCCCCACACACCCCTGGACAACCCCCCCCCCCCCCCCCACCCCACCCTCCTGGACACCCCCCCACACCCCTGGACTGCCCCCACCCCCGGTGTAAGAACCCAGGTTTTGGGACTCTAAGACTTTGAAATTTTTCTTGACATCATTCCAGAACAGGGCGTTTAGACGGTGTGCAATTCCGAGGTCCGGTGTGCCCGGAATTAATTATATAAAAATGTTAAGTGTTTTTTATATTACGCACACATGGTTAACTAAAGAAAATGTGATATATCTTATAAGGTTTCTCAGATGGGAAATCGAGGTCATAGTTGAGTCCAGAGCGTGCCGTTTACCCTAGGCGGGGTGTAAAATTTGCAGGCACGGGCCTACTGTGAGAAGTGTCACCCAAGGGCAAAATGGTCATTTCAGAATGTTCACTTAGTGATTTTTATCACTGACATTCTTTTTGAATAACTGTCGAATGAAGTCTCAGAATTGAAATCTGAGACTTCCGTTGAGTTCGAAATGTGGTGTTTTTTCTAGGCGTGGGATAAAATAAGCGGGCACGGAGGTTTCGGAATCCGCGCTCGTTGGGAGAGTTTTAAGTGAATTTTTATAAATTCACTAAGTGTTGAGGGGAGACTCATTTATTCCTCCCTCCCTCTCTCTCTCCCTCTCCCTCTCTCTCTCTAGCGTTCTTCACTGTTCTTCGGCATTCTTCACTGTTCTTCACCGGATTGAAGAGCGGACTCCGGCGGATCAAAACAGGATCGAGCGGGCGCGTCGCCAACGACGAACGGATCAAACGAGGTAGGATTTTTGTTGAATTTCGTTCCCTCATCAATTTTCTCAATTTTTTCGTCATTTTTGGTATTTGAATCTTTTTTTATATAGTTTTTAGAATTTGGGGCGTTGGCCAAATGAACACAGCCAACGCCCGAGCCCCGGTCAATTCCTCATTCTTGAATGTTCTTCGTCCCACATTTTTAGGCACGCGCGAACCTCGACGGATCGATAAGCAGGGGAAGGCGTTGTGAAGATCCGGTCACAGGGATCCCAAAACCGGTGTCGGATAATTTTTCCGATCACCGACGTGGTCGGGGGGACCGGTCGAAGGTTCGGCTCCGGCGAGGGGTGGCGGCCGGAATCCGAACCGACGGCGGAGCAGGGTGGCCTCGTCTTGGAACCCGGCGGAGCTCGGGGGTTCGGGTTAGCGGCGTCGGGTGCGGCCGACGCGGACGGGCAGCTTCCGGGAGATGGGCTTCGGCGTGGTGCATCAGGGGCGAGGCCGGGCTTTGGAGGTGGCAGCACCGGGTGTCGTCGGGGCGTGGTCGAATGGAAGAGTCGGCTTCAGCCGGTGCGGCGAGCTTAGGCGAGGCGGCGGCTGGGCGTGCGGCTCAGCGGGAAGGCGAGGTCGGAGGGGCGTTCAGCGAGTTCGGGCGTGCGGCGGGGCGCGGCGTCGACTGGCAGAGCCAGGCGGGGAGGGGGCTACAGCGGAGCGGGCGGCCAACCACAGCCTGTCGCGGTCGGTAGGTGGAACCCGAGGCGGTCAGAACCTCAGGCGTGCAGTGGGAGACGAGGACCCGTCTAATGCAGGTCCTGCTGGGGGCGTGACCTAGACCGGCCTTTTGGCCAGTCTTCTTTG
The DNA here is from genome assembly GCA_963277665.1 of Viscum album. Lineage (NCBI taxonomy): Eukaryota > Viridiplantae > Streptophyta > Magnoliopsida > Santalales > Viscaceae > Viscum > Viscum album. Next base: position 1,861,937,818 of record OY728119.1, read on the forward strand.
GAGAACCGGACCCGATGCGGGTCTGGCAGTTTGTGGCAGGTTGGACCGGACCGGGTCAGCCGGTCTCGACCGGCCCATTTTTGGGCCCCCTTACATTAGGGGGACGTAACTTCCAAACGGCGTGTCCGTTTGACGCGCTGTCTGTGGTTGTGAGTTCGTATCGGTGAGGTGGACTGTTTGAAATGGGTTCTAAGGATTTTGGGTTCTATGCCCGAAGACGGGAGCCCCGAAACGCGTTGATTTAATAATATTAAATTATTATTAAAGTTTACAATGGACGGGCTTCGTGAGACGGACATCCGTTTGACACGCCGTCAGAGGCGCGATGGCCCAGGAGCTGAGACGATCCTTCCAAGGTTTGTTTGGATCCTTTGCAGGTTGGTTTCGTTGCTCAGCGGCACGAAACAAAATGTGAGTTATTAATTAATTATTTAATTAATTAATTAATTGTTTTGTCGGACCTAACTCCTGCTTGGGATTTCCAATTGGCGCGACATCAGCGGAAGCGTGACCTCAGTCCTCGTGCAAACTTTTTGTGATGCTTTCTGAAGCGTTCGGGTTGTAGACGAGTTGCGGGCCCCACATGGCCTAGTTCGCACGTTTTACGGTGGAACGTCACTTTTTCACCCAGCATCCATTTGGGGTGTTTGAGCACTCATTTTTGAGTGTTTTTTCGAGGGGATTGCAACGGCGCAATCCGCCCACCTAATTTCGGGCCCTAGGTGTGGGCCCCACGGGGCCCCATTTTCATATAATACAGGTAATTGCAGCTTCTGCATCTGGAGTCCGTTTTAGGCGCCGTCAGCGGCGTTGTGGCCCTGGCATCGAGACGAGGTTGACCAGGGTGGTCTCAGGAGATGAAGCCGGAGTTGAAGTGTGGGCCCCATGAGCCATCCTTTGAGTTGTGTGCAACGTACTGTAACTTTTTCTTTAGTCGTCCGCTTCGAGAATATGAATAGTCAATTTGACGTGTTTTTCTGAGAGCATCGTGAAGGCGTGGTTTTCCCGACTTTTCTTCAGGATCGTGGTGTGGGTCCCACCTGGGCTGACTATGATGAATAGTACCTTTTTCACCGGGTGTCCATTTTGGGCGATCGAGTAGTCAATCCCATGTGTTTTTTCAAGGGGATGGCAGTGGTGTGATCTGTTTGTTCAGTTTTGGGATCTTGATGTGGGCCCCACACGGGCTGGCTATAGTGAATATTACCATATTCACCGGTTGACCTTTTCAGGTGAGTAAATGGTCTGTCTCGCGTGTTTTTCGGCAAGGATTGCCACGGTGTGATCCGTTTGGGCATGTGGGGCCTTGTTTGAGATCTTATTAAATGTGAAAACATGAAAGGGTGTTGGATGGAGGTCCCTTTGACGCACTCTAAACCAACGCACAGTTGCGATGTTGGTAACACCCGGTGATGTCAGTTGTAGTGTTAAGTTATCAGACCCATTTCTAGATCTACCCTCCAGTAGGGCTGGGTAGTGGGTCGCCAGTCAACTTGTTCTGGGTCTACCCTCCAGTAGAGACTGGGTAGTGGGTCGCCTGTCGACATGTTCCGGGTCTACCCTCCAGTAGGGCGGGGCAGTGGGTCGCCTGATGATGTATTAGGGTTTACCCTCTAGTAGGATTGGGAAGTGTGTCACCCGATATCTTATTCCGAGTCTACCCTCCAGTAGGGCTGGGTAGTGGGTCACCTGTTGACTTATTCTGGGTCTACACTCCAGCAGGGCTGGGTAGTGGGTTGCCTGTCGACTTATTTCGGGTCTACCCTCCAGCAGGGCTGGGCAGTGGGTCACCTGTCGACTTATTCCGGGTCTACCCTCCAGCAAGGATGGGCAGTGGGTCGCCTGACGACTTATTCCGGGTCTACCCTCCAGTAGGGCTGGGTAGTGGGTCACTTGTCGACTTATTAGGGTTTACCCTCCAGCCGGGCTGGGCAGTCGGTCACTCGTTGGCATTTCAGACTCAGGCATTCTTATGAGGCTAGTCAGTGACTTTTCTCCGTGATTACAGGAGTGGGAACCTTGGTTGTACGGGTCAGTGATGTGACATCTTTGACGTGACCTTGGGACGTACGAGGACGAGGGGCACTTTTCCAACCAAGACGCGTCCTTGCGACGCGACCTAAAAGTCGTGTGGGCGAGTCAGTGCCGCCCAAAGCGGATAGTATCGAGGTGCGGTGATTGATCCCCTTTGACTTGTACCTCCGAGGTTGATGTGCTGGACGTTTGGGTTCAGTTTTGAATGTCCTTTGAACTATTGGTGACTCTTCTTAGGCTGAGCTTGGAGATAGAGATCCCCTTACACACTCATTTGGGTTTCTCGTTCAGCATATATATACACACCCTATTATTTATCCCACTCCTTGGGTTTGGTTACTCTCCTTCTAGGAGGGTCAAAGACACATGGGGAATGCCATGTGATTTCTGTGTCTAGATCCTCTTGGTTGGATGAGTCTACTCTGCTGCTATAGGCAGCAAAGACTCGACAAGAATTTTGTCTTCTCACCATCTCTAGCTCCTTGCGTCTGGAAGAGTCTACTTCCTTCCTCTTGTTGGGTTGAGCTACACTTTCTCTCTTTTTCACTCTTACACTGTTCTTTGCACTGTCTACTGCTCACCATTTTAGTACCTCCCTTGTTGATCCCTCGAGATTTCGGGGCATCCTACTAAGTATTTTTTTATACTCACCCCTGCTTGGGCTTTGCCCGCACTTGGTCTGCCCTTGCAGACGACGGACAGGTCGGTTGAGACTATGGATGAGCGTTGAGGACACATGAGCTTGGGCTACATTCAGTGGTCGTAGCAGGACTTTCAGGGTGTGAGACTCACCAACGGTTTACCTTTGTTTTACCTATTGCTGGGTTGTGGCACCTTTCTGGTTGGGCGTGTGTTTTGCCCCTTTTTTATTCAGTTTACATGTCATTACTTTTTAGCACTTTTCTTGTACTGGTTAGAGGTCGATGCATGTATGTTGGTTCCCCTTTTGTAGCAGTTTTGTACCTTGCTTTCTCTTTCTCTACACTTTTGTATTGAGTTGGCTGCGTGTGTGTGTACAGTTTCTTAGGCAAAGGCCTCCCCTAGTTTGTTGTGCATTCGGCGCTAGTCGCCAGCCCTTGACCTATAGAGGCGGGCTTGGGGTAGTTACGGCTCGAGCCCTGGTACAGGTCATGTCGTGACAAAGTGGTATCAGAGGTGGTTCGTTCCTTGGGGATATGTTTGGGCGTCCCTAAAAAGGAATTGGTTGAGTTTTGGGGAAATAGTGCCAACGTGTCTCGAGAGCGGCTCTCAAGTCAGGGAGTCCAGTGATGGTGCGGCAGCCGACATATCCATTCACAAGGACCCCAATAACCCGCTTGTCGACTCAACACATGGAGACACTCGTTGCAGGGAATTTGGTTCATGCATCATATAGGATTGAGTCTTTGACAGTCCTTCTTGAGTCATCTCCCCACCGATGTTGATATATATATGCTCATTTGACCGCGGTGCTCCTTGATCGGGTTCAGGATGTCTCAGTGATGATAGCCATCCAGGATACTAGCTCCGGTTCGTGACGACGATTCCGTGATCGAAGAGTCCTCAGTTCAAGATCCATCATACGATTACCCTTTATATAGGAGGACAGGCAGTAGCACCTCCACCTGTGGAGTAGTGGATAGTACCGGTAGTGAGGGCTGATGACGAGTGCAGGCTGGGCGCGCTACGTGAGTTCTAACGTCGGAGATCGCTGAGGTTCCACAGTGGGCCATACCCTCAGACAGTGAAGGGTTGGCAAGAGTCGGTGGTTCGCCTCTTCAGGCTTGTTCAGATACTGACAGGTTGGACGGTGACCATGACAGCCAGTCTTTTTCCACTAAGCAGTTTGGCATGGTAGAGCATGGGTTACTCAGCTGCACAATGAGTTGGTACTCTCGTGGGATGGCATCTAGCAGATGTTTTGTGAGGAGTACTGCCCCTCTTACTTATGCTTTTTACGGTTTCGGGAACTGTTGGAGCTTCATCGGGGAGTGATGGTAGTGGCTGAGTACAAGACTGGGTTCGCAAACCTTACTTATTACTACTTGGATGCGGTCTGTGATGGCAACTTCTGAGCACAGAAGTTTGAACGGGATCTCTGTAGAGGAGATTCATGCCAGTGTAGTTCCCTTGTGCATCCTCACCCATCTCAGGGTGCGGGAGCAGGCACTGGTGAAAGAGGAATTTCTGGTAGAGGGATGTCGATTGGCGGGGCCTCGACGCCAGAGGTTTCCCCTTAATGAGACTCAGGCACATGGTCGGGGACAGCGTAGAGCGCCGAGATAGCCCAGGGAGGTCTAGTTCCATGTTTTTGATGTGCGAGATCACGTGGGGTGAGACTACTCGACCAAATGTGCTGAGTCTTCCAGATAGTTGGTAGATGCACCGCCGAGGCAGTGTCACGATAAGAGAACTCCCATGTGAGGACAGGGTGGTCCCCAGGGAGGCGGTGTTGGCAGAAATAAGGGAGAACTGTGGTTGGCTGACAACATTTCGAGGTCCTTCCACCACCACTAGGAGGCCCATGTCAGGCTCAGGGAGCTAACGGATGGTGCCGCGGGCAGTTGTGTGTTGTGGATGTTTACAATCATACAGCGCAAGAGATGATAAGAGGTACGCACTGAGTATTTTTCTACTTCTCTCAGTATAACTTTTTAGACACTGTGTGAGGTACTATTTTATCTAACTCCTTGCACGAGGGGTTACCGAGGGTGATGCGGGGCGTTGGTGTAACCCTGTGTTAGTGCTGGTGGTGATAGTTTTTCCCTGAGAATGTGGAGACACTATCTTCGGGGAGAGCACATTGTGGTTTGCTTAGACCACCAGTTTCTCAGGTGCGTCCCCACGCAAAGAGACTTGAACTGGAGACGATGGTGCTGGCTAGAGTTTCCGCAGGAGGATACAGCTTTCTTGTAGTTAATGAAGCCGACTCCTTCACGGGTTGAGCGTGTAAGAGAGTCTTAGTCATGATGCACCGACAGTGGAAACCTGTGTGACCGGATATCTTTGGGTGTTTCACCAGATAGGTATTCTGAAGGAGAGAATCACGAGACCCTGTTCTGGGGACAAACCGTGATTTCGATCATGACGTGAAAAGTAGAGGTGTGGCCAGAAAAGACCCCAATGTTTCTTTGGGATGTTCGGGAATCGTGCAAACGGTTGAGAGGTTGCCTACCGTCTTGCCCTACCCTCCCAATAGTAGGAGTGGGTGCACGATGTCTTCCACGTGTCGTAGCTGATGAGGTGCGTGCATATTCCTACGCATTTCCTCAATAGTATAAGACCTTATAATAACCATCCCTTTGGTTCGCGTGTTTTGTTAGCATGGTGATGTGCAAGTTTTCTTGGGCGCGGGAGAGATAGGTGTGAGCTCTGTATCTCGAGTTATTTTTCCTAGTTTTTCTTTTCGAGGAAGAAAATATTGGAGGAGGGAATGATGTAAGAACCTAGGTTTTGGGACTCTGAGACTTTGAAATTTTTCTTGATATCATTCCAGAACAGGACGTTCAGACGGTGTGCAATTCCGAGGTCCGGTGTGCCCGGAATTAATTATATAAAAATGTTAAGTGTTTTTTTATATTACGCACACATGGTTAACTAAATAAAATGTGATATCTCTTAGACGGTTGCTCAGATGTGGAAAACCAAGGGCACCATTGAGTTCGGAGCGTGCCTTTTACCCAAGGCGGGGTGTAAAATTTGTGGGCGCGGGCCTGTTGTGAGAAATGTCACCCAGGGGAAAAATGGTCATTTCAGAATGTTCACTTAGTGATTTTTATCACTGACATTCTTTTTGAATAACTGTAGACCGAAGTCTCGGAATTGAAATCTGAGACTTTTGTTGAGTTCGAAATGGGGCGTTTTTCCTAGGCGTGAGATAAAATAATCCGGCGCGGAGGTTTCGGAATCCGCGCCCGTTGGGAGAGTTTTAAGTGAATTTTTATAAATTCACTAAGTGTTGAGGGGAGACTCATTTCTTCCTCCCTCTCTCTCTCTAGCATTCCTCATCGTCCTTCGGCATTCTTCGCTGTTCTTCACCGGATTGAGGAGCAGACTCCGGCGGATCGAAGCAGGATCGAGCGGACGCGTCGCCAACAACGAACGGATCCAACGAGGTAGGATTTTTATTGATTTTCACGCCCTCGTCGATTTTCTAAATTTCTTCGTCATTTTTGGTATTTGAATCTTTTTTTTATATAGTTTTTAGAATTTGGGGCGTTGGCTGAACGAATACGGCCAACGCCCGAGCCCCGTTCAATTCCCTGTTCTTGAATGTTATTCGTCCCAAATTTTTGGGCACGCACGAACCTCGACGAATCGATGAGCAGGGGAAGGAGTTGTGAAGGTCCGGTCCCAGGGATCCTGAAACCAGTGTCGGATAATTTTTCCGATCATTGGAGTGGTCGGGGGGACCGGTCAATGGTTCGGCTCCGATGAGGGGCGGCGGCCGGAGACCGAACCGACGTCAGAGCAGGGCGGCCGCGTCTTGGAACACGAAGGAGCTCGGGAGTTCGGGTCAGCAGCGTCGGGTGTAGCCGACGCGGACGGGCAGCTTTCGGGAGCCGGGCTTCGGCGCGGTGCAGCAGGGGCGAGGCCGGGCTTCGGAGGTGGCAGCGTTGGGTGTCCCCAGGGCGTGGTCAAGCGGAAGAGCGGGATTCAGCCGGTGCGGTGAGCTTAGGCGAGGCGGCGGATGGGCGTGCGGCTCAGCGGGAAGGCGAGGCCGGAGGGGCGTTCGGCGAGTCCGGGCGTGCGGAGGGGCGCGGCATCGACCGGAAGAGCCAGGCGGGGAGGGGGCTTCAGCAGAGCAGGTGGCTGACCGCGGCTTATCGCGGTCGGCAGGCGAAACCCGTGGCGGTCAATGCCTCGGGCGTGCAGCGGGAGACGAGGACACGCCTAATGCAGGTCCTGCTGGGCACGCGACCAAGACCGGCCTTTTGGTCGGTCTTCTTTGGAGAACTGGACCCGATGCGGGTCTGGCGGTTTGTGGCGAGTTGGACCGGACCCGTGGCTGGGCCGCGGGCCGGCGGTCCGGGCCGGCCCATTTTTGGGCCCCCTTACATTAGAGGGGCCGTAACTTCCAAACGGCGCGTCTGTTTGATGCGCCGTCTGCGGCCGTGAGTTCGTATCGGCGAGGCGGACTATTTGAAATGGGTTCTAGGGATTTTGGGTTCTATACCCGAAGACGGGTGCCCCGAAACTTGTTAATTTAATAATATTAAATTATTATTAAAGTTCCCAATGGACAAGCTTCATGAGCTGAACGTCTGTTTGACGCACCGTCAGAGGCGCGATGGCCCCGGAGCTGAGATGATCTTTCCAAGGTTTGTTTGGATCCTTTGCGGGTTGGTTTCGTTGCTTGGCAGCACGAAACACAATGTAAGTGATTAATTAATTAATTAATTGTTGCGTCGGACCTAACTCCTGCTTGGGATGTCCGATTGGCGCGCCGTCAGCGGCAGCATGACCTCAGTCCTCCTGCAGACTTTTTGTAATGCTTTCTGAAGCGTTCGGGTTGGAGACAAGGTGCGAGCCCCACATGGCCTAGTTCCCACGTTTTACAGTGAAATGTCACTTTTTCACCCGACATCTGTTTGGGGTGTTTGAGCACTCGTTTTTGAGTGTTTTTTCGAGGGGATTGCAACGGCGCAATGCGCCCTCCTAATTTCGGGATCGAGGTGTGGGCCCCATTTGCGTATAACGCGGGGAATTGCAGGTTCTGCATCCGGAGTCCGTTTTAGGCGCTGTCAGCAGCGTTGTGACCCTAGCATCGAGACGAGGTTGAACAGGTTGGTCCCAAGTGATGAAGCCAGAGTTGAAGCATGGGCCCCACGAGCTGTCTTTTGAGCTGTGTGCAGCGTACTGCAACTTTTTCTTCAGGCGTCCGCTTCGGGCGTATGAATAGTTGATTTGACGTGTTTTTCCGAGAGCATCGTGATGGCATGGTTCGCCCGACTTTTCTTCAGGATCGTGGTGTGGGTCCCACCTGGGCTGACTACGGTGAATAGTACCTTTTTCACTGGGTGTCTGTTTTGGGCGATCAAGTCGTCAATCCCATGTTTTTTTCTGAGGGGATCGCATTGGCGTGATCTGTTTGTTTAGTTTCGGGATCTTGGTGTGGGCCCCACACGGGCTGGCTACAGTGAATACTACCATATTCACCGGTTGATCGTTTCGGGCGAGTAAATGGTCTATCTCGCGTGTTTTTCCATGAGGATTGCCATGGTGTGATCTGTTTGGGCATGTGGAGCCTCGTTTGAGATCTTATTAAATGTGGAAACATGAAAGGGTGTTGGATGGAGGTCCCTTTGACGCACTCCAAACCAACGCATGGTAGCGATGTTGGTAACACCTGGTGATGTTAGTTATAGTGGTGAGTTATCAGACCCATTTCCAGGTCTACCCTCCAGCAGGGCTGGGCAGTGGGTCGCTACTCGACTTGTTCTGGGTCTACCCTCCAGTAGAGACTGGGAAGTGGGTCGCATGTCGATGTGTTCCGAGTCTACCCTCCAGTAGGGCTGCGCAGTGGGTCTCCTGATGATGTATTACGGTTTACCCTCCAGCAGGGCTAGGCAGTGGGTCACCCGATATCTTATTCTGGGTCTACCCTCCAGCAGGGATGGGCAGTGGGTCACCTGTCGACTTATTCTGGGTCTACCCTCCAGCAGGGTTGGGCAATGCGTCGCCTGTCAACTTATTCTGGGTCTACCCTCCAGCAGGGCTCGGTAGTGGGTCGCATGTATACTTATTCTGGGTCTACCCTCCAGCAGGGCTGGGTAGTGGGTCGCCTGTCGACTTATTTCGAGTCTATCCTCCAGCAGGGCTGGGCAGTGGGTCACCTGATGACTTATTCTGGGTCTACCCTCCAGCAGGGCTGGGTAGTGGGTCACCTGTCGACTTATTAGGGTTTACCCTCCAGTCGGGTTGGGAAGTGGGTCACCCATTGGCATTTCAGACTCAGTCCTTCTTGTGAGGCTAGTTGGTGACTTTTCTTTGTGACTATTGGAGCGGGACCCTTGGTTGTACGGGTCAGTGATGTGATAGCTTTGACGTGACCTTGGGACATACGAGGACGAGGGGCGCTTTTCCCACCGAGACGCGTCCTTGCGACATGACCTAAAAGCCGTGTGGGTGAGTCAGTCTCCCCCAAAGAGAATAGTATCAAGGTGCAGTGATTGATCCCCTTTGACTTGTACCTCCTAGGTTGACGTGTAGGATGTTTGGGTTCAGTGTTGGATGTCCTTTGAACTGTTGGGGACTCTTCATGGGATGATCTTGGAGATAGAGATCCCCTTAAACACTCATTTGGGTTTCTCATTGAGCATATATATACACACCCTACTGTTGATCACACTCCTTGGGTTTGGTTACTCTCCTTCTAGGAGGGGCGAAGACGCGTGGGGTATGCCACGTGCTTTCCATGTCTAGATGCTCTTGTTTGGACGAGTCTACTCTCTTGCAATAGGCAGTGAAGACTCGACGAGAAGTTCGTCTTCTCACCGTCTCTAGCTCCTTGCGTCTGGATGAGTCTGCTTCCTTCCTCTTATTGGGTTGAGTTTCACTCTCTCTCTTTTGCACTCTTACTTTGTTCTTTGCTCTGTCTACTGCTCACCATTTTATTACCTCCCTTGTTGCTCCCTCGAGCTTTCGAGTCATCCTACTGAGTATTTTTTTATACTCACCCCTGCTTGGGCTTTTCCCGCACTTGGTGTGACCTTATAGACGACGGACAGGTCGGTTGAGACTATGGAGGAGCGTAGAGGACACAGGAGCTTGGGCTACGATCAGTCGTCGTAGCAGGACTTTCTGGGTGTGAGACTCACCAGCGGTTTACCTTTGTTTTACCTATTTTCGGGTTGTGTCACCTTTCTGGTTGGGCGCGTGTTTTTCCCCTTTTTTTATTCAGTTTACTTGTCAATACTTTTTAGCACTTTTCTTGTACTGGTTAGAGGTCGATGCATGTATGTTGGTTCCCCTTTTGTAGCAATGTTGTACCTTGCATTCTATTTCTCTGCACTTTTGCATTGAGTTGGCTGCATGTGTGTGTACAGTTTCTTAGGCAAAGGCCTCCCCTAGTTTGTTGTGCCTTCGGTGCTAGTCGCGAGCCCCTGGCCTATGGAGGCAGGCTTGAGGTAGTTGTGGCTCGAGCCCTGGTACAGGTCAGGTCGTGGCACCCGGGACAGCCCCCCACACCCCTGGACAACCCCCCCCCCCCCCCCACCCCACCCACCCTCATGGACACCCCCACCCCTGGACAACACACCCACACCCCTGGACAACCCTCCCACACACCTAGAAACACCCCCCCCCCACCCCACCCTCCTGGACACCCCCCACCCCACTGGACATCACTCCCCTAGACAACCCTCCCACACCCCTAGAACCCCCCACCCACCCACCCACCACCCCACTGGACTGCCCCCACACCCCTGGACACCCCCTGGACTCCCCCCCCCCCCACCCCCCACTCGCCTGGACATCCCTCCCACCCTCCTGGACACCCTCCCACCCCACTGGACATCCCCCACCACACCCCTGGACACCACCCCCCCCCCCCACCTCACTGGACACCCCCAGACCAGAACCACCCCACCCTACTAGATAGCCCCCACCACACCCCTGGACACCCCCACACCCATGGACTGCCCCCACCCCCTAGACAGCCCCTAGATAGCTGATGTTGGGAGAGGAGGCGCCGCCATCCCTCTGGGGGATGAACACCACTGGAAGGTACTCATCACTCCCACATGAGAAGCTTGAGCTCTCAAAATGTTTCACCAATGCTTTCTTCCCCTATAAACATCATTTATTCTATCACTTTAATACCAGTATAACCAGGGGGAAACACCATCACACATGACGGTGTTTCCCCCTGGTTATACTGGCATCAAAGTGATAGGATGAATGATGTTTACATGGGAAGAAAGCATTGTTGAAACATTTTGAGAGCTCAAGATTCACATGTGAGAGTGATGAGTACCTTCCAGTGGCGTTTAGCCCCCGAGGGATGGTGGTGCCTCCTCTCCCACCCCTTGGACTACCCCCCCCCCCCCCCCACCCATCCCCATGGACACCCTGGACACCCCCCACCCCACTGGACAACCCTCTCACACCCCTGGAAACCCCCCTCACCCAACAGGACACCCCCACACCCCTGGACACCCCCTGGATAGCCCCCCACTCCCTTGGGAAGCCCTCCCACCCTCCTGGAAATGCTCCTACCCCCTGGACTTCCCCCCACTCTCATGGACACCCAAGACACCCCACCACACCCCAACCCACCGGACAGGCCTCCCACACCCCTGGATACCCCACCACCCCACTGGACACCCCCCACACCCTTGGAACCCCTCCCCCCAGACCAGAATCCATACTAGAAAAACCATCATAAGTAGACCAAGACAAGAAGTAGAGAAACATTAAACATTCACATATATGACATTCAAAACATACAATTTCAACTTTAAAAAAAACTAAATCCAACCTAAACGACTACCGAATACACAATTACAATGACAATATTAAAAATTACATTTTACACTACAAACAACTAAAATTCAATCGAACCTGTAAAATAATTTGACCATTCCACTTGTAAGTGTTTGAAGTCTTGAGAACTATAGGATTAAGGGTCATCAAATAGCTACAAATTAAAAGGATAGTATTTAACATGTATAATGAATAAATCAAATGAAATGTTATGGAAAATTTTAAAAGGAAATATTACCAGGTAAAAGTTTACAACTGTTCTAGTTGTTATTATTTCATAAATAAATCTTAACATATAATATCTACATTAAATGACGCCTTATTGTTCATGACAATTCTTTTTGAATGAGTGTAAATTAAATATATTATTTTTATGTAATAAATCAAAAAGTACAAATTATAAATGGATATTTACCTTTACATTTACATATTTGATCTTCACACTCCTTTTCTTTGTTTTTTTTCAAAAGTAGACCCATCCCCTGTTAGAAAATAATACGAATGGGATAAATTTAAAATTCATTATAATATATAAAACTATTGAGAAATTGAAACTTACTTTTCCATCATTTTCTTATAACTGTCCCGCACATCACCATGGATAGTGCATATCCAATTAAGTGTTTTCTCCCTTGGGAAAAAACCCCCTAACATCCTATGATCACTGATAAAAGAAAATTTAAGGTTAGTGGTTTTTTATGTTAAAAGATAATGAACTCTTTGAGAGAGATGTGTTTCATACCTCTCACAAAAAGGCATCATCCAGCATTGTGTGACTATATTCTGTTCAAGTCTTTCAGTAATATAAAGCATTCTTTTTTCCTCATCCAATGCACATGCTATAGGGGAAATCAAATGCGGGTCCATAAATCCATATACATTTTTCCGCGCATTATTCTCACAAATGTTATAAAGATACCTAATAAAAAATAGACATAAGTATACATTTTTAATAAATATAATGCAGAGAAAAGGTGTTAAGACTTACATGGAAAAAATTTGCACCGCTTTGATGCACAACTTACCTCCAGTAACAAGCTCCATGATATCAGTTTTCACAATCTCTACAGTTATTGCACGTCCACAAACATGAGATTCCATTAGAAACTCATAATGATCTGCCAACAAATTTGAATATCTTGACAATCTATCAAGACTACTAGAATCTGTATCTGATGTCATAGACATTTGTCTTTGTTGTTGTCTATACAGTATTTATTTATCTTTGAAGTATTCCTGTAAAAATAAATAGAAAAATACATTATTTTTTAAATGATAAAACAACTTTAATAAAAAAATAAAATATAAGATATAACATACATACCTCTATGGTAATGTGTCGAAGAAGTCTAGATGTCCAAATTAATAAATGGTCGATACTATGTCCAATTGCCGTCACCTCATCTGTTGGTAATGGTACTCGAGCTGATCTATCTATAATATCCTGTACAGTGACCCTCTGATTCTATACCTCTAATTGTTGATGATGAACTGTATCTCCTATACAATATACCAACCCATTTGAAATTATATGATGTTGAGGATCATTAACATACAACTCGCAATAAGTAGGAAGATGCGGTGGAGGAGTAGGATAAAAAATGGGGTCCGCAGGCAGAGGTGGGGGAGCGGGAGCTACTGGCAGAGGTGGAGGATAGATAATGGGGTCTGCAGGGGGAGGTGAAGGAGTGGGAGTTGTAGTCTGAAATTGTCTTTGCATGTCTACAAACATAGACTGTACCGATGCTCTAATATTTTCCTCCATCGTCGCATTAATATTATGAGCTTCAACCTCCAAGGATTCTATTTTTTTTATAAAAACCCTCAACGTAAGAAGTTGAAGAATGTGGCAACACTTTTCTTACGGATACACCTGCCGCATATCCTCGTACACGACCAGGATGTTCGGGCTTTCCAAATGCTGCAGATAAAATATCTTACCTCCCAATAGCTGTAAATACCCCATGTGAGCTCTGCTCCTCAAGAGAATACTATATTAATTAATTGAGAATTTCAATAATGATTGAAATTATATGAAGAAAATAATTAACTTAAATAAATAAAATAGATATCTTGCAATCGTCTCAGCTACGATCCTCAAATATTCTAAAAGATGTTTCCCTTTTTTCTCATCCGAGCACTCTTCCATTTTTCATGTCTAGATGGAGGGGATGTGTAAAGACCCTTAAATTTCAAAGAATTTTTTTTTCTTAATTTTCTTTGAAATTTTACAAGAACGTTGTTTCTGATGGCGCCTGATTCCGAGGCCCGGTGTGCCCGGAATCATTTTCCGAAGTCTGGATCGGGTACGTTCAGTGAGCGGACGAGCGAGTTTTTCTAACTTTTGAACCGGTGCCCGGAATCGAATTCTGAGGGCACCGATGAAATCGCAGCGCCGATATTCTCTTAGAAACACCTCTTCCGGAGTTTCGTTTGCTCGGGTGTGGTTTCTAATTTTTGGGCTTAAAGTTAAGAAATAAAATAATTTTTCGACAACTTTATTTTATTTCACTTAAGCCACTTGGAAGCCACTTGAAGCCACTTAAAAGCGGCTTAAACTGAGTTGATCCAGATAGGATGCTATCCAGAAAATATCCTACCCCCTCGGTAGGATATTTGTGAGGTGGGGCCCGCACGAGCCCCGCCGTTTCTTTCCTCTAAGTAACGCACCCGCAAAAACCCGTCTTTATGAAAGTCAACTGACGCGTTTTCAAAATTCTTAATAGACCATTTAATTGGGCGGTTTATTTCGTAAATTAAATGAGTTGTTTCTTTCGTTGAATTAATTCAACGAATTGATGGGTCCTTACTTACCCCTTTTCGTGTGTTGGCGTAATAATAAAATAAGACCAACCAATTTCTTTTGGAGGAATACTCGTTGAGAGAGGATCCTTGAACCTTCAGCCTCCTTCGCGAAGAACGCGAAGAATGCGAAGAACGCCGAACCCGGAAATCGACGACGCGACGCCGTGATCCGCGACGCCGACAACGTTCTTCTGCGACATCTCTTCCTCCACGACGGATCTTCGATCGGCTGCTTGAGGTAAGAGTCTCGGACCTTCCTTTTTATCTCCTTTGTAGTTCTTAACCAAAACACGGGTTTAATTAATTAAATTAAATCCGCTGTTTCATGGTGCGTTGAGTTTGCCGACTCAACGTCGTGTTCCGTGATGACGCGACGCCCTTCCGCGACGACGCGACGAGAAAATTCCGCGAAGAACGCTCACGCGCGACGTCCAGCGAGGTAGGGATTTTATATTTTTGGAAATACCCCTCCTTATATTCCCGTGAACATTCTTTAAAAATTAAAGAACCGGAATCAAAGAAACAATTTTATTTTATTAAAATTGTTGGTTCATGTGTTGAACATTTTATTTTCTCCCGTTGATTATCTCTAATGTGGAGGGTGCGGGCCAAATGAACATGGCCCGACGACCATCCGTCGTTCTTCGTTTTGTGCGGATTTGACGGGCGACGACGGAACGTGCCGCAACGGATGTTTGATGTTTCCGCAGTGAAGGACGAGTCCCGGGAGGAGCAACGGCGCAGACGGGAAGGAAAACGGGCCACCGGAGCGACTCCGGCGGCCGGAGGTGGCGGCGCCCCCCGGGTGTCCAGGGCGGCACCCCGCGGGGTTGTCACGCGACAACCCCGGGTGTCCAGGGCGGCACCCCTCGGGTGCCGCGGGGTTGTCACGCAGCGCCCCCCCCCCCCCCCCCCCGAGTGTCCAGGGCGGCACCCCGCGGGTGCCGCGGGGTTGTCACGCGGCGCCCCCGGGTGTCCAGGGCGGCACCCCGCGGGTGCCGCGGGGTTGTCACGCGGCGCTTCCGGCTGTCTGGCCGACACCCCGCGGGTGCCGCGGGGGTGTCACGCGGGGCGGCAGCTCCCCCCGCGTCGGGCCGCTCGGCCAAGCCGAGCTGGACCGGCCCTGGCCGAGCTAGACCGGGTCGGACCGGGTCAGTCGACCCAGGGGGGGGGGGGGTCGGCCCGGGTCGGCCCGGGCCCGGACCCCCCGGCTTCGGACAGTTTTCGTCCAAACGCCCGTAACTTGAGCTACGTGCCTCCAAACAACTCGACGTCAGCGGCAACGCGATCCTTGGATCGAGACGGTCGTTTATGTATATCACACTCAAGGTTTTGGGTAACTTTGGGTTCGGCCGGGTTGGTTCGTACACGAAGCCAACCGGGTCCTCGGAGCGGAAACGCTCATATCTTGAGCTACGGACGTCCGTTTGACGTGCCGTCAATTTGGGTGGATTTCTCTAAGTGAGACAGATATTTTGGCTTACTCCGCTCGAGGTTTGAATGCCATCGGAGTGCGGTCGGGTTGGTTCACTCAAAAAACCAACCGGGCCCTTGGAACGAAAAATCCAATAACTTTCAGACCGGGCGTCCGATTGACGCGCCGTCTGTTGCGTTGAGTTCCTCTTGACGATACGGAACTTTTGTCATACTCCGCCCAAGTTTTGGACGCAGTTGGATTTTGGCTGGGTTAGATCGTACCGAAATCCAACCGGGCCCCTGGAACGAAAAAGATGATACCTTTCAGACAGGACGTCCGTTTGACGAACCGTCGGCGGCGTTGGTGATCTCGTTGAGAAACGGTCCCTATGGATGTACCCTAGGAGAGTTCGGGGTACAGTTGAGATATGGCCGGGATTGGTTCGCTCACGAAACCAACCGGGCCCCTGGGATGAAAAGGCTAATAACTCACAGATCGGGCGTCCAATTGACGTGTCGTCTGTTGCGTTGAGACCCCTATGACAAGGCGGTCCTTGGTGATACTTCTTCGTGGGACTTCGTGATACTTGGTGTATCGACCTGTAGATCGTGGAGTGGACCCTCCCAGTGACGAGCTAGCGGAGTAGTAGCATATCCTTGGCAGTGGAGCGCTTGGTTGTAGCGGCAGACCCGCAGTGATTGATAGAGATGGTGCGCTTGGTTGTAGCAGCAGATCCTTGGCAGTGGAGCGCTTGGTTGTAGTGGCAGACCCGCGATGCTGGAGTCGAGTGTACGGAGTGCGGAGACCGTGTAACTGGCTGGGACCTGACGACTGCTTGACCGACTCGACTTGGAGTGAGTCGACTAGCCCAGTGGACGGAGCGCCCGGTATTCGGCGGCAGACCCACGGCGGACGGAGCGCCTGGTAGTTGGCGACAGACTTGCTGTACTCGACTGGAGGAGTACCTCTGTAGGCTATTTGGGTGAGCGCCCGGTATTTGGCAGCAGACCCTCAGCGGACGTAGCACCCAGTAGTTGGCAGCAGACCCGCGGTACTCGACAGGAGGAGTACCTCAGCAGTCTTAGGTTAGTGAGAAGTACCTCGGAGTCGTGACATGACCACTGTACACTTCAGAGACGGGGCTCTTCAGCAGTTACGGTTTCGATAATGAAAATACTGGTTTGAGCTGAGTCATTGATCCTTGTGTTTCCTCTTGATTGAGATGGGTTGACTGATAATTTCGGTATATGTATGGGCATATACCTATGAGAGTTATCTGTTGGGTTTTCCTGTGTGGATTTACTGTTTACTCTCCTTCGTGGATTGTGTTGAACTATCCTGTGTGGATTTACTGTTTACTCTCCTTCGTGGATTGTGTTGAACTATCCTGTGTGGATTTACTGTTTACTCTCCCTCGTGGATTGTGTCGAACTATCCTGTGTGGATTTACTGTTTACTCTCCTTTGTGGATTGTGTTGTACTATCCTATGTGGGTATATGTTTTCTTTCCTATGTGGACTGGGTTGTGCTTGGGCTCGGACGTTGGAGCCGAACGGGAATGGATGACTTAGGTATATGTATGGGCATATACCTAAGCCGTGTCAGATGTTACTACGTGATTGCATCATTCATCTGTGGTTGATCCTTTGTGGATTTCAAGAGACCTTTGGGGGTATCGGGGTCCCTACTTAGTAGCTTATACTCACCCCTGCACGGGCTATGCCCGCACTTCGTTGTGTTGGTTGCAGACGACGGACAACGCTGGTGGAGACTGAGGCTTGCTGAGCGAGACGGTACCCGGAGGTGGACCTCACGACGAGATGATACCCGGAGGTGGACGTGTTGACGAGACGGTACCCGGAGGTGGACGTTATGACGAGACGGTACCCGGAGCTGAGGTGGCCATCTGTACCTACCTTTCAGGTAGGGACTCCAGAGGACGATCCAGGAGCAGCTTGACACCTTCCTGCCATTTTGTCTTTTTCTTGTACTTTACAGTTGGGCTTGTATTTTCGGCCCCCTTTACTTTTAGCACTTTTGTTGTACTCAGTTTACTTAGTTTTTACTTCCGCTTGTACTTTGTGGTGTTTTGTTACTTTTATAAAGGAAATTCCATCCCAGTTATCGGGATTTACGCCTTTGGTGCTAGTCGCCAGCCCCTGGCCTATGGAAGGCGGGCTTGGGGTAGTCACGTCACGGGCCCCGAGGACGGGTCGTGACAGATTGGTATCAGAGGTGGTCGGTTCTACCGCAAACTCTGATATTTCTTCTATGTGAAGCAATAGTGTTTAGCGTATTGAGTGTGGTTATCGGTCCAGGGAGTCCAGTGTTGGTGCGGTGGCCGACGTATCCGTACACCAGGACCCTAACTTTCGATTTCTGACTTAATGCACGAAGACACTGATTGCATGTGTGTTTCCATCAGTTTTTAAAAGTCAGCTCAAACCAGGTCATCTCACCAGGTTCTTATTGTTTGACCGTATCACGTTGTTTCTTTCAGGATGCGTCCCCGCGGACGACAAGCTAGGGTTCTGAGGGTTGAGCATGGCGACAGCCCGCCCAGCGACGAGGCCTCGGTGCAGGGCCCCTTGACAGCTGAGGCACCGGCAGTACCTCTACCCGCCGAGCCACTGATGCTTCCAGCCGCTGACGATGCACGTCGCTTGAGCGCACTGCACGGGTTCCAGCGCTAGAGGCCACCCCGGTTCCGGGGAGAGACAGACCCGCAGGCGGCTGAGGATTGGCTGGAGGTTGTGGTGGGAGTTTTCAGGCTAGTGAGGATACTAGCAGACCTCATGGTAATCCTCGCAGCGAGCCTACTGTACACAGCAGCAGGCCGATGGTGGAGCTTGATGCTCCAGGTGAACGACGAGGCATCACTTCTATGCGCAGAGGTCCAAGAGGGCTAGACCTACCGGTGGCCGACTGCACGACTCAGGCTCAGTTGTGCGGGGGAGACGGGGTGGAGTCAGAGCCAGGCATGCCGAGAGTGGGCAGTGTTACTCCTGTGGCGGGATTGGTCACATGGCTTGAGACTGCCCGACTCGATTTGCAGATGAGCAGCAGGCGGTAGAGGGACCTCCCAGGAAGAGATTCGGCCACGGTGGTCTGCAGGGTACAGACGGACGAGGCAGTGGAGCTGGCCGAGTAGCCGATGGTGGGAGACACTTCGAGGTGTTGCCACCACCACCACCAGGAGGTCCACCCCGACCGCGGGGAGTTGGTGGGCATGGGAGAGCTCAGCTTCAGGCAGCTGAGGCCTTCGATCGTGGAGCTCTGGGAGCAGTTGGACAGGAGCAGAACTAGTGGATACGTCTTTTGTACTTCTAGTTCCTTGTTTCTGTTGTGTAGCGTCCTTGTAATATGAGCTGCAATAATAAAAGACGCTTACCTTTGTGATGTTTTCCTTCCTGTCCTCTTTTGTGTTGTTACTAAGAGGTTCTGGTTTAGACTGTTGACTTGAACCTCACTTGTGGGACATCTACTGGAGGAGACCCAATTACCACACACTGATGCCGACAGTGTGACTCAACCCTTGATGCGAGAGTAACGGTTGGATCTCTTGGTAGTAGTGTCGAGGCCTTACGACGTCATCCTTGGTATGGATTAGTACCATCCATGTCGGGATTGACTGTATTAGGCAAAAGAATGTGGTTCATCCAGGGGATGGGACCAGATTTCTCTTATCGGAAAAGAAGAAATCTTGCAGCTCTTGTGGGACCTGAGATGGTCCAGGTCATCCAGGGGCGGATGAGTACAGCTCAGAGCCGGCAGAAGCCTTATGCTGACAGGAGGCGGAGACCACTAGAGTTCGAGGATGACGACCACGTCTTCTTGCCGGTCTCACCTCGACGTGGTTTGCGGAGA
This sequence comes from Viscum album, assembly GCA_963277665.1. Lineage (NCBI taxonomy): Eukaryota > Viridiplantae > Streptophyta > Magnoliopsida > Santalales > Viscaceae > Viscum > Viscum album. Next base: position 1,861,957,406 of record OY728119.1, read on the forward strand.
TTTGGCTGATGCGGCAAGTTGTCTCCACGCTTCATCGGGCCTTTCCAGGTCATCAGCAGGATTGGCGAGGTGGCTTATCGCCTGGCTCTACCACCTTAGTTGCACCGGGTGCACGACGTCTTCCACGTATCTCAGCTGAGAAGATACGTGCACGACCCGACGCACATCTTTGACCATGGGGAGCTAGACGTGGATGATGGGTGACTTTTACGGAGGTCCCGGTGGGGATAGAGGATCGAAAGGAGCAGGTCCTACGTGGACGATCAATTCCTCTTGTGTGCATCATATGGCAGCACGGGAACCTCCAGGGAGCACATGGGAGCGGGAGGCTCAGATGCGTGCTCAGTACCGCCTTTGTATCCCTAGTTTGTGTTGAAGCTTTACGGGGACGTAAATCCCTGTGGTGGGAGTAATGTAAAGACCCGTAAATTTCAAGGAAATTTTTTTTTCTTAATTTTATTTGGAATTTTACAAGAACGCAGTTTCTGACGGCGCCTGATTCCGAGGCCCGGTGTGCCCAGAATCATTTTCCGAAGTCTGGCTCGGGTACGTTCAGTGAACGGACGAGTGAGTTTTTCTAACTTTTGAACTGGTGCCCGGAATCGAATTCTGAGGGAACCAATGAAATTGCAGCGCCGGTATTCGCTTAGAAACGCCTCTTCCGGAGTTGCGTTTGCTCGGGTGTGGTTTTTAATTTTCGGGCTTAAAGTTATGAAATAAAATAATTTTTCGACAACTTTATTTTATTTCACTTAAGCCACATGGAAGCCACTTGAAGCCACTTAAAAGTGGCTTAAACTGAGTTGATCCAGATAGGATGCTATCCAGAAAATATCCTACCCCCTCGGTAGGATATTTGTGAGGTGGGGCCCGCACGAGCCCCTCCGTTTCTTTCCGCTAAGTAACGCACCCGCAAAAACCTGTCTTCATGAAAGTCAACTGACACATTTTCTAAATTCTTAACAGACCATTTAATTGGGCAGTTTATTTCGTAAATTAAATGAGCTGTTTCTTTCGTTGAATTAATTCAACGAATTGATGGGTTGTTACTTACCCCTTTTCGTGTGTTGGCATAATAATAAAATAAGACCAACCAATTTCTTTTGGAGGAATACTCGTTGAGAGAGGATCCTTGAACCTTCAGCCTCCTTCGCGAAGAACGCGAAGAACGCGAAGAACGCCGAACCCGGAAATCGACGACGCGACGCCGTGATCCGCGACGCCGACAACGTTCTTCTGCGACGTCTCTTCCTCCATGACGGATCTTCGATCGGCTGCTTGAGGTAAGAGTCTCGGACCTTCCTTTTTATCTCCTTCGTGGTTCTTAACCAAAACACGGGTTTAATTAATTAAATTAAATCTGCTGTTTCATGGTGCGTTGAGTTCGCCGACTCAACGCTGTGTTCCGCGACGACGCGACGCCCTTCCGCGACGACGCGACGATCTCCACCTTCTGCGACGAGAAAATTCCGCGAAGAACGCTCACGCGCGACGTCCAGCGAGGTAGGGATTTTATATTTTTGGAAATACCCCTCCTTATATTCCCGTGAACATTCTTTAAAAATTAAAGAACCGGAATCAAAGAAACCATTTTATTTTATTAAAATTGTTGGTTCATGTGTTGAACATTTTATTTTCTCCCGTTGATTATCTCTAACGCGGAGGGTGCGGGCCAAACGAACACGGCCCGACGACCCTCCGCCGTTCTTCGTTTTGTGCGGATTTGACGGGCGACGACGGAACGTGTTGCAACGGATGTTTGATGTTTCCGCAATGAAGGACGAGTCCCGGGAGGAGCAACGGCGCAGACGGGAAGGAAAACGGGCCACCGGAGCGACTCCGGCGGCCCGAGGAAGCTGGCGGCAGCGCGGGTCGCCGGCGCGGTGGCGCCGGCGGCTGGAGGCGGCGGCGCCCCCCCGGGTGTCCAGGGCGGCACCCCGCGGGTGCCGCGGGGTTGTCACGCGACAACCCCCGGGTGTCCAGGGCGGCACCCCGTGGGTGTCGCGGGGTTGTCACGCGACAACCCCCGAGTGTCCAGGGCGGTGCCCTCCCGAGTGTCCAGGGTGGCACCCCGCGGGTGCCGCGGGGTTGTCACGCGGCGCCCCCGGGTGTCCAGGGCGGCACCCCGCGGGTGCCGCGGGGTTGTCACGTGGCGCGTCCGGCTGCCTGGCCGACACCCCGCGGGTGCCGCGGGGGTGTCACGCAGGGCGGCGGCTCCCCCCGCGTCGGGCAGCTCGGCCGCTCGGCCAAGCCGAGCTGGACCGACCCTGGCCGAGCCAGACCGGTCCGACCGGGTCGGACCGGGTCGGCCGACCCAGGGGGGGTCGGGCCGGGTCGGCCCGGTCCCGGACCCCCCGTCTTCGGACGGTTTTCGTCCAAACACCCGTAACTTGAGCTACGGGCCTCCAAACGACTCGTCGTCAGCGGCAACGCGATACTTGGATCAAGAAGGTCATTTAGGTATATCGCACTCAAGGTTTCGGGTAACTTTGGGTTCGGCCGGGTTGGTTCGTACACGAAGCCAACCGGGTCCTCGGAGCGGAAACGCTCATATCTTGAGCTACGGACGTCTGTTTGACGTGCCGTCAATTTGGGTGGATTCCTCTAAGTGAGACGGATATTTTGGCTTACTCCGCTCGAGGTTTGAATGCCATCGGAGTGCGGTCGGGTTGGTTCACTCACAAAACTAACCGGGCCCTTGGAACGAAAAATCCAATAACTTCCAGACCGGGCGTCCGATTGACGCGTCGTCTGTTGCGTTGAGTTCCTCTTGACGATACGGAACTTTTGGCATACTCCGCCCGAGTTTTGGACGCAGTTGGATTTTGGCCGGGTTAGATCGTACCGAAATCCAACCGGGCCCCTGGAACGGAAAAGATGATACCTTTCAGACAGGACGCCCGTTTGACGAACCGTCGGCGGCGTTGGTGATCTCGTTGAGAAACAGTCCCTATGGGTGTATCCTAGGAGAGTTCAGGGTACAGTTGAGATATGGCCGGGATTGGTTCGCTCATGAAACCAACCGGGCCCCTAGGATGAAAAGGCTAATAACTCACAGACCGGGCGTCCAATTGACGTGGTGTCTGTTGCGTTGAGACCCCTATGACGAGGCGGTCCTTGGTGATACTTCTTCGTGGGACTTCGTGATACTTGGTGTATCGACCTGTACCTCGTGGAGCGGACCCTCCCAGTGACGAGCTAGCGGAGTAGCAGCATATCCTTGGCAGTGGAGCGCTTGGTTGTAGTGGCAGACCCGCGGTGATTGATAGAGATGGTGCGCTTGGTTGTAGCAGCAGATCCTTGGCAGTGGAGCGCTTGGTTGTAGCGGCAGACCCGCGTTGCTGAAGTCGAGTGTACGGAGTGCGGAGACCGTGTAACTGGCTGGGACCTGACGACTGCTTGACCGACTCGACTTGGAGTGAGTCGACTAGCCCAGTGGACGGAGCGCCCGGTATTCGGCGGCAGACCCACGGCGGATGGAGTGCATGGTAGTTGGCGGCAGACCCGCTGTACTCGACTGGAGGAGTACCTCTGTAGGCTATTTGGGTGAGCGCCTGGTATTTGGCAGCAGACCCTCAGCGGACGTAGCGCCCGGTAGTTGGCAGCAGACCCACGGTACTCGACAGGAGGAGTACCTCAGCAGTCTTAGGTTAGTGAGTAGTACCTCGGAGTCGTGACAGGACCACTGTACACTTCAGAGACGGGGCTCTTCAGCAGTTACGGTTTCGATAATGAAAATCATGGATTGAGCTGAGTCATTGATCCTTGTGTTTCCTCTTGATTGAGATGGGTTGACTGATAATTTCGGTATATGTATGGGCATATACCTATGAGAGTTATCTGTTGGGTTTTCCTGTGTGGATTTACTGTTTACTCTCCTTCGTGGATTGTGTTGAACTATCCTGTGTGGATTTACTGTTTACTCTCCTTCGTGGATTGTGTTGAACTATCCTGTGTGGATTTACTGTTTACTCTCCTTCATGGATTGTGTTGAACTATCCTTTGTGGATTTACTGTTTACTCTCCTTTGTGGATTGTGTTGTGCTATCCTGTGTGGGTATACGTTTTCTTTCCTGTGTGGACTGGGTTGTTCTTGGGCTCGGACGTTGGATCTGAATGGGAATGGATGACTTAGGTATATGTATGGGCATATACCTAAGCCGTGTCAGATGTTACTACGTGATTGCATCATTCATCTGTGGTTGATCCTTTGTGGATTTCAGGAGACCTTTGGGGGTCTCGGGGTCCCTACTGAGTATCTTATACTCACCCCTGCACGGGCTATGCCCGCACTTCGTTGTGTTGGTTGCAGACGATGGACAGCGCTGGTCGAGGCTGAGGCTTGCTGAGTGAGACGGTACCCGGAGGTGGACCTCACAACGAGATGATACCCGGAGGTGGACGTGACGACGAGACGGTACCCGGAGGTGGACGTTACGACGAGATGGTACCCGGAGCTGAGGTGGCCATCTGTACCTACCCTTCAGGTAGGGACTCCAGAGGACGATCCAGGAGCAGCTTGACACCTTCCAGCCGTTTTGTCTTTTTCTTGTACTTTACAGTTGGGCTTGTATTTCCGGCCCCCTTTACTTTCAGCACTTCTGTTGTACTCAGTTTACTTAGTGTTTACTTCCGCTTGTACTCCATGGTGTTTTGTTACTTTTATAAAGGCAATTCCTTCCCAGTTATCGGGATTTACGCCTTTGGTGCTAGTCGCCAGCCCCTGGCCTATGGAAGGCAGGCTTGGGGTAGTCACGACACGGGCCCCGGGGATGGGTCGTGACAGGATGGAGGGGCCACCTCTCCAGATCTTGAAGACTGAGCTCCTAGTTTTTGTAATTTTTCCACCATCATTTTTTCTTCCAATATGTATACCCTCCCCGAGATAAACTATGAGGGCATACATTTTTAGATTGGATCTCCTGATTAGATTTCCTTGTTTACTATAAATTAAGAATATGAAATCATTAAAAAACATTAATAAGATCATTTATATAAGAAATCTTATAAAAGTTTACATTTCCCTTACCAAAAATGAATCTTTTCTTCTACTTTTAACAAACTATCTCCACATGTCTTCATCTATGAAAGGATATATATGAAATTGATTATCCTGACTCCTATGACCAAAAATGAAATCAGATGATAGGGTTGATTTGAAATCCCTCCATCTCCTGGAAGCCATCGATAATCATTTCTTCTTGACTCCTCAAGTTTCTGGAATATCAAATGTCATCTAATAAAGAAGAGTTTAAACATATTATATATACTAGAAAAATTTAAAGAATAGGGAAACAATATAAATAGATCTTACCAAAATCGTCTCCCACAACTGAGAGATTATCGCTTTGTCCACACTTCTCCAGTCATCATACAAAATGCTTACTTTGATCTTACCCTGATTTGATACAAAACTCTTAAAATATTTTGCATTTGGACCTCAAGGAATATCATCCTCATCAAACTCAATGAGTATCCTCTGACCCTGCATATGGGCAAGTGATAATTTTGGTAAACATGTGCACCCATGTTTACCAACTCTTGAACTCTTTGTCGTAATGGGAGCACATGAGGAAGATTGGGGAACATCAAGAGGAGCATGTGAATGTTCCTCCCTAGAGGTATGACCAATATGCTCATCTCCAGAATCATGTGGTTGATCAACTGATTGATCTGTCATTATCTTTCAAATCAAAAAAAACAAACATTAGTTCACAAATATAAAAATTCAAATATTACAATACTAATGTAAACAGAAAATAGAAAATTGTAATAAGTTACGTAATATTAAACATGGTTAATATGGTAAGCATTTTAAATAATGGTAAAGATTGTAAGGATGGTAAAGATGGTAGACATGGTAAACATGGTAAACATGGTAAACCTGGTAAACATGGTAAACATGGTAAAGTAATTGTCACTGAACAAAAATAATAGATATATAATTTATGTAATGGTAAACATGATAAAGTAAACTAAAAATTTTAAAACAAACAAAAACATATACTTATTTGTTTTAATACATGTTTTAATAAAGAAAAAACATACAATATCTAACATTTTATGAAAATAATAAATGTAAAAAAGAAATAAACAAATGTTACCTGTAATTTTAGGAATGTAAAAATGGATTGTTTTCCCAAATTCCTTCTTCATGATCGTTCCTTATGGCACAAACCATGTCTTCAACATGCTCATCATTATGTTCTATTAATCTATCCATAGAAGTAGGGATCTCACATAAATCAGTATCTTCATCAAGTTCATCCTCACCAACATATTGCTTTTCCCTTATAAAACAACATCCCACTACATATCTAATTGATCGACTACATATAAAATTTGTTTTTCATGTGTTCCCATTATAAAAGAATCAGTTGTGTCTTCCAATATATTCAGATTAACAACTGTCATTCCAAATTCATCGTTTCTGACACTGTTGTTACCGATAACCCATTTATAGTTAAAAACAGGAACTTTAATTTTAAAGTAATCAACTTCCCATATGTCTCCAATCACTCCATAATATGCACTTGATGTAGAAATTGGGTTTTTGTCTTTAGAACTCGAAAAATTTATTACTTCTGAAAACACCAATACACCACTATTTTGAGCTGTACTTCTATTTTCTTGAGCTTTCGTATGAAATGTATAGCCATTAATGTCATAACTGGACCATGTTATCACATTTAAACATGCACCACCCACTACCCATTTTAATGTCTCTGATACATATGATCTACCAAGCAAGGTCTTTTAAAACCATGACAAAAATGTTTTTTTGTGCTCATTCAAAATCCACATTTCTTTATTCTTTGGATGACATTGTTTGAACTCATTAATATGCAATGTGATATGCAGTTGAGCATTATCTATGTTATTCAAGATGTATGATTCTAACTTCTTCATCTGTTCAGCTAACAATGATTTTACTTTCAAGACACGAATCCCCTTTCCCTCATTATTAAATCGTTCATGGTGAGAAGGAGGCAAACCTATGTTCTTCGCCGCAGCCAAGTATCTCGTACAAAACTCTTCAACCTCCTCAGAAATATACTTTTCAATAATGGAGGCTTCTAGTCGATATGGATTCTTAACATACCCCTTCAATATTTTCATATAATTTTCAAAAGGATACATCCAATGAAGATATACAGGTCCACAAAGCATTATTTCTCGAACCAGATGAATCATTAAATGCACCATTATATCAAAAAAAAGTTGGAGGAAAATACATTTTCAATTGACAAAGTATACAAATTGCATCCTTTTCCAAAATGTTGAAATCATTCACATCAATCACCTTATTACAAATTGAATTGAAAAAATAACACAAATTCATTATAATCTTTGTGACACAGATGGGAAATATTCCACGCAATGCAATTGGTAGAAGTTGTTGCATCATGACGTAACAATCATGAGGTTTCATACCTATCAACTTCAAGTCCTTTAATGAGACACAATTTTTTATATTTGAAGAATAACCTTAAAGCACTTTGATATCATGAAGACACTGACAAAAGTTAATTTTCTCCCTCTTGGATAATGTATAACAAGCCGGGGGAAGAAATGTTCATCTTCCATTAGGAGTGGGAGCTAACTCCAAACGTATTCCCATTGATAGTAAGTCTAATCTTACATTCAACCCATCTTTTGTCTTTCCTTTAATATCTAACAATGTTCCAATCAAACTATCACATATATTCTTCTCCACATGCATGACATCAATATTATGTTTAACTTCATGATGTCTCCAATATGGTAGCTCAAAAAATATTGACCTTTTCTTCCAAATATGTCTATCATTACCATATTTTTGTATCTTTCCCAATGTCACATCAAGGTTTTCCACCCTCTCAAAATACTGAACAGGGGATAAAGGTTTTGGAGTAATATCAAATTCTTGTGAGCCATTGAATGCCTTTTTTAGTCTTCTATAAGAGTGATCCATAGGAAAACACTTTCGATGACCCATGTACACTGTTTTCCTCCCATGATGCAATTGACAATATGAAGTCTGTTGTTCACAAATTGGACATGTTTTATGCCCTTTAACACTGTATCCAGACAAATTTCCATATGCTGGGAAGTCATTTATAGTGAACATAAGCACTGCATGCAGTTGAAAATATTCCATTTTATAAGAATCATACACCCTAATACCATCCTCCCATAAAAGTTTTGAATCATCAATCAATGGTGACAAGAAAACATCAATATCATTGTCAGGTTGCTTTGGACCAGAGATCATTATACTCAACATGACATATTTGGGATTCATACAAACTTCAGGAGAGAGGTTGTAAATTACCAATAAAACAGGCCATGAACTTTGTGTGCTATTGAGGGTTCGGTATGGATTCATTCCATCTGTTCACAACCCTAGTCTGAGATTTCTAATTTCATTTCCAAATGTAGGATACTACTCATCAATTTTCTTACATTGTGCAAATCAGCTGGATGACGTATTTTTCCATCACATAACCGCTCACCAACATGCCATCTTAAATATTTTGCTTCATGTGAATTAGAAAATAAACATTTGAAATAATGAATTATAGGAAGATACCAAAATACCTTTGAAGGGATCTTTGTAATCTCTACATCAGCCTATGATTTTTCTTTCACCATATATCGTGATGTCCCACATTTAGGATACTCATAAAAAAATTCATATTCCTTCCTATATATCATGCAGTCATTCGGAAAAGCATGTATTTTCTTGTATCCCAATCCCATCGGGCATAATATTTTCTTGGCCTTATAATGTGAATCTGGAAGATCGTTATCTTTTGGAAGAATTTCTTTCATCAATTGTAGCATCTCTATAAAACTTATGTCACTCCATCCATGTTTCGCCTTTAGGTTAATCAATCTTAACACTGCCGACAAAACTGTAAAATCTGTACAACCAGGATACAATGGTTTTTCAGCATCACCATATAGACGTGAAACTGTCGGTTCTATCTCAATTTGTTCTGCTGCAATATCGTGAATCATTTCTTCAATTCCATCAGAGTTACCATCTTGTGAATCATCATCATTAGTGACATTCCATCCAGTTTCACCATGAAAAATCCAAGGATTGTAACTCGGATTAAAACCATGACAAATCAGATGATATTTTATCTCCCTACTTTTCAACTTCTTCATATTCAAACATTTGAAGCATGGACAGAAAAAAATGTCCCTAATTGGAACATTTCGTTTAGCATATTCCAAAAAAGGCATCAACACCTTCCTCATATTCATTGCTCATTCGATGTGTTTTAATCCAACTTAGAATACTTATTACCTATAACAAATATAAAAATTATGCATCTTTTTATGATAATACAAATATATGTTTATATGAAAAAAATCATAATTTGAATGTAAAAAAAATTTGAAATATAAAACAAATCTATGCGTATTTAAAAAAATATGTTTGAATATGATTTTAAAAAGAAAATATAGTTAGATATAACAGTTTTAAATTCTTCTTGGACCCTTTCTTCTTAAGGTTCACAAAGAATACATCCTGGTGCAACTGGATACCAAATTCACCCTTCTGTAAAAAAGAAATATAAAGTATAAATATTAAAATATGTATACATGCACTACTAAAAATTACACATATCCTAACGATTTGAAACCTCTGGACAGCCCCCCACCCCTCTGGACACCCCCCACCCCTTGGACACCACCCCCACCCCCCTGGACAACACCCCCACCCCTTGGACACCACCCCCACCCCCTGGACACCCCTACCCCCTTGGACATCACCCCCACCCCCTTGGACACCACCCCCACCCCCTTGGACACCACCCCCACCCCCTTGGACAACCCCCTGGACACCACCACCCCCTTGGATAGCCCCCATACCCCCTGGACACCACCCCCACCCCCTTGGACACCTCCTGGACACCACCACCCCCTTGGACAGCCCCCCCACCCCTCTGGACAACCCTCACCCCCTGGACAGTCCCCCACCCCTCTAGATAGCCCCACCCCCTTGGACACCCCCACCCCTCTTGGACACCACCCCCACCCCCTACCCCCTTGGACACCCCCCTAGACACCCCCCAACCCCCTGGACACCCCCACCCCCTTTGACACCACCCTCACCCCCTTGGAGACCCCCTGGACACCACCACCCCCTTGGACAGCCCCCCCCCCCCCCACCCCTCTGGACACCCCCCCCTGTACATCCCCCACCCCTCTCGACAACCCCCCCCCCCACCCCACCCCCTTGGAAACCCCCCACCCCTCCTAATAACCCTAGAACACATCAATTACTATTAAACCGTAAATTTTAAAATGACCAAACATCCCTAATAATAGAAGGAATGAAGAAGAAGAAGAAGTGGACAAAGAAGAAAAAAAGAAACAAAGAAGAAAGGAAGAAGAACATGGAATAAGTAACTTATTTAAGGAAATTCCATGGAATCCAAGAAAACCATGGGGCCTCCAATGGTTGATAGGAAATTGGAGAAAATGGAGTAAACCTGAGAATCAAATCAAATTTAAAATAAAAACTCGGATGGAGAAAATCACAGTGTAAAGCCTATCATCACGTCACAATGGGGTCAGGATAACTGTGCATCTTTGAAAACCACGGCATGGTCTCCCCCATAACCCATAATTTTCTCATAGTCAATGATTGGTCAAAGTATATATAACCAAATAGAATCATATTGCAACACCCCTCATCTTTTCATAATGCTTAAATCCCTAAAAATCATAGTGGAAACCTCAAACATAGACTGTACTGACCCCCTTGGACACCACCCCCACCCCCACCCCCTTAAACAACACTAATAAATTATATCCTAATATCCATGAAACAATACAATCATCATGTTATAATCTCACAAACCACGATGCAATAGTCAATCCCAACTGACACTTATCCCCCACCCCCTTGGACACCACCCCCACCCCCTTGGACACCCCCTGGACACCACCACCCCCTTGGATAGCCCCCCACCCCCTGGACACCACCACCCCCCCCCCCACCCCCTTGGACACCCCCTGGACACCACCACCCCCTGGGACAGCCCCCCCACCCCTCTGTACAGCCCCCCACCCCCTAGACAACCCCCACCCCTCTAGACAGCCCCCCCTGGACACCCCCACCCCTCCTGGACACCCCCCCCACCTCCTACCCCCTTGGAAACCCCCTGACACCCCCAACCCTCTGGAAAGCCCCCCCGGAAAACCCCCCAAACCCTCTGGACATGCCCCCACCCACTTGCACAGCCCCCCCCCCCCCCACCCCCTCGTAAACTTGCATGATATCACTTCCATAGGTTTATTTTACCAAAAAAGAATTTAGAATGGTATAAATGAACACTATGAAACTTATCATGATAGCAAGAACAGAGAAAAATAACATCTCAAAAAATTAGTTTAGGGCATCGCGGAAAATAAAAACTGAAAAGGAGTTGTGTGAGGCTTTCTTGAGTTTTGTGAGTCGGCCTGATAGATCTGATAATAATAAATACAAAGAATGATGTTGGAAAAATGAGGCTGGAGGGCACGACTTCGACGAATCATTTCTAGGTTTTCCGCGCAAGAGAGACGAGTCGCAGGTCGCCCGATCGAAGAAAACAGAATGACTGAATACGAGGTGTGATAAATCATTTAAAAGATTTATCACATCGGTTATTTAATAACAGACGTGGTAAAATATTTTTTTAATGTTTATAATGTCGGTTATTTAATAACCGATGTAGAAAACAATTTATCACGTCGTTTATAAAATAACTGACGTGATATATGTCGCTTTATACTGACATGATAAATTGCGGAGATTGGCTTTATCACGTCGGTTTTTTTATAACCGACGTGGTAAAGCGCCGAGCTTTCCTTTATCACGTCGGTTATTTTATAACCAACATTATAAAGCGCGCCAGATTCGATTTTCATGTCGGTTATACAATAACTGACGTAAAAAAGCTAACCTCTGTATATTTTACGTCGGTTATTTTACAACCGACATAAAATATGGATCCTGATCGATATATCACGTCAGTTATATAGAACCGACGTGAAAAATGCCGACGTGTTAAACATTTTTTCCACTAGTGATATGAAATAAAGCTAAAATAATTCATACTTGTCATATGTTATTCATAGTATCTTCATCATCAATTGTAAAACCTTTAGTTTTACAATCTAGATAACTCCATTTTCATGATTTCCCCAGAGGACATTGATTGGTATAAATCCCATATTTTCAAAATTTAAAACATTGACCCATAAATGATATCTTATGTATACATTTATTTCCCTCCTTATCATTAATCAAAAATTTCATTTTTCATTGATAATTTATTGGTTTAGGTCATTTTTTCCACACTTGAAACATTTTCATCTTATTTTGAGATAATCCCTTTACTGGTTCATTCCACATTTTTGATGTGGAGTAAATTAAATATTCTTTTTCTCAATGGTCCTTATCCCAGGAAATTTCCTAACACTCAATTTTTCTCATATTTGGATCTTCCAAATCTAACCTAGGATTAGGTTTTTTAATCATATTTCAAGATACATGGTTAGTAATAATCACAAGAGTTCACATTCTGTCTCTCATTTCATTTGGTTTCCCTTGTTAAAAATCATCGAAACATCCATCAAATTCATTGCTAATAGGATTCGTCCTAGTTCCATCCATTAACTAAAACCAAATGTATAGTTTCAAAAACAACAATCATAATTAGAATTCATATAATCATAAAATTGATTTATATAATATCTAAATCATGAAATCTTATATGAATCCTTAGTTTTTAACTAGATTGTTCATTGTTATCATCTACGAATATCCTTTAAAATGGTTCATAATGAACATGTTAATTAACCCAAGCTTATCCCCCCGGATTGTCTAGATAGGTGTGCGTTCTTAGGAGCACTCCTCAAGCACCAGCGATGATCGATTTAATACAAAAATAATCCCCATTAGTATTTTTTTATCCCTTGGTTCATCTATGTTATAACCACATCCAGTGGCTTATGTACATACATGGATGTATTTTCTAGGAAAACCATACTCATTTCATTACCCTAAAAAGGATGTACTCTTATACATATGCTTATGCTAAAGGTTCCCAATAATATTTTCTCATCGATGTTTTCAAAAGTAACTAGACATTGCTCTGATACGAACTGTAGAGGCCCCAACTTCTCATACATAAATATTACTTCATAGTTGATGAATATTCATTACATAACATTATGATCTATGTCATAAAAATAAAGTATTAGGGTATTTCAAAACATGGATACATATTACATTTGTATATAAAATATCTATATAATCCCCCACCATGTTCTCCAAAACTAGAACCCTTCTTAGACATACCATAATTAAAACCACTTTCATAATATATAGAAAAGAAACATAAGAATGGGTTATCTAAATATTATATAAGGGTAAACATAGGAGATATCACTTAATGGTCATTAGAGTGCATAAGATAATAATAAAGGCATGGGACATGATAAAAATTAAAATAAACATACCAAATGTGTCAATGGTCTTTAATCATGAATCATGGAATAAGGTTTTTCGTTCAAAATATATAAGACATAACATATAAGATTGAAGAATAATTAATAATCAATCATGAGCAATGATAACATATAATTTACATAAGACATAAGATTGTGGCATTCGCATAAGCATAGAAAATAACATTCACAGTAAAGGTTCACACTCAAGAATATCATTGGGGGAAAAGTCCCATAATAGAAATTCTTATATTTCTATCATTCTCCAAGGACTAACTCTCATGCAGTTAACTTCATCACCACTCAGTAGTTTATTAACTCTATCATATCTTAATAGTGTCTTAAATACATCATTTGTATCTAATGTATTGGAGGGATATAACTAAACCACCCATCCTTTTTCTATCACGTAACCACCATTCCATGATTTATAATGGAACCAAATTCTACATAATCATAGTCCATTCGTTTGTATGCTATAATATAATGAAAACATTTGTCATTACAGCAAATATTAACCCACTAAAAATAAAATGGGATTTATCAATATTTCATCATCATAATCAAAAACCATCCAGAGAAATTATAATTATGGTAATATTGAATCATATCCCCAATAAATCATAAGAAACATCAAATGATGTTTTTTTATTTTTTGAAAATACCTTTAAAAATCATTTAAACATTTCTTCAAGAAAATATCCTTTTAATTTGGAAACTGATTATATAATATCTAATAATGTACATATTATTATGTAAAAAAATTTATTTGATAATAGAAATGGAAATTTTTTAAAGTAGCTACAATGTGAAGAGAACACATGACAGTGGGGAAATTATTTCAAGCACTACACATAAAAATAATGATTCCCTTCACATTTTCAATAAAAATTCAAAAGTACATTGTTCATAAAATTATAATAAGATTACTTTAAAAAAATTATAAGAATTAAAATATGGGTAAAAAAGAATTTAATAAATCCTTAATGAATATAAAAAACATTTTCGAAAACATTTTAAGGAAAATATGTACGTGGATGTAAATAATCATGACTGAAAAGGAAAAACAAGCTCAGTTTTCCATATAAAATGTTCTTTTAGACTTTTGAGTTCATATAGAGAGTAAAATGAATGTATGACTTGTAATCTCTAAAATTAACCAAAGGAGAATAAAAGACATAATATTTGGGAGAGATTGATCATATAATTTCAAAATTTAAAATCAACCATAAATAATCCCAATGAAAAATGAAATTTTATCATTAAACCATTACTGCTTTTGTAACTTTTGATTCATAGTCCCATTAAAGAAATAACATCAAAATAAACATTAGATACTATCAACATAAGGATATTAATGATTCAAAATATAAAATGTTAAGTAGATATATATACTAAAATAATATATGTTTATATCATAACATATATCCCTAAGAAGATAATATGAGATGATAAACCCTTACCACTTTGGTAACATTTGAAATGAAAGTAATTGGAATCATGAAAATCATATGATTCTATAAATCCATTGAATTAATTCATGGATTATTCGATAATATATTCTGGGGATTTATATAAAACATAGAAAAAATAAATTTGGGAATAACATTAAGACATGTCACAATGAAAATAAATTGTTGTGAAAGGTAGTACCTACACCATAGAAATAAGAAATTGGTGCATAGCATTAAAACATGTCTCATATATGAGAAATTGAGGTGAAACCCTTACCTTATATTTGAATTGATTCATAATTACTCAAACCACCTATATAAGAAATTTATAATTATTATAATTCTATATATAATCATATTCATATATATAATAACATATATTATCCACCTATATCACTTTAGTACATGTTTATTAACAATGCTTTGTTGATGTCACCATTTCAGGTGTTAACTTCTTCGTTTTTCATGTGTGTTTTAGTATGGTAGTTTGGTTAATTAAACATTGATCATTGTTCTTCCTTATCATGAATGTAAATAATAATATAAATATCATATATATTATTTATATACATATTTATATTCATTCATATTATGTGGCGATGAAAATTGAATTGCATAACTTCATAGAGAGGATAATTTGTACATACACATGGGTGATGTTTTACTTTTCAATAGATGGAGTGAAAGGAATTGAAATCATAATTTAAATGTTTCAAATTATATAATGTTACTTTCCCGGGAAAGTGGATAAAATGGAAAAGTATTCAAAGGTATGATAATATAATGTTTATTTATATTCATACAATAATAATTATAAAGGTGTGGGTGGAAATCCTACCATTATCTCATTGTTTAATCCCTGGTAATCCATCCATCCAACATTAACAATTTTTATTGAAAAAAAAAAGACGGGGGAAAATCCCGAATACAATTACAGGGACCTAAAATAATGTAGCCCAAGAGAACCAGCTCTCACAAGATTTAAACACTCCGGGGGGAGGCCCCTATGGTATTAAAGACAATACAATAGTTATCAGGGGAGTCCCGTGAGGCCAGGAAGTCTGCCACCATATTCCCTTCCTGCCACGTGTGAGTAATAACAAAGTGATTGGAGAAAATACTCCTGCATATGTGAATCAGATAAGTGATACCACAAGGAATTGAGATAGACTCCGTGATGGCTCTATGCAGAATAGATGAATCAGTTTCTACCCCCTCCACTAAGATCTCATGGGAGATGCATAATTCCACCCCCTTGTGCATGGTTGAAGCTTCTGCTAGGAGACAATCCCCACAACCAAAAGAAGCATTGAAGGCAAAAAGGACAGAGTCGTCCCAATTGCGAACAAATCCCCCCCACCCCCACCCCCTATGGTATTAGAGACAATAAAATAGTTATCAGGGGAGTCCCGTGAGGCCAGGAAGTATGCCACCATATTCCCTTCCTGCCACGTATGAGTAATAACGAAGTGATTGGAGAAAATACTCCTGCATATGTGAATCAGATAAGTGATACCACAAGGAATTGAGATAGACTTTGTGATGGCTCTATGCAGAATAGATGAATCGGTTTCTACCCCCTCCAGTGAGATCTCATGGGAGATGCATAATTCCATCCCCCTGTGCATGGCTGAAGCTTCTGCTAGGAGACAGTCCCCACAACCAAAAGAAGCATTGAAGGCAAAAAGGACAGAGTCGTCCCAATTGCGAACAAATCCCCCCCACCCCCCACCCCCTCATGTTACCGCTAATGCACGACCCGTCAATATTCAACTTGAGACCACCAACATGAGGAAGCCATCAGACCCAATTGCCTTGCGAAGGAGACCTGCGAACTGAGTTATCAGATACCTTGCCAGCTATGAGACAACGGTGGGAAGGGGAAGACTCCCAATGCTTAAGAAGCGAGACCAGATCAACAGCCAGGGAGCGGGCATGGACCAAGACTTCCAACCGTGAACTCAGAAGCCCCCCACGACGAACGTTGTCGTGCGCATTCCCGATGCTCCAATATTTGACAGCCATGAACAGTGATCGAGCTTTACATTCATGGATGTTATCATGTGAATTGTGAAACCAAGCATGAAGAAAATTAATAATGGGAACTTTATGTTCAAAATGTCCACCGTAAGATCCCAGGCCGAGCCACATGAAGGACGCCCATTCCCCTTCGAAGAAGATGTGATCAATGGACTCTTCTCTTGGTTGATCACAACAGTTGCATCGGGAGACAAGGGAAACACCCCACCATCACACTCTCTCATCAGTAGGAAGGTCCTGATTGCGTATCCACCATAACAGGAAGCTGATTTTAGTAGGTAACTATTTGTGCCAAAGAGCTTCCCCCGGGTATCGTGCTTGTGATCCCCATTCAAAACCCGATGGGAATCCTTCATTAAGAAGAGCCCAGATAAATATTCAGTAAAATCCATCCTGTTCAGGTCCAAATTGAGGGAGATGTTGTTGAAGACTTCCTACTATTATTGGTTGAGAGTGGCGAAAATAAAAGGAGGGTACATGCTGGCATGTGCGAAGGAAATATCTGACACCGAACACCCTGGAAAATCCAAAGAAATTCCCACCCAATTGGTATCACAGTAAATAATTTATCCACACCCAATGATCTATCGAGAATGATCGTGGAGGATATTTAAGTTTCTCTGAATTGAGCCCCATAGCTTAGAGATCCTACCCCCTAGTCCTCCCCAAACCACTCCATACTTGTTGGAAATGATCATAACCCACAACGATGTTCCATCCATGAAGTCCCATGCCAGCTTCGCTTGAAGACAGTTCGTATAATCAATGCCACTTTTCAGGCCAATTCCTCAGCTTCCCACATCCCGATCCATCCTATGCCATGATGCCCAATGATGACAACCTTCGGCGTGCGCATCCCAGATGAAGGCAGTAAGAATACGTTCAATACACTAGATAATTGCTTTAGGGGTAATGAGAGCCGACAAAACATGCATGGTAATGGAGAAAAGTACGATGTTAACCAGGGTGATGTGGCCTCTGAATAAGAGGAAGTGATCTTTCTAATTGTGAATACGGTTGGAAATTTGGTCAATAAGACCATCGAAATGATGAATTCGAACTCAACCCGAGCAGATTGGGGCTCAAAGATACTCCATGGGAAAGGATATTTTTTAAATTCCCACCCTGTCAACAATCTTATTTCCCCTTGCATCAGGACAAGATTTTAGAAGGTAAACACTACACTTAGCTCGATTGTTGGATTGACCACTCCATTTGCAATACACCCCAAGGATTCGGTCGATCTCCTCAATAGACTTGCAGTTTCCACTAAGGAAGAGAAGCAGATCATCCGCAAAGAAATGGTGGGAGGGTCCCATGAAGTTAGGCTTAAACCGGAACGGACTCAGGCATCCCTCACAAATACATTTGTTTAAATATCTACTAATCGAGTCCTGAACCAAAATAATGACCCTGGGGGAGAAAGGGTTGCCTTGCCTTAGTCACCGGACCGCTTTTAAGAACCCGTAGTTGTGACCCATGACTGTAATAGAGAACTAGGGAGAACTAATGTACCTAAATAGGAGGTCGATAGCCTGTTTCGAAAAACCCATACTCTGCATGACTTTAATAATGAAACTCTACTCCATCCTATCATAGGTGTTGTCCATATCAAGCTTGATAGAAATGCTAGAACATGGTACCTTCTTATTAATATCACTAATCATTTCATGTGAAATGGCAATGGCAGCTTGGGTGGATCTGCCCTGAACAAAGTCGTGTTGTTCCTCTGATATCCAATTTTTAAGATATAAGGAGAGTCTTCTGTAAATGACAGTTTCTAGAACCATATACGGAAAATTGAACATACTAATTGGACGACACTGTTTGATAGAGGAGGGGTTTGTGACCTTCATAATGAGGATCAAGGTGGTGGAATAGGCCACTATAGGAAAGCACCCACCTCAAAAAAATCATGGATGATCATTGTAGGCTCATTTTTTATGGTTTTCCAAGAGTTTGTGTAGAATAGTCTAGGGAAACCATTTAGGCCTGGGTCACTACCAGCATTAAGTGATGAAAATACCACCCAAACCTTCCTCTCATTCGAAATGCCCTCAAAAAGACAGTTGATATCAGGGGTAACACAAAGGGGGATGCTGTCAAAAAGGTCTGAATGCCCTATAGGATAATCATCTTACATGCAAGGGTTAACTTCAGTAAGTAATGAACCAATGTAGGGTGTGTCCATACCTCCAACCACCTATGGTTCATTGCTGTAGGAACCATCCTCGAGAAATATGTCAGGAGCAATGGAACGTTTCCCCTCACTAATGCATTCATGGAAAATGGTAGTGTTCCTTTCTCCTTGAGCCAAGTTACTCTAGATCTCTCACTTGATGATAGTTCCTGCCCAAGATGAATTTCAGCAATATGTGACTTCATGCCAACCAAGTTGCTAAATAGATCATCATCCCAACAAGGTTCAAGGTTTCTCTCGGCCTACTCAATATCTGCTTTAATCCCATCATTATCCTGGAAACGAGATGGTTTTTTGTACAAGGAGATCCCCTCTTAGTCATCACAGCTTGTTATGAAAAACAACCCATGAACCATCAATCATAGTCTTATCCCATGAAGCACGCACCACCGTATGATAGTCCGGGTCTGAAGAACATTATCATGAGGAGAAAAAGTGGGATCTGTGAGGAACAATACCCGCCAGACTAATGAGAAATGGGGAGTGGTATGACAGCTCCTGAACCAACTGAACCACTCTCGCATTAGGGGAGGAGTCAATGACCTGGCTATTGTCCAGGCATCGATCAAGATGGAACCACCTATAGTGATCCCCCCTTTGATAATTACACCATGTTATGGGATCCCATGTGAAACCCATGTCAAAGAGGTCATTACGTGCTGCGAAGCAAACGAAGTCATCCCTGGAGTTAATCGCGAGGCAGAACGCTTTCTGATAGGACATGATTTTGGGAAATGGCAAGAGGTGGTTTGTCCACCCCAAATCGGGCCACCAGTGTCCAATGGTGGAAATCCATCGCCTCCCTGAAGGCATCCGCAGGAAAGTCCAGCGCTGGGGATCCATCCACTTCTGAAGATCAGAGGCTTCCAAGCGGAATCTCAGGAATCGGTGGCAGACGAGACAACCGGGGCAGAGGCGGACGAAATGAGGACGGACCCGTTAGAACATCCTGGTAAGACGGAGGAAAAATCCGTGGATCTCAAGGAACTGATGACGACAGAAGATCAGACTGGACCGGAGGAGGAACGGCCACCACCAGATCAGGAGAAGCCGGGGGAAAAGACGAGGGTCCTGGAAATGACGAGGAAGGCACAAGATCTGTCGACGATGCGACTGCCGGCATGGGCGGAGGAGGACGAACAAGTGGGGGAATTTGAAAATTTGGAGGCGTGTGAAGGGCATTCTCGACCCTCATATCTTCTTTCTCATATGTTCTTGGTACCTCTTGGTAAACTTATTTTAACATTAACCGTGTTAACAAATTTTACTTTTTTACAATTTACTATGAATAAAAATTAAGTTAAATCTATTAAATTATATTAATCGTAATTATTATAAATATTGAATCCATTTTAGTAGATTAAAATTCTATATGTGGAAGAATTAAATTTTAAATAACTATAAAAACTCCATCTAAAACATGTTCTCTAAAATTGAATTTGAGCCATAAAAAAATTTCTATTAAATTCCAGTTAAAAACAATAAAATGAATTATAAAATATTTTATGGAATATATAATATATTAAATAAATATAAAACATTAATAAATAGTGATTAATTTATTTTATTAAAAAAAACACAATGTGTGCGTAAAAACTGTTATTAGAAAAAATGTGTTTTTGCGAAAAAAATGAACATATAAAAAAATAAAGCAGAATGATTATAATTATGTAAGAAATATTATCATTTATAATTAAAGTATAATTAGGTCAATTTAATTTCAAATTAAAAATATAATGGTACTTTTACTTGAAAAGAAATAATAGCTTTTTACAAAAAATAGTATTTTTCAAAATTCACTAAAAAATAATTTTTTTATACAATTACTAAAAAACTAACTCTTTGTTAATATTAATATTTAAATATAAAAATATATATTCATTTCCTAAAGTAAAATTTCTAAAAAAATATATTCTAAATTACTTATAAATTTTATGCACAAAATGAAATTAAAACCATTTTTGAAGAAAACATAGTTTTAAAGCATAAATTGACATCAGTAAAAATTGAGTACTTATTTATTATGAATTAATCGATAAATCAGAATTATTTTAAACCATTATAAATATTTTTTTCATATTGGGGTCATTACTATTCATATAGTCCAATTTAACGGATATGTAATAATAAAAAAATTTAAAAAAATATATTGTATATCAAAGTTTGCTTAATTCTCAATGTTTCATATTAAGAAATATATTAAGATTGGTACTCATTTAAACTAAATTTTTAGGCTGTTACACATAAGGCTTCATTCCAATCACATTTTCAAGTCGGCGTTCCCTATGAATGATAATACGATATGAGAATTTTCAGGACATTTTTTTATTTGTGAATGTTATTATCTTTACTTTTATTATTACATATGGTCATTTTCAATGGAATAGATCCAATTTTGAAAAGTATTTCTATTTCAACTTTTCTAGCAAGGTCATTTTACACAAATTTCGGCATTTTACAAAATGTGAAAGAAACCTTCATTTAAATTGTTTTCCTAACTAATGTATTTTCCCACCAGTATTGTTTTTTCAATTTATGAAACTTCCCTTCCACATTTTCATGATTATATAGTGGAATTTTTATTCCTGAACTTTATAAATGTTTTCTATAAAGTGATCAAAAATGTAAAAAGTTTTTCTTCTTCATTCTTTATGTAGTTTTTATCACTCATACGAAAAGTATTTTTTCATCTATTTCAACATCCAATGACGTTTCTTATGTTTAACTATGGGATATGTTCATACTATATTATCCAATTTTTTCCTCTAGATGGAAAATGAAATGGTTTGTTGAAAATTTCTTGAAACTTGTTTCTTTTCATGAGAAACAGATGTAATGTTTTAGACATTATTGTTTTCATGACCTTGTGGAACTCATATGTAAGGTTGTTTTATAATGTGGTTGATGAGATTATATAACCCTATACGACATTGTGAAAAGTTGGAAATCCCATGAGATAATGATTTTTTAGTGGGTGTAATTATATTTAAGATATTCTCACATGATTGTATGTTGGTGAAATAGCAATTGTGTTGTGCTCAAAAAATTATGTGTGGGTGTAATTGAGATTATGAATTTCTCACAAGATTGTGCAGGGATACAATTTTAGCTTACATATGTTGATAATGATATGTTTTCCTATTCATATGATTCTTCCACATTCATTAATTTTGGTTTATATCTATGTTATAATAACTCATGCCTTATGTCAAGCTCAAATCCTTATTCATTAATTTTGATTGAAGATCCATGTTTATTTGGCTATGATTTTTAAATTCTTTGTTTAGGGACCTTGATCATTCCCTCATACCCATATTCTTATTAGATGCTCACTCATTATCATCATTTTTTCTTTTATGTTTATCACAACTGAGCATCTAAGCTCCCCCCATTCTTTTGTTTTGATTTCCCAATGTTATGAATATCAGTATAACCTCTAAGAAGTTTAGAAGGGGATATAGATTGAAACTTTTATATGGAAATGTTCAAAAAATATTTTAAAATAAGTTTCTCATTTCATTATTCCACAAAGATTCTAATCTAATAGTTCATTGGATTATGTGATTATTATGAGCTGTAATGTTTAATTTTTTGGAATATATTTTGTTTATCTTGGGTCATATAACTTTTTATTAAATCATATGTTTAATATAAATTCTATTAGAACCAGATATGGGAGCATGGGTTTGGGGAACCTCACAGTTATTAAGATTGTGATGTTTAAAATAATGAATATTGAAGAATAAGTAAAAATACCTTATTAACAATATTATGCAATCAAAATTCTTTCCATATTCTGAGTTATCATGAAACTATAGTAAAATTGTATACTTGGCTATAACCAATGTCACTTCAAATTGTCCTGGTGCCTTAAAAATGATAATGGGGTGACTAAATTAAAATTTTATTCCGGATAATAGACACAATATAATTAGTATAATTTAGAGTAAATTGTTGAGAAAATACATGTATATGAATTTTAGAATTGGGGGAGTCTTCTAAACTGATCAAGGAACATTGGAATAATTCAGTTTAAAGTAAAACTTATGTAAATACAATTGAGTTATTTGAGTGATTGGATAATATTAATCCAATAGTAATGACTATTGGTATTTGATAAAAATATCAGGACGGAAAATTAAATTATTAAATATGTTATAAAAGGTAATTAAGAAAATGTACTAAAACCTTATTTTTTGTAGATAATTGAATAACATCCAATCACATCAGCTTCCTTATGATCATTTCTGAACAAAGAGAATTCCCTCAATAACAAAAATTTCTAATTGTGGCACATGTTCTTTTGCATCTCACTACTACTGGGAATCCAATTCAAATTTTCAAAAACTTTTATTCATAATCATCGACCTCAAGAAATGAGTGAAGTGGGAAGGATTCCTAAAAGAGGTACATAATTGTTGAATATGATGTTTGTTACATAACTTTAATAGGTATATCAATAAAGATAAAGAAAAAACCTATGGTCACTACTTCATATACCATTTTACCTCGTCTCTAATACACTAAAAATGAAAAATAGAAGGAAATGATAATTGAGATTATAACTTCACATTACTAGTGTATACTAGAAGATAGATACATGGCTAGTGATCTTATACTGAAAATGATGAAATATATCCATCAGTTAAAAATATTATACTTCTATATAGATAATTAATTATCTATTTTTCTCATATTATCATCCTCACCACCTATATTCTCAACCATCATTAAAAAATATAAAATCCACAATATGTAGAGGAACAAAAGGAATCTTTCATCAATAGTATAAAAAGTTGTTAAGGGATGGTGGGAATTTTGTTGGTGAATGATTTAAAGGAAAACTGTCAAAATCATATAAAAAGTATAAATACAAGAGTTACTCTAAAACATATGTCAATGAAAAAAGGTGTAGAATGATGGAAATGAGTAAAAGTCTGACAACTCAAATATGGAAAGAAAGGTCAACAGATAGCGAATATTATTATACTAAAGGTGAAGAAAGTATACGATTTTATATTTTGAATATTAATCATTTAATTTAATATTCTTATATCCATCCAACGGCCCGAAGGCCTTCAAATTTTCTTATTATTATTAAAAAGCAAACCCCATTTTAAGGGATGAAGGGGGGAACCCTAACAGACATCAACGACATAAAACATTTCATAACCCGAAGGTCAGGTGAGATAATCCAAACTAACAACATGAAGCTACCCCTCCCCAGCAAATGATCGTGAAAAGCTCTTCACTGATGCAAGGCTTAACGGCAAGCAATTGTCCTGTGTCAAAGCACAGGCCCGATCCGATGGCTTCCGCCATACCCTCTCAGACGTCCAAATCCATAAAGCTCTACAACGGTGAACAACTAGCTCTGGAACCTCCTCTGGAGCCTGCTCCACATGGTCGAGTCCAGAAGCAACACCGTACCAACAGGTCTTGAAAGCCCTTCCATCATTCCAAAAATACAAAACCAAAGAACCTCCAACCACAACCATCCTGGACCAACCCCACCGTCTTGCTCAGGACACTCACACCACCGTAGCAACAGAAGTCTAGAAGCTAGTTCAAAAAAACACGAGGTCAAGGCATCATCACCTAGAATTGGATGACCCAACCTCGCGCTGAGAGAACACCACCGATAAGGGAATCAAAGTCTTCCTGAAATAGAAACGCCGCTCTGGGCATGGATCTGCTCCGATCAGAACCGCGATGCACCCTTATTAGGTTCCGGATCAAGCTCACAGTGGTAAGGAGTGCACAGAAGAACCATTGAAGTTGAACAGGGAATCCACAGAGATCCAGACAGAGAACAACATCACAAAAACACCAGATACACAACCAGTAAAAAACTCACAGAATCTGAGGAGAAAACATCCCCCCTCTGTAGGGCTATAGATCTATCCTCGAGCCACTTGCCAGAAGATCACTGAAACACTTCTAGACACGATGATGCCGAGGGGACCCGACCTGACCGTCGATGCAATGCCAAAAAGAAGAGGCACCGTACCGAAGCCCCACTGAGAATCGGTGATGCCGACCGAGGCGGACCCGCGTCGAGCTGTTCGTCGAAGCCCCACTGAGTACCACCGTCACCGTAGAAGCACAATGCCCCGCTGAGGTGATGTTGCCGAGCATGGCACGACGTTGATCCCGCACTGAGCTGCCAGTCGAAGCACCACCGAGATCCGACGCCGCCACACAAGCATGATGCCCACGCCGAGTCGAGCTAGAGCCGCCGTAAAACAGATCCAGACCTGAAGGGGGGAGGAAAGAAAACGCTGGGAAACCCTAGGTCCGCAGGAGGAAGGAGAAGAGGCCGCTCTGAGGCTTCTTATATCTATTCTTGTATATTGATTAAAATTTATAACCCGCATTTTGTTATCCAAATAAGTGATCAAGGGAAGATTATCAATATTATAAGAAGTAAGGTTTTATTCCAATTATCTGGTGTTGTTCAACTCCAAAGCCAAATTTTTTAGATCATTAATTCACGATATCCATGAGGATTAATTCTCATCAAAATATTTTTTTATTAATTGTTAAATAATATAGATGTAAGTGTATAATTTTTGATGTGATGAGGAATTATTTTATGTGTGAATTGATTGTTCTTATGGAAAAGAATATTGAATTAATTGTCTAATTAAATCTGAATTTTAGATTTCTAATATCATTAATAAATGATAAATATAAAATATAAGAATCAAATAATACATAACTTGGGAAATATAAATATTTTTTAAGAAAAAAAAATAAAATTTCAAGGATATACCCAAATTAGTGATTAGACTCTTTGGATCTAAGACTCAAAATTTATTTAAAATGATTACATGTATTGTTTTATGATAGAGAATGTCACGACCCGTCCTCAGGGCCCATGCCGTGACTACCCCAAGCCCGCCTTCCATAGGCCAGGGGCTGGCGACTATCACCAAGGCGTAAATCCCAACAAAAGGGAAGGCATTGCCTTTGAAAAGTAAACAAGCACCACAGAGTAAGCAAGCGGAAAAGTAAACACTAAGTAAAAACTGTACAAGCTGTGCTGATAGTAAAAGGGGCCGGAAATACAAGCCCAACTGTAAAGTACAACTGAAAGGAAAAACAGCAACTGAAAGGAAAAACTGCAGCGTCGAGCCGTCCTCTGGAAGTCCCACCTGAAGGGTGGGTACAAATAGCCTCCACTGCTCCTCGAGTCCACCTAACCGCTCCGAGTACGTCCCGCCCAGTGGTCTACCTCCAGGTACTGTCATGCTCCATACGCCTCCTCCACGATCAGCGCTGTCCGTCGTCTGCAACCAACACCACGAAGTACGGGCATAGCCCGTGCAGGGGTGAGTATAAGCTACTCAGTAGGGACCCCGAGACCCCCGAAGCTCTCCCGAAATCCACAAAGGATAAGTCACGAAGAAGAGATGCAATCACGAAGTAACATCTGACACGGCTTAGGTATATGCCCATACATATACCTAAGTCATCAATTCCCCGATCGACTCCAACGTCCGAGCCCTAGCACAACCCAGTCCACACAGGAAAGAAAAACGCATACCCACGCAGGATAGAACAACACAATCCACAAAGGAGAGTAAACAGTAAATCCACACAGGATAACTCAACACAATCCACAAAGGAGAGAAACACAAGATTCAGCTCACACAGATATACTTCTTCGGGTGACGATAAAGATGATCACTGAACCATCTAAGTCGTCGGACCCACGAAGGATCGATAGGTACTAACCTTGCAGTGACCCACACAGGATCAGACCCACACAGGATCGGGCCCATGCAGGACCTGTAGGAGTTGGCTCACACAGAACCGCTGAGTGTAGACCCACACAGGATCGGATCCGTACAGGATCGGGCCCACACAGGACCGGGCCCACGCAGGACCTGTAGCACTGATCCACGTAGGATCGCTGAGTGCAGTAGTCGTCGCAGTCCGCTGAGGATCTCTGCACAGTCGTCGCCGCAGTCCACTGAGGATCTCTGCACGGTCGTCGTTGGAGTCCACGGAGGATCTCTGCACGGTCGTCGCCATTGAGGGAGCAGTCGCAGCCAGCACTAGGGTTCCCGCACACAACAAGCTCGTTTCGGGAGGGTCCGCTCCACGAGCCGAGAGGCTGATACATCAACTGTCACGAAGTCCGAAGTTGATGTATCCAAAAGTTCTGTATCGTCAACAGGAACTCAACGTCGCAGACGGCGCGTCAATCGGACGTCCGGTCTGAGAGTTATTGGCATTTTCGTCCCAGGGGCCCGGTTGGT
Source organism: Viscum album (assembly GCA_963277665.1). Lineage (NCBI taxonomy): Eukaryota > Viridiplantae > Streptophyta > Magnoliopsida > Santalales > Viscaceae > Viscum > Viscum album. Next base: position 1,861,984,864 of record OY728119.1, read on the forward strand.
TTTTTAAGGCAAAACCAACCCGACCGCACCCCACCTGCGTCCAAACCTCGGGCGGAGTATGGAAAAAGATCCGTCTCACTTAGAGGAATTCAACAAAGCTGACGGCACGTCAATCGGACGTCCGTAGCTAAAAATATGAGCGTTTCCGCTCCGAGGGCTCGGTTGGTCTCGTGTACGAACCAACCCGGCCGAACTCAAAGTATTCCGAAACCTTGAGTGCGATATACCGAAACGACCGTCTCGATCCAAGGATCGCGTTGCTTCTGACGGCGGGTCGTTTGGAGGCACGAAGCTCAAGTTACTGGCGTTTGAACGAAAACGTCCGAAGAAGGGGGGTACGGGCCCGGGCCGACCCGGGCCGACCCCCCCTGGGTCGGTCCGAACCGGGTCAACCCGAACAGGGTCGGCCCGACCCCGGTCCGACCAGGGCCGGTCCGGCTCGTCCGGCTCGGCTCGGCCGAGCGGCGCGGGTGGAAGCCGCAGGCGTTGACCCGCGGCCTGAGGAAAACTGCGGCCCGCGTGCGGGCCGTGCTGGCGAACCGCGGACGCGGCTGAGCTGCGTCCCGCCTGGACGAACCGGACCCGCACGGCCGCGGGTCCGTTGGCCGCCGCCGCCGCCGCGGCCTCGTCCGGCGGCGCGCCGGGGCGCCGCCGCCTCCGGTTGCCGGCGCCGCCGCGCCGGCAACCCGCGCCGCCGGTAGCTTCCGCGGGCCGCCGGCGTCGCTCCGGTGGCCCGTTTTCCTTCCCGTCTGCGCCGTTGCTCCTCCCGGGATCCGTTCTTTACTGCGGGATCGTCAAACGTCCGCTGCGGCACGTTCCGTCGTCGTCCGTCAAAATCGCACAAACGAAGAACAGCGGAGGGTCGTCGGGCCGTGTTCGTTTGGCCCGCACCCTCCGCGTTAGAGATAAACAAGCGGGAGAAAATTATTCCACACAGGAAACAACAATTTTTAATAAGATTAAAAATTGTTCACCAAAACGGTTCTTTAATTCTTTAAGAAACATTGACGGGAATAAATTTAAAAAGGGTAATTCCCACAATAAAATCCCTACCTTGATGATCGTCGCGCGCGGGTGTTCTTCGCGGATAAGATCGTCACGGAAGAGAGGGATCGTCGCGTCGTCGCGGGGAGGCGTCGCGTCGTCGCGGAATCTGGCGTTGAGTCGGCGAGCTCAACGAACCAAGAACAACATATTTAAATTATAATAAATTAAATCTGTGTTTAAACCCAAAGAAAAGAACCTTGAGCGGAAATCCGAAATCACTCACCTCAAATGGTCGGTGATCGGAGATCGGAGATCGGAGATCGGAAGAACGTCTCGGACGAAGGCGTCGTCAATTTCCTGGTTCGGCGTTCTTCGCGTTCTTCGCGTTCTTCGCGTTCTTCGCGAGGGAGCTGAAGAAACAGGGATCCTCTCAAATCTTTTCAAAAGATTTTGGGTTGGTCTTTTTTTATTAACATGCCAACACACGAAAACCGATTAAGAAACGAATGAATTAATTCGTTGAATTAATTCAACGAAAGAAATAGGCCATTTATTTCACGAAAGAAACAGCCCATTTAATTCATGAAAGGAACAGCCCAATTAAATGGTCTGTTAAGAATTTAGAAAACGCGTCGGTTGACTTCCATTAAGACGGGTTTTCACGGGTGCGTTTCTTAGAGGAAAGAAACGGCGGGTTCATGCGGGCCCCACCTCGCAAATATCCTACCAAGGGGGTAGGATATTTCTGGATAGCATCCTATCCAGTTGAACTCAGTTCAAGCCGCCTTTAAGTGGCTTCAAGTGGCTTCCAAGTGGCTTAAGTGAAATAAAATAAAGTTGTCGCAAAATTATTTTATTTCTTAACTTTAAGCCTGAAAATTTAAAAACCACACCCGAGCAAACGCAACTCCGGAAGAGGCGTTTCTAAGCGAATACCGGCGCTGTGATTTCATCGGTGCCCTCAGAATTCGATTCCGGACACCGGTTCAAAAGTTAAAAAAACCCGCTCGTCCGTTCACTGAACGTACCCGAGCCAAACTTCGGAAAATGATTCTGGACACACCGGGCCTCGGAATCAGGTGCCGTCAGAAACTGCGCTCTTGTAAAATTCCAAAGAAAATTAAGAAAAAAATTTCCTTGAAATTTACGGGTCTTTACATTACTCCCACCTCAGGACTTTACGTCCCCGTAAAGATACATCAAAAACTAGGGAAACAAATGTGGGTACTGAGCACGCATCTGAGCCTCCCGCTCCCAAGTGCTCTCCTGGAGGTTCCCGTGCTGCCATCTGATGCGCACAAGAGGAATCGATCGCCCACGTAGGACCCGCTCCTGTCGATCCTCTATCTCCACTGGAACCTCCGCAAAAGTCACCCCATCATCCACGTCTAGCTCCCCATAGTCGATGATGTGTGTCAGTTCGTGCACGTATCTCCTCAGCTGGGATACGTAGAAGACGTCGTGCACCCGGTGCAACTGAGGTGGCAGAGCCAGACGATAAGCCACCTCGCCAACCCTGCTGAGGACCTGGAAGGGTCCGATGAAGCATAGAGACAACTTGTCGCCTCGGCCAAATCTCCTCAAACCACGTCGAGGTGAGACCCGCAAGAAGACGTGGTCGCCATCCTCGAACTCTAGTGGCCTCCGCCTCCTGTCAGCATATGACTTCTGCCAGCTCTGTGCTGTCCTCATCCGCTCCTGGATGACCTAAACCTTCTCTGTCGTGGCCCGGACCATCTCCGGTCCCACAAGTGCTGACTCTCCAGGGTCTGTCCAGCACAAAGGAGATCTGCAAGGCCTGCCGTACAACGCCTCGTAGGGTGCCATCCCAATGGTGGAGTGGTAGCTGTTGTTGTACGCAAACTCTACCAAGGGTAGGTGGTCCTCCCAGCTGCGACCAAAGTCGAGGACACATGCGCGGAGCATGTCCTCGAGAGTCTGAATGGTCCTCTCCGTCTGACCATCCTTCTGAGGGTGAAAGGCGGTGCTCAGACGTAGTTGTGTCCCGAACGCCTCCTGCAACCCCTTCCAAAGTCGGGAAGTAAAACGAGCATCCCGATCGGAGACGATAGTCGATGGCACACCGTGAAGTCGTACAATCTCTTGAACGTAGAGACGCCCCAAGCTCTCTACTGAGCCCTGCTCTCGGATGGGCAAGAAGTGTGCCGACTTGGTGAGTCGGTCAACAATCACCCAAATGGAGTCGTGACCTCTGGAAGTGCGTGGAAGTCCAGTCACGAAGTCCATAGATATCCCGTCCCACTTCCACTCCGGGACCTCCAAGGGCTGTACCAAACCTGCTGGTACCTGATGCTCTGCCTTCACCTGCTGGCAGGTGAGGCACCGTGAAACGAACTCTACCACAGCCTTCTTCATGCCCGGCCACCAGTGCTGTCGTCTGAGATCCTGGTACATCTTCGCCACTCCAGGATGTACCGCCAAAGGATAAGTGTGAAACTCTCTCAGCACCTCCTCTCGTAAAGCAACTGGTACCAAGGTACGTCCTCTGAAAAGGACATCGTGCTCTGCTCCAAGGGAGAAACCATCAGGTGCCTGTCCCGAGGATATCTGTGCACGTCGTGTCTCACAGTCAACGTCCCCATGCTGTGCCTCTCTGACCCGCTGAAGAAGTGGAGGAGAGACTGTGAGAGAATGAAGGAAGGCTGCTCCGTCTCTATCCACGAAGGATATCTGCAAAGCGGCTAGCTGCTCTGTCGCCTCCTCAAGTAGCTGGATGCCCATCCTCCTGCTGAGGGCATCAGCCACCACGTTCCCCTTCCCAGGAGTATAGACTATCTCAAAGTCATAGTCCTGGAGGAACTCGAGCCATCGCCGCTGTCTTAGGTTCAGGTCCTTCTGAGAGAAGATGTACCTGAGACTCTGGTGGTCAGAAAAGACTGTGAAGCGCTCGCCCATCAGATAGTGTCGCCATGTCTTCAGGGAAAAGACTACTGCTGCCAACTCCAAGTCATGGGTAGCGTAGTTCTGCTCATGAGGCCTCAACTGACGTGATCCGTAGGCAATCACAGCCCGCTCCTGCATCAGGACACACCCGAGTCCGGTCCCTGATGCATCGCAGTAGACTACGTATCCAACTCCCTCCTCAGGCAACCTCAAGATAGGTGCACTGGTCAACCTCTGCCTCAGCTCCTGGAAGCTCTGCTGACATCTGTCTGACCACACGAAGGGTTTCCCCTTCTTCGTCAACGCTGAGAGTGGGGCCGCAACTATGGAGAAGTCCGGCACAAATCTCCGATAGTATCCGGCTAGGCCCAAGAAACTCCACACCTCTGTCATTCTCTTGGGTGGCTCCCAAGCTAGCACTGCCTCGATCTTCGCGGGATCCACTGCAACTCCCGCCTCAGAAATGACGTTCCCCAAGAAGTGGACCTCACGTAACCATAACTGACACTTCGAGAGATTTCCATAAAGCTGGTGCTCTCGGAGTGTGTCTAGTACAACACGCAGGTGGTAGGCATGCTCCTCCTCCGTCGTCGAGTACACCAAAATGTCGTCGATGAAGACCACGACAAATCGATCGAGGTATGGCTGGAAGATCCTGTTCATGAGGCTCATGAACACTGCTGGAGCGTTGGTCACACCGAAAGGCATAACCAAGAACTCATAGTGGCCATACCGACACCTGAAGGCCGTCTTCTGCACATCCTCGTCTCAAACTCTAAGCTGATGATAGCCTGACCTGAGGTCTATCTTCGAGAACCACCGTGCTCCCTTGAGCTAGTCGAAGAGGTCATCAATCCTGGGTAGAGGATACTTGTTCCTCACTGTCACCTGATTCAGGCGACGATAATAGACACACAGTCGCAAGCTCCCGTCCGCCTTCTTGGCGAACAAAATCGGGGAAGCCCAGGGCGAAACACTGGGTCAGATGAACCCCTTGCCCTGCAAGTCCTCCAACTGTACCCGCAGCTCTCGAAGCTCAGCGGGGTCCATCCGATATGCTGGAGTGGATATCGGGGCTGTCCCGGGGTACAGGTCAATATAAAAGTCTACCTCTCTGCGAGGAGGTAGTCCTGGAACGTCGTCGGGAAAGACATCCGCGTACTGATCCACCACTACAGGAAAACTGGGACTCCGCACGTCAACTGCTCCCAGGATGAGGCTAGCCAACTGATGAGTGATGGGCTGACCTCTCCTCTACGTGAGTCCATCCTGTGATGCTAAGGCTCCCTTCTCGCCGGTGAAGGTGAACCAGCTCCCGTCGGTGCGCACACATCGCACCTTGCGCCTAATGCAGTCAATCTGAGCATGGACCGTAGATAACCAATCCATGCCCAAGATGACGTCGTAAGGCCTCGACACCGCTACAAGAAAATCCCAGCCGAAGCTCTCGCCTCCTAGAGTAAGCTCACACTGCCGGCACCAGTGCGTAATCGTCGAGTCTACTCCCGTAGGAGTCTCTAGCCGTAAGGATCGAGCCAACGGCTCTGTCGGAATCTCCGATCTCCGAACAAGGGCAGTGGCTATGAAAGAGTGACTCGCTCCTGTGTCTATCAGAACTGCAGCATGGGTGGAATAGACACAGATCGTACCTCGAATCATCTCTGGCGCACCGTGGTCGTAGGCCTCCACTGCCTGGAGCTGAGCCTGTCTCTGCCCACCAGCTCCCTGTGGTCGGGGCGGGCCTCCTGGTGGTGGTGGTGGAAGAGCCTCAAAGCGTCGCCCACCACCTGCTGCTCGGCCAGATCCTCTGCCTCGTCCGCCTCCTCCCTGCGGACCGCCACGGTCGACCCTCTGCCTCTGCCTGGGTGGTCCCTCCACCGTCTGCTGACCCTCGGTACGACGGGTCGGGCAGTCACGAGCCATGTGGCCCCGCCCGCCGCACTCGTAGCACTACCTGCCTCTCGGAAGACTGGCTCCGGGCTGGGTGCCCTGCACTGCTGAGCCAGTGTCCCGAGGTCGCCTGCCGGAAGGTCTGGTCCGCCTGGAACCCTGAGTCATCCGCCGGCTACCAGCTGCCGAAGACTCCGCTATCTGCCGCCCTGCGGTAGGTCTCGCTGTGGACTCAGCCAGGAAGCTCTCGATCAGGAGGGCTCGCTCCAATACTCCAGCCTGGGTCGGTATGCTGAGGGAGATCAGCGATGCCCTGATCTCGTGTCTCAATCCCTGCTCGAAGGTCCGGGCCCGGAAGAAGGGGTCCCGTACCATGTCTGTCGAGTATCGAGAAAGGTCGGTGAACCTCGCCGCGTACTGAGCGACCGTCAAGCTGCTCTGCCGCAGCTGAAGAAGCTCCTGGATGCGCACCGCACGGAGGGTGGCCGGGACGAACTCTGAGCGGAAGAGGCTCTCGAAGTCCGTCCAGATGAGGGTGGCCTCATCGTGTACCTGGAGCATCAGGCTCCACCAGCGTCCGGCTGCGGCGTGTAGTAGGCTCACCGCGAGGATCACCATGAGGTCTGTTGGTGTCCTCAATAGCCTGAAAACTCGGACGACCGCCTCCAGCCAGTCCTCGGCTGCCTGGGGGTCCGACTCCCCACGGAACCTGGGTGGTCGCTAGCGCTGGAACTCATGCAGAGCTCCGAGGCGTCGTGCGTCGTCAGCTGCCAGTGCTGGAAGCATCGGGGGCTCGACGGGTAAAGGTACCGCCGGTGCCTCTACTGTCAACGGGCCCTGTACCGAGGCCTCGTCGCTTGGCGGGCTGTCGTCGCGCCCTACTCTAGGAACCCTAGCTGGCTGCTGTCGTCGTGCCATCCTGAAAAGGAAACAAGTGCACCATGGTCAGAACAGTATACCTGGTGAGCTGACACAAGTAATCACAAAGAAAACTTGAAACACACATGCAATCAATGTTTTCGTGCATTAAGTCGGGAATCAGAAGTCAGGGTCCTGGTGTATGGATACGTCGGCCGCCGCACCAACACTGGACTCCCTGGACTGATAACCACACTCAATACGCTAAACACTATTGCTTCACATAGAAGAAAGATCAGAGTCCGCGGTAGTACTGACCACCTCTGATACCAATTTGTCACGACCCGTCCTCGGGGCCCGTGCCGTGACTACCCCAAGCCCGCCTTCCATAGGCCAGGGGCTGGCGACTAGCACCAAGGCGTAAATCCCAACAAAAGGGAAGGCATTGCCTTTGAAAAGTAAACAAGCACCACAGAGTAAGCAAGCGGAAAAGTAAACACTAAGTAAAAACTGTACAAGCTGTGCTGAAAGTAAAAGGGGCCGGAAATACAAGCCCAACTGTAAAGTACAACTGAAAGGAAAAACAGAAACTGAAAGGAAAAACTGCAGCGTCGAGCCGTCCTCTGGAAGTCCCACCTGAAGGGTGGGTACAGATAGCCTCCACTGCTCCTCGAGTCCACCTAACCGCTCCGAGTACGTCCCGCCCAGTGGTCCACCTCCAGGTACTGTCCTGCTCCATACGCCTCCTCCACGATCAGCGCTGTCCGTCGTCTGCAACCAACACCACGAAGTGCGGGCATAGCCCGTGCAGGGGTGAGTATAAGCTACTCAGTAGGGACCCCGAGACCCCCGAAGGTCTCCCGAAATCCACAAAGGATAAGTCACGAAGAAGAGATGCAATCACGAAGTAACATCTGACACGGCTTAGGTATATGCCCATACATATACCTAAGTCATCAATTCCCCAATCGGCTCCAACGTCCGAGCCCTAGCACAACCCAGTCCACACAGGAAAGCAAAACGCATACCCACGCAGGATAGAACAACACAATCCACAAAGGAGAGTAAACAGTAAATCCACACAGGATAACTCAACACAATCCACAAAGGAGAGAAACACAAGATTCAGCTCACACAAGTATACTTCTTCGGGTGACGATAAAGATGATCACTGAACCATCTAAGTCGTCGGACCCACGAAGGATCGATAGGTACTAACCTTGCAGTGACCCACACAGGATCGGACCCACACAGGATCAGACCCACGCAGGACCTGTAGGAGTTGGCTCACACAGAACCACTGAGTGTAGACCCACACAGGATCGGATCCGTACAGGATCGGGCCCACACAGGACCGGGCCCACGCAGGACCTGTAGAACTGATCCACGTAGGATCGCTGAGTGCAGTAGTCGTCGCAGTCCGCTGAGGATCTCTGCACAGTCGTCGCCGCAGTCCACTGAGGATCTCTGCACGATCGTCGTTGGAGTCCACGGAGGATCTCAGCACGATCGTCGCCGTCGAGGGAGCAGTCGCAGCCAACACTAGGGTTCCCGCACACAGCAAGCTCGTTTCGGGAGGGTCCGCTCCACGAGCCGAGAGGCTGATACATCAACTGTCACGAAGTCCGAAGTTGATGTATCCAAAAGTTCCGTATCGTCAACAGGAACTCAACGTCGCAGACGGCGCGTCAATCGGACGTCCGGTCGGAGAGTTATTGGCATTTTCGTCCCAGGGGCCCGGTTGGTTTTTAAGGAAAAACCAACCCGACCGCACACCACCTGTGTCCAAACCTCAGGCGGAGTATGCCAAAAGATCCGTCTCACTTAGAGGAATTCAACAAAGCTGACGGCACGTCAATCGGACGTCCGTAGCTCAAGATATGAGCGTTTCCGCTCCGAGGGCTCGGTTGGTCTCGTGTACGAACCAACCCGGCCGAACTCAAAGTATTCTGAAACCTTGAGTGCGATATATCGAAACGACCGTCTCGATCCAAGGATCGCGTTGCCGCTGACGGTGGGTCGTTTGGAGGCACGAAGCTCAAGTTACGGGCGTTTGAACAAAAACGTCCGAAGAAGGGGGGTACGGGCCCGGGCCGACCCGGGCCCGACCCGGTTGGCCCGGCCCGGTCCGGCCAGGGCCGGTCCGGCTCGGCCGGCTCGGCCGGCTCGGCTCGGCCGAGTGGCGCGGGAGGAAGCCACGGGTGTTGACCCGCGGCCTGAGGAAAACCGCGGCCCGCGTGCGGGCCGCGCTGGCGAACCGCGGACGCGGCTGAGCCGCGTCCCGCCTGGACGAACCGGACCCACGCGGCCGCATTTCCGTTGGCCGCCGCCACTGCCTCCGGCTGCCGGCGCCGCCGCGCCGGCAACCCGCGCCGCCGGTAGCTTCCGCGGGCCGCCGGCGTCGCTCCGGTGGCCCGTTTTCCTTCCCGTCTGTGCCGTTGCTCCTCCCGGGATCCGTTCTTTACTGCGGTATCGTCAAACGTCCGCTGCGGCACGTTCCGTCGTCGTCCATCAAAACCGCACAAACGAAGAACGGCGGAGGGTCGTCGGGCCGTGTTCGTTTGGCCCGCACCCTCCGCGTTAGAGATAAACAACCTGGAGAAAATTATTCCACACAGGAAACAACAATTTTTAATAAGATTAAAAATTGTTCACCAAAACGGTTCTTTAATTCTTTAAGAAACATTGACGGGAATAAATTTAAAAGGGGTAATTCCCACAATAAAATCCCTACCTTGATGATCGTCGCGCGCGGGCGTTCTTCGCGGATAAGATCGTCGCGGAAGAGAGGGATCGTCACGTCGTCGCGGGGAGGCGTCGCGTCGTCGCGGAATCTGGCGTTGAGTCGGCGAGCTCAACGAACCAAGAACAACAGATTTAAATTATAATAAATTAAATCTGTGTTTAAACCCAAAGAAAAGAACCTTGAGCGGAAATCCGAAATCACTCACCTCAAATGGTCGGTGATCGGAGATCGGAGATCGGAGATCGGAAGAACGTCTCGGACGAAGGCGTCGTCGATTTCCGGGTTCGGCGTTCTTCGCGTTCTTCGCGTTCTTCGCGAGGGAGCTGAAGAAACAGGGATCCTCTCAAATCTTTTCAAAAGATTTTGGGTTGGTCTTATTTTATTAACATGCCAACACACGAAAACCGGTTAAGAAACGAATGAATTAATTCGTTGAATTAATTCAACGAAAGAAACAGGCCATTTATTTCACGAAAGAAACAGCCCATTTAATTCACGAAAGGAACATCCCAATTAAATGGTCTGTTAAGAATTTAGAAAACGCGTCGGTTGACTTCCATTAAGACGGGTTTTCATGGGTGCGTTTCTTAGCGGAAAGAAACGGCGGGGCTCGTGCGGGCCCCACCTCGCAAATATCCTACCAAGGGGGTAGGATATTTCTGGATAGCATCCTATCCAGTTCAACTCAGTTCAAGCCGCCTTTAAGTGGTTTCAAGTGGCTTCCAAGTGGCTTAAGTGAAATAAAATAAAGTTGTCGCAAAATTATTTTATTTCTTAACTTTAAGCCCAAAAATTTAAAAACCACACCCGAGCAAACGCAACTCCGGAAGAGGCGTTTCTAAGCGAATACCGGCGCTGTGATTTTATCGATGCCCTCAGAATTCGATTCCGGGCACCGGTACAAAAGTTAGAAAAACCCGCTCGTCCGTTCACTGAACGTACCCGATCCAAACTTCGGAAAATGATTCCGGGCACACCGGGCCTTGGAATCAGGTGCCGTCAGAAACTGCGCTCTTGTAAAATTCCAAAGAAAATTAAGAAAAAAATTTCCTTGAAATTTACGGGTCTTTACAGAGAAACCATATAAAATTAAATAATTCAAACCCATGATGAATTTTTAATTATTTCATTATGATATATGTGAAATATAATAAGGCAAAACTCAAGGTAAACTAATTTACATCATGAAATTCCTTAAGAATGAAAATTTAAGTACAAATTATTTTTGATAAAATATAAGAGATTCTATTGGCGAGTATGAAGGATTTTATTATAATACAAAAATGTATTAATATTCAATTATTCAACAAAAATTTATAAATCAATATGATATTTTTAATAAAAGGATAATCAATGATAAATATTATAAGTATAGTTTGTCCTTCCTTACTCCTTTCAAGTGGTGTCTTTCATATAGCAACATAAAAATGTTAGCGAAATGAAAAAAATAAATATTAATGGATATAATATATTTTATAAAATGAAAAAATATATTATTTAATAGATTCATGTGTTTAGATACATGAGTTTTTATATATATTATTTTAGCAATAATCATGCATCAAGTATATGTAAATTGCATATCAGTTAAATATCATAAAATTTATATATGATATACAGTCCCCAAAGTATGAAATTATTAATCAGTCGAATGAATATATTTTAAAAGTGGGATTAATAATTATAATTGATATAATGGAAGAATTTTTTAATTCAATTAAGTAAAGGGTCTAGACATAGAGGAGTTGTAGAAGGACTGTAATCTCTACAACACTTAGTGGGAAGATTTATTCCAAACAAACATACTGTGATGTATAGAAAAAAACCAAAGAGGTAGATTATAATCACTATGTTAGGTGATATATTATTCTTAATTAATAATAGATACTTATTCCATAAGGAATCATTAAATTAAATTATATAAATTTTCATGTTGACCTGAATTCATGGAAACAGATTCCACATACTAAAATTTACTCATTATTTTAGAGGCACCTCTATCTGATGTAAATCCCAATTTTATAATTGTATATATAATGTTGTTTATGTTAATGATATAAATATTAGTATCTATAATAAAGAAATTATATTAAATGGTTTAATACCAATTAACTATTTGGTTGTGTGGAATATGATCACTTCTTCATTTGTATAAATCTATTTGGAACATATATAATTTGTCATATAAGCTAGAATGGTTAACTTGTAAATACCATAAGGATACATTTATTGATATAAGGAACCAATGAATCATGAAAATATTATTTTCCCATGTGTCTATAAGTGTTTAGTTCAAGGAATATAGTTTTTGAAAGAAACTATGTTGATGCATATAGAAAACTTATAAAATATTATTGTTAGTTAAGACTAAGTTGAAAAATATTTCTTCAAGAATGAATTAATTTAGTGACCTATGTTCTATGGAACATGATATACTAAAATTTATCACTAGATTTTAATATAACAATTCATAGAAAAAACAATGAAATTCAACTAAAAGATTCATGGTTTAATAATTCAAGAGTGAATAGTTACATAAGTTGCATGGAAAAAATATAACCAAGATGATGTGTTAAAATGAAAGTGGCGATTAGGATCAGAACTAATGATCAATATGATTTTACAATGGGATCTATCATTTATTACATTATATATAATAAAATTTGGTATTTATTATGCATTTATCATTGTGGTAAAATATCAAATATAACCACTTGAACTAAATTAGGTAGTAGTAAAGACTACATAACTATATTTGATAACATTTGAAGTCTAAGATAATGGTATAAATATATGTGGAAATGTTTTCTTATGTAATGATATAAAAATAATATACCTATGAATATTCTGACTTCAATATCATATCTTTGAAAATGAAATAATACATATAATCTTATTGAAGCCACTAGTCTCTATATATAAAAAGTACTAACATTGTTTTTGGTTTAAATGGAGCTCAAAAGTAGTAAAAAACACAATGATTTTTTCAGGATTATTAATTTATTCCATGGTATAAATGTATTATCATAATATATATTTTAATAGTATTTTCATCATTTCATTTACCATGGTTTCATGTTTATGATAGAGAAAATAATTTATATACTCTGAGGTATTTCCTCTAGGGTGATTTTTCTCAAAGTGAAGAATTCATATTATAAAACATATCCATAGATGAAATGAGTATGTCCTATTGAATAATTTCATACCTAAAAGTATTATTAAACATTTTTTGAGTGTTAGTAGGTCATGTTTTTTTAGGTGGTGGATATAGTGAAAATAGGATTGTAATGTCTATGACCCTGATACCCAAACAATAGCATGCCAGATTTCTACAACACCTCATACACACCTCCCAATTACCAAAGGCTGAAGTAGATCTTGGGAGTCTAATAAAAATTAAGTAGGATATATTTTCCCCCATATATAATATAAATAACCATGTCTATAAGACAAAAAATCATACATGACCATTGGAGTTAATGGATTCCCTAATATAGATCATAGTTGCCCACTAATGAGGTAACTGTTCAATAATCAACATGGTAGAAAATGATATGAAAATTATGTGTGACATAACTATAAATAAAACCAGTATTGAAAATAAATACATCATGTAAATAAAAATATATATAATAAAAGAACCTAAACTATAAAAATGATCAGAACTGAATGTGATCTAAAGGACCTAGAGGAGAATAATTCACAAGTGGATGCTCCAGGAGAAAAATAAGGTTATCTATTATATATCATGTAAAGATATCACTAGAACCTCTAAATAAAACTCATACTAATATGTAAATACCTAGAAGAAGAATCTCCTATGTCACATAAGGATATTAAATATATAAACAATCCATCATTAATTCTTCACCTAAAATTTAGCAGATAGAGCTGCATGTCTATATAGGTGTCTTTATAGGATTTGTGGATACAAATTCTTTATAGGGTACCACCAATATAAATCAACTCAGCACTGAATAAAAAGATACAAATCTAATCATTTATATAAACATGAGATAGAATCATAATTATACAAAAAATATAACAAGTAACATGATAATTCTATTAAACTATTGTTAGGTAAAATTTTCAAATGATATAACAAGTAACTATCTAAGAAGATAGGGTCCTTAACTATACCAATCCTCTTCAAGAGAGCCCATTATTGATGTATGTTTATTGGTAGGAAAGTCTTTCTGGCCATCCTACCTAGGAATGGGGGAAAAATCTTATCCATCATTCCTCGCAGGTGAAGTAACGTGAGGGACTCAGATATTCTTGTTAGAATCAAAAGGTGTATACAAAGTCCTATAATCAATTCATACCATGGAATAAGATACATAGTATATATATTTTGGGAATTGTGAGATCAACCCAACACCAAGATCCTATCATTTTTTAATTTTTTACAATTCATATAATAAGAAAGAAAAATATATACATACCCCTCCTCAAATTCATAGGATACATCAATTAAAAATCACACTCCATGTGTAAATACAATATAACTATCATAGATTAATAATGTAAATGGAAGCTATGATTTTTCAGTTATGATGGAAACTATATCAATAAAATCATAATTCAGAGTTACATTACTCATAAAAAATAACATTAATGATCAAAAATATAACATTATAGAAATTAAAAAATTATATAAGCAATGAAAAAAACATGTAACAGATCAAGTCACAATTAACAGTCAGTTATTACTAAGGGAAAACCATGTAGATAGTAGCGTGTTTCAATGGTAATAAAAAAATTTAGACCATTATGATCCAAAGAAGTATAATGAGTGACCATGATACTAATTAATGACCATAAATAAAGTAATTATATATTTTTTATTCTGATATATCTTCCACACATTAAGTTAATTTATAATAAAATAACTCTCACATTGAATATTCTATTCAAATATTTTTATAAAAAAATTATATTTAAAATATTTTTTTTCTCAAAAAATGTATTTTTAACAAGATATATCAATATATTTAGAGGTTTTTAAAAAAATTATGATAATGTAATAAAATAAAATTCAATTTTTATAATGTATTTTAAAAAATGATGACTTTCCAAAACTATTTTTTTTGATGTAGTGATCTTTTCACAAGTAATTCCCCAATTCCACCTTTTTTTAGAATTATTATAGATTGAATAAAAAAATCATGATTTAAATTTAAGAAAAAATTTATACTAAAACCCAAGAATATATCCTAAAAAGGTAACCTATCCACTACTCACCCTTGGGGAATTCTCTTAACTTTTATTTATCCTTTAATTATTAATTGCAATTCATTTTGTTTGTGGTGGAACAAAATTATGATATATATTAAAAATTTTCAAAAAATAAGAATGATATGCTTAACTAAACTATAATTTTGACCCATAAGTTTCTAGATCATGATTTACATCCACTATTATTATTCATCTACAAGAATTTATGGGTTATATTTTCCAATATATAGTTAAAATTCAAAAAATAAATATAACTAAATCTATAATTAAATAAAAAATATATTCTTTATAAACATTATAAATGGAAAAATAACCATGTTTTATATTTTTAATTTTATATATGGTGATGTAAAGAAACTATTACATTAACCAACAACTTTCCTAAAAATAGTCATTCTAGTAATACATCAATTTAAATATCTATGAATTTTCAAAAGCATTGCTTATAAATTAAGACAAGTATTTATGTTCACCAAGTATAGAAATGGTAATCAATACTATGATATAGGTAAAATGAAAATTAATTGGGTTTAATTTATCTTATACTACTAAGAAACCACTGAAAATAAAAAATTTATAATTTTAATAAAAAAAAATTTATATTATAATTATTTTATAGAAAATATCAATCGGGTATGTGAAAACCATAGACCCAAAATCATTTCAAAGGATATTAACCACATACCTAAATCATTTTTGATCTTTAAAATTCATATATCTCTATGTAATATCCCAAATCTATCTTAAAAATACCAAATAATCATTGTATGAGATTCTAGAAAAAAAATAAACCTATGTAAATCAAATAAAACAATGAAGGAAGGTTCAAAATTACGGAATAAATAAGAAAATAACTCATAAAACACTATAAAATCATAACATTGTGAGTCGTAATTTTAATCCACTAAAAGATTCTTCAATTTAATCCCTAAAAAAATAAAAAAACATATAATAATAATTCTCTAATCTCCTATCAATAAAAATAGAAAAAATGAAAAAAAATCCTTAGAATCCTCCTATATATGAATGAAATTGAATACATAGTTAATGATTTTACATCACCATTAATGGGTGAAATAGAAATATAAAATTCCCAAGAAAAAATGATAAAAGTAATGGAGATAAAAGGAATTGGGGAGAGGATAAGAGAGGGTTTGATTCTACCTAAAATTGATCAATGAATCCTCCTCGAAGAATGATTGATCCTAGTAATGAGGGAGTTTAAAAAAGAATGAGGAGAATAAACCTCATATTCCCATAGGGGAAGGGGTAATAATTAGGGTTAGTGGTCTATTTTTATTATTTTATTGAAATTAGGTCCAAAATATGACTTTTCCCCATAAAAAAAATTCTTCGGCACCACCAGAACATTGTTTGGAGCCACTAAAAACCAGATGTCAGCCTAATTTGGAATTGGATAGCCCACTAGATACCTGGTCGCATTCCATCAAAACTATGAAGGCCAATTTCAACCAAACCCAATTTGGGTTTCTTCTACTAGACACTCTTAGGACATTACCTTTACTCATATAACATTTATCGAACCTCAAAACCTAGAAGAAACACTCTAAAATTCATCCCCAGACATTAAAAATTTTAAATGAATCCCCAAACAAAATTCAAACTATGTTCATGAATATGAATATTTAAATAAAAACTAATTATATTTAACTAATATCTCCAAAATTATTGAAATATAAATTTATATAGATTCATCATGGCATAGGTATTTAGAATATCCACACCATAATGATTTTTTTTCCAAAAATTATAAACCTACTATTCATTATAAATACAATAATGTCAGTAAATCCTTTGTATAAAGAAAATATTCTAATTAATATATTTATATTTTAATAGGAACTATGATATACAATTTCTAAATTTAACTCAAATATTCCAAAATCCAAAAAATTCCATTATTTATAAGATAAACCAACCACAAACTTAATAAACTGTATCTCAATCCATCATGTCATCTCAAATTTATGATCAAAAAATACACATAATAACCCTGATAACAAGGAATTTATAATTACAAAATATGTGAAAATAAAAAAAACAATTTACATTCTATTAATATAAAACAATTCCCATGTAATTTCTTAATAATACAATATAATTAACTACATAATTTAATATAGATTAAAATATTCCTATTATGATTATTAACATTATCAAAGAGTCAATGACTAACTACATGCACTCTTATTGAACTCCACACCATGATAATTATCCAAGTTTATCGATTCAAGTCCCACCACTTGATCTGATTTATCAAAAACATCTTTTTATTTTTAATGGACTTACATGAAAAAAATTTCATTTTGAAAGTGATATAATGTTCATTTCAAAGAGTACATGATTTAAAAAATAACTTAATTTCAAAATTCAACTTAAGAAACCCCTTTTCCAATTTTATTTTTCTAAAAAATCAACATTTCCAAAAAAGTAATAGTTTCTTAAAAAAATTACTTATATAGTTTTTTTCTAAAAGAATAGCCATTACCAAATATACATTATCAAAATTTCACTATGTTATATAAATAAAAACTTCTCAAAAACCCCCAATTTCATTTATAACATGATTTAGATAATTTTTTTCCAACATTGAAAATATTTATAGGTTTAACAAAACTAAACATGAATTACAACCAAATAACATGAAAATTAGGACTAAAATGTTCAAAAGAAAAAATAAATGATTTGTAAAAACATATCTAGGTAGAAATATGTATCTTATTGAGAATGTATTCAAAATAAAAATTATAAATAGCATGTTAAAATACATGTTATTAAAAATTCTACTAATATATACTAATTGGGAACAGTTAGTATGCTTGAGAATAAAAACATAATGGAGAAATAAATATCATGATCAATAAAAAACATTAATAAGATGAAAAGGAAAATGCTCATAAGAAAATAAGTAAATAATTATTATGCTAAGAAAAAATAATAATCAATCAAAATTATTATAATTTCAACATATATATCATTTATATAAAATATTATTGAGCAGGGAGGTAAATACTTAATTCTAGAAATGAATTGTATGTAAATTATATTAGTTAATTATATAACACATAATAAAATATAATAGAAACCACTATTTACTCTACATTTTATTATTCGATTAATAAAATATTTTCATAATTTATAGTATTTGTAATAATATTAATTCATATGGAATGGGAATGTCTTATTGTGTCACTAAACATTATGAAACATGAACCAATACATGCAATGTCTCTTGATTGATCCATACAAAATTCATCCCTAATTCTCCCAAATTTAATAACGAAACACCTAGAATAATTCCCCACCAATACTTATAATTCCATGACCATAAACAAGGACATATTTGTAAAATCAGTTCTCCAATTTTTCTTTGTTGTCCAAACATCAACCAAGAGTAATCTCATGAGTCAGAATATCTTATCACATATCTAAACCACAAAATTTAAAATCATAGATAAACTTAACACACTATTCTAATTATATTTTGTAATGACCATGAAAAGGATATCAGAAAATTATTGGGTTAGACTATCCTTATAGTGACCCTCACTTCTCATACATATACATTACAAAACTTTTATGGAATATTTAAAACATTATACAAACAGATTCCCAAAGACTATATTAGTCTAGTGCCTTTGGAAACATGGAAACATAAAAAATGTTATATAAATGGGATATATCATATATCACTAGGTTAGTATTTAATAGAAATATTCTTGGAAACATAAAACATAAAACATATCTTTATAACTTAGGAGAAGAAAACAAAAAAAGAGGTGATCTTAGATACTCAGTAAGGGTAAACAAGGGAGACATGTAAGAATAAACATGAGAATATGGGTATGATAACATGATCATGAAAATATAGGATCATACCATGCATTTGAAAGATCATAAACTGGAATCATGGAATAAATATTGTCATTTCATAATACTTGAATCATAAGTAAATAAATAACATAAGCCATGAAATCATAACATGGTAATAAAACATGGAATTGTGGTAGAGATATAAGTATATATAATAATTTCAATAGTAGTCAAAGAATTTCTATTGAGACCATCTTATTGGAAAAAGTGAATTACTGAACTAGGTTCACACCCCATTCCAGCCACGTATTATTGAACCAAGTTCACTCCACATTCCATCCGTGTAATACTGAACTGAGTTCATTTCCCGTTCCACCCTTTTAATACTGAACCAACTTCATTTCTTATTCTAGAAATGTCTATCTCATTAGATATAAATATTTAGCCAATACATGGGAGGCAGATATAGGTCCCACCCATCTCATAATGATATCATACATACATATTCCAAAAGTTCACAAATAATCATATCATAACCCATGAAATGGAATGAGTATTATAAACATTTAATCATATCATAAACTTTGAAAAAATACAGGTTTCATAATCATTATATCATGAACATAACCCATGAAAATAATCGGGTTTCAAAATCCTATAACCCGTGATAGAGAAATGGGTTTCATAAACATCATTTCATCAAAACATAATCCATTCAGAGAAATAATATGAATGTAAAATTTGAATATTTTCCCCATAAAGGAATGAGTAACACTAACAGATGTTAACTTAGATGGGAAAAAATTTTGAAAAATATTTTCAAAAATATTATTGAGGGAAATATCATTTCTCCTTTTGGAAAATATTTTTTAAAACCAAAAATCATTTGAAAACCATTTCCTTTGAAAATAATTTTAAAAGTTAAAAATAAGGCTTGGAAACATTTTGAAAATGTTTATCAATGAAAAATTATAAAAGGACCTTGAAAACATTTTTAGAATAATTTTTCTTGAAAATATATTTTTTTAAAAATTCATAAAACTTTACCTTTAAATATGAATTGAAACCTTCAAATGATTGAAGAAATATAAATTTGTACGGGTCATATAAGGTAAAAAGAATATTTATTTTTCATGGTAAAAAGGTTATAGAAATTCCTTGTTTAGATAGTGATAAGAATATTACTTTAAAAATAGTGGAAAAATAAAAAAAGGGAAAAATTATTTTAATTATTATTAAATATTAATAGAATATTCTTGGAAACCCTTTTTAGAAAATGTGGTTTTGATGGAACACATATTTCCGACCAAAGAGAGGGTAATGTTTGGATTTTATAAAAACACTTTCTTAAATATATTATAAACCAAATAGTGGGAAAAGTAGTACCAATATATTAATATATCAACAATAACCATAGGAGAAGAAAATTCATGAAGGTTCTTGAGATATATGTTATAATATTTTATCAAAGTAATCATAAACATAAACAATATTGAAAAGTGATGAGATTGTTCCAATAAACACATATCACATGGTAACCTGGGATCATACTCTACATGTAAGAAAAATAAATTACACAAAGCCTAGAATATAATTTAAAGATTAAAAATCATGATATATCATGTAAAATGTAATTATATACAACTCAAAACAAATTTAGGCGCATGATAGAATATGAGTCTCAAAGAAGAAAAATTCAAACAATACTATGTTACTGATTTGGTAACTTTTGAAACATAGACCCCATGAAATAAATGTCATAGAATTTATATTTAAATACATATAAATTTAACTATAAGAATCAACGATTACACCCATGGTATATATACACCCCACAAAAGTTATAGATAGTGAATAAAGCATGTATCTCATGGAAACAAAAAGTGTGATGAAATCCCCTAACATTGTGTCTTGAATCTCATTGTATTCATAAAAACCATCTATATAATAACTATAAATTTATTATATATATTTTAAAGAACAATATTGTTATATCTAATACCATATTTGGTTTTATTATGAACTAATATTAACCTCTTTTTAATAATCCTATGTTAAGGTTTCACTTTGGGTAATATTCACTTTATTCTTCGCATGTGTCTTAATTTGTTATATCTTTAGTCCTTATATTTATATCATTATTTCAAGAATGTAAAACATAATATAAATTTCATTTATAATCAGTATATGTGACTTATAATAATCTATAGAATATATAATTATGAAATGGAACACTGTTCATTGAGATGGTATGCCGTATATACACATGAATGTTGTTTCTGTTTTTATTATTGTATTAAAAGAAATAAAAAAAATGAAATATATAAATACATATATATATTATAATTAAATTAGAATTAATATTTTATAAATATTAAATAATTTCAATAAAATAATCCATAATACATTCCATTTAGTGTATGAATGAATCACATCACTTTGAGGGGTGACATTGCACACTTCCTCAAACGAAATTATCCAATTATCACAAAATGGAATGTATAATGTTATATGTTGTAAAATAATTACATAAGAATAAATTAATAACAAATATAATATATAGAATATATAAACATGGTGTCCATCATAATTTTCAACATGATAGACAGTAAGGGAAAATTGAATAATCAGCGTTTAGTGAGACAATAGTTCGACGTACATATAAAAAGTATGTTTGTTACCCATTAGATGGAGGTGTGTGTAGGTTTAGGTAGAAAACTTAGCATAAAAAACATCATTGTATATTTAATATACTGGTGCTTTTATATAGGAATGGAATAAATAGGGTGGAGGGGTGTAGAAAGAAAATAAAAGAAAAGAGTTTGAGAGAAGACATTACCTCTTAATCAGGTAACTCCTTTTGGTTTGTGCCAAACTAAATCCTTGGATTGCTTTCTTCCAAAAGTTACACTTCGTAGAGGAATGAAGGGATTTTGGTAATTTAATTGGGAATATATTTTCTAAACCTAAGCAGTTTGAGAGGTGTGATGAATAGGGAGAGGTGGTGGCCTTTTAAATGGAAGGGAATGGACACATTTGGCATTTTTTAAAACAAGTTAGGTGTACCCACATTTTTATAGAACAAAACTCATAAAAAACCAACCAAAATAAATAATTTATGATTAATGGATGATTAATTTCCATAAAATTAATGTTTTAAAAGTTTTTAGGTTATTTTTCGTCTTAAATTTAAGGTTTAATACTTTATTAACCTAATTTTTCTCTTAACCGTTGTAATTAATTTTAATCACTTATAGTAATATTTTTGATTAAAAACAATGTTTAAATTATTGTAAATTACAAATTATGATGATTAAAAATATTTAATCAATTTTTCCAAATTATAATCATAGATGTAGAATAAATTAATTTAAAATTAATCTCACTGATGGGACGACACTGCTGGTCTTTAAAGTAAAAGCGTCCAAACTTTTGCTAAGTTTTTTTATACCCAATTTCAAAGTTAAATTGATTACATTAGAATAAATTGGATTAATTGATAAAAAATTTATCTAATTAAACATTTAAAACAATTTAAAATATAATTTATCTTTATAAATAAATTAGATGAAAAATAAACTTTGAATTAAAAATAGGTATTTTTCAATATTAATCAAAAAATGAAGTTTCTCAGAAAAACCAAAAAAAAAATCCCTAAGTTAATTTTGAAACTATAAATTAAAAAATTTATTTTATTTTATCAAATTAAAATTCTAAATGTGTGTGAAATTAATTTAATTATTTTTCACATAAGGACAGTAAAAGCAGTTTGTTTGAGAAAATGGTATTTTTAAACATATAAGGACATTACCAAAAATTATATATTTCATCATAAATATGTTTTATTTATATAAAAACATTATAAAAATTATTTTAAAAGTAGTTATCACTATTCATATAACTAATTTTAACATCTATATTATAATTATTTGATTTAAATAGTTATAATAGTAAAAAGACGTTTCATAGAAATATAGTGTTGCATGTAACATATGCTAAGTCAATGTAGCATGTTACATATTCCAAGTCAGTGTTGCATGTAATGAAATAACAATATAGTTCTTTAATATAAAATAAACTATTTTCAGTGTTACATGAAATGAAAAATATCACAAAGGTCAAATTAATTCAAAAACAAAATAATTCACAAAATCTCAGGGTATTACATTCTACCCCCCTTAAAATGAATTTTACTGTCGAAATTCATCTGGGTTATCAAAGGTTTAATAATTTAAAGGTTAATTCATAGAAAACCACATTATAAAAATAGATACTAAAATATCCATTAAAAATTTAAAGTTGGAACCATAATGGTTACCCAATGTAACATATAACTAAGTTTCCATATAGGAGAACATAGGTCGGGAGTGATGATTGGACATTGAGAAAAAGCATAAATATTTATAGCGAGTTATTGAGGTCATAAATCACAAAAAATCGAATGATCATAGAAAAGTTTATGTCCTCAAATTCATAAATGTATGATGATTTATAAGGCCATTGGTTAAAAAAAATTAAGGTATTAGGACAGCATTTATTTTGATCATTATCTTATCTCCGAGTAATTATTTTATTGACAAAGAATATATGGAAATAGACTTACTGAAAATATTTCTATAAAAAAAATTTCATTCTTTGGATGTGCTTTTAATTATTTAAAATTAATCCATTACATAAAAAAATGGATGTTGTGAAATTAACTTTGATGCCCAAATCACTAAAATAAACTTTTAGTAAATATTATGGCCCATAAACAAATAAAAATTATAACTATTATTAAAAATCAATATGGTTAATACATTAATATATAAACATAAAAAGTAAAACTATTTCTTCATCCTAAATAATTATTAATCAAAAATAATTATACATTAACTAGGAAATCACGTAGGCTAGTGGCAGTCATGAAACCCTTATTGTCCTCTAGTCATGGGTTCAAGACCCATAGCCTTGCCATACTTTATTGGTTGTCACCCGACATCCATGATTTCCTTTTCTGAAACCAAAAAAATATAATTTTCAAAACAGATGGACATGCTTGAAAAAAGGATTATCTCTAAATAACAATTTGACCTGGTTTTCAATACAATCTCAGTACATAAATACTTCATCTGATGTTTAACATAAAAATCTCATGAATTGTTAACCTTATAACCCCTCTAAAAGATAAAAATCCAAAACATTAGAAATAAAGTCATGAAATCAGCTTAACATTGATCCCCCATATATCATAAATTAGCTCTTGGTTTTTACATTCCAAACATGTGAATGCCCTCATGGTAAATTATCTTGGAACATGTTAACAACCTGAATTACCATAAATATTTTTAGAAAACATGCATTTTTACTTATTCCATAGATTTCTGGATATATTCCATAAATCCAAGAAGTTGTAAACTTCATCCATGATAACATGAAGTAATTTTCAATAGGCCCTTAATTAGTTCTGAGGTAATCAGTACCATCCAATTTACTTATTCATATAACAAATATATTTATCCAAAAAACATTATCATATTATAAGGAACATATTAAGGGATATATTTACCTTAATAACGTGTTCTTTATGGAAATCACCTTGCCATTATATCACTTTGATATTCCATTAGAAACATTCTAAGTGTTCTTGTAAATCCATAGAGAAAAATATTAACTGAAAAATACTTATATATTTCACCATTCATATGACATAATTATTGAATCCAAATACCAAATAACTTTTATTATTACAATTTATCCTTATTCCATTAATAAGGATACCATATCCTATTATACAATACCTCTTTCCTTTCACATTTCATTTTTAGTCTCGTCATCATTAGCAATATAACCATTACTCATACCTCATTGCTGATCCTCTTCAGAATCTTTCCTATTTGGACATTGAGTTGCATAATGGCTATTTTTTCCACACTTAAAACACTTAACTATAAATTATTTCTTAGGGATTCCAATATTCTCATTCATTTAGTTAACTGAACACATCATTTGTTCCTTTCAGTCACTTGATTTGTGTCCTTTTCCATAGTCAAAACATCTTCTTGTTCATCTAATACATTCACTTAGGTGATTCTTTACTCATTATCGAAATAAATGAAACTGAATCATCTTTCCACTATGGTCTCCATTACCCGTACTCTCAACGAACTCTCTATTTATCTGCCTTACCGAGTCCGATAGTTTGTTAAAATACAAGATTTTAATCATGTTCCCTAAAAACTGATTAGGCATAAACACAACATCTTTCACTCTAGTGATAATCCCACTTTAATACTCATTAAAAAATAAACCATCACAGTTAATGTTAATCATGTTCCTTATGGTTCCCATTATTGACTAAAACTAGAAGCATAGAGTGATCATTTCTTATTATAATAGAAAACTATATAGACATGAAAATAATTACCTATAGGATGTCTAAATCATGACACATTCTTTAATATATGAAACCCTAGGTTCAGAATAGGTTACTCATAGCCAACTTATATTTAAATCTTTCATGATGGTTCCTGAAGAGTTTGTGAATTCCAAAAGCATATCCCATGGTAGTGTCAAACCAGGTCTACGGAAAGTCCCATTATCATATACCCAATTACCCCAAGTTAGGCCTGAAACATATTGTCAGATTTATTACTCCCAGTTATATATATGTTATAGCCACATCCACTTGTAGTATCCGGATAGGGATGTATTATAGGAAACTACTCAATATATCCATTACCAAAATTCCAGGTAATTTTTCTATGCTTTGCTTTATCCTTATACTTATCCTTAGATATGTACTTAAGGTTATCACAAAGGTTTTATCAGCCTAGATTTCAATGTCTAACTGAACCTTTTCTCTAATACAAACTATATAGACCCTCACTTTTTATACAAAGACATTACATAATTTTTCAAAATACTTAAAATACTACACAACTTATGCCTGAAGACCGTATTAGTATAGTGCATTTGGAAACTTGGAAATAGAAACACTGGTACATAAATGAGCTACATCATCTCCCACTATGTTTTTCTTGAATATAACCCTTCTTAGACACATCAAACATAATAGATATCATCATATCTTGGGGGAAGGAAACATAAAATGGGTGATAACAAATGCTCAGTATGGGTAAACAAGGGAGACATGTAAGCATAAACATTAGCATAGGGGTATGAGAATGTGATTATGAAAATAGAAGTTCATACCCTATATATCAAAGATCATAAACTAGAATCATGGAATAAGTAATGGTAGTTTATAAGAAATGAATCAAAAGGAAATAGATAATATAATCCATAAAATCATAAAATGGGAAAAAACATGGAAATGTGGAATACACATAAGAATATATAATAATTTCAATAGTAATCAAAGAATTTTTTCTGAGACCATATTAGTGAAAAAATCACATTACTGAATCGTATTCACACCCCCTTCCAACCCTATATTACTAAACTAAGTTCACTCCTCATTCCAACCCTGTAATACTGAACCCATTGAATTTCTTGTTCCATCCCTCTAATACTGAACCGAGTTCATTTCTCATTATATCCATGTCTATATCATGATATATAAATCTTTAACCAATTCATTTCAGGGGGATATATGTCCCACCCATCTCATAATGAAATAATACATACATTTTCCACAATATCATAAATAATCATATCATAACCCATGAAATGAAATGGGTATTATAAACATGTAATCATATTATAACCTTTAAAAAAATTCAGGTTTCATAATTATTTTATCATAAGAATAACTTGTGAGAAGAAGCAGGGTTCAAAAGATTATTACTTTTGAAAGATAAATGGGTTTCATAAACATCATGTCATAAAAACATAACCCATTTAGAGAGAGAATATGATTGGAAACATTGAATATTTTCCACATAAACGCATGAGTGACACAAACAGATATTATATTAGATGGGAAATAATTTTGAAAGATCATTTAAAAAAATTTCTCAAGAAAATATACATTCTTATTTAAAAATGATTTTTAAAACCTAAAACCTTTTGAAAACAATTTCTATTGAAAATAATTTGAAAATACAGAAAGAAGGATTGAAAACATTATGAAAATTTTTTTACATGAAAACTTCTAAAAAGATAATGAAAAAATTTTCAAAACCATTTCCCTCAAATATAATTTTTTAAAAAAAATTATTAAAAATTAACTTTTAAACATGAAAACAATTCTTCAAAGTATTAATGGAAGATAAATGTGTACATATCCTATACGGTAAAAATAATATTCCTTTGGCAAGGTAAAAAGGTTAGAAAAATGCCTCATTCAGAAAATGAAAATAATAATCCTTTGAAAACATTGTTAAAAGAAAAAAAGTGTTAAAATTCCTTTTAATGGTCATAAGATATCAGTATAATATTCTTGGAAACCTTTTTTGGAAAAAAAGATTTTGAATGAACAAATATTTCTGACCAAAGAGAGGGTAATGTTGGGGTTTCTTAAAAACACACTCTTAACTATATTATGTACAAAATAGAAAAAAGGGTACCAATATATTAATATATCATGAATAACCATAAGAGAAGAAAATTCATGAATTTTATTGAGATACGAGTTTTAATATTTTGTCAAAGGATGCATAAACATAAACAATCTTGAAAAGCGATGAGATTGTTTCAATAAACTCTTATCACATGGTAACTCGGGGCAATACTCTCTATGTATGAAAATGAAATTAAATAAAGATTATAATATCATTAAAAATTTATATTCATGATATATAAAGTAAAATAAAATTATATACACCTCAAAATTAATTTAGGAAAGTAAAAAAATATGAGTCTCAAAGAATCCAAATTGAGACAAAACTATTTTACTGATTTTTAAAAATTTGAAACATAAACCACATGAAATAAAGATCATATAAAATATATATAAATAATAATAAATTTAACTCTATGAATCATTGATTACATCCATGGTTAGCATACACACCACACAAAAGTAATGGGTGGTGAATAAAGCATTTATCTCACAGAAATAAAAATTGAGATGAAATACCCTAACCTTATGTCTTGACTCTCATGGTACTCTTACAAACCAACCGTATAACAAATTTAAATATATTATAAATATTTTATAGAACCATATTATTATATATAATACCTTACATGGTCTGATTATGACCTTATATTACCCACATCTTAACAATCCTATGTTATGGTTTCACGCCAGGTAATATTCGATTTATTCTTCACATGTGTCTTCCATCCAATGGCCCGAAAGCCGTATACTTTTTTTTATTATAATAATAAAACCCCCTTTTTATGGAAGAAGGGGAAAACCAAACGGACTTCATGACATAAACATAACTCGACCCGAAGATCATAGAAAATAAAATCCAGACAAACAACAAGAACCACCTCTCCCTAATATTTGAATCGTGATAAGGCTCTCCATCGATGCAAGACTGTACAAAAAGCCGGTGTCATGTGTCAAAGAACATGCCCGATCCAATGGCTGTCGCCACACCCTCTCAAATATCCAAATCCACAAAGTCTACACCGATGAACCGCCTGCTTTGAAACCTCCTAAGGGAATGTTCCTTGTGGTCGAGTCTGACTGAATCAAAATAACATCAATCCTAAAAGCATCCCAAAAAACAAAACTTCTTCATTGGTGAATAGACACACAATGATGGAATAAAAATCACCGAAGCCCCACCGCATCCACAGGAAACATTCATCACCACAACTGTAGTAAGCTGAAGAGGAAGACAAGCCAAGTAACATAAAGCCATGTCTTCGTCAAACAAGACTGGAAGACTAAACAACAAATCGATGGGACGTCACCGTTGAGGGGGTCTGAGCCAATCTGAACTAGCAGCGCCTCCATGGGCATGCAGATGATCATGACAAGGCAGCATAAGAACCCTCCCCAGGTTCCTAGAGGGATGAACCACGGGAAATGAAGGCTGAAGAAGAGGGAAGCTCCGGTGACAAAGACTCTGTAATAACATAATCACTTTTTCAAACAACCACACAGATCTCAAGCAGTAAGATCAGAAAAAAAAACAAGGAACCAGAAAATAAGAACCTCCCCCCTCCAAGCCGCTCCAAAGCCGACACCGATCCACCCCAGGAAGACATGCCGCACCAGATCCGATGTCGGACCGCATCGATACCGACCCAAAGAAAGCCAATGGAGGCGAACACACCAGATCTGTCACTGGAACAACACCGACACCCAGTACCCGGAGCTTCCAGGCACTCCAGATCCGACGTCGAGCCAGACGAGATCCACACCATGACTGCCGGAAACAAGCCAGATCAGGCACCGATCCAAGGTCGAGACACCCAACGCCGAATGATGGATGCCAATCCGAGATTGAGACGAGATCCATGCCATGAATGCCGATGAGCCGAGGACAAGGCGACTGAGACCAAGACAATCCGAGGTCGAGACACCCACCACTGAATGCTGAGATGAGATCCATTCCATGACTTTCGTCGATTTGAGTACAAGGAGACCGAGACCTAGACGAGATTAGCACCAACCGAATGAGCCCGACCAGAGGAGGGGAGGAGCGAAAGAACCCAAGAGAAAACCCTAGACGTGAGAGAGTTGGGTGATGCCGCCGCTCAGAGGCCGTGAATTCATCATCACACGTGTCTTAATTTTTCATATCTTTGGTCCTTATACATATATCATGATTCCTATAATGTAAACCAGGAAATAAATATCATGTATATTCAGTATATTTTTTATTATAATAATCTATATAATATATAATTATGAAATAGAATACACTGTTAATGGAGACGGTAAGTCGTATGCTAGCATGAACATTGTTTACATTATTATTATCATATTAAAATAAATTATGAAAAATACATATACGTATATATATATATATATTATAATTATAGTAAAATTATTTTTTCATATATATCATATACATTCAATAAACTCATCTTTAATACATTCCATGTAGTTTATGAATGAATCGCAACTCTTTGAGGGGGGCGGCAATCCACACTTCCTCAAAAGAAATTATTATATTAATACAAAATAGAAAGTATATATATATGTTATAAAATAATTAAAGAGGATTAAATATATAGAAAATATAATATATAACATATATAATCAGATTTTATATAATAATTTCCACCATAATAAGCGGTAATGGAAAAATGAACACTCATCATTTAGTGTGACAGTAGTTCATCATACACATAAACCGTATGTTTACTACCCATTTGATAAAGGTGTGTGAAATTGTAGGTCGAAAACATAGCATAAAAACACCCTAGTATATTCAATATATAGGTGTTTTTATATAATAATGGAATAAAGATAGTGGGGGGGGGGGGTTGGAGAATGAAAGTAAAAGAAATGATCTTGAGAGAAGATGTTACCTCTTAATTGGGTAACTCCTTTTGGTTTATGCCAAAAGGATTACTTGGATTGATTTATGACTAAAGGGAGTATTCAAGGAGTAATAGAGGGATTACTGGAAGTTTATTTTGTATATATTTAATGAGTATAAGTTGTCTAAGGGGTGTGATGAAGAGTGAGAGGTGGTGGCCTTTTATAGGGAATGGAAATGACACACTTGGAATTTTTGATAACAAGTTTAGTTTACCCACATTTTTATTTAAAAAAAGTCACACCAAAACAAAAAAGTAAATAATGTAAGTTTAATGAAAATGAAATTTTAATTAAATGGGTGTTGTAAAAATTTTTAGGTCGTTTTGAGTCTGATATTTAAGGTTTAGTACTTTATTAACCAATTTTTTGTCTTAACCGTTGTGATTAATTTTAATTAATTCCAATAATATTTTTGGTGAATTTTTTTTATCATATTTGATATTATAAATTATTCTGATTCAAAAAATGGAATCCATTTTTCCAAATTATAATCACATAATTAGATGAGATTAATTTAAAATTAATCCTGCTTACCAGATGATTCTGTGAGTTTTTAAAGTAAAAACATCCAAACATTTGCTAAGTTTTTTACCCAATTTAAAAGTGAAATTGATTCCAATGAAATAAATTAGATTAA
Organism: Viscum album; assembly: GCA_963277665.1. NCBI lineage: Eukaryota > Viridiplantae > Streptophyta > Magnoliopsida > Santalales > Viscaceae > Viscum > Viscum album. The sequence goes on from OY728119.1 coordinate 1,862,015,356, forward strand.
TTTTAAAAAATTTATCTAATTATACTTTGAAATAAATATAAAAAATAATTTAACCTTATAAAAATATTAGATGAAAAAGTTGTTTTGAATTAAAATATGATATTTTTCAGTATTCCTCCAAAAATGATGTTTCTCAAAAAAAAAATCCCAGAAATTCTCTCTAAAATAATTACAACATTATAAATTCAAAAATTAAATTTATTTTTTAAAATTAAATTTCTAAATGTGTATAAAATTAATTTTTTTTTTCATATAAGGACATTAATAGTAGTTCATTTGAGAAGATAGTATTTTTAAACATATAATAACATTACCAAAAATTATATATTTCAGCATTAATATGTTTTATTTGTATAAAACCACAATAATTTTTTTAAAAGTAGTTATCACTGTTCATATAACTATGTTTAATGGATATATTATAATTATATCATTTAAATAATGATAACAATAATAAGATGTTTCATAGAAACATTGTTTTGTGTGCAAAGTATGACATTTTGGTGTTGCGTATTGCACATACCAAGTTGTTTCTGCATGTAATGCATGAAAAAAATAGTTCACTAATATAAAATAAACTATTTTCAGTGTTATGTGAAATGAAAAATGCGTAAAAGTTAAATTAATTTGAAAAAAAATAATTCACAAAATCTTAGGGTGTTACAATCCTGATACCTCAAGCGCAACTCATAGTCATACGATAATGGCATAGCCACCGGTGGTTTTCTAAAATAATATATTTTTAGAAATTTTCCCACTTATAAAATTCTATGAACAAAGTGAATAAGAAAACATTAATGAATTATGACACTTAGAGTTTATGAATATCCCAACCCAAAATCATGATAACCAACAGATGTGGTAAATGTTCAAAAAAATCCCATATTATAAAAGGATGAAATAATTATCTAAGAAAAATATATAACTCAAACAAGTTTGGAGATAATCCCACAACAAATAAAAAAGTAGATTGGAATATAACATAGAATGCATAAATTAAGTTAACTAAACATGGAATTAGGTTCATAAATGATAGTGGATAACCCTCAAGAGAAACCATAAACACCCCTCATATATCCAACCAACACACTCATCAGTACCACTAAACTATTATCCCCCAATAACTAAACACTACGATAGTGTAGCTAATAGTACACCCTAGACTAGTCGATCCAAAAATGATCCATCAGTAGAATTATACTAGAAATATAATAGAGGGATGTGAATATCTACTAAGGATTCATTTTATGGTGTGATCATATACCCACTCATTAGGGAACCATCAATGTTCCTAGAATAATACGTAAATTAATTGATGTATTCATGAACACATCGACTCATTTATATACATTGATGATAATATTATCATTAAATTGAAAAAAAATATATAATGTAAATGGAAATGAAAATATGTTAGGAGGGATAATCTATATCTATATCATTTGACTCTCAATATTGAGAGGATTATCACCTGTATATATAGGCTTCAAGAAAGCATGGTTTCATTATTAGGAAAGATTTTGGGAAATCATACAATCCATCCCATCCATACCATTGATAGGGAAACATTTTAGACCATTTCACTCAGGATAAATTCTATAGTTATGATCTAAGGATATCCAATGGGAAATATATAGTGTATAAAAAATTGGATCCCATCTCATACAATGGAGAAAGATACAGTGCATACATATTTTAGGCATTTTGATCCCATAAAAATACCAAGTTCCATTAATTTTATACCTAATTATAGTTTATATAAAAAAATTACACATACCCATCATTTAATTCTCATTATATAAAAAGTAACAACCATACACTTAGTACAAAAAAATATAATAATCAATTTTCATAAATACCTAAGAATATACATGATTTTATTGTATATGTTATCTTGAATATATATAAAAAAGAATATTTCAATGTTATTAACAAACAAATTAATAATAAAAATCATCAAAGGTACCAAATTATTGAATACATGAAATCGTAGAAGCATTAAATAAAACAAGAAAAAATGAATGGAATTTTTAAAAAAAGTTTATTAATTAGGTATATGAATGTGGTATGCCAAGTGTAACAATGGATAAAACAATGTTCTATTAGTTAAACATTCAACATGATTGATGGGTGACCTAGATTCCAATTCAGAACCCTCAATTAAAGGAATTGGAGTTTTTAGCTTGATAAATATCACACATCGTAACTTATTTTATCAAAAGAATCTTTTTTATTAAATTTTTTATTCAAATTAGATTACATTAAAATTTTAGTAAAAATATTTATTTTTATACAATATTCTATAGTAATAATATTAATCAACACTTTTGGATTCTTTTAAAAGAAATATTATAATCTAATCAAATATCATATCAAGAAGGAAAATATTTTTGTTACAAATGATTTTATTCCAAAAATATTTTGTTTTATGAGGTAAATTTGTTTCATAAGATATTCCAAGATTATAATATTTTCTATAATTATTTCATCTTGGAATAAAATATTTACACGTTCATTTCATGTAATAAATAAATATAAGATCAAACTAGTTTTCCTTACTAGATAACCCATCTATTAGTCACCATTTATGAACTATATTAATTATAGGTTTTTTATGAATCATTAATTGAAATTAATTTTAGTTAGTGTATAAATGAATGTTAAAAAATTTGAGAATATATTAGAAAAAGCAAAATTTTATTCTTAAAATAATTATAATGGCCATCCATAATAGACCAGATTGTTGTTCAGTTCCATTCATACAATAATCTATTTAGTAATATATATGTCATAAAAGAAAATATAAAACTGAATAAAATATACTGCTAAATCAACAAGACATGTTGTTTGTACTTTATAAAAGTAATGTTGTAAATTAATTTACATGAACATGTTAGGAATGGTAAAAAAAACTATTACATCAACTAACACTATGATTAATAACATTCAACTCTAATTGTACATCAGTGTGAATAAAAACTTTTCTATAGAATAATCATTTATACATTGATCCATGTATTAATTTTTACCAGGTAATGAACTCTTTAGCAATGTTATGAGACAATTCAAAAGAAAAATCATTAATATCAATTAAAATTTTGATATGAAAATACCATTTAAAATCATTCATTTACTATTCTAAAAATATTAATATAGTCTTATAATTATACAATGAAAGATAATAAATAGGAATTTCATACAAAAATCTTGAAAATCCCTAAAATTGTTGTGAACCCCTATCTAATTCACTATTAGGATTTGGCATGCATTAATCATTAGGGAAATACCCAATAGAAACCAAATGGTACTGATTAATTATTTAATTGATTTTTATGAAAAAAATACATCCATGTAATTTGAATTCCAAAATCAAGGAAAGTTTAACATTAAGGTAATACAAAGAGAATCACATGTAAAATACATTTAAAATCATAACATCATAATGGCGTAATATAATCCAACAATATAATATTCAATTGGATTCTTAAACCCTAAAAATCATATAATAATCGACCTATAATCACCATATAGAGAAAAATAGAAAACATATGAAAACTAAAACCTATAATAATCATAGAGAAAAATGAAAAGGAATATTTAGGTGAAGTGGTGATTTATTTATGACATGGTAAAAAAATTGAAATATAAATAAAACTTATGAAATAAATGGATATGGAAGAATGACAGAAGGGGACAATGAATGTAGGAGTCCAAGAAAAAACCGGTGGATGAATCTTCCTTAAAGAACCAATGATCAATGGAAAGGATGAGGAATGAGAAATAGTTGGACATCTCTTTGAGTAACACAAATAGAGAGTTAAAAATTTGCCTCAGAAGTACCCCTTGGTTGTTAAAATGAAATTAGGTCCAAAAGTACTATTTCCCCCCTTTTACACAAAATATATTATATCCACTAAAAATATGGATGGATCCATTGAAACATAAATGGTAGAAGGAATACCATGGGATATCCCACAATACATCTAGTGGTATTCCACCAAAACTATGGTGGGAACTTGCTTCCACCCCTATTTAGGGTTTCTTCTATTGAACACTCCCAGGAAATTACTCACACTTCCATACCTATTACCAAACCTAAAACCACAGAGAAAACCCTCTAAAATCCATCCTAAAAATTACAAAAAAACCACAAAAATAAATTTCAACACTCTTCACAAATATGAAAATTCAAAGAAACTATCATTTTAATTACATAATTTCTTTGAAAATACCTAAATTAAAATTAAAATTGATCTACTGAGAAACTGGAAAATTCAATATTCCCACTATAAATATTTTATCCCTTCAAAGTAAATGTTACCATTATTCCTAAATATGATTAACTCAATAAATATACCAGACTAATATAATATAATAATACATTTATCAAAATAGTGACTATACCCATGATTGAAAAATTTATAATTTTACTACAATCAACTAAGATGAAGAAAATTCAAACTTCTATAATTTAAACCAATAACTAACCATCAACTTGTATCTCAAACCATAATCACATCACCAATATGCGATGCTAGGAACCATAAATTCCCTTGAAAACTATAAATTACTAATACACAATGACATGGTAATCATAAAACCATATTAAAGATTTTTAATATTTACATAAATTATAATGCATGACCTCTAAAATAAAATACAATTCAAAAAAAATCTCAAATTCATGTGGAAAGAGTTATATTAACATTATTAAAATCCATAGTCCCTATCCAAAAAAATAAATTCAATCTTATGTATCTTCTCTCCATAAGAATTATCTAGGACCATATATTCTTGTCCCACCACTTGTTTCAATTTATAAAAAACCTCCACTAATTTTTAAATACCTTACAATAAATATAATCCATTAAAAAAACATTATCAATAAAATTTATAAATATGAATGTTTAATAAAAAATATGTATAATTTACTAATGAATTTTATAAGAAACTATCTAAGTTTCATTTTTCTAAAATATTATCATTTCCGGTGCTTTACACTGTGGCATCAAGCTATGCAGGGACATGAACCTGAATCTTGAGGCGGTAGAGACAGATTTTATGATCATTTTCAACTCCCTTAACATGAAGTCCTCCTCCCAATATAGAATCATTTATATTATTTGAAAAAATTAATATAATCGTGAATGGGTAGGTGCAGGTTACCCACATGTGGTGTGAAGCCAACAAGGTTTCCAAATTTTCTCACATATAGGAATTATCAGGAGGTACAATTTTCTTTGTTTTCTAGTTTGGGATCTACCACCATGAGTGTGTGAAAATTGTTAGAGAATATTCCATCATCTTAAATTTTTTTCTCCCACCCTGATAGAACTGATATCGTTTCTGGCTATTAGTAAAAAATCCCACTTTTAATGATAAAACATACCATTTTTAGAAAAATCCACTTTCTAATAAACTCATATTTGTTAAAAATATGATTCTAAAAATAGTTTTATCAACATTGAATTAGATACCATATTTTATAAAAATAAACATGTATTAAAACAATATAACATAAAAAAATGTATAATGTGTTAAATAGTAGAAATAAAATATTTTTACAAACTTTTTTAGGCTAAAAACATAAACCATAATAAGTAAGGAATACCTAAACACATTATAGGTAGAATGTTCAATTACAAGTTATAATAAAATTCTACCAGTATATAATAACTATGAATAAGTAGAATTCATGATAAAAAAACCTATGTGAGAAACTTACAACAGGCTTAAGAAAAATAATTTATCAATTGAAAAATCTTATACTCATAAGAAAACATTAATCAGGTAATCATCAGAAATATCAATAGTAAATACTAATCAAACAATAATTTACAAGATTATTTATTCTAATTATATTTCATTTCTAAATTAAATGACTAAAAAGGATTTAAATAATAAATTTTAATATATAATGGTATTATAATGAAGTAAATTAATTAGATAACAAAAAATAAGTTATGTTAGAAATAACTATTTAGTTTATTAGATGTTATTTAGTTAACTATGGTTGTTTATATATGATTACAATCATAATATCAATAATTTAATTGGAAACTACATTCCCTAATGTCCTATTAAGCTATATTATGAATGAACCAATACAAGGAGTTACCCTTGGTCGATCCCTTTAACCTGTATCACAAACACTCCCAAATTCAATTTTTAGACACATAGAATAATTCCTCACCCCATCCTACAATGAATGTATAAAAAACTTGGACACCCCTAGGAACTCAGGTATCTACTATAGCTATATTTTCCAAAACATGAACCTATAAAACTCTCATAAATCTGAATATCCTATCTCACTATTACAAAACACTCATTTAATAGCATTGGAATTTATCATTGTAAGAAAAATTCATTGATAAAGTCCATCTTTATTAGCGCTAATCTATGTGCTGATAAAAGAATCCCTATACCAGTGCTAAAAAAATTCCCTAAAAAGGGAACCATTAATCAGTACTTTTTTAGCACTAATAATAGGTAACCTTCATCAACATTTTTTAATAATGATAATGGATACTTTTATCAGTACTTTATTTTTAGAGTTGATAAAAGGTTTTCTTTATCAGCGTGTTTTTTGGCACTCAAAAATGTTTCCCTTTATTAGGGCCTTTTTAGCGATGATAAAGGTCCTATTATAAAATGAAACATTAAAAAAACATAAATAAAATTAGTAAATTAAGAAAAATATGAAACATTTTATTAATTAAATAATTATTGTTAAAAAATGAATAAATTTAATATACATATATATAGATTATAAATAAAAATAAATAATATATATTAAATATATACATATAAAATGAATAATTATAATGTATATAAAATTTTAATTAAAAATATATTAATGTCATATTTTTTAATGTTGTTTGATTTTTTAATTTAAGCTATATCAAACATCATGTGTTTCATTTACTTCACACATATATATATGTTAATGCATTTTTATATAAACACACACACAAATATATACATGCAATATATAAACACACATGCACATAATATTTATATATTTTATTCCAAATTTACTATATTTTATAATTTCATTATAACATGATGAATTTAATATGTATTTTGTTTTTAATCGGTCAATTTTATTTATTTGTTTTCAATACAAAAATTTCATTGCTATTATTTTTTATTTTTTATTTTATTTTTTAATATGATCATTTTATATTATTTAATTATATATATTTATTTACTATGTTTTAGTATTTTCAATATGTATTCATACACATCAATATATATATATATATATATATCCATATTTTTTAGTAACTTATATTTAATTAATAAAACTTATCATTTTTTGAATATTTTTAAACTGTACACATTTTGAGTTATTCAATTTCACTCAATTTTTAAATGAATATATTTAAGATTATGTATCCATTAAAAATGATAAAAATATATTTGTAAGAAAATATTTATAAATAAATATTTGTAAATAAATATATCTATAAATGTATATTTACTTTATTTATAATTATTATAAATAAATTATTATTATAAATAAATAATCATTAATTTTTAAATAATTATTTATATAATTATAAATAAATAATTAAATATACTTAAATAAATATAAAATTATAATAAATTTATTTAAATAATTATAAAATTATAATAAAGTTATTTAAATTATTATAATTATAAAACTTTTATCAGTTCTTTTTTATCACTAATAAAGATCAATCTTTATCATTGTAAAAAAGGGTTGTTAAAAGGCATATTTATTAGCGTTAAAATGCTAGCGATGATAAATATGTCTCTTATAAGTGTTTTTTATCGTCGATAAAGCTCGAGATTTATTAGTTCTAAAAAAATCATTGATAAATACTCCTTTTATCATTGCTTATAATTTTAGCATTGATAAATTGGATCTTTATCAGTGCTTTTTGGAAAGAAATGTTAAAAGTGTCCATATTCTATTTAAAAAACCACAGACCATGACTCAGTCGCTCATGATTCTCAAGATCTCGTAGAACTCTTCTACTACTGGTATGACTCGTTAACGTTTCCTTAGATTAATCAAGGCTAGAATCCAATATATGTTATTATCTACTATTCCTCTATCATTGTTTGCTATTTTTGGATCCTCATTTTTCATTTTTTCGATATTCTTAAATAAGAATAACCCTACATCTCTTTTTGTCGTTAATAAAATACAATGATTGTGGTTCTATTTCTTCTTCTCCTTTTATATGTATTTGTGTTTCCAACCCATTTTTACTTAGATACACACATAGATGGTTTAATCTACTGTTGGTATTAACAAGTAAACCTCTCATCCCCTTGGTTTTCTCTTTGTTTGAATAATATATAGTTACAAAATCTAGGGAGTTTCTAAAATTTAATTCATTTTATATACTAGATTAAAGATTCTAAATGCTTAATTATATGGGTTTTTAATTAATAGAGGATACCAAGTTGTGGCCTTATTTTATGGGTGATGAACATATAAGGACCAAGGTAAGTGTAAAAATCAATAAAAAATGTTTTGTGGATTTTGGTTATTCATGTAAATTTTAAAACCAAGAAATGGGTTCTTTAAATTTATGATTTTGATGAATAAATTTTTATTGATTTCAAAAAAATATTGAATTAATTATTCACATTCCAAAAATTAGTTTAGTGATGCATTTTGTGAGAGGTTTGTTTTATTTATTTATTTCAAGATTATTATTAAACATTAACCACGGGCTACAAAGAGTGATGGGAAATTTCTTTGGTTAGAATAGTATAGTCAACAATTTTTTTAAATATTTCCTAGATTGGATAGAGTTGAGAAAACATTTGATAAATAGACTTAAAAATACACAACAACATATACAGAGTGAATTTCACAAAAAAAGTGAGTTATACATGGTTAGATAGTTGATCAATAAAACTATGAGATGTGATTTATTAATAGATTTACTAATAAAAATATAAAGATATTAATTTATATTATAAAAATTAATTTTCAAATCCTTCTAACATGGTGAATAACCATAGAGAGAACAAAAATTGATTAAAATATACTTTTTATGGTTAGAATCAATTTTTCCAAATAGTCATGTAATTTGTTATCCATGTCCAAAATTCACAAAATAGAGATACGACCCCCTATTTTAATTAAACTTTTTTTTAATTCTATATCCAAACCTCTCTTCTTCTTTGATCACTATTTATCGGTATGTTAATGAACTATAACTCCTTATTTGATCATATGATGATACCCTAAAACTCATAAGTGGTATCTGAGAGTTGTGCTTCAAGTACACAATGTATTAATCTACTAGTTTTTTGAATAAATAAATGTAATATTGTATTATGCCAATATAATATATTATTATATGAAGGATTTCTTTGTTTTACCACAACATATGGATATTATATATCATATGGTATAACATATAGATAATATAAGGATTTGAACTACGTTTAATCATACAATTTATGATATCAAAAAATATAACTCTATCTATTGTCTGTGTGAATATAGAGGATCAAAGAACAAATATAATATCACCTTAATTGTTAAATAGGATAAAATAAATACGATATCTCCTATCATATTTGGTGAGAGTAGTCATGGAGTATGATTAAAGTTTCATCATAGAATATGATTGAGTTGCGGGAATAACACTCCCCAATATTATATTTTACAACTGATAATATCATTATTAGTCATAATGTAGGATATTCCAAGAGGTAATTGTAGATCTACATCAAGATATGTGGTATAATTGTCAATGATGGGAAGTATCTATGGATCCACTATGATTTTATGGTAATATATCATAATAATAAGTTTAAGATTGAATTAAATATATTCATTTAATTTATAAGAGTAAAAAAAATCTAGAACAATACTAAGCATAAGTTAAAAAATCACCCTTTAAAGGGATGTATGTTATCGGAGGGATCTTATGGTGGATTAAAAAAATATCCAAAATTGGAAGGTGATGAATCCTTGAGTTGACAAAAGTTATGTCCAATATAGGTGGGGTGAGATTCATTTATTCAAAGAACAATAGAGTGAAGGTATTCCAATTCCTCTTCAATTAAGGATACCTTTTGAGTGAATCCATTAGTGTAGGTTCCTTAGAAACATTAATACATTAACACATGATTTTTTCAATCTCTTGATGATGGATTAGACTCCCTATTTCAAACTACCCTTCCTCCCATTATCAAGAGATGAATGGAAATCATGCATCTGAGGATGAATTAAATAATGGTATTGACATTCAATTTCACTGTATTATTGATGTATTATATCTCTATTCAAGACAATAACAATTTTCAGGCAAGACTGATGGAATTGGGGTCTTTTATACAAGGAGTGTATTGCATTATTGTTATTCAAGACAAATTAAATGTTTGACTACTCATGAATGCACTATCTTCTAAACATGATGATGTTTACAATACCAAGAAAGAACAAACTTTTGATGATGAAACTACAGAATTATTTGGGGATCAATAACATATTGATGAAAAAAATGAAAAAAAGAAGAACAACACATTATCATAGTTTTGAATAAAATTATCAAGGTAATAAGTCAGGGTATAAAATTTGAGGTTGGTTGGAATCAATGTAGCCAACCTATTTACCAGAACAAGTCAATGTTCATTAGTTATCTTGGGGTCACAATGAGGATGAATGTGTCGATTGATATTGACTTATAGCACTGCATCCAACCTGTAATATAGGAAATACTTTGGAAAGATATAATGGTAATGTTATAATATACTTTCTCCATCTTACTGAAAAATTATATAATGAAATGTCTATTCAATTTTCATTATTCCATGAAGATTTATTTTATATTAGAATATTTCTGTAAAAAATTTGTCTAAATAGTGAATGGAAAAATCCCATAGAGGCTTCTGGACTCTTCTAACGAATCTATATCTTAGGGATATTAAGGGGAAAATAAATCCCCACCCACCACTTAGTTATGCACACATTATAAAGATGGAAACATGGAATAATTTATGCAATCATCACAATGAGAAATCATTTTAGGTGCATTGTGGTCAATAATATATAATTTAATATTATATATTTTATCCAACTTCATTCAAAATTGTTAATTTATGAAAGAGAAAAAGAGTACAAAAAATATTGAATGTGCATCCAAAACAATGTGCCTCTATCGCAAAGGAAGGATGAGGTACACTTCATTCGAAAATCAATTAGTAAGTATTTTAAATCAATAATAAAAGGTTAATTATGTGATATGAAACAACATATGTTCCTTTGTTTTTATGAAGATTGATGAATAAAAATCTAAATCCACTTTCATCCCACATCATGTGCTATAGAAGGAGGCTTGTGTAAATAAAGATGGAATATTAGTTGATGAAAATAAAAAATCAGTATAAGAATCATGTGTAAGTATTAAATTATTATAATTCATTATTATTTATAATAATATTACATAAAAATAAATATGTTCATATTTTTTATATGGTTTAGACATAAGAATCTGAAATGGTTGTTCTAGAAGAGTAACTTCTAGTAGCTTTGAAGTGGCCTGAACAATATGGAAGCATTAGAGGATTATGTTTTGTAGTCTATCCTAAAAACAATTTGATGAAGATAAAACCACATGAAGATACATATAATATGGTAAGAATAATTAAGGCACAAATAGACTCACTGTAAGATATTATTTTGTGATCAGGTTTGGTAGACCAATGTATAAGAAAGGATCAAAGCGAACGAGTGATGGAGAAAAGATCTGTATATGAACGAAATGATCCCACTAGCTTTGATTCTAGTCATTCCCCCCAACCACAAACCTTACTCAATGTAATCAATTTTTTCATTACTCTTTCTCCTAATTGTGAATAAAACAACTTCTGATAACTTTATATTACTGAAATTATATAGGGTATAGTTTCATGTGATATTTATTTGTCAACACCCACGTACCACTATGTTATTATGGATACAATTTATAATATCCTAGGATACTATCTACAAAATCAACCCTTACCAAAAAATCACTTGAGAAATTGTCTTGAGGTAGCTTATGAGCCGACTGCTGAGTTACATATTCAACTCAATGGTTTAGATATTACAACGGTTGGAGTTGCTATTGGATCTTTTATAGCTTGGAAGTTTAATATTATAAAGATACATGAGGTACATATTTAAAATAAAATTTAAAATGAAAAACCTATAATAGTTTATGATAAAAAGTCTGAAGTGAGGTATTCTTTTATAGGTGAATAAAGTAGTGGAGAAATGAAATATCAAATCAAGAAAATCGAGTGAGTCGAACATGAAAACAAAACAACCTTCTGAGAGTACTTTCCCACTTCCAGTTCTATAGAAATATTTATTATCATTACTACTTCATGTAGAGACCATATTTAAAGATAAAACTATGTCACGCATTTAATATGAAGAAAAATATATTTAGAATCCTTCATATATGTAATTGGTCTCAAGACTCAAATTGAGATTCTCAAGAATGAATGGTTTGGAATCTCAGTTTTGAATACATACATAAGGTACATTTTCATAATACATCTATCCAAATAGTGAGCTAAATATGATTATTAAAGTTAATAATTATTCATATTTGGTATAGGTGTTTATATTAAAACTATGTATCGAGAAGATCATGTGAATCACGCTTTGGATTCATTAATCCATATATCATTTATATCCCAAAAATTACTTGGGAAAATGAATAAATATTGAAGAAAAAAGACGAATTACTCAAAATGTTTAATAAAAAAGGTTCATATGAAATATTATTTTTAATACCTACACTGAAAAGGTAAAACTCTACGATCTAATAACATAAAATATATATTTAATTTTTTCATTACGTAATTGTTTTTTACTTTTTAGGAAACACTTGATACCAGTAGTAGTCAAAATATACACCCCGAATATTTATTTTTTCGATTAAATGCATGAATTTCCAACCAACTGAACATAAATGATATTTATTGTAAATATGTAATACATAACAATAATCATTTTATATATAAAATTTAAATTATATGTTTGGTGTGTGATTTAATGAGAATTGTTTTTTATGATTGGGAGGTCACTCAATACAGGCTAGACCATGGTAGGATGTCGGTGTCTAAAAATCCAATGCCTGTGGATTACTACAACTAGAAACAAATTAAGGAATATATAAAAATATTTAACTATCAAAAAAATAAAAACAATTTACAAATTTTGGTCAATGATTCCGCAATGTTTGAAACAAGATAAGGATATCGATTGTTGAAATTATGTCTAAGAATTTATGAGAGAAATCATAAAGTATGAAATGACCAGTATCCCCCAATTGGTACGTTTTGAAGGTAATTAAAATTTCATTAAATGTATTTCATAATCAAATTTTTGTCAATATGTTTTCTTAGTACTATCAATATTTTCGACAACAGAGTTACTCAATTGAAGAAATCAATTTCTTTTGAGATGAGTGGGTAGTGTACTTTTTATCAGAATATTTGTCGAAAATAAATTTAGGTGATTACCTACTATTTATGTGATCTAGTATGAGTTGTGACCTTTTAATGATATTTGGCATGTGACACATTAGTGATAGAATTCTTATATATTATTTTTGATCATTTCTTAAGGAGAAAAATAATGGCGGAAATAAATTTGTTTAGAAGAGATGACCTATAAATAATAAAATTTTTAGGAAATAATAGAGGTATAGGTAGAGGAAAAGGTAGAGATGAAGGTGAAGGTGGAGGCAGAGCCAGATTTAGAGACCAACGCTGATGAGGAGGTAGAGGTGAAGACCGTGGTGGAGACTGAGGTGGAGGAGGATAAGAAGCTTTGGCTTGAAAACAAAAAATTTTTTAGGTAATGAAGTAGAATAAAGATAATACCATTTTTTTGAGAAATTTTTTTTAAAAGTGCACACAATAATTTTCAATTAAGATAATAGTCATTGTACGTCTTTTGAGTTTAAAATGACATTTTAGTAGAAAACAGAGGTGGCTTACTCAAGACTAAGAAAACACATTTGAAATGTTTTGGTATTTTAGAAAAGTGATTCATATGTTATTTTGGATATATATAGATCATCTGCACCTCAATCTAATGCAAAGTGTGACCGGTATGACTCAAAATCTCCGTTATTAGTTTAAAATTTTCATTTTAATGAAAAAAGTGTCACTCACTAAAAACCAAGAAAGCACGATTGTATTTTCTTGATAATTTGGTAAAATGATTCATAATTCATTTGTGACGTGTATGAATTAGTCTGATTTCAAACTGATACACAATGCCACATGTATGGCTCAAAGTATATGTTTCCAATTTAAAATGACATTTTAGTAAAAAAACAAATACGGTGTACTCAAAAATGATAAAACACATGCAATTATTTTTGTACTTTAGGAAAATTATCTATAAGTAACTTGTGATGTGTATGGATTAGCTGAACCTCAATCCAACACATAGTTTGACCAGTATGACTCCAAGTTTTTTTTTCAAAAATGACATTAATTTCTAATAAAAAAAAGAACTAACATAATCAAAACTAATAAAAAGCATTTGGATTGTTTTGATACTTTATGAAAATGATCCTTATGTCATTTGTGATGTAATGGGATTAGCCTCACCCAAATATAATGTACAATGTGATTGGTATGACTCCAAGTGTCAGTTATTAGTTTAAAATCGATATTTTAATACAAAAACATGTCACTCATTGAAAACCTCGAAAACACACTCAGATTTCCTTGATAATTTGGAAAAATAATTTATACCTCATTTTTTATTTGTATGAATTAGTATCATGTCAAACCCACACACGATAACACCTGTACATATCAAAGTGTGTTTTTTTAGTTTAAAATTATATTTTAGTAAAATACACATGCATTGTACTCAAAATAAAGGAATGACATTACTATTGTGTTGATAATTTAGGAAAATGATTCATCAGTCATTTGGGATATGTATCATTCAGATTCACCTGAATTCGATGCATGGTGTGATCGGTATGACTCCAAGTGCATCTTTTTATTCAAATTTCACATTGATTTTAGTGAAAAAAACAACTCACATACTCAAAACTGAGAAAATGCATTTGGATTGTTTTGTAACATTAGTAAAATGATCCATAAGTCACTTATGACATGTAAGGATCATATACACCTCAATAAAATTCATAGTGTGACCAGTGTGACTCTAAGTGTGTCTTTTTATTCAAAAATATCAATAATTTTAACTAAAAAACAACTGAAAAACTCAAAATTAAGAAAACAAATTCGGATTATTTTGGTACATTAATAAAATGATCCATATGTAAGTATTGAAGTGTAGGGGTTATTATCACCTCAATCTGATGCACTGTGTGACTGGTATGACTCCAACTGGCTGTTATCATTTTAAAATTGACATTTTAATATAAAAAAGTGTTACTCACTAAAAACTAGAGAAACATTCTCATATTGTATTAATAATTTAGGAAAATTATTATTAATTAATTTTTAATATGTATGAATAAGTATCATGTCAAACCCACACATGATTCACTTATATGGATCAATGTGTGTGTTTCTAGTTTAAAATAACATTTTAGTAAAAAGACACATAACATACTCAAAACTTAGGAAGCACATTCCGATTGTTTTAATACATTAAGAAAATGATACATGAGTCATTTGGGACATGTATAATTTAGCCTCACCTCAATATGATTCATGGTGTGACTGGTATGAATCCAAGTGTATCTTTTTATTCAAAATTGACATTAATTTTAGTGAAAAAAACAACTCACATACTCAAAACTAAGAAAACACATTCATATTATTTTGGTACTTTATGAAAACGATCCATACGTCACTTGTGACATGTAGGTATCATCTGAATGGTGTGACCGGTATGACTCCAAGTGTGTCTTTTTATTCAAAACTTTTATTAATTTTAATTAAAAAAATAACTGACATACTCAAAACTGATAAAATACATTCTGATTATTTTTTTACTTTAGAAAAATGATCCATAAGTCATTTTTGACATGTTGGAATCATTCACACCTCAATTTGACTCACAGTGTGACCGATATGACTCCAACTGGTTCTTCTTATTCAAAATTTACATTAATTTTAGTAAGAAAACAACTTACATACTCTATAATAGTGTTTTCATTTTCTTGTAATTTTTTAGAAATTTTATTTAAATTAAATTCAGTATTTTTATCTTACTTTGGTAATTTTTTTGTTGTTTCTGCTGATGCAGCATGTTGTTGCAGCACACTGCACTAATTTTTGGTGATGTATTGTTCTGGAACATCACAGTGTAGTTTTTACATTTATAAGTGCTAATAAATGCGCTAATAATAGTATGATTTATCATTTCTTTTAGAGGCTCTTATAAATCATCCTTTTATTAGTGATTTATAATGTGATGATAATTAGTAGTTTTATCAGTGAAAATAAAAGTACCGATAAAGGGTATATTTATCAGTGCTAAATAAAGGCGCTGGTAAATGGGGTCTTTTATTAGTAATTTTATTTGTGTTGATAAATCCACCCTTTATTAGTAAATTTTTAGCACTGATAAAATCCATGGACTTTTAGTCGTGGTGAGGTATTCAGTTCTTTTCTGGCACTGATAAATGCTGATTATATCCCTATTAAAGGCACGACTTCCATTAGTGTCTCATATCAGAATGATGAAATATCATATCCCAATGAACCTAAAAAAATTTCATACCATTTTGTATCAGCCATAAAATAGATACATAACAAATATTGGGACAAACCATCATAACTCCTCGAGTGAACCCACATTCACTAGATATTTTTAAAGACATTGATGGATTTATAATACCCAATATAGTGTAATTTATATACCTAATAAAGAAGAGAATAAAAATTTATAGAATCCAATGAAAATATGGAATGACACTTGGAGTTAATTTATGTCCCCACCAAAAATAAGATATCATTCAAATGACCTACATGTTCAACAATATGCACGGTAGTGAAAAAAGAAAAAACTATATATGAGAAAATTAAAACTCAAAAAATAAAATAAAAACAAAAATAATCCCATAATTGAATTAAAATAGACAATAACCCAATTTTTATTGAATAATTTATTGAAAAACAGCCTTAAGGATCTAAAATAGAAGGTTTAACAAAATGATACCCTTCTAGACTAACCATGGAAAACTACCATATATCTATATTAAAAGATCACAGGGCCACAAAAGAATGCTCCCCCTATGTTATAAAATTTATAATGGTGTAGCTCATATCCCAACCAAGGATATTCAATAAATTAATAATCTATCAACAATATGGTACCTAAAATGATTCATAAAAACATGCATTTCCATCTAATTATCCATGTTGGGTTAGAGCATATACGTACTCCATAGGAATCCAACAACATGCCTTAACTGTATATTTAATAACTTTGTGTATGCATGAAAATGTATATTATTATTTATACATATATGATAAAATCATATTTACACAAAAAAACATGTAATGGAAATGGAAATAATTAGACATCATGATGACCTAACAAAGGATATACTATGTAATTTCTTTTTTTAGGAGGACCCTCACCTAGAATTACAATATTTGGTAGAGTTAGGTATCCATGTTAGGTTAAAGGTAGGGAAAAAATTCATTCCATTATATTCTAGTTGGGGATAGGAAAATCTTGTTTCCTAATGAACCTGTGTGAACTTCTAGAGTCGATTTCTTATCCTTTCACATGGGAACAATAAGGTTTATACTATGTTGGTCCCTTAGCCCATTTAATCAAATATGGGAAGTTTTATATATAGTTAGGTCATTGAAATATCATCTTAACACCATGATATATTAAAGTTTTACCTAATTTAATTTAATATATTAACATGTGTAAAACACAATTATTTTAAAATAATAACATTTTGTTTGATAATGTACACGACATACAACACCGAGCTTAAACAACCAATGAAATATATTTTTTACATATGACTATTATAACCTATCCGTTGAATTGGAGGGCATAAATATGAATTACCAAATGATGAAATATATATATAAAGGTTATAATATATATATATATATATATATATATATTTAATGATAAATTCTTATTATATAATTAATCAACTTTTTAGAAAATTATTTTAAATCTTTAAAAATATGTTTTCTCAAAAAATGGGTTTCAGTGTTATTTGTGTGAACATATTATAATTAATTTTTTGAAATTTTATTTGATAAAACAAATATCATTTTTTAATTCATTTTATAACAACTATCTTATTGAGAAAGTTTAGGATTTTTATAAAATGATTTATTTTTCAGCGAATAGTGAGAATACCAAACTGACAATTATTATTTTTATTAAATAGACCCACTTTCCAATACTATTATTTATTTTCATTAAATAAATTAATTTTAATGTCCCATTATTATTAGATTTTTTTAAGTAAAATATGTATTATTTAATTATATTTTATACAATTATTTTCATTTGAATCATCTTTATACCCGTTTTGGTATATGATTATTTGTAAACTTAAAAACAAATTTTTTATAAACTATTTTTATGTTCAAAATGTTTCTCCATTTTAATTAATCAAAATAAAATACATTGAGAAATGGTTGGAATTAAATTTATAGATTCTATATATATGTATATGAATTTAAATAAATCAGATGATGATCACAAGACATGTATTTAATGTATGATCATCTTATGCATGAAAAGTGAATTTCTTTGAAAATAATTTTTATAAGTTTTACATGTTTGTTTTAAAATTAAAATCAACAATTTATACGAAATTAATTTCATAAAATGGATTCCATATTTTCAATTATAATAATTAAAAAAATATAATAAATTAAACTTACATTTTGTTTATAATGATTAGTGAAGACAATAAAATTTATTTAATACAATTAAGGTTAAAACAGAGTTTTGAGTGTCACATGCGCTTGTGTTAAAATTATTTTCAGACACACATGGACATTTTATTTGGTAAATTGAATTTTTTATTATGAATCATGGGGTTAAAATTATTTAATTTGGATCATTTTATTTTATTTTTAATGGATACATTACATAGGTTATAAAAACTAATTACCACGGTGAAAACTAAAATGATCATAATAAGTAAACTTTGGGGATAAGGTAATAATAAGTTTAAAATATTTACCTTTTTTGGAGTTTTGTATCAATATTAAATTCCATCCACACCATTTTTTATAAATTTTGGAGGTGTTTTGGGTGATAGTAACTTCCCATTTTTGAATAGTTTCGGTTAATTACAAGAATTCCACTCAACCTCAATTACAAAAGGGCACCCTCCCCTCACTTATTCACATATATAAATCAATTTATCATGGTCAAAACATAAAAAATATCTTCGAAACAAACTCATAAAAATTTTATATGTTATAGTCTTCTCAAAATTCTAATCGAAGGGTCATTAATAAGAGATTCAAATGAGATTTCTTTAAGTTAAGTTAATCATCTTAAAAAACACATTGGTTTTATTTTTTATTTTACCATGATAAATTATGTCTAAAAAATTCCAATATAATTTCACAAATATATCCCATAAACTAATATGTTATTATTTTAGTGGATTAATGTTATCCATCTCCTCCTCCATCAAATGGGATACAAATCCGTCATTGATCTGTACGACAGACTACTGCCTCACGAAACAATATAATTTTTTATCCATCGCCCAATAAACTGGAATGTCATAATTATGAAAAAGATAAATATATATAACTACATTATATTAATTATTAAAAATTAATACACCATACACTTTCTTACCCTTTCACCCCTTAAGGTACTGATATCATCACCCGTGCATATGTGTGTCCTACAATCTCCATGAATCGATGTGATTCATTTTCCATGTACAACATTTAAGAATGGTTCTAAAATGTATTTAATGTATAAATATGATATTCAAAAAGATAATATATTTCTAGATATTATGTATATATATCCTACACAAATAAATCATAACATCCATGATGAATCATGCATGAGAAAGCAAAGTAGTTTACAACTGAAACAATCACAATAATGAAATATTATTAAAAAACGGGTGATAAGTTGTTATAATACAATTATATATGATATTATAAAAATTAATATGGTTATTTAATAAATTAATAACATGGTTTAAACCATTATATGTTATGTTAAATAATTTTCAACTAGATGTAAATATGAGTTAAGGTATTTTGTCCCAAATTTGTTTAACTATAGAATATTATAATGTTATGAACCTAATTTATTATATATGGTGTATATGTTTCTAATTTTACATTTTATATCATTAATCCATAATACATCATGGTAATTTAAGTTTTAATTTGAATTATTTTATCCAAATTTAATTTGAATTGATTGTTACCATGTGGTAAGGAATTTCATAACTCTATTTATTTTTTTCTGGTTACATCACTTCTTCATCATCATTGATATTTTAAGATTATTTTTTTAATGAATTTTTTTTTATTTTAATTTATTTTTAAAATTTCACTATGTGAATTTAAATTTTATAAAAATAAAAAATTCATTGATTAATTCTCACTTCCATAGTACGATCATTTTATGAGATTTTTTCTCAATCTCTACTCAATTGAGACATATATGGTATTAGACACATAATTTTTTATGAGGTGAATGTAGTGAATATTGGATAATTTATATCATTAATATATTAATATTTATGTTATTTAATGTTGTTTTATTCATGAGGATTATGATTTAGAAGTTACAAATGTGGTTAGAGTTTTAACTTTAATCACATTTCAATCAAGATTATTTATGCTTGAATTTACATTAAAGAAAATTATTTTATAATTGTCTAATAAACCCATAAAGTTTTATTCTTATTTGGTTATTAATTAATTCATCAATTAATAGTATTATTTTACTATATTTATTAATTAAATTTTTTGAAAAAAGTTTCTCAATAAAATCCAACTTTATTTTTCTCTTGAGTCAAAAATCATTTTTCTTCCAAATAATTATTCTCTAAATATGTTTACAAAATATCTTTAATATTAAAATATGATTTATTCTAGACATTTATATGAATTTTGGAATTCATACAAAATATTTCAAAATGAATCTTCTTTTCATTTTATAAATAAGTTGTTTTTTGAAATTTCTTATAAAAATGTGAAAGGAATCATTGTGTTAATATAGTTGGTATGAATATAACTTTCCCACTATCATGACTTCTCATTACATTGAAGCTTCATTCACTAGTTCCCTTTATTTTTTTTAAATATTTTTTTTTCTTGATACTTTTTAATTTTTTATTTTTAAAATGAAAATGTTATTTTTCTCAAAAATGTTGTTATTTATCTTTTTATACTATTTATATTCATCGATGAAAATAATCCTTTATTTTAGTTATACTCTATTGAATATATATTGTAATTGTACCATCCTTATTCAATCACCATATGGTTTATGATTTTCTTGACTAGGGAAATTGTTGACATTCACTTTCTTGAGTAATTTTGTAGTCATTTATTTTCTTGTGAAACATTCACTTTATTGTGATCATTTGAAATTAAATTATTTGTAAATAAGAATATTATTTATTGATTTCTTAAACTATAAATCATTTCTAAATTTAGTGTTTCCCTTTGAATTTTATTTTATAGACTAAGAAAAATCATGATAAATCTGTATTCTTTAATCTTTAATGATATTTACTGATAAATAATAATGTTTATGAATTAAATTGATCATTTGATAAATGTGGAATGTGTTGTACTTGTAGTTATGAGTAGGTCACAGGTATAGATAACCCCTCAATCCTTAGATAGTCTCATGAGGCAAGTTAGTATGATAACATTAAATGGGGTTTGATGAACACCTACCCATCATTTAAATTGTCTTGGTATAAGGCCGTGTAAGTATATATAATATGATTTTTCAGATTAAGATGTTAAATGTTAAGCATTTATTTGATTCATAATTCATTTATTATTATCCTTGAAATCACAACATTAATATTATCCATTTATTATGTGATTATTTATATGAAATTATTTAATTATAATTTATTCTATCCATATTATTCATTTTACTCAACTTATTTATTAAATGGAATGTATTTTTATTTATATATCTATAAATATTGATTATGAATTATTGATTCATGATATATATGGTTTTACATAACCATTACTAAGAATTCTAGTGCACTCTTACTTTGTTTCCTTTACCAAGGATATGAAAAAGTTATCTTTACATGAGTTCAAGGATGTATGATTTTTAATTTCACTATATTGTATTTTGTGAGTTAATATTTAATGTGATATTCAAATTTGTATCCTGTTTTTAAATACTACTAAACTATTAAACCCTTTGGGATGTGATCCTTTTTATATTACCAAAAAATATTGATGTAAACATTGAGCTTGTGTTTTTACAGTTTGGGTATTTACAGTTGGTATCAGAGAAAGTCTAAGTAAAATATTTGTGAAATATATTTTAAAACACATAGATTTAAGAACATAACCATATGATATACTTTGAGTATATGCATATAGGAACTTCATAATGTGTTTTTATGATGATATTATGTAGTATTTTTAAAATACATCCATGTTTAGATACTAAAAGTTGATATGTTTCTAGAATAGTTGTACCTATGGGTAATAACTATAAAAAGGGTGCATTGGGATTTTACTTGATCATCACCTAGTGAAAGACAATGAGCCTTAATATGCTCATATTTTGACACTCCCCAAGGATATTCTTTGGATAATTTAAATTTTCATTACAAAACATTATGAAGGATTTCAAAATATGATGATAATTAATGACCTATGTTAAACTTAAGGTGACTTATATTGAAAATATTGTGCCATTATTTAAACATCATATAAATTATTAAATAATTTTCAAATTTTATTGTTTTTTCCCATGCATTGTTTTTTTGTTTTAGTCAATGGATGGAACCTAAATGAATAATGTTAACATCGATTATTATGGACTATATGGTGTTTATGAGAAACCAAATGGGATGATTACTAGAGTGAAACATATCATGATTATGCATAATAAATTTTCCCGATATATGATTAATAACCTACACCTTAACTAACCCTAAAACTCACCATAGAAGATAATAATGGAGTTAGTTGAGAGCTTAGGTAGTGGATACCATGGAGAAAAATAAGACTCAATTTCCTTAATGTCAACAATGTTGAAATAGATGCCTAAGATAATGTATCAAAGGACAAATAATATGTTTTATATGATAAAAATAATGGAATAGAGGAATTAATTTATATAGAAAAGTGAGTATTTCAATGAATAGACATAATTTTCATCCATGAGATTGATTTATATTTATTTTTCTTAAATGTGGGAAACCTAGGAATTATCTGAGTCAATGAAAAATTTTAGGGCTAACTCCATGACCATGTAAGGGCCTATGTAATACCAATAAATGGATTAAAAGTTTTGAAATATTTATGTGTCGGGATTCAATAACTATTTTATAGAAGTTTTTTTATCAATTATATTTTAGTGGGATGAATCGTGAAACATCCAAGGATTGTGTAAATATTTTGAAACATATATGTTTTAATGTAATATTAAATCAATATTTATGGATACCATCATATTTTTGTGAGTTTAATGTTGATTACAAGCTAAAACTTTTTGATACCACTTTGAGGTTTTATGTTATGGGAATATCACGTGATTAATGACATTTTGGGGGACATTTTATTATATTGGGTTATATGTGACCCTTAGGTTCAACATGAAGTATTATTTGAGGATGAATTAAATTTTCATAAATTTAAAGGTATTTAAATCCTTTAGGGTTAATATTATTATTTATGTTAGGTTAATAATAATCAAATAAGATTATTTTATTTTATAGAAAAAAGTTGTAAAGATAACCTTAGTAGTCAAAAATTATGTTTATTATTAGTGTTATTTTTTATTATGTTCATAATATTTAAATAAAATTAGATTAATTAGATTAATATGGTTTTAGAAAATGGACCACCCACATGTTGGGTGACAACCTGTTTCATCTGATGAAGCTGGGGGTCTTGAACCCACAACTGAAGGGTAAAATTGATGCAATGCCTACCACTATCCTACATGTTGTTTCAGTTAATATGAAATTGATTTAAATTAAATTATTTTATTGATAGATTTTGAGTTGACCACTGGTTTTTACTATTGAGGTTTTATATATAAATGTATTATATTGTATATCTCGTTCTTTCTATTTTTATTTTGGAAAATATTAAGAGACATAGGAAAATAATTATCACTCTTTTATGGATCGTATAATTCATTAAAATATAATTTTAGTGATTCATTAATAAGTATTTAATCTTTTATATTAATTTTGAGTAGTTATAAATTAAGTGAGAATAGATCAAATTACAACTAAAGGATAAAATTGTGCTTATGACATAAAAATGATATCAAGTATGTATATTTTTTAGTGTTATCAATCATGGTAATAAAATAATACCTTAACTTTAATAAAGGATTATTGAAATAAAATATATATCATATTATCTTTATATTCGATGAATCAATGGTCTTTTAACTCATCACATATTACGAGTTTCCTGATTGTTAATTTTAATTGGATCATTTACATTTTTGTGATGAATGATCTCTATCACTCTCTATAATCATTTATCATTTTCATAAATGTACATATTTTAAACATCCACCAATGTTCTAATATTTTGAATCCTAGTTAATTTTTATTCTAGATGACTTTCATCTTTCCCTTTCCATCTTTTAAGAGGACGATTTATTAACCCTCTTTATGATGTGGGTTTTGAACAAAGGTATTATCAAATATCAAAACCTTTATTTTAGAGTTCAAGTTCAAATTATGAGGACAGAATATATTGAATGTTTGGTTAATGTAAGACCCTAATATATTAAAATAATAATAGTTTTTTTGATATCGTATATGACATGCAACACTGAGCTAAAACAACTCACAGAATAATTTTTTTAAAATATAACTATTATAACTTAGCCATTGAATTGATGGTTATGAATAGGATTAACTAAATTATGAAATAAATATAGAGTTCCTAAAAAATAAAAATTTATTGATAAATTATTAGTAAGTATTAAAAAAAATATTAATTTCATTTTATTCTATAAAAATAAATTTTCTCCAAATATAGTTTTATCGATTTTATGATAAAATATTATTATTAATTTCTGAAAATTTAATAAATTTTATGTGATAAAATTGATATCATTTTTGAAATAATCAAATCAAAAACAATATATGGGTAAATTATTATATTTTTATGAAAAGGTTGATTTTTTAGTGAATAGTGAGAATACCGATTTTTCAAATATTGTTATTTATTCTCATTAAATTATGTAATTTTAAAGTCCAATTAAGCTATGAATTTAGTTCAAAAGTAATTTTATTAATATTAATAAATAATTAATATATCTATCTTCATTTTATTCACATTTATACATGATTTTGGTATAAGTTTTTTATTAGGATTAAAATAATTTTATTATATATTTTTTATGTGGATAATGTTTCTCCATTTAAATTAATTTTAGTGACCCATAAATTGAAATCATTTAAAGGAAATTTATATACTTTATTAAATAATATATGAATATAAATCTATATAATATCGATCAATAGAATCATATTTAATGTAATATCATCTTATGCATGAAAAATTCATTTCATGAAAATTCAATTTTCAAAATATTTTAGGGGTTTGATTTTAATTTAAATTACAAATAATCTATGAATTTAATTTTATAAAATGATTTTATTTTTTGAATCTTCATAATTGATATTATATAAAAATTTGAAATTAATTTTTTTGTAATTATTATTAATGATAGTTAAATTTATTTTATGTGATTTAGGTTAAAATGTGGTTTTCAATGGTACATGCATTTGTGTGAAAATTAATTTTCCAAACACATGCAATTTTTATTTGATAAATATTATTTTATTTTAAGAATCAATGGATTCAAATTATATAACAAGGATTATTTTATTTTCTTTTTAGAAGATAAATTGTATGGATAGAAAACTAATTATTTTTATTAAAACTAAAATAATAAAAGTAAGTAAACTCATAGGATTATAAAATAAAATGTTTAAAACATGTTTCATTTTTTATGGAGGTTTTTATCAACCTTACCTTCCATAAACTCTATTATTTGTCAATTTGTTATATATATGGGGAGATAGTTACTTTCCATAAATGAATAGTTTTGGGTATATAAAAAATTTCCACTCCTTTTCAATTATAAATGGGAACCCAATACCATCACTTAGTCAGATATATCATGCAATTTATCATGACTATAAGTTCTTAAATCCAACTAGATAGACCCTTTTTGTGTTTCCAAAGTCTAAGGTTCTTAGACGAGGCTTAGACCATGTCTGGAGGTTTTTACTTCTTAGATCCAGGATCAGGGATAAACCAAGATGTGTAATTGTTTCATGCCATGAATATGCAATTCACAATTAGTGGGGGGATATTTCAAGGGGTGACCCATGATGTGATATAAATCAGGGAAGAATAATCTAAGGTTATGTGTTTTTATTTGGAACTTAAAATCTTGATTGTTACATGATGTGAAACTGTTTCATGTTGTGAAAGGTAATTTTGTTGAACACCTTTTTAATTTAACGCTCCAACATTTTTTAAAACCCTACAAAATTTCTCCCAAATCGTAGACGGCCAATAATACTCTCTAAAGGAATTTGTAAATCCCTTAAATAACAATAAATTCTTGTCTTCCCATGTTTTATTTGTGTTGATATAAGGTATTTCCAACATTTTTCTCATATGGTTCTTCAATATGGATCACCATGATTCTTCTTTCCACATGATGGTGGTTACTCTCCACCATTTTAAAGGAGTTTTCCTGGTTATTTATTAGAATGGTTGTGTCATAGTTTCATTATAGGGATGCAGTTCTTCTGAGAGGGGTGATCCAGATATATGATTTGGGTCCATTCTTGTTGGAATAATGTTAACATCTTTGAGATAGGTGATTCATTTATTCTCCTATTTATTTTCATGAAATCATAAATTTTGTGTGGTTTAGACCATTTTATAGGGAATGAAATAAACTGATTAATTATCAAACCTATTTAATAACTAATTGTTTGTAGAAATCACATGTTTTATCATTATACCATAACAACTATTTTCCTATTGGTTTTGTAGATAGTGTGATTTCCATGTTAAGATTTTTAGCATGTCTTGTTATGATATAGATTAGTCTCTTTTTCTTGAATGAATATAGTAAATAATTTATTGTCAGTAATTATTAGTTAATTGTATTAATAATTAAAGAAGAGGCATGTTTTAATAAATCTGATGCTTCTTATAATTTGATTAGAATCAAATTGATGCAATGAACATACTTAATTAAATTTATTATTACATGATAATGGAGTTGATAAAAAAGGTGGTGCATGATAATGATTTTTATATTATTTAAATGAAAATTAATGTTAATGATAATATTAATTATCTACGATTTATGATACTAGAATTATTTCTAATAGCATGTTTAACTATTGATGTATTATTATAGATGATGCTTTAGGATGACTATAGTTGTAACCTATGAATAATGAATCAGTTAACTCAAAATGAAATAAAACACATTTTTAAAATAATGATAATTTAGGGCTTAAATTTCCCATGTTATTGAGATGACCTAGTGACTTAAGTTTGGAACTATGAAAGATCGTTTATGTGTGAAGGATTCCTTCCTTATTTTTGGTCCTACACTTCCCTGTTGTCTATGATTATCTGTTTCATACTACTTTTCTGTTATTGTTTAGCTATGAGATTCACTTCATGATGTGATAAGAGCATGGTATGGATAATATGATTTGGGTGGGGAGGCTCTAAAGATGTTTTTATTAGTTGAAAAAAGAAATGGATAGATGCATAATTATATTCAAGTGGGTGTTGGGGATGACATCAAATATGATGGGAAAGGATGAAGAAGGGATTATCCACTGATGTGATAAAGACGAATTATTTCTTGAAAATAATTTTGTTAATGTCCAATGGTCAGGTCGCTTGTTTTATCTTTATTCCTTTCCCCACTACTTGGGGTATCTGGATGTTTTTGGTTTCATGTTTGCTCTTTTTGGTAGCTTAATATGGTTTTCTGATAGAACATGGGAATGGAATGTTGCTAAAAATGAATAAATAATTATTAACCCATGTGGTTTTTGTTATTAGAATGAAAATGTTGAAAAGAATTTAATCTAGAGAAACCATGGAATTAGTTTAGATTATATCTGGAGGGCATCAACATCACGTTGGTGGTTAATGTGTATATCTTGAAATAATGTTAAAAGTTAATATTTTTTTCTAACAACTTTATTAATGAAAGGAAACAATGTAAAAAAATAAGTAATTAATGTATCTTTTTAAATGATTTTCTGCTTATAGGATATCTAGTCCCTTGTAGTGGTTTAAGGTGATAGAGATATGATAGATGTAGTTTATCTTAATACTAGTTTATGTATATAGTGTGGTTTTGGGAAATACCATATCTTTAATATTTTGTAATTTTATATGGTACCCTACCCATTTCGTTTAGGGTGAATAACTCATAGTGGAATCAAGGAGGGTGTTTTCCCCAACAACCTAGAATAATTATGGATGGATGACTACCCTCTCTAACCCCACTATATTCTCTTAGTATTTAATTGCATTGGTATTAATGGATTCTAGTTTCCCTATATATGAGTGTAAAGTGTTGTGATGTATTATTGTTATTTCATACACATATATCTCTAGACATAGTATCCAAATGATGATTTTAGGTATGACATTTATTGGTTGTGATGGCTTGAGGTTCCTTACATGGTGTATAATTTGTGATGTCTTGTGGTATAATGCTCGATGTATGATAAAAATCATACAGGTTGTGGTGGATCCTGAAAACTACATGGATACTATATAGATGTGTGATTTAAGATTATTTAATGATGTGGTATATGATGTTCTTGTTTTCATTCCTTTATCAAGTTTCTCTAAACATGTGTTGTTTGGAAAGAGATGGACCAGAACGTGCAATGTTGGGGCAGAGTGGAAAACTAGTGGGGAAGTGGGAGAGGGTTACCATTTATGTTTCATTATTATAATATATAATCTATTTTATGAGATACTTGGTTTTATTTATCCATGGTGAGGATGAGAAAATCTTATACCTATTTAGGTGATGAGTTAGTTTCACTTTTGTTTACTATGATTTATCATGTTTTCTTTATCTTTTGCAAGATATGCTCTGGGGAGGATCCTACTGAGTATACTTCTATTCTCACCCTATATATATATACTTCTTTCAGGTCTGTCGGTGATGGTTGGAGATCCGGATGGATATTATTATCTCATGGGTTTTCAAGAGATTCTTGGGATTCATGGTCATTGTTGTCTTCCAAATTTTATTTCTTATAGTTTCTTTTTTAGGGTTTTACATACAATATAAAATTTCACGTTGGGAGTTGGTATTTCTTAAAATATATGTCTGATAAGCTGTTGATTGGTCTATCTATATTGTCTCTCTCTTTCTCATGTTCTATTAGAGGGTAATTACCTCTATATTTATGTTTATTATACACTTGGTGCTAGTTTCCAACCCACGAACTACTAGATATATGACTCCGAAATTCACCATCTCCCCACTCTCATTATCTTCCCTAGATGTGTACTCTTTTTGGGGAGGGTGCCATGATAGACTGGTATCAATGGGTTGGTTTTAGTGATAAGATATAGTTTTTAGTCTATAAAAGGTGATATTTCAAGGGTTGGTAGTAAAACATTGTCAGCTATGTTTATGGATCGATGTAAACACAGGAGACTAACTGAGACATAGGTATTTAGCCCACCCCCATGATCTGATGCACGAACCATTAAGTTTACTGATCCTAATATGTGATGTGATATTAGTTTCTATGTAGATACCTTGGAAAGGATCATGAACCATTCTTTTTTGCATCTATTTTTGAAATGGTTGGACCATAGGATAGGTTAAACCATAACAAGATAATAATTAAATAATTAATTAATGTTATATAATCCATATTCTAGGTTTAGGAGCTCTAAATGTTTGTTCGTTTTACAGGTATGGTTCCGAGTTGATTTCCTCATCAGGATCGCACATAATATGATCATTTGAATATACCAAATTTTTTTATTGAGTGGTGGTTGACTACCATGAAACTTTTAGTAATACACTATGAGAGTTATAGAAACAAATTATATAGAATTATAAGATATCCTTTACAAATTCCTTCATAGATGACTTGTTGGAGGAGGTTAAGATATCTTTCATTTTGAACCATGCTTAGAAGTAGAAATAGGTTTCATTGGCTATGAAAATTCTATGTGGAGTAGTAATTTAGGGTTGGTTCTTATTCCTCAAGTATCATGAGGAGTAGAAAGTCTCATGGAAGTAGTTTCGAGACCAGTTCTAAGATGAGTTCATTTCCTCGATCGTGAAGGTGGCTAGTCTCCAGGATATTATTAGACTTAGAAAAGGGTGTTCCAAAGTGTTAGAGTTTTTTATGTGTTTCAAGAACCTTCTATTATATGATTCATACCTATTTCTAGATGAGGATTCAAGGGAGTGGAATTTCAACGAGGCTCTATTTTTAGAGATCCAACTCTAAGTCATATTGTTTGTGTCGAAGACATTTCTTGAGGTGATAGAGAGTGGAGACGTTATTGATAGGATGTTTTCTAGAACCAGATAGTCATGAAAGGGGTGTTATTAGGATTCCTCAAAAATAAGAGTTTTGGTCTAGAGTTCCTAATTTACCAGAAAAAAATCATTCAATCAGCTGGGTGTCAGTTGTATCCCTCATTATGTCATTTATCGGGGGGGGGGGGGGGGTGACTCTTAGACCTATAAAAGTGATCAAAATTTGTTTTTATTATATATTATAAGGTCATAATTGGTGATAGTGACCAAAATTTCAGATATTTGATCATGTACCAAGTGTTTTTCTTAAATTTATTCCATTTAGGAATTTTAATCAGAGGTAGCAGAAGAAATTTCTTCTAGTTTGGGATCATTATAGAGAAGATGGGGTAAGAATATTATAGAATCGAGATGATCCAAATCATCAGAGAGTATAGTGAGTCCATGGGGATAGTCTTAAATAGGGTTAAAGAGTCCATGGAGTATATTGTGATCAACTTTATGCTCTAGCTTTGTAGGGCCAAGTGAGTTATATATCGTTTGATGTACCTTTTTCTTGTTTTCTACATGGGTGAATAATTTTTTTGATTAAGTGGTGACACACTCCTTTTTATCACGAAACCTTTTACATGATTTAAGACTTGTGGTATAGAGGATTATAGTTCAATTTTCAATGACTATGATAGTTGGAGGTCGATATGACTTGTGTGAAGTGTTTAGAAATTGTGAGCTAGTTTTGGGGCAACACCAATCCTAGATATATTTTCTATTTTTATGGATACATCCAAAAATAATAATAATTAAATAGATTAGATTTATTTAGTTCATGATATCATGACTTTATTCATGATTCAGGTTGCGTTCTATTATGCTGATTGAGAGAAAATGTTGTTTATTAGTGAGAAAGACCCTCAGATGGATCAGAGGCATGTTCTTTCCTTATCACAATTTATGGTCGAGATAATGTTGATTTCTTTATAGGTTCAAAGTTATTCATTTAATAGGGATGTGGAAGAGTATCCTTATGTATTTCTCATGGATGTTGTATTATTACTCCCTAGTGGGAGGACATGTTTGGGATAAAGGTATAACCACAAGTTTCTCCTATCATGATGTCTCTATACAAGATATCACCTTATGAATTGTTAGAGGTGAAGGTACAACTCGATTATTTATTGCAGTGAGGCTTTGTTCAGACAAGTGTGTCACCTTGGGGTGCATAATTTCTATTCTTAAAGAATAATTATGGTAGATTGTATCTTAGTATCAATTATAATTACTTGAACTAGGTGACAGTGAATAACCACTATCCTCTTTAACAAACTGATTGTTTTTTCGATCAGTTGAAGGGATAATGTTGGTTCCTGATGACTGATCTATGGTTAGAATATCATCATATATAGGTAAAGTGTGTGGGTATTTAGAAGAATATTTTCCATTTTCTTCATGGTAATTATGAGATCATTATGATTCCATTTGGTGTGATAAGTGATCCATCCATGTTCATGGGGTTTATTAATGTAATGTCTATGGAGTTCTTCGATATGTTTTTGGGGGTCTCATTGGCGACATAATTGTGTACTATGCATTTGAGTAAGAGAACGAAGAGAATATTACTTCCATTTTTAGAGTTCTTCTTCATGATAATCTATTCAAAATGTATTCAAATTATGAGTTTTGGGATCATGAAATTCATTTTATAGGGTATGTGGTATCCCAGTAAATAGTAGTTATAGAACATTCAATGATAGTGGTTGTTGTTTCTTGGGAATCTCCCAAGACACTGGAAGGGGTGCATAGTTTATTTGTACATATAGGTTATTATATGATATTAGTAGCAAATTTATCTTGGTTTGTTACTCTTATGACATCCATGACCATGATGTATCAGGTGTTATTGTTGATCAATGATTGTTAATAAGCTTTTTATTACCCAAAGAATATTTTAGTTAGTTCTCCAGGCCTTTTCATTCAAGTTGAGAGAGTTTGTTTTTGATTTTTTCTGGGAAGCTTCACATATTTTCATAGGATGTTCCCTTATGTATCAAAGATCTATTGTTTCTTTTGTGTCTCGATAATTAAATCACCATGAGAGTTACTCTTTCACCCATCATCTTGAGTTGGTGACTATTGTTTTTTCTTTGAAGTTATAGAGAAATTACCTCATAAGTATGGGTTTTCAGTTTTTACCAACCATAAGAGCCTCAAGTAAGTCATCTCCCAGTATGAAGAGAACTCACGATAGTGTTGTTGGATGGAATTATTATAGGATTATGAATTTTTGATTTCAATTATGATGGAATAGAGAAATGTTGTAGATAATGCGCTAAGTATAAATTCATGTAGTGATACTATGTGTGAATGTAGAGTGTCATAGAGAGTAATAGAAGAAAAAGAAGTAATGAATCTAGATATGATAGATGTTGGATAAAAAGGTTATGTTTTACAAATCATGGTGAAAACAACTTTGGTGATGCAATTAGAGGAGTCCTAGCTAGAGTATTCTTAGTTGGAGGCCAGGAAGGATCATGTTATTTTTCGCAATTCCCCTAATTTTTTTATTAGGTTGAAAATCACTTGGTATTTTTCGGGGGAAGACTTTAAATCCCTTCAATTATATGTGATATGGTTCTCCAAGAGTTTCATAGCTCAACCTTGGTGGTACATCCTGGTGTGATGAAGATATGCCAGGATTTAAGAGGTCATTTTTTTCCTGTGTTCAATAATTAATTTTTAGAGTTTCTTTCTCGATGTTTGTTCTCCTAGAATGTTAATGCCGAGCACCATGTTCCTGGAGGTTTGGTCCCACCCTTAGATGTTATCCAGTGGAATTGGGAGGTCATCTTGATGGACTTCATTACCATTTTATTTCTAGATCAAGGAGGAAATGATGTTTTATGGGTGATAATGGATCATTTGATGACATCAAACACTTTAAATAAATTAGGGAGTCAAGCTCAGTGGAGGTTTTGTCAAATTAGTATATGGAGTAGGTGGTGAAACTATATGGAGTCCCAAGGAAAATAATATTTGATCAGGATAATCATTCTACATCTAGAGTGTGGAGAGGCCTCTACAATTATTTCGGATATTATTTATGATTTAGAACTACTTTTTATCAAAATAAGTTTTTTAAGATAGAGAAGAACATCCAAAATCAATAAGACATGTTTTGCACTTATGTCATGATTTTTTGAGATTTATAGATGAATCACCCTAACTTGGTTTAATTTTATTAAAATAATAGTTTTCAATCAACCATTGGTATTAATCATTTATATAATTGTACTTATGACCTTTTAATTCTCCATTTTTATGGAATGGGTTCAGAGAGGTTGAAATTCTTAGGCTAGGACTAGAATATAATACATCAAAGATGGTTCAAGAAATTAACTAGTGGATGAAGGCAATAAAATATGATCAGTAATCCTATTCCAATAATAGGAAGAGGTCACAAAAGTTTGACATTGGATATCATGGGTTCTTGAATGTTACACTTCATTATGGTCATTGGAGGTTTGGTTTGGGTGTATGATTTCTCCTTAGTTTGTTTAATCTTTTGTGATGTTGGCTTGTATTGTATCTATGATGTATTAGATAGAACATACCTGATAGATGATCTAGATACATGATGTTATGTTTCACATCTCAATCATTATATTTATAATGACTCTCAAATAATTTACTTGGCTGAGATAGATGATGATGATGATGCAACCTTTTAGGAGTAGCCTGTGGAGATCTATGACATTTAGGAGAAGTTATTGTGCGTGCATGATATTATTCTTGTTTTTGTCTTGTGGTAGCATAGTGGCATTGTGGGGAATACCTAATATTTTGATTCATAGAAACAAAATCAGTATCCCAAGACATTTTTCTTTAATATATTATCATTGTATTTATAGTTTCACTGGTTGAATTTTTTTATATTTTAGGAGGTGGTTGACCCCCTATGATGGTAGGATTATTTAGAGGTATCTTGTAGATGGAAATTTGGATGAACCCTTTGGGTTTTCTCTTCGGTTTGGGTTTTAGATTCTTAAGGATTGGAATGTTATTAGTGTTATCTAATGTAATGGACTAGATCCTTCTAGTTGGACCCTTTGTGTTTTTCCAAAGTCTGAGGTCCTCATAGGAGGCCTAGAACATGTTTAGAGGTGTTTGGAAGCTAAAATTTTAGAGAAATAACAATTCATGATGCGTAAGTGTTTCACACTATGAATATGTAGTTCAGATATTGTGTGAGGATTGTTCATAGGATTCATTATGATAGGAAATATATTAGGGATGAAAATTCTGAGGCAATTTATTTTTTTGTGGAACCTAATAAACTAATACTAACACTATGTGAAACGTTTTCATGTCATGCAAGTATTATTTTCCTCATTACTTTTTAATTTTTAGCACATCAATTTTTATGAACCATAAAAATTTTATACCATATCATAGGCGGAAAGTGACTCTCTCCATAGGCATTTTGGAATCCTTTAGACATAGATCGTTTCTTAGCTTCCTGTGTTTTATTTGTGCATATCTGTGGTATGTAATACCTTATTATCTCATGGTTCTTTGTTCTGGATCCTCTTGCTTCTTATTTATATGTGATGTATATTTCTCTCCATATTTATAATAGCATTTTTTTTTGTTTTTTTGTAAGTGTTTTTGTGTCATGAAATACTTAGAGGGATGCAGCTCTTGTGGGAAGGGTGATCGAGACGTATGATGTGGGTCTGTTCTTAAGTGAAGAATGTTAACAACTTTGAGGTAGGGGAATCATTAATTCTCTTATTTATTTAAATGAAATTGTAATGTTATCATGGTTTATGCTTTTTTATTTTAATGAAATTAATATAATTATGGTTTGTCTTTTTATTTGATAGATTATGTGATATATATGATATTCTTGATAACATGTATCATTATGTCATGGATTAGCATGTTGTTCTCTATGGAAGATGGTAAAAACATAAAGATGTAAATTTTTTATTATTTTTATTTATAATTAAAGAAGAGGCATCTTATAATGGATCAGGTTTTTCTTATATTTTGATGATAATAAAATTTATGCATTGTAAAATTTGAATTAAATGTGTTCTTCCATGATAATGGAATTGAAAAATAATGTGAAGAATTATGATGATTTATTGATAATTTTGAAATAAAAAAGGAATGTAAATGATAATGGTAGTTCTTTAGGTTTATTGAAACCAAAATTAATTATGAGAGCATGTTTAAATTTTGATTGCATATTATAGTCGATGACATAGGTTTCCCATAGTTGTAACTTATGAATAATGAATTTGTTAATTAAATATGGAATAAAATATAATTTTTTATAATGATAACTTATAATTCATGAGTTTCCAATATACATAATAAGGAATACTACCTTATGTTTGGTACTATAAGGGATTATTTATTTATTAATGATGGATACCTTGTTTTAGATGCAAGATTTCCATGATGGAGATACTTGTTTGATTCTAGCTAATTTGGTGATGTTCTCCAGATGTTATATTTTCATCATGATTTTATATGATCTTGGGATGGATGGTCCTTGGATGGATAATGTGATGTTGGTGGAGAGGCACCAATAATGTGGCTATAGTTGAAGCATTTGGTGGAAAGATACATCAAGATATATAGGTGGGTGTCAGTGATGACACAATAGATGATGTTATCTTTTGAATATGGGCTTACCAATTTATATGATAAAGTTTGAAAATTTATTTACATGACATTGTTTAATAATTGATGGTTGGGTTTCTTGTTCTATCTTCATTTCTTTCCCCACTTCTTGAGAAAAATGGATGTGCTTGGTTGCAGATTTCCTCTTGGTGGTATATTAGGATGGTTTTCCTAGAGTACCTAGATATGGAGTGTTACTAATAATAAATAAATAATTATTAGCCCATGAGGATTTTGTTTTTTGGAATTAAAATAATGAAAATATATTATTATTATAAAACTATGGAATCAGTTTGGATTATTCTTTGAGGGAATGGACTTCAAACTGGTAGTTTATGAATGTATCTAGAAATAATGTTAAAGGATAATTTATTTTCTAATAAATTAATTAAATAAATTAAATGATAAAAGGAAAATAATTTAATAATTAGAAACTTTAAATTATCATGTGCTTATTGGATATCTAGTCTTTTTTATTGGAAGTTGGGATTCCAAGAGATGATAGTTGTAGCTGATATTAGGGGTAGGTTATTCACATTGTGTTGTTTTATTCTATATTATATCTATTTTATTTTATGATTTTATATTCTACCCTACCCATTTTGTTTAGGGTGACTGATACCCAAAGGAATATGTGAGGGTGTTTTCCCAACATCCTGATGGGAGGATGGATGGATGACTACTCTATATGGCCCCAATCTATTCTCTTGGTAGTTACTTGTGCTGGTATGCCTAGAGTTTTGTGTCCCCATATATGTTTGTAGAGGATTTGGAAGGCTTTTGTTTATTCCACACACATGTATCTCTAGAAATAGTATCCAAAGGATGGATATATGTATGACGTGTATAGGCTATTATGGATTGGGTCCCTTACTCAATGTATG
The DNA here is from genome assembly GCA_963277665.1 of Viscum album. Lineage (NCBI taxonomy): Eukaryota > Viridiplantae > Streptophyta > Magnoliopsida > Santalales > Viscaceae > Viscum > Viscum album. The sequence goes on from OY728119.1 coordinate 1,862,052,661, forward strand.
GGTCATGATATCTTGAGGTATAATACCTGATATATGATATATGACATATAGTTTGGGATGTCTCCCAGAAAATACTTGATTAGAATATGTAGATATGATATCAGATGATTTGATGATGTGATTCATGAGGTTCATGTTGTGATTACTTTTACATGTGTCTCTAGACTATCATATTTTGTAGAGTGATAGATCATTACATCCGACGATGGGGTAGAGTGGTAAACCAGCAGTGAAGAAGGTGTGGGGTACCCTTGGTGTTTCAATATTATAATATATTTACTCATGTATGTGCTACCCAGTGAGATTTATCTATAGTGAGGCTGAGAAATTATTATACCTATTTAGGTTATGAGTTAGTTTCACTATAGTTCACTATTATTTTTAATACCATCTTTATCTATTTCATGAAATGATCCATGGAGGATCATATTAGGTTTTCTATTATGCTCATCCTATATATATATAAAAATATTTTAGGTCAGAAGAATCATGTTGGAGATCAGGATGGATATTACTATCTAGTGGTTTTGTAGGAGCTGTTTGAACTTCATGGCCATAGACATCTTTACCTTTTTGGTACTTTTAGTTTGTTTTCCATTTTCTTTAGTACAATATGAAATTACATGTTTTCACTTTGGATATATATATATGTGTGTGTGTGTGTGTGAATGAGAATGTTTTTATTGGTTTATTTTTTATCTCTCTCTTATTCATGTTATCTTAGAGGGTAATACCTCCCATATAAATGTTTATTACACCGTGAGAGCTTGTTTCCAACCAGATGCCTACTGGAGGAGCGAATGGTGTAGTCACTATCTCCATTCTCTAATTTCCAACCCAAGAGGAATACTATTTGGGGGGAGGGGGTCAAGACAAAGAAAATTCCTAGCCAAAATATATTCCTAAAATCATTATTCCTATTTAGGATGTGATTTTCTTCCCAAAATTCCAATCTTAGGATCCTTAATAATATATTCAATGGAGGTTTCTCTAAGAGATGTTTTTTTCCTTAATGATGATCTTTATATTTCATTTTTATTTTACCACCTTCAATTATGTCTTAAAATTTTCAGTATAATAAAAATAGTATATCCCATATTTTTAATTTTATTATGTTTATGAAGTAATAATAATCCATACCATCCTCTATCAAATGGGGAAATAATCCACAGATCGTGTGTATAGAAGACGGGCGCCTTGTGAACTGATGTTATTTTTCATCAATCAATGAATCACATGGAAATTCAAAATGATAGAAATAATGAATATATATATATATATATGCTACATATGAAATCATATTATTTTTATAAAATTAATGCATCATACACTTCCTTACATTTCTCCCTATAAGGGAATGATATCATCACATGTGCGTATGTATAACCTACCATCTTCACAAAGTGATGAGATTCATTTTTCATGTACAAAAATCAAGAATGGATATAAAAAATATCAAATAAATAAATATTATATTTGTATAATTAGTATAATTTTGTAAATTATGGATCTTTATCACATGCATAAGAGCCATAACTTCTACGATGAAACATGCATTAGAAAACAAAGTAGTTAACACTTGAAAAGGGTAATAATAAAATATTTTTTAATAACGGGTTATAATATGTTATAATAAGATCATATATGATATTATAAATATTAATATAGATCTAGAATAAATTAATGACCATTTTAAAACCATTATATAGGTTGTTAAAGAATGTTTATCTAGAGGTAAATGTGAGGTAATGGATTTTGTCTCAATTTAATTTCATTGAGTCATATTGTAAGGTTATGCACCTAATTTAATTTATAGGGTGTATATATTCCCCCTTTTAAATGTAATATAATGAAAAATTCATATTCATGGTATTTTAATATTCAATTTGAATTATTTAATCTAATAATATTTGATATGAAATTTACCAAGTGTTAAAAAATTTCATAACAAAATTTCTTTTCATTAGGTTATATAACTTCTTAATTATCTTTTATATTATATGATTATGTGTATAATGATTTTTTTATTATGTTATGTTATACTTTAACTTGATTTATTTTGATTTAAATTTGATATATATAATCAATTAATTGATTAATTATCACATTAATGATATGATCATCGTAAGAGATTTCATCTCAATTTCCACTCCATTAAGATATATTTGGTATTATGCACAATTTTATTTTTATGAGGTATATATATTTTCTCATTTATATGTCATATCATGAATATATTTATATTTTTTGTATTTGATGTTTTATTTTATGTTATCTATTTCATGGATGTTATGATTCTAAAGTTACAATAATATTAAAATTTTATGCTTCAAAATCATTTCAATAGAGAATTCTAATGCTTAAGTTTACATTCAAATATATTAGTTGATCCTTGTCTAATAAAAAACATTCATTTTATTTCATCTAGTAATTCATGAATATTTCATGTGATAGTAACATTTTCCTCTCTCCGACACATAAAATGTTTGAGAAAATGTTTTCAATAAAATTCGACTTTATTTCTCTCTTTGGTCGAAATTTATTTTTCTTCTAAATCCTTTTTCTCTAAAAATGTTTCAAAGAATATATTTAATATTTTACAATGAATTATTAAAAAAAATTCAACCCATGTTTTTATTTTAAATTATTTTTAATAGTAATACTCCTCTCATTTTCCAAATAAGTTATTTTTTTACTTTTCTAACAAAATTGATATAGGAATCCTTGTTTTCACATACTCGGTATGAAGAGAACTTTCCCACAATCATGAGAAATAATTTAATTGATGATTTATTCATGAGTTTCCATGATTTATTTCAAATAATATTTTTTTTACAAATAACATTGAATGGGTTTTTGGTGTATACCTACCCATCGATTAAATTGTCTTACCATAAGGTCTTGATGGTATAGATATTATAATGTATGAGATCACAAAATAAAATATTAATAATTTTCTTAATTGATAATTATGTTATTATTATCAATGATATTACTTTTGATGACTCTATTTTTATCATGTAAGACTTTTTTATATTTCTGGAAATATTTTTCATATCCAGGAATTGAGTATGTGTGAGATTATAGGGCCTAGAGAGCCTCAGTATTGATCTAATAACATTATTAATTTATTTATATCACAAATGATTAATTTATAAAAAAAATAAAGGAATAACTCTCAAATAGATCCTCTTATGGGAAATATGAGAGAACAGTTGATTCCAAAAGGTAGGTATTACCCTAGGTGCGACATAAAGTTGTTCATAGTGAGGCGTTAGATTAAGGGAAGTCATTGGAAGGTGCATTATTTTTATTAATTAATTAATTTTATTTATTTATTTGATGAACTAAACCTAATTTCATCTATATTTAAAAAAATTTATATAAAAAATACAATGTGGACCCCATAACCTTGGGAGATTATATAGGTGGAGGATGATAGATTTGTTGGTGGAGAAAAACTGAGAACGTGGATCGATGAGGGCGATAAAGTAAAATCACAAGATGGATGAAAAGCATAGTGGGATTTTCAGAAAAATCAATAATTTTTTTTGTTCAATAATTATACTTTTTTTCCATAGATATGATTTTTTGTACATTAATCACCATTTATAATTTGATATAAACATAAATTAATTCCCCTTAAATTAATTCTTGGATCACTCATCATTGGGTTTTAATGTTTGTTTTTATATTCCTATATCTAAGAATTTAATATTTTTTTAACCTCATTGACTATCATTTATTTGGTAAACATATTTTTTGGATTTAAATGGGGCTGGTCTAATGAAATAAACCGTCATTCAAGTCTTAATATGTGTTATGATCCTTTCTCCCTCTATTTTTGGAATTACTCATTGGTATTTTGGTTAGTCAGTGACTCGATAGTAACCTAAAAAAATAACCATTTTACATTCATACTTTTTCACAATGGATCATGGTTATGTTTATAATTTCAATTTTTGGATACACAATATAGGTGCAATGACAATTATTTAAATTAAGAAGATGGGTCAGGTAATGGTGGATCTATAATCTAGATTGAGCGGATCTCTCAGGGAAATCAGTGGATGGAGATTCTGAGAAAGAGGTGGCAAAAATCCATGCACTGAGGATAATGGGGGTCCAAAAGGTGTGATAATTTTTGTTCCCATGGGTTGGTTCATGTGGAGGTTATGGATGGAAGGTGATGAAATGTGAATATGGTATATAATAGAAGATTTCATTGGTCGAATGAAAGGATAGGCTCTGTGCGTGATTTATGGAATGTGGAATATAATATTTTTGGGAGATCCCATGTAGTAAATGCATAGCTAAGTAGACCCATGAAATTTGTGTAGGTTCATGTGTGTGTTTGGTGGAGGAATATGAAATTTTTTAATAAAATAAAGAGAAATTAAATATTTTCTAAAATTTAATGGATCCCAGGTGGGGGTTCGATCTTGAACCCCCTTTTCCTTTTGAGTGTAAAAATCTCTCCCCAATTATTATTGAAGTATTTTTTAATAATAATAATATTATTATTCTTGTTTTTATTGTTATTATTTTTATTATTATAACTTCTACTTTTTGTACTTATAAATATTTAATTGGGAAAAATATTTGCAGGGATGTTAGATTGAGGATATTTTAGAGGCATTTTGAAATTTCCATTATGGCTTCCGATTCAAGACAATTGTTGGGTACATAATTTTGATTTGTGGCTTGGTCCAACAAAGCACCCTTGATATGTGATATTGAAACATGTATTTTTTCACCAGAAACTCATTTTGTGAAGTAAATAGATTATCTAGACTATTTTACCATGAGTATCAAAATGAAGAAGTCATTTTTCCCATTCATGTTTTTAGTGACATATTAATTAAATTTTAGCCTGTGGAACCATAGTCGATCATCATAATTTTTTAGTGTTTTTTCGGACCTAGATTTTGGCTTGTGAGCAGCCTATCTTGAGTAGTTTTCCTAGTATAACAAGATGTTGTCCTTTAATTTGGATGTATAGATACAAAATGGGTTTTTATGAGTGTGGATTTTATTTTAGTGACGCTAGACTGATGACAGTGTTCGAGTGTGATCATAAAAGTTTTTCCATGGTTAGTACTCCCCTATCACACTAGGGAGTGGGTCCCCAAAACTATTAACATATATAGTTTTTATACTCCCCTAAAATATATTGGATGATGTTCCTATCAAGACCCCCCTTCTTCAAGATGAGGTAAGGGACAACATGGTTTCATGACCCTACTTCTTCAAGATGAAGGGGATATAATGACCCCTGAGTTCCACCTTCAATTGGGCCCAGAGTGACAACTAGCACCAAGGGTATAGAATCTGACAAAAAAATGGAAGGCATTACCCATTTTAAGGAAAATATGATCCAGAGATAATATGGTAAAAATCCAAAACAATATCAAACTTTTATATAAAGGAAACCAAAATCCAACCCATGCATGATTTAAATGTAAACTACGACAAAAGTAAAATCAAAGGACCAAAGAAAGTACGAAAAGAAAGAGACTAAGTAGCAGCACATAGACTAACCTGACGCCCAAGCCAGTAAAGTCCAACACAGTCCTCAATGTCCTCCTAGAAACCTAAAAATAGTTTTAAAAATGTAGGGTGATCATAAAAGTATACCTAGTAGGAAAACTAAAACCACCCTTGCAGAAGTGGGGGAACATACTAATTCCCCTATGACAAAAACAATAGAACCTCAAAGTACCTACTAAGGAGTAATAACTAGCCCATCCTCTCCAAATCACACACTTACCAAATAAAGTAAGTCATATAATGTAGTTGTATAAGAACATCGACATTTGGGTACCCCACACCACATTCCCACTGGTAAACTGCTCATTCCTAATGGATAATGTCTTTATGATACCAAAATTCCAAAATTTAGTCCCATTGCAACAACCTTACCACACACACCTGTGCCACAAACAACACACAAAACATGTCTGTAGACACCTGGGCCACAACCACACTGAACATCCCACCTTTAGACACCTAGGCCTCATCCTGAAGACCCTTGGAAAAATAGTCATGGCATGAAAACACCTGGGCCCTCTTCCAAAACAATCATGCTTGAGGGATCTTGGGCTACGGTAAGCCTCAAGCCATTGCATCCATCCTGAATATTCTTGAGCGGTAAGATCCCAAAAAAGTGTGCGAGGTAAAAAGTCAGTAACCATCCATCCATCATTCCACCAGGATGTTGGGAAATACCCCCTCCTCCATGAAATGGGGGTGTTTGGAACATGGTTCTCAACAAGGGTGGGGTTAATATAAAAATCACAAGGAACTACAATTTATAAATATAATTAACAAGAACTCAGCCCAAACTATAAGTCCCAAACAAAACATCCTACCCACTAGAACCACTTTTGCTGCTACCCATATATGTACAACCACACAAACAACCACTATCAAAGCATAAACCCAACCCCGTTTTTATTTGAACACTTTTCATTAATCAATTAAGGGGTTAAATTTAATTTGTTCCATAACTACCTAGGGAAACTACAAAGAAAAAAAATCTAGAATCGTCTCAGAAGGATAAGATCCAGATTAACTAAACACACATCAACCAACCCACTTCGTTCTTCACTACTACCAACATTGAACAAGGGAATAGGGACCAAGGTAAAATATTTCCATTTGAACACCCATTCATAAAAATAATATAGAACAAACAACCTTAAATCCCACTACACACCCGCATTTTTTCTCTAAACACCCATTCAACCAATTTCAACTATCATTCTTCAATGTTATACCACACAATAATCCCCTCACAACCAAACCCTACAATTCAGCTGAACAACAACAACACACCTGACACACCTATTAACATGAAGTCACAACACCACCCAAAACAATGGACACACTACCCAAACATTACCCAGGTGTAGTCCAACTACATAAAAAGTCAATAACCACATTGCAGTTTGACTGCCCAATGTCACTTAACAGCCACAACACAAATAAAGGCATTCCCACTGCCTGCAAGTTCATCCATTCCACAATCAATCAGTCTATCAGCCTGAGATTCCAACACACCACCTATATCGTCCCACACAAAAATACCACATCAACTACTATTAAACCATATCCCCACTAAACACATATACCACACCCTTCTCACAGAACCAATCCACCTAACCACTCGTGTACCCATAACTGATCTCCCAACATTAGCACCACAAAACCCACATAAAGATACAAAACCCAACAGAACACAACACATGGACAAACCTGTCAAATATGATATATTTTTATTTGGTAAAAACTGTTATATATTCCTATTTGAAATACATGGGTGATCATAAAAGGGTTTCTATCCTAGGGAATCCATTTCATTTAACTAGGTATATGTGATTAGTCAGATTAGTATTTACACCAATTATTTATAAAGAAAAAACAACAGTTATAAAGTGCCACCCATGAACAGACAAATACCACCAATGACAATGATTTTTAGAAGCTATACGACCACAAAAGATCACATCATCAGTAATGTTAACAAAAAATAGGCGATCAACATCAATCCACTACCATCCCATTATTACATTGACCCCTTTTATATTTTTATCATATTCCCATCTTATTAATTTCTCGTTTTAAGAAAATTATTCACCCTTTATTCACATGGAATCATTATTACACACACCCCACATAATGCACAATTAAATAGAGGTATAAGGAACCCCTACTTGAAACAACAAATGACCAAAAATCCTCTTTTTTCCAAAATAGGGGATCACACGAGCAACAAGAAACTCCATGAAAACCTATAAAAAGGGGGATCTAGCCTAGGATCACAACTCATCTATATACGAAGTCATTAGTCACACCAAGAGGTAATACAAAGCACTCTAGGAAGGGAATATCACAACATTGAAGAGACAGATCCTATATTAAAGGTGGAATGGTTTCAAAAGTCATTAACATGGGATCATGGTCAAGATCATTAATTTTTATTATATCAAAGTCCTCATAGAGTTAGTATGTTAAAGATATACTTAATATCATTTTAAACACCCTTAAAAATGACCAAAAAAGGCTTTAAACTCGGTTTACCTCCAATAAGATGTAAGAGGGGTGAAACTAAAAAAACTTGGGAAACTGGAAATTGTCAAAGTTTGGACACCGTTTGGTGCACCACTGTTTCGGTGTGACATCATCACGGTGACAACATTATGGTGCCACCATTTTGGTGTTCCAATGTCTAGGTGTGCCACTATCACAGTGCCACCATTTCAGTGAAACTATTCGGTGAAACCAAATATTTGGAAAACTCTAGAAACAAACCACTATGACCCCTAATAACACCACAAGAACAAGATTTTCACAAAAGAATGGTCTGGGGAAATCCAGTTCATTACATCATATACATATCAAACTATTCTCATCCTAGATAATTTAAAACCAAACTCAAAAAGAGGTTTCTGAACAACCAACCCATAAGATACCTCTCAAGGACAAACCACCCTATGTTGTTCAAAAACTAGAGTGGAAACCCTGACATCCAAGAACACCTCCTTGGCATATATCTCCTGAAAAACTATACAAACACAAAGGCACCACTGCCCCAAAAAACCACACAAATACTAGATCACACACTATCTACACACATGGATTAGGGATCCCCTTCCTCCATGTCAAGATATTATCTGCTTTGGGTGACAATTACTCACCCGTATGGTTTTAATCGCATCCACTTTAATGCGTATCTATTAGGGATGAGGTCCCCCCCCTCTTCAAATTTTGGGACCTTCAATAGAAAAACTGATAATAAGGAAAAAATGCATCTGATAAAAAACATGGACATTCATTACATCATAAAATGAAGCACAAAATTAAAACACAGAAACAAAACATAGAATAGCTCTGGGAACTAGGAACTCATCTATGGCTCCTTCACCCAAGTACTCTCCTTGAGGCCACTATTCCTCCATAACACATGGACCAAAGAAATTCTCTATCCATGAATCACCTTCTCTTCATGATCCTCAATTTTTACTGGCCACTCCATGAACGTCGTACTGTCCTTGATATCAAACTCTCCCCAATCAATGACATGAGAGTCATTCTGTTGATACCGATGGAGTTGAGATAACTGTAAGATGTTGGGGATCCTATCCTACTATGATGGCAATGCCAGTTGCTATTCCACATTTCTGACTTGTCCCAACACGTCAAAAGTTTCAATGAACCTGAGAGAATGATTTCTCCCTCTCCCAAACCTATGCTGCCCATGTCAAGGGGAAACCTTGAATAAGACATGGTCCCCAAACTCAAACTCCAATGGCCTATTTCTATTATTGGAATGCAACTTATGACAGTCCTTTGTTGCATTCATTCTTTCATGGACAAGTTGCACCTTCTCTATTGTACTCTGTACCACATCCGGACCAAGAGTGGTTGCCTCCCCAACTTCCGTTCAGCACAGGGGTGGATGACACAACCTCCTGTGTAGATCTTCGAACGGATCCATATCAATGGAATAATGATACCTATTATTTTAAGAATAGTCTAATAAGGGAAAATGTCACACCCAAGTCCCACTAACGTATAGAACACATGCTTGTAACATGTCCTAAAATGTCTGGATGATCCTCTTTGTCTTTCAATCCATCTAAGGGTGGGAAGAAATGATGAGGCATAACTGAGTGCCAAAGGAATGCCGTAATACCCTCCTGAATCATTACGTAAAACATGTATCCTGATCAGAGACAATGGATCTTGTAATTCCATGCATCTTCACCACCTCATCCACATACCTCAATGCTAAGGAATCCACTACGCTTGACTCCTTAGTCACTTATAAGTGAGCTGACTTCATCAACTGGTCCACTACTACCCAATGAGCATCACATCCTCCCTAAGTCCTGGGTAATCCGATCAAAAAATCCATCAAGACATCATCCCAATTTTACTCAAGAATTTCTAAGGGTTGCAATAGATCGTCAGGATCACAATGCTTAGCTTTGGCCTACTGACACATTGGGCATCTGGCCACAAACTCCAACACTACCCGCTTCACCCTAGGCCACCAAAATTGTTCCCTCAAGCCTTGGTAAATTTTAGATACTCCTAGATGCACCTATAGGGTTGACCTGTGGAACTCAAAAAGAAATCCCTCGCGCATTGCCACTGGGACAAAGAGCTTACCATGAAACCTCATATGATTCTAACTATCCTCCGACCATCCCTCCAGAGTATCACCCTAGACAATGCGATCACACATAACTATAGTATTTGTGTCTCCCCACAGAGACTCCTCCACCTGCCATTCCAACGAAGACTACACTATCATCTAAAACAGACATCCTCTTTAGCCATCCACTCTCTCATCTAGATGCAAAGCAGCCAACTCCTCCATTACCTTGCAAAGAATTTGTGGATTCATGAACCACATCCTTTTATGACATCATACTTAAGTAATCAGCCACCACATTCCCTTATCTATATGTGTCAGAAATCCCAAAGTCGTAGTCCTACAAAAACTCCATCCAACTTCACTACTACAAGTTCAAGTCTCTCTGGGATAAGATATACCTCAATATCTTATGATACGTGAAGAACCCAATGTTCTCCCTGATGATTTAATGTCACCACAAATTCAGTGAAAAAAAGACCACTACAAGCTCTAGATCATGGGTGGCATAGATACATTCATGTTGACATAACTTCCTAGACCCATAAGAGATCACTCCCTACTGCTGAATGATCCCACATCCCAAGCCTAAACCAAAAGAATCACATAACACCTTGAAGATCTACCCTTCCTCTAGAAACCTAATCATTATAGTACTAACCATATTCCTCTTTAGGTAGTGAAAAGATTCATGAGACTTCTCACTCCACATGAAGGCTTGGTAATTTTTGGTCAAGGCTGTCAATGGAGCCACAATGTGAGAGAATTAGGGTACGAAGATCCGGTAATATCCCTCTAGACCCAGGAAGCTATGAACCTCTTCCACATTCTTGAGTTCTATCAAAGAAAAAACAACCTCAACCATTGAGGGTTACACTGCTATCCCTTGATAAGACACAACATGTACAAGGAAGTGCACCTCTCACGTCCAGAACTTACATTTGGACAATTTCCCATAATACTGGTGGTGCTGAAGGAACTCCAAGACTTTCATGAGGGGTTCAGCATGCCCGTACTCTTACTTTGAGTAAATCCTAATACCATCAATGAAAATGATGACGAACCGGTCTAGGAACTTGTGGAATAAAGAGTTCATGAGCCTCGTGAACAAGGTTGGTGCATTCGTGACACTGAATGATATGACTACGAACTCAAAGTTCACATACCTACACCTGAAAGTAGTCTTCGATATGTCACCCATTTTCAACCTCAAATGGTGATATCCAAACCACCGATTAATCTTTGAGAACCAACCTCCTCCCTTCAGCTGGTCGAAAAGATCATTTATCCTCATAAAGGGGTAACAATTCTTGGTCGTTCATTGGTTCAGTCTCTAGTAGTCTATGAACAGCCTCAACCACCATATACTTTCTTTGAGAACAAGACCAGAGCACCCCACAATGACAAACTCACCCAGATTAAACCCTTTTTCATCAGTTCGTCAAACTAGATTTGCAACTCCTGCAACTCAGATGACACTATCCGATAGGGATCCATCGAAATCAGAAGGGAACCATATTGAAAGTTTATTCCGATCTCAACGTCACATCAAGAGGGTAGATTCACAACCTCTTCTAGGAAGAATTCAAATAACTCCTCAACAACTCCCTAAACCTCAACTGTCTCTTTTTCTACTGATCCCACTGATAGATCGGCCGATAAGGAGAGAAGATCCACTAAACACCGACTGCCCACCTAATAACCATGCTTTCCAACAAAAGCTACATGCTGGCCATACACACTTGAAATCATGAATCTTATCTAAAATCATTCGATGAAAGTGTGAATAGAAAACAACTAGTCGATGCCTAGGATTACATTGTATGGATGTATCTGTAGTAGAAGAAGATCCCCACTATACTGATGTGGCCCCAACATTAGTCAACGTCCCCAAAAAACATCAAACAAACTTGATTTACCTCTAACTAGAATACTCAACACTAGGGGTACAAGAATCCTATCAATGTATAGTCCTAGAGAATGGGCTATACTAGGTGAAATAAAGGAGTGTGAGGCTCCTGAATCGAACAAAACACAAGAAAGAGTGCTAAACAGACTGATCATACCTTGAACAACCTCATCCCCCGCTGAAACTGTTGCCTTAGTGGCGTGCAACTGCACACGCCCGGATCCTCTACCCCTTTGTTGTCCACTAACTCCATGACCACGTCCTAGTTGAGGTCCCTAAAGATCACCCTATGGTTAGCCTCTTCTAGCACCATCTACCCTAAGTGGAACGGGAGATCACAACCCCTGCTGTTGGAAAGGCATGACTGGAAATTGCTTCTACTGACGTGGCCACTGAACCCGACCACCCCCACCATAGTGAGATTGAACTGGGCACTGGTTTCAACGATTTCCAAAAACTCCATAGAAAAATAACATTGGTCTTGGGCCCATAGGGAATGGTAAAGGACATGGATATTGGAACTGGAACAACTGAGGCCGACTTCCTGCTTGCCAAAACCTGGAAGGCCTTGACACCAAAGACCTGCTACTGAATTCTTTCCCCTTTTAAAAACTCGGATGGCCCCCCTCTCATGGTACACCACCCTATGATTGAATCCTATACACTAAATCGAATTTATTATGAACTTCTAAGTATGTCGGTAGGGTAAAGGGAGTGAGGAAATGCTGAAGAGAAGGTTGGAGTGCCACCTCCAAGCATCTCACATGCATCTCCTCATCCGGAAATAGATCGGATGTGAAACATTGGAGATCCTTGAAATTTATCCTCAGTTACCTCACCGACATACTCCTCTTCTAGAAGAAGATAATATCTTTACTCTTCTTGGCCTTTATCATCATGGAAAGGAACTCCACCCAAAACTCCATCTCAAAGTCAGCCCAAGAGACATCAGTCTCCTTCCTCTCCCTGAGGTAGAGCATCCACCACTGAAACGCCGCTCCTTCCATCTGAATCAATACTAGAAGAACCCAATACTCCCTCACATCACAGATCAAGTTAAAGGCGACTCTCATCTTCTCATGCCGACCCTCCGTCTCTAAGTCTGAAACACTATATTCGTACTTCCCCAGGTTCTTCCATTGGAAAGAACGATGAGTCTTTTTCCACAATTCATCTTCCCCCTCTCAGTCATACCTTAACTGACCAATTGGGTCATCTAGCTAGGACTCAACTACTTGTACCACATGTGGGTGATGTCCGGGGGCTATAGGTGAAAAGGGTAAACAAGGAAATCCTAATCCTGGGTAGTATTAAAATTTTATTTGAAAATTCATTTTAACTCTTCATTTATTTTAAATTCCCCAAAAACCCATGAAACATAAGAATAAAAGTCATTATGATCCATATATCTTTCCTAGGGTATCCAACCTACAATCAGTGCAGCCTCACTAGGTTTTTCGATAGGCTCAGAGTCCTTGCATTGAATCATGGGGGCCTAAAATCCCATGTCTTAGCTGGTCTTCCCTAGACTATCTCACATACCAAGATTTCCTAACACCATTTCCCTACCATCCCATTGAATCCTCACTATGCCTAACTCTGAACTCCATCATATCTATTAACCATCAGCCTTTGATACCATTCTGTCATGACCCACCTTCTTCAAGATGAGGGTAAGGACAACAAGGTGACACACCCTTCCCTCTTCAATGTGATGGAGAGATAATGAACCTCGAGTCCCACTTTCAATAGGAATTGGACTGGAAACTAGAACCAAGTGTATAGAATCTCACACAAAATGGAAGTCATTACCCTTTTTAATGAAAATAGGATCGAGTGATAAGACAAAAAAAATCCCAAACAACACCACACTTTTATATAAAGGAAACCAGAATCCAACTCATGCATGATTAAAACGTAAACTGTGACAAAAGTACCATCAAAGCACCAAAAAAAATACCAAAACATTGAGACTAAGAAGTATCCCAACAAATATCCTGTCGTTCGAGCTAGTAAAGTCCATCACAGTCTTCGAAGTCCTCATAGAAACCTAAAGATAGTTTTAAAAACATAGGGTGAGTATACAAGTATACTCAGTAGGAAAACTAAATCAACCCGTGCATAAGTGTGGGAACATACTAATTCCCCTGTGAAAAAATAGTATAACCTCAATGAACCTACCAAGGAGTAATAACCAGCCTATCCTCACAAAATAACACACTCACCAAATAACTCATGTCATGTAAAATAGTAGTATAAGCACATCGACATTTTTGTACCGCACACCACTTTACCACCAATTAAATGCTCATTCATAACAGTTAATGTCTTGACCCTACCACTCTTCCAAAAAGTTGTCCCATTTACACAACCTACCCACACACACTTGGGCCTTAAACCACACACAAAACCAACCCATAGACACATAGAACACAACCACACTACACATCCCACTTGCAGACACATGGGCCTCATCACGAAAAAACATGATAAAATAGTCCTGAACCGTAAAAACCTAGGCCCCTCATCCACAAAAAACATTCCTGAAGAATCTTGGACTATGGTAAGCCTCAATACATTACATCCCGCCTGAATATGCTATAGTGGTAAGAACATAGAAGAGGGTCTGAGGAAGAAATCCAGTAACCAACCATCCATCCTCCCACTGGGATATTGGGAAATACACCCTTCTCCATGAAATGGGGGTGTTTGACACATGGTGATAAAAAAGAGTGGAGTCCATATAGAAATCACAAGGAACTACAATTTATACATATAAGTAACAAAAAATCATTAGAAAATACATGTACCAAAACAAAAAACCATCCCACCAGAACCACTTTTGTTGATACCCCTATATTCACAACTCCACAAATATCTACTGTCAAAGCATAAACCCAACACCTTTTTCATTTGACCACTTTACATTAATTAATTAATTAAGGGATTCACTTTAATTTTTTCCAGAAATACCCAAGTAAAATACCAAGAAAAACATCTGTAACCATCTTAGAAGGCACAAATCCTGATTAACTTAACACATAGTATCCAACCCACTTCATTATTTGGTACTAAAAAAATTGAACAAGGAAAGATGTACCAAGGTAAAACATTTCCATTTTAACACCCATTCATAAAAATAACATAGAACAACCAACATATATTCCTAGTAAACCCCGCCCCCCCATTTTCTCTATACTCCCATTCAAGCACTACCAACTATCATTTTTTAATGTTATACTACACAATCATGACCTCAAAACAAAACCTGGCAGCCCCTCTGCACAACAACACCACACCTAGAGTACCTATTAACATGAAATCATGACACAACCCAAACCTATAGCCCTATTGCCCAAACATTTCCCAGGTGTAGTCCCAATTCATAAAAATTCTATAACCCCATTACAATCCCACTTCCCAACGTCTCTTGATAACCACAAAACAAACAAAGGTAGTCCTACTACCTAAAATTCCATCCATTCCACAATAAATCAGTCTCTCATCTGGAGATTCCAACACACCACCCGTACCACCCCACACACAAACCCCATAGAAACTACCATTAAAACACATCCCCAATACACACACATACCACACCCTTCTTATAGAACCAACCCCCCTTCACACCCTTGTAACCATAACTGTGCTCCCAACAACAACACCACACAACCCACACAAAGTCACAAAACCCAACAGAACACAACACACAACCAAACCTATCCAACATGATGTATTCAAATTTGGTAAATAGTATTCTTTAATCCTCTTTCAAAAATAGGAGTGATCACACAAGGTTTTTCATCCCGGGGAAACTATTTCATTTAACTGGGTATGCATGATTAAATAAATTAGTATTTACACAAATTATTTATAAGAAAACAATAACAGTTATAAAGTTTCACCCTTACACAGGAAAGTACCACCAACAACCATGTTTTTTAAAATCCATACAGCCAAAACATATCACATCATTAGCAAAGATAACAAAAAAATAGGCCATCAACATCAATCCACTCCCAACCCATTATTTCATTGAACCCTTTTATCTTTTGATCATATTAACTTCTTATTTATTACTCATTTTAAGAAAATAATTCAACCGTTTTTAAAAGTAATCATTATTAAACCCACCCCGATTGATGTAGAATTAAAGAGAGGTAAAAGGAATCCCTACTTGAAACAACATACGACCAAAACTCCTCTTTTCACCAAAATAGGGGATCACGTGATAAGTAGGAAACTCTAAGAGAATTGGATAAGAGAGAGATCTAGAATAGGAGAATGACTCATCTAGAGATAAAGGCTTTGGTCACACTAAGAGGGAAAAGAAAACACACTAGGAAGGGAATATTGCGGATTTCAAGAGCTATATTCTATATTAAAGGCGGAAAGGTGTCAAAAGTCATTAATGTGGGATCATGGTCAAGATCATACAATTTGAGTATCTCAATGTCCTCAGAGTGTTAGGATATAAAAAATATGCATAATATCCTTTGAAACACCATTAAAAATTATGAAACAAGGCTTGAAACTCAGTTTACATCAAATAAGACATAAGAGGGGCGAAACTGGAAAAACTTGGGAAACTGAAAATTAGAATAGGGTGGGACACAGATTTTTGTGCCACTATTTTAGTGCGACACCGTCATGATTTCACCCTTACAGTGCCATCATTTTGGTGTGGAACTATCACAATACTACTGTTTCGGTGTGCCACCTTTATAGTGCGCCACTATTAAGATGTGCCACCATTACGGTGCAACCGTTTCAGTTTTCCACTATTTCAGTGCCACCAACTCAGTGTGCCACCGTCATGGTGCCACCTTTTCGGTTAAACCATTTTGTGAAACCATATTTTTGAAAAACTCTTGAAACAAACCATTTTAACCCCCAAAAACACCACAAGCACTGGATTTTCACAAAGGAATTGATTGGAGAAATTTGTGTCATTACATGTCCATTATCTACAGAGTGGTTCTTATCCTTCTTCTAGCTCTATCAAAGAGTGGGTACCCCACTAGAGTTGTGGCTCCATCGGATGTAGAGCGCAGTGGTGAGGTGTGGTCCCTTCCATGAAGATTTTGGTGAGGTTATACAGGGTATATTGTTAAGACATAGAGCTCCCTCATCTATGGGGATTAATAGGGAGGTGCATACCACTTCACATGGATTCTTGTACAATTAAATAATCTAGGTATCAGAGATAGACCTTTAAAGTTGCATTCTGACTCATCATTATTAGCTGATAAGTATAGATGTATATCCCCTTTCTCTCAATTTTGTTATTTTTTAGTATATATTGGTTGTTATTATGGTTTTTGTCTCATATTATGACTTAAATTCCATGGTGGTGATGAGTTGTGTACTCTCTCTTGATTTATTGTGTTTGTTGATTTCAAGGTTTCATATTGGGTATGTATATACTCACCCTTGAATGGGATTTTCCCACATGAGTTGTGTCATAATAATATGATATATATATTATCATTGACTATGGTGGAGATGGTTTTGTGGATCATAGAAATATGTGGTGGTGATGAATATTTCTGGTGGTCAGACATTAGGATCTTTAGTGGGGATACCCCCATGATAATCTTTATAGTTGTTTTCAATTTCTGTTTCACCCTTTATTTATGTTTGGGAATGTATTTTCTCCATAATATCATTTGTATCATGTTTTTGTAATCTTATATGTATTTTATAGGGGTTATTTCATGCATTATTTTCACTATAGATGTTCAGTATTTTATTACACCTCTCCACTATAACAGGGAGATGGTTTTGTATATGAATATAGGTATTTTAGGTTATGTCTTCCCATTTTAGTATTATACATACTCATTACTTGTCTCTATCACCTTGCCAATTGGATTTTGGAAGGGGGTTGTCACACTTAATTTATTGGTGACCAGGCAGTCTCTGGTGGGCCAGGCTGTGAAAGACTGGTATCAAATGTTGTGTTTCCCCAAGTTAGTGTTTGGATTTTTGACCTTGTTATGATGATTAGTTTGGGGGCCTAGGGAAATGAAGTTTTATTTTCTCTTGTGGGACTCTCGGGCCTAAAAATCCGTTGTTGTTGTGGTGGCCGATGTATCTATTCACTAGGAAATATAATATTTAAGTAATAAATCGACATGCTGAAGCGTTTGTTTCATGAAAATAAATTGTAAATACATCATACAAGATTGGATCATTTGTAAGCCAAATCCTTCTTGAGTTAGTTCCCTAGATGTTCTATCTTATTATGGTATACCTTGATAATTTTCAAGATGTCTCTAGGATGAAAACCAGCTAGTATTCTGATACTATGTTATGATGATGTAAAGTTGAGAAATGAATCCCCAATTAAGGGACCCATTTACGAGGTGTTTCAACCATGTGGGAATCGAGAAGCTCTACCACCAACTAAGCAGTGCATGGACCCTCCTATAGTTGTCAAATAAGATTATCAACCTCATGTTAAGAAGTGGTTGTATCTAGAATGATGTGAAAATGGTGTATTCATGATTATTTTTCTTCATGAGTTTTAGTGGATGAGGCTTCTATAGTTTTTTAATAAGCTAAATCCTCAAAAAGTGGAGGATTGGATCATGGTGGCGGTCCTAGGTTTTTAGTTTTTATAGACCATGGAAGATAGGATGAATGTGCTAATGATTAGTATTCTTTGTGGAGTAGAATTTGGTTCCATTTAATTTGGAAGATGATGTACATATGTTTATTATAGATCATGAGAACTAGATATAGAGACCACCCAAGTTTCATGGTGATCCATACCCCCCTTTATAAGATGTAGAGGGCTGAAAAAATCTTGTGGTGTGTATGTACTTCTTGGACTGGACCCCTCTTGATGGTGGCCCTAGTAGTGAGACGTCTTCTGGGTGATGAGGGGAATCATTAGAATCCAATAAGGTGATTTTTGATGTGGATTCAAGCATACAAAGAAAAGGGAAACTTCCACCACCAAGATTAGTCCTTGTGATGAGATTTAAATATATGAAGGAAAATCAATTCCTACCAAAGAGGATAATGTTGAGGTGTGGAGAAAAAGTTCCTTAGACTTGTTTGTTTAAGGTCATGTTGATGGTAATGTGTTGGGGAGATCCATTTTTGTGGTGAACAAGAAATAAAGGTATAGATGGATGTAAGAAGTATATTCTTATAACCTAGAGACTCTAATTTGGTTTTAGGTATGACAATTGTATTATCTGCTCTAGTTGAAGTTTTGACACATAAACCCACACCACATTTCCATGGATGTAGCCATTGTTCAAGGATTAGTGATACCAATGGAGACATTTAGCTCAAACCTTATGTTTGTAGGATCCTGTAGAGGGGTTCATTGATCACACACTTTCATCAACTGTGTAACCTGACTCTGGGAGGAGATAACCTCACATTTAATATTTACATATTCATGATGATTTTCTATGGGGTTTTACATGATATGAAATAGTTTCCTAATTTTAACTCCCAATTGATTATTACCATTTGATTTTAGTGTATTTAAGTTAGTGGGAGGAATTTTTCCTTCATTAATGAGAAGAATTCTAAAGAATAATAGTATAATATTTTTTGTAGGAGGATACACATGTTCTATCAATTAACTATGATGAACCTTAGAGAACCAGATGCTTTGAGCTTTTAGTTCCCTATAATGATGGAGGATTACATAGATTCCTTCCCTAAGGATGTTTCATGATTACTACCCCATAAAAGTATGTTTCTTACATAACATGAACCTAAGGATGAATGGATATTTGTGCCATCATATTGAATAACCCCGTAGGGATGTGAGAGAGAAATGTGTAGTTAGAGGATCTATAGAGGGAGGGATACATAAGACCATATTTTTTTCCTAGGAAGCCCAATGTTTTTAACCTAGGTTTTGTTTTCGATCTTAGTCCTAGTTGTGAATTGAAGTCACCTAAACCAGGTTATTTTTAGGAATGAGTATCAACCCCTGAGGGTCGATAACCTTTTCAACCAATGGTTGGAGAGAAGTTTTTTTCATCGTTTTCCCTTAGGACGTGTCATCACTGGCTTCAGGAATGAGAAGAATATATACCTAGTGTGTAATTATGAAGCAAATATGATTTATTTTAGATCTTAGTGATACCCTTTGATGTGTTAAACACACCAACTATTTTTTTTGGGGATTACGTACCAAATTTTTAATCCTTCGTAGATATGTTCTTGGTACCCTTCTTTATGAAATCCTAGTTTCTTAAAAATAAAAGGTGGAGCACATGAGACACTTGAGGATGGTTCTATATATTCTTATAGTGAATTTTTAATCTGATATTGTTGACAGAGTTGATGATTGGTTGGCCTCTATGTATCGATATTGTTCAAGATTACAATAGTTGTGTTATAAGAGAATTTTCTAAGGAGGTTATTTTCCCTTATTAGTACATCAAGGAGAGGTGATAATGTACTATGAACCTTAGGGTTTAGTTTGTTTCCCACAATTATTGTATAATCTTGATGAGATTATCTCATGATGTTCAACCCGCCTATTAGTGGAGATCAAGGTTCCCGGGTAGAAGTGGAAATGGGATGGAATTTTTGTGGTTCTCATGAATTTTATTCCACAATTAGTGAGAGATCGTGACACTATATGAGTTATCACATAATAACTCACCACATAGGCTACATTATGACCATCCAAGTGCAGAGCTTAATGGAGAGTTGGGATGCATGTGTATGGAGTAGTCTGACTTCATTGAATTCCCTCGATAATCAATTCACACAGTGATGCTCACTTCATGTCATGATTATGGAGAGGAAATAGGAGCCTTTGGGACTTAGTGTAAGTTTATCACAATTTTATATACCCTCTTCTGATGTTCAGGTAAAATATACCCTTTGAGTTCTGGTGGACATGCTTTGGGTTGCATGTTTTATTATGGAAAATATATGGGAGGATTATCTAATATCGATGGATTTTTCATTTCAAAACCATTACCACCCAATGATTATTCTATCACAATTTGAGACCATGTATGAAAGGAATTGTATGTCACCACTAAATGAGTTATACCTGGTGGATACAAAAAATCTATGCCTATAGATAGTGCTAGTGATGGTTGTGAAGGGTACAGTTAACCCAGGGGTGGATGAGGATTTACCTATGATGTTAGACGTTTTTTGTGGGCCAAGGATGGTGTATATTGAGGTTATATAAAGAGATAATGTGTTCCAATAGTTCTCATCACATTAGGGGTTAAAGAGTTTTTTCCAATGTGGAAGTCCATCTCCAAGGTTCACAAACCCTTTCTTCAGTTACTGTGTCAGATTTTGGATGTGGTGTACCACTTATCCCAACAACTGCATTTTGACTAGGAATAATTTTCATTAAACATGTTTTAACTAAGGACAAATGTGAATGAATTAATGCATGATGTTAGTATAGATGAAAAAAGTGGAGTTACCATTAAAGTAGTTTGGTTTCATTTGAGAAATGAAAGTATAATAATCTTCATGGGTAATTGTTTCGATTGGGTGGGTGCTTTTTAACTGCATGGGAACCTTCAAGGGAGCTCATGGTAGTGGGAAACTCTATTGCATGATTAGTATACTCAAATTTTTTAAGTAAGTTTTTATTTCTAGGGTTGAAAATACTTGATTGTGGGGAAATGTAATAACTCTTTCCCCATTCAATGTAAGACTTTGGAGTATTTTTAGGAACATTTTTTGGTTTTAAGAACAGAGTTGGGGAAAGATTACATGGCCTAAAGAGCCCTAATATTGATATAGTAAATATAATAAATTACCTATAACACACATGAGTGGTTTATCAAAAATAAATGAATAACTCTTGAACTGATCCTAGGATGGGAAATCTATGAAAATAGTGGATTCCAAAATGTGAGGTTTACTCTGGGCATAAAAAATGTTAGTTAGAATCAGGATTTTGTTTGAGAGAATCCATCGGTATGTGCATTAGTTAAATTAATTTAATTAATTAAATTTATTTATTTAATTATGTTAACCTAATTTCCTCTCTATCTAAACTATTTTTTGGAAAACATAATGTTTATCCATGTAACCATAAGATATTTAAAATTAGGATGAGGATAACTCTATTGTAAGAAAAAAAATGGAACATGGATTAATGACTGTGATCGAGGAAAATCATAAGGTGGATGAAAAACATAGTGGGATATTCAAAGACATATATAGTGATCATATTATTTAATAATAGCTGATCAGTTCTCTAGGTAATTAATTTTTTTATCCATATTTACAATTTTAGATGAACTTTAATAAATTTCTCCAAAATTTATTCATGAACCGCTCTTTACTGGTTTTCCAATTATGGTTTTTCTCTTCCAAGATCAGGGAATTTGATATTAATTTATACATGTTGAATATTATTTATTTGATAAACTCCTTCATTGGATTTATTCAATTATATTGACATGAACATATCCATAGATCAAGGATAACACTTTTTTAAGCTTCTTTCTATCTTCGTTCACGGTGTTCATCAACATTATTTTGGTTGGCCACTTATTCGATGATAACTAGAAAACTGATTATTGTGAATTCATTCGTTGGAACAATAGATTATGTATATGGGTTATATTCCAAGTTTTAGAAATACGATGGAGACATGGTGACAAATATGAAAATATGATGATAGTTTGGGTAACATTGGACCCATGTTTCAGATATCTCCGAGGAAGCAGTTTATGTCGATTTTAACCAATGGGTGGCTGTAATCTAGACATTGAAATAAATGGGTGTCTAAAAAGGAATGAGAATAAGTGATCCCATGGATTTTTCCATGTGGCTATTTAGGATGGTGAAATATCTATTGGGATGGTAGTTTGGTGTGGAATGAGTTCATAGATTTAAGGAAAGTCCAGCCTGTATACATTATTTCTAGAATGTGACATGTGTGATTTCAAGGATATTGTGTTATATAGATACATAGATAGATAGACCTATGATATGTGGGGGGTGGGGGTGTAGTTGTTTTTTTTGGAAAAAAACATTTTTTTTATAAAATTTATAAATTTTTAATATTTTATAAAATTTAATGGATCCAATGGGTGGGGTGGCTCGTGACCCTCCTTTTCCCTATTGATCGTGAAACTCTCCACCCATTTATTATTGATTTATTTCATAATAATAATGATTGTAAAAATATTATTATTATTATTGTTATTATAACTCTTAAATATTGAACTAGGGATAACATTATATCAGGATGCTAGATTAACAATCTATTAGCAGCATCATGACCCTACTATTGAGGAAACTGACTCAAGAATAATATTGGGTACCAAATTCATACTCATGAAATGAGTCAATAAATCTCCCTTCATACATTATATGGTGAAATGTATTTTTTTAACTAGGTTTACTTTTGTGTAAATTAAATATACTATCCTAAGTGTTTTACCATGGGAAATACAACAACACTATCTGTTTTTCCATTCAGGTATATTTTCAATAAAATAATTGCAGATTTATATTTTATCCCTTTCGGCCGATGATGATCATTATGAATTATTCATGATTTTTCCAGATTATGATTTAACCCCATGATTATCCTATCCTAAGTATTGTTCCATATATAATATGATGTTGGACTTAATTTTGGAATTATAAATACAACACAAGGTGTTATGAGAGCGACACTAATTTCTACGATGCTTGACTAATGGAATTTATTAGATTTGATCATCAATGAGATTTCATGGTCAGTACTCACCTTTCACACAAGGGAATGGGTCTCCCATACTCTTTAAACAAGTAGAGTCATCAACCCCATATAATAAATTGGGTGTAAGTCCTTTTTCTATGGAGTGTTACTCTTTATATTCAAGCACTAGTGAGGAGTAATCCATCCATTGGAGTTATATAAACCTCATATGTGGAGCGTAGTAGCAAGGTGTGGTCCCCTCCACCCAAATTCTAGTGAGGGTATGTGGGATTTGTGGTTTGGATATAGAGAGTCTTGTTATTGGGAGCGTATTAGTGAGGTATGAGCCCCCCATACAAATTCATCTATAAGTGTGCATGATATCGAGCATTAGAGATTTACCTTAAAAGATGTAGTCTAGTTCATCGTTCTTAGCAGATATGTGCATATAGAGATCCATTTTCTATTATTCATGATTCTTGTTGAGCATATCTGGGTATTTTTTTATATTTATTATCTCATATTGTAATTAGAATGCCTTTTTGGTGATGAGATAAATACTCTATGTTGATGCTTTGCATTTGGGGATTTCATGCTTTGATATTGGGAATGTATATAATAACCCCAACATGGAATTTTCCCACACAAGTATTTTCTTATTCATATGAAAAAATAGTAGCATTGACTATGTTGGACCTAGTTCTATATGGAAAATAAATATGTGGTGGCACTGCCAATATTTGGTGGTCAGAATCATGGATCTAAAGGAAGGCTCTCATGTACACTACTCTTTTCTATTTTTTTAGTTTAGTTTCCACCTTGTATGTTGATCATGTATTTTTTCCCTTTATATAATTTTTTACACTATCTTACTATGATTTATATTTCATTGAGGATATTGTACTGATTTTTTCACAATATATGTTTAGTATTTTATTATACCTCTTCATTGTTTCATAGATATGATTTTTTGTGTGTTTAGAAGTACTTTAGGGTAAGGGTTCACATTTTAGTATTATTCTCACTTATCTCTTTTATCATTCCATTAGCCTATTAGAGGTGGTCTTAAGGTTTTCACCCTTTGTTTACCACTGTATAAGAGGCCTCCAATGGGTCGGGTCTTGATGTTACAACATTGATATTATCCATGGATCATGAGATTATTTATATATTATTATTTGACCATCATTTATCCCTACCGTATTATTTTTTTATAAAGTTATTCATTAAATGAATTTTTTTAGTGATTTTCCTTTTTATATTAACTATAAATTATTGATTCATGATAGATTCTATTACACATATCCCTTCGAGAGAATCTGAGGTCACCCTTATTTTGTTTTCATTCCTTATGATATAAAGAAAGAATCATTAAATGAGTTCAAAGATATTAATATTTTATTTTCATAGTGTTTTCTTCCATATTTTCAAATGTTATTTTAGACTGAAGTATGTATCTATTTTACCATGACTACTAAAATATTTTATCTATTGGGATGTGTCTAGTTGTATCATATTCCAATTTAGAAAAGTAACCACTAACTCTCATATTTTGGGGTCATGTTTGTTACATAAATTAAAAAAACATGCATATTCCTCCAAGAATGCACATGATATACCATGTAATAATACACTAAAGTGAAAAACAAACATAAAAATTCTCATTCATAATGTCATAAGAGTCATACAATATTTTATATGAATCTCTAAGTATAATGTCATTGTAATAATCATTAAATGTTACAACCTACATTATAGATAACACAAATGATCAATGACACCACCACATTATGGAAAACAAATAATTATGGAATCATTACACCAAAAATTTCACAAATCCAAGAATAATTGAAAACTAGTCATAAATAATGAAAAATCTAAAGTAAAACAAAATATAGTAATGGTTATAATAAAGGTACGTTCATTATGGTTCCTTAATTTTTTATGGTTGACCTAGATACCAAAGTATTGCAATAAAATAATGGAATTTGAGTTTTTTAGTCTGATAAGTATTCCACATCATAACCTATTTTATGAAACACAACATATGTGTTTAGTGTTTCATTAAAATGGTATTAAACAAAATTTTGAGATAAAAAATTTATTTTTTAGGAAATTATCATTTCAATGAATTTTAAAAATAAAATTTAGATCTCTTTTAAAAATAGATGGCAATAAAATAAAATCCCTCCTCCTAGAAGAAAAAAAGTTTCTCACAAATTAGGGTTTACCAAAAACAAATATTATAAAAGTAATGATATTTTCAAAAGATATGATTATATTTAATATTTTGTTATAATTATTTCATCTTGAAAACAATGATGTAAATATTAATTATATTAAACAATGAATACATAAACCCAACCACATTTCCCAACTCACTATCCCAACCATTACACTCCATTGATATATTTTCTTATCCATAGGTTATATATAGATCTTGAATTTCAATTAAGTATGAATAGGTTTTAATAGAATGTCCATACACATTAAAATTTATCAGAAAACTAAAAAATATTTTCTTGAATAATGTATAACAATCACTTATAACAGGCTATTTTAAGGATTATTTTCAAGATAAGTAGCCCTATTTAAATTTACGTATAATAATTATTACTTTTTAATGAAAATAAAACCTAATATTGAATAAAATATATAGTTTAATCGATAATTCACCCATTACATAAAATATAATTGAAAATATTATAAAGGTTAAATGTACATGTTAAGAGTCAAGACATAAAATGACTATAATATTAACCAATAGAATTTATAACAACACTCAATCTTATGCTACATCAATTTTAAAAGCAAGGGTTAATGGATGAATCATTTATACATTAATGAAGATATTAATTTTTACCCATTAAAGGAAATTTAATATATTCTAAGAAATATGTGATAATAAAACTCATCATGAGTAAATTATCATTAGATACCAAAAAAATTAGAAACCAATATTTTATAATTCCAAACATTGTGAATTAAAACTATCATTAGTTTGTGAAAAAACATGTTGTAAGAATGTCGAAGGTATATCCTAAAAATAAACTAAATGGATGAGATCCCACTACCTAATTCTCATGTGAGATTTAGTATTGATATATAACTATGTAAAATCCCAACATTGTAAAGAATATAAGCAATAAATCTTGAAATAAATATAAAATTATAGCATCCTAATGAAAAAAATATAATATTCTAATATATTAATTAATTGAACATAAAAATAATGAAAATACATGAATAATCAAGTTATAATCAGTTTATAGTGATACAATTGAAAAAAAATAGAAGAAAGACCTTGATTCCTTATAGAACTGAATGAAATGGAAGTACATGGTCAACAGTTTGTGTTTCCATGAAAATATGATATCTCTATAGTAAATAACCCTTAAAAAAATAGAAAATAAAAGTGATAGATGGAACAAGGTAGTTGAGAAGATACGGGGTAATCAAAATACAAAGTAGTTGAAGAATACTTCTTGAGGAACCCTTAATCTTGGGAAATAACGAGATAGATGGAGAAAGGGGAGGAGAGACTTCTTAGGTTCATAAATAAATATAAAACATAGGTAAGAGTTCTAAATATGAAAATTTAAGAAAATTAGGTGAATTTTCTATTTTTTACCCTTTTAAAAAAGGTTCCCTATTCACCACCAAAACTCTGGTTGAAGCCAATGAAATGTAAATGGTATCCCATTTTTCAACTTTATGGTATAATAGACTTTCATCGATATTCCGCTACAAAACTAGAGACCACCTTTAATCATCATCATTTTTTATTTCATCTTCTGAAAACTCTTAGTTATTGATATGAACTACCAAAACACATAAAAAACATCAAACTCTATATAGAAACCTATAAAAATAAATCCAAAAAAATATAATTTACAAAATATCCCTAAAATAAACTCAAACCCACTACTAAAATCTAAAAATTCAAATAAACTCCTTATTAGTTAAATATTTTCACCAAAATTACCCAAATTCCCATTTAAATAGGTTCATTCAAACATGGGTTTTAATAAGGATTTTATTGTATTTTGTTCCCTAAAAACAAAATTATATTGAACTCATGATTACCAAAATATGAATAAATATGTAATAATATAAGGATTAGTATTTTATTTAATTATAATGTGATAATTTCCCTTGAGTATTCATCATATTAATTAGTAATAATAGTTCTCTATTATAAAAAAAGGCTAGAGATTCCATAATGATATTATTAAATCTTTCCAATGGTCATGATATCATCATTCTGATAGGATCCATACAATGTTTTACTATCATTTTCTAATGTTTATGATGTTAATGGTACTTATTTATATTATGTTCTCACTTGGTAATTCATAAGGGGAGAGTTTTTGTGTATAAAACCAACAATTATAATTCAACATATATTATGTGTAATATAAATTTGAATATATGAATGTTCTTATTGGTCAATATAACCAAGAAAATTATTAATGTGTATCATAAATATAATACTTTGACATATGGATGAAAGATTTTATAACATATTCATTTGACGAGGTATCATAAGTTGGGTGTATCATATGTCATACGACATTAAGAGAATATTTAAGGAAATGATTTTTTTCTATTGATATTAATTAAAGAATATATCTCTGGACCTTTTATTGAAATGGTAGTTTATAAAGGATACCATTTTAAAATTTCAAATATTGGTAAAACAACTGTGTAGGGACATGATATAGGTATGCATCATTAATGTGATATTGATTGAAAAAAATTCTATATTATAAAACATAATTTTCAAGTAAGATTTTAGAGTTTCTAAATTAACTTAATTCTAAATATATTCCTTGAAATTTTGTTATACATTAATCATTGAATTTATAAATTTTCACCAATTACTACTAAAAAATTAACATACAGGTTCAAAAAATAAGTGCGACCAGAATCTCATTAAATTTTATTGAATTTAATAGAAACTAATAAAATTATTCTTATCTAGTAAAGTAATATTTATTCATGTATTTCATGAACATATAAATTTAATTTTGAGATATTCTATTTTAGAACACGCAAAACAAAGTTTACCTATAATTTAATTTTTTTAAATGTTAATAAAAAATAGTAATTTACTAACTATTATAGTGAACAGATTAGAATAAATATATATTTAATAATTTGATTATTAAAATTAATATCCATTCACATGGTTATAGAATAAAATATTTATTTATTATATATAATTAATTATATTTTTTTTATTTTTACAATGTCAAAATGTTTTATTATTATCTAATTTTTGATAAATTTGACGTGCATAATTTTGGGTCTATTTAATAACACGATAGAAATGATATAATTTGTTTTAAATCAATTAAAATAATTAATTGTTTATTAATATTATAAATGATATTGGATATATTTAATGTCATGGGATATAATAACAATAATGTTATTATTATTATTTGGCATGAGGAATAACATTTATTAAATAATAGATAAAGGTATTTATGAAATTATCATTATTTAACCTTTAGTATATATTCTAAATTATATAAATTCTCTAGGTGAGGAATGTTACACACAATGTAGATACATTTATAATTGTCACATTACCTATAGAAAAAAGCATGTCCTCCTCCTTATAAAGAACCTACAAGGAATAAAATATATTATTATGATCATCAACGAATAGTGTAAAACACTAAATTCTACCAAACTAGAACCTAGAATATCAATAAAATCATCCACACTTTAATGGATCATGTGTGGATATGTCTTGAGTTATCCTCACATGGATTATTTATCACAATTAAAATAATAATAGAAACACTAAAATCAATTGAGGAGATTTCAATTGCTATTTTAATTCATACTTAATTTAATTATGAATTAAATGTGAAGGGTAATTCCTAAATATTTTGAGGTGTGTTAAACAAATTATCTATACAATGTCAATTGATATTGAAGATAAATGAAAATCAATGGCCCATACAATTCTTCCATTACATATAAAAACCACTCACATTGAATCATCATTGAATATTAGAAATCCTTTTACACTTTATGGTAGTGTTAGTAAAGGAAATATAACTAAAATTTTCAATAGATCCTTATAGATTTCATCAAATTTACCAACACAGTATTTTGTTCTCATTTATGAGTTATATTTTTTTTTTGGGTATGACAATCATGAAAAATTTCTCACAAACTATTGAGGGTACCTAGGTATTCTAACAAAACTATGGATTGTTATCACAATTGTTGTCCTATGTCATTTATAAATATCTTTAGTCATTTACGGGTCAATAGATGCCCTTTATACTATAAAGTAATTTCCAAATAGTGTGACTAATTTCATCTATAAGTGAGATTTATAATACATTGTATATAACTTCTCTATTCACAATGAAATTAATAAAATTCCCAATTTTTCCTCATGATCATACTTTTTTATGGAATATATATGAAAATCATCTATAAGTACAAACAAAATTATAATGTAATATCTAAAGAAACTATTAATAAAATCTATAATGATTGTTTGACTATTAGTGGGTATGAATGGAATCAGAGTAAACTCATAGTGTCCATATCTAATATAGAATTTTTTCTTGGGAAAATCCCCCTTTTTCATCATCAATCAATTATATGATAGATTTATTAATTTAGGAATAATAATATATCTTTAGTTGATTTAAAAATATGTAATTAAATCAAATATGATGATTACTAATAATTTGTATCTTTTTAAGTTCATGATAACAAACATATAGATGCATTGACCCATCAAAATACTTTTTAAAGAGAATTTGGGAACCCAAAATAGATAACCAAGGGTATGTAAACACATATTTTGTTTTATTTTATATAATTTATTTATAAACATTTATATTTCAATGGGGTACATTATGGATGGACTCTTTGATAAGTATGGAGCTCTAAGAATATGTTATATAGAGAACATAACCTATCAATTAGAAGTAAAATCAAGAAACTCTTTAGAGTGTATGTCATTATATTTCCTTAAAAAATACATATAATAAATGGAAATCCTATTATTTTTACTAATTATTTAAGCTAAATATTCGTCCTTATAAAAAAATATCAATTATTAAGGAGTATGTAAAGGTGTTTCACAATTCTCATTTCATTTTCATAGAATCAGAAGATGGTCGGGGAAATGGAATTTGATTTCCATCTCATAATAGTTGATATATTATCTATATAAAGACAACCATACATTTAACAATATATAATAAAACTATACTGATGAAAATATAACATGGTATGCATGAATATTCATTCCACAGTCCTTAATTTATGATGAGTAATATAATTAATATGTAATGATTTCACTAATAAGTGGTTTCTCTAATAGTTCACACACTATGTCATGAGTTGGTGTTTAAACATTTGTTTTTCTATTTATTTATTTAAACCAAAAGAATGTTTAGGATGTTAAAACACATATTAGTAATAATTTTAGTGTATTATTAATATCATAGATAAAATAACTCATAAATTACCTGTAAATACTATCTTATGACTTCCTAAGTCTCAATATATTTTATTTAGTGTGTATTTCATATATATTTCCTAACCCTGATTCCAAAAAAGTTCTAGGAATTTTTATAATCTTGACTATACTGATTGAATCTCATACATATTTTTTTATAAAATATTTAGCATAAATATCCTTCAAAACTCCCATTTTTCTAATGGTCTTGAATCGTTGTAATATTTTGGAAATCAAAAAACATATCTGAATCAGTAAAATAGTATGTCATTTCCATCTTCAAAACATTATCATAGAACTCACCACAATCTTTTTGTTATGTGAGATAACCTCAGGATATATATCAAAGGAGTGATCTATAAATCTTAGTAAGTGTGTTAATTTGATAAAACTGGGGTGAGATGTCATGAGAGACAAAAATAATAGCATGGAAAAAAATAAACCATTGACCATCAAATAGAAACATTACACAAGAGTCTAATATCAAATGATCATAGTAATCATGTGGATAATAAAATGTCTCACAAATATAAGTCATGTATTCTTAAATATAAGGGTCAAAACCACAACAACATAAAATTATAGATATTACACACCATATCATACAAGTGAAAATTATTTTGAACAAAGACAACACAATCCTGCCCATACATAACATTTTAGGAAAAGCTAATAACATAATTTTTATATATAAGGGTCTATTGAGATATATATTATTTCTCAAAAAAATTAGGTGGATATATAATGATTGGCCCATCCATATTCATAATACAAAATTCTTATGTTTTTCGAAGAGTGAGAAATATATATAATGAATAAACATGAAATAAACCCATATTGGGTGATATAATAAGTTTATAAATCATTATCCTTTGAGGTATCATATAAAATAAGAGGAAAATATGTGATTGAGGAATATTATACACTAATTATAATTTTTTTATTAAAGTAGATCTGAAAATTTATGAAAATAACTATAAAATATGAATAAGTAGTCATGAAATGGATATATTTTATTAAACATTTATAAAAATTGAATATACACTATTAAATGGGTAAGAACAACGAGTTTCTATAAAACAATATACAAACAATTTTATTTTATGTTAAAATGAATAATATTTCATAAATTATAGAGATAAAATGATATTAATATGAGTATACCCTAATAAGTTCACTTTATGGAATGATAGAGAGAAATTCGAAAATACTTCATTATATTACTCAAATTTTTTGACTAAAATAAATATTAAAAAAACAAAAACATAATGGAATTCTTATCCCATAAAAAATAATTTAAGGGAAAAATAAAATAAATTTTTTTTAGAATATTATGTTTGTATAAAGTTGAAGAGAAGAAGATACAAAGTGATTGAGAACATATATTTAAAATTGAAAGAGAATAGAAAATAATGGGAAAAGAACCCTTATGAAAAAATAAGGTATGAAATACAAATCTCCATGGGAGGAAATTTTACCATAAATTCATTATAAATAAAGTTATAATAGTATTTTATGTATTCAGGACCATGTATTTGAAACATATAACAGGTTATCGAGAATGGAAACTAGAAAATAGTGAAAATTTAGAATGAAACCTATACCTCGATTCCTAATAGGATTTATATATTCCACCAACATCCTCACCCTATGATTTTCCTTATTATGATTGAGCATAAATTTGTTATTGGAGGGATATTTGTACATGATAGTGGTATAGGGGTGTTGAAAGGATTTTGTAGAGAGGTATTTGAGTAATATTTTTATAATGGGATGATTCTAGGAAGTTGTGATAAAGGGGTGGAGGAGAGGTTTTAAAATTTTAATGGGAGAGGAGAAATTTTGAATAAAGTATTTATTATTATATAAATTAGGCTAAAAAATATGAATATTTTTGATTCCAATTACATTTATTGTTTTATTATTAAAAAAATGATGGTCTATTACCATTTATATTCATCAAAAACTAAATGGAATCATAGAAAAACATTATTAAATGTATGTAATAATAATTTTTTAGATTAAAATATAATTTAAATTATTAAAATAAAAATAAAGGATTATAAATTCAACATTATATTTTAAAATGAATTATTTTACACCCAAAATAATTTTTGTGTGTGGAGGTATTTGTTTTATAAATTCTTATATCATATTTATATCTCGGTCATGTCATAACAGTTATGGTATAAGTAAAAAATATATATTTTACTATTCCAATACATCTAAATTTCTTCAAAAAAATATAAAAATTTACCCCCATGGTAATTTTTTTGTGTTGATTTTAATGATTAATTAAATTTTCTTAAAATCACATTCAATATATTATAATTTTAATTTCTATATAACATCATACAATAGATAGAAACAGATTTTTATTTCAAATAAATACTATTTTTTCTATGACTAATGAAAGTCTTAGTTGTTGTTATTTTTTAATTTATATATTGTTGATAGTAAATTATTACATATATTTTTATGAAAATAAGATTCATATTTATAAAATTCAGTCTTATACAAAAATTAAATATTTTTCAAAATAGGTTATAATATATTTTGGTAAAATATATTCTTATATTTATTTTAGGGGAAATTATTTGAGAAATCATGTTTTAAAATAAAGTAGTTTATAATTTCTTATTTTTAATTATTGTAAATAATAATTTTTATTTATTTTTCTATTTTTAACTATATTGATACCATTTTAATGATCAATTATTATTCCCAATGGTCATATACTATTAAAACTGGTATATAATCATTAAACATATATTAAATATTTTTTATTTCATTCATTATTACTTCACTAATTTAGTTATCAGTTTTATATATATAGATATAATTATAATATATTTTATAATACTTTTTTTAATTTATTATAATGTTTCTCACATATGTTATAATTTAATGGGACCTAATGTAACACTTACTCATAATTAATTTTTTTTATTAGATATCAAATGGAAAATTCAATATATAAGATTTAGGGAGGTATGATGTGATGGAACATGAAGGTATACCATTTTTCAATATCCTCATAGTTTGGGTGAGAGATAAACTTCTTGAATAAAATGTTGTAATATATTTTGGATGACCTTTAGGGGAAAGAAGGTCTATCACCATATTAACATTGTTCCAAGTGTGTTAGATATCAATATCATTGTTGAGAAAACATATACATACTATAATGAAATAATTTATGGACCAATGGATAAAATATTGGCCTATAAAATATTGACCTCTAAGGTAGAGTCCAATTCCAACTTGGACCCGGTGGTGTTGTTGATTTTACATAATGTCAGCCCATGGAGCATGGTTCATGCCTCTTCTATGAGGGTATTTCTTTCCCCATAGATATAATACTAACATAGCATAAAAGAACCATAATTTTAAATAATTATACCTCCTCCATGAATAATTCCTTTATTAGAGGCCCCATAAATATTGAATTTAAGTTTCATCAAAAGTTATTTCATATATGTCCAATATAACAACCTGACTTATAAATAATCCATAATTAAATGATTTATAACAAGTTATTATATTTAATAAATTTCATGTATTTTTTAGTTTTATCATATTATATAATTGTTAAAAACATTAAATAATAGTGAGTACATTTCTATATAGGGAAAAATATTTCCTTAAAAATAGGTTCTTATATTCAAACACCCATTTCAACCATGAAACCTTTTCATAATTCAAGACCTATCACCATTTAACTTGTTATAATTCCTACACATACTTAGTATCTATGTTTTTTTTTAAAATTTGATATTATTGAAATAAAGATCAGTAAGGTATTTAAAATGAAAGGAAAATAATTAGTCCCTTTAAAAAACTATAAAACCTAAAAGTATTGATTCCATTTTACAAAATTAATAATGCGACCAAATAATAATTTATAGACTCATGAAATAAAATTTATTTTTCAAACCTTTTCATTGATCATTATTATGAATGTATAAAGGAAAAATTATAATTTTTTACGGTTTACAAAAAAATGAGAAAACATTTCCTTGAAAACACATCTTTCACCTTTAAAAGATCATAAAAATTCCATTAACTCATAGCATAATTTTATTATCTTAGTAAATAAAGACACAAAAACCCATTTCCATTACTAGTATAATCATGTAGTAAGCTTAAGAAATTATTTTTCTGTCACCATTATAATTAATCTTACAATCACCCTTGAAAAAGGAAATCCAAATTTGTTAATTCCAACATAAATCCATTAGAGAGAAAGTCATTACCCAATGAATTTGAGCGCTATATAAGACCCAAAAATCATAATAAGAAATTTAAATGAACCATAAAAAGAAAAAAAAAATAATATATTTCATTTACATTATATCACCGATAATAAGTTTCTTTTGAACCTATAATTCGAAGCATACTCAGTTGTATCATAAAAATTTGAATAAATGTCCCATTATTTAGACAATATTTTTCAAAAACTAAAAAATACCACACTAAGAGGAATATGATATTATGTGAAATATTATAGAAACATGTGTAGGAAACTAGATAACTAATAATGAATATTATGTAAGGAAAATTTATTCATGTAAGAAACATTAAATAACATTATTTTTTTCACTTTTGTAATGAATTTTCAAATTAAATCGTATATAAAACATTGAAAATAATCCTTTTAATACTTTATAAAGAATTTAAAATATTTTTTTATGTGACTTAAACAACTAATTTTATTATAAATAATTATATTCTTGACACATTTTAAGGATAATTGATTTGGATGAAGTAGATTTGAATGGAATACTTTAAAACATGGTTTTAAAGAAAAATTCATTGCCTTGAATCCCAACCCACTACATATATATTTTAAATTCCTAAATGATAAAATTATATTAATTATTTTATTGACTAAAAACCTTTTTAATTTTCATTAAATAATTATTATTCATTTTATATCACTTACTATCATGTTATTGTTAGTTACTGAATCGGTTAATTTTAGGTCATATGTTTTGAGGTCGTTCAATCCTTAACCTTTAAAATAACATTGGTAGGTTAGCCAAAGTGAATGGGTTAAAGGCTAAATAATAATAAAAAACTTAAAATTTTTATAATAATCATGATTATACATTATATATATAACCATGTTTGTAATAAAATGATGAAAATTGATATAAGTCATTCATGGAGAAGGAATTTTATACGTCTGCGTGATCGATATTTTTATTTTG
The DNA here is from genome assembly GCA_963277665.1 of Viscum album. Taxonomy (NCBI): domain Eukaryota; kingdom Viridiplantae; phylum Streptophyta; class Magnoliopsida; order Santalales; family Viscaceae; genus Viscum; species Viscum album. The sequence goes on from OY728119.1 coordinate 1,862,089,102, forward strand.
AAAATAGAAGAAAATGAAATAAAGAAGGTAAAATTTTACCCTTAAAAAATTATAATAATATAATAATTATAATATTTATTCATTAAATACATTCTTATGATAATATATGTGAGTCAGAGATGAAAAATGAATTACACCACCTTGTGGAGGTGGTACTCTGCACAAATGAAGGAGGTATATTTTCCCAATTGATGGGGAGTTAGAATGTATATAATTTCCTATATTTATATAATAATTATTTTCATAAATTATATATATATCTATTAAATATATCATTATAACCATCCATCTGATGAATTTATTAAAAAATAAATGCATTGCTATATGGAGGCATTATTCCACATGTATGCATGAAAAAGGTTTTCATTTTCAATAGAATGGAAAAGAGGTAGACACTATATGTTAAATAAAAATAATAAAATTTTATTATATCAAATATATTTATGTATTTATATTATTATGTTTATAGTATATTTTAATGAGGTATATGATAAATTAACCTTTATGGAATTTAGTTACAACTTATACCTCCTTGGATATCTTCCTTTGGATAACACATTAAGCCTTCTAGGATTGGTCTTTTCATGAGAACAAGACCTATAAGACATGAGGGATGCATAGGGTAGGGGTTTTGGATGATATTTTCAGTGATATGGATCTTTAAATATATATAGAAGTTAGAATATGTGGTTACATTTTCTAAGTGATAAGACTGACACTATAGTAAATATTTAGAACTTTAAACTATAATAAATCTTTTTCTACTTGAATGTGGGTCCAATTTAGTATAATTAATATTATATATTTATATATGGTATAAATACAATCATATAATAAAATTTATACATGTTTTATATATATTTGAAGCCTTATCTCTTAGTTTGACCACCTCTTTAACCATTTTATCCCTTGCTGTGGTGTGAATCTTTTTCCACAATAACTATTCATTATGACTAAAAATGAAATTGAATGAATTAAAAAATAATAAAATAATTAACTCAATATTTAATCCATATTATAAGATGCAATGTTTTTATGTTTCAAAAGTTACTATTAATATAACATCACAAAATTCGATGAAAAGAGTTTTTAAAAAATTTCATTTCTGAATAAATAAAATTATTTTAAGAAAAAAATAATTTGTAATGATGAATCTAAAGTGAATAATTGGAACCTATTTAATAAAATTAGTTTTTTTACTTTAAAAACAAAAAAATATGTAAATTAACATTTTGAATACTTTATTATATAAAAAGAACAAATTGTTTTATTTATTTAAATAAACATATTACTTAAAATTCAAAAAAATGGACTTGACTTCTAAGTTCAAAATTATTTTATAAAATTCATTATATATATTTTAAAAATATATATAGTCTTTAAAATTAGTTTTATAAACATTTAAATCATTCATATGTTATGATTATAAATAGTATTTTTAAAATCATTACTTTCTCTATTTACCCAAAAACAATTTTTTCAGAAAAATCCAAAAAATACACATTAAGAAATTCCATATAACGATGAAGTAAAATATTATATTAATTTCATCAAATTAAAATTATAAAATTCTGATATTTATTATTTAAATTAAATAAAAAATATAACTAAAATATTATTTAATATAAAAATAAATATTTTAACCATAAATTGTTTTGAAATATATTTCATATTAATAAAAAATGGATTTTAATTTATTTATTTTTCATTATATATTCATAATATATTGATGCGTACCTTTCATTTTAATAATTTATTACTCATTTTATATCGTTGTTGCATATATCCCATGTTATTTGACAAGATATTTACTTAATGTAATGCATACTAAAATCTCAGGGTAACATTCCCGGTGACATAGTGTTTCTATTCCTTCACCTACCTAGAAAATGGATTTATTAGGGAATTCATTCTAGATGATAGGAGGTAGTTCCTTTCCTTTAATCTGTGAATGAAGATACTTGATTATATATAAATACTTATCTTTTAAATGAAAATTAACAGACCATAACCATTTTTTATTTCTTTGTTTTATTCCAAATAAAAAAACAAGAATCTTGAATTGAATACCATAGTAGATAGATGGAATTATATAGATGAACATTCAATATTGTGTAACAATGAAGATAAGAAATGTTCTATGGTATCATGTTGGACGTCATTTCCCATACATTAACATTGAAAATTCCAAATGAAACACCACAATTACCCATTAATAAAAATATGTACCGGTATTTTGTTTTACAGTTACCATAAAATAATAATTTTAAGGAAAAGTGTATAAAATTATGTTTGACCACATTTTTAGTGAGTGTAAAATTATTATATACATGAAATTATACTTAGTTATACTTTCCTGATATATATTTTCATAAGAAACATTTATCCTAGGAGTGTATATATTTCTACATATAGATGAACCTGTGAATAAAATGTGTGTTGAATAATCCCAGACCTAACGGGGTAATTATTTATTAAGCAGGTACCTCTACCAATTGAATGCTAAAAAATAGTTCCCTATAGTCATTTTCATGCACTGCATTAATAGACTATGGTTTTTCTCTAGAAAAATGAATACTTATTTTCAGAGTTAGAAACCCTTGGAGGTACATTGGATGACCAGATTAGTTATCCATATAGATATAGATTTCTCCATAAAAAATGATCAATAGAGTGTGATATGAAAGGGTATGAAGGGTACCATATAGGGTATGCTAGTAATAGAATGTAGGACATTTCACATTAATAATGTTTAAATGTGACTACATATATTTAGATGTGGCATGTATTTCCCAAGAAGACTACCTCAAAGGCACATCAAATTCTTGTTTTTTCTATATGAATTTCATAGGTTTCTTATAAATTATTATTTTTATACCACACTCTCCAATAGGATTATTCAGTCGATACCACTTATCCTATAACAATTTACCATTCTGGTGGGTGTATTATGGGATGTTATTAAGTAATTTTTTGATTTTCCTAATAAATGTTTTGAGAACCTTAATGATTGAATTAATATGAATAAGAGGATAGTATACACACAATTAATGAGAGTGATATTACCATAGAAGTAGAAAAAACATATCTTCCAATTAGTGATATGAATTTTAATTCAATTTATTAATCTAATAAAATTTTAGTGTGTATCATTCCTATAGAAAATGATGAGACCAGATTTTCCATCGGTATATTATTACAAGTGATTCAAAGACATCCTTTATTGTGTATATAATGTTTGATCATGCATTAATTTGAAATATATACACTACTCCAGGAAATTATATTATTTTTCTCACTCAATTTATCATAATCACTCAGAATAGATTTGAATCTTTTGATCTATTTGCGTCTTTAGTTGATGAATTATAATTTTTCTTCTATGAAAGGATGATGGAAAATTTTAGGGAAACCAAATTTTTTTAATGAGAAAACATCCTCATTTTAAATTTATATATTAAGGTTTCTAATGAGATAATCTTATTCAATGAAAAATATACTGGGAGATTGGGTTACACCCTAGAAAATGCAACTCAATGACTTGATGGAGTTGAATTTCCATCTTATGTGAATGATTTAGAATCATATAGATGAGTAGTAAAGAAGAAACATGTCAGAAACCCACTCCATGTAGATACATACCTTCATGAAACTCATAATATAGTTCCATTCTAATCTATCATATTACTTTCAAATATCACCTTTCAACATGATATTGGTTCCAATAACATTTTGTTGAGTTTTTATGTTATTTTTTTCAATAGAACAATGGATCCTAACATATATTTTCATTTAAGAAGACCATGATTCTATATTGAGTCTTGGTTAGATATGAGGAATATGAGTCTATTATTAGGGATAGTGGAAATTACATTATAATATAAGTTACACATTTTGAGTGGATGTTATTTTTCTAAAGGAAACTATTAGTTCATCTGGGGAATAGGGGCGAGAGCTATCATAAGTGTAACTTGGGTGAACCAAACTTATTTTATATATTATTACTCCACTTCAATGGAATTATTTTTGATATTTTCCCACTCATTAATATAAAGGGATCTTTGAATCGTATCTGGGCCTAGGGAACTATTTGGGTTGTGTCTATTAATAGCCTAATTGCCTTTATTATTAATATAGTTGGATTTTAGGTAGTCATTGGTATATTCATTAGTGTATATATAAATGTTATCATATAATGGATAATAAATATCCCCACTTGGGTATTACCACTTTCTTTATGCCACATACATGTGAGTAAGGTGGTTAAAAAAGAAACATTATGGAATTAAGTTATCTCTACATTAATGGGGTAGGATTCATTAATGAGATACATGTTAAGGATCACCATAAAAATCCTCTAATTATTTCATACATGAAATAATGATTTTTTTTTTCATATCTCTCTTAAATATTCACAAATCTCTAGATCATTATTGATCAATTCCCTACTCATAATGTAATTTACCACTCATTCATATTTTTTATACAGGAACATAATGATATTATCATTCTATCACTCATATAAACTGCTGTCAAGAGAGTTTATCACTATTTTTAGCTCATCCAGACTAGTGTGAGTGATATGTTAGATATTTATCCATTCAAGAAGATTTTAATTCTTCCTTCTATGCATGTTTTTGGTAGACACTTAATCATATTATAGCATTGGTTAAATATAGGATGTTTGGACCATTTTCATTAAAGCACTGTCACACATCCACCATTTAAAAAATAAAAAACTTCACAAAATATTGACTTCTTTTGGTTTAATTAATATAATGGTATGGATGGATTGAGGATGATCTATGTGAATATACAATTATTTAATGAATATGGTGGTACCTTTTTAGATATATATAAACCTAACTAAATATATCAAGATTAAATTATAACATCCCGTTTTTTGAATGGGACAAAAATGCTTGGGAATTTGAACTTTGGTGTTTACTGGATGGACTGTTTTAAAAACTGGGATTAAAAACATAATTCCAAGAGTTTTAACCTTTTAAATTAATGTTTTTAGAATTGGGTGAAATCCCAATAAGATACCAAAGTGTCTCATAGAGTTTTGAAAGCCCCAAAGCTATACATTTCATGTTTTAGAAGTCTGTAGAGGGCATACAGTTTTTCTTAAATCTTTGCACCCTCAACAAAAAAATGTGTGACCTACAACAGGTGGGAAGAGTTTGTGTGCAAGGTCTGCACACAGTTTACCAAACCATGTTCATATCCTACATGGTTAGTGGTAGTGGACATATCTAAACACTATTCACCACATCTTTTTTGCTTGGTCAGGAAAACATTGCGGGATAAATCATGTGGGGTTCCCATGTGCTCAGTAGAGGGAACATGATTGGTGAAAAATTTTATAAACTATGTGAACTAAACCATGGATAGTTTTCCATTTTTAAATTTAAATTAAATTAAATTAAATTTAAATAAGAATCAATACCTTAAAGACCCCTCTTTTTCCCACCTGGATCGCGACGTGGACCGCCCTTGGGATCCCCTGGGCTGTGCGCTCACACCACCTCCCAGATCCCTCTCTGTTTTTTGTTTTCACACTAATAATTCCTAATTATCAATATATGTAGCAAGGTTGGTCATTAGCTTTCCCTATCCTACCTTCTTTTTCTAGTTTTCGGTCTCCCCATCTTTCAGTGAGGTGTGGTCAAACCTAGATTTAAAGGCTAATCCAATTTTTCATTTTTCCATCGATATTTGGGTATGAAAAGTGTCTCTCAGGACTACTTAGTGTGTATTATAGCATCAAATTCCAATGGTGAGATGAATTAGTTCGATTTTGTTTGCTTCCAATGATTTATGGTAAGGGTTTCCATCCATTCTTGTTTTTTCTTCTTAAAAAATTGGGGGGTTTTAATCTATGAGTTCCTATTGTTTTTCCTTTAGTGTGTTTTCCACACCATGATGGTTTTGAGTTGTCATCATCAATTTTATCAAGTGTCAAATGTTCTTATCATTTCAACTTTTTTGTTATGTCCCAGTCCTTTTCCCCTTATTTTTAATAATCCATTAACTAATTTCTATCACACATTTAATTAGTGATTTTACATGTATAATAGTTTTTCTAAAATGATTTCCATTGATAAATTTGGATGTGATACTTAATTGATAAATGATTTTTTATAAACAATTTCATTATTTAGTAATAAAACCCCTCCAATAGAGGATCACTATATTCATGCTAAAAATTAGTGATAGTTATTTATATCACACCTATTTTGGTTTGAGTTTTCCCTATGCCTTATTGTTGTTTTTTTAGTTACGGTAAGCTATTATTTGTCCCTTTTGATATCTGTAAATGGACTCAGCATTCACTTAATAAATATTTATCAAACCAAAGAACCCCATGGTTTTTTGGTCCACTTAGATGTGGAATTAACCGAGTGGGTAATTGAGTTATTAACATGCCCCTTTCCTTAAACATGATCCCTGAGATTTGTATGTGGTATTTCTATGTTATGAATGACCTAATGATTTGGTTACATTAAATGGAATGGTTATAATGGATTATACAATATGGAATAATCCTTTAAGGGTAGTGAATATCATTCCACCCTATGGTACTTGTACCTTAAATCAATTTTACATTTTTAGGAAAATTAAGTGAGATGTCCTTGAGTAGGATGGCTTATATCAAATGGCACACTTTTCTATGAAATGTATTAAATGGTTAAATAATGATGGTTATTTCCTTTTTTATGAAATGGATCAAATGGTTTTCAAATGAGATGATCCCTTGGGATGGTTAGACCATGACCCTTATTTAGGCCTTTTGAAATGATTATTTTGAAATGTAATGGTTTCAATGAAATTAAACATGATTATAAAATGGAAATGTACTATATAAATGATTATGTATGGGAGGTAATGACCTATTACATTTTACATGTTATATTCCTTTATAGAGGTTATGAATCATAGCAAGGGAGGTATGATGAGCATGGAGACTCACACTCCTTTACTTCGGTGTAGGTAATGGAGACCCTAACCACTGCTTCGATATGGGTGATAGGATTTTGAGTTCCACATGCCATATTAGTGTTTTTTAGGGTGTTCACACTCGCCATCCCAAGTGACGTGGGTGAAGACCCCCACTGTATCAGGATGTCGGGCTTACTACCTCATGAGTAGAGATTATCAGCACATAGACAGGTGTTGGATGTTTGCGTGTTACATCTCGGTCCACTCCAAATATATATATATATATATATATATATATATATATATATCATTGGTACTACCCCATGAGTAGATCTTATCATCTCATAGGCCGATGATGGATGTATGCGTTCTAAGTCCTAATCCACCCACAAATATATATATATATATATATATATATATATACTATATATATAGTGACATGATCATACTCTTATTCTGGCTATGAGATAAAGTAGGTATAACTGTCAGGTGCCCCTATAGAACCTATATGGGTGGTTGTGAATTTATTTAGTTATGTTAATTATTTCCCTATGCCTACACACTATTGGATTTTATATTGTAGTGTTTAGATTGGGATAAATATCTTGGGTTCCAGCCTACATAGATTTATATCTCACACCCTGATCGGGCTTCCATAGCACTGGGGTCCCAAGTAGACCTTCTTGTTTGTAGGACCTTGTACATTGCTATTTGTTGAGTGCTTTTTCATGGGATTTTGAAGCAAAGGATTGAGATGGATCTCATAATGCTCATGAAGATCTCCTTTTGGATTTTTAGTTATTTTCTTTATGTGATTCCTGTATTGTTATGAATTATAAAGAATGTTGTATTTTTTACTTTTTTCAGTTATATGTCATCAACTGTAAATGCATACTTTCTATAAACTGGAATTGGAAACTTTTATTAAATTGTTATTATTTTTCTTATACTATTTTCTTTCATTTATTTACTACATCCACAGTTATCTTATATTTAATCTTAATGTACCATTGTGCTACTCTGATATGAGGTTATAGTCTCCCTGATATCAACTCCCAAGACCCTCACTACTAGTCAGTGGCCTCTGGCGTACGAGGAGATGCACCTGAGCTCATGTGATCCACCAGTCCGGCTACCGATTTAGTGGGAAGTCAGGATGAGATGCTACAAAGTGGTATTATAGGTTAAATTTTTTCGTTTTTATTACTTTTTTGGGTTGGTAGATAGAATAAGATGAATTTTTAGTGCTCGGTTAATAGTTGTGTGTGGGGATGAAAACCCCACGTACAAGAAATGAACAAGTGACCATATATAGGACATTTATTCATGAAATTTTTTTTATAGTTGATATGAATTCACCTATATTTACTGTTTTACTTTCCATTTCAGATGATTTATGAAATTTTATGGAAATTTACCCTTAGCATGGTTCAATGAGGATGAAGCATATCACGCATCCTATTAGGCACATAAGATTTTACATGCCATGAAAATTTCATTCCATGTAGTTTCATATGTAGGTTTCTTGTTGATTTGAATTTTGTTCCTTGAATGTATGTCATTCCTTTTATATATTAACAAGACTATTTAGATACAATGATTAAATGATATATTTAGCATTCTTCCTATTTAGTAACATGTTTCACTTGTATCATGCTTATGAACTTATTAGCATGCTTTTATATTTAGTGGTTTTTATATCATTATCTTGTGATTAATATTCAATTATTCTATGATTACATTATGTTTTTCTATTTTACCTGCTTGTAGTGACATGTTAGTTTTGTTTAAATATGTAATTGATTTCATGGGATGAATAAAGTTGGTTGCGATTGAAGTAGGATCTGGTTTTCTGTTTTAAGGTGTATTGGTGTCTTAAAAGTGGGAAATGTAACCCATATATTAAATGAATATTATGAAATATATCCTTATATATTTTAAGGATATGGCTAAAATATAAAGGCTTCTAAATTAAAATGTTAAAGTAAATTGGTTTTGACTAAATGGGGAAAAATTCCAAACTGTAAAGTGTATGAGAGATTTATAGGTTAGTAAGTGGCCACTCATATGATTCTACCATTTTTTTAAAGCATGTTATATTTTAAATGGGGTTGTATTTTGATTAACTAGATCTAATTTTCAATCCATGAAGTGTATCAGTGCTTCCTGAATTGTGAAATGGAAACCCATATAAAATGTAAATGAATGCTTTATTTTGAGAAGGTTTTGAATGAAAGGCTATTTTTTAATCTAAAAATAATTTCTTATTTTCTAAAGTGAACAACTAGACCCAAGTAAGTAATTTGAGGTCATGTATCTTATGAGATTACCTGTTTGGGTGTTTGAAACATTAATACTTTAACAACTTCTAATGGGTTTCATTTTGACGAGCCTAGGTTGGTTAAAATGGGACCCTTGCAGGCCGCCTTATCTGTTAAAAAAGGAATTTTCCAAAACATTTATGAAATATATATTATATTTCAATAAAATTTTAATGATTAAAAGGATGTTTGATATAATTTTCTATTTTTCCCTTGGGATGTTGGTTAAAATCAAATACCTTATGTTTTTGTTTTGAAAATGGTACCTAATTTTTTAATTAAATATTTTAAAGATTAAAGATTAAATGTGAATAAATCTAAAGGGATTAGAAATGGAACCCTAAGTGGTGTCCTCTATTTAAAACCCTAGTGTAAGGGTGGTTTGATTTTCTCCTTTGAGTTTCCTTGGAATGAAAGTGAGAGCATTTTACACAAGAATTATTTTTTGTAGTAATGTCTTAGATGGGTGGATTTTGATCCTAGTGATTTTTTCTCACCATGACCTACTGATAGAGCCAACAATTTTTTTTGTAAAGGGATATCCCATGGTAGGTAGCACACTTATAATTTAAATTCAATTATAATAATTTTATCTTTCTGATTCTTGGTGTCATTTGGGTATTGTTGTCTCTATTAGGACATTTTGATTCTAAATGAGACCCTTGTTTAGATGGATAGTCATGTTCTTCTTGGCCTTTGTTTTGAGCTTGAGCATAGATAAATTCTCATTTCTAGAAGGTTATACATGACTTAGGCATGTTTGGATGCTTCATAGACCGCTTGACCATTTCTTTTCTTCAATAGTGGACAATATGGCATGCCATTTCCAATGTGAAATATTATATTGGGAAGTATGAATCTGAACTAAAATTATTTTACAGTACACATGATACTTGAATGAATATGGACAATAGGATATGTATAGCGTTGGGGATATATAATTTTTCTTTTGAAACCTTTTGGCATCATGTGTTCACATACGCAGTGCCCATCGTGTGGTTGATGAAGTAACCAAATGATTGAGTTTAGTGAAACGTTAAGACTTGTTTTGTTGAGCACAATATCATGTCATATTCATAGTAGTGTGACCTAGGTGTAAATAAATCAATTTCATTACAATGATCAAGAGGACTTCCAAGAGACTTGGGTGTTTTGACATGTCGGTCTCATTAGTTTCACATTCTTGTATGCTTTAACATAGTGATCATGGCTCAGAGGAGTGTCACACATGACTTTGTGTTGAATATGGTTTGAGCGTGCATATGGGCATCTTGTTTTCTTTACCTTTCTAACTATGTAACTCCTAAAGTGGGGAGTGTCACGTCAGTTCTAGTGGTTATGTTCCCTTTTTTGTATAAGGAACACAGTAAAATAGCCTTTTGTAAATGGTCAATTTTGCTTAAATGTTCTTGGGGTTTATGAGTTTTAAATCACGTCAGTGCTTGCTTGGAAGCATAATATTGTTATGTATGGCTATGTATGTACCATTTTAGAGACACAATTGGTCTTGGAGGAAATTTTTGGTTAATTCTAAGCAATCATGTAATTCCTTGAGTGAAAAAGGAATTGTGATATGTTATGATGATGCAACAACAAGTGAATTTGAGCTTCTCCCTTGAATTTAACCAGTTATGGATCGAAAATTCTTATTTATAGTAATTAAGCGTGATTGAATGGAAACCGTTTCAAACCACTAAGTGTATTCTATGTAGCGACGATCATGCCCCCTATCTTGACGCCATCCTAGATGCACTAAGAGGGCATCAATCTTATGTCGCACTAAGGTTTTAAACCTGTTGGGTTGTTTGGGTGATACTTTTTGTATTTTTACATAAAAGTGTGTTTCTTATCGAGGCTTGGTTGGTCCTGCATGAAAATTGGGTTCCCAATTAGGAATTCCTTAGACATAATCTTTTAAAACAACTATATCTTCTGATGTGGCTGCCAGGCATATGCTGCTCTAATCAGAGTCTTTGATCTGTTATGGACATTGTGGACTTGTGCCAACATCTCTACTATAATTATGAAGTATAAAATTCCTTGAAATAGTCCCTTGGACTCTAGTATTGATAAATCTAAGATGGGTTGGGACTATTCATTGGGCTTCAAGATAATGATTTAAAGGGGTAACAACTTCTGTGGGATGGATTTGGGTTATAAACCTCTATTGTTTTGTGGCACAACTATTTAAAGTGGTCAAGTTATGTTTTTATCAATGAAAGCTTACAGAATCTAGGTATGGGCTTCGTTGGAAATTCTTATGTTTTTTTCAAGATGCCTTAGGGGAAGGAAGTGGAGTTCAGTTTGAAAGTATCGGTTGTCTATGCTGAGCATCCCGAGAAAAGTTGGTTGAGGTGGCATGACTCACTATCCTTCTAGTTCATTATAAATAGTTGGTGGGGGAACCATTTTTGGAATGTCATTAGATAAATATGAGTGCATTATGTGTTGGCCAAGGATTTTAATAAAAATATGGTTCGACATAGCTAAATGATGTCGACGGGGGATCATCTATTTTATAAGTTCAAGAGTCACACCAGGAGCATCATTAAAATTCTTAGATAGTGTTTTGAAAGTAAATTATGATGGTTATAGTGCCATGTATCATATTAGTCTCTTTTCTATCATTAAATACTAAGGTGGTAAGTATCGTTTTCCAAGTTTTTATTGGGATAATGAATTGATCTAGTCTATGGTAAAATGATCCTATGTAAGATTTTTATTGATGTTTTGATAGGAAAAAGAGTGTTGGCTCAAATATTTATGGCCTAAGTGCTGAGTGCTTAATTGAACACTTGAAAGTGACTTGATCATATGGAAATGAAGAATGAATGTTTGAATGATACTTTAGATCCCTTTTAGGTTTGCTGATGTTTACATTATTATCTGAGGCTTCTCAGGGATAAGAAGTTCTAGTGTGGGAATGTTGTAATGTCCCATGTTTTGAAATAGAAAAAAAATGCAAGGTAATATGAAATATTTCATTTACTGGATGGGATGTATTAAAAAATTAGGCTTCAGAACATAATTTTGAAAGTTTTAACTTTTAAAAGTAATGTTTTTTTACTTTGTTGAAGGCATGATACGTTACATAGTTTTATTTTTGATATGAGAAGTTTCGAGGCCATAAATTATATGTTTTGTAAGTCTGCATAGGGCACACAGTTTGTATGAAACTGTGCATCCCTCATCAGAAAACCATAAAACCTACAATAGGTGGGTGGAGGTGGTTTGAATGGGCTACACTTGGTTTAATAAACTGTGTACCTAGCTTGCATGGTTAGTGGCATAGACAGTAACTCAACACTATTCACTACATGGTTTACACATGATTAGGAAAAATTTGTGGGAAAAATCATGTAGGGTGCCCAGGTTCCCAAAAGAGGTTTCATGGTTGGTTCAAGGTTTTCTAAACCATATGGTCTAAACTACGCAACATTCCCCCTCTTCTCCCCTCATGGATCACAACAAAACCTTCCCTTGGGATCCATTTGGCCTCATGCTTGCACCACTTCATGGATCCCTCTCTGTTCATCACCTTTACACTTATCCTTTATGATTATCACTCAATGTCATGAGGTAGGTCCTTATCCTCTCCTCTCCTACCGTCTTTGTCTGATTTTTTCTATCTCTGTCACCCAGTTAGGTGTGGACAAACATTGGGTTTGAGGATAAGCCTATTTTCTAGTTTTCCTTCTATGTTAGGGTATGTGAAGGGTATCTTGAGACCCCTTCATGTGTATTATGGTATGTGCATCTGAAGGAGAGGATGATTGATTCGATTTAGTTCTCCACCAATGATTTAAGGTAAGGGTTTCCATATTTACTTGTTGTTGATCCATTTAAAAATTGGGGTTTTGTAATTTAGTAGTTCCTAGTGTTTTTACTTAAGTGTGTTGGCCTCATCGAGATGGTTTCTAGTTTTCATCATTGATGTTGTCAATTGATGAGTGTTCGACATGGTTCGTCTTTGAGGTAGGTCCCCCTTCATTTCCCTTTAAATTTAATAATTCATTAATTAATTACTTATACACCATTAATTAGTGATTTTACATGTACAATAGTTTTAATAAAATGATTTATTTTGGTGAATTTGGATGTGATTCTTAATTGAAGAAATGAATTGTTTTATAAACAATACATGATTTAATAAGAAAACCCCTCCAACAGAAGTGCACTGTATTCAAGATAAAAAGTAGTGATAGTTATTTATATCATACTTGTTCTACTTTGAGTTTACCCTATTACTTCTTGTTAGTTATTGAATTATGGTAAGTTTGTATTTATCCCCTTTGATAACCTAAAATAGAATAGGAATTATATTTATAAATGTTTATCAAACCAAAGAACCCCATGGGTGTTTGTTCCACTAAGACTAGGAATTACCCAAGTGGGTAATTGAGTTATTGGCAGGTTTGTTTCCTTGAACATGACCCTTGGGCTTTTTATTTTTCATTACCATGTTATGAATTAGCTAATTATTTGTTTAAGGTAAATGGAATAGTTAGAATGGATTATACAATATTGTATCATCCTTTAAGGGTATTGAATATGATATCTTCCTTCTCCACTTGTACCTTAAATCAATTTTCCATATTTAGGAAAATTGAGTGAGATGACCATTAGTAGGATAGCTTAAAACAAATGCCATGCTTCTATTTTAAATGTATTAAATGGTTAAAGCATGGTGGTTGTTTCCTTTTTCTATGAAATTGATAAAATAGTTTCCAAATGAGATGATTCCTTAGAATGGTTAGACCATGCCCCTTATTTATGCCATTTGAAAGGATTTTTTTGAAATATAATGGATTCAATGAAAAGAAATGTTCTTATAAAATAAAAATGGACTATATAAATGATTATGGATGGGATTTAATTTCGCATGCCAGATATACATGTTATATGCCTTTATAAGGGATGAGAACGATGGTAAGGGTGGTCTGATGATCATGGTGACTCATTTTCTTTTACATCTATGTTGGGCATAGAAACCAACACCATTGATTTGATATGGGTGATGGGATTTTGAGTGCCACATGAAATCTTAGAGTTTTTCCATGGTGTGTACACTTGTCATCCCGAGTGATTGGGGTGATGAACCCAACACTATCAGGATTTTTGGCTTACTATCTCATGAGTAGAGATTATTAGCTCATATAATGGTATTGGATGCATGTATGTTATGTCTCGATCCACTCCATAAATAAATATATATATATATATATATATATATATATATATATCGGGATTACTACCCTATGAGTAGAGATTAGCATCTCATAGAATGGTGGTGTATTACTACGTGTTACATCACGGTCCACCCAACAATATATATATATATATATATATATATATATATGACTATATATATAGTGAAATGATCATACTCTTATTCTGACTATGAGATGAAGAACGTATAACCTTCAGGTATCCCTTAGGAACTTGGATTGGTGGTTTTGTATTTATTTAGTTATATAAATTATTTCTCTTGGCCTGTATATTGTTTAATTTTATATCATACTGTATGGATTGGGATAGACATTGTGGGTTCTTGCCTACTAAGATTCATATCTGACACCCTTCTTGGGCTTCCACTACACTTGAGGACCCGAGTAGACCTTCGTTTTCACAGGACCCTGGACCATACATTTTGTTGTGTGATTTTACCTAGGAGTTAGGAGCAATGTGCTGAGTTGGATATTTGGATTCTCATGGGGATCACCTTTGGGATTTTTATTTATTTTCTTTACTTGGGTCCTATATTATTATGAATTGTAAATATTTTTGTATGTTTATTGTTTTCAGTTATGTGTCCTCAACTATACATGAGTACATTGTATAAATTGGCATTGGAAACTTATTTAATTTTTATTAGATATCTTATGATGATGTCTTTCATTTATTTACTACTTACACTATTGTCTGCTATTTATTATAACATTACTATTGTGGTACTCTGATATGAGGGTATATCTTCCCACTATCACCTCCCGAGACCCTTGATGTTAGTCATCAGCATCTGGAATATGGGGAGATGCACATGAGGCCATGTGACCCACTGGTCTAGCTATTGGTTTAGTAGTCACCCATTCCAAGAGGTTACATGAATAATTACCAATTTTATTGTATCAGAAAGTAAAGATATTGCCTAATTATCCTTGATAGTTGATGTTATTAAGTGAAAAAAATTAAAAATAATCACTCATCACCTTTCCAGACTAAATGCGTCATACTATTTTCATAATTTTAAATGATAGGGTTTAAGCGTCCTCCAATAAACCAAATGATGGATTTATGATTGAAGGATGAAAGTAATTTCTATAGATATCCTCTCTCAAATACATTTCCCTTTTAATTTATTCTAGATATATAAAAATACAAGGATGATTATGTTACCTTGATTATTATGGTTAATTATGAAGAGTTAATTTACGTCATTTATAGGTGCGATTTATAAAAAAGAAATAGACAAGATTATTAATAGGACTATCATGAATATTTTTCTTTATGTGTAATCAGTCTATGAAATCCTAAATAAAATCTAAATTATGATCAGGTTTACCAATCACCATCATTGAAAAATGTTTATTATTGTAACAACCTGAGATTTTATGAGAATTATTATTTTTAATTTCATTGATGTCTTGTGTTGTACGCTACACCAAAATTTGCTTGTGATAGACGCAACACCGTATTTTCTTGCAGTATACGCAACACTATTCTTGGCTCGTGTTACACAAAATTTCAAATTCATTTTGTAGAAACTATTCTACAAACATTATATATAGATTTTGTTTAATGTATAAATTAAATAAGTTTTGATTATGTTATACGCAACACCAAACAAATCTTTGACTACACGCAGCCCTGACTTGACTTGCATTACACGCAATAAAGACCTTCCTCAATAGTGTGTGTAGTACGCAATACCGAGTTTCACTAAACGAGATATTATTATGAACTAGCCGTTATGAATAGTAATACACACTTTTTGAAATTTTATTTTTCAAAATGGACTTCATTTTTGGATTCAGAATATCGAAATTAGCCTAGGGTGAATTTTTGGTATTTTTCTGAAAACTTTCAATTGTTGATGAATAGTGAAAACACTAGGTTACTATTTAAAAACCGACTTTTTATTTAAATAATAATTTATTTTATTTAAATTTATTTTAGGTCAAAATTTATACATAATACCTATATAAGTTCAATGTAATTCATTTGAGTCATTTTATAATAATTTTAGATATATAAAAATTTTATTGAACTTTTCACCGTCTTTTACCCACCTCCTAGGAGAATTTGTAAATTCACATAAAACTTAATTTTACCGCTTATGTGAGTGGAATTTTGAAAATATGAGAGACACAGTTAATATCAATTACTAAAATGTGGTTCAATGAGATGAAAATAATTTTTGGTGAATTGTAACTTTGTACTTATTTTTACCACGGTTAAAAGTAAATAGGGTAATTAAGGGTAAAAATGATATTATTATTACCCTAAAACATGTCCTAATTCTATTTGATAAGTGTTATTCGACCAAAAACAACCTTAGAAATAAAATATGACCATTTAGGCACACTAAGATTAGATTAGGGCATTTATTATTAATTTATTTAAAGAAGGGTTAAAATAGTTAAAATCAAAGTTTAATAACTAAATATTTTGTAATATAGGGTTATACAAAAGCTAAATTCGACTATAAATATTCATTAGAAAGATAAAAATATTTAATACATAATGGTTGTTTATTTATAAATCTTAGACATTAAATAATTGAATTTATTAATGAAAAAATGATGATGCAGTAATTATCTCATTAATGAAATATTGACATAATTGATGTTATAAATACCCAAATAAATGTAATTTGATATTTTTTATGAATTTCACTAATTTTATAGGTTAATATGACATGTTAGTGTTGATTTAATTAACTTTTTTTCGAACTAATAATTCTGTTTTAATTTTCACAAAAATCAATTACCAAATAGTGTCAAAATTGATATAAAATAGTTTTTAAAACAAATATTATATTATTAATTGTTATTTTATTCCTAAAAATCTATGTTTTGGAAAAATGACTTATATAAGGTTATATATATTAATAATAAACAACTTGGGGTTCTTTTGGCTTGTTATAGTAAGTTTATTAACCTTATAGTGTAACAAAACAAGAAGACACAGTAAAAGTAAAATTATTTAACTTAGAGTTAAATCTAAATGATAAGGTTAAAATAGTAACCTAAACTTGTCTAAAATATATTGTATGAGATTAGTTTGACCCATAACCACCTTAGATACGAAATAAATCAATGTTGAGCTATTAAAAAGTGAATATTACTTTATAATAAAATAATATTTTTAGTTTTTCCAAAGGTGACCCTCTCCTCCCTTATAAAAATGGGCACCCCTTACCTCTTCTATTCACACCCTTTTGAGACTTGAAGCTCAGAAAAACCCTGCCCATTTCTCTTCTCCACATCCCTAGAAAAATTCTTGAGGTTCTGGTCTTCTCAAAAGACCAACTCTACTTCCTTAAGAGAAGGATTAAAGGAGGTGCGTCGAAGAAGAGGTAATCTCTTCTTTCGATTCTCTCAAGTTTCTTTATTCTTCAAATTCTTCTTATTTAGTTGTTTCATTATAAAGTAATAACATCAGTATAACTCATATACTGATATGTTATTATGAATATGAAACAACCCTATTTCACCTTCTATCCATCCTACGGAAAATGAAATCACCACGCGTTCGTACGTACAAAATACCGTCTCCACGACGTGGTGTAATCAGTTTTTCCACCACCACCTTACATGGATGGGTATAATGGTGTAAATAAATAACTATATATGGTTATTGTAAAGTGATATTGATTCTGTAATATTATACATAAACTTCAATACAATTCCACGATCATGTGAATGATATCATCTCTCGTGCGTACGTACGGACTACGGTCTCCACGAATGTGATGAGATTCATTTTCCATGATTAACCATTCAAGAATGATTATGAAGTATATATAATAATAATGAAATATATGACATAATGAAGCTACTGGATTTATGTATACATATATATATATATATATATATGTCATCTACTTACTTCCATTCAAGTCAAAAAAGAAAGGAAAACAACGTTCATGCGTACGTACGGCTTACCGTCTCCATGAACGGTGTATTTCATTTCATTTATATATCTATTATATATATATATACTGAATATATATGATATATAAATCAGGTTTTACATTATGGAAGTAATTAAATCATGATATAATTAATAATAATATCAAGAAAAACAAGTCCAAACACGTAGGATAAAAGAAACAATTTTACCCAAAACACTACTTTAACATGGAATTGAAAAATGAACAGGTAATATAAATACCTAAGTGAAGCATATATGATATAAAAAAATGAATATGATTCTGTAATAAGTTAATGAAATTATTTAAATCATTATACAAGAGCTCTGGATACATATGAAGCATATCAGACATACGGTAATGGATAACTTTTCCAATCTCGTTCTTATCTGAGATTGTTTATTTGTATGTATTTACTGGGGTTATTGTTCTCATCCATGTACATGTTTCATAAAAATGGTTTCATGTATGTTTAATGCCCTTTTTAACCATTTTTTACTTTTACTACATGGTATGTATGGAATCTTTCTTTTACGAGCTACTTTTTGACTTTTCCAGCAAAAGTATGAGAATAATGTTTTTTTAACTATACGGCACGAATGGATTTTTATGGTTTTATAAAGCCTTATTTTCATGAAGATTACTCCAAAATATTTGATGAATATTTTCAACAAAATCTTTTTCTTTTAAAATTTCATGATGTTTTGTGAAAAGAAATTGATTTTAAAGAAGAAAGGATATTTTCCTCAAGAATTCATTTCAAGTGTTTTATGGAAACCATTTTCCATCTAAGATGACATTATTTCATATGTGTATATTTCAAGTATAAAGCCTCTATGATTTACATGGTTTCACTTTTCTCATTATGAAATGATATCCATTTCTTTTATATGGATTATGTGATGATGGGATGATGTTTATTAAACCCATTTTATTCATTGGGTTATTATGAATGATGTATGTTTATTTTTTGGCACAAGTA
The DNA here is from genome assembly GCA_963277665.1 of Viscum album. Classification (NCBI taxonomy): domain Eukaryota; kingdom Viridiplantae; phylum Streptophyta; class Magnoliopsida; order Santalales; family Viscaceae; genus Viscum; species Viscum album. The sequence continues at coordinate 1,862,108,504 of OY728119.1, forward strand.
AGAATGATTTCATTATGAGATGGGTGGGACCTATATCTCCATCCAATTAATTAGGTAAAGATTTATATCTCATGAGATATAAATGTCTGGAATGGTAAGTTAATCCATTTCAGTGTTACAGGACTGAAACAAGGAGTGAACTCGATTCAGAAAGGGACTTTGTCCACTAAGATGGTCTTGGCAGCAATGCCTTGGCTACTATGGAAATCATAACATGTGTTGAATGGTTGATAGAATTACATGTTTTATTCCCAATATATTTTATCATGATTTATGATCCATTATGATATATGCCTTACGTACTTCCACAATATATGTCTTTGCTCAAGATTTTGATTTTTAAATTTTATGTTCAAGTTTTTGCTTTCAAATGTTTATGGATTGTTTTATGTTCACTATGTTTTCCCTTGCTGATCATTTGAGCTCACCTTTTCTATGTTTTCTTTTCCCCAGTATATAAGTAAAGGTTTTAGGTAAGAAAAAAAGGGAATATCTTTATGTGAGATGTTGAGGATCTTTCACCAAGATTAGAATATTATGTTCCAAATTTCCAAAGGCACTAAACTATTACGGTCCTTGAGTGTTGGTTTTTGTCATGTATTAAGTATTCCGAAAAAGTAATGTAATGTACATGTATTTCAAGCTTCAGGTCTCTTCATTTGGTATCAGAGGAAAGGTTTAGTTAACCTTTGGAAACTAGGATGCGAAAACTTTAGTGAGATCCCAAGAGTTATTTCTAAGGTATGTCTAGGGATGTCCCTAAGGTTAAGTATAATTATAGGTTATAGTCCTAGGATTATGGTAAAGGTCATAGAATTAAACCTTAGATGTTAAATATTGAATGTAATCCCCATTGATTATGATTTTGGCCTCTCACACTATTTTTTTTGGGTTTTAGAAAATGGCTGGGAATGGGAAGATTCACGATAATAGAGGATAGGATGGAAAATGGAATGATATTCTTCATGAGAAATCGAATGAAATTGGATCTGGAGGTCCACATATTGTTGTTATTCCTAATCAGCAATCTCATAATATGATCAATAATCTCAACTTTGGTAAGTTTCCCGACTCTGATAATAAGAGAAAGATAGAGTTTCATGATGATCATAGAGGAAGGAAAGTTCAATTTCTATCATGTAAATCATGTGGGAAGAGGCATTAGGGAGAATGTTTCAAAGGAACTGGAAGATGCTTTGGGTGCGGAAAATAAGGACACAAATCCAGCAAGTGCAAAGGAAAAGGTTCAGTTAACACCATGGATAGGGATAATGGTATTGCTACGACATCAACAATGATTAGATTTTTTAAATGTGGAATGTATAGGAATTATGAAAACCAATGACCTAAGGGAAAATCTCATGAGGAGAATCAGCATGGTCATATGGGTAGTATTTATGTGGATGATGATGAGGAGACTACAAATGATATATGAGATGAAAGAAGTGTTGAAGCTTTTTCAATGGTTTAAGAAGGTAGTGGAATGATTGTATGTTTATCAAGATTTATGTTGTATAGGTAATTTAATGGTACTATGGAATAAAGAAACAACTGATGATTGTTACACTATTGTTTTCCTAAAGTATTTGAAAGTATATGTTGAATGGTACCAGTAACCATGAAAGGTTATTTAGATATTATAATTTTTTTGGAAAGTAGATGATATGCACATAATGAAGGGATAAGGAGATAATGAGATGTTTGATAGTATTCATGAGCTCATGAATGATATAAGGACTAAGTGATATCATGGTTTGAGTATATAGAATTTTTGGGATTTTGGTATCTGGAAAGAGTTAACTTTTTACATGATTCATGTTTTCACTAAGGTTCAATGGGTATTCATTTTTCAAGAGAATACATGATTAAGGTATTCACATGATTGGAATGTGACCAACAAGATATATGAGGGATAAATGATGTTATTCATGTGCTTGTTATATGACCTTTTTAGTACTTGTTCTCTTTATACCATGAGTTTGGAAAAAAGTATTTTGGATAAGCATAAAGATTGGAATGGATTATGTGGGACATCAGATAGTATTTTTTAATGCTAGAAATTTTTGTTATAATAGTATTGTTTTAGAAAAAGGATAACCTGCAGGACGGGTGACAACCCGTCCCGTCGGACAAGGCTGTGGGAATCGAACCCACAACTGAAGTGCGACATGCCTTTAGCACCAACCACTATCCTATAGGAAGTCCCTATTTAGTAGAAAAAAGTTTTATTATAATCAATATGATATATGAAGTATAAGTCCATTGTAGGAACCATATATGATTAATCTCACAATAGATGTACTTATGTATTTTTGATAAATTTTTATAACCTTTTGTTTGAGATAGATGGAATGACCCATCATTCTATCACATGATCCGCTAACACTTCATGAATAACAAATTCAACTTCATTTCTTTAAGATATGAAGTGGAAATTGTTCAAGGCATGAACAACAGTGAGATTGAACCAAAATCATGTAAGTATTTCTTTTAATTCATCAACTTTAGGGAAATGATATTCAAAACCAAAAATGTTGTTCTAGTGCCCTCATATCCGATGATTCAGATGATACCTTAGATCATCACAAATTTATGTCTTTGTGATTGTTGGCTTTTTCATAGCCATGTTCTCTAACACTCTCCATCAGAACTTGATGTTTAGATTTCTCTTCCATATCCATATTTTCACCTATGTTCTCCCACGAGGAAACCCAGTGATGAGTTAATTTGGGTAATCGTTATGTTTCATACATCACTTTTTAAGATTAAGTTTTAGTATTCCTTTTTACGATGTGGGTTTCTATGAAAGAAACTTTCAAGTAGTAAACCATATATAACCCCGAATAATTTCGAGGGAGAAATTCATTTTAAGGGGGGAAGAATGTAACAACCCGAGATTTTATGAGAATTATTCTTTTTAATTTCATTGATGTCTTGTGTTGTACGGTACACCAAAATTAGCTTGTGATATATGCAACACCGTATTTGCTTGCAGTACACACAACACTATTCTTGGCTCGTGTTACACACAATTTCAAATTCGTTTTGTAGAAACTATTCTACGCAACATTATGTATAGATTTTGTTTAATGTATAAATGAAATAAGTTTTTTTTATGTTATATGAAACACCAAAAAGAGATTTGACTACACGTAGCCCTGACTTGGATTGCATTACATGCAATAAAGACCTTCCTCGATAGCGTGTGTAGTACGCAATACCGAGTTTCACTAAACGAGATATTATTATAATATTATTATGAACTAGCCGTTATGAATAGTAATACCCCCTTTTGGAAATTTTATTTTTCAAAATGGACTTCATTTTTGGATTCGGAATATCGAAATTAGCCTAGGGTGAATTTTTGGTATTTTTCTAAAAACTTTCAATTTTTGATGAATAGTGAAAACACTGGGTTACTATTTAAAAACAGACTTTTTATTTAAATAATTATTTATTTTATTTAAATTTATTTTAGGTAAAAATTGATACATAATACCTATATAAGTTCAATGTAATTCATTGGAGTCATTCTATAATAATTTTAGATATATAAAAATTTTATTGAACTTTTCACCGTCTTTTACCCACCTCCTAGGAGAATTTGTAAATTCACATAAAACTTAATTTTACTGCTTCTGTGAGTGGAATTTCAAAAATCTGAGGGACACAGTTAATATCAAGGACTAAAATTTCGTTCAATGAGATGAAAATAATTTTTGGTGAATAGTAACTTTTTACTTATTTTTACCACGGTTAAAAGTAAATAGGGTAATTAAGGGTAAAAATGATATTATTATTACCCTAACACATGTACTAATTCTATTTAATAAGTTTAATTCGACCAAAAACAACCTTAGGAATAAAATATGACCATTTAGGCCCACTTGGATTAGATTAGGACATTTATTATTAATTTATTTAAAGAAGGGTTAAAATAGTTAAAATCAAAGTTGAATAACTAAATAATTTTTAATATAGGGTTATACATAAGATAAATTCGACTATAAATATTAATTAGAAAGCTAAAAATATTTCCTACATAATGTTATTTTATTTATAAATTTTAGACATTAAATAATTTAATTTATTAATGACACAATGATGATGCTGTAATTATCTCATTAATAAAATATTGACATAATTGATGTTATAAATACCCAAATAAATGTAATTTGATATTTTTTATGAATTAAAATAATTTTATAGATTAACATGACATGTTAGTGTTTATTTAATTAACTTTTTTAGAACTAATAATTCTGTTATGATTTTCACAAAAATCAATTACCAAATAGTGTCAAAATTGATATAAAATAGTTTTTTTTAAAAATATTATATTATTTATTATTATTTTATTCCTAAAAATCTAAGGTTCGGCCAAAGGACTTAGATAAGGTTATATATATTAATAATAAACATCTTGGGGTTCGTTTGGCTTGTTATAGTAAGTTTATTAAACTTATAGTGTAAGAAAACAAGAAGACACGGTAAAAGTAAAATTATTTAACTTAGAGTTAAATCTAAATGATAAGGTTACAATAGTAACCTAAACTTGTCTAAAATCTATTGGATGAGAAGATTTAGACCCATCCCCACCTTAGCTTCTAAATAAATCAATTTGGAGCTATTAAAAACCGAATATGACTTTATAATAAAATAATATTTTTTTGTTTTTCCAAAGGTGCCCCTCTCCTCCCTTATAAAAAGGGCACCCCTTCCCTCTTCTCTTCACACCCTTTTGAGCCTTGAAGCTCGGAAAAAACCTGACCATTTATCTTCTCCACTTCCCTAGAAACATTCTTGAGGTTCTGGTCCTCTCAAAAGACCAACTCTACTTTCTTAAGAGAAGGCTTAATGGAGGTGCGTCGAAGAAGAGGTAATCTCTTCTTTCGATTCTCTCAAGTTTCTTTCTTCTTCAACTTCTTCTTATTTAGTTGTTTCATTATAAAGTAATAACATGAGTATCACTCATATACTTATACGTTATTATGAATATGGAACAACCCTATTTCACCTTCTATCCATCCTACGGAAAACAAAATCACCACACATGCGTACGTACGGAATACAGTCTCCACGCCGTGGTGTAATCAGTTTTTCCACCACCATCTTACATGGATGGGTATAATGGTGTAAATAAATAACTATATATGGTTATTGTAAATTGATATTGATTCTGTAATATTATACATACACTTCAATACAATTCCACAATCATGGTAATGATATCATCGCTCGTGCTTACGTACGGACTACCGTCTCCACGAACGCGATGAGATTCATTTTCCATGATTAACCATTCAAGAATGATTATAAAGTATATATAATAATAATGAAATATATTACATAATGAAGAAACTGGATTTACGTATATATATATATATATATATATGTCATCTACTTACTTCCATTCAAGTCAAAAAAGAAAGGAAAACAATGTTCATGCGTACGTATGGCCTACCGTCTCCATGAACGGTGTGTTTCATTTCATTTATCTATCTATTATATATATATACTGAATATATAAGATATATAAATCATGTTTTACATTCTGGAAGTAAGTAAATCATGATATAAGTAATAATAATATCAAGAACAACAAGTCCAAACACGTATGATAAAAGAAACAATTTTACCCAAAACACTACTTTAACATGGAATTGACAAATGAACGGGTAATATAAATACCTAAGTGAACAATATATGATATAAAACAATGAATATGATTCTTTAATAATTCAATTAAATTATTTAAATCATTATACAGGAGGTCCGGATACATACGAAGCATATCAGAGATAAGGTAAGGGATAACTTTTCCAATCTCGTTCTTATCCGAGATTGTTTATTCGTAAGTATTTACTGGGGTTATTATTCTCATCCATTTTCATGTTTCCTAAAAATGGTTTCATGTATGTTTAATGACCTTTTTAACCTTTTTTGACTTTTACTACATGTTATGTATGGAATCTTTCTTTTACGAGGTACTTTTTGACTTTTCCGGAAAAAGTACGAGAAGAATGTTTTTTTAACTTATACGGCACGAACGGATTTTTACAGTTTTATAAAGCCTTATTTTCATGAGGATTCCTCCAAAAGATTTCATGACTATTTTAAACAAAATATTTTTCTTTTAAAATTGCATGATGTTTTGTAAAAAGAAATTGATTTGAAGAATAAAGGATATTTTCCTCAAGAATTCATTTTAAGTGTTTTATCAAACCCATTTTCCATCTAAGATGACATTATTTCATATGTGTATGTTTCAAGTATAAAGTATCTATTATTTACATGGTTTTACTTTTCTTATTATGAAATGATATCCATTTATTTTATATGTATTATGTGATGATGGGATGATGTTTATGAAACCCATTTTATTCGTTGTGTTATTATGAATGATGTATGATTATTTTGTGGCACAAGTAAGAATGATTTCATTATGAGATGGGTGGGACCTATATCTCCTTCCAATGAATTGGGTAAAGATTTATATCTCATGAGATAGACATGTCTGGAATGGTAAGTTAATCCGGTTCAATTTTACAGGACTGAAACGAGGAGTGAACTCGATTCAGAAAGGGACTTTTTCCACTAAGATGGTCTTGGCAGCAATGCCTTGGGTACTATGGAAATCATAAAATGTGCTGAATGGTTGCCACAACTAAATATTTTATTCCCATTATATTTTATCATTATTTATGATCCATTGTGATATATTCCTTACGTACTTCCACGATTTATGTCTTTGCTCAAGATTTTGATGTTTAAATTTCTGTTCAAGTTTTTGCTTTCAAATGTTTATGGATTGTTTTATGTTCACTATGTTTTCCCTTACTGAGCATTTGAGCTCACCCTTTTTATGTTTTATTTTCCCCAGGATATAAGGAAAGGTTTTAGATAAGAAAAAAAGGGAAGATCTTTATGGGAGATGTTGAGGATCTTTCACCATGATTAGAAGATTATGTTCCAAATTTCCAAAGGCACTAAACTATTACGGTCCTTGAGTGTTGGTTTTTGTCATGTATTAATTATTCCAAGAATGTAATGTAATTTCCATGTACGTCAAGCTTCGGGTCTCTTCATTTGGTATCAGAGGAAAGGTTTAGTTAACCTTTGGAAACTAGGATGCGAAAACATTAGTGAGATCCCTAGAGATATTTCTAAGGTATGTCTAGGGATGTCCCTAAGGTTAAGTATAAGTATAGGTTATAGTCCTAGGATTATGGTAAAGGTCATATAATTAAACCTAATATGTTATACATTGAAGGTAATCCTCCTTGATTATGATTTTGGCCTCTCACACTATTTTTTTTTGGGTTTTAGAAAATGGCTGGGAATGGGAAGATTCACGATAATGGAGGATACGATGGACAATGGAATGATATTCTTCATGAGCAACCAAATGAAATTGGATCTGGAGGTGCACATATCGTTATTATGCATAATCAAAAATCTTATAATATGATCAATAATCTCAACTTTGGTGAGTTCCCCGACTCAGCTAATAAGAGAAAGATGGAGTTTCCTGATGATCATAGAGGAAGGAAAGTTCAATTTCTGTCATGTAAATCATGTGGGAAGAGGCATCAGGGAGAATATTTCAAAGGAACTGGAAGATGCTTTAGGTGCGGAAAAGAAGGACACAAATGCAGCAAGTGCAAAGGAAATTGTTCAGTTAACACCATGGATAAGGATAATGGTATTGCTACAGCATAAACAATGATTAGATGTTTTAAATGTGGAATGTATGGGCATTATGCAAACCAATGCCCTAAGGGAAAATCTCATGATGAGAATCAGCAAGGTCATATGGGTAGTATTTATGTGGATGATGATGATGAGACTACAAATGATATATGAGATGAAATAATTGTTGAAGCTTTTTAAATGGTTTAAGAAGGTAGTGGAATAATTGTATGTTTATCAAGAGTTATGTTGTATAGGTAATTTAATGGTACTATGGAATAAAGAAAAATCTCAGGATTGTTACTCTATTGTTTTCCTAAAGTATTTGAAAGTATATGTTGAATGGTACCAGTAACCATGAAAGGTTATTCAGATTTTTTTGGAAAGTAGATGATATGCACATAATGAAGGGATTAGGAGATAATGAGATGTTTGATAGTATTCATGAGATCATGAATGATATAAGGACTAAGTGATATCATGGTTTGAGTATATATAATTTTTGTGATTTTGGTATGTGGAAAGAGTTAACTTTTGACATGATTCATGTTTTCACTAAGGTTCAATGGGTATTCTTTTTTCAAGAGAATACATGATTAAGGTATTCACATGATTATAATGTGACCAACAAGATATATGAGGGATAAATGATGGTATTCACGTGCTTTTTATATGACCTTTTTAGTAATAGTTCTCTTTATACTATTAGTTTGGAAAGAAGTATTTTGGATAAGCCTAAATATTGGAATGGATTATGTGGGACATCAGATAGTATTGTTTAATGCTAGAAATTTTTGTTATAATAGTATTGTTTTAGAAAAAGGATAACCTGCAGGACGGGTGACAACCTATCACGTCGGACAATGCTATGGGAATCGAACCCACAACCGAAGTGCGACATGCCTTTAGCGCTAACCACTGTCCTACAGGAAGTCCCTGTTTAGTAGAAACAAGTTTTATTATATTAAGCAATATGATATATGAAGTATAAGTCCATTGTAGGAACCATATATGATTAATCTCACTATAGATGGACTTATGTATTTTTGATAACTTTTTCTAACCTTTTGTTTGTGACAGATGGAATGACCTGTCATTCTATCACATGATCTACTAACACTTCATGAATAACAAATTCAACTTCATTTATTTAAGAGATGAAGTGGAAATTGTTCAAGGCACGAACAACAGTGAGATTGTACCAAAATCATGTAAGTATTTATTTTAATTCATCAACTTTAGGGAAATGATCTTCAAAACCAAAAATGTTGTCCCAGTTCCCTCATATCCGATGAATCAGATGATACCTTAGATCATCAAAAATTTATGTCTTTGTGATTGTTGGATTTTTCATAGCCATGTTCTCTACCACTCTCCATCAGAACTTGATGTTTAGATTTCTCTTCCATATCCATATTTTCACCTATGTTCTCCCACGAGGAAACCCAGTGATGAGTTAATTTGGGTAATCGTTATGTTTCATACATCAATTTTTAAAATTAGGTTTTAGTATTCCTTTTTATGATGTGGGTTTCTATGAAAGAAACTTTCAAGTAGTAAACCATATATAACCCCGACGAATTTCGAGGGCGAAATTCATTTTAAGGGGGGTAGAATGTAACAACCAAAGATTTTATGAGAATTATTATTTTTAATTTCATTGATGTCTTATGTTGTATGCTACACCAAAATTAGCTTGTGATATACACAACACCGTATTTGCTTGCAGTATATGCAACACTATTCATGGCTCGTGTTACACACAATTTCAAATTCGTTTTGTAGAAACTATTATATGCAACATTATGTATATATTTTGTTTAATATATAAATGAAATAAGTTTTGATTATGTTATACGCAACACTAAAAAGATCTTTGACTACATACAACCCTGACTTGGCTTGCATTACACGCAATAAAGACCTTCCTCGATAGCGTGTGTAGTACGCAATACCGAGTTTCACTAAATGAGATATTATTATAATATTATTATGAAATAGCCGTTATGAATAGTAATACCCACTTTTTAAAATTTTATTTTTAAAAATGGACTTCATTTTTGGATTCGGAATATCGAAATTAGCCTAGGGTGAAGTTTTGGTATTTTTCTAAAAATTTCAATTTTTGATGAATAGTGAAAACACTCGGTTACTATTTAAAAACCGACTTTTTAGTTAAATAATAAAATATTTTATTTAAATTTATGTTAGGTCAAAATTGATACATAATACCTATATAAGTTCAATGTAATTCATTGGAGTCATTTTATAATAATTTTAGATATATAAAAATTTTATTGAACTTTTCACCGTCTTTTACCTACCTCCTAAGAGAATTTGTAAATTCACATAAAACTTAATTTTACCGCTTCTGTGAGTGGAATTTCGAAAATCCAAGAGACCCAGTTAATATGAAGGACTAAAATGTCATTCAATGAGATGAAAATAATTTTTGGTGAATAGTAACTTTTTACTTATTTTTACCACAGTTAAAAGTAAATAGGGTAATTAAGGGTAAATATGATATTATTATTACCCTAACACATGTCATAATTCTATTGGATAAGTTTAATTCAACCAAAAACAACCTTAGGAATAAAATATGACCATTTAGGCCCACTTGGATTAGATTAGGACATTTATTATTAATTTATTTAAAGAAGGGTTAAAACAGTTAAAATCAAAGTTTAATAACTAAATAATTATTAATATAGGGTTATAAATAAGATAAATTAGACTATAAATATTAATTATAAATCTAAAAATATTTCCTACATAATTGTATTTTATTTATAAATTTTAGAAATTAAATAATTTAATTTATTAATGACACAATGATGAGGCAGTAATTATCTCATTAATGAAATATTGACATAATTGATGTTATAAATACCAAAATAAATGTAATTTGATATTTTTTTAATTACAAAAATTTTATAGTTTAATATAAAATTTTATTGTTTATTTAATTAAATTTTTTATAACTAATAATTATGTTATGATTTTCACAAAAATCAATTACCAAATAGTGTCAAAATTGACATAAAATAGTTTTTAAAACAAATAATATATTATTAATTGTTATTTTATTTATAAAAATCTAAGGTTCGGCCAAATTACTTAAATAAGGTTATATATATTAATAATAAACAACTTTTGGTTCGTTTGTCTTGTTATAGTAAGTTTATCAACCTTATAGTGTACGAAAACAAGAAGACACGGTAAAAGTAAAATTATTTAACTTAGAGTTAAATCTAAATGATAAGGTTAAAATAGTAACATAAACTTGTCTAAAATCTATTGGATTAGAGGATTTTGACCCATCCCTACCTTATCTTTGAAATAAATCAATTTTTAGCTATTAAAAACCGAATATGACTTTATAATAAAATAATATTTTTAGTTTTTCCAAAGGTGCCCCTCTCCTCCCTTATAAAAAGGGCACCACTTCCCTCTTCTCTTCACACCCTTTTTAGCCATTAAGCTCGGCCAAAACCTTCCCATTTCTCTTATAAACTTCCCTAGAAACATTCTGGAGGTTCTGGACTTCTCAAAATACCAACTCTACTTCCTTGGGAGAAGGCTTAAAGGAGGTGCATCGAAGAAGAGGTAATCTCTTCTTTCGATTCTCTCAAGTTTATTTCTTCTTCAACTTCTTCTTATTTAGTTGTTTAATTATAAAGTAATAACATCAGTATCACTAATATACTGATATGTTATTATGAATATGAAACAACCCTATTTCACCTTCTATCCATCCTACGGAAAACGAAATCAACACGCGTGTGTACATACGGAATACCGTCTCCACGCCGTGGTGTAATCAGTTTTTCCAGCACCACCTTACATGGATGGGTATAATGGTATAAATAAATAACTATATATGGTTATTGTAAATTGATATTTATTTTTTAATATTATACATACACTGAAATACAATTCCACGATCATGGGAATGATATCATCACTCGTGCGTACGTACGGACTATCGTCTCCACGAACGCAATGAGATTCATTTTCCATGATTAACCATTCAAGAATGATTATAAATTATATATAATAATAATGAAATATATGGAATAATTAAGCTACTGGATTTATTTATACATATATATATATATATATATATATGTCATCTACTTACTTCCATTCAAGTCAAAAAAGAAAGGAAAACAACGTTCATTCGTACATACGGTCTACCGTCTCCATGAACGGTGTGTTTCATTTCATTTATCTATCTATTATATATATATATTCTGAATATATATGATATATAAATCATGTTTTACTTTCTGGAAGTAAGTAAATAATTATATAAGTAATAATAATATCAAGAACAACTATTCCAAACACGTACGATAAAAGAAACAATTTTACCCAAAACACTACTTTAACATGGAATTGACAAATGAACGGGTAATATAAATACCTAAGTGAACCATATATGATATAAAACAATGAATATGATTCTGTAATAAGTCAATGAAATTATTTAAATCATTATACAGGAGTTCGGGATATATATGAAGCATATCAGACATAAGGTAAGGTATAACTTTTCCAATATCGTTCTTATCTGAGATTGTTTATTTGTAAGTATTTACTAGGGTTATTGTTCTCATCCATGTCCATGTTTCCTAAAAATGGTTTCATGTATGTTTAATTTACTTTTTACCCATTTTGAATTTTACTACATGGTATGTATGGAATCTTTCTTTTACGAGGTACTTTTTGACTTTTCGGGCAAAAGTACGAGAAGAATGTTTTTTTAACTTATACGGCACGAATGACTTTTTACGGTTTTATAAAGCCTTAATTTCATGAGGCTTCATCCAAAATATTTCATGACTATTTTCAACAAAATATTTTTCTTTTAAAATTGCATGATTTTTCGTGAAAAGAAATTGATTTTGAAGAAGAAAGGATATTTTCCTCAAGAATTCATTTCAAGTGTTTTATCAAAACCATTTTCCATCTAAGATGACATTATTACATATGTGTATGTTTCAAGTATAAAGTCTATATGATTTAAATTGTTTCACTTTTCTTATTATGAAATGATATCCATTTATTTTATATGGATTATGTGATGATGGGATGATGTTTATGAAACCCATTTTATTCATTGGGTTATTATGAATGATGTATGTTTATTTTGTGGCACAAGTAAGAATGATTTCATTATGAGATGGGTGGGACCTATATATCCCTCCAATGCATTGGGTAAATATTTATATCTCATGAGATAGACATGGATGGAACAATAAGTTAATCCGGTTCAGTGTTACAGGACTGAAATGAGGAGTGAACTCGATTCAGAAAGAGACTTTGTCCACTAAGATGGTCTTGGCAGCAATGCCTTGGCTACTATGGAAATCATAACATGTGCTGAATGGTTTCCACAATTAAATGTTTTATTCCCATTATATTTTATCATGATTGATGATCCATTATGATATATGCCTTACGTACTTCCACGATTGATGTCTTTGCTCAAGATTTTGATGTTTAAATTTCATGTTCAAGTTTTTTCTTTCAAATGTTTGTGGATTGTTTTCTGTTAACTATGTTTTCCCTTACTGAGCATTTGAGATCACCCTTTTTATGTTTTCTTTTCCCCAGGAATAAGGAAAGGTTTTAGGTAAGAAAAAAAATGGAAGATCTTTATGGGAGATATTGAGGATCTTTCACAAAGATTAGAAGATTATGTTCCAAATTTCCAAAGGCACTAAACTATTACGATCCTTGAGTGTTGGTTTTTGTCATGTATTAAGTATTACGCAAAAGTAATGTAATGTCCATGTACATCAAGCTTCGGGTCTCTTCAATTATATTATTCATTAATGAATAATTTACATTTTTTCAAGGATCCTTTTTCTATGGAGTTCCATATAATAGTAAAAACCATTTGGAATGGATGTCAAAGTCTATAAATCCTATATTCCTATGTACCTAGGGGATTAAGGTCCTCACTCAGTATATGGTTTGGAAAAGGATCTAGTCTCCATGTTGAATGAAGTCATTAAAGTGGAATAAACCATATGCTTACACTATCTAATGGAATAATCTATCTGTATATCTTCATCAACCAAATATAAATCCTTTAAATAGTTCTGGGTAAAACATAGACACCTTAATATAGATAAAAATAGGAGACAACCAAATATATAAGTTGATTGATAAGGATAATTGCTATAATGATCCTCATTATCTAATTCTTGAATGATGGTCCTAATGATTATCCTATCATGACCACTAGATTCCTCTATAATATCATATATAGTGGATAGATAGATCAATATGATAACCATCTATAAAGTACCATCATCCTTGTAAGAGAGACACAATGATGGAGGACCCTATTCTGGAACAAATGTATTGATTTTTACTTCAAGGGGATTCATGGAAAATCTATTTCCAACCCCAGGAGGCAAAGATACATTGGGTAAATGTTACACCACTACGTTATACTAATATTAATCATTTATTTTAAAGGATATATCCTTAGAAGGTACCCAATATATAGGGTATAATGGTTTCATACCAAAAACTAGTTCTTTAATCTTGATATTCACCTAATTATATAAGAGGATATGGGTCCATGACACATTGGAGGAGAAGCCAAAAATATAGCCCCACCATTTTTTAAACCTTAGATAAAGATTTATTCCCTGTATATGAAATTAATTTATAATGTTTCCATAGAGGTGGAAATAATCATATAAACCAATTTTTTTGAAAAATAATATATTACTCAAAAAATAAATAAAATATCACTCATAGAACAATGTGTTGGGGTAGCAGATAGGATGATTACATTTAAACAGAGATCCTAGAACCAATAATATGTTTTATCATCATAGTACCCTCATCTATGTATTGGAAGTTCAAAATGGATTTACCAATAACATTCATGATCATGGTGTTTTGAAAGGAGTGTTGAAATATAGGAAGGTGAATCCATATATGAACCATCTTTGGACCCATACCCATGTGAAGTTTGATAAACTAGAGAAACAGAAGAAATAACTTATTACCACAAGATCCACCTTCCATTACCAAGTTTAAGATAAAGTATTAAACCAAAATTATAGAAATATACAATGAATTATGATTCTGAACTAATTCCAATAATGTCATAGATATGATCTAAGTGAGGACACAAAATTGGAAAATAGGTATTATTAATGATTTTCTAATGATGGTCCATTTTCGCTAACCCTCTAATGAATCAAAATCATTCATTAATGGTGTGTATGTATATTTCCAGTAAAAACCCACCATGTCTATAGATTAAATCATAAACTTTGTGATCTTAGGAATAATTTTTGTAGATAGAAGGAGAGATTCACTTGCCATTAAATTTTTATATGAGAGATAATCTCTTCAATTAGTAGTTCCCTCTAATTTGGAAATTCTCTAATCCTTCATTGGATATGTTACAGTTGTTGTTATAGGAGCACCACATGCCATATTTTAATTTGTTATAGATTTTTTAGATATAGGGTCTGATAGATAGATATAATGATTAATTTAAAACGTCATTTCATCCCCACCACATACCTGAATAACAAGCTCTAATTTTATTATTTACTTGTTTTTATTTCCCTATTACACTATTTTAAAATATAGTGTATATCTGTACATCATATTTAATGAATTATATTTCTTTAATAAATTTATATATGTCATTTGAGTTATTTATATTTCATATACACTTGATAGGTATGTTTTTCCTATCTTAAAATTAAAGGTATTTATATTATTCCTACTTATGTACTTTTATCTTTGAAATCTCATCTCAAACCCAAAGATGAAAATACATGAGTGTATTTTCATTTCATGAAATCCTTAGGATCCCATGTTTCCAATTCATACATATGATTTTCCCATAGTACATTGATAAGATGATTGGTTTGGGTTTATATCAAATTATCTCAGCAAGCATATGTTTTATATGGATACTCTTCATAAGAGAGATAGTGCTCCAAATTGAATTAGTACATGTGAAGGATCTGATATGTACATACTCAAGTGAGATAAATGGAATAAATCTAGCACTTGAGTCTAGTTTATTGGAATATCAAGTAGATATGACAAAACTCAAATATTATTAAGAAAAATAAAGGTAACAATGTAAATGGGACTTATAATTAAATTCATCACAATCTTTATAACAATATTTAATTCATATATTCTTTGAAATAAAATATCCCCAACATAAAACTCTAGGTCTTGCCAATGATTATCAGTATAACTATTCTTATAACTCATTGAATATCTTATATATTTTTTAATGGATTGGACTTTCTTAGTCATATGTTCTACATGTTTTGATCCCAATTTCTAAATTTCCCTAAATTCTTCCTAGAATGCTGGGGTTCTAACTTTCTTTCCATATAGGGATTAATATAGAGACATTATAATGATTATGTGCAATCTATTGTTGTATGAAAACTCTTTTAGAGGAATGTGTTAATTCCAACCTCATTAAAAGTATATAAATAAAGATCTCAATACATTATTAATAGTTTAAATGTTATAAATCTATTGACCATCTATTTGAGGTGGAAATGTGACACTAAATATTAACCATGTGTTTTACTCATTCAAAGGTATCTTATAGAACATTCATATAATCCTTAGATTTTTAACTTAGATAATCATTAATAATGTTATATAAAACCACACTACATCTATAATATATTCCTTAAAAATTTAAATGAGTGGGATATATTTTTTAATCAATATTTAGTGTGAAATCATATAATGATGATATATGATAATACATTTGGAATTTTTTCCATTACATTAATTCTTAAAACCTATAAAAAATTCCATGGTGATTATCTACCACATTCATATTTATATGGGTAATGGTTATACTATCCCGTTAGAATTTTTCATTCTATATTTAATTATTACAACACTAAGAAAATAAATTTTTATATAGAATTCTACTTCTTTTTATTACCCCACAAATAGTTATCTTGATAATATCTAGACATATTTGTGCATCAAAGGTGGATAGAGTATAATGAGATATGTACAACCTATAATGAAACCTTATTTATTTCACACTCATATATTATACATAAGCATTTCATATACCTCACAATAAATATTTATATATAATAAACTCATTGTTTTTTCCTTTCCAAATTACATCCACATTCTTTTAAATCTCTATATCACCCCTTTGTTCCACATTAATCTTCACCATGATAGATATTTTAATAATCAATTGATTTGAGAATTACATCTTCTCTTCCTTTATGATTCAAAGGTATATCTTTTTATATATTTAGAATATTAACTCCATTATAATCATAATTATAGATAATGTTGCATGATCCTTTCTTATTATTGAATTTTAACCTTTTTTCCTTTTTCAGAATTGTAATAAATTTAGAAATCATAGTATTTTTATAAGCCCCCGGCCTTAAACATTACATAATATTTAATTAAGTTAATAATTCACATTAAGGATCTTTTCAGGTTTAGAGCTTTAGATAATTAGGTCACAAATTATACATAACTTCTTGAATATTACATGTAGACACTTCTACTTAGTATCCTTTTTTTTCATAAAATAAAAACTCTAAAAAGAAAAGAAAAATGTTTAGTTCAATGTTTTAAACAGAATGAATTTTCTTTAATCCCATCCTTAACCCTATTACACTTTAATTCTTATGAAAAACATTTCAAAAACTTGGGATGAGAATAAAAAGATCATTAAGTGATACACAAAAAAGGAAATATGTTAGTTTTTCAAAACAACATGTAAAACATGAATACTTTATCATAAGTAATAATTTTTACCTTTATAAAGTAGTAAATACTCTTCACTAAATAAATTCTCATTTCATACCCTTTTGTAACCAAAATATTACCATAAAACCCTTATAAAGCACACATAAGATATAAAAGGTAAACTTGGGACATAATCATACTTAAATGGAATAACCATATGGTAGACTTACACAAATCATTATTACAAATGGAATAGCCATACATACAACTTTCATACCAAATGAATTGGGGGTTATAACGTAACCACCCATCCTTGGTTTATCATGGAACCAACCAAAATTTGGTTTATCATGTAACCACCCGTCAAATGTCCAAGTACCATTATATAATCATCACACATAAAATATTACAAATATCAACATTTCAATCATAAAAATTTCATTTGCAATCACAAGAATATTTTTCAAGATATTTAAATAGTAAATACACTTTAAAAACCATTTTAAATACTAAAATATGTAAAAATGGTATATGGTATTTGTTTTCCATTTAAAAAAATCACGGCTTATAAGCAAGCCAAATATCATATAATGATCATGGAGGCGAAAAGGTCGTTGTCACCACGTACATTAAAAAGAAACATTCCCTTTGTCATTTAGTAAAACAAAACATAGAAAAATATTCCATTTGAATTAAATTAAGAGTCAATGGGGTTTATACACCATATAAAAGAAAGTCATGTATAAATCAAAATATTCCTCAAAGAAAGAATATTGAGACAAAGTCCCTTACCTCATGTCCGACTTGACTCGTTCGATCATTAATTTCCTAAATAATAAAATTAAGTTAATTTATACTTGCTTAAAAACCTTTTAGAGGTTTATTATTCCTTTTATATCACTTATTACTTTGGGATAACAATTAGTTAATTATTTGAGTTAATATTGGACATTTTATCAATGTTTGGAACTTGAGTAAAAAATGAACGTGTTATAATTATAAATTGACCATGTTGTCAAAAGTAAAATATCTCCAGAATGGTATTCATGATTTATTCATCATATATGTCATATATATCCAGAATATATGTATTTAGAATAGTTCATATCATTTGGATATAAGAAATTAAATGCATCGTTCATGGAGACGGTAAGCCGTACGTACGCATGAACACTACTTTCATTTATTTTTCTTATTTAAAGGAATGAAAAATAAATAATAAATAGGTATATTATAATTATATTATAATATCTATATTATATATATTACATAAGTTCATTAATTGTTTCTTTTATACATTCCATGTATATCATGAATGAGTCATATCACTTTGAGGGGGCGGTAGTCCGCACTTCCTCAAATGAAATTATCGTATTTATATAACATTAAAAGAATAAAATTATGTTATAAATGATAATTAAAGTAGAATATAGATAAAATAAATATCATAAATATCATATATAATTACAGTTCCTTCATAATATCCACTAAAAGAGGTGGTCGGAGAAGATTGAACAATCATCGTTTTGTGAGGTAGTAGTTCTCCATCCACAGAAACAGTATGTTCTATACCCATTAGACGAAGGTGTGTGTAAGTGTAGTTTGAATACTTATCATGACAAAATCCTAGTATATTGAGGATATTTGTGTATTTATGTAACACATGAATAAGAATATCACAAGGAGTGTATAAGGAAAAATAATGGAAAGGAACTTGAGAGAAGACATTACCTCAAATTGGGTAACTTTTTTTGATTTGAGGCAAAGGGATTTCTTTAATTGACTTATACCTAGAAGAAGGATTCTAGGAAGAAATTAGGGATGTTGGGATATTATTTGGGAAGTGTTTGGACGAGCCAAGGGGTCTTGAGAGGTGTGATAAAGGGTTAGAGGTGGTGTCATTTTATAAGAGGGAGGAGGGGCACATTAGGAAAGATTGAAAGTATTATTTTATTATTAATTTATTTTAATATTATAATAACAAAAAATGATATAATTAAAACATAAGATGTGTATGGGTCTAAATCCTCTCATCCAACAGGTTTTAGACATGTTTAGGTCACAAAATTAACCTTATCATTTAGCTTTAACCCTTAGTAAACTTATTTATCTTTTACCGTGTCTTCTTGTATATTCATAATATATGGTGACCATAATTACTATAAATTGTCAGGAGACCCAAAAATGGATCATTAATTACATTTTTAACATCATATATTTCAGTTGGATGAATATTAGTTTTTTAGGACTATTATATCATCTAATAAAATATTAATTGATTTAAAAACTCATTTATGTCAATTTTTATACTTTTCATATCATGACTTTTTAAAAACCCATAAAAACTTGATTCATCCAAAAAAACTTCATTAATTCAAATATAACAATTCATACACATCCATTGAATTCTTTTATCGCATAAAAGTTTCAAAATAAATTTATTTTAATATTTATAATCTTATTTATTTAAAACATTCATTAATAAGGTA
This sequence comes from Viscum album, assembly GCA_963277665.1. Taxonomy (NCBI): domain Eukaryota; kingdom Viridiplantae; phylum Streptophyta; class Magnoliopsida; order Santalales; family Viscaceae; genus Viscum; species Viscum album. The sequence goes on from OY728119.1 coordinate 1,862,128,438, forward strand.
ATCACTACATCACCATTTTATTATAAATAAATAAATTTATTTTATTTCTATAAATTATAAATAAAATACCATGATTTAGGAATTATTTTTATCTATATAATAAATATTTATAGTTTAAGAGATCAATTATATAACCTCATATAAAAATTGTTTTTGTAAAAGATACATGTTTAGATTATATTTTCCTTAACATTAAATTAAAAGTAATTAAATGTCATTTTCACACAAAAGTGGCTCCATGGGGTCCTAAAATAGACCCAAGGATGACCATGGTCATAAATATCTCATCCCATAGGGTTAGAACATGTGTTAGGGTAATTTAATATTATTATAATATTATTTTTTACCCTTATTTACCAGATTTACCCTTTAACCATGGTAAATAAATATTTACTAAAGTTATTATTCATAATTTCTAAAAATAAAAGTCACCTATTTATAAAATTTGGAACTCATGATTATAAATATATAATCTATTTTCCCAAATTCAAAACACAGAAGTCGTAGAAATTAATTTAAAATTATTTACCGTTTTGAAAACCAAAAAGCGTGTTTTTAAGAAGTAAAACTACTAAAAGATTGACATGTGTTTATGTCCAATTTCAAAGTTAAATTAATTCCAATGACCAAAATTGGATTAAATGATAAAAATATAATATAATTAAACTTTAAAACCAATTAAAAATAAAATATAATCATATAAAAAAATTAGATGAAAAGACAGTTTTGACTTAAAATACAGTATTTTTCACTTTTCATTAAAAAATGAACTTTATCAGAAAAATACCTAAAAATTTTCCAAAGTAAATTTTGATATCCTGATTGTAAATGAGATGTTTATTTTTTCAAATGAAACATATAAAAGTAAAAAATACTAAATTTTAAAATGGTTTTTCCAAAAACGGCGGTAAAACTACTTTTTAAAAATATTAGAGTATTTATACTTAAAATTGGATTCATTATCATTTTAAGCCTCTAAATTTTATTGTATAAATGTAAATTTTTTTATAAAACATGTTTAATCATAATATGGTTAGTTCTGTTCATTCCCTCTAAAACAATGGCTAGGCCTTAACTACCATTTAAAATAATAATATATTATTATTATTATTTTTCTCAGTATGACTCACCCTTGTGTGCAACATAAGATATCAAAGAAACCCATTGTTGTGTGTTAGGTATGCTATCGAACATAGAATCCCCTTTAAAGTAAAATTAATATTTAATTCAAAAATATTAATAAATATGAAAATGTCATATTCTTTATTTACCTAGGATGTTACATCCTTCCCCCCTTTTGGAAATTGCATCCTCACAATTTTATTCACTTATCAAATAAGTGGGGGTATTTATCCCTTATATCATTTTCAGATCCCCATGTAGGCTCTTCAAGCCTATGGTTTTTCCACAAAACCTTTACCTGATGAATTACCATATTCTGCAGCACTTTATCCCTTTGTTAAAAAATCTGGACAGGTTATTCCTCATAAGAAAGATTCTCTTCCAACTAAACTATCTCTGGTGTAATAACCTGAACCTTCTTTTCAGGTATGTTTTCTTTCTTCTGGTCGTTTTGAGAGAAAGGGGAATTTCTGGAAATTTTCAAAGTATACGTCGTGTACTTTCTGAGTACAAACTGTGTACTTGTTTACCACGGGTAGTCGTGTGCTGGCCATTTAGGGGCCAGGCACACAACCATGTGAGGGTGACCTAGAGGCCGACTAATGCGGGGTACAAAAATGACAAGTACACACCATATACTTCAAAAGTACATGCTGTGTACGTTTTTTTTTCATTAAATGCGCTGGGGTCGCGTCTGAAGGATAGAACGCCCTTCTTCTAGGTCTCATTTGTCCGAGAGAACCCATACAGCCGTGATCCTTCTCCAATCCCCCGAGTCTCCGTCTGATCTCCGATTAGACCGCCGTAGATTGCGTTTGGATCACCTCAGGAAGATCTTCCTTCTTCTAGAGCATCGTTTCATGATTCCTTCCATTTTCTATGTTATCCCCTGTTGAATAGTTTAGAAGTTTTTATAGATATTTGGAGTTCTAAGGTGACTCAAGCCCCAAGACTCAAGTATATTGATCTCCCAATGCCGAGGTAGTTGTTTTGTGCCTTTTTGTTGAAAGTCTTTCAGTTATATTTGCAAAAACCACCAATACCCATGAACGGGGTATTGTGCATTTACCGTTTAGCCCTATTGTTTTCCTACTATGCTTGTATGCTTGAGTTGATGATAACTGATGTGAATAGGGTTAATTTCTATGCTTTGGATGTTTTTACACATGCATGATTGCCTATTTTGACCGTTATGCCTAGTTTGCCTCTTAGGCTGCTGTTTACTTTACCATGCCTAGTTGTAGGACGGTGTGATTGTTTTGATATGATGATATGTTGTAGACTTCTTACCAAGTAGTTCTTGAGGTTTACTTTGGTCGATATGCGTTGCTATACTTACTTGACTTACACAGGGCCGTGAGAACCTAGTGTATAGACCATAGGAAGAATAGACGTAATGACTTTTCAGAGTGTCTGTTTTACTTACGATGCGAGACCATAGGGGGAATTGATGTAAATTCTTCCTCAGAGTGTCTGTAGATCCTCAACATGGGACTCAGGGAGAATAGATGTTGAGTGCTTCCCCAGAGCATCTTTAGTTACCGATATGAGACTATAGGAGGTATTGACGGTGAGTGCTTCCTCAGAGAGTCTATGATTAAGCTGAACAAGAGGGGTTAGACTGAGTGTACTGACCAGAGGGTTGATTTTACTTTTTAGGTAGGACCAGAGGGGATAGGCTGTGAGTACTTCCTAGAGGGTTAACTTTTTTTGATTACCTGCTTTTTTTAGCTGTTGCTTGATATATGAAACTGAATTCATTGAAACTGTGGATTGTTTACTGCTGAGTAATTCATTGTTTACTACTTTCTATACTTATTACCTTCCATATATTCACTAACTGTTAGGCACATATCTTTTTGTGGTTACCTACTGAGATTTTGTCTCCCACCCTGTTTGGGACATGATTTTCGGCCAAAACAGATTATATTGTTGCAGGTATAGATAAGGGTAAGCGCCCTTCTACTTCAGGTTCTTGATTTAATGTGGTGCTGGAGAGTATGAGACCAAGCTATGGCTTGTGATGCTGAGGAGCTGCTTATCTATTTTCTTTTGTACTTGGGTTTATTACTGTTGTATTCTATCATTGTGATTTGTTTGGATACTTTCCTAGACATATGTATCATGCATCATTCATATATATATATGTGTGCTCCAGTTTATTATTTTCCTGTCTTCTACTATTAAATTTTGTATGGATTATTCCTACTTCCTCTTTTTCTATTTCTTTCTTCCAATGTGTTGCTCTACCAATGTGGGCATGGTTTCCCCATTATCACACCCAAGGCCCTCACAGCTAGTTGGAATCCTCTGGCGTTCGGGGAAATGCGTTTGAGGCCATGTGACCAACCGGGTATGGGGCGCCTCTGGGTGGATTCCAGAACTAGGATGTTACAAAGTGGTATTAGAGGAATTATTTTTTATTTACTTACTATTTGGAGCCTATATACAGGGATAGGAAGGAATAGGTACTTGGTAATAAGCTGTGCCCAAGAGTAGCTAACCCGTGTACAAGGAAAATCCAATCTACCTCATTTATTGCAATTTTTCTGGTTTTGCAATTATTACAGTTGATTTAATTTTCACCGTTGGGTGACTCACATGTATTGTGCTGTTATTGTTGATGTTATTTAGGTTCTATTTATGTTGCAACCTGATGAGATAAGGGTATTCCATCTCATTCATCATTTAGGCACTTAGTAGAAATCACGTGTCATGAATTCTTACCATTCCATATAGGGTGAATTAGCGATTGCATGTTGTTGTGATAGATGTTTTGCTAGAGATGCATGCTGATGTGATAGTTTCCTTGATAAAATACATGATATTTGATAGGGTATTGTTTTTGTAAGGTTTTGTTTGAATAAATGCCAAACTTTGGTTCCTGAGGTGTTATGGGCCCTCATTGACCAGAATTTAGTGGATCTTTGGCTTTTTTACCTTATATATGACATGAATAAGATGCCAAGATTTGATTTGTTGGGATTATGGTCCCTCACGGATCAGAATTTGGAACTTAAATGACCGTTTTAGTGTTTTTATGGGCTATGGAGTAGTTTTTGAGTCTTACTGTCTGAAAAAACATAGAATACACGTCGTGTAGTTTTGAGTAAACGCCATGTGTTCTTCTGTTCGGGAAAGAACTGTTTTTCTTAAGTACAGGCCATGTACTGTATGTACACACTGTGTGGTCCCTAACCGTGTCTCAGACTGTGTGGTTGGGGACATGGGGTTTGGAATATTTGGCAAGACACGCCGTATAGAGGATGTACATGCTTTGTCATAGAACTGTGTAACCGACCATGTCACTAACAACAAGTCTCGTAAAAATATTCTTAGTACATTCCATGTTATTCTTGAACATGGCATGTGGTGTAAACCAGGTACCCAACCATGTAACTGACAACATGGGTCAGTTTTATCCTTTCTCGTACATGCTGTGTCTTCCTGGAACATGTCGTGTAGTGTGAGCTATGTAACCGGCAGTGTATTTAACAACACGGGTCAGTGAGGTTCGTCTAGTACACATCGTGTTTGGAACTAACACTCCATGTAGTCTCATTCTAAAGAGAACCGTGTGGCTTAGAAGTGTAGAAGGACTCGGGCAGGGGAAGAGGATTCAAGTACATGTTGTGTGTTAGGTGAACACGCTGTGTGTATGGGGTGTTACACGACCAGTTCTGGAAAGAGTACACGCCAATGTAAATGGATGAAGGGAACATGCCGTGTAGGTGTTATACATTCCATGCAGTCATGTTTTTTAAAACTTGAATGATTTACTTCTCTTATTCCCTTCTTATGTTTTCAGTTTTTAGTCCTTGATAATATTGATCTAAGGTGCGTGTTTGACCTTGCAGAGTCATGCCACTGATACGTCCTCCGATGGTATGCCAGTTGCAGGGTAGTGATCAGACACTAGATATGACTAATCAGAGACTACATGTAGATCATCTTGTTGTGCTAGTCTTGGAACCAACTGTTATACCAGACGCAGGTGCTGATGCACAGTTCAGGGAAGGCTTTATGAGGATGTTGTAGACCTTTTATGGATCACCGCCTCCTACCCCGTCGATGGAAGAATTGACGCGGGTCTTTCAGCAGCAACATCATCCCACTTTTTAGGGGATGGAGGACCCTAGGCTGTAGAGTCATGTCTAGAATCCATGCTGATGATTTTTGAGCATCTGGAGATGCCTCAAGAGAGGCAGGTCAAGATCTCTACATATATGCTTCAGGACTCTGCCAAAAGGTGGTGGGATGTGATCTCACAGGAAGGACACCAATAGGTTATGACTTGGGAAGAGTTCCAGCTTATCTTCTATGACTAGTTCTACCCGGAGACTTTGAGGGCTGATCAAGCCCATGAGTTTATTAGTATGGAGTAGGGTACTCTTTCGGTTATGGAGTATTCCTCTCTCTTTTCCGAGTTGCAGTGTTTCACGCCTATTTCAAGAGGTGATCAGTTATTCCTAGAAAAGAAGTTTGAGGATGGTCTGAGGCACGACATCCAATAGTAGTTGAACATCATCCAGTTTAATTCTATCACTTCTATCGTCAACCAGGCGCTGATTACTGAGTGAAATCTGAGGGATTCTTGAGTTTTGAGCTAGGGAGGCCTGACATCTGGAGTCAGTATCCCTCTTACTGACAGTAGGAAGCACCGCAAGGATTCTTCGCGTGGATATCCGAGGAGGCGAGATACTTATTATGGTAGTTAGGTGGTGTGCTAACAGTGCAGTAAGAATGGGAATACGAGGCCACATTTCCTGAGAGACCCAGTGGAGTGCTGATCTTATGGAAAGATGGGTCATCTTAAGTGATTCTATCAGATCTTCTCACTAGCAGTTGGTGACAGGGGTTCTTCTATGACTCCTCGTTTAGGAGTAGCACCACTAGTTTCTCACCAGTCTGGGAACTGGAGTTCTTCCAGTCATTAGGCCGAGGTGGAGGTCGTGGCCATGGTAGCCAGTCGTCAGGATTTCAATGAAAATAGGGGGGATAAGCTCAGAGTGGTTAGGTAGGGTCACAAGGCTGTGGTGCAGGTCAGAATTTTGTAGTGGAGAAGACTCCAAAAGAGTAGGATCTCGGGCCTTCTATAGTTCGAGGTACGATCTTTGTTGCCTCAGTTTTAGATTATTCTCTTTTCGATAGAGGGTATTCCCATAGCTTTATATTTATTACTGTTGTGGAGAGACTTGGGCTCTTCATCTTTTCTTCTGCTGTTATCTTGACGCTAGACACACCGTTGGGAACTAGAACAGCTAGTGTGCGATAGTGTAAGGAGTTCCCTCTAGAGGTTGGTGAGTGTCACTTTTTATGGGACCTTTATGTCCTAGAGATGAAATTATATGATTTAATTCTCAGAATGGACTTGCTAGATCCCTTACAGGCAGTCATAGATAGTTATCGCCATAGGGTGAGTTTCATATCACCCGAGGGTAGACCTTTTCTTCATAAGGGAGAATGGGATGTCCAGGTGAGAAGAGAGGGACCCGAGCATCATGGGTTAAGAGGAGTTACAAACCAGATTGCTAGTCTATATCTGGATGAACATGTAACTTCATAGAGGGACTTTCCCCCAGTGGTGGATCATTTCAGAGATTTCTTTTCAGAAGACTTTTCAAGTTTGCCTCCAGAGCGTGAGGTAGACTTTTATATTGAGCTTGTGACAGGAGTAGCATCGGTGTCCATTCCTCCTTATAGGATGATTACACCAGAGTTACAGGAGATCAAGAAGTAGTTGGAGGAGTTACAGGCAAAGGGTTTCATCCGACCTAGTACTTCTCCTTGGGGTTTTCCCGTCCTTTTTATGAAGAAGGAGGACAATACCCTCAATCTTTGTGTATATTATCGAAAGTTGAACCATTGATGGTCAAGAACCGATATCCATTGCCAAGGATTGCTGATCTATTTGATCATCTTCGAGGAGCCTAGGTATTCTCAAAGATTTACTTGAGTTCTGGTTACCAAAATTTGCATGTTAGACCATCAGATATACCTCTTACAGCCTTCCAGAGCAGGTATAGTCTATACGAGTACTTGGTTATGCCGTTCGGTCTCACGAATGCACCTACAGTTTTCATGGCACTGATGAACCGAGAGTTCCATCCATATTTGGATTCCTTCATGGTGGTTTTTGTGGATGATATCTTGGTGTACTCTCACACTCAACATGACCATGCCATTCATCTTGAGATCGTTTTGATTACACTGAGAGAGCATCAGTTATATGAAAAGCTTTAAAAATGACACTTTTGGATGGATCAGATTCACTTCTTGGGTTATATTATCTCAGAGACAGGAGTATCAGTGGACCCAGAGAAAGTGAGAGAAGTAGTTTCCTGGGAGTATCCAAAGAACGTCTTTGAGGTACGGAGCTTTCTAGTTATGGTTGGGTACTACAGAAGTTTAATTCAGAACTTTTCACACTTAACAACACCACTGACGAGTCTGACTACGATGGGCGCGAAGTTCTTGTGGTTAGATTCTTGCGAATTAGCATTTCAGGATCTGAAAGAGAGGTTGAATTCAACACTAATACTAGTCTTTACATAGCCAAGAAAGAGCTATACTGTGTACTGTGATGCTTCAGGTATCGGGCTAGGAGCTGTACTTATGTAGGGAGAAGGATTCGTTGCGTACGAGTCTCGGTAGTTGAGACCACATGAGAGGAATTACCTGACGCATGATCTTGAGTTGGTTGTAGTTATTCATGCCTTACGATGTTGGAGACATTATCTCTTGGGATAGAATTTTGTATTTTTCACCTACCATTAGAGTCTCAAGTACATATTCATTCAGTGGGATCTGAATTTGAGATAGCGAAGGTGGGTTGAGTACCTTTAGTCCTTTGACTTTGAGCTTGCCTATATGCTGGGGAAGGGCAACACAGTGGATGATGCACTGATCAGGAGGACCCAGATACAAGTATTTCAAGAGTCTAGTAGTGAGTGGAAGCTTATGGATCTATTCTCTAAGATGCATTTGGAGGTGCACAATAGTCAGGGGAAGGCGTTTCTTTCTTCTGTAGTTGTTACCTCTACTATTCTTGATCGAGTGAGAATGAGGAAGCTATCAGATTCTTAAGGCCTAGTCTTACAGGAAAGTGTGTCAGGAGAGGACCCTATTCATGGATGGACCATAGGCAAGGATGAGATTTTGCATTTCCAGGGGCGCGTATGGGTGCCAGCAGACATATGCGAGGAGTTGATGCTGGACTTTCATTCCTCAGTTTGGGCAGTTCATCCTGGTGTCACCAAGATGTATCGTGATCTACACCATCAGTATTGGTTTCCAGGTATGAAGATAGATCTTTCTAGTTTTTTCATGAGGTGTTCCACCTGTAAGCAGGTGAAGGTGGAGCATTAGTGACCAACATGGCTTTTACAGTAGTTACCCATTCCCGAGTGGAAGTGGAATGATGTCATGATGGATTTCGTGATAGGTTTACCGAGGTCACCTCAAGGGAATGATGTAGTTTGGGTTGTCATTGATAGACTCACTAAGGTTGCTAACTTTTTACCGATCAAGTAGACTTTCAATGTTGATGAGCTGGGACAGTTGTACATCTGTAAGATTGTGCGCTTAAATGGAGTTCCACACTCCATTATTTCAAGAAAAGATGTGAGTTTTACTTCTCAGGTCTAGTAGGGGCTTCATAAGGCTTTGGGTACATATTTACTTTTGAGTACAACTTACCACCCCCAGACAGATGGATAGTCCGAACGTATGATTCAGGTGCTTGAGGACATGCTTTGAGCATGTATTCTAGATTTTGGAGGTTCTTGGGAGAATCACATACCTCTTGTGGATTTTTCATACAATAATAGTTTTCAAGAAACTATTAAAATGGAACCTTATGAGGCTTTGTACGGTAGGCCATGCCGATCACCCATATGTTGGCTGGAGGTAGGAGAGGCAGCTATGTTGGGAACTCGTCTTGTTCAGGAGACCTCAGAGCAGATTGAGTTGATTCGGAAGAGGATGGATATTGCACAGTCTCGACAGACGTATTATGCTGATCAACGGAGATGATCTCTAGAGTTCGAGGTCACGGATCAGGTTTTCATGTGTGTCACATTGAGGTTGGGACACAAGAGGATTAAGATACATGGTATGCATTCACCAAGGTATGTCGGGCCATTTGAGGTGTTGGAGAGAGTTGGGCCGGTTTCCTATCGGTTGTAGTTACCTCAGAGGTACCAGGCTATGCATGACATCTTCCACATTTCTCAGCTTCGACGTTACTTATCAGACCTATCTCACGTCTTACAACCCGAGGAGTTTGAGTTGGAAGTGGATGCATCTTTTGAGGAGCATCCTATCCAGATTGTGGATCAAAGTACAAAGGTTCTCCATGGTCGGTCTGTTCCTATGGTATAGGTGCTTTGGCAGCACGAGTTAGTACTGGATGAGACTTGGGAGAGGGAGGCAGACATACAATCACAGTGTCCAGAGTTGTTGAAGGTTTCTTCTTCTATGCTTCCTTGATAGGGAAATTCAGGGATGAATTTCCTTAAGGGGGGAAGTTTGTAAGAACCTGGAACTTCTTTTCAGGTACGTTTTCTTTCTTCTGGTCATTTGGAGTGAAAGGGGAATTTATATAAATTTTCGAAGTACACGCTGTGTACTTTCTGAGTACATGATGTGTAATCGGTTACCGCGGGTAGTCGTGTGCTGGCCATGTAGCAGCCATGCACATGGCCATGTGGGGGTGACATAAAGGCTGCCTAATGCGGGGTACAGAAATGGAAATTACATGACGCGTACTTCAAAAGTACACGCCATGTAATTTTTTTTTCATTAAATGCACCGGCCTCGCGTCTGACGAACAGAACACCCTTCTTCCAGGTCTCATTCGTCCGAGAGAAACCGTATGGCCGTGATCCTTATCCAAACCCCCAAGCCTCTGTCTAATATCCTATTTGACCACTGTCGATTTCATTGGGATCACCTCGGTAAACTCTTCCTTCTTATAGAGCATTGTTTCATGATTATTTCTCTTTTTCAAGTTATTCCCTGTTGAACGTTTTAGATGTTTTTGTAGATATTCATAATTCTAAGGTGATTCAAGCCTCGAGACTCAAGTATATTGATCTCTCAATTCCGAGGTAGGTGTTCTGTGCCTTTATGTTGAAATTATTTGAGTTATATGTTCAAAAACCGCCAATACCCATGAACATGGTATTGTGCGTTTACCGTTTAGCCCTATTGTTTTCCTGCTATGGTTGTATGCTTGAGTTGATGATAACTGCTGTGAATAGGGTTAATTACTATTCTTTGGATGTTTTTTCCCATGCATGATTGCCTGTTTTGACCGTTGGGTCTAGTTTTCCTGTTAGACTGCTGTTTACTTTCCATGCCTAGTTGTAGGTTGGTGTGATTGTTCTGATATGTTGTAGACTACTAGCCAAGTAGTTCTTGAGGTTTACTTTGGCCGATACTCGTTTCTATAATTTCTTGAGTTACACAAGACTGTGAGAACCTGGTGTATAGATCGCAGGGAGAATGGACATAAGGGCTTCTCCAGAGTGTCTGTTTTACTAACGATGCGAGACCATAGGGGGAATTGACGTAAGTGCTTCCTCAGAGTGTCTATAGATCCTTGACACATGCCACATGGGGAATAGACATTTAGTGCTTCCCCAGAGAGCCTTTAGTTACCGATACGAGACTATAAGAGGAATTGACGGTGAGTGCTTCCTCAGAGAGTCTATGCTTAAGTTGAACCAGAGGTGTTAGACTAAGTGTACTGACCAAAGGGTTGCTTGTACTTTTTAGGTAGGACTAGAGGGGATAGGATATGAGTATTTCCCAGAGGATTATCTGTTGTGTTATCTGTTTTCTTTTGTTGCTAGGTAGGACCAGATGGGATAGGCTGTGAGTACTTCCCAAAGGGTTACCTGTTTGTGATTACCTGATTTTTGCTTGATATATGAAACTGAATGCATTGAAATTGTGGATTGTTTACTGCTGAGTACTTTCTTGTTTACTGTTTTCTAGACTTATTACCTTCCACATATTCACTGACTGTTAGGTACAGATCTTATGGCAGTTTCCTACTGGGATTTAGTCTCACATCCTATTTAGGCCATGCTTTTGGGCCCAAACAGACTATATTGCTGCATGTATAGATAAGGGAAAGAGCCCTTATACTTAAGCTACTTGATTTTCTATGGAGCTGGAGAGCATGGGACCAAGCAATGGATTGCGATGCTGAGGAGATATTTATCTGTTTTCTTTTGTACTTGGGTTTAGTACTATTGTATTCCAGCATTGTGATTTGTTTGGATGATTTTCTAGACATATGTATCATGCATCATTCATATATATATATATATATATATGTGCTCAAGCTTATTATTTTCTAGTCTTCTGCTGTTTACTTTTGTATGAATTATTCCTACTTCCTTTTTTTCTATTGCTTTATTCTGCTGTGTTACTCTTCCAAAGAGGGCATAGTTTCCCCACTATCACACCCAAGACCCTCGCTGCTAGTCGGAAGCCTCTAGTGTTTAGGGAAATGAACTTGAGGCCATGTGACCAATCGGGTACGGGGCGCCTCTCGGTGGATTTCGGAACCGGGACATTACATCTGGAATCAAAACATGAGATGGATCCTACATATACTTTCTCAACATTGAAACATGAAAAACATTGTGTGCATGGGATAAACTTGCAGGTAAATCCACTATGTAAGAAACTAATCCAACTTTCTCTAGGATTTCAAATTTTCCAATAAACCTCGAACTCAGTTTCCACTTCTTACCAAAACACATCACAATTTTCCATGGAGAAACTTTGATAAATACATGATCACCTACATCGAAAGAAATATTATTTCTTCTATTATTCACATATCTTTTCTTCCTGCTCTAAGTTTTTCTCATGTGTTTTTGTATCAACTGAACTTTCTTTACCATCTCTTCTACCAATTATGGTCCCATCAGTTTCTTTTCACCTACTTCATCCCAAAAAGACAGAGTTCAAAACTGCTTCACATATAATGTCTCAAATGGTTCCATCTGTATACTGGAATGAAAACTGTTATTATAAGAAAACTTAACCAAATAAAGACATTGGTCCCAACTTCCCTGGTAATCCATTGAGCAATCACATAACATATATTTCAATGTTTGAATTTTTCATTGTGACTGCCCATCTAATTGAGGATGAATTGATGTACTAAAATTCAATTCAAAAACCAATGAATTTTGAAGGCCTTTCTAAATGTTATAAGTAAACCTAGTATCACAATCAAATTCAATAGAGAGGGGAACTCCATGAAACCTAACTATATATTTAACATACAACCGAGAAAGTTGATATAGAGACATAACATCTTGAATAAGAAGGAAATGAATAGATTTAGTCAATCGATCAATAATAAAACAGATTATATTATTACCTCAATATTTCTTCAGAAATACCACCACAAAGTCTATGGATATATATTCCAATTTCCACTATGGAATCGGTAAATGTTGAAGTATATTTTTCGTTAATTTCCACTTTTCTATAACCTATTGAAAAGTTAAACACTTCGCAGTAAAGATAGGAATATGACCAGTCTTTCCACACTGGAATCACTTTACAGATTTTGAGAGACATTCTCTAGGATTATTTTTAACACACTTGTCACAGGATGGAAATTTAATTTTCTTACCTTGAGGATTCATGGATGAAAACTTTCCTTTTTTCCTTATAACTTGACCTCTTATTTTTCTTGCTCTCATGGGACACCTAACCACCAGAAAACTCCATTTTTACCTTCTTGACACATCGGAGAAGTTTCTCATAGCATTTGAATTCATGTGAGGATAATTCTCTCGATATCAAAGATTCATTCCTGAGTAAAATAAAATTATCTTACTATCAATATCTATAATGAAATTCAGAGCATAACTTTCCAGTTGAGTGAACTTTTAATTGTAAGTAGCCACTGAGTCATCCTCCCACCTCAATTTGAAGAATTTGTTTTCTATCCTAAGTTGAATAACCTCAGGAAAATATTTCTCAAGAAATATACCTTTGAATTCATCCCAACCCAGACCACTAATCTCCTCTCTATCCTTGAAATTTTTTACCATCGACCACCACTGATCTTATTCTCCTTAAAAATGATAAACAACAAGACTATCCTTTTGATTATTTGTACACCCCATGACATCGAAAATATTTTCCAGTGATTTGATCCACCCTCCATTTTGAACAGAGTCAGATGATCCTCTGAATGATGGGGGATGTTGACTCATGAAATGATAAACTATAGACATGTTCCTTTGGGATCGATCTGGTTGATCTCATCAATTTATTCCACCACCATTTATATCCTGATTCAACTACTCCATTACTACAACAAACTAATCTGTTTTGATTCCAACTATCTTGGGATGCTGATTTGGAATTTTATTCTCCTTTGTATGCATTCCTAGAACTGATGCCCTATTTCCTATATGGAAAACCATTCAGAACAAACATATCTTAGATGAAGCAACATGATAATATTCAAATGCTATATCATTTCAATTTGACCATAATGTAAAAATCCTTTATTGATATTCTATTAACAAGATTCTAACTCTTAATGTTATATAAACCAACCTCTGATACCAACTATAAGGACCCAACCATAAACATTACATAATATTGAATTATGTTAATAATTCACATTGATTATATTTTTAGATTTAGATCTTTAGAGAATTAGGTCATAACTTATACATAATAACTTTAATTTTACATGTCGACACTTCTACTCAGTATCCATTTTTCTCATAAAATAAAAACTATTAAAAGAAAAGAAACATGTTTATTTCTATGTTTTAAACAACATGACTTTTACTTGATCCCATCCATGACCCTATTACACTTTAATTCCTATGAATTTTTTTTCAAAAACTTGGTATGAGTATAAAAAGTTCAATAAGGTAAACAAAAATAAGTAAAACTGTTAGTATTTCAAAACAACATGTAAACCATGAATACTTTATCATAAGTAATAATTTTCACCTTTATGAAGTAATAAATACTCTTCACTGAATAAAATCTCATTTCTTACCTTTTTGTAACCAAAATATTACCATAAAACTCTTTGAAAGCACACATAAAATATAAAAGATAAAATTGGGACATAATCATACTTAAATGGAATAACCATATGGTTGACTTCCACAAATCATACTTACAAATGGAATAGCCATACGACCGAATTCCATACCCAATGCATTGGAGTTTATAACCTAACCACCCATCCTTGGTTTATCACATAACCACCCATACTTTGGTTTATCATGTAACCACCCATCAAATTTCTAAGTACCATTATATAATCATCACACATACAAGATTTCAAATATCAAAATTTCAGTCATAAAAAATTTCATTTTCAATAAAAAAATATTTTCATGATATTGAAATAGTAAATCCAATTTCAAAACCATTTTCTATACCAAAATTTGAAAAAGGGTATATGATATTTAATTTCCATTTAAAAACACCACAACTTGTTAAGGAAGCCAAATATCAAATAATGCTCGCAACAGTGAAATGGTCATTGTCACCACATACATTAAAAAGAAAAATTCCCTTTTTTGTTAGTAAAACACTACGTAGAAATTGATTCCATTTGAATGAAATTAAAATTAAAAGGGTTTTATACACCGTATAAAAGCAAGTCATGTATAAATCAAAATATGCATCAAAGAAAGAAGATTGAGACAAAGTCCCTTACCTCTTGTCCAACTTGACTCGTTCATTCTTTAATTTCATGAATAATAAAATTAATTTAATTTATAATTGATTTAGAATATTTTTACAGTTTATTATTACTTTTATATCACTTATTACCTTTCTATAACAATTAGTTAATTATTTGAGTTCATATCGTACATTTTGTCGATGTTCGGAACGTGAGTCAAAAATGACCTTGTTATAATTATAAATTGTCCATGTGGTAAAAATTACATTATATCCAGAATGATATTCATGATTTATATATCATATATATCATATATATCCAGTATATATGTATTTATAATATCCCAAATCATTTTTATATAATAAATGAAACGCACCATTCATGGAGACTGTAAATCGTACGTACGTATGAATGCTACTTTCATTTCTTTTTCATATTTAAAGAAATAAAAACTAAATGATACATATGTATATTATAATTTCAGTATAATATCTATGTTATATATGTTAAATAAGTTCATTAATTCCATCCTTTATACGTTCCATGTATATAATGAACGAGTCAAATCACTTTGAGGGGGCGGTAGTCCGCACTTCGTCAAATGAAATTATCATATTTATACAACATGAAAAGCATAAACATATGTTATAAATGATAATTAAAGTAGAGTAGAGATAAAATAAATATCATATATATTATATATAATTACATTTACATAATAATTTCTACTATAAGAGATGGTATGAGAATATTGAACAATCATCATTTTGTGAGGCAGTTGTTCACCATCCACAGAAACAATATGTTCTATACCCATTAGACGAAAGTGTGTGTTAGTGTAGTTTGAATCGTTATCATAAAAAAAATATAGTATATTGAGGATAATGATTTTTTTATTTAAAATAATAATAAGAAGATCATATGGAGTGGAGAAGGAAAAACAATGGAAAAGAACATGAGAGAAGACATTACCTCAAATTGGGTAACTTCTTTTGATTTGAGGCAATGGGCTTTCTTGAATTGACTTCTTCCTAAGAGAAGGGTTCTATGAGTAAGGTAAGGATGTTGGGATATTATTTGGGAAGATGTTGGTTGAGACAAGGGGGCATTAGAGGTTTTATTTAGGGTTAGTGGTGGTGTCCTTTTATAAGAGGGAGGAGGAGAACTTTAGGAAAGTTTGAAAGTATTATTTAATTATTAATTGATTTTTGAATTCTAATAACACAAAATTAAAATATTTAGAAGATAAGATGGATATGATTCAAAATAATCTCATACAATTGGTTTTATAGAATTTTAGGTTACCAAAGTAACCTTATCATTTAGCTTTTACCCTTAGTAAACTTTTTTTTTACTTTTACCACATCTTCTTGTATATTCATAATATATGGTTACAATAGATACTATAAAATTCCAAGAGACCCAAAAATATATCATTAATGGCATTTTTAACATTATATATTTTATTTGGATGAATCTAATGTTTTTAGGACAATTATATCATTTAATTAAATACTAATTGATTTAAAAACTCATTTATGTCAATTTTTATACTATTCATATAATTACTTTTTAACAATCCATAACTACTTTATTCATTCGAAAAAACTTCATTATGTCAAATATGAAATGTACTAATCATCCATAAATTTCGTGTATGGTATAAAAAGTCTCAAAATAATTTTATTTAAAATTTTAAAATCTCATTTATTTACAACATTAATTAATTAGGTAATCACTACATCACCATTGTGTCATAAATAAATTTATTTATTTGATGTCTATAAATTATAAATAAAATAACATGATGTAGGAAATATTATTATCTTTATAATTACTATTTATAGACTAATATATCACTAATATAACTCCATATAAAAATTGTTTTAGTAAAATATACATGTTTAGGTTATATTTTCCTTAACTTTAAATTAAATGCAATTAAAGGTCATTTTCAGACAAAAGTGGCTTCATAGGGTCCTAAAATCGACCCAAGGATGTCCATGGTCGGAAATATATCATTAAATAGGGTTATTAAAATTTTCAGTGTAATTTAATAATATTATTATATTATTTTTTACCATTATTTACCAGATTTACCCTTTAACCATGATAAATAAAATATTTACTGAAGTTACTATTCATAATGTATAAAATTAAAATCTACCTATTTACACAATTTGGATCTCATTTTTACAACTATGGAATCTATTTTTCCAAATTTAAAACAAAAATTTTCATAAATTAATTTAAAATTAATTCTTGTTGTCAAAACCAAAAAGCATTTAAAAAAAGTAAAATCTACCGAAAGATTGAAATGTGTTTATGTACAATTTCAAAGTGAAATTACTTCCAATGACCAAAATTGGATTAAATGATAAAAATATAATCTAATTAAATTTTAAAACCAATTAAAAGGAAAATATCATCATATAAATAAATAAGAAGAAAAAGACAATTTTGACTTAAAATACAGTATTTTTCACTATTCATTAAAAATGAACTTTATCAAAAAAATATAAAAAATTTACCCAAAGTAAATTTTGATTTCTCGATTATAAATAAGATGTTTATTTTTTAAATTGGAACATATAAACATGACAAAAACTAAATTAAAAAAAGTTTTTCCATCAAAAGGTGGTAAAACTACCTTTTAAAAATATTAGAGTATTTATGCTTAAAACTGAATTAATTCTCAATTTAAGGCTCTAAATTTTATTTAGATAAATGTAAAAACATTTAACAAACACATTTAATCATAATATGGTTTGTTATATTCATTTCTACCAATACAATGGCTAGGCCTTAACTACCATTTAAAATAATAATATTATATAATTATTATTTTTCTCTGTACGACTCAGCCTTGTGTGCAACATAAGATTTTAGAGAAACCCATTGTTGTAAGTTAGGTATTCCATTGAACATAGAATCACATTTAAAGTAAAATTAATATTTAATTCACTAACATTGATAAATATGAAAATTTTACATTCTTTATTTACCTGGGATGTTAAAATTTGATTAGCTAAATCCATATTAGTTTTAATATGTTGATATCTAGGTGTGTGAAATTATAATTTATGATTTTGTGATAAATTTATATGTCACATGATTCTCCACATTGATAATGAGATATAATTTTCACTTCCATGATTAAAACTAACAACACTGAATCACTTGTCAGGTATGATTTCACCAGAACCTTCAACTATCTTGAGGAACATGTTGTCACTTTTTATTTCTCATTTGTATATAACAATAGTCTTTCTTTAAAGCATAAATTTATACCACAAATCCATCCTCACTTGGGGTATTGTGATTGTAGGTTTTTTATATATTTTTTATTCACTCAAATCTCCCATCACATCCATCTATTAAAAAACATTACTCATTGGGATTTTAAATGGATAATGGCTTTGAAAATGATGATAAAATTATAAAAAACCAAAAATAGTACACAACTAATCAAACAAAACTACGTATCTCCATCATTATTTTTTTGGGTCATTAATTAGTTATCCTTATCTTTGGATTATAAAAAATATCCCTTCTCATTGGATAACATCCCACAAAAATGTGACATTATTTATCTAGAAGCAACATTTAGTATAAATTAGATACACCATATCATTTCTTAAAGTTTTTAATGAATTAAAAAGTTTTATTAATATTATTATTTGTTCATTTAATATTTGATAATATCATCTATAATTAAACCTACAAATTGTTTTAGCATAATCTCTAAGGAATATATTCATCACGTCTATAGGGATTATTAGAGAATTATTAAGGTAGAATAAAATCACTATGAACTCATATTTACCATATATTATAAGAAGGAGAGTCTTGGTATTATCCTCCTTATTCAACTATAAATGATGATATCTTCATCCTTGATCAATCATTATGAAATACTGAGTACCAAGTATACAATCCAATAAGTCATCAATCCATGAAAGGGTATAAGTAATCTTTATCATGAACTTATTAAGTTTATGAAAATAAATATAGACACATGTTAACACAACCTTATTTTTAAAAGGAGGGATAAACCACAAAATAAATAAGTAATGTATCATATAAAAACATTTCTAAAGATTTATTTTAGTTTCTCCTTCAACTAAAAATGTTCAATGTGGGCCATTATTTAGAGAATCTTTGATATTATTAGTGCTCTATGAATTTTATATATTGAAAACATTATATATAGATTATAAATATGACTAGAGAAATATTCATGGAAATCATAATTATATTCTTTTTTAATAATTATATTTTCATATAAAATAAATTACATTTCCTATATCATTTGTGCTAGATTTGATTCCTCGTAGAGAAATAATATCCACATTTAAGAATGAGTCTCTCATGTTATTCCAAATTTCTTCTTGAATTTAAATATAATTGGAGTACGGTTTTAGATATATAATTTGATTTACCACTATTTGAAGTTCATATTTTATCTATATGAGGATAACCAGTTAATACCCAATATAGAACAAAATTTCTCAAAAGGGGATATATGCATTATTGGAGGAAGTTTCATCCCATAGTCATTAATATGTTAAGAGTAATATAATTGAGATTAAATTTTTTATCATTTATTGTGTTTTCACTACTAAATAAACCTCCATTCCATGAGGTGGTGTTTGAAATTTCTATAGGACTACTCTGATCTGAATTAATTCATTATGGGATAATCAAATATAACATTTTAATATAATAATAATAATTTATTTCATTCTAATTTTAAATATTCATATAAACCATTATTTTTTTGATGACAATACACATATTAATATTATTATAAAAGTAAAATTATGAATATAGAAAGAATTGGAATTTAATGAATTATCAATCCTAAGTTATGACTTCATATGTCTCATTTTTTGTTATTTAGGTTTAATTTACTATTCCGTTCTCTAATATAATTACAAAAAAAAATTATACCTTTCTATGATAGATATTATAAAATAGAACATGTATCAAACATATTAATCTGACCTTATTATCATATATATATATAATACAATAATTTTTTATAGGTACAACATCATTGGGAAATGTAGTACATCATAATATATCCCTAAATTAAAAAAATAGACTTTTCTTTATATCATCATTAATTTCTTCGAAATAAACACACACTCTTATTACTATGTGGGAAAACATTTTGATATAAAATAAAGGAATGATAAATAAATCAATGTAAGGGTGTAAACATGAAAAAATGGGGTGAGATATCATGAGATTCTACAATCATACCATTAAATGAAAAAGTATATTAAACCATTCTATAAAAACACGGAAAAATATTCAAATATTAATAGATAATTTTAACATAAGATTCATAAAGTGGGACATATAAATAATGAATGTAATCATTAAAATAAGTAAAGGATCACCGGAAAACTAATATAACATTATATAAAACTATAACCATATCATGCTTATGAATAATGTCATGGATAAAGCTATCCACATCATTCCCATGAACAATGTGGTTGAAAATCCTATCCATATTATTCCCATGAATATTAATCTCATGTGATATAATGAATAACCAAATGGATTGGGGGATATAATATTTAAGGATAAATTATGAAACAAAATTTATCATCAGTAAATTTTATAGATTGAATTTAAACATACATAAATCATAAAAATTAAATTAATCTATGAGGATTAACATAATAAGTTTATAAATCATTTAACATCATGGTATTATGTATGATTCTATTGACATAATAGATTAAGGTATGTATCACATTTATTTTCAAATAAAGTGTCATTGCACATGAAAAAAATCTTAATGCGATGGAAATATCATAAAAAATTAAGAAGAATTCATGAAAGAATCCTCCTTTATTAAACCATTAATAAAAGTGAAAAATTCATCAAAATGGATAAGAGCATAGATTTTTTTTAAAACTAAAAATAAATAATAATATTTAAAATTACAAATACTAAGGAATTTTTGAATTAATATATTGATAATAATTTTATATGATTATAATATCCTAGGAATAATTAATTATAAATGTAATAGTAACTAGAAAACATATCTTGAAAGCTTAATAATGTTTTACTTGAGGGGACATAAAAATAAGAATCATAATTTCTTACATATACCTATTATAAAGAAAAAATAAGAAGAATAAATTACAAATGGTATGTGTATTATAATGTTATAAATATTGATATAAAATGATAGAGAGTTATATAAACACATTTTAAAAAATAATAAATGGTGGTAAAGAATGTCACGACCCGTCCTCGGGACCCGTGCCATGACTACCCCAACCCCGCCTTCCATAGGCCAGGGGCTGGTGACTAGCACCAAAGGAATAAATAACGATAAAAAGGGAAGTCATTACCCTTATAAAGTAAAAAAACACCACGGAGTAAGAAAAATTAAGTAAACACTAAGTAAACTGGGTACAACTGTTAGTGCTGGAAAGTAAATGGGCCAGAATACAAACCCAACTGAAGTAAAGTACAAATGAAAAGAAAGTAAAACAACGGAAAAGTATAGCAGCAACGTTGAACCGTCCCCTGTGAATCCCACCTGAAGGGTGGGTAAAGATTGCCTCCTCAGCTCCTTGGGTCCAGCAGTCCGTTCCATGTACTTCCCGCCCAGTGGTCCACCTCCAGGTACCAATTTTCTCCACAAGCCTCATAGACGATCAGCGCTGTCCGTCGTCTGCAACCAACACAACGTAGTGCGGGCATAGCCTATGCAGGGGTGAGTATACGCTACTCAGTAGGGACCCCAAGACCCCCGAAGGTCTCCCAAAATCCACAAAGGATAAACCATAGGAAAGATACAAAACATGAAGTATCAATCGTCTCAACTTAGGTATATACCCATACATATAACTAAGTCATCAATTCCAGTTCTTCTCCAACTCACAAGCCCAAGTGTAACCCAGTCCACACAGGAATCATAACTCAATCCACACAGGTAGGTACAACCCAATCCACATGGAAAAAACACAGCCCAGTCCACACAGGAAAGCACAACCCAGTCCACACAGGAAAAACACAGCCCAATCCACACAGGAAAGCAAAACCCAGTCCACACAGGAAAGTACAACCCAGTCCACACTGGAAGGTACAACCCAGTCCACACAGGAAAGTACAACCCTGTCCACACAGGAAAGTACAACCCAGTCCACACAGGAAAGTACAACCTAGTCCACACAGGAAGGTAAGTCAATCACATCAATGATAAATATTGAAAATCAAGACTCAGCACCCACAGGTATACATAATTTCTAAAGCAAAAGAGATGATCAGATGTAGTTACTGATTCATCTAGCTGGGACCCACGTAGGATACTAGACCAGATAAGCTATCAAACCCACGTAGGATACTAGTCCAGCTACTCTGTCGGACCCACGTAGGATACTACAAACTGTTGGACCCATGTAGGATACAAGTACAGTAATCGTCACCGCCGAACCCACGGAGGATTCCAGTATGGTTGTCATCATCGTCGAACCCACAGAGGATTCCAGTATGAAATTATTCACCGTCGAACCCATGGAGAATTCCAGTACGGCTGTCTTCACCGTCAAACCCACAGAGGATTCCAGTACGGTTCTCTTCACCGTCGAACCCACAAAGGATTCCAGTACGGAAGTCGTTGCAGTCGCAGCCAGCTCTAGGGTTCCCACACACAACATGCTCGATTCCGGGAGAGTCCACTCCATGAGCCAAGGGGGGTCGATACATCAACTGAAACATAGTCCAGAGTTGATGTATCCCAAAGTTCCGTCTCGTTAAAAGGAACTCAACGCGACAGACAGCGCGTCAATCGGATGCCCGGTCTGAGAGTTATTGGCTTTTCCGTCCCAGGGGCCCGGTTCGTTTTTAAGTCAAAACCAACCCGACCATACTCCAACTGCATCCAAACCTCGAGTTGAGTAATCCAAAAGTTCCGTCTCACTAAGAGGAAACCAACAAAGTCGACGACACGTCAATCAGACGTCCGGAGCTCAAGTTATAAGCGTTTCCGCTCCGAAGGCCCGATTGGTTTCGTGTTTGAACCAACCCGGCCATACCCAATGTTCTAAGAAACCTTGAGTGTAAAATACCAAAATTACCGTCTCTATCCAAGGATCGCATCTCAACTGACGGTGTGTCAATCGGAGGTTCGTATCCCATGTTACAGACGTTTGAACGAATATGTCCGTTTTTAGGGGGTTTGGGCCCGGACCGACCCGGCCCAAAACCCCCTGGGTTGGCCTGAACTCGGTCGACTCGACCCGGGTCCGGGTCCGGCCCACATGGGTGCAGCCCGGTCCAGCGGGCGGCCCTGCCAAGTGGCTGGGTGCCCTGGCCCAGCGTGAGCGTCTCGGCTCGGTTGGGCGCTCGGTCCGTGACCGAGCGGCACGAAGGGGGTGGGGGGGGGGCACTGCCCCCTCACCTTGTAACGGAGGCCCTATTTCAGGGGGACCACCTATCCACCACCGGGGGTTACAACCCCCAGAATACTGAATGGCCAGCCTGGTTGGCCGGGCGGTGCCGCCGCCGCGGGACCCCGCGGTCCCGCCCTCTAAGCGCCGGCGCTCGGTTTATCCGGCCGCCTCCAGGTCTTCCGCCATGGCCAAAGGGCCGTGGATCTTGATGCTCCAGCGGCTGGGGAGTCCGGGAGCCCCCTGTCGTTGACCGCCGAGGCCTTAGGCCGCGACCCTTCTTCGACTGGGGCAGCGCGTCAGCGCCGCGTCCCTCCGCCGCGGCCTCTTTCGGCCTTAATGGCGCGGCGCGATGGCACTGCGCTCCTTTGCCGCAGTTCCCTCGTTTCTGCGCGGTGCAACGACACTGCGCCGTCTCCGTTCCAATCCACAACGAAGGAAAACTATAAAAAGGGAGGAGGGTCGGCCGTGTTTGTGCGGTCCAGCCCACTCCCGTTAATCGATAGCAAGCGGCTAAAATATTAACGATGAACGCCAAAATATTCACGAACATAAAATCAAACCCCTACCTCGAAGACGGCATTCATCGGTGACGCGGTAGACGTCGTTGCGGTAGACGGGCGTCGCTCCGTTAACGTTGGGAAGGATGAAGCCGAGGGTGGCATCGACGTTCTTCGTTCTTTGTTGGAGGAAGAGGAAAACTCCCCAAGTGCTGGGCGCCATGCTTCACTGCTAGCATTCCACCGCTTGAAGAAGCCGTCTAGAACTCCTCCCACCGGCCTCCTTTAAATAGGAGTGGTGGCTTCGTCATTGGCACGCAAGTCATAAATGGGGGATTTATGATATAGGGCCCCACTCAATTAATCCGCTGCGGTGCGACATTAAAAAGAGAGGAAGGATCCTCATTAATTAAACGCGTTGGCATTTAATTAAAGAGAGGGAGGAAGGTTCCTCATAAACTTGAGGGGTTGACATGTATTAAAGAGGGAGAGGGTGTTTAATGGGGTGTTAGGAAATTTAAGGAGGTGGGGGCTCATGTGGGCCCCACCCCACTTCCTCACAACTTGCTTTCCCATAACTCATAAACCACTAGTGGCGTAATAAAAATATAATTGTAAAACAACTATTTTTTTTCCTCACATTTTTAACATATCATCCCGAGAAAACGCAACTCCAGAAAATGTCTTCTTAAGTGATTACCGGCGCTGCGGTTTCATCGGTGCCCTCAGATTTCAATTCCGAGCACCAGATCAAAAGTTAGAAAACCCGATTGTTTATTCACTGAACGTACCCAAGCTAAACTTCGGAAAATTATTCCTAGCACATCGGGCCTCAGAATCAGGCGCCATCAAAAACTGCGTACTCGTAGAATTCCAAAGAAAATTAAGAAAAAAATTTCCCTTGAAATTTACAGTTCTTTACGAAGAATTATAAAATATTCATTATAAAGAAATTATGTTTTGAACATTAATTTTATATGGGGGAATAAAGAACTTAAATTCATCACAAATGATTGAAAAATATTTAAAAATATATTTAAGAACATTAATTTATGAAATAAAATAAAACATACATAAACAATACATGAAAATGTTTATATTTGAAAATAAACCCTTAACATAGTCCATTGATTTCTTTGGATACACCAATAACTTCCCCATGCCTTGAGTCATTAAGTTTGAATTAAGAATATATATATTTATGAGGAGGGAGTTTTGATCACAAAAAGATTTTAGGTAAGTGGTTAGGGTAGTGTAAATATATATATGGGTATTTATTTAGAAAAGGAAGTAGTTTTTTATGTATTGGGAAAGGTGTGTAGGTGGGGTGTTCATATAGCTTGTAATATTTTAGAATAAAGAGTACATTATTTTATAATTTCGTCCATAGACTATAAATAGTAATAATTTATATGAAATTCCATTGTTTATGATTAAAAAAATGTTGTTTTATTATTATATAAATCTATCGATAACTAAATGTCTTCTTCTAAATACTAAATTAAATTTAATGAATAATTTTAAAAAAAAAAAAATATAATTTAGGTTTTAAAATTTAAAATATCTCATTATAAATTCGTATAATTATTTATAAAGGAAATTTTATTTTTTAGATAATATTTTGTATGTTCTTTAAATGGTTTTATAAATTTTAATGTCATACTTATAACATGACGAGGTTATAAAGGTTATAGAATTTATAACACTCTATTTTTTACTAATTCAAAAATAATTCGTTTTTTATAAAAAAATGAAATAAATCCTTCTAAAATAATTTTGATTTGATGATTCAAAAAATTATCGTCATTTTATTAAATCTAAGGGAAAATATAAAAAAAATTGAAAATAAAAATATTTTGTACATGAAAAAAAAAATTTAAAATAAAAATTATTTGTTTAGTTATGAGTTGTCACATTTTTATTAGAAATTATTGATTAATATTTATATAAATTATAATTAATTATTTTATATCTTCTAAATTAAATAATTTTAATAATTAGATAATTATGTTGTATCAAAATAATAAATATTTTAAGAAATCTTTTCAAACATACATTCATAAAATTTATACTTTTTTATAATAAGTTAAAATATTTGTGAAATAATTTTAGAGATTCACAAAAAAATATATTTACTTGTTTTTAATCATTTTAAAGACTAATTTTTAGTCAATTTACTATTTACATAATTCATGTTACCATTTAAATAGTTATTTGTTATATCCAATGGTTTCATACTATTCCAATGGTTATATAATCCCTATACTTCCTTTGAATACATTTAATTACCTTAATTTTTTCCATCACTAATTTTTTAATCAATTTTTTTTACCATCAGTATTGATTTTAATAGTTGGTTTTATTTTTAATATGTTGTTTATATCAAGGAAAATTTTAGTAGACCATTACATACTGAAATATGATGTTTTAGTTTTGTTATCTACTTGTGTATATTTCCCCATTTTAATGTTTTCAATTCGATGTTGTATATTAATACATTATACATTAACTATTATAATTAGGTTAAAATTATTTCTTTTATAAATATAGTTTATAAAACACATATATTATAGAGGGACATTTATTTATATCTGAAAATTATGTGTCCTTAAATTTAAAAACCAAAAATAAAACTTCACTGCATACCTTAATGAGGGACTACGTCACTAAGTGAATGGAATATTATTCTTCTATAAAAATAATATCCTTTATAATTATAATCATCAATTTTTATTTATTTATTTAATTCTTAAAACCTAAAATACTAGTATAAATATTATTCCAAAATAATCCCCCCTATCATCTTAACATGAAACATCCTCCACAGATAGTCCAAAGAAATTTCTATCATCGGTAATGTTTTCATCTGGGGAATATTGGTATACATGAATTTATTTATAGATATTTATTCATGGAGGATTGATATTGATATTTAATTTCTAATAATTGATTATATTTACTCAATAAGAAATTACCCAATCGTGCTATAGAAAAATCATTATAATGATATATGATTTTCCAAATTGATGATAATGAAAACCACTTAATCAAAACACATAGGACATTGTTTCGACCCCTAATCCTAGTACATGATTTTTATATACACAATCACACATGAAACATAAACTAATTAAATGGAGATCTTATGGTACATCTACATTAACCTAATAATAACTTTTATAATAATAGAGGTCTTCAAAACAACTCGATGGAATATATCTACAAAACCATTAAAACTATATCAATAATGTAATTATAACCAAATAAATAATCATGGACAAAAAATAGAATGAAATATAGTTTTTAACTAATCCTAAAAATTAAGAGTATATTTCCATCAATGGTTCAAATATAAACCAAGATATAAAAAAGATATGTATGAGTGGAGTGGGAGGGGAAAGATAAATTTAGAGGGATAAACCCCCTCTCCCTAATTATTTTGGTGAAATGATATAAAGGAAAAGCCTAAATAAAATATAGACTCAAAATAAACTTTTGTAATATAAACTGACTAAAAAGGACTCCTCCTTGGTATCTAGTCCGGCCATGTTTACGATAAAATTTCCATATCTAATAGGCCATGAGATGGTGAATTTTATAAAAAATGCATAAAAAACCATGTGATTACTTAGCCTATATATATTTAACAATACTATTCATCTCCATAACCAATAAAAACACAAAAAAATTAATATAAAATTTAATATATAAAATTAAATTCATGTGACATATGATAGTCCATAATAATTCATTAAATAAAACAAAAAAAATTAAATAAAAATACTTGAGTCATATACACCAATGTAGGGATAGACAAAAACTAGGTTAAAAGACTACTACATACCAAGATAAATATAAAAAAATTCTAACAATAGTTGTCACAAAAAATAACCCTTGATAACTTTCTCTAAAACTCAATGTCTTATATAATCATCCATTAAATACACATCATTTTAACATATCACAATATGAGTGGGAATAACAACCATGTAGGGATGAGTTATAATATACCTATTAAGAATGATCTAAAATCATATTAGGGATTAAACAATATGTGTATTAAAAATCAAAAAATATATAGGGAATTCCCAAATAATTATTGAGGATAAGTAACCTTTGGATGTTTTAGGGTATCAAGATTAAGATCTCATGTTTATAAGGGAATTTTTTTTTGTAAACCAGAGAAACCTAGAAAATCATAATAATAAAAATATCAAACCAATGAATCTTCTCAAAATCCATGCCATATTTTTTAAATATTTATATATATATATATATAAAGGAAAAGCACTAAAATTTTTTTCTTCATCTTAGAAAGAATATCGAGAAAAATATCCCAAACCACCAGAGAAAAACACCAAACCACTCTACTCATCCATGGAACAAAAAATGTATAAAACATATAAGATGGATAATGAAACCATAACATCAAAACTATATATCACTCACTTTATAATCAATATATTGTTGATTCAAAAGTCCTCTTTTGACTTCTATATCATGTTTTGGAAATCACAAATGTATTCTATCATATTTTGGAAATTACAATTGTCTTCTATCATGTTTATCGTATCATACAATGCTGATCGTACTGACCATATCGTATCGTACAATACTGATCGTACTAACTTTGTCAGTAGTATCGTACTGACTCTGACATTTGTACCATACTGACTCTGTCAATCGTATCGTACTGACTCTGTCAATTGTATCGTACTGACTCTGCTATTCAGATGTTCATTACTTGTTTTGGTACTTTGTCAAAAGCACTTGTTTCATTAGAATCGTATCATTTCTTATCATCGATATATATATATCCTGTTTTAACCAATACGATGTTATTGAGTTAGTTACAAACTAATCAAAACGATGTCGTGCTTTCTGTTTCAATATGACTGTTATGATGACAGGTGTCCAAGTCCCTCCGAGTTTTTCGGAGAAATATGACCGTTGGAGGCAACATGACCGTTGGAACCCAAGGCCTATAAATATGAGGTCATTTGAAGCTGAGGGGATGATGGTGAAATGAATGAAGAGACTTTGTGAACTACCAAGATCCTAGAGAGAGACACCGTGACTTCTCTCTTCTGCTTTGTGAATCTGATCATCGTATCGAGGGCCTTCAAGCAATTGAAAGACAGAGGTGCCGATTACCTACAAAATCGAGGGATGCTGGGGATAGGCAGACAGACGTTCCGATCATCGTATCGAGGGCTGCCAGGGATAGGCAGACAGACGTGACGATCATCGTATCGAGGGCTACCGGGGATAGGCAGACAGACGTGCCGATCATCGTATCGAGGGCTCACCAAGGTGTTGGTGAGACATACCTTTTATCCTAGGTGAAAGGATAACCCTTCTCTTTGGGTTAAAAGAATTGTAATTCTTTTACATTTCCACTGTTACTTGTATTAGAAAGGAATTTGTATTGTTTCCTTTCTTCTTTACATTTTCAATTGTAATTGTTTCAATTACAATCATTCTATTACATATTGTATTGATTGATTCTATACGCTTTAAGGTAGAATCATTCATCTTTGTATTACTCTGATTATTGTGTTCATCTTGAATACAATTGTTTTACATTACATTAGTATTACAATACATCATACCTTTTTACATTCAATACAATTGTGGGTGTTTGTATTTGTATTAGTTTAAGATCATTTAAACTAATCTCTTAGTTGCTAAAACTCAATGGTTTTTAAACCTACAATTCACCCCCCTCTTGTATTGTTCCATCTAATAGACATACATATCAATATATTCGATCCAAAAATTGGTATCAGAGGAGGTTTTCCACTGATTTTTATTACTAGCTTTATTTCTTTCATTTTATTATCTTGAATACTTACTACGCTAACGTGTGGAGTGGAAAAGTTTTTGTTGTATTAGATGGTAGGAATGAGTATCGGGTCAATAGACAATCTGAATCCTTCTAGACCACCAATATTTGATGGGAATGACTATGAATATTGGAGAGATCGTATGAAGACTTTTGTTATCAATACTGGTGTAGACAACTTTATAATGATTACTAGAGGTTACAAAATTCCTGACAAAGAAATCAGTACTTTCACCAACCAAGAGAAGAAAGAATATCAACTGAATTACAAGGTACGCAATACTTTATTATGCTCTATGACCAGGAATATATACAGTCAGATATCTTCATGTGAAGCAGCCAACTGTATTTGGAAGAAATTAGAAGTCACTCATTTTGGTACATCCAAGGTTATAGAAACAAGGAGAGAAATGCTTCGAGCATAGTATCATGGATTTGTTTTTCCTTATGGAGAGCCAGTATGTAAAGTGAAACAAAGGTTTATGAAAATTATCAACAGCTTACAATCTATGGGAGAAAAAGGTCTTTATGATGAAGCTATTGTTGATAAGATTATTGATATAATTCCAAATGAATGGGAGTCCAAAAGGATAGCTATTGATGAAAATAGAAAAGTTTCACAGATTACTCTTGATGAACTCTTTGGAACTCTTCTACAGCAGGAGACAAGAATGAAGAGAGATGCTGATTTCAACAAGAAGAAGAATGGGAATGGAAGTGTAGCCTTTGCATCTAAAGCTAAAACGCCTGAAAGGCTTATGAGGTCTAAATCCAATAAAGTTGTTATATCTAATTCAAGTGATTGTAATCTTTCGGATAATGAGTTAGCCAATCTTGCTCGAAGGATGAACAAGATCGTGGGAAAGAAAGACTTTCAATATAGATTCAAAAAGAAAGATTTGAAGGATAGGAAAGATTCAGAAGTAACTTGTTATGAATGCAAGAAAGCAGGACATATAAGACCTGATTGTCCTTTACTGAAAAGGAAAGATAGAAAGGAGAAACACTCTGAAAGAAACAAGAAAAGGTTTTATAAGACAAAGAAAGTCTTGAAAGCAAATGATACATGGAGTGCAAGTGGTAGTGATTCCTCAGATGATTCTTCAGAATATGAGACATCAGGACAAAGGAATATTGGACTTCTAGCTAGACTACCAATTAAAGATCATTGTCTCATGGCTACGGTACATAATGCTGAATCTATTACAAATGTCTCCTTAAATGCAAATTGTACTGATAATAGATATTATGAATCTTCAAATGATGAATCTTCATCATCAGAAGATGATACATTACCTTCTTTTGAAGAAGTCTCTAGATTTGATAAATTACTTGAAAATGAAAATTCTAAACTCAAGAAGAGGCTTGAAAAAGCAAATTCTAGAATTTCAATCTTGAAAAAAGAAGTATCAGATCTTTCTAAAGATCTTGATGTGAAATCTTCTGATTTTGAAAGTATTTTAAAAACCCTTGAGAAAGTTAAATCTGATAAGGATAAAATTTCTAAGGATCTTGAAACTGTAATTTCAAAGAAAAATATTTTAGAGCCTAATTCTAGTTCAAGTTCAAATGTTTTGGAAAATAAGAATTTGGTTTTAAAACTAAAGTCATAGATTTTATACTTGAAGAAATATTTGTCAAAGTTTACTCATGGAAAAGAAAACTTTGACAGGATGTATTCTCAAATTAGACCTTTGAGAAATCGTTCTGGTCTTGGTTATACTTATTCAAAACCGGTTTTTAGTAACAACTATTTTATTCCTCAAAAAACCTATTTTTGTTCCAAGTGTCAATGTGGTGGAAACTGGAGAAGAGATTTTTCTCTTAACAAAACTCAATCTTTAGGATTTCATAAAGCTCATTTTTTCAAAACAAATGTGGATTCCTAAAATTCTTTTATCTAACCCTTCTGGATCCAAACAAGTTTGGATTCCAAAAAACTAATTGTTTCTTTTTCAGGAAAACGAGAAGTGTACCAATAAGAACATTTGGTACATGGATAGTGGTTGTTCTCGACACATGACTAGAAACAAAGATCTCTTTGAAAAGGTTATCAAAACAAAAGGTGGAAAAGTTACCTTCAGAGATAATGCTCAAGGAAAGACTGTTGGTATAGGTAATATTGTTTTTCTTGGAAATGTTCTTATCTAAAATGTTTTGTTTGTTAAAGGTCTTAGGCACAATCTCATCAGTATAAGTCAATTATGTGATGAAGGTTACCTTGTGAATTTTAGAAATGATAAGTGTTTAGTTCACAATTCCAAGGATGAGTTCATTCTATCTGCCCATAGGAAAGAGAATGTTTACACTATTAACTTAGAAGACCTTAGGAACCAAAACTTACCTTGATTAAGTGTAATAGAAGACAAATCGTGGCTATGGAATAGAAGACTAGGACACTATAATATGAGAAAACATAGTAAACTCTCAAAGAAAAGACTTGTAAAGGGGATACCAGATCTTAGATATGATTCTTCAAAAGTCTGTGATCCTTTTCAATTTGGCAAGCAACATAAAACCAGATTTAAATCAATTAATGAAGTTTCAACTTCTAATGCATTACAACTAGTTTATATGGATCTTTTTGGTCCTTCACAATCTGGAAGCATTGGAGGCAAATACTATGTATTTGTTTTAGTTGATGACTTTACTAGATTTACATGGGTCTACATTCTCACAAAGAAATCTGAAGCCTTTTCTTATTTCAAAACTTTTAGAGCCCAAGTTAAAAATGAGAAAAACCTACCATTGATAACTATTCATAGTGATCATGGTGGTGAATTTCAAAATTTATATTTTGAAACTTTTTGTAGTAAGAAAGGTATTACTCACAATTTATCAGCTCCAAGAACTCCTCAGCAAAATGGTGTTGTTGAAAGAAGAAATCGTATTCTTCAGGAAATGACTCGAACCATGTTGAGTGAATACTCAATTGCTAAGCACTTTTGGGATGAAGCCGTTAGTACTGCCTGTTATACTATAAATCGTGTTTTAACTAGACCATTTCTTAATAAAACGCCTTATGAGTTATGGACTGGCCGAAAACCTAAAGTTTCATACTTCAAAGTTTTTGGATGCAAAGTATTCATTTTGAATACAAAAGATAATCTACATAAATTTGCACCAAAATCTGATGAAGGAATCTTTCTAGGATATTCTACAACCTCTAAGGCTTATAGAGTTTTCAATAAAAACACTTGTACTGTTGAGGAAACAGTACATGTAAAATTTGATGAAACTGATCCTTTTGTTTTCAACCAACCCAATCCTACATCCTCAGATGTGTTTTCTAAAAATGTTTATCAACCGTTATTAGAAGATCATTCTGATAAGGAAAATGTTCAAGAAAGTATTCCTAAAACATTTACCACAGAATACTTTCTACCATATGTTGATGAACAGGTTTTACAAAATCCAAATCAATTGTTTCATAGGAATCATCTCAGTGATAACATCATTGGTGATGTAAATCAACCTGTAAGGACCATAAATTCCTTAAGAAATGAAATAGAACATCTTGCTTTTGTTTCCCAATTTGAACCTAAAAGTCCAAGTGAGGCCTTAGGTGACGATGATTGGATCAAAGCAATGCAAGATGAACTAAATGAATTCAAAAGGAACCAAGTCTGTACTTTAGTTGATAGACCTAAAGAAACAACTGTGATTGGTGTAAAATGGGTTTTCAGAAACAAGTGTGATGAAAATGGAATCATTGTAAGAAATAAAGCAAGACTTGTTGCTAAAGGCTATAATCAACAAGAGGGAATAGACTATGAAGAAACATATGCTCCTGTATCTATACTTCAATCTATTCATACTCTATTAGCCTTTGCATCATTTTTCAATTTCAAACTATTTCAAATGGATGTCAAATGTGCTTTTCTAAATGGTTTTGTTCAAGAAGAAGTTTTTGTCGAACAACCTCCTGGTTTTCAAGACCCAAAACATCCTGATCATGTTTATAAACATACCAAGGCTCTATACAGTCTAAAACAAGCCCCTAGAGCACGGTATAATAGACTTAGAGGATTTCTCTTTCAAAACAATTATACAAAAGGTACAGCAGATCCAACCCTTTTTATCAAAATGGAAAACAAAAATGTTTTGATTGTCCAAATCTATGTTGATGACATCATATTTGGATCAACTCATAAATCCTTAACTGATTCTTTTGCAAATTTAATGAAATATGAGTTTGAAATGAGTATGATGGGTGAGTTAACATTCTTTCTAGGTTTTCAAATTTCTCAAAAACCAGAAGGAACTTATATATCTCAACATAAGTATATAAAAGATTTCCTCAAAAAGTATGGATTTGACAAAACTAAAAGTATTAGTACTCCAATTGGTACCTCAAATACTCTTGATCTTGATGAAACTGGGAAACCAGTAGATCAAACAATCTTTAGAGGTATGATAGGAAGTTTACTATACTTGACAGCTAGTCAACCAAACTTGATGTTTTCTGTATGCTTATGTGCAAGATACCAATCTAATCCAAAAGAGTCTCATTTAAAATCCATAAAGAGAATCTTTTGGTATTTAAAAGGCACTATGGAATTAGGTCTTTTTTACTCTTCTGGGAATGATTTTTTTTAAAAAGTTTTTCAGATGCTGACTTTGGTGGTTGTATAATGGATAGAAAAAGTACATCTGGAACATGTCATTTCTTAGGAGATTCCTTGGTTTCTTGGTCCTGCAAGAAACAACACTCAGTAGCACTATCCATTGCTGAAGTTGAATATGTAGTAGCTGGAAGTTGCTGTGCTCAAGTATTGTGGATGCAACACACACTCACTGACTATGGTTTGAGTTTCTCCAAAACTCAAATTCTTTGTGATAATACAAGTGCCATAGCTCTTAGTAAAAACCCAGCACACCACTCTCGTGAAAAACACATAGATGTTAGGCATCATTTTCTTAGGGATCACACACAAAAAGGAGATATTATTTTACAATTTATCATAACGCAAGAACAACTTGCTGACATTTTTACAAAACCATTACCTTTCGATAGATTTGAGTTTATAAAACAGAATCTAGGAATGATTACATTAAAATAATCATTCATATATACTTCATGTTTTACAATTCTCCTAACATTAAAAAACTCCCTTTGAAAGGGGGAGCACATTTCTTTCTGTATTTATGTTTCTTTTTATCTTATGTTCTTTAACTATTTACTCTCTAGATGTGTGTATTCATTTTTCTGTTTATCGTATTGATAGTTTTATCGTATCATTCATTTTTCTGTTTATCATCTTGACAATCTTATTATTTACTTCATCGTATCGACCTATGATGGTAATGAATTTCTTTTCCATCATATCGACCGATGATGGTAATCAATTTCTTTTCCATCATATCAACTGATGATGGTAATCAATTTATTTGCCATCGTATCGACTGATGATGTTAATCAATTTCTTTTCCATCGTATCGACCGATGATGGTAATCAATTTATTTTCCATCGTATAGACCAATGATGGTAATCAATTTCTTTTCCATCGTACTGTCTGATGATGGTAATGAATTTCTTTTCCATCGTACTAACCGATGATGGAAACAAGATTTTTTTCCATCGGCTTGTCAGTTCATGGTAACGAGATTGTTTTCCATCGGCTTGTTAGTTCATGGTAACAAGATTGTTTTCCATCGGCTTGTCAGTTCGTTGTAATGAGATTGTTTTCCATCGGTTTGTTAGTTCATGGTAATGAGATTGTTTTCCATCGTCTTGTCAATTCATGGTAATGAGATTGTTTTCCATCGTATTGTCAATTCATGGTAACGAGTTTGTTTTCCATCGTATTGTCAGTTCATGGTAATGAGATTGTTTTCCATCAGCATATAGTTTGATACTTCTATTTTATTTTATTTCGTACGGTTTTTTATTCTTTATTCCTAAAACCAAAAACTACCTTACGTTCTCCGACAGGTATTTTCCATTTTTTTTCTTTTTCATTTTTAATCCTAACCATTGATCTGTTTTTCTCTAATCCTGACCATAGAAGATCAACGATCACTCCTTTTTCACCTATAAATAGCCCCCACTCCCCAAACCCACATTGGGTTTTCAGGTTTTGAGGCGAAGCTCTGCTCCACCGGTTATAAATCATCGTACGATCTATCATCGACATCATCTTTATGTCTCAATCCTCTGCTAACACTCCCGCCGAAATGTCTTAAAAGACTTTTACAGAGAAAGACTTTAACAGAGAAAGGTTAGTTTCTCCGGAATTTTTTGATTCGTATGATTCCAGAATTAGAAGAATCATTCTCTTTCAAGGATGGGAACATTTGTGTGTTGAATGACCTATTTCTCAAGATCCGGTTCTCTTTGATGAAGTTTGTCAGTTTTATAAAACTGTATCGTTCGACAAAGATATAACTATCAATTTTGCTGTGTACGATAGAAAATTGTCTATGTCTGTGAAACAAGCAGCACATTTTCTGAATGTCCCAACAGAAGGGGATTCTTTCTGTCCATCTCATAAACTACCAGAATAAGTTGGTACGTTTAAAAGAGAAAGTTCTGAAAAGACTTTGTTTGTTATTAATGAAGAAAAGAGAAAAGTGTCTCATCTTTCTTCGGACAATCGGTTTGTTACTTTATGGATGCAAGGTTTTCTTATCCCAAGGAAAGGGGATAGAGAAACTCTGAATGTTTCTGATATATTTATGCTTGACTATCTTGTGAATATGAGAAAAGTGAATCTAATGGGGTATGTTTTTGAAACCATTAAGAATGTCAAGACAGGAGGGATTAAGTCCCAAATGATTATGTATCCAGCCATCCTTACGAAGTTCATTCTCGAAAGTATGATGTTTTGTAACATTCCTTTGAAAGGAAACCCCATAGATTTGAGGCCCTCTTGGATTAGAAAAAGTACTATGAAGAAGTTGAATGTTTGTTTTGATCAGAATTCAAAACTTTTTGTCAGAGATGTAGAAGCTGAATTGGCTCAGAATCAATCGACACCTATGCCAGCCAAAGACATTCAATCTACTGGTTTTACTCAAAAGTCTGATCCGCAAACCAGTTCAAAGCCTAAGAAGAATCCAAGGTACAGTAAAGAGGTTGTAGCAAAATGGATAAACGATAAGGAACAGAGAAAGGAAGGTGATCCAAAGTTCAAACTTGACCCGGCTGAGGCTTTTACAGAAAGAATAAGGGTAGAAGAAACCCTTAAGGCTGAAAAGAAAAAGAAAACTGTTTTGAAAAGAAATGCTCAAGACTTTGATATTTCTAAAGTCTTGAAAGCAGTTGAGGAAGATAGTGCTCAACTTACCACAGAAGTGCATCAAGAGCCCATCGTACAGAGTATCCCTGAGAAAGGAAAACAAAAACAAGTGATGAAAGAGATAGAAGAAGTGGAAGAAGAGGAAGGAGATTTTCTTTCAGAATTTCTTCAAAGTTCAAAGAAGAGTAGAGAGGAATCGGTTCAAAAGATGAGTGAAGGTTTTCAACAAACTCCTCATTCCGATCAAGCACGATCTCCGGACAGAATGTCATCTCAAGAAAAGCATGGTGCTCAATCCTCTCACTCTGATAAAGTTGTTGTCATTAGTGACAGAGTAGAAGAAGAAAGAAAGAAGAAAGAAAAAGCAAAAGGAAAATAGCCAGTTGTTGACCAAAGTATATCGTATGAACTAGCATCGTACGATGAAGATACTGATTTAGAACATACAATCTCTCTCAAGAAGAGTGATTACATTGTTCATGTTTTGAGAAGGGTTGAGAAGACCATTCCTTATTTTACAAGGCTATAAGGGAAGATTGATTTTATTACTGACAATCAAAAGAAGAAGTTTGGCTCTGTAAAAGAGTTGAGGAAGAAAGTTCTGTCAGTTGAAGATGATTTGAAAGTTCTTTCAGAAAGTTCGGTTGCTCATAAGAAGGCCTGCAACAATATGACCAAGTGGTCGTACAAAATAGAGAGCTCAATCAATGATCATGAAATAGCTATTGAAGATATAAGAAGGTTGTCAAATGAGATTGCATGTTGCATTAAATAAGCTTGACAGAGAAACAATTGAAAGGTTGAATCTTTTGTCTTCTCAAAGAGCCGATGTTACTTCAGTGAAAGATTTTCAAGAGAAAATGAATGTTTTTCAATCTGAATTCTCGAAGGTTTCATCTTTCAAAGATGAAATGGTTTTGTTGAAGAATCAAAATTCTGTGTTATCCAAAGATAACAAGAATTTTCAAAACAGAATTGATACCCTTGAAGAAGTAATCAGAGTCCAGGAGGAGACTATCAAGAATCAAGATCAGATTTTTGCGGACCAACAAGAGCTTCCCAGAACTCAGGGAGAATCTATTTCTGAAGACAAGGAGATAAAAAAGATGAAGGCAGTTCTTCATGAGTTAATCAAAAAGGAAAAATAAAGGGAAAACAAGTGATCTGTATTTGTTTTCAAGACTGGAAATGATTGTTATCGTAATGTTTGTTATTTCAAGTTTTTTTTCTATTTCCTTGTATTGCTTTTCTAACTCCTTCAGACAATTCAAGATCACTCCTTTCTTTTTGTAAATCACAAAGGGGGAGAATGTTTACAAAGGGGAGAATGTTTTATAAAGGGGGAGAATGCTTTACAACACTCTTAAGGAAAATCTACGAATACAATCCTTAGGAAAGTCCATACCTAAGGGGGAGTTAGTTGTATTCAATTTCATATTCAGAAGAGTTTCCAAAAAATCTGGAGAAGATAAGTTTTTTTCTGTTATATTTTCTTTATGTGTTGTGCTTTCCAAAAAGGGGGAGATTGTTGAGTCAAAAGTCCTCTTTTGACTTCTATATCATGTTTTGGAAATCACAAATGTATTCTATCATATTTTGGAAATTACAATTGTATTCTATCATGTTTATCGTATCATACAATGCTGATCGTACTGACCATATCGTATCGTACAATACTGATCGTACTGGCTCTATCAATCGTATCGTACTAACTCTGACAATCATACCATACTGACTCTATCAATCGTATCGTACTGACTCTGTCAATCGTATCGTACTGAATCTGCTATTCAGATGTTCATTACTTGTTTTGGTACTTTGTCAAAAGCACTTGTTTCATAAGAATCGTATCATTGCTTATCATCGATATATATATCCTGTTTTAACCAATACGATGTCGTTGAGTTAGTTACAAACTAATCAAAACGTTGTCGTACTTTCTGTTTCAATATGACCATTATGATGATATGTGTCCAAGTCCCTCCGAGTTTTTCGGAGAAATATGACCGTTGGAGGCAACATGACCGTTGGAACCCGAGGTCTATAAATCAGAGGTCATTTGAAGTTGAGGGGATGATGGTGAAATGAATGAAGAGACTTTTTGAACTACCAAGATCCTAGAGAGATACATTGTGACTTCTCTCTTCTGCTTTGTGCGTCCGATCATCGTATCGAGGGCTTTCAAGCAATTGAAAGATAGAGGTGCCGATTTCCTACAAAATCGAGGGCTGCCGGGGATAGGCAGACAGACATGCCGATCATCATATCGAGGGATGTCGGGGATAGGCAGACAGACGTGCTGATCATCGTATCGAGGGCTCATCAAGGTGTTGGTGAGACAGACCTTTTATCCTAGGTGAAAGGATAACCCTTCTCTTTGGGTTAAAAGAATTGTAATTCTTTTACATTTCCGCTGTTACTTGTATTAGAAAGGAATTTTTAATGTTTCCTTTCTTCTTTACATTTTCAATTGTAATTGTTTCAATTACAATCATTCTATTACATATTGTATTGATTGATTCTATACGATTTAAGGTAGAATCATTCATCTTTGTATTACTCTGATTATTGTGTTCATCTTGAATACAATTGTTTTACATTACATTAGTATTACAATACATCATACCTTTTTACATTCAATACAATTGTGGGTGTTTGTATTTGTATTAGTCTAAGATCATTTAAACTACTCTCTTGGTTGATAAAACTCAAAGGTTTTTAAACCTACAATTCACCCCCCTCTTGTATTGTTCCATCTAATAGACATACATATCTATATATTTTATCCAACATATATTATAATTCATGTTTAATAGATTTCAAAATATATGAAGTATGCTATCCTAAAAAAACACCATATTTTTCAACTAAATTTTCATCAATCCAGTTGTTTCAAACCATTTCAATATCCAAAAAAAATTCTATTCCATTATAATCAATCCTTACACTATGCTTTATGAAACTCATATATAAGGACTAATTAAAGTGAATGTATCATGCCTCACTAAAGTGTTTCATTAAACTATAGGGAGTACTACATCCTTATAGCGTGGATTCAAAACCTACACAAAAATTATGTTCCCTACACCATTATAAATAATGAAAATCTAATATGTTCCTATTGTCTGACAACCAATGAAGTTATTAAGCACATGGTTTGACATTTAGGACTTGAACCCCCACTCTCATGGGAGTACCAATTCCACCAAAGTATGGGAAGCCTATACTTCATTAGTGATAAAATCACAGAGAGATTACCAAACTTATAGTTATAAATCCTTATTCTAAGTCTTAGAAATATAGGTATTAGGGATCGGGTAATTCCAAGAGAAATCATTATTGGATACACACTTCCTATTAATATGGTGGTACTTCCAAGAGAATAGGAAAATGAAAAAAATTACTCATCTTCATGTCTCATATAGATCTAAAAGGTCATGTAAAAAAAATATGAAATGAATAATATATTTATCTTAATGGCTACATTCATGAGTCCTGTACAATTATTTTATGAGTCGTAAAAATAATATAATATTATATTTTATCTATGATTCA
The DNA here is from genome assembly GCA_963277665.1 of Viscum album. Classification (NCBI taxonomy): domain Eukaryota; kingdom Viridiplantae; phylum Streptophyta; class Magnoliopsida; order Santalales; family Viscaceae; genus Viscum; species Viscum album. The sequence continues at coordinate 1,862,168,824 of OY728119.1, forward strand.
CTTAAAAATTCTTTATCTCTATAAGAACACAATTCATGAATTTACTTGATTTATAAACTAAAATGGATGACCCAAGACCTTAATCTATGAGAGTGTATGAAACATTATAACATATTTGATGGACCGATGACATATCAAAAACATATCATTATGGGATTTATGAACCTCATGTTCTCATTTTCATATTTAACTAATCAAGTGACTTAAATAATATCGATAAATGACAAAACTAATAATAATTATCTAAATATTCTCTAAAAAGGTGTAAAATATTGTGAACTTCTATTCATTATAAAAAAATTATAGGATGAACAATTCACTTATCCTAATATTATACCTAGTAAAATATGTGTGAAAGATTATCCAAATAGAACATATCAGGACATGTGTGATACCACTGGGAGAATAACAAAGACGTTTGAAGTAGAGGAAGATTCACCCTTTGCTCATATACCAAACCCATATATATTCTATTTTTTTACATAAATATAAATTTTTTATTAATAAATGTAAAATTATTTTATGAGTATTATACAATTATTTTATTTTTTTATCATTCAATTGTGTGTATTATTTATTTTAGGATAATATATGTAAAAATAGAAATCAAAATAAATAAGATATAGGAATATAATGTATAATTTTAATTTGCGATTTTGTTTTTATGTTCTCACAAATAGGAAAACTTGGTCTAGTCGTCAATTAATTGGAGCATGCAACTAATACACACCTTGAGGGGAAGATAATAAATCACTCCATAGAGAGGGAAAAACCTTTATGGAAAGGTATAAAAGGTAACCCAATATAGTTCATATGAGTATTCCTACATTGCAAGGGGTAAATTATGGTGCCATGTGGTGCGATAGATTCAATAGTTTGGAGTGGCACTCGAGGTTTCTAGGAGTCATATTCTCTATGTCTATATTTTTTTAACTAGAAGATAAAATATAATTGTTTATTATGATATGGAACTTCATCAATGTTTCTGATGTGGGGCATGTTTTTTTTGAGAACTTTTCACTTTTAAAAAATTGTTTCATCCTTGGTGAGACTTACATTATCCACCTCATTTAAAATATCTACATTTTTCATCCCTAAAACACCATAATACTCACAATGGATATTGATGGGAAACTCCAGAAACATAGGCAATATAATATATTCAACACTAAAGGCCTCACATTGTGTCATGGTGAATCCTATACATTAAAATGATTATTTTTATTACTATTCACATTAACCTAATATTAATAGATGAAATTTTATGTAGATATGTGTATGTGGATGGAAATCATAATGTTGGATTCAAATTGATAATATATAAGACTAAATATTTATATAAGTCAAATTAAAATTTAAAGAAGATATGTAAATAAAATGATATTAACAAGCATTTGGTGATTCAATGATGTCTAAACAGTCTCACATGTAGATATCTAAGATTTATTTTAATATTACTAAAGGGATCATACCACTTGGATTTCCAACCATATATAAAAATAGAAATTCAATAGGAGATGATGAATGAGGATATAAGATTGATATAATGTTTTATCTCTTTTAAATTCTCTCTATAAATATATAGAGAACTAATTGTTTATTTGAAGATGTCTCATCTGGAGGGGGTGGGACACTTTGATGAAGGGGTGTGTACTTAATCATAAAATCCAATTTTTATTATGGGGTATTAATATTTTCCTTATTATTATATTGAGACTAATGAATTTTCACATTTTATAGGTGTCTAGTGAGTGTGATACTTTCAGTATAGGATATCAATTGTGATTGATGTGAGTGGGGGAGCGGTATTTAACCCATACTCCTCCTTCATGTTAAAATTGATTGTATTGAAATTAGGGAGCATATATACATAACTTGAAAGAGGGTATGAATATAAAAGATTTTATTATTTAGCTATAGGGGAAAGGATAATTATTTATAAGATGCCTTAAGCTTATTTAATACAATTATTCTCTTAAGTGAAATTTAATTGTCTTCATTAAGAAATAATACCATAATTCAGTATCCCTTAATTTAGTCATATAATTTATTTTTTTGAGTATTCCTACTTCAAACCTATATATATTTTAGCATATTCAGTTTAGAAAACAAAAAATATCAAAACTATTGAATTATATCAGCCTTTTTCTCATTGAATCAACTACATGACATGAAATTACTATACTACTACTTGGTTGTTTTAGTTATTTTTTGTTCTATTTTTATAATTTATAAACATTGATTTGTTATAGTAATAGGAAATAAAACCTATATCCTAGAAACATTTTTGGAAACATTTTTGAAAAAAAAATCATATTAATTCAATAGTTAGACAAAAACATTACATTAACAATTTTTCATTATTCAAATTTTATCTGAGGTTCTTTTTATCTATTTTAAATGCTGGATGTTTTTGGTTTGAGATCTCATGAATACTAAATAATTAAGGAACACATCCAATTTATGACTTAAAATTTATCATTATCACAAAAAATAAATAAAAATAAGATTGAAATCCAAAGATGAGTATGGAAGCATCCAGTCCAACCATGGGTACCACAACCACACTTAAGTTAATTATAATTACTCTAAGGCATTGAAAATTTGTTCAATAAAGGAAGGATACTTCAGTAGGACATAGATATAGAAGATAAGGAGTTGAATTAAATACTATGGATAAGTCCCACATTAAAGAAAAAATTTAATATCTATTTTGAATCATAACTGATCCGAAGGATGAATCCCAGGTGAGATCTTATTTTTATTATTATTCTAAATTTTTCATGGAAAACACATATAAAAGTGTTTAGTTATAGGAAGAAGAAAAATAATCTAATGAACCCTCAAATTATAATTAACATAAATTAGAATAATGGATTCCATTTACTAGCCTTTGGAATGAGATGATACATCTTTTTGAAGGTTAGTTCAATAATGATAATGTCACATGAAATAAAGAGGTTGGTAAATCATGCATTGAAAAATAAGAGATACCAAAACCCAAAGAAGAATAAGAATGAGGAGAATAATAGGGTTACCAAGTATGAACAGAGCAAGAATTTTACATGATGGTTGTTGAGATATAAAATATTATTGTAGAATTTGAAGGGGCATATCACCCATGAGAGGAAAAAGTTGAGTAGTAGATAGTATATACAACTTATGATATTCCACAAAAAGACCTAGTGCCTTATAATATTTTTTACTTTAATCATAAATTAAATGACCTTTTACTGGGGAGGAATGTAGATTAACTACACTGGGAACACATCAATGGAAGAATTAAATAAAAAATAGATGGTTGGATATATACCCTAATCATATTATGTGACAAAATAAGGTATTTTTGAGCTTAAAAAATATAATAACAGAGAATTATAGTATAAAAAATATGGTTCATTTATTTTCTTTCTTAGGATTTTATATATAATACATTTCTTTTGTATACAGAGAGAAATCCACATCCAATATTTTGAACATTAATTTTTTGGAACATATTATTTCATTATTTTTATATTTTTTAGGTCCTTGATTTATAAAGGATTAATGGAAAATATGAATAAATTATTCATGTTAAATTATAGTTTTCATAAAATTTATTATTAGATTTCACCCCCTATATTTCATATTAGTTTAATTTTTTAATGGAAAAATGAATACCCAAACATAAATTATTTTTATTTCTAGATTTATTAGAAACCACATGATGACATGTTTTAAATTTAATATTGGTGAAATTGAATGGTTATTATGTGGGTATATAATAAGAAGATTTATTAATTGGAATTTGTATATTATGAATCAAAATGTTGCATTTTTAGTCACATGTAAATGAAATTTTCCTATAATTTTCCATTCACTGATTTTTTGAAATTCTGGTTAATTAATTTTTTATTTTTATTCATGTCATGAGTAAATGAATTAAATTATATTATTCTTATTATTGAGAGGAATTATAATCCAATATTTCATATCCTTTATTTAATATATTTCATTAGGTAACTTGGGACATGTTACTTACTTTTACATATATTTTATCTTGACAATGTTATGATTATAAAACATTACTTTTTTTGTAATTGAGGCATTATTATTAAAAATTTTATATCCTTAAGACATTAATTTTAGTTTTTTCATTCATCAATCCCTTAGAGTGCACGAATTACCTTTTATTGGAATTAACCACATTAAAGGACAACTTTTTCCATTATTAACTTAATCTAGTGTTTTTATGGTTAGTAAAATATCATATTTTGGAGGAGAGTTTTTCTATTGTGGAAAGTTGATATTTTTAATTTTCAAGAGATGTGAGGTAGTTTTTTCTTTGGTATTTGGGAAAAGGTTCAGGAATATATTTCATTGTATTTATTGTTATCCCTGTTAAAATTAAAAATTGAAAAAAATCATTCAAAATAATAAATTTTTTAAAATATGTAAACAAAATAGGTTGAGTTTTTGATGTTAAAAAATCACCATTGATCGACCAATGAATTGGACCATTTATGGTTAATTGGTTGTTGGGAGACGTGTACTAAATAAATATTCGACAAATTTATTATAAAATAGATTAAAAAATAAATAAAAATCCTAAATTGTATGAAAAAATAAAGGGGATTATTCTTTTAATATGATTTCATTATTTCTGGATCATTAAAATGATCTTGGGAAGTAGGGAAGATGTTATTTTTGTGAGGAAAATGTCATTATACATTACCATTCATTATCATCTAATATTCTTAATAAAAAATCACATTTTTATATTATTTATACACCAATACCTTTCTAAGCATTTTTTTAGATTCATGTAAACCAAATTGTGAATCACTCATGATTATTAGTGTTTTTATTTTCCATAAAATTTGGAGAATTTAGATCTTTTATAGGTTAAAAATTATGTGCATTTATTTATGGTATCAACATAACTTTATAAAATTAGTTAAATTGAGTTATGAGGGAAGAAAAATAGTGAGATAGATCACAAAGTACCATGCTTATTTAAAATGAGTAAATATTTATATATTCCACTTGAATTCATTTATATGAACTGTTAAAAATAGTTTTTATTAATTGATTTTTAATTTTAAATATTGATATAATCAAGGTTTGTTTTTTATTTTTACTAGAGATATGTGCATGAGGAAACTAATTTTTCAAGTGTATGGTATTTTATTGTTTAATTTTATGAAAAAATAAGAAATTTATACTAATATATTTCAAAAGAGTTTATATTTATTATACCCATATTTTATTTATTATTAATCAATTTATATTATAACTTATTTTATAAGGACATGTTTTAAAAAATTAAAATAAATATAGTTTTTTTGACCATGTATAATTTTTCTAAGTATTTTTGTGTGTTGATGTTAAAAAATAGTTAAACATGTGCCAACCCTTATCCAATGGTGGAAATCCACATATACACCCTTTGAAGGTTATATGTATCAGAACAACATAGGGATATCCTTCCCCATGTAGATGGAGGGAATATTTCACACATTATAGTTCATAGAAGCATGCACATGGTGCATGGTGGTCTGGTCTTGTAACATCCTGGCCCAACTCACCACGAAAACAGTGGATAGAATATTGGATCACATGTCCTCAAGCATAACTCCCAGTATTCCAAGTGATTATGACTAGTGGTAAGGGTCTCAAAAGGTGATATTGGGGATTCTATACCCTCATATCATCATACCACAATTGTAGAATAAATAAGAATAAATAGTAGAAGTAGTAATAAATTAAAGTAAGAGAAGCGAAAGAATAATAATATAAACAAAATATAAAACATGTCCAATGACAATATATGACTATTAATGCATGTCTTGAGGATGATACATAATCTAAAATTTAAGACAAGTAGCATGTAACAATATATAGTACAATACATGAATACAGTAAAATAGTAAAAGACACAATGTAAATCTCCACAAGTATCCCAAGGCCCATCTCAATCCTATGATCCTAACTCCCATTTACTAGAAAACCATTACAAGAAACAATAAATGGTCCCAATAATATAAGGTCTAATCCGGTTTAATAGTACAATGGCGACCCGAGTAGGGTGTGAGATGTAAATCCTTGTACGTTACCACCCACAATGTCTATAACTGAATCCGGTCCATGAATATAAGTAAAATAGTGTGTAGATATAAATAAATAAACAAAACTAAAATAAATGACATACATCCCTATCAGGTCCCTTATGGAAATATGGTGGATCTACCTGCTTCGGATCATAGCCAAAATATGTGTTTGAATAGTAACCATATTTATATTGTAATAATATATACATAGTATAGTTATATATATTTTATCTACCTATATGAACCAAATGAGTGTCAATGCTAATGGATATATACCTATAATACTAGTTATTAGCTAGAATGGGGTGAATCTTAGTCATCTATAACCAGTATGAACAATCTTATAAGCTCTAGAAATAGGCATATTCCCTATATCTCATAATGAGTGGCATAATTCATTCTCATTACTCAAGATGGTGAGTATTCCATAATTTCAATACTCAAGATGGTTGTGATTGTTTCTTCATGACAACACTCAAAAGGTAACATGGTGTGTCTTTCCCACCATCCCAATAATGTCAATGGTGTGATTCATCATGACTGAAAACCCATTTTAAGGGATCATTATTCCTCCATGATCAATTTAACCTTTACCATCATTACATAACCTATATCAAGTCATAATCATATTTATAATAAAATATCCATGAGGTAGTACCTCTCATGATTTACTCTTATTAATCCCAATCACAATTAAGTGCATCATAATTAAACAAATTCATATAAGGCACGATTATTTAATTATAACAAAATGCATGGTCATACCACCCAACTCAATTACATTTCAATTGAACAATTTAATTCATTCAAGGAAATAAATCCATCAGGAACATGCCAATCCATTTAATACATTTAATTTAATTAATTAAAACATGGAAATTAATTTATCATGGTTCAATGGTGCATTTAGAATGTACCATGGTAATATTGGGAAATCACCTAAATGGGTAATCCCATTTATAAATAAATACAAGATCTTAGGAGGTGCTTGGTCTAGAAGATGTCTAAAAAAAGTAAGAGTCATGCACTTAGGAGGTGAATTAATTTAGCCAAGCCTTTACATGAATGAGGGTCATTCAATTCCATAACACCAACAAAGGCTATGTATAATTTAAACCACTAATAATTACCTTGTACTTTATAAGAAAAATCATCTCATCTGAGGGGGTTTATTAAAAAAATGACATTTCTTATCAAATAATTAATTTTATCATAACTGAGTATCACACTTGAAAATCATAATTCAATATATAAATAATGAATTTTAATAAGCTATCATTGATGGAAAAATTAAATATACGAATATTTCTTGAATTTTTGAGGTTATATGATTAAATGGATTCATTATACAACTATATAGAAGTTTGAATATTCAATCAAAACCCAAGATAAATTCTTAATAGGCATTCCAGGCATTCACTCTTTAAATTATAAATGGGAAATATGAGTTTTCACACCCAAGGGTTGTCCGTGGTCGAGTCTTACATCCTCAAATCGATAAAAAAACTCAACATGTGTAATACTAAAAGCATACACCAATTTAGATTAAAGAAAATATTTTTATGGAAAAATGAGGAAAAGGCTAGCTTATTGTGGAATGATGCTATTTATAAGCTAAGAAAAAATTAAGGAAAAAATATAGAATTCCCACCAAATGATTTGGACACTCTTATCATCCAATATTGAGGTCTGATTCAATATGGTATGGAAGAAATTTAAGAAATGGACATCAAACGAAAAAATAGGGAAAATGAGATCACACTAAAATAGCGCAACATATCAGAAGTCAAGAAAAGAAAAGAAACATGAGGAATATTGAGATTACCGATTTGGATCGATAGAGACCGATGATGTTCAATTCAAACTTTGGACGAAGAAGATCTCTCAAATACTAGAGGAGGGAGGAGGAGAACCATGATGCAAAGAGGGGGATCTCATGTGTCTCAAAAAGGAGAATAAAAAAGAAAAAAGAAACATAAACTCATTTAGGATAGTTTTATAATTTCATCCTTAAAACTGGGTTGTAAAGTTTGGTCGCACGGTTTCCAAACCATGCACCAACCATGTGGCAACAACTCCCTAGGAAACCCACCTCGAATGGGTTTTCCCATATGGTTACCCTAACAGTGCGCCAACTATTATATGAATAGTTTAACACCATAATATTTTTATGTGATATATTTTTTTTTAATTTCTTTTATGTCTTTCATTGTACGCTACACAAATATAAGCTTGCGCAATACGCAACACCGACTTAGCTTCTGCTATACGCAATGCTATGCTTGGATTTTGTTACACACAATTCCAAGTTCTTTTCATATAATATATTACAAAAAATACTTAGTATAATTGAAAAACTAAATATTTTTATATTACCTTATAACCTAGTCATTATAATGGCGAGTATGAACAATATTTACTTTCTTCAAAAAAAAAACAAATTAAATGCAAATAAGTGATTTTATAAAATAATAAAATCACTTTTTATGAATTTTATTAATGAAAAATATACGTAATATATTCAATCTAATGTTTAAGATTTGTATTATATGTTTTTAATGCATGATGTAAGAACAAATTTATTTTTTTGGATAAAAGAAGTATTTTTCAAAAAAAAAATGCAATTTTATCACCGTTTAATAGACCACCTATTTTAAATCTATTTTGACACTTTTTTATATTTTATTTGACAAAATAAACTTTTTCATTTTATTCTTAATATAAATATTTACATTGGTTTAATTTTTGGTATTTTTCTGATAAGTTCCAATTTTTGATGAATAGTGAAAATATTGATTTTTATTAAAAAAATTATTTTATTTTAATGTAATTACATAGAAAAATCATGTTTTTGATTAGTTTTAAATTTTAATAGTTAATTTTTATCATATTATGGTTTTTGAAAATTATTTTATACATGAATTTATTATAAAAACATTTTCCATTTAAAAAAACATTTTAAAAAAAGCAGTTTTCTTGACATTTTGCCTGTTTTATTTTAAATTTAATTTTAAAACTTATGTGTTTTTAATTTTTTAAAATTTATGTCAAATATTTATTCAATAAGTACAAATTTTTTAAGTATATCCTTTTTTTATGATCAATATTAATAGTTACCATAATAAATTTTGTTACCATGGTAAATGGTAAATAAGTAATTTAAGTTAAAAATAAAATTATAATGACTATAAAAATGACAAAAAACATGAAAAAAATTATCTTATGAATGGAATTATACACTTAACACTTAAGAATTTAAATTATGTCATTTAATGGACACTTTTCCATCAAAATAAATTAAATAATATTTTAATCAAGGAAAGACACAAAGTGTCATTTTCTTTGCCTTTAATATCTATTATGTGTCTATATATGAAACAATGGGTGGTATCAACGAATATAAATGTTAATTTTTAACATAATAAACATATTAACTTAATATAAATTTATTTTTGACATTTTGGGGCCATTTGAGAGATATTATAGTTTTTGTAATATTTTTTAATGAAAATTTAAAGATGCCATATTCATGTGTAAAATAATATATCATTTTCAAAATAAGGTAAAACAGAAGCTAAATTAGAAAATAAATACACATTTGAAAGATAAAATACATTTCTTTATCATGGTAATTTATTTTAAATTTTTAGAAAATAAATAATTACCTTGAAGTTTTATATATTGATGATGCATACATTATTTAATTGATGAAAAATAAATAAACTATTAATTATTAAAATTATAATAAAACTTAGAAGATAAAAAAACTTAACCAAATACTATTTTAGATTATATATCAACCATAATCATCCAAGGCTTGATTTATGGTCCATTTAGATCCTTACAGTAGAGATTGTGACACATATATTATTTTATTTAAAGTGATGTTAAACTTGTCACATTCATGTTTTAATAAGTATAACATTTTTAATGATTGATTTTACAAAATATATATTAGACTAAAAGTATTGAAAAAAATATGGTAGATTTATCATCATCACAGTATTTAATTTTTAATTTGTATAGAACAAATAAGTATATTAATTAATTACACAAAACTGATGTAGTGATTATGTTATTAATATCAATATCAAATTAATGTTACTAAAAATATTAAAATAAATATAATATAACTAATTAATATGTTAAATTAATTTTATATATGACCTATACCCCATAGTAATAAAATAAAATTATTGGTTCATGGATAAAATTTTATCTTAATTTTTTTTAAATCCAAGAATTGTGTAGTGTCAAAATTGACACTATTGTTGTTTTGTCAAAGAAATGTTTTATTAAATTATTAAAAAATATTAAAACATTTCTTAAAAATATATTATTATTATTATATGATCTGAAACGATCTAAATTATTTATTTACTATTATATTTACATCAATTAAGTAAATAGTTCACCCATTTAATATTGAAATAATTGTTACCCTAGTTAAAATGAAATAAAATAACTAAGTGTAAAATTGAAATTATACAGTTTAAATTTACATAAAAAATTGTGCAAAATTTATTTTTTTATGATATTAAAACCTTATCTCATCTAATAATTAAAAATATGAAATTTTGGATGTTTTTGGTAGTGTTTTTAATTTATTATAAATTAATATTTTTAGATATTCCAAATGTTTCCTCACCTCAATTATAAAAGGGCGCATCCTCCCTCACAATTTCAATTAACTTTGAGCCTTCATGCTCATATATCCCCTACCAATTCCCCTAAAAAGCTTCCTTAGTCACATTCTATTGTTTCTGGTCTTCTCAAAAGACCAACTCTAATGCCTTTAAGAGGATAACTAGACGGGGCTCGTTGAAGAAAAGGTAATCTCCTCTACAGATTATTTCAAATTGTTTCTTTTTACACTTCTTCTTTATGAGTTGTTTCCATTATAAATTAATTAATATAGTATCGATTTTATACTGATACATTATTAAGATTATGTAACAACAATATTCAACCTTCTATCCATCCTACCAAAAACTAAATCCCCAAATGTGCATACATACGACTTACCATCTCCATGCTATGGCATAATCTATTTTTCACGACCAATTGACTTGGATGTGTATAATTATGGAAATAAGAAATAAATATGATTATTATAACAAGGTAGTTATTCTATAATAATATATATACCATCCACTTTGATACCATTTCAAAATTAAGGGAATGATACCATCGCTCGTGCATATGTACGACCTACCATCTCCACGATGTGATGTGATTCATTCTACATGATATCCATTAAATAATGATTAAATAAATGTATATAATAAATAAATATTATATTTATTATGTTAATATAAATTTTTAATGATATTATTGTAACTCGAAAACACGTCCATTTAATTCATCTAGTGCTTCCAGACAAGATTCCGGAGCATAGCTCATTTTGCAGGCTTTGATTTGACAGGTCGTGGAGCCCGAACAGAGTTACAAATCAGAAGTTATGGCCATTCAAAGTCATGTTGCTGGAAATGGCCATCCAGAATAGTTTTGGGGAAAAGTATGGATTTGTGCGCAAAAAAAATGGAATCTTGAGTGCAAAAATGGAATCTTTCCTGAAAAATGGATTTTCGTGCAAAAGTGGAACATAATTTTAAGCACACCATTTCGCCTATAAATACAAGTGCACCCCCTTCTTCTAGACGGCCCCAAAGGTTGGACACCACTCTAATGTGCGTAAGTCTGCATCTTCCGCGCCTATGTGAAAAACCCCATATTTCATGAAAAATATCACTTTTTCATGAAAAAGTTCCAACATTCCCAAATTTTCACGTAAAACATCATTTTTGCTTGCAACAGTGCTACTACGCCCAGTTTTGTGCGCACCATTACGACACCTGATCCAATTGCATGCACATGTTCCCTATTGTGTGAAAGTATTACCTATTGAATGCAAACCTCCTCTATTGCATGAAATTACTTCCCTATTGTGTGCAAAGATCTACTATTGCGTACAAACCTCCTTTATTGCACCCAATTCCTTCCCTATTTTGCGCACAACTCTCCTATTGCAGCACATCTCCCATATTGCGCGCACGCATGCCCTATTTCGCATAGGCCTTCCCTATTGAACGCAATTATTTTCTCTTGCATGTAGCACATCCTTCATGTGGCGCATCTTACAAACAACAGTATATAGGCCCACGCCCGCCGGTCCATACCGTGTGTGCTACACCCCCGCACCCCCACTCTCTAGGCCGGTCCCTTCACTTCTGTCACTGACCACAATAAAAATGCTGAGTTGCACCACAAAATTTTAAGGTTAGGACATAATAATTTTCCATTGCACACCCACCTTCCACTTATGGAATACCATGATTTGAGATACTTCTCCGAACACCATGAAACACCTTGAGTCGACATATTCCTCTTGGTTCATTTCTCATGCTGTCATTTAAGATTCTCATCATAAATTCCCTAAGTACCTTGAGTCAAACCATTCGTCAAGCAACAGATCCAAACCCTATCATATGGCTCCTATGCCGGGTTGAACTCGAAAGGGCCTCTCTTATATATGTCCCAACACCGACCATTGCTAGGTTCCTTATTCCTAATAGTCCTCACTGCATGAATTTAAACTATAGTAAACCATATGTGCCAAACATAGGATGCCTCTTGCTCTAAACAAGAGATGCCTTATGTGCCAAGAATAAGATTCCAATAGTCCTATCTACATGTGTATAAACTGTAGCATGCCCTATCATTCAATAATAGGATGCTTCTTGTTCCAAATTAGAGAATTCTTATGTGATAAACATAAGATAATCATGACATGATTACAGTGGAATAATTTCAAGAGTGTTGGAATCCGTTCAAACATTCCACCACTCCACATAATGATTTGTGTGTTCTTTATTAATATATTCATCCTATTTCATCTCTGAAGGGACCCCTAATATCCTGGTCCCATGCCACCTCATCTCACCTACTGTTTTGAGCCAACTCCCCAGAAGACTTTGGACAACACTTCGAGTCAGGTCCTGTGTTTCAAACACGGTCATCAGTCGACCCTCATTTGTTTGTCTCCATTTAAGGTTAAAGAGATATGGATGTTGTGTTTCGAACATGGTCAACAATTATCCTCCATTGTCAAGCCACCGTCACCACGTTCCGAATGTCGGGCAAGTGATTTAAACTTATCATCTCCCTTTGTTCGGACGGATTTCAACACCCTTGTCATTATCCCGCTTGTGCACTTGAGAATAGGTGTTGGCCCCAATTATATTCCTCAACCCACCAGTGAGTTGGGATGACCTCATGTCCATACATGAGGAAGACATCCGGGAAGCTTCCATATATAATCCCCATCCACCGTTGCCGCTCCTTAGCGGTACCCAGGTAGCTTCCATGAGTAAGCCCCCATCCACAATTATTGATCCATAGAGGCATACTAACAGCTATTGCTTCTTCACATAGACACGCTAACATGGGTCACTCATTGGATCACTCCACAAAACCCCTTCACCATGATATTGTTGATGCCTTCCCTTCCCTAAGGGTGGGAGGGTTTCAGTTATGTAAGTCCTAGGGTTGCAGAGTGAACCTGCCTCATCTGAGCTGGAGAACGTTAAACTGCCAAGCTCCATCATCCTTAGCACATGATATTAAAATGTGCCTCACTGCATGACTTCTACATGGGGGTCCCCATATAATAAATTCTCTATGCTCGCTCATCTCCATGAGAGTGAGATATTCCCCACATGGAATGGGATCCTCTTTGTCGGAGCGACGCCTATCTGTGGGGAAGGGAAACCACCTTGGTGTAAGCCCCTAGCCTTTCTTACAGAAGGTAGTACCCTTACTCCTCTATTATTCTATGCCCAGGATCAGGGGGGATGGGCACTAGAACCCTCTTCTCTTCTGTACCAAACCCCTTTGGGATTTTCTGCCATCCAGGCCTCCATCCTGGAGTAAGTCCAAATCTCCATCTCCTTGGGCTGTGAACGACGCTTAAGCCCCTGTTTCCTCTTTGGGATGCAAACCACGTGTAAGACGCTATTTACTTTTTGGGTGGCTAACCACGTGTATGCCCCACTCCACTTCCCATGGATACACCATTCACAACATGATCGTCAAGTCTTTGCTGCCTCTTATTTCTCACGCCGAGCATAACTCACATGGGCTTAGAGTAAGCATTGACCATGACATCCTCTTCGGTCCACCCTAGAGTGTAATCCCAAAAGTCAACCCGAACTACATGGACTTTGATACTTTCCAAGGAAAGGTACATAGGAAGCCTCCCTGAGATTCAAGCCCAACAACCATTGGTCTCAAACCCCCTCACATCAGTGCACCAACATCTTTCCCGAACTACATGGACTTTGATCCTTGCCAAGGAAAGGTATGTAGGAAGCCTCCCTGAGGTTTAATACTAACACCTATTGTCCCAAACCCCTTCACATCGGTTCACTAAAACTATTTCGAACTACGTGGAATTTGATCCTCGTCTCCTAGGAAAGGTACGTAGGAAGCCTCCTTGAGTTTCAAGCCCAACAACCATTGGTCCCGACCGCATTCACGTCAGCTCACAAAATCCTCTCAGTCCCAACTACTTCACGTTAGTCCACCCCCATCCTGCATGGCGCAAAACCATACGCCCCGTTTTTTCCCGTATGACAATAAAACTATCCCCCAACCAGAAGTAATCCATTTTCAACCCCAATCAATGATAAGCTGTCGTCAACCCTAACTACCAGAAAGCCGTTGGAACCCCAATCAATGATAATCCATTGTACCCCAATCGACGATAAGCTGTTGTCAGTCCTAATTAGCAGTAAGACGTTATAATCCCTAAATAGTGATAAGCCGTTGTAGTCCACAATCGACGGTAAGACGTTGTAGTCCCCTTAGCTGGGACCCACATATTTGGTCCGCCCCTCGAGCGTCAGACCAAACCCGGTCTACTAACCACGCGTAAGCCCCATCATGTCATCGGGTTGTTGTATTTTATGCACACACCAATTCTATACCCCCATCCTGAACTACATGGACTTTGATCCTTCCCAAGGAAAGGTATGTAGGAAGCCTCCTTGAGGTTGAAGACCATCACCCATGTCTCATCCTGGTCTTTCCCTCGAGCCTATGTGTTTCAAGAAGGTCATTCCCCAACCCGGAGGTTCAATTTACTCCGGGTCTCATCCATATGGGCCGCCTCCTCAGGTGTCCCATCACCCCATAAAACACACAGACTTTGATTCCCTACCTCAGGGATATGTAGGAAATATTTTCGAGGCTCAAGCCCAACATCACTATCAGCCTCACGTTGGATCCACATCATTTTATCCCCTCAACAATCCACATCCATCCTTATTCTTACCTAGGCCTCCACATCCTAGTGAAATCATGTGACCCACTTTCTCACTGCCCCTAGCATCATCGTTCCCTCTAGAGGTTACACCCATCTGGTCCACTCCAGTCAGTGTTCCGATCATTTCAATCCATCTCTTCTAGTCATTAAACTCACGACATACCCTGTGTTAAACCTAAGAAGCTGAGGAAATCTTTAGAGACATGCTTATGGAATATAATTCCTCGTATTCCACATGGGATTCCTTGGGCTTCTTCCCCCTTGAGAATCCCTATCATAAGGATAAAAAACTCAGACGCACCACGACTGAAGGTTATTGCCCTGACCGGGCCCCTTGGAATGTCCTAACACAAGTAATGTAATTAACCAGTGTCCATAAAGACATGGCACCAGGAAGAGTTTCACTAACAATTTCTTAATTTATAAGTGACACATGGACTAGGTATAAAATTTTGAGGAGGAATCCATGAAAGGAGAGGCTGGCATCCCATCATCCTGTTTCAATCAAGGTGCAAACGTCCCAAAACAGGTGACAGATGTTGCCCGCCTTTGGAAGATGGAATGTGGGGAAATATAGCTGCACGTCCTCTTCCACAGATGGATGCATGTACCCTGGTGAAAGCGTTGGAAGAAAATATAAATATAACCTAAGAAGGACAACCAAAAATAATTTGAAAAAATATGTATAAGAAAATTAATATGTTTATACCTGAATAATGAGTAATTATGAAATATTATTACCAAAAGGAAGATAATATAAACATATATGATATCATAAAAAAGGAATATGATTCTGGAATAAGTCAATGACATAATTTAAATCATTATACAGGATTTTCAGATATATACAAAGGATAGAATACCTAAGGTAAAGGATAATTTTTCAATCTTATTATTATTCAAGATTGTTTATTCATAAGCATTTAATGATGTATATTTATAATCCATGTTAATTTTTACTAAATAAGTAATCTAAAATACTATTTCCATCCTTATAAAATTTCTTAAAGTCAATTTTACCCATTGGTGATTTTTTATTAAATGGTATGAAAGGAATCTTTTTTCATTTTCAGTACAATGTATTTTTTGACTTGTCCAAAAAAATTACAAGAAGAATGTTTTGTTAAATTATATAGAATGAAAAGTTTTTTAAGTTATCATAAAATCTTATATAAATGAAGATACATTTATAATATTTAATGTTTATTTCAATTAAATTATTTTCTTATAAAAGTTTGTGTTATTTTGAGAAAATATAACTATTTTTGAAAAATAATGGATATTATCCTCAACAATTAATTTCAAGGGTTTTATCAAAATTATTTTCCATCCAAGATGACGTTCTCTAAATGGGGTTGTGTTTATATATCCATTATTACTATGATTTGACTGTGTTTATGAGAAAATTCTATTTATGAAATCCATTTGTTTTACATGGAATATGTTATGGTGGAATGATGTATAATAACCCCATTTTATTATTTGGGTTATGATGTGATGAATGTTTTATATTTTTGTGGAATACATAAGAATGATTTCATTATGAGATGGGTGAGACCTATATCTACCTCCAACTTGTTGGGTATAGATTCATATCTCATGAGATATGCATGACTGTAATGAAAATTAAATCTGGTTCAGTAATATAGGGCTAGAATGGCAAGTAAATCTGGTTTAGTAATACAAGGTTGGAAAGAGGAGTGAACTCAATTCAGTAATAAAATTTTTACACTATGATGTTCTTGGAAATGAGACTTTTCCAATTGGGAAATTATTTTTTATTCTTATGTGTTTTACACAATTCTATTTTTTATGAAAATGCTATTTTATCATGGTTCATGTTCATTAATAATTTATTTCTTATGAACTAGGAATATTTTATTTATGACTCAATACTTTGACATTCAAAATTTATGTTTATGTTTTATTTGATTTTTTCTATGTTTACCCTTACTGAGCATTTGAGATCACCCTTTTTATGTTTTATTTTCACTAGGATATAAAGAAAGGTTTTAGGTAGGAAAACTAAAGGGGAAGATATTTTAGTGAGATATTGAAGATCTTTTACCAAGTTATCAGAATGTGTTCCCATTATATAGAGGCACTAAACCAATAAGGTATTTGGGTATCTATTTTTATAATGTACTATGTATTATGTGAAAGTAATGTAATTTCCATATACGTCAATATTTGGTTCATTTTAAGTAGTTTTTGGTACTGCATAATTGGCACTAACTGTGAGAGAAAGGTGAATGGTTTGGGTAAACCATGTGCAACCCATGAAATACCTTATCCACCCCTAGTTCAAGCTACACAGTTTTCTTCTGGGGGCTTCATAGTTTCAAAAATAAACTATGCACCCTATTCAAACAACCCAAACTCGTGATTTTAGGGGCATGGAACTCCTGAAACTCAACGATACAACTGGGGGACCCCTAAGGCATTTACCCAAGTCTAAAAACAACACTTTGATGTTTTCCAACAGTTGAAATTTCATTCTGAAGCCTAGTTCAAATAACAGAAAATCAACTAATCTCCAAAATTCAAATTCCCTTGTAATTTTACATCAAATCAAAACACTAATCATTACAACCTCCCTACCATAGCACTTCTCATCCCTGAGAATCCTACAAGAACAAATAAAATATCATCCAGCCTACGAGGGTCATGAAGTCTTATTCATATGGTAGAATCACATTTCTAAATGTCCAAAACACCTACAAGATTTATTCTATCATACATAACGTATTCTATCAAAACATGAGCCAAAAAAAACTTTTCGAATTAAATCAATGAAATAGATCTCAATCAGGTCAGATTATCTAGATACATGGAAACTTCTTCATCTAATTAAACATTTGGCTAAAGGTTCTAACCACCTTAGGATTTAGAATCAGAATGGACAATCTTGAACCACAGAACCCCTACCATTGGAATTTCATTACAAAGTATGCCCTAAAAATTCTAATGACACTTCAGGTATGCTTTCTTTAACACGGAGAACACGATTACATAATAGGTCATATCTGAGACCTTTGTAGAATGAAATGGTAAAATCACAATCGACCCCATTGAAACTAGTTGTGAATGAATTCCTAGAATAAAAAAAACAAACTTGACACCACACTCTCCTTGACCTAGAGACATACTTTAAAACTAGTCCCTTCGACCACAAACATTTAATAAAGTGGGTAACAAGTCAAGCCACTCTAACTGAATCATATTAAAAACACATGGCTTAGATGGACCATATATTAAAAACTAAACTATATCACCTTCTTCCTAGGAGTCCTGTGTTTACCACTAGAATGTTCACTAGAGTCCACACCCATCTTCTGGTGAAATTCACTGATCAGACCATCACATAGCCATTTAAATTTTCATTACATAGTATGAAAAGGGGTAACCCTGATCCAGCCCACTATAATCATCACCCATTAAACTTCACCTCAATTCCCGACAAAAAAATCAGGGATAAACTCAGATTCATTAAACCATTGTCTAAATAACAAACCAAAGGTAGTCCAAACTCCATTTTTACATGTGATATGTAGATAGAAATCCAAAATTTCCACAGAATATTAGTGACTGAGCCCAGAATGGAATCCACCTTGCAGTTATGTAAAATATAAACGGGTGGTGTTCAAGATTCCATCCATGGAATTACTACATGGGAATCCAAGTATCACTCTATAATAACCATGACTTGAAAAAATCATGTGTGTACTGCACAACTTTGATAGATATCACATCCCAATACCAAAATCTTTTACAACTTCAGTGCAGTGTAAGACTGAAACTCTCTTAGTGCATTAAGGATGAAGTGAATATAGGGTACATGCTCATCTCTTTCAGAATATTACCTTAAAAGGATTTAGAATATTACCATGAAGATCAAAATAATAACAATTGAACAACTATAGGTCAAATTCTTGAAAGAAACTCGGCTTCACCTAGCCACGCATCATCATTAATCATTGAAAAATCATTAACCACATGAGGCATCCCGTGATTGTTACAACATAACCACCAAAGATGATCCCTTTACAAGGATGCTTTTCAAGGGGTTCATACACATTCAACCACATCAATGTAATGTTGCGAAGAAAGAACTGACACATACATTATAACTGACATGATTCTCCCCAACTTAGGGGTGTTCTAGTTGTCAAATGAAGAGATAGACTAGCCACTCATAAGTTTTCTAGATCATATACACCTTAAACACATGCATGACACTCATGCAAGCCATAATCACAAATTCCATAACATTTGGAATAAAAACCAAAACAAGTTTGGTTGTAATTTGGAAACACATGATCCTTTAGAATGTCATCCCAAGCACTAGGTTTAATTTAATTCCTTTAAATCCTAAGACAATTTACTATGAAGATGACTCAAGAACATAATCAACTTCTCATAGCACTACGATTTCACCAAACTCAATCACATCATCATATAATTTTGAAACTCGATGGGAACCATGTATATCAATGCATACTAACACGAAATTACATAAGAAAATGGAACATCATGAATAATACCCATAAATATATCAGCCCCATGACATCAAGTATCTGATGATCCACACTAAAAATGGTAAAAAATACTACTATTATATAGGCCTATAAAACAAACTGATGACCTCACGAGTTTCCCAAGGAAAAGGGAACATGGTCAAGATACCTACTAAGTTGGAGAACATGCCCTGTGCATGTCAAACCTACTAAAAATAAGAATTACCCAATGACCATTCCTGTAAAAAGGGTAAATGATACCATGACCAATTTCCCAGAAAATTGTTTCATTTAGAAGCTATGAATCCTTCTAGGGACAACGGTACCAAAAAAACACTAGAGAAATATCTTGGCATTTAGAGAGTAATTTAAGCTCTAAGGGTTATAACTACCTTAGTATAGCACCTTACAAAAGCATAAGTGTCGGCCCTATCACTAGGTCACACCAACCAAAAATTCACTAGGCTTGTGATCCGATCATTTAATCCATTTCTAAAAAGTAATTGTCATATGGAAAATTCTTACATTTACGTTCTAAGGAAACTAAAGACAGATATTTAAACTACCCTTACACGGGGGTTTAACTTAAGGAAACCACTTCTGGATTGATTTTAAATCATTTCATTGATTCCCATTCAATATTTAAACATTTATTGACACCCTATCATAATTAAAAAAATTATCATATAAAATCCCTCTTTTCTTGTAAAATATTACGTGACGTACAAGGGTCCCATTAAGCCAACCTGGACTCATTAGAATGCAACCCAAAATAATTTGATTGTTTATAAAGGTTTTGAAAAAATCATAGAGGTTTATATTCTAAAAAGATGTCCTAATTGACCCACTTAGGTCTAATTCTGCATTTTAGAATTAAACCACATGGTCTCTGTGCCTGAGTAATAGAGTCACAAGCCTTCTCATAGGTAACCAATTTATTTCAAATCATTTATAAAAAAGTTTTACATTTTCAACAACTTCAAAAAATATCTTGATAATATAAAATGGTTATGTTATATGGGTGACAATCTACTAGTCCATAAAGTACCCATACACTTTACATGATGGAATTCAGATTCCATTAATCAAAACCATTACACTTTAAAAGTTTGAACTTTAGTAGATTTATCATTTTAAAAGTGGTAAATATGTATATACAAGTTAAAAAGATGGTTCAAATTCATGGGTTACCTTTCCCCAATTATAAGGTTCCCAGAAACCTTAAAACTAAAAACTAGTTCACATTTAATCACAACCCATGTATTTAGCCCATGAAACCAATTATATTTCAAAACAAAACTATCATGATACCACAATAATTATGCATTGAGAATCATGATAAATAATTAGGAAGAATGAAATACAATCACATGTTCAAGTTATATAAACAAACGTGCTAATGAAATGAAAAACATGCCATATCACTTAAGGAAAACAGTTAATACCAGCATAAAATCTACAAATGTAGTTACATGGAATGAAATCTGAAATATATGTGAATTTTTATGTGAATATAATGATTCATTTAATGATTTATCCTCTCTATAATAGGCCAATGGAAAAATATCTTAAATTTTATAAGTCAATAAGAAACAAAAAGTACCCCAATCACTCGATGTGAAATCAAATCAACTATAAAAACAATATAAAAAACATCAATCACATCCCTGTCCACTTGAACATTTCCCCAAACATGGGTTGATTATTCATTGGAATGGATATTTACCAAGTTCCGAAACATTCCTAGTCTCTTGTCTACCTACCTGATATATTATGACAAAGCAAAAATTAAAGGCTCTAACTCCACTTTGTAATGTCCCGGCCAAACTCACCACTAAAACAATTGAAGGAATGGTGGGTCACATGGCCTCATGTTCACCTCCCAATACAACATAATACAGTGGTAGAATAAATAGTACTATGATAGTAGGGAGACTATACTCTCATACCAACATAGTATAGTGGTAGAATAAATAAGAATCAATAACGGAAGTAGTAATAAATGAAAGACAGGGCAAAGAAAGAATAATAATATAAACTAAATAAAAAATAATTCCAATTAAATTATATAAATATGTATGCACGTCCAGATGGTGATACACAATCTAAAATAGAATACAAGAAACATAAAACAGTATATAGTACAATATATGAATATAGGAAAATAGTAAAATCCGCAAAGTAAATCTCCATGAGAATCCCAAACTCTAGATCGGTCCTATTATCTTAACTCCCAGTTACTAGAAAACCAGAACAAGAAACAATCCATGGTCTACTGAACATAAGGTCTACTTGGGTATCCCAGTGCAATGGTGCCTCAAGCATGGTGTGAAATATAAATCCTAGTATGTTACCATCCACAATGTCTTCAACTGAATCTAGTCAATGTATATATGTAAAGTAGTGTTCTGATATAAATAAATAAACAAAACTGAAGAAAACTAGAACAAGTTTATTGAGGTTGCTTTTGGGAAATTGGCATATCTTCTTTGGCTCATAGTTGGAATAAGTTTCTATATGGTATATATATATAATAATATTATATAAATAATAGAGTTATATATATTACATTAACCCATATGAACCAATTTTTTGATGATAGTAATGGACATATAACTGGAATACTAGTTGAAGGATAGATAGGGGCATAACAAAGTCGTCCATATAGAGTGTAAATGAGCCTATAAGCTCCAGAAATAAGGTACAATCCTTGTATCTCATAATGAGTGGGATAATTAATTCTTATCACTCGATATGGTGATTCTTACATTATGTAAAAACTCAAGATCGGGGTGAGTATACCATCAGGACAACACTCAATTAGGAACATGTTGTGTCATGCCCAACATCCAAATCTTTTCAATGGTGTGAGACATCATGACTAAACACATGATGTAAGGGATAATGATTCCACCATTGTCAACAAAACCCTTACCATCATTATACATCCAATATCAAGGAGTAATCATATTTATAATAAAATATCAATGAAGTATTACCTATTTTACTTTAATTTTGTTAATCCCAATCATAACTAAGGGAATCACAATTATAAAAATTCATATAAGTCGTGCTTATTTAATTATAATAAGAGGCATGGTCATACCACCAAACAAAAATATATTTAAATTAAATAATTTAATTCATTAAATAAAGGAAAACCATCATGAACATGAAAATCCATTTAATAAATTCTATTTAATTAAAAAAACATGTAAATTAATTTATCCGGTTTCAATGGTGCACTTAGAATGTACCATGTTCAAATTGGGGAATGACTTACATGGGTAATCCCATTGATAATGAAATCTAAGAATTTAAGATGTTCTTGGTTCAAAGTTCATTTAAAAAGAAGTGATACAAGACATGCACTTAAGAGGTGAATTAATTCAACCCTGTATTTACATGAAGGATGTACATTCCATTTCATAACACCAATAAAAGATATGAGTAATTTAAACCACTAATCATTACTATGTGTTTTTGAAGAAAACAGACCTCATCCGATGGGTTTTATTATAAAAACATGTCATTTATTTCAAATAAATAATTTAATAAAAACTAAGCACCACAATAAAAAATCATAATTAAATATATAAAAAATTAATTTTAAAAAGCTATCATTGATGGAAAAATTAAATAAAGGGTTTTTCCTAGAACTTTGGAGGTTCATGATTAATTGTGTTCATCCAAAATCTGTATAGAAGGGGGAAAATTCAATTGAAACCTAAGTCGAATTATTAGGAGACATTATACGGATTGACAATAAAAATTATAAAGGGTAAATATAAGTCTACACACCCCAGGTATGTCTATGGTTGAGGTTGACATCCTTAAATCGATAAAATAAAATTCAATGGGAGAAATACTAGGTACGTATATTAATTTAGATTTAATAAAATATTTTTATCTTAAATTTCCACAAAGGCTAGAATATGGTGCAACAAATCTATTCATAAATTGATGGAAATTTAAATAAAAAGCCAAATACAACAATCCTTATGCTTAGGAAATTCTACTGGTTTAATAACGAGATCTTATTCAATCTGGTTTTAAATAAATCTAAGAAATGGACATCCGCCCAAAAAATCAAGGAAATGAGATTGCAACAAAATAGAAAAACTGATCAAAAGAGAAACTTAGAATGAAAATAGCGGGAATCAAGATCATAGTGAAGGAAATACATAGATACTGATAGTGTTTGATTAAATATTCAGATAGAGGAGATATTGTGAAGAATAAGAGGAGGAGGAGACCAACAATGCTAGGAGAGGGGGGATCATGCAGAAAGAGGAGAAGGAAAAAGAAATAAATAAGAAACTTAAACTAATTAAGGTTAGTTTCATTATTTCACACTCAAAACTGGGTCACATTTTTTGTCCTCAGTTTTTGTAAACCATGTTCCAACCATGCAACACCCACTACCTAGGAAACGCAAATCGTATGGTTTGTCTGGAATGGTTACCCTATCCATGCACTAACTGTGAAATGAACAATGATTAGGTACTGCCTAAGTGAAACTAATCGTGCGAGAAAGGAAAAAAAGTTTGGGTAAACCCTATTAATTCCATGAGACACCAAATTTACACCTGGTTCAAGCTTCACCATTTTCTTCTAGGGTTCACATGGTTTCAGACAATCCATGCACCCTTTTCAGACCACCCAAACATGTAATTTTTGGGGCATGATTCTCCAAAAACTCAAAGAGACACCCAAGGGGACCTCTTAGGCATTTAACCAAGTTTGAAAATAACAAATTGATATGTTAAAACACTCATAATTTCATTCCAAAGACCAGTTCAATGAATGGGATATCCACTAAATTACAAAAATCAAATTCCCTATGAATTCTACCTTGGCTCAAAACACGGGTTGTTATAGGTCTAGTGGTTCATGGGAGGATAGGTTCACTAATGTGGGGAGGAACCAAGGGAAAATAAGAGTTTTCTTACTCTAGTTTCTAGTTTTTCTTAGTGGAATATGAAAAAAAATATTTTTATAACTAATATACTACTATCCATGTTCGTGGTTTGTGATACATTCATAGTCATGCAATTTTCATATTATAAAAATGGTGTCTTCTTGAGTTTTAATCATGTCACATTCCTTTATTATTACATATAAACCATATTTTCTCCTACTACACCAAAATACCCCCCATGTATATTGATTTAATTCTTGGTAAACACTTGAAGTTTGAGATGGTCCTTGTCATAGGCTTACCTTTGAGTTGGGATGACTCATAGATATTGAGATGATGATTTCTCCAACCATGCGTGTGAAATTGATATTAATTGAATAACTTTAAAGACGATAAATGTACGTGGATCCCATGAATAATGATTGATTTTTATTGGAGTTAAAAATGATAAAGATAAATATATAAGTCGTGATGGTAATATTAAGGAGAGATATGCAGAAGTATATATGAATAGATATGAGGTGATTCAAAGTTGGACAAACATTTTGTCTCCTAAATATTCAAGAAATACTCTAATAGAGTTAAAGAGATCATTCTAGTTAGATAAACTACCACATCTAATAAGATATTAAAGATATTTATCTCTCTCTATATATATATATTTCATTATAGATAATAATAGTTCTCATTTGATCTAATAAAATAACTACATATGTGATAACTATACATTAACACTAGAATAGATAGTTTATTGGTGGATTTGACTCAGCCTTGGTTCAATTTGATTAAATAGTATTTTTTTATTTTTTTTGCAACATTGGAATTCCAAGGTAACTAACTTCTTATTCATCAAGGTTTGTTTTCTATTATTGCTTAATGATTTTTCCTATTCCCTATCACTTGAATTCTAATTTCTTCATGTTTATGAGAGAGAAAATTGGTATTTAGGAGTTTTAGGAGGGGTAGTTATATAATATGGGTGTGTACCTAAATCTATATTACTATTTTCCATCTCTATATTTCTAATTTTGATTAGTATTGCATTGATACATATGAATTATCACATTCTCTAAGAGTATAGAGAGAGTGAATATTTATGGTGGGGATACCTATTGTGATTGTGGGGATTGGGAGAGCGAGAGATGACCATAACTCTACTGTCCATGTAGATATTTGTTTAATTCACTTAGTATGTTCATAGGAATATTTTGATAGAGGGGTAAACTCTCACATGTAGTCATAGATGGGTTCATAGGTAAGGATATGACTTCTTGAGATGGATTCCAACTATGTAATATTGTTATTATTTTATGCGAATTTTAATTTTATTCTTTGAAAAGACATCCCTAAATTCACTATTCCTTTATTTAATCATATATTTTGTTTTTTGAGTCATTACACTTAATACCTTTAGATAGTTTAGATGATTTTAGTTTAAAAATCATTAAAAGTATAAATTATTAAATACTATGAAACTTTTCCTCATGGGATCAACATCGGGGATTGAAATACCTTTACTAATACTTGATGATTTTTAAGTTTTGATTATGTGATTTTAATTTATAAACATTTATTTGAGATATTATGAGGTAATGAATATTGTGTCCTATTCACTCATGTATAGGAAAGGGTGGATTGAGTGCATAATTAAATGAACACCCAACTTAGGGATGTGTTAGGTTAATAAAGACCCATACCTTGGCACCAATATCCCACATAATGTAGTGGTAGAGATCTTGCATAAGGTGTCTATCCCACAAATTCCTATGAGCTTTTTTTGTTGTTGGTCAACTGGTCATCCAACCTACATGACCCTGATCATGTTTTGGATAGGATGACTTAATAATTATGTTTCCCAACTATATGGATAGGTTGGGAACTTCATAAGGGTATTCCATGTTGCTCATCCTTTTTTTGGGTTGTAGAAACTTCACTAGACCATCTTGGATAACTCTCTCATGCCACTCATATTATATAGGATTGGGCTAGTGTATCCCACTATAGAGAGACAACCCATTGATGTGACTCATTTCACTGGATCTACTGACCAAGTTGGAGGAAGATCTTTATTGTAATCTCAACCAATACCATGGATTAGAGAAAATACTAATAATTCCCCATACAAAAACAATTTACACAGTTATAAATTACCTGAATCCACCTAAACTATAATATTCATTTCGATTCAAGATAATGTGTCACTCCCACACTACTAATGTGTTGCCTCACACTATGTATGACATGATTTCCACCTTCCAATTCTTCCTAAAACTACTTTATATGGAATTTAAACTCACGCTCAAGAACCCTCTTTTAAATGACTTAATTGACCATAGCCATCTATGGATACCATGATGGCTGGAGGTTCTTCTGAACATTTATTCTTTATTAGGGAGATGAATAAAAGATTTATAGTGGACTAAAATAGATATAGGATCGAAATTTAGTATCACACTATCTTGCATCCAACCTCGTGTGAATCGTAGAGTTGAGGTTTGGGTGAAGAGAGTGAGTGGTAGTAGTTTCATTATTATTATTATGAAAATACATTCCCCAATAAATAATATATAGATTAATGTTACCTAACAAAAATTTAGTAAATGATAAAACAAATCTTATAATATTATCATAGTGATTTTAACTATAATAAAATTCAATAATAAGATATCAAAATTCAAATAATAGAGAAAGTTTAAAACAAAAAATATATACCTCAAGGGTGACTCATCAATCTTTAATATTGCACCTCAATTAATGTACTTTACCATTGTTTTCTCCTCATACATTAATTTCAAATCTTTAATTTAATTTCATAGGGATTTATATCATTTCTTGTGGGGGAAACCCTTAATAAAAAAGCAAAAAGAGGTATTTTTAATTTCAATAATAGGGATTTAGCCAACTGGGTAATTTATCTAAAGACCCAAAATAGGTTTTGATCTTTGGTTCATAACCCATAAATAAATTATACCCCTTATTTTCTAAAACCCCATGCACCATATCAAATTATGGTGATATATTTTACATTTATGGATATTTTTAAGAAATATTTGTGATTTACATCCCTCACACATGGGGTTAATAAAATTAAATTATCAAATATTAAAAAATAACATCAAATAAATAATCTTGTAATATAACTAAATCTAGAAATAAAGTAAAAAACACGTATTGAGGTCAGAAAAACTATGTGGAAATATTTTATAGGTTGTTTAATAGATAGAATTTACCATTTTACCCTAGGGCCATAGGGACATTAGACAGAAAAATGATCTTTGTAGAAATCAAGGGAAAATATCTTCTCTGTATATTTTATCATTTATATAATTGTTCCCTAAGATACTACATTAAATCAAAAATATAATATAACCTAAATTCCAATAGTCACAAGAATCTTGGTGGTGCACCACTAGGATTATAGTCATTTTATGCAGTGGTTGTGTCACTGTATCAACTTATTGAGACTTTATTAATCCCATGTAATTTTCATGATGGGTTTCATCTCCAAGTGTAATGTTCTAGACCTACACAAATCCACTTGATTCCCCAAGATTTTTTCTCTTCCTTATTCATAGTTAAAACCTAAAATATTTTCCAAAACCCCTATAACGAGAAAAAATTGAAAATTAATGATGAGGTTTCTATTCTCACCCAAAGAGTGGTCTTATAGAAGATAATATACATATATAATTAACATAAGTTTTTATTAAAACATGTGATAATTTAAATATATGTCTACTATTATAAAAAAATTATTGCAGTGCATCATTGAACATTAGGTAAGTATATAACATTATTTGGATATTATGATCACTCATAAAAAAGTACATTAAATATAAAAAATACTGTAATAAATTTATTTTTATGATGATTGTTAGGAAACTACACTACAATCACTAAATCAACATAAAAAGTTGTAATTAACATGTCCTAATTAGTGGGACCTTGACTGGATTTGTCAAAAGGTCAAGTGTTCCTACCCAATCATGCCTCTAATAGTGTGGGGGTCGGTGTGAATAAACAAGAAACAATACACAAGAATTATGAGGTATAATACTTTAAAAAATACAATAAAAAACCCCTAAAACACTTCTAAAATGAATGATGGGAAATAAATATCCATAATTGAAATGAAATTCATAAAATAAAATGTAGAATTTCAATATTTAAGAATACAAAAAAAATGATTTAAAAATACATGATATCTACAATGTGGTGATGAATAAAATAAAATACAATATGTTTGAATGAAAATACTAATACTTATAGACTAATAAATGTCACCTTGTATACCATTTTAAATTTACATAAAATAAGTATACAATCTCATGAACTAATACATACAACTACAAAAACATCAATTACATATATAAAAAACTATTTTTTTATAACCATAAGTACATCATCACTGAAGATTCCATAAGAGGGTGGATACAAAGACTTGATAGGATATCTCAAGTGTTGATAAGTAAAATATAAATGTGTGTGTATTCATAACAATTAAATCATGTGAAATAATAATGTATAATTGTTACCTCACAGTTCCATACCACATAGAGTTAATTTAAGTCAATTTAATCATAGAGACTATACCATGTGAAATCATCCAAAGATACCAAATATTATTCTCACTCACTCCATATGAATATCATTCACTCATTATGTGTCTAACTCATATAGAAATTTTTTTCCAGACTCACCACAAGAATTGGTTACCAAATAAAAATTATTAAAAATATAATCACACCAATAAATTTTCCAAAACTAAATACTACCGAATATATTAGAAATAATCAATCATTATGAATGTGAGGTACTCATATTAAGATAATAATGCTATTATGTATGACCCATGACTGGTCATTGAAAATATCTATGTTAGGGAAATTATATAACTTTTTAATGGGGAATTCAGTCTCCTTCATGGAATAAATTTGATCAGGTGGATAATGAACACAAACTCTTTTATGAGGGGCCCACCGATCAATGAATTTTTCAAACATGGTGATACCTAACCAAGCCGAATATGGAGGACCCACCCCTAAAAATAGATGATGTACTTCAATGGGATACCTAACCTATATGTATATCATTATCAAAAATCATGGGAACCAAGATCCACTTCATCAAGATACAATCACATGAAGATAAAATCTCTATATAGTGGTCTATTTTAGTATTATTAATGAAATAAATAATTAACCATATGGAATTAAAAACCAACCCATTCATTAGATTATTCCCAGGAAGAAAAAAATCACAAAATAACTTCAACTTAATGATAGATCTCATATCATAATCATATAATCTTTTTAATAAAAATTCAATTTGTATCAAAATATAATTCTTCCAACTAAAATTGGATTTAATCCCATAAAAATCAATGTTTTAGGAGAATAAATCACTAATTCATATCAATATTTCAACTAAATTGGTCATCCAAAACATGATAATGATAGTTGTTCATAATCCAATAACACAATAACAATACATATACCACCCTCAAATTATATTCACCTAGTTTGAACCAAAATCTATATCAAATAAAACAACCAAATAAAAAATTACGGAATTATAAGTATCATAATTTATGATGTTTCATAGAATTATGTATAATCCCACCAACTATTTTATTGAGTTCTGATATCATTCATTAAAGTTTATAATGATTATTATTAAATTCATAAAACTCCATAAATAATTATATATTGTTGAAAAAAATAAAATTTATTATCATTAGTCATTATCATGAATATCGACCAACCCTATTGTTGAGCTAACATACTAATTTAAATGAATTTACATGGTTGTACACATGGCCATGAATCCCACAAGGAGAATCTAGGTTGTCTTTAATGTCATAAAATTCACTAAACAACCCACATACATGGATATTATTTAAAAAAAATACTTTATTAAGATCCCCAAATGAACTAATGGAAGGAAAATTGTGATATTAACAAGAAATAAATCAGAACATTACTCTAATAATCTTATTCGAAAAAGTCACTATCTATTTTTGTGTAAAAAATTGACAATGAAAATAATCCATCAAATAAATTCCTATGGTTTTGAAAATTTTACTACTGAAATATATGTTGGAAAAAATTAAATGGAAAATAAATTTTTTCAATACAAATATTGAGCAAAAATATTAATATTTATAATATTTTTTGGGTGAAAATATAGTGGTATAAAACTATATAATTCAAGTATATGGAAGCCTTGAATAATATGTGGAATCCACAACTAGGACTAAATTGGTCATGGTATCCTTAACCTTACCCTTCTCAATTAGAAATACCATGAACCTAACTCATCTATTGGGTTAGGTATTTTTTCAAATATCTAGTTGAAATGGTCATGTGACCTGAAACTATCATAGTCATCGTGTACGTAACCACCATTTATGAGAATTGAACCTTCCAGGAGAGGCCTATATAAAAGTACTAATTTTAGGGATTCAAAATCATATTAATAGGTAAATATAAAAAATTATATAATTTTAAAAAATAAAATACATTCATACATTATTTTGAACCACCATTGATCCACTTGAAGTGATATAAAATTTTAAATTGATTTTTAAATTTTTTGGTCCAGGTAAAATATAAGTGACATTTTTTTTCTTAAAAATGAAAAATTCTGTCACATTTTTTCCAAACCCATTGGGTACTAAAAAAATAAAATAATTTCACATTATTCATAAAAAACAAAATTAAATGTATGAAAATTTTTCATGTTCTTGGTTATTCTAAATTTTATTTTTATACTTTTTAATTTATATATGATTATATTTTAAATATTA
Source organism: Viscum album (assembly GCA_963277665.1). NCBI lineage: Eukaryota > Viridiplantae > Streptophyta > Magnoliopsida > Santalales > Viscaceae > Viscum > Viscum album. Next base: position 1,862,200,484 of record OY728119.1, read on the forward strand.
TTTATTAATTATAATTTTCAAAATTAAATTCATAAAATAAATTTGAAAATATTATTTGAAATATTACCAAATCCTCTATATTATATGAATTCAATCCTTATACCCCTCTCAAATCTCTACGGCACCAATCCCAAGAAATTGTGTACCTTCATGTGATGTAACCTTCTCACTGTAAAACCCCATAACACCCCCAAAATTTCCTAAATTACGAATGATTAATTTTAAATTTTCATCTTTGAAAAATGTTTTAATAAAAATTATGATTTTTTGTAAAAGATTACAGATATATATGGTTTGATGGTTTGTAATCAATATTTGTAGTTGAATAATGATATATTGATAAGTATATATTTTTATATATTTTTATTTATCATTTTATAATGGTTATATTTATTATTAAACTGTATTTAATTATTTTATTTATGGATTTATTGAAATATATATTTTCCTGATAATTTTATTTTTAAAAGGTGAATTTGTTATTTAATTCAATGCAACTGATTATTTTTAATAATGAATTTATTTATTTGATACTTTTTTAATGTTCTATATTTAATAAACGACATTTTATCAATTCCTTTTATTTAATTAATTTTTTGATGCTTAAAATTTATCATTCAATAATGAAATAATATGAAAGTGAGTTTTGATTCACAAAATAAGTATCCAATTAATTATTTTATATAATGTGTGATTTTATATGAGATTAATTTTATATATTTGTATTATTTTACTCAGTTTATTTCTTCCATAATGTTATTATTAATTTATAAATATATTTTTATTAGAATAATATTTTCATTATTTTAACTACATAAGTATGAGAGTTTTTCTCCAATTATAGTGAATAAGAGTTCATTAATTTACCTTAGTACACACATCTGTATGATTAGTGTTTTAGTAGAATAATTATATTATGAAATTGAGAGTCAATGGATGGATGATAACACTAAATGATCATGTATTTATTGAATATTTAGTTAATGGATTTGTACAAATGAATTATATGATCCCTTAAAAATGATTATAATTTCATGATCGACCTTTGAGTTGTATTTTTCATTGATAATAGTATGTCATAGATACTAAAACATGATACTATAATGTTAATTAAACACAATGTAACTCAATAAAATATAAGTTAGTTTCATATTTGATAAATAGTGCATTTAAATTTTTAATACACAATATCAAAGATTAAAATAGTTCAATAGAACATCCAGTTTTACCTAAAATTTTTAATATATCACATAACATTAGTGACAAATGATATGAATTTTTTTAATTAGTTTATGGAGTAAATGAAGATTTATATGAAGGATTTTCCAAGGATTCAAGGATTTATTTTCAAGTCATATTTTACAATATCAAATGATTATGTTTAATTATTAATAAATAAATATTTATTATATTAGAGATACTTTAGAATTAATTTGTAAATGCTATGATCCTAACATTATTATGTGAGGTGAAGTAAAATATCAACCAGAAAGATCATGATTATGAAAAAATACACTCATGTATGAATTATTGCATAATTTATTTGGGAGAGGATTGTAATAAATATAAATGGATAAATTTCATATAATTAGATGGAAATTATTAAAAAATGGTTATATTATGAATGAATTAAAATTGTGCTGAAGTAGACAAAACTCATGCAATGGAATTTCATACATTCCTCTTCAACCATTCATTAATATGTTATTATTGTTTTTTGAATCCATATATGTCATAAAGTGGAATACATTATAATGTAAAAATTATAGATTAATGAGATATTTCAAATTTTCAACATCAAGGATGATGTATGATATATTAAATATAAATTTATATTTATATTAATGGAATCATAATTTAGGATTGGAATTTAGGGATTGTAACACCTTTTTTAAATTAAGTATCAATTATAACTCATAGACATTTTTCAATCCCACATTATTTACTATAAGAAACTATATTATGTGGGATATTTTTATATTTTTTAAGACAATAATAAGAATAAAATAATCTATAAATGATATTGGGGGATATATTCTACCTTTAATCAAGGAATTGAAACAATTATTGATTGATGGTTAGTAAGAATTTCATAAATTAATTAAAAACTATTTCAAAATTCAAGATGGTTTACTATGGATATTATACTAGGAAACAAATATAGTTGGTATAATAATATTGGTTAGTCAAATGAAATTTATAATTTTTGTTTTCAACCTCAACAAGTACCTCCTATAAAAAATGGTTCATCATTTTTAATATTAAATTTCTTAATTCATATTATATATTATGTTTAAATAGTCCATAATTCTAAGGTAAAACAAAATTGAGAGATTAATGAAATGTGTTATCTTGGTAAAAATTAATTAGATAATTATTTAATGTTACTATAAAAATTGGGAAATTGAATTAATTTAATATAGGGAGAAGTGTATGAGGTATATAATCTTTTGTAGTTGGAGCACTATAGTAGAAAAAAATGATAATATTTTTTAAAATCTATATTGGAAGATTAATTATCAATTTCATAATCATAATGTAATGAATATAATAACGAAATAATATGAAAATATTATTACTTGTGTACTTGTATAATAAGAGGAAAAAATAGATAGATTATCGTAATGACCACAATAGCATTATATCAATGGATTTAAAACATGGTCAATGGGTAAATGAGAGTGGGATATATCCTAAAATTATTTTTACATTAAAAATTAAGATAAAGGATATTTTTCTATGAACTTTGAGGAATGTATATGTTCTAGTAGATGTTATATTATTATAATCTGGCGAGTTTAATTAATATATATAAATTTACATTGAATGAAATTTTATTTATCACATATTATTATAGAGTGCTTATTTCCCTTAGCATGTAATTAATTATTAATCAAAAAAGTAACTATAGTTTTGATTTCATTATAAAACTTATTTATTCACCATTATATGAAAACAATAAATTCAAAAATTCTTGAAATACTTATGAGAAGTTTTTTAATGAAATTTGTTTATTTAGAGATGTTATTTCCTCTTAAATTTTAAACTATCATGATTCATTTGACTATTAATTTGTTTGATCAAGATTAACATATAATATTAATACATTATCAATGTATGTATCTAATTGATATGAATATTATTATTATTATTTTTTCTTTAATAATATAATTTATTTTTATTAAGGAATTATGATAAATATTTAAATTTTTTATCAAATTGTTTCCATTAGGTAATTTGGTCATTTGAATACATACATGAGAAATAAAGTTCAAAGAGAATGATATATCTATTAATTTTAGATTAAAATGAGTTTCTAAGCTACAATTCTCGTTATTTAGAAAGAATTGGGAAGAGACTCAATCATGTCTGATGTATTGATGATATATCTAATAATTATCATTTTGAAAAAATAATCATATTTATTTCTAACCTTAGGTTGAAAAACATGAATGGGATAAATTTAACATTGAAAAAATTTGAGCCACCACAGGTACATATATATTTTTTACTTGATAATTATATTATAGATCTGTTCAATAAAAAAAGATATTGAAAAAAATAGATTATTAAATTTTCAATCAAAAATGAGATCAAAATTACATAAAATTTCATATAATTAAATTATTTAATAATTTATTCTTCATATAAGTAAATTCTCATATTCATTAAATTAATTTATTATTATATAGCTTCTGTAAAAATTGATTTCTCATTTTCTATTATTTATTTCATCAATAATGATAATCAAAATGAAATATCAAATGATTTAATATTTTTAGATCTTATTCCTCTATGGTAATCTAAGAGAATAAATTTATGAAATGTTAAATACTTCTTGTTTTTCAAAATTTATTATAAAAAAATGGTGAAAACTAAAAATTATAATATATTTATATTTAAATAGGGGGATACTATGGAATGTTATTTGATATCATCAAATTAAAAAACCATCATTAATTTTTAGTTTTGTAATTAAATTGAAATTTTTTAAACATTAAAAGATTTATAATGAAATATTCATTATATTTTTCATTTATCCACTACTATTTTTTGATCCATATAGGTGTCTACGAAGAACATGATCCGTTTTTCAGGGACATATAAGAAAATATGGTATATTATATAGATAGAAAAGTTCACAAATTTTGTAGTGTTGTATATAGTTAAATTAAATAAATAGATATTATAAATTTGATGGAGATAAAGTATTTTTTTATGACACTCAACATCATGAAGAATAAAAAAATCAGAACATTTTCCCTGAAAATATTAAAATGGTGGAACATACTAGAGAGGGTGAAAATAAAGAAATAATGCTAGAAATGGGGGATGGTAATACATTTAGATTAAAGAGGAAAATAATTCAATATATAAATTAGTAATGTCACTATATTAAACCATTATATAAATATGTTTTTTCCTATTTTTAAATTATAAATTATTTAATTTTAATTTTATGTTTATTTTTTTAATGGATAAATGTAATGGAAAAAACTTTATAGATTATTTTTTTATTTACAAGTTTATTATATTTTTCATGAAATATATTTTCAAGATATTTTATAGATTAAATTTATTTTAATTTTACCTTTTTATATAAATTTAATATTCCCTATAAGGATTTCAATATAGAAATTCCATGAATAAAAAAAATTTAGGTTCTAATAGACATTCATATTGGGGATAAACCATTTATTCCACTGACATTAGTTAACAAGAATGATTCCTTTGTAGTAGATAAAGTTGGAAATCCATTAGATTTACCATCTAATTATTATTTTCCATAATAAAAATTAACTTAGATAGAAGAGAATTTAGATACCGCTCAATATATTTGATATTGGATATCTTACATTATTGGTATGTGTTTCAGTTTTAAAAATTTTAATTATTTATTATTTATTTTATTAGTTTATTAATAAAATAGAAATAATTTGAGAATTTATTAAAATATTAACAATTAAGATGTATTAAAATTCGAATAAACTTAAATTTCATCTCATTTATTGGGTTTTAGATGCCAACTAGTAATGCTGTCCAAATATAATGATAGATCCTTGGGTGGCATACTTGAGAGATAATGATCCAACAAATTAATTATAACCATTTGAGGTATATTCTAATAACATTTATTCATATGGTGTATTATTGACCAATAATGGCTAATAAAATATCAGTCAATAATTAATTTGAAAATCTATTGAAAATTTATTTATATACTTATAATGTTTTATGTATTTTATTTATGAATATTTTTTATATTTTTGATATTACAAAAAACATTTCATTCCCTATAAACCATTATATATTTTTAATATTTTTGGATATTTTAGTTAATGATTATGGAATGAGTTTAGTGAAATGTTTATAAAATTTTAGTCGATATATAAATAATTCTTTGATTATTTCCTTATAATTAGAGGATTTTTTTAATGATATTAATAGTGATTCATCTCATGAGGTATTATATAGTGACATAATAATATAAACATTGTGAACTTATAATTTTAAAGTAATATTAAGTTTTTAGTAAATATATAACAAATACTATGATTCCTAAAAAACAATTCCTTACTCATGTAACAAATTTAAAAACATGTCATAAGAAAATATCAATCTTAGTTATATTTTATTCAATCGTATTTATATTCTTATTTATCTGTATTATATGAAGATATTTTCCATGTGCTCATCAATTTTTCCAGGATTAATTTATTTTTATCTGAATTATTTGCACTATAAATGATTAAATATAGTTATTTGGTAAAAAAAATTAACATTAAACAACATTGATATATATATTTTATTGATTTTTTTTTCTATCTGCCTACATTTTCACATATAAAAAATAATTTACAATATTAATTTACTTTTAAAAACTTGGTTTTAAATATTATTAGATTTTGTTGATTTTTAATTAGTGAGATATTTATTAAGTAATAACATTTGATTGTTTTTATATGTCCTTTAATGATACTTATTATTGGTGTTTACAATTTTTTAATATTAATTTATCATTTTATGATGATTTTATTCAATAAATTTTATATTATATCTTTAATATATTTTATGATTTTATGAAGGTACATATTTCTTTTGATCAATAATAATTTTTTTTTTAAATGATATGTTGTAATTTACATGTCTTTTAACCTAATAGTATGTAATTGAAATATATTAATATGACATGATGTGAAAAAAATAACCTTGAATTGAATGTTTTGATTTGTTTTTTTAATTTATTTTTTAGTGTGTGTATTATGTTTCATGATCATCTTATTAAATATTATAGTTTTTATAGGTTACATATATCAGTTATAAGTAAGGAATTATGCCTTAAAATCAATGAAACTCTTCAGAGCGAATTTGTTATTATTTATAGTTTTTATATATGTATTTTTTTAAAATATTATAATTAGTAATATTTTCATTAATGTTCACTCTAATATTTTTTTTGGATTTATATATTGTTATTATTCAAGTCTATAATAGAATAATGAGTCAATTCTTTTAGTAGCGGATGTTTTGGGGTAGAAATAATGGTGGTTGGCACTAGTGGAGGTGGTGAAGGAATGACATTTATGGGTAAAATATTGATTCTTTTTGGACCTATGTTTTTTCAATGATAATTTAATGTTTAATGGATGATTATTTAATTAAGGTTAAGAGTTTTTTGTGTTCTTTATATTAACTTTCTACTATATAGTTGTAAAACTCAAGATCATATTATAGTAGGTAACACTACATCCTTAAAATGTTTCAAAATGTACATCCTATTACATTACTAGTATAATTAAAATAAATACTATTTATATATAAATATTAAATTTCAATATATTTGAAATTTATATTGGGGAAATGGATTTCTTTTTTTGAGTTCATATGGTCAAATTTATCTTGTGGATTAGTTTGGGTATTTTTTTGAAATAATTAATTTTAGGGTGAATAGTTAAAATGAAAATTTTACAAATACATTATATTTTTTTGTTATATGAAAGAATTAAATGTTAATAAAAACCATTTAATAGGTAAAATATATATTTAAAAATTAAAATAAATCATTAAAAAATATTTTTTTATTCTAAAATCTATTTCTAATGTTTTAAAAACTAAGTGATGTTTTATTCTAATAAAAAAATTATTTTTATCCTCTTATTTAACAAATAAATTTCAAGGTTACATTTATTTTTGAGTTGTGTTCAATAGGATATAACTCTAATTCACTTATTAATTAAATAATGACTATATAAAGAATAAATTCTATAAAATTTTTTGGTGAAATTTAATTTTATTCTTGAAATATTTTTTTAAAAATACTATTTTTGTTTTGTTATGTATACTTCTATTAAAAATATTTTTTACCACCTAAATATTTGGATTCTTATAAAATGGATTCATTATTTTTAATTAGAATAAATAAATTTATATTAATATATTCAACATCGTTTTTTTCTATAATGAATAATTACCATGTTGAAATTTCTTCCACTAAGGTAAAGGTTAAAAGTGACAATGAGGGGATTAAAAAAATAAATAATTCTCTAAATATCTCTAATACATGTATAAATTTGGTTTTTTATTGGATAATGGATTTAAATTATACAATAATCCTTTTATGATTAAATTGGAGAAACATTCCATTTGAATGGAACATATTATATTTAAATGTTCATAATATTTAAAAAAAATCCAATTATCTCACATCTAAAATGGAACCTCGTATCCTAAATTTTACACAAAACTTGAGAAGTTTATCTATAAAAACATCTACCATACTATATTCCAATAATTCCTCTATAAATACATGAGACAATGGTTTCACCAAAATATAGTTATTAGAAGGATTAAGTTGTAAGACAAAGGATTATATCCAAGTAAAACATGAAATTATTAACCAACTTCTTCCATCATTATTTATTATACTACCTATATTAAATTATTTCTAGAAATCCTAAAACAATTTCATTAGTACATTTAAGATACTAAAATTTAATTATGTTGATGGAGTAATTATATTTTACTTATTTTATATCTAATAGAGAATGAAAGCATCTTTCATGCTTATGTACGGGCTACCATCTCTATAAAGATATATATTTTATTATTCATTACCAAATATCATGGATAGTTTTTTTAAAAGGTGGTGCCTTGTTCAAAAACCAAAGCACAAAATTTAATATAAAAACAAGGAATTATATGAGTCTAAAAATGAGATTCTTTTATAATCTCTATCATAAAGGGGAATTAATTCAACTGAAAGTTCCTCCAACCACGTGGTGACATGGTTGACTCCCATGTTTGCAAGACCATCTGCCACCTTGTTCACTTCAAGAAAAGAATTTGAAATAATGTAATTGAAGTCCATGAGAGAATGAAAATATTCCATCCATAGATATAGAATACCAACTCTAGTAATTAATGTTATCCATTAGACATGTAAGGGGTCGATTATTTCTGAGTTTTTTCTATTTTGTTTAGGTCTCTAAAATTATGGATAATGTGATTATAAGATACAAATTTGGTTTTAGAAGGAAGTCATGACATGAAATAAATTTTCATAGTGTTATTTTTGGTTATAGACTTCATGTATGGTTCATATATTGAAGGGTTTTAAGGTGAAATTAAATGGTTCTTCCTATAAGAATGTTATGGAATGAAATTTTGATTCACTATCTCAATAGTCTTTCTGGTTTTGTGGATGTGGTTACCTAAATTATAGTGGATACCTAACTCATGGGATTCATGTCTTGAGTTTAAATTCCTCACATTGAATTAGGTTTTTCCATCTAAAGTATATGTTGGGGATCCCCCTATAATTCCTCTTATGTCATATCTCATATTTCAATCCCTAGGCGACTAGGAAAACTTTTTTGAAGGTAGTTAAAACCCATTAAACATATTTAACCCTATTCTTTTGAAGATCAGTTCATGATGAATTAGAGTGAGTTTACCACTTTAACTGACCCTTATATCACATTTTTTTTTCTCTCTTCATGTTCTGATAACATTGTTGCCTTGTTTTTTTTGGGTTTGTAATGTGTTAGTTCAATAATAAAAAGATTTGATTCCATTTTTTGATTGGTTTTAAATGTTCCATTTTACATGTGGTCATGAATAGAAGTTAATAATGTTTCTTTTTAAGGTATGTGGTCTTTTACCTCTATTCGGATTTAAAGTTTAAGTGTGAGATTATGATGGATTAATTCATTAAGTAATGGTGTAATTAACCTATTTAAGGTATTCACATTGTATTTTAAAGGAGGAATATTGTGGTTATTTTAGTTTGTGATCACTTTTTGTTTTATTTATATTTATTCTTGATATTTTTCTATGAAATTATGTTATCATTATGTTATAGAAATTATTTATCAAATATTGGTTAACTTTACTAATAATATGATAAATAACATAATGTCAGAATGATGATATCATGATTTATGAAATATACATGTAAATTAATTATTATTATTCCTTGTATTTTATGAAATATGAATGTAATTCTAAAAAGATGTTTATAATGATTCATAGTATTTTAAGGATGATAAGTTATATGTTGATTTTTTCTAAAAACCTATGTATAATAAACAAGTGAATATAATATAAGAATTAAGCTTGTTCTTTTCTGAAGACAAATATTTTAAGGATTATTGAGCCCATTAATTATGTTGAAGGCATGGATTTATTTGATCTATGGTATTAATACCCTTTCTTAAGTTTTAAAAATATGTTTGGAATTTATACATGATATTTAAATGTTTAGATCCTTGATTATATTATTTGATAAATATTTGTGGTTGGTTTTCAATATGAATAATGGGATATATGCTTAGGGTTTCTTCTCCAATGATTTGTTTAATGGATTATAATTTAAATGGTTTCACAAGGAACATTTATAACATGAAATTATATGTTATATGAAACTGTGTTAGAAACTAGGGCCACTAGTCTGAGTTCAAAGTGGGTCTTTCTCATAGATTCTTACTTACTTATTTATTCTTTCTATATGGATTGGTTGAGGAATCACAAGAACAAGTTATATAAATATAATACCATTTTATATGAAAATAAAATATACTATATAATTATCTATTCCATAGAACCATAAATTTTCATTTTGTTTGAAGAGATGATATATAATTATCTTAGTTTATGAATGATCATCAACCTCTCACACTATGTTCCTCTCTCGTAGTACTCTTCTTAGATATATCATACATAAAACCTTTATTCATAAATAAGAATAAATAAAAACATAATAATAGGTGAGATGTGATGGTCATTACTGGCAATAATGGTAGATATGAATCAATGATCATTTAAAATAATAATATTTTAATATGGGTATTATATCATGGTCATAAGATACTATGTTCATACCCAATCATTCATAGATAAAAAAGTAAGAGTTGTAGAATAAATCCTTAGAATATGAAAAGAAATGATTCAAAATATTTTTCATTAATTATTACTCAATCATGATCCTCAAGAGTATGTCATAATAAAAAGATAATTTCATTGTAATTGTGGCACAATAATAAGAATAGAAAATCATTTATGTAGTCAGCGTTCTCTATCAGGACCACAATATTAAAAAAATTGTATTTAATGTCATAATTTTAACATCGATTCTTCAAGATCGATTTTAAAAGTCTTCATAGAATACCATTAAACATTTTTACTCAGTAAATGATATTAAAATCATACATTTAACACCAGTTTATAAAAAAAACCAATGTTAAAAGTCCTCATACAATACATTTAATATCAGTTTTTTAAAAAATGATGTTAAATATCCACTTCTAAAATAATTTTTTTTTAAAATATAATTTAAAAAATGGTTAACAAGTTTTAGTTCATTTATAAAAATCTTTTTGAAACTTTGTGGAGATAATAATGAATTATAGATCAAATTTTATGGTCTAAGAATGTTTAACTTCTCTAATAGAAGTCTTAGAGAAGTCCAAATTTTAACAGCTATAAATTGTAATCCCTAAGACTGTTTGAGCTCCATGAGTAGTAAAACTGAATATTGGGAAATTAAATACATCCTATTAAATATTTTTGATGGCATATTTTACTAAAATATTACATTAAAAAAATTTATAATCAATTTTTACTAAAACCCAATCTTGTAAGCTCTTATAGAAGATTTTTTACATAGGTTTTATTAAAAAATAATATTAAATGTAGTTTTAACATAATATTTTATAAAAAAACTAATGTAAAAAATATTTTACTAGGTTTATTTTATTTCCCAATAATAGTTTTGACTACTCATAGAGATCAAATGGACTTACGTATCAAAAGTTATGGCAATCGGAAGTTGGAATTCTATAAGAGAAGTCCAAGAGAAGTCCAAATTTCAATGACCATAACATTTAATCGGTAATTCCTTATGATATAAATGAGTAGTAAAATCAAATTATAGAAAATGAACTAAAATCTAGTAAACATTTTTGACATTATAATTTAGTAAAAATGATTTTAAAAGTATCTTTTTTTAGGTCGGTTTATGGTAAAAACAGATGCCCAAATTAGTTTTTACATTTCATGTTGGTTTTTTTGTGAAACCGATGTGAAAAGTGATGTTATGATCTTTGAACATCAGTTTTATAAAAAACTAATGTTTAAAACCTGATAAAAGGATATTTTTAACTTATGTTATATATTTACTCAATGTTAAAAATTAAATATCAAATATGCGTGTTTGGTATTTTAATTTTTCCACAATGTGTTATTAAAATTTTAAAATTACACTAAAATTTAATATATAACCAAAAAAAATATTTTAATTTACCATATTTAAATATTCATTTTATTTCTTCCAACATTTTTGACCTCTTCGATCTAATCAAATTTTCAACACTTCCTCAATCAATGATTTTTACATGGTATTTATTCTCCTCATTTAATTTCTTTTTAATTATTTTCATACATCACTAAAAATATTGATAATTTTTATTATGATGAAGAATAATTATTCTAATATAGATATGATGATAAAAACATCTATATGATAATTACTAACTGAATTGAAAAATTTCCTATTGATCAACTTTTTCATTACAACATGAGTTATTATTCAAGTAGAATTGAAATAATGAAAAAAACATATTGATTTGAAGGAAACACCCAAAAGAAAATATATTAGGTTGAAGATTTAACATTATTCTTTATTTTGTTTTTCATTTTTTTCATATAATTTTTATTACATGTTTCTCATATTTTCATTGATGTTATTAGTATCAATCAAAACATAGATGGGGACATCTTTTGATGGCCATAACTTTTGATATATAATTATATTTTTGGTACATTAGAAATAAAATAAAAGATTGAGAAAAAACTACACTCCAGTATTCGTAGTCGTAATGATTTAACATTAGTTGTTTATAAAACTGATGTGATAACATACTTTTCATGTCAATTTATATAAAACCTAACCTTAAAAACCTTGTGGAATCAGACATTTGATTCCAGTTTTCTAAAAAAACAATGCCAAAAGGACAATATATTACATTTTGATGTCAGTTTATAAAAACTAACATCAAAAGTCCCACTTTTAACATTAGTGGAAATAAAATTGGTTACGAACGGATGTCAAAATACAAATAAAACCAACAATAGAATAATTTTCTCTACTATTACCATTATCACATAGTGGAAAAAGGCACACAATAGATTATGTTTACTCCCTAAATTATTTGTATTCATAGAAATAATTCACTCCCCAACATTTTTAATATTAACTCATGAGATATCAATCATTACCCAATGAATTATATTTTTTTTAATATACCCACCTTTCACTTAATGAAAAAAATACATATGTGTAAAATATCATAAAACATTCATTAATTCATTATATTATAAGAAATAAAAAATAAATAGATTTTATATAAATTTTCACATCAAATAACCATAATCCATATATAGAAAATTCATGTTTAACAGCACTAGATCATGTTACCAATAAATCATAATAAAACAGATGATATTAAAAAAGATATAAAACACCTTCAATGAAACATTTGAACCATTCTTTGAAAAAATGATAAAAATATCATTTTATTTTGATAAGATTTTAAATTAAAATTATATGAAAAATGAAAAAATATATTCCTCTAAAAATATTCATTGAAACGTTTAAAGGTATATTTAATAAAAATAATGGTCATGATGGTGGAAATATTAATTTATGTTATAAATGTTAAAATAAATATTCATTTCACAATTATTGTAAAAAAATAATAAATCCACTATTAAGAAAATCATTGTAAATTTTATTAATAAATATATTTAATATAATGAAATATAAGTTTGGAAAATATATTATATAACAACTAGATAATTCAAATGAACATTGTTGAAAAAATTGTAAAGAACAAGGACATGGAATAAAACATTTTCTGAAAAAATGGTAATCATGCCAACTTTTATTATTAAAATTTTAGTAATAATGATATGAGGATTAACGGAAACCATGAAAAAACAAAAAACAATAGGGGGAGAAAAAAATTATGTTTTTAGAGATAAATGGAATATAATTCCTCGAAAGGGTATTCAGGAATAAATAATGCCGACTAAAAATGAGAATTCAATATAAGCCCTTACATAATGTCCTAGACTTCCTTGTGCATTGTATTATGTTCTTATATAATACATATAAATTAATTAAAAATCTACCAGGATACCATATTAATAATTATCTTAAAATATTAATCCACTTATAATTTCCAATTACCCATATTTTGGTGTCAGTTGTTCTGTTTTCCATGCATGATCTGGTATGACTATTCAAGTATTTTCACATTGTTGAAGGTTTTATTTTCTATATGATCTTAATAATTATATAAGTATCATATCAATTTAATATATACTCTATTTTAACAATTAATATATAGTGGTTAAGGAAAATGAATTACAATAGTTATTGGAGATAGTATTTTGTATGTATGCAAGAGTAATGGTATCATTTTCCATCAAATGAAATGAAATAAATTTAAGTAATAACCTTTTATAAAAGAATAATAATAATTTAATATATATAATATATTAATTAAATTTATCCATATGACAAAACATGCATATAAGACTTTTAAAATGATCAAATCATTTCGTAGATGAGTTATTTCACATGTGCGCACAAACAACATTATCATTTCTCATAGGATGGAGAGGAGGTAGAAAATGATTATACCATTAAAATTAAAACCTTATAGTACAATAATTTTATTAATTTACTCATGTTAAATTTTTTTATAAAATACTTGGATGAGGTTAAGGAATAAAGAAACTCGAAATAGACCAGTAAACATAATTACCTCTTCTTTGAGAAACCTAATGTGGCTTACATATTATGTTTTACATGGTTGGTATTTTGTGTAGACCAGATACTCTAGAATAAGGGTATAAAAGTTATTAAGATATATTTTTATTTATTATTTGATCTAAAATCCTTGAATGATGTTATGTATTGTTTGTAGGAGGAACTCTTGTTAGTAAGTGAGGGGAGTAGAACCATTGTAAATACTTAAAACAATAAAATACGGTTAAGTCTTATTCAAGGGAAAGTGTACCAGTGTAAACCCAAATTTGATGATAAATTAATAATTTTTCTCAATCCACCTAACCAATCATATTTTCACATGTTTTAGAGATTTTTCATCATTATCAATATGTTTATCTAGGTAAATCCTTCTAACGCTTATCAAGGGGACAATATTTTACCATATTTACTATTCTTAATGACCAAAAAGAAATTTCAATTTATTAATAAATTTTTATATGATGATTCCTTATTTGGAAGCCATTATACTATATACTATTTTTATAATTGGTATAAATTCATTTTTAAAATATGTGTGTAATATATCATGAAAACTATTTTTGAAAAATATATTTTATGCATAAAAGTAAATCTATTCTCATTCCACGAAAACTAAAAGGCATTATATTAATTTAAAAATATTCTAATGTATTATTATCTATTTATTTTATTAATAATATTTTAAAATATTTTTTAATTTAAAATATTATGACTAGTAAAAATTTCACACATAAATGTAGTTTTTTATGAACATCAATTTTTTCATTCAAATGATTTTATTTCCATTTATAAACAGTTGATAAACAAATAATTATTTTACTAATTTTTTAAAAAATAATTTTTAATATGTTTAATACGTTGAATTATTTTTTAAATAAAACATGTATGAAAAATCAATGCTCAAAAATGGAATATTTAAAAATAGTTCTTTAAGATTGATAGTATTTTATAAATCAATTGGAAATTATTTTTAACAATTATATTCCATTTAAATGACACATAATTTTCATTATTTTAAAATTTATAATAATTATTCAGATAAATTTAGGGTTCTATTCTTCACAATCTATTTAATTTTTTTTTATTAAATTGAAATATATTCTAAAATTTTGGGGTTTTTCATGGATGGTTGGATATTCCATGTTGTTAACTTCCCACTATTTTATATAGTCATGTTACATGAATTATGACTAAATCATTGATGGGGGAGAATATATAGAGTCCTAGAATAATCGAATAATATATGAATGATAAATTAGTAATTAAATTAACCTTTGGTAAGTGGTGTTGTTGATGGATATCATGTTAAATGATTTATAACATATTAATGGACACCATGAGATTATTGAGAAGGATGATCCATGGTGTATGGGAATAAATATAGAATTAGGAAAGTTTTTATCAATGATGAAACATTTATGAATATAATAAATAGAATTCATAGTGTCATAGAACATGGTTTAAGAAAATTTAAAATGATAATCCTATAAAATTTTAATGCAAATTAATTATGAATTGATTAATTATTTAATAAAGAACTATGTTGATTGTGTGGTTTCTTGATATGTAGTCTTGAGTAGGGCAAGTTTGGGGTCCTATGTGATGATATCAGAAGATGATTCTATGTCCTGTAATCTTCAATTAGTGTAGTTTTTGTTTTATAATATTTTATTTTATGATTTCATATTCTACCCCACCCGTGTTTTTAGGGAAACTGATATCCAATTGGGGGGTCCTCTATAATAATATAGGAAGATAATATATATGAATGACTTATCCCTCTCCCCGAATATCCCTTCAGTTTTAAAATTGTGTAACTATATTTGTGGCTACAATGGATTACGGTATGGGTTGTATTCCTTCCAAATCTATGATGGTTTTTAGTTTTACTATAAATTTATAGATGGGATGCAATGGATTGAGTTATATTACATACTTATATCATATCATGGAGGTTATAACATTCCATAGTTCTATATACATGGTCTATTATTTCTTGAGGTATAATAAACTTACACAAGCTATAATGGCTTTGAGATGTTCTCCTCATTATATATGGGATGATGTTGATGTTTGGATTAATATGCATAATAATTCCCATAGAAGATATTATGACTTTTATGGAACTAGAGTCGGCTATTTTGAGGACTGATTGACATTTTTGGATGACTTATATAATAAATTAATGCTCAAAATTTGTCTGTGGTTAGGGTGTGAAAATGGAAAATTGGTGGGGAAGTGTAATAAGGGAAACTTCATTGTGTGTGTTTGTGTGTCTGTGTTTTTAATAATGAATTTTTATATTCTATGTGATTCATGTTAAGTGATACATGATAAGGATGAGTAAAATATTATTGCATATTTAGTTGATGAATTATTTTTATTTTTCATTTCCCTGTGCTTTAGTAAGCTTCTTTCACATTTTACATGAGTGGTTTCAAGGAGGATCCTACCAAGTATAAAAGTAATATTAAAACTACATAAATAAGCTATATTTTGATTAGTTGGAGATGTTTACTAATCGATCTTAGTGGTACAATATTGATCTATTGTCTATGATTTTTTGTGGATTCGAGGTAACTATCCGGGATTAAATTTTGGTATGTTCAGTTTTGTCTCTCAATTATTCAGTTTATATATGACATTTCATGTGTTGGGATTTTATCTCATTTATAAATGGTAATTTTTTGTGGTTTATATTTATTATAACATACTCATTAAATCTAAATGTGTGTAATGCCTCCCTTTTGTGTGATTTATCTACCCTTGATTATATTCTCCAAATTGTGGTGTATTAGAGGTTGGATTCAGGGTTATTATCTCACTTTGTTTATTTTCATCCTAAATGAGGAACATTTGGAAGTAGGGGGACTTTAAAGAGTAGTATAAAAGGGTATAGTTGAGAGATTGTATGGAATTTATAGTTAGGAACTAGTGAGGATACATGTTTTGACATAGAAAATGTATCAACTGATCATAGTGTATGTTTTAAAAAAGGGAGAATAGTTAAAACACATTATTTTGTTGAAACTAATGATCCAATACAAGGACATTCCTGTATACTAAAAATGATAGGTGTGGTAATGCTTATTTGAGGGTAGTGACCTTGGTAATGACCATGAACCATAATGTTTTCCACCATTTTTTGATTTTTTATGAAATATCATATAGGAAAAAATTAATTAATTAATTAACAATAAAATATACCTTTATACTATATTAGTATTTAATGAATGTTTTTCCTTTATATATATATATATATATATATATATATGAATCTAGGCCAACATCCCAATTAGGTTTTATAATATGATGTTTATCAAGATGTTTTAGTAGATCACCATAGAGTGTAGGTCAAGGATGATGAAACTTGGAGGAGGAAACTTCAAGAGTTCCACAAAAGGGTGTACATAAGTACATGGGATCCATTCTCGATCGGGAGGACAAAGAATTGATGTATTTGGTTGATATAGAATTTAGTTCAATATTTGATGAATATGGGTATTTTTTTCTATATATGTGATATGTCATGATTCATCTCAGTATTAGTTATGTTTTCTCTTTAGGTATCGCGAGGAGTTGGATTTGTTTTGGGGAATATATAGGATTAGTTCTAGGATGAGTTTTTATCTTTGACCGATAAGGGATCCTGTTAGTAGGGTATTCTTACTCATATTCTCGGTATTTACAATATTTTTGTGTTAGGTATCCATTATAATATCCTCCTACATTTTTATTAAGACCTCTTTCCATATTATAAGTCTAGGAAGAGGAATTTAAAATAGTATTTTCACCCAATGATCTTACATGAGGACACACCATTTGTATTCAAAATAGTACATTAGTTTTTGGTGAAAGGGAAATTTTATTTTTAAGACATTGGGTAGGACCCGGTCATCACAAGATGAGATTCTTTATGAATCTTTTTGGTGTAGAGATGTGATAAGTGGTTCTTATTTTCATAATCAGAAGATGTTTCAGTTAGCAGAGAATTGGATTCTTCCCTCTTCAACTTTCTTCATCAGAGAATGATGTTCTTACTAATTTTCTAGCGAGTTGGGACTAGTTGTATTTTATTACATAGGTTAAGTCCTTTAGAATAATGATTTAATGACATTCTTTAGCTATCATCATGTGGTTAGTGGATCGTTTCAGGCCTTTCCTTTTCAGGTGTTTTAGTTGAGGCAATTATTTCATTAAGGAATTCATGTTTTTAACTTTAGATAGGGGATAGGGAATGATTATGATGTCCTTCTGATATTCCTCTTCCTCATAGACTGCTGAAAGATTGTGTCTAGGGAGACAATCTCTAATATGACCATAGAGTTCATCTAATATGACATTATCAAATGTATAAATTAATATTTCTTGTTTTTGGTGAGTCTTATTTCATACGAGATACTATATTATTTTTTTATACATGGGTTTATCCATTATTGGGATTTGGAGTTATGAACACCTTTGTTTCACCCATTGTATCCCATGCTTTGGGATTTTATTTGGAGATGCTCCTAGTTCATAAGGAGTGAACTATACTAGTTAGAGGTCATGATATCATGTTAGATGTGTGTAGATATTGTAAACTAGTGCTAGAGAAACAACGCTTTTGGAGATATTTCCTATGTTTATGTATATATTTTATATGATATCATACTCATCATGGATTTATAATATTCAATGTATATTATCATGGATTTCTACAATAGGTGAGTCACATTTTATGTCATTAATGGAGACATTAGTTTTTATTAGAGAATGAGGCACATGGATAGATCAAATGAACATTAAGTCCCGATATGATTTGATAGATTTGTTGGTGATAATTTCTATAGAGGATCATATGATAATATTTACTTGGGTTTTATAAGAGTACAATGACGGTTTTCCATTGGATGTTATGGAAACACCCATTTAATGATAAATTGAGTTTTTATAGAGCTACAATAAGGTTTTTCTCCTATATTAATCACCATATAGGATAAACCCTTATGTTTTTTTAGGAGAAATGGGTTTATGTTGAAAATATATTCTTGAGAGGATTCATTCTTCCTAGTGTGTTTTCTATGGGAGCACCAATTATATTTTCAAAAAAAATATATATGGTAGTTTGGGGTTGTGTATCAATTCTTATTATTTGAATCGGGTAATTATGAAGAACACCAATCATATCCCAAATATTGATTATTTTTTTGATCAGTTGATGGGGGACAGATGGTTCTTAGACATCAACTTGTTTTCTGAATAAAATCAAATGTGAGTAATGGAATATGATATCATAAATAATACAATCCTATGTTGTTATAGCCATTAAAATTTTATTTTCATTCAGTTTGATGTGATGAAAACCCTATATATGTTTATGGGGTTGATGACTTTGGTGTTCAATGAGTTTGTGGACATGTTCATGGTGGTATTTATTGATGATATCCTTATGTTTCATGTTTTAGTGGTGGTACATAAAGAGAATCCTCGGCCCGTACATTTAGTTCATTATGTTTATCCTCTACTAGGGTATCTATTAGAGTGTGTGTTCTAAGCATGTGAGGTACTTATCCAGGGGAACATCATATCTTAGCATGGATTAGTCATCGATTTTTTGGTGTTTGTGGAAGTGATTTCTTAGTTATCCCATAAGAATGTTTCGAATGTGCAATGTCTCCAAGATCTATCTAGGAATTATTGGATATTTGTACTCAAATTCTCTTAGATTGTGACTCATATGAAATCATTGACTCAAATTAAGTAGGAACTAATGTTGAATAATTAGTGTAAGGATAATTTTTATTATTTGAATGGGATGTTGGTCATATCTTTGGTTCTTCATATGATGAACACGAGAAATGAATTTGTGGTTTAATATGTTGGTTTCCGTCATGGACGGAGTTGTGTTTTCATTTAATAGATGTAAGTTATCTCTTATGGGTCTTGGTAGTTGAGAAATCCTGAATTTACTAATTCCTCCAATGATACTGACATTAACATAGTATTGGTTTCCTAGATGATGTGGCATGACTATCTTATTAGTCAATGTTTTTTTTAAAAAAATCATAAGATTTTGTAGAATTTCTTGGTCCAAAAATACATGAATATAAGGTAGTAATAGTGGATGGAGTTTTTTCAGGACTATGAAATTCAGATTTACTTTACACCTAGTAAATATAATTTTGTTGAAAATTAATTGTTTTTAATTTTGTGAGGTGGTGTTGTATATGAGTCTAGATACTCTTAGTGTGTGATAGAAAAGATAGTTTTGATTCACATTATTATGGGAAAAGTTTATAGATGAGATTGTATTTAACTAATGATATAATAGTCATCCATGGTGTATTAAATGTTATATCCCTATATGGGGTGGTTCTATGTCTATGTTTTGGGGAGATCGATTTATTTTTTAAGATGGCCTTGAGGATTACTCCAAGGATAGACAACATTGGGTCTTTCTTAAAGAGAGTCATTTTGTTCCATCAGCAAACATAAGTGGTGGTTCTCCATGAGATCCATATTTTCCCTTGTATTTTTTTCCTAGTGTGGAAATGATTTATCATTCTTTGGGGACTCAATTTGGATGTTCTAGTCTAAAGTTCTCGACTGTAGAATTTTTCTCCCAACATTTGTTCTCCCACAAGGTGATGGTTGAGCATCGTATTTCTGGTAGTTTACATAAACCACTTGATGTTTCCTTATTAAAGTGGATGAAAATTTCTAAGGAATTCATCACCTTTATACATATAAATTATATAAGAATTATCATAGGCCTCATGATGAATTCATTATACAATACAATGAATAATGAGTGAATTGTAGTTGAGGTTGTGGTAATAAAGTACACGGAGGATGTATTGAGGCTTCCTAGGTTACCAAAAATATTCATCTGTAATTGAATTCATATTTTTACATCTAAGTTTTAGAGAGGCCCCCAATGTGATCATGGGTCTTAGTTATCCCATAACACTACTTTTCACTTGTATATAGATAGTTATACATTTTAGACTATCCAGACTCTATAGTACATGCTACATGTATGTATTTTTGATTTTTGATGTATGTTAGAATGGAACCTACCCTTTTTTTGTGTTTACCTACCACAAATATTACCACTATAATATTAATATAGAACCTTTCAATGAAATACATAGCTAATATTTCTAAATTATATTTTTTTGAGTTCGGAGATTCAGTTTTTCTTCAATGATAATTGGTGTAGTGTATGACAAAGATGGTCCAAATTTTGATGTTTAAATGAAGGCAGTGATGGATCATCATAAGTCCAATGTTGATCAAAGTTGGAGGGATATAGAGTTAATTGTAATAAATCAAAATTTCTTTAATGTATATCTTCATCAAGATCCATAAAGATTTAGTTAAGGGGGAATGAATTCTATAATACTTGTTGGGATATTTAAGGCATAATATTAGGGTCGAGTTGTGGATTACAAGTTTACACTACCCCTAGAGTTGATTTGGATTCATGAATCCTTACACATATCAAAACATCACTTATATATTAATGAAAACTATCACATCATTGATTAAAATGATTTGGACGTTGAGGACTATGAAACCTCTGAGGAATGACCTATAGAAATTCTGGATCATCATGAGAATGTGTTTCATGGGTTTAATATTAAAACAGTTCATGGATAGTGGTGGAACAATTGTATATAGGATAGTAATTGGGAGATGGAGTCATAGAAACACACTCAACACAGTTAGACATTATGCATTGAGGGATTATCTTTGATGTGGTATCATAGACAGAGCCCGTGAATACTAGGATAATTTATGAGTGATAAATTAATAAATAAATTAACTCACATGATGAGGTATTATTGATATACGTGATGATAAAAGATTTATGTCATATTAATAGAATCCATGGGTTGTTTCAATTGCATGATCAATAGTACATGGGTTTAAA
This sequence comes from Viscum album, assembly GCA_963277665.1. Lineage (NCBI taxonomy): Eukaryota > Viridiplantae > Streptophyta > Magnoliopsida > Santalales > Viscaceae > Viscum > Viscum album. Next base: position 1,862,222,734 of record OY728119.1, read on the forward strand.
TAAATATTTTTTATGTAGTTAGTGATAATGACACACTTGAGAGTATAATAAACATAATTAATTTCATGTGTCACTTGTTTTTATAAAACTAAAATTTCAATCCTGGAAAATGTTAATGTGAATTTATTAATTGTTAATAAATTAATTAATATTAAACCCTTAAGCCTATGTGCTTGTTTGATATATAGTCCATAGCAGGAGTAGTTGGAGGTTCTATATGATGATAATAAAATATGAATCAAATGATTGGTACTTTTGATTAGTGTTATTTTTTTGTTATATTCTTGTATTTTATAATTTCATTTGATATAACACAAATTAAATTAGGGAAACTAACAACCAAATGATTTGAGGGTGTTATCTATAACATCTAGTGTGGTGAGGAAATAGATGGATGACTTCTTCATCTTTTTCTCTATCACCTTAGGAATAGATATGAGTTAGAATACCCACATATATAATGGAAAATGTTTTGGGTGTGTTCTTGACCACATTTTGAGGGCCGTCAGTTTTACTATACATTCATGTGAAGGTTTTAATGGATTGAGGTATATGTATAATTGTATTCAGTTATAGTGGTTTTGGATTCATCTTTGTGTAAATTCATGGGATATGATGGATTAAGGTATTATCAAATGACATAGTGTATATTGGTATACAAAAATTCATTTGGTTATAGATAGGATGGTGTTATTAATGAGATTAATGTCTAGGTTGATTCAAACATTAGATGTTAGGAACTATACGGAACTGAGGTAGGTTGGTCAAGGCCCGATTCACACCAAGGAAAACTTATATATGGAATGGATTAACATAACATGTGTGGAATTAGTGTGAAAGAGTGATAAAATAGCATAGAAGTGGAAGTTTATTTCCTTAATTATATATAAATATATTTGTTTCTGAATTTGATAAGAAGTGGCTTAATTAAAAGAATTATTTATTCAGTGATCCATTGTGGGGATGGGAAAACAATTATTACTATTTTAGGTGATGAATTAGTTCTATTTATTTATTCACTGGGCTTTAGTATACTTATTTAAATTTTTTCAAAAGAGGTTTTGGTGAATTTAATACCGAGTATACTTATTATACCTGCCTAATGAATATATAAACTATTTTTTGGTCAGAAGGTTATAGTAGATGATAAATCTTGGTTTTACTATTTTGTGGTGATTTTCAAGAATTGTTGGGTATTTATATTCACTATTGATGATTCTCATTTGGATCATTTAGTTATTTCTCGTAGTTGTTTTATTTATATATGATGTTACATGTATTGAGATTTCTTTCGGTTTAGGCATGTTGTTGGTTTTTGGTTTATCATTATTCTTTCATAAAACTAAAATAAATATAAGTGTAATGATTCCCATATGTGTTTTTTATATACCATCAATATTTGTTTCCAACCGATGGCCCATTTCATGCAATCTTCAGGAGTCATTATCTGCCATTTTTCATTGTTGTCCCGGTTGGGGTACCTTTAGGGGGTGGGGTCATAAAAGTTATTTTTATCATTCATAGATTAATATAAGGATAATTTTTATGGAACAAATATAATATTTTTAATATGAATATCATTATGTAAATTTAAATCTTTATCTTTATTATTTATTTTTCATCCCTTAGAAATATGAAAACATTTCTCTTGTGTATGTTTAAACTGTCATCTCCAAGAAACTATGTATTTTATTTTTTATAAAAATCTTAAATGAAATTTTCTAAAAGTATATAAAATATACCAACATTACATTTATAAAATGTTTAGTATTTTTCAGATTATGTATCCATTTCCATGGTTTAATGATTAGAATCTCTAAATCAGACATTGTATAGGAATCAAAAAATAAACACCCAAAAACATAATTTTAAAAGAAATTATAAGTAAATGGGTAAAAAGGATGATATGAAAAAAATATATCAAGAAATATTTTTATAAATATATATTTGATATATATGAATGATAAATATAAATTTATTATAAAAGTGGTTAGAACACGTCCTTCTGAAAGAAAATCCTAGGTAAGGGTGTATTGGGTCAGACCTCCATAGTCCATTACATTGTCAACATCTAGTGTTCGAGGTGTTTTGGGAGGCAAGGGTAGCTCATTTCATGATTTTTACAAAATTCTAGTTTATCTATCAGTATATCAGTATCATTAGCTCACATTGGTAGCTAAAAATATGTGGCTCAACATCGGTAGGTTAGGCATCGATAGGTCAGGAGTCAGTAGGTTAGTAGGTCAGGTGTCGGTAGGTCAGGCAACTGTTGGTTAGACATCAGTAGGTCAGGCATTCGTAGGGCAAGACCTTAGTAGATCAGGGTGTTGATCGGTCAGGGCATCGGTAGGTTAGGGCATCGGTAGGCCAGATCATCTATAGATGGTGTCAGTTACTCACATTAGGGACTCACCCATCGATGACTCCCCCATCAGTGAGTCATTTCCATCTTTTCCATTTTTTACAACATTTCCCTTCTTATATTTTATTTTACATAAAATGAGATTAAAACCTTGTATGGGCATTTATAAGGGAATTTCAAGAGATATTAATTATATATTTAATATCATAAAGCTCTTAGGACCATGAAATAGTCAAGCCACATCAACTTAAACATGATATGAATTTAATACACCTTGACATCGTTCCCTTCTGATGATATAGGATCCAGATGCTTTCTAAATCCAAGATCCTAACTTTCATGAACCCTTCCATTTTCTATTGGGTTTCCCAAAGCCTTTCATCCCCATGCAGTCTATGTGTGGTGTTGTGGTCTTCAAACCCAGTTTTCCCTTGTATTCTTCCTGCTACTCACACACTCCTTTTTTGGCACAAGAATGAGTTAATGATCATCTATTTTTAAGGTAGGGTTTCCTTTTCCTCTCTTTATTTTTGTATCATGTGGGCTGGGTAAGATAATGTCCCTATGTGATTATGGTTGAATCCAAACTTTTAATTAAGTATGCTATGAATATAATCGGGATCGGTTTTGTTACCTTAGTAATAAATGAGGGGTGGGGAAGATGATGTGTGAATTAGTATTCTTCCCCACTTCTGCACAAGAGACTTTGGTTTTACCTACTGAGTATACTTGTATTATATCCCTAGGTATATAAATCTTTTTTTAGGTTTCTAGGTAGATTATGTAGACTGTGTTAGACCCTACTAGCTTGGGCAACAATATATTTGTTGTTTCACTACTTATATTTTTTTCTTCTGGTTTTTACTATGGAGTTTTTCTTTATATTTATAGCAGTTTTATTTTAGAAATGTATGTGGGATGGATATGAGATTATTTTATATATATGTATTAGAGTTTTTTTGAGGTAATTACATCTTGTATTCCGATATTGGTTACTATAAAAATGGTAATGCCTCATATTTTGTGAGATTTGTATATCCTTGGTGTTGGTCTCCACCCCAGGGCCAACTAGAGGTGGGACTCAGGGGTCATTATCTCTTTTTTATCTTGATGAAAGAAATTCTTGTCATTTTCCATCCCTTAGATCAACTTGTCATGAAAGAATGGTATCAGAGGTGATGGTTGAGATATAGGATGGAGTTTAGATTTAGTCTTAGTGAGGGTTGCATGGGATGGTAGATAAATATTTTCTGGTGATCATGGTGCGTAAATAGGCCAGGGAAAACTGTCTAGGGCACGGGATCTTAGGGCCCCCTGCGATCCTATGAAAGGACTCTAAGTATACCAAATTACCAAGTGAGTCCTCACTAGTTATAGGGTAGAGACCCTAGTAAATTTGAATTCATCATGATGACTTGTATTCTTGTCTAATTTTGGAATTTTGGGGAAATTAAATAATGAAAAGTTAAAATGAACTTTAAATAAAATTCCACAATACTCAGGCTTAGGAGTTCCATGTTTACTTTTCAGAAATGGCACCTAGTCATCATCCATGAGTTGGTCAGGTAGTGGAGGCTTAGCAGGCCGATCCAACTGATCGGTGGTAGGTTGACCCAGTAAGGGAGGATGATCAGTGGTAGAAGATGCTTCGTGCTTTCTAGTGGCGGACTCTAAGAAAGTTAGAAGGTATCATTTCTGATAAAGATATGTAAAGACGGTTTAAGGATATGGAAATCAATTTTAGATTGATCTAGGCTCTGATGGAGTACTAGGTTTCTCTAGTGGTGAGATAGATGTGGGTGATGTGCATTAGTGGTGGATTCTCTACCTAGGGGAAAGGAAGGAGACCAATGTTCTTTGGGTCTTTTTTGAAAATGAGTTTCGAGCGAAATTTCTTTCCTCAACCGTGAAGGCTGAGAAGAGGTAGGAGTTACTCTCCCTCCAAAATGGGAGTATGTTATTATGGGAGTTGGAGATCAACTTCAAGGATCTCCTTCACTTTGCTCAGGATATCTTTTCAGATGAGGAGTCTTAGGCGAGATGCATAGAGGAGGCATTTCTTCCTTCCTTCTATTATGCAGTTACTCCATTCACCTTATCGACATACCTAGAGGTATAAAAGGAGGTATATTGTGATGGTGGGTTATAAAGGTTATAAAAAGGAGGTATATTGTGATGGGGGGTTATAAAGGTTCTAAAAAGGTCAATGATTCTATTATAAGATCTCAAGATCTACGGTCTTTGAGGTTTCGGCTAGTAAGGAGTTGACCTCAGTAGTTTCAGTTTCGACATTCCGGACCTCTTGATTTTCTCATAGTCTTGGGACTGAGGTGTTTCAATTGTCGAGGCTGTGGGCACCATCAGAGTCAGTTCCCAGTTCAATCTCAATATGGTGGAGGTGGGAAGGTTCATCACCCACCTTAGCAGCAGTTGTCGACTAGTCCGTTTCATCAGTAGGGATAGTAGGCTCCTGCTCCACTGAGAGGAGATGAAGAAGAAGGAGGTCTACCTCAAAAAATTCCATAGGGACCTAGACCTAGGTGTGTTCAAGGAGATGGATGATATTAAAGGGGTAGAGTAGTTGGGTGTGTTTACTTTCACATAGTGGAGGCTATAGTTATGGTGGGGCCAGAGACCATTCGAGTTACAATCAGCTTTTTCGGTACTCTTGTTTGTGACTTGTTTGATTTTGGAACTTCCCACACATTTTTGGCACCCATTCTATCCCATGATCCGGGTTTGTACATAGAGATATTTTTTATTCCCCTGGTTTTGAGTACACCAGTCTAAGGCCAGACCATCTTGTTTGATGTTTAACGGGGATGCATACTGATGTTGGGGCCACATCAGTCCAATGGGGATCTCTTATTACAATATATGAATCCATATGATTTCATCCTTCAATTTAAATGGTTGTTTTCCATGAATGATTTAATCTACTTATTCTGAAGGAGAGTCATTTTTTCAGATGTGGATGGCCAATGTGTGGATTTCATTGGCGAGAGGATTTGTTTGATGGGTAGTCGGCATGTGGAGCCCCTTCTTTTTTCACCGAGCTATCAATGTATTTGGTTGATGCTGAGATGGACCGGTTTCCAAGGTTGATGGGGAGTTCTTGGATGTTTTTTTGATGGTTTTTTGACTCTACCCCCTCGACATGATGTTGATTTCGGGATAGACATGCAACCTAGTGTGTCTCTGATTTTAATTGATGCTTATTCAATGGCACATTTTGAGTTGTGGTATCTGCAGATTCATATTGATGATCTGATTAATAATGGATTTATCTGACCCAATGTGTTATTGTGGCATGCTCTGGTCTTTTTTTCGAAGAATTAATATGATGGTATGAGGTTGTGTATAGACTACCATAGGTTGAACCAGGTGATGATCAAGAACAGTTACCCCCTTTTGAGGATAAATGATCTTTTCAAATAGTTGAGGGGAGATATTTAGTTCTCTAAGATCTAATTTTATTTTGGATATCACTAGTTCAGGGTTAAAGAAGTTGATATCCCAAATACTACTTTCATGTTTAGGTATAAGAACTTAGAATTCATGGTTATGTTGTTCAGTATTACGAACTCACCTTTTATATTCATGGGACTTATGAACTATATATTTCATGAGTTCCTAGACCATTTCATCATCATATTCATCAATGAAATATTGATCTACTTGAGGTTAGAGGAGGAGAATTCCTAGCACCACAAAACTATCATGAATGTTCTTCAATGTGACCAACTCTCTGGGAAGTTATCCTATTAAAATTTCTGAATAAGTGAGGTAAACATCCTTGGGAATGTGGTGTTTTAGTAGAATTTAGCAATTGAATCATCAAAGGTTGAGGTAGTGGTTTCTTGAGTATCACCCCAAAATATGGCATATTTTCATACATTTCATGGTATAGAGGGATATTACCAAGATTTTTACTTGAATCACCTTGATTTATATCTCCATTTATATCTTTTTCCAAGAAGAAATAGGCCTCTTCATGGAGTGATCAATTTCAGGCAACTTTCAGCTATCTAAAGGGGAAGTTTTTCAGTGCTTCAGTGATCCAATTACCATAGGAAGGGGTGGTATTTAGGCTATTTTGTGATGCTTCATGTATAGTCTTGTGATGTGTGCTGATGCAGCATTGATGAGTGATCTTTTATGGCTATAGGCAGTTATTTACCCATGAACATAAATATGTCACCCATTATCTGGATCTATAAGCATCCGTGTTTGCACAGATGTTGTGGCGGCATTACCTCATTGAATAATAATTTGTGGTATTCAAAGATCACAGAAGCTTGAGTTATATTTTTTTCCAGTGAGACCTGATCTTGTGACCATGGAGGTTGATGGAGTTTCTCCAAGATTGTGACATCAATATCTTTTACACCTCAGGATATAGGAATGTCGTGGTTTATTCCTTCCGCAAGAATTCACAATGGGAGTTAGTTCAAGAATCTATAGAATCTTGGAAGGTGATGGAGGACTTAGCCACCTTTCAATTAGATGCAAGAGGGGACGGTGATAGAGGATGCCTGTTTCATATGAAGGTGCAATCATCTCTAAGACAGTATGTCAAAATGTCTCAGTGGGGAAACTCAAAGGCATAGGTGATGTGTGACCGCGTTGACCCGGGTGATGCTCTATAGGGGTGGTAGTAGATGGACATAATTAGATGTTGTCCCATGGGAAGCTATTTGTTCAAGTAACGATGTGTGAGGGAGTTCATCGTGAGTTTTACATCTCACCTTTAGTGGTACACCTAAGAGTTTCTAAGATGTTCCAAAACATGATAGAGTAGTTTTGGTGCCCCAGGATAAACTAGGAAGTGGCGGAGTATGTGGAAAATACCTTGTGTTCTTGAAAGGTAAGGTTTATCACCCTATTACTCAAGGTTTTTTTTCAGTCCTTATATGTACCTGAGTTTAATTGGGATGAAATATCGATGGATTTCATCATAGGATTACCCTGGGATCAAGGAGGCTGTGATGATTTCTTGGTTTTGGTGGATTATCTGATGAAATCAGCTCAGTTCATAATGATTAAGGAGTCGAACACATTGGACTCCTGGGCCAGAAGGTATGTGGATGAGGTGGTGTAGCTGTGTAGGGTTTTTATATCTATCATATCCGATATATATGCGAATTTTAACTTGTGATTCGGGAGGGGATTGAAGCATGGTTTTGGAACTCAGTTATGTGTCAACACTGCTTTCCACCCTCAGATAGATGGGAAGACAGAGATGACCATCCTGGCGTTGGAGGGGATTATGAGAGCATGCATCATGGACTTTGGTGGGTCTTGGGTGTGACACTTTCCATTGGTATAGTTTTCTTAAAATAATAGTTATAACTATTCAATTGGTAAGTCTCCATTTGAATCTTTGTACTGGAGGCAGTGTTATTCACCCCTATGATGGATTTAAGTTGGGGAGGTAGATGTTCTTGGTCAGACCATGTAACACCCAATGGTTTTAAAAATAAATCAAAAATAATGAAATACTGAGTATCTACATAATGAAACTTTTTTTAATGAGATAGTTTTAAACTATCCATTAAATATATTTTCTTCACTTTTATGATTTGAATTAAAAAAACACACATTTATGGTGGCAATTAGTATGTTATTTAGAGTATGATAGAACCGACTTTTTTGGTGAATTGTAACATACCCTTATGAATAGTAATATTACCCTTATGAATAGTAAATCAATTTAATATATTATTTTATTATTTTTACATGATAATGAGGCCTTGACTAATGTTTCAAGGTGTTATAAAATCAGTTATAGTTTTAAATTTGTTTTTATTGGAATAAATTATGAATTTGTTTAAAAATTAAATTAATCATATATATAAATATATTTTCAAAAAAATGGAGTTCATTTTTCAATTCTAAATGTTGAAAAATGGTGATGGTTAATTTTAGTGATTTTTCTGAAATACCTGATTTTTTTGGAGAATAATAAAATTTGATAATTATGAAATTTGCTAACTAAATGAATTTCTACATCATGCATGAGTCATGGATGATGTAAATGTCCATTTTCTAGAACTCACATGCACTTATTAATGTTTTCGGACACATGAATCATGAGTATTCATAGTTTTGAGAAATAAATATTAAAGTAATGATTAAAATAATGGAAAACCCCTCTTCTCATCCACTATAAATACAACCCTCACCCCCTCTCCCTCTCACACCACTCAAGATTTTAAAATTTTCTAAATTCTTCCCAATTAAGTTCACAAGGATCTTATGCAAATTAAATACCTTATAGTATCACCCAAAATTCAAAACCATAGACATTATGAAGGATCTCATGGAGAATAGATCAAGAGGTAAAAATACTCTTTCATTTTCTTGTGTTTTCTTGTCAATTATTTTATTTTCTTATAATCTCTTCACCCCTTATCCAAGGGGCATGAAAGCTCCTATAATATATATATTCTTTATTTTTATCATTTTTATGGAAAAATTCACCCTCTTAATTCTTATCATCTCCCTCTAATTCTGAAAATAAAATCATCGTCTTTGATGTGTTGATTTATCGACATCGTGGACGATGTGTTTTGAATTTCTTTTACTTCCTTCAAAGCAGGTTGTAAAACCATTTTAATGATTTAAATAGATTTTAATGTGTATATTATTACATATCTTATGTTTTTAAATTAACTTATATACGTAATATTAATGGTTTTTGATGAAATAAGTTCTGGATTATTGATGAACCGCCAAAATGATCAAAACTAATATCACTAATAATTTATGTAATGTTTCATCCTCATATCATATAAAAAATTATGGAATAATTTAATATTATTGAAACATATTATTAGCATTTCATTCCACTTCTAGTGTTTTTCTCCATTTGACAAGAAAATCCTCAATGAACCGACCATGGAAATCATGTGAATCATGCACCCGAAACAATGGAAATAATATACTATTATAAATAAATGGGTCGAATAGTGTTATAAAATGATCATATATGGTGTTATAAACATGAATATATTTCCTAAAAATATTAATAACACTAATTTTTACATTATATAATAGGTTTAAACAAGTTTTATGTAAGATGAAACCAAGGTAATGGAATTCTTAACTCGATTTCCATTCTCTAGGTTAAACTTCTACTTCATTGATTATGTGATACTGAGATTATTTTCTTAATTAATTTCATTTATATTATGATTTATTATTTTTATTTATAGTTTATACACATAATCCTTTAATTTTATTAATTTTCACATCATTTATATGATAGTTATAATGGAATTGTTTTGAAAATCCTCTTTTAAAATTCAATTTTACAAAATTCAAAACAAATGTTTTTATGAAATTATTCTTGTTTTATGATTATGTTCTAGTTCTTGGGAATTTTTTATGACGAATTATGGGACCTATATCTCCCTCTAATTCACTAGTTATATGTAAGTTTGAGGTCTTCTGTATAGTTACTCCAAGTGTAACTGTGATGGTTACAACCTAAGGTAGCTGTGAGGGTTACATTGTAAGGTAGCTGTGAGTGTTAAAATCATAATGTATCCATGAGGGTTACAATATAAGTAATTAATTACAAAAGATACACTTATGGTTTTATATATGTTCTATAATGTTATATGGAAACCTCAAGTTTCACAAATTATGTATTTATGGATGAGTATAATGTCTTTGTGAAAATGATTTCATATGATTATAAGTATTCATGGTCTAATGGGTTCTTTCCTTATTTTCATATACCTTATTTAGATCTTTATACTCATCCCATATTTTAAATGCTTTTCATGGGTTTTAAGGACTTTTAAGAGAAATAATTAAGTCAAGTTAAATGTTATGAATATTTTTCAAAGAAATCATGTTGTTGTTTTGTGTTAAAAAATTTATGTTTTGAATGAAATGGATTCTGATTTAATGTTTCCCAATTTAAATGCTTGTGGGTTTCTATATATGATTTATATCATAATTATATAAAACTATAAACCAAAAATATATTTTACAATTTAAGGAAGGTAAATCTAGTTGAAATAGCTAGATTATATAATGTTCAATGTCGGGTCCATATAGGACGTGGTGCAGAGTACGACCGAGAAGTTGTTGTTTGTTTGTGAAAGGAGGAAGGAAACACCAGATCGAGAGAATTCGTATTCCATTAACAAGAGGATTCCATTGGTTTTGAAGTTTGGAGACCACACATTCTTGTTGTTTTCTTCTCACCATGGGTAGTGGTGTCTTAGATGAGGAATCAAGCTTTCTCTCAGGTTTATTGGACCCTTTGAGGTGTTGGGGTGAGTTGGTGAGGTGGAATATCGGTTAGCATTACCACCATAGTTGGAGAAGATCAACGATTTGTTCCACATCTCCCAATTTCTTTAGTATCTTCATGATGAATCCCATTTCATTGACTGGGGAGGTTTGGATATCAAGTATGACACAATGTTCGTGGAGTATCCATTAGAGATCCAGGATCATCGGGAGAAGGTATTGTATGGATGGACCATTCATGTGGTTCATGTGTTGGGGAGGAATGGTGGTCTGAAAAAGATTAATTGGGAGCGATAATCATAGATTTGTGCCCAATACTCGGAGTTATTTTTATTTTTTCTTATCTTCCTTACTTTGTGATGTAATGATTGAATATTGTTTTCTATGAGATGAGTTGTTTTCTTTTTCGGTAACATGTGATAAAGTCAGGATTATAAAGAGAGGATGACCCAATTCTTAATCCAGATGCATTAATTGAGGTTTTATTAAACTCATGCGGTCAAGTCAGTGCCACCCAGATAAGATTTTATATTGACATAGAAGAAGAAAATCGCTAATTTATGTGTCCGAATAGTTGGTGATTGTGTGGGGGTATCTTGTGGATGTTTGAGATAGAAGATGTGGGATGAGTTGTTCATGGATGTTGAGGTTTCACTCCTTCTTTCAAAAAATTATGGGTGGTATATCCTTGATATGTATTTTATAGGGTGGTTGTTCGGACACCAATTTCCTCTAGGATGGTTTTGAATTATCAGGGGTGAGAATATTTTGAGAGGTTTATAATGTAATGACCTAGACCTCCCCAATCTATTAAATTGTCAAAATCCAGTATTAGGGGTGTTCTGGGAGGAAAGGGTATCTCATTTCTAGAGTTTTCCAGAATTCCAGTTTTTTATGGCAGCTTAGTGTCAGCAGCTCACATCGGTAGCTCCCGTCAGTAGCTCATCATTGGTGGATCAATATCAGAAGGTTGGGCATTGATAGTTCAGGCATCGGTAGGTCAGTCATCCATAGGTTGGGTGTTTGTAGTTAAGGACTTGTTAGGTTGGGTATTAGTAGGTTAGGGCATCAATAGGTTAGGAATTGGTAGGTCGGGGCATTGGTAGGTCAGGGCGTCAGTGAATCACATCGGCGAGTCACCCATTGGTGAGTCATTTCCACCTTTTCCAAAATTTTTCAATTTCACCCCTCTTATATTTTATTATAACTAAATATATTTTAAAACCATATTTGAGCATTAATAAGGGTGTTTCAATGGATATTAATTATAACTTTAATATCTTAACCCTCCTGGGACATTGAAATAGTAAAACTGCATCATCTTAACAACTATCTGACATTAATGTCTCTTGAAACCATTCCCTTCTGACAATATAGGATCGAGATTTTTCTAAAGTTGAGATCCACTCTCTCTTTAACCCTTCCATATTCTCTTGGTGCACCCATAACCTTTCATACTTGTGGAGTTTGTGTGTGGTGTTGTGGCCTTCGAACCTAGTTTTTCCTTGCAGTCTTCCTGTATCTCACACATCCCCTCTTTTTAGTGCAAGGAGGATTTTTTGATCATTTATTTTTTTGAGGTAGGGGTTCCTTTATGTTTGTTTATTTATGTATTATGTGGGGTGGGTAAGCTAATTTCCCTTCATGATTATGGTCAAATCCCAACTTTTAATTAAGTCTGCTACGAAGATAATCAGACTGGAATTTATTACCTAAGTAATAATGAGGGGTGGAAAAGATGATGATGATGATTGCGTTGTTTTATCTATTATCTTTGATTCGTGTTGTTATTTTTTGTTGGTCATATTCCTTATGAAAATCATGACCGTTTGTGGTCTCTATTTTCATGCCCGACTCTTGGATACTTGTTTTTAACCTTCAGTTTAATGTTTTTAAACATGAGAAAAGGATTAATAATGTATATCTAGATAAATAAATGATTTCCATAGGATTAAACTTATGATGTGGTCACTATAGAGTTATGAAAGCGAAATTGAAAAGAAATGTTGTTAAAATATGAAGAAACTCTGTTTGATATTTGTGGCTTTGTGTAGTTTTGCTCGACCTTGTGTTTTGTACTGGTCGTGTGGTGTAGTGGATGGGAGTTTGGTTGTGTATGTGGGGTGGTAAATTTAGTGTAATGGAAGCTTAGGTTGATAGATAGATTTATTGTGGAATGGATAAACCTGTTGAATAGTGGGTCTACATTCGGTTTGTGTTATGGTTGTTGGGGATGGTATGCTTGTGCAGTGGAACTATTATCTGGTTGAATTTTTTGTTCTGGATATGGTTCTTTTTGTGCATCAGGGCTACAAAGGATGGTTTGGGAGGGATAATTTTGAAGAAGGATGGTGTTAACTTAAATGGAAGTTTCACCCAATGTTTCAAGAGACAATTTTAAAGTGTGTGTGGGTTATGATGTTACTTATGGTGTACTATGTTTGGTAGTTTCCCAGGTAGGGATGGAATAAATAAATAAATAAATTGTTTAGTGAAAAGTTATAATTGGTTAAATGAATTGTTTGGGGTTATGAACTAATTCTATGGCTGGCTGTGTGGTTATTCATTAGAGGTGGCAGCAAGGGAATGTTTTTTTGGGTAGGTTTTTTTGAGAATCTATTGGTTGGGATGAGTGTTTGGTACCTATATATACTTATATTCACTTGTGATTTCTATGCTCAGACCACCCTAGTTCCGAAATATGTGCCGACCACCCCCATTTCATGGGGGGTGGTGTCTTTTCCAATATCCTAGTGGGAGGATGGTTGGATGGTCATTGGATCTTCTATGCTCCCTCTTCTAAAAATTGGTATCCCAAGACTCTTTTATCAGGTTGTGGTATGATTTTGAGTCCCAACTGTACGTGGGAAAGGTGTGATTCTTAGGTTTCTTCAGGATGATATGTGTTGTGCTTTCCTAAGTGTCTTCGAGATGATGTTGTGGTTTTGTGGAGTAGGTGTCTACAGGAAAGATGTGATTTGGTTGTGTCCCAGATGTTTGTGAGTGGTATGTGGTATATGGACAAGGTGTGTCAGGAAGGTTGTGGTATTAGCTCTTGTAAAAGAGCATGGTAGCATCAAAATATTTTTCATTAGGGATGAGAAGTTAACCAGTGGGAAGTGGTGTGGGGTACCCTATAATCTATGTTCTTATTATATTACATTACATGACATGTGTTATTTGGTGAGTGTACCTTGTTGATATTTAGGATGGATAGTATACCTTCTTAAGTATTTTTGGGTTTTTCTGTTTTCTCACAGGTGCATTAGTATGCTTCCCCACTTATGTACAACAGACTTTAGTTTTCCCTACTGAGTATACTTGTATACTCACCCTACATATATAAAATTGTTTTCATCTTTCCAGGGAGATTATGTAGGCCGTGCTGGACCGTACTAGCTCGGGTGTTGGGATAGTTGTTGTTCCACTACAAATATTTGTTCTTTTGTTATTTACATTTGAGTTTTTCATTCTATTTCTATGAGTTTTACGTTAAACATGCACACAAGAATGATTTTGGATTCTTTTATGTAAATTTTTTGGATTTTTTTGAGGATGATACATCTTATCACCTGATATTTGTTACTATAAAAGGGGTAATGCCTCCCATTTTGTGAGATTTATATACACTTGGTACTGGTTTCCACCCTAGGGTGGACTAGAGATGGGACTCTGGGGCCATTATCTCATTTTCATCTGGAAGAAGGAAGGTCACGAAACTTTTCCATCCCTTCCCTCATCTTGATAGAGGGTCATGAAAAAGGGTTTATTATATATTCTCATATTTATTTTGGATTTTCCATGTTTAAATTTTAATTAGAGTAATTATATGTTATTTCATTTATAAACCAAGCTATATTCATTTCTTTCAATTATATCTAGTTTTTTCATGTTTTCATTACCATTTTTCTTCTTTTGATACATAAAACCACTTAAAGAACATTGATAAGAAAAGATGATCTTATTTTCATTTTTAGGAATATTTTCCCTCCATATATGTGTTATTCAAAAATGTTTTATTAGAGATATTATATAATTTATATAATTGATAAATGTGATTATTTATAAATTATATGGCTTTCTATATAAAAATTTTAATTGAAAATTCATATAATTTTTTGTACAATTCATTATCGATTTTTTTAACAAAAATAGAAAAATAATATTTTTAAATTTTCACCTCATGACAATATTTTCCTATAATAATATATTTCATTCATTATCATGATTACTCTACTTGTTTCCATAGTTTTACAAAGAGAATAATATTCAAAATAATCCAGAAATTTTTAGTTTTAATATATTTTCAATATAAAAGGATATATTTTTTGTATACAAAAGGAATTTTAAATATCATAATAAATTTTTTTCCATCTATGTCAACATCCTTTAAAGATTCATATGATTTTATATGGATATTCTATAATGATACCATCCACGTTATTTTATTGGAGGTCTTATGATCATGTGTTTCTATTTATTAATAGGAGAAAAATTAGCATCCCACATGCTAGTTATCTAATATGGATTTTTATTAATATGTTCTGTTTATTATGTATTATATTTTATATTCACTCATATCATATAGTGGACATATTAGAATATTTAAGCGAAGATTGTACCCCAATATTTAAAATAATTTTGATGCATCATTAGGTCTTATTCAAATAAATAGCTTGTGTATTTGGTGTATACTTCACCATTTTATATGTTATTTAACCTCACATTGAGATGATGGTAGCATTATGATGTCTGAAATTATGCATTCTATCATTATAAAACCAGCTATATCGATTAATGGGATTATTTATTTTTTAATAACATCCATGGCAATATTCACCTTTTTTTATATTAGTTAAATGTAATATTTTATTATTATAGATATATTTCATATTATCTTTGCCTTATTTAATCTATGTCATATTTCATTGTATTATTTCTCTTACTGATCATTTCATCTCACCTTTTATTATGATTACCATTCCCGTAGGTACCATGAAGTGAACTATGAATGATTTAAAGGATATATTAGAATAAATAATAATTGTCTCACTTGTGTTCTAATTTTTATTTCATATTTTTGAATCTAATGTGAAAATAATATCTATATATAGTGTCTCATGACTACTAAAATAACTGATAATATATAATGTGATCACATGTATAATGTACCAATGTTCTAAAGTAACCACCATCTATGGGTAACTATAGTTAGTGTTATTATAGTAGGTATGTGATAATGTTTGATAGAATCATTAGTAGTTAGACATAGAAGAACATGGTAGAACATTTTTGGAACATTATGATATGCATTAATATATTTATGAAACTATTCAATAATATTTTAATTAAATAGGAATATTTTTTTAATAAATAAATTTTTTGTATATTATGATATAATCCATTATATGGCATTTTTTAGAAATAGTTCATAACTAAAGGAACTAAAAGAGTATAAAAAATTGTAACCTATGTAAGTTTTTCTACCATGATCAAGTAAATGAAATCAATTAGGCTAGTATTTTATATTATTTAATTATAACTGTATTGGTTTAGTTGACTTAAAGAAAAACCAATAACCATTTATCCATGGAGTAAATTGTTAATCCCTAACATAGTGAAACGATTTTGGACCATATCCTATCAATCATTAAAAGGGATGAAAAATCCATTGGTATATAATTAATTAATCAATTCACTAGGAAATATATTTTCCAAAATTTACAATAGTCAATTAGAATAGATGATCATGGAATTTTATCATATAAAGGGATAGGATGATCAATGATGGCTATTCGTTAAAAAATAAGGAGTTAAAAGATACATAGAGTATGGTATGCAAGACATTTATAGTGATATTTTTTTTGAAAAATAATTTTATCATAATCAATGAACTAATATAGAAAGAAACTTCCTTGATCTATGGGAATGGAAGGGGAATATGTTTTTAAATATGAAACTAAATTTATTAGGATAGAAACAAATGTAATATATTATGTATGTAATATATGAAGTAAAATTGATCACTTCTATGATGTGATAAAAACCCAAAAAATGGTATTAGTCTCAAATTAATTATTACAATATGAGGATATAGTTTAAAGTTCCACCAAGATAGAGAAATAAATATCCATTTTTTATATTTTTTAGAGAAATTAAGAAAATATTCTCGTAGAGAGAACTTAGTAAAAAGTAATATACAAAAGGGGAAGAATGGAAGAGTGTATTTTCCAAAATTTAATAGTGGGGGAATTAAAAACCATGTAACATGGTTAAAGAGAAATAAAGTTTTCTCTATGTGTGTAGAGAATGATTATCATATATGTGAATGAAAGGGTAAGAAAGAATCCTCCAATGAAATGTACTTCAATTTTAAGTAGATAAGGAACTATTCAAATTAATTCCACAAGATTTAGGAAAATATATATAAAACACATGAAGGGAGTAAGGTTAAGCATGTGTAGTCACTATAGTAGGGGTTGCAGTCCAAAATTATGTGATATTTTTTAATTGGATTAGAAACTCCAAATCAGCTAAATATTTATTATATTTCATAACTACACACTCTTTTATACCCTGTAATATTTATATGAACACTAAATATTCCCCAAAAACTCCACTAAAAGTATTTTAAATCATGAATGTTATTGGTATTCTTATTAAAATAGATAAATATCAATTTGTAATTATTCATATGGATACATATTATATAGCCACAGACATGATTGTCATACCCATGATTGTAATTGACATATTTAATATCATTTATTTTCATTGAAAGTATAATGTAATAATTTTTAAATGATAGTAGGATAGTACTGTTTATGAAGTGGTAAAGAATACCTTGTTTTATAGGAAAAACTTATCTATCTGGGTCATTTATAGATCCTCCTCCAACATCTAACCATAATGATTTTTTAAAGAAGATTATTAGTAAACACTTTATATGGATAGGGAATAAATCATAGCAATATATGATGTGAATGTTTTATGAAACTCATTTATGTATTTTCAAATGAATTACGGAGGCATCCACCTAAGAAAGAAATTGTGTTTTTACTGAACTCATTCAAAATACAAAACATGTATCCAAAATAGCCTATAGAATGGAACTTGTATAGATATATGAGTTAAAAAAACTAAAGGATTTGTGTGACAATGTATTCCTATACCCTATTCTTTCTCCTTAGTGATCCGCTACCCTATTTATTAAAATGATGGATGGATCTATGAGGTTTTGCATCGATTATATAGAGATAAATTACATTATTGAAAATAATAAATATCATTATCTACATATTGATGAATTATTTAATCAAACTCATAAGGATAAATATATTTTAATGACTAGTTTTCTCTATGGTTAACGTCATTTAAGGGTAATGAATGATTATGTACTGAAAATGAATTTTTTTTGAGTTATGTACATTATAAGTTTACAATAATTCACTAAATATTCATCAATATACTTAATTTATCAATCTGATGAATATATTATTCATGGATTATATTGATAAGTTCATGGTATTATTCATTAATGATAGCTTGATATACGATAAAGCCCATGAAGAGAATGATAACCATTCAGGAATAATTTTTTGAGAGTATCAGAGAAAATAAATTATATTGTAAATTTAGTATGTTTGAATTTTGTTTCCTGGAAGATTATTTTATACTTATTTTCTACAAGGAGGGAATATTTGTTGATACTGAAATGGAAAATGTAGTCAAATTGTGGTTCCCCCGACCCACACTATGGGGTCTAGTAATAAAAAACACTTAAATTTGTATGGTAACATTGATACCATGTCATCCAATCCATGATAAAAAACCCAAAAAATCACATTAGTATTAAATCTCACTATAATCTCACAGAACTCATAAAACATTTTGGTTTAGTTTCTTTAAGGACTCTATAAATAAGAAATTTATTTTTTAACAGATGTGAAAATTTCTCTATAATTTTACTATTCAAGACTCTTTTCTAGGATGTACACTTTTTATACTTAACTTCATAACCTATAGGAAGGAAATATAAGAAATGGATGAAGGTAAAAAATAAGTAAGTGTAAACATAAGTGATAAAAAAATTTATCATAAGTGATAATTTTTTTAGAATATAGTTAGAACCAATACATATAAAAAAAATTCCCATAAAAATGTGACCATAAATCACAATTCATAAATTATGGCACAAACATATGAATAAAATCATATATAAATGATACTCATTAAGATATTCATTACAGAGTAGGATTGGGATAATCACTAGTGATCAATTTTGGGCTTGGGATAATCCTCTGGTGTACTCTTTATATTTTGATAAATCATATTGTGTACTCTTTTGATTTGAAAAAATCCCACCATTATGTACCATTTTTCATGGGATAAATCTCGTTGTTTACCATTTAGTTTTTTTTAATTCCTCATGTGAACTACTTTAATTGGGTAAATATTTCTCATATACCCTTTTATGCTCAAATCATTTAATTTTTATAGACCTTTTAATAGAGATAAAGCTACTTCCCTTAATTCACCTATACATATGTGTTCCACTAGAAACAGTATCATTCTACACATCCTTAAGAGAACATGGAATGAGAAATGTGTTTTAAAACATTTTTAGATGGTACCACCAAAATTATTTTCAAGAATTTGAATTATTGATTCACAAAATTCAATCACCCAAAATATTATTGAATATAATCATTTAGTGGGTGATTCACCAAATATAATTTCCACAAAAATAAATTCTTTATGGATAATGAAGAAAATGGCGATGAAATTTTAAATTATTTTTCAAAAAATGCCTTTATCATTGGAAAAAAAGAAGATTTTATGGTCATTTTGAATAGTAAATTTTGAAAAGGTAAAGCGAAAACAGTGAATACAATTTTTTTAATAAGAAACAAATAATTGATAAATTAATATACATAAAAGTTATAAAAAAAGAAGTGGATAATATAAAAATTTATTTTTAATGGATGTGAAATCATTAGAATATTTTAAAATAAATTTATAGAAAATACACATTATAAAAAGGGGTAGTAAAAGTTACTTTTTAAATATAAGGAAATAAAATAAAGAGTTTTCATGAGTAAAAAAAATTTGGTTTAAAAATATAAAAGGAAAAATTTTTTTGGAATAATTAATAATGAAATGGAGAAAATCCAATCTCTTAAAGAAATGATATTTTTTTTTGAAAAATGGATTACCACTTTTGGGAAATAAATTCATTGAGAAAGTATATTCAATTTAAAAAATAATAATTTCCCATAAAGGGAAAAGTGAAAATATCTTATGAAATAATTATTTGATTAATTTATCAATCATAGAATAATAAAGCTCACGGAATAATCTTTTAAGTTATGGAAATGAAATTTGAGTTAACCGAATGAACTATGGATGCCATAATTCAATATAATAGAGGAATTTAGAAAGGTGTATATTTGATATAAATTTAAATCCATAGAAAATAAGAAAATAAAACATAACTAAATCAAAGAGAATTTTTTTACCAACTTATATGAAATAAGCTCATGAATAACCATCATTACTTAATGAATGATATTTGTGTTTCCAAAAACAATTACGACAATGATAACATATGAATATATAGGTTATCATGAAATGAACATTAAAATATCAATAAAGGAGTTAAATTTATTTTAATCTAAGTAAATATGGATGTTAATACCCCATATATGATAAATTATGTTGTATAATGTAAAACATGTCAAATGGATTTCAATATTAGGTGTTAGTTATCTTGATTATTTTTAACAAGTTTCATAATATTAGTTTTGTTATTGTTTATTATACAAAATATCATCACTACTTTATAAATTAATATACTATAATTGATAAATTTTATTTATTTATAACGATATTATCTCATACCATATATGTATTCTTTATGATGCTAAAAAATTGAATCTGTGTAGGCCTATATCAGTAATTGGTTCAATTGAAGATGATATTTTAATAATAAGGTAAATACATAATATAACCATTCTAAGACCATAAAACAATAATTATTTTATTATTATCTTATAATATTATTATTTATTTCCCCAATGTCTTCTATCATATTATTCTATATAACTGTTCAATTTAGTGGTTAGGCTGACCCAAACCTGAATATATGATAATTATTGTATAATTAGGGTTATTAATGTAGTATTGTTTTGAATAATATAATTATTAAGGAATAATAATGATATTTTATAAATATATTTATGTTTTTGAATCATATATTAAGATTACTATATAAAAAATGACAATCAAGATGAAAAATCCGAAGAAAACATTCTTTTCCAGAGGCGGTAGTACACACAATGAACATTCAATGTTTATTTATTTTTATATATAGTTGAAAAGGAATAAATAATAGTTGATAAGTTAATATAATTAGAAATAATTATACTAGTTAGAGTTAGTTCATTATATTACTATGGTTATGGTTGGGTTGGATGAGAATGATTATGAAGAAAAGGATAAGGATGAAGTACTTCACACTTTGGGACTATAAACATTATTTTGAAAGCATCATTTGTAATGTTGTTCATAGGTTTAAAAATTTATACCACAAGATTATTAAAAAGATATATATATCTATAACGTTCCAAATATTGGATTTTTAAGAGTAAATTAAATGGAATTCATGTGGCAATATGGGATGGAACTGTCAGCTTTTATAAGCGATGAAGTGAAAACTTTTTTGAAACCCATCATTGTTCAATAATTGAATGAAAAAAATCACTGGTAAAAGGTTCAAAAAGTCATAAATAATGGATATTGGTGTGGGATAAGGTTAATCAATCATCTACCACACATTTTAAAAAATACTATAAACATGTTTCCAGTCATTTATCCTTAGGTCATTATATTTTACCATTTTTTTACCTAGGTAAATAGTCTTTAAATATGTAATAAATGTTTTACTAAAAATATAAAATAACCCCTTTTACAAAATTTAGGGTTTTATGAACCTAATTTTAACCTCTAATTAATCCAATTCAATTTCTATATAAGAAAAAATTACCTTTGAAATTTAAAATTAATAACATAAAGAAAATATATTTTTTAGAAAAATGTTAGTTTTACCATTAAGTCTGCATAAAGATAATAAGTATTGATTACTCACTTAATTATTTATGATATATTTATATATATTTTTAAACATTTTATTAAATTCATTTTTTATAATAGATTAATTTATTTCATTTGTTAAAAATTGACCAATATAAATAAAATAATTATATTAAAATAATAATTTTATAATTATCTTTTCCATTAACATTAATTATAGTATTCATAATTTTATTACAAAAAATAAATTTAAAATATTACGTTACATGAATATGTAATCTGTTTTGATATATTTAACTATTCAAAATGATAAAAAATAATTTTTAATTTATTAGAATAATAATAATTTTAGAGGAAAATATTACTTTTTTCTAAAACATTGTACATGGGTCTAAAAAATTAAATATAAAATATTTAAATGGTTTATTTTAAATTATATATATTGGGGTTAAAAAAATTTAAGCAATTATTTTGTTTTGATAGTGACTTAAACCATGATATTAAAAAAATAAATAATTTTTAGTGTTCTCATAAAATTATAATATTATAAATCTCAAAAACTCTTTGCATACTAATTCGGACATGATGAATTAAAAAATGTTTTTCATTTTACAATATTAAAATTAAAAAATTAAAAAAATTTATTTTAAGTTAATATATAATATATTAATAAAAATAAATCCTTTTGAAAACTTCTTTTCAAAAACCCTAAGTATTCATAATTGTATTTTGTATAAATTTATAATTTATTACAATATTTTTATCTGCCATAGGTTTTATTCTTGTTATAATATTCTTATCTAATTATTATTGGATATTTTTACGTTTATATTTCAATTGAAAAAATCTATCAACACCATATTTATTTATTAGTAATAATTATATAGAAAAATATTAGACCATTATATTCTACCCCCACATTTTTATAAATTTTTTCTTTGTAATTTTAATTATTACTAATTGATGAAATAAGGTGATGGTATTCTTATCTTATTTATCATTTGAGATAAAACATATAATTTTATATATATTTTAATGGCTTAAGATATATTATTTTACTTATATCTATTTTAATGACATTAATTTTTCATAAAATTATATACTCAAGAATTTATATTCCTAATCATATATTATCTAAAATATTCATCTCCCAACACCATTTAAATATCCAAGACCATAAACCATATAAAAAACATATATTCTTAAAAAAACTATCACTTTATTTAACCATCAAATGTATTAGCCACTAGTTTATAGGAGAAAAAACTAGTCAATAAATATCATACTCCAAAAAATGTGTTAAACTTCATCAAAACCTTATGGATAACTTTTTTATTAAATAAAAATCTATCAAAAGGGTATCAATAATTTCTAACTCACTTTTATCAAAACTTATCTTTCTTTTAAACCAAATATTTACCCATCCCTCAACCATGTGTTCTTAAATAGTTGTCCTCAAAAATATAATTGTGTCATATAATAACTTTTAATGGTTATTTCTTCCATTTTACGTATGTTCTGAAACTTTTAAATAAAAAATACTATATAAAAATCCTTTCCTATTCCAAAAAATACTCATAACTTCTTTAATTTTCAATAATAAGATCCATAAATATCACCAGCTAATGAAATTAGATAAAACATTCAAGATTTACAATATATTAAGATATCAACCTCACTAACTTGGTTATAACTACAAAACTCACCTTTTCCAACATAACAGACATATTCGAAAATTCGAAACCATTTATCTATACTCCCTTATTAGGTTATAAGATATAGTGGATTCAAGATACATTCCTTTTATAGATTATTTTTTGTGATCGAGTTTCAACCAAATACTAAAAACCAAAAAACTTATGATAGTATAAGTAATTGGTTTATGAAAACATAAACTTGATTATTTGTTCCCCTATAACACCATAAATTCTAAAATATGATATTTTCTTTCTAAATATAGATTTTTTTATTCTATACTTGTTTATCCCTGAACATTTTCCAATTGGGTTTTATATCCAGATTATTAATCATCATACTCAAATAATTTAGAGTTATTTATTGGTTATAATATGAATTAAACATACTGTATACCATGGAGTATAAAAATAGGTTTGTAGTTATACAAATTTTTTGTGCACCTAGTTAAGTTTAAGTTAATACTCAATCCTCCATTTTTAGGGTTATTACTCCTAGTTACATTTGTTCTAGAGTCTGAATCTACTTGTTGTGTAATGATAAGGATGTCACTGCTAGGAAAGAAATATAATCCCTACTTTACAAAAATTTTATGATGTTCTCCAATACATATAATTATCCCATAGAATTATCCAAAATAATTATAATTAAAGTATTTATTAATATTCTTTTATCCTAATAAAAAATGACTAATATAATCGTAAAAAAAATTCACTTCATTGATACCCACTAAGGTACCAAAAACCCACATTCTAAGGTTTAGTATAAAAAACACATAATTTATAAAATTAATATTGATACTAAGTGTTATAATCCAAGATAAAATTTCATAAATATGACATTAGTATTACATTTCATAATAATCTCAAACAACAGTAAATTTTTTTTAGATTATTATACTTGAAAATATTATACATAAATAAGTCACATTTCAAAACATGTGAAAATATCTCCAATATCAAATTATTCTCTACATACCTTTATAATTCCCATAACTTATACTTATCATTATAACATAGGAAATGAAAACATAATAAAGGGGTGATCTCAAATGTTCCGTAAGGGATAACATAAGTGAGGAAAACCAATCATCATAAGTGATAATATGATGAGTATATTCGTCTAATTAAGATATAAAATAAAATAAAAAAATAGAACATAGTTCATAAATCATGATTCATAAGGTATTGTACAAAAATAAGCATAAAAATCTAATGTTAAGTCTAAACACTTTTAAATTCATCACAAAAGATGTTTTGGATAATCACCTATGTACAATATTGGTCTTGGGATAATTCTATTGTGTAACCTTTGGATCAAGATAAATCCCCTAATGTTAAATACTTATAGGGATACATCCTCTCATGTAATATTTTTAAAGGGATAAATTATACAATGTACTACTTGGATTTAGTTAAATTCCATCATGTGACATTTGGTTTAAGATAAATCCTCATTGTTCCATTTTTCTTGGTATAAAATATCCTCTATACCATTTGAATCTCATGACATATAAACAATAAAAATTTATATAAGGGTCTTATAGTACCCCAATAATCATTCATCAATACATATGTTTTCCACTAGAAAAAAAATCATTTCTTATTTCTTTTTGAGCCCATTGAAATAAAAATGGGTTTGGTCACATTACCAAATGGTATCACCAAAACTAACTTCATTAATATGACTGATTCATACCCAAAAATTAAATCTCCCAAAATATTATTTGATAAAAAAATTATAGGGAAAATAATAAAAAAATTAAAATTAAATAAATTTATTTTATATAAAGAGGAAATGGTGATGAATTTGTAAAAGAGTTTCTAAAAAAGATTTTTTTTATTGGAATAATTGAAGAAGTTAAGGTAACATTGAAATGCCATTTTTTGAAAGGTGAAGTGAAAATTATATTAAAAAATAATTTTTTTTAAAAAAATTGAATAATATATCCTTGAAAAGTTTTAAAGGTTATTAAATAAAATGTGGAGTGTAAGATATAACATGTTATTTTAAAAATATTGAAAACATTTTTAATAATTTAAAATACCATTGTGGAAAACTTATTTAATAAAAATATATTGTAAAATTTTTTTATAAAGAGTATAAGAAAAATATAGAGGAAAAATGAGTTAAAAATATTATTAAAAATAACAAAGGGATCATTTTTGGGAATAAAGAACATGGAAATGAAGGGACCACCTTTATTAATGTGGATGTTTCTTTTTTATTAAAATTTTTTAAATTTTATGAGAATGAAATTCATTAATAAAGATTCATTGAGTAAAAAATATCATTTTCAAAAGATATAAAATATAACATAAAATATAAATTAAAATATATAATAATTTATCTAACATATAATAATGATAAACAAGGAATAACATTCTAAAATAAATAAATAAAATTTTATTTAATCAAATCACTTACGGACACCATGATTAAGGATAAAATAGACATTTAGAATGTGGTTTATATTGAATAAACGTATATCTACATAAAAAATATATAATACCACATTAAAAATCAAATATCATAATTTTCCAAACTTATATTAAATAATTTCAAGAAGATGCATCCTGCCTCAATGAATGAGAATTGTGTTTACAAGAACACCTATGGTAATGGTGACATAAGAATACGAGGGCTGTCATTAAATTTAAATTAATATATGTTGAAATGAAATATATTCATTATAATTCTGGTAAATGGGGTGGTGAATAAACTCAATAGGTTAAATGATGGTGTACCATATTAAACATGTTAAAGGGATTTTAAAACCGAGACAAACAAACCCTTACATTATTTAATGACTTCCACTAATCCACTTTAATTTCCTATATAACAAAAAATTAATATTTTAATATCCTTTTCAAAACTATTATTAAAAATAATTAAAATTTTATAATATTTATTTATAATTATTCTCTATATGTATAATTATATGTTTTTATATATTTTCAAAATTGGGTATGTGTTTTCTTGATTGTTTTGAATTAGTTTCATAACAGCAGTTCTGTTATTCATTAATATCTCAAATAAAATAATTATTAATAACATTTAAGTTAAAAAATAGATAAATTATATGTATTTATAAATCCCTCAACTCAATCTGTTAATGTTTTAGTTACGTTGTGTTAAAATAAAATTTGTATCGACTTATTTATGTAAATTTTGCGATTAGAGAAGATATTTTAATAATAATTTAAATCAATAATATAACCATTCTAGAAAAAAATCATGATTTTATTATTAAATTAGTATTACATTATTATTTAATTGACCATAATCATCCACTATAGAGTTTTTGATCATTGTTTAAGTATGTGGTTAGACAAACCAAAACACAGACATACCATAATTAATGGATGATTATTATAATAGATGTGGTTTATTTTGGAATAATATGACAATTACATAATCATAAATATATTAATTATATATTTTTAAGGTATTGAATCATATTTTATGAATTTTTTTATAATTACTGAAAATCGGGAGGAAAACGAATGAAACACATTATTTCATTTAGATGGTAGTCTGCATATTTCACAGTTGACATTATTTTGTTTTTAGAAGAGGTTGTTGATGTATAAATCATGAATTTTTCCTTAATATAATTACACTATGGTATACTAATGATAATGAGGTCATTATATTATATAGGTTATGGTAGGTATGAAATATAATGATTCAGAATAAATGAATAAGGAAGAGATAATATTCACTATGGGACCTTGACCATTGTCTAGAACATCTCCATGGAAATGAAGGGATTATAATAGGTAATCAAATTTAGTGTTTTTTAGAATTCATAAAGACTTATACAAGAAGAATAATTAGAGAGTTTTATAACAAATTAGAAGTAATTTTTGTTTCATAAAGGAGTGAAAGTGTCTCATTTTATAAGTGATAAAAAGGGTACTTTTTTTAACAACCATTAATTTTCAATAATGGAATAATAATGTTCTATGGTAAATGGTTACACAAATTATAAATAATGTATTTTGGGGTGGAATATGTTCTAAAAACCCTATAATTCTCAAATTAAAACATATTTTAATCATGTTTCTTTTCATTTAACATTATGTTATTAAATTTTACCTTTTTGGTTATTACATTTTTAACATGTTTTTAACAAGGTAATATATGTTTTAATAAAAATATAAACATACCAAACATACCAAATTTGGGGTTATAAACACAAATTAAACAAATGTTTAATTTCATTCAATTTCAAAATAATAGAAATATAAAATTCAAATAAAATCAATTATTATATTGAAAAATGGTTTAGTTAAAAAAAGTTATTGTCATCATAAATTATTATTGATATTATTTCGTATTAATTATGAATCTAATTAGTTTTAATATATTTATATAAAATATAAATAATTATGTTAAATTAATTTCTGAAAAAATATCAATTTATTTGATTAGATGAAAATTACACAATATTAATAAAATAATTATTTTAAAATAAAAATTTTACCATTATCATGCTCACTAACCTTAATCATTTTAATCATACTATTACACCCAAAATAAAATTTTTCATATTAAATTATATTAATTTAAAAATAAATTTCAACATATTTTATTTCTACAAGTGATGAAAACTAAATATTAATATATCTGAATAAATTTTTTTCTATAGTAAAATGTTTCTTATGTTTCCATAAAGTTATAAATGGGTTTAATAAATTCATCATAATATTTTTTAATAAATTATTTTAAATTAAAATATATCTTTTTTATATTGAAAATGTTTCAATAACATTTAAGTCATTAACATAATATGATAATGCAATAAAAACGGTTGTGCTGACAAAATCCCAAATGTTTTCTATTACACTAAAAATATATTATTTTAGAAAAATATATATGATTTAACCAAAACTAATTTTGAAATTATAAATTAAATAATTATTTCTATTTTAAAAAATTAAAATTCTAAAATTTATAAATTTATCATTTAAATGAAAATAAAATAAAAAATGAAAAACTGATTTTAAAAAAAATCATTTTAAAATATTAAGTATTATTAAACCTATTTTTATGCATTGTTAATTATTGGAAATATTTTTAAATCCCATATGTTTAATTGGTTTCTTTTAATTTTTTTTACTTTAATATTTTTTTTGATGTAATGTGTGTAAAAATCTATAAAAAAACGTTTTTTAAAAGGAAAAATATTATATAGAAAAATATTGAGTTTTTACACTATGAATAGTCCACATTGATGAATATAACATTGATTCATAGTATCCTAGTATTAACATGTTAATATCATTTATTTTTATACAATTTTTCATTATTTTTCATCTTGATAACTATGTTGACTTGTAAAGTGTTAAATTCACATGGTCAGGGGAATGTACAGAAATATTTGAAGTATTAAATAAGGGATTAGTTAACACACCTCTATTGAAATTACCATTATAAAATGAAGGATTTAAAATATATCTTGATGTATCAAAGAAATGATTTGGGTTTTTTACTTATGTACATTAACATAGTTTTTTCTTATATATCATCGAAATTTAAGATCCATTAATTGAACAATCCAACTCATGATATTGCATTGGAAGTGATAATATTTTCCTTGTTAAAATAGAGGAACCATCTCAATAGAGAATTATTATTCATTAAAATGGACCACAAATGTTTGATGTACCTATTCTCTTAGAGAGGGCTCAACATGAAGAAGAAATGATGGTTAAAACTACTTAATGAACATTATTTATTAATAAACTACCACCACGGACTGAAAAATAAGTTAGTTTATGCATTTAGTATGAAGGATAATGTAGTTATTTCCACAATTATAATTAACAAGGATCTAATATATAGGTATTTAGTAAAGTTGAATATGTTAATTGTTTGGAAGGGGTGAAATTATTCATTTTACAATAAATTTATAAACCTTATTTACTAAAAAGGAAAGGGAAACCCCAATATAATGATAAGGATATACATGGGAAGATAAAATACATTAGTATTGGGAAACTGTCAGACTTCATATATAAATATTGATTGTAGATGTTTGGAATATTTTTTTATTTCATTCATTTCATTCTGAAGAGGGATCTACTCGATGAATCACATTTCTCAAATTTCTATATACACCCTTATAGCACAAATATGTATGAGGATTTAATAGAACATTTTTTGTGGGTTTTTAAGAAGAATAAAATTGTAAATTTTCTATCTATATACATGATTTTCCAATAGGTCACTGATGAATAAAAAAATCCCAATAGATTAATGAAACCGATTCCAATAAAAATATGGAAATTGGGAAATTTTAGATTGTATTTTTTCACTGGGCTTCTGAAGACTTGATTGAACCACGATTCACTGTTTCATTTTCACCCTTATACCCATGTGCTAAACTAGTTTTTTATTGAAAATATTAAATATAATAACAAATTTCACTTCATGTTAGAATCAATTATTACTTTTTTGTCATATTTAAAAATGTAAATTTCACTTGTTTTAATAATTTCATTGAAGGGGGAGGTGATTTGGAGGGCCCGTGATGGAGTTCATGAAAAATGGGCCAAGCTGCATAGGATCCAAGAAAACCAGTTTACTAAAACGAACACTGCTACTACACCATAGATTCAAAGTGGATGATATTTTGTGGTACGGTCTTCAATACAATGTTCTATATTTCATATGAAGACATACAATCCTAATTCTTCTATCTGGTGTCCCATTCGGATAGATCTGTCCAATATACCGAATCTGCATGATGTCAAAGTAGTGTGATGTGTTTTGTCAACATCTCAGGCTTTATTTGTCCAAAAGGTGCCAAAATTTTGATGAAGATATTAAATATGTGGGGAAATTTTTTTATAGTTTTTTAAAATGAAAGATTCTACTATATAGTGGTCTAAAACCATGGTCTATGTGGTTTTACGCAATCTGTGTGCCCAAAACCACCTTCAACTGCCTATAAAATGGAAACATGGGATATCCATTTGGAAGTTTGAACCAAAAGTTTTTTTGCTTTCAATTTGAAGTAATATATGATTCATTTCATCACCTTGGAGGTTCTAGAGTCACCTATCCTTATAGTGGTGTCAATAGTAAAGAATGATCTCCACCCGAGCTTCCTCCTCCTCTCAATATAGAGCTAAACAATGAGTGATCATTGCGAGAGAGCTACACACTTGAAGGGGGAGTTCAAGAACACTCTATTCTACGTGTTTTGGATAATATTTGTTTTAATTATTATACTTATGTTTAATCTCAATATTATTCCTCTCTGAATGCATTGTTTTGGTTTAATTTAGAGAAACATTTTTCATCACAATACCAATTGGGTTGAGATTCCAGTGGGAATCTTGGGTTCTGATTGGACAACAAAATAATCCTATTTTTCTCACACACACATGATATTTCAGTATGATTTGGTATAACTCACTCTATTATTGAGGTTCAAAACATTTTAGCATGATTTTTGTGTCAAGTGCTGGTTCTTTGTGCACCATTTTAAGAGGAAAAGGGGGAACCAAGATCATGGTTAACCCTCAACCAAAGGATTACAAAAACATCTAACAGTCAATTGAGAACAAGGAAATCCTAAATTGGTGTAGTGAACTCACAATTAACCCTTTTATCTCATATTTTTAAAAAATATATCTGGTATTTTCAAAATTCCAATTATGTCATTTCATTTAAAAACTATTTTCAAAATCACCCCCATTATTAGTACTTTGTATTAAAAACACATACTTTAAACCTATAAAAAATCATTTAGATATGGCCTTGGGTCTACCCTATACTATAAAATCATCAATAAAACATAATAAATTTGACGTGTCATGACTGCACGTTCAAATTTTTCAACCATTTCTAGGGAGAACAT
Source organism: Viscum album (assembly GCA_963277665.1). Taxonomy (NCBI): domain Eukaryota; kingdom Viridiplantae; phylum Streptophyta; class Magnoliopsida; order Santalales; family Viscaceae; genus Viscum; species Viscum album. The sequence goes on from OY728119.1 coordinate 1,862,254,023, forward strand.
CGGTTTTCAGTGTGTGTTTTTGATAATATTTTTGTAAATTTTGTGAATATTTATTTGTTTTATCTTATACCTTTACCTATATTTTTATGTTATGATTTATTTATTTTTTAGGTTTTGTGAATGAAACATTATAATTTAGGATACCTACCACCATTTGAACCCGAACCAGAGAGGATCCTACGTCAGCGACATCGAGACACAGAAGAGAACCCTTTGAAGGATGACACACAAAAAATAGACACTCCTCTTGATCCTTATACTTTATCTTCTAGAACTGACATAAAAACTGAAATAAACTTGTATAACATTACTGAGAATAATAGAACATGAAAATAACTAACCTCAACTGATATCGATATCCAACCCACATATATTCAAATACAAGTTGAGGTAGATAATTTTGAACTAAAATCTGGTGTGATTCACTTATTTCCAAGATTCCATGGAATCACATGGGAAGATCCACATAATCTTTTAAAAGAATTTTACATGGTATGTTCAACATTAAAACCTACTTATGTGTATTAAGAATAATTAAAGCTCGGAGTATTCACATTTTCCATGGAAGACACTACAAAAGACTATCTTTACAATGTTAGTTCACCCATTAGAGGCTGGGTGGACAGGAAATGTCTTTTTCTTGAAATATATTTTCCAACCTCTCAAACTTCAACTATAAGAAAATAAATCTACGGTATAAGACAATAAATAGGAAAAACATTACATGAATATTGGGAACTCTTTAAAAGGTTATGTTCAAGATTTCCACACCACCAAATATGTGATAAAATTTTAATTTAGTTTTTTATGAAGGTGTAATTCTTATTGACCAAAATATGATTGATGCTACTGCAGGTGGTTCTATAGTGGATAAAACCCTAATTTCTATAAGGAACCTAATTGATAACATGGAACGAAACACTCAATAGTTCAGTTCAAGGTCCATTGTACCCATTTGAGGTGTCCATGAGGTTAAAAGTACTGAATTTGAGAAGAAGGTGGACACAAAGTTTGAAGCGGTAAGTACCATTTTTTGAAAACTTGCTATTTCCCAAGAAAAATCCTAATCTCTTCCTCCAATACATTATGTTATATGTTCTTTTGAAACCCACTACTCTAACCAATTCCCCCAATTGAAAGAAACTTCTGAGAGTTTTGAGACAATATTTCTAGACCTCCCCTATAACCAACCCTTTAGGCAATAACCATACTACCCATCCAATCCTGGGTGGAAAGACAACAAAGACTATATACAAGGGGGTATTCAAACCAACCTCAACAATCATAGAACCAATAGGGTCAGAGTAGTCATCCAACACCACCACCACCTAGAAATCCTCATCCACCTAAAGGAAATTCTAATAACCCCCTCTAAAACCTGAGCCTATCCTAGAAGATATGATGAAAAAATGGATTCCAAAAAATATCCAATTCTAGAAAACCATACAGGTATCCATACAAGACCTCAAAACCCAATTAGGATAAATAGCTAACACCGTGGGGGAAATTCAAAGTCAGAGGTTTGGTAAACTACCATATCAACCATTATTCAACACTAGAGATAAAATAAATGTTAGTTCAATATCCCTTAGGAGTGGAAAAAAACTAAAAAATCAAATGAATCCTCAATCATAGTCATACCCTCTTGAGGAAACTTCCATCCCAACCATTAAAAATGTTCCAAATATTGAAAAAACATGTCTTGAGAGAAACCCTTCCAAATGAAAGAGTGTTTATGTCGATGAGTCTCTTATCCAACCCATTCATCTTCCCATTCCCCAAAGGGTCACCCAAATTAGGAAACAAAAGGAAACTAAACTAGATAAGGAAATATTGGAAACTTTCACAAATGTGTAGGTAAACATCCCCTTGATTGATGTTGTGAAATAAATTACAAGATATGAAATTTTTTTGAAGGAGATGTGCACAAATTGAAGGAGACTTCATGGAGATGAAAAGGTGAGAATGGGGAGGAACATATCAGCATTGATAGAGCCATCACTTCCCACCAAGTGCAACGATCTTGGGACATTCTTGATTCCATGCACCATAGGGGAGTATTCATTTTCCAATTCCATGATTGATTGAGGTGATCATATTAATGTGATGCCTCAATAAATTTACTCTATATTTCAGGCTGTGGAACTGAAGCGCACTGAAATTTTTGTTCAACTGGCCAACCGGAGTACCGCACACCCTTCTGGTGTGTTAGTGGATGTTCTTGTGAGGGTGAAAATTTTAATTTTTCCTACTAATTTTTGGGTGATAAAAATGGAAGATGATAGGATGAATGGACATAACCAAATTATATTAGGGAGACACTTTATGAAACCCACCAAAACCATAATTAATTTCCATAATGGTACATTGTCTATGAAATATGGTGGTGACATAGTCCATTTCAACATCCTTGAATCCATGAAGAACCCTTTATAATAACATTCCTCTCTCTGTTAATTCATTTTATTTACTACCTGCCCCTAAAAAACAATATTTCTTTCCCATGATACCCTTTTTGAGTTTTATTCATTTATTGAAATTCTAGGAAATGAGTCATGCAATTATTTTTATAGTGTATTAGAAAAATTTCATGTATGTTTGTTAATTAATGATTTCTTGAACATTGAGGATCACATGACATTCAATGATACTGATAAGATTGTAAAAGATCATTAATCATATGAGGATGATACTATTGAGCACTTAGATGAGATTAGAGACCTATCACTTTCACACACACTCCCATCAATCCAAAATCCACCTAAATTAGAACTGAAACAAGTACCTCATGATTTAAAATATTCATATATTGATAATGGAAATAAGTTTCCCGTAATCAGTTCTATTTCACTCCCTCTTGGGCATGAATTTCGACTGCTAGAACTTTTGGGGGAGTATAAACAAGCTTTAGGATGGAAACTTGATGAAATTCTTGGTATTATCCCATCAATTTTCACACATCATAATTTATTAAATTATGAGGTTAAAATAGTTAGGCAGGGACAATGTTGACTAATCCCAGACCTCTTAGAAGTTGTGAAAAATGATGTAACAAAAATATTGGCTACTAGAATCATTTACCCCATCTTTGACAGACAATGGTTTAGTACCGTTCAATTAGTTCCTAAAAAACTGGTCTTACAGTAATCAAAAATTCAAATAATTAATTGGTTCCAAATCATGTGCAGAATAGTTGGCGTGTCTACATAGACTATCACCGACTAAACCAAAACACTAGGAAGGTCCATTTCCCTTTTTCATTCATTAACCAAATGCTAGAGATTATAGTGGGTAAGTACCTCTACTTTTTCCTTTAGGGGTATTATGGAAACATTTAGATCCATATTTACTCCAAGGACCAGGAAAAGATGACCTTCAATTTCCCCGTTGACACATTTTCATATAGGAGTATTCTATTTGGTCTGTGAAATGCTCTGGGCAATTTACAATGATGCATTGTTAGTATTTTTTGGATTACCTAGAGAATTTCATGGATGTTTTCATGGATGTTTTCACTATATATGGCTTCTATTTTGATGAATGTTTAAGTATTTTAGGTGAATTACTACGTCACTATATTGTAAAGAATCTCATATTAAATTATGAGAAATTCCATTTTGTAACGTCTCGGGACTGGGTGCCACTAAACAGGTGCCCCGAACCTGGTTCGCCACATGACCTCAAGCACATTTCCCCAAATTCCAGAGGCTACCGACTGGCAGCGAGGGCCCAAGTCTGATAGTGGAGAAACTATTCCCTCATTTGTCAAAGTGTAGCGCAGCGGAATAAAATAAAAATCATACAACAATAGCGGAAACAATAAACCATACACATTTATAATAATCAACTGTAGTAAAGATAACCATCCAGTTATATAGATGATAATGAAACATGTACCAAGTTCTAAGAAAATAGATAGAACATGTTACACAATAATCCAGTACAGTACAATACAGAGCACAACAAAACCAAACAAAACAGCTGGTAGCATCGCTAGCCTAAGACCGGTCCCATGCTCCCCTACTCCTCAGCAGCAATCAAGAACCTATATAGGGACCCTTTCCCTTATCCACACCTACAGAAACATAATCTGTTTGGGCCGAAAATCATGACCCAAACAGGGTGTGAGAAATAATTCCCAGTAGTCACCCACCAAAGGCCCATGCTCAACTATGTGTAAACATGCAACAATAGTGTGCAAAAGTAAATGCAATAACTAAGTAGTACTCAAAATTAGCTAACTTTACCAGTTATATTTCCATTTAAATATTCATCTTAAGCTTTTAATATTACGAAATCACCACAATGAATTTCTAAGTAACCAGACAGTGTCCCCAGACACACAAACCCTTACCCTCAAGTAATTAGAATCTAACCTGCTAGTAATCAGAATCCTTCCCTCAGGCATAACATGAATTTCCCTTAGGCGTACTAAGTGTCTTCCTTAGGCACATAAGTCACAACCCTCAGGCACAAAAGGTTGCCCTCAGGTGAAAATAGAACGTTGCCCTCAGGCTAATACAGTCATTCCCTCAGGCTATAGTAAAACACCTGCCTCAGGAATAAGTAACCGGGCCATGCCCAACATATAAACATGCAATTTATATATAATTACTCTCAAAGAAAAAGTAATGCATAATTAAACATGGAATACCCTCGGGTATCATGGCCAAACAGCTAAATAGAGGAACGCACCCCTAGGGTGGTCCTGGATCCAAGCACTGATCCCAAATAATATATTTAAAATTTTATTTAATTACCTATTCAATTATAGGTATTTAAAGTAGCCACGATCTCAGCCACACGACACCCCAAATATGGGTTCGTAGCTCAAAAACACAAAATGTACAACAGTTGGAAAAGAACACCAAGAAACCTACCTTAAACACCCAAGAACGGTATACGTGAACAATGACTTCTGAAACTTCCAAGAACTCCGTAGAGTTGAGGTAAAATAATTCTCATTAAACCTCAAATTACTTCATTACATGGAAGAATTGGTAAGAAGTACTCCAGGAGAAGGGAGAGATCACCCGTGCAGTTCCAGGGAGATCGAGGGTGTAGAAAATGGATTCCCGACGTGCGCTCGACGGATATCCAAAGCTCCGACCTCCCTCTTCTATTCCTTCTTCCTGTTATAAGCCTTCCCTATGAACAGGGGAGGCTACTACCAATTTTAAGTGGAAAAAACAAATTACACGGCATGTACTTCCAATTTTTTTAACTGTTCCTCTAGTGGTTTCCCGCCAGCGTGGCACTGTTCATCTGCCAACATGATTACACGGCGTGTCTTCTTGAGTACACGGTGTGTTCTATCACACAGCTGGCCACTGCCTTACTATTTTCCTGCCGACTGACTACACGGCATGTAAATATCCAGTACACGGCGTGTAGTCGGTTTTTACACCCTTCGTCACTAACATGGCTACACACCCTATTTACTCATCCCACATGGCCAAAAGTACACGGCCTGTGGAAAATTACACGGAGTGTACTTCCAAAATTTGGTATTTTTCCCAATTTTACTTATTTTCTCAAAAACACTTAAGGAAAGGAGAAAAGAAGAAACCCGTTCCTCAAAAATAAGAACTGGGTTCTTAAAAAACTTCCCCCCTTAAAGCAATTCGTCCCCGAATTTCCCTTCCAAGGATGGAGAAGATAAGAATCAGAATAGATCTGGCCACCAAGCATGTAGGTTGGTCTCCCACTCCCAGGTCTCGTCCTGCACTCGACAATGATGCCATAGCACCCATACGAGAGGAACAGACTGAACTTGGAGAACCATTGTGCTCCTATCTACGATACAAATTAGATTCTACTCAAAGGACACATCTACCTCCAACTCAACCTCCTCGGGCTGAAAGATGTGAGACATGTATGAATGATAGCGGTACAACTGAGATACATGGAAGACATCGTGCATGGACCGGTACCTCTGAGGTAACTGCAACCGATAGGCAACCAGCCTGACTCTCTCCAGAATCTCAAATGGCCCCACATAACGCAGTGAAAGTTTACCCTCTCTTATGATCCGCCTATGTCCCAACCTCGACAAAACACGCAAGAAAACCTGATCCCCGACCACAATCTCCAAAGGTCGTCTGTGGCGATCAACATAAGATTTTTGATGAGATTGTGCGGTAACCATCCACCTTTGAATCAACTGGACCTGCTCAGAAGTCTCCTGCATGAGACGCGGCCCCAGGAAAGCTGCCTCACCTACCTCTATCCAGCAAAAGGGTGATCGACATGGCCTACCGTATAAATCCTCATAATGTTCCATCTCAATTGTTGCATGAAAACTATTATTATAGGAAAACTCGAACAGGGTTATCTGCTTCTCCCAAGAGCCCCCAAAGTCTAGGATGCATTCTTGCAGCATGTCCTCAAGCACCTGTATCGTATGCTCTAACTGACCATCTGTCTGAGGGTGGTAAGCTGTGCTCAAAAGCACCTATGTACCCAGTGCCCTCCGAAAACTCTGCCAGAAATCAGACGTAAAACGGGCGTCCCTATCCGAAATGATAGAACGAGGAATCCCATGAAGACGTACGACCTCTCAGATATAAAACTTTCTGAGCTCGTCAACACCGAAGGTCTCCTTGATCGGAAAAATGTGAGCTAAATTCATGAGTCTGTCCACAAAAACCCATACGAAATCATTGCCTCTAGGTGACCTCGGCAACCCAGTCACAAAGTCCATCAAGACATCATCCCATTTCTACTACGGAATGGGTAACTGTTGTAACAGTCCAGTTGGCCTCTGATGCTCCGCCTTCACTTGCTGACAGGTGGAACACCTCATAACAAAACCAGCTACATCTCTCTTCATACCCGGCCAATAGTACTGACGTCTCAAGTCACGGTACATCTTGGTAACTCTGGGATGAACTGCCCAAGATGAAGCATGAAACTCCCGCATCAGCTCCTCGCGTATATCTCCTGGAACCCACACTTTTCCATTGAAACGCATAATTTCATAATCGCCTATCATCCATCCAAGAGGAAGGTCCTCAATTGTCACTGACTCCCATAGAACCAGGCCTTCTGAATCAGATAGCTGTTTCATCCTCACTCTATCCAGGAGGGTAGAAGTCACAGCTAAAGATGAAAGATAAGTTTTCCCCTGACTGTCATGCACCTCCAAATGAATCTCAGAGAATAAAGCCATAAGCTGCCACTCATCACTGGCCTCCTGCACAGCATGTATCTGAGTCTTCCTTCACAGTGCATCAGCTACTGCATTACCTTTACCAGGTGTATATGCAAGCTCAAAATCAAAGGACGGAAGGTATTCAACCCACCTTCGCTGCCTCAGATTCAAGTCACACTGGGTAAAAATATACTTGAGACTTTTGTGGTCGGTGAAAACCATATAATGTTCTCCCAATAGATAATGTCTCCATTATCGCAACACATACACAACTTCAACCAACTCGAGAACATGCATCAGGTAATTCCTCTCATGTGGACTCAACTGCCGAGAATCGTACGCAACAACTCGATCGCCCTGCATCAAAACTACTCCCAGCCCAATACCTGATGCATCACAGTAAACTATGTAGCTCTTCCTTTGCTCTGGGAGTATCAGGATTGGTGATGATGCCAACCTTCCCTTCAGATCCTAAAAGGCTGTCTCACAAGATTCCAACCAAATGAACTTCACACCCTTCTTAGTCAAACCCGTCAACGGCGCTGCTAAGCGAAAGAAGTCCTGTATGAAGCATCTATAGTAACCAGCCAGCCCTAAGAAACTCTGTATCTCAAACACGTTCTTAGGCTTCTCCCAAGAAACTACTGCTCTCACCTTCTCTGGGTCTACTGAAAATCCTGCCTCTGAGATGATATGACCTAGGAAGTGAATCTGGTCCATCCAAAAGTGGCACTTTGAGAGCATAGCATACAGCCGATGATATCTCAGTGTACTGAATACGATCTCAAGATGGGTGACATGGTCGTGTCGAGTGTGAGAGTACACCAAGATGTAATCCATGAATACTACCACAAAGGAATACATATAAGGATGGAACACATGATTCATTAGATCCATGAAAACTGTTGGCGCGTTCGTGAGTCCGAATGGAAAAACCAAGTACTCGTACAAATCATATCTACTCCGAAAGGCTGTAAGCGGTATATCCGATGGTCTCATGTGTAGGTGATGATATCCAGATCTCAGGTCAATCTTCGAGAACAATCGTTCTCCACGAAGTTGATCAAAAATATCATCAATCCTCGTTAAGGGATATCGGTTCTTAACCGTCAACTGGTTCAACATCCGATAATCCACACATAGTTTGAGGGTACCATCCGCCTTCTTCGCAAAAAGGATTGGAGAACCCCAAGGAGAAGTACTGGGTCAGATAAAACCCTTTGCATGTAACTCCTCTAACTGCATCTTGAGCTCCTGCAACTCTGGTGTAGCCATCCTATAAGGAGGAATGGACACCGGTGTTGCTCCTGGAATAATCTCAATAGAGAAATCCACCTCACTCTCTAGAGGTATACTTGAAAAGTCATCTGGGAAGACATCCTCGAAACAATCAACCACTGGAGGGAAATCCATCTGACAAGTCCCCTGATCATCCAGATATAAACTCGAATTCTAGGCAGTGACACCACCTCGCCCATGATTCTCTGTTCTAGCTCGACTCGCCTGAACATCCCATCCGCCCTTGTATAGAAACTCTCCACCCTCTGGTGACGTGAAATGCACCCTGCGACGTTAGATGTCTACAAAGGCTAGAAAGGGAACCAATCAGTCCATCCAGAGAATGACATCATAACTTGTCATCTCCAAGACATAGAGGTCCCAAAGGAAGTGACACCCACCACCCTCAAGGGGGCAATCCTTTCACTGATGCGCACCATCCATTCTAGTCCCCAACGGAGTGTCTAGCATCATAACTGCAGAAGATAAAGAAACACAGATCCCAAGTAACTCCACAACAGGCACAAATACAAAGCTATGTGTAGCACCCGTATCGAAAAGTACTGAAGATAAAACAGAATCTACTAGAATAGTACCTCTTACAGTAGAAGGTCCGGGATCCTGCTCCTGCTGGGTCTGTTGCACTGCATATGCCTGCCCAGTGCCGCTGCCCTGAGACACAACTTGGCTACCATGAGTTGTCCCGCCACCCTGCCTCTGAGATCCTGGTGTCTAGATACCACGACCACGGCCACCATCCCTGCCTGCACACCCTGATCTATTCCAGTTTCCCGACTGGTTAGAAGCTGTTGGTCCTGCTCCCGCATGCAGAGTCTGCACAGAACTCCTCTCACTAGACACTGGTCGAAACTCCCTGAAAAAGAGTTGTAGATGACCCATATTTCCGCAATCTCGACACTCCACTGGTTCTCGTGGACACTGAGGTCTCTTGTGCCCCTCCCTACCACACTAGTAGCAGAAGACTGGGCCACCTGAAGAAACTACCTAGCTAGTACTGCCACCCTCAAAGAAATCTATCTGTCTCTTCCTCTTGCCAGTAGAAATAGTACCAGAAACTGGTGTTGAACCACCCTGGCCCACACCACTAGCTTCCCGCATGTTCCTCTTTGTAATCAGTGCATGGTTCACAATAGAATATACTGAAGGCAACCTAAAAACATTCACCAGCACTCAGATGACATACCAAAGACCATCCTTGAAGTGTCTGGCTCTCAATGTCTCATCACCCACTAAAACGGGTGCAAAACGCTGAAGCTTTGTAAAAAGAGCAGAGTAATCCATCACCGACATAGCGCCCTACTCCATATTCATGACCTCTCGAGCTCTATATCCTCTAAACATCTCTGGGAAGAAGAAGTCATAAAATACTGTCTGAAAATCTTCCCACGCCATGTCTCTGTGATGCTCTTTCCGGGTGGTAACATCCCACCACCTCTTGGTGGAATCACGCAGCATATAAGTCATGAGCTTGAACCTCCACCCTGGTGGCGTCTCAAGATGCTTGAAAATAGTCTACATAGACCCCAACCAAGACTCTAGATCCTGTGGTCCTCCATACCTTGAAAACGTAGGCGGATGCTGCTGCTGGAAGACATGAGTCAGCTGAGCCATATATGTGGTAGCCGGCGGTGCTCCCTGAAAGGTCTACATGAACCACATTAAGTCTTCACGAAACTGCGCCTCTGCACCTGTGTCCAGTATAATGGCTAGTGCCGCATTTGGATCTGTTTGAGGATCAACTGGTAGCCCATGGCCCACCATCTCTAGAGTATAATCGTTTCCTCTCTCCTGGCGAACAACACGTGGTCGTCTCTGTGGCATGACTCTACAAGGTCAAATGCACACCTTACATCTAGATTATCAAAGACTGAAGCGAAGGATCCCTAAAATGAAACAGGAGGAAGAAGGCATTCAAAATTTGAAAAAAAGACTACAGGGCATGTATAATGACCACACGGTGTGTACTTGACTTCTCTTCCCCTGCCTGGGTCCTTCTACACAGTTAAGCTACACGACTCCTGTGGAATGAAACTACACGACATGTATATAATCTACATGGAATTTATGGTGTAATTTTCCAACTACCCATGTCATTTGTGACACGAATGACTACTCGGATTGACACTACACGACGTGTTACACCGGCACATGGTGTGTACACCACCCCGTTTCCCAGCCACACGGCTAAGTCCACACGGTCTGTCCTTAGACAAGACTACACGGCGTTTCCCATGGGTACACGACGTGTACTAGACGAGATTTTCTAACCCGTGTTGTTAGTTACACGGCTGGATACACGACTCACACTACATGGCATGTTCCATACACACACGGCATGTACATGAAAGGATTACACCGAACCGTGTTGTTAGTTACGCGGCCGGATCCCAGGTCAGACTACATGGCATGTGCCATAGTGGAAAAGTCATGTATGTATTAAGGTCTCCTTTATCCGTGTTGTTAATTACATGGGAGGACTCTAGGTCTACACTACACAGCGCGTACATCCAGTACATGGTGTGTGTTCCCCAACATTGTCATTCCCTATGTCGTCGCCCACACGGCTTGTGTCATGGGAATAGACTACACGGCGTGTACTTAGGGTAAATGGTGTGTACTCAAAAAGTTTTCTTTTCTTCCCGCACAGAAGAACATACATGGTGTGTTTAAGGTACTACACGGCGTGTATACTGGGTTTTCCTGACAGTATTCCTTAGAAACTTCCTCGGAACCCAGAAAATACTGAAAAACAACACCTAAGTGTCAAATTCCGACCCGTGAGGGCCCATACTCTCCTTGAATCAAAGTTTGACATCTTATATGTTTTATAACAAAATAACAATCCATGATCCACCAAATTCCGGTTAATGAGGGCCCATACTCCCCAAAAACCAAAGTTTGGCGTCCATTCTTTCAAAATTCTCACACAACCATACCTTATTACATAGTAGGTATTTATCAAGCAACTATCACAACAACATGCTTCTCTAGCACAACAACTATCACGACATCATGAAATTTCTAATGTGCCTACATGGCATAAAACTATGCATGGAATGTGATTTCTATCATGTGAATAAATGATGCATGAGATGGAATACCCTCACCTCATCGGGTTACAACTAAATAGAACCCATGGATAAAATATAACAGCACAATCACAAGTGTGTCACCCAACGGTGCAATCAAATCAACAGTAAAATTTCCAAAACCAGAAGAGTTGAAAAAATACAAGGTAGACTGGATTTTCCCTATACACGGTTTAGCTATGCCCGGGCACAGCTTATTACCAACCACCATTTCTGTATTATCCCTGACTAAGGCTCCAAATAGTAATTCAATGAAAAGAAACCGCTCTGATACCACTTTGTAACATCCCAGGCCCGGGTGCCACTCAACGGGAGCCCTGAACCCGGTTTTCCACATGACCTCAAGCGCATTTCCCCAAATGCTAGAGGCCGCCGACTAGCAGTGAGGGCCCAGGTCTGATAGTGGGGAAACTGTACCCTCATCTGTCAAAGTGAAGTGTAGTGGAATAAAATAAAAAGCATACAACAACAGTGGATGCAATAAACCATACAAATTTATAATAATCAACTGAAGTAAAGATAACCATCCAGTTATATAGATGATAATGAAACATGTCTCAAGTTCTAAGAAAACAGCCAGAACATGTTACACAACAATCCAGTACAGTACAATACAGAGTACATGAAAACAAAACAAAACAGCTGGTAGCATCGCGAGCCTAAGCCCGGTCCCATGCTCCCCTACTCCTCAACAACAATCAATTACCTTTATAGGGACCCTTTTCCTTATCCACACCTACAGAAAAGTAATCTATTTAGGCCAAAAAGCATGACCCAAATAGGGTGTGAGAAATAATTCCCAGTAGGCACCCACCAAAGGCCTGTGCTCAACTATGTGTAAACATGCAACAGCAGTGTGAAAAATTAAATGAAATAACTAAGCAGTAATCAAAAGTAACTAAATTTACCATTTATATTGCCATTTTAATATTCATATTAACCTTTTAATATTAAGAAATCACCACATTGAATTTCTAAGTAACCAGTCAGTGTCCTCAGACACGCAAACCCTTAGCCTCGGGTAATTAGAATCTAACCCGTAGGTAATCAAAATCTTTCCCTCATGCATAACAAGAATTTCCCTCAGGCGTATGAAGTGTCTCCCTCAGGAACAGAAGTCACAGCCCTCAGGCATGAAAGATTACCCTCATGCGAAAATAGAATGTTGCCCTCAGGATAATACAGTCATGCCCTCAGGCTATAGTAAAACACTGCCCTCAGGCATAAGTAACAGGGCCATGCCCAACATATAAACATTCAATTTACATATAATTACTCTTAAGGAAAAAGTAAGTCATAGTTATACATGGAATACCCTCGGTTATCCTATCCAAATGGCTAAACAGAGGAACGCACCCCCGGGGTGGTCCTGGATCCAAGCACTGATCCCAAATAACAGTTTTACAATTTTATTTAATTACCTATACAATTATAGATCTTTAAGGTAGCCACGACCTCAACCAAACGACACCCAAAATATGGGTTCGTAGCTCAAAAAAACAAAACGCACAACATTTGGAAAAGAACACCAAGCCACCGACCTTAAACACCCAAGAACGGTATACGTGAATGACGACTTATGGAACGTCTAAGAACTCTGTAGATCTGAGGTAAACGAATTCTCATTCAACCTCAAATAACTTCCCTACAGGGAAGAATTGGTAATAACTACTCCAAGATAAGGGAGAGCTCACCCATGCGGTTCCAGGGAGATCGACGGTGCAGAAAACGGATTCCCGACGTGCGCTCGGCAGATCTCCAAAGCTTTGGCCTCCCTTTTCTATTCCTTCTTCCCGTTCTAAGTCTTCCCTGTGAACAGGGGAGGCTACTACCCATTTTAAGAGAAAAAAAGTACACGGTGTGTATTTCTATGTACACGGTGTGTACTTCCCATTTTTTAAACTGTTCCTCTGGCGTTTTCCCGCCAACGTGGCACTTTTCATCTGCCAACATGACTACACGACATGTCTTCTTGAGTACACAGCATGTTCTTTCGCACATCTAGCCACCACCTTACTATTTTCTTGCCGACTGACTACACGGAGTGTAAATATCCACTACACGGCGTGTATTCGGTTTTTACACCCTTCGTCGCCGATATGGCTACACAACCTACGTACTTATCCCAGACGGCCAAAAGTACATGATGTGTGTAAAAGTACATGGCATGTACTTCCAAAATTTGGGATTTTTATCCCATTTTCCTTATTTTCTCAAAAACACTTAAGGAAAAGAGAAATGAAGAAACCCGTACCTCAAAAATATGAACTAGGTTCTTACACATTACATGGTGTGACAAGTTACAGTTTTAGGGAATGCAATTTTCGAGGATGGTATCCAAGTATATAAGTCAAAATTGGATGTCATTTTTTCTTTACCATTCCATAATAATTTTCGGATGTGCGATATTTCATAGGTTTGCTGGATTTTACTATCATTTCATTCGTGAATTTATTAAAATTGCACTCACCATCTCTTGATTACTCGAAAAATGAAACAAATTTTTTTTTTGATACAGAATGCAAAGAATCTTTTAATAAGTTAAAATAGAGTCTCATGCCACCCCTGGTAATCCGACCACCTTAGTGGGATTTACCATTTAAGATCATGTGTGATGCCTCTAACTATGCAGTTGGGGAAGTCTTTTCACAAATAGTCAATCGATCTCCACATGTCATTTTATATGCTTCGCATACACTGGAACCTACCCAAGAAAACTACACCACAACTGAAAATGAATTTCTTTCCACTGTGTTTTACTTGGATAAATTTAGGTCATGTCTTTTAGGGTCCAATGCCATTGTGTTCTCAGACCATGAAGCCCTCTGGTATCTCCTAAAGAAACTAGAATCCAAACCACGTATCATTCATTGGATTCTCCCCCTTGAAGAATTCAATCAAGAAATTAGAGATAAAAAAGGAGCAAAGAATGTGGTGGCTGACCACATCTGTTGAATTCCCCCATCTACATACATTGAATCATCCCCCTATATTCCTATAAACAAAATTTTTCCCAATGAGAAATTTTAAAGAGTGAAATATTCTATTCCATGGTATGCCAAAAATGTAAATTATTTGGTAGCATCATGCATTCTTACTAATTTCAACAAAACCAAGGCATTCTTCTAAAACATGAGTCTTGTTGGTAAATTTGGGATAAACCCTACCTCTGGTTCACATTTAGTGATCAATTATTTAGGCATTGTTTCCCCGATAATGAGTTTCAATATTTCTATAGATTATGCCACACTCTTGCTTGTGGGGGATACTTTGGTCCCCAATGAACTGCTTGTAAAATCCTTGATTCTAGTATCTTTTGTCCAACACTTTTTTGGGATGCCCATGATTTTTGTAAATATTTTTCTTGTTGTCAAAGAAAGGGTAATTCCTGCAAAAGAAATTAAATTCCTCAACAAAAATTTCTCTTTCATGACATTTTTGATGATTGGGGTATTGAATTTATAGGTCAATTTTCCAATTTCTTTGGATACTTTAACATTCTTCTAGAAGTTGATTACATTTCAAAATGGGTAGAGGCATGAGCTACAAGGATTGATGATTATAATGTTGTTGTAGAATTTTTGAGAACCCAAATCTGCTTTAGGTTTGGATTACCTAGGTTCATCATCAGTGATGAGGGTTCTCATTTGGGCAACTGAACAATTCAATCACTTTTACATCAGTATAGGGTCGTTCGTCGATTGTCTACTGCATATCAAGCATAAACCAATGGTCAAGATGAGATGTCAAATAGAGAGGTATAAAAAAATTCTTGAAAAAACAATTCAACCTAATAGGAAAGATTGGAGTATTATACTTGATGATTCATTATGGGATTACCGTACTTATTTTAAACCAAAAAATGGAATGTCGCCTTAGAGAGTTTTTTTGGAAAGAGTTTTCACCTCCTTGTTGTGATTGATATCCGGGCCTACAAGACCATTAAACAATGAAATTATAATCTTTATGGTGCATGTGCTCCAATGAAGATTAAAATTCAAGAGTTGGCGGAAATGAGAATAGATTTTTATGAGAAATCCTAGATTTATAAGGAGTGAACCTAGGATTCCCACGACCACCTCATCCTTCATCATCAGTTCCACATTGGGTAGAAGGTATTACTATACAATGAAAGGATGAAGTCGCATCTAGGTAAGCTTCGTTCCTACTAGTTTGAACCATACACTATTACTAATTTATCTTCTTTTGGTTTTGTTTAGGTTCAAAATGAATAAACCAAGCAAAACTTAAATGTAAATGGGTAGTGGTTGAAGCACTTTCATGAAGCCAATATAGAGTACTTGATGGAAGAACTCTATATTCAAGAAATAGTCTACGAATGACACCCATTATGTTTTATCCTTCCTTCCCACATTATATTTTATTGTAGTGAGGATACTGCAAAAAATAGGTGTGATGGGGATGAGTATATTCATGGGTTAGTTGTAAATTTTCATCATCTTTCTTCATTTTATATATTTACCTTTATGAATTGTATTGTTACTTCCCCCCTTCCCTCTCTAATACCTTTTTTCCAGATTAATAATTTTTTATGACCACTTTATCATGAGAAATAATGCATTTTTAATCATGGATGTTATTGAAAATACATGTGGAATGTATGTATTTCATGTTGTTTTAACATTAAAAAAAATTCTGATGAAATGTGAATTTCATTAAGAATTCAATATGGCAGTGTGAATTTCTTTGGAAATTTACATATTTTTTGATGATGTAAATGGTTGAATCACTATGAAAACTTTTAGAAGAATAGTTCCCTTATTTGTAAATTGTTTAAAGAAAAATTGTTTTAATTAATCTCTCCACACATTTTTTTACCCAACCCTGAAGTGTAAAAATTTATTACTCAATGGAAGGTAAATATAAGTTAGGTTGATTTTTCTCTACTTTCCAAAATCAAATTTCCATACCATCTTTTCTTATCTGATATATTTTATTACTATACCAAATTGACCTATGTGTGTGTAACTATTATCTGACTATTTTATTTCTTAAAAAAAACAAAAAAAGTGTTGTGTCCTGGCCAGGTCAAAAAATCACCCTTCCTTGTCCTTTTATCTTGGTATTACTACTATAATTAGTGTTGTGAGGAGATCAAGCATGGGTTGAGAGAAGAGTTTGAGATTTTTTCTAACTAAAACATTTGAAAAAATAATAAATGAGGGGAGTGATGAAATGTTCAACATATGGGGATATCTAGGTATGGAGTTTATGATTTGACTTCTGGGAATTCTTAAGTGAGTGGGTCTAGAAATTTGATTACAAAGGATATAAGGAAATTTTGGTGGAAAGGATCATGTAAGTAGAAAATTATTAAAATAACTTATATTTACATGATATAAAGTGGAAAGAATATAATGAAATGGTTGTCACAAAAACTTGTGGAGAAATAATGACATGAATATATTTTGAAGTATTTTATTTGATTGGTATCATGAAACTCTTGGAATTTAATTTGGATACAGTTTTTGAGATGTATTTTTCCATGATCACTTAGAATAACTCCTCGGTGTGATTTTGGCTTTCATCGCATTTCAATTAGGAATTAAAGTTTAATTGAATGTTAAATCTTTATGAATTTGGAAATATCTACATGCATAATTTTCTGAAATATGACATTTCCCAGGAGTGAAAATGTTTAGGCGCGGGGGTGTGATGGAACCATGATTCACTGTTTCATTTTCACCCCTACAACACTGTGGTAAACTAATTTTGTATTGAAAATGATAAAAATAATACCAATTTCACTTCATGTTAGATTTAATTATTTTGTTTTTTTCATTTTTTAAAAGGTAAATGTAACTTTTTAAATAATTTTATAAAGGTGGAGGTGATTTGGAGGGCCCATGATGGAGTTTATAAATAATGGGCCAAGCTGTGTAGGATCCAGACAAACCAATTTACTAAACTAAAAACTTCTACTGCCTCTTGAATTAAAATGGGATGATATTTTTTTGTGCTGGTCTTAAATACAATGGTATACATTTCATATGAAGAAACCCAAGCCTAAGTCATCCACACAATGGCCCATTTGGACTGATCTTTCCAGAACACCGAATTTGCACGAAGTCAAAAGCAGTGTGTTGTGTTCTATCAATATATCAGGACCTAGTTTTCAAAATGGTTCAAAACATTCGGTGGAGATATTAAATAAGTGGGGAAACTTGTTTCTAGTTTTTTTCAAAGCAATATTCGACTTTATATTGGTCAAAAACCATGGTATAAGTTGTTTTACACAATATGTGTGCCCAAAACCACCTTCTACTCTACCTATAAAATGGAATCTTGGGCTTCCAATTTGGAAGTTCGAACCAAAAGTGAAGTGATGCCAATTTAAAGTCCTAGTGGAGTCATTCCATTACCTTGGATGTTCTGGGAGGCCCCTATCCTCATAAAGGGGATCAGGAATGAAGAAGGACCTCCACCTGAGCTTCCTCCTCCTCCTGATGTTGAGCTAAACAGTGGGTGGTCATTTCAAGGGAGCTACATAGTTGAAGAGGGAGTTCCATCACTTTCTATTATACTAGTTTTTTTTTAATTTGTGTTTCAATTATTTCAATTATGTTTAATTTTAATACGATTATTCTCTTAATTCGTTATCTTGGTATAATTAAGTGAAAAATTTGTCATCCCCATTCCGATTTAGTTGAGATTCACGTGAGAATATTATGTTGTTCTGATTAAAAAACACAAGAATACTCATTTTCTCACACTTACATGAGATTTCAATAGGATTTGGTATACCTCACTCTATGACTGAGGTCCAAACCTTGAAAAAACGATTTTTGTTTCAAGGGTTGGTTATTTTTGCATCATTTTAACATGAAAAAGGGGATCTAATATCTTGTTCATACCTCAACCAAAGGATTACAACAAAACCAAATAGTCAATTGAAAACAAGGAACTCTCTTGAAGTGGTGTAGTGAATACACAATGAAACCTCTTATCTCATATTTTTAAAAAATCTATTTGGTATTTTAAACATCCAATTAAGTCACTTCATTTAAAAACTATTTTCAAAATCACCCCCATCATTAGTACTTTTTATTAGAAACACATACTCTCAACATACCAAGTCTCATTGAGAGATGACCTAGGGTCTTCCCTAGACAAAAAAATTATCTATAAAACCTAATATATTTGATGTGTCACAACAACGTAGTCAAGACTGCAAGGAAGAATGATTATATAAGGATCATTTTTCATCTCCTCACAATGTATTAACATTTTTTATATATAAGGGAAGATCTACCCCTTGAAAAAATTCCTAGGCTCTATATTATTGATGTTATGAGACTTCATATTGTTCCCTAGTCAACTATATCTGATCATAACCCTCAATTCAAATCATTATTCTGGAAGAGTTTTCAAAACTCCCAGAACACCAAGATACATTCGAGCACTACCTATCATCTACAAACTAATGGATTATTTGAAATGATTATTTAAACATTTTAATACATGATGTGATTATTCTCTCTGGACATTAAATATAAATGGGATCAGTATATAAATTTTTTGGAATTTTAATACAATAATATATTTCATTAAAGTTTTCTGTTGGGACTGTATAAATCATTGTATTGGATGATATGTGATACTACATATTTTTGAAAAACTTTTAGGGAAAGGAAGAGACTTGGACCAGAAATTATTTAGGAGGAAACTATGAAAGTAAAGTCTATTCATGATTTTATTAAGATATCTCAAATCCAAAATAATGACTAGGTAAATTATCAAATTAATGACATGAAATATCAAGTGGGATATCATGAATTATTATCTATGACTCTATCGAAGTGATTTATATTATTAGGTAAAATAGTGAATTTAATCCTTAGGAACATTGATCATTTATAATTTTTTAGATAATTTGAGTTTTCAATTACTTATTATGTATTCCACTCAATTACTATAAATAGAAATATTTCTTCCATGTTTCATTTTCTGAGGAAATAAGTATTACATCCAATGCATGTACTAATATTTATAGAAATAGATTTGGAATATGAGTTCATTTATAATGAATATCCAATATAGATTCTAAAAATTAGAGAGAATGTTTTGTGGAATTAGATAACTCGATTGGTGAATGTCCTTTGGTAAAATGATAAACTAAATGAGGAAGCATTGGTTATTGAAGAATATATAATGAAGTATTAAGATTATTTGTTTAAGAGATGATATATATAAAATTTATAGGTTGGTATTATTTAATGTGGTAGAATTCAATACATGAAATCCTACGATATTATGTAAACAAAATATCCCTAACATATTTCAAAATGCACATCCCATTATTTTATCATTATAATTGAAATAGTTTATGGTTATATTTTAAATTAAAATATATAAATTTTAAAATTTTAATTTGATAAAATTTATATCTTAATTTAGAAAATAATGTAGAATTTTTATTATGGTGAATTTTTAGATTTTTTCTAAAACAATTGATTTACGGGTGAATTGTGAAAAGTACAACTTTTACAAATACTATAAATTTTATGGTATAACAATTGAATTAATGTTTAAAAAACCATTTTTATGTAAAATATTTATCTTATTATAGATAATTAGTAAACAAAAAATATTATATTGGATTTATAAACCTATGTTTTTTATTTTAAACCCTAGGATAAGTTTTATTCAAATAAAAGAACTATATTCTATCCTTTTCATTAATTAATAAATTATAAGGCGACATTTAATTTTTTTAAATTTTATATAAAACATATTTATTCATTAAAAAATAAATAAGCGTCATAATAATCAACTATATCAATGATTTTTTTTGAAAAATAAACTTTATAATTAAAAATTAAAATTAAAATAAACATTTTTTTATTTTTAATTTTGTGTATTTTTATTAAAATCAAAATTTTACAATTTAAAAAATTTAATCATATAAAAGTTTTTTATATATAATTATAATAAATAATATTATTGATTTAGGTGAACTATATTTTTCAGTGAAAATCAATAGTTATAGCGGTAAACATTTTTCCACCTCAGTAATGGTTTAAGGGGTTAACGAGGGGGTTAAACTTATAGACAAGGCTTTATATATTTCAAAAAAAAAATTAATTTTTATAATTAGTGGTTTTAGATAATACATTATCCCATTTTAAAAAATTGACAAAATTGGTGTCCCTATCCTTGATAATGTAATTTATTATATTTTTAGGTTTATAATATTTACAATAGTGACACTCTTCTTTTAATAAAAGGGAACCTCATATCCCCATTTTTATACAAAATTTGAGAATTTTTTATCAACCATTACCTACCCAAAAAAATTATTAAAATTTCATCCCATGATTTATCAATGTTAGTCACACAAAAAGTCTCATTATAGAAGGATTATGGTGCAAGAGAAAATAAGATATCCAGGAAGGAGGAAAAAGTCATAACAGAATTATTTCATATTTATTTAAACTTATAACTATATAAAATTTATTCTAAACATCCTAAAATAACTATTTTATTACCAATAATATATTTAAATTTTAATATTTTACCCAATAATAATTTTCTACTTATTTTCAATCTAATGAAAAATGAGAAAAATCACTAATGCTTACATACTGACTACCATTTCCATGGAGGAATGTATTTTATTTTTTTACCACTACCATTCATGGATGCTTATATAGATATATTTAATGGTTGTATATTATTCTTATGACTAAATTATGATGCTATAATGATATGATATTGTCTACATTACTACCCTACCTTTTATTGAAAAATGATAAGGTTGTTCATTCGTACATGTGAAATACCATATCAACAAAGAAATTTGATTAATTTTCATTCCCACCATACAAATATGGTTAAAAGTATATATTTTATAAATATGTTATTATTATTATTATTATTATTCCATAAAGTTATTTCTTTACATATTTTAATTTTTTAAATCCATTAGAAAAATGAAAATTTCACTCATGTGTTCTTATAAACACCATCTCAAAAAAATGATTTATTTCATCTTTTAGAAATTACTGATATTGATAGTTATAAAATAATATTGAATATATAAATATGATAATTATAACATGTTTATGATTCTATATAATAGAATTCATCTCTGTGGTGCATTGATCAAAGCCACCAAATCAAACCATACATATGAAACAGAATAGTTAACACCTAAATAATTGATTTTTCAAGGAATAATGAGTAAATATTATTACCATCATTACGGTAAATATCTATTTTGATTTTTTAATGATATTTATTCTTGTTTTCAAAGATAATTGATGTTAGTTTTATAAATTTTTTCATCAAGGATGAAAACCTTTTATGATTATTATTATTCATAGGGGATATTCACTAATAACACCATATTCTATATTGATCATGATGGATTATGATCCTATTAATAAATTTATTTACTGATAAAAATATAGAAATCATGTGCGCAAGTTTTCCAATATGGACATTTACAACTATGTGTGACACCCCAAAATATCAATTTATAATTAAAATTAATAATATTAATTTCTTTATATGGTTTGGTTTGTATTTGGATAGGAAATCTATATTTTAGTATATTTTTAAAGGTTTTATAGTTAGTAACATAGTTTTTAAAACCATTCATTTTAAACTATGTGACCTAATAAATTCTTCACAGTCTCCATCATATGATAATTACACAACTTTACAAACTATATGAGTAAGTAAAATAACCATCCTTGTATGGGTTGTTTTATCTTCATGTCGTTTTTTTATTGGGGGATTTATTCCCAATTCCCCCATTTGAACCCCTCAATTATAGGTTCCTTCTTGAACTCTTTTCCTCATTCAAATCCATTCCTTTATGTATCTAAGGTTATTTCTTAGTGATTTCTACTCTAGGTTTATAATATGGAGAATATATTTCATTTTTTGTTGGTTTCTTCCCTCTACCCCCTCTAATGCCAGTAGATATTTTTATTGATTATTTTTTTTTCAAATTAAATAATTGGGTTTTTGGTCTCTAGGGGTTGTGTCCATCTCTTTAGACCACTTTCGATGGTTTTATTTGATAGATACATGTATCTAAAACATGAGGTAAGTTTTTCTCAAATCATATTATTTTATATGATATTTCCTTGAATTATTATTGTTTAAAAATAAATTTTAAATATATATATATATATATATATATATTATCTAGATGGTATTTTTAAATGGTTTTATATAATTTCTATATTTTTTCCTATAGCATATTCTGATAATTTTATAATTGAATGGTACTTCTGTTTTAAATTTTTTTTATACATTTTATTTGTTTTATAAAAATTATATAATGGTTTCATTTATGAAAAATTATTTATTCATGGTGTTTTGGGTTGAATAATACTTATAAAGTGGATTTAATTTTATGTTTTATGGTTTTACTTGCTTTAAAGGGATTTTTTTTGTATGAAATGAAATAGTGAATTATCAATGTTGGCAGTGTTTTAAACTTTTTCATATTAATTTTTATTTCACAAAAATTTGTACTTCATCTCCGAATGTTTTCAAAAACGTATTTACAAAATATATAGTTATAAAAAAAAGGTAAAGGGATTTGTTGGCACCTTATGAAATGTAATTTGATTGATGGTTGATTTTACCCTTGTTGAGCCCTGTTGATATGAATTTCCTATGCTTTGGTGTTGTTGATGATTAAGTGAATCATTATTCATGATTGTGATTATGAGTTAGGACTTTTGTTTAAGGTATTTTTAGATGTGTGATGGATATGTCTATGGTGTTATAATTTTAATGTTTTTAATTTGAATTATATTGTCTTGATAGGGACCCACTTATTTTATCTATTGCATGAAAATATATAGGCTACTACGTGATAACTCAAGGGATGAATTATTTTCTAGTTGATATTATTATCATATAAGTATCCCATGTTTATATATCTATGAACTTTGATAATTAGTGTTCCTCTAATGAGGATATATATGGAGATTTGATTGATGAGTTTTAGTATTGTTAATTGTCAATACTTGGTTCCACATATGAATGTTGATAATTCTCTAGTTGGTCACTAAAGTTTTCCCTCATGATATATATCATTTGTTATTATTATATTATTTACTATTAAGTATTTAGGGTGTATATATATATATTTTATTTTACCCCACTAGATATATTAGATATTTATTATTGAGCATTGTTGTTATAAAACTTTACTTTCACCATTCTTTTCATTATTTATTATTATTCCCATGCATGTGTTTTCTTATAGTTTCCCTAGAAATTTATTTATTTACAAAGAATTTTTTATGGTTTTAATGAAAATATAGTGTTTGTTTCCATTTGGTATTTTAAATTTAATTAGATAGAATTTATTTTGGTTTTACAATGTCAATACTTTTATAATGGG
Source organism: Viscum album (assembly GCA_963277665.1). Taxonomy (NCBI): domain Eukaryota; kingdom Viridiplantae; phylum Streptophyta; class Magnoliopsida; order Santalales; family Viscaceae; genus Viscum; species Viscum album. Next base: position 1,862,277,955 of record OY728119.1, read on the forward strand.
TGTGGTTTTAGTTTTTTTTAAACCATGAAAGTGAAATTAAATAAAAACTTCGAGTATTTTTTTCAGACTAGTAGAATTTTTATCTCTTATGAAATGAATGAAATTGATTCATTATGGTATCCATATGTCTTATGAACCACATGTGATAAATTAAAATTGGTGGATATCTAGTGTTTATGTCTTATACAGGTTCTCTGGAATCAACTTATGAGTTTTGTCGGTACACTACCCCTCTCTTTTGGATGTTGATGGATTTTTAGTTCATGATGGTGAGTTAAGAGTTATATGGGGATGGTTGTGGGGTTCTTATGTTAATTAGACCTATTTGGGTTAAATTGAGTGTTTTCTTCATCATCCTTTTACCCTTGTATTTAGTTTGGGGTTTCACATTTATAAAGGCTTTTTATAATATGGTTTTATCAAATAGAATTTTTTTGGGTAAAATATTGTGGTCATTATTAATCATTATATCTTATTTGGTTGAATCATATTTATTTTTTCTATTTTTCCTTAACATGATTTCCAAATATATAGAGACCTCATTCCATGTTACTTTTTTGAAGATGTGTTGTGGACTATTTGATTTAAAGGGTAAAACCACTACCATTTTTTACTAGTAATACCGTGAAAATAGTTTTCAACCAAGGGTAATTGGTAACACACCTCGATCTAGTAAAAAAATTATTTCAATGATGGTTTAGGTGGTTTCCCATGTTGGTTCATTATAAATTATATTAGATCATTTATTTATTAAAATGGGGCTAAGGTTTTAAATATTTCCCACTATTTTTGTTTTCTGGTTAATGTTAGATTGATGTTAAGACTATCAGAGATTGATTCATGGATACAGAGGAGTACCTGAGTAGGTTTTATTTGCTATGAATATTGAGTTACCAAGGTTTTCCAAGTTTTTTATTTTTTATTTTTTATTTTTGATTATATATTTTTGAGAAATTTGATATTTCTTGATGCTACTCTGAGTTTTTTGGAGGTCCCAAGAGATGATTCCTGAAATTCAATGTTTTATAGTGAAATATTGAGTGAATACAAGGTATCATGTTTATGACACCCTATAGTGTTCCAAAATATTCATACATTATTATTACAACATTTTAATAACATATAACATAATTATAATACATTCTAGATGTTAATGGTTTTGTAACACGGTTAAATTAGGATCATACATATCTTATACATAATAAAAAAAAATTAATTCCTTATTCATATCCTTTATAAATATCTCAGTCCATCTTTAGTACATGTAATCACCTGAGGATTTACATCAAAAAATTTGTTCATCTAAAATCCTTGTAAATGGTGGTATAACATATAATAAATAAGAGACATGAATCAATTGTATATGTGTGATCATAATATTAATCATCTTATCATAATAAAAAGGGTCATCATCAAAATAAATATGTCATATTTTTAAAAAATTGAATCACTTTATCCTATTAATATTAATTCACCATCATAACATATTGTTCAAATATCACACATAATTGTAAAGAAAGGTAAAATCATGTTTAGGCATAACATATGCGGATAAATCATAAAATTTTAATTATAAACAAAGATATAATAATTTTCAATCATAATATAAAAAATTTCAATAAATATATCACATTAAATAATATTTTTTTTGCATATTTATTTTTTATTCCACCTGTCATACCATTAAATTCAGATAATCATGTATTAATCATGAAAAGAGAACATATAACAATCATAGTAATGAAATAATACCATATAAATGAATGTTTTTCATAAATCCATCATAAATCATACAATAGTGAGAAAAAATTAGGGTTATCGAATAATTTTTTGAGTTCATATTTCCTCAAAAAAATTCATCATTATTTAGTGGAGATGAAATAATTCAAAATAATTCAATGCACTATTCTGTAAAATGAAGTCATTTTGAAAAATAATTGAAATTGGGTTAAATATAATTTCAATAGTATAAAAATAAGTATATCCCCAAGAATAAAAAGGTAAATAATAGTTAAATTTTGTTTTAAGGACATTATAGGAATATCAATACTAAAAATAATGTGATAGATGAGATAACTTGAAAATAGTTAGTTGGGTTTTTGGATTCCCCTTACCATACCTTATTTTGTTTCATATCATTATCACCTCCTTTATAATAAACTAATCTTTGATAGCACATGAATCATGTAGTAATTTATATTAATTTATGTAACTACTGATCCATTATAATTATTGAATTTAATTTTTAATACTGTTTGAAAAACATATATTATTTTCATGTCCTACTTTTATTAAATTAACCCCTCTAGTTTTGATTTCATTATTTTTGTTCACTTAAAATTTTACAGAAGTAAAATAAATTAGAGAATATTAATATTCAGGAAATTTCATATTTTTTATATTATATATAATTCATACTAACCATCCCTGATGGTGGTGATAAGTACAGAGTTATAAATGTCTTTATAGGTGGTTCACCGACTGTTGATGGGACATTGTTAGAAGAGGAAGAAAGAGAGTCATGGAATATAAATATTTCATACATTTAATAATTAAATATTGTTAACATCATTAATATAGTTTTAATATGCTGATAGATTATTTTTTAAATGTCGGGGTTTGAATGGGATAGGTTTAAATGAAGAAGAAAAGAAGAAAATTGGAAGAAAATACTGATGAAACCTTACCCTCTTCTCGATGTAGCTTCTTTTATATGACACTAAAATCTGTGAATGTAGGGTGTTGGGTGAGTCTAAAACGTCCCTAATTATGATAAGAGGAATCATAGAGGTAATTTTTAAATATCCATGAATTCTTTATATAAGAGACAGGTAGTATTTCAATAAGAGGTCGAGGGGGTATTTGTACATTAGGAGAGGGGTATTTTAGAGTTAAAATATAGAAAAAAATATAATTTCTATGGTAGATATTATAATAGAAATATGATTTAAAATTAATGTCATATTTTGAAAAATTAATTTTTTTGTCGTTTTAAATCTTTCCCAAATATAATTCGTTAGTTCATTAAAAGGAAAGTGGAGAAAATGATTTTTTTAAATGAAATACTTTTGGATTTAGACTTTGGAAAATGCATTTTAGCCTTTTAATTTGAATAATATGAATAATTTAACTTATTAACCATGTTTTTAGTAAATTAATGATTTATATAATTTATTAGTTTATTATTAAATATTTAATTATGTAATTAAAAAGGTCTAATCATATAGATATTATATTCGACAATTCCCTTAAAAATTGAATTATTTTAGAAAATTACTAATAAATCTCCCTTAGAAAATTTTGACATAATGAATATAAAATTGAAATTCATTTTATCACATTAATTGTTTTATCATAATTTAATTTAATTATTAACATAAAATTTATTATTTTTATAGAAAAAATTAAAATAAAGTTTATTAAAAATGTTCTTATAGTTACTTTGAGTTTTTAATCATCATATTTATTTTATGGAATTAAAATAATTGTGTTTTCCTAAATTAAATAGATAAATTCTATTTATTTTCAAATTTACAATATTAGGTCAATTAAATATTCAAACTATAACTTACTGAAATTAAAATATATGATTACTTTTTAATAAGTAAATGTATTCAATATGTATCTTCACCGACAACACTTAACATTAACAAAATCATGATATAATTCGATAAAATATAATTATTTAAGTAATACCACTAAAACCTATTCATTGAATTATTGGGAATGAATATGAGTAATAAAATTAATAATTATATGTATACCCAAAATAAAGACAGCTTCTAATAAGAATGAAATTCAATTAATTTTCATAAATTAACTAATCATATCATTTATTGTTTATAAAAGTATCTTTACAATAATTCCAATTTTTTGCGATATGAATTTATATTTTAATAATCATATGATTAATGATAAAGTATGTTTTATATTAATAATTTGTTGACACCAATTTATTTTTTAAATAATATAAAATAATAATACTAACACATTATAGGTTATAATAACATTTTCTAATAAAAATGAATTTTTCTCATATTATATGATTTTATTAAAGAATATAACTTTATATATTTTTGATGTTTAAATTAATTAAAATTAAAATAATTTTTTATTTACTCATATTAATATTGAATTAGTATGAATTTTAACAATTTCTAAGAAAATTATGGTTTTTAGTCCAAAAATATTATTTTTATGAAACTTGTAATTTGTATGACCTTATCATTACGTAATAATGACCTATAATTTTAGAAATAATTTTATTTAATAAAATATAAATTTATGGCATAACATTATTACATTTAAAATATTACTAGAACTTATAAATCCTATCCCCAATGTTTTAATAACTAATTAAAATTATATTTTAATATAAAAAATATTTTCATCCTCATTATATAAAGTATTTTTTAAGTGAGTTTTTGTTTTATATTACCTTGGAAGACTCATAACATTCATTAAATTCATAATTAAAAAATTATTTTATCTAAAATCATTAACCATGACAATTTTATTTTATATATAAATCTAAATCATAAAAATGTTATTTTTCAAAAAACAATTCTTTGATTAAGTGTAATTATTTTAAAATTAAAATTTCACAAAGTTAATAATTATTTTTAATAAAATTATTTTAAATTTTGAAATCATAATTATGAAATTAGGTAATAAGGTTCAATGTTCATATTTTTCATTAAAATTATTTATTAAGGGTACAAATTAATTACAAAGGTGAAAATAAATTATTAAAAAAGATGAAAAATTAAAACAATGAGCCTTAAAAAACATATATTTTTCTAAAAAAGGAGTTTTGAGATTAATATAAATCCACACTCATTTTCCTCTTCTATATTGTGCCTTTTATTTCCCTTTTCACTTTAATGGTATTAATACATCACTAAAAATGTAAGGGTTACTCCCAAAACCACAATCTCCTTCACTTATAAAAGGGCAACAAATTTAACACTTCATTAAAGACCATCCCATTGATTTTTTTACTTAAATATATACCATTTGATTCTACCTAGGACCATTTTACCAGAAAATAATCCCCTAATCCCCAATATGTAGCCAAATATCTTCAAAATTTTGGGAGACTTCAATGGAAACTTCAAGTCTCCAATGCATGTATTATTAAATACTATGTTTTTTATTAATTATATTATTTAAAATTTATTATTGACATAATAAATTAATGATATTAGAATAATTTATATAATATTATGTTACTATATTAAAGGTATTATTATACGTTTATTCATATACCACATCTAATAAGAAAAACAAAATTGTCGTTCGGGCATTTTACGGACTACTGACTATACAATGTAATGTGTTTCATTTTACTTCCCCACCATTCCAGGATAGATATAAGGATCTTATTAAAGGATAAATATGGTGATTATGATATAATTATGGTTCTTTTATAACAAAACTAATACCATGTTAATTATATGAACACTAAATTATCATCATTAATAGAATCATTTAAAAACCACTTACTAAGAAGATGACCATTTATTCAAATTGTGTAATATTTTCAAATCTATTACTTATTTATTTAATTCCATAAAATTATAATATATAACAATAACGAACAAAAATTATTATCATTATGCTTATGGTATAATGATATTACAATAAAACCTCTTATAATCATTCATTAAATCCAGGTATGTTTATGTTTCATTTAGTTTAACCACGTAATTGAACAATATATTGAACTCATATCATGAATGACTATAGTAACATAATTAGTATAATAATATGATATAAGTGTGTAAATAATTATTTATTTGGGATATTTTATAAATATTGATTTTGTTAAATAATAAATCACACTTTGATCCTCATGAATCACTAAAAGATGCTTGTTATCCAATTCACCTCCAACTATAAAGACTAAGACACTCATGAATAGATTTTCAAACAATATAAATATATATAAATAACCTTTAAATGTAATTTTAATTATCTTGTAACTATGAAAATTATAAGAACAATTAACATTGACACCTATATTATTATTTTTAGACAAATTGATGCTTTAACCCTCCTTTATTCACACACGAAGGGAAAGACCCTTTTATACATTGTGAATTAGGAAACCAATACTAATATAGATAGACCAAAGGTATAGAAATGTGTGAAAATGTATTGAAGGAACTTACATGGTTAGAATAACCTAATGACACATATACTAAAGATGCTTAGAATCCCCAAGAGGAAACATGCATCATTGAAAAAATCAGTCAAACATATCAACCCCCTCTAGAGACACTACACATGAACTTCTTGTAAAATATTTTGTGTCCCCTCTATCGAGATGTTTCACCATGATTGATCAGAAAAAGGTGACAAAGAAACCCTATAGTCCTCAATGTCGTGTGTTGGAGGATCCGATTATAGGTTACAACACACCCATCTCTCCTTTCAGTCTATTGCCAAAAAATACCAATATGGATCACTTTTAACTATCAAATAGAAACATCAATATATAATTACTAAATAAATTAACAAAATACCATGTGTCTAGGAAACCATTATTCCTTATTAATATGAAAGAAGATGGTTGAATGATCGATTTCGTCACACCAATCCATCTTCGGAGGATAACCACCCCAAAATACTATAATGAAACATTATTTACCACCTATCAAATGTCCCATGTAATTTTTTCATGTCTCCCTATGTCACCCACAAGACAAAATGTTGGGATGAATTTTGAGTGGCCCAATGGACCAAGTAAAATTCTATGGCTTTAAGGATCATGCCTAAAAGAAACAACCATAGGCAGAAGAACCATACATATCCCAATGGTTTATTGTAAAGTATCAAAATATAGAAATCCAAAAGTTCCAAGAAAAAAAATCCCACCTAATTCACTAGTGATCCATGACTTCAACCATTAATCATCACCACCACCAGTACTATTGACAACAAGACCAATGACGGTCATCTAAGGCCTAACGAGAAGTCTCGCGACATCATAATATAAGTACTGTATTTAGGAACCTAATATCATTTATATGAGGTATATTCTACATATTTAAGATTTCATATAATAAATTAACATATAATATTGTTAATTGATGTTAAACAAAAATACCTCTCTTTCAAGGGGTTTTGATTAAATTTTTACTAAATCTTCTAGGGTTTTCTTCGTCAAAATTCATATATTTTGATACATAATTTAATATGTAAACTATGTTTATTTTGTATTTTGTATTAAATTACAATGTATATATTTTTACAATTCCCATTTTACATCATGGGATTTACAGTCCAAATATTGTTTCCTTATTCATGTGGTTTTTAATCCAGCTGTTTCCTATATAGTAAAAGTTTTTGGGGACTTAACTTTCATTCATTGAGTTATGATATTTATCTTTAAAATACTTCATATGAGTTGGAAACATATTTATATTGATTTTATTATGTGGTATTCTATCATTATTTAATAGTTATATAATTTCCTACCATGTAAAATCTTTGAAAATAATTTCATACTTCTTAAGATAGTTTCCTTTTGAAACTATTCACTTTCTTTCTCTATTTGGATTTAGGAACATGTTATTCTAGTATTAAATTAGTCATATACTCGTTATTGTATATGATGTAAATGACATATTTACATAACTCGTATTAGATGATGACCAAAAAGAAATATTATTATTATATTGAATAGAGAATAATTTGATATCAATATTTCCAAATATATAGATATCTAAATTTTATTCCAAAAGAGGATCCTATGGGAATGGTATAAAAGGTCTTGATGAATGTTATGAGGAATTCATCAGACATAATTAGTTGGGGGATGATATTATATATCCCATCAATGCATAAATAAGTCTCAATAAACTAAACTAGTTGGGTTTTAGTGTTTTCCTATTCCCATAACCTAATAGTGTCTTAACAAGAGGCCATAAAAATTGGATGTTGACACTATGGTCTCAATGAAAAGTAAATGTCTTAGAAAAAGGACTTGATAAATGTTTTTTGATGTCTAATATTATGCATCGAATCAATAGGGGATCATGATTTTTATTTCCATGGTTTTATTTATTATCATGGATATAACCTACTCCAAGTTTAAAATTGACATTGTATTAATGTTTTTTACATATTCCTATGATAATATTTAGGAAATTTTTATGTTGTTATTACTTTAGTTATTTGTTTCCCTTTTGGATAGTTTTATCTCACCCCTTCTTATATTTACATTTCCCTAGGTTATGGATAAAGGTAATTCATGTGAAATGTTTAAAAGGATAACACATGTGAAATAATTTTAGGGAGATGTTGAAGAATAATTATTGATTAAGTAGGTTCTTATATATAGTGTAAAGAAATTTTTTATTGATACAAAGAACACACGAGTTATTAGATAACGATGTTTCCTAATTCTCTAAAGCTCTAAAACTAAAAATATCCTCAGATTTTAGATATTTAATAATTGTTATTTATTTTTTTTAATTATGGATAATTATCTATAGGATTTTATGGCCTATTTCCATGAAATTTTGATAAGTTTTTATAAGAAAAATATGCAAGAGTATAGGTTTGGTATATCATAATTTGTATCAAAGGAAAGGTTTAGATAACATTTTTTATTATAATTTTTATTGAGGAAAATTTTAGTGTTGTTAATTTTTTTTATCATAATATATTATCCTTTTGGATAAGTATTGATCCCACTATTTTAATGAGTTTTATTTTTTTAATGATTTTCAATGGTAGTTAGTGGTGGAAATGAAATAGAAGTATTTTATTGATGTAAATATGTTGAATAATTAAGAAATAATGAAGTTGTTGGAAGTGAAATATCCAAGATATAAAAGCTTGATATGAATGTGAATATCGATCAGATAAATTTTGGTAGAAGAAAATTACTCAAGACTAATTATTTTAAGGTATAACATTTTAATACCGTGAGTTTATAATTAGGATGATTATTGAACTGATCTTCATGCTAGAAGACATGTTTCAACTGAAAATGATGTTATAATTATTGGAAAAAGATTCTATAATTATTCATGATTCATTACAAGGATCCATTACAACTCCTTGGTATATCTCATATATTATTAGAATATGAATAAACATTATCGGTGATTTCATGGAAGTCTTGCATACTTGGAAGGAATGCAGCAATTATTTTGACCACCTGGCTTATCTAGAGACCAATGACATATGAACTCTTCTCTCCTCTAATATACCTTCTTTATCTATTGAGTAGGATAATAACATTGGAGGTAATTCCCTTGGGCTACATTACTTTAGACCTCTATAGTTCCTCCTCCCTCCCTTTTTTGTATTGTGTGTAGTTCATTATTCCTGTAGTTGGTGTTTCTTTGTTCCCTTTGTTTTTCTTTGCCTTTAATTAAATAATAAAAAGTGATGGATACTTCAAGAAGACATGGGTCTCTAATTTCTTCAACATGAAACTTTGATTAAAAAAATAAGAAGGATGACAATACATACAATTTTGTTTAATGATTAATGTGGTCTAGATAAAACATGATGGAGATTGATATGGAATGGATGAATATGCAAGTTATAGTTACTATAATAAAACTAAGGGATATAACATGGAACACTTGATTACTTAAGTTTAACACATAATATAAAATCAACGATCATCTTCTATCTATAGCTTAATTGGAGGATAATTGTAGGTCAGAGGTTATTCATATCAAGACTTTCATTATTGATCCAATCTTGAATGCTCGATATTTCAAGATAACTATGGCATGAACCTTCATGCATGAATGATACACTTTTCTTGAAAATAAGAGTTAAAAGTTATTTGTTTGACTGATTGAAAATAAAGTTGGAGAGGACATGTTGGGCATCCCTTATACATCCATGAATTGAAGATTTTAAAAAAATGAAACACGAGATATCATCCTAGGAAATTTGAGGAGTTCATATGTGAACTTTTATAAGAAATAAAACCACAAATATCACCATCATGATAATTAAAAATAATGAAACCCTCATCCTATATTTAAATTAAAGGATATACCAATATAATTATATTAGCCTTGGCATGTCTTATTCTTAGTGATTAAATACATTATGAATGTCAGTTAAATATAAGTAGATCATTTTCTAAAATACCAATTCACTGACATCAAGATAGGATCTTTGATACCCATTCTCCTTGAGATCTCTCATTTTTTATAAAACAAATTGTTTTTTAGTTTTTGTTCATGTAAAGAAGAAACTTCCTTTGTAAACCTCTTGTAAAAATGAAGTGGATAGATTGTCACACTATTTTGTATGAAGAAGATGATCTAAAATCTTATTTCTCCAAAGAGAGAGAAACTTTGAAATATATCTACTATTAACACACTCTTATCATGGTTTTCAAAGAGAAATAGTTCTGTGAGAAATTTCATGAGTATTATATTCTTATGGAGTTACGTTAAGAAGAAACATATACTACTTTAGTGTATATACATGAATATATTATAAATATAGTTACATTCATGTTTTTCACAAGAAAATTGTGAAATAATGTACATAGTTACACAAAGAGGAAAAATCCTTTGTAAATCATATACTTTCTCGAAGAAGGTCAATTGTGTGAAGATTAATAGAGAAAAATTATTGTGTGATTTATACTAATGTTAAAAATAATATAGTATTCATATAGATCAAAATTAATAATTTCACATGATAGGTAATATAAAAACATATTGTGTGTGAATTTACATGTTTGGATGAAGTAAAAAAAATAAGAAGGTGAATTGTTCCTGTATTATTTCATAAATATGTGAAAATAGAAGAATAAAGGAGATACCTAAAACAAATTTAAAGATTGAAAATAAAATAGGAATACATTGATGAATGTTATGGGTTTCAATATGTCATGCACCATGCATTACATGAATGTAGTACACATTATCAAACCGCTTGATAATTTTGAGATGTTTAGTGTAATGTAATTACTCTATATAGAATATCCAGTTGCAGTAAGAAGAATCGATAAACTCCATTATTAATATTATGTATAGAAGAAGTACATTTTGACGCTACTATAATATTTTATATTATTTTATTCAAAATAGTGAAATAATAATAAGAAATGTGTCAATTTATATTTAGTTATTAGACCATGATTATTGTGATGAAGGAGAGATAATCATTAATTTTTTTGATAATCATCATGTATGTTAGTGATTCTATCAAGATGAGGAAGAATAAATTGTATAGTCTATTTTTTTAATAAATTAGAATAATAGGTAATGGATACATTGTATCTAATTGATTATCATTTGGGTTAAATAATAATTTTACGTCCATCAGTCCACAACACATTGATATTATTGTGACTGAAGTCAAAAGTAGAAGATTTCCTTCCCTGCTATTGATAAAGTAACAAAGTAAAGTAGTGGGAGGATAAAATCCGAATTTTTACATCCAATAGAATCCTAATTTTTGGAGAGATTTATTTATATTATAGAGAACCATTAACAATGAACAATATTTCCTTCATATGATGTTTAATGATATATCCATGAGTAGTAAAACATGAACTGTCAATTAACTATAGTGAAACACTAGTAAAAGGATATTCACTTTTTAATGTAACCATGTTTAATGGATTATTTTCTAGTGATTTTATGGTTGGATTTTTTCCATACCATGCCAAGGAATAACTACCCTTATTGAGTTGTAAACCTTAAAAAAATATTGTGCTATTCTTTATAGCATTCATTTACTTTAATGCGATAATAAAAGGATATTAAGAGAATCAACATCCTAAAAATTATAAGTAGTAATGGGGATACTTTTTAAAATTGGTGAAAAAAGGTATGAACACTAATTAACCCCCCTAGTGTTTGTAATATCACATAGTGGTCACCTCAATATGTTTATGATTTATTTATAAGTAAATAATGCTCATTTTATTTGGGGATTATGATAATTAATAATCTATGAAAATACATATTAGATAACATCCTTATGGTTTTTTAATGTTGATATTATGTGAGTTTTCCCTAAAAATGCATCCTTGATTGGATAATGTAATATGGATATAGGTGTAGTAAAAATTAACCATGGGGTAGTCGTGACAAAAATGGTTGGTTGAGCATTTAATCAATCATCACTCTCATGCATGATGAGTATTTTGAAGACAGTACACCTTGAAAACCAATCTAAAGGGATATACTATTGCTTATTAAAATTTTATCTAATTGAATAATTTAAAGGATTTAGGATTGATGTTAACTTATTAGATTATATTACATAACAGATAAATTACCATGGATAATCAAGTATTGAACAAAGAGAGTAATATGTTCAAACAAAAGTATTATATGATAAAAACAGAGGTGTTATAAAGGATAAAATATTTCTATTAATATTTTAATATAAATATTTTATATATTATCAAAACTATTTTAGTTTTTTATTTGGCTGAAACAAGATCATTAAATTGAATTTGAGATTTCTATATACTAAAAACCATTATATCTTACAGCCTAATTAGGAATCACACTTAAATGGCTAATAATCATATTAATTTGATAATAATGATTGAGAAGTTGAGTTTCTATGCCTTAACTTTGTTTTTCAGGTTTTATCTTAATAGAAGTTCAATATTGATACTCTAAGGTACTTTACTTAGTGATTGATATATATCAATGATATTTTGGAACATTTCAGGAATTTTTAGGATTATATCTAAAATCCAAGGATTGTTATTTAATAGTTATACTTTAATGTTATGGAAACACATATAAAATTGTATCAATAAAATTTATACTTTATTTTATATAATGATTATATTTTGGGGGATAACTATTGAATAACATATTATTATGGTTGGATAAATCATTAGTTTATTATATGATTGATTTTGAAGTAAAAAAAGGTGATTTAATTTTTATGAAGTAATTTAGATAATAATTAGTATCCTTATTATGGATAATTTATTATTTTTTTTGGAACTGTTCATATTATTTTTTGGATTTTGATATATAGGGAATAGTTTGAAACCTTATAAACTAGTGGTAAATTTCATTTCAGTATTATAGATAGAATTAATTTTTATAAGAATATATAACCCTGATGTTTTTTATTAACATGTAGATTAAAATAGGTTTTGGTAAAGGTATGTTATTGGGGGTATATGATGAGGGTTTATAAATACTTTGGTATATGATTTTCTAAATGACTAATGTTTTTTAAGGATAGGTTAGATTTTGAGAGAATAGATTTCAATAATTTTTGGGATTAGTATAATATAATAATGTTCATTGTATTTTATGATCCCTATTATAAGTATTATAATAATGAATATGAGATAAACCAAATAAATGTACCCTAGGATGAAATAAGAATAATATTGGTTAATCTAAGAATGATGTTGGTTGAATTAAAGGAATTATAAGCTAACATGAGAATAAGGGTAAAAAGTTTTAATATTGAATCTCTTTTACGTTATTGACTAAGGAAATTAACCCATAATGATAATGTTTCTTCACTCATGTCAACCCTTTTGGTTTTAGTCATAGTGGGAACTAGATGTAACCATGGGTTTGTGGGACAATAAAGAGATTTACTCTATGTACAACCCTACCAAATGTGGGTTTGAGTGAGAAATATTACGGTTATTTTAATGTAGGTATCATGAAATATGACAAATAATGTGAACATATTAAAATTATAAGACACACAAAAGAAGAGAAAGATATATTATCATTAATAATAAAGTAAAAAACTTCCTCAGACTCACAAGTGTAAACGAAAGAGATAATCTACAGATAATTTATTTCTTCAATTGTAATAATGTTAGAAATTATATGGTTCAATGTCCCAATACTGGGGTAAAAATAGAGATAGTCACAAAAATCCATGTGAATAAGAAAGATTCCAGGAAACTAATATAAAAAAATAAGATAGTTATTTTTCACTCTAGATATTCTAGTGTCCTATGTCATGTATTTCTTCACAAACTAATAGATATTATGTTATAAATAAAAACCCATTATTGTATGATTATGATACAAGAAATTTCTAGGATTTTTTAGTTGTTATTCTATATGAAACAAGATATAAATCCCAATGAAAAATTTAATGTGAAATTAGGAATGTCATAGAACACTTTATAAATAAATTATAATTATTTTTTATATAAATAAATCTTATTACACATCCTAAATAAAACCATGATCATCAAGTGGTGTGTGGTAAATTATGAGTTCTATATAGAAATTACTCTAATATTATGAGTCAAATTTTGGGAATGAAATTGATATAAGGGGGGATAATGAAACACCATGAAATTGTAATATATCATTACCCTTAAATAAGTTAATTTGTTAGATAGATTTATCCACATTAAACACTGAACATAAACAAAAACATGATATATAAAATATAATAGAAATACATAAGTATGACCATTAAAACTTAGAAATTAAATTAAAGTGATTGAAAAGGAGTAATAAATTTACTAATTATATATACAAATAAAAGAAGGGATACTTTTATCTTGAATGAAATTCAATTAGTTTACCTAAAATGACTAACAATATCATTCATTATTTAAAAATAATTTTTTGTAAAAACATTACTTTTTAGAGATACACATTTATAATTAAAGTTACATATATGTAATGAAAAATTATGTTTTATATTAATAATTTGTTAGCACTAATTTAGTTTGTAAATGATATGGAATAAGAATAAATTCAATTAGTATATAAAAATGTCATTTTTCAAATAAAAATAGGGTTTCATTATATTTCTTTATTTCATTAAAATTAATAAAATTATAAATATTTGAAATATAAATAAATATAAATGAATATTATATAATAATTAATCATATAAAAATTTATGTAGTATGAATATTTTTTATTTTCTGGAAATGTTAGTTTTTTGTCCAAAAATATGCCATTCCAAAAACATGAAATTTGTATGACATTATAAACATTTAATAATCATATATATGTTTATAAAAAAATTTAGGTAATAAATTAAGAATTTCAAGAATAAAAATATTATTTAAAAAATATTATTTGAACAAATAAATCTTATATATAATGTATTTAAAACTAATTTAAATGTTATTATAGTATAAAAACTATGTTTGGTAATCTTTATATCAAAAATATATAAGGTACGGAATAGTGCTGTAATATATTTGAAGAATAATAACATTTAAAAAAATTATAATAAATCAATGTTTTCATTAAAATATGTATCCATGATAATTTTATCTTATATATAAATTTAATGCTTAAAATCAATGTTTTTTTAAAAATTATTTTTAATCAATTAAGTTAGTATATTATAATATTAACTTTTAAGCCCAATAAGATATATATTTGATAAAATATTTTTCATATTTTAAATAAATATTATCAAATTATGTAAAAGGTTTCAATATTAATCTTTTTCATTGAAATTTCTAAGGACGATAGAAATTACTTACCAAGTTACAAGTATACAAGGGTAAAAGAAAACAAAACTGAAACAAAATATAATAAAAGAATCAATGATTTCTTGTAAAATAATTTATCATATTAATATATATTCAAAATCCATTTTATATCATATTTTTCCCATTTTATGTCACTTGAAACTTTAATAGTAACCAAACATTGTTGAAAATGTAAGGCTTACTCCCAAAACAACCCATTCCTTCCCTTATAAAATGATTACATATTCACCAATTAAACACACGCATTACCATATAATTTATTCTCTAAAATGTGATATTTAAACTCCATATATTCTTATAAAACTTATGTAATCCCATGAACACTCATTTTAAGCACAATCCCTTCAAATTAAAGGTGACTTCTAATGAAAATCGAAGTCCTCAACATGAGTATCATCAACTATTTAGTTTGACTCATAATTATATTCATTCCAATTTATTCCATAAAAAATAATTTTATAATATTAGAATCCATTATACACTTTGATATTTCTATATTATGGTTAATATCATTTTTTTCATATACCCCATCCATTTAGATAACCAATATCAATGTTTTTTCATTGCACAAACTACTGCCTCCATGATGTGACATTCTTCATTTTCCTTCACCGCCATACAAGGGTGTATATAAGAATGATATTGATGGAAACTTTTTATTCTTATGATATAATTGTGATTATTTTATGATATATATAATATATTATTAATGATATGAACAACCAATGATCATTATTAATTTAATCGTTTAAAATAAGTGTGCAAAGAAGAGAACCTTTTATTCATATTTCATAATGTTTTAAAATATATTAATTATTATTATAAATATGTATAATTGTGATATATTGTACTAATATATAGTAAATAATATCATTATACTTATGGTATAATTATATTACAAAGTATCCACCTCATTATGATTCTATAAATTAGATTTAAATCATTTTTGGGTTGGTTTAACAATATAATTGAACAATACTATGAATATATATCATTACTGATTATGGTAAAGTAATTAATGGTGTAATTTTATATACATGTGTAAGTAATTATTTTTTTGTATTTATATATGTTATATCAAAATTTAATTCATTAATTAAAGAATAAAAATTTGATCATCCAGAATCATTGAAACATTCTTGTTATCAATTTCATATTCAATTATAATGATTAATAAGCTCTTTAAAGGTTATTGAAACATCATAAATAATTATAAATCTTACCTCACATTTAAATTAATAATATACTAATTATTATATTTTAATGAATAATGAACACATGCACCACTATTTTGAAACTACTTCAAACAATCAAGACTACAAACACCATATGTGGAAAATCGAGAAAACTCATACAGAGAATCAATATTTATGAAGAGTGTGAATGAAAATTGATATGATTAAAATTTTAATTAAGTTATTTATATAGTTATGTTAATAATACATTAAATTAAACTAAATTAATATAATTCATTGAAATAGATAAGGGTTTTCATCTCAAATTCCCTTCATTGAGACAAGTATTTTTTATACTTAATATTTAAGATATCATATCATGAAATATTTTTAATCATGGTATTTTATGTTCAATTGAAATAAATATATTTCATGGGGTTTTTATTACAGTTTTACTCAGTCTAAAGGGTTTTCTTGGTCTTAATGTTGTTTCATTGAGATAAATTACATTTTTTTAGTTGTTTCCTTTTCATGGTGTATTCAATTACTATGGAAATATTTTCATCATGATCCTACTATTTATTTTTAATTTCTAGAAAAATCATGTTCCTTAATTCATTTTACTATTGATTCAACTATTTCTTTAGTAGTAGGATATTTTTTCAGCTCAAATATCATTCATTGTGTTATGATCACTCTCTTGAACATATTTCAAATATGTTGGGTACATCCAACCTTTGATTTTATTATGTGATGTTTTCTCATTTTT
The DNA here is from genome assembly GCA_963277665.1 of Viscum album. Lineage (NCBI taxonomy): Eukaryota > Viridiplantae > Streptophyta > Magnoliopsida > Santalales > Viscaceae > Viscum > Viscum album. The sequence goes on from OY728119.1 coordinate 1,862,295,368, forward strand.
TATTTGAATATATATTCTTACCATATAAACCCTTTAACAAAAAATTATCATTTCATGTTAAATGTTCTTTTTAAAACATCCACTTTATTTATTTGAGTGTATTTATGATAATATTATAAAAATATTCACTTATTCATATAACTCATTTATTTATATGTTTTGATAAGAAGATTTTACATAACTTGGATTGGATGATTTCACTTTGAATGATTGTTATTTTATTTAATTGGGTGGTATATGTTTTTTTAATTCTCAATATCAGGATAACCATGTTTTATTAAATAATAGTATGCTCATGGAATTCTATGCAAGCTATTGATATCTATTATGGTGAATATATCTGAGTTAATAATTTTCTTAGTGTGGCCTAATATAACATAGCACTTAATTCATCAATAGGTTTCATCATACAAAACATTTTGGGTTTTGGTGTATGATTCTTCCCATAATGGGATAGTGTCATGGAAAAAGGACTTCAAAATAGGATGTCCTGACTTCGGTATCGGCAACATATAAATGTCTTGGCATAAGAACATTACAATAGGTTTTTGATGTCTAACTTTTTATAGTCCACCATTATGAGATTAGTATTATTGAAATCCTTGTGTTTATTTTTTTCATGGATATAAAATTCACCCTATTTAAATTTTATTAACAATTTATATTGATTAAATATTTTGAACACAATGCTTATGTCATTTTTATGCCATTATTTCTCCAATTATACGTTTCCCTTACTGATTATTCCATCTCAAACCTTATTATTTTATCTATTTCTATAATAAAAGAACAAAATAATACACAAGACATGTTTAAGTGTATAAAAAAGTGATGTAATATATGTGATATGTTGAATAATCCTTATAGATTGTGTATTTATATATATATATTATAAAATTGTGTGGTTGATACAAATAATATGGTAAAAATTAGTCTATAATATGTCTTAATTCTCTAAAACTCTTAAATTAAAATGGTCCTTTGCATGTAATAGATTTAATAATAAAAAAGGATTTTTTAATTAAGCATAGTTATATCCAGGATTTTATATCTAGTATCAAATAATGTATTTGAGTATGTATTTATAAGTATCAGAGTAGGTAGTGTGGGTTCTAGGCATCAAAAAAATGATTAGGTTACTAATCCTAATGGTATGTTTACTAATAATAATGGACATATTACTATTTAAATGGACATATGATTATAAAAATGATCATATTACATTATATAAATACCTCTACATTAATTAATTCATAATTCAACTTAATTCCTCTCAATTTTCTTTATTTTATTTTTCCAAAATATCCATTAAAATACCATTTTTTATATTTTGTTAATGTATCAATCAATATTAGGATAATTCTAGGTGGTAAAGAATATATAAATTTTCCCACTCTTGTAAATTTTTCTTATTTTCCCATTGTAATATTTTCAATCCTAATAGTTATATTTATTTTATAAATAAAAAGTATTCATTTAATGAAATAAATATTTTTTAGATCATGTGTTTAAACTATATTATATACCAAATTATGATAATAATTATTTATTAAAAAAATAAAGTAAATATCTATAAAATTTTGTGATATAATATTCTTTACCAATTTATAAATTTTATCCTAAAAACATCAGAAAAAATCCTATATTGGGAATATATAATGGTACTTTTTTTCATTTTTACCTCAGGTTCTGAGGTTTCTTCATCTTACATGTGATTTATCCAAAATACATTATTGATTTGAGTTATCTTTTTGTGTAGAAAAGTTTCCCTATAATATATGAGAATCTTTTTTTCCACTCATAATATATGTCATACTCTAGTATGACCACCTCTATATTCAATATAGGTGAGGGGTTGAGTATGAACTTCCTCTAGAAAGATATTTAGAACTTATAATGAATTAATCCATATTCACTATAAGTGAAGCTAATATTATACTAATCCAATGTAATCAAGGATCATAAATGTGATAATTTTACTAGGAATAATAATTTCATTCTTTAAAAATAGTGTGTCTCTCTTCCATAATGATATTCAAGGAAAAACATTTTCTTTAACTTAAAACTATAAGAACCATTTATCATTGTAAACATAACTCTTTATGTATAATCTAAGAAATTTAATGTTTTCTTGAATCTATTAATACTTATATGACATCTCATGCACAATATTAGGTCCAAGTATTTTTAATTATCCAACATGTTTTTGTTATACATCTCATCCCCTAAATAGATACACATTGAGACATTTGAATACTCATTTGGAAGATGTTTTTACATGAGAACTCAGCTAATGGGAAATGTTGAACCCATCTTAATTTAACTTACATTTAGGAATCTCTCATCACATCCTCATGTTTTTAATGGTCCTTTTATATTAGCCATCAGTTAGGGGTGATAAGAAATAATGAAAATCCATTCAACATTCAAGTCATGTTGAGGAATTTTCTAGAGTTTATAATTGAACCAAAAATCATGATTATAAATGAATTTACATGCTTGCCCATGTATACTAACTATTTCATCTATATAAATAATGGAATGTTGGTCATGAGTCAAATAATTTAGAATATTGGTGATGTGGGAAGTATTTGTGACTCTATCCCCCACAACCCATATCACATTATATAATTTGGATTTCATTGTAGAGAATCTATTTTCCCCTTGTATAACATTGAAAAATTTCTAGAAATATTTTCATATCTAAGAACTAAGACGGTGTGCAATTCCAAGGCCCTGTGTGCCTAGAATTTATTTAATAAAATATTAAATATTTTTAATATCCCACATGCATGATTTTCTATATATAGAAGAATATATTATAAATGAAGTATCAAATTGGAAATTTGAGACCATGGTTGAATCCAAATTGAGGGGTTAACCTTATGCATGACCCATATTCGGTCAACATAAGACATTTAGATAAAACATCCATTGGTGGTGCGTTTAAATAAAAAAATAATTTATTTATTTATTTTATTAAATAACATAAATCGATATTCCCATATATAAATAAGATATTATGGATAATTTATAGGTTTATCCTTATAACCTTGTGACTGTTTATAGGATGAATACACCATTCTTTATTGGCATATTGTGATCAAATAACTATGAGCTTCTGGATCTAGGCAAATCGAGGTGCAGAGAAAGCAAAAGATCTTCCCCATCATTAGTGGATCCATTATTTACTAATGAATGATCCAATATTGAGGCAGGACACATGAATTTGGTATTAATTCATTATGATTAATTTATTGATCCTGATCATACTTTATTTTTTTTTTGATATGCATTCAAATTCATCCTTTTCATGATCTCGTACATTAGATTAAATTATTTCTTCATTTTTACGCTCATTATACCATATTTCTCACCCCGACTATTCCCAATATAATTAATTTCCCATGAAAACTTTTCCAATGAGTACTTTTCCTTCTTTTCTTGTGTTTTTCGTCTAATTTGTATACATGTTCTTTACCATTGTCCTATGGGTCCATGGTTCAAAAATGCCAGGTGAATTCGAGCGTGATCGAACCCCCTGATTCATGGAGTAATCACGTGTGAAAATGTATTGAAAAATCATGTATGGATTCAGATAGAATACATGATTTCAGGGGTTCTACCACGGATAATGAATATATTGAGGTAATGGGAGATGACTGGAGACATGATGATGCATCATGGTATCAAATTGAGAATCGTAACTCTAATTTATGGCCACTGGTGGGCCAAAAACGATGGCCATGGGAGAGTAAAACTGATTGTGGGTGGTAAAATAGTGTAATATTCAATATACAAGTCATATATCAGATGAAAAGATCTAATATTAATTCCTATGAAAATTAGGACTACCCTCCATGTACTATTATAAACACACACCATGTAGTTACCTAGCTGCGGTGGTAAGGGTTTCTGGTTGAGGTAAATATCACTTGCTATGTGGGAACTCCACACACTATGTGTCATAGTTTTAGAAACTTGATGTGTACTTTGGGAGCACAAATATGTCACATACATGACTTATTTTAAAGTTATTTTTCATTTAATTTATATTCTTGCTTTTTTGGGGGGGGTCTCCCATGCATTTTTAGAGGAAGGGGTGAATTTTTATGATTTGGATCAATCCTTGAGCCCATTTCAAGATTTAAAAGCCAATTTTTTTTCTTTTAGAAGCATTTAATTATTCAATATTTGTCACCCATTAAACTTTCAAAATGGCCTAACTTGACCTATTTACACCACCACATTAATGTTTACCCTTTAGGAATCCATAATCATTGAAGATTTGAGGTTTTATTTAAGGAATTCAGCCATCCCGTAAGCTCATTTCCAATTTCAAAGAAAATTTTTGTTTATTTAATAACATATTTATTTTTTACTCTTTTTTGGTTATTCCACCTCCCACTCGAATCCAACTTCCCTATACGCGACCATAACATCTCTTATCCCTCTTTGAAGCTTTTGTACATCACAGATTAGGGAAAAGACTCTCAAGATTTCTCAAATCGTCTAGATTTGAAGAGGTAATTTGTTTCCTTCACAAATCCTTCATTTCTCACTCTTTTACGCCCATTCTAGTTCAAACATGAAATAATCATCCTTAATATAACCTCACATTCATTTTTTGATGGTTTAAAATTCTGATACTTGTGTATGTTGGGGGATTTCTTCAATATTCCTCAAGTAAGTGAGTTCCCTTCCTTCTTGCTCCCATTTACATAGGGTTTCTTCCCTTATTCTTGATTTTCCCAATGTCCAGCAAGTAGGGTTTTGAAACTAGGGTTTTATATTGTGTTTCATGGTCTGAAATTCTATTTTTAGGTCTGTTCTACCTTCCTTGAGGTGCAGCGGTGGTGCGATTGAATTTTATCACAAAGGATTCAAGGTTTTAACAATTTGGGTAGGTGATTCCATTATGTATTCAATAATTCATTAGGTCAGCTTGTTGGACGGAGTATTTTGTGGTGGTGTGGTTCTTGGTCGTTGTTACTTGGGCGACACATCTTTGGTGGATTTTATGATGGTTTGTGGATTTGGTGTCTCACAATGGCGCTGACGATGACGATGATGGTTTCTGATCCAGGTGGTGGATGTGAGAGAGTGGCTGATAATGATGAGAGGATGAGGTTGACCTTGGTCAATGATGACATGTTTAAGGAGACAGTGATTTTCAAGAACTGTGTTGATGGAGGAAAGGTGATGTGGGAATTTACGGTAGGTTTCTCGGGAGGCACAATTTCCTTTGTCGGCGCAGGTTTGGTTGGATTTACTGTGTAGATTGTATATTTGGAATTTCGAAACAGGGTATAGTTGTCTTGGCATGGAAAAGAATTTTGTGTTATTTTGAAATTTGAACCATGTAATGTGTTATGTCTATTGTGAGGATATCTTGATATAGGTTGAGGAATTTTTTTACTCCACTTTTTAATAATATAAAAAAATTTATTGTGCAGGTGTTTGTAAAGAAAATGAATTTTTAGTGAAATTTTTATGTGAAATTAGTGGTTCTTCAAAGAAATATTCTATTGATTCATTTGGGGATACCCTATAATTGTCTATTTTGTTTTATTGAAATTTATTAGGGATGAAAATATTGTTTTGAATGTTTATCTTTTTTGGTGGTTTTTGTGAAAATTTGTTTTAATTGTGTTTGTGAAACACAAGAATTTTTAAGTGCCATGTTTGTGTAAAAATAGAAGTTTTATAAAGATATCACTTTATTGTTCATATCGGGCAGACCAAATACTGAATTTTTGGTTTTATTGAAAGGTAATGTGCTGAAATTTCATGTTTTGTGACTTGGGAGTGTGCACAAGGAGTGAAAAGTGGGGATTTCAATGATTTTTAGGTACAAAATAATACAAAATTTTGAGAAACTGTTTTATTGAAAATGAAAAATGTTTTGTTGTGTGTTTTAAGTGGTATAAAGTGTGTATAGCTACTATAGTTTTTTTATGTGGATAGTAGTGGTGTTTTTATATGAAAGTGACATGTGTTTCTTGGTGAAATTTATTGAGCAAAAAGGTGGGAGACCAGATACATAGTTGGGCGGATATGTACTAGTATAACTATTGATCTGGAGGAGTTTTGTCCCTGTTTCACTGAGAAAATGGATAAATAAAACTCTAACTAAACTATATGGATGAGTTTTTGGGACCACTAGGTTATGCGTATGTTCCATACTAGTGGCACATTCAAGGGAAAGGATTTGTGACATGGTTACTTTACACCCAGGTACGAGGTACATAGGGCCTGAGACTATCTAGTTGACTAGGGGTGTTCTCGGTTTTGGTGCTCATTAGATTTGTAGTTTTTTCCCTTTTATTAGGGAGTGTTTGGTAGTAAATTACAGTTTATAACATATCTTACTTAAAAGTGTTAACATTCCTAAGGTTTTAGTTTGAAAACTGTTTTCAATTGAAAGCTACATTTCTTGGAATATATCACATCTTTTCTTTAAATATTAAAACTGATTGTTTTTTCACCATATATTTTATACTATTTATAATATTTGGGTGGTATCATATTGGTCTTAGGATGAAACCCTACTTAAACCCCTTGGTTGTTTGTAGACTTCATTATCTTTGACTCTAGTAAAGTAAAATCCTCGGGTGAAGGCAGTTCAGGTTGTTAATTCCCTCTGGGTGCAGTGTTGTGGAGGCGGCTCAGGGGTGATGACCCTTTATCAAGTGGAGTCTTAGTGGATGTTTTTATAATGTTATTATTTATTTTTGAACATATTTTACCTTATTTAAATCCATGTATTCAGTTCCGGATTTTTTTTTAAGTCTTGTTTGGCATGAAAATTTCATATTCTTATTATTGACTGTTTTTAATGTTTTACGCTTTCATACTCGGGTAAATCGTTACCAAAAAAAAATTATTGACACCTAGGAACTTTTTCTAGCTCTTGGAGATATAGAACTCCCTTTTGGACTTGTCATGGGCTGGATTTGGTGCTGGTATTAGTGGCGAGTAGATTCAGTTTGTGAAAAAATAGTATCAGAGGGGGCCAATTTTTTTTGTTGAATTACTATTTTGGGATGATTTGGGATAGACAGAAGCTAGGAATGATGGGGGTGAGGGTTTTGGTCACAAGTAGGGTTCCTGGACCGCACCTTTCATGGAAGACCTTGAGTCACCAGGGGATGTTGGAATTGTTTGATTGAATTCATTTCCAGGTGAGGCTTGTGGGTTGTAGACCACACCTGGACATTAGGAGGGGGTGGAGTAGTTGTTTCCTTTATTACTGAAATGTTTTTAGATTATTTATATTTGATTTATTTGATTAAAATTTTCATAATTGTGGTATTGACTATTTTTTTGTGACTGTTGCATTTTGTAACAACATGCCTCCCCAGAAAGCTCCCATATGCCCACGAGAGGAATCCAAAGAGAGTTCTCCCACACCAATTGATCAGAGGCTAGTCGAGGCCATGGTTCGGGCTGTCTAGGGTCTAGGACAAGGACCAACTCATATTCCACATTCTGTTAGAGAGTATGAGGCTGGTCTTAGGGAGGACAAGGCCAAAGACTTCCTGAAAAAATAAGCCTCCCACCTTTCGCGGAAGCATAAAACCCTAGGAATAAAAGGAATGGTTCAAGAATATTGAGCACATTTTAGAGTTCTTGTATACACCTTAGGAGAATAGGGTTAAATGTTACTCCTTTTTGTTTGAGGTTCCCAGGCATAGGTGGTGGGAATCCGTGCTTCAAACTTGGAAGAATGATAAGATGCGTTGGGGAGACTTCAAGGATCTCTTCAATGAGCAATACTACCCAGAGGTATTGGCATATTCCAGGTCCCAAGAATTTACAGATATTGTTTAGGGGAATATTTCTATGAAGAAGTATGCCAACCATTTAACAGAATTGGTTCAGTATGCTCTTGAAATTGTTTGCAATGAAAAATAGAAGGACCAGAGGTTTTAGAAAGGCTTCCAACCCGAGATATACTCCCGGGCGTTCTTGTTTAAGTTGAGGATCAATGCTGAGGTCTTTGACCAGGAGTTCATGGTGGATATTGAACATAAAGGCAGGTATGGTTTCCATGGATTAGTATGTGTAGGGGGAAGTGGCATCTCTTCAGAAAAGAAAAGGAAGCGGGAGGAATAGGTGAACAAGGGAGGTGGTTGTTCAGGCCACTCCTCCAGGCAGTTTTTGTCTCTAGAATCTGATATGAGATTAGTCATGTGCCACCATTGTGGGAATCAGGGATCATATGACCATATTTCCCACTTCATCGGAGGCCTTGTTACTAGTGTGCATGTATGGAGAATTTGCAGCACTTATGCAGGGTGGCACGCCCACTTTTGAGTGGGGTAGAGTCAGTGGCTTCAAGAGGAGTGCCAGCACAGTCCGAGCTATTGAGGACTGGGGGATCTCATTTTGGTTGTCGTGGTGATAGGGTTGGGCCATATTTTGGGAAGATGTAGTTCAGGTCACAACCACAGACTAGCGGTCATCCTCAAGAAGAGACTGGACATCTCCATGCGGTGGATCAGACACCAACATGATCATAGGCGGGACCGTTAACAGTTTGAGGTATGATTTTGATCAAATCTTCTATAGCTTCTTCTATTTTTGATAATGGTTCCTATATTTCCTTCATTTCTACCCATTTTGTGTACATGCTGAATTTTCTAACTAATTTTTTTCTTTTACGATGGAGTTGGTGACGCCGCTGGGAATGAAGGAGCAGGGCCTCAAGTGCCCCTCATGTGCACTTTTTGTGTTAGGGGTTGAGATGGAGTGGGACCTTTTGGTATTCGATATGTAACTATTTGACATAATAATAAGCATGTAATGGATAATACACTTCCAAGAACACATCGATTTCTATAGGATGCGAGTGAGTTTCACGACACCTGATGGGAGTCGTCATGTTTTACATGGAGAATGGGATCCCCGGTCGGGTCGCGCAGGACCTCCACTTCTAGAGTTGGGAAGTATAATCTTCGAGTTATCATATCCCATGCTAGAGGATGATGGTACTTCCCCTGAATGTTCACTAAATCATTTAGTGAATGAGTTTACGAATGTATTCCCGAATGATTTTTCAGGTTTTCCCCTGAAGCAGTATGGGGAGTTCTCGATTGATCTGGCACCAGAAATACAGCCGATATCTCATAACTCATATAGAATATCCCCTACCGAGTTAAGAGAATTAAATATACAACTGGATGACTTAGAATCCAAAGGATTTATTTTCCCAAGCATCTCTCCTTTGTTCGCTCTTGTGTTGTTCACAAAAAAGGCTGACAGATCCCTCTTGTTGTGCATTGACTACCAGAAGCTGAACAAGGTAAAAATTAAGAACAAATAGTCTTTTCCCAGAATAGATGATTTTTTTGATCAGTTGAAGTGGGAAAAGTGGTTTTAAAAAATAGACTTGTGTTCGAGAAACCACCAACTCATGGTGAAAGAAATAGATGTCCTGAAGACAGCCTTTCAGAGCAGGTATATAATCTTTGATTACTTGGTCATGCCCTTCGGATTGACCAATGCTCCAATGGTCTCTATGGAACTTATGAATAGTGTTTTCCACTAGTATCTTGATTCCTTCATTGTGGTGTTCATGGATGACATTATAGTATACTCTGGATCTCAAGAGGAACACAAACATTACTTGAGGATCGTCTTGGGTACTTTTCCGGATCACTGCCTTTATGCAAAGTTGTAGAAGTGTACATTCTGGATCAGGGAGGTGAGATTCTTGGGGCATGTGATCTCAGAGAAGGTGGTTTTAGTCGACCTCGGGAATATCAATGTGGTCATGTCTTGGGAGAAACTGAAATATGTAATCGATATCTATAGGTTTTTTTGTCATATCTGGTTATTACATGTGATTTGTTCAGGATTTATCTCATCTTGTTTCACTGATGACCGCGCTCACCCGGAAAGGGGTAAAGTTTTTATGGGGACCAAAATGTCAAGAATCCACTGAGAGTTGATTCAGTGGTTGACTACCACCCCCGTGCTGATTTTTCCAGAGGCTGGAAAGGGGTATGTGGTGTATTGCGGCACTTTAGGTATGGGTCTTGGGTGCATGCTTATGTAGGATGATAATATGGTGGCATATAACTCTCAGAAACTCCAACAACATGAGAATAATTACCCAACCCATGAATTAGAGTTGGTAGAGGAGATGCATTCTTTGAAGACCCGACGTCACTATCTCTTTGAGGAGAAGTATATGGTCTACTCATATCACAAATTCTTGGCCTATAGTTTCTCACAGAAGGACAGTCAACTTGAGACAGCATTGCTGGATCGAGTACTTGCAGGGGATCTACTTTAAAATTGTTCATACCCAAGTCAAGGGTAATGTGGTGGCCGATGCCTTGAGGAGAATATTTATAGTGCAGGCTTTGAGGAAGTCTAGTGATGAGTGGACTTTGATGGGACACTTTGCTCAGATGCATGTGGAGACAAGAGAGAATAGTAGAGGTGCGTTCTTGGAGAGCGTTTAATTGACTCCTTCTCTCGTAGAGTTGATTCAATGGGAACATCATAGTTATGATATTTTTCTATGGTCAAGGTAGTTTTTTCATGGTGGGAAGATGACCTCTGATTGGTCGTCGTCTCTTAAGGGCATCTTGTGCTTCAAGGGCCGTTCAATAGTGTCATTATCTCTACGGAAGGTGGTGATCTAGGATAGCCACCAGTCTTAATGGGTTTTCCATAAAGGTTCTACCAAGATGTATTATGATGTGTGATGATAGTTCTAGTGGCCAAGTATGTGATGGTATATAGCAGACTTTGCGTCAAGATGCTACACATGCCAGTAGGTGAAAGTAGAGAATCATAGGCCCTATGGTTTTCTCCAACCATTACCCATTCCTACCTGGAAGTGGGACGAGGTCACCATAGACTTCATTGTTGGCTTGCCTCGTACACCTCAGGGTATGAATTCTATTTGGTTGGTGATTGATCATATGACCAAATCATACCACTTCATTCAGATTAGAGATATTGCTAAAGTGGATGAGTTGGGCCATTTGTATATTCAAGAGTTGGTGATACTCCATGGTGTGCCATCAACAGTTGTCTTAGATAGAGACTCACATTTCACTTCTCGATTTTGGGGAGGCCTTTAGAAGGCCTTGAGGTCTAAGATTAAGCGGAGAACGACATAAAACCCTCAGATAGATGAGAAGACAGAGCTGGCGAATCAAATTTTGGTGGACATGCTCCATTCATGTGTCATGGACATTGGAGGTTCTTGGTATAGCCATTTGGGATTGGTTGAGTTTTCTTATAATAACAGTTACCAATCCTTGATTCGAATGGTTTATTTTGAGGCGCTCTATGGTCGGCCTTGTCGGTCCACCATGTGATGGGTTGAGGTAGGTGAGACCTCACTGTTGGGGCCAAGTCTGGTGCATAAGACTTCTGAGAAGGTTAAATTTATCAAGAATCATTTATTGATAGCTTAGAGTTTCCATAAATATTATGCTGACCAGAGGTTTCAAGAATTGGAGTTTTCTGTAGGTGATAGGGTATTCTTGAAAGTGGACCCTCGTCTGGGTGATCATCGATTGGGAAAGTAAAGGAAGTTGACGTCGTAGTATGTCATACCTTTTGAGATCACTGAGTGCACTGGAAAGGTGGAATATAGGTTGGCTTTACCTTCCCAATTTACATCCATCCATGATTCCTTCCATGTCTCCCGGTTGAAGAAATACAACCTAGATCTGTCCCATGTGCTGAGTTGGGAAGAACTGGAGATAGAGCCTGACTTGTCAGTTTTTGAGAAGCTAGTGCAAATAGTGGAATACCAAGATAAGGTGCTTTGAGGGATGTCTATTATGTTGGTTTGGGTTCATTGGAAGCATGGTAGTGATACACATGAGACATGGGAGTGGAAGTCATGGGTTGAGGAAGAGTACTCATTCCTGTTTTCTGATCAATTTTTAGGTTGAATTTATAGGGAGGAAAGTCTTTCATAGTGGGGATAATTGTCACATAATTGACTTATTTTAAATGTATTTTTCATTTAATTTCTATTCTTGCTTTGTTTTGGGGTTTTCACATGCATTTTTTAAGGAATGGGTGTGTTTTCATGATTGGGGCCAAACTGTGAGCCATTTACAGATTTAAAAACCAATTTTGTTTCTTTCATAAGTCTTTAATTTTTCAATACTTTTCACCCATTACACTTCTAAAATGGCCTACCATGACCTATTAACACCACCATATTAAATTTTACCCTTTAGAAATCCATAATCATGGTGGATTTCGGTTTGTATTTAAGGAATTGGGCCAGCCTAGAAGCCCATTTCCAGTTTCGAAAAAAAATTTAATATTTAATAACTTATTCATTGTTTACTTTTTTTTGGTTATTACACCTCCAACTCAAAGCCAAAATCCATAAAAGAGACCCCAGATTATCTTATCTATCATTAGAGATCATTTACATCACGGATTAGGACAAATATTCCCATGATTTCTAAAATCGTCCAGATTTAAATAGGTAATTTGTTTTCTTCACAACTCTTTCATTTCTCACTCGTTTCCCCCATTCCAGTTCCAACATGTCCTCCTCATCCTTATTCAAAACTAACATTCATTTTTGGCTATTTTAAAATTCCAATTCTAGTGTATTTTGAGAGATTTCTTCAAGATCCCTCAAGTAAGTGGGTTCCCTTCTTACTCCCATTTACTTAGGGTTTCTTACCTTATTCTTGATGTTCTTAATGTCCAGTAAGTAGGGGTTTTAAACTTGGGTTTTATCTTATGTTTGATGGTCTGAAATTCTGTTTTTAGGTACTTTCTACTTTCCTTGATGGGTGGTGGTGGTATTATTTATTTTTCGCACAAGGGATTCAAGGTTTTAACAATTTTGGTAGGTGATTCCATTATGTATGAAATACTTCGTTGGATCAGCTCGTTGGTCAGAGTATTTTGTGGAGGTGTGGTACTTGGTGGTTGTTATCTAATAGACACATATTTGGTTGATTTTATAAGGGTTTGTGGAGATGGTGTCTCATGACGGCAGTGACGACGGTGACGATATTGTCTGATCTAGGCGGTGGATGTCAGAGAGTGGCTGACAGTGATGAGAGGATGAGGGTGACCTTGGTGACTGATGACGTGTTGATGGTGACGTTGATTTTCAGGAATTGTGATAATGGTGGAGAGTTGATGTGGGCCTTGATGGTAGGTTTCCCGGGTGGCACTATTTCCTTGGTCGATGAGGGTTATGCTGGATTTTTTTGTGCGGATGGTATATTTAGAATTTCGAAACAGGGTATAGTTGTCTTGGTGGGGAGAAGTGTTTGGTGTTATATTGAAATTTGAACTATGTAATTTGTAATGTATGTTTTTGAGGGTGTCTTGTTGCTGTAGGATTATGTTCTATAGGCCAATTTTGAATAATATAAAAAATGGATTGTGGAGGTATTTGTAAAGAAAATGAATTTTTAGTGCCATTTTTATGGGAAATTGGGGATTTTTCAAAGAAATGTCTATTGATTCATTTTGGGATACCCTATAATTGCTTATTTTATTTTACTGAAATGTTTTTGGTTTGGAAATATCGTTTTGAATGTTTATCTCCTTTGGTTTTTTCTGAAAAAATATGTTTTAATGGGGTTTTGAAACAATGAATTTTTTAGTGCCATGTTTGTGTGAAAATAAAAGTTTTATAAAGATATAACTTTATAGTTCATATGGGGCTACCCAGAGATTGATTTTTTGGTTTCATTGAAAGGTATTGGGATTCCATTTCTATTTTGGTTACTTGTGAGTGTGCACATGTTTTACAGAGTGGGGATTTCAAATATTTTTGGGTGCAAAATAATGCGGGATTTTGAGAAGCTATTTTATTGAAAAATCAAAATGTTTTGTTGTGTGTTTTATGTGGTATAAAGTATGTATAGAAACTGTATTGTTTTTATGTGGTGATTAGTTGTGATTTAATATGAAAAGGGATGTGTGTTTCTTGGTGAACTTTTTTGAGAACAAAGGTGGAATCTCAGGTACCTAGGTGGGAGGATATGTACTAGTACGACTAGTGATCCAGATGGGTTTTGTCCCTGTTTCACTGAGTTAATGGATAATGACAACTATAACTAAACTATATGGATGATTTTTTTGATCCTATAGGTTATGAGAATGTTCTATAATAGTTCTCATGTATTCTAAATGATTTGTGATATGGTTACTTTACACTCAGGTACGAGGTACATAGGGCCTGAGACTATCTTGTTGCCTAGGGGTGTTCCTGGTTTTGGTGATCATTAGATTTGTGGTTTTTCCCTGGTATTAGGGTGTTTTGGTACGTAAATTACAGTATATAACATGTCTTTTATAAATGTTTTAACATTATGAGGATTTTAGTTTAAACACTGTTTTCAATTGAAAGTTGCATTTCATGGAATTTATCACCGCTTTTCTTTACATATTAAAATTGCTTAGTTTTTCACCATATATTGCATAATATTTGGAATATTTGTGTGGTATCTTAATGGGCTTAGGATAGAAACCTACTTAAACCCATTGGGTGTAATTATAATTCAGTATGTTTGAACCAGGTAAATGAAAAGCCTCAGATGAAGGCAGTTCGGGTTGTTAGTCCACTCTTGGTGCAGTGTTGTGGAGGCAGCTCGGGGGTGATAACCCCTTGTCACGTGGAGTCTTAGTGGCCAATTTTATGCTATTTTTATTTATGTTTGGTGAACTTTTACCTTATTTAAAACCATATATTCAGTTCTGGTTTTTTCATAATTCTTGTTTGGCATGAAAATTTCAGATTCTTATTATTGATTGTTTTTAATGTTTTATGCTTTCATACTCTAGTAAATCATTCCCAGACCAAATTTATTGATACTAGGTCCTTGTTACAGCTTGTTGGGATAAAGAACGCCCTTCGGTCCTTGTCATGGGCTGGATTTGGTGCTGGTATTAGTGGAGACCAGATTCGATTCGTGAAAAAATGGTATCAGAGGGGGCCAATTTTTTTTGGTTGTTTTACTATTTTGGGATGAGTAGGGATAGACGAGAGCTAGGAATGTCGGGGATCTGGGTTTTGGTCATGACTAGGGTTCCGGGACCACACCTCTCATGTCAGACCTTGAGTCACTAGAGGATGTTGGAATTGTTTGATTTAATTCACTTCCAGGTGAGACGTGTGGGCTACAGACCACACGTGGACATCAGGTGGGGGTGGAGTAGTTGTTTTTTTATTATTGTAATGTGTTTAGATTATTTATATTTTATGTATTTGATTTAAATTCTTATAATTTTGGTATTGAGTATGTTTTTGTGACTATTTCATTTTTTAGAAACATGCCTCCCCGAAAAGCTCCCATCGCCCACAGGAGGAAACCATAGAGAGTTCTCCCACACCAATTGACCAGAGGCTAGTCGAGGTCATGGTTCGAGATGTATAGGCTCTAGGAGAGGGATAATATCTTATTCAATCTCATATTAGAGAGGACGAGACTAGTCCTTGTAAGGACAAGCCCTAGAAGTTACTAGAAAATAATCCCCCACATTCCAAGGCAGCAGAGAACCTCAGGAAGCATAAGAATGGATCGAGAAGATCGAGCACATGATTGAGTTCCTGGATAAACCCTAGGAGTGAAGGTTGAAATGTGAACCCTTTCTGTTGGAGGGTCATAGCCACATGTGGTGGTAATTGGTACTTCAAACTGGGAAGAATGTGAAGATGCATTGGGGAGACTTCAAGGTTGTATTCAATGAGAAATTCTGCCATGAGGTATTATCATATGATAAGTTCGGAGAATTTATGGATCTTATTTAGAAGAATATTTCTATGATGGAGTATTCAAAATATTTTTCTAAATTGGTTCGGTATGCTCCTGAAATTGTCTCCAATGAACAAGCGAAGGCCCAAAGGTTTGAGAAAGGCTTGTGACCAGAGATATACTCCAAGGTGTTCTTGTTTTAGTTGAAGACCAATTCTGAGGTCATTGACCAGGAGTGGATGGTCAAGATTGACCAGAAATGTAGGGCTGGTTTCTATGGATTTGTATCAATAGTGGGAAGTGGCATCTCTTCAAAAAAGAAAAGTTAGCAGGAGGAACAATTAAAGAAAGGAGGTGGCAGTTCAGGCCACTCCACCAGGTAGTTTTCGTTTACGGCTTCTGATGCAAGATTAGTCGTGTGCCACTAGTGTGGGAAGTTGGGGCACATACGACCAGAATTCCCACATCCTATGAGTACTTGCTACTGGTGTGGAGGTATGGGGCATTTTTAGTGCTTCTTCAGGGTGGAACGTCCACTTCCGAGTGGGACAGAGTCAGTGGCTTCAAGAGGAGTGACAACACAGTCCAAGCCATCGATGACTGGGTGATCTCATTTTGGTTGTAGTGGTGGTAGGGATGGGTCATATTCTGGGAAAATGTAGTTTAGGTCACAACCGCAGACTATCGTTCATCCTAAGGAGGAGACCAGACATCTCTATGTGGTGTATCAGGCACCAGCGGGATCAGAGGCCGGACCGTCAATAGTTCGAGGTACCATTTTGATCGCATCTTCTATAGATAATTTTCTTTTTGATATCAATGCCTTTGTTTCTTTAATTTTTTCCCCATTTTTTGGACATGCTGAATTTTACAACCAAGCAATTGTCTTTTGCGATGTATTTGGTGACACCATTGGGAAAGAAGAAGGAGTAGGGCCTCATGTGCCCCTCACGTGCGCTTTCTGTGTCAGGGGATGAGATGAAGTGGGACCTCTTGGTCTTAGATATGGAATTGTTTGACATAATAATCAGCATGGAATGGCTAGTAAAATTCTAGGCACACGTAGATTGCTACAGGCGGTGATTGAGTTTCATGACACCTAATGGGAGTCATCAGGTTTTTCATGGATAATGGGATCCTCGGTCGGGTCACACAGGACCTCCACTTCTAGAGTTGGGAAGTCTTATCTTTGAGTTATTATCGCTCATTCTAGGGGATGACGGTCCTTCCCTAGAAGGAGAACTACCTCATGTAGTGAATGAGTTTCCAGAGGTATTCCGAGATGATTTTTAATGTTTTCCCTCAGAGTGGGATGTGGAGTTCTCGATTGATCTGGTTCCAGGGACATAGACAATATCTATTCCCTCATATAGCACGCACCCTACCAAGCTTAGGGAATTAAAGATACATCTAGAATACTTGGAATCCAAAGGATTCATTCTCCCGAGAGTCTCTCCTTGGGCCTCTCCTATGTTGTTTTCAAAAAAGGTTGACGGATCCCTCCAGTTTTTCATTAACTACTGG
Source organism: Viscum album (assembly GCA_963277665.1). Taxonomy (NCBI): domain Eukaryota; kingdom Viridiplantae; phylum Streptophyta; class Magnoliopsida; order Santalales; family Viscaceae; genus Viscum; species Viscum album. The sequence continues at coordinate 1,862,312,608 of OY728119.1, forward strand.
AAGCTGAATAAGGTAAAAATTAAGAAAAAAATACCCTTTTCCCAAAATAGATGTTTTGTTCGATCAATTGAAGGGGGGAAATTGGTTTTCAAAAATACACTTGTGTTCGAGATACCACCAACTCAAGGTGAAAGAGGCAGATATCCCAAAGACATCCTCATAGAGTAGGTACAGACACTTTGAGTACTTGGTCATGCCCTTCAGATTGACTAATTCCCCTGCGGTTTTTATGGAAATCATGAACAGGGTGATCCAATAGTATCTCGATTCCTTCGTTGTGGTGTTCATGGATGTAATTCTAGTATACTCTGGATCTGAATAGGAACATGAACATCACTTGATAATCATCTTGGGTACATTGTGGGATCACCGCCTCTATGAAAAGTTATTAAAGTACACTTTTTGGATCACATAGGTGAGATTCATGGGGAATGTGATGTCAAAGTAGGGGGTTTCAGTGGAACCCATGAAGATCAGTGCAGTCATGTCATGGGAGAACCCACAGAATGTGTTCGAGATCGGGATTTTCCTTGGCCTGACTGGTTATTATAGACGATTCGTTTGGGATTTGTCTCGGCTTGCTTCACAGATGACCGCACTCTCCCAGAAATGGGTAATGTTTGTATGGGGCCCAAAATGTCAAGCATCCTTTGAGGAGACGAAGCGGAGGTTGAATACTTCCCCCCATGCTGATTTTTCCAGAGGCAAGAAAGGGGCATGTGGTGTATTGCGACGCTTCAGGTATGGCTCTTGGGTGAGGGTTTATGTAGGATAATCACATGGTGGCGTATGGATATCACCAAATCTGACCACATGATAAGAATTACCCTACCCATGGAATAGATATGGAAGTTTTGATGCATGATTGGAAGACATGAAGTCACTACCTTTTTGGGGAGAAGTTTTTGGTCTACTCAGATCACAAAATCTTGGCCAATTTTTTCTCGCAGAAGGACCTCAACTTGAGGCAGCATCGCTGGATCGAGTACATGCAGGGATTCAACTTTGAAATTTCTTATACCCTAGGAAAGGGTAATGTGGTAGCTGATGCCTTGAGATGAAGAGTTCCAGTGTAGGATTTGAGGAAGTCCAGTGATGAGGGTACTTTGATGGGACTCTTTGCTCAGATGCATGTGGAGACCAGAGAGAACAATGGAGGTGCGTTCTTGGCGAGCATTTATTTGACTCTTTCTCTATTGGATTTGATTCAAAGGGAAAAGACTAGTGATGAGATTTTTCATTGGTCGAGGAAGTTTCATCATGGTGGGGAGAGGTCCTCTGACTAGTTGTCATCTCTCAAGGGCATATTGTGCTTCAAGGGCTGTTCAGTAGTGCTGTTATCTCAACGGAAGGTGGTGATGCAGGATAGCCACCAGTCTCAGTGGGTTGTCCATCCGAGTTCCACCAAGACATATTATGATGTGTGATGATAGTTCTGGTGGCCAGGTATTCTATAGTACATAACAGAATTTGTGTCGAGATGTTACACATGCCATTATGTGATAGTAGAGCATCAGAGGCCCTCTAGTTTTCTCTAGACATAACCCATTCCTTCCTAGAAGTGGGATGAGGTCACCATGGACTTTATTTTTGGACTGCCTTGTACACCTTGGGGTAAGAATTCCATTTGGATGGTGATTGATCATGTGACCAAATCAGACCACTTCATTCTGATCAGAGATATAGCTAATGTGGATGAGTTGGGCCATTTGTATCTTCAGGATGTGGTGAGACTCAATGGAACACCATCAACAGTTTTCTGAGATAGAGACCCCCCTTTCACTTATCGTTTTTGGGGAGTCCTTTAGAAGGCATTAGGGTCTCAGATTAAGATGAGAACAACATACCACCCTCAGATAGATGGTTAGAAAGAGTGGGAAAATTTGATTTTAGAGGACAAGCTCTATGAATGTGTCATGGTCTTTGGAGGTTTATGGGATAACAATTTGGGATTGGTTGAGTTTTCTTATAATAATAGTTACCAATCCTTGATTCCAATGGCTCCTTTTGAGGTGCTCTATGGTCGGCCTTGTCAGCCCCCCTGTGTTGGGATGAGGTAGGTGAGACCTAACTATTGGTGATGAGTCTGGTGCAGGAGACTTCTTAGAAGGTAAAATTGATCAGGAAACATTTATTTATTCCTTAGAGTCACCATAAATCTTATTCTGACTAGTGGTGTCGAGACTTGGAGTTTTATGTGGGTTATAGGGTATTCCTGAAAGTGGCCTCCCGTCTCGGCGATCATCGATTAGGAAAGAAAGGGAAGTTGATGCTACAATATTTTGTAACTTTTAAGATCATTGATCATATTGGCAAGGTGGAATACAAGTTGGATTTAACTTCCCAGTTTACATCCATCTGTTACATCTTCCATGTCCCCCAGTTGAAGAAATACAACTCGAATCCGTCCCATGTGCTGAGTTGGGAAGAACTAGAGATAGAGCTGGACTTGTCTGTTTTTGAGTGGCCAGTGCAAATAGTAGACTCCCATGAGAAGATTCTTCGAGGAAAGGCTATTACGCTGGTCCGGGTTCATTTGCAGCATGGTAGTGATACACTAGAGACAAGGGAGCATAAGTCATGGGTTGAGGAAGAGTACTAATTCCTATTTTCTGATCAAGCTTCAGGTTGACTTTCCGGGGTGGAAAGTCTTTCATGGTGGGGATAATTGTCACATAAATGAATTATTTTAAATTTATTTTTCATTTAATTTCCATAATTAATTTATTTTGGGTTTTTAATATACATTTTTTGAGGAATGGGCGAGTTTTCATGATTTGGTCCAAACCGTGAGCCCATTTCCAGATTTAAAAACCAATTTTGTTTCTTTTATAACTCTTTTATTTTTAAATATTTTTCACCCATTCCAATTCCAAAATGGCCTATCCTAACCCATTAACACCACCATATTACTTTGTACCCTTTAATAATCCATAATCATTGTGGATTTGGGTTTTTATTTAAGGAATTTGGCCATCCTGGAAGCCCATTTCCAGTTTCAAAAACAAATTTTTTTTATTTAATTACATTTTAATTTTTACTCTTTTTCTGTGATTATACCTCCCACTCGAAGCCAACATCCCTAGAAATGACACAAGATTATATGTCCCTATTTGGAGCTCATTTGCATCGCAGATTAGAGAAAACTGTCTCAAGCTTTCACAAATAGTCCAGATTTGAATAGATAATTTGTTCCCTTCACAACTCCTTCATTACACACTCGTTTTCTCCCATTCCAGTTCGTACATAACATCCTCATCCTTATTAAAACCTAATTTTCATTTTTGGTTGTTTTAAAATTCATCTACTAATGTATGTTGGGATATTTCTTCAAGATCCCTCAATTAAGTGGGTTTCTTTCCTTCTTGCTCCCATTTACATAGGGTTTCTTCCCTTATTCTTGATGTTCATATTGTCCAGAAAGTAGGGTTTTTAAACTAGGATGTGATATTGTGTTTCATGTTGTGAAATTCTGGTTTTATGTTTTTTATACCTTCCTTGAGGAGTGGCAGTGGTGCGATTGAATTTTCGCACAAAGGATTCAAGGTTTTAACAATTTTTGTAGGTGATTCCATTATATATTCAATCCTTTTGACTCGATTGTTGTGTTTATAAAATTTTAATGTTTATTTCATTTTATTATTAGTTCAAAAATTGGTATTATATTGTTTGTAAATAAAATGATTTTTTGTTCCATTTTTATGTAAAATTGGGGGTCTTCAAAGAAATATTCTATTGATTCATTTGGGGATACCCTATAATTGCTTAGTTGATTTTATTAAAATTTATTAGGGATGAAAATAATTTTTTAAATGTTTATCTCTAATGGTTGTTTTTATATAAATCTTTTTTAATGGTGTTAGTGAAACACATGAATTTTTAAGTGCCATGTTTGTGTGAAAAATGGACGTTTTATAAATATATCACTTTATGGTTCATATGGGGCTACCCAAAGTCTGATTTGTTGGTTTAATTTAAAATTATTAGGCTTAAATTTATATATTGGTGACTTGTGAGTGTTAAAATGTTGTGAAAATTTGGGATTTCAAATATTTTTTGGTGCAAAATAATTCAGGATTTTGAGAAGCTATTTTATTGAAAAATCCTAATGTTTGTTGTCTGTTTTAAGTGGTATAATGTGTGTATAACTACTTTAGTGTTTTTATGTGACTGGTAGTGATGTTTTTATCTGAAAAGGAATGTGTTTTTTCATTCTTAAATTGTTTGAGAACAAAGGGGGAAGCCTAGGTACCTAGGTGGGTGGATAAGTACCATTATAGCTAGTGATCTGGATGGGTTTTGTCCATATTTCACTATGAAAATGGATAAAAAAACCCTAAATAAACTAAATCGATGATGTTTGGGGACCACTATGTTATTTATATGTACCCTAAAAGTGGATCATGTATGGTAATGGATTTTTGAAATGGTAACTTTACACTGAGGTATGAGGTACATAGGGCCCGAGACTATATAGTTGCCTAGGGGTGTTCCTAGTTTGGGTGCTCATTATATTTGTGGTTTTTTACCATTTCATAAGGTGTTTTTTGGATATAAAGTATTGTAGCTAAAATTTCTTACATAAAATTGTTATCTTTCTGAAAGTTTTAGTTCAAAATCTGTTTTCAATTGAAAGTCTCATTTCTTGGAATTTATCACAGCTTTTCCTTACATATTAAAACTACTTTCTTTTTCACCTTGTATTACATACTCTTTATAATATTTGGGTGGTATTTAATTGGGATTAGGATCACACCCTACTTACACCCTTGGGTGTAATTATACATCATTATTTTAGACTTATGTAAAGGCAAAGCCTCAGGTGAAGCTGGTTCGAGTTGTTAGTCCCCTCTTGGTGCCGTGTTGTGGAGGCAGCTCGGGGGTGATGAACCCTTGTAACATTTAGTCATAGTGGATGTTTTTCAGCTATTTTTATTTATGTTTTGAAATATCGTACCTTATTTAAAACAATGTAGTCAGTTCTATAATTTTCTTAAGTCTTGTTTGGCATGAAAATTTTAGATTCTTATTATTGATTATTCTTAATGTTTTATGCTTTCATACTCAAGTAAATCATTCCCAAACCAAATTTTTTGATACCAAGGCACTTGTGCCAGCCCTTGGGGATAGGGAATTCCCTTCAGGACTTGTCATGAGCTCAATTTGGGGACATTATTAGTGGAAACTAGATTCAGTTCGTGACATGGGCACATCCTGGAACAATACTGGTATACATCAACATGGCTCGAAGTACACTAACATGGTGAGGGGAATACAAATCGAGCCAAGGTGGAACAAACATTCCATGTAGTCCCCTCACATGAAATTTAGAGAAATATGGATAGGGATCTTTATAATAGTGAGTACATGTCCAGGAAATTGAGTGGGACTATATTCTATGTGGGATCACACACACTCTGTGTACCCTTCTTTTTTTTGGAAACTTCTATATCTCATATCTCCTTTGTTTGGACTCATATTTTTTCCCATGAGTAGCCTGTCTTGAGTGTATTTATATAGAGAAATGATGTTGAAATTTGTTATGGATTTTTATATATAATGATAGATGTTCCGGGAATGATTCTTCTTAAGAAGGTGATTGATGAAGGAAGTTATTAGGTATAATCATTAGAGAGATTAAATTTTCACTCTCCAACTAAGATAGGCCATGGGCCCTATATGTATCCTTAGACTGGAAGAATCTTATTTGGTTAGGGCATGAGTCCACTATATATCCTTAGAGTGGAAACCTCCTATGGAAAAAAGGATTTTTACCTCTATCTACTTAGTGTCACCCTCATGATAGGATATGGCATGGGTCTTCTATCAAACAGTGGAGCGACAACCTCCTACTAGGACAAGGCTTGAGTCCTCTCTCTATCTTTTGAGTGGAACCCTCCTGTAGAGTCATGGCATGGGTACTCTATAGACTGAGTGGAATACTCCCACTAGGACTAGTCATGGGTCCTCTATTGAACATTATAGTGGATCCCTTCTATTGAAGCAGGCCATGGTCCCTCTATCTATCTACCGAGTGGCACCCTCTTATGGTGTTTGGGCATGTGTCATCTACCATTAGAGTGGAACCCTCCTGCAGAGTAAGGGCATGGGTCCTCCATCTATTTCGAAGAACAAACCAATTATTCTAGGTATTTTTCTTCTGTCCAGATATTATGTCCCCTCGATTGTGTGATATAGTGGCGAGGTATAGATCAACATGGATATTACTTCAAAAGATGTGCAAGATGTAGGGCTTCATTGATGAACCATATGAAACCTTTGAAAAATACATTTAGTGGGTCCAGATGTGATATGGAGATCCCCTTTCTAACCCATTTGGGATTACTTATTGAATATATATATATATATATATATATATATGTAATTTTTGTATTTTGTTCCTCTCTTGCTATGGGTTGAGTTTTTTACATTTATCATGTCTCCTACTGCTACCCCTTATGCTTTTTGGGAATTCTACTGGGTATGTATATACTCTACCTTGTATGGGATTTTCCCACACATTTTATGTCTTTTGAAGATGAAGAACACGTCAGTATCTATTATATAGGATCATAGGGATACCCTGGTGTGTTTTACTTCATACGATGGTCAGCGATTGGAGTTCTGGACATGGGCTCTCTTAGTATTTACAACTGCATTTTTTTAGGTGGGGATTGTTTTTCCCCTTTACATATCAAATTACACTATCATACTCTTATATTACTTATATGTTGTTAAATGCATGGATGTTACTCTAGATGTTATCATATTTTATTTTATTCATATTCACTTTTACATGGAGATGTATGTGTGTGTGTGTACAAGTACATAAGAAAATGCCTCCCATTTTTTTTATTCCTTTCAGGGCTTGTCCCCAACCCATGACTTGTGGAGGATGTTTTTTTATAGTTTCAACTCAAGACCGATTGGATCAGTACATGATATATTGGTATCATAAGTGTTTCATTCTTTAGGATGGTGTTTAGTATCATCCCATTATGAGGATTTGATTTGGAATTTGGTAAATAGTGTCAAAGTGTCACGAGTGCAATACTCAGGCCATGGAACCTAGTGTTAGTGTGGAGGTCAACGTATCCATAAATCAAGACCCTAACCACCTTATTATCAACTAAAAACACCGATATTTTTTTTCAAGGAGAACTGGATCATGGATCATATAAGATTGAGTATTTTGATTATCCTTCTTAGTTCAACTCCTCATATGTATATAAGCTCATTTGACCATAGTACATCTCGGTTAATATTTAAGGCTTCCTTTATGAAGATGATATAGATAATATTTTCATAATATCGCACATGTATTTCAATGATCTAATCCCCCCAATTTATGAATTTCTGTTCATTTGAATCAATATTGGATTTTTGGTGTGTTTTGGGATAAAATGTAAACATTTCATAATTCTTAAATTTTAATAGTATGTTATGACTTTTGTATTTTGATCATAAAATTTAAAACATTACGACAATTGGAGTGATTCATTTTTTGTAGCATATCTTAGTTTATGGGCTTCAAATTCTTCTTCTAGAGCTATAAAAAATTTAAATTTCCATTACCAAAAAAAATTAAGATGAAAAATATTTCTGGATGACAGAATGGATCCCACATTACTAAATGAGGTAAAACATAGGATAAATACCAAAATTTAAAATATTAAAAAATTATTTGAAATAGTAACAGATTACACATTTAAAAAGTTAATTTTATAAAGATATTCTCTCATTAATGTAGTCGTTGAATGTGACAAAGTGTAGGATGATTTACAGAATCCTCGACTAGAAAAAGTATGACTATTTAATTATAAAATAACATATTTTATATTAATTAAATTAATTTTAAAAATGGAGGTTTGATTTAATACTCAATTTTGAACAACTTATATTAAGAGACCTTGTCTTGGCTCGGGGGAGGTAAGTGGTGTTTCCAAATTCATTATGCGCTTAATTTATTATGTTTTATTTATGTTCTTGTTGATAAAGGGTGATATTCACAGGTTTGGAAAATGTATACCATGAAAATGAAATAAAAATAATTTCTATAAGTTTATTAAAAAATTTCCCTCACTTATACTTCATAAAATATCTTCATATGATGGAGATGAGCCATTCTGTAGAAGAAATGGAATACGATGGAGCCAGGTCCTGGGAAATGTCAAACTCTCGATTAAAGTGTCCCATGAACCATGATTAAATGAAGAGGTAAATTTTAGACTGATAAAGGAATTAAATATTTCACAAAAATACATAAAATTATAGTAATGTATTTATTAGATCTCATAATTTAATTATTAAACTTAATTTAAACACCAATAAGGGGAATGATGGAACCCATAAACCAAACCACACTAAACATGTTATTTCATAAAGAATTAAATTATGTCATTTCATGTTAGATTAATTTTTAGAAAATAATTTCTCTTCTAAATTCATTTTTTCACAAAATAACAAAAATAACCCAAAACCAATAGTTTAGGTGAATTTGATTAAGTAGTTAAACAACTAGGGAAGCTCCTAAAGTGAGATGAGCATGGTTAGCCTGTATTATACATTATGAAAATAATTTTTTTATGATGACCTATGAAAAGGGTTTGTTAAAAAATATTCCACTATCAAGGATCCATTTTTTGGTTTCCTATATTTATCTATTTTCACAATTTACATATATTTTCATTTTTTTTCAAGTATTTTTATTTTATTTTTTTCATGATCTATCAAAACAACTATTATTATTCATGGCGTAACTCCTCACATATAAAATATCATGAATATGAAGATAATAAAAATGTTCTATGTGATTGGTTGAAAACTATGAGTGATGCAATATATGATTTAGGAAGAAAATGTGATTGGATAACCTCGTATTTCAATGTACCCCTTGAGAAACTTCATATTGAACTAGAGTAGGAAAAATGGGATTTTCCTGATTTTTCAGAAGATATCCAAGGGGTTGAGGTCAGACATAAATACTATCTAAAAACCAACCATCTAGAGATCCATATTCATGAAAACTATGAAGAGATATGGAATGAATATAAAGATTTATTTGATGATAGGAATATGGGAAAGGATTAAAATAAATTTTAGAGTGAATGGGAAGAATATGAAATGAGATGTGATCTACCCGTGCATAATATAGAAGAATCAACACCTGAATACCAATTCTTGGACATAAAAGAAGAAGAAACAACACTAGTGGTGATATTTTAAGAAAGACCAACGAAACCTAACAACATTCCTTTATCTAGTGAAGATCAACTCCATGAGAGGCTTTCCACTGAATTAGAGATTTAAGACAAACCACCTTGGGGATAGATAACATCTTGATATTAAAATCTTTTTAATTTTATTGATTCTAGTTTGAATATCACTACTAATTGTTTTGAATTTTCATATTCAGAGAACTCATATTATTTCATAGAGTAATATGATAAAATATAAAATGAACTTATCGTGGAATACATATATATCCCCAAAAAATTAAAAATATACATAAGGAATACAATAAATAGTTCCAAGTAGATCTTCCAGAATAACCAGAGACACACTCTACTGACATTAAGAGGTAATATTTCTAAATTAATTCATCAAATTTAAATTTTCTTCAAATAAAATTACCTTCAAACTTACCCTTTAAATATTCCAATCATGTATCCAATGTTGAGAAATCACTAAAAAATAAGGAGGATATTTCACAAGTAGAAACCAAATAAGTTTATGATTCATACCTTATCCTAACCTCTTGTGAAAGAAATACTTAATTTTGAAGGGTATGGATCAAGTATAATAAATAAAATGATTATTATACACCAATAAAAAAGAAGAAAAATCTAGGAAAATTCACATGTGGTTGTTAAAATAGATGAAGCTCCAACCACATCATAATTTAGGTAATATCCAGTACTTCCCTTTGGAGGAATAAAAAGTTTAGTTCCCTCATAGGTGATCATACCAAGACATATCCCTTGGACTTTCTTTCTTGGAATTTAAATTTTATTTTTGGGAATAATCAAGCATACATCCCACCTCCTCTTATCTTTTTGAGCATAAATTACATGATACTTATGTTTAATTGAATAATTTTATTTTTTAGGTTCATGGTGGAATATGGAAGCCCCAAATAAGGAATGAAGGGGACTAAGTTTCATTGGAAAGAGAGTTTTCTCTTAATGTTTATCTTTTAAAATCTATATAATTTTTATCCAAAACATGACTGGAGATTTCAACCGGTAATTTCATATACATATTTAATGATTATTTACATGACTTATCTAAAATACATGAGGTTATTAAGAATCCTGAGATTCCATATTTTAGATATCAATGTTAATTTAATTAAATGATTAAAATGGATAATTGGATAATTAATGTGAAACATGGGTATTAAAATAGGGAATCATGATTTTAGGAAATTTATTTATTCATGTAAATGGAATTTCCAAATCCATTTTCACACTTTGAATTTATGAAAATCATATGAATTGATTAATTATTATTATTCAATACTTGATTGGTTTTCCAATATCAAATTTCCCATTCCTAATAGGATTTATAGACCATGTACTTCATATTTATTTGTGATAATATTTCTTTAGTGACCTCCGGACATGTCCCTAGCTAGAACATGCATTTCAACTTATCAATGTTATGATTGTACAAAAAACTAGAATAAATAAATAATCTTTTGAATATCCATTATCCCTAAAATACCACCTTTAAATCAATCCTTTTTAGCCTATTGAGACTATGAATTACCTTTTTAGGAATTATCCATGTTTCAATGCATTTTTATCCATTCCTTCCCCCTTATTAGTATTTTCATGAAAATTTAAAGTTCAAGTGTGGAGGACAAGGGATTCATGGTAAAAATGATGATTTTTATTGTAAGGATGAATTTTTGGGGTGCTATATATGGGGATTGGAAAAGGTTTATATTTATCATACTCTTCTTTTTTCCCCATTTGAATAAAAAATTAAAAAAAATGAAAAATTGAAATAAATGGGTTGTGACATAATAGAATAAAAAATCACCATTACTAGACCGATGATTTATATCATATGTGGTTAAGTGGTGGATTTATGGTTTATTATAATCCTAAAATTTCAAATATAAAAAAAACTCTTAAAAAAGAATAAAAGTAGAAAAAAATTAATAGGGTGAATAAATCATTCATTATGATTTATGTGATCCTAACTTTTACCTCGATTTTGGGAAAATTTTAATTTTTTTCAATCGAAAGGGGAGTATTTTGTTAAACTTTAATTTGTTAATACATGCTTAATACTTAATATATAACCACCTATTTGAGTCTTAATTTTCAAAACATCAAATAATACCAACCTTATTCCTTAAAGGAGGTAGAAACTCAATTTCAATCCCACATGATTTTATGTGATTTTTTTATTTATAAAGTGTATAAGTAGTTCCTTTAAAATATTATGGATGAATATAATGTATTCATTATGCGAGTATAACTATATTTAAATTAATATTCTTAGTGATGTGTGAAAAGTGATGTAAATCATTATTTGGCACATTTAATAATAATGAATTGAGGAATTTTAATGAATGTGAAGATAAGTTCCATACTTTTTAAAAATGGAAAAGAAAAATACATGAATATATTATTTCTTTGAAAATTGAGAAAATAAATTTATATTTTATGCAATTTTTTTAAAAATTGACATTGAAAATTATTTAATTTTTTTGCTTTGGAATTTGAAATATTGGTAACATTAGTTCCCTCTAAATTCCTTGTTAATACTTTATTCTTGATAAATATCATGCATTAAGTGTGGGGTAATTTATAGAGGTAATATGTTTTACATTTCCCATATGAATTTCAATGATTTAAAACACACTGATTTATCAATTTGAGCTGATTTGAATCATTTTTGCAATTTTTGTGTGTTTTGGGATTAAATATGAAAATTTCTTAATTTTTTAATTATTTCATATTTTTATCAATTTGGTATTTTTTCATAAATTTTAAAATATTAATACAATTTAGTTATTATTTTTTTAGGATTACTTAGTTTTTAGGATTCAACTTCTTCAATGGGTTCCATTTAAAATTAAAACTTCCATAGGCCCATAGAAAATAAATTATGATGAAAAATATTTTTGGATGAAAAAGTGAACCCCACATCAGTAAATGAGGCATAAATTATGTTATAGACCTCTAATTGAGAATATTATAAATATATTTGAAAGATAACATAATTTCCCATTTCAAAGATTGAATTTTATGGAGATATTATCTCGTTAATTAGGCCATTAAATGTTCTAAAGTGGAGGAATATTTACAGAACCCCCATATATAGAATGTATGAATCATTAATTATGTAACAAAATATTTTATACGAATCAAAATAATTTTGAAAATTAGTGGGTAGATAGAAAATTAAATGTCACAAAACATGTAATAAGGTCCCTTGGAGAGTTTTTCCAATATGGTGGGCATGCCAGGAGCCAACTTTTGGAGGATAGATTCTGGAAGGGAAGTTGTCGCACCCATTTCTTTTTTTTCTTTTATTTCTTTTATTTTTTTTACTTCAGTTTTATTTCAATTTTAATTTCAATTTATATTATTTTAAATAAACTCTAATTCATGCATGGTTTTTATTTTTTATGTATTCATATTAATCTTTTATATTAAATTTTTGATTTCATATGTGTATTTTGATTCTTCTTATTTTCTCATCTTCATTATTTTTATTTATTTTCCCTCTTCTCCCTTTCTTTCTTTCCACAATGACCTCTTAGTCTATAAAATGAGGGGCTAACCCGAGGCTTGGAATGGGGTGGTAATTGGAGTTTTCAATATATTATAAACATAAATTATAATGTTTTATTTATATTTATGGTGAGAAAGGCTAATTTTTAGGAGTGTGGTGATTTTTAACCATGAAAATGAACTCAAAATCATTTCTATACTTTTTTTAAAAAATTTCTCTCCCCTCTACTTGATACAAGCTCTTCATATGATGGAGTTGATCTATACTGTAGATAAAGTAGAATATTATGGAGCAATGTCCTGAGAGATGTCGCACTCTCGATTGAGTTGTTCCATAAAACTTTATTATATATGGAGCTAAAATTCATATTGATAAATTAATTCAATATACCACATAAATAAAATATATAATAGTAATTTATTTATGAGATCTCATAATTGAATTAGAAAAATAAATTTAAATAGAAACAGGGAGTGTCATCGAACCTATTAACCAATCAAAAAAGGACATGTTATTTCATCACTAATTACATTCTATCATTTCATTTTAGATTAATTTTATTATTTCATGTATATTTTAAATTTCTTTATTTTCATAAAAAAATAAAATAACCCCAATAAATTAGTTTTGGTGAATTAGAATAAGTAGGTAAAAAATTAAGAATGATTCTCAAGTGAGATGACCTTGGTCATCCTCTATACTGCATTGGGAAAATAAATTTTTGTTTTACATGCCATACGATGGCCATGATTCAGAAGAAAACTATTTAGTTTATTGATACAGGATCATGAAGGCAATCCAAAGAGTGGTGAGGCCTCAGAATAGGGTCCATAAATTCAGATCCTTCTTCTATGTAGATAGGTAGAGGAACCCCCTCATGTAGAGAAGTAGATTTCACAAGAAGACCTAGATGATTATGTGTAGAAGCTTAGTACACTCTGCAAGTTCCAATACCTGAGCCCACTGAGGTTTCATAGTGAGATAAATCCCCAGGCGGCAGAGTATTAGCTTGAGTTAGTGATATGAGATTTCAAATATTTTTAGAAAACTGACTGATCATGTGGTTGTTCTAGATTCCAAACTTTTCCATTGAGCATCTGGTTATTGGTGGAGTCCAGTTTCAAAGATGCGTAAAGATTTGACACTATCATTGACGGACATATAACAGCTATTTACTAAGAAATAATACACCTCATTCTCTTTCTTAGTTCATATTCATAAGATTTTATAGTTGTGTTCGAGAGGGATGAAATTTTATAATTATGTTGTGTGGTTCACTGACCTTACAAGATACCCTATAGACATGATTCAGGATGGATAATTCTAAGTATTGAAGTTTAATAAGGGTATTCATAGAGATATTAGTGCTAGTGTGGTACCCATATGCATTTCCACTTTTATAGAAGTGTTGGAGTAGGTTATAGTTATAGAGACCTTCATATCAGAGGTATTCCATGTAACTAGAGATGGTGGTGGGAATTATAGGTTTGAGTCATATGCAGCAGCTAGAAGGTGTCAGTCGGAAGTATCATGACATAGGATGTTTTCTCTTCATCATACTAGGTCACATGATCATGCGGCATATTGACCATTCAATGGACAAGGGTAGCTCAGAGAGGGTTTGTTCTATGCATGTTTTGGGTGAGGTTACATGGAATGTGATTCCCTAACCAGAAGTGCTAAGGAGGGTATATGGATATAATATAAACCACCATTGAAAAGGCATCGCCATGTTCATGGATCTCCTAAGAAAGGGTAGGGTGGCCCCCATGGAGTTGAAAATAGAAAAGGAGAAGGTGGGCCACCAATAGTAGGAGATGTGGGTAGTTTATGAGGTGATGATCTCATTCCACCACCACCAATAGGTGTCCCACATCAGGATGAGGGATCTAGCAGTTAGGGTTGTGGGAATCTACAAGCTCTAGTGTCTTATGACTTGTCAAATCATGATATTATTATAGGTACAATATGTGTTTATTATACTATTTATTTATTTTTAGTAGATATGTGTGTGAGTTATTCCTTCATAGCTTTACTCCTAGTGAAATATTTGAGGCTCCCAATTGAGGCTTTATCCAAGAATATTTTCCTTAATGTTTCTATGGGGAACTCTTCTTAGATATCTTTTAACTACCAATTGTGAAATATTTCAATTGGTGGATATAAATTCTAATGGGTACCATTAGTCATCATAAAGATGTATTATGAAATCATATTGGATATGGACTGGTTGTCTATGGTCCATGACCATATTTACTATCACTACAGATGAGTCATAAGACTTCACATTGATGGGACAATATTAACCTTTGTTGAAGAGAGAAAACTGATGGTAAAATGAGTGGGTTTTGAAGAAGTAATATTCAACCCATAACCCATTAGTTAAATAGTGTATCCCTTGGTGTAATAGGATCTTCAGACATCTAGATTCCTTTATTCATTGAGGATTTTATGGACATATTTTTTAAGGATGTTCTATAACTGCACATGAGGTAGGATATGGATTTTTTTCATTGACATTATCCCTAGGACTACTCTTATATCTTATACGATATGTTGGATGGATTCTACCGATCACCGAGTTCTACAATTACGGTTGTAGGACACGTGAGATAATGGTTTTCTCAAACCTAATGTGCCCCCTAGGTAGATATGGATTTGTTTGTGAAAAAGGTCGATGAGAGATTTTGGATTTGTGTAGATTATCATCACCAAAACCAATCCAAGATAAAGAATAAGTACCCCTCATTATGGATTTATGATTTCTTTAATTAGTTTTGAGGCATGATATGGTTCTCTAAGATTTACCTCAGGTCTACATACAACAAGACAAGGTTTATTGAGGCTGAAATTATGATATTACTAGAGACACTATGTACTGCTAGTGATGTATTTTTGGTGTGAAAAAAATACCTCTATTTGTTTTTCGATTTTAAAAATCATATATCTCATCAATAAATTGACCAATTGTTTGTTGTATTCATTGATGAAATACTCATATACTCTTTGTTAGATGAGGAGAATATGGAGAAGTTAAAGATGGTCTGAGACTTGCTTTAGGAAAATGAGATTTACGGTAAGCTCTCATAGTACTAGTTTTGGATACATGATGTTCATTTTTATTTGAATTTCATTTACAATCATGGATTGGATGTGGAAATGATGATGGTTGATGAAATGATTTCTTTGGATCTACCAAAGAAAATTCTATAGGTGCAGAGTTTTCTTGTCTTGGTAGGGTACTACAGATGTTTTATGGAAGAAAAACCTTGGATTGAATCACCTTTGACTACCCTGACTTGGTAAATTCATCCATTTACCTAGAATAAGAAGTAACAAATAGACTTACAAGGTTTTGAGGCTTACAATGAGGAGTGATTGTGATTTGATACTTCCAGAGGATGTAATCAATTACATAGTTTATTACGATTCCTTTGGAGTTGGGCATGGTTGCATGTTGTGGTAGAGTTAGTTAGTTATCACATATGTTCCAAATTAGTTGAGAACCCATGATAATAACTATGTGACTCACGAACTATAGTTGGAAGTGGTAGTATTTTCTCAAAGGATTTGGAGACACTATCTTTAGGGGGGAAATTTTTTTTACTCAAACCACCAGATTATCAGGTATGTCTTTACAAAGAGAGACATGAACCTGATATAGAGGTGAGATTTGGTGTTAATATAAGAATTTGACATTGAGGTATTATATATTCTAGGGAATAAAACATGGTATAAGATTCCCTTAGTAGGAAGTCCCAGTCTCATTTTATTCTGGAGGCGTCGGAGTAGTTGTATTCCATACAGCTGACCCTATTTGAGTGGGAGGGTGTAATTTTTCTTTATTCGATGGTATTGAATCCTATGAACCTCCAGCATGTTAGAGAGTCCACATTTATATACATCACCATTGAGGTATTACATGATCATATATATATAGTAGATTCACCAGATATATTTTTTGAGGGAGGGAGTCACGTTATCCTTTTATTGGAAAAAATGGTGGTCCCAGGTATGATTTCAAAGGATGTGGTGATATAGTTTCACAAATATCATTTGGTTATAGTTCTTTATGTAGATAATATATATAAATACCTTTAATAATAGTTTTTCTGAGCTGTAATGAGGTGGAGCATGGTTGAGTTCATCTCTCAAGGCCTCGCAGGTCAGTAAGTGAAGACTGATCACCAGGTTCCATAAGGTTAATTACAGCCTCCTAAGGTCCGAGAATGGAAGTTGAATGGAATAACCATTGAATTTTTGACATGGATTATGTAGATAGTGAGATTTAAATATTCCATTTCGGTGATATTTAACTAAATTTAAAATCCAATGCACTTCATTACTATTGGGGAGAATATTTTAGTGGATAGTTTGGGGTATTTATATGTGTAGGAGATCATACACCTTCATTGAGTGCCCTCGATGATTACCTCTAGACATGATTCACTATTCATTTCATGATTATTTAGAGGCATACTAGAGAAATTCATTACCCAGATGAATATGACTATAAACTTTTACCCCTAGAAAGTTGGCCAAACCAAGCACACTATCCTGGTGTTGGAGGGTGGGATAAGGTATTGTATGTTAAAATTTGGTAGGATATAGGATGATCACTTCCCCATGGTGGAGTTTTCTTATAATAATAACTACCACTATACTATATTTATGGAATTTTTAGATACACATTATGGGAAACCCTATAGGTCAACCATATATTGGACTAAGAACGATGATGTATCTCTTATTGGGCCAGAGATAGTTTATGTAATGATGGCGAAGGTCCAAGAGATCTGTTATTTGATGAGGATTACTCTGAGAAGGAAGAAATCTTATGCAGATTGACATCATAAGACCTTGGTGTTCAATCACCGAGACCATGTTTTCTTAAGAGTCTTTATATGATGAGTGTCATGGAGATTCATCTAAGGAGGCAAGCAATCCCTGAGGTTCATCAAGCCATAGTTGGAGCGAGTTCACAACATATTCCATGTGTCACAACTAATAAGATACATGTATAATCCCATATATGTTATTAACTAGGGTAATCTGGACATCTAGGGTGGTGAAAATTTCACGAGAAACCCAGTTTCGATTGAGGATCGATAAGAGATGATCCTTTATAGATAGACCATTCCCTCAGTTCATGTGTTGTACCATCATGGGAACATGCCTGATATCTCATTAGAATGAGATAGATATATGAAATCTTAGTATCACACCCTTTTCCAAATATTTTATTTTTTATGATAGAAATAACAATAGAGATAATAATTTAGAAACCCTATTTTTTGTAAGACATTAAACTATATATTGAAATATTTTTAGATCTAGGCTCTGAGACGACAAAATATTTTGAAGCTTGGTCTTCTCAAAATTAATTTTATAAAAATATGAAATATATTTAATATCACACAATCAAAGTTTTTTTAAAAATAATGGAAGATAAAAAAAATATATTCTCTAATTGGAAATCTGATACCACAGATAAATTTGGAGTGCATGGTTTACCCTATG
Organism: Viscum album; assembly: GCA_963277665.1. Lineage (NCBI taxonomy): Eukaryota > Viridiplantae > Streptophyta > Magnoliopsida > Santalales > Viscaceae > Viscum > Viscum album. The sequence goes on from OY728119.1 coordinate 1,862,330,881, forward strand.
TGTGACCTAATTTTGTTATGCGCATGAAATTCTGATAAAGCGATCATTGGTCGGTGCATTTTAATAATATTAATGATTAAAATTATTTATTTTATTAAATGAATAAATCTATTTTCCCTTTATAAATACATTTTTATGTTGAATCTATTACATTATATTCATAACCATGGGACCGTTGATAGGAGGAATCCACCATTATTTATATCAAAATTGGGATCAAATGACGATGAGCTTCCAAATACAGGAAAATCAAGTCACGATGAATGCAATAGATCTTCAAACTATTGGATGTTATGTTCTTCCCCAATTAATGATATGATATTAATATAGGATTTTTATTTTGTGGATTCCTCCACTATGATTAAATGATTGAACATGATCATGATTTATTCTTTTATTTGCGTTCAAATTCATCCTTTACATGAGCATGTATGTTGAATTAAATTGTTTACTCTTGTTGTGATGTATTTCTCACCATTTCTATCCCCAATCAAATTAGATTTATAGTTATTCATGGATAATTATTGTTGACAAATAATTCTTATTATTTTTCCCTAATTGTTCTTTACATTCTTCGTTCTTGGTGTACATGGACACTATTCAATTTTATCGAGTGAGTTTGAGTTCAATAGGACACCCAAATTCATGAAAGATTCACATGTGATTAATTTGTTGAAAATAATGATGGATTAAAATATATCATGGGATAAAGTTGAGTCTTATAGGGATCAAGAATCCAGTGATTCAATGGGAGATTGTCAGAGATGCGAGAACACATGCGGGTTTTGAATGGAGAATCAAAACTCTGATTTCTGGTGATTGGAGGGCCAGAAACCATTGTTAGAGATGATTACCACTAATTACGTATGGTAAAATGAAATAATTTATGGTGGGGAAGCTATATCTGAGACATTTGAAACAAATCTTTGTTCCTTGGAAAATCCTAACTACACACCTTGTACTGGGATGATCACATTCCATGTAGTGAACAACTGTGGTGGCATGGGATTGCGAGTGAGTGAAATATCACACAACATGTTGCATCCCAACACATTTTTTGAAATCATGATGGAAACCTAAAAAATACTCTGGGATCACATGGAAAAGGCCATGGCCAAACACACGACCAGTGAACACGGAAACATCCCAAAGGACATGGACACTGCCAGGAGAACACCGCTCAACCATGGGTGAAATAACCAAGATATTTAAAGATACATGGATAGTGATCTATGTACTGGAGAGGACATGTCTATGTATAAGTGCAAGAATACACACATTTTTGGTTCCCCAACACACTATGTACTATCCTTTTGATGAAACTTCCACCTCTTCTATATCCTTTGTTTGGACTCAAATTTTGGACAGTGAGCAACCTATCCTGAGTGGTTTTTAATATATAATATTATGGTGAAATTTATAGTGGATTTTGAGATACAATGTGAGATGTTATAGGCATGGTGATTCTTTAGGTGGTTCATGATGAGGGAAGGGGTATGGAAGGTTCTTCAGAGAGATTAGAGTGGCACCATCATGCTAGGGCAAGACATGTGTCCTCTATTTATCCTTAAAGAGGAACCCTCTTGGTAGGTAAGGGAATGAGTCCACAATATATACTTAGAGTTCCAACCTCATATAGAGTAATTTCATGGCTCCTCTATCTACTCAGTTGAACCCTGTTACTGGGATAGGGTATTGGTCCTCTATCAAGCATTAGAGTGGCACACTCCAATTGAGACTGAGGATGGTTTATCTTATTATCCTCAGATCGACACACTCTTTTGGAGTCAGGAAATGGATCCCCTATATACTATGTTTAAACCTCTTATTTTAAAAGGTAATGGGTACTATATTGAAAATTATAGTGGAACCCTCCTACTGGGACATGGCATGGGTCCTCTATCTATCTATTGAGTGGAACCCTCCTACAGAGTCAATTCATGGGTCCTCTACCATCATAGTGTAACTCTCTTATGGATTCATGGAATGGATCCTCTATATATTGAGTGAAACCCTCCTATTGTACCAAGGCATGGGTCATGTACCTAGAGATTAGTTCCCCTTTACTGAGGGACATAGTGGCGAGGTGTGGATTGACATGGATATTATTTCATCAGAAGTGTGAGATATTGGGAATCGTTGATGGAAGCCTTTGGAACTATTGGTAGACTCTTTTCCTAGGTTAGGTTGTGATATAAAGATCTTATATCTCTATTTTCTATATTTATTTCCTAGATATATATATATACACATATATATATACACATCATTGTTGTCAAATTTTGTTTTTCTCTTATTGTGGGCTGAGTTTTTTACTTCAATCTTGTCCCTTACTACTTCACCTTCATCTTTCAGGTAACCCTACTTGGTATTTATATAATCAACATTGTATGGTATTCTTCAACATGTGCCATGTATTATTCATATGAAATATTGGTTAGTGGTGAATATAGTGGACCATAATGATAACCTAGTACATTTGACCATGTACTATGAAAGGGGTTTGAATATCTAGAGTCGGGTTGTATCAACATTTAATTTTTCAATTTTTTTCTGGTTGGGACATCATTCTGGTTGGACATGTATTTTACACCATTAATTTTTAGATTACGCTATTATACTCTTATGTTCCCTAGAGGTTTTTAAACACATGGTTATTAGTCAATATGTTCCTATCTTTTTTTATACCTATGCACTTCTCCATAGAGATGGTCGTGTGTGTGTGTGTGTGTGTGTGTATAGATACTAAGGAAAAGGCCTTTAATTTAAGTTATTCCTTTTGGAACTTATCTCAAGAAACTTTTTTATGGAGGTGGTCTTGGGGTAGTTGCAGCTTGATCCCCATTGGGTTGGGTCATGACAGTCATTAAGAGAATAGTGAAAAATCCCATAGTGATTTTCTCTCTTTCCAATGAAGGTATTTTCAATCATTTATTTATTCCCTTGGGATTTTGTCTCACTAATTAAACAATATTACATTCCTAGAACATTTAGGTGTACTCATAATTCTCCTTATTTTTTTATCCCTTCAAAAGGTTCTCTAAAAGATCACTATACATTTTTGTATTTCTGTGATGGTTGGTGAAAGATGAGAATTGTTAATTATCTAATAAATATTTCTTTATGTCAAGTTATTATGACACAAAAAAGTCTAGTTCCTAACCCAAGGATATCATATTTACTGATTTTTATTTTTTAAAACATCCTTTATTTTGTATCTATCACCTTCTTTTGAATCTCTAAATCATCTATGTGTGACCTCTTGATGATCACTTGGATAGATGGTTTGGAAATCATTTAGGAAAGGTATGATTTCTTCCCTAACATTATAATATTCAGTCCCATACATTCCATATAAATTTAGGTAGGGTCATTTCCAATCCACATTATGGATTGTGTAAAATGTTATTTTCTTCTAGGAGCACCATCTACCTTCTTTGAATTTCTTCTATGGAAGTAAATTATAACACCTCAAGCATCCATGGTGCGTTTATCTTTAAATAATACAATAGATTATGTTGTACGCAACATCGAGTTCTAGCACACAATGACCAATCAAACTAGCCATTTAAAAAGTAGTTATGAATAGTAATACCCACTTTTTAAAATTGTATAAATTTTATTTTCCAAAATGAACTTTAATTTTGGGTTCAGAATATCAAAACTAACTTAGGGGAAGTTATTTGTATTTTTCTGAAACCTTTCAGTTTTTGACGAATAGAAAAAAACACTGCGTTATTATTTAAAACCGAATTTTTATTAAAATATTTTTTTAATTTAAATTTATTTTAATGTCAAAGTAGATAGGTAATATTTATGTTAGACCAATTAAATTAACTGGAGTCATTTTATAATAATATTAGACATATAAAATTTTATTGAACTTTTTAACACCTTTTACCCACCTTCTAGGCACATTTTCAAATTTGCATAAAACGCAATTTTACAAATTCTATGAATTTAATTTCAAAAATAAAAGAGACGTGATTTTCATCAGTATGTAAAATTTGGTTCAATAGGATGAAAATAATTTTTGGTGAATATTAACTTTTGAATTTTATTTACCACGATTAAAAGTAAATATGGAAATTAAAGGTAAAAATGATATTATAATTACCATAAAACATTTACTAATTCTTTTGTATAAGGGTATTTGGACCTAAATCAACCTTAGGAAAAAATATGATCCATTTTTATCCACTTGGATTAGATTAGGACATTTATTATATTTTATTTAAAGAAGAGCTGAAAGTGTAAAATTCAAATTTTAATAACTAAACCATTCTTAATGTAGGTCTATAAATAAGATAAATTAGACTATAAATTTTCATTATAAATATAAAAATATTTCCTACATCATGTTATTTTATTTAAATTTTTTTGACATTAAATAATGTAATTTATTTATGACAAAATGATGATGCGGTAATTACCTTATTAATGAAAGATTTAAATAATTGATATTATAAATATTAAAATAAATGTAAATTCACTCTTTTGATGCATTACGAAAATTTTAAAGGTTAATATGACATTTTATTATTGATTAAATTTATTTTATTCAAATAAATCATATTTTAATGACATTCACAAAAACTAAATACTAAATAGTGTCAAAATTGACATAAATACGTTTTTAAAACAAATACTATTTTATTAAATTATATTAAAGTCCTAAAAATATAAGGTTCCTACAGAGGTCTTATATAAGGTTAAATATGTCATTAATGAACCACTTTAGGTTCACATGGTGTTTAATAGTATTTTTATTAACAATGTAATATAAAAATACAAGAAGACATGTTAAATGTTAAACTATTTGACTAAGAGTTAAATCTAAAAGATAAGATTAATAGGGTGACCTAAACTTGTATAGTAAACTTATTGGTTGAGAGTATTTCGACCCATCCCTACCTTATCCTCTAAATAAATCCATTTTGGGCTATTAGAAACCGAAAATGATTTTATAATAAATTAATATTTAAGGCTTTTCCTAAAGTGACCCTCACCTCTCTTATAAAAGGGTACTTACCCTTATCTCAAATTAACTCCTCAAAAGGGATTTGTCTCTTCAAAAACCTGATCAAATCTCCTCCCAACTACCCTCACCTCACCCTAGAGGTCATACTTTGATCATAAATCCAACCTATGGATCCTTTTTGTTCAAATAAAAAGTAAGATCCCAGAGAAGAGGTAATTATTTCATCACCTATTTCAAAGTTCTTTTCTTCTTCCACATCCTCTTTATTTGTTGTTTCCATACTAAAATAATAACTCCAGTACCTCATACATACTGAGATTTTTTTATAAATATGGTACAACCATATTCCTTATTATATCCATCCTATGAATGAAAAATTCATCATATGTGCGTACGTACGGCTTACCGTCTCCATGTCGTAGTGTAGTTTGTTATTCAACACTTCATTATTTGGATGGGCATAATAATGAGTATAATTGATTTAAATAATAAATATAACATGTTAATGATTCTTTATATATAATATACCATCCAATTATATATGATTTCATCACCAATAGAATGATATTGTTTCTCGTGCGTATGTATGGCTTACCATCTCCATGACGTGATAAGATTTCATTCCCCATCATAACCATTCTAGAATAATTTTCAATTTGATGATAAGAACATAATATCATTATAGATATGAATCAAATACATATTATCCATAATGAACATGACTTGTGTAATAAAACATATGAATTTAAATGAATCAGTTAACACCCGGAACAATGATACTGCTGAAATATTATTAACAATGCAATATTAGAGGATCATATATGATATCATATTTATGTATGTGGTTATTGTATAATTTTAAAAAAATGATTTAACCATTATAAAAGAGGTTAACATACCCTCATCTAAGTAAAAGTACAATCTAATGGTTAATTTTATAATCTCTTCATTATCTGAGGTTGTTTATACGTAACTACCTATTGAGACTTCTTTATCATTCACATCTGTGATTCTTAAAAATGTATTTCAAAAAATTATTTCTATTTCCTAGAATATGGTTTAAATTTATTTTTACCCTTGTTTTAATTTTAATAAAATGTTTTGAAAAGAATATTTCCATCTTTTCCAAACATGGTACTTTATGACCTTTTTGACAAATTAAGGAAAGAATTATTTTTTAACTTATACGGCGGCTGCAACTATTTTTTTCCATTATAACACCTTTTAAGATTCACTTACTAGATTATATGAATATTTTTAAAATAAATTTTTTAATCTATAATTATGTAACTATTAAATGATTTCAAAGTAGAAACATATATTTCTCTCAGATAGTTTTTGGATTGATTTCATCTATGTCAACACCCTTTGTTGGATTTTATGATTGTTTGTAGTATATTTATTATGATACAATATTCCATATTGTATTAAAGGTCTTGTGATATGTTTGAATGTGGATGTTATATTTTTATACCATTCATGGTTTATGGTTAAAGTATTAACATTTTGTATGCTAGTTTTAATAAAAATGTTTATGTTATGTTTCGACCTTTTCATATGTGGAATGCATTAGACATTGTAAGTGACGGGCATGGCCCGCTATATCCGCTCAATGCATCGGTAGGTCTCATGAGAAAAACTAGTGTATTGGAAAAGTTCATTCACAAAATCTTTATTTTTAGTCTTGGCACAATGTCCTGACTATGTGGTTATGATGTTCGACATTATGCATTCAATCATTATGAAATTAACTATGGATATTACCTGTGATTATTCGACTAGTTGAATATACACGTGAATAAGTAAATGGAATTATTTGATTTATATTTTCCATATTATGTTGAAGTTTAAGTTTAAAAGGCTAGTGTTTTAATCTTATACATTGCCTTAAATGTTTTTACTTATTTATGATAGTTTCTATTATATTGTTATCCTTACTAAGTATCTAAGATCACCCCTTTTCTAGGTTTTATTTTTCTCAGGATGAAAATAAGTATATTAGTATTGAATTACAAGGATATGATAAGGTATATGAGTGTCTCCAGAGGAGACACAATGTTTTTTTTCATATTATAATTTAATGTAAAACTTCTGTATGTATCTAGTACTTCCGAGGATACTAAATGGATCGGTCTATTGGGAATTGATCCCTTGTGACCATGTCAATATTTTGTAATAATGTCCCGAATATAGGTAACTGGGGTCAGGGCGGTTATAGTTGGTATCATAGTATTTTTATACAAACATTGGAATCTATATTTAAAAAAAACTCTGATTAGAGAACATTACCCTAAAACTGATTTTGAGGATTAGTATAGAAGAATTTCCTAGAATTTTGGTAATGTATATATTATGTAGGTTTTCCAAGAAATACATCCCTATCTGAATTCTACAAGTGGATGTGGTTATAGCACAGATGTACCTAGGATTGAAAATCCCCACAAGGAGTTTTGGGCTTGGCCTGAGGTATCATGGTACAAGACAACGAGTCTTACTGTGCATGTGGTTTGACACTCCTGGGGGATTTGCTTGGAATAATTGAAATTTTCTTTACAATCCATTATGAATGATTTATGAGTAAATACATCCCCAAAGATAACATTTTTATTAATATGGATTATATTCATAAACTTTTTGATTTATGTTAAGTATTCTACAATTTTAGAATTATGTATTGTGATTCATAAACTAATCTACTATATTCCATTGTTTAGAAATGGATCATAGTGGAAGAAATGGAAACTGTATCAATGTACATAATCCATGTAGTTATTTACATCCTACTCAAGATAATTATAGTGGATCTGGTGATGAAACTAGTGTTGAACAACTTATAACCGTATTGGGACAACTCACTCAGGTTATGAATAATAACCTTACCCATATGGAGAACCCTGATCCACAATGCGGAGGATCAATGTTAGACTGCTTCATGAAGCCACAGCCACCAACATTAAATTGGACTACAAATTAATTTTTTGCTAAGAAATGGATAAGTTCCTTAGAGAAAATATTTCATGATTTGGGGAGTAGCGAAAGGAAAAAAATTATCATGATAGTTTATCACTATACAGGAGATGTAGATCAATGGTGGTCATTAATTAAAATCAAAATGGAGGATGAATAAGTATAAAATATTGAATGGAGGGAGTTTAAAGAAATTTTATTATAAAAATACATTCCTTGTGAACATCAATCAGATATGGGAAATCAATTTCTGAGTTTGAGGCCAAAAGAGGATGAGAATGTCGCAAAGTATGAGGCTAACTTTACAAGGTCAGAAAGGCATGTTGCAGATTATATAAGTAACCAAAGAAGTAAGATTGATTGATTCTTTGATGGTTTAAAACCATTTCTCTATCGAGCATTAGTCTCAAAATCCTTCTCATTGTACGAAGATACAGTCTAATGTTCTATCAAGATAGAAAAGGAATTCTTTAAGTCTTATGTGTTTAAAGCGAAGAAAGAGAAGAATAGATCTTCTGAACACTCTGAAAAATAAAATATAGGGATGAAGGTAAAAGTGGACCTTCCACCATGCAGTAAATGTGGGAAGAAACACCCTGATACTTTCTTGAAGGGGATGTCCAATTATTACAAGTGTGGAGAAAAGGCCACCAAACTCGTGATTTCAAGGGAAAGAAATATCATATCAATGTTGAATGCTACAATTGTAGAGAAATGTGGAATTATGAAAATCAATGTCCTGTGATCCAAGGAAACTAACCTCAGAAAAGGCTAAGGGGGTAAGTCCAAGCTTATGTGATCCCTAATTCTAAGGGTGAAGTTGTTAATGATGTGGTGGCAAGTACTTTAATCATTTTCTAAAAATTAGGAAATGATTTATTTGATTCTGTATCATCACATTATTTCATATATTCCCAATTTTCCATGAAAATTAGATATTTCCAATTTGAAATAATAAGGGATTTGTCAGTCAAAACTCCTAAATAATGTATCATTGTAACAATGATTTGTCATTCAATTACTATTATGGAATATAAATGTTCTTTTATAAAGATCTTATTTTCATACCCATGATTGAATTTGATATAATCGTCAGTATGGATTGGATTTTATACCATGAAGTGAAAAATTATTGTAAAAAGAAGGAGATTACAATTTTTGATGATGATGATGAATATCTAATCTTCTGAGCAAAAACGTCACCATAAGATTCACATCTAGATCCACCCCCTTTAGCTTTACAAAATTCAATTATTGGGGAGGAAGGGAGTGAAATAACTATGGGAGAGGGATTTAATTATCAAATAGATCTTGTACCTATTATTCAAGAATAAGTTGATGTGTTTCCAGAGGATTTACCTAGACATCCTTTAGAATGAGAAATTTAGTTTTTCATCGATTTAATTATTGGTTCAAGGCATATCTCAAAGACCCCTTATAGAATAGCTACTATGGAATTAGTGGAACTAAAGAAACAACTAGAGGAATAAATTAATAAATTATTTATTCACCCTAGTGTTTCTCTATGGGGAGCCCCTATTCTCTTTTAGAATAAATATTGATCCATGAGGTTGTGCATTGAATAGAGGTAGATCAATGTTATAACAATAAAGAACAATTATCCCCTACCTCGCATTGATGATTTATTCGATCAACATCACAGAGCTCAATATTTTTCAAAGATATACCTTCGATCTGGATATCATCAGTCGTGTGTAGAAAAGGATGACATTATAAAGACAACATTTTGTACCAGGTATGGGAATAATGAGTTTACAATAATTAATTTTGGACTTACTAATGAAACCTATGTTTTCATGGATCTATTGAATAAACTCTTTAAAGAATATCTTGATGAATTTTTAGTGGTATTTATTCATGATATCTTTGTATACTCTAAAAGATACAAAGATCATGAAAACCACTTTTGTACTATTCTAAAGACTCCTAGAAAAAATGAATTATATGGGATGTTTAGAAAGTGTGAATTATGGATTCAATAGATTTATATTCTTGGCCATATTGTCTCTAAGGATGAAATATTTATTGTTCCTTCAAAGAAAAGGGGAATCCAAGAATGGCCAGCACTGATGAGTATAACTGAGGTATAAAATTTAATTGGTTTAAAAAGTTACTATTGGTGTTTTGACCAGAATTTTTCCCGACTGGCTAACCCATTAACCAAGGTAACACATAAAGGGGTTAAATTTTTTTGGACAAAAGAGTGTGATGAATGTTTCGAAGAATTGAAGAGAATATTAGTCAATTATCCTATATTGACTCTACCATATGGGAATGATGAGTTTTTTATTTATAGTGATGCATTAAAGAAAGGACTTTTTTGAATCCTTATGCATAATGATAGTGTTACTTCCTATGCGTCACAACAGCTAAAAACTAATGAAAAAAAACTATCCCAATCATGATGTTGAGTTTTCAGCTGTAATCATTTCTCTAAAGATATGGAGACAATATCTCTAGGTTGAAAAATGTTAGATATATACTGATCACAAGAGTTTTAAGTATATCTTCTCACAGAATGAACTCAACATGAGGAAAAGGTGATGCCTCAAAATACTAAAGTATTATGATTTCACTATACACTACCACCTAGGGAAGGAAAATAAGGTGGATGATGCTTTGAGCAGAAATGGTCATGGAGTTCTGAACAAGATGAGAGTTGAAAGGGATCCTATGTTCATGGATTTTGTAACGATGGATATGGGAATAATCATGGAAGGTGAAATATCAATAATTTTTCAAATGGTTTCCAAACCATATTTACTAGAAAGGATAAAAAGTTCTTAAACTGATGATGAGGAGTTTCAAATGAAAATTAAAGATGTAAATGATGGGAGATTGATTGACCTCGTATATGAAAACAGAATTTTGAAATTTGGGAGAAGGCTTTATGTTCCTGATATACCTGATCTAGAAAAGGAATTGTTGGGTGATTATCATAGCTCAAATTTCCCTATACACCCTCGTAGTATAAATATGTATAGATATTTGAAGGAACATTTTTGGTGGGAAAACATGAAGAGGAAGATTGCTGATTATGTGTCAAAATTATGGTTTTTCAACAGGTGAAGGTAGGAAGACAACATCCTAGAGGAGTCATGCAACCTTTTTCCATACCCGAGTAAAAATGGGATGATATTATGATATAATTTTTCATAGGGATATAAAATACTCCTAGAAGGAATGGTGCAATATGGTTCATTGTTGATCGTCTTACAAAGTCAGAACATTTTATTTCTATAAGAGAATATTTACCACTTGAACATTTAGCAAGACTATATATTAATGAAGTTGTAAGACATCATAGTGTACCCCTATTGATTTTTTCTGATCGTGATCCCCATTTCAAATCAAGATTCTAGAAAATTCATTAGAAATACCTAGATACAAAATTTCGTTTGAGAACTTCCTACCACCCTCAAAATGATGGAAAATCAGAATGGACTATTCAAACAATAGAATACATGTGGAGATATTGATCACATGAATTTAAAGGTATATGGGATCATTATTTACCTCTGGTATAATTTTTTTATAACAATAGATTCCATTCAAGTATTCAGATGGAACCATATAAAGCGTTATATGGAAAGAGATGTCACACACCAACTTGTTTGGATGATGTTGGTAAAAGAAAACTCATAGGACCAGAACTTGTTGAGGAAAAAATGGAAAATGTGAATATTATCCAAACCCACATCAAAGCTACTCAAAGTAGGCAAAAAATATATTCCAACAACCGAAGGAAGGATTTGGAATTTCAAGTAGGATATCATGTTTTTTTGATAGTATATTCATGGAAGGGTGTTATATGATTTGGTAAGAAGGGTAAATTAATTCCCAGGTACATCAGAACGTTCTAAATTCTAGAATAAATTGGAAGTTATAGATTACTATTTGAAGATGCATCCAAGTCTCTCCAAAGATCATGATGTGTTCCACGTATCACTTTTGAGAAAATGCTTGCCTAACCCAAGACATGTACTCTCCTATAAAGAAATATAACTGGGAACTGATTTGTCTTATTGTGAAGAGGCTATCAACATTCCTGATAATAGAGAACAAGTTTTGAGAAACCGGATGAATCTTCTGGTAAAATTTCCTTGGAGAAACCATAAAATGTAATAGGTAATGTGGAAACCTGAGGAACTTATGATGAAGAACCACCCAAATCTTTTTATGAAGTAATATTCTTAAAATTTCGAGGATAAATTTTTTTGAAGGAGGGAATAATGAAACACCCCAACCTTCCATGGTACGTTTCTCTTTGAATAATACAATATCTTGTTATGTACACAACTATCAGTTCTAACACACCACGACCAATCAAACCAGCCATTTAGAAATCAGTTATAAATAGTATACCCACTTTTTGAAATTTTATTAATTTTATTTTTCAAAATGGACTTCAATTTTGGGTTCATAATATCAAAATTAGCTTAGGGTGAATTTTTGGTATTTTTCTGAAAACATTCAAGTTTTGATGAATAGTGAAAAATAATGCGTTATTGTTTAAAATAGATTTTTTTATTTAAATAATTATTTTAAATTTAACATTATTTTAAAGTCAAAATAGATAAATAAATAACTATTTTAGCCCAATGTAATTCAATGGAGTCATTTTATAATAATATTATACATATAAAATTTTATTTAACTTTTTAACGTCTTTTACCTACCTTTTAGGCACATTTTCACATTTGCATAAAACATAATTTTACCGCTTATGTGAATTGAATTTCAAAAATAAAAGAGACATAGTTGTCATTAGTAAGTAAAATTTGGTTCAATATGATGAAAATAATTTTTTTGAATAGTAACTTTTGAATTATTTTTACCACGGTTAAAAGTAAAGAGGGTAATTAAAGGTAAAAATTATATTATAATTACCCTAAAACATGTAATAATTGTATTGGATAAGTTTATTTATACCAAAATAAACCTTAGAAAAAAAATTATGATTTTTTTTACCCAGTTGGATTAGATTATGACATTTATTATATTTTTTTTAAAGAAGTGTTAAAAGTGTTAAATTCAAATTTTAATAACTAAACCATTTTTAATAAATTGTTATACCCAAGATAAATTCGACTACAAATTTTAATTAGAAATATAAAAAGATTTTATAAATCATGGTATTTTATTTATAATTTTTAGAAATTGAATAATTAAATTTATTTATGACACAATGATGATGAAGTAATTACATTATCAATGAATGATAAAAATAATTGATATTATAAATACTAAAATAAATGTAAGTTGAGATTTTTGATACATTACACGAATTTTATAGCTTAATATCACATGATAGGATTGATTCAATGTATTTTTTTAAAAGAAATCATATTGTTATGACTTTCCCAAATCCAAATACTTAATAGTATCAACATTAACATAAATGAGTTTTTAAAAGAAATACTATTTTATTCAATTATATAATTGTCCTTAAAATATATTTTTTTTTCAAAGGACTTATAAAGGTTTATATATTCTATTAATGAACCACTTTATTTTCTCTTGGAATTTTATAGTAAGATTATTAACCATGTAATATAAAAATAGAATAAGGATTGTTAAATGTTAAACTATTTAACTAAGAGTTAAATCTAATTGATAAGGTTAACAGGGTGAATTAAACATGTTTAAAACCTACTTTTTTATAGGATTGCGACCAATCCAAACATTATCCTATAAATAAATCCATTTGAGCTATTATAAACCTAAAATTATATTATAATAAATTAATCATTCAATATTTTCGTAAATTTCCTCTCACCTCTCTTATAAAAGGGCACATCCCCTTCTCTCAAATTCACACCTACAAAGCCATTTTTCTTGGCCAAAACCTACATAAATGTCCTCCAAACTATTATAAATTAAACCTTGAGGCCTTAAATGTATCAAAAAGCCAACCTAAGGAGCCCTTTTGTTCAAATCAAAAGGAAGAACTCGAAGAAGAGGTAATTATTTCATCACCTCTTTCAATGTTTTTTCTTCTTCCACTTCCTATTTATTTGTTTTTCCATAATAAAATAAAAACTCCAGTAACTTTTACATAATAATATGTTATTATAAATATTTTAGAACCATATTCATTATTCTATCCATCCTATGAATGACAGATTCACTATACATGCGTACTTAGAGCTTACCGTCTCCACATCATGGTGTAGTTTGTTATTCAACACTTCATTATTTGGATGGGTATAATAATGCATATAATTGATGTAAATAATAAATATAACATGTTAATTATTTTTTATATATAATATAAGATCTGATTACGTATGATTTTACCATCAATAGAATGATATTGTCGCTCGTGCGTACGTACAACTTACCGTCTCCACGAAGCGATGATATTTTGTTCCCCATCGTACCCATTCAAGAATAATTTTAATTTTATGAATAAAAATAATGTTTAAGAACTTAATATAATTATGGATATGAATAAAATAAATCCTATCCATAATGAACATGACTTACGTAACAAGACATATGAATATAAATGAATCTGTTAACACCTGAAGAATTGATACTACTAAAATATTATTAACAAATAAATATTATAAGATCATATATGATATCATATTTATGGATGTGGTTCTTGTATAATTTAATAAAAGTGATTTAACAATTATAGTGAAGGTTAACGTACCCTCAACTAAGGAAAAGTATGGTGTAAGTGTTAATTTTACAATCTCTTTATTATCCGAGTTTTTTTATACGTAAGTATCTATAGGGACTTTTTTATCGTTGACATCTATAATTATTAAGAATGTATTTCAAAACATTTTTACTATTTCCTAGAATATGGGTTAAAGTAATTTATACCCTTTTTTTACTTTTTATAAAAAAAATTAAAGGAATCTTTCCATCATTTTCCAAACATGGTACTTTATGACCTTTTTGAAAAATTAAAGAAAGAATGTTTTTTTAACTTATACAGAGGGTGCGACTATTTTTTACCATTATAACACCTTTGAAGCTTTCCTTACAAGATAATATGAATATTTTCAAAATAAATTTTTTCTTTTATAATTATGAAACTTTTAAATTATTTCAAAGTAGAAAGATATATTTCTCTCAAATAGTTTTTGGATTGATTTTATCTATGTCAACATCCTTTGTTGGATTTTACGCTTGTTTGAAGCTGATTAATTATGATACAATCTTACATATTGTATTGATGGCTTTTTGATATGTATGATTGGGGATTTTCTATTTTTATACCATTCGTTGTTTATGGTTAAAGTATTAACATTTCGTATGCTAGTTTTAATAGGAATGTTTATGTTATGTTTCAAACTTTTCATATGTGGAATGCATTGGACATAGTAAGTGACGGGAGG
Source organism: Viscum album (assembly GCA_963277665.1). NCBI lineage: Eukaryota > Viridiplantae > Streptophyta > Magnoliopsida > Santalales > Viscaceae > Viscum > Viscum album. The sequence continues at coordinate 1,862,346,205 of OY728119.1, forward strand.
AGCCCTATATATCCCCTCGATGCATCGATTGGTCTCATGATACAAACAAGTGTCTTGGCATAAGGCCTTGACAAAATATTTATTTTTATTACTGGCACAAGGCCTGGACTGTGTGGTTATGATGTCCAACATTATTCACTCAATCATTATGAAATTAGCTATTGATATTACATGTGATTATTTGACTAGTATAATTTCCATGTGAGTAACTAAATGGAATTATTTGATTTTTCTTTTCCATAATATGTTTAATCTTATGTTTAAAAGTCGTGTGTTTTAGTCTTATATATCACCTTATTTGTTTATGATTATTTATTACAGTTTCTATTATATTGTTATCCTTACCGAGCATTTGAGATCACCCCTTTTCTATGTTTTATTTTTCCCATGATGAGAATAAGTACATTATGATTTATTTATAGGGATAGGCTAAAGGATATGAGTGTTTCCAAAAGAGACACAATGTTTTTTTAATTTCATAAAGTAATGTAAAAATTATGTTTGTATCTAGTACTTCCAAGGCTACTAAACTGATCGGTCATTCGAGACATGATCCCTTGTGATCATGCCAAGGTTATGTAATAATGCACCGACTCTCAGTAACTAGGGTTGAGGAATTAAATTAATAGGGAAATCAATGTCCTTTATCAGCTGAAACCATCTCCATTGATTCATATTGATCTATTTCCATGTGAATATATTATATAGACACTTGTAATATGTATATATATCACACTTATTACAATTAATTTAATTCAATTGAATATTAAATGCTAAAATTACTTCAACCATCTCTATGTAATGGTTCTGGTAGTTTTACTCATTGATCTTCAACTTTCGTGAGCCTTAGGCTATCAGATTTTCATTCATCCTGAGTAAAAAACCCAATACACTATTTTAAGAATTTATGTATATCATAAACTCTTATCCCATTGAGGGTAGTATGAATTTAGGTGTACTGATTAGCCTCTTCTAGAGACCCTTAAGTATTTCCTCACATTCATTTATTCATACATACATTACATCATTCTATGTCAACTTACATAGAAAATCTTGAGAAATTTCTCAAAAACTATCAATGATACCCAACAAATCAAATAAAACTATAAAATTCTATGACACTAGTGGGTTTGGACCATCATTCAATTATCTTTTTCATATAGGGTCTACAGAATGTGATTTTTTCTTTCTAGAAGTCTCACTTATTGAAAAGACCATAAAAAATATCCTTTATAATTATCGCAAACACAATCCTTGGATTATCTTTATATTCCTCCTAACACATGGAGTAAATGAGATTATTTTCAACAAAAAATTCCATATAATTTTCAAGTTAGACCCTAAACATGTTATTTATCATATCTATGAAGACTATAGGATAATTAGTAAGACATAAAAGAATCACTATAAACTCATAGTTCTCATATATCTTATAGAAGGAAATGTTTTGAATATAATCACTTTTCAACTTTAGCTGATGATATCCCAAATTAATCTTTAACATTATGATAAACTGATCTCCATAAAGTAGATAGAACATGGAATCAATATTTTATAGGGGATAATTTAAATTTATAGTGATCTTTTATATCTCTTTGGAATTGATATACAACTATATAGATCCATCATTAATCTTGATATAGAGAAGTGATTCACCACTTAATGATTCAATATATCCTATGAACATTTTCTATGTGCTCGTACAACTACCCCATTAACTCATCTGGTTCAATTCGGGCCATCCTATAAGAAATTTTGGAGATTTGAGTGGATAATTGTATGAGTTATATTGATAAATCTACCACAAGATCTAGTCAAAGTAAAATTAACACTTTAGGAATACATTAATATAGAAACTCACAATGTAAATTTCCTCAAGGTTGATTCTTCCATTGACATAACCATTTGGGAAAGATATCATTCTTCCCTAGGTATCAATACCCAAATAATTGAGGGATTTTATAAAGGTGATTCATGATCTTCATTGATTTTTTATAAAATAATGTCATAGTTTATGATATAGAAATAATTTTTTTTAAATATTTTATGTATATAAAGATAGAAAATCCATTCACAATATAACATTACATTCCACCAAGGGATGGATTATAATATCCACTGCATAAATCATCTTGATGATGTTAACATGAGTGGAGTCCAAGAGTAGGGTTTTAACCATCACAACCATATGAGTTTTAGGGATATATATATACAATATGTAATCGAGTATGTGATTCAATAGTTCTATAAAAATTCAATGATATAAAGGAATTCATAAAACTAGAATCAAATAAAAAAATTTAAATTATTTTATTAAGAATAAGTGAATCTTGTATGAAAATTTTCACATCTTCCACTTTAGTAGTGGTGTTGAAAGAAGATTTAAATTTCTCTATTACAATTTATGTTTGTTGGCATCGATTACCATTAATTACCCATGGTTTAGTACACTCTCTTGAATAGTTACCCTGCTCATTACAGTTGAAGTATTGAATATTTGGTGGTAGAATGGTAGGATCCTTACCTTATTCCATTATGTTAGCTAGATTCTTCAATTATCTTCAATATTTATTAGATTGGTGCCCTTATTTCCTACACTTAAACCATTTCTCATCCTTTTGATGAAAATTTTCCTTGATTCTTCCTTTCACATCATTGAAATGTTGGCGGTTGGATATTTTTTCCTCCTTTTTCGAATGATAAATAATTTGAAAATCCGTTCTTATATTATTATATATATATATACATGGGTTTGTTCCCCAAACACCTAATATACATTGAGATAAAATTTATCTATATCTTTGTAACACCCAATGTCTTAGATATCTAGACGATTTTGAAGATTTGGTTTTAAAATACTAAATAATCTATCTATTTTAATATCATTATTGATAATATAACACTAGTATTTTCATAAAATCCTTGTGAAATTTCCCATATAACCCATCTCATCTTCACTATATGTTTCAAAATTTCTTGATATTCTCACTACAACAATCTTAAAATATATCGAGGGAAATAATTGTTATGTAATATTATATTTAAGTCTTCCCACACAATTTCTTTGATTTAATCTTTCAGCTTTGTATTATTTATAAATTCTCAACATGGATCATCTGATGTATCTAAAAATAGATGGACAAATCAAATTTTTACTTCTTTTAATAGTAAATCACAAAGAAGATATTTTCTATTGAGTTAACCTAGTATTACACCACAAGTGGATCAAAATATTTTCTAAAATTTAGTGGTCATTGTTAAAGAAAGGATTACATGGCCTTTTTCTCATTCTTTGATGAAGGTGGATATTCCATATGGTTCATGTTATGGTTTCTAGCCTGAGATAGCTGGGTAGGTACCACCATGTTCCTTGTAAATCCACCTCTCATTATATTGGGAATATTGTTTAGAAACTCATTGTATTGTCACTAACATGGGTGGTTTTTCTAGTTTCTCCAGATTCCTAATATTTTATAAAATAGAAAATGTTTGAACAAAACATAAGGAAGTAAAATCTTCAAAAATAATTTTATTCTATGATAAAATTAATTATAATGTCATATCATTTGGGATCCCTATATATTGAATTGAATTATTATTAACAGATACTTCTAGTACATTAATAATTTCTAACATTAGAAAAAATAATTATTTTCTATATTTAATTTATATTGGTTTGTATAGGGCTTGGGATTAATTAAAGGATTTATCATGGGAGTATTAGACAAGGTGTTTGGGGAGATTCCTGGTGTTGTCCTAGCCGAAGTTTTTATTTCAGCAGCCTAAATTGAAATTCCCTTTTTTTACAACTACTATAACGTAAGTATGGGTTCGATCCACCGGTATAGTTAAGGAGTCATGCTACTTGAATTGTGATTAATTAATTGAAGGAACCTAATTTTAAAAATGATGTTTTTTTGTTTTTGTTAATTATTTTCAAAAGTTCTAGTAATTAAACTCTTCTAATTCAAAGCTAATTTATCTTAAGAACTGAATAACACTTAAACTGATTTTTGATGCTATATGATAAAAATTTATCATGGATTTGACTTTTTGTGTAGATTATCAAAAATATATTTTCCTATAGTGTCTTTTTGTCTATAATAACTCACATTTTTGGGTTCCAAATGTGTTGGAACCCCCTTGGCCCAGTGAGTTCTGATTAAATCAATAATGACTAATTCCTTGGTATGGGATTTGATTCATATTAATTTTTATTAAAGACCATCACTTATGAGAGGACAAGTGCACCCATTGATCATGAATGTACTTGTTTTAATTCCCATAAGGATCCCTGTAAACTCTATTCTTGGTCTGATTTGCGGTTTTTCTTGAGATTTAGAATGAAGTTTCATGGGAATTATGTGAGAAATACAAACAATACGAACATAAGAAAATTGATTGATTAACAAACTCACATTCTTCCCTAGCCCCAACACATGGAGAATTTAGATAAACATGGATTAAATTATGAAAATAACTTGTAATGAATTAATTGTTAATTAAAATAGAAATGAAAAAGAGAAAACTGACAATTACAAGAGAAAAACTCCAAAATTTAGCATAGAATGAATTCTAAGCTCTTCCTCTCCTAAGAATCGTGTCTTGTTGATGATACTCCATCTCCAAAGTGTCCTCCTCACTATTATTGGTTCTAACCCCCTTTTTATAGGGAGGTTAGGGGTTCAATCCTGGGTCAGAGGATGGGTACGAGGGTAGATAAAAGTAAGTAGGGGGTTATTTACTACCGCACAATTATGACACACAATTTTATTAATTGTGTGCCAACTGTGCATATGGTTCTATCCACCAAAAATATAGGACACTGACAACTATTTTGGGTCACATGGTTTGACTAATCATGAAGTACCCATGTGCATGGGCTCTATCCCAAAAATTATAAACCCCGCATGGTTATAGGGTATGGTCGCACTGTTGGACTAATCGTGCAGAGACCGTGTGGGGTGCCTCTGCCTAAAAAAATGCATGCCCCACATGTTTTGATGGGAATTCACATGGTTTTTAAAAATATGTGGATATTGTGTGGGGTACCTATACCTTGAAAAATTGTGAAATGCATGGCCTTCAGGTTGGAATGGTTGGCTTGGGTGACTCCGTAGTAGCATACGTCATGGAAAAAGGGTTCAAAAGCCTCTAATATCAATCTGAATCACCCAGTAATGAAATGTCATCAATTTTCTTTCCTTGGTAACTAAAATAACTATCAATGTATATTTAAATTATAAAAATCATGAAAATAAATTCACACAACCACATACAGGATACTAAAATAAGTGGAAATTCACTATGCATAGCAGTTAATCAAAACTCACCCACACTTGGTTGATTGTTTGTCCTCAAAACATTCCTAGGCAATCATTTTAGTGGAATTACCAAATCAACAGGTGGAAGAACAAATATTATATCAATATAAGGAATATTTATTTTTAATTAATTGTCATTAAAAATTACAACATTCACAATTCATGGCTCCCCAAATTTATCAAATTAGCTTACAAGGTAAACTTAATCCAAAACAACTAACCATTCATTAAAAAATCAATGTTTCTTAAAAGTGAATTTTACATTCTTCATTAAAAGAAAGTTATAACCTCCATTTCCATCTCAACATACACTTATATTGGTTAAGCTCAGGTTTTGTCATTTCCAATTAGCATGCTACCACATTTAAAGGTCACACACCCTCACTGACTTACATCATTTGGAACACGATGAAGGGTCATCAAAAATATTGGGCATGCCTTTGCATATCTCAAATATTTTTTTGGGATAAGATAATACCATTAAATTGTGCCCAGTTTTTGAAGTCAACACATGATGAAAATTTTGAGCAAGTGGAGAGTTTATGAAATTAAGGTCACGTGATAACCACTAGTGTTGCAACAACAATTACCATGCCTCACCTATCTCTATACACCAATTGAAATCCATTTTAAGGGGTTTTTTAATTTTAATTACTCCATCACAAAATTCATTTTGAAACAGAACATTTTCTAGATGAATGACTAAAGGTTCCTTCTCAAGTGTGACAATGTTCATTCATATCACAAACAATGTTTTTCAATCATTCCATATGAGGAATTTTTAGAAATAATTCCCCAAAATCCATTTTTATCCAATTGATATTATCCTTTAGAACTGATAACAGACCTTTAAAAACTCTTAAGAAAACATGTCATCCTAGGTAATTATTCAAGCAGTCAACCAAATGGGGTTCCATATGTGGGTGCCCTTTCCCACACATAAAACAGGCCATTTCCCCCCGTGAAAGTAGTATGGTGGAGAAGGGTGGGAAAGGTATGCAGGAAAGGAGAGGGAGAAAAATAAATGAAAGCAAAGATTGAGAACTGAAAAACTCCCCTAGAAATATGGAAATGAGATTGAAGTAATCAGTGTGTGAGATCCCTCCAAATGGAAGAGTGGCTTCAAGTTGGAAATCATTAGTCACTTGCTAGCAATAATACCATAGTAGCAGTTGGGAGAACTAAAAGGAATCACATAATCACACCATGAACATTAATAAAAATAGTGGAAAAGTGAAGTTAAAAAATTCACAAAATATAGGTGTCCAAAAAAATAGAAACAAAACATCATGACTTCCATACCATGGAGGGATAAAAGGGATCAAAAAATTATGCATGAGCAGCTTCATCCCACATGGGGTTGGCAGTAGGAGGAGTGGTGGTCATCTCTTCGGTAGGAACAGAAGTGGTGGCGTGCCTTCCTATTAATGGGGATCCATAATCAGGATCATGATGGAATGGTGCATCTCCATATATGTAATAGGATAGAGGATGGCCTTCCATGACTACATAGAGATTGGGAGGTTGATGATTGACCAGGATGTGCCCTTCCACCTCCAGCTTAGTTTTCTATAAATGCCAGTGGAACATCTAATACTGGTCCTTCATCCACTACCACAAGAGGTCTGGGTCGGTATATAGGCTTCCTTTTAGGTTGGGGTATAAGGGATAGGGTGGGAAATAGGGTTGGATCATATAATTAGAAGAGGTTGGGGGGATGGTTCAGCTTGGGGAGAGGAGTAGTGGAAGGTACCAGGTGCAATGGGATATGCCTCTTCCTCAATAGTCTCAAGTTGGGGTTCAATAGGGGTGACCAAGGGATGGACACAAAACCAACTTCTGGTGCCATCATACTCAATAATCTATATACAACAGATGAGGGTAATGTCAAAGAAAGGGGATGGTGGTAGCTCAATAAATTTTGTCTCATCAAATTCAATATCCAATCTATCTATCAAGAGGGTGATAGATGGGTCAGCTATGATATCCCCAGTTAGTTTAGAAAACATAGTCTGTGGGTATTGTTAAAAGAGAAATTCAAAGTTAACCTCAGAACAAGTGATCATGGAGTGCAGGTTGAACAACTCTTGATTATTAACATTTTTCTCTCTATCTTAACGAGCTGTGAAGCATGTGATAATAATCCGATGAAAAATCCAATAAATTGGATTAAGTAGTTTGGATGCCTTGATTATTTGGGGGGCATATGAATATCTAGGTTGGGAAATGGTGGGACAGAACGATCGGGCATCTATAGGGTCCCATTAAAGGGGGCGCCTTAGTTTAGGCAATGGTTTCCACATATTTGTGATCATAAATTCCAATGAAAGTTCCAAACTCACTGAGGTGAAAACTGAATCGTTTCTTCATCTGGAATAATTGTACATCTCCTTCTTCCTCACTCAAATAGCCTTTCACATATTCTGTGTACCAATCACAACACTTTAAGGTTGTCGTGAACTCCAAAACCGGCTATTTGAATGTGGATTAGGGAATGGAAAAGGATATGGTAGGGTTTCCTCGGGCTATAAACTATTTTTTTTCTTCTTAAATTCTCAAAGCATCAAGTTTTTCCAGTGAAATTTGATGAGGTTTATTGACCTCCCCAGTTACCAATGTCTTATATCTCAAAATCTCTTCAGTTTTACTAAATTTCATGTGGAGACAATGGGTGGAGGTAGAACTGGAAGTGCGAGCTCTCTTTGAGGATGGAATTATGGGTTTGGGTTTTGGAACCTATAGGAAGTTGAGTGATCATAGAAAAATTACACAATTTTCAATAAGAAGAGATATAAAATTTAATAAATAAGATTAAAAAACATAAAAAAATAATGATAAATCTCAAATATAGAAATTTAATACCAGAATTGGGGATTGATGATAAATTATTCAATGCGCTTGTGTGTGGCAATAAATTAGTGAAAATCAAAATTGGATAAAGAATAAATTAAATCCAAAAAGAAGATGAAAAGAAAAAAATGGGGGTAAAAGGAAAGGTATGGTAGAACCCTATGGATAAAAGAGAGATAAGAGAAGAAGAGAAGAAGAAATGGATTAGAAAGAGGGATAGGAGGCTTACTATGGTGAAAATATAGAAGAAGTTAGAAGAAAGTATTGAAGGTGGTGGAGATAAGAAGGAGGAGGCCACACCACATGGGAATAAGGAGGGAATATTTGATTTGGGTAGGGGAGAAATTTTTCGGTTTTTAAGAAATGTTGGGGGTTTTAGTGGTCATACACTTTCAGCGTACGGTTTGAAGAATCATGTGCTAACCCTGCGGTTGGCCACTAGAATGGGATATTCAAGGCCCATGGTTACGACACATGATTTTTCAAATAGTGAACAACCATGTGGTTGGTTCTGTTTTCAAACATTTTTAAAATTTCCCTCTTTGGAACTCAAAATACCCCTTGAAAATTGAAATATCTTTTTCCACCATGAAGTATAAAATATAATTTGAGATTTTCTCTAAGATAGTTATGTCTTTTATTTTAAAAATTCAAAAATATATCTATCTTATTTTAGTGATTTTCTACTAAAACACACAATCAATGGAAAACACACAATCATGCATCCCTAAGCACACCCAAACAAACAACTATTTTTTAGAAAAGTTTTTCAAAATTGCGGGTTACCTACCAATCATTACTACATTTATATTCTCGAGCTTGACATACATGGGATTTTTACAAACCAAATTTCATGGTGGAGACTATTACCACCAAGTCTTCTATGTGAAGGTATGTTTTGATATGATACCCATTTACCTTGAATGTTTGACCTTCGACTCCGGCAACTTCCACCACACCATGGTGGAAGACTTTGATAACTTTAATGGGCCTCGAACACTAGGACCTTAGATTCCCTAGAAACAATCTCAAGTGACAGTTAAACAACAATACCTCATCACCAGGATGGATGGATTTTCTGGATATCATGCAGTCATGAACCGACTTTTTCTTCCCTTTATAGATCCTATCATTCTCATAGGCCTTCCACCAGATTTCCTCAAGCTCCATCAATTGAAATTTACATTTCACATCTATAGCCTTAAGATCATAATTCAAGTCTTCACAACCCAATATTATTTATATTCAAGTTCCTCTAGTAAATTAGATGGTTTTCCATAGATTAAACGGAATGGGGATATATTAAGTAGTGTCCTGAAGGTGGTCCTATATGTCTATAAATCATCATCAATATCCTTTTACCAATCCTTCCTTAGAGCACCCATTCTTATTTCTAGGATCTGATTTAGTTCTTGATTTGATACCTTTTCTTGGCCACTATACTGGGGATGGTATGGTGTCCCTATTGTCACAGGTTGAACGTCTCAGCACAACAGTTCACTCATGCATCACCCCATCCCCCTCTAAGGTGGGTGGGATTCATCTACCCATCTCTTCATATGTGAGGATCACTGGTTTCTTCGTGCCATGGACTCATCAAAATAGTGGCCCCAACTCTCAACAAGTGGTGTCAAGACTAACACGTACCATCCTCCTCTTTGTTGGGGCGACTCCCATCCATTCAATAGGGACAAAACAGATGAACCAAATATTTGATGTTCTTTCTGGTGTGGAACATGACCCCCATGATTGGGTCGTGACACTCTCCCACCACCATTCCATGCACACCCTCGTGCATGCAGGATCGTGGAATTCTATGTGTTCTTAAAATGGTTTATTTCCAACTAACCGGCTACCAAGTATGGCCTCAGGGGATTCTCCTTCCTTTAAATTGGCATCAACAGTCCACCCACACTCTGGGATGCAAACCACCATTGTCCACACCCTCTCTAGTTTGAAAAACACCTCCACGAGACCCACCCTTCATAAGGGAATCTCTATATCTGACATCTCTTAAGCATGAATTTATCTATCCTGTAACCTCTGCATGGTACCCCATGATTCCGCTCCCACCACCAAGGTCCATCTGGTAGCATTCTAAAACACCACATGGTACATTCCCTCTGAAACCACATGTCACAGGATGAGAATCTCAGCACAGCAGTTTGTCTGTGTGGTACCTCAGCCCCCTCCAATGCGGAAAGAGTTCACTCGTCCAACACTTCATATGTGAGGTTCATTAGTTTCTTCCTTCCATGGACTAATTAGGAGAGTGTCCCCAAATCCAAACCTATGGTGTCAAGACAGACACGTACCATTCTCCACTTTTTCGGGGGTAACTCCCATCTCTTCGAGAGGGACAAACCAGATGAACCAAAACTTTGGTGTTCTTACCGGCATGGGACAGGACCCCCGTTATTGGGTCATGACACTATGCTATACCTTACTCCATATTTCATGAGAACATTTCTCATCAATTCATTTTCAAAATGAGTCCCTCTATCACAAATCAGAACTCATGGAACACCAAATATACTGAAAATATTCATCTTCAGGAAGTCAATGATAAAATTTGTTGTGTTGTGTGACATGGATGAAACTTCCACCCATTTTGGTACATAATCCACACATATATTAATATATGAGTTCCCATGAGATGGGGGAAATGAACCCATTAAATTAATACCCCACACATCAAAGACCTCGACCTCACGGATGGGGTGCTAAGGCATTTTGGCTCGGCACCCCATGTTACCTGTTCGCTGGAAAATATCATAGCGTGCTACAAAATATCAGGCATAGTTGTGCAAAGTGAACTATAAAAAACCATATTGTAGAACCTTTTCTATCATTCAGTCATGGCCATGATGCCCACCAGCTATGTAATAATTAAAAAACTCAAGAATTTAGATAATTTCTTCTTTTGGGACACATCGATGAATCACCCCATCTCTGCATGAGTGGAATAGCTGCGAGTCCTCCCAGAAATATATTTTTTACTTTGGATAGAAAATATTTATTTTTTTGGAATGTAATATTAGGATGGACCACTCCCATAACCAATTAGTTTCCAATGTTGACATACCATGGGCAAGGTGTAACTCTGATTGAGAAAATATATTTTTTCAGGAAGTCTTCTTGATTTATCTAACATCCTCTCTTTCTAAATAAGCCAATTCCAAGTCAGAGAGATGATCAAAAACTACATTCTCAATTCCTTTCCTTTTATGGATTTCTTTATAAAATTCATGGATTATAAATACCCAACAAATGATATGTGGCTTTGTATCCATCTTATTCAACAAATATTTAAGTGTTGCATGATCAGTATAAACAACTACTTTAGATTTCTCTAAATATGATCAGAATATATAGAATGTAAATACCACCAACAAAATATCCTTTTGGGTAATGGTGTAGTTAATTTGAGCTTCATTCAATGCTTATATTTCTTAATAAATTGGTTTAAAGATACAATTTATCCGCTTTACGAGTACTGCACCCACCACATAATCACTTGCGTCACACATAATCTCAAATTGTTCCTCCCAATTTGGGAAAATCATTATAGGATCCTCTACCAATCTTTTCTTCAGAATATGGAAGGTTGTAGTACATGTTTTATCAAATTTGATGATAGCATCTTTCAAAAGGGGATTGGTCAATGGGTGAGTTATTTTTGAGAAGTCAAGAACGAGTCATCTATAAAAACCTTCATGTCCCAGAAAACTCAGGATGACTCAGATAGAAGTTGGAATGGGAAGCTGTGAAATTACTTCAATCTTGGCCATGTCAAGTTCAATTCCTTTCACGGAAATATGGAGGCCTAAGACAATGCCATTTTTTACCATAAAGTGGAATTTCATCCAGTTCAAAACCAGATTGGTGTGCTCACAATGTTCAAGGGATAATTCCAAAAAAATTCAAACAAGTGTTGAATGATTTTCCAAACACTGAGAAATCATCCATGAAGACTTCTAAAATCTACTCCACCATGTCATGGAATATTTCCAACATGCATCATTGGAAGGTGGATATATAATTACAGATGCCGAAATACATCTGTTGATAAAAAAATTTCCATAAGGTCATGTGGAAGTACTCTTATCTTGGTATTCAAGAGCAATAGAGATTTAGTTATATCGAGAATAACCATCTAAAAAGTAGTAGAACTCGTGCCCCACCAATCACTCCAACATCTTAACCATAAAGGGAAGTGAAATGTTATCCTTCCTTATGGCATCATTGAGCTTATGGTAGTCTAAAAAAACACTCAATCCCATAACTGTTCTTGTTGGTATGAGTTCATTCTTCTCATTGGAAATAACATTTATTCTCCCATTTTGGGGCACCACTTGCAAACGACTCACCCACAGGCTGTCAGAAATTGGGTAGATGATTCTGGAATCCAATAACTTGATCACTTCCTTCTTCACTACCTCCTGTATTAGAGGGTTTATCCATTGCTGTGGTTGTCGAGAGGACTTTTCTAATTCCCCAAGCAACACCTTTTATTTGCAAATAGTGGGGATAATTCCATTACGATCAATGACCATCCAACCAATGGATAGTTTTCTTCTCCTTAGAACTTGTAAGAGTGAATATTCTTGATCTTTTGTGAGTGATGCATTAAGTATTACCAGCATAGTGTTCTAATTCCCCTAGTACCCATATTTTAAATAATAAGGGAGAGGTTTCAACTTGAGCTATAAGGATTTAAGAATTGAAGGCACAATTAGTTCGACCTTGGCCTGCCCCAACAAATCGAAAATCACTACTCACTGCCAATAATGATTTTCCTAGACAACGATAAATTACAGCTCCTCTGGTTCTTCTTCATGTTGGATATATATAAAAACTAGGTTATCATTGATATAACAACATCCCATGTCACTTTCCATATAGCCCAAGTGATCATCCACTATTTTTAGTGAAAATATCTCCTCATGTTATAAAATTGATGCATGTTTAATAGATTTGAGGATATTTTAGGATACCCTTTCATCTCCTAATCTGAAGATAAATTCTCCTTGGGGAATATCTACCAAAACTTTTCTCGTAACTAGGAAAGGTCTTCCCTAGATATGAGGTGCTTCTTAATCTTCCTCCTTGTCCAGTATAATAAAATCAGTATGAATAATTAGCCTTCCCACTTTAACTAGAACATCCACATGTATCCCTTTAAGATATTTAATAGACTGATATACTAGTTGTAATGCCTCTCGGGTCGGTTTTAGATCATTCATCCCTAACTTCTTAAAGACTCCCAAGGGAATAAAGTTGAAAGTATCCCCTAAATCAAAAATTTCCTTTCCAAATAAACATGATCCAATTATGCAAGGTATCATGAAACATACAAAATATTGGAGTTTAGGGGGAACATAATGATGAACCACCACTGAGCATTCCTTGGTGAAGGGAATGGTTCCCAAATCATCCAAACTCCTCTTGGTTAAGTGGATTTTCTCCATGAACATCATGTAGGTTGGAATTTGAATTAATACCTCTACAAAAAGGGATGTTATTGTGATGTTTTTGGAACACCTCTAAGAATTTTCCAAATAGATGATCTAACTTCTTCTACTTCATTCATTTGGGAAATGGAAAGGCGGGTTCATAAGGTTTGAGAACCTCTTTTCCATTACCCTATAGGGCTTAATTTTCTTTCGATAATACCTATAATAAGGGAGTCTCCTCAAATTTATCTTCTATATCTAAAGAGGGTTTGGGTTGATCAATATTTTTAACTTTGCCATGATTTGTAGTTACCTTATTAGGGAGCTCCTTCCCACTTCGTAAAGTGACAACATTAACCTCCTCCTATGTATTATTTTTAGTATTACCTGATAGTGTATTGAGTTTCCTTGAAGACAGTGGATTGGAAATCTGTCCAATATGATTTTTGAGGCTTCTAATAGATTTTTTATGATTCAAAAATATTTTCTCAGTGGTTGAAATGAATTTTGACATCATTTGTTACAGCCATGATGGGGGTTCCTGCTAAGGTTGTTGTGTAGTTGGTTGAGGTTGTGGCTACCTTGGTGGTTTCATCATACAAGTATTTCAGCACCCTTGCTATTGGAAGGATCATTTTTGAAAATGATTTCCCGGTTTCTTTCTGGGATAAGGATTTTCAAATTGATGATGACCACAACTAGGTGGCCTCTATGGTTAGGGATGAGGATTTTTTTCTATTGTTCCCAACCAATGTTTGCATTATCATTCCATTCCAAGTTTTGTTATTTAGGATAAATGTTTATCCCTTGTTTTGTGGAAAATAATTCACATCACTAGTGGATGGAACAACATTTATCCTAGGGAATTCTCCCATAACATGGTTGTCTTCACATTCACTGCATGTAGAGTGATTAATAGATTGAACTTGTGGTGTGGTTTTTAGATTCAATGAATCATTTTTCTTTGAAACAACATCAAGATGGGAAGCAAGTATCATAGTGGCATAAATGTTTTTTATTCCTCTATTCTGAGTTCCCAACTAATAATTCCATTGAAATGTATTTTTCGACAAATATTATAAAAGGTCAAAGAGTTCCTCCAGATTTTTCACATAATCGTACCTCCAGCCGCTGCATCTACGACGAATTTTGTGTTTGTGGAAAGACCTACATATTTTTTTTTTACTTTCATCCACAATGGAAGGACAATATGTGGTGATTTTCTAAAAATATACCTAAAGATCCCTAAAGACTCACATATTGACATTGAATCATGATGCTGGAAGTTATGAATTTCATTCCTCAATGTGTCTGTATTGGAGGAAGGAAAATACTTTGAAAACAATTCTCGGGCCAATGCATCCCATGTTAGGATGGGGCATTCAATAAATCCTTTAATTCCATTCCTTTCATTATCCCTTAGTGAGAAGGGAAACAAGAGAAGATGAATTAAATCCTCAGATAATATGTGGTGACAAAATGTGTCACAGATTTCCAAAAAATTAGATAGATGGGTGTTGGGGTCTTTACCTAGAAAACCACCAAACTAAAAAGTATTTTTGATGAGCTGCATGATGGTCATCTTGATCTCAAAATTATGGGCTTTCACAGGTGGTCTGACAATACTGATATTTTCTCCATGGATGGAAGACAACCCATACGCCATAAGAGTACATTGTAAAGTTAATTGTTTTTCAAGAAATAGTGGTATATACAGCTTCTATTGTGGGAAATACTGCTACTAATCATAGGGAAGTATGTTTATGGATCTTGTGTAATGTATTGTCGAGGATGAGGCTGTCCAAACCTCAGTATTAACTGAACTAGTGGTCGTTTTTGGTTCCATGGAACATATTCCATATAATTGGCTAGTGGATTTTTGTTTTTCTAATCCTCATCATACAATTTTTGGTTCCCATAAAGAACAAATGGATAACCAACTATTTGGAAAGCAACCATTTATTCTTCTTCCAAAATTTCCATGGGGGCATTTTGGTTTTGCTCTCCCATAAGTGACCGATGTTTCCTGGACAATGTTCATTCGAATTTCAGATCAAGCAAAAGTATTTCCGGTGACTTGGAACTCTTAGAATGCGTGACCCAACCACTCATATAACTACAGTTTTGCATAACACCAGATAACACACCACATGTAAATGAGAATAACCAAAAAATAATTAAAATAAGAATGTGGTCAAGAACATAATTTTCAGATTTTTTTGATTTTTTTCACATAGTTAATAAAACTCAATTTGAAAAAACACCATTAACTTAACTCCATAAAAATGATTCCATAATTTGGTGTTGTCCTAGTCTATGTTTTAATTTCAGAATCCCAAATTTAAATTTCCTTTATTACTACTTGTATAGCATAAGTGTGGGGTTGATCCACATGGAGAATTAAGGTGTTGTGATACTTGATTTTTGATTAATTAAGTGAAGGTACCGAATTGTAAAAATGATTTTTTTGTGGTAATTATTTTCAAAAGGGATAGTAATTAATCTCTTCCAATTCAAAGCTACTTAATATTAAGAACGAAAAAAACATAATCTAATTTTTGATGTTAAGTGATAATAATGTGTCGGGGTTGTGAATTTTTGTGTAGGTTTTCAAGAATATCTTTGCCTATTATGTATTATTGTTCATAATAACTCACATTTATAGTTTTAAAATATTTCGGAACCCCCTTGTCCTCGTGAGTTCTTAATAAATCAATTGAGACTAATTCCTTAGTCTGTAATTTGATACTTATTAATTTTTATTAATGATCGACCCTTTAGAGAAGACAAATACATGCAATGATCATGGATATACTTTTTGTAATTACCCTGAAGATCCATGGAATCTCTTTTCTTGGTATGATATGGGGGTTTTTAGTGATATTTAGCAATAAGAATAAATATAATTATGTGATAAATATGAACAACATGAACGTAATAAAATTGATCGATTAACGATCCCACATTCCTCAACAGCCCCAATACATAGAGAATTTGGCAACACATGGAGTAAATGATGAATAAAATAGTTAATACATGAAGTGTTCATTATAGTGGAAATGAAAAAGATAAAAATAATGATTACAAGAGAAACACTTCAAAATTATTCCTAGAATGAGTTCAAATCTATTCCTCTCCCAAGAATTGTATCCTCCTGATGATCCTATTGCACCCAAGTGTCCTCCTAACTATTATTTACCATCACACAGTTGTCCTAGTGTGGTTAGGGGTCCAAATATTGGTTCAGAGGGTGGGTATGAGTAAAGATAGGAGTACGTATGGGGAGGTTGACTACTGAATGATTATGACGAATGGTTAGATTAATCGTGCGCCAATCATGCACCCTATTCTCACCACCAAAAATATAACACACGAGAAAATGGGATGGGTCACACAGTTTGAGTAACTGTGCGATGCTCATGTGCATGGGCTCTTTCCCAAAAATTACAAACCCTGCATGTTTATAGGGTTAAGACACATGGTTGGACTAACCATATAGAGTCCATGCAGGGTGCCTCTACCTCCAAAAATGCACACCCCACGCAATTTACTAAGAATCTGCATGGTTTTTCAAACTATGTGGAGACCATGAGGGGTGCCTCTACCTTGAAGAATCAGTGACCTCTTGACCTTCGGGTTGGAATGCTTAGCCTGGGTGACTCCACAGTAGCCTATGTCATGGAAAAAGGGTCCAAAAGCCTCTGATTTCCATCTGAATCACCCAGAAATGTGATATATTCAATTTTCATTCCATTTTGAGTAAAATTCATATCAATTCATATTTAAATTGTGAAAATCATGGAAATATATTCACACAACCACTTTCAAGATACTAAAATAAGTTGAAATACCTTATGCACAACAGTGCATCAATACCATTATCATGCACTAAGTACATGTTGTGAAAATACCCAACAAGACATTTTAAGGGTTTTCCCCTAGGTACATATGTACTAGAGAAACAACAACTTTTAGTATCATGGTGTGGATTTAATTTATCATAATCCATTCAATCTTATAATTTACTAAAGCTTCTGGATGTTTCCCTTAAAACTCATATATATCCCTATGCGTTCAATAACAATTAATAGTCTTAATTCATAAATTAACTAAGTCTATTATCTGACTCTGACTATGGTGACCAACCCTTTTCATACATCATTATGAAATTATTTTTTAGATAAATAAAATAACATTAACACATTCTAGGATTGAATATTTTATTTTCTCTAGAAAATTAGGTTCATACATCATTCTAAAAAATTAAATATAAACATTATTTAATTCATTATTTATTGTCCTTATAAATCTCTCATGTTATTCATAGTACTTGTAATCACCAAAAGATATAAATTAATGAAATTATTGAGGTAAAATAATAATAATGAATGGGATAACATATATAGAATAAGATAAAGGAATTAATAGTACGTGGGTGATCATAATCATCATCATCTTATCATAAGAAATGTTTTATCATCAAACAAATGCAAGATTCATTTTTAAAAATATAATTAATGGGATATTTTCAAAATAATAAAACATAATAACATACTGGTCAAATACAACACATATTTCTGAATAATGATAACATCATGTTCATTTATAACATGTTTTCTTAAATTATAACATCATAATTATGAACAAAGGAAGTGTTATTTTCAATGATAATATACATAATATCATGAAATATATCACACCACAAAATTCATTGGAAGGATATATAATATTTTACCCTCCCTCTACATAATAAAATTCTCTTAATCATGAATGCTACATGTAAATAGAACATATTGAAATCAATGTCATGAAATAATTGTATAGAAAGTAATATGTTTCATAAAGCTATAAAAAGGCATAAAAAGTTAAATACTATTTTAGTTTCCAAAATGTACATATGAGTTCATAATTTTTCATATAAAATCATCATTATTTATTGAAAAATAAATAACTCAAGATGATTCAATATGATGTTTTGGGAAATAAATTCATATTGAAAAATCATTAAAATTATCTTAGAACGAATTTTTATAAGGTATAAACTTATATCTACATGGAAATAAATTTAGAAATAAAAATTAAAGTTCATTATTATGGATATTAGATAAATATTTACCATGAAAATAATATGAAATGGAAGATAAACCAAAGAAAAAAGTGTTGGGTTTGAGAATCCACTTACCTTAAATCCGGTTATATTTCCTCTCATTTACACCTCCTGTATAATAAAAGTATGGTCGTTAACAGAGGAAAGAATAAGATAGTTGTATATATTTATTTCTCTATAAGTATATTATAATTATTAGATTTTATTTTATAACAATATTTGTTAAATGTTAATTATATTAATGTCATTTTTTCATTAAATTATTTGATCTTGTTATAATTTCATTATTTTTGTTGATGTTCATTTATATATAGGAAAATTTAATTAAAGAATATTAATACTTCAGAACATAAATATTTATATATTATATATAATTAATACTATGAATACATGGATGTGGTGATAAGAAGATAGTTGGAAATGTACTTGTAGTATGTTAATCGACCATTGAAAGGACAATATCAAAAGAGGATGAAAGAAAAGTATTATATAAAAATATATCATGAAAATAATAAATTATTTTAAATTAATTAATATGATGTTGAAATACTAATTATCTAATTTTATAAGTATTGGGTTAACAAGAAATTGGTAAATATGAGGAAGAGTGGTGGAAAATGATAAGAAAAGTTGATGACACCTTACTATCTCCTCAGTGTTGCTTATTCTTTATGAAACCAAACTCCAAGAATGATTAGAGTTGAGTGACTAAATAATTCACCTATGTATACTAATGAGATTACTATATGGAATTTTTATATATCAATATTTTTAGTAGGTGAGAGATATGTTGTTTTCCATAGCATAGGGGTATTTGTACTTTTGGATGGGTATTTTGAGTTAAAATATAGAGTGAAAGATAATTTTCATTGTAAAATTTTAGCACTCATATTCTTGAAATATTAATTCATATTTTAATAATTAAATGTTTTTATGAAATTCTAATATTTCCAAAACTGATAGGAAATCCAGGTTTCTAGGGTATGGTTTTTCTATTTTTATTTTATTTTTATATGTTGCTGTTATTTAACATTGTGTGGAGTACTGTAGTTTTTTGGATTTTTGGAGTACTATTTTTCTGACTCTCAACCAATGGGAAATATTATGATGTTAGTTTAACATTATAGGCATGTAGGAATCACATGAAATATTCATGTTTATGGTGTTTTTACTAACGAGGGAGGATAAATTGATTAAATTTTCTATAACAATATATACAGTGAATAAAAAAACCTTGGTGAAATTATAATCTACTAAACTGAATGTATATATTTTCTTCTGATGATATCCCACATGGATCTTGTGGTAATAGGTTCTGCCTTGATAGAGATGTCGTCTACTCATTGATGGATGCAATGAGGTGCTTTATGGCTAGTGTGGGATTTGAGTGCCATTTTTGTGGCCCCATGAGGGAATGCATGCCTGAGGGATGTTTAGAATGGGCTCATGTTTTCCATAGGTGGTGGTTTATATGAATTCCCATGTTCATGTTCCTTAAGAGGAAGCTATTATTTCCAGGTGTTTTTATCAGGTTTTGTGTTTTGGACCATTTAAATGTTTTCACCAATAGATTGGGTGGGTGTACATGTTATTCCTCCATGGGATATTATGTCTAATTTCACCAGGGTGTGGTTAGGAATAAGGATTTATAGTGAATTAGAAGTATATTTTTGTGATTTCTCTTAGTCTCATATCTATCTAGAGAGGACTAGATTGGTTGGTTACCTGGGCCAGTTAATTATGGCTGCACTTTGGGTGGTGCAATGGAATCATGGTTGGATGCTTAGGGTTTTGGATCACACATGAGTAGAGGGTGGTCAGTTGGTTGATCGTGGAATGGGGTTGATTCCTATTTTGTGAAAATAAGTCCCAAAGGTGGTCATATTTTTCATAATTATATTACACGAGGAGCTTAGTCAGTGGCTTTAGGTGTCTTAAAATAGATTTATTATGACTTATACCATCTTAACATGATCCCAGTTTAGTATTAAATAGCCGATTAGGAAACTACAAATTTTTAGGAGTTAACCATAGGTTTTTTAAGGTTATAGGGATCATTTTATATATTTTGTGGATATTAGAGTTTCTTGTTCCTGGTGGGTTGGGAACGAGGGGTTTCATTTTTTTAGCACTCATGTATGATTCGTTTGGACACCACTGCCCATTTTTTTGGTTATGGATGTAGCATTGGTTGTTTGGTTACTCATTTTGGGAATTGGGGTGATGATAAGGACAATCCTATGGAAGTCAGTATCAGATAGGTCATAGTTGAACATCTCTCGTGTTGGGAAAGAGTTGTGGATTCTATAAGACCAGGGATTGGAATGTCGTTATAGCATCGACTACACCAGTTCATGAGAGAGGTCATGGTTATTGGTTTTCCAATGAACTTCCTTAGGAGATAGAATCCATTTTATGAAAATTTTGTGATTATCCACATCATCCCGAGTTTTGAAAATCATGGGAAATTTGGTCTTTTCTCCCTATAAGTGTGAAAAGGAAAAAAATTAAATTTTTTTTGTAAGAAAATCTCAGATAACTTTTCCAAAAACTCCATTGGTCCCAGAATACAGTTTCTTCCCTATGAAATAAGTTTGGTGGAAATATGATATGTTTAATTTTTCAAAGAATATTTAATATCAAATATTTATTTATTTTAATTTTATTGATCAATGAAATAATTTAAATGGAGTTTCAAATTGAGATTACACCTCTAGTGTTGAGTTCATTTGGTGGGTTTTTCTTGGATGGGCATAATCTAAGTATGGGTGATGGGGTTGGGGTCGGGTCAAGGCCCCTTTCCATTTATAGTTTCTTTTTCATTTTTTGGTCATTCCATATATTTTTTAGCATTACCTTTGTATTAAAATTTATTCCTCTAGGGGATTCAGTGAGTTGTAGGGAATAGATAGAGAGGGATAGGAGAGGGGTATGTTGGAGAAGGTTCCACCTGGGTTATGTTAAAAGAGAGGAGAGAGTGTATACATGTTATAAATAGATTTAAATAATTTTAAAAATATCATTATATAATTAATATTTTATATAATTTTTATTAAATATATTTTAAAGATAAGAAAAGGAAAATTGGTTAGTGGAATACGTAGAATAAGATATAAAAACCAATGAACGATAATGAGACTTATTTTACCATTGAGGATGTACTTATTTGCTAATGTCTTGATGGAATGGTTTTGAGTAACTCGAGAAAATCATTAAAGATACTAGGAGTCAAAGAAGTAGCAAAATGGTTATATAATGGAATTTTATGAATGTATGGGAAGTGGTTCAAAAAAATAATAGAGATGGGTAATTTATTGTTTAGGAGGTGGTTACTTTTAGGAAAAAATACTGATTATTTTATCATATAAACCATGGAAATTTGAAAAGTATTGATTTTTATGAAATTTATTAGTCTATAATTAAATAAAGTAAGGTTATTTGACCTTAAAACTAACCAAAAACCTAATGGAAACTTGAAAAATCATATATAAATGTCATTAATAAATAATAGGTTTTTATTAGAATAAAATAAATCTCTAATTCAAAAACATGAGTCTTAGGTTTCCAATTTCAACTATTTTTTAAATTCAATATTTTAATCCTTAATTAAATATTTGGGTGACCAAAAGGTTTAATTTTTTTAATTAATTATTCTATCATCATATTTTCATAATATATTCAGTATTTTTAATAACAAATTAGTTTTTCAATATTCAAAAAAATAAAGATGTTTAAGTAAAATCCAAATATTTCACTCTAAGATAATTTTTGAAAGTTGATTCAAAAAATAATTTTCTTTTTTTCAAATTTATATTCTCAAATTTTGTAATTTAACTAATTAAAAAAATATTTAATATATTAAAAATCTATTTCATTAAACAAACTATATTTTAAAGAATTATGTATTTTAATCTTATTTCATATTAGTTAATAATTAAATTTTCTTAATCAATTTATTTGTACAATGAATAATTTAATTTAATTAATCCTTTAAATATTTTCATTTAAATTTATCAATAAAAATACCTAATATATATATATATATAAATAGTTCTTTTAAAAAAATAATTTTATCAATAAATGATTCTAAACACAAACCAATGAATTTAATTAATTATTTATCAACCATTAAATTTCATCAATTCATTTTGATTAGAAAACATAAAATTATTCCTTAATATGGAAATGATTATATATATGGAATTTTAATAATGAAATATATTATTTAATTGAGGTTTTACACTTACTTTAATTTTATTAATGATTTTTAACATCTAATCCTAATGATATATTGTTGTCCATCTCACATTCTAAAATATGCAATGGTTCATTTTTTCTTCTTCTTATGTATGATATAAGCTATTCAAAATAATATTTATTTATTGGAAAAGAATACAATAATATTGGGGTTTTACAAACAAAGCTTCTTTAAAATCTTTGAGATGGCTAATCAGAAGTCCATTATTGAATCATATGACATGATATAAGTTTGAAATTAATGGATATAATTATCAAAATAAAACTACACTGAAAAATATTTTTTAAAACTATTGAGTTATATTTTTCATTGATGAAATGAATTTATTATTGAAATATATATATATAAACCTAAAATCTCTATTAATTTCATATTTTGGACTTCTTTAGAAGATATTGGATATTATTTACAAGAAAAAATATATATTGGGATTTAAGTGTGACTAATATAATTACTCCAATGGTGTAAAACATAATTAATTATAAATTACATGAATATAATTGAAAATTTAAAAATTCATTATTGGACATTTAATATTGGAAAGAAATGGAAAATAAAAATTTTATGTCATTTTATATCGAATAAACAATTATCTTTCATTTTTAGTAATGAGATAATTTTTTTTAATTATAATATTGATATAGTATTCATTTTATATTAGATTACAACAACAATGATATGATTACCAAAGGGTAAATATAATCACAATTTTACAAGTTTGGTTCATGACAAAGACTCAATAATGGAGAATTGTGTTCTTTAATTTCACTTAACAAAAATTTCAAATCTTAATACATCCTTCATTAAACTAGATATATAATTTATTTCCAATTTTAATCTCATATAGAAATTAAATGAATAAAAATAAATTCTAATGACATAAAAAACTTTTATAGTGGTTTGGGGCTATGAATTACATTCTCTATTCAACTTCACTAAACCAAATTTTGGTATGGTGAATTATTTCATAACCTTTTCATAAAGATTCCATATAAAAGTGTAATAATATAACATATAATTCATTCATGATATATAATATTTTACTAGGTTATCCCTCATAATAGTTTTCCTCGATATAACTTTCGTACTTTTTAAAAGAAGTTTGAACTTAAAAAATAAATATATTTTATACTGAAATTGAATATAATTCCAACACATAGTTATTGTTGATATATAACTGTTCAAATATATTCAGTTTTAGGGAAAAAAGTAAGTCTTAAAAGTGTATCTCCTAAAAAATTTATTCAAATATAACATATTTTTTATAAAGGAAAAATAATAGAAAACTTCATTCATTATTATTATTTAATTTTTTTAATTTTTAGTGTCATAGAATAATTTAGATTATAGTATATGATTACTGATTAGAGATATTCATGAATTCAATGATTTATAAAATGAGATATTATTATAACCCAATAATATAGTTTAAACTAGTTTTCCATTAAATAAAAAATAATTAAATAATCATTCTTGATAAAAATATTATACTATTATTTTCCCCACCCTTGCATAAATTCTTTTTTTGTTGTTATTAAATTGAGAACAAATCATATAATTCATAATAAACATAATTTCTACCATTATTTTCCTAGAAAGAATAATTCATCAATACCTAGTCATTCCATCTTTAAATGATACCTTATAATAATAAACTACTTCAATGTTAAACAATCATCTCATTTAAAATAGAAAGTGATAATATCAATAAATTGATATATGTAATTAAAATTAATAATGACCCATGATGTGATTTCATTAAAATATATATATTGTGAATTAATAAGCACATTGTTTTCTCTATTTAAGAATAAATATTTATATATGAAGCTCGTGTAAGAATTAATTCACTATTGTTATTATATAATAATTATCAATGAATAAAAATCTCTACATAAGAATAAACTATATTTTGAACAAGCTATTAGGAATCACTTTTTCTTTCTGTATGAAATTATAAATTCCCAAATTTATACTATGTAAGAATAATCATACACTTTTTAGTTCGTATAAAAATAAAACCATTCTATATAATAATTATTTTATAGTTAGCAACTCATGTATGAATAAACAGTAGTTGTGTAAGAATTTACATACTGAAAAAACATCATGAAAGATTTATTGAATATATAATTGTTATCATTCTACCATAATTTCTTATACTTAGAAAAAAATATTCAAACATAAATATTTTCTATGAATTCAAATAAATAGTAATATTTATACGTACCTAAATCAAATACATAAAATTATTGTGATTACAAAATTTCAAATATGAAATGATAATATTGAACTTCCACTATATACCAAGTGTTATATACATTGAGAAATTTTAAAATATATATATAATTCCTTTGAAAAAATTAAATGAAAAAAGGATCCAAGATTATAAAAGTTTTAATAAACATAAATAATATAACATTTTCTATTAATTCCATATTTATAAAATTTATAGAGAATTTAAAAATAACTTGGAATTCACAAAAAATTAAATAAATATTATAAAATAGTTTTCTCTAAAAATCAAACCATACGATATATTGCATTCTAAATTGAACACAACTATATATTCCAACAATAACTTCCTTTTGAGAATAAAAAACTGATAATAATTAAACCATTTCATTTTACATATATTAAGTTAATAGAATTTAAATAAATTATATATGATTAATGTAAAATTTATTTTTGGTTCCCTATATCTTCCACCATATTTAATATAAAAAAGATTGTCCAGGAGATGGTATAACATATTTAATATTTCAAACTAATATATAACTATATTAATATAAAAATAAATTCAATTAAGATTCAAAATTTAATTTTATTAATTAAAAAGGTAACCCCTCTATAAAGCAATTAAGCATAGTGAAAAAAAATAATTTATATAATTAATTTCACTCAAATTAAAAAACATTAGTATAATGATACAATATAGTGAAAAATATATATAATAAACATCAATAAAAATTCCCTGATAAATTAATCATTTTATTAAACTCCATATATCATTTATATTTCATGTAATTAATCAATGATATTAAATAAATTAAATAAAAATTGATTAGCACATGTCATGTAAAGTAAATATTAATAATAATAAGTAGTATTTGACTAAAATATAATAACTCCAACCATAATTCCATTAAATGATCTAATAACGGTATGCATTCTATCCCTGGGATATACAATGTACTAGTGAATTATACTGTTGAACTATTAAGCATACGTCTGTTTTCCACCAAAAAATACATAAAAATTGATAAATAAAAATAAAATAAAATCAACCCAACTATGTATTAATAAAATAAAATGATCTTCATGAACTAGATTATTAAAAATATCTAATTACTATTGTTCAGTATTAATTAATTCCAAATAAAAATATATATTTTTTGGGTGATATCTCAAGAAATGACACTTTATGTCAATATCCTTTCTCCCTGAATGGATTATATGATTTTTTGAAATGCTAACAAAAAAATTTCTATCCATTTTACTCATGAAAATTCAAAATATAAACCAAAATAATTTTTATTTTATTTCATACACAACACTTATGCACACTAAATACTAATTGGAACATTCTCATCATCAGTTGTAGATGGGGTAAAAAGTTAGGTTTTAGTAGTCCTGAATATAATGATCTTCCCATAAAATTGAAGTTTTCGTAGGTAGTATTCTTATATAGTATACAACCCCCAATGTTAGCATCATAATTATAGATCAATAAAAATATAAATGATTTATGAAATAAAAAATATACATAAAATAAACCTATAATATATCATGAATTCTTTTTGGATCTTTCATATGATAATATTTTAGAATTTCTTAAACTATAGAACATAAAAATACTAAACACCTGATATATGGTATACTAAAAATAGATATTAACAGATATTTTTTATCCCAATATATAACTTTCAATCCACTAGTTTCCCTGATTCATCTATATCAAGTTAAATATAATAACACATAGAAGTTTCATATGATTTATTACTTTTATGTCCAGTAATTATAAGTATGAGAGATATTTACTTTCTATGATTTTTCACATTCAAAAAATATTTATATTAGTTTTAAAACCCAATAATTAAATTTAACACACCCATCATATAAATTTTAAAATTATTTTGAATTATTATAGAAAATTCATTACATAATCTTAGGCAAGTTGAATTATGTAATGACCTGTGTTTTAAGACGAGGTAAATATCCAAGGAAATTTGAATTTTTTCATTTAGTGGATATAATTTTTATTGAAATGGTATTATGAATGAAATTTAATAGTTTTAAAACTTCAAAGTTTTGTTTTTAGAATTAGGTAAAGGCCCTAGGGGTCCCCCAAGTGTCTTGTTGAGTTTCAAGAGTGTCAGGGCCAAAAAATCCCTAGTATGGGTGGTCTGAACAAAGCGTATGGTTTTTATGAAACTGTGCAGCCCAAAGCAGCATGCCATGTGGCCTAACCTAGGGGTACATCAAGTGTCACATGGTATGTGCACATTTTTCTGAAACTGTGGGCATATCTCTCAGAGCTAGACCAACTAAGGCGGTACCTAAGCACTATTCATTGCACAGTTTGTACATAGTTTGGGTAACCATGCGAGGAAAACTGTGCGAGGTGGGTTTCCTAGTCAGTGGTTGGAACATGGTTGGTGCATGATTTAAAAACTATGTGGCTATACTATACAACTCAATTTTAAGGTTGAAATTATGAAAATACCCTTAATGGGTTTTTGTTTTGTCTCTTTCTTTCTTCTCCACCTCAAGCTATGTGAGATCCTTATCCTTGCGATATGGGTCTCCTCCAACCTCTGTTGTGATTTGAAACTCTACTCCGCCTAAAGTCCTAATCAAACATCATAATTCTCTATGGATCTATATTGAAAATCTCTCTATTAATTCTATTCATTTTTTAAGATACTCTTATAATCTTTTCTACTACTTTTGTGCAAGTTCATTTTCACTATTTTCTAGGCGAATGTCTGTTTCATAGATTTCTTCCAAACAAGACTGAATCATATCTTTATATTGGACATGTATAAATTATTTAGAATAAGGTAGGTGTTCTGTGAATTTACTTTAATTTTTTGTCAATTTATAAATAAATTATATGCTCTATACGTCGGACATTTCAATGTTTTAACTTAAAATTGTTTTCTCCAATACAATTTTTTATACAAACATAGTATTACTCTTATTGAGCTCTGTTTATCAATTTGAGTATTTCATCCATAATTATAGACACCCCTTGGGTGTGATGTCTCATAATACCCCTTTATAATTTAAATAGTGAATTCCCAGAATGCCAACTAAAAATTCTGATTGGATTGTAATTGAATTTCCCACTTCTATAATGTTTTTTGATGAAACAAGTTAATCATAGAACATAAAAGTGATAGTAATAACCCAATATTTAATTTTTCCATCTATTAAATCATATTAAAATTCATTTTTGATAGATTTAATTATGATTTTTGAGTGTGATGCTCAGTTATGAATAAATTAATTGTTTGATAAGTATTGTTGTGCTTTAATAATAAAACCCATCGGATGAGCAATTATTTATTAAAAAGTATTAAGTGTTTATTAGTGGTTTAAATTACGCATAGCCTTCTCCTGTGTCATGAAATGGAATATCCCTCCTTAATGTAAAGGCTTGGTTAAATTAATGTTCCTTCTATGTTCACAACATGGATCACTTCTTTATAGATTAATTTTGGACCAACACCTTCTAAGTGTCTATCTTTATTTATAAATGGGATTATCTGTGTAGGTGATTTCCTAATTTGACCATGGTACTTTTTAAGTGCACCATTAAACCTTGATAAATTAATTTCTTTGTTTTTTTAATTAAATGGAATGTATTAAATGTATTTTAATGTTCATGATGTATTTATTTCTTTTAATGAATAAAATTATTTAATTAATATATAATTTCATTGGGTAGTAAGACCAAACCTTTTTCTATAATTAAATAATCATGGCTTATATGAATTTTTATAATTATGATGCCCATTGTTATGACTAGTATTGATAGAAGAAAATCATGATAGGTAAAACCTCATGGATATTTTATTATAAATATGATTATACCTTGATAAAGGTTGTGGAATGATGTTAAGGGTTTTATTTAGCATGGAGTAATCATGATCCCTTTTCTCAGGTTTTGATTTATGACAAATCACACCATTGATATTTTTGGGATAGTGGGCTTTACGCACCAAATTCCTGGTTGAGTGTTAGCATGACTGCACACCCACTGCCATATTTAGTGTTGACATGATGGAACAATCACCATATCATGTAAATAACATTATGTCTCCCACTAATTATGATAGTTATGGAATATACCTTATTCCAAGAGATTACAGGCTCATTTAGAGTGGTTATGAATAATTGAGTTATGCCCCGATCTAGAAAGCCACTAGTATTCTAGGTATATGGGCATTGGCATTGGCATGTAATTGGATTATCTAGGTGGATGAAAATATATAACTATACTATGTATATATTATTTCTATATAAATATGGTTACTATTCAAAAACTTATACCGACTATGATCCGAAGTAGGTTAAACCATCAGGTTTCCTTAATAAACCTGAGTAGGATAGTCATTTTTTATTTCAGTTTTATTTATTTATTTATATCTACACACTTCTTTACTTATATTAACAAACTGGATTTAGTTATAGACATTTTGGGTGGAAACTTATTAAGATTTATATCTCACACCCCACTCGATCCACTATTGAACTAGGGTACCTGAGTATAGCTTATATTCATAGGACCATGGATTGGTTCTTTTTCTACATTGCTAGTTTCTAGGAGT
The DNA here is from genome assembly GCA_963277665.1 of Viscum album. Classification (NCBI taxonomy): domain Eukaryota; kingdom Viridiplantae; phylum Streptophyta; class Magnoliopsida; order Santalales; family Viscaceae; genus Viscum; species Viscum album. The sequence continues at coordinate 1,862,376,036 of OY728119.1, forward strand.
AAGGGGAACAGGGTCAAGCTGGTGCTCTGGATGCTTGTGTAGATTTACTTGTGGTTTTAATATCTAACTATATTCATCTACTATATTGTATACTATTTCATATCGTTTTCATCTATTTTAGTTTATCTATCATCATTAATAAATGAATTCATTGTTATATAATGGAATTGTCCATTATTTATATTTATTTTATATTATAATTTTTCTACTACTATATCATCTATTTATTACTACTTCAGCTGTTGATTCTTATTTATTCTTACAGTTTTCTATACTGATATGAGGGTATATTCTCCCAACTATCACCTCCTGAAACCCTCTCTACTAGTTAAAACCCTCTAACATATGTTGAGGTGTTCATGAGGCCATGTTACCCACTATTCCAGACAACCTTTTTGTGGGGGGTCAGGCCGGGACATTACAATGTGGTATCAGAGCCTTTCTTTTTTTCCTTTTTCTTATTATTTTGGGCTTGTAGATAGGATACTAAGAATATATTGACTATTGGTAAATATTCATTTGTATTAGTGATAAACCCATGTACTAGTAATAGTCCAAGTGGTATGGGAAGGGATTGATGTTCATAATGTTCATAGTAATAATAAATATGATTTCACCTAAATTGGTTGATGTACATTCTTTTGCTTATTGAATTATGGAATTTATGTTATTTTTACCTTAACTATGTATTTCAAGGATTAATAATTCCATGAATCACTATAGTAATAAAGAAGTTCACACTTCATGCATATGAAATTCAATGTAGCTAGATTTTTAACTTTCCTGCTAAATTTTATTGTGTGGCTTGAGTGAAATTCCATACTTTTGATGACTTTAGCATGTCTGTTTATATAACATGCTTAGGTGATTGTATACCACTTTGGTAGCTAATTTAGCATTATTTTTTTTGTTTACTAATTGGTATATACTTATTGTTTAGTTTTGATATGTAATTGGTTTCATGGTGTACATACATCGGTTGTGTTTAAACAAGAACTAGTTTGCCATTGTATGGTGTATGGGTGGCTTTTAATTGAGAAAAGGTAACCCAAAAATTCAAACCCTCTTTAGATTTTTTATATACATGTAGACTATAATTAAAATGTTAATGTTGCTAAATTTCAAAATTTTAAAGTTAAAGGGTTTCGATTAATGGGATCCAAATGCCAACCTATAATATGTATAGGCTCTTTATGTATTAGTAGATGGTCAGACATATAACTGAAACATTATATATGATCATGATATATTTTTAAGTGGTTGAAAATGTAAATTGTTTTTAAACACGATCTGAAATAAATTGGTTTCCCCTAAAACGGCTTGCGAATCTATCACATGGGCATAGAAATCATGTGATTAACTTATAAATTTCAAAATTGGACCCATGTAGGTCAGTTGTGGCATGTTTCTTGTGCGATAACCCTATACTGGTGATTTGAAAGCTTTATAAATAGGAAACTGTTGTTGGATAGAATTCCGATGAACCCAGGATGGCTTAACAGACCTCTCATAGGTTTCCTTATCTTTTAAAACCTAAAATGAATTTATATGATAAATTTAATAATTATGAATGGATGTCAATAAATGTTTAAATATTGAATGTGAATTAATGAAATGAATTAAAATGGAACCTTAAGTGGTGTCCTTCATTTAAAACCTCATGTAAGGGTAGTTTAAATATCATTGTTGAGTTTCCTTGGAATAGAAATGTAATCATTTTCTGTAGTGCTTTTCCTTTTTAGCAATGTATTAAATGATAGGTTCTTAATCCTAGTAAATTTATGGTCAGCATGACCTAGTGGTAGGTTCGATTCTTATTCATATGTAGGGATCTATCTTGAGGTAGTTATAACCCTTAGATCATAAATTCATTTCAAAATTTCATGAGATTTCTATTGTGGTATCGTTCAGGTACCTTTTTCCCTAGAAGGAATCATTGCTTCTAAATGACACCATTATATAGGCAGCTGGTCATCGCATCACCCTTGTTACATGTGTGATCATCAAGTAATTATCATTTTTAGTAGGTTTGACATGCTTAAGGAATGGGCATACAGTTATTAGGTCTCATGATCATGTTTCCTCTTCCTTGGGCGACTCAAGAGACAATAATTTTGTTTTGGAGTCAAATTTAAAAGTTTTATTTTGATTGATTTTCCTATTTTTCCCATTAGATACTTGAATGCATGGGTCTGATAAGACTATGGGTACTATTCATGATGTGTTATTTTCTCATGTGATCTTGAGGTAGTATGTGTTGATATACACAGTACCTATAAAGTTTACAAATGATATGACTAGTCAGTTGAGTTTTGGTTAAATCTTATAGGTTTTAGTGGTTGAGTACATTGTTATGTCATCTACATAGTAGAGTAAAATGGGATTTAATGGAATAAAATTCATCTCAGTGATCGGGATGATGTTACAAAGGATCGTGTGTTTTGACATTCTATTCAGGTTAGTTTTGGGTTTTATTCAAAATGTTATGATATTTATGATTGGGTATTATAAGAGTTTCATGAATGTTTTTGAGGTGTATCTAATATATCATTATTATGAGTGGATACTCTATATCTTTATTCTATGGATAAAACACCCCTAATTTGGGGTACATTGTGTCAGTTCTAGTGTAGTTGTCAGTGCTTTCTCCGCAACACAATGTTAATGTTGTTGGTTGTGTATGAAACCAGTGAGAAACAACATTGGTCATTGATGGACTTAGGTGGTTAAGTTTGAATGATAATGAGATGCTTCATGTGGTTAATCCTTTTTGATCGGTTAATGACGATGTGTAGGCCGGTGAATTTGAGCTTCTTTGAAGAAGTTGAACAACAGTGGTTTGAATGATCATATTTTCATCTTATTGTTAATATTTTAAATCATCTTAGTGTACTATTATGAAATATATGATCATGTCCCCTATATTGATGTCATATTTGATTAACTAAGATAGTGTCAGTCTTAAGAAAAACTAAATATTTAAATGTTGTTGAGAATTGGATGTGGTCTCTATCAGAGTTTCACAACTAACATGTGGTTTTTATAAAGGCATGGTCGATATTTAGTGATAATTAGTTTCTTCTATAGGGATTCCTTTAATGGAATCTTGGACACCACTCATTTTTATTTTAATTGATCACTAGGAGGATGGTTCTATAGAATCAATCAATGATCTTATTAGGATGTTTTGGATTTGTATTGATGTACCACTTGTAAAAAATGAGTGTGGACTACCTTGGGTTAGTTCTGTGGACTCCCCGTTAAATTAATTTTAGGTTATACCAGACTTATAGTCAGGATCGAAGGTGATGTTTAAAGGGTTATAATTATAGTGGGATGGATCAGGGTTACCCATTGACCACGCTGAGGCATGCTAGTTTAAATATCTAGGTGATTGTATCAGTATGGAACATCATCAGAAGCCAGGTATGGGCATCGATGAACTTGATAGTTGTAAACTCTATATACCTTGGAAGAAGGTATTGTGGTTCAATTTGTAATACACCAGCTGTCTAAGAAAATAATTTTCAAGATGAGTCAGATAGTGTTGCTCAACTTTTTACCCTCATTTTTCAATGTTTATGGTCAAAGGGACTTGTTTTAAAGAATGTCTCCAAGTCACGGAGTGTGTGGTGTAAATATCAGCTCTGTCTTTCGAGAAGTCTTTCATGAAAAGTTTTATTTTTGTGGACTGATATTTGACTTATTCTTTCTAGAGATGTATCTTATATGACCACATGTGTAATCATGTTCACCCTTTTATGGAATCCATGCCAGAAGTTTCGTTAGAACTCTTAGGGTGAGCTTTGTAGGGAAATTAAGTCGGTGGTGGTGTTATGGTTTAGAATTGGACCCTTCTAAATTTAAAGACAAAGTTGAAAAGAATTGTTTTCTACATGTTTAAAGAGACAAATAAGTGACTGTGTCTCTAGCTAAATGGACTTGGTTAAGCTTATTTTTGGTGTTCCAGTTTGAAAAAAAGCATTGGATTATGTTTGGATAGGTTAAGTTACGTATGATAAAATTAATATTATAGTAGTGTTGGGAGTTTTGAAATGTGATGTGACCATTTAAAAAATAATTCACAATCCTCGTAGGTTAGGTGCTGTTTTCATTTCTCTCGAAGGATACTTAGGGAAGATATGTCCTAATACAAGGAGGTTGTAATGAATAGTGTTTTGAGTCGAGGTAAAATTCCAAGGGAATTTTAGTTTTGGCATTTAATGGATGGAATGTTCATTGAATCGGGATTTATAATGAAATAAAAAAATTTGAAATACTTCAATGTGTTTTTGTATACTTGGGTAAAGGATCGAGGGGTCCCTCAGGTGTCTCATTAAGTTTAAAGAGCATCGGGGCCTGAAAATCAAAAGATTTTGTGGTTTGAATAGGGAACATGGTTAGTCTTAAACTGTGCGGCCCCTAGTAACAAACTATTCAGCCTGAAATAGCTGTAAAAATGTTTTGTACATGCTAAACACAGTTTACGAAAACCATGAACCTATCACGCAAGGTTATTTTCACTTAAGAAGTACCTAATAGAAATTCATTGAATAGTTGGTGCACAATTAGGCTAAATGTGTGAGGATTATTTCCTAGGAAGTGTATTACACATGGTGGATTCATAGTTTGTAAACCTTGAATCCAAACCGAGAAACCCATTTTTGAGGGTGAAATCATGAAACTTACCTTATTGAGTTTAAGTTTCTTTTTTTATTTCTTTCTTCTCCTCCTCCAGCCACATGATCTCCCCCTTGCATTGTGGGTCTTATAACAACCCCTCTTTTTATTACACACATAAACCTGATTTATTACATAAATATTCACTTGATACAACATATAAGATCAAGAGTTATAGTGTCTTTGGGAATTAAGATCACTACATAACAACTTGAAACATGAAATACAACATATTTATTGAAAAATCCCTTTACATGACCACTACATTCCCTCATACATAGCATTGCATGGGATAACCAGAGGATATTCATAATAAAAGTGTGAGGTATAAAGCCCAGTAAGGGAATAAAAATGTAATAACATGAGGAATACAATACATGTTAAGAAATAGGCATATAAATTGATAACAAGAGAAACACGAACATAAAGTCTTGATAAAGAATGATAATCATAACATGGAAATGTGGAAACAACACTTAACATGGAATTAGAATGAGCCAAGGCTCATTGCACATGGAGAATGAGTAAACCCTCATTGCACATGAAGCACGAGTAAACCCTCATTACACTTGAATTATCATGAGTCAACACTCATTGCACATGATGTTTCATGATACTATAATTTACCCAATGCATTGGAGCGCTATCAGGGCGCACCCTTCTTAAACATTTTATTTCATGCATAAGTGTGCCACATGAATCATATAACATGGAATCAATCAACATCATAAGTTATTCCATGATTAAGTAATGTGGAATAAATACATGAAATTACTATTCAATATGTATATGTTCATAAAGGTTAATACACTTGATAGAGACATGGTTATGATATTCACTACACAATGATCTTAGCTTGGAAAAACATAGTGCAATTTCAGAAGCATAACGATATGACATAAGGATTCATGAAAATGGTTGATGAGAGAGAAAAGGGTGTCTTATGAAATGGAAATTAAGGGGTTCATATAGATACATGTCCCAAAAAATGTAATGGAATTTAGATGCATAATACAAAAGAATTACTTGGATGTAATACAGGAGATAGAAATCTCTCACGGAATTTCGGCATGGTAATAGGTGTATATGGGAGGCATTAATGAGAGAAAAAGGGGTCTTCCATTATAAAAACATAAATAGGGAAGTATGGGGAGGTTCTAAATCATACCCCAACATTTTTAATTGAAAAAAGGGCATAAAAACTTAAAGAAAATCGGAAACAAATGATAAAAAAAGAAATCCCTTACTTGGAAGAGTGATCCCAATGGCTTGGGAGAGGCTTCTTGGTAGATTGGGGAACCATGGGAGTATTATAGAGAGAGGAGGCCAGGGGTTGGTCTAACTCCAAATTCTTTGAGTTAAGAGGAAGTTGGAGCCTGGGTGGGTTTATATAGGAAATGAGAGGGAATTCTTTATTATTTAGGTTTGGGACACCTCACATTAAACTAATAAAAACCACAAACCATCCAATGATTTTTTCCAAAGGGGAGAGGAAAAAAATATTTTATAAGTCCAAACGAATAACTTTATAAAATAATAGGGTTTCTTATGTGGAGGTGAGTCACACTCTCAAGGAAAACTAATTAAAAAAGAAAAAAATGTTTTATAAGTCTTGGAGGGTCCACTAAATCTTTGTAAAAAAAATCAATCAAATCTAAAATAACATTAGTTTAATGCTAAAACATATATTGGATGAACATAATGTTTATAGTATATTATTACAATAGTATTGGGTAATTATGATGTGATAAAACACATTATATATTTAAACGGTATTTAATTTTTACCCAAAAATTCAGTTGTCTCTGAAAATTATGAAAAATTAACCATTTGATAATTTTGATGTCATGATTCCAAAAATAATATTCATTATATATATATAATTTTATAAATATGTTAATTTATACTTTTAATATAAAAACTGACATTAATCGAAAATTAATGGGTTTTGAAAAAAACAACGTTCAAACCATAATAAAAATAACATTTGCATTCATAAAATTATATGATCATTTTTATTTAATAAAAATTAATTTAATAATAATAATATTTTATTAGAATATTATTTAATTTAAAAATCCATTAATTCTTAAAAATATATTTCTTAGTTTGATATTAACTAAAAATACTACTTGTGCTTTAAAAACTATTTACAAAGTAACAGTAATAAAATGAATGCACATTTTTTATACAAAACAATAATGAACATTGTCAAAGTGCTAGGGCCTTGTTACATAACCCCTTATAACAACCACTTAAGATCTAAGGGTAAGGTGTGCGATGGTGACAGACTCTTGGGTGGCTCAGATAACATCGCTCGAGTGGTAATCTCTATCAACTTCCACTTCTCTCATAGTCGGTTCCACTCATGCTTAACGTGTTCAAGTTTGGCTTGTGATTGATCAAGAGTGGAGCTCAATGAATATACCTCTTTTATGAGCTTCGAAAAATAGGCTTCGTACGGGGAGAGTCTACTAGATGAGGCCATCACTTCATTTGTATGAGTAAATTTGATTCGTTAAAGCCCTATATTTATACTAATTATGTGATCACTGTTCAACAACTATATTAGCAACGTTCACAATTCATAATGGTATTTTAAAATCCAGAAACATAAAACCAAAGAAGATCACATTATATATAAACATAATAAGACATTTAATTAGATCAATAGGAATTTCCATTAATGAAATTTTGGGTCGTTACAATCTTCCCCCCATTAAGAAATTTCGCCCACAAAATTTTCTCTTCCCAATCTAAAACAAATGTGGGTAACTTTTCTTCATCACATCCTCTGATTGCAACATCACTCTTTCAAACTTGTGTTTTTTCCACAACACCTTGATGAGGGCCATTGTCATATTTTGTAAAACGTTTTCTCTACGATCTAATATCTTCACTAGTTTCTCCTTATAAGAAAGATCATCCTCTAGTTGTACTACCTATAAAGAGAGTACATGTGAAGGGTATGGTATTTACTTCCTTAAAAGGGATACATGAATGATATCAATATACTTTGGAAATGGTAGGTTGAAGTACTAGTCGATAGGCCACAACCCCAACACGATCAATAATCTTGAAGGGGATGATGTACCTAGGACTTAACTTCCATTTCTTTCCAAACCAAATGACCTTATTCCATGGAGATATGCCTAGAAAGACTATTTCTCCAAATTTCAACACAAGGTATCATTGAAGGTTATCTTCATAAATCTTCTGTCGACTCTGGGATGACTTGATATGCTGTTGAATGGTTTCCACATTCTCCACCATTTCTTCGACCATTTCTGGTCATAGCATCTTATGCTCACCGACTTCATCCCAACATGTTGGTGTTCTGCACCTCTTCCCATACATGGCTTCATAAGGTCCCATTCGGATACTCGAGTGGAAACTGTTATTGTAAGAGAATTCAATAAGAAGAATATATTGATCCCAACCTCCTTTAAATTCCATTGAACATGATCTTAACATATCTTCTAGTGTATGAATAGTTTGCTCAGATTGGACTATAGTTTGAGGATGATAGGTCATACTAAAGTTCAGTTCAGTATCTAGATCATGTTGAAGACTCTACCAAAACTTAGAGTTGAATCTTGGATCTCGATCATATAAAATAGATGGTGGTAATCCATTAAGACATACTACTTCCCTGATGTATATCCATGCTAGTTAATCCAATAAGAAATCCTCCCGAATTGGAATTAAGTGTGAAGAATTTGTAAGATGATCCACAACAACCTAGATTTCATTATTGCCTTCAGATGTATTAGGATATCTGGTGACAAAGTCCATGGTGATGTTCTCCTATTTCCATGCTGGTATGGGCAATGGTTACATCACCCCATTAGAATTCCGCCTCTCTACCTTCACTTGCTGACACACCAGGCAATTTAATGTATACTCAGCAATCTACTTCTTCATATTATCCCACAAATAATGCTCTTAGAGATCTCGATACATCCTTGTGTTTCCTGAGTGAATAGAGAAATTTGAACTATGTGCATCATCCAAAAGTTCCTTCTTCAAATATGAACTTGATGGAACACATAGTCTTTTCCCAAATCTCACAATTCCTTCTTTATTAACATTGAACTCCGAGGATTTCCCCCTTCTGATATCTTCCAATTTCTTCTGAATTACCACATCATCCTTTTGAGCATCATTTAACCTTTCCAAAAGATACAGTTGAGTAATAATTTGTGAAAGGATTGATGATGTTTCCTTATTTATGATTCCCATGTCCATCTTCATAAAATCTAAGAAGATTTTATCTTTCTCAATTCTCATCATTGATAGAATACTTGGGTCCTTTCTACTTAGAGCATTCACCACCTTGATCACTTTCCCAGGGTTGTAATGGATTGAGCAGTCATAGTTCTTGATCTGCTCTAACCATCTTCATTGGTGCATGTTCAACTATTTCTGTGTGAATATATACATGGGGATTTTGTGGTCTGTATATATTTCACACTTCTCTCTAAAGAGATAATGCCACAAAATATTTAAATTGAAGATCACCGAAGCCAACTCCAGAACTTGTGTTGGATAATTTTTCTCATGAACTTTCAATTGCCTTGAATCATAGGCAATGAATTTGTAATTTTATATCAACACACATCCCATTCCCTTCTTTGATGCATCACTGAATACCAAAAAACATTCTCCACTTGTGGGTAAAGTGAGGATGGGAGCAGTGATAAGCCTCCTTTTTAACTCCTTAAATATTTATTTTCTTTCATCACTCCAAGCAAACTTTACTCCCTTCTGAGTTAGCTTGGTAAGAGGGTTTTACAATCATGATAAATTTCTCACAAATCGTCGATAATATCCAGCTAACCTCAAGAATATACGGATATCCATTATCGATGTTGGCCTCATACATCCCTCAATTGCATATATTTTGAAGGGATCCACAAATATCTCATTTCTTGTGATGATATGGACCAAGAATAAGACCTCCTTCAACTAGAACTCACACTTTCTATACTATGTATTGACATTCTCCTTTCGCAAGGTCTCTAGTACAGTTCTAAGATGATCTTTATGATCCTTCTTGGTTTTGGAGTATATTAGAATATCATCTAAAATAATACAACAAATTTGTCGAAGTAATCCCTAATGACTCTATTCATCAATTCCAAGAAGATTTCTGGAGCATTAGTGAGTCCAAAATGCATTACTATGAATTAATAGTACATATATCTTATAGGAAAAACAGTTTTGGTGATATCTTCCTTCTTCACCCCTACTTGATAATATCATGACCGGAAATCCACCTTAGAGAAGTATTGTGCTCCACTTAGCTGATCGAACAATTCATCGATTCATGGGAGATAATACTTGTTCATTATCGTGATTTTGTTAAGCTCAAAATAATTGACGCAAAGGCGCATTGACCCATCTTTCTTCTTGATGAAGAGGACTGGTGCACCCCATGGTGAAACACTTGGGCGTATAAACCCTTTATCCAGACTCTCCTATAGTTGTTTCATTAGCTCTTTAAGCTCCACAAAAGCCAATCTATATGGAGTCTTGGATATTGGAAAATCCCCAGGTATCAGATCTATTGAGAATTCAACATCTCTTCTAGGAGGAAGACCAGGAAATTATGCAGGAAACACTTCACTGAATTCCCTCACAATAGGCATGTCTTCAAGGATGGTTGCCTCCTTAGACTCAATCATCTGAGCCAAATACGTGTTTTCATGGGGTAGTAATATCCACACTTGAGATGATGGAGCAAGAAATGATTCATCTTCCTCATTTCACTTGTATATAACAGGGAGTCAATTCTCCACATGGAGAGTGATTTCCCTCTCATGACAATTTATGTTGGCTCTATATAATAAAAGCCAATCCATGACAAGAATTGCATCAAATTCTACCAGAGGGAGTATGATGAGGTTCACCAGGAAATTAAATCCATAGATTATGACAGGGGAGGAGTTATATTCATGGGATGTAATGATTTCCCCATTTTTGTACAAACTAACTTCTTTAATTCTCTGATTTGTGGTGTTGATGGGATTGTTCCACTAAACTTTTGGTATATAAAAGAATGCGTAGAACCGGAATCAAAAAGTACGTTCGCTATTCTTGAAGGAATAACTAGCTTACCTATCAACACTTCATTGTCGGGGTTCACTTAGGCAGTGGTTATGGCGAAAGCTCTCCCTTGCTTCCTTGGAAGTTGTTAGTTGCCTCTGAAAGCAATTGGATTAGGGAACTGATTTGCAAGATTCCATGGTTCTTTACAGTTGTAGTAATGAACAACATGTTGAGGTTTGAAAGGAGCGTTACTGTCCTATGTTGCAGCCGTAGGTTTTTCTTGTCTATATTTAACAGCTAGGTTCCCTTCCCTTCCACACCTAAAGCATTTCCTCATCCCCTTCTGGAAATTTCCAGGGTGCTTCTTTCCGCACCTTTGAAAACTGGCGTATTGGATCTTCTTAGCACCATTGGATTTATCCATCTGACCACCAGTATTGAAGTCCACCTTACTCTTCTTATCCCCATGATACCCCTAAGATTCTATGATCTCTATTTCAACCATGAGGGCACATCAGACACTTTCCTCATAGCTGTCAAAGTCACGAATCGCCATCGCTTTCCATGGGCTACGTTTCATACCATCAAAGAAGCGATCAACCTTGAATTCGGCGGTAACGACAAAGTCGGAGGCGTATCATGCAAGCCATTTAAAGTTTTCCTCGTACGCTCTGATAGATTCTTCATCTGTTTTCTTGGGGTAAAAAATTCACTTTCTATCTTAAGACGGAGGGTGCATGTAAAATATTTATCGAAAAACATATTCCGGAAATCCTTCCATTCCAATGCCTCGATCTCCTCCTCCGACTTCATATTTTTTATCACTATCCACCATTGATCAGCTTCACCCTCCATATTATAAGCATCCAGGAGAACCTTCTATTATTCAGAACATTGAAGGATAGATAAGATCTTTTCAAAGGGCTTGATCCATTGTTTGGAGATTGATGGATTAGATGATCCATTAAAATCAGGATGCCTTCGTCTCGTGAAGCTCTCGATAGTGACTTTTTCTTTCTTAGGGGGGTTGAACATTCCTCTTGACCCATGTTTCTATTAAAATATTGATTTAACTGAGAAAGAATTGTGACAAAGTTCACAATTTCCACTCCCATCGGATTGGGCATCTCATTATCACAGTCATCACATTGATCTTCACATCGGTTGTTTTCCCAAGTCCTCCTATTACCGGCCATTAACTGGAATAATAGGAAAGTTAGGGGTAACAACTAAAGGTTAATCCAAGTACAAAACCGATGACTTATAAATAACCTTTATTTCCTTAACTTATGAAACCATAGGCTTCAATATATGCTAATCATGATCTACTTTATTACATATATTTTTAGGGGAATTTTTTTAATTCCCTTAATAAGGGTTCATACTAAGATTGTGAATTTACCAAATCATATCCCCCAAGAGTTTCATACCCAAGAGTGCATAAAGGCCCATTTTTATGCACCAGTTCCCATTTGAGTCTAGCTCAATGCGGTGTTTTTGGGTTTTACTTCTAGGATCCATCTGTACCAGAGCCGCCTCTACCTGCTCGTATCCAGACAGAGATTCATTTTACTGATAAACCACTTAATCAATACTCACAAATACATAGGGATTTTTTATTATACTTGTTACTGTCTCTAAGTCTTTACTAGGTTTTTCTAATCCTAATCCTAGAAATAACTAAACCTATCCTCTGATACCAACTATAACAACTCTGCTTTTTTACACACATAAACCTGATTTTTTACATAAAATCTTCACTTGATACAACATATAAGATCAAGAGTTATAGTGTCTTTGGGGATTATGATCATTACATAACAACTTAAAACATTTAATAAAATATCTTTATTGAAAACCTTCTATACATGACCACTATATTCCCTCGTACTTGGCAATGCATGGGATAACCTGAGGACATGCATAAGAAAAGGGTGAGATATAAAGCCTAGTAAGAGAATAAACATGGAATAACATGAGTAATAAAATAAATGTTAGAAAATAGGCATATCAATGGAGAACAAGATAAACATGAACATAAAGGCTTGATAAATCATGATAATCATAACATGGAAATGTGGCAGCAACACTTAACATGGAATTAGCATGAGCCAAGGCTCATTTCACATGATGAAAAAGTAAACCCTCATTGCACATGAATCATGAGTAAACCCTCATTTCACTTGAATTAGCATGATTCAACACTCATTTCACATGACGTATCATGATACTAAACTTTACCCAATGCATTGGAGTGCTATCAGGGCGTACCCTTCTTAAACATTTCATTTCATGCATAAGTGTGCCACATTGATCATATAACATGGAATCAATCAACATCATAATTTATTACATGATTAATAAATGTGGAATAAGTACATTAAATTACCATTCAATCTTTATATGTGCATAAAGGTTAATACCCTTGTTAAAGACATGGGTATGCTATTCACTATACAAAGATCTTGTCTTGAAAAAACGCGGTGCAATTTGGGTAGCATAACGTCATGACATAAGGATTCATGAAAATGGTTGATGAGAGAGAAAAGGGTGTCTCATTAAATGAACATTAAGGGGTTCATATAGATACATTTACCAACAAAGTTAATGGAATTTAGATGCATAATACAAAAGAATTACTTGGATGTAAAAGGGGAGAGAGAAATCCCTCATGGAATTTTGGCATGGTAACGGGTATACATGGGAGGCATTTATGAGAGAGAAATTGGTCTACCATTATCCAAACATAAATAGGGAAGTATGGGGGAGGTTTTAAATAATACCCCAACATTTTTAATTGAAAACAAAGGGTTATAACAACGTAAATAAAATTGGACAAAAATGAGAAAGGAAGAAATCCCTTACTTGGAAGTGTGATACCAAAGGCTTGGGAGAGGATTGAGAGAGGATTCTTGGGAGATTGGGGAACCTTTTGAGGATTCTAGATAGAGGTGGGTAGAGGTGGGTAGAACTAAAAAGGCTTTGAGTGAAGAGTAAGTGGGATCTTGGGTTGGTTTATATAGGAAAGGAGAGGGAATTCTTTATTATTTGGGTTTGGGACACCTCACATTAAACTAATCAAAACCACAAAATAGACCATGCGTTTTTCACATGGTTTTTTACAAAGTCGAGTGAAAAACAATATTTTATAAGTCTAGTGGCCTAACATCTTAAAATAATAAGGTTTATTATATGGAGGTGAGTCACACTCTTAAGGAAAATCATTTAAAAAGACAAAATGTTTTCTAAGTCTTATAGGACCAACTAATGCTTTGTAAAATAAATCGAACAAATCTAAAATCACATTATTTTAATGATAAAACATATATTTTCCAAAAAAGATGTTTATAGTATTTTATCACATCACTATTGGGTCATTATGATATCATAAAACACATTATATGTTTAAACGGTATTTAATTTTTACCCAAAAATTCAACTGTCTCAGAAAATTATGAAAAAATTACAATTGGATAATTTCGACATCCTGATTCCAAAAATAAAATGAATTTTATATAAATAATTTTATAAATATGTGAATTTTTAATTTTAAAATAAAAATTGACATTTATTGAAAATTCATGGGTTTTGAAAAAAACAGCTTTCAAACCTTCATACAAATTACAATTGCATTCATAAAATTATATGATCATTTATATTTAATAAAAAGTGATTTAATAATAAAAATAATTTTTAAAATATTATATAATTCAAAATAAATTAATTCATAAAAATATATTTCTTAGTTGAATATTAACTAAAAATACTATTTTTGCTTTAAAAACTATTTACTAAGTAACAATAATAAAATTATTGCACATTATTTATACAAAAAATAATGTACATAGTCATAGTGATGGGGTATTGTTTCATAACCACTTATAACACCCGTATAAGACTGAAGGGTAAGGTGTGAGATGGTAACAAACTCTTGGGGTGGCTCAGATAACATCGCCCAGGTGGTAATCTCTTTTAACTTCCACTACTCCCATAGTTGGTTCCTCCTAAGCTTGACATTTTCATGCTCGGTTTGGGCTTAGTCAAGAGAGAATACCAATGACACCACCTCTTTTCTGATCTCTAACAAATGGACTTCGTACGGGGAAAGTATACTGGATGAGACCATCACTTCCTTTCTCTGAGTAAATTGAATTTGTTAAATCCCTATATTTACAGTAATCCTGTGATCACTTTTAAACGACTATATTAGAAGTGATCACAATTGATAAAGGTAAATTAAAATCTAGAAACATAAAACCAAATAATTTCACATTATATATAACCATAATAATACATTTAATTAGATTAAGAGGAATTTATATTAATGAATGTTTAGGACGTTACAAGTCTCATCCTCCCTCTATTATACTTTGTAAGATCTCCATTGTCCAAATACTGAATCGAACATCATCCATCTCTATGGACCTGCATTAGTAAGCTCATGATTCCTCCAGTTTCCTTTATAATTTTCTCTTACAATCTATTGTGCTATTTTGGTGGGAGATTATTTGACCTATTTTCTGGAAAAATTAGAATTTCTTATATTTATTCATAATTAGACTAAATCAAGGCTCAATATTAGATGAGTAGAAAATACTAAGCATAAGTTAGGAAATATATAGATTTTTCTTTATATTTCTATAAATTTATAAATGGAACTATTTTTCTGTACACCATAATTTTCTATGTGTTACCTAAAAAATGTTATCTTCAATCTAAATTGTTATACACGACTTATATTACTCCTGTTTAGATTTGTTTATTGATTTGAGTATGCCAACCTTGATCATGGACACCCCTTTGGTGTGCCAGCTCATATTTTCCCATTATAATTTAGATATTGGATGCCTGAAACACCTCCTAAGTGTTAGTATTAGGTTGAAATTGAGTTTTCACACTACTATATAGTTGTTTGATGAACATAATTAATCATAGAACAACCTAAGTTCAAGGAATAACCTTATATTTAGTTTTTTTCACCACGGTATATTATAGAAATTATTCATTGATAGATTCAATTATGATTCTTGAGTGTGATTCTTAGTTATGATTACATGATTTTTATAAGAAATGTCATGTTTTTATAATAAAACCCATCAGATGAGGAGTGATTCCTTCAAACGTATTTTGTGATGATTATTGGTTTAAATTATGCATATCATTTTTTGGTGTTATAAAATGGAATGTTCCACCTTTATCTTAAGCCATAGTTTAATTGATGCAGCTTCAAGGTGTTTGAATTTTCTCACTTATTTTAAGATGCATTTTTGACCAAGAACATCCTAAGTGCTTATCTTACCTTATACATAAGATTACCCATGTAGGTCATTTCTTAATTTGAAAATGGTATGTTCTATGTGCACCATTGATCCTTGATAAATGAATTTCCATGTTTTGTTTAATTAAATGTCACGTATTAAATGTTTTGGAAAGTTCATGAAGTCTTAAATTCCTTGAATGAACTAAATTATTTAATTAAAATGTAATTTAGTTGGTCAGTACAACCACGCCTTTTTTATATATTAAATAAGAACAATTTATATGAATTTTTATAATTTGGATGCCCTTATTTTTGATTGGTCTTAATAAAATTAAAGTATGAGAGGTAATACCTCATGGTTATTTTATAATCAATATGATTGCTCCTTGATATAAGTTGTGGAATTATGTTAAGGGTTCTATTGATCATGGTTTAATCACTTTTCCTTACATTGGGTGTTGGGCCAAGACATCTCACACCATTAACATTATTGGGATAGTGGGCATGGCGCTCCACATTCCTAGTTGAGTGTTGGAATAATAGCACACTCACCACCATTTTGAGTGTTGAGATGATGGAACACTCACCATATCAAGTAACAAGCATGATGACTCCCACTCATTATAATATTTAGGGAATGTACCCTATTAGGGGAGAATATAGGCTCATTTATACTAGTTTTGGATGACTGGTTTATGCCATGGTCCAACTAGCAACTAGTATTCTAGTTATATGGACATTATCATCGGCACATACTTGGTTCATGTAGGTTAATGAAATATATATAACCATACTATGTATATATTACTACTATATATGTACATTTACCATTCATAAACATATTTTGGATATGAACCTAAGCAGGTAGAGCCACCAGGTGCACTTAAGGAACATGAGTGGACTGTTTTTTTTTTTTATTAATTTATATCTACACACGACTTTACTAATATTAATAGACTGGATTCAGTTTTATATATTATGGGTGGTAACCTAATGTGATTTATATCTCACACCCTACCTAAGCCGCCATTTCACCATGGTAATCGACTAAACCTTAAGTTAATAGGACCATGGATTTTTTTTCTGGTTTGCTAGTTCCTGGAGTTATGATCACATGACCGAATTGGAGCATGGGATGCACATTGAGATTTCCATTATGTATTTTAATATTTTTTTATATTCATGTATTATGATATATTCATGATTCTTATAATATGTCTTCTGTTTTAGATTATGTATCATCATTAGGACATGCATTAATTGTTATATAATTGTGTTGGCCATCTATTATATACAATTTATATTATTATTTTTCGTTTATCAGTCTTGTTTTTATTACTACTTCCAATGTTGATTCTTATTTATTTTAACACTGATCTACGTTGACATGAGGTAAAATTAATAATATTATCACATCCTTAGACTCTCACTACTATTTGGTGTCCTCTTGCATATAGGGAGTTGTTCTTGATTCCATGTGACCCACCAGTCCTATCACCATTTTAGTGGTGATCCAGGTTAGGACATTAAAAATTGGTATCAAAGCCTTTCTTTTTTCATTTTTATTACTATTTTAGGATGGTAGAAAGAAGAATATAAATGTTCCGATTCTTGGTAAATATCTTTTCCTAGGAGATATCATCCCATGTACAGGGAAACTTTCAAGTGTCTAGTGATGGGATTGATGTTCATGTTGTTTTTTTGTTACAGTTGATTTGATTTCACCTCGATTGATTGGTGTACATTCCATTTCCTCATGACTTATGAAATTTATGGTATTTTCCCTTAGACTGGTATATAAAAGATAAATCATTACATGCATAATTACAGGAAAATATAAATTCACATTTCTTGCATATCCCATGACATATAATTGTATTTGTAGCTTTCCTGGTGATTTTTATTGTGTGCCTTGAGTGATATGCCATAATTTTGATGTTTTTATTCTGACTATTTATATAACATCCATAAGTTATTATATTCCATGATAACTTCTTATCTAGTGTGATTATCTATGTTTACTTCAAGTGATAAGATGCCAATTTTTTTATATATAATTGGTTTCATGGGATAAATACATGGGTTTGAATTAAACGAGAACCAATTTTCAGTTGTAAGGCATCTGAGTGAATTATAACTGGAAAAAGGAAACCCATGATTTCAAACCATATTTTTAACTTTTGTATAAATCTAGAGCATTGTTGAAATTTAAAAGATTCAAATTTTCAAACTTCTAAAGTGAAATGGTTTTTATTATTAGGAGTCAAATGAAAAAGTGTAAAGTGTATTGGAAAATTATAGATTAGTAGATGGTCACCCATATAATTGAACCATTATATATGTTCATTATATTTTTTTAACTGGTTGAAATATTTTTAATCTTGACCTTAAATAAATTGGTTTCCTATAAAAAGGATTGTGACTCTATCGCATAGGCATAGAAGTCTTGATATTAACTTGTAAATTTTACAACTAGACCAACGTATGTTAGTTATGGCATGTATCTTATGAGATAACCCTCTATGATTATTTTGAAACATTTATGAATAAGAAACCACTATTGGGTTGCATTCTGATGAACCCAGGATGGCTTAATGGGACCCTTGTTGGTCACCCTATCAATTATAACCAAAAATTAATTTATGTGATAAATTTCATAATTATGACAGGATGTCAATAAATGTTTAAATATTGAATCTGAATCAATGAAATGAACTAAAATGGACCCTGAAACGGTGTTCTTCATTTAAACCCTCATGTAAGGGTAGTCTAAATAAGTCTATTAACTTTCCTGGGAATAGAAACATAATCATTTTTTGTAGTTATTTTCCATTTTATCAATGGATGAAATGATATTCTCTTAATCCTAGTGTATTTCTGGTTAGTGTGTCCTAGTGATAGGGTTGATGCTTATGATTTCATAAGGATCTATCTCAAGGTAGGTAACACCCTTAGTGTTTAAATTCCATGATAAATGTCAAGATATTATTGTCCTTATGTAGTTTGGGTACCGTTGTCCGAAGTAGTACTCTTAACTTATAAATGACACCCTTGTCTGGGTGGGTGGTCTTGGTATCTTTTACCCTTACTATGAGTGTGAGAATTGATCAATACTCGTTTTCAGTAGGTCGGACATACCTAGACAATTTTTGGCTACTTAGTAGGTTTTGTGACCCTATTCCCTTTTCCTTGGGTAGCTTGAGAGGGTTTTAATTTGTTTTATAGTCATATGTAATTGTAACATTTTGATCTAGTTTTCTACATGGTCCATTAGATAATTGAATTCATGGGGATGATAAGCCTATGCGAAGTATTCTAGTTGTGTCATTTTCTCATTTAATTTTAGGGTAGTATGCGTTTATATACATAGTAACCATCATGTTTCTAACAGATATGATGAGTCGATTTAATTCGGTGAGATCATAGAGATTTTAGAAATTGTGTATGTTCTCAGGTCATCACCATATCAGAGAAGAAAGGGATTTAATGTAATTAAATTCATCTCAGTTCTTGAGTTGTTGTTACAAAGGATATAGTGTTTTCACATGCTAGTTAGGTTATTTTTGGTTTTTATTCCAAATGTTATGACATTTGTGATTGTGGCTCATAAGAGTGTTTCAAGTTTGTTTAAGGTTTATCCGATCTAGCACACTTATGAGACGACATTCTATCCATACTTTCATTTACTAGAACACCCCCTAAGATGGGAATTATCACGTTGGTTCTAGTGTACATGTCCATGCTTTCTTGGAAGCATGACGTTGATGTGGTTAGATGTGTATATAAGACTTGAGAAAAAATATTGGTCATGGATCGACTTTTGTGGTTAATATTGAACCATAATGGGATTCCTTGGGTGTTTAAGGCTTTGTGATTGGTTAATGATGATACGTCGATAGGTGAAGCCATACTTGTTTCAAGAAGTCATCCAGAACTGGTTCAACTATTCTTCTTTGGATTTTCTTGGTAATACTATAAATCCTATTAGTGTACTCTTCTAAAAGAGATTATCTTTTCCCTATATTGACATTTTCCTTGATTTAATAAGAGAGTTCCGGTTTTATGTTGTGCTAAATTTATAAAAGTTGTTGGGATTGGGATGTGATATCTATTTGAGTTATTCACTAGACTCATCATTTTTATCAATACATGTTTAGTCATGAGTTATACCCGGGTTCCCATGTAGGAACATCATTGACGTACACATGGACACCACCCAATTTCCTTTGCATTGAATGTAAGAAAGATATCACTCTAGGCTTTTTCGATGATCTGATATGGAATTTTTGGCTTTGTACTGACATCTCACTTGTAATCATTGATTTTGGGCTGCCTTAGGTTATTTCCTTAGAATCTAGTTTAATGAAACATAGTTTATCTTTGAATTATTGTCTGGCTCAGAGGTGATGTTTAAAGGTTAACAATTCTAGTGGGATGGATGAGGGTATCCCATTGTTCTTGTCAAGGAATGATAGTTTAAATGTCTTTGTGATGGTTTGATTAGGGAATGTCATAAGAATCTAGGTATGGGCTTCAGTGAACGTGTTAGAGGTAAAAGCAATATTCCTTGGAAGAAGTCACATCAGTTCAATTTATAAATGTCAATCATCTAAGAAAATTATTTTTGAGATTAGTTAGCCATAGTGGGTTGACTTTTTACCCTCTTTTTACAATGTTTATGGTCAAAGGGACATGGTATGAACAATAACTTGAATCAATATGAGATACCTGATTCACCTCTAAGGGAACAACATTCTGTTGAGTCCTCTATGCATCAATGATCACCAAATTTCAGTAGATGTATCATAGTATTTATTTCTGATTAATGGATAATATCTGTAGAAAAGATCTTTTAAATACTCTTTTTTTTGGAATAATAGAAATTAACAATATTTAGGTACCTCTTAGAGGCAGAAGTAGATCAGTGGTGGAAACTAGTTAAAAACACAAATCAAAGAGGGGATATTAAATCTATATAGTGGTAAGAGTTTAGGGGATCTTTTACAAAAAATATTTCCACTGTTCAATGAGTATGGAAATAATGAAGGAATTCATAGAGCTGAAGTAGAAGGAAAATGAATCTGTGGGAATCTATGATAATAACTTCACAATACTTTCTTGTTACACCTCTATGTTTTTCATGGATCTTAATGGTAAGGTCGATAGTTTCTTCGGTGGAATAAGACCTAATCTATAGAAGAATATTTCCAACTAAGAATATGAAAACTATGAGGAGATTGTGAGGAGTACATGAAATTTGAACTAGAGTTTGGAGAGAAGCAATGGTTTCATAGATCGAATAAAAATAAGAGAGATTTGGATCCAAACATGGGGAGGATCCTAGATCAAAGAAGATAAGGAAATAAATTGAAACATTCCACATGTAACAAATGTGGGAACAAGCATTCGAGGAACGAATTTCTAAAGAGTGGAATTATTAAAATTGTAGAAGATATGGATATATAACTCGTAACATTCAATATGAGGTAAAGCCTCAACTTCACAACAGAAATGAAAAAAATATGGTGCAAGTTTTTCTTGAAGTCCAATGCTCCAAGTGTGGAGAACTTGTGCACTTTACAAATCACTATCTAAATCCGAGGATAGTGGAGAGGAATCACCACCAACCATTTCATAAGACAATAAATAAAGTTCATTATTTTTCTATCATAAAGGTTGATGTTGAATCTACCAATGATGTGGTGGAAGGTACTCACTTTTTTCTCTCATAGAAAGAAAGATGTTTTTTTTTATTTTGGTATTATCATTCCTTTATTTCTTCCAAGTTATTAAAGAATATAGAACCAATACCAGAGCTTCTAGAAGTATAAAAATCATCCAAGACTCATAGAGGTATTATCCAAGCATCAATAGTATATTGAAACTCTAGTATTTAATTTTTTGAGCATAACATCATTAAAAATCTAGTAATAATTACCATTATAGAATTTGATATTATACTAAGGATGGACTGGCTCTCAAAGTATAATACTAAGATAAACTGCATAAGCAAGGAAATATCAGTATTCTTGAATGTAAAACCTAAATTTGTTTTCAAAGTAGACATATATCAACCAGATATTTTTCTATAAGAACCATTCATAACTTTCTTTATGGAAATGATATGTTTAGATGATGAAGTAAATGAAAGTATATGAATAGACAATGTACACATCATTCAGAAATACATTGATTTATTTCCTGAGGAGTTACCAGACCTCCCCTTGAAATAGAGGCAGAGTTCTCCATTGATCTCATGTCTAGTTCCAAGCCAATTTCAAAGACCCCATATAGAATGGAAAATGTGGAGCTAGAGGAATTAAAGAAACAACTATAAGATCTTCTAGAGAAGAGGTTTATCTAACCAAGTGTGTCTCCTTGGGGGGGTACTTATTCTTTTTTTGTATAATAATGATGGATCAATGTGTATATTCATTGATTATAGAGAACTTAATGTGATCAATGTGATTAAAAACCCCCCTCTCCAAAAAATTGATGATTTATTTTACCATCTTCATGGGGATCAATTCTTATCCAATATTGATCATTGATCATGTTATCATCAATTGATGGTAAATAAAGAAGATATTCCAAGGAATGGATTTTGATCAAGATGTATAAATTATGAGTGTTTTGTTATTACCCTTGGATTTACTAATTCTCCTACTATATTTATGGATTTGATGAATAGAGTATTTAAGGACTACCTTGATAACTCTGTGGTCATATTTATTGAAGATATTCTAATATATTCTAAAATTCACGAGGAGCATGTGGATCATATAAGGGTTATATTGAAAAAACTATGGAAGGATTGGATATTTGGAATGTTCATAAAATGTGAATTTTAGTTAAAATAAGTTTCTTTCGTAGGGAAAATTGTAACCAATGACGGAATCTTAGTTGATCCTTCTAGTAAAATGTTGTGGAGGAGTGGAGTCATCCTTCAATAATGACCAATATTTGTAGTTTCCTTGTATTATCGGGATATTATATGATTTTTTTTGAAAAAAAAATCATATCATTCTAATCCACTAACCATGTTAACTTGAAAAGGGGTCAAGTTCATCTGGAAAAAGGAATGCGAAGAAAGTTTCCAAGTGCTGAAGAATAGATTTATTACTACACCCGTGTTAACGATAACCTATATCAGAGAAGGATTCATTATTTTTAGCAACGAGTCTCTGAAATGGATTGGTTTCTTCCTAATGAAAAATGATAAGGTTATATCTTATGAATCTTGAAGGTTGAATCCTCATGAGGATAACTATCTTACGCATGACCTATAGTTAGCTGTGGTTGTTTTTGCTCTAAAGATATAGAGGAAGTATCTTTATGGGGAGAAATGTGATATATACACAAAACATCAATGTTTGAAGTATATTTTCATGAAAAAGGAACCTAACATGAGACAGAGGATATGGTTAGAACTTCTTAAAGATTATGATTGTTTAATTAATTATCATCTTAGAAGAGTAGAAAAAGATTCAAATGAATTAAGTTGGAATGATCATGTTGTGATGTAAATTATGAGGTTTCAAGAAGATCCTTTAATCCAAGAACTAGTAAAACTAAACATGGTAATCTTATGAGAAGGGAAATCATCAACCCTATACCAAATTATTTCTCAATAATCATTACTAGAGAAGATCAATAATTCTAAAAGAGAAGACCCTTTTTTGTAGAAGATGTTAGAGGCTGTGAAGAATGGGAAGTTTTCTGAGTTCAATATTGATCAAAAAGGTGAACTGAAATTTCCTAAAACTCTACCTGTTCCATCTATTCCAGAAATAAAAAAGGAGAATATCAATGAATCTTATAGCTCTATATTATCTTTACATCATAGAAGAACTAAAATTTATAGGGAACTTCATGCTCATTATTGGTTGGATAACATGAAAAGGGATATTTCTGACTACACTACAAGGTGCCTGGTGTATCAACAAATGAAAGAATATATAAAACATTCTAAAGAGGTATAAAAACCAATACCTATACTATCATGGAAGGGGGAAACATCACTATGGGCTTTGTCACCGGTCTCTCAAGAACATCTAAAGGAAACAATACGATATGCATAATTGTGGACCATCTCACAAAGACTGCAAATTTTATATCTATTCTGTTATAATTATCTCTTGATAAACTGTCCAATTTTCACATGAAGGAAGTGGTAAGGATGCTTGGGGTGCCAATTTTTATCACTTCAGATCATGATACAAGGTTTGCATTTTTTTTTGAGAATTATTCAACATGATCTGAGTACTAAATTGAATTTTAGTATGACATATCACACATAAATCGGTATACAATCTGAAAAGACTATTCATACACTCAAGGACATAATGAGAACATGATCATTGGAATTTAAAGGTTTATGGGATCAGAATCTCTCATTAGTTGAGTTCTTATACACCAATAACTTTTATTCAAGTATTCAAATGGAGCACTATGAAGCTCTATATGGGAAGTGATTCAGAACTCCTACTTGTTGGGATGCAGCTGGTGTGAGAATGCTTATTAAGACTGATTTTGTGTAAGCTATGAAAAAAAAGGATCATAACATCCAAAAAACATAACGTATTATTAGATTTGGTAGAAGAGATATGCCGACAATCGTCAAAGGGACTTGGATTTTTATGTTAGAGATAAAGTATTCCTTTGAATGTCACCTTGTAAGAGAGTCATGCTGTTTCCGAAGAAATGGAAGCTCATCCCTAGGTACATTATTACCTATGAAATCCTTGATCACATTGGATCAATGGTATATCTTCCAGAGATTTCACTAAAACTAGCTCATGTTCATGATGTTTTCCACGCATATCGTTAGAGGAAGTACATACATGATTCTTCACATGTACTAAATTCAGAGGCGATACAACAAGAACATGACCTCTCTTATGAGGAGTAGCCAGTGGTGATCTTGGACCGTAGAGGCAATGTTCTATGCAAATAGACTACCCACATAGTTAAAGTGTTGTAGAGGAACCAAAAATAAGAAGAATCAACATGGGAACCAGAGGAAATGTTGAGGCATAAGTACCCTCACCTTTTCTCAACCAAGGGAAAGAGTTGAAATTTTGGGGATGAAATTTCTTAAAGGGTAAAATGTAATAACCTGAATGTTTCGAATGATTTTAATTCCTAAAAATGTGTTTTATATTATTAAACAAAATAATATCCATTTATTAAATAAGTGAGTATAATTGAAATGTGAACATTGGGTTTTGACCATTATATGAATGTTGGTAAATTATTATCATTGGTCAATCTGACCATTGGAAAAAATACTATTAAAAATAATTAGTATTATAAAGAGACATGATAATGGTTAATTAATGAATAAATAAGAGTTTATGGCCTCATCTAGTAGATTTTTATCGTACGAAGCCCATTTTTCAGATCATGGATGGGAGATAGAATCTTTGGGATTCACTCTTGACCAAGCCTTATCCATGCTTCATCATGTTAAGCTTGAATTAAATCTCTTACGGGTGAAGTTTAAGTTAGTGAAGATTACCACTCATGCAATGTTAGCTGAGCCGCCCCATGAGTCTATCACTATCAAACACCTCACCCTTAGATCATATATGGGTGTTATAAAAAGTTATGTATCAATTTATTAGTTTCTTAATGTATAACCCCTTAGTATAAATAAATTTTTCCCATCATTTCCATTTTTAGTTTAGTTTTTCTTAGAAATATAATGAATTTGATAAATTTATTTTTTAGATAGAAATTTTACTTTTCAGAAAATATATAATAAATATAATATAATAAATTATTATTAAAAATGTTTATTTTAATAAAATATTATTATTAAAACACTCTTATTTTAATTTAAATGATAAAATAATTTTTTTGATTTCAAGGGAAAAAAATTTTACTATACATTTCTGGTCCACTATTATTTTTAATAAATAAGTATTTTTATTATTAAAAGTTAAATTTACCATATTTATTTAATTATTATGATAAAATAAACTTCATTTTTAAAATCATAATTTTGATATTAGTTTCGGGTGAATTTATGAGAATGTTCTAAAATATTTTTTTGATGAATAGTAAAAAAATAGTTTTAAGTTTTCAGTATGTTTAATGACATCATAATGATATATTATGTAATATAAAATGTTGGTAGAATATTTTTTATTATAATAACATAATAAATTTCCAAATGTTACAATACCATGGGAAAATACCATGGTCTAGCCTATGGTTCTTCAAATACTACTAGAGAGGTGTTGAAAGAAATCATTAAACAAATCCCTCATTTTTTCTATAAATAACCAGTCATTTCCTCAATTAATTTCATTAAAAATTCATCATCCACGAATATATGATATTATTACCTCCCAATTATTCTAAAAAATGCATCTTTAATCCTATAATATCCTAATCTTTGAGTTTTAGGAGTCACTCTTCAAGGTAAGGGAAATCTCAACTTCTCTTTTCCTTTCAAGTTTCCTTTTTATATGGCATGTCTTTAAAATTTACATATCATGAGATTATATCCATTTTTTATCTATATTTACTATATTAAGAGTATTTTATGAATGGTATACCCTTTTCCCCTCTCTTTTTAATTTTTTCTAAAACCATGTTTCCTACCAATTATTTTCCAATTTTACTTCTCAAAATTTCTCTCTTTTTCTCAAGAAATTCTTCTATTTTATTATATGAATAAGAAAAACTCTTTCTTATATAGGGGTATTAAAATATATATAAAAAGTATATATTTTATTCCAGGATTAACATATATAAAACCCTCATTCCTTCTTAGTGGTTTTAAAATGACAAAAGAAACTTGTTTTTAAAAAATTTCTAAAACCCCATGATTTTGATATGAATCCCATATCATTTATTCTCCATGGTATATTTATGAAATGTTTTATTATGATTTATTTGGATCACATTAATCAAGATATATGAAGGGTGTTCCCTAATAGTGCTCCAACGCATTTGGTAAATAATTTAATGTCTAAAGAAGGCAGGTTTTACGATACTTGGTGAATAACCTTGGAAATTTGTATGATATCACGGTGATAAACCATGGTGATATGATTATGAATGACTCAATTAAATTTTATTTCCAAATTTCAATGTTTTGAATCATGTTATTATTACTATAATATGCCTCTTTCACATGCCTTTATGTACTTCTTCAAGTCCTTATTGATATTCCTTAAGATAATAAGTAAATTGTTTCCCTTGTGTTCTCTTACTAGACCTTATGACCATCCTTTACTTTCATGTTTCTACCCTAGTTATGATATGCATTAAAATTACTTAAGATGAACAAATGAATAATCCTTTCATGTTTTTAAAAGAATATTTTATGTTTTCATGTATTATATACCCTATATTACAAGAAACTAAACTTTAAAAGATTCTACGTTTTATATAATGTAATGAAACGTTTTGTAATAAATAGGAGGTATTATATAAAACCATGTGGCATAAAATTGGGGTACATCTAGTTTCACTTAGAAATTCATGGTTTACCCAAACCATTTACCTATCTCTCATGTTTATTACCACTTATTCAATATATAGTAACTATTCTCCACACTCCTGGAAAAATTTAAGAGTAACCATGAAGGAAATATCATTTGAGGTGAGTTTCATTGGTAGTGGGTGTGCATGGTTCACTCATGGTTTTGAAACTATGCATCTAAACCATGTGATCTATTTTTTCATGTAAAATTATGAAACTTCCTTTAATGAGTTTATGTTTCCTTTTTTTGTTTCTTATCCTCATCCTGTTGAATGATCTCCTCTCCAAGCGACGTGGGTATCCTCTTCCCTTATCAAGAATTTTCAAGATATCTGCCATCCAAAGTCTGAATCAAACTTCATTGGTCTCTATGGATCCACATTGGTGAGCTCCTAATTCCTCCCATTTTATTTCTATGTTTCTCTACTGATCATTTGCACTATTTTGGTGTGATCTCATTTTCTTTATTTTCAATGTGGATATATGTTTCTTATATTTCATCTAAACTAGACCGAATTAGATCTCAATATTGGATGATATGAATTTACTAAGAATAAATTAGGTGGTATATGTATTTTTCATTAAATTTACATCAATTTATAAATATATTTTTTGATCCATATGCATACCTTTTTAGCACGTTACCTTAAAAATGTTTTCTTCAATATAAATTTTTATATGCACCTAGTATTACTCCCATTGAGATTTTATTATTGAATTTGAGGATGTTATCCTTGATCACAGATACCCCATGGGTGTTCTGGCTCATATTTTCACTTTATAATGTAAATATTGAATTCTTGTAACACCTCTTAAGCATTCTTATTGGGTTGTAATTTCATTTTTCCACTTCTATATTGTTTTTTTGTTAAACCCAGCTAATCATATAACCACCAACGTGCTATAAAAACCCTTTTATTTTATTTTTACATCAATTATAGCTTATTAAAATACAACATTGATAGATTAAATTTTGATTTTCTAGATTGTTTTTCAATTATGGTAAAATGAATTGTTTGATAAGAAATGTTATATTTTTAAAATAAAACCCTCAAATGTGGTGTGTTGTCTTCAAAAGTATTAAGTGACCATTAGTGTTTTAATTTTTTCATAGATTTTGATCATGTTATTAAATGGAATGTCCCACCTTCATATAAAGTCTTGGTTAAATTAATTCACATATTAACTAAATGACTTGGATCACTTATTTTTAGATGAATATTAGACCAAGAACCTTCTAAGTGCTTGGCTTGATTTATAAATGGGATTATCCATGTTTGTGATTCCCCAATTTGACCATGGTACTTTATTAGTGCACCATTGATCAATTATAAATGAATTTTCATGTTTTATTTAATTAATGGAATGTATTAAATAGATTGGTATGTTCACGATATATTTCATTCCTTAAAGGTATTAAATTGGTTAATTGAAATGGATTTGAGTTGGGTGGTATGAACACACCTTATTATAATTAAATAAGAACATCATGTACGAATTATTATAATTGTGATGCTCTTAGTAATGATTTGTATTAAGAAAATTAAAGCATGATAGGTACTGCCTCAGGGGTATTTTATTATAAATATTATTACGACTTGATATAGGTTATAGAATGATGGTAAGGGTTATGTTGAGCATGGAGGAATAATTCTCTTGAACATTGGGAGTTGATTCATGATGTATCACACCATTGACCTTATTGGGATGGTGGGAATGACACACCACGTTCTTAGTTGAGTGTTGTCTTAACTGCACACTCATAACCATCTTGAGTGTCTACATGATGACACACTCACCATCTAAATTGATTAGCATGAAGTCTCCCACTAATTATGAGATGTAGGGAATGTACCCTATTGCTGGATCTTATATGCTCATTTAGATTGGTTATAGATGACTGAGTTACACCCTGGTCTATCCAAAAACTACAATTCTATGTATATGTCCATTAACTTCAGCACACACTTGGTTTATATAGGTGGATTAGATATATATAACTATACTATGTATATATTATAACTATATGCATATAGATACCATTTAAAAACCTATTGCAACTATGATCTGAAGCAGGTTGAGCTGCCAGGTGTCCTTATGGAACCTAAGTAGGTTGGTCATTGTTTATTTCAATTTTTTATTAATATTTATACACCACTTTACTTATATTCACAGATGGGATTTAGTTCCAGATATTGGGGGTGGTAACCTACTAGGATTTATATCTCACACTTTTTTTTGAATACCACTACACTGGGGTACTTGAGTTGAACTTATGTTCAGGGGACCAAGGATTGTTTCTTGAGTCAGGTTTCTAGTACCTGGGATTTAAGAGCATAGAATAGAGATGGATCTATGGATTCTCATAAACATTACACTTGTGGATTTTACTATTTTCCAATAATCATGTACTGTACTGTATACTATTGGCTTCTACTTTTCTTCTATTTTACATTATGTATCATCATTAGGACATGCATGAATTGATATATAATTGGGTTAGCCATACTTTATATTTATTTTATATTATTATTATTCATCTACTTTGTATTTAATTAATTACTACTTCCAATTATTATTCTTATTTATTATAACATTTTTCTATGAAGATATCATGGTATAGTCTCTCCATTATCACCTCATGAGACCCTCACAACTATTCGATAGCCTCTGGTGTATGGGGAGGTGCATGTGGGTCCATGTGACCCACCAGTCCATCAACCTTTTTGGTGGTGATTCAGTCATGGATGTTAAAAATTAAAAATAACATCATTAATTTGTTTAATAATTAAAATAATTATAAATGATGTATTCTTAAAAACTATATGACCTAACCATTATAAAAAGAAACATTTTAAAAAATTAAATAACTAAACCTATCAAACCTTATTCTAGGTGCCTATTTAATACCACATAATGCACTATTATGATTTGAAATAAAATTGAAATAATAGGATTTTTATAAAAGGAGGTTGTTCAAAATAAAAATTATCAAAAAGAAATACCATTTAAAGTAATAATTAACAACCTTATGGGAAATTTAAAAATTTCTATAAGATACATTGGATAATATATTTCTAATGGATTACAATCATGCTACTAGTGTAAAGGATTATTTGAATAATATGGATTCCCCATGATTGTAGCTTTTATCCATTGAGCTATCCTTATTTATAGTTATCACTCCTTGACTACATTTTTTATTTCTATAATTATATTTAGTATATATAGTGGGTTAATCAACGAGTTTATAAACTATTTTGTAAAAATAATTTTTTTAAAGAGATTGAATTATTCATTGGATAATGAAACGTAACATTAAATAATTAAGGATCCCACTACTTAATTGAGTTCATTATGGGATATAAAATTACAAATATTAAAAAACAATTAGGACCTATTATATTTCTAAATCCTTTATCCAATTTTCCAGTAATAGTTTCAATTGGATTCACTCCTAAGGATCTAGGATTTCTAGGTATAACACATTCAGTTTTTTTAGTTTATAACTTTTAAAAATGGTTTTATATGTGAACAGGTTCTTTATAATTATACTCTTTAGTATTAATGTGGTTATTAAGTCTCAAGATATTCATAGATCATGATAACTAATGTGATATTTCTTTTGAGAAAATGTTTCAATTTAATCAAACATCACATGAATTTATTTTTGAACTATTATTGAGTTTTTTTAAAACACTATAATATGTAGAGGTATTAAAATAGTCAATAATGATTAAAACATTATCATGCAATGTTATATTCATACTTTCAATGACTCAATTCTATTGAGGAGATCAAAATGCAGAGAATTTATGTTTAATTTTATTATTCAAACCAAATGAGGTAAACTAACTAATTTCAAAATTTTCTTTTTACTAACCTCTCATGGAAATAATATTAGTAGCATTTTCTATCTAAACTACTTTAAAAAATAAAAAAATTAAAACACATGATTCATATTTATTCTTCAATTATCAACCCCAATTAAATCACAAAGAGGTTATCAATAAAATAAAAAAATTAATTTTCTAAAGTCTGTTTGTTCTATAATGAAAACAAATCATGTGGATAAATTATAATTTTCTATAAGTATAAATATCATTGATTAATTTTATATAATATTTGTATTTATTTATATTTTTACATGCATTACATATCATATTTTTATTAAAAAAATTTAAATGACAGCCAGAAATAAAATTCATCTTAAATGAATTTCTTAAATAATTAACATTAAAATGTTCAATTCATCAGTTCCAAATACATTATTCATTTATTTAATTATTGAAATAGTTTATATTTTTTCTAAAAAAATTATTGAGATATAATTTATATAAATTATCAGTTCAAGATTATTTTAATCTAAAGGCATTATCACTTTAAATAGAACAATCATTATACGAATAATAAACTATATACCCATCATCTCATAGTTTAGAAATTATTATCTGGTTATAATTTAGAATATAAATATATAATATGTTATTGTTGTTAAAATATTATCGATTTATAAAAGATCCAAATATAATAACATTCCTCAATAATTATCTAAAAATGTGGCATGACCTCTATTAATTTTTTATAAGGAATATAAATTTAAAAAATATTTACTCATATATATTGAGTAGAAATTATATGTATACCAATTATAATGTACATAACCCATGATGATTAAATATAAAATAATCATCCAATAGATCTTTTTATACTCATATACTCATAGGCCATATAGTTTTAGAAATTAATGGTTGATTTAACCAAATATTTTTTTCAAGAATATATTTTAACATTAAAAATTAATATATTTATTGAAATGTAGGTATTCATATCACAACACATTTTATTATATTTAATGTAGAAATAATTTTTATAATTTCTTCAAATATAATATTAAAAAAATAATAGTATATATGCATATCTGTTTAATCATAAACTAAAACATTTTCAATAAATAATTGTATTTAATTCATTACCTCTTAATCTTTGATTCCTTTAGGTTGTTTTTAACTACCAATATTTTTTTAGGGAACATAATCACCTATTTAAAATTAGTATTATACAATTTTACAAAATCATATTTAGATAACAATTCATTGATTTATCTATCATGCATAACTTAAGATGAATTAGCTTTATCGCATTTATATTTCAGCCCTAAAAGAGGTTCATAAAAAATAAATATTTTCAATAGGAAGATAATCATAATTTTTAGTTTTAAACTTATAAAATTTCAATAAATTACCATATTTATCTTTATTTATATAAAAATATTCATTAATCTCATCAATAAAATAATACTCTTATTCATTGGTATGTGATAAAAAATATTGGAGCTCATCTGTCTGAGCCATAAAACTCATATTAGATAGTTTTATTGATTACATGTATTGAATGTTATATTTTGATTCACCATTAGAGTATTTATAATCACTCCATGGTTCCTTCGTATATATTTTATTTTTATTCATGTATTTTAACATTCTATGGAACATATTTTAAAGTTTCATCTTTTTTAGAGTTAAAATAACTCAAGATAGATACACATAATTTTCCTACAATAATTAAATTTAAATTCCTTTATAATTGTATAATTACTTTTAAATTTTTCAAAAAAAATTCTAGAAAATTACCTCTTATTTTAAAAATGTGTCACATATTATTTAAATTTGAATTATTTCATCACAAAAATTTAAACAACATGATTATACCTCAATGAATTGGTCATCAAATATTTCTCTGAAATTTTTAACATCCTCCAATTTAAGGAAATTAAAATTAAAACTTTCACTTTTTACTAAATTTTTATCATCAACTTAAACATAAATTATAACATTATATATATATATATATATTCCTCAAAAATGTTATTTTTTTCTCTTTAAAAGTTTATATTTTCAGATTATATAATTATTTTTAATCCATCAAGTATATAGAGATCCAATAATGTATAATGTTTTATATGATTTGGGTATAACATATCCCAAATAAGCTATATTATTCACTATATTAGAAGTTATTTCATTCATTTTTGTTATTTTTTGTGTATCGACATACTTAATGAACCAATTTTTTTTAATATTACACATTCATTATTTTACATTTCTAATTATATCATAAGAAATATTATTTTTCACATATCTCATAAGGATTATCACATTAAGAAACTCATTTTAACTCATTAGGACTTCATTCATAGATGATAATATTAACTATATTTAAATTTTGAACATTATTTTCCTCTTGATCAGTACTCTATAATTCATATTCATAAACAAAAACATTGTTATGTTTAATAACCTTCATGTTAACATTAATTACCAGATTATTCAAACATATAGTCATTATACCCTTCCAGAAACCTTAATTTTCTTTATTAAAATAATTATCTCTAACCATAGACATTCATTCACATGGATAATCCATTTCAATCAATTATTGCCTATTAGATATATATATCTTGAGATTATTAATTTTGATATGATATAATCACCTTGGGATTAGAATTTGATAAAAAAAATCTAATCCTAGATTTATTAATAACAATGTAATGTGATGGGAGTGAATTGTATTATTTAATTTCAACATCATAAAATTTAACTTTCAAAAATATATATTTTATATTAAAATTATACAATTTGTCCCCTTTTATTATGATATAAAATTAAAATGATAAAAAATAAAAGCATATGTGATAATTTATTTTTATATTATTTTATAAATATTAAAAACATCCACTAATTTACTACACAAATACATAATGTTTTTACGTGATTTTGTTTCAGATCCATTTCTCAAGGATCCCATAGTTGACTATAGGTAATTGACACTTATAATTTATAGTTAAAAATATATTTTAATAGGATCTCCCTATCAAAATCTATCAGTGACCATAATTCCATAAATATGTTATTAAATTTAAAATTATAATATAAATAAAAAATATATACAAAATAAATTCAACTGCATGACACATTTGTTTTATAATTACAACTGATATAATATAATCTGCTTTTGAGAAAAATATATTTCAAATTTATACATCTAAAAAGGGATCTTTGACTATAGTATATTTATTCATAAATTTTAAAAAATAGAAAACTTATTTTATTTATTTCCTTTTTTAAAAAAATTATAGAGGAGTGGAAAAAATAATTTTTTTCATTCTTTCTTAGCGATTACAACACTTAACTCATTATGTTGTTCAAAAAAATTAAAAAAATCATAGTGTGAAAAAAATCATTTTTGTGGTATGGATTTCTTAAAATTAATATAATTAAATAATTTTTTCCATCAATACACTTATTTTATTTCAATTTTATAACCATTTTCTCACATCCTATTTATAATAATTTAATTTTGAATACATAAATTCTAAAGCTTCCATAAATTTCATCTTCTCATATGATTTCCATAAAAGCGTTTCTCTTGTTTCTCCTTGATAGAGTATCACCTAGACACCCATTAAATGATTTCATAAAATCATACATTTTACTGAAAAACAACTTTAGAGTTGATAAATAAACTTCTCTAAAATATAAACCTAAGAGTTCTCCACAATTATAATTAATATTAAAATAACTAAATAATCAATTTATGACTTCCAAAAAATTTATATTCTATATTATAATAATCTCATTTCATATAAGTATATAATATCTAATAATTGTTTCTAAAGTAAGGGAATAAGTAAATTCACATTTTACCATTTATAATAATGACCATTGAAAAAAATTGTGCATATTTGAATAACCTTTAAATTGAACTAGTTACATATAAATCACTTAGTCTCTGCGTAAGAAATTATACTACTCTTAATTTCCACTATGTAATAATTATTTTTAATCAATATAGATCATATAAGAATAAAACTATTCTATGTAAGAATAATATGTTATCTTCATAGAATATGTAATAATAATCTATATTAAAATATGGAATATATCCTTAAAAATCACTACGAATTACTTAATACATACAGTTAATCATTTCTTATATATAATTTTCAACATTGAAACAATTATTGAAACACAGTGATTTTATTCAACATTAAATAAATATATAATATATCATATCTCTTAAAATCCAATACTAAACTTTTTTTCCTTTGAAAAATGTCAAATAATTAATAATAATGAAAAACATCCAATGTATAATTATTGTTTTATTCTTTTAAAATTTCAAGAATGTATGATACTTTAAATTTAAATATTAAAATATTTTTTTAAGTCAAAAGTCTTCTTTTGACTTCTATATCATGTTTTGGAAATCACAAATGCATTCTATCATATTTTAGAAATTACATTTGTCTTCTACCATGTTTATCGTATCGTACAATACTGATCGTACTGACTCTATCATACTGACTCTGTCAATCGTATCGTACTGACTCTGTCAATCGTATCGTACTGACTCTGTCAATCGTACCATATTGATTCTATCAATCGTATCGTACTGACTCTGTCAATCGTACCATATTGACTCTGTCAATCGTATCGTACTGACTCTTCTATTCAGATGTTCATTATTTGTTTTGGTACTTAGTCAAAAACACTCATTGCATACGAATCGTACTCATGTTTTTTCATTTCTATATATCTCTTGTCCTAAAAAAATGATGTCGTTGAGTTAGTTACAAACTAATCAAAACGATGTCGTGCTTTCTGTTTCAATATGACCGTTGGAGGTAACATGACCGTTGGAACCCGAGGCCTATAAATAGGAGGTCATTTGAAGCTGAGAGAAAAACGATGAACAATGCGAATGAATGAAGAGACTCTGTGAACTACCAAGATTATAGAGAGAGAAACTGTGACTTCTCTCATCTGCCTTGTGCGTCCGATCATCGTATCAAGGGCTTTCAAGTAATTGAAAGACAGAGGTGCCGATTACCTACAAAATCGAGGGCTGCCGGGGATAGGCAGACAGACGTGCCGATCATCGTATCGAGGGCTGTCGGGGATAGGCAGACAGACGTGCCGATCATCGTATCGAGGTCTCACCAAGGTGTTGGTGAGACAGACCTTTTATCCTAGGTGAACGTATAACCCTTCTCTTTGGGTTAAAAGAATTGTAATACTTTTACTTTTCCACTGTTACTTGTATTAGAAAGGGATTTGTATTGTTTCCTTTCTTCTTTACATATTCAATTGTAATTGTTTCAATTACAATCATTCTATTACATTTTGTATTGATTGATTCTATACGCTTTAAGGTAGAATCATTCATCTTTGTATTACTCTGATTATTTTGTTCACCTTGAATACAATTGTTTTACATTACATTAGTATTACAATACATCATACCTTTTATATTCAATACAATTGTGGGTGTTTGTGTTTATATTAGTTTAAGATCATTTAAGTTTTTTTAAACCTACAATTCACCCCCCTCTTGTATTGTTCCATCTAATAGACATACATTTCTACTCATTCGATCCAACAATTGGTATCAAAGGCGGTTTTCCACTGATTTTTATTACTAGCTTTATTTCTTATTACTATCTTGAATACTTACTACACTAACGTGTGGAGTGGAAAAGTTGTTTTTGTTGTATTAGATGGAAGGAATGAATATTGGATCAATAGATAATCTGAATCCTTCTAGACCACCAATCTTTGATGGGAATGATTATGAGTATTAGAGAGATCGTATGAAGACTTTCGTTATCAATACTGGTGTAGACAATTTTATTATGCTTAATGGGGGTTACAAAATTCTTGACAAAGAAGTTAGTACTTTCACCAACCAAGAGAAGCAAGAATATCAATTGAATTACAAGGTACACAATACTTTATTATGCTCTATGACCAGGAATATATATAGTCAGATATCTTCATGTGAAGCAGCCAACTGTATTTGGAAGAAATTAGAAGTTACTCATTTTGGTACATCCAAGGTTATAGAAACAAGGAGAGCAATGCTTCGAGCAGAGTATCATGGATTTGTTTTTCCTTATGGAGAGCCAGTATGTAAAGTGCAACAAAGGTTTATGACAATTGTAAACAGCTTAAAATCTATGAGAAAAAAAGGTCTTGATGATGAAGCTCTTGTTGATAAGATTATAGATATTATGCCAAATGAATGGGAGTCAAAAAGGACAGCTATTGATGAAAATAGAAAAGTCTCCCAGATTACTCTTGATGAACTCTTTGGAACTCTTCTACAGCATGAGACAAGAATGAAGAGAGATGCTGATTTCAATAAGAAGAAGAATGGGAATGGAAGTGTATCTTTTGCATCTAAAGCTAAAACACCAGAAAGGCTTACAAGGTCTAAATCCAAGAAAGTTGTTATATCTAATTCAAGTGACTGTAATCTTCCGGATAATGAGTTAGCCAATCTTGCTCGAAGGATGAACAAGATTGTGGGAAAGAAAGATTTTCAATATAGATTCAAAAAGAAAGATTTTCAATATAGATTCAAAAAGAAAGATAGGAAATATTCAGAGGTAACTTGTTATGAATGCAAGAAAGCAGGACATATAAGGCCTGATTGTCCTTTACTGAAGAAGAAAGATAGAAAAGAGAAACACTCTGAAAGAAACAAGAAAAGGTTTTATAAGACAAAGAAATTCTTGAAAGCAAATGATACGTGGAGTGCAAGTGATAGTGATTCCTCAGTTGATTCTTTAGAATATGATACATCAGGACAAAGAAATATTGGACTTCTATCCAAACTACCAATTGAAGATCATTGTCTCATGGCTAAGGTACATAATGTTGAAGCTATTACAAATGTCTCTTTAAATGAAAATTATATTGAAAATAGATATTATGAATCTTCAAATGATGAATCCTCATCATTAGAGGATGATACATTACCTTCTTTTGAAGAGGTCTCTAGATTTGCTAAGTTACTTGAAAATAAAAATTCTAAACTCATAAAGAGATTTGAAAAAGCAAATTCTAGAATTTTAATCTTGACTAAAGAAGTATCAGATCTTTCTAAAGATCTTGATGTGAAAACTTCTGATTTTGAAAGTATTTTAAAAACCCTTGAGAAATTTAAATCTGATAAGGATAAACTTTCTAAGGATCTTGAAACTGTAATTTCAAAGAAAAATATTTTAGAGTCTAACTCTAGTTCAAATTCAAATGTTTTAGAAAACAAGAATTTGGTTTTAAAACTAAAGTCAGAGATTTTATCTTTGAGGAAATGTTTGTCAAACTTTACTCATGGAAAAGAAAACTTTGACAGGATGTATTCTCAAATTAGACCTTTGAGAAATCGTTCTGGTCTTGGTTATACTTATTCCAAACCTGTTTTTAGCAATAACTATTTTGTTCTTCAAAAAACCATTTTCTGTTTTAAGTGTCAATGTGGTGGACACTAGAGAAGAGATTGTTCTCTTAAAAAAACTCAATCTTTAGGATTTCATGAATCTCATTTTGCAAAACAAATGTGGATTCCTAAAATTCTTTTATCTAACCCTTATGGATCCAAACAAGTTTGGATTCCGAAAATCTAATTGTTTCTTTTTCAGGAAAACGAGAAGTGTACCAATAAGAACATTTGGTACATGGATAGTGGTTGTTCTCGACATATGACTGGAAACAAAAATCTTTTTGAAAAGGTTATCAAAACAAAAGGTGGAAAAGTTACCTTCGGAGATAATGCTCAAGGAAAGATTGTTGGTATAGGTAATATTATTTTTCTTGGAAAAGGTCTTATTTCAAATGTTTTGTTTGTTAAAGGTCTTAGGCACAATCTCATCAGCATAAGTCAATTATGTGATGAAGGTTACCTTGTAAATTTTAGAAATGATAAGTGTCTAGTTCACAATTCCAAGGATGAGTTCATTCTATCTGCCCATAGGCAAGAGAATGTTTACACTATTAATTTAGAAGACCTTAGGAACCAAAACTTACCTTTCTTAGGTGTAATAGAAGACCAATCGTGGCAATGGAATAGGAGACTAGGACACTGTAATATGAGAAACCTAAGAAAACTCTCAAAGAAAGGACTTGTAAAAGGGCTACCAGACCGTAGATATGATTCTCCAAAAGTCTGTGATCCTTGTCAATTTGGAAAGCAACATAAAACTAGCTTTAAACCAATTAATGAAGTTTCAACTTCTAATGCATTACAGCTTGTGCATATGGATCTGTTTGGTCCTTCACAATCTGGAAGCATTGGAGGCAAATACTATGTATTTGTTTTAGTTGATGACTTTACTAGATTTACATGGGTCTATTTTCTCACAAAGAAATATGAAGCCTTTTCCTATTTCAAAACTTTTAGAGCCCAAGTTAAAAATGAGAAAAACATACCATTGATAACTATTCATAGTGATCATGGTGGTGAATTTCAAAACTCAGATTTTGAAACTTTTTGTAGTAAGAAAGGTATTACTCACAATTTCGCAGCTCCAAGAACTCCTCAGCAAACTGGTTTTGTTGAAAGAAGAAATTGTATTCTTCAGGAAATGACTCGAACCATGTTGAGTGAATACTCAATTTCTAAGCACTTTTGGGCTGAAGCTGTTAGTACTGCCTGTTATACTATAAATCATGTTTTAACTAGACTATTTCTTAATAAAACCCCTTATGAGTTATGGACTAGACGAAAACCTAAAGTTTCATACTTCAAAGTTTTTGGATGCAAAGTATTCATTCTGAATACAAAAGATAATCTCCACAAATTTGCACCAAAATCTGATGAAGGAAACTTTCTAGGCTATTCTACAACCTCTAAGGCTTATAGAGTTTTCAATAAAAACACTTGTACTGTTGAGGAAACAGTACATGTAAAATTCGATGAAACGGATCCTTTTGTTTTCAACCAACCCAATCCTACAGCTTCAGATGTGTTTTCTAAAAATGTTTATCAACCTTTATTAGAAGAGAATTCTGATAAGGAAAATGTTCAAGAAAGTATTCCTGAAACATTTACCATAGAATATTTTCTACCATATGTTGATGAACAGGTTTTACAAAACCCAAATCAATTGTTTCTTAGGAATCATCCCAGTGATAACATCATTGGTGATATAAATCAACCTGTAAGGACCAGAAATTCCTTAAGAAATGAAATAGAACATCTTGCTTTTCTTTCCCAATTTGAACCTAAAAGTCCAAGTGAGGCCTTAGGTGATGATGATTGGATCAAAGCAATGCAAGATGAACTAAATGAATTTGAAAGGAATCAAGTCTGGACTTTAGTTGAAAGACCTAAAGAAACAACTGTGATTGGTGTAAAATGGGTATTCAGAAACAAGTGTGATGAAAATGGAATCATTGTAAGAAATAATGCAAGACTTGTTGCTAAAGGATATAATCAAAAAGAGGGAATAGACTATGAAGAAACATATGCTCCTGTAGCTAGAATTGAATCTATTCGTATTCTATTATCCTTCACACCATATTTCAATTTCAAACTATTTCAAATGGATGTCAAATGTGCATTTCTAAATGGTTTTGTTCAAGAAGAAGTTTTTGTAGAACAACCTCCTGGTTTTCAAGACCCAAAACATCCTGATCATGTTTTTAAACTTACCAAGGCTCTATATGGTCTTAAACAAGACCCTAGAGAATGGTATGATAGACTTACAGGATTTCTTTTACAAAACAATTATACAAAAGGTACAGCAGATCCAACTCTTTTTATCAAAATGGAAAAAAAATGTTTTGATTGTCCAAATCTATGTTGATGACATCATATTTGGATCAACTCAGAAATATTTAACTGATTCTTTTGCAAAATTAATGAAATCTGAGTTTGAAATGAGTATGATGGGTGAGTTAACATTCTTTCTAGGTTTTCAAATTTCTCAAAAACCAGAAGGAACTTATATATCTCAACATAAGTATATTAAAGACTTACTCAAAAAGTATGGATTTGACAAAACTAAAAGTATTATCACCCCAATTGGTACCTCAAATACTCTTGATCTTGATGAAACTGGGAAACCAGTAGATCAAACAAATTTTAGAGGTATGATAGGGATTTTGCTATACTTGACAGCTAGTCGACCCGACTTGATGTTTTCTGTATGCTTATGTGCAAGATATCAATCTAATCCAAAAGAGTCTCACTTAAAATCCGTAAAGAGAATATTTCAGTATTTAAAAGACACTATGGATTTAGGTCTTTTCTACTCTTTTGGAAATGATTTTGTTTTAAAAAGTTTTTCAGATGCTGACTTTGGTGGTTGTAGAATGGATAGAAAAAGTACATTTGGAACATGTCATTTCTTAGGAGATTCTTTGGTTTCTTGGTCCTGCAAGAAACAACACTCAGTAGCACTCTCCACTGCTGAAGCTGAATATGTAGCAGCTGGAAGTTGTTGTGCTCAAGTATTGTGGATGCAGCACACACTCACTGACTATGGTTTGAGTTTCTCCAAAACTCAAATTCTTTGTGATAATACAAGTTCCATAGCTCTTAGTAAAAACCCAGCACATCACTCTCGTGCAAAACACATAGATGTTTGGCATCACTTTCTTAGGGATCACACACAAAAAGGAGATATTATTTTACAATTCATCGGAACGCAAGAACAACTTGCTAACATTTTTACAAAACCTTTACCTTTCGATAGAATTGAATATATAAAACAGATGCTAGGAATGATTACATTAAAATAATCATTCATATCTACTTCCTGTTTTACATCTCTCCTAATAGTAAGAAACTCCTCATAGAAAGGGGGAGGACATTTCTTTCTGTATTTATGTTTCTTTTTATCTTATGTTCTTTAACTATTTACTCTTTGGATTGTTTTTTTCTGTTTATCGTGTTGACAGTTTTTATCGTATCATTCATTTTCCCCTTCTGTTTATCGTATTGACAGTTTTATCATTTCGTTCATTTTTTTTCTGTTTATCGTATTGACAGTTTTATAGTATCATTTAATATCGACCGATGATGGTAATCAAATTCTTTTCCATCGTATCAATCAATCTTGGTATTGAATCGACCGATGATGGTATTGAATTTCTTTTCCATCGTACCAATCAATCAATTGTATTGAATCGACCGATGATTGTATTGAATCGTACCAATCAATCAATAGTATTGAATCGACCGATGATGGTATTGAATTTCTTTTCCATCATACCAATCAATCAATAGTATTGAATCGACCGATGATGGTATTGAATCGTACCAATAAATCAATAGTATTGAATCGACCGATGATGGTATTGAATTTCTTTTACATCGTACCAATCAATCAATAGTATTTAATCAACCGATGATGGTATTGAATTTCTTTTCCATCGTATCAATAGTATTGTATCGACTGATGATGGTAATGATTTTCTTTTCTATTGAATCGACCGATGATGGTATTGAGATTGTTTTCCATTGTACTGTCAGTTCATGGTAACGATATTGTTTTCCATCGTACTGTCAGTTCATGGTAACGAGATTGTTTTCCATCGTATTGTCAGTTCATGGTAACAAGATTGTTTTCTATCGTACGGTTAGTTCATAGTAATGACTTTTTTTTCCATCGGCATGATGATGTTTTTTTTGTTTCCTTACGATTGTATTTTCTTTTGATTTCTATCAAAACAAACAATTACCTTACATTCTCCAACAGGTATTTTATTTCATTTTTTAAAAAAAAAATCATTGTATTAATCCTAACCATTGATCTGGTTTTCTCTAATTTTGACCGTAGAAGATCAATGGTCATCCTTTTTCGACCGTAGAAGATCAACGGTCACCCCTTTATCGCATATAAATAGACCCCCTCCCCTGCCCAAACCCACATTGGTTTTTCAATATTTGAGGTGAAGCTCTGCTCCACCAGCTATAAATCATCGTACGATCTTCCCATCGGCAGAACCTTTATGTCTCAATCCTCTGCTAACACTCCCGCCGAAATGTCTTCAAAGACTTTTACAGAAAAAGACTTTAACAGAGAAAGGTTAGTATCTCGGGACTTTTTTGATACGTATGATTCTACAATCAGGAGGATCATTTTGTTTCAAGGATGGGAACATCTGTGTGTTGAAAAGCCTGATTTTCAAGATCCGGTTCTTTTTGATGAAGTTTTTCAGTTTTACAAAACCGTTTCTTTCGACAAAGACATGACTATAAACTTTGCTGTGTACGATAGAAAATTGTCTATGTCTGTGAAAAAAGCGGCACATTTTCTGAATGTTTCTGTAGAAGAGGATTCTTTCTGTCCATCGCACAAACTACCAGAGGAAGTTGGTACGTTTAATAGAGAATGTGGTGAAAAGACTTTGTTTGTTATTAATGAAGAAAAGAGAAAAGTGTCTCATCTTTCTCCGGACAATCGTTTTGTCACTTTATGGATGCAAGGTTTTCTTATCCCAAGGAAAGGGGATAGAGAAACTCTGAAAGTTTCTGATATTTTTATGCTTGACTATCTTGTGAATATGAGAAAAGTAAATCTCATGGGATATGTTTTTGAAACCATTAAGAATGTCAAGACAGGAGGGATTAAGTCCCAGATGATTATGTATCCAGCTATCCTTACGAAGTTCATTCTTGAAAGTATGAAGTTCTGTAACATTCCTTTGAAAGGAAACCCCATGGATTTGAAGCCCTCATGGATTAGTAAGAGTACGATGAAAAAGCTGAATGTTGTTTTGATCCGAATTCAAAACTTTTTGTCAGAGATGTAGAAGCTGAATTGGCTCAGAATCAATCGGCACCTATGCCAGCCAAAGACATTCAATCTACCGGTGTTACTCAAAAGTCTGATCCGCAAACCAGTTCAAAGACAAAGAAGAAGCCAAGGTACAGTAAGGAAGTTGTAGCAAAATGGAGAAAGGATAAGGAACAGAGAAAAGAAGGTGATCCGAAGTTTGGTCTTGACCCTGCTGTGGCTTTTGCAGAAAGAGTAAGGGTAGAAGAAACCCTTCAGGCTAAAAAGAAGAAGAAGCTTCTTTTAAAAAGAATGGCTCAGGACTTTGATGTCTCTAATGTATTGAAAGCGGTTGAGGATGCTAGTGCCCAATTAACAAAAGAAGTGCACCAAGATCCCATCGTACAGAGTCTCCCTGAGGAAGGAAAACAAAAACAAGTGATGGAAGAGATAGAAGAAGAATAAGAAGAAGGAGACTTTCTTTTAGAATT
This sequence comes from Viscum album, assembly GCA_963277665.1. Taxonomy (NCBI): domain Eukaryota; kingdom Viridiplantae; phylum Streptophyta; class Magnoliopsida; order Santalales; family Viscaceae; genus Viscum; species Viscum album. Next base: position 1,862,420,582 of record OY728119.1, read on the forward strand.
TCTTCAAAGTTCAAAGAAGAGTAGAGAAGAATCGTTTCAAAAGCTGAGTGAAGGCTTTCAACAAACTCCTCATGCCGATCAAGTACGATCTCCGGACAGAATGTCATCTCAAGAAAAGAAAGGTACTCAATCCTCTCACTCTGATAAAGTTGTTGTCATTAGTGACAAAGTGGAAGAAGAAAGAAAGCAGAAATAAAAAGCAAAAGGAAAACAGCCAGTTGTTGACTCAAGCAAATCGTGTGAACTAGCATCGTACGATGAAGATACTGATTCAGAACATACAATCTCTCTCAAGAAGAGTGATTACATTGTTCATGTTTTAAGAAGGGTTGAGAAGACCATTCCTTATTTACCAAGGCTGGAAGGGAAGATTGATTTTATTACTGACAATCAAAAGAAGAAGTTTGGCTCTGTAAAAGAATTGAGGAAGAAAGTTTTTTTAGTAGAAGCTGATTTGAAAGTTCTATCAGAAAGTTCGGTTGCTCATAAGAAGGCATGCAATAAGATGACCAAGTGGTCGTACAAAACAGAGAGCTCAATCAATGATCATGAAATTGCTATTGAAGATATAAGAAGGTTATCAAATGAGCTTGCAATCGCTTTCAACAAGCTTGACAGAGAAACGGTTGAAAGGTTGAACCTTTTGTCTTCTCAAAGAGCTGATGTTCCTTCAGTGAAAGATTTGAAAGAGAGAATGAATGTTTTTCAATCTGAATTCTCGAAGGTTTCATCTTTCAAAGATGAAATGGTTTTGCTGAAGAATCAAAATTCTGTGTTATCCAAAGATAACAAGAATTTTCAAAACAGAATTGATACCCTTGAAGATGTAATCAGAGTCCAGGAGGAGACTATCAGAAATCAAGATCAGATTTTTGCGGACCAACAAGAGATTCTCAAAACTCAGGGTGAATCAATTTTTGAAGACAAGAAGGAGATCAAGAAGATGAAAGCTGGTATTCAAGAGCTTATAAAGAAGGAGAAGGAAAGAGAAAACAAATGATTGTTGTATTTGTTTTCTTTTGGAACTTGTCTTTGTTTTGTAATGACTTTTATGATCCTTTTCTTTTATCCATTGTCTTGTATTGCTTTACTAACTCTTTCAGACAATTCAAGATTACTCCTTTCTTTTTGTAAATCACAAAGGGGGAGAATATTTACAAAGGGGAGAATGTTTTATAAAGGGGGAGAATACTTTACAATGCTCGTAAGGAAAAGCTACGAATACAATCCTTAGGAAAGTCCATACCTAAGGGGGAGTTAGTTGTATTCAATTTCTTATTCAGAAAAATTTTCAATAACTCAGGGGGAGATAAGTATTTCTTGTTACATTTACTTTGTGTGTTGTGATTTCCAAAAAGGGGGAGATTGTTATGTCAAAAGTCTTCTTTTGACTTCTATATCATGTTTTGGAAATCACAAATGCATTCTATCATATTTTAGAAATTACATTTGTCTTCTATCATGTTTATCGTATCGTACAATACTGATCGTACTGACTCTATCGTACTGACTCTGTCAATCGTATCATACTGACTCTGTCAATCGTATCATACTGACTCTGTCAATCGTATCGTACTGACTCTGTCAATAGTACCATATTGACTCTTTCAATCGTATCGTACTGACTCAGTCAATCGTACCATATTGACTCTGTCAATCGTATCGTACTGACTCTGCTATTCAGATGTTCATTATTTGTTTTGGTACTTAGTCAAAAACACTCATTGCATACGAATCATACTAATGTTTTTTCATTTCTATATATCTCCTGTCCTAACAAAACGATGTCGTTGAGTTAGTTACAAACTAATCAAAACGATGTCGTGATTTCTGATTCAATATGACCGTTGGAGGCAACATGATCGTTGGAACCCGAGGCCTATAAATAGGAGGTCATTTGAAGCTAAGAGAAAAACGATGAACGAAGAGAACGAATGAAGAGACTCTGTGAACTACCAAGATTCTAGAGAGAGACATTGTGACTTCTCTCATCTGCCTTGTGTGTCCGATCATCGTATCAAGGGCTTTCAAGTAATTGAAAGACAGAGGTGCTGATTACCTACAAAATCGAGGGCTGTCGGGGATAGGCAGACAGACGTGCCGATCATCGTAACGAGGGCTGCCAGGGATAGGCAGACAGACGTGCCGATCATCGTATCGAGGGCTCACCAAGGTGTTGGTGAGACAGACCTTTTATCCTAGGTGAAAGGATAACCCTTCTCTTTGGGTTAAAAGAATTGTAATACTTTTATTTTTCCGCTGTTACTTGTATTAGAAAGGGATTTGTATTGTTTCATTTCTTCTTTACATATTCAATTGTAATTGTTTCAATTACAATCATTCTATTACATTTTGTATTGATTGATTCTATACGCTTTAAGGTAGAATCATTCATCTTTGTATTACTCTGATTATTGTGTTCACCTTGAATACAATTGTTTTACATTACATTAGTATTACAATACATCATACCTTTTATATTCAATACAATTGTAGGTGTTTGTATTTATATTAGTTTAAGATCATTTAAGTTTTTTTAAACCTATAATTCACCCCCCCCCCCCCCTCTTGTATTGTTCCATCTAATAGACATACATTTCTACTTATTCGATCCAACATATTTCATATTCTCCAACACTAATAAAATAGTTATCATCTAAAATAATATACCATAGATTAATAATTCCACCTTTAGAAACCTTATTAAACCATAATAAATAACCACAAATTCACATAAAGAAATATAATTTGTAAAAAAACATTTAAATTTTTAGAATCGTGAGATAATATTTGTTATGTTATAAATTTATAATAATAACGTAGTCTAAAAACCTCCCTCGAGTAATCTATATCAATAGAACTAGGAAAAATATTACAATATACAAAACTTCCATGCATATAACACCACAAAAAATAAAGGATATGGGAAAACTATCATTCATTATGGCCCAAATAGTGCATGGTACTTATATGTTTTTTATTATAGTTTTAAAAATATGAAACCATTTTAAGTTATTTTTTGGATATTTTAGTTTATTTAAATATTTTCATAATTATTAATTTTTTATTGTAAAATTATTGTAATTTCATTATATACAGATATTCATTTTAGGTTCAATGTTTTATCAACAACAATTTCACATTTAAGTTTTATGCTTTAAATAAAATGTACTAATTTTATGATTGTTGTAATTTGATAATTTATATATGTTTCTTTTAAAATATTATTTTTTTCTTGTATATAATATATGTAGTTTCATTATTTTTATTCCATCATTTTTATTTTCAAAATTTTAAAATTTTATTACATATTAATATTTCATTAATTTCACTTATAATTAAGAACTAATTGTTTGTATAATATATTTATTGGAAAATTATTATTGTATATTTAAACCTACTTCTTACAATGATAAAATTTAATGTTATTATATCCAAGGTATCATACACGAACTATGTATGTCACATGTTCATATGAGTGGATAAATGAAAGTTGTTTAAATTTTTTTCTAATTATAATGCTATTAGCCTAAACAATAAAAAATTTAAGAGTTTTGTGGAACTATAAGAATGGAATAAAACACTAAAAAATTGACTGATAGAGGAAGCTTAAACCACAATTATATTGTTCTGTAAATGATTCCCAAAACTATGGTGGTTTCCCTACCAAAAAATGGTGACGATATAGTGGCTGTTTAAACCGATACTATCCACTCGGATTTTTTTGGGAGGGGAAATTGCCACTAAAAAATATCAACCTTAAATAGTAGTGGTTTAGAACATTGATAAACCAAATTTTGGAATATAAAGTGGAAATTTAGACATCTTCTACATATCACTTTAAAAAAATACTGTTGGAGAATATGCTATCCTAGAAAATGCAAAAAAATAGATATGTGTGTTTTTGTGTGTGATTACTAAATAAAATAATGAACAACATCTAGTATATAATATCAATGAAAACAGTAGTTAGAGACTTATCATATAATAAAACATATAAATAACACTATAATACCAATACAAAATGGAGTTAAATTGACAACACAACATGCGTCCATGCTTCAATAAATTGATACCTCTAGACTCCAAATTCCATCACTAAGCACCAAATCAATAATTCACTCATTTAAGGGGAAAGAGGTCACACATTACATACATTATATCAATTTAAGACTTAATACACGCCAAGAATAATATGCATTGGATGTGTATATATACCCAGATGGAATCACACCAATACTTATGACACACACCACTTATACAAGAAAAGGATAACTCTTGTCTATTTGAAATACCCAAGAATATTAGGATACGAAAACATGAAGGTCATAAAATAATATATGTAAAAGATGGATAATAAAATTAATGGAATGGATTATTACCAAAACAAGAATATTTCACACCACACAAATCTTCACCCTATAATGAATCATAGTATATTGGGATATTGAAGGAACACATCAAATTCATTTCCATGACCTATTTATTTGATAACATATCGGCCACTTGGTTTTCCTCTTGGTATAAATGCATGATTACCGAATTGAGTTGAGAAGTATTTTTTAGACATTCAATCCATCAAGGTAATATCCTCCAAGGCGTGTCCCTTGATTTTCTTTTAAGTCCTTCACAGAAACTTTAGAGTCATATTCAAGACACAATTAATTCCAATTATAGTGGAAATAATATCCAATTGAAAAAACCATACCAAATAATTCTGCATTATATGTTATCCCAAATTCAATGTAATGATAGAAACATCCATTAAAAATACACAGTATGTGTGAAAGACACCCAAAAAAAATGAGGGCCCAGGCATACTAGGGGTATCCCCATAAACATTAACCATAATACATTGGATGATTAAAGGGATCCATAAAATTAACATGAACATTATAGGATTCATTGGTCGACCAATAATACCCAATAATTTGAGAATATTCAGGTCTTGTATAGTATTATTTATACCTCCTATTTGTACCATAGATTCTGTATAAACATTCTTGTGCAACATGATTATTACCATGTGATGAGATAGATTCTCTACATCAACGAGTTTAGTATTTAGATCACTCCATATAGATGAGAAAATAGACCAAAATACTATATATAATATATAATATATTTTTTCACTGAAATCATCAATATATATTTCCTCCGTAAATTCATGAAACTGCATATTGCTGCCAATTATCAGGCCAAAAATTGAGTTTTTAAATTCCCATAATGCATGTTCCAAACCACATGCCATAAATAAATTATTCACACCCTCCATTTCTTAATTATAGATAGTGCAAGAAGAATAATGTTTGTATCCAAATCTCAAGATTTGATTTTGAGTGCGCAGGTGATATTTCCATATAGTCCATAACAAGAGGAATTTGGAATGATGAATGAAGTAGGTATTGAAATTCCTTATCCATAATGGTATTTGAGTGGAACCACCACATTCCATTGTATATAATTCCCCACCATTAAAGAGTCCCAGACAATTGTGTTTCCACATGAGGGTTTCACAATCTAGGAAATCGTACCTTTGAATTTCCAAAATGGTTTGAATAGGAATCAATATTTCAAAATTATGTATTTGTGGCAAGAAATTAGCAATACATAGGTGACAAATCTCAGGTGGAATTCGGCTAGTATCCTTAAGTGGGTTATCTATCCAATTAGTAGTCAAATACTTGAGATTGGATCCCCTACTCACAATAAATTTTTTATCCTGGAAAATTTTGTTGAATGAATTCTTTAAAGATGTCCAAACAGAGGATTCTAAGTGATATTTATAACCATTTTGGAGTCTCCCTTTGAACCGGTTTGATAGAAATTCAAAGGACCCCCCCCCCCCCACACACACACACAGTAAGAAACCCACATACCTGGGTGTAGTGTTCCTTACACTAAATAAAAACTACATCTTTCTCCCTATTATAATAAAAAAATATCATATAGTGCGGTCATCCAACAATTTTTTATTATAGGGAATTCCCTATGAAGAAAATAATCCAAACTGGAATCCTTATCTGTTTCACCCATCATGGAAGACCAATCACCATAATGGTTAGACTCCACACCCACAACAGTAACACAACTCAAACCATGATTTATAAAATGGTGTTAACCAAGGTTAAATAAAAAATAGTGATAAAAAACATCCTTACATGACCACATACCTTCCCATAAAATCAAAACAATGATCCAATACATCTCATAACATAAAAATTAATAATAAAAAGGGGAAAACACATACCAATGCTATCGTATTCTCCCCTATATTAGAAATTTCTTCCTCACAATTATATAGGTTGGCAGTGTGTACAAAAAAACTATTGATTATAGTGTTGCATAATGGTGTTTCATACTGAATTTTCATATTTTCCCAAAATGATACCATAATAAACTAATTGATGATAAATGATTACATAAAAATATTTTATGATGAAAATTCCATGATACGCTACACATAGAGAACCTGATGGGATATCTTACTCAAGATTAACATGATATTAACCAATTATGTAATAGAGATATGCTGACACTATGGGGAAACTACCCAAACATATGCTAGTGAGAGTTCCCCAATCACAAGAATAACAAAATAAATTATAATTTATCTTTTTAATAAATATTGACAAAAATGAATTGAAATAATAAAACTAGAGGTCCACATGGATGACCAAATATTGTTCTAAATAAGGCCACATGAGCATCAAAGGGAAAACCTGTAGTGGGAAAAATAATTCACTATAATATACTTTTTCAATAAGTACACTAGGAAACTATAACAAATCAAGATATAAATAATCACTTTATTTTCTACATACATAATATCGTCCTAAATTTCAATTAAATACAAAAAAGTCAATGATTTTATCAGGTACCACGTTGATAACATTAAGTATCTAAATAATATCAGACAATCCGGTAAAAAGGCCCTAAGAAATCACTCCCATGGCTAAAAATGTATATGAAAAAATAAAAATTCACATTCATTAGTGTTCCAAATTCACTAATAAAGGTACCATCCCAATATCAGAATAGATAAACAATTTGAAACAATCATGACACAAGGAGTAACCAAAATTAGATCCCAAAACACAAGTGATATTAGTGATCTTCTTCCAACCCTTCAATGAATCTTCACTATGAAGGTTAAACCTAATTTTAATATTATTAGAATATGACCATTATACCTTTTTAGACATAGAAAACCAATTCATGAATGATAGTCACATGAACAGAAACAATGTCATCCACCAAGCCTATACAAAACATGTTCATGTATGTGTTTTAATCCATGAATCGTCGATATTCATGCATTCCACTAACCTATCACCTAAATACATTTGATTCAATACATCACAACCACATTGATCATGAAATATCATACATATTCATAGAATTATATGTTTATAAAATACATGAGAAGATAAAAATAGGGATTTTTATATAACCCACTAAGCACATATGTTGTTATTACAAGAGTTTTCTAGAAGGGATACTATTAACCCATTCTAAGAAAATTGTTTATACTTTTGGAAGTAAAGTTATATTACCTTATACTCAATCATACCCTAGAAACAATAAATGTGGTTACCAATCCAAAAAAACACTCCCAATGAACCAAGAGTATAGATTTTAATATAATTTAATATAAATACATATATCCCTACAAAAAACCAAAACACATTTTATAAATAACCATACTAGTGTTATTATATCATAAGTTTTGTTACACATCGTCTCTGAATACAAATTGAACCCTTATCACTACCTGATAAGCTTTGATTGACAGCCTCCCCATATTCATATCTACATTATACTATTAGAACATGCATGATAATTTTGTTGAAAATTAAATAGTGATGATTATTTATATTTAAACTTAAAACCAATAAAATATTGAGCACTGAATTATTTTGAATCATTTTGATTTACCTACTCACTACCATACATTGATGCAATATCACTAGGGATAGATCCATTAGACTTATGATATAATTCAATAAACTCTTTTTATAGAGCAACAAACATTGCATCTTGAATTATTACATGATCCCCATGTTCCAGATTTATGCTTTTCATTGAAACAAAGTGCCTATGAGAGTCTATAGGTAGAGAGTGACTACAAACAAAAGTATATGCTACTAAAATCCCTGGTACGCTGCTAAAGACCTCAAATGGTAAAGGTCCCAAACTCATCCCATGCACTCACCTAGAATTCTCCTTCCAAAGGACCTGACCAACTGGATCATCCTAGGAGACCGAGAAGGAATTCATTGGATAAGAATACCATATTTATTTTATATTTACCTATTAATAAAATATCATTAAAATTTGGATAAATAAATATTATCATAGTGACAACTGAAAATAATTTATTATAATAAAAACAAATTCATACCCTAACTTCTTTGGAAGACCCATTAACATAACTCCCATTATATTTTGTATAAATATCAAACCAAAATTTTATTCTAGAGAATTTCGTCCCTAAATTATTGTATTACATTAAACAGAGATAATTCCATATTTTATTATATGAAACAGATAATGTTATCATATAAATATATGAAATAATAAAAATATTATCAGAGTCGATCTGTATATGAAAAAACTCTTTGAACCAACATTGTGAGGGATGAATTTCTTATCTCAGCCTAATTTATTTTTAATTGAAACACCCTAATATAAATAAAATTTAATTTAATAGTAATGTATTCAATTTCATACCCTTAAAATATGCATGTATATATGTAAAATGAGAGTAATATAACAATATATTTTTCAGTACCACATGCTTCTCATGATGATGTCTATCAACAAAAATATTCCATTTCTCTCTAAGTACACTTTTAGGTACCGTATCATACAAATATTGAGTGATCAATGAGGTATTATTGAATCAATTCCATAATATCCATTTAAAATCCATCAATTTCTTATCAAAATTAATCAAATTCCACTTTCATGATATAAGATTAGAAACAGTAAAGTTGAATAATATCCACACAACGAGATTAATTTTTAATATATTAGAATTTAATAACATAATGATATTCAATTACATCATAATGTATTAAAATTGTTGTTATCTATGAGTCAAAGACTTCTTTTTTTTTAATATTGAGGCGCATGCCTCTAATCATTATAGGTAAAAAAAAATGGGAACCGTATCTTCTTCCATATAGCCTAGAATCTGGCCAATTAATCCTACAACATCATTTGTAGGGACCACATAATAGTCAAATAGAAAAACTATCTTTAATCTATTTTGATTCTAGACTTAAGAACTATTCATATTTCTATCTATAGTAACCTTTTTTCGTATTTTATGAAAATAAAATTAGTAGTATAAAAAAGTACTATAATAATATTCACATTAAAATTTGAACCTATAACTATCACCCTCCAATATCCTCATGAAGAAACCTGAGTGACAACATTATCCCTCACTGATGAACCATTTGAATGTGGAGGCATCATCTCATATGCTTATGGGATGCTGATGAAGGGTGTACTAGACACTAATTGAATGAATATTGTGATATATGGTGAACGTGGTTAAGTGAAGGGTATCTCAGATGCTATAGGGAGGGAAACTGATGGATCATTATCTGTCAGTGTTGTTGAGGGAACATTGATAGTGTGCCAACTCAGATTAGTCAAATTCTTCCTACATGGTATTCATACAATTTAATCAAATAAAATTAACTTAAATATATATATATATATATATTAAGAAAATCATATAGAAATAGAAAATTAAGAAATGATAACAGATACACAATACTGACATACAAAATATACATAGCTATGATAACGAATGTCTATACATATAACATGAGTGGTTGATAAATTAGTGGATAACAACATGAATAATCATTTTGTCCTTCAATAATATCATTTTCTTACATCATCATTATTTCAACTAGTCCATCCACCCTTGAAAGACTAATATTTTTAATATCATAATGGAAAAATAAGTTTGTTTCCTGCTATTGATGAGATTCAATGTTAGATTTAAATTCTCCCACATCATCACCCATATCATATAAGTCTATTTATTTTATGTGAACTACACTCCACCCTTCATCCATGAAATCTTCCACATAATATACCATTTTTTCTTTTCATGATAAGATATACAGATCTTGTAATTCATGGTCACCAATGTCCATCAACCAAGGGAAGTTCACAGAAGTAAATATCAAGGAATATTTATTAATACCCCTAGTAATATTGACCCACATTCATTTGAATAAAAAAACTGAAAAATAACCCTGGTAGTTTAATACAATAACATCAATAAACTTTCCATAGTATCCCAATTAGAAATACTTAAATATACCATTATTATATTCTTTTAAACCATATTCTCGATCGACTGTGCAAATTTAAATCCATTCACAGTGGGAGAATTGAAATATCTAGCTTTTTTTAGAGTACCTTGAGCTAGAGATAATAAATATTCTAACAAATTAGTCTGAGTATTAATATTCATTTTCAACAAAATTTAATTTACATTATTATATTTAAAAAATATATGTTTCAACCTAAAACCCATATTGATTTCAATATTTATGCACTTATACAATGTGAAAAACAATAGTCATTCCTTTTATTAACATACTTTTTTATTTCTTTATCGTTTCTTATTTTCCTCTCATTTAACTATTTGTTTGTATATTGAACTCTAAAATAAATGGTTTTTTAATTTCACTATCCAGTCGCATATATCTATGTGCCTGTAATAGTTCTATTTATGTCACTGTAACATTTGGGCTCATCCCTACTTGTCGGCCAATAGTAGGAAATATTTTTGGTTTTTTATATAGTTGATATTGTGTCAAAGTGTCATTAATACATTCAACTCTATTGAATCTTGTATAAATTTCATTCAAGTATCTAGAATAAAAGTTAATACACTCCTCTATGAAATAGACTTCAGAAATAGATCCTTCCGGTATAGATTTATTTTTCATATAAGGTTTCAAATGACTAATATATCTGTGAAATAAAACAAATAAAACATAAATATGTATTTAATGAGGTGAAAAGATTTTTTTAATCAATAAAAAAACATTTAAATAAAGTACCTCTCAATTTGATACATCCATTAATAATTTATAGGGCCTCCTAATTTTTCTCATCGACCAAATTCATAGTTAAATTCATCATGATTGTAAAAAAAGATGAAGGAAATATCATCTACATTGAAAAAAGTTTCAATATAAATCTCTCCGGACGTATGGTGAGATTATATGGTTATATAGTTTTCTCACATAGTATTCTAATGTATATAAGAAATTTGAGTAAAATAGTAGTACAATTTTTAGGTAATAATTTATGCAATGCCAATGGTAGTAGCTACAATAATAAAATATGTAAATCATGATTTTCAATCCATGCAACCTACGATGATTTTATTAAACACACCTTAAGATGTTACTTAAATACCCATCATATAACTTAATATGTATTAAAATTAAAAATAATGTATCTCTATCCCTATTTTTTCAATGAAAAAAATTCCACAGTATTCTTATAATTCTCATATGGCCAGATATCACACTTTATGTCCATTGTTTTAAGTACTTCTGAGAATTGAGAAGGTCCTTCAATTTTCCATGAACATTAATCAATGTGAAGATAAAATTCTTACAATTTTTTTTCTTAATATTCATAACATCAAGATTATTCCTCAAAAAATAAAATTCCCAATACGTTAGTTTGACGAATATTTATTTTTATTTTGTTATTTCATTCAAATTTCACTTGATGATTCACTTAAAACTCAATTCCATCTTTCATTAAAATGATTCACCTTCCCTAATTTGGTTTGAACATTTCCTAGTTGTGTAAATATTTTAGTACCTTTTAAAAACTTTTTTGATGATCTAAGATCAATAAAACCATTGAATTTTGACTTGTTCCACATAAATCTATGAGATGCATCATGAAGTCATTGATGACACAAGAAGCACCATTTTTTACTATAATGTAGTTGTTTGGGATCAAAATCAACATTAAAAATTGGAAAATATAAACTCTTGTGGGAGTTATAACTATACAATTTCCCATTTACAAGGGAGTCACTAATGGTACACATTAGAGAAGCATTCATTTTTGAACGTTGTTCTTGAGGATTAATCATCTTTCTCAACACTGTTTCTCCATAACTCATGTAATTATTCAATTAGAATATGTAAGTATACATAAATATCACTTATAGGCATTTATGTTCAAGGAATGATTCAAATGATAAAAGATGTTTTTTTCATATGCATCCATGGAGGATAATTGTAAGGGATAAAAAACCATCCAAATGCTATAACTGGTACTCAAAGTCCCAAATCGGGTGAATCCATCAAGATCTAATCCTAATTACACCTTTCTAGGATCAGATGATAAATCTATATGTAATGAATCAAATTTCTACCAATATTTTTAATCTCTCGGATGTCACATTAATCCCTCATTTTTATTATCTATAGAATGCCACTTCAGGTGATTAATGGTTTTTGATAACAAATATAATCTTTTCAATTGAGTATTTAAAGGTATGTAAAGAAAAACCATCATAGGTGTATTATTTTTCTTCTTCTTTATAGAAGTATGATGATTATGTCTTCCAACATCATCCATTTAATTTCATCTCTAAGAAAAAAGTTACAATCTTCTCGACTGGAATCCTATCCCAAATAAAGTATACAATCATTGTGATAAGAATGTATTTTTGTATAATTAAAACGAATATTTTTAACAAATTTTTCATATCAAAAAATTCTTTAAGAATATTAGGTTCAGAAAATGAATAATTCAAAAATTCCAATATCATGGACATCGCCTTATTCATAATTCTATATAAGAATTTGATGAGATAAAACTTCAATAAACAAGAAATTTTTGAATATTTCTAGCATCCATAGTAAAAATCTCGGTTTCTATCATCAAGTAAATCATGAAACACAATTTTTTCTCAGTGAAAAGAACTCTTACATTAATCTCCACATAATCAAGAGGAGGATACAATGATATGTTACAATCTTTTTCTAGTTTTCCTATAGTCCCAAAACATATAATTTCAATTTGATATTTTTAGCACCCACAACTGGTTGTTATAATATGTTTCTATATTGATATTATTGTCTTGAAATGATGAAACCGTCATTTATAAGGTTTTACATTTCATTTTCCATCAACACAAAATCTAGGATATCATTCTATTTATTGACAGCAGTGCTAAAACATTTTGTAACATTCAAATTTACATGCCAAATCCAAAAGAAATATTGAGAATGGAATTTATTCAATAGAAAGTGTTCATAAACTCCATCTATCTTCAAACATATTCCAAATTTTTATTTAGGTCATGTACATTTTATTTTCCAACCTACAGATCCATGGGAAATTGAAAAATACAAAAAATCCTCCAAACCCTTATCATACTGATGTCTATACCTTGGAAATGTGATCCATCTTTAATCAAGATATATCACAATGTGAATAAACATTATTAAAAAAATTAATATATAATTATTAATAAGTAATAAAATAGATAAATATAAGTGAAAAAACACAACCCAATTGGTTACAAGAAGAGTCAAATTAGTACTTAAAACGTTAGTGTAAAAAAAGGAAGTCAATCATGAATAGTATTATGTAAAATTGAAGAAAAGAAAAAAAATCATACAATCATTAAAATACCAAATTCATAAACATAACATGATTCACCCATGATAAATGATTAATTAATTATAAATAGTTCAAAAATAATAAAAAATAAATATTTACATTATAAATGCAAAAAAATAACATGCTTCACACTAGCTAAAATTTATTTATCATAATTGAAAATAATGATATAGAATAGCATCTAGACTAACTCATAATGTTTATTCAAACAATAATCATCCTCTAATAACCAATAAAACCTAAAAAACATGATCTATTTAAAAAAATACAAGAAACTAAACTAAAACATGATGATTACCCTTATACTTCAAGACCCATGTTTTGTATACATGTAGGTGACTACACAATCGACTGAATAAGAAACTTTCTCTATTAAGCCAATAGAAAACCACATCATCAGAGCTTCCTAGAACCTTATTCAAAACCAAAACATTGGTTTGAGTTAGTATGAGTAATAAAAATTGAGAGAGGAGGAATAAGGCAGTATAAAAAAATATAAAGAAGGGAGGGATTACCACTAGAATTGTCAGGGGAGAAGGGGGTTAGAGGGGATGACTCATGGGAGAATGCTAGGGTGATGGATCAGGGAAAATGGAAAACTATAGCTTTGGTGAGTGCTCGAGCGAGGGAGATAGCTTAGAGTAGGTAGAGGTATTGGACTCAGTAAATGTCTCGAGGGAGGGTGATGGATTGGGGGGCTCAGGGGTGACTGCAGTGCCGGTTAGGGCTCAGGGTGCTCGGTCATGGAGGTATCAAGGTATACTAGAGTGCTGGAAAGGGGGAACCATATTGGTGGTGAGGGATCAAGGTTAGGGGGCTTGGGGGAGAAGGTTTATACAAGGGGGAGAAAGGTGGGGATCATGGGAGATGTTTTTCAATGTAAAAAACTAATACATAGTAGTGTTTTTTAGAAAACTACTGCTAAATAATTTAAATTTTTTAGAGGAAATTTAGTAAACTGTTGCTAAAAAATCTCCCCTAAACAATGATTTTTGTGTAGTGAACTAAGTATTTTATATTTTTATTATTGGAATGTAGACCACATACCATGATAATTTTCATGGGATAATATAATAGTAAAATATTTAATATGAAATTTTATTTATTTATTTTCATAATTATTAACAATTTTTTATAATTAATTATATTTATTTACATATAGATAATATATGATATATGTTATAAAAATATATTTTTAGTGATATTTCTCATTTTTATAAAAGATATAAAATGATTTTGAATCTATATTATATTTTTGTGGAATAAAATGGAAATTTTCTCAAAAAAACTACAGATTTATAAATGACATGATGTAATATAAATTTACTATTATAAGAAAAAGGAACTCACTTTAGAAATAATTTTATACATAAAATAAAAAAAATTCAATTATCCTTAAAAATTTAGTTATTAATTCATTAATTTTAATTAATATGAATTGAGTATTTTTCACCAGTATATCAAGGAGAAGAAAGCATCCATTTATGCTCTGTGTCGAGATGTTTTTAAGTTAATACATTTTCAAATTATATCTGGAAAATTAAATTAGTTGAGATCTGATTCTGCTTTCATGTATAAGGTCTCTCCTACCTCTTTATGTTCTTATAATGAAAAATATAAAAGGGTGATATTTATGAAAAAAGAGGTAACATATCCAAGAGTTTTATGATGTTTCATATAAAATTTTATAAAATTATTTATTTACTATTTTGAATCTGTATTTTAAAATTTTTTTACTAAAATAAATTTAAATATTTATTATAAGAATTAATTTAAAATTGTGATATATATGGGACCTTAATATATAATGGTGGAAAAGATGTTTTTGAATTTTTTGTTGGAAAAGATAAGAACCCAAATTATATATGAGATATGATATGGGTTTGTATATTAGAAAAGGTTTTAGATACCCTCTAGTGATTTAAGGGAGGTTGTATATGATATAAATATATAATAAATCAAATTAATTACATTTTTATTTAAAATTAAACGGTTTAATACATATTAGTGCATGTGTTTTATGATAACACATGTTGACTATTATTTCTTGTTATTTTTTCCACATAATCCCCCTAATGTTTATTATATCATGAATAAATGATTTATAAAAAAATTAAACAACGATATTGGTTATTTAAACTTTGGATAAATGATCATAACATTGAACTAATTTTTAAAAATAGAAGTTAATTTTTAAATTGAATGTAAATTGTTTTTAAATGATATTTGAATTTTTATTAAAACAGATATGTAGTATCCTGAGGAGAAGGAGGATGAATGAAAAGAATATGGCATAGATGGATTTGAAAAATTCATAAAAAGGCTGAGTAGTAGGAATCATCAGCAGATATGTGAAAAGAGGTGGGGAGGCTCAAATGAAAATGTTGGTGCAAGCATGGGTGGCCTAAATATCTTGGATATTTGTAACGACACTATGAGAACAGAATGTGTGGTAAATGGTATGTCAGGGGGGATAGGGTGTTATCGGACATGCTGACTATATTGCCTAGCTGAAGTACCACCCCCCTCAAATCTTCAATCTGAGCCCTAGAACTACTAGGCTAGTTAGTGAACAACTGGTACCTTGGTTGTGGATCCTAAATAAAATTTAAAATTAAAATTAACCACATTAAATTATATTTTATTCATATATATTTTTGAAATAAAATACTCATAATGGACACTGAAAGAGGAATTTCCCTCTCACTCATTGGGTGATTCTTATCTTCCTTTTTTTTACTTCATTTATCTTGAGTGTTTTTTATTTCTTGTGTTAGAAATAAAATATAGAATTAATTAGAAATCCATAACTAATGTGTAAAATTATAAATCATTCAAGAATAAAACCATAATAAATGAGAATAAAAAACCAATGTAGGTGAATAATGGAGATGTTCCGACCTTGGGAACTAATAAAAATTAAATTTTCTAAAATAATATTCCAAGAAAGTATATGAGAAAGGATGGTGATTTATTTTTATGTAAAAATTGAAAGGGGAGTTTTATTTAATGAAAACCCGATAATTAAAAAAATAATTTTCTACCAATGATAAAAAGAATATACATATTTTATAAAAATAGAAGACACACCCTTTATTTTTTAAACAAAGGATGAATATTTATATTAATGGATGAAATATATAGAATAATTTATAAGTATTTAAAGAGATAAATAAATTTACTTCATTAGTAAACTTTCATATTTCACTGAAAAATTTATTGTATGTAAGATATATTCCAATATCTCTCCTGGATATATATATATAATTTAATTTATGAAAAAATTAAAATGAAATAGAATAGTATAAATAATGTTGAGGGTGATGCAATTACTAAATTCATGATTAACCAAAGTTGAAAATAATTGAAAACAATTATTCACTTTGAATTTATAATGGGTATATCGTATAAATTGATGAATTTTTGAAATGGGGTTATTTTAACTTAAATTGTTAAATTTTTATTATGTAGAGATTGATTCTGGAATTTTGAAATTATTTTTTTCTAGTTCAATAGAAATTTTTTAGTTATTATAAATATGGTGTTCTAAAATTAAAAATCTATTTTGATTGAGTCGTTGGTTTTAAGTATATAAATTAGTTTTTGGTTTGTATTTCTGTAAGTTTGAGTGAAAATTTGAGGTGTTCATTTTGTTTTATGGAAATATATATTATTTTATAAATTAGTATTTTTTATGTCTCCTCATTGTTATAGTGACATGATACAAGTTATCACATTTTGATGCACTAATAAATTGAAATCATGTAACATTTATGATAATTTATCAAAGTAAATGATTTTTGGGGGAATTGATACAACACAATTATTATCTATGTTTTGTGAGTTTTTCAAGTCAAATATCCGAAAATTAAATATTTAAATTGGGTGATTATTACGTATTTGGAGTTTTTTGTCACTCGGTAGTAAAAATGTAAATATGATTTATTATTTTGGGTTTATATTAAAAATATGTTGATTTATTTTATTTATAAGTGCATTTTTTATTTTAATATTAAAACTATATATACTTAAATGTTTATTTTGACACTTTATAGGAATTGATCAAGGTAGATCCACTCAACTAAATTTACAAATCCCAGTCTATAGTATATTCAACCCTATAAATCCAAGCCCACTTCAGTAATCTGCAGATAACAATCACACAACTTCTACATATCTCCCCAATCAGGCAGCCAAAACTAGATCTCACGTTGTCTTATCTTCGTTCATTTATCTATCTATGTGAATCAGTTTATACGAGGTTGAATAAAACCAAATCCTTTATTTTATCACCAAACCACTCCACTTGATCCAATAAGAGAACATGGTGTTGTCTCCATCCCTGGTCCAAAAACTGTGGTGTCCAATGCACTTTTAAGCCAGTATCATTGTAACACCCACAAGAAAGAATCCACCAGCTTACTTAAACAGAGTAAATCCAGATTTTGTTCACCATTTTCCATACTCCACTAAGCAGGATATATCCCTTTATAAATCATATATTATCATCCACATGTATTAACTCACAACATGATCTATTGTGCACTAGGTGTTCACCAAAATTACCAACCGAATAAGAATCAGTTCTGTCAAAAACCAGCTCCATCCCAACACCAATCAACTCTTTCTTCCAAACTAGTAGATCCATGCCTGAAATAATCTCACCATAATCTCTTATCTAACCCATCATGTAACATTCCACACTCAGGTTCCACTAAATTGGTGGCCTGAGCCGGGTTATCACATGACCTCAAGCACGCCTTCCCGTACCCCAGAGGTTGAAAACTAGTAGCGATCACCTCATAGGTCATGTGGGAAGACTATACCCTCTTTACCAAAGTAATCCATAGCATAAAACAATATAAATATATGAAACAATAGGAAACAAAAAATAACATGCATTTTTACACATATCCGAAACTGGATAAAAACCATAAGAAACAGTAAATATGTTATGTCGTAGTATAATGCCATGTGAGAAAAGCTGAAAATAAAGACAACAGTTGAATCCCAGAAACAGTCCCGACTCCAAGTCTAGAACCTCATCCTTGCACATCTCATGTCCAACTCAACACCCTAGAATAGGGCCCTTTCCCTTGTATTGACATAAAAGAATGAAATCTGTTTGGGCACCCAATAGTGGCTTGAACATGGTGTGAGAAAAACTCAGTAGGCCACCACCAATAGTGTTTATAAATATCCAATCTAACATATAGTGCATGAATTTATAAATAAATAACATGGAAAGGAAGTACAATTCAGTTCCACTAGTTAACAATCTTTACATAACTATACTAACAAAGGTGCCAATTCATTATATCTATTTTGTTACTAGTTTATCACTAAACACACAAGGATCATGGAATCCATAATTTCTATAAGGGAATAATTATTTTACTAACTCACAAGGGATAATATATCACAATATCACAATATACTCACCTCAAAGCCTCAGTCTTGGTGGAATGAAACCATTAGGGGAATATATCTTTGTCCCCTTCCTTAACTCGTGCATTATGGGTGGTGTTAGAGCATCAGTACAACTCGACCCGTAGAAGGAGCCTCAGTACTTTATCACACACCTCAAGATATGACCACATGATTATCCATCAATTCAACACACAAAAACCATATCACAACAAATCCCAACCAATACATATAACAATCATAATCCATGATAATCAACATGGTAAATAATATAGTTCCATAAGCCATTAACACATTTCCATTTAAATCACTTAGCCCAATTATCCTTATTCCCATTATCAAACCTAGATTACTAAGCATATTCAATCATTCCCTTATTTCAAACCAGTATAAACATTCATAAATCTCTTTAGGAAGTCCCCTTCAACATATTTACTATTCCACATACCATTATCAATTTAACATATTGAATGTTTTACATGCATTTACTCACATTTTCATAATTAACATATTTTATAAACCTCTTAACTTAACCCCAATTCAACCAATACCTCATTTATAATTCCATTAATAATATCAACATACTCAATAAGGGCTCTACATGATTTCAAAACAACCTGTAACTTACTTAGAAAATTCTATTTTTGGAACATATCGACACACCCCATGGATGGACTTAAATTGGTCAAATCATCCTCAATGTGTCCCTTGGGGACCATGGTGGTTTCTATTCATGATTTAAGAACCTAAATTACCAAATATTATCAGTGGTTTCAAAATCAAATCAAAAGTGAAAAATAAAAAATTTGGGAAATCAAAAATCTACAATGAAACTATGGGATATAACTTATTGACCTCCTACCTCAAATCTGTTCATGAAAGAACTCCCAAATGTGGCCTTAAATCCAGATTCAACCACCTCCTAAGGATTTAACCTAGATTTCCCTAGAAAAGAAGGGTTTAGAGACTCATATGGAGATTGTATAAAGATGAAAACCATACACGAGAAGAAGAAACAAGGAGGAGATTAGACTTACTCGGAGCTTTGATCCACAACCAAAAGTTCTCCAAATAGCCTAGAGGTGAGAGAGATTCACCCTTGGAAGATCTTTGGAGTTCTTGTTCATCACTAGGGTCTAGGGGGGATAAAAGAGGAAAATCCTGAGTGAGTGTTTAAAATCTTAGAGTGGGAATTTTATAAATTTCTTAAATTTTTTGGGTTGGACAATTTACCCACAAAGTTTTCCAAACAATGTGCAAATTGTTCATGAGCCACTATCCCAAAATCAACACTTTGAAAGGGTTCTTGAGAATTCCACATTTTTATCATAAACATGTGATAATTATGCACAATCCTCTGTCTAATGGTATAAAGTTACTTGGGATTCTCTGCACAGTTTACACTAACCATGTAAAAATAGTGAAACATTCCAAGAAAACTCTTTTTTACTCTTTTTTTCGTGCACCAAACCCCAGAACACCCCTAGTCTTTCTCTTGAACTTTGGGAAACACTTATATTACAAAAGTAAATTAATTTAATTGAAACATAAATAAAAACATACCTTATGAAAAATCCTAGATCTTAAAAGCTTCACACCATAGGATGGCTCGTCCTCGAGCCACACTTCCCAAGAATCATTGAGATTTTAAAGCAAATAGATTATGCCACTGAACAAACATATCAAATTCTCACTCCCATGTTTCTTATTGGGAATTTACATGCTTCCATAGAATAGGAACCAAAGGCATAACCTTCCCTGCAAGACCTTCTCACTATATTCCACAATAAAAACTAGATGCTCCGCAAAGAACACATTAGGATCAAGGTGAACGTCATCAAGATTGATAAGGTTGATACTACCAGAGTTTTGAAACATGAAAAACATTATGTACCCTACTATACCATTGTGGAAGAGCCAATTGGTAAACCACTATCCCAATTCTCTCTATAATCTCAAATGACCCCACAAACCTTGGCACCAACTTTCCCTACATCCGTATTCAATTGTGACCCAACCTTGGTGACACCTCAAGAAACACACAACCACCCACCATGAATTGTTGAGATCTATGACGCTGATCTTAATATGATTTCTACCACCTCTGAGTTGTTTCTATCTGCTTATTAATCAATTAAACCTTCTCAGACATCTCCTGCACGAGACTTAGTCCTAACAGTTCAAAATCCCCAACTTCTAACCAACACAAAAGAGATCTACACGACCTACTGTATAGTGCCTCAAAATGTTCCATCTAAATTATAGCTTGAAAAATGATATTGTAGGAAAACTCAAAAACTGATAAATGTGTTTCCCATGAACCAAAAAAATCTAGTACATAAGCTATCAACATATCCCCCCATACCATAATTGTATGATCTGACATCCCATCTCTATGTGGGTGATAAGCCATACACAAAAACACTTGGGTACCAAGAACCTTATGTAGCCCCCACCAGAAGTGTGATGTGAAAAATAAATCTTGATATGAAACTATGGTTCTTGTCACACAATGAAAATTCACTATTTCTTGAACATAAAACTCTTCCAACATGTATTTCATCATGTGTTTGACTGGTTTAAGGATGTGTTTCCTAAGGATTTCTTAGGACTGCTACCTAAAAGGTATGTAGAGTTCACAATTGAGTTGCTGCCAGGGAAAAAATGAGTTTCTATTCCACCACATTTAACGGTGCAAAGATAACTCCAAGAGATTAAGTCTCAAATAGAATATTTAGAGAGAAATGGATTCATCTTAACTAGTATGTCTCCATGGGGAAAACCAATACTATTTTCTAAGAAATCCCAAGGGTCATTGAGGTTATGTGTTGATTACAAGAAGCTGAATAAGATAATAGTTAAGAACTGATACCCTCTTCCTAGAACTAATGACATGAATGTCCAACTGAGGGGTGCCTCAGGGTTCTCTAAGATCAATTTGAGAATAGGATACACTTAGTTGTGGGTGAAACCTTCTGAAATACCACATGCAACTTACTATAGAAATTACGGGTAGTATGAATTTTTTGTGATGTCGTTCGGGTTGACCAATGCACCAACAATGTTTATGGTACTGATGAACTCGATATTTCACCCCTATCTGGATCAGTCTATTGTTGTATTTGTTGATGAAATCTTGGTTTAATCATGAACTATTGAGAAACATTTGAAACATCTTGACTTTATATTGAGTACAATAATATAGCACAGGCTTTATGATAAGCTATCAAAATTCCAGTTTTGGATCAATAAATTGAATTTCATGGGACACATCATTTCTAAGATAGGTATGTCTGTTGATCCAGAGAAGGTTCAGGTTGTGGTGACTTGGGAGTAGCCCAAAAATGTTTCTGATATTCATATTTTTTTGGGTTTTCCATTTATTACCAAATTTTTATTAGGGATTTCTCTCATTTGGCAGAACCACACTAAAGCTTAATCAAGAAGGTTGTTAATATTTTGTGGTTGGGGGCATATGAAACTTCTTTTCAAGAATTGAAGATGTGGTTGACTACCACACTGATTCTGATCATACCTCATCCTGATAAGAAGTACACTTTGTTCTATGATGCATCTGATGTTGGACTTGGGGTAGTGTTGATGTATGATTAGCAAGTTTTGGCATATGAGTCAAGTCAATAAATACCACACGAATGAAATTACCCTACTCATGATCTTGAGCTAGCTTTTGTGGATTATGCCTTAAATTTTTGGAGGCATTACTTGTTGGGAGAGTGATTTAAAATTTTTACCAATCATAAATTTCTTATGTATAGATTCTCTCCATGAGATTTGTATTTTTGATGGTGAAGGTCAGTCAAGTACCTTCAATACTTCAATTTTGAGTTGGTTTACACACCTGTGAATGGGAATAGTGTAGTGGATGCTCTAAGACAGATGTATCATAATCAATTGGTTCAGGAACCCAACTCTAAATGGAAAATTATGGATTTTATTTATGATAAGAACCTAGAGGTGTTGGATGGGCACGAAAAAATTACCATTTCATCTCTATCAATCGAGTATACACTTTTGAGTTGGGTCAAGGAAAGTCGGTTGTTATATTTAGAGTGTTTGTCCATGAAGGAATGTATTACAAGTGGGGAGTCATATTTTACATTGGTTGTTTGTGATGATGGAGTCTTCCATGTTTAGGTTCATGTTTTTGTACCGTGGTTATGAATGAATAGTTTATGTGCGATTTCCATGCATCGAAGTGGGACCCCAAGATGGGTCATCACATGACCTTAAGCGCACCTTCCCATATGATAGAGGTTGCTGAATAGCTACGAGGGTCTAATTGGTCACGTGGGAAGACTATACCCTCTTTACCAGAGTAATCCATAATAGAACACAATATAAAGAGTGAAAACATTAGGAAACAACCAATAACATGCATAGTAAAAAATCTCCCAAACATGGTACAAACCAGAAGAAACATTAAATAGGTCATGTCATGCTACGATTAGAAGTGAAAAAGACTAAAATTAATAAAAATAGTTGAATACCCCAAAAAATCTTAACTCCAAGTATGGAACCTCATACATGCATGTCTCATGTCCAGCTCAACTCCCTAGCATATGGCCCATTCCCCTGTCTTGACTTGCAAGTATGAAATCTGCTCAGGTACCCAACAGTGACCTAAGCATAGTGTGATTAAAACAAAAAAGGGAACCACCAATAGTTTATATAAATATCTAGTCTAAAAGATATTCCATGGAAGTATAAATAAATATCAATCAAAGGAAAGACAATTTAGGGCCACTAGTTAATAGTATCTACTTATTAATACAAGCAAATGTGCCAATTCATTATGTTTTTTTTTGTAAATAGTTCATCACCAAACACACAAGGATCATGGAATTAATCATTTTCTTAAAGGAATACATAATTCCATACCTTACTAGGGATACCATATCAAAACATCACAATATCCTCACCTCAAAGCCCCAGTCTGGGAGGAATGCAACTGTTAGGGGAATACAGCTCTGTCCCCTTCCCTAGCCCTTGCATTGTGGGTTGAGTTAGGGAATCTATCAAACTCGAACCATGGGTGGAGCCTCAGTCCTTTATCCCAAACCTCAAGCCATGTTCACATGCTTATCCATCAATTAACCAAACAAAAACCATATCCCACCAAGATCAACCAATACATATAACTATCATAATCCATAATAATCAATATGGAAAATAATATTGTGTCATAGCCCATTAAAACTTTTCCCATTACATCACTTAGAAAATTTATCCCAATTCCCATTCTCAAAATCAGATAACTAATCATATTCAACAATTTACTTATGTCAACCCATTATATACATTCATAAATCCTTTTATAAAGTCCCCTTCAACATATTTCCTTTTCCACAGACCATTATCAATTTACCATATTCACCATTTTACATATGTTAACTCTCCTAGGAAAATCTAAAATATTTAAGAATCCTCTTACCTTAAACCCAATTTATCAAATACCTCATTTTTACTTCTATTGTTAATATAAACATACTCAGTAAGGGCTCCACATGATTTCAAAAAAACCTAGAACTTACTTAGGTAATTATAGATTCTGAAAGTATCGACACACCTCTTGGATGGCCTTAAATGGGTAAAATCATCCACAATGCATCCCTTGGAGACCCTGAGATTTTCCATTCCTCATTTAGACACCTAAAATACTAAATCTCATCAAGGGTTTCTAAATCACATCTAATGTGACAAAGAGAAAATTTGGGCATCAAAAATCTACAATGAAACTATGGGATATAACTTGTAGACCACCTGCCTCAAATCCATTGGTGAACACACTCCCAAATATGGCCTTAGATATGGATTCAACCACTTATTATTGATTTAACCTATACCTCCACAAAAAATAAGGGTTTAGAGATTCGTATGGAGATGAAATAATTATACAAACCTTAATCGATACGGGGAAACAAGGTGGTGATTAGACTTTCCCATAGCTTCGATCCACAACTGATGGCGCTCCAGTTGGCCTAGAGATGAGAGAGATTAACCCTTGGAAGATATTAGGATTCATTTTTCATAACTAGGGTTTAGTGGAGGAGAATGGTGGAAAATCATGATTGAGGCTTTAAAATCCCGGAGTGGAAATTTTGTAAATTTCTCAACTTTACTAGGTTTCACGATTTACAAGTATCGTTTTCCAAACTGTGCGCAAACCGTACCTAAGCCAATATCCCAAAATCACCCATTTCCATGGTTTCCTAGGAATTATGCATGGCTAGCTGAACCATGTGAAAACCATGCACAAGCCTTTATCCAAGGTTGCATGCTTACCTAGGATGCTCTGCACGGTTTTCACTAACTATGCAAAAACCATGCAACATGCATAGAAAACTCTATTTTCATCTTTTTTATGCCCTAAACCCCCAAAACACGCATGATAATTATCATTATCTTTGGGAAATACTTATATGACCAAAATAATGTAATTAAACTAAAACAAAAACAAAAACATACCTTAAAAAATCATGGATCTTACACGACACCTATTAGAACAATATCTAAATCCAACCAGCCCAGCATATCCCACCTAGGGAGATATTTAATTATATTTATGAACACCTACAAAATGACACACCCTACAAAACTCATGCACTGATTCCTACTATGATGGGAAGTAGTGAATCAAAAGAAAATCGATTCTTCCTGAAGATACATGGGATGAAAAGTGAAGCTTAATTATGGGAGGGATGTATTGTAAGCTAGATTCTTACCTAAAAAGTAGGATATACTATAGAAATAAGGTAGAGGAAAAAAATATTAGAATTTGATTATCTGTTATTCTAATAGAAGGGGATGTAAATTGAATTACAGTGAAATAGGAAGGTTTACAAGGAAATGTGGAAGAAGATAAGTACTCCCATAGAAATACCATTGAATTGGATTTAATGGAAGTATATTATTTAAGAACTTTTCATTAATTTAACCATAAAAATATATTTTTAGTTCAAGATTCATTTTACCTTTTGTTTTTATAATCAAAATAAATATTATAAAGATTTAGATTTATGTTGTGTTTTTTTTTGTTATGTCAGTATTTGCATTGGTTTTGAGTTTCATATCAATTATTTTAATATTTCCAATTCAATTAATCTTGTTTTTTGTTAAAATTTAACTCTTTTTATTTTGTTTGGTTTGGTAGATTTGAATATAGTTAAATTCAATATTAGAAAATGAAACTAAAATAAAACTACAACTAGTAAATATAGAAAATCCATATAAATTTCTAGTTGGATATAAAATATTTGTAATAAATATTAAATAAATTTTTATAGAACCATACTCAAAAACTAATAGTGAGATAAACCAAAAGAACTAAGAACATAGATGGATGATTCTATATATTTCCCACCATAACTTCATGTTCGCAATTAAATCTGAAAATTGAAGTATTGGGTTCGTCATAAGTAAGAAATAGATCAGGGCCAATGAGAGTAAGAATGGTTTCAATTCCATCATCACCATCATAAAAAAATATCTTTGGATTACTTCAATAATGATATGAAATTCAGGTTGAAGATAATATTTGACATAAAAATCTTGTTTCGTCATTGATTCCAATACATATGGTTCATCGGTAGTAAGAGTGTGATTTATATCAATAAATCAAAATCAAAAATCATCAATAAATGTGTCATCCCTCATCATCATATCAAACTACTAAAAATTCATCAGAGTGAATTGACCATGAGAGTAATAACCCAATATTAGTATTTTTTCAAAGACTCCATAATAAGATAATTTTTCCAATTGAGGTCTACTATCTAATGCACTATAAAAACATAATGCTGGGCAATTAACATGACACCACCATGTTGTGTTCTCAGGTTCTTTTCTTATTGGGTGCTAATAAATTTTTATCCATTGATCACAATTGATTTACATTCATGAACCACATAATAAAGACCAAAATACAATGCTATCGTTTCCTCTGAGGCAGATCCAGTAGAAAAACTCAATACCAGTGTAGATGCCAGAAAACACTCAAATACTGAAGAAGGATTCAAAATAACAAAGCGAAGTCATATTCGGATCTAGAGACCCAGTACGGGGGGCCCAGAAGAGTCGCACGAAAAAAATTCATAAGTGCACGAAAAAATGTGCCCTGTGCAGAATGGTCTGGGATTTGCAAGAGTTCGGCGGCATGGGCACGAAATATTTCACGCCCCGCCTCCACGTGGTTGAAATTTCACACCGCTGACCTCAGTGCGCAATTATTTTGCACTGACCTGTTTTCCGCACCGCCTAAAGCCTATAAATATAAGGAGACCCCTTTGACTTCTGGGATGAACAATTCGAACAGGCTCTCGTACGCAAAATTCGCCTTTCGTGTGCACAAAGTTAGCTTTCAGGTACAGTTCTTTTCCCGCCAATTCACCCCCGGGGTCCGCCTTCATGTGATATCCACTTGGTTTAGACTAAATTTCAATCCCTTTGGGGTCCCCCCCCCCCCCCCGCCCCTGTGCGCAATTCCTTCCACTTGCACGCAGGGAAGCCAATTGCGCGCAATCCCCTTTAACTGTTCGCACCCCAGTGATTGCGCACAATCCCCTTCAATTGCACGCAACCCAGTCATTCCATGCAATCCCATTCAATTGCGTGCACCCTAGTTATTTGCGCACAGCCTCTCCCAATTGCATGCAATTTATACTCCTTGCGTGCAATCCTTTCTAGTCGCACCCAAATCCTTGTCTCCACTTGCGCGCTAATCCTCACTAATTTTACGCTAGCCAAGTGTTTTTCGCATAGTTATACTTATTTCGTGTGAAAACCTCAAAGGTTACGCGCAACTCTCCGGGACCCCTCACTCTGATGCTTCTCGTCTACCTCTTCACTCGAGTTCCCCACACTCCTTGGGTGTACCTTTGCCAGAGTGTCTGATGCTCTTCTTATGGATGCCACGTGAGGGAGTCTCTCACAGCGCAGACATCCACATCGTACACTGTTTTCCCGTACGACCCTCTAGGCTCATATGAAGGAACTTCAAAGTCTATTGGACGGTTCTTCCCAGTGCGTTGTTTTGCCTCATGCTTCTTCGCATAGGCACACTAACGGCTATTGCTTCTTCGCATATCCATGCTAATGTTGACCCCTCAATGGTTCGCTCCATGACACCCCCAAGCTACGGCTTTTCTTTTCCCCTCTCTGCACTAACGAGGAGAGGGTACTAGTTATGTATGTCCTAAGGGTGTGGAGTGAACCCATCTCGTCCGAGCTGTAGGACATTAAACTGCCAAGCACCATCATCCCCAGCACATGGCGTTAAAATTTGACATGTCCTCGTGCCTCGCACGCAGGGTCCCACACCTTGGAGATTCTCCATGACCACTCATATCCATGGGGGAGGGATCACCCCTCACATGGGATGATATCCTCCTTATCGGAGTGGCGTTTTTTCACGGGGAAAGGGAGGCCATCTCAGCGTAAGCCCCTTGATTTTCTTGTAGGAGGCAGCATCCCTGGTCCTCCTTTCATCTTCGGTACCCAAGGCCAAGGGAGGGATGGACACTGGGCCCCTCCGTTCTTCAATCCCAAATCCCCCTCCTGTTGCTCTTTGTCACCTTGGGGTTCCATACTGGAGTAAGTCCCAACTTCTTGGGTTGCGAACCACGCGTAAGCCCCTGTTTCCTCTTTGGGCCGCTCCGCGCTTAACCCCCACCCCACTTCATTTCCCATGGACACACATTTCGCGATGTGATCGTCAGGTCTCTGCTATCTCTTGTTTCTCACACCGAGCATGACTCACGTGATCTTAGAGAAATCACTGAATATTACAAAACCACCTTGGGCTGCCTCAGAGTGTAAGCCGCAACCCATACCCGAACTACGAGGACTTTGATTGATGTCAAGGCATGGTACGTATGAAGCCTCCATGAGGTTCAAGCCCACCACCTTGGGCTGCCTGATAGTGTAAGCCCCATCCCATACCCGAACTACAAGGACTTTGATCTATGTCAAGGCATGGTACGTAGGAAGCCTCCATGAGGTTCAAGCCCACCACCTTGGGCCTCCACAAAGTGTAAGCCCCAACCCATACTCGAACTATGGGGACTTTGATCCATGTCAAGACATGGTACGTAGGAAGCATCCATGAGGTTCAAACCCAACACCCATCGGTTATGACCACCTTCACATCTAGTTCACCCCCGTCCCGCATGATGTTAAACTGTACACCCCGTCTTGAACTACATAGACTTTGATTCCCTACCACGGTGATACATAGGAAGCCTCCATGAGGTTCGATCCCATCACTCATGTCTCATCCTGATCTCTCCCTTGAGCCTATGTCTCTCAGGAAGATCATGCCCCAACTCAGAGGTTCCACTTCTTATAGGTCCAATCCTTGCATCCATTCTCATGGGTCACCTCCTCCGGTGTCCCATCGTCCCACCGAACTACGTGGACTTTGATTTCCTTCCATGGGGATACGTAAGAAGCCTCTTCGAGGATCAAGCCCAACTTCATTGTCGCCCTTGCGATGTCCATGTTTCATCCCTCCTTCACATCATTACCCATCCGAATCCTCACCCGAGCCTCCACGTCCCGGCGGGACCATGCCACACCACTCCCCATTCCATCAAACAACATTCGGGAAGCCACTCACATGATGGCCCCATTACCAGTGTTCCCTTTATGGGGTTCCTCCATCTGATCAACTCTAATCACTGTTCAGTTCTATCTGATCTGTCTCTGCTAGACTCTAAACCCGTGACATACCCTCTGTTAAACATGGGAAGCTGACGAAACCCTCAGATACATGACCCTGGCATACAATTCCCCATGTTCGATGTTGGATGTCTCAGGCTTCCGCGCCCTCGAGAAGCCCTATAATAAGGGACAGAAGACAGAAACGCCAATCCCCCAGCGTCCCGACATGCCAGTGATGCCCAACGTGACTACTCCCCTAACTGAAGGTTACTGCCCTAAACAGACCCCTTGGAATGTCCTGATAGAAGTAGTGTAATTAACTGGTGTTCATAAAGATATGGGGTCGAGAAGAGTTTCATGAACAATGTATTACATCTAGAAGGGAGACCCGAACTAGGTGACGAGCTCTGAGGAGGAATCCATGGAAGGAAGAACCGACATCCCATCATCCCGTTTCGATCAAGGAGTAGACGTCCCTGAATATGGAGCGGATGCTTCCCACCTTTGGAAAGTAGGAATGTGGGGCAACAGCCGTGCGTCCTCCACCAGACGGATGCGCACGACCCGACGAAAGCATCAGAAATAGGAATGGTGAAAACAACGTGAATATATTCTCCGAAATATGGAGACTAGTGGCGTTATAGGAATCGGTGGATTAGCATGTCACCAGACCCCATCATCCAGCACCAGGTCCCACCAAGAAATTAACGGGCCTGATGTGAAACTCGCCGGATGTTGGGGCAGTCAGGATGTTGAGTAACCCGTTCCGCGATGTTGTCAGTGTGGATTCCTCTTATTGGCCATGGAAGAAAGAATGTCGTTGGGGCACTGGTTGTCAATTTCTTTTCCTATCATTATTAATGAGTTCATCTCCCTGCTTTCAGAAACCAAGTTGTTGCATCCGGAACTCGATCACCACCTGCCCACCGGTGCAGGGGGTGGGGCAATATCGATGTGGCCACCCCATGCGGTTCTTCCTCTTCCATGATGGCCTCAACCTCCATGACTGCTGGGCACCCATGCCCCCTCTCCCCATCGGAAATTATCCAACGAAGGGTAATTAATGACCTTGTACGTAGGTACGAGGAGGAAGGGATCATCCCCACCAGGGATATGGCCCGCCTAGATCTAGAGGCGACTGCGCCTCGCCATCAACGCTGCCCTCGAGGGCCGCTCAGAGAGACGCTACTCCCCAACCAGACATTGAATCGTTTCGAGAGCTTGTCCTTGGAATTCCTTGACAACAATTTTCTCTATGCCGATGAGGTAGGGGATGTCTGGGTCGGCCAGATCAGAGTCCCAGTCCAAGGGCTCCCAGCAAGGGCTCCTACCGAGGTGTGTCAGAACCACCACCCAGTTCCCCGAGCCCAAGATCAGGTAAGACACGTGCCTGCACCACCGGCTCTGGTTCCCCTAACCCGGAGACAGATTCGGGCGCAAATGGAATAGGACACCTTCCATGGGGCCTCAACGTCAGCGACTACCGTGGCTCGAGCCACTACTGAATCATATCCTCAACTCCCCTCAAACGTTTAGAAGGGGAAGTTATACGCCTGACCTTGATCGAGGCCCCATCTGCCCCATGTGCAGGCAGGGTTGACTCCCTCAGTCGCCGGTATGGGCAATGGCTGCTGCAGACCAATCTGCAGCAATGCCACCTAGTGCAGAGGCCCGCTCTGTACAGCCACTACGGAAGGTGCAGGTCCTCCCTGCTTCCATCATCGTCTTGGAGGTTTTCCCCGTGCCACCTTCAACCATGGAGAGGGTCTTCCCGGTGACAGAAACACTCCATATGGTGGCCTCTCCCATGCTCACTACACTGGTTACAGGTTCACTTTCCCTGTAGTAGACCACATGTATGGAGAAATTGCATGTCCGATCACTCACCAACATGGAAGTCCTCCCCATCTCCTCATACCAGCCAATGAAGGTTCAACTCACCCCAGTGATCAGAGGGATGAAGGACAACTTCACTTCACCAACGCCCATCACAGAGGTCCTACCTGTGCTCAGCTTTACCGGTATGAGGACCTTTTTCACTCTGATATTGTCAAAGGAAGTGATCATGAAGGTCCTACCCATGTTCCTACCACTCCTACCTCTACTTCTATTAGCTCCAGCAGAAGTCCTACCCGCTCCAGCACTTCCCATGGAGGTCCTCCCCGTGTCCCTTTCAACATTTTCCTCGGTGTTCCTCGCTCTGCGTCCCACCCTAGCGGGAGCTCTCTCCGCCCCAGCACCAGTACGGTCGAAAGACCTCCTCATGCCGGATGTGGGCCTTTCCCAAAAGAGCCACCCAGGGGTAGGAGAGAATGTGGTCTCCACCACAAGAGGAATTCATGGGAGGGCTGGATAGGAATCAGACCAGTCCGCTTCTCAGACTCCGAGGCAGAGTATGACTCAGTGCTGGAGCCCTCCCCTCAATCCTCCAAGTCAAAGGCTGGGGCAGGAACAAGGTGCATCAGCCTCATAATCCTAGAATGTGAGGTCCATAGGATTCATATCTCCCTCCGAAGGTATATCTAGGAGGACGAAAACCTGGCATGTCCCAAGGGACAAACTAAGCAATCACCACCGTCATATCCGGAAGCGCCATCTGCCTCGACTAGAGACTGTGGAGATCTATTTTGGGGGTCAATGGTAGAAGATCCGCGACATAGCTCGCCCTCGGAAGATGCTGATTCTGTGTAAGGAGATTTGGTCGCAGGTCCATTCTATCGTTATATAGCGGCCAGGTCGCTACAATCCTCAGAGGACAACCCGTGAATCAGCGGCTAGTCAGCCCGCTCGCCATACTCTCCACCGAACAGCCTACCGTCCTAGTGGTCTGCCTCAGTACTGATTTCAGTTCCTCAGCCACCCCAGTTGACGAGTGGGGAAATCAAGGGACAGACTTTGAATATGAGCCGAGGTGCTTCTGGACTATCCTCGCAGCGGACCACTTCCATGAGAAGTTTTGGCCGATCACATGACCAAATTTTTGTGCACCGGAATCTCTCAACCCAGAGGAAGTTGTGTGTCTCCATGGAACCCTCTGGGCAACACACTTCCACCTCCAGCCTCAGTGACTAAATTATCCGAATATCCAAGTGCACTTTGAAGACATTGGTGAATAGTGTTGTTTGGTTGACCTAGCCACACTCTTCGTGGTCCAGCACCCCGAGTCACCTGGTCAACATAGGGTCCTCCAACAACAATGCATTCAAAGTCTCCAAGTACTCTGCAGGGTTATTAAAAAGGATACCCCCCCCCCCACATTCAAGTCCATGGATGGGGGTAGTATGATTCCATCTTCTTCAGGGATATTTGCTGGCATCCTGACTCGCTAGGAGACATTTAGGACATGCCCCCCGAGAAGACTTACGATCAACATGACCGATTTATCAGGAGGGGAAAACAAGCTGGAACTTATTGATGGGAACTTACTCCCTGAGGACGTGCCCCCACTACTGGACCCATCGGGGAGGATTACTCATCAGTAGAGAAACCTCCTAGGTCTCCCTGCACCCACTGATGAATTGGTACTCATCTGGAATTCTGGTAAGGGAAAAGTGCACGTCGGAGCGATCAAGCACTCTGACCCGTCCGTTTCAGGGTGAAAAACGGAGGAGGACCCCGAGAAGGACACATTGCATTAACAACTGGATGAGAAGAAGAATTTGGTTGATGAACTCATGGCTGAATGCGTTTTTTTCCTCTGGAATTGGGGATGACCTCGTTGATTGAAGGTTCAAACATTCCAATCGGTTTCTAATGGGTTTGTTCGTAGAACCGGAAACATCCAATGATTCCATATCAATTTGGACATACATTCCAAAGGTAGGCACTAATTAGTTTGTGGACTGATGAGGCTTAGTAATTTTCATTGGTTGAGAGGATGGGAGGTCGAACTCATCAGATCTTTTTTAGGGGAATTATTGTCTACTCTAGGACTCTCTTTATTAATTTAAGTTATGTTCGTGAATCCTTATTACATTAACAAGTATAAAATGAGCTTTACTTTAGATCTAACAATCAATGATTAATATGTAGGAAATCTATAAAATCATTTATATGTATTAGAGTTTCTTCAGCAATATAGAATCATCTGTATTTTTTAGAGATTCTGGGTCAATGGTATCCTTCAATACATAAAAGTATCTTGGTCATTGTGATGACCATACTGGTTTTAAATCCACTCAGTGGGGCACTAGAAGTTTATTGTCATTCAGAAGGACCTGAGTTATTTCAGAGTTGGGATCGAACTCGCAGATGGGCTACCTACGTATCCTTTACTTAGAAAAGGAATCAGAACCCACGTAGTTCGAGTAAGGTAATATGATATTTATGATTTATGGCCCAAAGAAAGATGTCATAATTACTTTTACACTCTAAGATCATGTGATTCATGCTCTGTGTGAGAAACAAGAGGTATTGGTAAAACCGGAAAATTGTACCATGAAATATGAAATTATAAGAAATGATGTGGGGCTTATGTATGTATGACTGCCCAAATAGATGAAGATTAGGATTTATTTTAGGGAAGAAATCCAGGAACAGGGTCCATAAAGGTAAATGTACTTTATGGAGATTTGGATACTCTAATTTGGGGCTTATCCCTGAAAAGGAGGCCCAAATTAGGAGGGGACTAATGATTGGGTTTTACTCCTGAGAAAGAAACCCAGATCAAAAGTAAATTAGGACTGGTTAAGAGAAATTAAGACTAGGAATTACTATTGAGAAGGTGGCCTAGGGTAAAAAGATTTGAAAACTCGGTCTTACTCCTGAAAAAGAGGCCTAGGTTAAAAGAATTATGTTTGGGTCTTACTCCTAAGGAGGATGCCCAGAATAATGGGAATTATAAATGGGACTTACTCCTGAAAAGGAGGCCCAGGTTAATGAGGACTTGGGGCTTACTCCTAAGGAGGATGCCCATTCTTGAGAATTATGACTAGGGCTTATTCCTGAAAAGGAGGCCCAGATTAATGATTCTCTCACCTTAAAGGATGAGGTTGAATGAATGAACTCTCTAACATTAGTGACATAAAGATGTGTAAATCACTAGGTTTTGAGAGATATTCCACGGAGTTTCTTTCAGATAAGGAATTCAAATCAAGAAATCATGCCATAAATGGCTTTGAAGAGTGTCTTGAAGACTGAATCTTGAATAGGAGAGGTGGAATGGAATAAGAGGGGTGAAATGGGCAAGAAGGGCACCCAAAAAGGCAGGGGCGCACAAGTCCTGGCAGGCGTGTAGGTACTGCGTGGGCGTGAAAGTCCTGGTCGCGCAGGTATACCTGCGCCACACACGGGTACCTGCGCGATTGTTAACCAGTAAGGTAACACTTGTGCGATCCTTGACCAAAGCCTTTAGAATTATCCTGAGGTACTTCCAGAAGAGAGGCGCGCAAGTTTTGTTGAATAAGTAAGGTAGCGCATGTAGAGACCCGAATCTTGACGTGCATGGACATTACATTACATTTGCGGAATACATAGTACATAACAAAAACACACACATAAGGATCGTAATAGTTTAGTGTCTTTGGAAACTCGGAACGTAATCTCCTAATCATGATGAAATATCTTCAACATCTCCCATAAAGATCTTCCTTTTTTTTACCTAAAACCTTTCTTTATATCCTGGGGAAAAGAAAACATAAAAGGGTGAGCTCAAATGCTCAGTAAGGGTAAAAGAAATATCAATCACATCATATTCATAAGAACATAACTTTTTGGAAATCATAACCTGCAAAAGAGATCATAATTTCATAACATGGGATAAATCATGGAAGTGAAATGTAATCACAATAATCATAACTTAAAACATGAAACTTTGTGGTATTCACACATAATCATAGAGAATCATTTCTTGTTAGTCAAGACTCATTGCCAACACTATCTTAGTGGACAAAGTCCCTTTCTGAATCGAGTAACCCTCGTTTCAGTCCTGTTTCACTGAACCGGTATAACCTACCATTCCATCCATGTCTATCTCATGAGATATAAAATCTTTACCCAATGCATTGGAGGGAGATATAGGTCCCACCCATCTCATAATGATACCATTATTATGTGTGCCTCAAAATCATAAATCATACATCATTGCATAACCCATGTAATAAAAATGGGATTCTTAAACAACATGACATCATAAAACAATTCATATAAGATAAAGGAATTCATAAAAATATTTCCATCACAACATAATAAAATCCATGTAATAATAGGGATAGAAACAGAACCCTTTATTATCTTATATGGAAAATAATTTTGATAAAACACTTGAAATCCATTCTTGAGGAAAATATCCTTTCTACTTCAAAAACATTTTCCTTTCTTAACATGTCTTACAATTTAAAATTAAAAGAAGTTGATTAAAAATAAACTTGAAAACTTGTAAAGGAAGCTTCTTGAAAATAATGTTTTAAAAATCCATTCATGCCGTATAAGTTAAAAAAAACATTCTTCTCGTACTTTTGTCGGAAAAGTCAAAAAAGTACCTCGTACGAAAAACGACAAAAGATTCCTTTCATATCTTTTACTAAAAACTCACCGAAGGGTAAAATTGGATTTAAACAATTATAGGTGGATGGAAATAATATTACATATTGAGGAAACATGGATGTGGATGATAAAATACACCCCAGTAAATGCCAAAGTATAAACAATCTCGGATAAAAATGAGATTGTGATATTTCCCTTACCTTAGGTCCGATTTGCTTTGTATGTGTCCGAAGCTCCTCTTCTTTGGAACGCTTCTTTGAATCCTCCACTTAGGGAACTAATATTGGTCTTTGAAGAAGACGAGGACCTCTAGGATTATTCTAGGGAAGTGGAGAGGAGAAAATGGCAGGGTTTGGCTGAGCTTGAGTGCTCAATTTGGTGTGAGGAGGAGGGGGAGGAGGTGCCCTTTTATAAGGGAGGAGAGGGGCACCTTTGGAATTCTTAAAAATATTAATTTATAATAAATATAACCCCACATAAAAACCTCCAAAAATGACTCATATTTGAATATTAGATAAGATAAGGTTGTAATATCATCAACCAATAGAATTTAGACATGTTAGGAATTTATTTTAAACATTATCAACATGATTTATCCTTATTTAATCAATTTAATTTTATTTGTGGTAATAACATTCTAATTTTTAAATTATAATAAATAATTACTTATTTGTTGTGAATTGTCCATAATTTGATTCTTAATAAAATTTTAGATCATATAAATTTAAATTTATAATTTTGAAATATTTTGTGATTTTTAATCAATTTTATAATATGTTTTTTTATAAAATAATAATAGTGTCAATTTTGACACTATTCATTTATTTGAATTTAAATAAAATAAATACAGAAGATATGTTCGAACTAAAAGTTTTAATAGATTCATAAAATGTCATATGTATCTTAAAAATTATTGGATCACATTAAATAGTTCATATAATATTTATTTTATTATTTTTGAAACCATTTATTTGGTTTATCTCTTAATAAAATAAATACTACAACATTTTTGTGTAATTATTTAATATACTTATTTGTTTCATAAAAATTAAAAATAAAATCCTATGATGAAAATAAATCTATTACCTTTCAAAATAATACTTTTACTCGAATTTATCATCTTAAAATAACAATATTTAAATTGTTATATTTATTAAATTATGAAGGTGACAACTTTGGCATCATTTAAAATAAAATAATATAAGTGTCATAATCGCTTTTATAAGGCTCCAAATGGTCAAATATTCGACCATTGGATGCTTATGGTTTAAATATACATGGCCAATAAGTTTTGGTTAGGTATTTGTGCATTTTATGGTCACTATTAGTTTAATAAAAACAATATTCTTGATTTTTCACTAGATAAACAATTTCTGCATCACTATTGTGTCATAATTAATGATAATTATTTAATCCCTAAAAATTATAAATAAATTTATATGATGTCGATAATTTAATTATATTTCTGGATACTATTCATGTTAGAAGTTTCATTAAGTTTATCACTAAATTAAAATTAATATACTTATAATATTTAAGAGAGTGACATGTTGTCACTTTCTTTGGTTTTAATAATAATTAAGTTATTTTCATGGACAAATGTCCATTAAATGATTCTAATCCTCCCCTTAGGTGATATGGGTCGACTTTCAGTCATCCAATAGGATTTTGACATTTGTTAGGGTAATTTTAAAATATTATATTTACCCTTAAATACCCGATTTACCTTTAACTATGGTAAATAAAATTTACCGTAGTTACTATTCATAATTCACAAAAATAAAAAGTAGCTTATTAACATAATTTGGACCCACTGATTCCAAATATGGAATCCATTTTTCCAAATTCAATACACAAAAGATGCAGAAATTAAATTAAAATTAATCCCGTTGTCGAAAGAAAACGTGTTTTTCTTTAAAACATTGCAAAAGATTGAATTGATTTAACCTACGAATTCAAGGTAAAATCAATGCTAATGACATACATTATATTAAATGGTAAAAATATATTCTATTTATACTTTAAAACCATTCAATACTATAATTTAACCACATAATATATTACGATGAAAAAAGTTGTTTTTAATTAAAATATAGCGTGTTTTTACTATTCATTAAAATATGAAAGTTATCGGAAAAATATCAAAACTTTATCTAATGTAAATTTTTATATCCTGATTCAAAAGAAGAATATTATTTTGTAAAATTGAACATATAAACATGTCAAAAACTATATTTAAAGTGGGTGCGCCATCAAAAGGCGGTAAAACTGCATTTTTTGAAAAATACTTATTTTACCCGAAAAATTTATTTTGTTCTTATACCATGTTCTAGAAATGTGTAAGATGAATAATAATGTTATAAAATTAAAAATTTAGTTAATACTATTCATAACGGCTAGTTCATGACAATATTATAATAATATAACATTGTTTATTAAAACCCGGTATTGCGTACAACACATGCTATCGAGGAAGGTCGCGATTGCATGTAATGCAAGCCAAGTCAGGGTTGCGTGTTGTGAAAGAATCCTTCGTTGTTTCGTATAACAGAATCCAACCATATTTCATTTATACATTTAATATATATATATATATACTCAATGTTGCGTAGAATAACTATTATCAAAATTGTGTGTAACACGGTCCAAGAATAGTGTTGCGTACACTGCAAGCTAATACGGTGTTGCGTATAGCGCAGGGTAATCTTGGTGTAGAATACAACATAAGACATTAATGAAATTAAAATAATATTTTTCATAGAATCTCTGGGTGTTACATTCTACCCCCCTTAAAATGAATTTCGCGCTCAAAATTCGTCGGGGTTATAAATGGTTTACTATTCGAAAGTTTATTTAATAGAAACCCACATCGTAAAAAGGAATATGAAAACCAATCTTTAAAAACAAAAGTATGAAATGTAACGGTTACCCAAATAAACTAATCATTGGGTTTCCACATAGGTGAAAATATGGATATGGAAGAGAAATCTAACCATCATGTTCTGATGGAGAGTGGTAGAGAACATGGTTATGGAAAAGCTAGAAATCACAAAGCCATAAATTTGTGATGATCTAGGGTACCATCTGATTCATCGGGTATAAGGGCACTAGGACAACATTTTTGGTTTTCAAGATCATTTCCCTAAAGTTGAAAATTTGAATTAGAATAAATACTTACTTTATTTTGGTACAATCTCATTGTTGTTCGTGCCTTGAACAATTTCAACTTCATCTCTTAAATAAATGAAGATGAATTTGTTATTCGTGAAGTGTTAGCAGATCATGTGATAGAATGACGGGTCATTCCATCTGTCTCAAACAAAAGGTTAGCAAAAATTATATACATAAGTCGATCTATAGTGAGATTAATCATATATTGTTCCTAAAATGGACTTATACTTCATATATCATACTGCTTAATATAATAAAACTAGTTTCTACTAAACAGGGACTTCCTGTAGGCCATTGGTAGGCGATAAAGGCCAGTCGCACTTCGGTTGTGGGTTTGATTCCCACAGCCTTGTCCGACGCGATGGGCGGTCGCCCGTCCTGCAGGTTGTCCTTTTTCTAAAACTATATTACTATAACATCCCATCAATAATATCGAAAAAACTTCTATCCTTAAACAATACTAACTTATGTCCAACATAATCCATTCCAATCTTTAGGCTTATCCATAATACTTCAGTCCACTCTCATAATATAGTGAAAACGATTACCAGAGATTTAATACCATCGTTGATCCCAATATATCATAAAATATGTCTTGTTGGTCACATTCCAAACATTCAAAGGCCTTAATCATGTACTCTCTTGAATACCCATTGAACCTTAGTGAAAACATGAATGCAGTTAAAAGTTAACACTTTCCACATACCAAAATCCTCAAAATTCTATATACTCAAACCATGATATCACTTAGTCCTTATATCAATCATGAGCTCATGAATACTATCAAACATTTCATTTTTTTTCTTATCCCTTCATTATGCACATATCATCTTATTTCCAAAAATATCTCAATCACTTTGAATACCACATTAGACCAATACATAAATATTCCAATACTCTATGATACAACATTATTTTGGAATCCCATTACATAAACATTTAATCATTCCACCACATCGTTGTCATATTCAACATCGCCAATAGTGATCGCATGTGACTTCCCTTTGTCCTTTTCCTTAAGTGGTTGCTCATGTCGATCATCACTAACCCTTGGATTAGGGAATTTATTGGCATAATGTCCCATCTCCTTGCACTTGAAACATTGAAGTGTAGTAGGTTCATTCTGTGTATCCCTTCCTTTGTTTGCATCATTAGACATCTTCTTCCCATCATTGCGGCATTCAAATGCCCGATGACCTTCCTTTCCACATTTGAAACATTTACTTGTCCCTTTAAGACAATCTCCACCATGCTTCTTTCCACACTTTGAGCATAAGGAAACATTCATCTTCTTTTCACCATTATTCTGAGATTTCTCCTTGAACTTCATCTTTCATTTCTTGTCAAAACCATGAGATGGATATGTAACACCAACTTCCATTTATACCTTGATAGCACAACGCACAATTTCTTCATAGCTACTGAAGTCTCTTATAGCTAATGCCCTTCGAAGACTTGGTTTTAAGCCACTGAAAAATCGATCAACTTTACTTTCAGGTTGGATGATAATGCCAGATGCATACCTTGCAAGTCTTGTAAAATTCGCTTCGTATATACCAACAGATTCATCATCCTTTTTCTTTAGTTCAAGAAACTCCTTCTCCATCTTTGTTCGAAGAATACGGGGGAAGTACTTACTGAAAAATAAGTTCTTGAACTCGTCTCATTCCATGGACTCAATTTCATCCCTTTGCCTTGTATTCTTAATAAGATTCCACCATTGATCAGCATCACCTTCCAAACGATACACTGCTAAGATGACTTTGTCATGTTCAGAACATTGAAGAACTAAAAATATCTTTTCAGTGGTACTAATCCATTGTTCAGCAACAAGTGGATCAGAAGACCCACTGAAAGAAGGTGGACGTTGCCTCATGAGGACTCAATAGAATATTGTTCCCTTCTATGCTCATTTGGAAGTCCAGAATGATTCATAGCTTGTGTAAGTATAGCAATAAGATTTTTCACTCCATCTCCCATAACATTTGTTTGTTCAGGAGGAAAATCATTGCATTGTCCATTGCATTGATCAACACGGTTCCTTCGGGTTCCAGCCATCGTCTAAAACCCCAAAAGAATAGTGTGAGAGGCAAGAATCATGCTAGGGAAAACAACATAATAAAAGGGGAGTACCTTCAATATCTAACATCTTAGGTTTAATTATATGATCATTAGCGTAATTCTAGTACTATAACCTATACGTATACTTAACCTTAGGGACATCCCTAGACATACCTTAGAAATATCTCTAGGGATCTCACTAAAGTTTTCGCATCCTAGTTTCCAAAGGTTGACTAAACCTTTCCTCTGATACCAACTGTAGAGACCCGAATCTTGACGTACATGGACATTACATTACATTTGCGGAATACTTAGTACATAACAAAAACACACACATAAGGATCGTAATAGTTTAGTGTCTTTGGAAACTCGGAACGTAATCTCCTAATCATGGTGAAAGATCTTCAACATCTCCCATAAAGATCTTCCTTTTTTTATACGTAAAACCTTTTTTTATATCCTGGGGAAAAGAAAACATAAAAGGGTGAGCTCAAATGCTCAGTAAGGGTAAAAGAAATATCAATCACATCATATTCATAAGAACATAACATTTTGGAAATCATAACCTGCAAAAGAGAGCATAATTTCATAACATGGGATAAATCATGGCAGTGAAATGTAATCACAATAATCATAACTTAAAACATGAAACTTTGTGACATTGACACATAATCATAGAGAATCATTTCTTGTTAGTCAAGACTCATTGCCAAGACTATCTTAGTGGACAAAGTCCCTTTCTGAATCGAGTAACCCTCGTTTCAGTCCTGTTTCACTGAACTGGTATAACCTACCATTCCAGCCATGTCTATCTCATGAGATATAAAATATTTACCCAATGCATTGGAGGGAGATATAGGTCCCACCCATCTCATAATGATACCATTCTTATGTGTGCCACAAAATCATAAATCATACATCATTGCATAACCCATGTAATAAAAATGGGATTCTTAAACAACATGACATCATAAACCAATTCATATAAGATAAAGGAATTCATAAAAATATTTCCATCACAACATAATCAAATCCATGTAATAATAGGGATATAAACAGAACCCTTTATTATCTTATATGGAAAATAATTTTGATAAAACACTTGAAATCCATTCTTGAGGAAAATATCCTTTCTACTTCAAAAACATTTTCCTTTCTTAACATGTCTTACAATTTAAAACTAAAAGAAGTTGATTAAAAATAAACTTGAAAACTTGTAAAGGAAGCTTCTTGGAAATAATGTTTTAAAAATCCATTCATGCCGTATAAGTTAAAAAAAACATTCTTCTCGTACTTTTGTCGGAAAATTCAAAAAATTACCTCGTACGAAAAACGACAAAAGATTCCTTTCATATCTTTTACTAAAAACTCACCGAAGGGTAAAATTGGATTTAAACAATTATAGGTGGATGGAAATAATATTACATATTGAGGAAACATGGATGTGGATGATAAAATACACCCCATTAAATGCCAAAGTATAAACAATCTCGGATAAAAATGAGATTGTGATATTTCCCTTACCTTAGGTCCAATTTTCTTTGTATGTGTCCGAAGCTCCTCTTCTTTGGAACGCTTCTTTGAATCCTCCACTTAGGGAACTAATATTGGTCTTTGAAGAAGACCAGGACCTTTAGAATTATTCTAGGGAAGTGGAGAGGAGAAAATGGCAGGGGTTGGACGAGCTTGAGTGCTCAATTTGGTGTGAGAGGAGGGGGAGGAGGTGCCCTTTTATAAGGGAGGAGAGGGGCACCTTTGTAATTTTTAAAAATATTAATTTATAATAAATCTAACCCCACATAAAAACCTCCAAAAATGACTCATATTAGAATATTAGATAAGATAAGGTTGTAATATCATCAACCAATAGAATTTAGACATGTTAGGAATTTATTTTAAACATTATCAACATGATTTATCCTTATTTAATCAATTTAATTTTATTTGTGGTAATAACATTCTAATTTTTAAATTATAATAAATAATTACTTATTTGTTGTGAATTGTCCATAATTGGATTCTTAATAACATTTTAGATCATGTAAATTTAAATTTATAATTTTGAAATATTTTGTGATTTTTAATCAATTTTATAATATGTTTTTGTATAAAATAACAATAGTGTCAATTTTGACACTATTCATTTATTTGAATTTAAATAAAATAAATACAGAAGATATGTTCTAACTAAAAGTTTTAATAGATTCATAAAATTTCATATGTATCTTAGAAATTATTGGATCACATTAAATAGTTCATATAATATTTATTTTATTATTTTTGAAACCATTTATTTGGTTTATCTCTTAATAAAATAAATACTACAACATTTTTGTATAATTATTTAATATACTTATTTGTTGCATAAAAATTAAAAATAAAATCCTATGATGAAAATAAATCTATTACCTTTCACAATAATAATTTTACTCGAAATTTATCATCTTAAAATCACAATATTTAAATTGTTATATTTATTAAATTATGAAGGTGACAACTTTGGCATCATTGAAAATAAAATAATATAAGTGTCATAATCGCTTTTATAAGGATCCAAATGGTCAAATATTAGACCATTGGATGCTTATGGTTTAAATTTACATGTCCAATAAGTTTGGTTAGGTATTTGTGCATTTTATGGTCACTATTAGTTTAATAAAACAATATCTTGATTTTTCACTAGATAAACAATTTCTGCATCACTATTGTGTCATAATTAATGATAATTATTTAATCCCTAAAAATTATAAATAAATTTATATGATGTATATAATTTCATTATCTTTCTGGAGACTATTCATGTTAGATGTTTCATGAAGTTTATCACTAAATTAAAATTAATATACTTATAAGATTTAAGAGAGTGACATGTTGTCACTTTCTTTGGTTTAAATAATAATTAAGTTATTTTCATGGAAAAATGTCCATTAAATGATTCTAATCCGACCTTAGGTGATATGGGTCGACTTTTAGTCATCCAATAGGATTTTGACATTTGTTAGGGTAATTTTAAAATATTATATTTACCCTTAATTACCCGATTTACCTTTAACTATGGTAAATAAAATTTACCGTAGTTACTATTCATAATTCCCAAAAATAAAAAGTAGCTTATTAACATAATTTGGACCCACTGATTCCAAATATGGAATCCATTTTTCCAAATTCAATACACAAAATATGCAGAAATTAAATTAAAATTAATCCCGTTGTCGAAAGAAAACGGGTTTTTCTTTAAAACATTGCA
Organism: Viscum album; assembly: GCA_963277665.1. Classification (NCBI taxonomy): domain Eukaryota; kingdom Viridiplantae; phylum Streptophyta; class Magnoliopsida; order Santalales; family Viscaceae; genus Viscum; species Viscum album. The sequence continues at coordinate 1,862,465,346 of OY728119.1, forward strand.
AAATATTGAATTGATTTAACCTACGAATTCAAGGTAAAATCAATGCTAATGACATACATTATATTAAATGGTAAAAATATATTCTATTTATACTTTAAAACCATTCAATATTATAATTTAACCACATAAGATATTACAATGAAAAAAGTTGTTTTTAATTAAAATATAGCATGTTTTTACTATTCATTAAAATATGAAAGTTATCGGAAAAATATCAAAACTTTATCTAATGTAAATTTTTATATCCTGATTCAAAAGAAGAATATTATTTTGTCAAATTGAACATATAAACATGTAAAAAACTATATTTATAGTGGGTGCGTCATCAAAAGGCGGTAAAACTGCATTTTTTGAAAAATACTTATTTTACCCAAAAAATTTATTTTGTTCTTATACCATGTTCTAGAAATGTGTAAGATGAATAATAATGTTATAAAATTCAAAATTTAGCTAATACTATTCATAACGGCTAGTTCATGACAATATTATAATAATATAACATTGTTTATTAAAACCCGGTATTGCGTACAACACACGCTATCGAGGAAGGTCGTGATTGCGTGTAATGCAAGCCAAGTCAGGGTTGCGTGTTGTGAAAGAATCATTCGTTGTTTCGTATAACAGAATCCAACCATATTTCATTTATACATTTAATATATATATATATATATATACTCAATGTTGCGTAGAATAACTATTATCAAAATTGTGTGTAACACGGTCCAAGAATAGTGTTGCGTACACTGCAAGCTAATACGGTGTTGCATATAGTGCAGGGTAATCTTGGTGTAGAATACAACATAAGACATTAATGAAATTAAAATAATATTTTTCATAAAATCTCAGGGTGTTACAGCGCAAAAGTATGTTCATTTCCCTTAAGGTTAAAACACCTTAGGCGTGAAAGTGTTAGTGAATTATAATACATAGACCTTACTCCTCTTGTTTAGACCTTCCATTCTAGGTAAAGAATTACTTTAGAAGTGCTCGGAAGACCTGAAGAAGTGACTTGGGCGTTCAGAGATCTGTATCAGAATTCTGAAAATATTCCTCCCCGAAATGGGGGGCCCACCGGGTCTATTTATAGGCTGGATAAGAGCCCGAGCGGTTATCACTTAGGGCGCGCAAGTCACTTGCGCGACCGTTAGGCGGCGCGAAAGTATAATTGCGCGACAATAAGGGAACTTGCACGACCCAAGGTCCTTTGACTCCTTTTTCATTCCTTTGTCGATTTTTAATGTTTTCTTCAAAGGATGAATCAATTTGTGCTATGTAATTTCCCTTTACATTCCTTTAAAAAATGGGATTAAAAAGAGTGTTAACAAAAGTCCCCCCTCATAGTTGGATCTGGAGAGAAAAGTGGATTTGACTTTGATGTAATGGTGAAAAACCAAAGATTCTGGCAGTTTAAAGTCATGCATGTTGGACATAAAAAGGCTAATGTTTAAGGTCTAAATAGCTTTGACTGAATGGATTAAAATTGACTCAATTCCTTGAAAATTTATCTGAAAACACATTACCATAATCAAGTATGAGGGAAAAAATATATAAACTAGGACTTAAGAATATTTGAATCTGAGGAATGATATGAAAAAGAGATAAAAGGCATTAGAAGAAGCAGTTTCCAAGAATGAAGTAACCATTATTTAACAAACTCGTTAGGGGGTTGAATTATGCAGGGCCACCTAAGGGAATTGGCTGCATAGTCAAATAAATAGCATCTTTTGGCTATCAAGTCTGTTATGTAGACTGTTTATGCAAGGTCGCCTAAGGGCACATGTTGCATAGTCAGGAAAAAGATCTCTCAGAAATTTACTTTCCTAGTGCTAAAAATCCAGTTAATGTTTATGAAGATTCAAATTTTACAAAGTATAGAGTTTTCTGTATAGAAATAGGTACTTGAACATGGAGAAGATATTTACACACAAGATTATCGAAGAACTGGATGGATATCACTCCTACGAAGGTCTGACCCAAACGTAGGGAAGGAGAATATAAACAATAGACTTAAATACTTTCATATCATGAAAAAGGATACGGGACAAGTATGTTAAATATGGCTATTTTTTGTGGATCCCTACATATTTTCATTAAGACAAATAAGGACAAAAAATGCTTAATTTCCAAGAATGAAGTTACCAGTATCTAACAAACCCGTTAGGGGGTTGAATTATACAGGGCCACCTAAGGGCATTGGATGCATAGTCAAATAATAGTATCTTTTGGCTGAAAAATCTGTTATGGAGATTGTTTATGAAAGGCCGCCTAAGGGCACGTACTGCATGGTCAGGAAAATTAACTCTCATAATTTTAGGCCTTTTGTGATTAGAAGGTAAGAAAAGGGTTATGAAGATCTGAAAATATTTAAGGTTGGGATTATGACACATAAATATGGGTATTGTCCAATGTATGCAGATTTACACAGATCAATGCTAACCATAATCATGTTGTGGCTGGGTCCTGAATGGAAATGTTGGACTTCACTACGTATCCCATAAGGATGGGAATCAAGCCATATGTAGTTCTTGAACTACATTTTAAAGTCGTGTGGGACAAAAGGATTGGAGATCTTCGTTTAGGGTCATAGAGCTTGGACCATTATAAGATATACATAGTGTGTGTTTTCATGGGGACTTTTCAGCCAGGGGACTGAAAGAGGAATTTGGGGTTAGGCCCAAAAAGACATGGGGCTGGATTCGAGGGACACTCGAACGTTCCTACGTATACCATAAGGATGGGAATCAAGCCCACGTAGTTCTAGAAATACCCACTATACAAATTTGGTTCATACAAGTGAAGGGTGAAGGGGGATTTTAGTGCAATGATGGCTTGACCCAAAATAAAAGGTTCGGGAATTGCCATGTATGCAGGTAATATTTGGAATAAAACATGATTGAAAAATCAATGTAAATAATGATTCCCTCTCAGGTGAGGATATTGAAGAATATTTTACTTTATTTTCATACTGGACAAAAGTGTTTTATAGTTTAACTTCGTATAGAAAGGATGAAAGTGAACCAATGTAAAGATATTGATTCTAGGGGCGGTTCCACGAATCAACATCGTATGAGATGGAGGTAACCCGATGTGAAGAGATTGGTTTTGGGCTTTAACCTTGGGAGGTTGCCTATGTACCTAGCCTAGAAGGAAAGGATCATAGTCTGCGTAGTTCAATTAAAGAATGAATTAATGATCTAGTTGTCCTTGGGGACAACGACCTAGAAAAAAATGTTGGGACTTACACATGGTTAGTAGCCCAGAGAGAGTGTTATGGTTGAAGTTTTCACTAAGCTCATGTGAGTCATACTCGGTGTGAGAAACAAGAGGTAGAAACAACCCTAACAATGCATAGTTTAATGTCATGTAAGACATATGAAGGGACCATGCAGTTTAAAGTCTTGTAGTTAGGACTATTGGTGCTGCACAGTTTAATGTCTTGTAGCAGGGACAAAATAGAGTTTAATGTCATGTAGGACATAAGGGGGACTGTGCAGTTTAATGTCATGCAGTGAGGACAAAAGTGTACACCATTTAACATCATGTTGGACGTATTAGGGACTTTTTCCCCAGTTTAACGTCATGTTCGACGAAAAAAAGGGACGATACAATTTGACGCCATGTTGGACGAAAGTGAGAATAGTTTAAGGTCATACGCATGGACCATTGGTTATGCAGTTTAATGTCTTGAGGGACGTAAGAGACTTCTGTACAATTTAGCGTCATGTAGTTCGGACATCACAGTTTAACATCGTGTAGGATGAAAGTATTACAAATAGTTTAAGGTCATATGTATGGACCGTGGATGGTGTAGTTTTACGTCGTGGTGGACGTAAGGGACATGCAAATAGTTTAAGGTCATATGCATGGACCATGGGTGTATATTTTAACATCATATAGCAAGGATGATGAGCAGTACAGTTTAACGTCATGTGGGACAATATAAGGACAATACAGTTTAATGTCATGTTGGATGAAAATGAAGCAAATAGTTTTAGGTCATATGCATAGACCATGGATGGTGCAGTTTAACGTCTTGCTGGACAATATGAAATGTCAATAGTATAAGGTCATATGCATGGACTGTGGATGATGTATTTTGTGTTTATACAAAATACTTCTTCAGAAATCTGGCATTGGTTGGAGTAGTGATGAGTTCACCATCCATTGAGATTAAAGAATAATCTCCATTGGAATAGACCTTATGTATTGAGTAAGGTCCTTCCCATTTTGGCTCAAGCTTGGGAGGTTTCTTTCTTGGTATCCTTGGAGTTCTGAGAACTAATACCAATTCTCCCTGAGTTAATGAATGAAGTTGAACTTTTTTGTTGAAATCTCGTGTTATTCGATTCGGATAGACTTTTAAGTGAAGCAAAGTGCACAATCTTTTCTCATCTAACTGTTACAATTCATTCAAACACTTTTGAGATTGTTCATCTATAGATGACTGATCACAAATGGATACTCTGAGCAAGGGTAGTTTAACTTCATTGGGCAAGACGTCTTCCATTCCATATGCCAGTGAATATGGAGTTGACCGCGTTGCAGTACGGGTGGTAGTCCGATAATCCCATTAAGCATGAAAGAGTTTATCAGGCCACGATTTCTTATCTTTATCCACAATCTTTTGTAGTATATTTGAAAGAGTCTTGTTGAAGGCTTCTATCTGGCCATTGGCCGCTGCATGATACCGAGATGAATGGTTGGATTTGATGTTGTATTCTTGATACAACTTCTTCACCTTGGATGAACATAAGTTGGTGCCATTGTCCGTCAATATGGTATGAGGGACACCAAATCTGGTAATGACGTTAGACTTTATGAAGCTAATAATGCATTTAAAACTGACTTCCTTGATAGGTATTGCCTCTGCCCATTTGGAAAAAAAGTCATTAGCAGTAAGAATATACTTAAACTGCTTGGCCATAGCTGAAGGGTAAGGTCCCACCACATCCATTCCCCATGTGGAAACTGGCCACGAGTATCTAGCTGTATGAAGCAACTCTGGAGGTTGATGAATGAAGTTGGCATGTACTTGGAATGAATGACAGTTCTTTGTGAAATAAAAACAATCTCGTATCATTGAAGTCCAAAAGTATCCAAGCATTCGAATTTGATCAGACGGTCTATGTCCAGACTGGTGGGCACCACAGACTCCTACATGTAGTTCTTTCATGACAGCCATTGTCTCTTCACCATCAATGCATCTGAAGAGAACTCCATAAAAACCACGTTTGTAGAGAATTTTCTGTAGGTGATCTGGGCGATAATAAAGAGTGAAATTGACCACACGTCTCCGGACTTGTTCTTTCACGGCTCTATCAGGTGGACGTTTTCTATTTTGAAGGTATTCCCTGATAGGTGTCATCCATCCTATAGTATGACCATATGGTTCATGAATAAGACTAATTTCATTGATCTCCTCTGTTCTAATTCAAACATAAGGTGAAATTGCACGACGGTGGGCAATACTGATGGTTGTCTCGTCCCGATTTAGATATGCCAAAGCTATGGCTATATTAGCTAGTGCATCATCTTGAGCATTTTGTGATCTTGGGACATAAGAAAATGTCAGTTCCGAAGGTAATTCCACCATTAAATCTCTGACGTAATCATACAAAGGGATTAGTTCTTCTTTTCTGATGGCCTAATCCCCATTAACTTGTTTGATTACCAGGTCTGAATCACCTATCACCTTTAAGTGATTCACTTGTGCTTGAAGCGCCAATTCCAAGCCTGCGATGAGAGCTTGGTACTCTTCTTCATTATTGGTACCACCTTCCCACAATAAGAAGGAATAAGGTAGCATTGCCTTTTCTAGAGAAATGAGCACAATTCCTAATCCAACTTTGTTGAATTTAGGATTTTCCATTTTTATCCCTGTTGGACTTCTGGAAGCACCCTCAAAATACATTTCCCATGCCTGAGGACATTCTTGAATAGAGAAGACTTACTCATCAGGGAGTTCAATATCTGAAGATGTGTCTTCCACTAAAGGGTGTTCATCCAAGAAATCAGCCAGAGCTTGGCCCTTTATTTCCTTTTGAGACACATACTGAATGTCGAATTGATGCAAAATAACTACCCACCTTGCCAAACATCCTGTAATCATTGGACGACTAAGGATGAATTTGAGAGGGTTATTGCGAGATACCAATTGGACCTCGTGATATTGCAGGTAGTGTCTCAACTTCTGAACTGCAAAGATTAATGCCAGGCAGCACTTCTCAATACTTGAATACCGGGTTTCTACTTCAAGCATAGTCCGAATGAGATAGTAGAGGCTGTTTTCATTCCCAAAATCATTCTTCTGAGAAAGAAAGGCACCCAATGATCACTCCAAAGCCTTCACATAGAGGATAAGTAGACTTCCTTCAACAGGTGGCATAACTACCGGTGAAAAAAAGAGATACTTATTGAGAATATCGAATACTTCTTGAAATTATTTAGTACACTTGTAAGTAACTCCCTTCTTCCTCAATTTGGTGATGGGTAAACTTTTACTTGCCAAATTGGCGATGAAACGCTGAATATAGGCTAAGTGTCGTTGAATTCCTCTTAATTCTTTCAAATTTCGAGGAGGTGACATTCCAAGGATTGACTTGGCCTTCTCAGGATCGACTTCAATACCACGATGGTGTACAACAAAGCTGAGAAATTTTCCTGAGGTTACCCCAAAAGCACATTTTAAGGGATTCATCTTCAAATTATGTTGTCGAAGCTTGCAGAATATGACTTCTAAATCAGCCAAGTGATTAGAACGTTGTTTGGATTTGACCACCAAATTTTCCACATAACATTCAACAAACTTCCCTAAAAAGGGCTTGAAGATGCGATTTATTGCACGCTGATATGTTGTTCCTGCATTCTTTAAGCCAAAGGGCATTACTCGGTAGCAAAACACAACCTGAGGGGATCTAAAGGATGTATATTCTTCATCTTCTGGGGCCATTCGGATTTGATTATATCCAGAATATCCATCCATGAAGGAATGTGCTTCATATCCATCTATTGCATCAATTAATAGTTCTGTAATCGGAACTGGAAATTCATCTTTAGGACAATTTCGATTAAGATCTTTGAAATCAATGAAAACTCTAATTTTTCCATTCTTCTTTTTCACTGGGACAATATTATCTAACCATTTATGATATTGAACTTCTCTGATGAAGTTTTCTTTGATGAGCTTATCCACTTCGACTTCAATTTTGGAAGCATAGGTTGGGTGTGTTATTCTCGCGACTTGCTTAAATCCTCAATGCTCTTCTGGTAGACCCAAATGATGAGTGGAAACATTAGGATCAAGCCCTAGAATCTCTGTATAGTTTCAAGAAAATATGTCTCGATTTTTCTTTAAAAAGGAAATATACATATCTTTTTCTTCAAGAGTCATGGCTGCACTGATTAAATTGGGGCGTGGATCTTCTTTTGTACCCAGATTAATTTCTCTGAGTTCATCCACAGTGGTATAGATACCCTCTTCAAATGCCGGAGGAGCATTTCTGAGGTCTTCCTCTTCTTCTTCAAAATGTGTTATTTTTTCTGTTTCTACTTGCATAGTGGATGATGATGCAAAATTTCCATGATCAGAGGAGATGTTAAAACTTGAAAATCATGAAGAAGAGGCTTCCATTTCCAACCCAATTGATGATGAAGGGTTTTCCTTGGGTAATATAGAGGAGATGATTGATTGAGAATCGACATCATCATTCACCTCTGACATTGCTATAACTTCTTCTGACCTGATTGGAAAAGTATAGACTTGCTGGATTTCAGCGGATGAAATGAAGACATCTCCATTTTCACTTTCATCACTGCTTGGTGGGTTACCAATTTCTCCCATGTTGTCTGGCTCGATTTCCGTAATTGAAATTTTGGACCTTTCCATAAGAGTATTTTGATTTGGGTCTATCCTGTCAATTTGACTGATAGTCAACACATAATCTGTACTCACATGTGAAAATGGATTTACTAGAATCTTTTCCATACCATATGGAGCAAAAACTTTGGTAAGCTCCTTTGTTGTGGATTTCTCACTTCCCGTCATGTGATAGAATTCCGCCTCAATGTATTGAGACTCACATGTCTTGAACGGGGCCTTATCACCATACAATTTCCCAACATGACCATCAAAACTATATTTGAGACATTGATGGTATGATGAAGGGATAGCTGCATGTGGATGTAGCCAGGGTCTCCCAAGCAAGATGTTGAAAGCCAGTCTTGATCAACAACCATGAAATATGAATTAGATACAATATCTCCAAACTGAGTTTTGAGTGTAATCTCACCCAGTGGTTCTTGTTCATTTTTATCATATCCTTGTAACATCATGGTAGAAGGAGATAAATCAGATTCTGTGAGGCCCAATCGACTAAGTGTCTGAATGGGCATGAGGTTGACTCCTGAACCATTATCAATGAAATATCTTTGGACATCTACACCATTGACCTTTACAGATAAGTACAAAGGTCTAATATGTCCATGCATGACATCATCTTCATCTTCATCAGTAAAAGATATCACTGCGTGGCATTCTGTAGGATTATTCTCTATATGGTAGACTTCAGCTGCAGCAATTTCAGTTTCAAACTCCCGAGGACTAGACAATGCCTTAATGAGTGCCTCCTGAAGATCTTTTGATAAATTCAAGGCATCCAAAATTGATAACTTGGCCGGTACTTGGGCCAGGTGTTTCAATATATCATACTTTTGATCCAAAGTTCTGCGTTTCTCAATAGGAACATGTGGTTTAGCAGGTGCCTTGGAAGATGATGTTTTGGAAGTTGATGCATCTTGTATCGGGATAGGAGTTGGTAATACTCTTGGATTTGGAAGATTAGACCAATTAGGTCTATTTACTAGCTGAGAAGAAGAAAGTGGAAACTTCAACCGATCTTCCACTATAATTGTTCCAGGAGTGAGTTTTCTATTAGTGGAAGAACTTTCTTGTTCTTGTTGAACTCTCTGAAGGGCTCTACCACGAGTTTCTGCCGCATACACAGTTCTAGCAGGAGTAGCATTGGAATAGTGGCCTCTGAAAGATCCATGTCTTCCCCGGTATGCTGAGCCTCTAGAACTTCCTCTAATTCCTCGGTTTGATATAGGGAACTCGGGCTCATCAAAATCGAAACTGCGACTGGCACACGGATCTGTTAATTGAATCATATTAACAGAACCAAAGATTAACTCTTCATCTGATGACGAATCTTCCTAATTATCCTATTTAGGTTGTGCCATTTGGTGGGGCAGTGTCTGTTGCTTCGAAGTAGATGGAATAAAATCTACCAAAGTCAAAGAAAACTTGGGCTTTGAATACTCATCTTCTTCTGATTGTTCCACTTTTTTGGAATCACGCCATTTCTTTGAAGATTTTCCCTCTGATGAAGAGGGTTTTGCTGTAAGATTCATGGCAGAAGAAACAATTGGTTTCTTCAATTGCATTCTCAAAATAGCATGAGTTCTATTGATCGTTTTTATGACCATCCAATCATCATATTTTTGTGCATTTTTGTTCTTAACTTCTTGCCACTCGCCTTCCTCCTCTGGAAATGTAGCAGTAACACATGCTACCTGAGCTGAAGAACCTTTTAATTCAAATTGTCCCGAGTTGACCATCTTTTGCAGGAGGTATTTGAAGACATAACACTCCTGGATGGGATGCCCCAACATTTTATGAAAAGGGAAATAATTGGGACAATCTTCATCTCCTTCCGTGTTTGTCCTCTTGGGCCTTGGCAATTGAACCAGATTATTTTCCAAAACTGAAATGAAGAAACCAGGAACTTTTTCATTTCGGAAAGAGTATGTTTTGCTCTTCAGATCATCAAATTGTTTTTGTCTTTGATCTCTTTTATCATCTGGACGAAATTGCCTTTTTTGTTGGCACTCAGGAGGTGGAGCCCTTCGGGAAGATGAAGGTTTTGAAGTAGAAACAGGTACATGTACTTGTTTAAGCATAACTGTAGCAGTCCCTACTTTACCCATTCTCCTTCCTGTAGCTAATGAAATTACACGAGATTTAGCCTTAGCCTGTATAAGGTAATCTTCAATATGCTGAGCGATTGAAGTAAGGTCTCGAAACCCTCCTGTGTATTTCACAGGGATCAACGGTATGCATAATTCTTCACGCAGATTTGCCACACAAATTGGCAAAAAATCCTCTTGAGGGAGTGATAAGCTTAGGGAATTTGTTAATCCCTTCCAGTGAGTAATGAAATCTAAAACCCTTTAATTCTCCCTTTGATTACAGTTTGTAAGATCGAAACCTGTTGTCTTTGGAAAAGTTGAGCTGAATTGAAGAAGGAATTTTTGGTGAAGATCCTCCCATCCGGTAATTGACCGGGATTGCAAGCTTGTATACCAGATAAAGGCTGGTCCTTGCAAGGTTTGCACGAAGCATCTGAGTTTCACTGCTTCTTACTATTCAGGAGTTCCCATCATAGGATCGCAACAAGACACGTAATGCGTCAAATGCTGTTCAGGATCGCCTGATCCATTGAAAATAGGGAATACAGGGTTTCCAAAACTTGATGGGGGAGAGATTGAATCTACCAATTCAGGGTAAGATTTATTTTCTGGTTGAACCTGTGCACGCTTCCCTTCTATAGTCTCTAACCGAGCTGTTAATGACTCAATGGTAGTTATTAACTTTTGAGAAACATCTGGTTGAACTTGGACTTGGGAAGGTGCAATGACTGGAGCTTGGACAGATGTGGTGGCTGGTGCTGCAACTGATGGTAGCACTGCCAACTGTTGTTGCACTTGACTCGTAGGATTAGACCTGTGAGGGTGTACTGATAGTGGAGGATATTCTTGATCCATCTCAGTAGCTGCAACAAATTCCCTTGGCTGACTGACTCCAGCACGCTTAAGAAGAAGACTACCCTGAAGTAGTTCTACATTCAACCTCCTCAATTCCTTCATTTCTTCCTCCTATTATGCAAATCTTTGCTCTAGTGAGAGAGATTGGACTTCTCCAAAGGAAGGATATGTAACCTGATTCTTTCCCTTCACTTTGTTGGATCCTTTTAGGAGAGTGGGAAGTGGGTTACTTTAAGGATTACCTAAGTTCTGAGTAATCCTTTGATTTAGTGTACACAGACCTTCTTCATTTGTGTCTGTGCATACATCTTCTTGAGCGGGAACCTCTTCATCTAAATCCCCTGATTGAGCCTCATTTGGTGGATCAGAAACAACGACATTGATGACATTTATTTATGCATAACGCATCGCATCCCTTCTATCAGCATTTCTGTGATATTTTCTTCTTCCATGTCATTGATGAGACATTGCCTTTTGTTGATCCGATCCCTCAGGAACTTCTTGACGAACCGTAATTTGGAGGGAATATCCTGATAATTTGGATCTTTTTTCCTCTTTTGGATTCTTCCCCAATCGAGAAAAGACCAATTTTCTTTTAGGAGGGGATTGATGATTTGAAAAAGTACCCAGTCCCATGGACTGGGGTTATTCCTGCTCCCTTTTCTCAACTCCTCAAATCCTATTTGTTGATTTTGAGAGTTGGTTTAAAAGAGTCCCTAGTATATCAAGCTGGGGTGGCTCTTGACATTCTATGTATGAGACTTTCTTAAAATCTATCTTGATCTTGCGGACCTTGGTCCTGAAATTATCTGGATGCATCATCCTACATCCACTTTTATCACCCGGTTCAAAAGACCGTTGGATGATTTCTGACACTTCTATCACTTGGTGATGTGCTTGCTCCAAACGAGAAGCCTGTTCAATATTCTCGTTCACTTGATGCAGAAGTAATTCAACAACTTGTTCTCTGTATTCTTGATTTTGAGAGGAACTAGTTGAAGCCTATTCTTGTTCAAGCTTTTGATTACAAACAAAGCCCATTGACTTTGGCCGACCATGGGAAATAACATTGCATGAGACCATTTTCGGTGGGATTTGCTGACTGGAGAGTACAATGAAATGTAGTGCTCCATGAACATCCCATCCTCTAATATGAATTCCAGATGGGACATTGGAAATTAACTGGAGCAATCTTCTTAGTGAACCAAGGCATGAACACTGAAGGGATCTCTACTGCTTTTCAGCCTTTGGATATCGAGAGACTGATAGAGATGCCAAATCAATCTGGCGTTCTAACCCTTCTATTATCTTAACATGATTTTCATGTTATCATAAGATAATACTTTCTTCTTTAACTGACAAAGAGTTTTCCATATGTTGAGACGAATATCATGAATTCCCTCTTTCGTAAACATCTCTGGAATGTCATACTGAGAGTTAGCCAGAGGCCAAAACATGACTGGAACTTCACCTTTTTCCAGTTGTTTTCTCATGTTCAGCATTTCCTCTTTATCATTAAATGAAGATTCTTCTACCTGATTTGACTAGAGATAGTGGTTCCTTGTTTCTTTATCGGATTCAACAAGATTGGTAGAGAAATCACCAATTAAACTAGAAGATGCATGACTTAGGGGTGGTTCGGAGAATGACCTACACCCTGGGTTATCTTCTGATTGAGAAAGTATTTCACCTGTAGGTGATGAAGCATTAGACATGATTGGTTTCACATTTGCAAGTGCCTCAAGATAAGAGGGCTTTCTCTGCACTACATTTTCCACTAGAGAATTTTCCGGGCAATGTGCATTACTACTGCTGAGAGGACTTTCGCAGAAAAATTCATCATCATGGGGAGGACCACCATGGTGGGTTACAACAAAAGATGAGATCTCTTTATCCTTGGTCTTCTGGCCACACAGAGGGTTATTGTAGATCTCATCTGAAGATGAAACTTCAAGATCGACCGAATTATCATGAAGTAGGCCTTCATGAGGAAGTGTCTGTTGAAGACCTTCAGAATTAATGTTCCCACTATTGGGAAATGGGGGAGTAGAATCTTGGATTCCAAAAGATAACTGTTTGAGGTCTTCATGAACTCCAGCATCAAGAAAGGACTTGTTATAGATTGGCTCTTGATCTCTTTACTGTGTTGGGCGGGTCTTCTTTTTAGACGCCTTCTTACTCAATTTAGTAGGTGTGTGTTCCTATTTAGGAGAAAGGATCAGGTTAGGCTGATTCTCTCCGATCAAACCTGGTGTATATTCCTGAATTGTTTGTCCGTATGATATGGGGGAGTACGCCCCACAACCCTATTGGCCTGGAAAAGATGTGTGCGTCTGTTCTGGAGTGAACTGTTGATGTGTCACTCCATTGGTAGGGATAGATTTTCATTTCTTTCCTTTTGATGCTGTTGAAGATGTTATAATATCCTGGCAGGTATCCAGAATATGAGCAGGGATTTGCTTCTGCTATTTCACCATTAATAGAATATGTTTGGTGACTTCAGCTGCCGGAACGAGGATATACGTCCATTCTGTGCTTGGAGTAGGTATATGTGCCTGCTCTTTTCCTCCTTTTCCTATTAGTGAACCTGACAGTACTCAAGTGTGGGGGAAGAAAGTTGAGTCTGCCTCCTGTTTGTCGCCAGAGCTTTCCGACTGACTTCTCTGAATGCTACCAAACGAGGTTGTTGGTAGGCTTGATCAATACTAGCTGGATTATGTGCCTGCTGATTTCACTCCGCCAAACGTGGTTGACGAACTTCCTTCAACACTAACAGATGAGGCTGCTGGCAGGATTGATGAGTGTAAGCAGGTGTATGTGCTTGTTTACCAGTGGTCAATACATTGGGTTTGCGGGATCCATCATATGTAGTCAGATGAGCCTGCTGACTGGCTGATGATGTATAAACAGGTATATGTTCCTGTCTATAGTACTCTGTCGGAATTTCTTGGTGGGATTGGCACGCTGCTGCCAGACGAGTCTGCTGGACAACAGAATTAAAACGGGCAGGTGTGTGTTCCCGCTCATTGCTTGCCACCAAGTTAGGTTGGTGGAATTCTCCGGAAACAGCAGAGATAAGAACCTGCTCACTATTAACCAGATTTTGCCTCTAGCGATTCGTCTTGTCTGGTCAGGTTTGAGGAACCTGGGATGAACGCCTGGAGTTGATGCCCTCATCATGTTGAGGGCGCATTGCTGCATGAGTCTGGTGGCGATTGTTGATATAATCCCTTGGGAAGAACTCATGTCTCCATGAATTAAGGCCCTGAGGGTCCTGCTCATTCACCTCCTCAGAATATGGGAGTGAATGGTGATTACGTTCCGGGGATAACGACCCGAAACAGTTGGAGACGGTGGTTAGTACTGCCTGCTTATTGATCACTGGTCGTCATTGTCCGGACGGCCGGTGTGAATTATTCACTTGGAGGGCTTGTCGGGTAGCCTCTAGAGTTGGGATGGTACTGTGTTGATGGTACTCCTTAACCAGCGCATTTGATACCCAGTGTTGAAGACGCTGAGTAGGTGATGTCGTCCTCAGAGCGGACGACGATCCAGCAAGAGCAGCAGCAGTGGCATTCACAGCAGCGGTATTCACAGGTGTGAACATGAGAGCATCCATTTCTTAGAATGCAGAGAATCTTGGGAAAGAGTGCCTGTTTGATATAACCGACGTAATATAGATAAATTCAGCCATTACATATTTTGGATGAGCACATATGTAAATGATTTTTTTGTTGTCCCTCTCATTGAGTTTTAAATAGGGGCATAACAAATGGGTAAAACATCATTTTATCTTTGGTTAAGGATTCACGCCGGGTTCACCATTTTTTGTTTCCTCTGGAATTGGGGATGACCTCATTGATTAAAGGTTCAAACATTCCAATCAGTTTCTAACGGGTTTTTTTGTAGAATCGGAAACATCCAATGATTCCATATCCATTTGTACCTACTTTCCAAAGGTACGCGCTCATTAGTTTGTGGACTGATGAGGCTTAAGAATTTGCATTGGTCGATTAGATGGGAGGTCGGACTCATCATACCTTTTTGAGGGGAATTATTGTCTACTCTAGGACTCTCTTTATAGATTTAAGTTATGTTCATGAATCCTTATTAAATTACCAAGTATAAAATGATCTTTCCTTTAGATCTGACAATCAATGATTTATATGTAGGAAATTTAAAGAATATTTTATATGTATTCAAGGTTCTTCCTCAATAGAGAATCATCTGTATTTGTTATAGATTCTTGGTCAATGGTATCCTTCAATACATAAAATTCTCTTGGTCATTGTGATGACCA
This sequence comes from Viscum album, assembly GCA_963277665.1. Taxonomy (NCBI): domain Eukaryota; kingdom Viridiplantae; phylum Streptophyta; class Magnoliopsida; order Santalales; family Viscaceae; genus Viscum; species Viscum album. The sequence goes on from OY728119.1 coordinate 1,862,480,467, forward strand.
TACTGGTTTTAAATCCACTCAGTGGGGAACATGAAGTTTATTGTCATTCAGAAGGACATGAGTTATTTCAGAGTTGGGATCGAACCCGCAGATGGGAAACCTACATATCCTTTTATTAGAAAAGGAATCAGAACCCACGTAGTTCGAGTAAGGGAATATGATGTTTATTATTGATGGCCAAAAGAAAGATGTCATAATTACTTTTACACTCTAAGCTCACGTCAGTCATGCTCGGTGTGAGAAACAAGAGGTATTGGTAAACCCGAAAAATTGTTCCATGAAAGATGCAATCATAAGAAATGATGTGGGGCTTATGTATGTATGACTGCCCAAATAGATGAATATTAGGATTTACATCAGGGAAGAAATCCAAGAACAGGGTCCATAAAGGTATATTTACTTTATGGAGATTTGGATACTCTAATTTGGGGATTATCCCTGAAAAGGAGGCCCAAATTAGGAGGGTACTTATGATTAGGTTTTACTCCTAAGAAGGAAACCCAGATCAAAAGTAAATTAGGACTGGTTAAGAGAATTAAAGACTGGGGATTACTCCTGAGAAGGAGGCCTAGGTTAAAAAGATTTGAAAACTGGGTCTTACTCCTAAAAAAGAGGCCCAGGTTAAAAGAATTATGGTTGGGGCTTACTCCTAAGGAGGATTCCCGGATTAATGGGAATTATGACTGGGACTTACACCTGAAAAGGAGGGCTAGGTTAATGAGGACTTGGGGCTTACTCCTAAGGAGGATTCCCATTCTTGAGAATTATTATTGGGGCTTATTCCTTAAAAGGAGGCCCATATTAATGATTCTCTCATCGTAACGGATGAGGTTGAATGAATGAACTCTCTAACTTTAGTGGCATAAAGATGTGTAAATCACTAGGTTTTGAGAGATATTCCACGGAGTTCCTTTCAGATAAGAAAGTCAAATCAAGAAATCATTCCATAAATATCTTTGAAGAATGTCTTGAAGACTAAATCTTGAATAGGAGTGGTCGAATGGCATAAGAGAGGTGAAATGGGAAAGAAGGGCACTCAAAAAGGAAGGGGCGCGCAAGTCCTGGCAGGCGCGCAAGTCCTGGTCACGCAGGTATACCTGCATGACACATGGGTACTTGCACGATTGTTAACCAATAAGGTAACACTTGGGAGATCCTTGACCAAAGCCTTTAGAATTATCCTGAGGTACTTCCAGAAGAGAGGCGCACAAGTTTTGGTGAATAAGTAAGGCGGCACGCAAGTATGTTCATTTCCATTAAGGGTAAAACACCTTAGGTGAGAACGTGTTAGGGAATTATAACATTTAGACCTTACTCCTCCTGGTTAGACCTTCCATTCTTGGTAAAGAATTACCTTAGAAGTGCTCAGAAGACCTGAAGAAGAGACTTGGGCATTCAGAGCTCTGTATCTGAATTCTGGAAAAATTCCTCCCTGAAATGGGGGGCCCACCGGGTCTATTTATAGGCTAGAGAAGAGCCCGAGCGGTTATCACTTAGGGCGCGCAAGTCACTTGCGTGACCATTAGGTGGCGCACAAGTATACTTGTGCGACAGTAAGGGAACTTGCGCGAACCAAGTTCCTTTGACTCCTTTTTCATTCCTTTGATGATTTTTGATGTTTTCTTCAAAGGATGAATAAATTTGTGCTAAGTCATTTCCCATTCCATTCCTTTAAACAATGTGACGAAAAGTAGTGTTAACAGCGTTGCCGAGCGACGACCCAGCTACGGTGATCCTAGGATAGGGTAGCAGGGGTATGAACAACTATTCCTCAGTGAACTACCCCCAGAAAAACCTGATCATTCCACTCCCACGGACAGGGAGGAAGCTGGAGCTCATGGAAAGTGGGCACTGTATGTCTTACCAAACCCTCCTGAACAGTGCGACAATCCAAAGAACCCCGCTCGGGCTCCCCCGGCCGCCCCAAGGGTCGGTCCATCAGCTGCTCCACGAGCCACTGAGCTTATCTACCGCATTCAAGAACCTGGAAACATGCTCATGGTTAGGGACCCCCATCAAGAGAAAGAAACTCGTCCAGATAATCCAATGGTAGCACTCATCTCCCACCTAGAGGCATTGGAAATGCGACGGGTGATAATCCCACCTTATGGAAAGCCATACCCAGCATTGGTGGATGATATGCCGGCACCTCTGAGTTTTGGGAATCCCACCTTCTCCCCCTTTAACGCGACGGGGGACCCACCGCAGCACCTAGCCAACATCAACTCAAGGTGTGGGCCTATGTTAGGAACTCCAGGACATCAGGAGGCCGCCAAGCTCTGCTGTTTTGTTTAGACACTGGAGGGGAAAACTTTTGTCCGGTACAGTCATCTCCCCATCAGATCTGTGACTAGCTGGGAGGAGATTTGTTGGAAAATCCTTTACTAGTTTAGCTCTACCACCCAGAAAAAAGCATCACAGACCTCTTCAAGTGCAAGCAAAGGAATGATGAGTGAGTTTTAGACTTTATCACCTGGTGGAAGGGTCTTATATGCTCCCTTGACATGATACTAACTTAGGAGCAATTACTGATGATGTGCATAGGGAATGTTAAGATAGAACTGGTTCCTTCTCTGATCACCTAGAACTACCATGGAGGATTATGAGACTTCTCCGATAAGGTCCAGCACCTGAAGGAAGCCCTGCAATAGGCCAGTCAGGCATGTTCATTGCCCCTGTAATTCTAGCGAGGAGAACTTCCAGAGCCGAGCCCACTGCGGTGGACCAAATAGAAGCCCCTAGGCAACTAGAATTGCTACCAATAGCACCGGCACTACAGCCCCGCAGAGTTCCTCCACCACGGGCACAACTTCCAGCCCAACAGTGACAACCTCAAAATCGGTAAGCGCCCCCGTGTAACGTGCCACCACCTCCTAAGAGAGATAATCATGTTCTGCCTCCTCAGCAGGCTCCTCCATCCCCTCGTTAGGGTCAGGATCCAAGGGCCCCCTTTCCAGACAAATGAAATCTGACCTACTCATTCAACAAGGCTTAGGTCCCAGGTTACATTCGCAGTTCCTTAGAGTATGGAATTGTATGACTGCCTGAGTGCAGTAAGACAGAAGAGGTGAATCTCATTGATTTCCCCAACTACTGCCCTTATCCCTAGATCCTGGGGAACACTCTCAGGAAATGCTATGTGTTCAAGGACTGGCTCCAACACCATATTGAAAACAACATATTCAGTTTGGGCCCAGCCCCGACACAAGTGGCAGGGGTCTTTGTGAGGTCAGATAGCATTAGCAATAGCGAAGGCTGGTGGAAGCAAGATTCCAACCACAAGTCCCAGAAGTACGAAGTTTGGAAGGCTCAAAAGACGGTTGATTGAACCCATGGAATCATTCGGGCACGCCTGAATTAGAAGGATCCTTTCGAAACTGCAGACAACAATTTTGCATCATTATCTCAGCCAGCCTCTTCCCAGGAGAGAAAGCATTAGCGGTGCAAGAAAAAGCAACGTGCCCCGCCAATGGCATCATCGTCCCGCACACTCGTCGAATTTATGCCCCCATAGATGGGGATACCTCCCAGAATCCGCCCAGTGATGGATGAATCGTCAAGTGACAGTCAGGGGTATGCTTCGGTTAACACCATCGAGTTGGTAAATCCCTATATGACTCCCGACGAGGGTGAGAACTAGGCGAACCTCCCCAACGTCCCCAGCTGACGCCAACGTCGGTAGAACCGCAGCCATATAGATCATCGAGGCACATCAGCAGGTACTTCAAGCCAGGTTGTGTATTCCACCAAGACCAGAGAGCAGTCCCAGTGCAAATCTCATCATGTGCAGCCTCTTCATCCGGTGTCGATAGGCCAGCCTCCACCATCGTTTGTGCTACTAGATCAGGAAGAACCACTTCGACTGTTCCACGACCAGCATCACCCTGCTACATGCCAATATCAGTTGTCTGGTCCTCATCCGATAGCTAATATTTGAGGTTCAACTAGTGACAAGTGGGATATACCCAGTACCAGCCAACCGCTAGTCCAGCTGGCAGGGCCCGCCATGCCTCCAATCGCATAACGACCTCCTGTAAGAAAAAGTTCATGCCTGGCGCAAAAGTATGATGTTCTCAAGCACCTCACCAGCATCCCAACGAGGCTTTCTATCCTTGAATCCATGCACCTATTTCTAGATATGTGAGATGAACTCGCTGAGGCTTTAAGGAGCCCCCTCCAGTTGGAGATGGAGGTAACAGCTGTAGAAGCCTTTCATGCTGAAGCGGTCGAGAACGCTGAATGTCAGGTCATCATTAAAATCTCTGGAGAGGATGAAGGCTCCCCCATATAGGGGCACATCCACCCACTGTACATCACCATCCAATTTAACAACATGGAGGTTTGCCGTTGTCTCATTGACACCGGCTCTGGGATCAACCTTATCCCGACACAGACACTGCGGAATATAGGGTTATCTGAAGATGAGCTGCCTCCCTCTGATTTAAGAATCCAGGGATATGATAGTACATAGGATACCCTAGTCAGAAATATCCATCTGAAGAACCTGTTCGATGGCCTAGTTTTCAGCACTGAGTTTATGGTTGTCTCCCAGGACACCACGTATAATTCATTGATGGGCATACAATGGCTCCACCTGCACGCGATGGTCCCCTCGTCATATCACCAGTGCCTCAAGTAATCCCTAAATGGTCGAGTAGGCATACTCTAAGGTGATTTGTCTCCTTTCACCTCTTGTGAAGCTCGTTATCTAGACGCCGACTATTATAAGAGCAAGTATAAGCAGATTATGGAAAGTGAGTTTGAGCCCACCACGGTCACAATTGAGCTCTAGGTAGGTCTAGATGACGCTTACGTCTTCCCGATCCATCTATTGGAGGCCACGACCCCCGACATGGGGCAATGCTTTTTTTTTCTGGTAAAAGAGGAAGGCATAATCCCACGTCCAAGAGACGGTGGAAAATCACCTTGTACTCCTACACAAACCAGGATCGGGTGATCCCAGAGCCTCCCACCCCCATACGATTTCAGGATGTTTGCCCCAAAGTAATGGAAGTACATCATAAGTGTTTGTTTAAATGGGCATGGATTAACTAGCTCAAGCCGATGTGAAACTATTGCTTTGATATCATCAAGAGTGGCCCCTTGGGCTGAAGACCAAATGGGATTGGATTGACTGGCTTCATCGCTATGGTCTCAGTGGCGTGTGAATCTCCTGATATGCTTTCCACTATTGTTCAGGCTAGTTCCAGCCTCCCGTCAGGTTCTTCGGATCTAGAGGAAGCTTCACCCACTAGGAATCCCTCCTCCATAAGCGAAGAAGAAGATATGGAGGATGCTCCACCTACCTTTGAAGAAGGTGTATCTGCCACAATCGACGAGTTGGTACATGTGAACCTCGGAAGTGAGGCAGAACCAAGACCCACATTGGTTAGCACCTCCATGCTCCCTGAGGAGGATCAGTGGTACGTAGACTTCCTTACATAGCACCATGACATGTTTTCCTGGAGATACGACTAGATTCCAGGACTAGATCCTCAGGTAGACATCCATCGCCTTGGTCTTCCGGAAAATCATCGCGGGTTCAAACAAACTCCCAGAAAGATGCATCCATCTCATGGTTCCATGGTCGAGGCCGAAGTTGACAAACTGATCAGATCCAACTTCATCAAGGAGGTCCAGTACCCCAAATGGTTGGCCAACATTGTTCCAGTCAGGAAGAAGAACAGACAGATCACAGTATGCATCAACTTCTGAGACCTCAATCGTCACTGTCTGAAGGATGATTTTCCCGTTCACATGACAAAATTGATGATCGACACTACGACTGGGTTCCAAGCCCTCTTTTTCATGGATGTTTACTCTAGATATCATCATATCTGGATAGCCCTTGAAGATGAAGATTCCACTGCTTTTAGGGCACCCCAAGGTACTTCCTGTTACGAGGTTATTCCCTTCGGCCTGAAGAATGCAGGTGCCACCTATCAGCAGGCCATGCACTGCATATTCAAGCCAATCCTTAGGAAATTGGTGGAATGCTATGTATATGATCTGGTGGTAAAATATTTCTAAATATAGAACCATCTCAAGGACCTTGAGAAAGTGTTTGGATTACTCTGTTCCCACCACTTGAAGATGAACCTGTTGAAGTGTGCCTTTGGAGTCACCTCCAGGAAGTTTCTTGGCTTTGTTGTCAGGTACCGGGGCATCGAGATCTACCCAGAGAATATCAACGCAATCTGCCAGATGCCTCACCTGAGTAATATTCATGATCATTGAGGTTTCCAAGGCCACTTAGCCTACATAAGATGATTCATTATGAATCTTTTCAGCAAGTGTAATCCCTTTTCCCGGTTCATGAAGAAAGGATCTCCCTACGAATGGGACGAAGAGTTTCAGACCACATTTGAGGAAATAAAGTAGTATCTTCTCCAGCCTCTGGTCTTGATGCCACCCATTTCTAGGAAGCCACTGATCCTCAGTGTCACATCCCTCGAACGATCCCTTAGTGACCTTATCGCCCAGAAGAACAATGAGGGGACATAGAACAACCTCTACTACATCAGCCACATGCTCCTCGATATGGAGACCATATACTTCCCCATAGAGAAGAGCCACCTTATGCTCGTGTTTTCCGTACATAAATTGCGACATTACCTGCAGGACCATGATGTATAGCTGGTAACCTGAGTAGACACGTTGAATTACATCCTAGGCCTTCCAATGTTGACTGGAAAACTATCGCGGTGGGCGGTAATCCTCTAGTAGTTTGACATCAGGTTCGTGCCTCAAAAGGCTATCAAGGGACAGGCGTTGGCTGATTTAATTGATGCCCATCCAACCACCATTGACCGGTCCTTGGACCCGGATTTTCCCGATGAGGTAATCCTCTCAGTCGACCAAGCCATCCCATATTGGCGGATGCACTTTGATGGGGCCTCCGGGAGCCCCACCAGTAGGTGGCTCAATGTCCCTCGACTCAACAGAGTAGGCATGGGTATCGTTTTTATTAACTTGGTGCAATCCATTGTACCATATTCATTCATGTTGTCGGAAGGCTGCACCAACAATGAGACAGAGTATCAGGCCCTCAATACTGTCCTCGAACTGTCCCTCTAGATCAACGTGCCCCATTTCCATGTAGAAGGGGACTCCGAGCTAGTCATTAAAAAGGTCAACAGTGACTATGTTGTCAGGAAGCCAGAGCTCGTAACATTTTTAGAACGCACTCTCCAGCTAATTGCCCAGTTCCCTTCTTGGAAAGAGGTTACCCATGTGCCTCGGTCATAGAACGATCAAACAGATTCTTTGGCCAGCTTAGCTGGATCACTTCCAGATCCCGAAAAGGATGATCCGATTATCCACATGGCACATCAGAGAGTCATAGCTCCTGTTACCCCGGATGGCGGTGACGACCCATAGGTAATCCATCTTACCATCAGCGCCCCTGCATCAGGACCCCCAGGTCATTCGAATTCAGGTATTGAAATGATTGCCGATTGGAGGACACCCTTGGTTGAGTACCTACCACACGGTAATCTCCTGTCAGAACGGGCTGAGCGTGAGCGAATCTGACGTCGCGTGCTGCAGTTTACCCTCCATGGTGGTCCCAGTCATGACAAGATCCTCTACAAGCGTAGGTTTGATGGTGTTCTCCTCCGTTGAATTCAGGGGGTTGAGATTCCACAAGTCATGCAAGAGGTTCACGCTGGTTCCTGTGGTGCCCATCAGGCTGGGTCGAACCTATCTCACCAGATCCAGAGATTAGGGTATTTTTGGCCCTCCATGATCCATGACTGCATCGAGTTCTCCAAGAGGTTCCATGAGTGCCATGTTCATGATAACGTTGTGCATCGTCCACTGGAGCCTCTCCACACTACCAAGTACTCTTGGCCCTTTGCAGTCTGAGGATTAGATGTCGTAGGGAGATATCCACGGGCAATGGCTCGACAATGTCGGTTCATCCCCACCGCTACAGATTTTTTTTCCAAGTGGGCAGAGGAAGTTCCACTCAAGGGGGTCAAGGAACGTTCTATCGTTGACTTCGTGAGATCCAACATCATCTACTTATTTGGAGTCCCTCACGCCATCCTCACCGATAACGACACCAACTTCCGAGCAGCCGAACTGAAGAAATTTTATGCCATGTACAACATCCGTTTGAACCATACCTCCCGCTATCACGCGCATACGAATGGGTAGATTGAGGCATTCAACAAAACCCTCTATAAACTTTTATTGAAAATGGTGGTCCAGAAAAAAAAGAGTTGGTCAGACAAGCTCCCCAACTCCCTCTGGGCTTATCCGACGATGACTCGTAATTCCACCTAGGTGACCCCGTATTCCCTGGTATACGGAGATGAGGCTGTCCTGCCCATCGAGATTCAATTGCCCTCATTGCACACAACGGTCTATGACAAGAAAGATCTAGATTGAGCAGCTGAAATCCATATAGCTTAATTGGAATCACTTGACGAGAGTAGGCTCTGTGCCCTACCAATCTAGAAAGGCATTAGAGCAGGATGGCTCAAGCCTTCAACAAGTAGGTTTGCATCCACTCTTTTCTACAAGGTGACTTGGTATTGGCCCTCATGGTGCCAATGATACCTGGTAGAAAACCACCCAAGTTGGATCCCAAATGGGATGGACCTTTCATTTTTCATAAGGTTTACCCCAAAGGAGCATACTCCCTGGTGACCATGGATGGTGAGCATATAAATTATCCCACCAATGCCAAGTTATTCAAGAAATACTTTTCCTGAGACCATCAGGTCTGGCATGACCCCAAACTGTCTGGTCCTACATGACCTTAAACTGATGTTCCTACCCAACCTTAAACAGCTGGTCCTGTACGACCTTAAACTGGATGGTCTCGCATGACCCTAAACTGAATTCCAATCTAGCATGACGTTAATCTGCACATGGTCCTGCATGATGTTAAACAGAACATTCAAGAACTATATGTGGATTCATTCCCATCCTTATGGGATATGTAAGACTACCCTAAATTTAGATTTTGGGTCCATCCCCATCTCTTGGAGATCTCCTGTTCATCTAGGACCCTTGGCCTGAGAGGGATATATAGGTGTGGTACATGGTCATTCCTCCTTCACGTTGGGTTTTTGGAAACCATTCCCCGCCCCATATTTCTTCTTCTGAGAGGTCACTATATATTTGTTCTATACTCATCTGTGTGGATTTTCCACTCTCAAGTTGAGCCCCTTGACCCTTTATAGTGGTTCTCCGATGTGTCCAAGAGTGCTCTGGTCTAGGACCTGGAGTGTTTGATTCAACTTTGGCAAGTTTCCACTCACTTGTCAGGCTTCATGTTCCTCTTCATTTGGGCTTCCATTATCTTTCACACCCAAATTGACCCCCAAAATGGCATGGATACTAGGCCTAAGGGATCTACATCCATTACGGTCCAACGTCCCCAAGGGTTTTCAGACAACAAATTGATACAAGTCCCGCGTTGCGAATATGGTCAGTGGTCGATGCTCATATGTTTGTCCCCATTTCAGGCTAACGCGACATGGATGTTTTGTTAAGAACATGGTCATCATTAATCCTACGACGCCACGACAGACCCTTCAGGCATTGAATGTTGGTTACATGATTCACATTATGTTCCACCCCATCATGTCAAGGTAGAATTTTGACACTCTTGGAACTATCCCTCAGTGCACCTCCGCACGTCAGGGGGACAAAGCTACAATACGATGTTCTTCAGGGCTCCCACGGTCTGAGCTCTAAGACCATAAACTAAGATCTTCTCTAAGAACTTTGTGCGGCTTGACTATCATCCTCATGGGTTACGTAGGATCACCCAAACATCGCGTTTCTGGGTCCAGCCCAACTGGGAGCTAGCTTCTCCTTCCCCTTATCCCCTGACCCTTACTGGCCTCTTGGCCCAAGGCTCCTTTCCCGGAGTTGTGCATGGTGATGGTGTGGACCTCGTCCTCATTGATGTCAGGTATCCTTTATCGTGTCGTTCACATTCCTCCATGTCTAATCCATATGAATTTAAACTGTGCTATCTGGTCCTATCACATAACCCTAAACTGTGATAATATCGTCCCGACAGCACGACGAAAAACGGCACTCCATTGTGATGACCTCATCATAGGGGACATCACGTTGGGTATCAGTCAACCACTGTACCATTTATCAATGCCAGTATATGTCTTGATTCCCTTGGAGATATCGGGATCTCTAGGTCGTTGGTTTTTCGCTTCAAAAAAACATCATCTACCCTAAAGGACAAACAAGATCAATCAAATTCCACTTCTTTTTGTATGAGGGCCAGACCTGCGCGCCCCTTTCATCCTTCACACTGTTACCTTACCATGATACACCTTCCAGAACTACGTATGTCTTGATTCCCACTCTTATGGGGTATGTAGGAACGCTCGTGCACCCTACTCTCGGGCCCAGCCTAACTTTTGTTTTCGGTCCCTTGACCTAAAACCTCTCTAGGGAACACATGATGATGGGGAACTTTTCCTCATTCACATCGCGATGTATGAGTTACATCGCCATGTGTCTCCGAGATTTCCTACTATCCATGGTCTGAGTTCTAAGACCTTAAACTAATACCCCTTCCAGAACTATGCATGGATTGATTCCCATCCTTATGGGATACATAGGAATGCCCAGACATTTTGTCTCGGGTCTAGAACTGGGAATCACAAATCCCATCCTCTTCCACTGTTGGCCCCTTGGCCTGACCCCTCGGGAGTTGTGTGACTGCAACATTTGCACTGAACAAGTTCAGGATGCCCCATAATGACATTGGGAAGCGATAGTTCCCTCTCCAGAGAGGTCCTGTCTAAAAACAGGAATGATCCATGATCATATTAATGCTACTGCCTAATGTTCATCCACCATGGTGGCGTAACTTGAAGAGTGTTGGATTTTTTTGAACAAACCACCACTTCACCTTCCACGCTTTGCATACCCTTTTTTCAGACCCTCATCCTCTTTCACGTCTGAAGGGACCCCCTAACAGTATGGATGCTCAGCTTATGGTCTGCCTACTATCCTGGGCCAACATTCAAGAAGTCTGATGGATGATATTTTGAATTAGGTCCCTTGTTTCAAACATGGTCAGTGATCAACCCTCATTTTTTGTCCCCATTTCAGGATAACTCAATAGGGATGATGTGTTTCGAACACGATCAACAGTTTTCCTTTATTGCCACGCCCCTCCCCCAGTGTTCCAAATTTGGGGTAACGTGATTCACATTTTTCATCCCCCTATGTTCGAACTGATTCTAATTCCCCTGGAATTACCCCTATCGTGCGCTAGAGCACGTTGAGAAGAAGATAAATTGATCAGTCTGAGGTTCTCTTTCTTTGATCGGACCTCCCTCTTCTCCTCGGAAATCCATATTCGAATCTCGAATGCCTGAAGCTTGGTTGATGCTCCTGCGATCAAATGAAGTGATAATACGAGCATCCCTTGTTTCTCACATCTGGTACGGCCCACGTGAGCTTAGGGATGGATTGATATTTATTTTGGGATTATGGTTGAGTGAGTTAAACCAAGAGGACATGTAAATAAATTTTTCCATACATACAGTTCCAAATAAGAAGTAGTAAGGAGAAATAATTTTATTAGTTTGACCAAAATGGTGCCCTTAAGGGTCGAATTCTTGGATGAATCGTTCCAACAATGCTACCTTTCTGCTGGTGGCCTCCAAGACTGCTTCCCGCCCTTTGAGGACCCTCTCTTCATCAGTGGCCGTAGAGTACAGTTCGCTGACCCTAGCACATGCCCACACCTATTCAGTTTAATGTTTAGTCATTTAGTGACTCGCTTCCACTAGTTGTTCTTGTGCGTCTGCCAGCTGGTCCCTCAACTGCTCCACGAGCCCAGAACAGTTTGCAATTAATATCTCCTTTTATTTCACCTGTTCTTCGAGATGTCAGACCTCCTCCTCCGCCTTCATAAATGCTCAGGTAATCCCCAACTCCACTTGACACGGGGCAACGTTGGAGCGCTGGATAATCTTGCGCATATTCTCAGCCATGTATTCATAGACCATCGAGTGAAGGAATTGAGCATCTATCCCTCCAGCAAATATAAAACGCATCCAGGTGTGGAGTGATCCCATCCGCTTCAGCCATTCCATCTGAGGCTGACTGAGAAAATGTATGATGCACTTCCACCCTTTGCATCGTGTCATCCGGCTCTCCTCGGCTGCTTCCGAGTCCGAATCATCAATCTCCTCGGGATCAACGGGCCAATAGACAAGAAAAATAGCCAACATGCCAGAAGCAGTGTCTTCCTCAGATATTCCTTCTTGGGGGATGGATTCTTCAGCGTCTGAGCGACCTTCCTCTCTTTCCTTGACTCTGGTGGCACCTTCATCAACTGTCGGCCCTGCCACGATAGTCGCGCCACTGGTGTCCACTTCTCTCTGCTCACCAATTTTCGGGGATGACTCGGTTTTTGAAGCATGTCTTGGATAGGGAAGTACGTTTTCCATTGACTCACTCGTGGGTGGTCCGGGCTCAGTAGCCCAACGAGCCTCCAATGCCATGATCACTATACAGACAAGGACCACCTTAATCAATTGAGTCCTCTGACAGTAAGTACTGGTATCGAAGCAAGGAACTTACAGGAACCCAAGGCACTAGTCTCAAGTGTTCTAGATGCTACATGAGTTGTCATAGTGGGGGAACCCTCAGCGCTCGTCAGTTCAATAATAGGCTTCGGTGCCCCACCTTGTTCCATTGGCGCTTCCCACCTCCTTCGATTAGAGAATCTTGATCAGCACCAATATTCTCCTGAGTAAGATAAAGAGGGTGGATTAAGGATTGCGATGGGGATAAGATAAAAGGAGGAGGATAGATAAGGGTGGAAGCAAACCTCGAGTATCTCAGTCACATCCATATCAGAGCCAATGATCTCACCACTCTCTCAGAGACTCCCTTGGTGGGACGCCCCTGGATACCCTTCAGCTTCGAGATCCTCCTCTCCTTCACCTTCTCCTTCACCTTCTCCTTCTGCCTCCTCCTCTTATGTCTCGACGTCCTCCAGATCATCATTTCTGTCATCATCCTCCGACGGCGTCTTTTCTGGATCATGCTCCTGGTCGAGAATCACTTTCACCAAGAAATATGGCTCCACACACCAACCTCGTTGGCGTGTGAACATGTCCATGGCCGTCAGATATGCATTCCCATGATGAGAGTTCACTCTGTCGGCAACCCGAACATGCCCGATTTCTGACAGCTGGATCCCGTCTCGCACTATCTTCTGCCAAAGGGCTTCAGTACTAATCGTCTGCCGCAGGGTTAGCCAAGCCGACCATAGTGCCAGGAAGATTTCATCATGAGAAGGTTGAAGAAGATATTTTATTTGCTTATAGGGAAGTTCTCTAGTCGCTCTGTGGGACCCTGCTCCTCTAGGCGATGAATACATGGCCATGCCATGCGATGTCCCCAATACCAATGTCCCGGCCTATGCGGGCCCCGTTGTCCAATGTGCTTCCGGTTGTCCCCCTCTAACAGCACTCTGCCTGGTCTCACACTGCTCGAGTTTCACACTGGTGACCTTGAGTTGCCGAACTTTCTTCCGCAAAATCCCTTCAGGGTATGTTATGGCCCAATGTTATACATACTCCTTTAAGAGGCCAGAATCAACTCCGTGGGGAGGAAATGTGATGATGTCGTTGGAGCCATATGTTATGGACATCATCCACATTTGGAGAATAACACATGGATTCCTTTCTTCCCGGACATCTATGTATACTTTTTTGGACATTCACCGGAGGCACCCAAACTGCCTGGAAAACATGGACGACACGTAAAACTCACAGAAGATCGTTCCATCAATCCGGGCCACAAGCACCTTGCCTATGATGCTTTGGAAGTACTCCCTCTGATCTAATGATCCCTTTCCATCATCCATCATCTAGAAATTGGGGCAGGAAATGGGTTGAAAGTAAGGTTGGAAGGATTACCAATTCTGATCCTTACTCCCTCCTCATTGAGCGTCTGTGGCGTGTCCCCGACAATGTTCAACAGGGAAGGTTGCAGGCCATTACCTGGAGGACGAACAACATTCAATAAGGTATATCCGCCACAATGATCCACAACCCAAGCATAACAGATCTGGAAGGGGCCAAAAATTCTCCTAGGTAACCCCCCTCTCGATATGCATCCCAAAATGGCGTACAAAAGAGCCAGTACGAGGACCCCCGGATTGAATCTTTTATTAGTATCCATGATGCCAACCATCACCAGGGTCGCTAGAAGGACTCCCATCCTTGCGTCCCTCACCGGTAAGAGCCAACCGCTCAATAATGTGGTGATGAATCCGGCATACTGAACATTTGGTTCCTGACTCTCATTTACACTGTAGCCTCATGACTGGTAGTTCCCCGCCTCCAAGATCCTCCCGTGCGATCCGCTCTTTCTCCTCTGTGCCACAGTTGGACACCATCTCCCTCGCCCTGACATCCTGACTTCCAGATCCCTTTCCAGGAACAGGTTAAACCAGTTTTTGTATGCGATGTCCTTCAAGAAATCCTTGACCCCCAGCCTTTCCTTATCCATTTCTAATAAGTGCCATGTCAGCATGGGGGTTCTTGATCCGACTCCCCAGGTGCTCATTAGCGGAAGGAATTCATCATACTGGTGGCCCTCCAAAGGGATACCCTCGATATAGTGACTATCCCAGAGACTGATACCAACTTCCCCATTATGAAGATGGAAGGTATTGGTATCACGGGACCACCGAGTGAACAACTCTGGCCCAAGCTCAGGCTGGTGATAGAAGTGAAATTGCGACGTCCACACAACCTCGAACAATCCAATATTCCATAGCTAAGCCCAAATTGGTCACATGTGTGGTGAACCCAATACACCTAGGTGCATTCACTGGTGAAGTTTCCTCCAGACTGCAGGTCCTAGTCCTGCAGCCAGCCTTTAGCCTCGTCGGTGACGCTCTGACAGAAGGTGCCTGCATAGAGGGCCGAGGAACTCTCCGCAATAGTATCACTACCCGAAATGTTCCTAGTCATGGGATTCAAAACATAAAAGTCCATATTATTGGTTTCCCTGGAAGGATGACCGTTTTGGGTGATGTTGTATCGAGGGAGATCATCCCCACGAGTCACCCATGATTGCAGTATATCAACCTCAAAACCCGGCAAAGGGACCTCCTCCAATATACTGAAGTCCCACAGTGGAAGGTTGTTAGACAGGTCATACTTCTTTTGGGTGGGGGTTAGCATGTTGAAAAGGGAATGGTTTTGGAGACAATACTTTGGGCGCTATAAACCTCAGGGTTGGCGACCATTTCAGCTCTCCGAGTAGTGGCTTCTCCCTCATCAGCCTGATTTGCTTCCATCTTCATCCGAAAAGTGTTTGAGTAGCTGGTGTAGAATAAGAGAGGATGGCATGAAAAAACAGCTACTGTCACGAAATATCAGGTTGCGGTGTGAAAAATCCGGGGTTTGTGCATAAAACGACACCTGATCTCGGTGGAATTGCGCAAAACCAGAGCGGTTTTTCACACGGGATCGGAGAAATATTCACGCATGAGAGCTCGGAGCATGTTGCGTGAGGAAATTCGTACAGAGAATGGGACCCACGATGACTTTTTATAAGCAGGGCCTAGTTTACGCGTGCCTGCGAAAAGCGTATTCCGTGCCCCATTGGGTTTTGCGCACTTCTGCCATTTTTATCACGCATAGACCCCATCGAGTTCTACATTTCGGCGTTTCCCTCGGAATCCGATCGTTGCAACCCCTCACTGATCCCATTCCGGGGGGGAATTTGTAGATTCCAAAAAATGCTCAAAATCTAAAGAAGGTTTAAAGACTACAAAGCGAAGTCATATTCGGATCTGGCGACCCAGTTTGGGGGGCCTGAAAGAGTCACGTGAAAAAATTCCTAAGTGCATGAAAATAATGTGCCCTACATGGAAAGTTCCGGGATTCACGAGAGTTCGGTGGCATGGGTGAAAAATATTTCCCGCCCCCGCATTCGTGTGGTTGACATTTTTTTTCGCTGACCTCAGCACACAATTATTTTGCACCAACCTATTTTCTGTTCCGCCAAATGTATACAAATAGAAGGCGACTCCTTCGACTTCTGGGATGATGAATTTGAACTGGATCTCGTGCGCAAAATTTTCCTTTCTTACGCGCAAAGATGGATTTCAGGTACAGTTCTTTTTGCACCAAGTCGCCCCTGGGGTCCGCCTTCACGTGAGATCCCCTTGATTTAGACTAAATTTCAATCCCTTCAGGGTCCCCCTTGCATGTAATTCCTTCCACTTGTATGAAGGGTGGACAATTACATGAAATCCCCTTCAATTACGTGCACCCTAGTCATTGCACGCAATCCCATTCAATTGCGCGCACCCAAGTAATTCCGTGCAATCCCCTTCAATTGCGCGCACCCCAATTATTTGCGCGCAGCCTCTCCCAATTACGTGCAATTATTACTCCATGCACACAAACCTTTCTAGTCACACCCAAAGCCTCAGATCCACTTGCGCGCTAATCCTCATTGATTTCATGCCAGCACGGTGTTTTTCGCGCAGGGCTACTTATTTCGCACGCAGGCCTCGAAGGTTGTGTGCAACTCTCTGCGACCCCTCACTCTAGTGCTTCCTGGCTACCACTGCACTCAGGTTCCACACACTGCTAGGGTGTACCTTTGCGTGAGTTTTTGATGCTTTTCTTATGGACGCCACTTGCAGGCGTCTCTCACGCCCCGGGCATCCACATCGTACACCGGTTTTCCGTAAGACCCTCTAGGCTCGTACGAAGCAACTTCAAAGTCCATTGGACGGTTCTTCCTTTTACGTTGCTTCACATCATGATTCTTCGCATAGGCATGCTAAAATCTATTTCTTATTCATATAGCCATACTAACGTGGACCCCTCAATGGTTCGCTCCATGACACCCCCTAGATACAGATTTGTCTGTCCCCTCTCTGCACTAAGGAGAAGAGGGTACCAATTATGTAAGGCATAAGGGTGCGGAGTGAGCCCACCTCGTTCGAGCTATAGGACGTTAAACTACCAAGCACCATCTTCCTCATCACATGACGTTAAACTCTGACCTAACCCCATGCCTCACACGTAGGGTCCCCCACCTTGGACATTCTCCATGCCCACTCGTCTCTACGGGGATATGATCACCTCTCACAGAAGATTATATCCTCATTATTGGAGTGGTGTTTGTCCGCGGTGAAAGGGTATCCATCTCGGCGTAAGCCCCTAGATTTTCTTATAGGATTCAGCATTCATGCTCCTCCTTTCATCTTCGGTCCCTAGGGCCAGTAAAGGGTGGGATGGACACCGGGCCCCTCCTTTCTTCGGTCCCAAATCCCCCTCCCGCTATACTTTGTCACCTTGGGATTCCCTCCTAATGTAAGTCCCGACTTCTTGGGCTACAGACCAGGCCTAATCCTCTATTTCCTCTTTGGGCCTCTCCGCGCGTAAGCCCCACCCCACTTCATTTCCCACAAATTTACCTTTCGTGACGTGATCATAAGTTCTCTATTATCTCTTGTTTCTCACACCGAGCATGACTCACGTGAGCTTAGAGCAAGCACCAACCATGAAAAATCCGCCTTGGGCCGCCTCAGAGTGTAAGACCAAACTCATACCTGAACTATGAGGACTTTGATCCATGTCAAGGCATGGTACGCAGGAAGCCTCCGCGAGGTTCAAGCCCACCACCTTGGGCCGCCTCAGAGTGTAAGCCCCAAATCATACCCAAACTACGGGGACTTTGATCCATGTCCAGGCATGGTACATATAAAACCTCCATGAGGTTCAAGCCCACCACCTTGGTCCACCTCAGAGTATAAGCCCCAACCCATACCCGAACTACGAGGACTTTGATCCATGTCAAGACATGGTACGTAGGAAGCCTCCACGAGGTTCAAGGCCACCACCTTGGGACGCCTCAGAGTGTCATCCCCAACACCATCCCGAGCTATGAGGACTTTGATCCATGTCAAGGCATGGTATGTAGGAATCCTCCATGAGGTTCAAACCCACCACCTTGGGCCGCCTCAAAGTGTAAGACCAAACCCATACCTGAATTACAAGGACTTTGATTCTCTGCCACGGGGATACGTAGGAAGCCTCCATGTGGTTCAAGCCCACCACCTTGGGCCGCCTCAGAGTGTAAGCCCCAACCCATACCCAAACTAAGAGTAATTTTATTTCCTTCCACGTGGTTACATAGGAAGCCTC
The DNA here is from genome assembly GCA_963277665.1 of Viscum album. Lineage (NCBI taxonomy): Eukaryota > Viridiplantae > Streptophyta > Magnoliopsida > Santalales > Viscaceae > Viscum > Viscum album. Next base: position 1,862,498,655 of record OY728119.1, read on the forward strand.
CACGAGGTTAAAGCCCGCCACCCGGTCATCCTGACCATCTTCACATCGGTTCACCAACACCTTGGGCCGCCTCAGAGTGTAAGACTCAAACACCATCCTGAACTACGATGACTTTGATTCGTGTCAAGTCATGGTACATAGAAAGCCTCCATGATGTTCAAACCCAATACCCAATGATTCTGACCACCTGCACATCAGGTTCTCCCCCGTCCCACAGGACGTTAAACTGTACACCACATCCTGAACTACGTGGACTTTGATTCCCTTCCACAAGGATATGTAGGAAGCCTCCATGAGGTTTGATCTCATCACTCCTATCTCATCCTGATCTCTCCCACGAGCCTATGTGTCTCAGGAAGCTGATTCCCCAACCTGGAGGTTCCACTTCTTATGGGTCCAATCCATGCGTCCATTCTCATGGGTCGCCTCCTCAGGTGTCCCATCGTCCCACCGAACTACACAGACCTAATTTTCTACCATAGGGATACGTAGGAAGCCTCTTCAAGGATCAATCCCAACATCACTGTCGCCCTTGCAATGGCCATGTTTCATCCCTCCTTCACTTCATTACCCATCCTGATCCTCACCCAGGCCGCCACGTCCTGGAAGGATCATGCCACCCCACTCCCCATTCAATCAAACAACATTCGAGAAACCACTCACATGATGGCCCCAGTATCGGTGTTCCCTCTAGGGGGTTCCTCCATCAGATCCACTCTAATCAGTGTTCCGATCAGTCTGATCTGTCTCTACTAGACATAAAACTCACGGAATACCTTGTGTTAAACATGGGAAGATGAGGAAAACCTCATATACATGCCCATGGAATATGATTCCCCACATTCTATGTGGGAAGCCTCAGGCTTCCATGCCTTCGAGAATCCCTATAATAATGGACAAAAGACAGACACACCAATCCCACAGTGTCAAGACACGCCAGTGATGCCCAACGTGACTACTATCCTAACCGAAGGTTAATGCCCTGACCGGACCCCTTGGAATGTCCTGATAGAAGTAGTGTAATTAACTGGTGTCCATGAAGATATGATGTGATAAGAGTTTCACGAAAAACATCGTAAGTCTATGAGGGAGACCCGGAATAGGTGATGAGCTCCGAGGAGGAATCAATGGAAGGAAGAACCGACATCCCATCATCCCGTTTCGATCAAGGAGCAGACGTCCATGAATAAGGAGTGGATGTCGCCCACCTTTGGAAATTGGGAATGCGGGGCAACAATCACACGTCCTCCACCTGACGGATGCGCGCGCCCCGACGAAAGCTTCAGAAACAGCCGGAAATATAAATTAATATTAAACATAATTAAATATTTATTTTATTAATTTATTGCAGTATTTATACCTTCGATTTCAACTAGGAAGAAAACACTTTTCTATGAAAATTCACTCTCCTTATCAATTGTAAAGAATTATTCTTTCTATTTATCATTGTTTATGTTCATTTCTGAAAAACTAGAAATAGATTAACATATGTGCAATATTTCATGAGATTAAATAAGATTTATATGTTAAATTTACATACATGATGTATTCATCAAACAAATCATAGTTAAACAATATTGTGCGATGTGCCACATCCCTCTCTTCAAGGCTTAATGTCGTCAATGTATATGATTCAACAATTACACATATTTGGAGAAGTGATGTAAGAATGGGTTCAATATTCCCATACTATTATATATCATTTCTCATTGGGTTGTTCGGTCTCATAGTCAAATTAGCCAAATACATTGAATAGAAACCCATAAATTCTTAATCCAAGTAACCTTTGATGATAGGACCTTCGGGATGATTTCTATCCAGGACATAATACATCAATGTAAACATATTTCTTTCTATTGAATACATCCAATGAAAATGAACAAGTCCTCTAAGAACTATTTTGGTTGCAATATGGATAGTTAGATGAATCATGCATGTGAAAAGTTCTAGAGGAAATATTTTCTATAACTCGCACAAAATTAATGGTGCCTGTACCAATTTGTTTTCATGAAATACTTTGACAACTTCTTAGAACATAGATATCTAATTAAATGGTACAAAAGAATAACTAAAACCCTTACATTATTGGAAAGAAGTTGGAAAATTTTTATTATAATAAACTCATGTAGTTGGATTTGATAATCTTAAGTCTTCAAATATTAAAACTTCAACTCTTTTCCATTTACCAGTTTTTTTATATTGATTGAATAGAAATTATGAACTCTAATATTCTCTAGTACTTACAAAATTTAATTTTTTTTTTCTTTAGGTTTCATCACATATGAAGCACATAGAATATTCCATTTACTTCCACTAATATACATTGGATAAAATTATATTTTGAAGTCCCAATCCACCAAGTCACTTTGAGATAATAAACCATATATTGTCTTTCCTTTGACATTTAGAAGAATTGAAATCAACATATCAAATTTATTATTTTCAATGTGCATTACGTCTATGAAATGATGTAATAAATAGGTTTAACAATAAGAAAATTCAAAGAAGAAACTCCTATTTTTCCAATTGTAACATGTTTTAGTGGAAATGTTCTTCCTCTTTCTAGATTTTATATGACCCTTGCCAAATAAGAAACAAATATCTTGCAATTTAGTAATCACATTAGTTCCAGACATACACTTTGGTGGATTTTTAGTCTCCATGGTATTTTCAAATCTTCAAAGATTATTCCTATATGGATTATCTATTAACAAGAATCGCCGATGTACTATAAAGATAAAACTATGATGATATTTTAGTCTTATAGATTGTGTATTCTTCATAAAAAATAGGAAATGATAGTTTTACCTTCATTATCAATATAGAAATCATTGCATAAAAAGGAAAATCATTGGTTTTCCACATTATCACAACACACATCTGAAATATTTCTTTCAAACATGCATCGTATGTGCGCACACCCACATTACAACAATGTTTTAACTCTATTATTAATGATTTAATTTATAAATCTATATCATTGTTGGGATCAGAATGCCCAAACATGAGTATAGTCATAATAGTGAATGTTTTTTCCTTACACATTTATATATGAAGGTTATAAATGTCTATTAAAACTCTCCATGAGTTTTGTGAAGTAAGTATCTTCCCATATGGATTGAAAAATTTACATGAATGAACCTGTCTCACATTACGCACTTCAGTTGTGAAATTAGGATATCGAGCATCAATTACCTTCCATGAAAATACATCTACAGAGTGAACCAAATCATCATTATTATTCTTTCACTAAATATCATTCCATAGAATTTTTATTGATATTTAATTAGACATTAAAATATTCTAGAGTCTGGAGATCAATAGAAAGTTACATGTTACATTCTATGGCACATGAGATGATGTTACATCAACGTTTGGCTTCTATCGGGATGTCCCATGTTTTATACAATCATTTATTTTGGTGGTTTCCTCCCATAATAATCTATAATTTTTCAGAAAAAACATGAATGTTTTTTAGAATCCAAGTTTTTAAACTATCTTCTATTCTATATAGTGGTTTGATAGAATATCTACATCATTTTGAAGTAAGTCCTTCAAAAATGTAAGAATGTAATTGATTACAATATTATAAATCCAATACATTGTTTCCTCGCGAAACAATTGGATTAAAAATTCATGTTTCATCATTTTATCACATTGCTAATATACGAGATCCATGGAAGCATCATTAAAATTTGTAATCCAATCAACATCATCGTTTTATGTAGATGAATCATATGTGCTCATATAGAAGTCTTCTTGGGTCAACATCACTTACTTCTCTTAATGATGAATAGAAGTAAAATAGTTACCTAACAAATTAACCAATTTAGTTATCTCATTTGGATGATGAGAATTTTGAGATTTCATTTTATACACATTATTATACCACACATAGTAGTCTATTTGAAAATGATATCTATTTATAAGGTAGCTAACTTCTTCACATCTCAACCAAGGTCTTACAACACAATGATAACAAAGGAAATGTATGTGGCCACTATTTAAATCATTGTCAAATGAAAAGTCTAAAAACTGTTTAATGTTTTTTGAAAATCACTTGATATTCGATCAGTTTCATACATACAAATTATATCCATTCTATAAAAAAGTATATGAAATTTCATAAAAGTAATTACATAATATTTAATTTTAATCATAAATATATTTAAAGAAATGAGAACTCTTAAAATTATATGAAACCATAACTGAGACACTAGTCTATATGTGAATCATAATATAAAAGTCAACACATACAATATATATAACAAAATACTATAAAATGATTAGTCATAAAGTACCTTCATATAGATTCCTTAGTAAATCTCTCCATCAATTTGGTTTGGTTCAAGTTAATTTGATTGAGTTTTTTTTAATTAAATTTTATTCGATTTATTTAAATTGATTTTTAGTCCAGTTAGGTAAGTTTTTATTAATTTGACCTAGATTAATTGAGTTGGGGATGTTTATATTTAGTTCATGTGAATATGGTTTCATTAATTTTCATTTGTTTTAATTAGGAATTGTTTGATTCAATGTGGATTTGTGGTTTTCAAATCGATGCTATTTACTTTGGGTCAAACCAATTCTATTATGGGTTGTTTGGTGTTGTTTGATATGTTTCGGTTCAACTTTGTACAACATGATTCTATTCAATTTGGTCGGTTCAATTTTTTTATGATTAGTGAAATTGTGGTATATATTTATACTATAAGTATACTTTAGGGTTTATGTCTCATTTTTATTGTTTATAATTGATGCATGAAGGTTTAGAGGAGAGAACCTAAGAGAACAAGTGATTCACATCTATCACATCTACCCAAGGGTTAACTTATCATTCAAAAACTGATTCAATTATGTATCATGATAATAGGTTCATTAAAATCTATTTTTTTTCAACCCACCATAAACACATTCATAAATTTGAGATAAGAAATTCATTCAATACCATATTTATGTTATCTCAAGTTATATCATATATCATGTCACCCTTATAAAATTAAGAAGTTTTTACCATTATCTAATATCCTCTTATAACTTATTCGAAAAAGGATGTTTGAAATAATGGTAAAGAAAAATCACAACATGTTACAACATTGATTATCATGCCATGATGGTTAGTAATCCGAAAATTATAAATATGGAGGATGCATTTTAGCATATATTTTTGTTTTCAAACTACATTAAGTTATGAATAAAAATAAACAAAGATCATATAATAATAATAATTTCATTCCATATAAGATTACTTAGAGAGAGACCACATCATAAGAGTATATGCCACATCTTAACCTATTAAATTTAAGAATAATCATGAGTTCTAGATGATTTAATACACCATGACAGAAGATACAATTCTATAAATAGTATTTCATAAGAGTATATAAATTCTTTGGAAGAGTGACAATTAGTAGGCATTCCAATGGAAACAACATGCCAAGAATAATTCATTAAATAAAATCTATTTTTTATGATGGTTTGAAATAAAATGTCTAAAAATAATTTTCTATTACATAAGCATATAAAGTTCGATAAAATTTTTAGAATCATTTTATAAATCCTGTACTCTATATTAATTAAATTAAAATATCACAATGAAAACAAATTAATTGGCTAAAGCCTCCATTAATATAACACCCATTTATGAACTGATTTTTTAACTAGTCTTTAAAGTTCGGAATATAAATATACTTTTGAACTAAATTTATCAATTGGAGATAATGATCAAGATAGAGTAAAAACCATAGTATATCAAGACACAAATAAAAGAGGCTAATAGTATCAAAATAAAACAAGGTGAATATATATAATATAAAACATGTTTCTTAAGAAATCACATTATTTTCAAAAAGGATAGGGGAACAAAGATCTTCGACTTCTGAAATTATTGAAAAAAACTAATACACTAGACTAATGAAATATTTAGGTCACTGGCCAATGGCGTTACATATAATTCAATACATAGTGAAGTTGATGATAGTTTTCCAATTGTTTTGAAGATATCTAAATTGAGTGTTTATATTATTTTACAAGTTATTATAAATGATACAATATAAGAATAAATGAAACATATTTTTTTAATATTTAGTGAATGTGGGATATTTATGGAGATATGTCATAAATCATATATATATAAGATATATTTTGGATTATATTTTCATTATGTATTTTTTCATTATTTTATATTGTATTTTTATTATATTTTATTGATATTTTTTGGTTATATACATAAATATATTAGGAATTATAAACATTAATCTTTTATTAATGATAATTCATTTTTAAACATTTTACACCTAAAATATATTCATTTTTCATGTATTTAATAAAATATAAAATTTAGGTTACTTATGGTTGAATTGTGTTTGGTGAAGGGTAAGCGATGAAAGATGTTGTTGGTTAACAGATAAACACAATTTTCTTGTTGCTAAGAATGTCCTCATTACACCGAATAAATAATGAATAAAAAATATGATCATCCCATGATGTCAATACAAGCTTGTGGTAATCAGGTGAAGATAAAGTTTACACATTATTGGAGACACGTCAAGGGTGAATAGAGGTCCCATGAGTGTGGGTGGTGCTATAGGAGAAATATAGAGAATAGCATGGAGAAATTCTATATGATCAATGTGAGGGAAATACATGGGAATCATCACCTAGATAATAAATGGTCTGGGGAGACATTAGATTATATGAAGTGTGAAACACACTACACTACTTCCCGATTAAAACTAGGTACCTAAAAACTGTTGAATCGAGTATCTCAAATATTTAAATCATCCACCCATGAATTATCACCCAGTTTGACCAAAATCAAACCAAAAATAGTAGATCACGCACTCCATTACACTCCTAGTATTAATTGAATTCCATATTTCATCTATTATATTCCCTCTAATAGTGTACATAATTATAAAACTATTTAGGGAATCATCATAGGTTGTGGGTTTGGAACCAATTAAATATAGCTTATCCTAACCTAGTACTCAAGCATCCCATGATGTTTAAATAAAAATAACAACCATGGAAAAAATAAAAAAAATAACTATCCTATTTGATTGAAATCATATACATAAAAAATAATTATGTTACCATTAAAATATCCAATTTAAAAACCAAATGTCTTTAAAAATAGAAATCCAAACAACAGCTAAAATGATCCATTAAAAATCAATCAATTGTTTGATGAAAATCCATATGAAAATATAATGTGAATACAAAATGATGGATATAGAACTCACTGATTTGATATTGAAGATAATATGGATAAATATGGATACCTGAGGATGGGTCACCATGGCTGGGGAAGAAGTGGGATGCAATCCTAGGGCTCACTGTCAAGAGAAATAAGATGGGCAGGGCACATGTAGCTTCAAAATAAGAATTAGATTCGGATGCAGATTCAGATGGGAGTGCTTCTTGAGATCAGGATGGGAGAGCTACATGGATGGGAGGGATAGTGATGTGAGGAGGAACTACTTGGGATGGTATCGTCATGGGAGGAGGGAGTCACGCACTAGGTTTGGGGAAAGGAGGAGGGGAGCAAGGCTACTAGGAACCGAGATCAGATTAGGGGTAGTGTGAGGGGAAGAGGGTAGACGCATATTAGGGTTGGGAATAGGAGTAGCGGAGTGGGGATACGAGGAATGGGATGAAGGGAGTGAGGATTTTGGGAGTCGAGATGGGGGTGGGGGTGATAAAATATGTTTATTTTATATAAATCCATGGAGGTAAATTATAATGTATCAAAATAGCCACCCAAATGCACTAATTGGGGCTTAAAGTCCCAAATGGGTTGAATCCATCAGCTTCCAATCCAAATCTCACATTCCTAAGATTAGATGTGATATATGTATGTATGAAATCAAATTCCTTACAATATTTTGAATCTCTTGGATGTCACATTAACCCATCATTATTATTATCTATAAAATTCTACTTCATTTGTTTAGCAGTTTTCGATGACTCGAATAATCATTTTAATATTGGATTTAAAGGGAAGTATTGAAAAACCATCACATGTGTCTTATTTTTATTATTTTTTATAGTATTATGATGATTCATACATCCAACATCACCCATTAAATTCCATATAGAAGAAGAAAAAAATTTACAATCTCTTCTACATTAATCCTATCCCAAATAATTCATATAATCATTTTGACAAGAATGTATTTTTGTATAATTCAAACCAGGATTGTTAATAAATTTCATCATATCATAAAAAAATAGGGATATTAGGTCTAGTAAATGCATGACACAAAAATTCCAATATCATGGTCATCAAATTATTTTTAATTCATTGTTGGCATTAAATATGATACAACTTCAATAGATAAAATATTTTTGAATATTTATAATATCCACCATAAAAAACATGATTTCGATTATCAAATAAATCAAGAAACATATTTGTTTTCACAATAAAGATCTCACTTACATTTTTATCCATATAATCAATAGGATAATCCAATGATATGTTACAATATTGATCTGATTTTCCTATAGTCCCAAAACAAAAAATCTCATGTTACTATTTATAGCACCAATAATGGGTTTTTCTGATATAATTTGATATTTATATTGTTTTTTGGAAATTCCAAAACAATAATTTTTAAGGTTTTACATTTCATTTTCTATTGTGGAAAAAGTTGGGAGCTCATTCATGTTTATTGACATCAGTGGTCTAACTTTTTGTAACATTCAATTTTGCATTCCAAATATGACACAAATATTGAGCATGGAATTTATTCAATATCAAGTGTTCATAAACATCATATATCACCAACCATAATCAAATTTTATTTTTAGGAAATATACATCTTTTCTTATAATCAATGGATTGATTTGAAATTGAAAAATCTGAAAACTCCTCCAAATACTTAGCATACTAAGTTGTGTACCTCAGTAATGTGATCCAGATTTTATCTAGATATATCATAATGTGTCTAAAATTTATTAAAACAATTAAAAAATAGAATTATTAAAAAGTAGTAAAAGAGATAAATGGAGGTGAAAGAAACATAACCCAAGTAGTTATAAGAAGTTTTATATAAGTACTTAATATTTTAGTATAAAAAAGGAATTCAATTGGAGATAGTATTATGTAAAATAGAAGAAAGAGAAATATCATACAACAACTAACATTCCAAGCGTGTAAAAATAAAATTCCTCATGTATGATATTTTATTCACTAATTATAAATAGTAAAACAATAATAAAAATTAAATATTTACATCCCAAATGCATAAAAACAACATGCTTCACACTAGCTAAAATATTTTCACCACAATTGAAAATAATGATATATAATATCATCTGTCCTAACTCAAAATGTATATTTAATAAATTATCAGCCTCTAATAACCAATAAAACATAAACCACTTGATCTGATTAACACAATACAAGAACCTAAAATAAATAAAGATGATTACCATTATACTTTGTGACCTAGGTGATTTATACAAGTTGGTGAATGTACAGTCGAGCCTATAAGAAACATACACTATATGTCTAACAAAAATCCACATCATTAGAGCCTCCCATAACCTTATTCCAATCCAAAAAAATTGATAGAGTTAGTAGGATTATAAAAAAATTAGAGAGGGGTAATAAGGGAGAAAAAAATATAAAAAAGGGTAGGCTTACCACTGGGGGAGTCAGGTGAGTAGGAGGAGAAGGGGGGTTGGTGTGGATGGCTCATGGGAGAAGGCTAGGATGATGGATCGGGCGACTTAGGGGTGACTGCATCTCCGGTGAGGGAATCAAGGGAGGGCAAGGGATTGGGCTTAGGAAACAACTTGGGGGATGGTGAGGGAGGTTGTGATGGATAGAGGGTTTAGGGGTGAATGTGGCACCGGTAGGGACTCGGGGTGGTCTGGGATGGAAATCTCAAGGGATAATAGGGACCGGTAAGGGGGGACCATAGTTGTGGCAAGGGATCAGGTTTGGGGGGTTGAGGGAGAAGGGTTAGACTAGGGGGGAGAATGGTGGGGCTCAGGGGAGAATTTTAAAAAACAAATACTTAGTTGTGGTTTTCAGAAAACCACCAAAAAATCATTTAAATGTTTTTAGAGGCAGTTTAGTAAACTGCTGTTAAAGCACCTATCCTAAAAAATGATTTTGGTGTATTGAAATAAATAGTGTATATTTTGATTAGTGGAGTTTAGAACACACACCATGATAACTGTTTTGGGATAATTTAATAACAAGATATTTAATAAGAAATATTATTTATTTATTTTAATAATTATTAAAAAAATTATTTAATAAATTACATTTATTTATATATATATGATACATTTTATATAAAATATAAAATATATTTTTCAGTGATAATTTTATATTTTAGAAAAAATATGGAATGATTTCAAACCTATATTAAATATATATTATATTTTTGGGGAGTAAAATGGGAATTTACACTAAAAAATAAAGATTTATAAATGACATTATGTAACATAAATTTACACTTATGAGAAAAAACTCACTTTTAGTCAGTTTTTTATAAATAAAATAATAAAATAATTTTCAATTATCATTAAAAAATTAATTAATTAGTTATTTATTTTAATTAACATTAATTTAGGATATTTCACCAGGAGATCAAGGAGAATAATGAATCCCTTTATGCTCTATATTAAGAATGGTTTATATTAATACTTTTTCAAATTATTACTGGAAAATTAAGTCAGATGAGATTTTATACCACTATCATGTTTAAGGACTCTCCTCCCTCTAATTGTTCTTGTAATGAAGAATAGAAAATGGTGATCTTTATGATGAGAATGTGGTAACATCACAAGGAATTCATTGAAGTTTATTATAAAATTTTATAAAGTTATTTAATATTATTTTAAATCTTTATTTTAATATTTTTACAAAAATAAATTTAAACATGTAATAAAATAATTTTTTAAAAAAATTTATATATATGAGACCTTCATACATATGGTTAGGAGGAAATTACTTAAATTTTTTGTTATAAAAGATGAGAAAAAACTTATGTATGAGAAATTATATGGGTTTATATATTATAAATGTTTTCAGAGACCTACAAGTGCTTGAAGGGAAGATGTATTTGATAGAAATATATAATAAATCTATTAAAACACGTTGTTTTATTTAAAATGAAATGGTTTAATATATATTCGTCCATGTGTTATATTAGAACACATGCCGAATATTATTTCTTGTTATTTTTTTCACATAAACTCCCTAATATTTATTATATCATGAATAAATGTTTTCTAAAAAATTAAAAAATCATTATTTATTTTTTAAACTTTCAATAAATGATAATAACATTGAACTGAATTTTAAAATTATAATTTAATTTTCAAAATTATTGGGAAATGTTTTCAAATGATATTTAAATGATTATTAAATGTCTACAATTATATGAAGGATCCTTAGAATTTTTATTAATAGGCCTAATACAATGACACAAGAGTGTGAATATTCTATTTGATAGTGTGTGAGAAAATACAAATTAAATATATAAATTTCATGTTCATAATTTAGTAACAATGTTATATAAATCCATTTATAGAAAAATAATTCTACCTATGTTTCAAGAGATTTATACAACCCATGGATACCGTAAGAGTTGGGAGTATTCTGGTAACCACTGATGGGTCACTATAAATCCTTTGTATAAAACATGGAAAAATAATATTTGAAAAAAATAGGTATATTTTCTTTTGATTTTTTATTCAATTCTTAATTTTTTGGATCTTATAGAAAAATATATTTCATTTGATTATTTCCTCTAGATTTGAAAGATAATTATATATAGTAAAACCAAATTGTGTGATGAAATTATATTTTATATTTTTTGTATTATAATTTTAATAGATAAAAAATATAAAAAAAATAGCACCTATAAAACCATGACGTATATTACTAAAAATGGTTGTGGTTTATGGAAATTCTTCAAATCACATCATAATTTATGAACAACACATCAGTTGTTTTGAAATTTTTAAAAAATAGGTTGTGGTATAAGAAATATTGTTCGTAGATAATGTTTCAAGAAATTAAATCATCATAAATTATTAATTTAGATCATGGTGTTTGTGGATAGTTATTATTTTTAATGGAATAGAATACCTATATAAAAACAATGATGTAAATGCACAAAACCACCTCATTATTTTAAAGTTATGAAATTTGATGGAACATTCAAAATTGATTTATATCAATATTAAAATATTATTTTTTATTTTACAATGGTTATCCTAGGTTATGAATCACAACATGGTTATAGTAAAAAAATCATAGTTTTATTATTAATATGAAAAAAATAATTTCATTAATTTATTTGAAACTCTTCATTGGTGTGGTCTTACACCAAATACAATGGATGGTAATATAACATACGAAAACTATTTTTGTGGATGGGATATCAATTTAAATAATTGAATTTACATGGTTAATAAATTTATAATGTTTTAATAAATTTTAAAACAAGGTTAAATATAAAAGGTTTTTAATTAATTTATGATATTTTAATTAATTATAATATTAAATTTTAATATTAAATTGGTTAATTTGGACACTTCTTTGAAACATGTCAAAATTATTTTTGGTGGATATGATAAAAGGGATAAAAAATAATAAATATGTGATATTAAAATGATGTAAAAAAATTATGTTTTTAACATAAATTATTCATATTTTATGGCCTATAAATTTTTAATATTTATTTACGAATAAAATATTTTAAGGTAATATGTGTTTATTTCTTTGGAAAAGTATTTCTTTTTTATGGTAAGTCATGGTAGGTTTGATTGGCATTTTGTGGTGATGGTGGCACAACAATTCACGTCAAACAACCCCTTTTTATTTGTGAACACTTTCATATCAGTTTCTAGTGGTTTTTATTCTTGGAATATTAAAAACCAAACAGATCACTCATTTTTGACACCTCAAGAACCTATTTTCCAAAGGAATTAGGTCATTGAGAAATTGTTCCAAAAATACTAAGGGATTCACATTTCTCAATATGAGGGGAGATCGAGCTCATCACACCTTTTTTGGGAAATTATTTCCTACTTCAGGACTCTCTTATTGATTTAAGAAATATTCATGAATCTTTTACTAAATACCAAATATAACATGGTCACCCTTATGTTAAACATCAATTGTTAGCTTGTATTATATTTACAATCGTCTATATGTATTTGAGGATCTCTATATATGGGGATATCTATATAAGGAATAGATATTTTGATGTGTTTTATTATCATAATGTTGGTTTTAATCCATGCAGTGGGGAGCTCTAAAATATATTATTATCCAAGAAGATGGTTGTTATTTTGATATAGGTATCAGGCACATGAGAATGGATTCCTATATATCGTTGTGAAAGGAATCACAACCCACATATTTTAGTGCCACATAATGGGATACATCATACTTTCTATTATCAACTAGATAGAATCATAATGTGTAGTATAATGTTGTGTGTCTAGGATGACTAGTTGAATGGATCCATGCCAAAGATGGGGCATGACATATGTCAAAGAATACTAAGTTTAGTGTGTGTTTGGGGTACTATGAATATGTCCTATATAAGTTTAGTGTGAGTTTGGGGTGTTGGGATTGATCCCTAGAGAGCCTTCCTACAAATCCCACTTAAAATGGAATAAAACCCCATGTAGTTCAAAAGGTTGGGTATTACACCTGTAACGGAGGCCTAATGGGTTTCTTCATTGAAAATATGGACCCTTTAGGATTCTCTCATGGGGAATATGACCCTTTGAGAGGAGGGTAACATGTTTTTGAATCTTACACCTAGCAGGAGGTCCATTTTGGTGATATTTAATTTTTTTGATGACATGATCATCTCTAACCTCTTATCCCACATGAGTCACTCTCGCTTTGAGAAACAATAGGATGTGTATGATCTAGAAATCTGAATAATTTCCTTTTTCCACTATTGGATGAAAAAACTATATATAAAACAGGATAAATATACTGCATCAAGTACTAGGGGCTCACTTTAGGATAGATGCACATGTGCCATTTCTTTCCCCCCATCTACTAGTAAAAATATGATGAAGGGTTATTGTTATGATTAGGGATTACACCTATTAAGATTCTTATTATTAGAGGAGTATCTCAATACCATGTGTATATGGTGGGAGATAATTTTTAGGTATAAGGCCTTGGTGAATTGGTACATATCCCTAGTGTGGATAGCGAAGGTTCTTAGCCATAGTGAGAGATAGAGTGGTTTCTTAGTGTTAGTGAGGGCTAATCAAATGTGGTTATCCCTAATTAAGTAAAGTGTATGTGTGTATCCCTAGTGTGGGATTATCTAGGGATCCTAGCCCAAGTGAGGGATAACGATGGTTCTTAGCCCTATTAATATCGTAAATAAGGTTACTTATCCCTAGTTAATTCTATCATTATAAGGTTCTGCAAAAGTATAGGGTCCTTGAGTGAAGGGTTTTCCATTTAGGGTGACTTCGGAGAAGGGTCACCCAAGTGAGGTGGCTTGGGCAAAGAGTCTCCCATGTATGGCTTTCCCAAGTATGGACTCACACATACACTACATGGGAGAATATAAATACCTCACCTAACTACTACTTGGAGAATAAGAAGCACCTTTCCCATGTAGTACTTGGGTGGATTGTAATTCCTCACCCCTATGGTACCTAGGCGGATTGGACTGACTCTCCTAAGTGATTTTTCCATGTTGGGGCTCAACCAAGTGGTTCACTCTAGTGGGGGATCTCCCAAGTGCTTCACCCAGGTGGGGATTCATCCAAGTGTCTCTCCTAAGTGAGGTACTCATCCACATAGATGACTGGTCATAATAATTCTCCCATGTTTTGGTGAACTAATTTGGAAAAGGAGATATTTGATCAGGTCTCTCACCTTTCTTCGTCGAATGGGGGTTAATCCATCATCCTAAAAAATTGGAGGTCAGGGTCTATTTATAGACTTGTTGGAGGACCTTAGAGAGTGATCTATGTGAAGGTAATTCATGAGGGAGCATCATGATGTACTTTAATGAGGTACTTGTGTGAGGGATATGAGTAAGGGAGTTGTGTTAATGGCTTGTACAGGAACTTCAAATTCCATTATAAAATTTTCCTCACTTCTATTTACCATAAATTTTGATCTCTAAGTCTATATAGGCTAAATGAGGAGTCAAATTAAAGTAGGTAAAGAAAAATATTCTCCTTAATATGGTGTAAACACCATATTATGGTGGTTTGTGATGCAAAAACGTTCTTATAAGGCACCCAAAAATGAATTTTATGGCATTTATAACTTTTTGTTAGAGATTTTATGATTCCACAACCTACTCATGATGGATTTTGTCTCTTCAATAAGACACTGAATTGGGAATAATTTATAATTAATCCTTCTCCCCAATGTCAAGTAGTCTTGTGGAACATAGAAATCCAACTTTCTTCATCTTCCCGCATGGGGACACATTTCTACTCAAAATCAACATTTGTTTTCTGGGTGAGGATAATATCATTGGTTATGTGGAAAAGTTCATGGAATGAATTTTTAAATACCAACAAAATTATACCACAAATAATTCTATTTTTTTCATAATTAAAATAATGTGATTCTTTGCTAAAATTTGTTATAATTTATGCTTTTGAAAATTATTTATTGGGATTTATAACTATCTTAACTATGGGAGGATGATATAATTTTTTCCAAATCCATGGGTCCTAGCGAGTGTAGTTTAACTATTTCTATAGATTCACAATTTACCCTACAAACTTTGTTTATTTTGTTACATTTCCCTAATTTTTTACAATTTTTTTTCAAGATTACTTTCTGGGTTAGAGAATTGGATTTTTCATAGGCCATCCTTTGCAGGTTTTTGACCTAAATAGTTTTATGTATTTTCATTAATTATTAACTTATTTTTCCTATATCATTAGGGGTGTATATTGATATAGTTGAGACTTAACTTTTTTCCATTGGGTTCCCTCTCTTTTTTTCCTTTCTTCCTAATAATAACTTCATATAATATCATTGGAAGGTTATATTCTTATAAGATGAACTAATGTAACTTGTGTTATTGGTTGAATAACATTGGCCATCAGTTATGGGAGTGATGACTACAATGTGGTTTGATGTCTGAGAGATCTTAGACAATCTTCATACATTAAAAGGGATATTTTAAGTCATAATATTTTGATTTATAGATCTGGAGAAATGGTATGGGATTAGTATGCATGTAATGACTATAGAGAATGATTTAATAGTGGTTTATAGCACAATGTTATTGGAGAGTATTGAGATTAATGCACCCTCTCCTATGGAAGAAGGTTTCTTATGGTTGAAAAGGACTTCTGGGGATGTCTTATGCAATTATAAATTTGTTAATATTATGCATATTCATAAAAAGGTGTCCTTTGGAATTGAACATCACTATCACCAATAGAAAATGGGTGTTTATGAGGATATATATTTACCAAGAACAAGAAAATTGGTTTGTAAATATAATGTTTCTAAGAATGATAAATATTTTTCGATAATATCCATTAACGAGAAACCCCTTTTAGAAATTTTATTTGTATGTACTGAAGGGGGAATTGTATTTCAAAAATGATCTTATAAAGTATGAGTCCAAGAACAAATGAAAATATTCCTATCCAGATTTGTGTTGTGTCCATGAAAGGATGAAAAGAAACATTTTGGATACTATATAATCACAGCCTAGAATAGAGGATATTGGAACTTAGTATCTCATTTAAATATTAATCAAGTCGTATGTGGTGTTTGGAAAGAAAGTATAAATATTGATCTGACTCAAATATGGAGTGGTTCAATTTTCATGATATTTGTCTGGCCCTATGATGAAGCATCTAGACATCACTATGTGTAATTATGAAATTATAATCAAGTTGTACATAGTTATTTTGGGAGACACATTGGATGATCAAAACTATAAGGAAAGGGTTCTCCTAGATATGGGTTGAACCATCATGATGTTTACTATTGTGTGACTACGATTTGAACCATGTAGTTTAGGATCTTAGGGAAAGGACATTGAGGTCTAAAATTTATGGTTGTTTATCATTGAACGATGGATAATGGATTTTATATTTCTTATTGATTTAACAATGAATGTTTAATCATTTTTCAAGAATAAATAAGGAATGTTGTAAGACATAATATAAGGGACTCTAGATCTAAAATAGTATATGGTAATTTTATGTATGGAATGATAGTGGAACATGCCTTGAATGTGGTTTCCTACTATGATGATGTAAAGTTATACAAATATAAAGGAGTTTTCTCCTGAGGATGAAGGTCTCTCTAGTTGAATGTCCATTATAGGGGAAACTTATTCAATTCAAGATTGGATGTTTTAGGAATAGAAAAACAATTATGTCTTCTAGAATAATTAATACTCTTGACAGTGGATAGGAATGTTTATAGAGATTCATATTTCAACAAAAATATAGATTTATTTCTGTAAGGAAGGTTCCTGGGTATGGAAGGAGCATTTTTTTGTCTAAATAAACCAAGAATGTAGAAAATGTCCCATAAAAATGTCTAACCCTTATATGGGGAGATGACATTTTTTATAAATTTTAGGCATGATAAGACGTTTGATTAGGTGTCACTACATATCTCATTAATATCAAAACAAAACCACACATTTTTCTGAGACAGATTCCCTACATAAATCAAATTTTGGTGTGGTTTTTGAGAATTCTATCATATTTCAGTTATGCTAGCATGTAGAATACACATGTCTCTATTTATCCCAATAATATGGTAATAAATCCACATGGATTTTATATAATAAAAATTACTATCACTGGTCCGACCCACATTCATATTGGGGAATTGCTTATTTTGCGGATGGACCTAGGATTTTGGATTTTCATGTCACTACATATTTTGTGATGGCATGAATCAAGACACATGTAGTTCTTGTATGTAGGTGTTATGGAATACCATCACCAAGGATAGTGTTCCTCTCGAGTGAGGTCCATATCAATGAACAATTTTACTTCATGCAAGAGATGTTAACCATGTAGTTTAACTTATGCAGTAATGGTATTTGGTGTGTCTTTTATGGTCTTGCTTCTAGTAACATGATAAACCTGACGTGAACTAATACGACTTGATCATGTGGGAAGCCTTATAAAAATTCCTAAGCCATTGTGATCTATGTGCTGTGTAAAAAAACAAGGAATGGAACATGATTCTTTCACCACATATAGGAAATTAAAAGAAATGAACTAGGTTTTTTATAATGTTGTGGATATATTATGATATAGGAACTGGGTTTCACTACATATCTCATTAGGGTGAGAATAAAGTCATATGTAGTTCTAGTATCATCTTAACATTCAATGATAAGGATTTCAACAATGAAGTTTAACATCATTTGGTATTGACGATGGTAACTATAGCAACCCTTGCTTTACTTACATTAACATTACATAAATTTTACAGAATACTTTAAACACTATACAAATAGACTCCCAAATACTATACTAGTCTAGTGCCTTTGGAAACATGGAAACATAAACACTGATATATAAATGAGGTATATTTTATCCCATTATATTTTTCTTGATTAGCAACCTTCTTGGAAACATAAAATATAACACATATTATCATAACTTGGAGGAAGGAAATATAAAAAAAGGGGTGATCTCAGATGATCAGTCAAGGTAAACAAGGGAGATACATACACAAAATCATGAGCAGAAGGGTATGTGAACATGATCAAGAAAATATAATATCATACCATGAATATCAAAGAACACAAACATGAATTATGACATAAATATTGGCATTTCATAAGGACTAAATCATAAGGAAATAAATAACATAAGATATGAAATCATTAAGTAGGAATAAAACATGGAATTATGGAATAAAAATAAGAAATTATAATTATTTCCATAGTAGTCAAGAAATTTCTTCTGAGACCATCTTGGTGAAAAAATTCATTTACTGAACTGGGTTGACACCATGTTCTAGCCCTATATTACTAATGCGAGTTTACTACTCATTCCAACCCTGTAATAATAAACTGAGTTCATTTCTTAATACATCCCTATAAAACTAAACTGAGTTCATTTCTTGTTCCATACATGTCTATTCATGAGGTATAAATCTTTACCTAATACATTTTATATGATATATAGGTCCCAACCATCTCATAATGAAATCATACATAATTATACCACAAAATCATAAACAAACATATCAAACCCCCCTAAATTTAATGGGTATTATAAACACGTAATCATATCATAACCTATGAAAAAAATTCATGTTTCATAAGAATTTCATTGAAAACATAACCCATGAAAATGAGTGTGTTTAAAAAGTCTATAATTTTTCAAAAATAAAAGGGTTTCATAAGAACCATTCCATCAAAACATACTCTGTTTTGAGAAAATATGAATAAAAACATGAAATTATTTCCCCAAAATTTCATGACTAACACCAAGGGATGTTATAATAGATGGGAAATAATTTTGAAATGTCTTTTAAAAACATTTATTGAGGAAAATATCCATTCTTCATTGAAAAATTATTTTTAAAACATAAAACCGTTTGAAACAATTTTCTATGAAAATTTATTTGAAAAATTATCAAGAAAGATTTGAAAACAATTAAACAGTTTTAAAATCATTTTTCCTTTAAACTTTCCTTCAAGTATGATTGAAGAACATTTATGAAAACATGGTTTTTGAAATAAAAAATATTTCCAACTAAAGAGATAATTGTAGTA
The DNA here is from genome assembly GCA_963277665.1 of Viscum album. Taxonomy (NCBI): domain Eukaryota; kingdom Viridiplantae; phylum Streptophyta; class Magnoliopsida; order Santalales; family Viscaceae; genus Viscum; species Viscum album. Next base: position 1,862,518,406 of record OY728119.1, read on the forward strand.
AGATTTTTCTTAAAAACATTCATAATTGTATTTAGTACAAAAAGAGTGGAAAAATGGAACTAATACACATATATATTTTGAATACATAAGGGATAAGGAAACTCATGATTATTCCTGAGATATGTGTCATAATATTTAATAAAATAATAATCATAATAACAATCTCGAAAAAACGATGAGATTATTTCAACAAAATCATACTACATAGTTACTTTGGATTGTACTCTCCATGTAAGAAAATGAAATTAAATAATGCTTAAAGTATCATTAAAAGGAGTAGATTTATGATTTAAAGTGTAAAATCTAATTATATACACCTCAAAAAAGAATTTAGGTGAAGAACCAAACATTAGTCTCAAAGAAGGAAAATTGAGACAAGACTATTTTACCGATTTGGTAAATTTTGAAACTTAAACCCTATAAAAGAAAGATCATAAAATGGATAAGTAAATACAAATACAAATAAGTATATGAGATATATAATTCATTAATGGTTAGTACATACACCACATAAAAGAAGATAGTGGTTAATAAGGCATTTCATCTCATATTAATAAAAGTTAGATGAAATTATCTTACCTTGTGTCTTGACTCTCCTCGTACTCATACATGATTCCTATATAATAAATGTAAATTTATTATAAATATTTCATATAATCATATTATTGTTTTTAATTTCCTTTTTTTATTATGACATCATATTAACCACTTGGTAACAATTATATGTTAAGGTTTCACTTTGGGTAATACCCACATTGTTTTTCACATCTGTCTTAATTTTTTATATCTTTGGTCCCAATACATATATGATAATTTAAATAATTTAAAACACGAGTTAAATATAAAATATTTTAATTATAATCTATAAAATATATAATTATGAAATGGAATACATCATTCATGGAGACGGTCAGTCGTACGTAAGCATGAACACAATTTCCGTTTAATTATTGTGTTGAGAGAATGAAAGTAAAATACATATATGTATATATATGTATATGAACATATATAATTATAAAATTATATTTATTATTTCTTATATATCATATATATTCACTAAACTCATTCTTAATACATTACATTTAGTTTATGAATGAATCACATCGCTTTGAGTGGGTGGTAGTCCACACATTCTCAAATGAAATTATCGTATAACACAAAATGGAAAGTATAAAGATATATGTTTTAGAAGAATGAAATAATCTTAATGAAATAATAAATATAATATATATAATATATATAAACATATTTTCCAAAATTATTTTTACCATGATAGGTGGTAAAGTAAAAAATGAACAATCATCATTTGGTGAGGTGGTAGTTCGTCGTACACGTAAACAATATGTTTGTTAGCCATTATATAAAAGTGTGTGTAATTGTAGGTTGAACCCATATAATAACAACATACTAGTATATTTTGGATATTGGGGTTGTTTTACAATCGTGTAATAAATATTGTTTTGGGGTTGGAGAATGAAAATAAATGAAAGGAGATCGAGAGAGGACATCACCTCTTAATCGGGAAACTCCTTTTAGTTTGAACCAAAATGAATTATTGAATTTCTTTCTTCCCAATGGAAATATTAAAGAAGGAAGGGAGAGATGTTGGGAAGTTTATTGGATAGATATTTTCTTAAAATAAATGTTTTGAGAGGTTGGAATAATAGGGAGAGGTGGTGGAATTTTATTGGGAAGGGAAAGGAAATACTTGGCATTTTTTAAAACAAGTTCAATTAACCCATATTTATACCCAAAAAAGTCATAAAGAAAAACCAAAGTAAATAATGGAAGTTAAATGTACTAATAATGGACATAAAAGTTATGTTGTACAAGTTTATAGGACTTTTTGGGTCTTAAATATTTGTTTTATTACTTTATTCTCTTAATTTGTCTCTTAATCGTTGTATTTAATTTTAATCACTATCACTAATCTTTTTAGTGAAAATCTACGTTGAACTTATTAGAACTTATAAATTATTTTGATTCCAAATATGGAATAAAATTTTAAAAAATTTAATCACATAAATGGTATAATTCAATTGAAAATTAATCTGATTGATGGGACGACACTGGGGTTTTTTTAAAGTAAAAACGTACAAAATTTTACCCTATTTTTATAACCAATTTTTGAGAGAAATTGATTACAATGACCTAAATTGGATTAATTGTTATACATATTATATAATTAATCTTTTATGGAAAGTTATTATATATTTTAACATTATAAATAAATTATATTAAAATGGAGTTTTGAATTAAAATCATGTATTTTTTCATTATTTATCCAAAAATGAAGTTTCTCAGAAATGTCCAAAAATTTCTTCATAAGATAATTTTGACAAAATAATTTTAAAAATTACGTTTATTTTATCAAATTCAATTTATATGTGTCTAAAATTTATTTTTTTTACTATTCACGTATTGACATTAAAAGTAGTTCATTTGAGAAAATATTATTTTAAACATATAAAGACATTACAAAAAACTGTACATTTCATCATCGATATTTTTACTTTATAAAAAACCATTATATAAAATATTTGAAAATTTGTTATTACTATTCATATTTTTATGTTTTATAGCTATGTCATAACTATCTCTTTTAAATAATTATAATAATAAAATTATGTTTTGTAGAAGTGACTGTGTTGTGTGTAACATATTCCAAGTCGGTGTTTTGTGTAACCAACCCCATGTCATACGTTGATTCGATGATGTGTGAAAGGAATGTTATACGTAGTGAATTTTATGAAATAAATGAATATTTAATTTATTCATGAAAAACATTTCCATAAAAAATCAAGGTGTTACATTCTACCCCCCCCCCAATGAATTTCGCTCTAAAATCTCATTATTCAAGTGAAAAATGAGGATAATTATGATTAATCATATCCTCAAGTTCCCACATTTCTTCCTATAACACGTGATTTCACCAAAAAACTTTGACAAACTGAGTAACATTGTTTTGTATAACATTCTCTTTATGATCTATAATTTCAAATGGTTGATCATCATAAGAAAGATTATGATCCAGCGTTATGAACTCTGAGTTCAGTACATGTTAAGAGTTAGATATATACTTTCTTAGGAATGATACATGGAACACATCATATACATGAGAGTGATTTGGAGGAAGTTCCATGTGAATGTTTTTCATTCTAATATGATCACGAATCTCAAGGGGCCGATATAGCAGGGGATTAGTTTCCATTTCTTGATGATTCTCAAAACATTTTTCCCGGTGTGAGATTCATAGAAAAACAATTTCACCAACTTCAAATTCTAGATCATGCCAATGGTTATCAGCATAAATTTTCTATTTACATTGAGCAACCTTGATATGATGTTTAATGGTTATATCCCTCTCAACCATTTCTTCAAAAAACTCAGGTTCTAATATCTTTCTTTCTCTAGTATCATCCCAACACATTGGATCTCTACATTTCATCTCATAGTGGGATTTATAAAGTTCCATATGAATGATTGATAGAAATATATTGTTGTAAGAAAACTCTACTATAGGAAGTTGTTGATCCAAACCTCCTTTTAAATCCATATAACAAGATATCAATATGTCCTATAGGGTTCAAATGTTTCTTCCAGACTCACCATCTATCTATGGATGATAAGTAGTGCTAAAACTAAATTATGTTCCAAGTTCTTGTGGAAGACTTCACCAGAACATTGGTGTGAAACTCAAATCCTGATCCGATACAATGTCATTTGGTACTTAATGCAACCTTACCACTTACTTAATGTATATCCTCATTAGATGATCCAGATAAAAGTCTTATATGATATCAATGATGTGTGATGACTTAGTAAGGAGATCGAATACCACCCATATATAATTAAACCCCTTAGAGTTTTTGGGTAGTCGAATGAAAAAATAAATAGTTACGTTTTCCTATTTCCATTCTAGTATTTGTAATGGATGCAACATCCCCTTATACTATTTTCATTCATCCTTAACTTGTTCGTATACCAAACACTGAGATATAAACTCCGCGATATCTCTTTTCATGTTACCCCACAAGAAGTATTCTTTCAAACCCTTATACATCTTTTTTACTTATAGGATGAATAGATAATGAAGAAATATGATATTCCTCAAACATATGCTTCTTCAAATCTGGTATGGAAGGAATACATACATTGTTCCAGAATCTTATCCTTCGATTCTAATCAAGGTTAAACTCAAGAAAATTTATGAATTTATTTTTAAACTCATCACCTTCCTTTTGTGCCTCCTTAGTATTCACATGGATAGAGGGTTGAACATTCATTTGAGAAAGATACGATTTTACCCTTCCTTCAGTATTCCATGATCCATCCTTTGCATGACCAGAAATATTGGATATTTTTTTATCCTTATCATGTAAACACTAGCATGATATTTTCAACAAAAATCATCAGTCACCTTATTCACATTACCCTGGTGGTAATGTATTGGGAAGTTATAATCTTTTATTCACTCTAACCATCTTCTAAGGAAAATGTTAAACTCTTTTTGTGGGAATATATATTTCAGACTTTTATGATCAATATATATATCACAATTTTCTCCACAATGATAATGAATCCATATCATTATTGAAACAATTATGGCTGCTAACTCCAAATCATGAGTTGGATAATTTTTTTCATGAATTATTAAAATTCAAGAGTGATAGGCTATAACCAAATTATTAAATGTAAAAATAAAAAACACATCCCAATACCTTCATGTATTAATTTATAAAGATTATAAACCCTTTTCTACTGAAGAATAACGTATGCATAGGTGACATGACTTACAATATATCTTTATTTCCTAGAAAGTTTTCTCACATTAATGTATTTATTGGAACATGACACCATTACAAGTTAACTTGATTATATGATTAGATAGTCATGATTAATTCTCCACAAATCATTGATAATATCTTGCTAAACCAATATATCTACAGATCTTAGTCATCTGTTTTGGTCTAGGACAACACTCAATAGACTCTATCATTAATTGATCTACTATTATACCATATCTTGAGATTATGTGACCCAAAAAATGATACCTTTTCCATCCAAAATTCACACTTTGTAATTTTTCTTATAGTTTATCCTTCCTTGGGGTCTTTAGTATAATTATCAAATGGTCTTCATGATCATCCTTTCTATTTGAATAGATAAGAATATCAACTATAAAGACTATCTCAAACTGATTAATGTAATCTCTAAGGACTCTGTTAATTAAATCCATGAAGATAGAAGGGTAATTAGTAAGACCAAAAGGAATAAAAATATATTCATAGTGTCCATACCTGTTATGGATTCCATCTTGGGTATATCCTCTTTCTTGACCCTCAATTGATGATATCCAGAATGAAGTTCGATCTTGGAAAAGTATTTAGTTTCATGTAGTTGATCAAATAAGTCATCAACATGATTAATAGGATACTTGTTCTTGATTATGATATTGTTTAACTACCAATAAATAATGAAAAGTCACATTGATCCTTCTTTATTTTTCACAAAAAGAACAGGTGCACCCAAAGGTGACACACTTGGTCAAATGAGTCTCTTATCAAGGTTTTCTTTGATTTTATTCTTCAATTACAACAACTCAATAAGGTCCATTCTATAAGGATACTTAAAAATTGAAGTGGAAAAATTTACAAGTTCTATTTAGAACTCAACTTTACGTTTTGGTAGAACGCTATGAATCTCTTCCCAAAAGACATACACAAATTCTCAAACAATAGGCATATCATCTATTTCAATTATCACCACAACCATTTGAGATAAACAACCCCTTTTATAGGAATTAATACCCATACAATATATGTAATATCCATAAGAAGTTCATGCTTATCGTCATGTTGATGAATGATCATAGGAGGGTTTGAAATATCAAATGTAACTTACCTTCCTTGACAATTAATTTGGGATTTATGAATATAAATCCAATCCATGCCACAGATGACATCAAATTCAACCAAAGGAAGAATAAAAATATTTTTAAGAAACACATTCCCACAAATGTCTACGGGATAATAATCATAGACTTGGGATTCAATCATCATAACTTTTGGGGTTTTCACTTCTAAATCCACATCTAATCCTTTTGGTGGAATCTTAACACCCTTACAAAATTATTTAGATATGAAATAGTGGGTAGATCTAGAATAAAATATGACATTAGCAGTTCAAGAGTGGAAGTTAGTGTACCTTTTGTCACATTGTTATTCCACCCCTCATTAGAGATAGTATTTGCAAGATATTTTCCCTTAACCCTTAGATTAAGAGGTTTTTGACATCCATCATCATCACCATACCTTAGTTTTGGGTAGTGGTTAGCATAATTCCCATTCTCCTTACACCTTTAGAACTGAATAATGGGAGGTTCATTCTATTTGACTTTTTTTCCATTACTATTTTGAGATAACTTCTTCCCATAATTTTTAAAATCATTTTCCATGTGACCTTCCTTTATGGAAATAAAATATTTACTAGAACCCCTAATAAAAATTTATCTATTGTTATTCCCACATTTAGAGAATAAAGGAAAACTAATCTTCTATTCCCCATGGGTTTTAGAGGTTCCTTTGAAATCTATCTTCCTTTTCTAGTCAAAACCATGAGGTTGATACATAATTCTAACTTCCATTTCAACCTTGATTTCACAATGCATAAACTATTTGTAACTACTAAAGTCTCTTATGAACAGTGCCCTTATGAGATTTGGATTTAATCCAATGAAGAACCTATAAACTTTACATTATGTTTGGATGATAATTACTAAAGCATACCTTGTAAGTCTTATGAAATTATTCTCATAGGTACCAACGGATTCATAATCCCTTTGCTTCAACTCAAGGAACTATTTCTCTACCTTGGTATGAATAATATATGGAGAGTACATATTGACAAATAATTTCTTAATATTGTATCATTCCATGGATTTAATTTCATTTTTATTTCTCATATTCTTTATTATATTCCACCACTGGTCTACTACACCTTTAGAATGATAAACATCCAAAATAACATTCTCATGTTCTAAAAACTAAGGTATAGAAAATATCTTTTTAGTGGTACCGATCCATTTTTCAGCAAAACGTTTATTATAAGACAATATAAAAAAAGGTGGAAGTTGCCTCCTAAAAGGATCAATATAATGTTTTTTTCTCTTTTTCTCATTAGAAAGTCCACCATGATTTATAACTTGAGAGATTTGGGTGATCATAGTAAAATTATTTTTCATTACTTCTCCCATAGAATATGTTTTCTCAAGAGGGAAATTATTTCATTTTCCATCAAAATCACCATTAATGTGGTTCCTTTGGGTTGTATCTATTGGATAAAACCAAAAGCATAAAGTAAGAAACAATTATCAAATTGAGGAACCACATAATCCTGAAAAGTCACTTATATAATTTCTAAATTATGACAACTTATTTAATCTATAACACATAAATTTTATCCTAGGATATTCATAGAAATATTCAATTTAAATTTTTTCATGATGGCTCGTGAAGGGTTTGTGAATTCCCAAATGATATCCCCTAGGAGTGTCAAAACAGGTGCGCAGTAAGGCCCATTGTCAAGTACCAGATAACCCTAAGTTAGCCATATAAAATCTTTTTGATGTTGTTACCCATAAGTACATATATGCAAGATCCAAATCCACTTGTAGTATCTGTATATGGATTTATTTCATGGAAAACACTCACTCTATCATTAACCAAAAATCCAGTACATTTTCCTATTCATTTCATTATACTTAGAATTATCATAATACATGTTCTTAAGGTACTAACTAAGATTTTATCATCATATCTTCCAAATTTTAACTAAATCATTTCTTTTATTCCAAATATATTGACCCTCACTTTACATACATTAACATTACAAAACTTTTGTTGAAAACTTAAAACATTATACATTCATACACCAAAATACTATACCAGTCTAGTGCCTTTGGAAACATGAAAATATAATAATTTTTACATAAATTAGCTCCATCATCTCCCACTAGGTTCTTCTTGACTAGAACCCCTCTTAGATGCATCAAACATAACACATATCTTCATAACCTGGGAGAATGACACATAAAACGGGGTGAGATCAGATGCTCAGTAAGGGTATAAAATGGAGATACCTAATCATTATCATGATAATAAGGGTATAAGAACATGATCATGACAATAAAATATCATACCCTATATATAAAATAAATCAAACATGAATCGTGGAATAAATCATGGATGTTAATAAGACATGAACCATATAGAAATAAAGATCATAATCCCTGAAAGAATAAAATAACAAAAAAACATGGAATTTTGGTAGACACATAATCATATATAAATAGTTCCATATTAGTCAAGGCATTTTTTTCTAATACAATCTTAGTGGAAAAATTCCTTTACAGAACTGGGTTTACACCCCATTCCATCCCTCAATTACTGAACCATTTTCACTCCTCGTTCTAGCCAGGTAATACTAAACTAAGTTTATTTCTTGTTCCTTCCCTATAATATTTAATTGGGTTCATTTCTCAATCCATACTTTTCTATTTCATGAGTTATAAATATTTACCTAATGCATTGGAGGGATATTTAGGTCACACCATTCTCATAATGAAATCATACATACATGGTCCACAAAATCATAACAAATCATACCATAACCCATGAAATAAAATGGGTATTATAAAAATATAATAATATCATATCCTATAGAAAAATATAGGTTTTATAATCATTTCATCATAAACAAAACTCGTGAAACGGTGTGGGTTTCAAAATAACCCGTAAAAGAGAAGCATGATTTATAAACATTATGCCATAAAAACCGAATCCATTAAGAGAAAGAATGAGAATGGAAATATTGAATAATTTTCCTAGAAAGGAACTTTTAACTCCAATGTATGATTTATTTGATGAGAATAATTTTTAAATGTCTTTTAAAAAACATTCTTGAGGAAAATATTCATTCTTTTTTGAAAAATGATTTTTAAACCATAATTTTTTTTTGAAAACCTTTGTATTTGAAAATTTCTTTGAAAATATATCATGTAAGATTAGAAAACAATGAAATTTTTTAAAATACATTTCCTTGAAAATGGTCTTCAATTATGATTTGAAAACATTTTTTGAAACAATGTTTTTTAAATAATTCATATTTCCGACCAAAGAGATAATTACAGAAAGATTTTTCTTAAAACCATTTTATTAATTATTTTCAGTACTCAAGAGTGAAAATGGTAATAATACATGTATATATATTTAATAAACATATTATAAGGAAACTAATTATTTTTATTGAGATATGTATCCTAATAATTCATCAAATTTTCATAATCATTAATAATCTCGAAAAAATGATATGATTGTTTTAATAAACTCCTTCCACTTTGTTACTTGGGATCATAATCTCCATGTGAGAAAATGGAATTAAATTAAGATTAAAATATAATTAAATGGATTATATTCCATATATATCATGTAAAGTGGAAGTATATACATCTTGAAAAATAATTTAGGTGCATAACTAAACATGAGTCTCAAAGAAGGAAAATTGAGACAAAACTATTTTACCGATTTGGTAACTTTTGAAAAATAAAACCTATGAAATAAATAACATAAATTGATATCTAAATACCCATAAACATAGTTATAAGATATATATAATTCATTAATGGCCAGTAAATACACGATACAAAATAATTGAGTGGTGAATAACGCATGTATCTCAGAGTAATAAAAGTGAGATGAAATTCCCTTATCTTGTATCTTGAGTCTCTTAATACTACTAAATAATTTCTATATAATAATTTTATTTTTATTATAAAACATTTAAGTAATCACATTCTTATATAAAATACCACATATGGTTTGATTATGACATCATATTACTCACTTTTTGACAATTCTATGTAAAGGCTTCACTTCAGGTACTATCTTCTTTTTTTTCGCTTGTGTATTAATTTTTTATATCTTTAGTCTATATATATCATGATTTAAATAATTAAAAAATGAGTTAAATATAATTTATTTTCAGTATAATCCATTAAAAATATAATTATGAAATGGAATACACTATTCATGGAGATGGTAGGTCGTACGTACGCAGGAACACTATTTTCCTTTAATTTTCATGTTGGGAGAAATAAAGTAAAAGAAATATATATATATATATATCATAAAATTAGCTTTATTATATCATATATATTCACAAAAAAACATCCTTAATATATTCCATGTAGTGTATGAACTAATTACATCGCTTTGCGGGGGCGGTAGTCCACTCTTTCTCAAACGAAAATATTGTATTAACAGAAATTGGAAAGTATAAATATATATGTTTAAAAAAAATTACATAATATTAAAGATATAATAAATATAATATAAAACATATATAAACATATTGTCCATCATAATTTCCACCATTAGAGGTGGTAAAGGAAAAAAGGAACAAACATCTTTTAGTGTGGTAGTGGTTCGTCGTACACGTAAAAATTATGTTTGTTACCCATTTGATGGAGGTGTGTGTAAGTGTGGGTATAAAACATAGAAGAAAATAAATATGATTATATTTATTATATATTTTTTTCATACAATCATGTAATAAATATAGTGGAGGGGGTGGAGAAATAAAATAAAATAAAGGTTCTTGAGAAAAGATGTTACATCTTAATCTGGTAACCCCTTTTGGTTTGTACCAAAAGGCTTACTTAGATTTATTTATATCCAAGGAGAGGCATCAAGGAGGAATTTATATATTTTTGGAAGTTTATTTGGAATACATTGGACGAGTTTTTATAGGTTTGAAGAATATGGAGAGGTGGTGGCCTTTTATAGGAAAGGGAAAGGACACACATGGTATTTTTAAAAACAAGTTAGATGTACCCATGTTTCAACCTAAAAAAGTCCTATAAAACCGAAACAAATCAACAATGGATGGTAAATGGTTGTATAATTTCCATAAAATGTGTTTTGGACAAGTTTATAGGTCGTTTTGGGTCTTAAATTTATGGTTTAGTGCGTTATTAACCTACTTTTTCTATTAACCGTTGTAATTAATTTTAATCACTTTCACTAATTTTTTTGATAAAAAATTATGTTTTCTTTATTAGGAATTAAAAATTATTATGATTTAAAATATTTAATCCATTTTTCTAAATTCCAATCACATAAGTGGAAATTTTTAATTTAAAATTAATCCCATTGACGGGACAACACTGTAGGTTTTTAAAGTAAAAAAATCCTAACATTTAAAATGTTTTTGTACCCAATTTAAAAGAGAATCTGATTCCAATGACCTAAAATGGATTAATTGATAAAAATATGATCATATTAATTTTTTTTAAAAAATTAAAATAAAATTTAACCTTATAAATAAATTAGATGAAAAGGCATTTTTGAATTAAAATCTTGTATTTTTCACTATTCATCCAAAAATAATGTTTCTCATAAAAACCCAACCAATTATCCCTAAGATAATTTATACATTATAAATTCTAAAATGAAGTTTATTCTTTCAAATTTAATTTCAAAATTTATCTAAATTTATTTCTATTATTTTTCATAGAAGGACATTAATATTAGTTTATTTGGGAAAATTGTATTTTAAAACATATAAGGACTTTACCAAAAATTATATCTTTTGTCATCACTGTGTTTTATTTCTATAATAAAATTATAAACAATATTTTAATATTAGTTACAAATATTATTATTACTATGTTTAATGGCTATTTTATAATCATCTTATTTAAATAATTATAATAATAAAATGATATTTCTGAGACATAACAGTGTTGTGTATAACGTATGAAAAGTCAGTGTTTTGTGTAATGCACACCGTATAATATGATGATTTGGTATTATGTGAAAGTAATTTTTGACATAGTGAATTTTAATACATAAATAAAAATATAATTTTTTTAGAAAAAAGGTCTATAAAAAATGGGGTGTTACAATTAACCAACTTGGGAAAAGAAGACATGATGTCCCTTAAACGATGTCCAAACATTCGGGAAATAACCTCACAAGAAGAATCTTATGTTTTTTATGACACAAGCATTCATGGGATTTTTCCCACGTTAATACTAAATTTTAAAATTATGTGATGAAGAAATTATCTTACATTTTAATGACTTATGACTAGGAAAATATAGCTCATCCCTTTTAGGAATGTGTGATAATGACTACTCCGTGTAGTTTAGCATTATTCAATAAGGATACATAGTTTATTTCATTTTTCAATCATATGATAAGGACAATAAAAATGGAAATTATAAGTAAAATAGGGAATACTAGGACAAAGGTGTTCTAATATACTTCATACATGATATTGGAAATTGTAAACCATGATATTGGGGGGGGGGGGTTCTTAGATCAATAAAAATGACATGGTGTAAGTAAAAAAGAAATGAAGTAAAGGAAGAATCCTTTTTGATGTTTTTAGGGTGATTGGAGATTAGAGGTACCCTTCCTAAATATGAAGTTACATCTCATTTGAAATCCCTTCTAGGGGGGACTTATGAAAATCTATATTAGGGGGTATTAGTAATAGTCAACTCAAAGGTGTCCTATAGAGTTAGGAACTATTTTGTCTAATAGCCTAGGTGGTTTTCAATAATATAGGTTTTATAGGATAATGAATATGATGTATCAATGGGATGTTTCCAAGAAAAAAGGAATAAATTGTACAAGAATTGGCCATGGATTGGGATGGTCCATGTGAAGATATATATCTGTGTAGATAAGAACAAATTTTGTGTTCTATAATTGGATCATAAATGGGGGAACCCAAATTAAGATAACAAACATGGACTGGGGTTGTATGATATAGGATAGTTAAACATACTCCTATTCTTTTTAATTTGGATGGTCTTAAGTTAAGGGAGAAATGAATCAATAAATTTTCTGTCTGGAAAGGAATAGGGCCACACATATTTATGATGATGTTTCCACACATAGACATGACTCATATATAGGGAATATGTGTTTTCCTAATTATGGGCCAACAAGTGAAGGGTCCCATGTTGGAATCACTTCTATAGATCTATGCATATATACAGGGGAGGGGTAATTTCCTTACTTTTTGTTTGGTATAAAGATATATGTTCATGGAATCATCAATTATCCCATTGATATGATAATTACGTCGCACATTGTTCTAGAATATAGGTGTGGTGGGAGACCATCACCAAGGATTATAATCAACTTAGGCACGAACCAAAATGTTATACAGTATTAAATCGTAAAAAATGGCATGAACCGTGCTATTTTAAATCATGTGAAAATGACATTTTTATACAATTTAACATATAGTGACTAAGAATTTGTGCAATGTAGTTTAATTTCATACATCCTGTACTATAGTGTCTTTTAGTATTTGGTCATACGATTATATTTACTGTTGTGTTGTGGTATATGGTCTTAGGATCAAACTATAATTAATTCTTTTTATGTTCATATGATGAAGACCATTATTAAAGATTACACGAATTGTTTATTTTGAATCCTTTCATTGGTAGGGGTTTTAAGAATCTCTCCATCCATTTAGATCAAGAAATAATCTCTATTAAAGTGGACCTTATGATGGAATAAGGTGCCCCCCCCACATTGGATCAAGCTTTAGAGGTTTATTCCCCATTATCATTGGGGTCCTAAGTTCTAGTACCAGTTCTCTATGGTGGAATGAGTGGAGGTGAACATTTTTGTTAAAATCCTTTGAAATTTTATTTTGGTGGACATAGAAATGATTCAAGGTATATGGTCTTTTCACATATAGTCTCTCTAATTCAAAGATGATTTTTGGGGATTTATTTTTAGCAGATATCTAATCATAGATGATAATTTAATGTTAGGTAAATTTTACATCAATAGGTAGGACTAATTCTGTCCTATAAACCAGTGAATACAAGGTTCATCTATGGTAGTGTAGGTTGTAGTTTTGTAAGCCCATGGGTAATACAAGATATTTTCATGACACAAATTTTTATATTTATCAACTATATTCTATAATATTTTTTATATGTTCTCTTTATAGGAAACTACATATCTATTTTCCACATCATGATAGCAAGATGAATGGATGGATTTGATATTATACACATGATACAAACATTTAAATTTAGAAGAATAGAAAATAGTTCCCTTGTATATCATTATCATATGAGGGACACCAAATATAGTAATGATATTGTATTTCATGAAGATAAAATTATTCTTTTCCACAAATTCTTTGAGTGGTATAACCTCATCCCCGTTGGAGAAAATATCGATGGAAGTGGGAATTCTCTTGAACATCTTGATTGTAGTGGGATGGTATACACCTAAAACATTCATTCCCGATATGAAAAATGGACTAGAGTATTTTGAAATGTTAGGAAACTCTAGGGGTTGATGGAAGAAGTTGGTGCGAACTAGGAAGGAATGAATTTGTATTTTTTAGTTTTTGTCAATCATGCATCAATGCAGGGAAAAAGTATCCAATCCTCCAGATTTGATTGGAATTATTGAACCATTATTGGTGGTAATATAGGAACCTTTATGTACTTAGTTGAATATATAATGACTCTCTTATTTATGTATTTTTATGAGAATTACTCCATAAAATCCCTGTTTATAAAGAAATATATGGTGATTTGGGATATCATAAAGAATAAATTAGGTTTCTCATCATTGAGTTTTTTATTTTCCTTCTTTTTCCAATTGGATCACTCTATTTTGATGGTAGTCGATAATGTAAATCATACAATAGTTTATAGAACCATCTATTCCACATTTGGAATGAACCACATTATTTTCATCCATGTTAACATGAAAAAAATGAGAGACCATTCGGTAGTGCACATTGTTGATGACTATTTCATCCTGGTCTTGATCCACTAAAGACGTAGCCACATTTTCCAATTCATCCTCCATGGTATTATATAATAATGGTATATGATTCAATGTCATAATTGATTGGGAATTCTTCTATTATTTATCATATATAGTCAATTAATGGGTATAGTTAATTCTTTAGAAGGGAATAATCATCATTAATATTGTTTATTACCAATTCTAAAATAGATTTTACCTTCATGTGGTCCACTATAATGTGATGTTCTGGTTATATTCCTTCAATGAGTTCTCGATACTCTACCTCATTTTTGTGTAACCTTTTGAAAATATGAATGTGTAAGGTAAGAATGTCATTTATAGGGTGATGAGTATGACTCTCAACAAGACTCTATTGAACTTGGGGTATACTACACTCTTACCCATCAAGATTATAGATGTATCTTTAAAATAAATATACCAAATCGTGGGCCCCCCTTTAATAAAGAAGATATCTTCATTAGGAATTTAGTTTTAACAATGTTTCTTCAATAGAAGGATATTCTGAAAGGGTGTCTTGTAATACATATCCTTGGATAAAATTCTCAGGGATTAACTAAATGTAAATATTGTATAAAATAACCCATTGTTCCAATCATCCCATCAACATAAGAAGGAGGAGGAGGTTTTTAGTGGTCTATTAGTAGATACAAAGTAGAATTCATGGTGTTTTATGTAGATCCTTAGACTATGAATGACAAATATTAGTGATAGGAATCTCTTCTCGATATTAGAATAATGATTCTTAGTGTCAATCATTGATCGAATTTGATAGTACAGGGTTTTTTTCATTCCCAATTTCATTGTTTTGTTCAAGGAAATTACCCAATGATAATTAATGAGTATTCCCATAAAAGTTTAGTGGATTTCCCTCAGTAAGTAGCATCATCACTGGTGGAATAAAAATATATTTCATAAGTCTATTGAATTCTTTCTAATAGTCATCAGTCTACTAATATGTGATCGCTTATTTCATCAACCTGATGAATGGAAAAAACTTTCCTAAAAGGTTTCATATAAATCATTGAATGTAGTCAAAGAGTCCATGCAATCTACTCAACTATTTAGGGTTTTTTAGGAGGTGAAATCGCAAGGATAGAAATTGTCTTCTCAAGAGTAACTTCAATTCAATGATGGTGTGCAATTATGCTAAGAAACATTCTTGTGGTTACTTTAAAAATAGATTTAAATGTGTTCATTTTCATTTTATACTGCCACATTTTATTGTACATAGTATCATGATAATAAAGGTGGTCAGAACCATTATGACATTTAACCACCAAATAAATTTCATATCACTCAAAAGGTCTTCCCAAAATGGGTTTAAAGAATAGTTTCAAGGCACATTGTTAGAAAGTTATAGTATTCTTCAAACCATAGGGAATTACCAGATAGAAATACACCCCTTAGGGTGACCATAAAGTGGAATATTACTCATATTATATGTCTATATGGATTT
This sequence comes from Viscum album, assembly GCA_963277665.1. Classification (NCBI taxonomy): domain Eukaryota; kingdom Viridiplantae; phylum Streptophyta; class Magnoliopsida; order Santalales; family Viscaceae; genus Viscum; species Viscum album. The sequence goes on from OY728119.1 coordinate 1,862,534,744, forward strand.
ACTTGTAACCTACATATCCATCCATGAAGGAATGTTCATGATATCTGGCAATCAAATCAATCAGTAGTTCTATGATCAAAACTCGGAAATCATCTTTTGGAAAATGCTAGTTGAGAACCTTATGGTTAGTGAAAACTCTTATTTTCCCATTTTTATTCTTTAGTATTTCTATATTATCCAAACATTTATGATATTAGACCTACAGAATGATGTTGTATTTCATAATATTATCGACATCAACGAAAATTTGGGTATCATGAGTTAGGTTATCCATTCTGGCTTCCTTTTTGAAAACCTAGTGGTTTTTTGGAATTCCCTAATGATGAGTGGACACCTCAGGATTGAGGTCCAACATTTATGTGTAATCCCATGAAACTATACAGATTTTTCATTATAAATTATGTATATACATATTGATCTTCTAAAAAATGTCTTCTTTAATCAATCTAGGTCGTGGTTCCTCCTCAGTACACATATTTATTTCTCTAAGTTCATCAATAGTGGTAGAGACACCATCCATGAATGTTATAGGGGTATCCATGAGGTCCTCCTCCTCTTTTTCTTAATCTTACTCCTCCTATTACTCCTCCTCATTCTCTTACACTTCTTCTTCGTCTTATAATTCCTCCTCACTCTTAAGGGAGGAAGGTGATGAATGAACTTTTTCATAGTTAAGAGAAGAGAAAATATTTTGACATTAAAAAAATGATGTAGCCTCCTAGGAATTGACTGAAGATGTAGAGTTTATTTGAAGATACATGGGGTGATAAGTGATGGATTATATGTATATACACTCTCTATTTGTGGCATAAAAATTATTTTTGATTCATATGATGAGGTAATTATTTATTATTTCTTATAGGATGGAATATGGGTATTTTTACCAGAGCTTTTTCAACTATTTGGATAGTTGATGATTTTATTATGGCTACCTAAATCAGTCATTATGAATGATATCATGATATTTTTTAATATTTATGAAAATTTGGAGTCATATGTTCAATTTTATTGATGGTAATAAAATTTTATTTACTGTTCTATTTGAATGGGTTGGATGGGGTCATTTCTAGACCATTTGAGGGAGTGAATCGAGCGAAACCATCAGTCATGGGTTATTTCCTTTCTCTATGGTACAATACCTCATGAATATATTATATTTCACAAAACTGAAATGATTAATTTTCACCAAGAAACATATATATATTTCCATTAGTGTAATACTTGAGTCATTAGTGGTATAATGAAGGGATTTTTTCATGTTGATGAAACCAAGGCCTACACAACAGAACATTGAAGGTTGAGTCATGCTAAAACACAAAAAAAAAATATGACTAGGATATGAGGTCCCCAAACATTAATATCATCTTTGTTATGACAAGGTAATTTTACTTACTTTCTATATAACCATGTAACCTTAGAGGGGAAGGGGAGATATTTTCCTCGCTGTACAACAGTAAAAAAAGTGTTAGGATTAGAATGAAAGCATATCCATAGATATTATCAATTAAATATCATTAGATATAAACATAATTTATCATGACAGACACATACAAGGATATTGTTTGTCCCTATATATTGAAATATTTTTCCTTTTTCCATGAAATATTTAATTGTTCGGTATTCTTCAAGATCTATCTATATACGATATTCTTCAAAAGAGTTAATATTATCTTAAAACTCTTGAGGGATCAACAGAGCATATATGGGTTCATTGAAAAGGTATTTTAATAAATATATATTGTCTATATTGAAAAATACGATGGAACTATGAACAATTTCTTTAAAATGGAATACACATGGGCTAAAGGTATGTGATTACTAGTATTTGGATGCTCTTTCATATACTCTTTAGGATTAAAAGTACTTGTTGTCAAGAGATCGCCCCTTAGAATAATAATTGAATTCACTCCAATCTTCATTGGGTTAAGTCAACCATGATACCCAACTTGGCTAAGTTGATCATAATACTTCACACACTATAAGAGATTTTCAAGTTCTATCAGGTTAGGGTGACCCCAGACATATATGGGGGAACTTTTTTCCTCACACTAGACCTATTGGAGGCCTCCCCAAAATGTTTTGGTGGCACAAAAAAAATAATAGGGATGTGGCCAAAGTATTTTCTACCATGACTATTTCTTCCCATGTACCCTCGACTCCTATGTCCTATCCTTTTGGTTCCCCAATCTATTGAAGGGAACTCGGGTTATTGGGAATAATATTAATCATATCAGTAATCCATTATTCCAATGATATTAATGGAATAGAAAATAAATTCTTCAACTAATGAGGATTCCATATAGTGTGTCAACTCTTGTGGTACCTATTGGTGGGGAGATTCCCTTGTCTTATGGTATGTAGACCTAAATTTTGAGAGATTCAGGGTTTATTTTGGCATCTTTATAAGCTCATCTTCAGATAGTTTACTTTTTTATTTTCTAATTATGTTTCTACATGGAGGACCAGTTCTTGGAGGACTGCGGTGTAAAAACCTACTATTTATAAATGATATTGTTTCCTTAATAAATATGTATTTTATTATATAATATAATTTTATAATCATAAAATTATATAAAAACAAAAAATATATTTAATTACTATATTGTTACATTAATCGGAAATAAAACCAATTAGAATTATGAAATTTAACACTGGATAAAAAATATAAAATAGAAATGCTAATATAAGAAAATATGGATCATATCAATCTACTAGAATCATCGCCCCCACTGCCAATACTATAGGAACGAAAAAAAATATTTTTAAACAAGTAAACGTTATATAAAATAAAAATATAGAACCTTTAAAGGTATGGAGTTGAATATTGTGTGAAATAATGAATTGTTATATATAAAAGTTTATGTGACTATTGGAATAGTAATGTGACCGTTGGAGTTCTAACCCGACCCCTGGGAATAGTAACCTGACCATTGGAATAGTAATTTTCCCTAATAATAAATTATGATATAAATCATTATTATTATGATTATTTTATGTATATATAAGTTTTATGAAGCCAAAAAAATAAATATCGGGATTTAAAAACTGAATGAAAAAATAATCACATTTTTAATAAACTGAATTTTAAAGTATTTTGTGAAAATCATTGTTTATATATAAAAAATCAACGTTGAAATTTTTATAAATTTATTATTATAAATTGAATATCTTTTTTTAATCATCACATCCAAATTTTCAAATCCTTTTTTGGTACTTTTTTGAAATACATTAATTTTCATCTGAACAGTGGAAATACAGTTTTGCACATAACTGATGTATCTTAAATTACATCATTCATGTGACAGAAAGCCTTTACCCAAGTGGTACAGGCTCCTGCTTGGAATCCAAAAGACCCAGGATCAAATCCAGGTAGGGGCGAATTTTTGGTACTATAGCAGACTGTAGCTGGGTACTGTAGCAGTACTGTAGCAATGACGGAATTGTAGCAGTGATAGTACTGTAGAGGTGGAAGGACTGTATCAGCTACTGTAGCGTCAGTTGTACTATAGCAGGTACTATAGCAGTGCAGGTACTATAGGATTATTGTTCACTGAGGGGTCCTTTGGGCCAAAAAAATGGGCTTTCGAGCCCTGTATTTAGGCCACTTGGCCTTGGGCCTTCGGGCTATATAATGGGTATCCCTCTACCCAGTCTAAAGAGATATTTTCTTTAAATAATAAATTGAGGCTTCGACCCCAACCTTTATAAAAAAATTACATCATTCATGATGTAATAGTGACATAATAATGTTTAAAAAATTATTTACTACTATAAAGTATTTTATTTCATAAATAATTTACTTCAATACAATAAAATTTATTTCCAAACCTAAAAATAGCTTTCCAGAACATAAAGTCAAAAGTTATTCCTTAAAATAACAATTTATCTTTTTTTCCACATTACATTTTAATAAACTAATTAATTAGAACTATAGAAGGTGTATAAAGTATAAAAACAATTATATTATATTTATAAATGATTTTTAATGTCAAAAATTTACTATTACAGGTTTTTACTTAGATATATTATTTTATTTAATATTTTATTCTAAAAATACCCCTCGTCTCAGGTATAAATTACCCCTCTACCTCCCCTTGGAAAACCACTCACCCTCCTATCAAAAGAATAATGAATTCCAAAATACATCCTCTAAATACCCTTATAATTCAAATGGAATTTATGGTGTAAACCAACTCCAAAAATCAAGGGATATTTAGTGGCATACAAGAGAAGCTACACCGAGGTTTAAGTAAGTCTCGATCAACTCTTCCTCTTTTTATTTATTTTTCTTCTCTTTATTTTTATCACCACCCCATTAAAAAAGATATATAAGATTAATTAAGAAGTTATTTAATATTATATTAATCTTTTTAACATACTGTAATTATCATATTTACTATATATATAAATTTCAAAACTCTCTTTCCTCGTCTCCCGACAATGTCCCATCAAATGTTGGTTAACCACATACATATACATTTACATGTAAACAATTATAACCATAATAATGTATAGATATTTGAGTTATATATATTATATTAACATGTAATTATATGTATTATAAAGTTCTATAATTAATTATACTATTTTATAAATTATATTTAAAAAATAGAAAAGTCAAGGAAAATTATTAAGTTTTTACGTATAACATGATATCAAAATAACTACCCTATAACCATGGAAATTATGAAATATAATAAAATTAATATTATAGATAAATAGTGGAAAAAATTAAAATAATTCACCTCTGGATCAACTTTTAAATTAATATGGGTTTATTATTCAGGAGCCGTAAAAACGATGAAATAAATCAGAAATTAAGATAAGGGGATTCTTGAATCCACTACATTTTTTCTTGGGATATCTCTATTTTATTAAATAATTTCTATTAATACATCTATAATGTTCCTTAAATAACATTTAATTATTTATCCCTTTTATTTTCTAGGATATACATGTTTTCTTCTTGATTTTATGAAAAATACTATAATTTTTCAAAAGAACTCTTCTATACAAAACCATTCTTTAACTTCTCAAGATTTGTTTCTTATTGTCTCAAAAATTATGATTCCTATAGAAAATATATTTTTACCATTTTAATATTTGAATTCCATGTTTATTCATGAAATTTTAGTTGATGAAGTCATTATGAAACCCATTAAATTCCATGGGTTATTTTCTAATTACAATTATAATATGTCTTGTGTATCATGCATGATTATGTAAGTATTTTGATGTGAATGGTAGGGGGAAATTATATAACCCTACAATGCATTGGGTAATGTGATATACCTCATGATATAATATGTAATATTAATGATAATTGTGCAATATTGTTTCACAAATAAAATGTTATTATTATAGAAATATTTTTTTTGTGAACATGTTGTTAGCTTTGTTCGAAACTATGTGTGGTATTTGACCACTATGACATGATGATTCATTTTTATGCATTTTCACATTCCATGACTTTATCACATGTTTCTATCATGATATTTATGATGATCTCATTCTTATGATATGATGATTATTCTCACCCATGATATGTTAATTAATGTCCTTTAGTCATCCTCTCGCTATGCTTTTAGCTTAACCCTTTAATTGATGTATATCCTTAAATGACTACATGTACAAAGGAGAAATTGATATTTTTTAAGGGTAAAGAAGAATATTTTAAATAAATGATTTTGTTTTATTGTGTATAAGTGATATGTGGTCTTAATGTTCCCAACATACTAAACATTTGGATCATGGATGGTAATGCTTTTATGTTTTTTATCTTATAAGAGATATAATAGTCCTATAAGAAAAAATAGGGTCGCTATAATTGGTATGAGAGAACATTTTGGATAATCTGAGAATTAGGATTAGAAAACAAGAGTAAAAACCAAAATTATAGGCTTATTTATAGGGAAAAAATCCTAGAATAATATTTTTAGAAAAGGATAAACATAGAGTTTCCATAAGATATTACTTTAGTGTTAATTTCATAAATGTATTAATTAATCATACTTTATTCACATAAATCATGTTCAAACCATTTATATTTTATAAAATGGTGAGAACCAGGAGAAAGTAGTACAACAAACTTTGTGAGGGAAAATACTATGATTTCTAGAATGATATCTCCAATTCCATGGGAGGTCGAGTTCAAAACATTATAAAAATTATTACCTAGTGGTCTTTGGCTATGAATAATATCATGAACCATAATGAACACATGCCTTCTTCCAAGAATGGTCTACTATAAATTTAGTCCATTATGATTAAATGACCAACATCGTTTAGTGGAACATCTAATCCACTTGTCACAGAATAGCGGGTGAACTCAATAGAGATTGTATTTTTTTGACGCATTTTTTAGAGAAGGAGAAGGTGCCTCTGAGCATTTATTATTTAAATAGATAAGTTGATCAATGGTGGGAGTTGATTGGGAACACCAATTTGAAGGATGAAATGGAAGATATGTAATGGGAAGACTTTGAAAAAACATTTCTTAATAAGTATTTAGCTCAAAATATTTGAACAAATATAGAGAGTGAATTCATATAACTGATGAAAATGGAAGGTGAATCTACAATGAGTTACAAAGAAAACATCAAAAGGAATTCAAGATTTGAAGTGGGTTTTCTTATCTATAATGATAGAAAAATATATATATTCTTTAGTGGTTTAAATTCACACCTTCAAAAGGATTTATCTATCTGAGACTTTGGGAGTTATGAAGAAGTTGTTCAATGTGCTCTAAATGTACAGATGGAGTTCACAATCTTTTCCCATGGTTATAGAGATAAGAACAGAAGAATTTAGTTTCAATATATTGAGTCAAATGATAAATAATGAAGGAGGATATAACTACCCACATTTCAAAAATTTGGGAAGAAGAATCATGTGAATTGTATCAAAGGGAATGGGAAATACTTAAAGTCCAAAAGAAAAAGGCCACCATGATCAAGAATTTCAATGATAAAAGAATATTTCATATATTATGATGGATAAAATTAAAAAAACTCTTAATATACCACCAATGAATCATTTCTTAAAATTTAGTGATAAAGGGAATTATTAAATCAAGTGTACTAAACCATGTCTCCTTGAGGGAAATCAGTTTCAACAACCACAATAACAAAATGAGTTAAGGAAAGCTTATTCCATCACTACTTCTAATGTGGAATGTGAAAATATAGTCATACAAGGTACACATCCTATAAAATCAAGAATGGAAAAATGTTTATTTGATTCTAGTTTTATGGATTCCTTTATATCCTGAAAGTTTAATATAACTATTGAATCGATATCCTGATACCTTGAAGTAGAGTTATATGTAAAATCACACAGTAGTAAAATAATTGCAACCCTTGGGTTGGGATATTCTTCTATAAGTTTTCGTATGAATTTTATTCTAGTGAATATAGTAATACTTCCCTTGGGGAAATTTGATGATATAATGGGAATGGATTGGCTCTCTGTATATAGAGCACACAACAACTTTTTTAAAAGGAATTATCTTTTAATTTCATAGTCCTCCCGATACTCCTACAAAAATGAAATGAATATCATGAATCTCCTTTGTAAAACCCCTCAATGGTGTGGGTGTTGATATTCCATGAAGAAGCACACCATGTAAATTTTTTTTGATTCAAATAAAGGTATCAACCTATAAGAAATACCCATTGTCATGGAATAGATTTATGTATTTTCCAAAGAGTTTCCCAGACTTCCACAATATTGTGATGTTGATTTAGCAATAGAACTTATACTTGGATCCACTCCTATGTAAAAATTCTCCTATAAGATAACCCAGAGTGAACTGTAGGAGTTAAAGCAGTTGTAGGAACACTTGGATGAAGGTTTCATACACCCTTTTGCATCACCTTGAGGTGCACTAATTCTCTTCATAAAGAAAAAGGATGGATCAATGCAGTTGTGTATCGATTACTAGGAGCTCATTAATATTACTATAAATAAAAATTATCATCTTCCAAGGATTGATGAATTTTTCGATCAACTATGAGGAGATCAGTAATTTTCAATGTTGTATCTTCATTATAGATTTCAATAGCTAAAGGTGAAGAAGGAAGATATTTATTAGACTGCTTTCCATACATGTTTTGGGCACTATGAGTTTATAGTAATTCCTTTCATGATAACTAATACCCCTCTAATATTTATGGATTTTATGAATATATTCTCTAGATACTATCTCAAAAAATTTGTTCTTTTATTTATAAAAAAATATTCTCATTCACTTGAAGAGAAAGGAGTAACATAAAGAGAATATAAGGATTGTCCTAGTGACATTAAGGATGGAGGAAATGTACTCTATTTTTAGAAATTGTAGTTTTTGGATATATCAAGTCACATTAATGGGGAACATGATCACAAGTTAAGGAATTTTTATGGAACCTTCGAAAACAAAGGCAATTAAAGAATGGATACAACCCACTTGTGTCATTGAAATAAATAGTTTTCTTGTCTTTGATGGGTACTACTTATGTTTTGTGAGGAATTTCTCGTTGTTGTACACCCTGATAACTATGTTTACATGGAAAGGGGTAAAGTATTCCTTGATAGATGAATGTGAGGAAATATTTAAGGAGATCAGGAATTGGGTAATCACAATACTTGTAATCACACTACGAACATGTATATATTGTTATACATGATTCTTTAAAGAAAGTATCAGGTTGTATACTCATGTATGATGATAAAGTGATTACCTATGCCTCACAATTGTTGATGATCCATGAGAATAACTACCCAACACATGACTTGGAGTTAGTATCCATAATATTTACTCTGAATATTTGGTACCACTACCTCTATGGTAAAAAGTGTAATATATATAATTATCATATGAGTCTAAAGTATATATTAACACAGTAGGAGCTCAACATGAATCACAAAATACAGTTAGAGATTATCAAGGACTATGATTTCTCTATTCAATACCGTATAGGAAATGTGATCAAAGTAACTGATGATCTTAGTATAAAAGAACCTACTACTCTATCCATGATGTAGATTTAGAAAGACCAGATCATCTTGGAACTGAAATGCATGGATTTGTAAATAATAATAGTAGGGAATACATCCTAACTATCCCAAATGATCTAAAAACTTATATCCAAGAGAAGTTAAAGGAGGCATAATGGAAACATATATAGATTCAAAAAAAGGTGAAGGATGTAAAGGGAAGACTCATGACTTCCATATTGATGGTGATAGTGTGATTTGGTTTAGAATGTAGGTTTGTGTGCCTTCATCCCCCGGGATAAAGTAGGATATATTGAATAACACACATACCTAATATTTCTCCATACATCCTAGAATTACCAAGATATACCATGATCATTAAGAGAACTTATGGTTGGATAAAATGAAGAAAGATATTATATAGTATATTTAATGGTGTTTTGTATGTAAACAAGTTAATGAAGAGTGAAATAATTGAAAAGGGATGATATAGGCATTGCCTATACCCACATGGAAATGGGATGATGTAACTATATACTATGTCACTTGTCTTCCCATAAAATCCAATGTAAACATTGTGATATGGGTTGAGGGGGATCAACTCACCAATACTGCCCACTTTATCACTACTTATGTGGATTTTTTTCTTAAACAACTTGGCAAGAAATATGAGAAAGGAGTGGTGAGGCTGCATGGGGTTCAAATTTCGTTTGTATCTAATCATGTTACAAGTTTTACATCTAAATTGTGGAGAATTATCTAACATTATTTTAGTATTGAATTAAATTTTATCACAGCCTGTCACCCCCAAACTGACAGCCAATATAAAAGGACCATTGAGATTCTATATGATATTATAATAGCCACCTCAATAGAATTACAAAGAAGATGGGATCAACATATTACATTGTTTGGGTTCTCATATATAAAATTCTTCCACTAGAGTATTCAGGTGGCCTTATATGAATATTTATATGGGAAGCACTGGAGAACTCTAACTTTTTGGGATGAAGTTAGGGAAAAAAAGCTACTTGGAACTGATCCTTCTGAAATAGATGACAGATAATGCTTCCCCATCCAACAATATCTAAAATATACTCAGATTATGGAAAATAGTTACGCTGAAAACCATCGATGGGAATTATATTTTTATGTTGGAGAAAAATATTTTCTTTGAATATCACCATGGAAGAGAGTCATGCGGTTCGACCCCTTTGGGATCCTTGATCGCATAAGAGTAGTGACATACCATATTTCACTTCTACAAGGTATGGATCAAGTTCATGATGTGTTCCAAATATCACTCAACTGAATGTATGACCAAATCCCTTTTGTGTCTTGAATCTAAAGGTGGTACAAATAGAGAATGACCACACATATATAGAATATATGGTGAATATCTTGGACTATATAGTCAAAATTATATGGCACAAGATAACTCACCTTGTCAAAGTGTTTTGCAGGAACCATAAGTATGAAGAGGGGACAAGGTTACTAGAGTGAAAAAAGAAAATAGAAGTACCTAAATATATTCTCATCCAAGAAAATGAGTTGAAATATGAAGGAAGAAATTTATAATTGTGGGAAGAGTGTAACATACTAGTGTTTATAAATTATATTTGTTTCCTGAATAAATGTGTGTTGTATTTTATTATATAATATAATACACATAAAGAATTTAGAGAAACCAAAACATATTATTTAATTAAAAAATAATTTTACATTAATCACTAAAAAAACCAATTAAAATTTCAAAAAAAAAGGTTAAAAATATAAAAAAGAATAGCTAAAATGGGATAATATAGATTATCCCAATCTAATAGAGCCATCACCCCCACATCCAACACTATAGAAAAGAAACAGAATATAAGTAAACCAATCAACATCTAAGAAAATTGAAATATAGATCCTTAAGAGGAAATTAGTTGAATATTGAGAAAAATAATGAATCAGTATATATAGAAGGTAATCCGACTATTTTAATAGTAATGTTTCCATTAGAATAGTGACCTAACCATTGAGAATAGTAACCTGACTAATAGAAATTGTAATATTTATGATGAAATAGTAATTTTACCTAAAAATAATAACTTATTATATAAATAATATTAATTATGGTTAATTTATGAAAATATAAATTTTATAATGATAACAAAATATAATTATTTGAAAAATCAAAGAAAATATATGCATAATTTTCATAAATTGTATTTTGTAAAAAAATTATGTAAAAAATTAAAATTACCTATTCGAGAAATTTATTTTTTTAAAATAAATATCATTTTTTAAATCATTAAAAAAAATTCCATGGGTATTTTTTGTTAAATTTTTAAAATACTTCAATTTTTTGTTGAATAGTAAAAATACAGGTTTTTACATAACTAGTGTATCTTAAATTACATTATTTAGGATGAAATGATCAAATAATCATTTATAAAACATGAGGTATGGCCAAGATAAATTTATTTCATAAATAAGACATTAAAAGACAATAGACTTAATTTATATACCTAAAAATTATTTCCCAAAACCTAAATTCAAATGTTATTCCTTAAAATAACAATTTCTCTTTTTTCCAATTTCCTTTTTAATAAAATAATTAATTCAAAATATAAAAATGTTTTAAATTCTTAAACCCTTTATATTATATTTATTTATTATTTATAATGTCCAAAAATCAGTATTATAATATTTACCATTGATATATTATTTTAGTTAATATTCTATTTTCAAAATACCCCTATCTAAAAGTATAAATAACCCCTCTACCTACCCTTGTAAAACCAATCATCCCCAACTTTAAAAATCATAAAATCTTCCAAAATCCTTCATCTAAATCCAATTATAATACCTAGGGATCTTTTAGAGTAAACCAACTCCAAACATTAATGGATTTGTAGTGGTGTACAGGAGAAGCTCCACCAAGGATTAAGTAAGTCTTGATCAACACTTATTTCTTCATCTTCTTCTCTTTATTTTTTCACCATACCTTTCAAAATCAAGATATGTAATATTAATTAGTCAGTAATTTAATGTTTTATTAATTATTTTAACCAGCTATAATTATCATATTCACAATATATATAAGTATCAAAATTCTCTATCCTCTTATACTGAAAATGTCTTTCCAAAGGTCGGTTAACCACCTACGAAGACACGTCCTTATCAACACTTATACCCATCATCATGTATGGATTTTTTGAATTATATATAATATATAAAAATTAGAGTATATTTATTATAATCGGATGTAATTAAATATACTAATGTATATATTACATTTAACAAAAAAAGAAAAATTGAGGGAAAATGAGAAATGTTTAAGTAAAACATGATATACAAATGACTACCCTATAACCCTGGAAATTAAGAAATATAATAAAATATATATAAATGATAAATTTTGTTAAAAATAAAAATACTTAATTTATTGATCAATGTTTTAATATTTCTTTTTTTATTATTCAATGGGAGAAAAAGCGACGAAATAAATCGAGAGTTATGGTAGGGGATTCTTGAACCCAACTCTTGTTCTATGGGTTATCCAAATTTCACACCATATTTGGTATGAATAATCATATAATGTTCCTTAAATTACATTTCATTATTATTACCTTTTATTTTCTAGTACATACATGTTTTCTACTAGATTTTATGGTAAATACAATGATTTTTCAAAAGAACGCTTCTCTCCAAAACACATTTAGCACTCCCCTAGAGTTGTTTCTTTTTCAATCAAGAATGATGATCCTTATACCAAATATGTTTTACCCTTTTCATATGGGAACCCCGTGTTTATTAATGAAAGTATAGATGATGAAATCATTATGAAACATATTACATTCCATGGGTTATTTCATTATTACGATTATAATACGTTCTATGTGGATTGCATGATTATGCAAATATTATGTTGTGATGGGTGGGCATGGAATTGTATTTTCCACCAATGAATTGAGTAATGTGATGTATCTCATGAGAAAAATGTTTAATATATGTGAATATGATTCAATATTTGTTCACAATGATTATGTAATGATTATGCACATATGTTATGCATGAACATGGTGCTATATTTGTTCACAACTATGAGTGGTATTTTACCACGATGACATGGTCCTCCATTTTTATGATTTTCCACATTCCATGACTTTATCAAATTTTTCTATAATGATATTTATAATGATTTTATTCTTATAATATGATGATTATAACCACCAATTTTATATTTATTTATTCCCCCTATTCATCATATTATTTTACCTTTAGCTCACCCCTTTGTTGGATATTCTCAAGTGACTACATGTACTAAGTATAGAGTGAACTTTTATAAGGATAAAAATGTTTAATTTAAATAAATGTTTATATTTTATTGTGTATATGTGTTTTATGTTACTAAATTTCATAAGAGACTAAACCTTTGGATCCTATATTGTAATGATTTTATATTGTTTATCTCAAAAATGATGTAATAATCATATAAGAAAAAGCAGGGTCGCTATATGTGGCATTAATGAGGTTGGTCCTTCTATAAAAGATGAAATTGTGGGAACAGTTGGTTGATTAAAATATTCCTTTATTATAGCATGATTTTGATTTATTCTCACCCCTGAAATCAAATCATTAAACTTATGTTCTCCTCTTCTAACAATTTCTTTCCACTCATATTCTTCCTCGAGGGAATCGCCATAAAAACTTACAACTTATGATGGTAGTTTTCCCAAAATCACATCCCATTAGTACACCATTTTTTTCAGGGTTTCGTTAAAAACAAATCATTCCTAGTTGGTGTATTCCATTGTTCGATGAAAGAGGAAATAGTTAGGGAGATCATCAAGGCCCACATGACCGGGCCTCTTTTTCTTTGTTAAGTTGAGTAAGTTGTTATCTAAATATGATATAATGTAATCATATAGTATGCTATCATTTAATATATTAAATTTACTTCTACATTCCCCAAAATTATTTTACATTTATCCCTTTTAATCATCATGATGAGGAGTGTGTTGTTGCTAATTCTCGGGTGGGGGTGTTGGATGATATGGGGTGAGATTTTGAGATGGAGTTGGTGTATGGGTTGTATTAAGGGTGATACTGGTAGCCTAGTATTTTTCTATTCTCTTCCCTTGAGATGATGGAATTAATTGGTACTTTTTTTCTCATTGTGGTATCTTCCAATCACTACGAAACATCAACAGGATCCCAAAACCCACTTGTATATCTCACTGGGATGAACGGTGTTCAAAACTCATCATTAAGTTTCTATATACAAATCCAAAACAAATAATCTTCGGAAATTTTTAGGTTTAGGGAATTTTTATTACTCTTTCACATATCATTTAAATATGATACCCTCTCATTCTATCACTTTTTATAGTTTTATAGGTCAGGTATTGTTGAAATATGAAGTATTGAGATGAATTGAATGATAAAACATTGATAAATATTATCTCATCCTATAATTGACTGAGAAAAAAACTACTATACTATATTATGTATAGACCATGAAGTTTTTTTATGAAGTGTCTGAGTTTCACTACTTCTTTTTTTTCATGGTTTCTATTCAAGGGATCAAAAAGGGACACAAGATGCACCATATGATACTCTAGGTCTCCCAATCCATTGAATATTAGAAATGTAGGAATCCAAATTTTTAGTGGGGTAAGGGTCACATCCATCCGTAGAGTGTATGGGTTCCTTTCTAGTTGTACTGGTGTGCACCGTTCCTTCATAGAATCCAAATGGGCTTCCAATGACTTAATAGTTTTGATAGTATCTTAGGGTATTTTTGTATGCAGCTGATCTTGACCAAGGGTAGAAATAGGTAGGGCCTAATGTGTCAGATCCACCAATACCTATTGTTGACACCCAACGTGGGTTAACATTTGATGGGTTTTGGGGTTTAGTTTATTCCTTAAATTGAGGTAATTATTTATAACATACTACGATTAGGTCCAAATAAATGATCTGTATTGATTTGGTGATCTGGTTCCACTCTCATTTTTATCATCCTCAGCTCCTTTATGACCACATCATATTTTGTGAACCAATCTTATATCATGAGTTATTCAACTCTTTCCAACATATCATCTGACATAATCGTGCCATTATGATTTTACATTGTTTAAGCTTATTGAGGGGGTGGTGGTGAAATATTTTTAGAAACACCCTATTTTTTGTGAGCTTTTTTACTCCTCATATAAAAACCCTCTTCATTTATCCCAATGTGAACCATGTTATGAATGAAAAAATATGCTTATTATTCCTTTACATTGGACACATATTCTTTATATGAAAAAGTATTGCCAATGGCCTTCACCAATGAATAATGTGTTGTAGTAGAATGATAGGAGGGATGATTGGCCCCATGACTTCTTATGAAGTCACTATGATCTCCAGGGATGTTTTACCACTACTAAATATCTTTTTTTGTGATTATTATTAACCCTCTTGCCTTCTTTCTGGTATTCCTTCAGAACTACATGGAAAAGGGTGAATTGAGGGGAGCCTCCACAATAGATTTTCATACCCACTTTGGATGAGGGAATTGGTTCATGAAATGGTGAAAACTAGGAATATTAATTTTTGGTGTTCATATTAAATGGGAAAATACTAATCTCCATTAGAGAGGAGGTTGATGTAAATATTACCCTAGCCCTATGGGCTGGGGTTACTACTGTATCACAGGGACATATGCTTCCATGGAGGATCTATTAATATTATACATCCCTTTTTAATCATGATATGGGTGAAATATATGTTCTACACATGATATTCTTACTTCCATGGAAATTAGTGATATTTGATTATTGGATTAGCTTAATTTAGTTGATTTCTCGATGGTATCAAACTCCCGGTGTAGGAGTTATTAATGAACATGGTATTCATAAAAAAGATAACTCATACTAATAACTTTACATGGTGTCACTTCTGGTGGATTTTTCTGATCATAGAGTGAGGTGAAATGAAAATATTCATGTTTAATACATCCCCTGATATGGAAATCTGGTTGTGAATTGATTAACTGTTGGTATAATTGATGAATTTCATTGCGGGATGCGAGTTGAAAATCCATCATTAATTTTTTTTTCTTTTGGGCGTCATGTAGTGGGAAGTTCATCCAAGTCAATTTGGAGTTGATGTTATTTAATTACCTTTACATGGAAATCATAACATTAATAGCTCATGAACATTATTTTTTGGTGTCCAAGAGTCATCCAAAGGTTCAGAATAGTTGCGTACATGAATTACTCTGATAGTATCTACATAATGTAAAATTGAGAATTGTTTTATGGATAGAAAATGAAGGGTATATTATCCTTAGTTAGTGTCTTTATCATAAATAAAAATTTATACTCATCTATTAAGGGATATTCCTCAACATATTCATCCCAAAGTGGGTGTTTTTTGACATCTACATTCTAGATAGTTGGTCCAGTAGGCATTTCGTTCACCTTTCTAGGATGCAAAGAATCCAAAAGTGGATCATAGGATGACCACTACCTTAGACTATCCTATAATTGAGAATGTATATCTCGTATTAACATAATGGTATCATAAATTACTAGAAATATATTCATATCCACTGCCTAATATGAGGACTTTCTCATTACTGTTTTTCAATGGGATAACTCTCACATCAAAATGAATCATTACCTAGGGGAGAGCCTTTAGGGTAGGTTATAGAAAGGAGAGGACCCTACATTTGACTTATTTTCTACCCAAGAGGAGTGTAATGGACCATACCTCTCCGGGTATACCCCGTGTTCAAGGTCGTGTCCTTGCTGTGTGAAATAAATGGGTACACGCCGTGTACCTCATACCACACACCGTGTAGTCTCTCCCCACGTACACATTACCATGTATTGACCAGCCAACAGCCATGTGCCGTGTTAGAGCCATGTGAAATAAATGGGTACATTCCATGTATCCAATACTACACGCCGTGTAGTCCCTCCCCGCGTATGTGTTACCTTCAAGCCGTGTGTTCACCAGTCAACAGCCGTGTTCCGCATTGAAGGCCGTGTTGGAAGCTGCGTGGTGACCGTGTGAAATGGTCAAGTACACGCCGTGTACCATAAAGTAAACGCCGTGTACTTTTTCTTTTCTCACCTATAAAAGGAGGGGTCCCATCCTCCTTTTCAACTCACCCCTCTCCTCCCCATTCCTCTGAGCAGAGCTCTCTCAAGAGACTCGAAGGCTCCTTTTCTTCCATAACTTCTTCGTCCGAGCTCCAATTTACGATCCATCAGTGGCCACGGGATCGTAACGACGAGGCAGAACTTTTGAGCTTGGACCCGTTGTCTTTCCTTCATCCTTTACTTTCCATCTTCCAACCGAGGATGTTTTTCTAGGACTCGACAGAAGTGACGGACGCCGACAGACGTCTTCTAAAGTTGATCCGGGGGAGCGTTGTGATCAGAACCTGTTGAGGTAGGTATCATACCTTCGTCTCTCTAATTTTGTGCATCATGCGGGGTGGGTGTCCTCTGGTTTATGTAAAACACTTTTTAACTGGTTTAATGAAGATAATAACTGTCTTATATACGGGGTTGTGAAGTTGTGATTTCCGTTACTTTACTTTTTATATCCTGTGATATTATGTTGTGAATTGAAAAGGCTTATACCTACTAAAAATCACCATTGTTGGGGGACATTTCTTGTGTAATTAAATTCTTACCTATATTTCTAGACCATTTATGGATGGATATTTCATGGAATGTGTGAATTGGTTAATCACGTAAAGTGGGCTGTTTAAATGAAATTCTGGAACCCATGTGTGATCACCCCGGTTGAACAAAGATGGAATTAAGAACATGTGGGTGTTGCCTTGGTTACATGGTGTGTGAAGGGGGGGGGGGGGGTGGGGGTGAATCCTTGGTTGATAATAATATAACGGGAAGCAGGGCTGCGGTAAATGATGTTAAAGGGGGTGACGATGTGGCACGAACCTTGTTTTGTGGGTTGTTGTGGATCGGGTGAGCAGTGGGGTTGTGGTTGGCCTGGTTTTGGGTTGGTGTGAATTCTATGTTGGTGATGGGAAGCGGGGCTACTAAAAATGGTATTAAAGGGATAATGATGTATGTGTTTCAGTGTGGTTGTGGTTATGGTGGTTGGCAGCGGGGCTGCAGGGATGGGCTTGAGGTGAACGAACAGTGTGTTGTGAATAATAAATAAAAGTGGAAGAGTTAATGAATGGTGGGGTGTGGTAATGAAATGAGAATAATAATAAATGGGTTGGTTGGTTAATAAGAAGGGACTTGGTTGTGTTTCTTGTGTTTTCCTAACTTGATTTGTGGATGGTAGGGATAATATTTACGTACGATCGATGTGGTTGGTTGTGGATAGTTTCCCAGTAGTTAAGGAACTAATAAACTGATTATGCTAAAACTTTAAAACCTAAATGGGGTTGGGGTTGTTTGTTGTATGCATGCTTCGTAGTAGCAGTGTCGAGGCACATTCTCAGTTTCTCTGTTTATAAGCCATAGGTTGGGCTGAGTGTTTGGTATATATATATATCTGTATCTTTGTGTTTTATCGCACCCCACCCATGTTGAGCACTTAGTGCCGAACACTCCCATTTCATGGGAGAGGGTGTTTTCCCCTTAGTTACTAGCTCCTTCATGCTCCTTCTTCCATAGGCTGTGATGGCTTTAGGTGACCTTAAACCTAAGACCCTTCAGGTAGGTTTCTATTGGGGTGGATTGGCCCAAGACTCTTCAGGCAGACTTGCTTTTCCCCAAGAATATTCGGGATGAGGCCGAGGTGTGTGCGGGCGGGATACGTGGTGGTGAGGCCCATGTGTGTGCGGGTTGGATATTTGGTCGTGAGGCCCAGGTGTGTGCGGGCGGGAAGAGTGTGGCAGCTTCAGGACGTTCACCGTTAGGAAGAGCAACTAACTAGTGGGAAATGGTGCGGGGTACCCAATACTCTTGTTCTTATATACTACTACCATTTGTGATTGTGTTTTGGTGAGAGTGGCTGGTGAGGTTGGGTGGATAGAATTCCTTCTAGGTTTTTTCTGTTATTCTCATGGGACATTAGGATGTCTCCCCACTTGTGCATGAGAGCTTTAGGATTCCCTACTGAGTATACTTGTATTCTCACCCTACGTTTACTTTCTGGTTTCCAGGAGGACTATCACGGCCGTGCGGGACCCTACTAGTCGGACAATTGGAGTTGTTGTTGTTGTTGTACACTTGTTTCTTTTGATATTGTACTTTGAGATTTCTTGTACTTGCACCTTGTTATAAAATTTTTTAAACATGCATGTGGGCTTGGTTTGGGTTTATTTCTATACACTTGTTCTTTTCCTTTTTGGTGGTTGACTTGTCCTATTTCCCGATCATAAAATAATAAAAGGGTAATGCCTTCCATATTTGTGAAAAATCATACCCTTGGTGCTAGTCACCACCCTAGGGCCTACTGGAGGTGGGACTCGGGGGTCATTATCTCCCTTTCACCATTTCCAGCTTAGGAGGGGCATCTTTGGTGGGAGGGGGTCATGACAGAATGGTATCAGAGGTGATGGTTGAGAGATAGGATGGAGTCTGGAGTTAGGCACCGTGAGGATTGCATGGGATGGTAGGGAAACAGTGTTAGTTAATCTTGATGCGTGACATAGGCAAGGGAAGACCGGCTAGGACACGATATTTTAGGGCCTCCCGTGATCTAATGAAAAGAATCTGAGCCTACTGAACGACCAAGTGAGACTACATTGATTGCAGGGTAGAGACCCTAGGGAAGTTACATGCATCATCATGATTGTGTTTTACTTGATTTCGGTGTTCTGAAAAAGAAATTGAAATAAAATGATAAAATGAAACCCTGAGAAATTTCCTTACTACTTGGGCTTAGGAAATCGTTGTTTATCGTACATCTATGGCACATGGATGTCGTCCCTAGATGGCTCAGACGACCGAGGCCCAATAGATTCAGGCGGTCGATCAGTTGAGGATTGACCGAGTGGAGGAAGATAGCCAGTGGCAGAAGACTCTTTGTTCTTTCCAGTGGTAGACCCTCAAGAATTACGAGGGTTGTACTTCGGATACGGAGACGGAGGGGTGGCTTGAGGATCTAGGGATCTCTTTTACCTTGATTCGTGCTCTGAGGGAGTATCGGGTTCCCCTAGCAGTCAGTCAGCTGAGAGGTGTGGCGCGACATTGGTGGACGCTCTACCTCGGAGAGAGGATAGAGGCAGAGGTTTTGTGGGCTGTCTTTGAGAAGGAATTCAAAGAGTAATTCCTTTCTTACATGATCAAGGTGGAGAAGCAGCAGGAGTTACTCTCCCTTCAGCAAGGGAGTATGTCAGCACGAGATTTGGGGATCAAGTTCAAGGATATCCTGCGCTTTGCTCCGGATCTCGTTCCAGATGAGGAGTCTCGGGTGAGACGTTTGGAGGAGGCGCTTCATCCTTCTCTCTAGTATGCTATTACCCCCTTCACCCTTCTGACGTACTTGGCAGTACAGAAGAAGGCATAGGTTGTAGAGAGGATTCACTCGCTGGGAGGTGCACCATGAGAGGGGATCCATCTAGGATCATCGAAGGGGAAGGTAGTGAGCAATAGGTCTCCTAGGACAGGACCTTCCAGGTTCAGGCTAGTGGGGAACAGGCCCCAGCAGTTCTAGTTCAGATTTTCGGGTCCTCGTCCCTTTTTCACGAGCCCAGGACTAAAGTGTTTCTCTTGTGGAGGTTTCGGGCACATTCAAAGTCGGTGCCCGACCCAAGCTCAGTACGGTGGAGGTAGACAGGTTCAGCGCCCACCTCAGCAGCACCAGTTGTCGGCGAGGCCCTTCTAGTAGCAGCAAGACAATGCTCCTCTGAGGGAAGACTTTGAGGGGGGAGTCCGACCTCAGGGTGCTCCTCAGGGACCTAGACTAGGGCGTGGTCGGGGAGGTGGACAACATCAGAGAGGCAGAGGAGCTAGGCATGGAAAGTTGCACGTAGAAGAGTTGATAGCTCCAACCGGACCAGAGGTGGTACGAGGTACGATTTGTTTGTTCAACACTCTCATTTATACTTTGTTCGATTCAAGAGCTTCGCACTCCCTTGTTGCACCTGGTCTAGCCTGTGATTTGGGACTAGACATAGAGAGACTTTTCGTACCACTGGTACTGAGTACACCAGTTGGAGGCCAGACCAATGTATCTTGTGTTTTCTGGGGATGTGGGTTGACGTTGGGACCACATCAATCTAGTGGGGACCTTATTCTATTACAGATTCATCCATACGATGTCATCCTAGGCATCGACTGGTTGTTTTCTGTTAGTGTCGTTATCGACTGCTTCCGGAGAAGAGTCATGTTCTCCGACATGGATGGGAAACATGTAGCTTTTGTTGGCCAGAGGAGCTATTAGGTGGGAAGCCAGCATGTGGAGCCTCTCTTCTCTTTGTTAGGTGGGATATCAGTGGTTCCAGCTGATACAGAGATTCTGGATGTCTCGGGGGTTGTTTGGGAGTTCCTCGATGTTTTTCCTGAGGAGGTTGTGACTCTACCCCCCGACGTGACGTTGAGTTCGGGATAGACTTACAGCCTGGTGCCTGTCCGATTTCGATGGTCCCTTATCGGATGGCACCTTCAGAGTTGGGGGAGTTGCAGATTAATATTGACGATCTGATGGAAAAGGGTTTTGTTCGACCCAACATATCGCCATGGGTTTCTCCAGTTTTGGTTGTGAAGAAGGAAGATGGTGGTCTCCGAATATACATAGACTACTAAATGTTGAACCAGGTAACGGTCAAGAACCGTTACCCCCATCTAAGGATAGATGATCTCTTCGACCAACTGAGGGGATCCGATTGGTTTTCTAAGATTGATCTACGATCTTGTTATCATCAGCTGAGGGTAAAAGACAGTGACATCTCGAAGATGGATTTCAGGTGGAGGTATGGGCACTTTGAGTTTGTAGTGATGCCGTTTGGAGTTACGAATGCA
This sequence comes from Viscum album, assembly GCA_963277665.1. Classification (NCBI taxonomy): domain Eukaryota; kingdom Viridiplantae; phylum Streptophyta; class Magnoliopsida; order Santalales; family Viscaceae; genus Viscum; species Viscum album. The sequence goes on from OY728119.1 coordinate 1,862,556,655, forward strand.
CCAGCTGTGTTCATGGGACTTATGAAATTTTTCTTCCAAGAGTTTCTGGACCGTTTCGTCGTTGTGTTTATTGATGACATTCTGATCTACTCATGATCAGAGGAGGAGCACGTTGATCATCTCAGGGCAGTCTTAGAAGTCCTTCGTCACCACCAACTTTACAGGAAATTGTCGAAGTGTAAGTTCTTGATGAAAGAAGTACACTTCCTTGTGCACGTGGTGTCTCAGAATGGAGTGTTAGTGGACCCATTGAAGGTCGAGGTAGTTGTTTCTTGGGCGGCACCCAAGAGCGTGGCAGAAGTTCGTAGTTTCCTGGGGTTGGCATGCTACTATTGGAGGTTCGTTTCGGACTTCTCTTGAGTTGATGGTCCATTGATAGATTTGACTAGGAAGAACCAAGTCTTCTTATGGAGCAAGAAGTTCCAGAAAGCTTTCGACTACCTGAAGGATAAGTTGGTCCGTGCTCTCGTACTCAGGTTTCCAGAGGAAGGGTTTTTTTATGAGGTGTTTTGTGATTATTCTGACCTTGGTCTGGGGTGTGTGATGATGCAGAAGAAGGGAGTGATCTATTATGGGACTAGGAAGTTGCGCCCTCATGAGCGTAACTATGTCACCCATGACCTAGATCTTGCAGTAGTAATGTTTGCACTGAAGTTGTGGTGACATTACCTCTTTGGGGAGTGCTTTTTGGTCTTCCCAGATCACAAGAGCCTGCATTATATCTTATCCCAATGTGAACTGAACTTGCGGCAGCAGAGATGGGTCGAGTTTCTCCAAGACTATGACTTCGAGATCTCTTACACTGAAGGTAAGGGCAATGTTGTGGATGATGCCCTGAGCAGGAAGTCACATAAGGAAGTGGTTTTGGAATCCATTAATGCTTGGAAAGCGATGGGAGAGTTTTCCGCCTTGCACTTGAATGCAAGGGTAGAAGGTGTTAGAGGCTGTTTGTTTCTGATGATGGTGCAGTCCTCCTTGTTGCAGCAAGTGGAAGAGTCTCAGTGGGGGGACTCTGTGGTAGAAGTGATGAAGGATCGTATCGATCAGGGGAACGCTCCAGAAGGATGGTCAGAGGACAGCCGTCATCGAATGCTTTTCCATGGAAGGTTGTTTGTTCTGGAGGCAATGCATGAGGGAGTTCTTCGTGAGTTCCATAGATCATCCTTGGCGGTACATCCAGGAGTTTCAAAAATGTACCAAGTGCCGAGGGAACATTTTTGGTGGCCCGAGGTGAAACGGGCAGTGGCGGAGTTTGTGGCTAAATGCCTAGTGTGTCAGCAAGCGAAGGATGAGCACAATGTTCCTAGTTGTTTTTTGCATCCTTTAGATGTCCCCGAGTGGAATTGGGATGACATCTCAATGGACTTCGTCACAGGACTACCGAGAGCTCAGGGTGGTTATGATGCTATCTGGGTAGTGGTGGATCGACTGATGAAATCAGCTCACTTCTTAGCAATTAAAGAGTCAGGCTCGGTGAGTACCTTAGCACAGAGGTACATAGACGAGGTTGTGCAGTTGCATGGAGTTCCAAAGACTATCGTCTCAGATCAAGATACTCGGTTTAAATCACGATTTTAGAGGGGGTTACAACATGATTTTCGAACCCAGCTACGACTTAGCACTACCTTCCACCCCCAGACCGATGGGCAGACAGAGTGGACTATCCAGATGTTGGAGGACATGCTGTGAGCATGCGTTCTGGATTTCGGAGGATCATGGGTATGACATTTTCCTTTAGTAGAGTTTTCCTACAACAACAGTTTCCACTCTACTATTGTCATGGCACCGTTTGAGGCTTCGTATGGAAGACCATGTCCTTTACCCATTTGCTCGGCAGATGTTGGTGATACAGGTGCTCTTGGGCCAGAGGTAGTGCAGAGCACCACAGAGAAAGTTCAGCTTATACGTGAGAGGATGACAGCTTCTCAAGACTGACAGAAGTATTATGCTAATATTCGGAGGAGTCCCTTGGAGTTCGAGGAGGGAGACCATGTGTTCTTGAAGGTTTCCCCTCAACGAAGGAAGTAGAGGTTCGAGAAGGGGAGTAAGCTTTCCCCTCGGTTCATTGGACCTTTTGAGGTGCTGAGGCAAGTCGGCGAGGTGGCATATCAGCTGGCCCTGCCACCTCCGTTGGAGAAGGTTCATGACATCTTCCACGTCTCCCAGCTTCGTCGGTACTTGTACGAATACTCTCACCTTATCAACTAGGGAGAGTTAGATATGGGAGATTATGCGACCTTCGAGGAACGACCAGTCAGAATAAAGGATCGTGAGGAGAAGGTGCTCCGTGGACGAAAAATTTTGTTGGTTTGTGTGTTTTAGAGGCATGGTGGCCTCTAGGAGAGCACTTGGGAGCGGGAGGCCCAGTTGCACGCTCAGTACCCAGATTTTTTTTGACTTATGTTTTTCCTTGTTATTCTGAGCTTAGTTTTGATGTTATGCTCTGTACCTTTGATATATGGAACGATTGGATTGTCGGTTATGAGACGTTTTGTTTTCCTTTTTCTATGGAAGTGTGTAACATGTTCGGATGTGTGGGTAAAGGGAAAAACATGACCCTTAATTGAGACGCTTTAATGCAGATGTGATTGAACCCGTGCGGGCGAGTCATTGCCGCCTAAAGAGGATAATATCTCTACATAGGAGAAGGAATTTCCCCAAACCACGTGTTCGGGTAGTGTGTGGGTTGTACGATGTTGGGGGCATTGTAAGATGGAAAATCCTAATATATGGAAGTGGGAAGGCCCAATCCTTAATCGAGACGCATTAATGTGGATACTATTAAACCAGTGCGGGTGAGTTAGTTCCGCCTAAAGTGGATAATATATCAACATAGGAGAGGGAATTCCCAACACCTATGATTAGGTTTGTTGGTTATGTTCCTGTTATAATGAGATCCCTAAGAGGTATCTTTTTGGGGTTTCTCTGGGTTACTTTTTTAATTCTCAGGGACGAGAATGTTTTAAGAGGTATCTGATTTAATGGCCCAGACCTCTCTGGCCCATTCCTTCATCAAAAAGAAGGTCACAAAGTGTTCTGGAGGGTAAAATAGATTTTTCCCACACTTTCTAGATTTTTTAAACTACACATCGTGTAGTTTGAGTACACATCGTGTACCCCCTCGCCGGGTATACCCCGTGTTCAAGGTTGTGTCCTTGACATGTGAAATAAATGGGTACACGCCGTGTACCTCATACCACACACCGTGTAGTATCTCCCCGTGTACGCATTACCGTGTGTTGACCAGTCAATGGTCGTGTGCCGTGTTGGAGCCATGTGAAATAAATTGGTACACACCGTGTATCCAATACTACACGCCGTGTAGTCTGTCCCCGCATATGAGTTACCTTCAAGCCGTGTGTTGACCAGTCAACGGCTGCGTTCCGCGTTGAAGGCTGTGTTGGAAGCCGCGTGGTGACCGTGTGAAATGGCCGAGTACACGTCGTGTACCATAAAGTACATGCCATGTACTTATGATTTTCTTGCCTATAAAAGGAGGGGTCCCCTCATCCTTTTCAACTCACCCCTCTCCTCCCCATTCCTCTAAGCAGATCTCTCTCAAGAGACTCGAAGGCTCCTTTTCTTCCATAACATCTTAATTCAAGCTCCGATTTACGATCCGTCAGCGGCCACGGGATCGTAACAACGAGGCAGAACTTTTGAGATTGGACCCGTTGTCTTTCCTTCAGCCTTTAATTTCCAACTTCCACCCGAGGAGGTTTTGCTGGGACTCGATAGAAGTGACGGACTCCGACAGACGTCTTCTAAAGTTGATCCGGGGGAGCGTTGGGATCAGAACCTGTTGATGTTGGGATATTACCTTCGTCTCTCTAATTTTGTGCATTATTCAGGGTGGGTGTCCTATGGTTTACGTGAAACACTTTTGACCCAGTTTAATGAAGATAATAACTGTCTTATATACAGGGTTTGGAAGTTGTGATTTCTGTTACTTTACTTTTTATATCCTGTTATATTATGTTGTGAATTGAGTAGGCTTATGCCTATTGAAAATCACGGTCATTGGGGGCCTTTTCTTGCACAATTAAATTCTGCCCTATCTTTCTAGACCGTTTATGGATGGATATTTCATGGAATGTGGGAATTGGTTAATCACGTAAAGTGGGATGTTTAAATGAAAATATGGAACCCTTGTGTGATCACCCCGGTTGAACAAAGATGGAATAATGAACGTGTGGGTGTCGGCTTGGTTACATGGTGTGAGACTACACGGTGTTAAAGGGGGTGATGATGTGGCACGAACCTTTTTTTGTGGGTTGTTGTGGATCGGGTGGGCAGTGGGGCTGCCTTTGGCTTGGTTATGGGTTGGTGTGAATGCTATGTTGGTGATGGGCAGCGGGGCTGCGATAAATGGTATTAAAGGGATAATGATGTATGGGTTTCGGTGTGGTTTTGGTTATGGTGGTTGGCAGCGGGGTTGCAAGGATGGGCTTGAGGTGAACGAACAGTGGGTTGTGTATAATAAATAAAAGTGGAAGAGTTAATGAATGGTGGGGTATGGTAATGAAACCAGAATAATAATCAATGGGTTGGTTGGTTAATAAGAAGGTACTTGGTTGTGTTGCTTGTGTTTTCCTAAATTGATTTTTGGATGGCAGGGATATGCTTTACGAACGATCGATGTGGTTGGTTGTGGATAGTTGCCCAGTAGTTAAGGAACTAATAAACTGATTCTGCTGAAACGTGAAAACCTTAATGGGGTTGGGGTTGTTTTTTGTATGCATGCTTCGTAGTAGCAGTGCCGATGCACGTGCTCAGTTTCTCTATTTAGAAGCCATAGGTTGGGATGAGTGTTTGGTATATATATATCTGTATATTTGTGTTTTATCACACCCCACCCATGTTGAGCACTTAGTGTTGAACACTCCCATTTCATGGGAGAGGGTGTTTTCCCCTTAGTTACTAGCTCCTTCATGCTCGTTCTTCCCTAGGCTGTGATGGCTTGAGGAGAACTTACACCTATGACCCTTCAGGTAGGTTTCGATTGGGGTGGATTGGCCCAAGACTCTTCAGGCATGCTTACTTTTTCACAAGAAAAATCGGGATGAGGCCCAGGTGTGTGCGGGCGGGATACGTGGTGGTGAGGCCCAGGTGTGTGCGGGCGGGATACGTGGTTGTGAGGCCCAGGTGTGTGCGGGTGGTAAGAGTGTGGCAGCGTCAGGACGTTCACCATTATTAAGAGAAGATTACTAGTGGGAAATGGTGTGGGGTACCCAATACTCTTGTTCTTATATACTACTACCTGTTGTGATTGTGTTTTTCTGAGAGTGGTCGGTGAGGTTGGGTGGATAGAATTCCTTTCTAGGTTTCTTCTGTTGTTCTCACGGAACATTAGGATGTCTCCCCACTTGTAAACGAGAGCTTTAGGTTTCCCTAGTGAGTATACTTGTATGCTCACCTTACGTTTACTTTCAGGTTTCCAGGAGGACTACCAGGGCCGTGCAGGACCCTACTAGTTGGACAGTTGGATTTTTTGCTGTTGTTGTATACTTGTTTCTTTTGGTATTGTACTTTGATCTTTCTTGTACTTACACCTTGTTATAAAATTGTTTAAACATGCATGTGTTCTTGGTTTGGGTTTATTTCTATACACTTGTTCTTTTCCTTTTTGGTGGTTGACTTGGCCTATTTCCTGATCTTAAAATAATAAAAGGGTAATGCCTCCCATATTTGTGAAAACTCATACCCTTGTTGCTAGTCGCCACCCCGGGGCCTACTGGAGGTGGGACTCGGGGGTCATTATCTCCCTTTCACCATTTCCAGCTCAGGAGGGGCATCTTTGGTGGGAGGGGGTCGTGACAAGGAGAGACACTGTGGATTTTACCAAGATATGAACTATAAAGATTAATCACATTATGGAAAAAAATAATTCCATCATGGTGAACATTCAGAGGAGGGACACTAGAGTTTCTAGTAGTAAAATCATGAGGAGGACCTTTGCAGCTAGGAAAGATAGTACCATATTTTGTAAACTGAGCAATAGGCTTGTGGAATACCATTGATTGGTGTTTTATGGCCTCACGAACACCTACCTTTAGTGGATCATTGTTGTGATCCTACTTTGGAAGTCTAGACCCCGGAAAATGCATCCTCGAAATTTTCCAAATTCTTCCATACATGATCCAATATCGTGGAACTTTTCTCAAGCTTTTATTTGGTAGGTCGTAGGGCCCGAACGAAGCTACGGATTAGGAGTTATAGACATTTGATGTTGGGCCGGGAATCTGGTTCGTGGAGCCCATTCGCGAAGCCCCCTCCGTTATCATGGAGTGTCGCCGTGAAGTAATGTGGCGAGAGGCTCCGCGAACCCGTCTGACGTTCGAGACGCACCGTGAAGACCCGCCACAAATCCCTAGAGGCGGGAACACTCCACGAACACGGTTGAACTTCGCGACCCGCTCTGAAGCAACCGCCACCCCTTCACACCGCGTGACCTCTGCTTCGTGGCGCCCCTGCCTATAAATACCCAGCTCGACCCCCTTCTCCCAAAGGATGTCCCAGGCCACTTCGCCCCTTGCGCGGATGATCTCCCAGTCCGCAGAGCTCCGCATTGCGGCTTCGCGAGGCCATGCTCCATGAGCATCTTCCTTCGCGTTGTTGCTCCGTGAGCCAAGGCTCCGTGAGTCCATGCTCTGCGAGCCAATACTCCGCGATGCTGCTCTGCGATACCATACTCCGTGAGTCCATGCTCTGCGAGCCTATGCTCTGCGATGCTACTCCGCAAGACCAAGTTTCGCGAGACCCCTTTCCTCCGCGAGACCCCATTACTCCATGAGACCCCTTTGCTCCGCGAGACCATGCTCCGTGAGACCATGCTCCGCGAGTCTATGATCCATGAGGCCCTTCTTCGCGAGACCCCCTGCTCCCTGAGCCCCTTTTTCTCCGTGAATCTACTTCACAAAGACCTATCATTTTGCGAGGCTCTGACCTACGCACCCACCGGTCTATACCACGGTGCCTACGCCCCCGCACCCCCGCTTGGGGTCAGTGCCGGACTTCAGTCCCTGCCCTCCGGGCCGGTCCCTTTGCTACCGTCATAGACCCCCATGAAAAATGGAGAGTCGCACCGCGTACTTATTAGGCATCGATGTCAGGATTTTCCATTGCACCCTTACGTGCACCCACCTCACTCCTTTGGAACACCATGATTTGAGATACTCTTCCGCACACCATGAAACACCTTGAGTCAACATATTCCTCTTGGTTTCATTCCCATGACCTGAGTTGAGATTCTCATCATCAATTCCCTAAGTACCTCGAGTCGAACCATTCCTCAGGAAACTCCTCCAAACCTTATCACATGGCTCCTACGCCAGGTGGAACCAGAAAGGGCCGCCCTCGCGTAAGTCCCAACACCATCCATTACCAGGAACCTTATGCCTAATAGTCCTATCTACAAGACTCTAAAATGTAGTACACCCTATGTTCCAAACATAGGATGCCTCTTTATCCAAATAAGAGATGCCTTATGCTCCTAGCATGAGATATCAATAGTCCTATCTACATGACTAAAAATTGTAGTACTCCCTATCTATCAAATGATAGGATGCCTCTTACCCTATACGAGAGATGCCTTATGCTCCTAGCATGAGATGCCAACAGTCCAACCTACATGAATCTAAACTGTAGTAATCCATATGTTCCAAACATAGGATGCCTCTTGCCCTGTATGAGAGATGCCTTATGCTCTTATCATGAGATGCCAACAGTCCTTTCTACATGACTCTAAACTGTATTAATCCCTATGTTCCAAACATAGGATGCGTCTTGCTCCAAATAAGAGATTAATTGTGCTCCATGCATAAGATTCCTAATGCCAGGATTACAGTGGCATAATTCCAACGCCATCTGGAATTTTCTCTCTTGTGCACCAGCCCATAAGTGAAGGCCTCAACTCACCAGTGAGTTGGGATGCCCTCATGGCCTGACATGAAGAAGACATTATGGGAAGCTTCATAGAGTAAGCCCCATTCACCATTTCCACTCCAAAGCGGCATCCGGGCAGCTCCTTGCGTAAGCCCCATTCACCAGTTCTGCTCCTTAGCGGCACCCGGGCAGGTCCTTGCGTAAGACCCATTCACCATTGTCGTTCCATAGTGGCACCTAGGCATCCTTGCATAAGCCCCATTCACTAGTGCCACTCCTTAGCGGCACCCGGGCATCTCCTTGCATAAACCCCATCCACCATTGCCGCTCCATAGCGGCACCTGGGCATCTCTTTGCGTAAGCCCCATCCACCATTTCCGCTCCTTAGCGGCACCCGGGCTCCTTGCGTGATCCCTATCCACCATTTCCACTCCTTAGCGGCACACGAGAAGCTCCTTGCGTAAGACCCATCCACCATTGCCGCTCCACAGCGGCACCCGGGAAGCTCCTTGCGTAAGCCCCATTCACCATTGGCGCTCCATAGCATCACCCGGGAAGCTCCTTGCGTAAGCCCCATCCACCATTGCCGCTCTTTAGGGGAACCCGGACATCCTTGCATAAGCCCCATTCACCAATGCCGCTCCTTAGTAGCACCCGAGCAGCTCCTTGCCTAAGCCCTATCCAGCATTTCCGCTCCATAGCGGCACCCGGGGAGCTCCTTGCGTAAGCCCCATCCACCATTGCCTCTCCTTAGCGGCACCCAGACAACTCCTTGCGTAAGCCCCATCCACCATTGCCGCTCCATTGCGGCACCCATGCATCTCCTTTCTTAAGCCTCATTCACCATTTCCGCTCTATAGCGGCACCTGAGCAGCTCCTTGCGTAAGCCCCATCCACCATTGCTGCTCCTTAGAGGCACCCGAGCAGCCTCCTTGCATAATCCCCATCCACCATTCCCGATCCATAGCGACATCTGAGCAGCTTCCTTGGATAATCCCCATCCACTATTGTCACTCCATTCAGCGGTAAGCCATTGTTATCCTATACAGTGGTAAGCTGTTGTGACCCATTCAGCGCCAATCCATTGTTATCCTATCTAGAGGTAAGCCATTGTGACCCATTCAGTGCCAAGCCGTTGTTATCATATCCAGGGGTAAGCCGTCGTGACCCATTCAGCGCCAAGCCATTGACATCCTTATCCAACGGTAAGCCATTGTGACCCAATCCAGCAGTAGGCCATTGCCACCCCATTGAGTGATAATCCGTTCACATCCTTATCCAACAGTAAGCCGTTGTGGCCCAATCTAGCGGTAATCCGTTGGAACCCCCAATCGGCGGTAAGCCGTCATCAGAAGAACTACGCGGACTTTGATTCCCTGCCATGGGGATACGTAGGAAGCCTCTTGAAGGCTCAAGCCCGAAACTATCATCATCCTTTTACCCGGGCTTCCATCCAGTAGTAAGTTCCCACACCATGGGCAGCCCAATGCGTAATCCCCTCTTCATTCCTCACGGACGCACCCTTCGCGACGTGATCATCAGGTCTCTACTGCCTCTTGTTTCTCACACCGAGCACGAGTCACGTGGGCTTAGAGTAAGCATTGGCCATGAAAACACTCCGTCCAACATGACGTTAAACTATGTTCTGTCCAGCATGACGTTAAACTGTATGCCCGCCCGTCCATCACGACGTTAAACTGCACATCCATTTGAACTACGAGGTCTTTGATCCATGTCAAGGCATGGTACGTAGGAAGCCTCCATGATGTTCAATCCCACCACCCGTCATTAATTCACGTCAGGTTCCACCCTCGTCCAGCATGATATTAAACTGCATTCCAGTCCGACGGCAAGCCTTTGTGACCACCCAAACTACGAGGACTTTGATCCATGTCAAGGCATGGTACGTAGGAAGCCTCCCTGGGGTTCAAGCCCATCTCCCATTGGACCAGGGTCATTTCCTCACGTCGGTTCACCGACACCCACCATCATCCCGACCTACAAGGACTTTGATCCATGTCAAGGCATGGTATGTAGGAAGCCTCATGAGGTTCAAGCCCACCACTATTGGACCCCCGGGTTCACCTTCACATCGGTTCGCCGACGAATCCCCTTTGAACTATGAGGTCTTTGATCCATGTCAAGGCATGGTACGTAGGAAGCCTCCCATAGGTTCAAGCCCACCACCTGTTGGTCACTCCGACCTTCTTCACGTCAGGTCACCAGCACCTAGGCAGCCTAGTGTGTAAGCCCCACACCATCCGGACCAAGGTCCTCACTCGCGTCGGTTCGCCGACACACCTTTGAACTATGAGGTCTTCGATCCATGTCAAGGCATGGTACGTAGGAAGCCTCCATAAGGTTCAATCCCATCACCCAGTCATTCTGACCTCACTCACGTCGGTTCACCCCCGTTCATCATGATGTTAAATTGTATTCCGCATTCCATCTGAACTACGGGGACTTTGATCCATGTCAAGGCATGGTACGTAGGAAGCCTCACGAGGTTCAAGCCCACCACTAGTTGACCCCCGAGTTCACCTTCACATCGGTTTGCTGACGATGCCCATCGGACCAAGGTCCTCCTTCACGTCGGTTCGCTGACGACACCCATCGGACCAAGGTCCAACTTCACGTCGGTTCACCGGCACCATCGAACTACGTGGATTTTGATTCCCTGCCACAGGGATACGTAGGAGGTCTCTTCGTGGCTCAAGCCCAATTTCACTGTCACCCTTGCGATGGTCCCATTTCATTCCCCCTCCACTTCATTAATACATCCATCACCCATCCTGATTCTCACCCGGGCCACCACATCTCGGTGGGAACATGCCATCCACCTCCTCACTACTCATAGTGGCGCATGGACCGCTTTCCACGTGTAAGCCCTAGCATGTCTCCGGGTCGTTTTCCTCTATGTACACCCCAATTCATCACCCCTTCGAACTATGTGGGTTTTTATCCCTATTGTATATATAGGGTACATAGGAAACCTCTTTGAGGTACAATCCCAGCCAATGGAAAATATTGGTGCTTCCCCATTCTGGGGTTCACACTCCCTGATCCGCCCCCAGTGGTGTCCATATCATCTTTCACGGTGTCACATCTTCCCTCTACGGGGCAAACCACCTTTGATCCGTCTCTATGGGACGTTCTGATCACCCTCATTCTGTCTCTGCAAGACGTTAAGCTCGCGGCCTACCTCATGATAAACACGAGTTGCCTAAGGAAAACCTCGGATGACACGCCTTTGGCGTAACCATCTCCGCAAGACGTTAAACTCGCGGAATACCCTATTTTAAACACGGGAAGCTGAGGAAAACCTCAGATAAATGACTATGGCATATGATTCCCCACATTCGATGCGGGATGCCTCAGGTTATGCACCCTTGAAATTCCCTCTCATGAGGAAGAATACAGGTTCCCCAATGTCCATGCACCCAGAGATGCCCTGACATGCCTGATGTTGTCATCTACTCCGACCGAAGGTCGCTACCATGTCAAGATCCCATGGAATGTCTTGACAGAAGTAGTGTAATTAACGGGTGTCCATTAAGATATGGCACCAGTAATGAGATTCATGAACAACGTATTAAATCTATGAGGGAGACCTGGACTAGGTGACGAGTTCTGAGGAGGAATCCACGGAAGGAAGAACCGACAACCCATCATCCCGTTTCGATCAAGGAGAAGACGTCCCTGAATAAGGAGTGAATGCTGCCCACCCTTGGAAAGAGGGAATGTGGGGCAATAACTGCGCGTCCTCCACAGACGGACGTGTGCACCCCGGAGAAAGCATCGGAAATAGGAAGTTCAAACTTCACATGGTGGGATTTCTTCATCGACGTTCTCCCATAGGTAGAAGTAATCATGTTCTTTGGATAGAAATTTCCATGCATGGGATTCGGTCTAAAAAACTACCTTATTTACATTGAATCATTCCGTAAACCATTTAATGTTTTAACATGGATATATACATACCTTGGAATGGAAACCAAAGTGGACCGATGACCTCTAGTTAGAATGATAATGTTCTCTAGATCCAGTTTTCATTTCATCACATAATTTTAAATGCAAATCCCATAGATGGGGTAGGAATACAAATCTTATTCCATGTGACCTTATCATTATACTGATATTCCACTCCACTGATAGAGGTGGGGTTCTATTCCAGACTCTTAGCCATGGCTGCAAAAATAATTATCTCCTGGAAAATTAGTATAATGGTAGAAGGGATAGACTCTTACCATTATATCATTACAGAGAAATGCTAAGTGACTTTCATAGAATGAATGGGAATGTATTCCCACTCTATGGTTAGATCAAAGATGTTCACCTACTCATGTCCTCCATCTATTACAAGAATGTATCGAAAATCATCTTATGATAGAAAAGAGATATTGGTGTGCCTCTGTTCACTATTAGTGTGTGCTAGTACGTTTTTTCACTTGATACAAAATTGTATTGTCAAACTCAATTTATGCAAGCAAGTATATGGGCCTTCTCATATGCTTCCATGATATCTGGTAGAGAAGATTCTGTTGTAGGAATAAGAATGTGAGAAAGCTCTTTTTTTATCTATACCCTCGATGTTCTATCCTATCAACATGGTTATGGGTGACCTAAGCTAGAAATTATAAGGATACATCCTTATCATTCTAAGGACTCAAAACTAAATGGATTTTGTGGTGATTTTTTATTCCAAGATCACATTGTGTATAATATTATTCAATTAAGATGAGACCAATGATGGCCTCATGGTCTACTTAATGAAGGTAAGTGAGGAAAATGTCACTATATTCAGGGGAAAGTATCTCAAAATGGTTTGATACAACTATGGGATTCATTGAGTTCTTGGACACCAGCCATCATGGAGTGGATTGTTGGTGGGGATTTATTTGTTAGAGGGCTTGTTTAGAAGCTTATAGGGTTGGGAAGAAAATATTAAGGTGGTACCCCTAAATTGGTACATTCAAAAATATGTTCTAATGATATTGGGTTAGATATGATTTCCTCATGTTAGAAGAGGACCCAGTTTTTTTAGTATTTGATATGTATGTTTGGGTCAGCAACAAAGACACATTGGATCGAATGTAGTTCTTATTGAAAGTTCCAATGTATACATGAAAAACACAAACAAAAAAACCCCATAAAATTGACATATTCATTAATTAATACATGTTTAATCTAGTCTTTTATATCCAAGTTTAGCATGCTTTTATTTTGTGACAGTGTGAAAAGGGGTTAACAATTGGGTGACACGATTATTTTGGTTATTTATTCATGTTGGCTTCATCATTTTTTTCATTTGGAAATTTTTTGTTTTATTAAAAATATCAAGTGGTGTTTAAATAGAGTTTTTTATGTGGTAGAATGACCCTTCACATGAAACCAACTAATTTTAGTTCTATTTATTCCCTAGTGGTCTCCAGTAGAGTATATTTGTGGACTCAAAAACACCCAATGGATCCCTTTTTTGTGATTCCTCATAATATAACTTTTGAAAGGCAGGTGGTCATTACGAAATAGTCCCAATAACACTTAGAAAATCACATTGGTTGAGAGGATGGGAATTTAGGTGCATCATGCCTTTTTGGTAAAAATATTAGTATTCTATGGGAATCTCTTATAGATTTAGGACATATTTTTGAATTCTTTATTAAATATATTATATGATATAGGACACACAAATGTGAATAGTATATTGTTAGCATGTATTGGATTTAGAATCATTTTTATGTATATATGGTTATCTAGATAATGGGATATATTTATAAGAATTATAGATTCTTATCTCATTTATTATCATGATTCTACTTTTAAGATACACAATATGGATCTCTTGAATTTATCATTATCCTAGAAGATACGAGTTGTATTGATGCCAGGATCAGTCCCACGAGAAGAGCTTCATATATATCATTGTGAATGTAATCATAACACACATAGTTTAGTTCCACTGAATATGACACATTGTAGCTTTTGTGTTTATGTGATGTGGTCTGAACTATGCTGTTTAAAATCATTTGAAAATGATTTTTGGGTGTAAGGTTCTAGTCTAAGGACGGTTTATAGCTTATACTGAAGTGGAACGGGGAACCTAGAAGTGATATAGACTCATATATTGGATATGAACCTACTTGGAAAATGTATTAGAGAATATTTGGGCGTGTTTGGGGAATTGGGTTTAAACCTTAGGGGGCTTCCTAAATTTCCCCTTTGGAAAATAATCAATGAACACATTATTTGGAAGGTTGGTCCCTACACCTATGAAGAAGGTACAATGGTTTTACTTATTGGTAATATGTCCATTTGAGGTTTTTCTTGTAAATAATATGACAATTGGAGAGGAGGTTAGCTTGGTTTCGGGGATTACATATATTAGGTGTTCCATTTTGGTGATATTTGATTGTGCTGATGACATGTTAATTGCTCACATCTAAGCCCATTTAAGTCATGATTAGTATTAGAAACAAGAGGAAGTGCAATATACATCAATTTTCACAATCTCATTCATCTTATAGTGGATAAGGGAAAGGATATGAAAAGTTGGAGGATTGTCCAACAACAAAGACTAGGGGATTATTCTAGAAGGTAGTCCCATGTTTCAGTTCCTTTCCCCTATCTACTAGTAAAAAGATAAGGGAGGGAGATTTTTAAGATTGGGTTTTACACATATTAGGATTTACATCTTTAAAGAAGTATCTCAACTCTATGTTTATATGGTGGGAGTTTATTCCCTGGTATATGGCCTAAGTGATTTGGTACTTAGCCCTGGTGGGGGATATCAATGTTTCTTAGCCCTAATAAGGGATTAGGTAAGGTTATTATCCCTAATAAAGTCCATTGAAGGTTCTTATCCCTACTGAGTGCATAGATTAATATTTTTGGCCTAGTGAGAGCTGGCGAAGATTCTTAGACCTAGTAAGGAATCATCTAAGGTTTCTTATCCGGAGTAAAATCTATAATTACAATGTTCTACCCATTTATAGGGGTCTTTGGTGAAGGGTTTTCTAAGTAGGGAGACTTGGGATAAGGGCCACCCAAGTGAGAAGGCTTGGGAGAATAGACGCCCATGTATAGCTCACCCATGTAGTACATGCATCAATTAGAAGTACCTCTCCCAAGTAGTATTAAAGAAATTTTTTTTAACTCACTGAAGTAGTATTTAGGTGGTTTTTAATGTTTCTCTTGTGTGTTACTTGGGATGAATGGAGTACCTCAACCAAGTGGAATTCCCAAGTGGGGGATCTCCCAAGAAGTTTTCCCTGTTGGGGGATCACCGAAGTGGTTCTCCTAAGTAGGGATAGATCCAAGTCACTCAACTAAGTGGGTCCTCATCCACATAGATGGATGAAAATAATAGTACTCTGATGTAGGGAAGTACTACATGGGTGAAGGAGATGTATGAATAGATCTCTCGCCTTGCTTCATCGTTTAGGATTTCATCTACCCTACTATAACATTTGAGTTGGAGGGGTTAATTTATAGACTAGATAGAGGACATTATAAAACAAGCTATGTGAATGTGATATGTTTGGGACCTGCATGAGTGAATCATATGAGGGACTTGCCTGAGATAACTGCATGAGGGATCTACATGAAAGGCAGTCATAGAAACTTTGAATTAATTTATAAAATTTACCAAACATTATAAAGCCATCACTTTTGATTTATAAGCCCCTATGCACTTTATGAGTATTCAAATAAAATATTGTGAAGCTAAATATACAAACCAAATAAGTTTTATGTACCATAATATGTTGTTTTATGATGCTAAAATTTCCCAAAAGACACTCAAAAATGAATTTTATTTTTCCAACACCTTTTTATCTGTGCTTTTAGGAATCCATGACCTACTCTTGTATAGAGGATCTCTCCACTAAGACACCATATTAGTAAGAATTTATAACAAATGAATTTCCCTCATTGTGGAGTAATCTTTTAGCATAATAAAATAGAACACGCTTACTCTTCTTTCATGGAGACACAATTCTATTAAAACATGATATTTGTTTCATAAGTAAGGATAATATCATTAGTCATGAAGAAAAGTGAATAGAATGTATTATTTGATTCCAACAGTGTTTAATGGAATACAGTTTATATAATAAAATATAAATAAGTTCATATTGAAATAAATTTAAAATTTCCATGTTCATTTATTTATGGAATTACCATTAATTTTGATTAAAAATAATGTATTCTTTATTCTTTATTTATAAAATGTTTTTTAATTTTTTATCTCATGTATAAAAATTTTCAATAATTTTTCAATTATTTTATTAGTTTTTTTATTTTATTCATTAATATAAATTTTTTATACTATAAATTAAAACATGATTTAGTTAATAGTATTAATCTTATTTTTATAAATATCATACCATGAATAAAATAAGTCACATGCAAGTAATGATATAATATTTATTTATATTAAAAAATGAATATGATTTCTTTTTTATTTTGAACACGATAGTTTTTTATATAAAAATGTGCAGTGTAAACAATAATATCAGTGTAAGTACACAAGGTAATCAACCACTACACCATTAATAATTCATTTTTTCTATACATGGAAATATAATTTACTAGTGATTTTAGTTTATTTTTATGGAAAAACAATAATAGTAATCTTATTGTGTGGGTAAATATATGTTGGTAGGAAAACAGTAATTATCTAACCATCAATTGATAACCATGTGGTAAACAATTAAATTAGTGGAAAACTAGTTGAATATTGGATAAGATTCAACAAAAATCACTTATTCCTAAATATTGGTCATTAAAATATCATTATCAACCACCACAGTCTACATAAAGGTGCTCAGTTAAAAAATTTCTCCAAATATCTTAAATTATATTATAGGTCTCTATGAGGTCTCTGAAAACTCATCGGGAGAAATGTGTTTTTAGTTACATGGTGTAGTTATAAAATTTAATCTCTCAACACATGTTCTTGAATTATGTTTTATGCCTTCACTAGTGTGGTTTCAAATCACATATGTGTGGTTTTCACTCTATATACTATCCTTTAAAAGATTAATGTTTTTCAATATAATGTTATCTGTATAGGTTCAACTGTCTTATTTACCCCACACATTAAAGAACTCTTCCTTAAAGTAATGTAATAAATAGACAAGTTAGTCTATGACCTTCCCCTCTCATTAATTCACTCTTATTCATATGTAATCATGAAAAGTATATCTAGATAAGTAATATGAAATTTGAAAAAAATGAAAAATGTAATGAAATAATTTTGATTAAATAAATTAAATTTTATTGAAATCTAACTCCATTGTATTATTCAAAAATAATTATAGATAGGAACTGCAATATATGGAAATAGAGAACAACATAGAATAAAAACATTATCATTCAATTTGTTTGGATAGATCCCTCAACTAGAAATTTTATCCTCTAGAATTACTTTCTCTTGGATATCTCCCCATATATAACCATTACTCTTATAAACCATATGAATTTCCAATTTAGGGACCACATTTTCTTATTCTTCATCTTCCTCATATAGGAATCCCAATCAGGTATTCTTCCTCGACATTATAGATCATTTCCACATGGAATTGTAATATTATATTGATCGATCCACATGAATATAGACTTCCCCTATCATTTATGTTATTGACTAGACTAATTATAACTATATTCCCCTTATCATTTATATTTATCAAAAAAAAGGATTATTTAATCGATATTTTTCATAATTTATTAGATATTTTGATGTGGTATTCCTTTGTTTCCCAAAACATGTGCATACAATCCATGTGTAATGTATTTTTCATCAATGGTCAGTGAGTTTCTATCACTTAAATGGATCATATTCGTCATCTATAATATTTGTATCCCATTTTAAGACGGTCAAGTATTAGTTCATGATAAATTGATGATATTTCTTGAATTAGAGGTAAAATGATATCCAACGTATATGAAAATGATCAGATAATGTAATGTTAGGCTGGGATATAGTAGTGCATTGGGTTGCTGGTGGCACGTTGGGATTTTACGTGTGTTGGTGTTGGACTAAGAACATGAGAAGCATTGAGACTTGATGAAATGTTGGAATCTTGACATAATTTTAGTATCGTAATTAAGAGTACATTAGTTTTTCCTAGAATATATTAGTGGCACATTTATAATTTTTAAATATTAGAATATTGAAATATATGGAGTATTGGATCTATCTCATAATTTTTTTTGTATATTCGTGATAAAATTTTATAAAACATATAGTGAATTATAAGTGGGGATATTTTTATGTGGTAATATAATATGAGTCATCTCCATCAAATTTTTTTCACTATAACAGCTTCTTGGGTGTTTTTCATGTGAAAAAAATGGTCTTATGATGTATACTAAATAATTGATGTTGGGTAGAATTGCCCTTGTGATTGATCCTCAACGGTCACTTTCAAGATCTGTTTCCATGTCAACACCTTCACAATTATTTATGATACTCTAGGTTAGAAAATAAATATAGTGTGAACTGATTCCTTAATGCTATATTGGATCTCTAGTATAGTCTTAAGACTAAAAATATAAAATTAAATATATTATTCCAGATTATCTACAAATAAAAGAATGAAATAATATAAAATAAAAATATTTTCTTATCATAATTACAAAAAAATTATAAGGTATTGAAAGATAATCCCCCAATATGGTGCTTCATGAATGTACTAAAGTTTCCTGAATTAAGAACCTACATACTTATTTCAATAAATTTTAATGTAAACCCAAAAAAATGTGTGAAAGTAAACATGAATATCGGATAATTTTAGGAAATCTACTCAAATTAAACTAAATAAAAAGAATTTACGATAATATTTAGCTAATAACACTCCAATATATAAATAATTTCTGTCATCAAGAATCAATATCAATGTTATAATAAATAATTTCACAAGTAAACAATGATTAAATATACTAATTGATTATAAATTGAGTAGATTTTTCATAAAATATTTAATGAAAATATTTTGACACATACACTCTCAAATAAATTCAAAAATTAGATTATAACCTAGTTTAATATAATATTAAAAACATAAATTTAGAACTATTATATGATAATTTAATTATTAATTTTTAAAATGAGACCCAATAATTTTCCACTCATTCCTAAGTATAGGAATACAAACCACGCTCTGTTCGTATATTTTTTCTTATCCATTTTATGGAAGGAAAATATTAAGAATGTATTGTGTTTTTTAAACTATATTGTTAAACTCAATATAAAAAGCCAATGAAATATTATTTAAAGGAATGGAATGAAAGAAATGGTGGATAAGTAGTTTTCAAATATCTCATTGTTAGAAAAATTCTAGCAATTCTATATCAATGAAATTTTTAACAACATGAACCCCTATATCTATTTGTGATTGAATATATATGAAATATTTTTGAAAAATAGCTCTCATATTAATTTTATAATATTATTTATGGATATTATCTAAATTTTTTTTATTACAATCTTATCCCTTCAACATTTAAAAAATTCAAATGAAATTGAAACAAGTCTAAATAACTCTGAATAAAAATAATATCTATTTGACAATTAAATTTTTTTCATAAAATGATTCACAACAATAAACTCATAATGACATAAAATTAAAGGTTTATCAATTAAATTTATTGGTTGTAAAAATTATAATACAAACATACAATATTAATTTAATTGCCTTAGAATACACCACATAAATTAGTGAATTGTAATTAACATAAGAAATATGACTCCATGATCAATTATGATATATGGTTCAAGTGGGTTACCCATTTTACTATAATTTCCTAGGGAAAATATCCAATACAATTTATGTAGAAAATTATACTAAATTGATAATTATAGTTTATATTGAATGATATTAATGTTATGACTGGTAGAAGTAAATGAATGAAAAGTCATATAATCAACTTATGTAATGTTTCTTCTCCTACTTTAGTGGGTTTGAATTCTCCTTATATACTTTTCAAAGATACTCTATGTTCTACCTAGATGTGGTGTTGTGATTTAAAATATTGACTCTTATTGGAATGTAAAAACAAAAAATTAGAATGTAAAGAAAAATTAAATGAAAAGAAAATATTGAAAAATCAACAAATTATACTAAAGGGTTCTATCAATGATAAATTTCATTTAAATTCCATAAATCTAGTTATATTATTTAAATTTCCCCAGTTAGTTGGTGGTTTTTGTTTACTAAGAAATAACCACAACATGTGGGATTCACTTCTACTCCTCGTGATGAAAGAAACTAATTTCTATAGTTGAGACCCTATGGACACAACTTATCTTCAAATATTGAAATTTCTAATCGG
This sequence comes from Viscum album, assembly GCA_963277665.1. Classification (NCBI taxonomy): domain Eukaryota; kingdom Viridiplantae; phylum Streptophyta; class Magnoliopsida; order Santalales; family Viscaceae; genus Viscum; species Viscum album. Next base: position 1,862,576,872 of record OY728119.1, read on the forward strand.
TGTTATTACATTATTATAACGTGTAATGGTAAACCCACTTCCTCAAATGTATAGTAATTTTGAATTTAGATCAACTAGAGTTGTGTTATGGTGGGGAATTCATCCATTGGCTTTCATGATGTTCCCAACATTTTTTGACTTCCTATGTGTTTTCCCTATCTTCATATTCTCTTTAAACATCCTCATATAAATTTGGTATAGAAGATATAGGTTCACCTAGATTTTTTTATTACAAATGATCCTATTCTCTTTCATTTCCATGAATCTAAGCCTATTCATTTTTCTCATGAATTTTAATTTTTTGGATATGAGTATATAAATCAATTTCGCTATTTTTTCTTGGATGATGGTATCCAATTGTTCCATTTGGGATTCCCTATTTATTGTTTCTCATTTAATACTCTAATATTATTTAGGATATAATATTGTGTGTTCGAAATATGTTAATTGTTATTTTCCTTAATAGGTTTTGGTAAACTGTACCTAAATCTAGTACAAAGTTAAAATGGGTGTCCTATGTACCAATAAATGTCACATGGAACCTCTAACTAGTTATTCCACCCTAGTATCATTATATTTATAAGAAAATTGAATATAAAAAGAAATCATTATTTGGGGAAATGAAATGAATATATATATATATATAATAAATACTACCAATATTTGTGTTTCAATAGTCATGAGAGTTATGTTCTTATGTTTTTTTTACTTTTCAATTTTTTTATGTTTAAATATTTTTCATATGTTTTTGTTGTTTCCCCCAATAGAATAGTAAATAACACATGTCCCTATAAATGGTCCCTAATGTGATTAATATGAAAATGTTTAGTGGTAATTATACATCAAACTGTATGTATACAAGGTCATTGTATCATGATATAGGAATTCACCATGTAATTTATCTCTATATAGATATTTGATTTATTGTGATCTCATTTGAGTTTTGTGATGAATATAATTAAAACAGTGTATGTGGGTGTGTATAGGTAAGAGGTAAAAAAGAAAATATTGGATCCAATTATTAACTGATAACCAAATTATTTTCCTTTAATGGTATGGAAAATCACTTTTAATTGATGGTGAATGTCAACCAAATTCACCTATACCTTCCTATTATCAATGAAACTACCTTAAGAAAAAATCACTTGTTATCTATAAACACTCACTTAATGATATTAACTAATTAAATCAAATACATATGTAAGAGTCCATAAGGTTTCCTAACTCTCTTTATTCGGATAAATGAGTTTACATTTCATGGTGTTGTTCGGCCACTACCTCCCTTAGTTTTAGTTCTCATTTTAGGGATTTTAGATAATCACTGGTATTTTTTACGATCACGGGTTCCACTCCCCACACAATCCTTTCTGTGAGTAATAGTTTTTTACATAATGTATATAGTATACAATAAAATCTTGTATACACACTAAAATTCAATGAACTATAACTAGAAGTAGTTGAAAAAAATACACAAGTGATTTTGTGATATTGCACTTTCACCAATACACTTCCATTCATAGTGTAACCCTAAAAATGATCAGTATTAGAATTAAAAAATTAAGGAAAATAAAAAATTAAAATAATTATAGAAGATTAATCAATGATAAATTGGTTAAAATTCAACCCTGATGTATTCATTATAAATAGACCAGGACACACAAATCAATATATAGAAATATATGGTAAGGGAGAAGAAAGATCCAGATCTTGTGAGGACTATAAAAAGCACCAGGTACTAATAGTTTTCTCCTACATCATGTCTCACTCCTAGAGATCTCATATGGTATGATCAATTCTCTTCTATCACATATAATTATCCTATACATTTTCCCCTTCATATGGTTCTTATTCTTTCTCAAATAAGAATCCCTCTCAATAATTGTTCTTTGGTCTTATATATCACTATCAAGTGACACTAAAATATTATATAGATTCCTCTATGTGGAGGTAAAATACCCTCTTCATTTACATTAGTACATGTATGCAGGATCTTGTTATTCCCACTCCCTCTTAGATTATTTGATATAAGGTAAATTTTTCTGGTCCATTAAGAAATATTATTAAATGGTTTGAGTGAATATAGATTTATTCCCCCAACTAATGCATTCAATCCAATTTTAATGTTTATTACATCAATTTATGGAATTATTGTTGAACTTATATGGATTATATTTATCATTTATAACATTATTGTCACTTTTATAATACCGAAGGATTGTTTAGGGAAGTATTGGTGATAGTTTTTGAATTACGAGAAAAAATATTGATCAATGAAAATTATTTATATCTACCAATGTAATGACATGGATAGATTTAATAAAGTGTTGGGTGGTATATAGTATGTAGGGAATTAATTTGATAAAACATTATATTAAGTATTTGTGTAGTGTTGAGTCTTGAGGTTATGTTGGTAGTTTGATATATTTCCATTATTATTCTTTCGATTACTTTTTTAATTCCTAGGATATGTCATTTTGGAATTAAAACTTCATGGATATTATATTACCTCAATGTGAATAGATGTGGATAAAATTCACAATGTGAATTGGGTAGAAAACCTACTCCATCTATGTGATTTAGCATGAGGCTTCTAAAAAGGATATATTGATGTGGCAATGTAATTTGTGGATTATATATGGGGAAAAACTATTTGGTATCACCTTTTTGGGTTTTTTTAATATGAAATGTGTTCCTATAGATATATTATCTATCTGTGGTAGTAGATAATTTTCCCCCAATGACACATATTCAATTTGTATCCACTAGGATTTATGGGTATGTTAAATAATTCAAAAATAATTATGTGAGACTATAACAAATGTACAATGTAGATTCATGTGTTTATATAAGGCTAAATTAGTTCCATGTCATATCCTTATCACTATAATTATAGAATGAAATATATTGGTCTAAATTGTCAAAAAATAAAATAATGAAATAATCTATTGAATAATTGATTAAATTACAATAAAATACCCATATTAGAATATCAATGTTAAAATAAACTGCAATAGGTTATGTAATGAACATATTAAATGACGGTGCTTATATAATATGTTTAAAATGACCTCAAATAATCAGTTTAGTACATTTTTTAAAATACGTGATAGTAAAACCAAAAAATCTATATATATGAAACACACTAACTACATGTTATTTTTTCATAAAATCCATTAAAATGTGACTAAAATAATTTCAAAAATTATAGATAATTTTTACCTAATGAAAAGTAATGGTGGGTTAGGATTTTTACCTACTATTTATTTTAATTTTATTAAAATTAATGCATCTCTCTATTATAGATTTATTGGAAGTTAGAATTTTCTTAAGACATAGTGTCTGTATAAGGGTCCATAATATATTTAGATAAATGATTGTTTCCTAGAAATTATACAATAATTTTTTGGGGATTTCAAATATTATATATTCTAAACCATTTCATTGAAGAGTTTTATGTACATTATTCTTGAGATTCATTTAAATAGATATAATTCAATTCTATTTTTAGGTATGTAACAAAAATAATGAGTGGTATATATTATTATAAATTAATATGTTTTGAACATATAAAATTGGATGAATGTGTATATATAGAATCTAAATTGTCAAAACCATGTATCATGAAGGGAATAAAATATATAGAATAATTAAATTTTATAAACCCTTAATAAATTTAGTATTAAATTCCTTTGAAGGTAAATAACTTCCAACACCTAAATCATACAAAAAATAATATTTTCCATATCAGGGTGTTTATAGGTTATCATTTATATAGATATCTGAATATGGGTCACCATAATAGGATAATGTGGTTGTATCGTGAATTATAATTATATTTATATCAACTAATAAAGTCAAACAATTAGGATAATATTGAGATATAGTTTAGAATATCCATATGACATATTTTTGTAAGGAGTTTTCCACACAAATATCAATAATTCATATACAGTTTGATTTACATGATAGTCTATATAAATAGGTGATAGATACAAGGAGTGTTAATGTGGACTCATAGAATTAATGAAATACGGATCCTTCCCCACTAATAAATATGATGAACATTTAAATGAGAAATAATTTTAGTGGAAATGATTTTAATAAAATTATTTATTAAATTATTATTAAAAAAGATACTCATTTGACAATGGTTTCCATCGTATTTAGAATTTATATCATAAAACACATTTTATTCAATAAAAATACATGAAAAACTCAATTATAACGGTAACATCTTTCTAAATTTGTAATGTAACTTGTGAATAATATCCAATTTTGACAAAGAATTTATATATTTTAAAATAAAATTCATGATAAAATATATGTGAATTAATGAAAAAAATAACTAAATATATATACAACAAAAATACAATATTTTTGGGCTATCTTTTTATAAGTAGGACTATATGAACCACGATATTAGATACATTATCCTTGTTCAAAGTAAGTAAGAAATCTATTCCAGAAAATTACCAACAATATTCCAAAATGAGAAGCTTAATACTGAGGAATGTTTAACATAGACAACCTATTGTAAATAAACCAATAATGAGGATGATATAAATTAAAAAAACTCTTAGACTAGAACTAATATTGATGGTAGTCTAACACAGACTACCTCCCAGATAATAACTAATGTTGTTCTAGGATTAACATAGCTAAACTCTTAGAGAGTAACAGATTCAATAGAGGATATCATGTAGCCAACCCCCTTGAAAATTAGCACCCAAGCCTACATGAAAACATGGTCATATTACTAGTATAATAAAAATCATTCATAGCCTAACTCTATTCCTATACCAAAATATATTATTCCAAAGAATGATCAAAGTTATACTTTTCAATGAATACCAACTTCTTGGCCATCCATGTAAAGGCATGTCAAATTTACCATCCACTAGAAATAGTGAAGTTCCCTTAGTTAGCTCATAAATTTCATTACCTCTTAATTTCAATTTAAAAAATAAATACATATTCTTTTTCTCAAATTAATAGGATTATTCATTATACCCAACAGAAAAAACTTTTTGAAACCGTTCTCTATAATTGGAAAATTAATTAGTGCATTTTTAACCAAGGAGGATATCATTTTTAAACCCCTCTCATCAAATTAATTCTAGTTTCAACCAATTTTGAACACACTAACCCATATTTTAAGGGGAATTATAACCTTATATAGTCCCCCAAGTACACTATAACATTAAATAGTAATTATATCAAGTTTATAATTGACATGAATTACATATATTGAATTCACTTATAAATGATGGACAATATTGAGGAACACCTGCCGTGAGCCTTCAAGATTAGTTTGTCCAAAGGATGTCACATTATTTGAGTAAAATATAGAAAAATATAAATTTATAAAAAGTCATTAATTTAGAATTTTTATTTAAGTGGATGAAATTGATGTAAAAACTTATTAATAGAGTTTGTAGGGGAATAAACATACCAATAAAATAATACCTTACTCTATTGTATTTTAATTTGACACAAAATGGGGGAGGAGAGTCATGGATGATGAGAGAGACATGGAGGGGGGGACCTATGTGGATTACGTGGGAGAAAGAACATGAGAAAATAAATCAAGGGAAAGTTGAAATAAATAAAAATTCACCAATGAATATTTGTGGTCTAGTTTCAAACTAGAAACCTTATGTGATGCATTAGGACTTTTAGTGGGATAGAAAGGTAATGGTGTAACCTTATAGAGACCATGTTTGGGTTCAAGGTCTAAGACTTTTTACATCTCTCACCAGGATCCAAGTTAGAATCTAATTCCTCAAATAGGTTTTTAGTGGTTTCCTTCCCACTCTTTTTTGATTTTGACACCTACTAATCCTCATTTTCAGTAAAAAATTAATTATTAAATATTAAATATCATATCATAGAAATTTAATGCATATAGTCATAATAATAAACCTTAAATTATAAACATAAATTTTAATTTCCTCAATTTTTATTTATTTATGATGATAAAACCCATAAATTTATACATAATTAATTTCAATTACTAAACATAAGTGAAGCGATAAGATATTAAATATTATTAATGAAATACCATACATAAATATAAGTTATACCATAAAGAGACAATTTTTCTCATCCTAAGTAGTACATATGAAGGGTATATACACCAATTAAAATGGCTAATGATATAATTTAACCAAATTTTTTTGAAAATAATATAAATAGAATTTGAAATTCTTGTAGGTTATAATTTACTATAAATAACAAAATGTGAAGAACACTACAATTAAAAATAAATAAATTTGAAAAAGGATTTTCATTTTTTATATGAAATGTAAGTAACTTTGATAGAAAAATTGGTAAATAAATAAATAAATTAATGAGACTTATTTAATAAATTTATAATAACATATGAATATTTTAATAGAAACTGACTATTGAAAATAATAAATGTTTAAATAGAAACTAAACTGAAGATGGTTGAAAACTATCTAAAAATAATTTTTCAAATTATTAAAAAACTATTTATAAATATCATAACACTATAAATTGGTTTATCAAATTATGTAACATGAAAGATAAATAAGAGTACATTTTGTTAAGGTGAGTTTCAACGTATTTAATAAAATATTTGTTTTAAATCAATTTTTAATTAAAATGATTACATAATTTTGAATCTTTTTTGGTAAAAAACTATATTATAATTAATTAAAAAACATATGAAAATTAATAAATATTAAAAAAATATAAATAAAATAACTCATAAAAAAGAAATATTGTTAATACTATATTAAATGGGTTTTCGATATATTATTTGATTTTATTTAAAAACTAAATTTCCTATATTTATAATTTGACTGTGAAAAAAATTGAAATCAATTATTTAATTATTAAATTTAAAATATCTCAGGATGATGTTTTGACCATTTTTCTAAAAAGGGTGATTTTTTTGTGAACTATGAAAATATTGTTTTTTAATATAACTTCTGGTTTATTAAATAATCATGATATAAATATGACTCAAAAAATTATAAAACAATTTTCAAAAATTAAAATATATTTTAACAATAAAAATAATATGTTTTAAAAAACATTCTTAATTTCCAAACTTATAAATCAATTTTCAAAACATATAAGTTATAATATTAATGAATATAAAATTATATTTTCACTATAATCCTTTTTGGTACATTCAAGATACCACTTTTAGTTTATTTGGAAAAAATATATAGTATATGAAACATAATAAAGAATTTAATAAACCAAGAGAAAATAAATAAAACAGAATACAAAAAAATTTCTATGTCAACTTAAATCTATCCTTACTCAGCCTAACACAATCATCACATGTGTTGTGGGATAAATGGAAAGAAATATTAGTGTCTCAAGATCCGTGAATAACCTAGAAATGTTTAATTCCTTATGATCTATTCCACCAATATTTTTATCCATTGTTATAACTTTTATCATTGTTGTTTGGATTACTATCATTGAGGAACAAATCTCCCAACATAAATCTTAAAATATTGAAACCATTAATCCAAATAATAAATCATTGTCATGCTATTAGAAGCCCATAAGAAATACCATAACATCACAAAATTAAAAAATCCCATGCTATCATACATCTCAAACTATACATTAAGAATAAGAGGATTTAACATTATAAACCTCTAGACCATTACCTGAAAACCCCAAACCCATATTACACATTGAAGAGTTAGTCTCACTCCTCTCATCCCACAAGACCTCGTAAACTGTGAACTTTATCATAGGCCACAAAAACATTAGTCATGTCCCAACTTATATGGCAACCTTATCACAACTTGAATTCTAGGTACCTATAATATATTTCGATCATATAGTAAAGACAATAGGACCGAATTAACTTACAATGGAGGAGTAAGAATGAATCCATCATGTTCAACCTTCCACATGAATTAAATAAAGGATAAAAATCAACAACCAAGGTAAATACATAAATAAAGTAATAATGACTAAAAAAGTATCATAAGAGAAAGATATTATGAAAAAATAGAATATTTTCTATTATTCCTTCTAGCATCATCCCAAGCCTCCATAAAACAGAGTTTCTTAAAAATGTTGGGGTATTTCAGGTTTTGTTCTATAAGAAGGGTAAATGATGAATATAATTATGAAAGACCCAAAAAATAGATAAAAGAGATACGCTAAAACAATCCCCACAAATATAAGTAAATGAATTAATCACACCCATTATCATAGTCTTAAACCTTTATAAACACCACAAAACTTTACTGAGAATGGGGTATTGTGTGATAGGTTAGGCCTAAATATAATTAACGAGTGGTGAAAAATGACCATCACAGTGAGTAACGAGGGATAAAGTGAGAAATGGGAGAAACTAGAAAATTAAAAATAAGGGAAATCAATAATCAATGAATAATTACAAGACATAGGGATGTAAATAATAAACAATGGTTATGTGAATCGAGGGAGCTCTATCATTATAAAAGGAAGACACTAGAATATCTTGTAGTGGGTGTTTAAAGCATGATATTTTCATGTTTAAATCAAGTGATTGTTTGTTAAAGAAACCTATAGAGTTTAGTAATAAACTAATATAACTTAAAATAAGTAATATTATTCATATTCTTGATCCAAAATTGTAAAATAATAAATAATTTATTTAATGATACCCCTCCTCGTTGGCTACATAAAAACCCACATCACCACCTTTTCATAACTCTAAAAATAACTTAAATTTATAGGTATATAATTAAAAAAATTATTTAAAATAAATTATACACATTCATAAGAATATATTCTATCCATAATTCCCACTATTGAAGTCCCTACATTCATTCCAATGGATCTGGAATAAAGAGAAAAGAAGGGTTTCAAGTATTTATTTCATTTTTTATTTATGAATTGTCTATCCTAAACCAAAATAAAACATAAAACTATTTTTATGTAATTATTATATTTAGTTTATATTGATTATCCTTTAACCCTATTTTTATTTGTTATTAGTAATTCCACCTCATTTATCTCATTTCACAGAAATCACTACTTGTGTAGAATAAGAGTCTTTGAACAATGTGTCCTAATTTTAATTCACCTTACAAAAACTGAATAAAAAAACTAGTCATAAAAAAACTCCTAAATGTTTTTTACTTTTCCACTAATGTTTTTGTGAAACTCATAAATTTATTATCTTTTTATTTTAAATTCATTAAGAACATTATTCACCCATGGTGGTTTGATGCTATCAAATTGAACGATATTGTTCTATATTCCAAATATACCATTGATGGAAATTATTAAAACTCAACATAATTATTATATATAAAATGAATAATAAAACAATTTCATTTTTAAGATGTTATAATTAAAAAATATTCATGATAACAAGGATATTAAAAGTAAATAAGTGAATTCAATTAAATAATTTTAAACAAGCTTATGGAGAATGAGACAACGAATTATAACTATCCATTAATATATTGAACTCCAATAATTTTTTGATATAACCAATAATATTAATCTTATATTTATTATTATTCTATTTCATAGTGATCATTTTTTAAATCTATATCAATGTTTGTTTGTAACTACGAACTGAAAAACCACAAAATGACCAACGTAAGAAAAAATAATCAAATGAATGAATAATAAATGATTGTAAATGGATGAAATGAAATAATAATAATAAAATAATAATGTAAAAATTATCTTATTAAATAAAATATTTAATTTAATATTATTTTTCAGGATGTTATAGAACATATGAAGCGAGTTGAGACTTGAAGTTCGGATTTCCCTTCTCAAACATCGTTATTTTTTAGTATTCTTTATCTATGGCCTATTTTATCTTATATAAATTATATCTAAAGTATACAAAGTTATCCTTATTAATTTTACAATGTTTTTAGTAATTATTCTTCAATATACCTCTTTTCTATATATAAATATCATATCGTGACATGTTCATAATTGGCTTTCCATACTCATTGTTGTTTCTGCCCATATTTTACATTAATTTATTTTTTCTTTCTATTTTGATGTTTTTTATATAAATGATTTTTTTCTATATCATTTCCATTATTTATATGTTTCTTTTCAAACATTAACGTCACCATTTACTATTTATAACAAATGGTGTCAATATCCTAAAATTCATAATCCATATTTAAGGGTGTTTTATCCAAGTGATATTATATTTTCTTGAATAAGGAAATACTAGAAATACATAGACCTATTATTCTAATATATATAATTATTCATTATATTTTTATGTTGATATAATTGTTCAATTAATAAATACTAGGAATTAATTTTTTATTCATTAATTTTATACACCTGACAATTTAAGAGACGATTGGGTACTCTAATTATATATCCCCTTAATGTATCAGTAGATCTCATGAGACAAACATGTTTAGGAATTTGGTGTATGCATTCCCATTTATGTAATTTGATATAAAATAATTACTTGATGGTATTATTATGTTTACATTCATTGTGAATTCCATAATTATGAGATCTATTATTTTTATCCATGTTATTATTTTGTTTCCACTTTTATCACATCAATTGATATTTTTTGGATTGTTTATTATGTATTTAGAGTCATTTATTTTTTTTATTCCTTATATATTATTTATTCAATTTTACCATCCACTGTAATTTACCCCTTATTGTGTGTATTATATCACCCTTTATATTGATTCAATAATTTCTTAGGAATCCATAAATATTTTTATACAAAATAAAGATATGAAATAATAGAATAATAAAGATTTTATTCTGATATAATTTAATAACCAATGTAATTTAAATATCATTTATGTATCTAGTATCCTAAGACTACTGAAATTTTGGTTATATTGGTTTCCAATGTAATAAACAATCCTAAAACTAGGTAGCTAGGGTCATGGACATTATAGTTTGTATCAAAACAAATTTAGTAGAATCTATTGGAATTATATTTTAAAAAACATAGTTATGAAAAATATTATGATAACGCCTTATGAAATTATAGTATTATTTGATGTGTAAATATAACATTCTATTTAAATTTCTTAAAAATGTATATTAATTATACATGATGATTCCTAATTTATAGTGTTAGTCACGATCAAATTGTTAAAATTCAATATTAAAATATGAAACATAGTGTGAGGATTAGAAACCATGCCAATAAATGTAGAAAGTGCTAGGATTTTACTATGTATTAAATCAATGAATATTAATGTTGGATATGATAAAATTATATATATATTAAATAAGTTGACGTATGTTATGAAAAATAAGCATGCCCCAACCTTTTTCCATTATACATTGTTCCATAGCACTGTATACTTTCTTGAGGTATCAAAATTTATATTTTAAAGTAATCTTTAATCCTCTAGTTAAATAGAAATAGACTAAATATATAAAATATATATTCAATGATTTAGAATATAGGGAATAGGGGATGGTTATTATGTTTATATATTGTCTTAATGGAGATGATGTCAATGGTTTACATTGATTTATAATTCTGAGGAGGAAGAGATAGAAAGCATATAATGGAATGTTTATAAGTAATTATTACATGTTAAATATTTACCTAATTAATGAATTGATATGAAATATAAATTTTGGAATCAGTGAAAAAAGGAAGAGAGGACTACTACTGAGTATGAAGAAATCATTCTTATGATTAACATGACATGATTTTGATTATATTCATAATTAATAAAGAAATATCGATTTATTAATCAATATACTAAATCCACGTTTTCAAATAGAATTAGCCTCTAAAATATTTTCATCTTGTTTGGGTAAAGTGGAAAGTGACTTCAAGATAGAGAAGGAGTTCTTAAAGACTCTTATTATCTAAATAAATCATGAGATGAAGAGGATGATTTAGAATAGTGTGTATATAAATTTATAGAATATGGGGGAAGGGTATAATTTCAAAAATTCAATAATTAATTGAATAAACCATGTGTTAATTTTTTTAAAATATGTGTGAGTTTATTTTATCTATAAAGAAAAACTATAAATCTTATGAATATAAAATAAAATATATTGTTCCCAACATTTTTTTACTTTCCTTTGAGGTTTCTAAATGATTAGTGGTGATGAGAAGAAGCGTGGGAGTGTTCTGGAGACAAAGAGGGGTCCTTTAGACATTTTTGTGGTCACCAAACCTAGGTGGTGGGCATGGAAGATGCTTTTTTATCCATGAGATAACCCTATATTATATTTGAAACTTGGAAACAACAAGAAAAGTATATAGCATTAGACATGGTTTATTATGGGAGTTTCAATCTAAAATGGTAAGGCTGAGCTCACCAGGACATAGCCTTAGTTATAGTAATGGAAAAAACAAGAATGTAATGGTAGGTCGGGTGTGGCATCTAGATAAAGATGAATATAAAATAACAACCAATACTTGGACCACTCCATGGTTGATATTATGGTGGTGTTCATGTCCCTTTGTTTATCAGAGAAAGGGGGGGAAATGGTCATTATATATTTTTATCTATCTTTTAGAAGACACATCATGAGAAATTTGGATTCTCACCATGTCTTTGTGAATTCTTGTAGGATTCAACAATAAATAGGGGGATCAACCTCTGTTTAAATTATGTATCCTCTATTCTATATCCATTAGACTTCTATACTTACCTATAATTATTGAGTCATTCTATTATAAATCATAACCCCTTGTATCATTGGGTTAATTCTTGTGCATCATGGAATGATATTCCTCTTCTATATTTCCTATTCTTATTAGTATATTTATTCCTAGTAAATTCATATGTGAAATATACTCTATTTTGAGTATGGTGTTCTAATTTATTTTTTCCTTGATCTTGGTGAGTTATCCTTCAATCTTAGTGGGGGTTGATCACATTTTTATTCCATTGGGAGAATTTTTTATCTTTGAATATTTTTTCTAGGTAGGGGATCCCTTATCTCTCCTTCCCTGAATATACAAATTGGAATATCAAAATTTTGATATACTTTGGGTGGATGGTATGCACTAACTTAATAATGGTATTAATTTATTAAATTTAAGTGAAGGGATGGGTGAAATGAGATGAGTTTTTTTCATTTTTTAATTTATGCTTATATGTTTAGGATTACATTTTTTTAGATATTAATGATGTTGTGATTGACTTTTTGTGGGATTTATTTATTAAAAACAATACACTTGAAAAAGGATAAAGATTTATATCTGACTAATAAAAATGATTTCCCTTGGAATCTAGAATTGTTTTGAGACTAAACATGAAAATAATGATGCAATTTTGATGAAATAAATTGTTGAAACTAAATGTGATGTGTAGCGGTCCTAGTGTGTGGTGTTCAAGATGTGTGGTGGTTATGTCGTGTGGTATTTCTTATGGTGCTGATGTCTGGTTCTATGGCATGATATTGATGTGATTTTATGTGGTGTTTTGTGTAATTTATCAATAGCTATAGAATAAAATTTAATTTTGAAAATATAATGAACATTGATGGAATTATTATGTGGTAAATGATGTAATGATTTTATAGGGTAGTGAATGTGATGGAGTTGATTAAAAAATGAACTTAATTGATAAATGATAATTTTTGGTAATTATAAAATCTCTAAATTGGATTATTGTAATGTAATGATGGGTTTTGGCTTGTATATTTTTTATTTTTGTGTTGTGGTTCATTTTGATGTGGACACATTAGTAGTGAAGGTTGCCAGATATTGTGCTACGATAGTGTGATATGGTGGTACCCTTTTTTGATACCTAGGTCGGTCTTGTGTTTTATCTATCTATAATGTAATTTTATGTTATTTTCATTACTCTTCCCACTCGAGTCATTGTTTACACAGAAACCCAATGATTTTCTATTCTAGGTGTTTTTCCGTACATCAATGATGATGAGGATGGATGGGTGGATAACCCTCTTCCTCTCTCTATCTCTCTTATAGGAGTAATTTATATTCCCATGATTTTATGTAAAAAATGAAAATGTGTATAATATATAGTGATTGAAAAGAGGATGAGATAGTTCAAGTTTTTTGTTGTGTATGGTGGGATGAGGAATGAGTTTTATTTCATTCCAGTTTTTGATAACATGGTATTAAGGTTTCATGAAAGTGGTTATGAGAGGATGTTGATGTGATGACTTGTTATATAGGGTTCATGGTACTATGTGTCTTCCTAGGTGTCTTTAGGTGGGTTGTGATGTGGTTTATCATATGACTTCAAGCCTGCATTTTTTATTGAAGTTACAGGAGCTCCATGATGTATTTTATTGGGGTATGAGAGTGGAAAATCAATGAAAAATTAGTCCAGGTACCCATAATAAATATACTTCTAATTATATTACTATACATGGTTGTGTTATTTGGAGAGTATTCCATTATGAGGATGGTATTGGTTTATTAACCTAAATATGTGCATGATGGTTCTGCTATTTTCTCATGGGTGCATTAGTATACTCAAATAAAAGTTTCATGGGAGACCTTGTGTATGATCCTACTGAGTATAGATTTTATGCTCACCCCATGAATATAAAAACTATTTTTTGTGTTTTTAATAGGAAAAAATAGACTAAGGTAGACATTACTAGTATTTAAAATATAGTTTTTACTGAGTAATTACATTAGGATTTATTTTCGGTATTTTATTTTGAGATTATTTGTATTGTTACATTTTAGATGCATTATGGGATTGTTTTTTACTTTAATTTTCTTGTATGAGATGGAGTTACCTAGGTATTTTCATTCTATCTCTCAATCCCTGTTAAATAAATGAGGGTAGTACCATAAATATGGGAGATTATTATACCTTTAGTGATAGTCTTCAATCCAATGCCTAATAGAGGTGAGACTAGAGGTTCATTATCAATCATCCTTCACTGTCAAACTAGGAGGGGTACCTTTGGAGGGATGGGGTTGTAATAGAGTGGTATCAAATGACTATTTTGAGAGATAGGATGTAGTTTAGTGTTATTCACTATAAATATTTCATATAATGTAAAATAAATATTTTCCATGTATCTTGGTGGATGACATAGTCTAGGGTTACCATCTTGGTCAATGGATTTTAGGGACCCTCGTGAACTATTACAAGGACCTTATCTCTACTGAATGAATTTTTGAGGTGTTTTTTCTTATAGGGTAGAGATGTTGCGGAGTTTTATGCATTAATATTTTTTGAGTTTTATCTAGATTAGTTGGTCATGGGGAAAACTATAATAATCTAATTTAATAAACTATAAAATAATTCTTACTAATTGGATTAGGGTTTCTCATAGTTTTTAGTGATACATCTTATTCATTATCCCTATATATCTCAGGAAGTAGAGGTTGAACATGATAACCCCGTTGATCATCACAGGATCAACCTAACAGAGGAGAATGTGTCATGATAATGAGAATTTCATTTTTTCAGTGAATGGTATTGGTAATGTAATAGGGGATTGGATCAAGTATAGAGATATATCTTTGTTCATAGGATCTTGAGATCAATTTTTGTTTGATTTATTTTCTGGATGATTTTTGGGTTTCATTAACAATCAGTCTAATGAGGGGTGTTGCATATCCATGGTTGACCATTTATCATGGTGATCGAAAAGTGATAGATGTTTTATGGGTGGATATCTTTAATAAATTTTGTTAGGAATTCCAATCATCGACTATGATGTTATTAAAGGGGAAGGAGATAATTTATCTTTAGTAAGAGAGTATTTCAATTTGGGATTTTGGGATCATATTCAGGGACCTTTTTTTTTCTCACATAATAATTTTCATGAATATGAGTCATGTATGTATAGTCTTGAGTATTCCATCCCACCATCTATCTAGTATGAGGTTTCTCCATTTATGCTTCCAAAATATTTGGATGTGTAGAAGAAGGTGTACATGGTTGATCATACAAACACATGAAGGTGGATATTATGAGAGGGTATCTAGAAGGGTTCCACAATGAGTCTATCTATTAGCAGAAGATATCATATTATATGGACTTCTTTGTTTGGACTAGTATGGGTTTGATCATAGCCTTATGCTCTATTTTTTTATAAGGTTTGTTTTTATTAATCATATAATGGGTGATTTTCGTTCACCTTCTTTACCAATGAGAGTAATTTTCAAAGTTAGGTTCAACGCCCAAATTCTCGAGGAGGAAAGATTAGTTTGGATTATTAGACCTATCTACAATAGATATAGCAGATTCCATTATTTCATCAGATGCTGAAGTGAGATGGTGATGGTAGAGGTCAGCCTTGAGATGGCCCTTTTCCTCAGGGACCTAAGCCAGAGCACGGACATAAAAGATTCTATCAATTGTGAGGAAGACAATCAAAGGTTTTATTAGGTTTTATTCTACCCCTATTTTAACTTTATTTGATTCAAGATCCTCACAATCCTTCATTAAACCACCATATTTTTATCATTGATACTAGAAATAGATTAGATTCATGTTCCCCTAGTACAAACTACTATAGTTAGATGGCATACCTTCTTGTTCGGTGTGTTTTGGGGGTGTAGGTTGATTATGGGGAAGTTTCTATCTTGTTTCAATTTTATCCTACTATAGATAAATTCAAAAAAAATTATCCTTAACATTGATTGGTTATATTCTATATGCAAAGTTATCAAATCTTTGCAAAGAAGATTTTCATTCCTTCTGTGGATGGTCACTGTGTAGTTGTTTTGGGTGAGTGTGGTCCTAAGATGGATAGTTGGTAGGTGTATCCCATTCTTTCATAGCTAGTTGAATTTTTAATATTGTTAGTGGGTTCTAGGATGGTGGAGACTCCTTTTTTTATTAAGGAATTTTTTGATACCTTTATTGAGGAGGTTATGAAATACTCCCTTAATATTGTGTCATGTTTGATGTAAATTAATATATAGATTTATCTATTATTTAAATGGATTCATATAATATATAATCCTATGAGTTTTTGGATTTTATAATTCAGATAGATGACCTGATAAAAAACGGTATCATCAGGAATAGTGTGTCTTTATGGGGTGTTGTAGTTTTATTCACCAAGATAGTGAATGTTAGATTGAGGTTGTGTGAAGACTATCGAATGATAAACCATGTTAAAATCAAGTATCACTACCCTCTTCTGAGGATTGATGATCCTTTTGACTATTTGAGTGTAGCTAGTTTGTTTTTAAGACTGACCATCAATCTATAAACAATCTTCTGAGGGTAAAGGAGGAGGACATCCCAAAAACTACCTTCTGGTGTAGTTATGTGAACTTTGAGTTTTTGGTCGTTCAATTTTGTATCATAAATTCACCAGATGTGTTCATGTAACTCATGAACACTTTATTTTATGATCTACTAGACAATGTTTTAGTCATTTTCATCAATATTATATTGATATAATCAAATTTATAGGAGGGACACACCGATCATCTCTAAGATATCCTGAAGGTCCTTTGAGGCCACCAACTTAATAAGAAGTTTTAAATTATATATTTTAGATTTAGAAGTTACATTTCATAGGAACGTGTTGTCCTGATGGGTTGTGGTAGTTTATCCTTCAATGATTTATGTACTTTTTTCATGGATAAGACCCAATAATGGGGTTGAGTTTCACAATTTTTTCTCTCTTGTGGGATATTAACAATGTTTCGAGTTTAAATTTTCATATATTACAGCCTCCTTTGACAACTAAAACAAGTAAATACGATGATTTAATCTATGTCGATTAGTGTTAGGTAGTTCTTAACTACCCAATGGATAGATTTATTAGTTACCTAGTGATTCAACTTCCAGAAAAGTGGTGGAATTTGAGGATTATTATTATTCTTTATATTCGGTATTGGGATACATCCTTGATTATATGTAAAGTATTGATCTCTTTTGGGTCTATAAAGTTACATCCCCATCAGAATAACTATGTCACCTATGATCTAAATCTTGTGGTGGTTGAGTTTGGAAAAATTTATAGTGAAAGTACCTCATAGAAGAATGATTTGAGGTCTTTTATGGTCTCTATAGATTGAGGTATATTTTATCTTACCATGAGGTAAATTACTTACAATAGATGTACATAGATTTTCACCATATAGAAGGTTAATTTCTTGGAAGAAACTGAAAATAGGGTTTTGTACATGGATGTTTTTCAATACTTTTTGGATGCTTGGAGGGTGATAGAGGTGGTTGAATCCATGCACCAATATGTACGGTTGAATGTTGATGTATGTTCCTTTCTTGGATGGGAGTTTAGTCTTTTTTTATGTAGAAGATAGAGGATTCTCGGTAGGAATAAAAAGATGCAGAAGTGATTCCCAATTATATTGGCCATAGTGATGCCCTATAGTGATGGTTAGAGAATAATTTGAACTAGATGTTATTTAAAGGGACATTGTCTGTACCATTTTTTATACAAGAGGTATTCATTCACGAGTTTCACATATAACCGTTAGGTTTTCAACCAGAGGGTTATAAGAAGTATTATAGCCTAAGGAAACAATTTTGGTGTCATATAATGAAGTAGGATATGGTGGAGTTCACAACATAGAGTTTTTTCCATCCTGTAATTGAATAATATCATGTTTTGGATGTTTTTAATAGTCCATGAATGCCTCCAAGTTTAATTGGGTTAAATTTTGAAGGATTTCATTATATTATTACCCCAAGACTATGGTGGATATAATGATATCTTGGTAATCATTAATGGGTAGATGAAGTCAATTTACTCCCTTATAATCATGGAGTCAGGCACCGTGGATGATTTGGAAAGGATGAACATAGATGAGGTTGGGTGGATGAATGGAGTTATAAGTTCTATTTTTTCAAATCAGGTCTCTTGGTTTACCTCTCATGTCAGTGGAGTATTGAATCATACCTTAGGCACTCATTTATGACTAAAAACTTCATTACACTATAAAAAATATTTCTATATGAAGGGGAACATCTAGAAACTAGATGATATATTGCAAACATGAATCCTTTGTTTCAATGGATATTACAAAATGGACATGTATTTTTTGTGATCACTTATAATAATAGGTACAACTCATCCATTAGCATGATCTGTTTGATGCATTTTATGGGAGGCAATGTTGATCCCTGTTATACTCAACTGATATTATAAATTCATCTATTTATGAACATGATGTGGTTATGGGTATGAAAGATATCTTTTGGATGTTTATGAGAGGATGAAGATAGTGTAGGAATAATAGAGACTTATTATTTTTAATGGAAACAACCCTCAGAGTTTGAGATTCAGGGCCTCGAGTTTCTAAAGGTATCCCCTCATCATGTGAAGTGTAGGTTTGACTGGGAAGTAACTTTTCTCCTAGGTTTTATGGGACATTATAGGTGTTAGTGCACATTGGTCATGTGGCATGTCTATTGTTGATACCATCATGATTTGGTAAGATCCATTACATCATCCATGTGTCCCATCTATGTATGTACCTTCATGATGAATCCCATGAAATTGAATGTGGAGAGGTGGATATCGAGGATAATGTAAAATTCATACAATAACAAGAATAGATCCATGATATTTAGGATAATTTGTTTTATAGATATATAATTTCACTGGTTCATGTGATATGTAGGCATGGTAGCATGGAGGAGAGTACATGGGAATGTGAGGCACAAATCCATGTCGAGTGCCCCAAGTCATTTTAATTTTTTACCTTATTTTGTTTTAGTTTACTGATGTGATGCATGAAACTTGTATATTAATGATTTATGTATCATTTAGTTTCTATTAGTGTGTGTTAAGGATTCTACCATATGAAGAATATAAATCCCCTATAAAATTAGGACACATCATACTATGAAAAGTTTTAAAACCATACAGGTGAGTTAGTGCTACCCAAAGTAGAAAATATCTTGATATGAAGGATTAGTTCATTAGTTTGTCTTCCTTGAGTAATTTTGTGTGATTTTTGGGATATTTTATGGTTAGTAATATGTTGTGGTTGATATAGTGGAGTAGGTAGTTGTTTAAAAGTGAGGTGGATTGATGTTGGTGTTATATTTTTGATGTGTTTAAGTTGTAATGAGGTCATTGGGTGGTATATCACATGATGGTTGTTTGAAAATCCCCACTTTTGTATATTTAGAGTTGGTTTTTATTCTTTAGGAAGGTAATCTTTTAAGTGATTTCTTCTTTAATGTTCCAGAACTTTCTTTCCTTTCCATTTTTTATGAGGCTTGATGGGTCCAAAAAGGAGTTTAGGAGTGTTTTGAAGGCTAGGAGATGGACATGGTCATATTGGGGGTCACCACACCCATGTGGTGGGGGATTTGAAGGGTGTTTTAGTTGATAGTCCACTCTATGTAAAACAAAAAACATGGAAATTCTTTGAAAAGTGTGTGGATTCATGCATGGTTTACTATTGTAGATCCAATTTGAAATGATCTTGCCGGTATCACCACACTATAGACTTGGGAATATTGAGGGTAAAACAAGTAACTGATAGGTTATAAGGATCATCTTTTTTACATAGTAGGAAATAGGAGAACCACTAGGGAAAAATGGAGTAAATGTATGTGGTAGATTCTGATCTCTCTTTGAATGAAATGAACATGGAAATTTTGGGCATTCTCCACATTTTGGTTTATTCTATAGGGATCCACATATGAATATTGGGCTTCTCCACCTTTTGATGGAATTATATTTATTCCCATTTATATCCATGAGACTTTTGGACCTCCCTATTCTTTATAAATCATTACATTGTGAATCCTAACCACATAGATAATTGGATTCAGAATTTTGGATCGACGTATGATATTTAATATTCTCTCTTGACAGTTCTTCTAAATTAATTATTTTTATGGAAAATCATAATAGAAAAAGAATATATTTTGGGAGTAGATTGACCATGGTTTGATGATGAATTTCTATTATAAAATCTTAGAATATTTTCCTTCATCCTTTGTGGGGATTGATTTATTGCTTCATTCTAATGTGAGTGGTGGTTCTCTTTGACACATTGATCAAGGTATGAGATCCTTTATTTCTAAAAATTTAAATGTACATGTGGGAATATCATACTTTTCTCATCCTTTGGTTAGATAGTACTCATCATCTTAATATATATATTTAGTTAATTAAATTTAAATTTATGGGGAAGTGTTAAATTTGATGATTTTTACTTATTCGTGTCTTTTATTCTTATATGGTTGTGTGCACACACTTTTTTTAAATACATCTTGTGTTGAAATTGGTTTATTTTCTTGATTTTATGATTACTGTCATCACATATATAAAATTTTATAATGTACATATAGCTAATGAAAAATGGTTTCCTTTGTAATTTAGGTTTTTTGTGAGATTACCTAAGAAAATAATGAATTAATTGGGGTGAAATCCCATGATGAAACTAAATGTGATGTGTGGTGGTTTTAGTGTGTGGTGGTTGTGTTATGTGGTGGTTGAGATTCTTATTTGTAATTTTTCATGGTATTTTTGATTATTGAGAAGCATGGTTTGTATTCATGAGATCGATGGGTAGTTATATGTCATGTTGTGTAGTTTCACATTAAATATAGAATGGTTGAGAATAATGAAAAGGGAATCAATGCTTTTTAATTTAATTTTTTGTAAATACAAAAAATTATAGAGTGGATAATGAATGGGATGAAATTCATTATTCAATTAATGGTATTTATAAATGATAATATTTGGTAATTAGAAAATCTAAAAATTGGTTGTTTTAAAAGGAATGATGGAATGTGGCCTGTGTTTGGATTTCTTATGTGGTTTGGTACATTTAGAGGTGGAATGGTTTGTGGAGGAATTTGTGAGGTATTATAGTGACATACTTTGATATATTGGTACACTTTTTTGAAATCTAGTTTGGTATTCTCTATTATCTATCTATCATGTAATTTTATATTATTTTCTATATGTACCCCACTCGAGACTTGTGTTTTCACCAATAACAAATGGTTTTGAGTTTCAACTATTTTCCCAGAAAAACCAAAAGGGTGAGGATGGAGGGATAGCTTCCCCTCTTCCACACTCTCTCTTCCATGTGATATTGATACATAGAGGTTTTGATATATATAATCCAAAATCTCAGTAGATATATTGATTAATGAATGTATAAGATAGTTCATTGTGGGGGCTGGGCATAGTTGGAGTAGAGAACTAGGTTTGTCTCCTTCATGGTCATGATACCCCACTATTTCAGTTTTATAATAGTTTCTATAAGAGAAGGTGGAAGGGACTATATGTTATATGGGGTTCATTAGATTATGTGGTTTCTCAATTGTCTTCGGTTGGGATGTGAGGTGGTTTCTCAGGTGTCTTTGGGTTTTGTTATTTAAATTAAGGGATAGGAGCCTGATAACATATGATAATGGGGTGTGAGATAATATAATTAGTGGGATAGTGGTGTGGGGTACCCTTTATCAATATTCTTCTTATAATATTACTACACTTGGTTGCATTATTTGGTGAGAATGCCATGGGGAGGATGATATTGGTTAGTTTACATACATATGTGCATGTTAGTTCTACTTTTTTATCACAAGTGTATCATTATTATCTTTTCAGATGTCCATGATATATTTTAGGTAAGATACTATTGGGTATACTTGTTATTCTCACCCAACATGTATACAAACTATTTTTTATGTTTCTGAGAGGACTTTGGAGACCGAGCTTCACATTACCATCCCAGACATTTGTGTTTTTATTGAGTCATTTACCTATAATATTTTTAGTTATTTTATTAGGAGACTATTTTTATTTTTTAGTTTATACATGCCTTATAGGATGGATTTTCATTTTCATTTTTCTTTTATGAGATAGAGTTTCCTAGTATTTTATATTTTATCTACATAAACTTGTTAAATAATTGCGCTTAATGCCTTTCATATGTGGTATTTTTATAAATAAGGTGCCAGTTACAAACCACATCCCAACTAATGGTGGTAATTGTGGGTAATTATCACTATTTAATCATTTCTGGCCCTAAAGAGTTACCCGTAGAGGGAGGTAAATGTGATAGATAAAGGATTAAATTAATGTTTTATACTTAAATTTCATGGAAAAGGGGAACTACTATATTAAATTCCTTTCGGGTCAAAAGAATATACCTTAGAAGATACCATAAAGAAACTCCAGGCATATGGAATCACTATAACATATGTTAATGTTACAAATAATTTTATAGTAATATTATGTAAATGATGCGGTAAAATGTATGTCTCCAAGAACTCATGAATCACCATAATGAATAATATATAAAAATAGTGGAGATAAATTTATGATAACATTATTTCTAGAGAAAATTTGAGTTATTTGGTCTTACCCTAGAAGAAAAGTCTTTTTTCTAAACATAGATCATAAATTGGATTCATGAAAATTTAATGATACCCTCGCCTGTTTTTCACTTATGAGAGTGAAGTAAAATTATAAGGAAAAATTTAATATAAGTGGTAGAATGTATCATCCCCAAAATTTAATGCATGTTAGAAATAATATATCCTTAAATGATATTAATATATATAAATATCATTTTTTTCTTTTGTTTATAATGATACCAACCATAAATTTTTATATAATTTATTTCAACTACTAAATATTTTCGAGTCTATAAAATATTAGTTCATATTAATGGAATAACATAAATAAATGTAATACATTTCATAAGGATATAATTATTTCATCGTAACAATAAATTTTCAATTGAAGGATTAATACATTCTATAAAATTTAATATGTTATAATTTGATGATAAACATATATAAATAACATAAATAAAATTTTAAATTCAAGTACACCGTAGTCACCAAGAATCATCCGAAATAAAAAATAATGTATATAGAATTTTTTTAAAAAAATTTCATATTTTTTAAAATATATTTAGATATATTTAATATAAATATGTTGGATCGGTAATATCATTAATAATATGTATTTATAGAAATAATAAAAACTATATAATCATTGAAATATAAACTAGACATTAGAAATTATAATTGGATGTTGAAATAATATCATATCCAATGAAAGTAGTAATATGATGAAAAACTAATATTAACATTAAATAAAATAATTAATTAAAAATATTGGAACCCTTTAAAGCGTTTTCTTAAAAAATACATTGTAAAACATAATTAAGTATACATTATATTAAGGCGAGTTTTAATGTATTTTAAAAATATATAATTTTTTTATAAATATTTAAATATTATATTTACAAATTTATAAAACCTATTTTTGTTAAAATATATGTTATTTTTAATTATAAATCATATAATAATTAATAAATAATAACAAATAGAAACATATTCACTCGATTCCAAATAAATAATTATTATCCATAATAAAATTTATTTTTAATGTATAATAAGATTTTATTTAAAAATAAAATTTCTTATTTTGGAAATGTGAATATGAAAAAATTTATTTTATTTTTAAAAAAACAATGTCAAAATTATATTATGGTTATTTTTTTATTCTTCTATAAAAAATTATTTTTGTGAATGTTGATAATATTGTTTTTGAATATACAATAATTTTTCTAAAATCATTCTGATATATTTAATACTCAAAAATTAAAAAACCATTTTCACTTCCTTAAACATATATAATGATTAAAATGATTAAATTTTAAATAATTTAGTTAATAACTCCTATTCTAAATCAATTTATGAAATCAATGTTATTTTGTATTTGAATAGAAACTTTATTGGATTATTGACTTTGAAAAAAATATTATCAAGATACCTTTTAATTTTGACTTTGATAAATTGAAAAATAACCCTATATTTTTATTAATATACTATTGAATGTAATAATATTCAATAATATTCAATTATTTATGCCTAAATGTTAAAATAATCATTATTTTATTTGAATATGCTCGTCCTCATTGGCTATATAAAAACTCGTCATTCATATGATTCTACTCTCACCCAACAAAATCTACTTTTCCAATGATATATCCAAGTACATATCTTTAATCCCATATGCATGTTCATTACATACAATTATTTCCAAAATTCTATCTATTGAAGGCTTAATACTCAATCCATAAGTGGTGACACAACGAGAAAGGTTAGGCTCCCAAAGTCTCCCTTTCCATTCTTATTTTAGATTCATTTATCTTAAAACACATTTAGAGATTTGATTTTTTTTCTTCCATGATTATATATCAGTTTAATTAATTTTCATTTAACATTTTATTAATGGTCCATTATATGCTACCTCTCATTGCTCCCTTTTTAATATGACATAATATGTCATAATACAGTTTTCAAAACCCATGTCTCATCATTTCAATTATCATAATACTTCTTATATAATATAAGTTTTCAAAAAAGTAATATTAATATAGTATTTTAATTAAACAGGAATTTTTTTATGAAACTAAAATACTAATTGGTTTTTCCTTATTTTTAACTATTTAAAAAAACATGGTTCATAGTGGTGCTCTTATGATACCTAATTAAATTATTATATTTTAATTTTTATTTATACTGTTTAGGGATTTTCTTGAAGATTCATTTGATGATTAAATATAAATTTTATTATAAAATAATTTTATTTTTTTTATTTTATAATGATTAAATATTTCTGACAATAATGATGTTGAAATTATACAAGTTAATTCATTCTATCTATTTAAAAGAATATTACCAGGGATAAAATAATGAATTGTGACTTTCTAAAACCTTATTAAACTGTATATATTTTGGAATGAATAAAAATTAATAACATGATACCTCTTTCACTTATTTATCTATTGAACAATGGAATTCAACATTTACTGTAACATAAAATAGGTTTTGAAATTTCGAACCCAAAAACCAAAAAAATAATTGACAGAACAATGATTAATATAATTAATATCTAATTCCTGAAAAAATGTATTTAAAGGAATAATAAATAAAAATTAAACCATAATAAGATTCTTATTTAGATAAATAATTAATATGATACTATTATTCATGATATTATAGTACATATGAAGTGATCTAAGACTCAACTTTTTTGTCTTTCCAAGTGAAACTCTATTCCTTTAAAGTACTATTTCTATATATTTATGGTTTCACATTATATTTGTGATGTTATTTTTGTCTATGCGTTTATTATATTTTTCAATGTCATATCATACATTTTTTTATAAGGGAATATTACAAATATTTTCCTTTATTTTGATCATATTCTTTATTACTCTTCAACTCTATCATGAATCTATATTTTTCTTCCATGTACATATTCTTTTTATGTTGGATTTATTATTTATTTTATCAATATTTTATACATTTTTTTCTAAATTTTTCATGAATTTATTCCCTTAACTCTATATGGTGCGAGTAACATATATTTTATAATCTAGACTGAATGATGTTTTCCTATAATTATATTCAATTTATTTGACTAGTAATTAAAAAAATTATATACCTTTTATTTCAATGTGGATAATTATCAATTATATAACTAAGTTGATGAAACTTTCTCTTTCGGGAACATTATGTATTTTATTATTTACTAATTTATTTCACATGAAGAATGTGTTGTACATATTATGTGGTGGGTGGGGCTTATAATTATATAGCCCTTTAATGAGTCTATATGTCTCTTTAGATAAACTAGTTTTTCTTTTCGATGTATATTTACCCATTTATAAAATTTTTCACTATTGAAGGCAATTCCAATATATTTATGAAGTCATATATTATGATTTTATTCATTATGATATCCTTTACTGTGATCCATGAGATTATTTGATTAACATTATTATCTATTCCAAGGATATTTTATTTTTAGGTAATTTTTTTATGGAATTTTTTGTCATTTATTATTTCCATATTTGTTATTTCATTTTAACACATGATGTACGCTACACCATACTGATCATTTATGGTTAATATATTATTATTTTTATATTTATTTTGGAAACCATGAATAATTCTCCATTCTATCTATGGATAAAAAATTAATGTATAATAAACCATTATGTGTTCATATAATTCACTTTAATTTATAATATAATTTAATGATAAAGTATCTATCTAGTTTCTTTAGACTATTTTACTTTTGATTTTGGTGGTTTATAATTTAATAAAAAACAATAGGCTCAAGGTATTTGTATTTGAGTATGTTACATGAAATTATAGTGTTTAAATAGAAAATACCATTAAATATGGGGGGATGCAACGAGACTCCTGGTGGTATCTACTAGGGTCTTGGGAGCTAAGTGATGGGTAATCCATGTTAAATAAGTAGTTTAAAATCTCTAAATTAATTCTAAAATATTTTATCTATCATAAAATTAAATCAATTGTACACAAAAATAAATTCAAAAACCTAAATAAAAATATACGTTCACTCAATAAATTTAAATTTATTAAAAACTACATAGTATATTGCTTCATATCCACAAGAATAATCACTATGAATATCTTTTGAACAACTCAATCTAATAAAAACTCTAGTCCACTTCCCAATACTAAAATATAGAGAGTAAAAATTCAAAAATACTAGAAAATATTTGATAATATTTATACCATCTTAATTTCTTAATTTACAGTTCCTCATTCAGTCACCAAAATATTATATCACAAGAAATTCCCCAATATATATATTTCCATTAGAAAATGAATACTCAACCCTATTAATTTCTTCAAATAAAACCCTTTTTAAACACCATCCTTTTATATATATTTTATTTCATATATTCTATAGAAACCTAGATAATAACAAGTTCATCAAAAAAAACTCAAATTACAAATCCCCATTCCAAAAATACTAATTATTAGTCATTAATATTAATTATAAATAGAAAAAATAATTATATAGAGGATACCATATTACATATATTATTTTCTATGTCAACATCAAAACTAAAGATAATAAATTTTAATCCCAACTCATTATTTGAATTTTTAAGATGCATTTTGGAGAGAAAAAGCATTATCACATTTTTTGTATACATTCACATTAATAATATTTTAACCATAACATTCCTAATTACACCAATATTTAAACTCAAACACCCATTATCACTTCCAAATATTCTAACATAATATAAAACTAGAAACCAATCTCACAAGATCCACTACAAGAAAACATTGTTTTAGGGGTAGTTTTTTCACGGTGGTTTTCAAAACCGATGCTAAATTTTTTTGATAAAAACTTAAGCGGCAGTTTTGAAACTTGTAGAAATATTTTTGTAAATATTATATAAATTTTTAAAAATTTCGTCAAAAAAATCAATTTTTTTAGCGGCGGTTTTTTCAAATAACTGCAGTGAAATAGAGACTATTTTTTCAAAACTACAGCAATATTGAGTTAAAAGTTTTTAAAAAACTATTTATTTATTTATTTTTATTTTTATTTATTATTTAAAATCAAATATAGTTTATTATTTATAATTTTAACTATTTATAACGTGTGAATTAATTACTATTTTTAATTATTAGTTAAAAATATTTTTAAAGTGAAAACAAAATTTTAATAAGCAGAATAACAGACTTCTGTATCAAATGACCATAACTTTTGATCCGAAGTCCATTTCAGCTCGTCAACTAGTCAAATCAAAGCATATCAAATGTGTTAAAATCACGTGATATTTAAATCATATGAAAATCAAATGAAAAAATATATTCAATTTTCAATCGAAGAAAATCAAACTCGAACTTCATACGACCATAACATTTAATCCGGGTGTTCGTTTGGGCTCTACCACACATCAAATCGAAGCCTGTAATGAGCATTATTCTGCTTAGGTCTAGTAAAAACTCTTTGAGTGTTTTACGTCTTTTTATTCTACTAGAAAGTCATAGAAGACCTCTGAAACAGATATTTTAGTTAGAGATCCTGATTTATTAAAATTCAAATGGTTATGACTTTAGATCTAGGTATATGTTTGGAATGTTCCATATTTCACATCGAATATCATTTCATTATCTTCAATTTGACTGGTTTTGGCGCTGAAAAAGGAGTTACAGATCAGTTTTTATGACTATTTTAGTGTTTTTAGGGTTTTCAGAGGTTCTTAATGTCTTAAGATTTATTTACTTATTTAATATAAATAAATAAATAATTTATTTATTTATTTATTTATTTATCAATTTTATATTTTATATTTATTTATTTATTTATATATCAATTTATTTATAGATAAATAAATTTATTTGTTTGTTTGTTTACTTATATAATATTTAATATCGATTTATTTACTATTTTTTTATGATGTACACATTAATTATTAATTTATTTTCAATTTATTTATTTATTAATTAATAATTATTTATTATTAGTGTATTATTCATTTATTTTTTATTTATTTTTTCTTTAATCATGATTAATTAATTAATTATTAATTAAATAATAAATATTTATTATTGACTAATTATAAAATATAGAATATTAATTATTAATTATTAATTATTAATTATAAAATATTAATTGATAATGATTAATTATTAATTATTAATTATTAATTATTAATTATTAATTATTAATTACTAATTACTAATTATTAATTATTAATTATTAATTATTAATTATTAATTATTTAATCTTTATTATTTATCATTTATTCTTTATTATTTTTCATTTATTATTTATTATTTATTATTTATGAATTTAGTTTGAATTTAGTAAATATTAATTTATTATTAGTTTATTATTCATTTATTATTTATTTATTTATTTATTATTTATTCATTATTTATTACCTATTTATTAATTACTTATAAATTATTTTTGAAATATGAAATATTCAGTATTCAGTATTCAATATTAAATATTAAGTATTAAATATTAAATATTAATTTTTAATAATTAATAAATAATTACTAGTTATTAATTATTTATTTATTTAATTACCAATTTATTTATTTCTGTATTTATTTATTTATTTATTTATTTATTTTTTATTTATTCATTATTCTTTATTCTTTATTTTTTATCCTTTATTCATTATTCATTATTATTTATTATTTATTATATATTATTTATTAATTTAATTTTAATTTACTAAATATTAATTTATTATTAGTTTATTATTCATTTATTATTTTTTAATATATTATTTATTTAGTTATTCAATATTCAATATTTATTAATTATTATTTAATTATTTATTAATTTTTTATTAATTTTATATAAATTTATAATTATTAATTATTAATTACGAAATCTTAATTCTTAATGATCAATTATTAATTAATAGTTATTATTAATTATTAATTATTAATTATTAATTATTTACAATTTATTATTTATTATGTATTATGTATTATTTATTATTTATGATCTATGATTTATGATTTATGATTTATTTTTTATTTATTTATATATCTATTTTTATTAATGTACTATTAATTTTTTTTATTTATAATATAGTAAATTAATTTTTAATTAATTTTTATTTATACATTACTTATATATAATAAGTTATATGTTATATATTATCGATTATATATAATATATTATGTATTATGTACTAGAAAGGTTCTGGTACCAAACGAATTCGGCCCTAAAATTTATTAATGAAAAGAAACAGTACAAAGACATAGACAAACCATCAAATGGCCCACAAAGTACCATCAAACAAGAAAAGTGGCTACGAACTACCCAAACACACAAACCGCAAAAGCCCATTCATAAACACCAAAGTCTAGAACTTAATAACCCAAAGAAGACCGCATTTCGACCCATAAAAAACATGTCTGCACACTGTCAAAGTAATTTTTATACGCGTAGCCTCACAACGCCCGAGGTATTTGTTACCAGCCTGTCTCCGGCACAATATCGACACCATGTCCCTATCCTAATACTGCAAGCTTGCACCGTCTCCCACCATTACGCATCCCAAAGTCAAGCCCGCTTCATGAGGAGTGTCGGTCGTCCTCCTATTTCTGTATCCTATGACCGACACTAGCCACCATCATCCAAGATCTCCAATCTGCACCAACCGAGCATCCATGATCACCGGCTCTGACCAGAAAAGAAAGTGAGTTATAGTGACCCCATAGCCTACTTCCCTATGTCCCCAGACCCCAAGGACTCCGCACTTTTCCTGATAAAGGTCATCGCTGACCGACCCTATCCCCAACTAGCCCCTGCAGTTGGCCGCTCTGGCCACCGTCAGCCCGTTTTCTCTATTGCGCCACCCCTGCACGCACCGAGCCGACTGCCATCCCTACTATATGAAATTCGCTCCATCACCTTCGACATACATGCGCCCCAAGCCCTCCCTCCGTTGAGTTACCCAACATCGCAAGGATCACACACGAAGCCGCAATCCCATTGTGCGCCGCTAGGAATCCATAAATGCCTCACCACACCAACAAATAGCCTACTTCTAAAGCCATCATCACCATCCACCACTAATAAAATGGGTGTCTACTTCAAATGCACACCGTCCACCTCAACAGTGCCTCGCCACTAGATCCCGGAAGATCGACCCGCACCTCTCTTCCTCCGAGGCCTACTACCACAGCTCCTACTAAAAACTGTCATCGGCAAGCAAGAAGGCAGGATGCCTATACCCCTCCATGCATCACCAACAAGGTACCCACCGATGGGGAGGTCTGTCCAAAATTGTTCGATCGAACCCAAATGATATCTTTTATTCGCTGATTGAGTTGGGCTACACCTACCACCGCATGCAGCAAACATATCGAAATGAATAATAATTATTATTATATATTATATAAGGTATATTATATATTAAATAATATATATTATATATTATATATTATATATTATATATTAAATAATATATAATATATAATATATATTATATATTATGTATTATTTAGTATTTAGTTTTCAGTATTTATTGTTTGCTATTTACTATTTACAATTTACTCTTTACTAATTATTATTTAATAGTAAGTAAGGAAGGAAGTAAGGAAGGAAGTATGAAATGAAGTAAGGAAGGAAGGCAGTAAAGAAGTAAGCAAGCAAGGAAGAAAGGAATGAAGGTAGGAAGGAAGGAATGAAGGAAGGAAGTAAGAGAGGAAGGAAGTAAGGAAAGAAGAAAGTAAGTAAAGAAGTAAGGAAGGTAGGAAGGAAGTAAGGAAGCAAGAAAGTAAGGAATGAAGGAAGTAAATAAGTAAGGAAGTAAGAAAGTAAGGAAGTAACATGTAAGTAACTATCTAAGTATATAAGTATGCAACTACGTAAATAAGTAACTAAGTAACTAAGCACTTACTTACTTAGTTACTTACTTACTTAATTAGTTAATTGCTTATTTACTTACTTACTTACTTACTTACTTACTTACTTACTTACTTACTTACTTAATTACTTACTTACTTACTTACTTACTTATTTATTTACTTCATAACTTTCTTTATTACTTCCTTGTTTCCTTCCGTCATTTCTTGTTTGCTTCCTTTATTGCTTGTTTGCTTGGTTGCTTCCTTGCTTGCTTGCTTCCTTCCTTCCTTGTTCGCTTTCTTGCTTGTTTTCTTGCTTACTTACTAGCTTACTTCCTTACATACTTCCTTCATTCCTTCATTCTTTTCTTGCTTTCTTACTTACTTAATTACATACATACATAAATACATACATACTTACTTACTTACTTACTTACCTATAATGTTTCTTTCTTATTTACATAGTTACTTAGTTACTTACTTCCTAACTTACTTAATTATTTACTTACTTCCTTATATACTTCATTCCTTATTTCCTTACATAATTACATACTTACGTACTTACAAGTTAGTTACTTACTTTATTACTTACATAGTAACGTAATTACTTAAATAGTTATTTACTTACTTAGTTACTTACTTACTTACTTACTTACTTACTTCCTTAGTTACTTACTTCTTTTTTTACTTACTTATTTATTTTATTATTTAATTATTTACTTACTTACTTACTTACATACAAGTTACTTACTTACTATAACACCCCAATATTTCATAGTGATTTTTAATGTAATTTAATAACTTGTGCTACATGCAACACTGAGTTCGAGTGCACCACGACTTACCAAACTAGCCGTTCAAAAAATGGTTATGAATAGTATTAACTGTATTCTAAATTTTATATACTCCATATAATTTCAACATCCATATTATGTGTTTCTTAGACATAATATAAGAACAAATTTTATTTTTCAAATAAAAGATGTATCTTTCAAAATATGAAAATTTACCAACTTTTAATGGAAAACCATTTTTAAATCCAATAATTGTCACTTTTATATATATTCAATTTGAAGGAATAAAATTATTCTTTAGAAGGGGGACATAAAAATTCATTTTGGGTAATTTTTCGGTGATTTTCTGATAAATTTCATATTTTGATGAATAATTAATAATACTAAATTTTAATTAAAAACAACTTTGTTAATTAAAATAATTTATCATGTTAAATTATATATTTGAATGGTTTTGAGGTATAATTATATTATATTTTTATTATTTAATCCAATTTTTTTCATTGGAAGTAATTTTACATTTAAATTGGATATAAACACAAATCGATCTTTTGAAAGTTTTTACTTTTTAAAAAACCACTTTTTTTGGTTTTGACAACAGGAATTAATTTTAAATTAATTATTCCAACTTCTATATTTTTACTTTTTTAAAATAGAACTCATTTTTGAATTCTTAATGTAAAAATTAGCTTAGGGTAATTTTTTTGATACTTTTCTGAAAACCATCAATTTTTTATGAATAGTGAAAAACACTACGTTATTGTTTAAAACCCAACTTTTTATTTAAATAATTATTTACTTTATTTAAATATATATTAATTCAAAATAGATACATAATATCTATATTAGTTCAATGTAATTCATTGGAGTTATTTTATAATAAAATTATATGTATAAAATTCTCTTGAAATTTTTTACGTCTTTTACCCACCTTCTAGGCACGCTAACAAATTTTCATAAAACATAATTTTACCGCTTCTGTGGATTTAATTTAAAAAATATGATAGAAACGGTTGAAATTCGTAAGTAAAATTATGTTATATAAGATGAAAATAACTTTTTGTGAATAGTTTCTTTTGACTTTTATTTACCACGGTTAAAAGTAAATAGGGTAATTAAAGGTAAAAATGATATTATTATTACCCTAACACATGTACTAATTCTATTAGATAAGTGTATTTCGACCAAAACCAACCATAGGAAAAAATATGGTCCTTTTGGCCCACATGGATTAGATTAGGACATTTATTATTATTTTATTTAAAGAAGAGTTAAAAGTTTTAAATTTAAAGTTTAATAACTAAACCATTTTTAATATAAAGTTATACATAAGATAAATTCTCCTAAAAATATTCATTAGAAATATATAACTATTTATTATGTAATGGTATTTTTTTATAATTTTTAGACATTAATAAATTAATTTAATCACGACACAATGATGATGCAGTAATTAAATTATTAATAAAATATTAAAAAAATTGAAAATATAAATATCCAAATAAATGTAAATTGAGAATTATGATGAATTAAAGTAATTTTTTAGGTTAATATTACATGTTATTGTTGATTAAATAAATTTTATTCGAAGTAATTAAGTTTGTAAGACTTTGCCAAAAATGAAATACCAAATAGTATCAAAATTGACATAAATGTGTTTTTAAAACAAATACTATATTATTAATTGATATAAAATTCCTAGAAATCTAATATTAGACCAAAGGACTTATATAAGGCTTTATATATTAATAATGAACCTTTTCGGGTTATCTTGGATTTTTATACCAAGTTTATCAACCATTTATTATAATAATACAAGAATACATGGTAAAAGTTAAACTATTTAACTAAGAGTTAAATCTAAAAAATAAGGTTAATATGGTGACCTCAACATATCTAAAACCAATTGGTTGAGAGGTTTTAGACCCATACCCACCTTATCCTATAAATAAATCCATTTAGAGCCATTAGAAACCGAAAATAAATTTATAATAAAATAATATTTCAAGGTTTTCCTAAAGTGACCCTCACCTCTCTTATTAAAGGGTACTTTACCTTATCTTTATTTCACACCTCCAAATCCATTTGACTCAGAAAACCAATGAAAAAATATCCTTACAAATACTATCAAAACATACAAGAGCATTCCTTTTATCTGAAAGCCATCCTGAGGATCCCTTTTGATCAAATTAAAAGGAAGCACCTGGGGAAAAGGTAATAATTTCATCACCTCTTTAAAAGTTATCTTCTTCTTCAACTCCCTATTTCTTTGTTGTTTACAAACCAAAATAATAAATACAATACCTTATACATACTGTGATGTTATTATAAATATTGTAAAACCATATTCATTATTCTATCCATCCTATCAATGAAAATGTCACCATATGTTTGTACGTACGGATTACCATCTCCACGTCGTGATGTAGTTGTTATTCAACACTTAATTATTTGGATGGGTATAATAATGATGTATAATTGATGTAAATAATGAATATAACATGTTAATTATTCTATATATATGATATAAAATCTAATTATATACGATCTCACAATCAATTGAATGATATTTTTGCTCGTGCGTACGTACGGATTACCATCTCCACGAACGCGTTTAAATTCATTTCCCATCATAACCATTCAAGAATAATTTTTATTTTATGATTAAAAATAATTTTTAATAACTTAATATAATTCTAGATATGAATCAAATACATCCTATCCATAACAAACATGACTTAGGTACGAAAAAATATAAAGGAAAATGAATAAGTTAACACCTGAAACAATGATACTACAAAAATATTATTAACAAAGCAATATTAAAATATCATATATGATATCATATTTATGTGAATGGTTTATGTATAATTTAATAAAAATGATTTAACTATTATAAATGTGGTTAAAATACCCTTGACTATAGGAAAAGTACAAGGTAAGGGGTTTTCATCTAACTTTTTATTCCCATGAGATTCATGGTGTATTTGCCACTATTTATTTTTGTGTAGTGTATGTACTAACCATGACTATAATCCTTGTGTAATATACATTAATTTATAGGTATTTAAAACTTAATTTTATGATCCTTCTTTCATGGGGTGTATTTTTTGTATGTTACCAAATTAGTAAGGGAATTTCTAATTTCAATTTCCACTCATTGGGTTTTACGAAAATGTCATTGATTATTTTAATCCAATATTATTTGTGAAATCACTTTTAATTTATTTATGTAGTAATTTCTAGTCCACTTTTTTTGGATATACTTTTTATACACATAATAATTCCACTGATAGATTCTCAATTTATCGATATGAACTTGATAAGAATAATTTTAACTCGATTTCTATTCACTGAGTTAAACATCCAAGTCATTGGGGTTGTTTTTAAAAGAATATGTGTGAATGTCCTATGATTAATTTACACTGAATATCCAATAATATTGAGTGTATTTATATTTTTGACACATAATTATTTCATTGATTTATCCTTAACCTAAAGTTATAGTCTTTATAATTGATTTCATCTTAACTTACATTCCAAAGAGACTTCTTTGTTGTTATGCACCAATTCACTTCGATTTTGTTTATATACTATACTTTGACATAGTATATAATGAATCACTTTATTCTCATGATATTATAAAGTTTTTATTAACTCAATTATCTGTATTCAAGTATCTCTCATTTGGTTAGAAACTCTAACTAAAATATCATATTAAATATTTTAAAATGGCACTCTTCTAAATATTTATCATTAATGTCCATGTTTTAAACATGGTTTTAATGAATTTATATATATTGAAAGTAATGTTTTAAAATAAAAAACACTTTTAAATGTTTCAAAGTGGTATGGGACACATTGATTTAAAAATATATTTTAAACAACTTTTTAATAAATAGTAAGACTTTTAAATGTTTTCCAGAAAAAAAGGGATATTTCTCTCAAAAAGTTTTACTGAATATTTTCATCTATGTTAATATCATTCATTATTAATTGTTGAGGTTGATTTATTATAATACAATCTTCCATATTGTATTTAATGAGTTATTTTTGAATTTGGATGTGCTATTTTTATACCTTTCAAGGTTTTTGGTTAAAATACTGACATTTATTATGCTAGTTTTAATATGAATGTTTTGATTATGTTCCAAACTTTTCATCTGAGGAATTAATTCGACTTAGTAAGTGATGGGTGGATCCTGTTTTGTCTCCTTGATGCATTAGTTTGTTTCATGAGACAAACTAGTGTCTTGGCACAAGGCCTATCCAAAATCTTATTTGTAGTCTTTCTGAAAGGCCTTTACTATGTGGTTGTGATGTTTGAAATTATGCATTCCATCATTATGAAATTTGATATTGATATTAGATGTGATTATTAGACTAGTAGAATATCCATGTGAATAATTAAATGGAATTATTTTATTTATCTTTTCCATATTATACTGAACTTTAATTAAAAAAGTATTGTGTTTTATTCATATACATTTCCTTACATGTTTATTATTATTTATGATAGATCTTGCTATATTGTTATCCTTAATAAGCATTTGAGATCACCCCTTTCTTATGTTTTATTTTTCCCAAGATGCAAAGAAGTATATTATGATTAACCTGCAGGAATAAGTTAAGGTATATAAGAGTGTTCAAAGGGTAGAAAATGTTCTTTTTATTATTATTTCATTATGTAATGTAAAACTTATGTATGTATATTGTACTTGCAAACATAATAAACTTATTGTTCTTTCGGTACATGATTCCTTGTATCATTCCAATGTTATGAAATAATGCACTGATTCTAGGTAACTGGGGTCGAGGAATTACCTTTGGTCTCAGAGGATGTTTTGTACAAACCTTGGAAGCTAGATTTAGAAAAACTATGAATAGAAAACACTACCCTAAGATAGACTTTGAGGATTACTATATAAGAACATCCAAAATTCTTGGTTATGTAAATACTATGTGGGTTTTCCAGGCAATATACCCCTATCTGGATATGACAGGTAGAGGTAGCTCTATCACAGATGTACCTATGAGTGAAAACTCTAACAAGGAGTTTCTGATTGACCCAGGGTATCCTGGTACATGACAAAGAGCCTTGCTGCACTCTTGGTTATGACACTCCTGGGGGATAAGCTTAAGATAATTCAAATTTTCTTTACAAACATATTTGAATGATTTTAATATAATATGAGAATAAATGACCTTGGTTAAGTGTTTTTTATGGAAAAGAAAGTGTCATGATATTCTATAAATGATTTTATGACTCATACAATGATTTCTTGTGTTAGTCAGTTTTTGGATTCCAAGGAAGACATAGTAATATTGAACATGATGTACAAGGTGTGAACGGTGGTGGAAATGGGTAACGAAATGGAATATTGATAGGCACAAAAGATATCATGTTCATTCTAAATTAGTTTTACAAAAATATGATCAAAATCATATATATTATCCAACTCCCAGACTCAACATAGAAGAGAAAGGCAGTGAATGATAATATCCCTAGCATTGGAAACCATGGAGAAAAGAAAGCTCAAATTATATCATGCCAGAAATGTGGAAGGAGACACCCATGAAAGTTTCTCAATGGAAAAAAGAAATTATTTATGTGTGGGAAAGAATAACCCAAAGTAAATAATTGCCCAGGAAAAATGAAGAGTACTATGGAATAAAATAAAAATGATCCTAAGAATCCAATTACAATAATTTTTTTGTAAATGTAAGAGACCTTGGCATTACCCGAGTCAATTCCCTATTCTATAGTGTAACCACTAAGTCATGTAAGAACATATGTGGAAATAAATGGATGGGGAGATGTTTAAAAGTATGGTATTTCTTTTGAAGGCTATTCTCTTGTATGTGTAAACATGTAATTTTTCATGTGAAAATTCTATTTGAGGAAGAATTATCTTTTCTATTGTGGATATAGTTTTAAAGAACCATTTGGGTTTATATGATCCTTGAATTTGAGGTAATTACAGGTTATTAATTCGTGGTATGAAAATGTGAGGTATGAGATAACATTTGTGGTTAAATTATGTTATGGTTATTTTGATGATTTTTTCACATTTTGTAAATTTTATAAAATACAGATTTTCAAAAAGGACAACACGCAGACCGTGTGACAACCCATCGCGTCAGACAAAGCTATGAGAATCAAACCAACAACCAGAGTGTGATTGGGATTTATCACTTACCACCAGACTACATGAAGTCCCGGGTTAGTGTGACTAATTATTTTTAGTTATATTATTTTATTGATCAATAATAATTTGATTTGTTATCTTATGTCTTATCAAATGGATATCCTTAGTATATGAAAATGATTTGGTGATTAAGAGATAAATGTTATTTTGGAAGACGTTCACTCTATTGGGAACACTATATTCCTATGGAAAATAGAATACTATTAGATTTCATTTGAAGAGTGATGGTGGATTTTTATCTATGTTTTTATTGTGGATTTATAGCGATTTGGGTTATTTATGGAATTGATTAACCTGTCATAGAGAATATGTGATTATGTTAATTAGTTTTTAGTATGTGACATTAAGATTAGTCGATGTTATTTAGATATACAATTTAATGTGGAAGACTACGTAATAAAATTCTTTTGAGTTTTGGGTTTCAATATTAGTTTGGATTATATTGAAGGATTTTAAAGACAATTGTTTATTGAATGGAATTTAGTGAACTTTGGGTATTGTTGGTTTAATTTTAGAAATTATGATTAATATTTCTCTCTCTATAGGATTATCCTTTTTGGGGATCATCTGATCTTGTACTAACCAATTTGGTTTTGGTTTGTCTCTAAAGACAAGGGAATTATATAGTTTATCCTTTGTGGATTATTTGATTCTCTAGATGTTGATTCTAGCAGTTTAGGTGTGGCCAAGTCATCTTGAATACTCATCATTTGGAAAAAAGATGAGTTAGTGATACAAAATTTATTATAGGACGAAACTCTACTCAAAAAGTAAGTATATATTTTTAAATTCTTAGTCAATCTCATAAAAAAATTCCTCAACTTTATGAAATGGAACTTAAAACAAAAACAAAACATTGTCCGTTAAATTTTCTTACTGTGAAACTAATGACCGCTTAACCTATCACAAGTTTTTGGTTTTATTGTTCTTAAATTTCTCCTGATCATGTTTTATATCACTATCCATTAAAACTTGAGACTTATTTTGTCCTCCATATACATGTTTCCCTACATGGAATCCTATTATGGGTTATCTCTGGTGACCTTTTTACTTCAATTGTTTTCTTTTAAAGTGATAGTTTTATTGAATCTTTTTCCGATGTGGGACTCTCAATAATGTTCCGAAGCCTAATTTTAAAATTAAGAGGATGGAATTTCCAAAAGGTGGTAATAATTTAACACCCTAATATTTCATAGTAAGTTATTTTATTTAAAGTAATTCCATAAATTTCACTACACGCAACTCCGAGTTCGAGCGCACAATGATTTACCAAACTTGCCGTTCAAAAAGTAGTTATGAATATTATTAACTGAATTTTGAATTTTATATACTCCATATAATTTTAACAACCAAATTATGTTTTTTAGATATAATATATGAACAAATAAAGTTTTTAAGGTAAAATAAGTATTTTTTAAAAAATGAAATTTTACCACCTTTTAATGGAAAACAATTTTCTAAGTCAATATTTGACACTTTGATATATTCAATTTGATGAAATAAACTTAATTTTAGAATAGTGACATAAAAATTTAGTTTGTATAAATTTTCTTTGATTTTCTGATAATTTTCATATTTTGATGAATAGTGAAAATACTAAATTTTAATTAAAAACAACTTTTTAATCAAAATTATTTATAGTGTTAAACTATATATTTGAATGTTTTTAGTTATAATTAGATTAAATTTTTATCATTTAATCCAGTTTTGGTCATTGGATGTAATTTTACATTTAAATTAGACATAAACACATATCAATCTTTTGATAGTTTTTAATTTTTAAAAACCCACTTTTTTGGGTCTGACAATGACAATTAATTTTAAATTAATTAATGAAACTTCTATGTTTTGAATTTTTTAAAATAGAATTTATTTTTGAATTCAGAATATCAAAATTATCTTAGGTTTAATTTTTTGTATTTTTTCTGAAAACATTAAATTTTTGACGAATAGTGAAAACACTGCGTTATTATATAAAAACCAACTTTTTATTTAAATAATTAATTATTTTATGTAAATTTATTTTATGTAAAAATAGTTAAATATTACCTATATTAGTTAAATTTAATTCATTGGAGTCTTTTAATAATAAAATTAAATGAATAATATTTTTTTGAAATTTTTAACGTCTTTTACCCACCTTCTAGGCCCGTTAGCAAATTTGCATAAAACGTAATTTTACCGCTTTTATGGATTGTATTTCAGAAATATGAGAGACACAATTGACATCAGTTAGTAAAATGTGGTTCAATAAGATGAATATATTATTTTTAAATAGTAACTTTTGACTTTTATTTACCACGGTTAAAATTAAATATAGTAAATAAAGGTAAAAATGATATTATAATTTTTCTATCACATGTCCTAATTCTATCAGATAAGTTTATTTCGACCAAAAAAACCTTAGCAATAAAATATGATCCTTTTATCCCTCTTGGATTAGATTATAACATTTATTATTATTTTATTTAAAGAAGAGTTAAAAGTGTTAAATTCAATGTTTAATAGCTAAACCAATTTTAATATATGGTTATACATAAGTTGAATTTGACTACAAATTTTCATTTTAACTCTAAAGATATTTCATACATAATGGTATTTTATTTATAATTTTTATACATTAAATAATTAAATTTAATTATGACACAATGACGATGCACTAATTACCTTATTAATGAAATATTAAAATAATTTATATTATAAATATCCAAATCAATGTCAATTAAGACTTCTGATTAATTACACTAATTTTATAGGTTAGTATGACATGTTAGGGTTGATTGAATAAATTTTATTCGAAGTAATCATGTTATTAAGACTATCAAAAATAAAATACCAAATAGTATCAAATCTGACATAAATGATTTTTTAAAACAAATACTATATTATTAATTGATATAATATTCCTAGAAATCTAAGATTCGGACAAAGGACATAGATAAGGTCAGATATATCAATAAGTAACTGTTTGGGGTTTTCTTGGATTTTTATAGTAAGTTTATTAACCATTTATTATAAAAAAAATACAAGAATACATGGTAAAAGTTAAACTATTTAACTAAGAGTTAAATATAGAAGATAATGTTAATATGGTGACCTAAACCTATCTAAAAACTATTGTTTGATAAGTTTTTGACCCATCCCCGCCTTATCCTCTATATAAATCCATTTTGAGTCATTAAAAACCGAAAATTTATTTATAATAAAATAGTATTTCAAGGTTTTCCTAAAGTGACCCTCTCCTCTCTTATAAAAGGGTACTTCCCCTTCTCTTAATTCCACACCTCCATGGCCATTTGGCTCGGCCAACCCCTGCCAATATATCCTCCAAACTACTATGACTACATTCTAAAGGCCTTCATTTTATCAAAAAGGCAACATAAGGATCCCTTTTGATCAAATCAAAAAGAAGCACCTGAAAAAGAGGTAATAATTTAATCACCTCTTTCAAAGTTATCTTCTTCTTCCACTTCCTCTTTCGTTGATGTTTTCATACCAAAATAATAACTCCAGCACATTATACATATTATGATGTTATTATAAATACGGTACAACCACATTCATTATTCAATCCATCCTATGAATGCAAAAGTCACCATACGTGCGTACGTACGGCTTACCATCTCCACGTGGGGGTGTAGTTGTTATTAAACAGTTCATTATTTGGATGATTATAATAATGGTGTATAATTGATGTAAATAATAAATATAACATGTTAATTATTCTCTATATATGATATAAAATGCAATTACATACGATCTCACCTTCAATTGAATGATATTGTCGCTCATGCGTACGTACGGATTAACGTCTCCATGAACACGATGAGATTCATTCCCCATAGTAACTGTTAAAGAATAATTATAATTTTTTGATAAAAAATAATGTTTATGAACTGAATAAAATTCTAGATATGAATCAAACACATCCAATCCATAAAAAACATGACAAACATAAAAAACATATAAAGGATAATGAATCAGTTAACACCTGAAATAATGATACTACTAAAATATTATTGACAAAGCAATATGAGAAGATAATATATGGTATCATATTTATTTATTTGGTTCTTTTATAATTTAATAACAATGATTTATCTATTATACCGGATCTCAATGTAACCTCGAGTAAGGAAATGTACAAGGTAAGGGGTTTTCATCTCACTTTTTATTCCTGTGAGATTCATGCATTATTTTCCACTATTTCTTTTTGTGTGGTGTATGTACTGCCCATGATTGTACTATTTGTGTAATATAATTTTATGTAAGGTTATTTAAAATTTAATTGTATGATCCTTCATTCATGTGGTGTATGTTTCATATGTTACCAAATCGGTAAGGGAATTTCTAATTTCAATTTCCATTCATTGGGTTTTACGCAAACGTCATTGATTATTTTACTCCAAGATTATGTGTGAAATCATGATTTATTTATTTATGTAGTAATTTACACTCCCCTTTGTTTGGATATACTTTTGATACATATAATCACTCCATTGATAAATTCTCAAGTCATCGATATGAACTTGATAAGAGTAATTTTAACTCAATTTCTATTCATTGAGTTAAACATCCACGTCATTGGTGTTGTTTTTACAAGAATATATGTGAATGTCCTATGATTGATTTACACTGAATATCCAATCATATTGAGTGTATTTATATTTTTCACACAAAATTATGTCATTTATTTATCCTTAACCTAAGGATACAGTCTTTATAAAGGATTTCATCTAAACATACATTCTGTTGATACTTATTTGTTGTTATGCGCCAATTCACTTTTATTTGGTGTATATACTGTACTTTGACGTAGTATATCATGTATCCCTTTATTATCCTGATATTATATTCTTTTTATTACCTCAATTATTTTTATTCAAATGTCTCTCATTTGGTTATGAACTCTATATAAAATATCATTTTAAATGTTTTGAAAATTTATTCTTCCAAATTTTTCTCATTAATGTCCATGTTTTAAAAATGGTTTGAAGTATTTATTTATATAGAAATTAATGTTATAAAATTAAAATTCCTTTTAAAAGTTTCATAGTTTTATGGGACACTTTGATTCAAAAATATATTTTAAACAGCTTCTTGATAAATAGTGATACTTTTAGATGTTTTCAAGAAAAAGGGGATATTTCTCTGAAATAGTTTTAGTGAATATTTTCATCTATGTCAATATTCTTCATATTTTATTATTCAGTTGATTTATTATAATAATATATTCCATATTGTATTGAATGAGTTAATTTTGACTATGGATGTACTATTTTTATACCATTCATGGTTCGTGGTTAAAATATTGACATTTCATATGCTAGTTTCAATACAAATGTTTAGATTATGTTCTACTCTTTTAATATGAGGAATGCA
This sequence comes from Viscum album, assembly GCA_963277665.1. Lineage (NCBI taxonomy): Eukaryota > Viridiplantae > Streptophyta > Magnoliopsida > Santalales > Viscaceae > Viscum > Viscum album. The sequence continues at coordinate 1,862,621,317 of OY728119.1, forward strand.
TTGGTCTTAGTAAGTGACAGATGGAGCCTGCTATAGCACCTCGATGTATCGATAGGTCTCATGAGTCAAACTAGTGTCTTGGAACAAGTTTTTTGAAAAAATCTTATTTGTAGTCTTGGCACGAGGCTTTGAATATGTGGTTATGATGTCTGGAATTTTTTATTCCATTATTTTGAAATTGGATATTGATATTACATGTGATTATTCTAGTAGTAGAATATCCATGTGAATAAGTAAATGGAATTATTTGATTTATCTTTTTCATATTATGTTGATGTTTAAGTTTAAAAGTATTGTGTTTTAGTCTTATACATTTCTTTAAATTTTTGTTCTTATTTTTGATAGTTTATCCTATATTGTTATCCTTACTGGGCATATGATCTCACCCCTTTTTTATGTTTTATTTTTCCCAGGATGCAAAGAAGTATATTAAGATTAACCTAAAAGAATAGGCTAAGGGTTATAAGAGTTTTCAAAGTGGATGCAATGTTGTTGTTTTTATTATTTAATGATATAATTTAAAACTTATGTATGCATATAGTACTTCAAAGGATACTAACCTGATTGGTCTTTTGGGACATGATTCCTTATATTATTCCAATTTTATGTAATAATGCACCGATTCAGGGTAACTAGGGTTGGGGAATTATGCTTACTTACTTACATACATGCCTACTTACATAGTAATAAGTTACATAGTTACTTACTTACATACATACTTGCACTGTTACATACATAGTTACTTACTTACTTACTTGCTTACTAACTTACTAATTAAATAATTACTTACTTACTTTCTTGCTTGCTTACTTACTTACTTACTTACCTAATTCCTCACTCACTCACTCACTCACTTACTTACTTACTTAAATACTTACTTACATACTTACTTAAATACATACTTAGTTACTTAGTTACTTATTTACTTCCTTAATTCTATACTTTCTAAATTACTTCCTTTCTTTTTTACTTACTTCCTTAATTTCTTTCTTCTTTCCTTACTTTATTACTTTCTTACTTCATTACTTCCTTACTTCCTCACTTCCTTACTTCCATCCTTCCTTACTTACTTACTTACAAACATACAGAATTACTTACTTACTTACTTACTTACATATTTACTTAATTACTTACTTACCCCTCCCTTGGGAACTATGCTCATATTCTTATTGAAGTGGACATGGAAACCATGCTTGTGGAATAAGTTATTCTAACCACAAGAGATGACAGTTACCAACTATTGATTTAGTATGAGGAGAAACCAAAGTTATGCACAAACTATATATTCTTCGGTCATCTTCTCCCTAACTGAAATAAGGACAAGGAGTGCTCCATCTGTGGTTTGAGGGGGCATGATTTGCCAAAATTTCGGAAGAGGAAGGTTATGGAGAAAGTTTCATCAACTGATCTGAAGGTCCAGACCATTTCTAGTCCCTCTAGTGCGTGTTTTCCTAATGAAATCCCCATGGATTGAAGACAATGAGATGATTCGGTGGATGGTGTCCAGGTTTTGGATGCACATGTTGATCGGCCTGAAGATGTTGCGGCTGCTCTTGGACCTCTGGCTCATCCTGGAAGTGAGCTATCGGCACTTTATGATCATTAGGGTGGCCTTGTGATACCTGAGGGATGGGATGAGTAGGTTTCCACTACTTGGGAACCCCCAGAGGATCCTGGGGTCTTAGAACCACCTTCCAATGGCATCACCGGTTTTGATAAGGAACTGTTTTCCCCTCCCTCTGAAGGGGGTCTTTTTTAACCTACCGCTATTTAGCTTTCTAGTGAAAAGCGCATCTCTTGATTGGCACCAGCTGGGGATCTCAATAGTGGATTGTTTATAAATGTGCAGACTGAGGCTGCAGCTGGTCAACAAGCTAGCTTCACTCTGCTGCAGTTCCCATCTCTCAATGGTGAAGAATCAGTCGATGGATATGGATGTCCTAGTATGACAACATCTTTTGGGGACACAGACCCCTTCACATAGGTTCATAGTGGTAAAGCATCCAAGAAAGTTTTACCTTTTGTGCAAGTTGAACCCATGTGCTATCAGAACATGTTCACCCCCTTGAGTGAAAAATTTTGTGTTGAGGAGGTTGAGGAGGATGAGGCCCCAAAATCTCCTACGATCTTCATACGAGAGGTTGGGATTGATGTATCAAAATCTGATACTAGTCCTCATGAAAAGATGAGCAGAGGAAGAAAGAAAAAATCAAAAGTCCATGGCATGATGGTACAAAATGAGGGACCTGTGACTATGGGCAGGGACCATAAAAATGATGTTTCTTTTCTGGAACATCCAAGGGCTTGGAAACTCTCCAACGGCTAGAGCCCTGATGCATTTTTTTTTGTGGCCCATAAACCAATAATCATTGGTATTGGTGGTCTAAAATTGATCTTTGGTGATTGGAAGCACTTTTGGTGGTCCTCACTGGGTTATCAATTCATCTCCCAGAATCTTCATAATGGCGGAATGGATCACCTATGGGTGCTCAAGCAGGGGGGTGTTTTCATTTCCTCCACTGTTCAGGGAATGCAGAGTGTCACTATTCATACTTCTGTGGCAGGGAAGTGTGTGAAGCCACCTTTTTGTATGCTTAGAATTCTTAAATTGTAATAAGAGATCTATAAAGGGAGCATAGAGACATCTCTGGGTATGTGTCTCACAAATGGGTGGTGAAAGGTGATTTCAACACCATTCTCTCCCCGAATGAAAAAACTGCAGATAACTTCAAAAGGACAGCAACCCATGAATTATTTTAGTGCATTTATCAGTGCAACCTCTCTGAGGTTCCACATGCTGGAATGAATTTTACATGGTGTAGATTCACATGGAACGATTGGCAAGTGAGTAAGCTTGATATATTATTTATTTAGTTGGATGATAGAAGTAACAAAAATGGGCTCTTCGGGCATACGCTACCCAAGCCTCATTCAGATCACAACCCTATTGTGGTTGAGGTCCCTATCATGGTAAGGAAATATCCCCTCCCGTTTTGTTTCAATAATGGCTAGATCACTATTCTTGGTTGCAGAGAAATAGTGCTGGAGGTTTGGAAACTCATTCCATTGGGTAGTCCTCTACAAAGACTCATGGAGAAACTTAAGCACAATAAGTGACTCTTAAGGAATTGGAGTAAAATTTCCTTTTCCAAGCTTGATCTTGACATTCATCATGCTGAGAATCATATGGAGAGCATTCAGAATCTGGTTCAATATCATGGAGCTCTTGAAGGGGCAGAAATTCCTGCACACATGAAACTTGATGATTTGATAGCAATCAAAAAATGGCTAGACAGAGTCCAGCTGAATGTGAACTGGCTGAAGGATGGTGACAAGAACACTAAATTATTTCACAGACTTCTTCATGAGAAAAGGGCCAGGAATAGAAATTATGCTATTAGAATCAATGTCATATTGTATACCTCAGACAATGAGGTTTCATATGTAGTTGTTGAATACTCTCATGCTCTTTACACTTATGATGGTTTTGATAACACATCGATGGTGGTTGAGAATATCACCCCCTGCATTGATGATCAGCATAATCAAGAACTTGTCAGGGTTTCAGATAAAGAAGATGTCAGAAACAATCTATTTCCTTTAAACATGGAGAGCACCGCCAGACCTGATGGTTTCACCAATAGTTTCTTTGTGACTTACTCAGACATTCTTCAAGAGGATTTGGTAAATATTGTGAGGGATTTTTTTTTCATGCTTTTTTACCTTATGTAGTTAATTCCAACTTTTTTTCTTTGATCCCCAAGAAAGATAATTCTTTGGAAATCAAGGTTTTTTGTTCGACGGCGATTGGAAACACGGTTCATAAGGTCATCAATAGTATTATTTTATCTAGACTGGGTGAAATTGTTAGTGACCACATTAGTCTGAATCAGTATGGTTTTGTTCATGGGAAATGTATTCATAAATATCTCTTCACGGCCTAAGAGGGTGTTAATATCTTGCGGAATTGTATGAAGGAGGGGGATTTCACCCTTAAGATTGATATTTATAAGGCCTTTGATACCCTGAAATGGAACTTCCTACTATGCATCCTTACTAATCTTGGATTTTCTGGAACCTTTGTGGGCTTAATTAGAGGTATTATTTCGTCTGCAATGATGTCCATTCTCATTAATGGAACCCCATGTGGATACATTCCATGAACTAGGGGTGTTAGAAAAGGTGATCCTATTTCCGGGATTCTCTTTGTGATTGTGGAGGGCTACATGAGTAGATGTATTAAATACCTTGCTCAAGTGGGGCTCTTTATGCATGATAAAGCTAGGCGGGACCTTTTTTCCCCTATAAATTGATATATGAAAATGATATCCTTCTATTTGGAAGAGGAAACAAGAGAACCATTTCTTCTATTAAAGCTCTATTTCGTCATTATGTGGAGGTGGTGGGGTAGGCCATCAGTTGGGGAAAATATTTTATTGTTTTTGGAGATTGTCCCACTGTGGGGAGGCAAAATAGAGTGGCAAGGAAACTCAGGGTGTGGATAAGATCTCTCTCTTTCACTTATCTTGGATTGGAACTATTTTGGGGCAAGGATAAAAGCCACTTTCTTAGAGGAATTATTACAAGAATCATCAATCGATTGACCACCAGGAAGGGAAAGTCTATGTAACAGGCTGTAAGAGTGTGCCTTCTGAACTCATTCATTACATCTAAGTTTGTGTATTCTTTCTCTCTTTATAGATGGCCTCAAGGCCTCCTCAAGGAACTGCATGGAATGATTTGGAATTTTTTATGGACTGGTTCCGTGCATGAGAGGATGTTGGTTACCATCGCTTGGAAGAAGTTTATCAAGCCCATCGAGTATGGGGGACTGGGCATCAAGGATCTGAGTGTTTTCAATGACATCATGATTGGAAACTTTTCATGGAGCCTGGTTAATACTAATGATCCTTCGTGTGATTTCTTGACTTGCCAGTTCAAGGAAAAGCTTCTCCATGGCTACCCTCATTAAATTGGATCCTCAGTTTGGACCTCAATTAGGACCTCCTTTAAGGATATCATGTAGCATACTAAATGGTTGGTAAGAAGACGCATTGACCTGAACTACTAGAGTACGTGCTGGATTGATCAGCCCCTTCAGAACAAAATAGTGATTCAACCCGAGTGAATGTAGATGACCATCTCGGAGTTCCTGGAGTAGGTATATGCTTTAAGTTTCATACCCACATCGGTGGCCTTGGATGTTCTGAATGCCACCTTCATGGATGTTGACATGCTTTTTTGGAAGCCTGATGTCAATAGACATTTTTCTTCTAAAGATTATTATAGGATCAAAACTGAATGCTCCAGAAGAATTCCTTCTTGGATTTCAGAGTTCAAGGTTAGTTTAATTCAACCCTCGCACATTATTCTTTTATGGAAATTGTGGAAGGGGAAGTTTCCCACTTGTGATCAACTGAGAGGGATTGGACTGTGCATTTCCTCTGTTTGTTTCCTATTCATGAGGGCTGGTGAGGATATCGATCATCTATTTTTTGAATTCCCCTACTCAAGATCCCTTTGGGAGTATGCAGGGGTAGTATTTGAGATGGATTCTAGCGCTGGGCGATTGCTGGAGGGGCTTCTGTCCATCATTGGCAGCGCTGGGCAGAATGAGAAGGTTCATCTCCTGTTTCTTGCTGCCATTGCAGTAACCTTTGCTGCTATTTGGAGGGCTTAGAATCTCAGGTTGTTTGAGGAGAAGAGTTCTTCTGCTTGTGCCGACATACTTTCTATGCATCGGGAGATCCATGCTGCTACGAACATTCAGGTTGGTGTGATGCATAACAACATTCATTATTTGAACATCCTCCAGAGATTAGGAGTGGTGGGAAGGTCCAAGGCACCCCTGGTCCTTAAATCTGTTCGATGGATACCCCTATTGAAACATGGATCAAAGTGAATGTTGAAGGTGCGATGTTGGGCGCACCGGGACCTTCAGGTTGTGGAGGAACTTTTCGAATACATCGCGGTTTTTTCGAGGGTTGCTTTCATCATTATATTAGAATATGGACTTCCTATGAAGCTGAGGTGTGGGCCATCGTTTATGCAATCAAGTATTCTGTCATTCACAATTGGCGTGATCTCTAGCTTGAATCAGACTCCCAGAATGCAGTCTCCACCCTGAATTTGAAAATGAGGAATGTTCCATGGAAGCTCTTACCACATTGGGTTGAATGTTGAAGGCTCGTTCATCGCCTCAACCTGCATTCCACGCATGCGTATAGGGATGCCAATCAAGTGGCAGACGCATTGTCCAAGAGGGCGGTTTTGGAATCAACCTCGATGTGGTATTTCATAACCCATGATCATTGTAATGCTTTTGTCTTTGATGATATGTGTGGGGTTGTTAAATACCAGATGTGTAGGTTTCCATGTAATGCATGACTTTGTAATCTATTTTTCTTCAATTAATTTCTAGGATCGGGCTTGGCTGAGCCCTGGACCCTTCTTTAGTACTTACTTACTTGCTTACTTACTAATTTACTTACATACTTACTTATTTACTTACTTACATACATACGTACTTACTTACTTACTTACTTATTTACTTACTTATTTACTTAGTTAATATTTATTTCCTTCCTTCTTTACATTCTAACTCACTTGTTTCCTTCTTTACATACTTCCTTACTTTCTTACTTCCTTCCTTACTTTCTTACTTTCTTACTTTCTTAATTATTTACTTCCTTACTTCCTTACATCCTTACTTCCTTACTTCCTTACTTCCTTACTTCCTAAATTCTTTACTTGCTTACTTCTTTACTTCCTTCCTTCCTTACTTCCTTACTTCATTACTTCCTTCCTTCCTTCTTTAATTCCTTCCTTTCTTCCTTTCTTCTTTTCTTTCTTGATTACTTACTTCCTTCCTTGCTTACTTGCTTGCTTCCTTGCTTCCTTTATTGCTTGCTTCCTTCCTTCCTTGCTTGCTTCCTTGCTTCCTTACTTCCTTTATTCCTTACATCCTTACATCCTTACTTCCTTACTCCCTTACTTTCTTTTTTCCTTCCTTCATTCCTTACTTCCTTAAATTTTTAATTACTTACTTCCTTACTTCCTTACTTTCTTTCTAGCTTACTTCCTTTCTTCCTTCCTTCCTTCCTTGCTTCCTTCATTCCTTGCTTTCTTGCTTACTTGCTTCCATCCATGCTTCCTTTCTTGCTTCTTTGATTCCTTCCTTGCTTCCTTCCTTACTTTATTCCTTTAGTCCTTACTTCATTACTTCATTACTTCCTTCCTACCTTACTTCCTTACTTTCTTACTCATTTACTTCCTTCCTTACTTCCTTACTTCCTTACATCCTTCCTTACTTGCTCCCTTACTTCCTTCCTTCCTTCCTTACTTCCTTCCTTCTTACCTTACTTCCTTTCTTGCTTTATTACTTGATTCCTTCCTTTCTTCCTTACTTCCTTCTTTATTTACTTACTTATTTACTTGCTTACTTCCCTCCTTACTTGATTACTTCCTTACTTCCCTACTCACTTACTTCCTTACATCCTTACATCCTCACTTCCTTAATTTCTTACTTCTTTACTTCCTTCCTTACTTCCTTACATCCTTACTTCCATCCTTCCTTGTTTACATACTTACTTACTTGCATACTTACTTACTTACTTACATACTTGCATACTTACTTTCATACATACAATTTAATTTCTTACTTACTTACATACTTACTTACATAGTTACTTACTTACTTATTTACTTTCTTTATTGTTTACTTACTTACTTACTTCCTTCCTTCCATACTTACTTACATACATACATACATAATTACTTACTTACTTACATAGTTACTTAGTTACTTACACATTTACATACTTACCTACTTATTTACATGCTTACTTACTTACTTACTTAATTACTTACATATATACATACATACTTACTTACTAAATTACTTACTTACTTACTCACATACTTACATAGTTACTTACTTACTTACTTAATTACTTATTTATTTTCTTAATTCCTTTCTTTCTTACTTACGTCCTTCCTTATTTACTTAATTCCTTACTTTTTTTACTTTCTTACTTCCTTCCTTACTTGCCTAATTCCTTACTTCCTTACTTCCTTACATCCTTACTTCCTTACTTACTTACTTGTTTACTTCCTTAATTGCTTACTTTATTCCTTCCTTCCTTTTTTATTTCCTTACTTATTAAATTCCTTACTTCTGTAATTCTTTACTTCCTTCCTTACGCACTTCCTTCCTTACTTTCTTCCTTCCTACCTTCCTTTCATCTTTCCTTGCTTTATTGTTTATTTCCTTGCTTTCTTACTTGCTTCCTTACTTCCAATCTTGATTCCTACCTTCCTTCCTTGCTTGTTTGATTCCTTTATTCATTACTTCTTTCCTTCCTTACTTCCTTACTTCCATAATTCATTACATATTTACTTCCTTACTTACTTACTTGCTTACTTATTTACTTCCTTTGTTTTCTCACTTCCTTACTTCCTTACATCCTTACTTCCTACCTTCATTCCTTCCATGCTTCCTTTATTCCTTGCTTACTTGTTTCCTTCCTTGCTTCCATACATCCTTGATTCTTTACATAATTACTTATTTTCTTACTTCCTTCCTTATATGATTACTTATTTTCTCCCTTACATCCTTAATTCCTTACATCCTTTCATCATTAAATCCTTACTTCCTAACTTTCTTACTTCTTTAAGTCCTTCCTTCCTTCCTTCCTTTCTTCCTTACTTTTTTATTTCATTGCTTCCTTACTTGCTTCCTTCATTCCTTCCTTCATTCCTTCATTCCTTCCTTCCTTAGTTCTTTTCTTCCGGTCTTGCTTCCTTGTTTCCTTCCTTGCTTCCTTACTTATCTACTTACATACTTACTTAATTACTTATATCCTTACTACCTTACATCCCTACTTCCTTACTTCCTTACTTGCTTACTTATTTAATTCCTTCCTTCCTAAATTACTTACATCCTTACATCCTTACTTCCTTACTTACTTACTTCCTTCCTTCCTTCCATCCATCTTTCCTTCCTTCCTTCCTTCCTTCCTTGATTCCTTGCTTCCTTGCTTCCTTCCCTACTTCCTTCCTTGCTTGCTTGCTTCCTCTCTTGCTTTCTTACTTGCTTCCTTCCTTGCTTCCTTACTTCCTTCCATCTTTACGTACTTCCTTACATGATTAGCTCCTTATTTACTTCCTTACTTCCTTACTTCCTTCTTTACTTCCTTACTTCCTTCCTTCCTTGATTCCTTGATTCC